>JAUCEA010000020.1:2541250-5080000 GCA_033557915.1 Phytophthora tentaculata | reverse complement strand
TGACTTGTTGACTACAACGCAGGCCATGATAATGTGCTCGACCTTCATCTGCGCGCCGTTGAACTTCTTCTTGTCCGCACCGCTCGCGCCGGACGCTGAGGTCGCGTCTCCTTTCGCGTACTCAAGAATTTCTCTCTCCGCGAAAGAGAACTCCATAGTCCTCTTGTAGTACGTCCAATATTGGCCTTGCCAGTTGATCGGACACCCCTTCTTGTTGAGTTGGACTTTAGTTGTCGACTACGAAGCCAACGTGCATGTGTCTACAGTTCGCAGATACTTACGTGACTACTCGCTATTCGCGACGGGCGAGGTGTGCGTGAGAGGTTTTAAAAAGTTTGCTTCGAGCCCAATCGGGCATGGAACTGTACAACTTGTCCTACAACGAGTCTAACTGGACCTGGTCCTTACGCTTCGAGACGTCTCCCATGTCCCGAACAGCAGGAACTTGCTGTCACACACGCAAGCAGAAGACCAAGGATACGCAGTTGAGTATCACGGGTGGCCTTGCAAGAATTTGTACGATTTGTGGAAGGGCAACGAGAAAGTGCTTGAAGTGGGCGGATTGTTAAGAACGCTTTCTTGTCCGAGTACATCAACAAGACGGAGATTCCTGGTCCGACTGGAGCTGCTTCGCTATCACAAGTAAACATCTCAGCTGCGGATGGAGCTGCTGATCAGAGATGGCACGAAAAGCTTGGCCACCCATGCCCGCAATTCGTTAAAGTGATGGTCGACAGAGACTGGTGAAGGGCATGATACTTCGCCAGAGACGCTTCACCGACTGTGAAGCCTGCCATATGGGGAAGAAAGAAGTTTGATCGCGAGATCGCAAGAAAGAACGAGGTGATCTTTGCGGATTTACTGTTCCCAAAGCTACAACATTAGTCATAGTGGACGGATACTCACGATATACCACCGTGTACCCACTGAATTCAAAGAGTGCATCCGAAGTGAACACTGCAATGCAGAGGTACATTGAGTGGGGCGATCGTCAGTTCCCTAATGACGAAGTGTGCAAGGTAGTTAGTGACGGAGGAGGTGAATCTGTCAATTCCAAGATGGACCTGTGGTACAAGAAGATAGGCATCGAGTTCCTGCTGAACCCGCCCTACAGTTTCCACCTCAATCCGTGCGATAGAGCGCACCAAACACTGACCCACATGGTGAATATGATGATGAGCGCAGCGAAAGATGGCTGTGTACGTGCGGAACCGGGCTAACCAACAGGCGATCAAGAACGTTTCCTACCGGCTGATGGCTAGCAAGAAACCTGACTTGCACCGTATCAAGAAGTTTGGTTCGATTGCATACGTGTGCAAGCAAATTGGGCCGTTGCGTCGCAAGCTCGACAATAACTGTCGCCTCGGGTTCCTCGTCCATTTACTGGAAGGTCTAGCCGTATACCAAGCGTACTTCCCAGTAGAACACTTAGTGCGGCACGTCGAACATGCTCACGTCAACGACGACATCGTAGGTTCAGCGATGGCTATACCTCTACAGTGACCAAGTGGATGTCCACCATGGATAGCGGCACTAAAGGCCACCAGTGTAGCGATGCCGCAGATGGCAGAGAGGGTAGTGACTACGCAGAGATGGAGGTCGGGGATGGTATACCTCCCGCCAGAGCCGCCGACCCGAACGATTCCGAGCTCCCAGACGGTGGGGATCTCGACGAGATATCATCTACCATGCCTCCCGATGTTAACATGGAGAACGAGCCGCTCGAATACAACATTTGTATTGACGAGTGGGGTAACGGGCCTATCTACGCATCATTCCCAAAGAAGAAAGGTGCTGAACACAAGCCAAGGGAGGTAGTACGCGGAGCAGACCAGGTCGCCCCTGACAACACTGATGGGTTGGAAGAGAAGGCGGAGCCTAGTCCGAGTCGGCAAGACGCTGACGAACTCGAGGAGAAGGCTGATTCGAATCTGCTGGGCGCTGCTGAAAGCGAGCAGGAGCGGGAGGTATTTTCCTCACAGCTAGAGACACAGGAACAAGGACATACAGTTGTTGAGGCCGTTGCGGATGAAGAAGAGCCCGAATGTGAGCCTGAGCCAATGACCCCCCCCCCCCCCTCTTTCTCTCTCTCGAGGAGCAATCTGAACCGACAGTCGAAGGTGACGCGGACGAAGGAGACTCGAGTCAAAACTCTGAGCCAGATGCCGATGACTGGACGCGGCGTCCACCGTATAATTCACTTGATATTGTGGACGCATACATGATTGGTCAATTACCAGGGCGCGGAAGTACCGCGGTGAACGAGCCAATACCAGTGGACGAAGAAACCAGTAGCCAGGAGATCGTCGCTGTTGACGCAGGCAACGGAATGGATGGTTGTATGGCGCCCGAGGCGCTGACGGGGTGCCAGCGACCTCTGCTGGAGGTAGAGCTAGAAGACGTAAGCGAGCTGAAACGACAACGCGACCTAGATGACCAGCCACGCAGGATGACACTTTGCAGTGAGACTAAACACCATTCGCCAAAGAGACTCGATGACTACCATGTTTACGCTGGCTACTGTGCAAAAGACCACGCTGTAGACTCAATGGTTAACAAGATGAAGTGGTACAGCAGACGAGCAAGTTCCTAAGAGCTACAGCCAGGCTGTATGCTCACCACAGCGCAAAGAGTGGCTGGAGGGCATGCATCGAGAAGTGGAGACGGTGTTCTCAAAAGACGTGTCTATCATGACCGACGAGAAGGAAATGCCGAGCGAGGCAAACTTGCTGAGCACGATGTGCAATATCGCTCTAAAACGGATTTGGAAGGGTTCGATGACAAGTGGCGTGCTCGTCTTGTGGGTCGTGGTGATTTGCAGACGTTTGGTATTGACTATGTCATTAGTTTTTCTCCAGTCGCTAGGATGGTTACATTCCGTGTAGTAGTGGCAGTGGCCGCTAAGCTGCACCCTCTACAAAGGGACATCAACACTGCTTGCCTGAACGCCAACCTCAAGGTCAAGCAGTACGTGCGTGGAATCCTACGTTTCCTGCATGAATTCGTAGATACGTAGATGAGTAGATGAGTAAGAAGGAACAACCGCAACAGCTCGCTCACCACTGCAGCGACGGAGTGGTTCGAAGAAGTCGACAAGTTCCTGAAGTATCTGGGTTATGCAAGCACGGAAACCGAGCCGTGTCTGTATGTGTACTACTCTCATCCCGGTCTATGTAGATGACGTTTCTCTCGCGACGAGCTCGGGGAAGTACAAGACAACTGTATTTGCTGCGTTTGACGAGAAATACGGGTTAAAGGACGGAGGTTTGACGAGAAATACGGATTAAAGGACGGAGGTATCGCTCACGCGTTCTTAGGCGTACAAGTGGAGCAAACGAGAGAGGCATCTGGATCAATCAAGAGAAATACTGTAAAGAAGTACTTGAAATATTCGGTTATGGCGAAGCTAACGGAAGTGCTACGCCAATGGAAACGAACGCTAAATTCCGACCGAATGACGGAACCAAAGATGGTGATTCACCTTCACTTGACTATCGGTCCATTATTGGATCACTAATGTACTTGGCTACAAGTACGCGTCTCGATATTGCTTTCCCAGCCATTTTGTCGGGTAATCCGGCCAAGAAGCATTGTGGAGCTGTAAAGCGCATTATGCGCTACCTTGTACCAATCGCCAGCAAGGGCGCCCTGTAATCTGCAAGTGACGAAATCACAGACAAAACGTAGTGAGTGGCCACAGCGACGCAGACTGGGCCAATGACCCAGAGACCCGCAAGAGCGTCACGGGGTACGTTCTGACCATTGGTGGGAGCGCAGTGGCATGGGCAGACTATGACTGCACAATCCACCGCGGAGGCCAAGTGCGTCGTGGCCTGCGAGGCCACGATGGAAGGCCGTGGCATTATCAACACGCTGGACGAAGTTCTTCATGTAGGCAATGTACAGACCAGATTGAAATTGGAAGTTGGCAACAGCGCTGCATTTGCGTTGGCCAAGGCACCTACGTACAACAGCAGAACTGGGTACATTGAACTTCGTCCGTGATCAAGTCAAGCGCGGCCTGATGGACATTTACAAGGTCGACGGGAAGCAGAATCACGTCGATATGATCACTAAGGCGCTGCCGAAGGACAGTCTCACCAAGTGTTGCCAGCAGATTGGCATGGCAAATGCATTGCCGCCTGCAAGCAGCTGAGTGTTCCGACGCAGGCGTCGGTGGGGGCGTGTTACGATTTAGGTATGGTCGCTCCAGTTACGTTGAAGTGCAGTAACACGTACGACCAGAGCAAAGATGCTAATGCGTCCCAGATGAGAGGCAAGGGTCCAGGACATTAAAATCACGGAACAGGATCCGATTGGTGGTGCCGTTTGTCGCTTCCTGCATGTATTTCTCAGTCTCGAACAGTGCGTCCAAGGAGCAAGCAACGTTAGGAGGTAGCGAGCTGAGTGGATAAGTAGGTGTAGCAGTCTGTGTTTACATTACTTGCTTCCTAGCTTTAAGATCTACTCGACCAACGCTACGGACCTGAACACTGCGTGCACGACATCAAGCTAATCCTAGATGCATGCTTGTTTCGATGCATCTCCTGCGACTGCTTTGCAGCCATAGCATCTGCGTGCACGCACTTGTATAGTGCCAAGTGAGTTCTTAAAGAACAGTAGGTTAGCTCCGGGTTGGTTCGTATACGTATGAATTCTATGGCTCCGTTCGCTGGTGGGCTCGGCTCTGGCCCGCCTCCCTAAATACCGCGCGACCCAGCTTTGTGGGTGCGCGGCTACGCTCTCTCGTGTTTCTAGACATGTCCCTGGGGGCATTTTCACCATTATGCCTTTTTGGCATTCCTGGAACCCTTCAGATGGGTGGTTTTTATACTGTAAGTTTATATTTGGAACCCTTCAGATGGGTGGTTTTTATACTGTAAGTTTATATTTGTATGGAAATGGGTACCTCAGTGTATATAAGAAATTGTATGCTGGCCTTCGGGCAGAGGTCAAGCGCATTGTTGAACTTACTTACCAGCCTCCGCCGCTCTCTCAATGCCTCGAACCGATGTACTGAAAAGCTTTTAGTTCTCTTTCTACCGCATTGTTGCTCAGCCTGACTCGGCGAGGTATCTTTCTCTTCAGAGCGCAAAAATCCCCTTTAACTGTGTACGCTGAAAGCTTAGAACGATGGCACATTGCGACGCAAGTTGCTGCTTTGTAAAACAGCCTTCAAGTGTAATGCTAACAGGCATCTCTTGCTTCTCATTCTTGGGGGACAAGTCGCTCTACTGTAGATACTATCGGTCGGCCCAGCAACTTTATGCCATGGTTGAGTACAGAGCATTTTGTAGCGAAAGTGATGCGATGCTGAGGTCATATTGTGCACATATGACAAAAGTTGGTCGTCGACATCGTGCAAGGCAATAAGGAGGTTACCGCACTATCTGACTCAAAATGGTCAACAACATCTATTGTTTTTCCGGATCAACCCCAATAGTCTTAGATTGGACTAATGCCAGTTGTATTGTGAATTGCATTGCGTGATTGGGTCAATCTCTGGTGACCAAACCTCCTCCAATCGCGCAAAGCACTTGTTTTTACAATAGTCCTCTTTTAAGTACGATTCTTGGATGAGCCACATGTCAATCAACAGATATTTTACCAAGAGGCGCGATTGGCTTTTGACTTGATTTTTGTATGCGGAGGCCTTCAAAGGTTTGCTTTACCGCTCAGAATATTCAAGTTTGTGCGAAATTCTCAATACGACAGTGCACCATAAAACGAAAAGGCACAAATGCCTCAATGAAAACAACATTTCTGTAAGTCATATCTGCAGCGTTGGCTTCGCTTCGATAAACACACCTCAAGAGTAGTTACTAAGTCCGCAACAATCGTCTAAGCAGACTAAGGTTATGAAGCGGCCCAATCTAAGTGGCTGGATCAATGTACCACAGCATGGCAATCTTGCTGTTCTCTCTAAATTACACACAATACCGTATATATCACTGGTATCGTATGTGATTATACTATTGCCCACTTACAGCCCACTGGCCGCTCATCCAGACTATACCTATGTTTAAATGACGTTCAATACTCATAAATACAGCTTGGGACCGCTGTGTCTTCAGCATCGGTTCCGAAAGGGTATTCCTGGAAACCTTCAAAAGGGTATTTGGTCCTTTTCTGTTACGAATGCGTTTTTCATTTTGTTTGCATTCTCAAATCTCTCCCGGTCATCAGTTCCGTATACGAACCATTTGGGAATCAACGGCATTGCTTTAGGATACCGGTTTCAACTTCGTGGTCAAAGGGTGCTACTTACTTTTGAGGAACTTTTACTGACTTCTGAGTAATTCCAAAAAGCCCTAACTTCTGAGTAAAGTTCTTACTTCTGAGTAAAGATTAAGACGCGTTTCTGCACGTGCTGACTTTTGTGGAAACTACTTCGAAGTGTTAAGGTTACCAGCCGCACTAAGCTTGGCTGGGCGCCCCTTCGGCGCCTCCGCGGTTCGCTTCGCTCGCGATATTAAGATAGAATGTACTGGAGAGTGCAATGTTCGGCTCGCTGGTGAGCTCGGCGCTGGGCCCGCCTCCGCAAATACCGCGTGGGTTTGCTATGGCTACGCGCCTCGCACCCGCTCGCCTTAGTTGATCTGGGGCACTAACGCGCCTCTTTGAAAAGTCAAAACAACAGCAAATAATGTTGTAGTGCATCCATTTTACTCAGAACTCAGCCTAAGATGTGTCTGACGCCTTTCCATATAAACAGGGTTGTTTCCTCATTTATCCTCTTAGAATTGCCATTACTCAGAAGTCAGTAAAGTTTCCTCAAAAGTAAGGTCGTTCCGTGGTCAAACCTGTCAATAGAGGCTTCAGTAACGGGCGGCATCAAAATACCTGATTCGAGCCACAGCCAACTGCTATCCCAGTATACCTGCTATGCGCCGAATAATTCTCATTCGGCGCATAGCAGTCTGTGATACTTCATGATCATGTTTGGGTGTTAAGTCTACAAAGGAGATAAGGAAAAGGATTCTGGTGGGTTTTAGTTTTTCGGTAGCTACTTCGAAGTAACGAAGTATATGTATTTCGACAAAGCAACCTTAGAGCTCCGATCATCAAACCGATGTCCCCACTCTTTTATAATACCCATCCCCGCCCACTGTCAAGTAGGTCAGTCGTCTAGACATTCTGGCGTTCTACGTCTGTAAGTGTAGTCGAGTGTTGTTTTGTAAGCTTTCACGCGTGTGATCTAGCGCAATCAACTTAGCACCGTGCCGTACAGTATACACGGCTCATCTTGGTCATGACATGGCCGTGCTTATGCTGTTCTCCGAGGACCAAAGCTTTTGTCGTTGTACTGTATCGAGTTGTTGTTACAATAAGCACAATCGAGCACAGTCGATCCCTAATAATTGTTTATACTGGGAATGCCTCATAGAGGTATGGACAGCCACACCGGATTAATTCCACGGTACTGTGTAGATCGAAAAGCGTAATGTAACTTGGGTCAACATTTGTGTCACCTCACACAAAGTTTTTTCTAGCTGCAAAAGGTATGATGAATTTGTGCATTGTTGAATTCGGCGAGCCATACTGACCCCGACAAAACGCCGATTCCCTTTTTGTTTTTTTATTGTTTTGATGCAAAATTGTTGAGAACAGTCTTCAAGAGTGCAAGCGTAGACGAATATTAGTGAGCACGCGAAAGTATTGGAAGCCTAAGGAAGCAGTTTGTGCTGCCGACCCAGCTTCTGTGGGCCAAATAGATCTATTTTGATAATTGTACGCGAAGAAAGAATACTTATTCTAACATAGTGCTGATTTATCTACTGAATCCAGGGACGAGTTGTCCAGTAGTTTGCCTCATGTCTTATTGATTTGGCGATTGATGAAATACTTTTGCTTGCTAATCTGACTTTTCGTATGCTATTCGTGCGATATTCTCGTAAATGTTCTACAGCATGTAGGAATGTCAATCGATAAGTCAATTACTTACCTATCTCAATTCGAAAAGAACCAATTCCGCAAAAACAAAAACATACTTGCATTCCCAGTGTAAGTCGCAGACGACCTAGTTGTAGGGCACGAAATTCACAAGAACCTTGCTTGCGACTATACCTCTCAAAGGCCCCCCTCAGACTCTGCCTGTAGGGAATCTTTAAAAGGTTCAGGTGATTCGTGCAATTATGTGCTGTGAGCTTTAAAACGTGCTCGTTAAGTTAACTGATATGTAACAAGATCAGCAAAATTGTTTAAAAGCAACATGTATCGCAGTGTACGGCGTTATTAATACCACGTGTGTTGAAGCTACTTCCAGACTGCTTACAATTCTAGCCGTTGCGGACTCATTTAGTGTCGAGCAACCAGCATCATTTGTAGACCGCGGCCCAATTACGCAAGCCCGCGTTTGATAAGTGCAATTTTGTGATTCGCCGTGATCCGAATTTAGCCGATTCCCTTGGCACTTAAGGGTGGAATTACCTAATCTAAGTGGAAAAGTACTTAGATTAGCATCCACACGATGAGTTTATGAGCGATCTAAGTACAGTTACGAAACCTTGGTTCGTACTTACAAGTAAGCTCACATGATTCGCAAAGTTCGGTTGGCTATTAGGTTTTTTTTCACCTATTCAGTTATTTGGCCTCATTTCTTAGGCTCACTGTTTGGAGACTCATCTCTCGAAACGAGGTGGCCAAGAAATTACGACAAGAAATGAAAAGCTGAAACCCTTAATGTCGAGGATACGCGCACATAAGGTTCCTCGTCATTAACTAACGAATATAAACAATTTACTGTAGCAGTTTACTTTAAAGTGGATTGCTACAGTAAAATAATTGGACACAAGTACCATCTATTCCGTAGTGTTTCTCAACACGTTGGACGTCGTGACGGCTTTGGCGTAATGTGTCTGATACATTGTAGACTTCGGAGTCGCCACATACATTAGCAATGATGCTTTTCTTAGCGGGGTTTAAGGTTCCCAGTCCGACACCAAATGGTCAGCAGCAGTAAGTTGCGGCTATAAAAGAAGGCTATCGGCTCGCTCTAACATTGCATTTAAGTATTACATCGACTGGACACCAGTAGTCGACTCGACGCCTTTAGATTCTCACGGCACTTGAGCACTTGTAAGGATTTAGCTGGCCACCAACAACTCGTTCATTGACAAGTCCACCACCCAGTTGTTACTTGTAACATGTACTTTCTTCTAAGCAGATGCAGTCCAATATATGTACTTTTCCCACTTAGATTAGGTATTTCCTCGCACTTAAGGCATACTTTTTTAAGAAATGTTTAATTGTTTTTTAACAATGCGTTCTTTTTGATTTGAAATTGTATTTTACTTCTGAAGTACCGTTAAAGCCACGTAATATACTTTTGATGTGAAAATGTAGCAATCTGTGAGATGACTGCTGCAAACCGAGTACAGATCATCCCGTGTGTTCATTGAACTGATCTACATCGCTGATTCAGCAGAATGTATATGTACCTGAAGATTTGCTTCAACCGTATTTTTAGTATGCTCCATACTGTAAGAAAACGCCGGAAATTGTACGTAACACATGTATTTTGAGTACACTGTAGACCCATTTTGGGTGCTTGAACTCATAACATAGGCAGCAACTGTTTAATTCAGATTGATTGAGTCACCGAACGGGATAATACACTTCTTCTCTCCATTTGGGTGATGGGAAGAAAACAGCTTGTTCTCCACGCTAGTCTGCCTGGCAGTGTCTGCACGCCAAACGCAGCTCATTCAGCAATTTGCGCTACGCTACTGAAGTATTTGCCTTTGTTAGCATGGGCTTACAGCGTGCGTTTTTCGCGGCTCTCATCGGCCTACTCACAACCTGTGCAATTGTGGCAGCCTCGAATCCCAAGACGCCCCCAGTTGGGCCTTTGATCCCCAGAGAGTCGCCCATTGAGAACACGAAGAGATTCCTGAGAAAAGAAAGCGCCAAGAACAAGGAATCTATCGACGAAGAAAGAGATGCCAGAGGTTTTATTGAGGCTGCTCGAATAGCCTTCTTAAAACTCAAGGCTCGAGGTTGGGTTCTCGCGCGTAAGGACGTAAGCTATGTCATCGAGCGTTTAAAGATGACATATCCATACGTCGAACACAAGAACTGGGAGGTATTGAAGAGTTTTCATGATCTCGACGGCAAGGTTAAACATAGCATCTACCCCGTTGGAAAGTGATGCGGGTTCTCGAAGCTATGAAGGTACGATGTCATGTGTTTCCAGCTTATTCACATCATGTATCCGCTATGCGGCGGTGACTTTGCCTTGGTCCAACTTGTGTGGTCTTTCCGCATCCGCTTCGAAGCTTCAAATCGGCGAGATACTGCTCTTTTAAAACCCAAGTTGTTAATCATTTGTTTTTAGAGGAACGGATTTTTCCATTTTTATTAATCAGGCATGAAGAGCTTTATTATCTATTCTCTACCTTTCGATTACGGAAATCACCTAAGTCGTTACATCTACGTGTTATTAAATACGCAAAAGTGAGTGAGTACATTGCAATAGGTTGGTTTTATTATATATAATAATATAAGTACCACCGATTCGCCTTGAATTTGTATCACCGAGAAATCGATGCAAATGCATAAAAGAAATGCTTGCATCATCGGCGTTTTACACACGTATCTTTGTACCGGTAAGTACCGTGACTGCGTTCGAGTTGCTCGCCGACTTTAGCATCGGATAGAATTCATTTCGATTAATAAAGTTCTTTGAAGTTTGCGCCAAGTTACTGTATGCTCGATGCGCAACTTATTGGTTGGCGGCTCTCATGAGCTATTTCGCTAGCTGGATGCCACCTAAAGCATCCTACTATTAATATCATGTAGCATTCTTCGCGAGAACCGGGTCGTATGGAGACAAAATTAAGAATATCCACGCTTTCATCCAATTCACGGCGAGGCATAACTTTTTCCACTGAATCGCCTCCGATGAACGACGAATCATATCTCTTTTGTCAAATCTGACGACGCTGGATCAGCGATTATCGCAAGCCTGTTCGGAATCTCCGTCGTCATAAATATCCAATCTCCAGGCGATGGATTCGACGAGGATCCCGACTCTCGCTGGCACAGACCGCGAAGACACTTTGGCAATGATGTATGATTGGGTAGGCTTGGATATGGTGGTCTCCCGTAAGCTCAAGAAGATCCGGATTATTTTTCGTGGTGAGTACTTGGACAGCTCGTATTTGCCGGCAGTTCTTACCGGTACCGTTCTTTTTAACAAGCTCTGCTGGAGTTAGCTTGCTGAGCACCGACTGTGGAAACGCGGAGTCAACTTCGCTCTTGTTTTTAATTTGGATGAGGATGAAACAAACTTCTTTTGTGACCATGCAAAAGATTGGGATGATCAGATCAGCCCCCTCCTGGTCACGCTGGAAATACCTGCCGCTCGACGGCCGAGCAGGAATCACAGCGTCGCCTCGCCTGGCATCGCCGTCAGCTCGAAGAAGTGATTAAGGCGCTGTCATGGGCAATGTGTTCCTTGAAGATTTCCCATACAACTGCGGACATCTTCTGCGAAAAGGTCTGCGGTCTCGAACTGTTCCATCGCCACCACACAAATACGCTGAGTGTTTTTTTAAGAACACACTAATTAAAATTAGTCGGATGCCATCATTGAGGTCGTCTGAAATCATGTTGATTTCAAAATCTTTGAATTTAAAGCGAGAAATTTGAGTCTTAATTAATTTTTGGAACCCCTAAAATTTAAATCTAATCATTTTTGGAAGTCCTAAAGTTTGGGTCTAATCAATTTTTGGAAATCCTAAACTCCCCATTCTATTGGCTACAGGTCATTACCCAACGCCACCATGGACTTCCAGAACCGTGTGGGTTCCAAGCCAGGCTCCGGCGGTGTAGCGTCCGACTCACAGAGCAATGTGGACCGCCGCGAGCGTCTGCGCAAACTGGCGTTGGAGACGGTGGACCTGGCCAAGGACCCGTACTTCATGAAGAACCACCTGGGCACGTATGAATGCAAGCTCTGTCTCACTCTGCACAACAACGAAGGCAACTACCTAGCCCACACGCAGGGTAAGCGCCACCAGACCAATTTGGCCCGACGTGCAGCCAAAGAGGCAGCGGATGCGGCCCATTCGACAGCCGCTGCCAATCTCCAGGCAGCGCAAGCGGCGGCAGCGGCTGCAGCCTCCAAACCAAGGGCACTTAAGATCGGACTACCCGGCTACAAGGTGACCAAACAGCGGGACCCGGACACGGGCGCTAGGATCCTTTTGTTCCAGATCGCGTACCCGGAAATCGCAGACAAATTGCAGCCGCGTCACAGATTCATGTCGGCTTTTGAGCAAAAGGTGGAGGCGCCGGATAAACGCTGGCAGTATCTGCTCTTTGCGTGCGATCCGTACGAGACGGTGGCGTTCAAGATCCCCAACGACGACGTTGACAAGAGCGAAGGGAAATTCTTCAGCAATTGGGACAAGGACGGCAAGACGTTCACGTTGCAGCTGACGTTCGCTGTCGGGGACGCTGCCAAGAAGAACCAGCCAGCACCGCCTCCGCCACGTCCACGGTATCTGTAGAATGGAGGCCGCTATGCTGCTTCTACAGGATAATATAGTCTGTTTTGATGGAATCGGCATGTTATGTTGCAATTTGTGTTATGCAGAAGGTTATCACGTCAGATACAGTTTAAGCGTAGACTTAAGCGGGATCTTGACGGATAACATCTCGTACAAGAGATCGATAACATGCATGCTTCCTTTCCTTCCTTGCTCTTTGATGCACGTTACATGGCAGGGAACTCGAGCAGGAATTCCTTGCTGATGTCGGCCAGTTCATCCACAACCTCCACCAGACCGCGGTAGAATCCCGTCTCGTGGAAACGCACGTCGTATTCCTTGCAGAGCGATTTAACCAGCGGGTTAACCTTTTGCAGGTTGTGGCGCGGCATCATCGGGAACAGGTGGTGCTCGATCTGGTAGTTCAGACCGCCACAGAACCAGTCCATGAAGAAACCGGGCGTAATGTTGCGCGTAGTGGTGACCTGCAACTTCCAGAAGTCGGGCTTGTCCTCACGCTCGTACACCGACATGCCGTTGTGGCCCACACTGAAGACAGCAGCCAGGAAGGCTCCGCAGGACATCTGGGACAGCATAAAGAAGGCCAGACCCTGCGCCACCGACATGCCCGTGACGATGGGCAACATAACGTTCCAAATGTAGTGCAACATAAGACCAACTTTCTCTCCGTTAGGGAGATCCACGGGGTCGTATCTACCGAACGAGAAGCCTTTGAAGACGTAGTAGTAGCTCTGCAGCAGCCAGCTGAAGCGGGCGAAGAGCAGCAACGGGAAGTAGATGACAGCCTGGTGGCTCACGAAGAACGGGCCCCAGCTCGACTCGTAGGCTTTGGAAGCCATGTGCTTGCTCCAGGCCAACAGAGGCATCGTATCGATGTCCGGGTCGCCCAAATACTTGGTCTTCTCATCGCCAATGAGGTTGGGCACAGCGTGGTGGAAGTTGTGCTTGTTCTTCCACCACTGCACACTGAACCCCATCCAGACATCGCCGATGATGACGCCCATGACGTTGCCGATCAGGTGGTTCTCCCACACTTGATGGTGCAGCACGTCGTGCGCCAGCCAGCCCGATTGCTGCCAGAAGAGACCCATGACGCAGGCCGCGAGTATGTACATGGGCCAGCTGTCAAAGTGCCAGCAGATAGCCACGGACAACATCCAGAGACCGAAAGTGCTGAGGATTTTCCACGCATAGAAGACCATACTGGCGTCGTAGAGACCCATGCCTTTGATCTTGATGCGCAGACGACGGTACGCGCTGATGAACTTGTCGGTCTTGGCTTTCTTTGCCTTCTGCTCCTCCGTGAGGTTCTCGGTAACCGTGGCCGTGCTCTCGTCCACGTCACCGATGTAGAACTGCTCCAATAGCTTCCAGGAGCTCGTCGGATGACACACAGTGAAGATATCCGTGGCGTCTTCGCCTGCCTGGGACAGCATGACCATGCCGCCCGGGTGCGAGTCCCATTTGCTGATGTCGTAGACCTTGTAGTGGATGACGATCCACGCGTTATCGTACGACGCGTGCTTCTTGACCTCCTGCC
Organism: Phytophthora tentaculata; assembly: GCA_033557915.1. Lineage (NCBI taxonomy): Eukaryota > Oomycota > Peronosporomycetes > Peronosporales > Peronosporaceae > Phytophthora > Phytophthora tentaculata. The sequence continues at coordinate 5,065,945 of JAUCEA010000020.1, read as the reverse complement.
ACGAGATCTTGCGCCTGGTCTTAAGGCCGTCCACCATTGGCAGTTATAGCGAATAAGACAGATACTTGGTGTGCGGCTGGAAAGTCGGAGACTGAAGACTGAAGCTGTGGCGAGCGTCGAGCATCATACTGAGACCAAGTCACGCGCAACTGTTTCAGTGGTGGAGGCAGATCCCGAACTGATTATTTATCCATTGCAACATAGACGGGGCGAAAGGATGAGTTTCATGTGGTGCACACTTAGCTAAAGGAGCCAATCGGAATTATTCTTGTAAATTATAGCCAATGGTATCGCTCCCAGCGTGACGTCACGACGTGCATAGAGGTGATGCAGTCGGCACTTGATCACCAAAGGCAGAAGGTCACAGACTATTTCGACGGGAAGCTGTCGAGTTGGAGGGCAAGCATAGGTACACACACATAAAGCACTATTTAATCTACTCGCTGCATGTCCACGCCTGCGGCTTTAGCTCTATTAATACCGCACCTCAGCCAGCAACGTCGGCCAAATGCCGGTGCCCGGCCGACACTGCCGGCCCGTCAGAATCCGCGCGTACCGGTATTGCGCAAAGATGGGAAGATCGGCTTGCTGACTTGCCAGTGGCAGGAAGGAAGTACGTGGCAAGTTCGAAGTACTTCCTTCCTGTGGCAACGACAGCCATAGATTCCACGACGCCGGACATCACCCTGTGCTTCTGACCCTCCCATTGGGAGTCCCAAGTGAGAGATGCAAGGATGCATGTCTTCCAACGTTGCATTGTTGTACACTGTTGAAGTGTTGTTAAGTCTAGCATCTCGACAACATGAGAGCGGCGTATTACTTGGCTGTCTACTTGTTTTTCTTTTCTTTAGCTTAAGCTTGTGCATGTTGGTTGCATACATAGATACACTAACGCAAACTACACAACTTACGCAGTTCACGGCTGCGACGCTGGCGGAGACTGGAATTGTCCTTGCGTGGCCACGTTCGACGGCGACGGAGTAGCCAGCGACGGCGGCATTGGAATGGGCGTGTCCGTGTCGATGAGCATATCAGACGAGCTGAGCATACCCGCGTCGGCAGTCAGCGCCGACAAGACCGTGCTGTTCGGAGTCGTTGCCGGTGCAGACGCTGCCAGTGCATTGGTGTTGTTGATCGCGTTCGTATTACTCAATAACCGCGCGATCATCGCCACCTTCTGCGACTCGGAGCAGTCTGTGCGGTTCAATATCGACTGGATCTTGTTCTTAATCTCAGGCATGCGGTCCAGTACATGCAGTAGCGTCGACGTGGTCACTGGCATCGCTCGTTGCGGCTCATTGATGACAGAGGCTCCGTTCAAGTCCATAGACGTGCCGGCGTTTAATCCGTTGGCTTGCGTCATGTTTCCCCAAGTTCCCGAGGTCGCCGTTGTAGTCGCTCCAGTTGCAGGGACTGTAGGGGGCACAGAAGACGTAGACATCACCCCAACCGCTGTCATTTCACTCGTCAGACTGGCAGCATGCGACCGGCGCGGCATCGAGCCACTCACTGCTGCACCAAAGTTGGAACCAGCACCTAACATGACGTCGCCACTAGCTGACAACGGCGATCCGTCCCGTCCGACCGAAGCCACGGCTGCTGCTGCTTGCACAGCCACCACTGCAGCCTCTTTACTGCGCTTAATCACTTCGTCTGGACCCAACACCGTCGTCGGTAGAAGCGAGATCATGTCCGTATGCGACTTGTGCGGCGGTGGCACCACCACGGGCATCGCCTTCGCTGCTGCGGACGGGGAAACCGTCGCTTTCTTGGACGCATTGGTAGGTGGTTTCGTTGGGGTCGTAACAACTGACACTGAAGCTGGAGCAGAAGCAGGTGTAGTCTCGGACGGAGGCAACGCTGTGAGTGAGGCCTTTGTCCCAAGCTCCGAGCTCGCTTCAGCACCCACAGGAATCGGGATCGGAGGGGGCGACGTCTTGTGCTTCATGCACTGGATAATAGCGTCGAACGAGGTCTTGATCGACTTGAGTTCGTCCGTTCCAGTGGGTTTCTTCGTATCGATCGTAGCTTGTTGCTTCCTGTGCGTCAGTGTAGTCTCCACTAAGCTGGGCGGCGGTAATCCAGGTAACGAAAGACGTGGTGAGAACGTGAGAAGCAGCTCACTAGGTGGCAATCCGATTCGCGTATCCAGCACAGCAGGGGCGAGTTGTGCAGCCGCAACGTTCGCAGCCGCGGCTGCACGCTGCGCCTTGAGTCCTGCCTTGCTGTCTTTCGTTGTTGTCGAAGCAGACGCACCCGTCGACGTGAGGCTACCCGAGATAATCTTGCCATAGCGATCGTAACATTGTCGAGGCGAGCGCTTCTTACAGACGAAACGAGAGACTGCAGTGGACGAGTTGAACACTTGAGCGATGAGAGTCCAGTTGGCGCCGTACAACTCGAATAGTTTCTTGAGGATAATGTCGTCGTGCACACTCCAGGCGTCACGTCCAGAGTCCGACGACATGCTGCTCTTACGAGCTCGTGCTGTCCCTGTCTTCGACTTCTTCGAGCTCTTCTGCGAGCCAGTCTTCGAGTGTCCTGCATCCGCAACGCCCAAGACACCCACTGCACCACCTGCTGCTGTCGTCGTACCACTGGACGCTGTACCCGACGAAGTAGATGAAGCTCCAGTTCCGCCTACACCAACCCCAAGAATGCCGCTGAGTAGCGCGGGGTCGTCCCATTCAGCCGAATCCAGCGCATCCAAGTTAGTATCGCCCCAGAAATCGTCATCAGCAAACTCCGACACGTCGGGAACGGGAATTCCTTCCAAATCCACACGCATTTCCTTCTGAGATCCGGATTTGATACCTCCTAACTGCGACTCAAACTTGCGTTTAACACCAGAGGATGCACCAGCGTTTGCGGAGCTTCCAGAAGCCAATCCAGCGATCCCAGATCTTGCCACATTCGCTCGTTGCTTCTTGCTCGACTTGGATAACTTGGACAAAACTCCGTGTCCAATTGCTTGATCCAGTTTGAATTTTCCAGGCAGTGGAGCAGGTGGAGGAGCCGGTACACGATACGATACCCGGAAGGTCATTTGGTCACCCGTACTGGAGTCAGCTTCTGACGAGATACGCGCTATCTTCGACGTCTCTGCCGCTGGAGGCTGTGGAGGCTTGTAGACGTCGAAATGCGTCTCCATTCCTTCCATACGCATCTGCATAAACAGCTTCTCGAGTACATGTTCGTCCACAACGCCGTGGAAGCAAGAATCGAGCGTGAAAAACAGCTGCGAAGATGCGTCGCCATCTTGCCACTGACGATTCGCCTCTAAAGTCGCCAGTTTCTCGAAAGACCGTTCATCTGATTGGAGGAACGCGTTGCTATCATGCCACGACACTGAGCTCTCCTCTTCAACACTCTCGGCGCTTTCAACAGCCTTGCCATCCCCTTCTTGCTTCTTGTCAGTTACACCATGCACGTAGTTGACAGCATACCACTCCACAGGCGTCAGTTCGTCCGTATTGGCCAGTAACAGATGCTCTTCAGCATCCAGATCCACATTGTGAACACTGAGCGGCGCTTCCAACTCGTTGGCATCTCCGCAGTATTTCTCGTCCTTCTCCACTTGCTGAGCCACACGCGAAAGCTTCGCCATCGCTCCAGTATCGGTCAAGCCGTTTCCGCCGCTGCTGGTAGCAGTTGAAGACCACCAGCTCGGCTTTTCGATCGTCAAGCTCACCGTCATGTCGGATGGCACAGCGAGCAATTCTTGTGGACTCATCTCTCCGAACACCTTCTCAGTCAGCGAAGCTCCCACGCGTAATAGCGATGCCTCGATGGTATTCTCGCAGTGTACTCGGTAAACTGGGAGCGTATCAGCGCCACCCACAGCCATCTTGGCCCAACTAGCGCGAAGCTTGGCATCACACGTGGCGTTCCAGTCTCCGTCCACGACAATAATGGCTTCACCTCCAAAAACCGATACTGCCCGCCTCCCGTTGGACATGGACAAGCGAGTAGACGCCAGCGCGACACGAACCACTGGGCGATCAGCGAAGTGACACAGCGCACGCCGCTGCATTGTGACAGATCCAGTCACACGTACATAGTTGATATCTAGCAGAGACAGGAAGAACTCCAGGATGGGGAACATGGCGTTAAACTGCGCGTAAATCACCACCTTCTTGCCTTCCTGAAGCACCAGGCGACGTAGCAGCGGCTCCAGCACTTCCAGCTTCGCAGAACAACTCGTAAGCAGCCGCAAATCCGCGTGTCCCAACTTGTCCATATCGTTGACAATATCTACGCAATTGCAGATTTCTCGAAGACGAAGCAGGAGCTGCAGCCAGACACTTAGACGCTCTTCGCGGCCACTGGAAGTGTCCAACGTAGCAGCAAACCCACTCAAAGCGTTTCGATACTGCGTCCTCTGCGACAAACTGAGTTGACAGCTCATGGTGATCTCGTCGATCTTGCCTAGTTCCGACTCGACTTCACTCCGGACACGTCGTAAGCTGAGACAGGATAACGCGAGAAGCAAAGCGTTCATATACTGCGGCGTGTCGTCTTGAGACGAAGCCTTCCACAGCGACGCGCGTACACTAGAAGATTTGCCATACAACTGCATCACCTCCGCCACAGACGCTCTCTCCACTTGCAGCTCCTGCACGGGCCATGCCTCCACTCGATGAGCACTACGTTCAGTAGCATTATCAGGAGCTTCTCGCACTAGAAATTCGGCATACTGCAGTCGTAGTGCAGTGCTTTTCCAAGTCTCAATCGACTGCCCATTGCACAAGACTCGTCGCTGCCGTTGTCGAAGTTGCTGCAGCGCCGACACACAACTCGAATCATCGAAATAGCCGCCGTGTTCGTTCTCCACAATGATCATTTGCCAGTTCGTATACGCCACAAACGCGTCTCGGTCTTGAGCGAATGCACTCACGGGGCACAACACACAGTAAATAGGTTCAGCGCGTTCGTCGTCCATTTCTTCGTCGTCGTTCGGCGGGAGTATAAGGAAAAGGTCTTCGGTCTTGTGTTCAAGAGCTCGAGGCTTTATCTCCCACTCACGCTGCAGTTGTTCTCTATAAGACGGAGTATTCCCAGCACCATCATACAGCTGAATACGCCGACCTGGGTGCCATATCCGAAGATAATACCGCCATTTATGAAGCTCCTCCTCCGACACAATTATCAGATGCGGACCTATCGGCTTGTCGACAATGACTTCGTCTGGTGTAGCTGCGATGGTCTTGTCTCCTTCTTGCTGGTGTGGCTGCGGCTGAGACGACACGATCTCGATCAAACTGAGAAAAGCCACGATCGTAGTGGCCTTGCCCATTCCAAGCTGGTCATTCAGGAAGATATTGAGACCACTGGAGTACAAATCCAGCATCCACCTCAACGCCAGTAGCTGGAAAGCAGCCAAAATGATGGAAGAACCACCTTTAGACTGCAGGGCAGTACACCGCGCTTGCAAATCCCGCAAGGCTGCTTCACGTAACGACCATGTCGAGGACTTATCCGCATATTCGGCAGTCGAAGAGGTCATTGCACTGCGAGCTCGTTTGCCTGCACTCACGATGTACGTCATGTGTGTCTTGGCCGACGCTAGCACAGCCTCAGGCTTCGCTTCTCCCTTCCCACCACTCTGTACGTTGATCCCGTTGCTTCTTGCGACTTCGACCGTATGGTATTTCAACGTCAAAGCATCGTCGTCAGCACTAGAAGTATCCAGATCTTCGCTCTTGCCGCGCTTGCCGTCGTCCTCAACGCGATCTCCTGACATTGGATCGTCGTTATCGCCTTGGTCCAACGGGTCTGTTCCAGCAGCTTCAAACCGAACTCGAGACCTCGCAGCAATTCTCTCCATCGTCCGCCAGAACGCCGAAATCTGCAACGCAATCCCGCGCGCCATCTGGCGATTCTCTTGCTCTTGCCGCACACTTTCCGCGTTCTGCGCGACAATCACCTCAGCCGCCAGACGGTGCTGGATCACTCGTTTCCAGTTGCGTTCCTGAGCAAAATCCGTCGCCATCCACTTCATTTCCTCGAGCAAAAAGTCCCAGTGCGACTTGCCTCGTGCTGGCGTAGGCAGTCGTGGCAATTGCCTCTTGCGAGTCACGTTCAAACTCCGCTTGTTCACTTCTCGACGGAGACGAACAGACTCGCGTAGTTTCCCCTCGAACTCTGCATTCGTCGAATCCTTAGAGCTCGAGGAGCTTCGGGGCGTCACAACTGATCGTTTACTGCTCGCAACTCCGTTGCTGGTGCTATGATCTGGAGGTATCGCTGACGTCTTCAGAACTGGCTGGTGGTGGTCAAGAGCCTTGCGGTTCGAAGCCTCTTCGTCTCGCCTTGTCTGCATTAAATACTTGGTAGGAGGCACCGACGTTCTCACAACGTACGGAGGCCCCAGTGGCAACACTTCCAGAGGCTCCACAGCATCCAGCGCTGTCAAGTCTGTCCCCTCCCCCTCTGAGGGCACTTCGCTGCTTTCTGCAGGCTCCTCCGGTGGCTGCTGGCTCTTTATCTTCGCCTTCTTGACCGGAGCTGCGTCCTTCTCAATGGGAGCCGCACTTTCCGCTTCCGCTAGTCGTCGCTTCTTCAAAATGACCTCACCGTCTGTTGTCTTGACAGGTGACGACTGTTCTACAGGCTTCTCATCAACCGAAGCGCTCTCAGCCTCCGTCTCCACTATAGATTCTTGCAGTACCGCAACGTTCTCGTCAGTGTCTGGCTTGGGCGCTTCCACTTCAGCTGCCTCAAGCTGCTCTTCGTCCTCTGTCTCCTCCTCTGCTAAACTATTGCCGCCGTCCTCCTTCACATCCTCCCGCTCTGGTACTTTGGTGGCTGCTAGTGCTGCCTCCCGCTCCTCCACCAGCTGCCTGTACAGGTATTATTCCGTTAGAAATCCTACGCTATAACGCGGCGGCAGACAGGGCGAAGCACATACCGCAAGAGAGATTCTTTATATTCTACAAGTTTGTCGCGAATGGACCTAAGGACGACGGCGCTGCTGGTGTTGCCGTCGCTGTCCAACGCCATCGCGTGTTCAACTGTCAAGATTGCAACATTTATCCGATATCAGTGACCATCACTCTTACAAACACTCCTCATTTTTGCGCCCTACGTGCTGCGTGTTTCCCCCGAGTAGCGCCGCTACTGCATCTGAGCGCAGCCACAGACACACAAACGTCTCCACGTCAGCTCAGCTCGCACTTTGAAGCCTCAAATAGACCCTGGTCACGTGTCGCGGGGTCGCGGTGGGAATCAGGTGCGGAATGGCCAAAAATGCGCCGATTCGGGCGCAATAAGGGGCTCAATCGATAGCAGATACGCCGATCTTTCCAACGCAGCACTTCCCCCCTCGATCCGAGCACGAGATCCAGTCCAAATCGCGAGCCAAATTGCAGCGCAGCCTCCAGAACGATTACGAAGGCGGGCAGCACGCGCTTCGAGGGAACAGAGGCAGGCGAACAAATTGGAGCGAGCCAGGGGACGAAAAGACTTACCGGTCGATGGCGTAATGGCCTCCCCAGGTGGCCTTTGTGCGATCACAAACGACTTACGCGGCACTTTCACGTTCTCTCCGAACCGCCCGCGCGACGGGACGGGGAGTCGTCCCGACTAAAGCTATGCGATTGGCTAAAACGTTTTCGATCGATCCAGGCTATGATTGGCTAAAATCTGAGAATTTTAGAAAAATCAAATCCCAGAAAGCACGGATAATTTTAAACTCCCAATTGGAATATTCCGCCGCTTTTACATTTTAATGTTTTATGTTTAATTATTCCAATTGAGATTTTCAATTATCCGAATTTAATTATTTTCAAGGCCACCAAAAAAATTCTTGGTGGCACTAGAATATGAGATGTGTCGAAAGGATTCAAATAGACATGCTGCAGTGAACGCATCCCAGAGTGCGCTTATTCTAGTATTCGTGTGGATACTACTGCAGTAATAGAGCGAAATTTAGTACAACCGGTAAGCAAGCAGTGCTCCGTGATCATTATGTATTTCCTTCTACTATTTTGTGTATTTCAAAGACCAACTCTAGATTTTTGGATTGACACTAAAGCCTTTGCGTACTTAACTAAACGCTTCGTAATCTCAGCCAACTGCCAGGGTTGTTTCATGTCGGCTATGTAAAGTCCCATTGGAGTCCCTACCCTCTATGAATCATTTCTAGTACTCCAGCAAAACTGTCACGGGGATAGCTCCGGTCAGCACTCGAGGCTCCTGTTTAACGACACCCCAAGCACAATCGCAGGAGGCAACGTTCCAAGACAACATCGCAGCTCGTCCTCACTACCAGATCACACACCGTTGGTTTCACCCTATTTCAGGAAGCAGTAGCATAGCTAGGTCTTGTTGCCATCCTATCAATCAATCAGTCTTTATTTTTCAGCCAACTACAAAGTGAGTCTCAACCCAAGTTGTTTTCGTTCAGAACGCGTAATTTTTTTGAATTAGAGTAGAAACTCTGAACCGTCTTCAACTTTCCCTCAACTAAGTACGAGTCTGCATGAGCAAGAAGACCCCTCGCTATCAAGAAGATCACTCACCCAACGCGCGCCCTCGTCAATCGCCCCGCATAAGCGAATATTCCTCTTCCGATATTGATTTAGAAGCGCAAGACCAAGCCATGCCAGGCCAGAGCAACGAACAACCTCCAGCCAGCACGCAAACGGAGTCAAGCTCGCCACCGGTCAATCCAACAGGGCCATCGATGGAGCAGATGATGGCGCAAGCGATGCAGATGATGAGTATGCAGCAACAGTCCATGCTGGCAGGACAGCAGAAAATGCAGGAAGCCGTCCTCGCTAGCCAACAGCAGATGCAAGAATTCATGGTACAACAGGCTGCTTATCAAAGCGAGAAGTTCGCTCAGCAATCTCGTGCCAATCAGCAAAAATAACGAGCCAATCCTCCGAAGTTTCTGGGCAAGCCAGATGAGGATTTGGAGCTTTGGATCTTCCAGATCGAAGAGCACTTTGCTGCCTATACTACGGAGCGCGAGAATGATGACTCTCGCTTCGTCAACATTGTGGTTTCTTTTCTCGGGTCCGGCGTCATGTCGTGGTACCCCGAGCTCAAGCCTCCATTGGTGAGGCACCGCTAACCTGGACTTTCTTCAAGGAGCAGATCCGAGCCAGGTTTCGAGATAGTGACTTTGAGTTCAAGCTTCTCACCAAGATGTACGAGCTACAAGCGACTAGGACGCAGCAGGAATATACATCCAAGTTTATGCTGCTGCTATCTCAGGCTCCGGTTGACATGCCGGAGGTCGCGAAACGCTGGTTCTACCAGCAGAACCTTCGCTCCGATACAAGCGCGTACATCTGCCAAATATTTCAACCAGTCTCCAGGAGACGATTGAGCATGGCCAACGCTTCGAGGACGCTCGCAAGCCAGAGCGGAAGAAACAATCAGCAGTGGCAGTGGCACCCAGCGGACACGGGCGCCACGACGGACGGAAGCAGCAAGGTCGCGGGCCCAACGCTGGAAGAGGCCAGACCACCAAGACACCGTCGATGCCAACTCATGAGTCGACTCCGACCACAGAACCCACCTGCTATACGTGTGGGAGGCTAGGCCACAAGTCGCCGGATTGCCCGAGGAAGGGCACCGGCGCAGGTATCTCGGCGGGCTGGCGCCCCGCCGAGAACGACTGCACTGCTGATGACCATGCGGCAGTATGCAGTCGGCCTCTGATGACCAACACTCCTTCGCCTATGAGTGCGACGATGCAGTGCGCTTTCAGAAAAATCTTTATATGGTTACTTGGAGCAGTCGGTGACCGTGAACGGCACCGCTGTCTCCGCCTTCATTGACTCTGGAACATCATTCAACGCCGTCACACCAGCCCTGGTTGACAAGCTTCAGCTAAAGGTTACAGAACACAGTTGTCCGCTCAAGCTGAAGCTAGGGGCTGGCCGCGTCTCGTTTGTCCCACGACGAACGTGTTCACTCTCGGTGTTGCTGCGTGGATCCTCAAGTTACGAGTCGACAGCACTTGTGATGGAGGTATCAGAGTCACAAGAAGTGCTATTGGGAATACCCCAATCTCGTCAATGGGCATGAATGCCACAATCGAGGTATCTGACGCAACACTAGTGCATCGTCACTTCCAAATTTACCGGCGGCGGCTCAAGACCCTACAGGACAGAGCGGCAACCACAGCTGACAAGACATCCGGGGTGGGTGGGTGGAAGTGCGTTGAAACCCCCGGCCATACAAGACCCAAGTAATTGGCGCCAAGGGATGTTGAGAGCTTGGACGGAAATTTATGAACCAGCAGCATCACGGAGAGGAAGAGGCTGTGAGGGGAGCCAAAGTAGACAAGATAGACGATAGGAAAGGGTATGAAATGACGAGGACAGTGACGAAGTGGGGCAAGGTTGGAGCGTCGCCGGTACCAAGCAGCGCAAAACTAAGAAATCTGCGTCCGCGATGGCTACTGGGGAGGGGAGTCCAAGGGTAGACGACCTGTGTAACGAGACACACAACACTCTCAGCAGCCAGCTCCCCCGCCGAAAGGGGCGGGCGTGGATGGAAGCTCTCGTGGTCGCTACACGCGCGGCTGACTGCTGATCAAGGTGACGGGGGATGGTCTTTCAGCAACTTAAAGACTATTTTTGTTTTCCCTACGGTGATACGACTGAATGCGCTGGCCGCAGAGCGCCGCTTCAAGGCCTACTGTCGAACGGTCCGGCGAAACTCAAACATAGTGACTATGGAGGAGCAGCTCCGCCAATAATGGGTTGACGAGCCCACAGAGTCGCAAACGGAGCGCTACATCGGATTGAAAAGTTATTGGGATTGTGGCAACTCCGCTCATGGCGACAGCTAAACCAGCATTATGAAGGAATGGATTCCTCGCAAGAACCTACCGCAGAGGGAAGTCGAGGATAGGCTCCGGTTTTTCCGTTTCATCGCGGAGGAGAACAACACGACTGAGGCGGACAAAACAATGGGGGAGAACAAATCGTCGGAGGAGGGCAAGACGACGACGGAGGGGGGCAGGCCTAAGTCCACCCCCAATGCTCGAACCTACAAAGACGTAGTAGGCGGTGAAGGACACACTACAGCGGGGTCCGGAGACAAGTCAAAAACTCAGCGCCTATATGAACTCTGTATAAAGCCAGCACCTGTACTTTCACAACTCAGGGCGAGAACGGAAGACGAGGATAAAGCGGTGCTCCTCAATCACGAGCTCGAAGTGCCACACCCTCCACGTTTCCTGGTACAGTGCATGGCTGCACACAAACTGGCAGTTTTTACGGACATCTTCAAAGCCATTGAGTACCCATTGTATGCCCACATAGACCCTGGGCAACGAATGGGAGCCAACCTCTCGTGGTCGGCCTTGCTCTCCCTTATTTACATGCGCGAGGAGGCAGCACCGGCGCAATTGCGAGAAATAGCGTAATTCCAAAGGAACCGTCGCCAGGACTACCCTGGACACCGATCCCTGGCCATTACGGTCACGTTTAAAGGTAAGAAGACAGCGGCACGCTGGGTAAACTGGAGACTTCCCTTCGCGAGGCGCATGCTCAAACTACACGATTATCAGCAACAACGGGAAACAGCCAAGATCTCGCACGAGCTAGTGCGCATCGATTCTTATCGCTTTACTCTCGAGGTCAAGAAAGGCACCCTCATCTCAAACGACGTCTTTTGGGTTTGTTACGGCACAGTTGAAATTAGAGGTATTGTCAATGGCACCCCCGTAACGGATGGCGGGGGGATGAATGGGTTATAACGATCAAGGCAACGTCATGCTCGGTTACAATCCGGCCTCTGGCGCGGATTGTTGTAGGAGAAGCCGAGTTGGCAGCGCACCACCACAAGGTATATGTAAATTGGCCGTGTTCCACATGTCCGACGCTGAATCATTTGACACGCTACTATAAAGCAACGCCAAGCAGCATAGAGACGCTCAAAGAGAGACACCTTGTTCACTTGGAAGGAGAGCTGCCATCTGCGGAAGGACAGGCTTATGCAAACTACGCCGAGGACAAACAACCCTGGACGCTTGACAAATTGTCCACGGCCCTTACCATGGCGACAGCCTTTGCTGCAGAGGATAAGCAGTCAACACCGCAAAGAGGGCACCCGTGGAGAAGTCATTTCGCAATCAACAACGAGGACAGTCGGAGCATCCGACCTTGCCGCCCGAGTGGGGCCCACACAAGCCACCAGCGCAAGTGTATACGGGCAACGCAGCGACTGCTGAGCAACAAGCAGATGAGCGAGGCGGCACGGCTGATTGCCACGCCAGTATTGGAGAAGCGGTCGAGGTTGCTGCATTGGGGTAAACGGATGTTGAGATGGATGATGGTGGCGTAGGGCCGGATGCACACCCACCCATTAAGAGTCAGAATGCTCGGTCAGAGAGTGGCCGGGAAATCGAGGTGCCAGAGGTCGCAGCCTCACCTAGGGGCAAGCCAACCTCGATCTTAAAAAGGACTAAGGGGCACACACCTAAGAGTGAAAGGGCACAGGCAAGTCCGGATGACACAGCCCAGAAGGACTCGAAGGCTGCCGAGTCCGCTCGCACTACTGAATGCAAAGGCGCATGTAGTTCAAGATCCACGCCACCCAAGCGTAAAGTACCAACGGAGTGGGGAACTGATCTATCTTCAGAGGACCCCGAATCTTTGGGTCAACTTCGGAAAGCGGTGGAAAAAGAGGGTGATCTTCCTACACTTTCGCCACGAGAGACCGAGCTCCCACGAGAGTTTTATACACCAGTTCCTTAACAAGACGGCTGTATCTGGGACACAGCAACACGAAGAGGTGGGCCATCAACGAAAGGCACCCACTGAACCGGCGATGAAGAACACAGCGGAAGCAGTGGCAAGTGGCAACAAGATACAGGATCCGGATACGTCCGGTTACATTGGCACATCGGATTGCGAGGTGGTCGGGGTATCCCCGCCGGATGACCCCGGGTTGATCCTAGGAGAGTGGTTAAGAATGCTGGATGCAGAGATAACTGACGCTACAGCGACTGGGCAGTGTGGCTGGCTTGCATTCTACGTTGCGATGCGTAACGCCACGAATGGTCTCAACCCACCCACCGACGCCGTGGTTCAGGATGCGAATGATATCAAGAAGCAAGTGATCAATTTGATGATAGCGAATCTAGCTGGCGAAGCAGGAGTGCACAGCGCGGACATGGAGGCAGAACTACAAGCAAGTCAAGTGCAATTTGATAAGGAGGGAACATATGAGGTAACCTGTATGCTCTAGTGAATCATTACGCAGTACAGAGGAAACGCTCTGTGAGAGCCTCGGTTCACAAGAGTTTTTGAGTGAGAACGGCACGCATCAAAGTGGTGGCGATGTACGCACGGGAGCAAATGTACGTCTTAGACGTCAACACGGATGGATTAGCTCGGATCCAGCTATACGCTTACATGGCAAAAGAAATATCACCAGCGAAAACCATTGAGGCGGGGACGGTGATGGTGACCACGTTACCAACGTATGTAGCGGCTCCCCTCATCAAGGAGCTCATCCGAGAAGGAATGCTGTCTAGAGTGCTGGTCCTACGATGGAAAGAGGCAGCAAACCACTTTCAGGCCATCACATACCAACAACAACGCCATACAGAGTATCTCCAACGACGCAGTGAGTTGATACCGAAACGCAATCAGACCATATTCCAACATGGAGGATGGCGTTTGGACCCCCGGCCTTATGACTACATCAAACATACAAAGGCGGCGGTCCACGAACTCAAGTCTATACGGAAGGCAGCCAAAAAAAAACAGGAATCTCTCGCAATGCTAAACCATTGGGCCGGCAGGACCTGACCGCGGATCGGACTAAGGAGAGAGCTTCGGCTGAATCTAAGCAGGAGGTGGATCCAACTACCACTCCCGAGCAGCAACCATCAAATGATCAAGTAGGTGGAAGTCTTAATGATACTTTAAGGCACTAAAGCTTATCTTCACCTATGATAGGAAGGAACCAAACACATATTGGAGATTTCTTTCAGACAGTGGTGGAAAATCATAAGCAGAGGATGATACAGCGGAATTTCGACAGACATGGGCGCAAACTCCAACAGCGAGTTGAAGGACGGGGGCGAGAACGACGGAGAGAACGCAGGCACCTTCACCGGGATGAGATCACACTGGGTCTAGCCACCTATAACGTCAGCGGGTTAGCCACAGTGACAGACAACATAGGCGAAAATTAGAAGGACTGAGGAAAAAAAAAGAGCGCGGCCTGAAAGATATTGTCTTCCTACAAGAAACGCACCTACGAAAAGACGAACAACAGAGCGCAGCCAAGCAATTCGCAGTGCTCTGGGGTTATAAATATACGGAGGCAGCCAATTACTCCCTCTGGTCGTTGGGGACTGAAAGAAGAGCTGGAGTGGCGATACTCAGAAACCCCTACAGGGCTATGAGTCGACTGGAGAAATGGGGAGAGCAGTACTGGAATGAACATTTGGTAATGGCAACAGGAGACTTAGCAGGTCACAAGTGGTTACTCATTAATGTATACGCACCTTCCGCTGGTCCAGCACGGGTAGCCTTCTTAAGGGACCTGGGAAAATACGATTTCCAGAGGGAGTATCAATAGCTTGTGGAGGCGATTTCAACTGCGTCTCTCTTACGGTAGAAGACAGACATGGTAGCAGTGGAAGGCAAGATGTGGGGGTCCGGAGTCTAGAGCTCTTCCTGGAAAGGGACGGTTTAATTGACGCGGGTTTTAATAATTACCAACGATTTAGAATGCAACGGCGCTCAAAGAATATGCTGTAGCGCACCATTCCCATTGGTATTCGGGCTCGGATGGTCAGCGGTGTTCCTCCAGGCTGGATAGGTGGTATGTCACAGTGCAGGACAAGAGCTTGATACGCAGTGTCTCGCTACACGATCCTCCGTGTCACACAGATCACCAAGGTGTCCTCCTGGAATTGCATTCCTCGACCGGGGTGATCAGAATGGCTAAGAGACCTAGGCTTTATCCACCACCTGGATACGTGGCAGCGGCAGCTGATAATTTGGTCAAAACGTGACTCCAGGGAATGGAGGTGAGCATGACTAGCGCAAGACAGGAAGAAAGACAAGCACTCTGGGATCGCTTTAAGCGTAGCCTCAGAAGTGAGATGATTCAACTTAAGAGGTGTGCTCGCAAGCGGCTGCAAATGGCTATTGACAGAAGATCAAGCGAATCAAAATAAAAATAAGAAGATATGACGAACAGGAGAATCTAAACAAAGACGAGCGGAGAGGTTTGGTGCACCAGCTACAGCAACTGCAAAAACAGCGACATGGAGCACTACCAAATCCACGAAGCACTTCTTCGCACGCACCAGCACCAAATATGGCGATAATGTGATACCGTTCTTGCACCAGAAGCCACATGCTCCCAAGAGATGTGACCACGACAAAGCTGACATCTTAGCAGATCACTGGGAACCCATCTTCAACGGCGACATCGAAATCTATGTGACCAAACACCAGCGAAGTTGGGCGAACATCGACATGAAAGACATCGATGATCCAATTACTGAGGACGAGATACGACGGGCGGTCAAAAAATGTAAACGCGACAAAGCGTGCGGACCGGACGATTAATAATAACTGGTACCTTGACTACGAGGAACAGTTGGTGCCCATCCTGCGTATGGTGTTCAATTCATGCATGGGGACAGGCGCAGTGCACACCTCGTTTAATCAGGCGTTCATATTCAGCATCAGCAAAGGGGGTGACAAGAGTTGGGCACTCAATTATAGGCCGATAGCTCTTCTCAATACTGATTACAGGATATTGACGTGGATACTGGCATGGAGAGTAAGGAAACATATTTGGCAAACTGGTTCATGTGACACAGTACGGCTTCGTTCCAGGCCGCACTATACATGATGCCATCGATCTCTTCGAAGCGGCCAAGGTGGTCTGCACAGAGAGTGGATAACTAAATGACGCTCAAGTTCTATTACTCGACTTTGCCAAGGCTTGCGACGCCTTGGATAGACAATTTCTTATGGCAGTACTGAAAGCGAAAGGGTTTCCACCGCTGTTCTGCAAGATTGTCGAAGCAATGCATCACAACACAACAGTTCAATTTACGGCCAATGGCCGTCTCTCGCGATGCATGGAAACCATCAGCGGCATTAGGCAGAGGTGTCCTATGGCTCCCTTGCTCTTCATTCTTGCCGTCGACGTCCTCTATGATGAGATTTGCAGTAACCCGCAATTAGGCGGAGTCAGCCTCGCACGAGGTCATTCCAACTTGCAAATACAAGTAGCAGGTTATGCAGACGACACTGCGATTTATTTAGCTTCCGCGGCCATGCAATCGGCGGCCATACAGGGCGTAGAGCGGTTTTCCAGGGTCTCCGGCCTGCAACTTAACGCCGCCAAGTCAGCAGCAATCCAGCTTGGCACTAGGAAGGATGCGAGCAAAGGAATCGAGCAAGCACAGGAACAAGCGGGGGGGGGGGGAGGGCAGAAGGTAGGAGTCACGGATTCGACAAGATATTTAGGTCCCATTGCGGGCCACAGTGACACGGCGCGGGAAGCATGGACCAAGGTCTTCAAGGCGCTCACGACGAGGTTGGCGTTGGCCAGCGTCAAAATGAATACGGTCCAACAACGCGCGACCATCGCGGCAGCGATCATAGTACCCAAACTTCTGTATGTAGGAAGGCATGCCTGGCCAACGAAGGGACTCATCTAAGAAGCTGGGCTGCGTATCAGGAATTTTGTCTGGAACTCATCATTTGCGAGCCCAGAAAGACCACCCACAGGCTGGATAAGCGCTGCCATAGCTGAACTTCCACCAAAAGACGGAGGGCTAGGCATACCCAACATCACAACGGAACTTCTCGAGATGGCCGCTCAAGCTGTGGCCAGATGGGCAAGGAACGAACGAGAATTACAGCAACAGGTTGGAGACATTTTACAACACACAGGCAGTTTACTGACGCAACACATAGTTCCCCGGCAAACCAAGCCTTCCACTAAGGTCCAAGATACTCTATGGGATTCTGGCAGGCCATGAGTGGAAAGGCACTGGGCCGGCATCTATTGGCAACAAGAAGGGGAGATACCACTGCATGTCGAACGGAGGCAGTGGTTGCGGGCCAAGAATGGAATGTCTATTCGATGGCAGGCTAACGGACTACAGTGTCATATCCAGGAGACAGCACTACGTGGTATAAGGAAGTGGGCGACACAAAACAAGGCACAACGAGGAGCTTTCAACCGTGCAGCAGTGGGTAAGCAAACGCTGGCAGCTACGAAGATTCATGACACGCGAGGGAGACGAATCGAGATGTCCGACGTAGCGAAGTTATTAGGCCACACACGGCACACACTACTGCAAGACGTGGTGCGGATTTATTGGAACAATAACGGGGATCTTCGCTTTGAGCCGGTAGATCGAGCAGATCAACTGGACAACAAAGTGGGCAATCTGTACAAAGATCTAGCGCTCTCGCTTTTAGCAGAGTACCCGGAGCTAGAGTTCAAGCCGATACCGAGGGAACGGTTGGACGTACAGTTAGCCTCTCGACTCTCCTTCACTCGATGACCACTGCAGCTGACATGGAACCTACTACCGAGAGGCTCCTACATCAAGACGAACGGTTTGTTGATATTAAAGCGGCATGTCGTACTGGGTACGCAAATGACAAGATTTTTCCATCGATTGTGCGCGAGTTAACAGAAGACACGGGTTCTCCATCGTGACGACTTCGGCGTTTTAGCCTCGACAATGGTTTGCTGTATTTTCAATTGCGGTCTACCTCTACTCGCCATCTTTGCATCCCGGACGCCCCAGGTCTCCGCAAAGCAGTCATGTCCGAAGAGCACGACGTACCAACCTGAGATCACCCCGACCATGCCAAAACTTTGCTGCTACTTCTGGGAAAGTATTACTGGAGGGGTATGGCTACATCAGTCGAGCACTATGTCGCCACTTGTGAGCTTTGCTAGCGTAATAAATCCGCGCGTGAAAAAGCGGTCGGTTTGCTACATCCGTTGGAAATCCCGGAGCGACGCTAACACGACATTAGTATGGACTTCCTATCGCCGCTCACCGTCACCAGCTCCGGGTATGATGCCGTACTGGTTATTGTTGATCGACTAACAAAACGGGCCCATTTTCTCGCTACACACTCGACGGCGACGGCAGCCTCAACAGCTCAGATCTTCTGCGACATTTACCAGCGGCTGCATGGGCTACCACACTAGATCGTGTCGGACAGGGATTTCAATTTACAGCGGCACTGTGGCGCCCCGTCATGGACCTGCAAGGCACTCGTCTGGACCTCAGCACGGCCTTCACACCATCCACCGACGGGCAATCGGATGCGTATAACTCGCGAGCTCATTCATCCATTGATATGTCACCATTCACGGCGGACCTGGGGTACCAGCCTCGCTCGGTGGCAGATTGTACCATCCAGGTAACTCGGGCCACCCGAGCTTCGGACTTCATTACCCACCAGCATGTAATTCTATCCGACGCACAGGACGCCATGGCTGCCGCTCAACAACATTGGCACTCAGCTTGCGATCGAAATCGACCTCGTGTTACATATTCGGTCGGTGACATGGCACTTCTGGACACACGGAATTTGGATGTAGCGCACATGGGCACCGACGGAAAACGAAAGCTGGCAACACGCTTTATTGGACCTTATCGGATTATTAGGCTCGCTGGCCCCAACACTTACACCCTAGATCTCCCTCCTGGGCTGCGCATCCATCTTGACTATCACGTTTCCCGTCTTCGACCGTACCAGCGCGATCAAGATCCTGCTCGCAAGACGCGTATCATGCCCGTTCTTGTTGCCGATGGCACCGAGGGTCATCTTGTTACAGCAATTCTTCGACATCGGCGCCATCATGGCGTCTGACAATTTCAAGTGCAGTGGGTTGATTCGTCCCTCAAGCTATCGTGGGAAACTCTGAGTATCTTGACACAAGTTTTAGCACTGGTTCACCAATACATCGACACTTTACCGCCTACGAGAATTACGGCGCTTCTAAGGGAGGAAGTGTCACGGGGATAGCCCCGGTAAGCACTCGAGCCGTTTGCAAGTTCATATTCAGCGATACCCCAAGCACAATCGCAGGAGGCAACGTCCCAAAACAACATCGCAGCTCGTCCTCACTACCAAATCACACACCGTTGGTTTCACCCTACTTCAAGAAGCAGTGGCATAGCTAGGTCTCGTTGCCATCCTAACAATCAATCAGTCTTCATTTTTCAGCCTACTACAAAAGTGAGTCTCAACCCAAGTTGTATTCTATCAGAGCACGTGACAAAACCTTCCATGCTCGTTTTGGTAACCAGATAATTAATCTACTCAATATTTTAACCTTTTAGGTTGCTACACCGCAAATGAGGGATCGTTTGCAACGAGAAAAGGTTAAAACCTGGTGTAAAAGAGATGACAACCATGTATGATGCCTAAACGGATGACTGACTACCCAGTGTCGCCCAACGAAAGGATAAATTCCTAGTGTACAAATGTATACAATCGAGATGTATCCGGTCTTGGATTTGAAATTAACGTTAGCATACTGGCAAATGTGACTATAAAGGCTGCTGCCACGTGAAGACCGAGGGGAAGTATGGGAAGAATCTCCTTCTCTGGACCCATGAGATCGAGATGTCCATGTGGTTGCCCTGCTCCAGTCTGAGGAACAGCGCGTAGCGCTGGCTATCTTCAAGCTTGGAGGCCGCGCTCGTGGGCACTAACGTGCGATATGTCTGTTGGCACGGCATTCCCCACCAGGGCTCAGCTGAAGCAGCAACTGTCGCGCGGCTTCGCGCCGCCTAATCAGACATACCGTGTTCGGTCGAAGTTCTTTGCTACCCGGCAGGGTAAGAAGAAGTTGCTGGACTATGTCCAATAGTTGAGAACTCTGATTGCCGGGATGGCGGCGGACCCTCTTCCAGGACTGGTCACCGTGACCGTGTTCATGGAGGGGCTCCGCGTGAGTGCATCTCGAACGGAAGTATTCCGTGTACACCTACTCTTTTGAAGAGGCGATGAACGCGGCATAGAACGCCGAACACAACTTCAGGTCGGCTCGACCTGGTTGGAGCGCTGGTAGCGCGAGCTCTTCGAGCAGTCCCGAACCGATGGACCTCAGCTATGCTGAAGATGAAGAAGTGGAGCTTCTTGTTGCTGACCAGCGCGCCGGCATCCGCCGATGCTTTACGTGCAGGAGCACCAAGCATCTGAGGGCGAGCTACACTCTGCGCTTCAAGCGCCAGGCTTCGGTTAGCCAAACCTCCGGGTCTTCGCCGGGGAACGGCAACTCCCAGGAGGCGTGGAACGGTCTACTGGAGAAGAACTGAGTTCTGTTGTGCCTCGAGGAGGTAGAGGGCAACGGGGCTCAGCCCAGAAGAGAGCTGGGCTCTCTTATGAGAAGTGTGTGTGCAAGCCGGGCTTGCTGGCCGTTCAAGCGAACGTCAAGAGCTTTGGAAAGCCGTGGAGAGTCTTGAATGGCTCGGGAGCCTCGGGCAACTATGCCCGTCGCTCCACCCTGGAAGGGAGTCAGCTGTATGCTGAGGAACTGGAAGTGCAAACGCGAGATACAATCTCATTCCGTACTGCGACGGGTACAGTAGTTTCAGTCTGTTGACCTTAATGTGAAGTTCTTAGACTTCGATAGCGTGGAACGCTGTTTGGTCTTAGACCTGGATTCGAGGTACATGACCTCACCCTTGACGTGGCTGGAGTGCTATGAGTCATGGATCGACTGGAAGTCGAAGCCACTGGGCGCTACGCACCCTGCTCCTAGTGGATCTTTGGTGAGTCATGAATCCACCTCTGCTAGGAAGCAGAAGCGTTACTGGCGCGAGCACGAGGCCGAGGCGGCCGTGGTGCTGGACGTTGGTATTCGGAGCTTGTAAGCGACGAGGTTGCGGTTTGTCCAGGTGAGGACGAGCGCGGAGTGGCGCGTATTCACTGAGTGGTTTGGATCTGGTCGATTGCCTACTGTGTGGCACGACGGCCGTGACCGACTGCGAGTCGAGGCATCGTTGGCGCGGCCCAGAAGATGCAGGTGAAGTGACGCCTAGTTCACTGAGCGGGGCATGGCTCTGAGCGGAGTGTCTCGCGAGACACTGTTCCCCCTTTGAGGAGTGTTGGTGCTGCCAGTGATTGGAGAGCAATAAATTGGTCTTTCCGCCGGAAAAGTATTGCAAGAGAAATGACTAACTGCGGCACCGTCAAAATACAAGTACTCGATTGCAGCACGACCCAAAATACAAATATCAAACTGCAGCAACTTCGAAACTGCTATAATCAATTGCAATACAACAAAAAATACCCAACTGGACAGGTTTACAACTGCGTGGAGCTACAGGAGCTGCATGAACGCTCTTGACCTCTTGGCGACCCGCCAGTAAGCGCGATTTGTCTTCAAGAAAATATTAGCTTGGAACAGGACAGAGGTCTTCCGGCCTCTGCGCTCTGGCACGGCGTATTTCGCCGAACTGAGCAACAGTTCCGCCAATGCTGACGTCCCACGCATGAAACGGAAATCTTGATAAGGCTCAATTTGATTCAGCATCCGCCGTTTGCGCTCCTTCAGCCGCTGATAGTAGCTTATACTCTCGCCCCATTCACTGCGTCTGACTTCAGATACTTCTTCCATCACGAAAGCCTTGATGGTTTCTGTTTCATAGTGTTACGGATCACGACAAGTTCCGTGAGCTCTCGTTGTGCGCCTGTGGCCTTCAGGTTCGTCGCCTGTGATTGGATCTGCGCTTGATGCAAATGTTCACAGCTTCGCCGCCCAAGCCACTGATCTCGTAGAAGAATTTGACGACGTCTGGTATCTGTCCCTGTCGAACCCTGTTCTTTGGAAGGGCCGTGTCCTACATATGAACGATCGAGACTGAGACAGGGAAGCTGCGATGCTTGACTTCAAGACAGCGGCGGCGGGTACAGCAACACCTAGTGACTGGAAAAAATATATTTTTAAACGATTTTTTGTAACCACTAATGAGAATTGCAGTCGAAGATTGCGGTGCAATTTACACTGCAATACCTTGGCGATCTGAATTTACATTGCAATATCATATCGCCATGTAATCATGCATTGCTCTTTGAAATTGCAATTTTCATAGGTGAGCACCTTCAAGTTGAAGCCAAAACTTGCGGGATATTCTTAAATTTCATTTTGGTCCGGGTGACGACTTCGTGACACTTACAATCTACACAGAGCTTACGGCATAGCCAACAGCCCGGCATAGGATCACTGGCGTTCTCATACTTCCTTTTACTCGGGCACAGGTAGAACTTACCTTCGGAGATGTCACCGCACCGCACCTCGTCCGGCCGGGCTCGGTCGCGGAGGGAGAGGAGAAGAAGACGCAGGGCATTGTGGCGTCTTCTACGTCGGACGAGATGCCCAACGCTACGAGCGGTGACGCTCCACGTGATTGCTGTGAACAGCTGTACACACTCGTGAATAGAGTGACGGGGGATATCGAAGGCGACATCAGCCTTGACGCTCTACCCGCTGCTGATGCCCTGTTGGAGCTAAACGAGATGTCCGTTGCCGCGTTCGGCAAAGCCTTGAAGACAGGCGATTTGGCCGAGGTGGTCTTGATAAGACCTGAGGAGGAGTTAAAGTCCTCCTCTGTGGTGAACGACGCGGTCCTGGAGGACACCAAGAAGGCGCTGAGCGCGCTGAGTGGATCGGCGATCCTGAAAGATCCTTCGGATCCGCTCTATCCTATTGTTCAGAAATACCAGTTTAAGGTAGGTGAGAACCCACCCATGGGTTTGCTTCCGGACCGGGGTGGGCGTCATGAGATTGACCTGGTTCCACGAACCAAATACTGCGTGAGAAGACAGTGGCTCTTGCCGAAGGAACAGTGTGACGTCATTGACGCGTTCTTTCGTGCTAAGCACGAGGCAGGGCTGGTGCGTGAGAGCAAGTTTCCGCACTCGACACCCACTTTCTGTGATAAAATTCCGAACAGCAAGTGGCGCATTGTACATGCTTTCGATAAGCTGATTGCAGCAATCATTCCCGCGCAGACGCCGATTCCTCGCAAGGATGTTCTGCAGAACAACATGATTGGCATTACGTTGTACAGCGCACTCGACTTGGTCGATGGCTACTAACCATTGCTCATGAGAGCGAGCGGTATTCCGCTGACAGCGTTTAGTACTACGAGCGGTATGCTCTGGGAGTGGTTGGTGGTGCCCCAGGGGCTGTCGAACGCGCCAGCAACGTTCAATTGTCTAGTGACGCAGTTGTTCAGGCCCCACCAGGCGTACGCGCAGGCGTACTTTGACGATATAGTCGTGCTGAGCACGGAACGTCAGATGTGGAGAACCACATTGACCATTTGCGAGCGGTACTCGAGTGCATGCACACTAACAACTTGTATGCCAACTTGGACAATTGCGTCTTTGGCGCGGTGGAGATTATATGTCTGGGTTGCTCCATTGGAAAGCGTGGCTTACGGGCAGACCCTGCCAAAGTCAAGGTCATTGTGGACTGACCGGCTCCCAAGAACCAAAACTTTTTACGCATGTGGCTAGGCTTAGCCACTTACTTGCACAAGTACAGAGCGAACTACGCGGAAATGACCCGGCCATTATCGGATCTCCTTAAGAAGGATGCACCGTGGTGCTGGAATTTCGAGCACGACGAAGCCTTCCAGGCTGTGAAGGAGGGCCTTCTTCGCGCGCCAAGACTTGCGCTGCCGGACCAAGACCGTCCGTTTAGCGCCGTCTGCGGCGCTCCAATTTTGCAATCGCTTGTTCTTTACTCCAAACAGACGCCGACGGCGTGAACGCGTGATCAGGTTTGGACTTGCACTAAAGAACATTGACCTGACTCACCTCGTCCTGACCAGTCGCTTGCGTACTCACAGCTATCGCTTCCGTTTTTCTTGTCTCGACGTAGTAGCTGCTTTGGAGTCGGGTAGCGGGGTATAGCAACCGCTGGTGGCTGACGGGCTAACCATTCCTAATACAGCTTCCGTTCCCACGTATACAGTGTCTTATCGTTAGCTGAAGCATAGGCTAGGACTTGCCAGTCTCGGTATAGCCTCGAGTCCAAGCGTGCTTAGCCAGCTTCGTTCGGCAAGAATCCAATCGGTACCCACATCACAATGTGGAGGTATGGTCCGATGTTGGCGACTTTGTCCAATATATTCGTCAGTCGCACGTGAGTCGGATTTCCTCTCCGAAACTTCGTTATTGTTGGTACGAGTTTCTCGGTTGACTTCACCCACACAACGTTGGTTGACGGCGATGGTCGGTGACGATGTAGTGAGAATTCGTAACACTCGCGTGGTCCGATTCTTGGCTCTTCGGTAGGTCCTCCCGGTATGTGCTTGCCTTCATTCTCATCGATCATGTTTTGCGTCTTGATCAGCTTGATCATCACTTCATCTAGGAGTTTCGCCGCTGCGTTGATCATGTCGAGTCTCACTCCTGCTGGTATCATGAAGTCGATACCGAGCACCACGTCGACTCCAGCGTTGTGGTCCATAATCCAAACATCAACTCGCTCCCATCCAAGAGTGACCTTAACCGAAGAACGTCGACTCATCGCTGTTTTTCCTTGCGTTATTCCTTGTACCTCAATGCAACGCCCATGGCTCGGTATGACCTGAAGTCCCAGCTTCTTGGCGTATCGCTCAGACACTACGCTAATGTTAGCTCCCGTATCCAGCAGTATTCGCGTTCTCGAGTCGTTGATAGCGCCATAGATCATCGTGCGCATCCGGACTCTCCTGTCGTATTTCTGCTTCGACCACCACCCCATGCGTTCTCCGGGCAATAGTCGAACCTCTTTGTCAAAACTTCGGCTCGGCTCTCTTGGACTGCACTCGTCACCCAGTCTTCGATAGCATCTTCGATTGCCTCACCGCCTGTCATTTCACATTCTTCACCTCCGCTGAGGTCTTCACCTCTCTCCTGTTCATAGTCCGTCGTGTTCATAAAGTCATCTTGTTCAGTTTTTTCCCATTTCCGCTCCCCCACAAACGCGTAGATGCATTCTGCTTCCGTCGAGGGTTCGCTTAGCTGTGACTGCCCAATTGGGACCAACCCAGCTTCCGCTGGTGGGCGGTCTATTTTAAGTGGCCGCTGAACAGTAGCGTCTGGAGCTCCTTGGGGAGATCCTTCTTGTCCACCTTGTTACGAACGAAGTTTGTGAGGCTCTGGAATACTTCGCACTTTCCAGCATCGTGCACCTGTTTGCACAGCTTGCACCGTCTGCGGCAGAAGTGGGTGGAGTGCGAAATGCTGTCACAGGCTGCGCACGGTCCGTACTGTCGTCGACCGTCATGCTCATTTCGACTTTGGTAGCGATCGTCACGAGTAGTCGGCTTCGTGTATCGGTCTTCTCGCCCGCTTCCGTGATCGCCGCTGCCGTCCCTGGGGTTTCGCCTTTCGCTTCGGCCGTAGGAGCCGTTAGCTGCTGTACGTCGATCGGTGTCGTTCGCTGCTGCGAGATATCGGTCATCATCATCAGAAGAGTAATGGTCGCTTCGGTCGTCACTGCGGTATTGTGACTCTTCAGAGTCATGGCTGCCTTCACCCTCGCTGTCGCTGTAGTATTGCTGACGAGCGCTTGGCCGGCTCTTACTGTCGTCGCAAGCGTCGTTGTTGGAGTGTCCATCGTCATTCACGGTGTCGCCAACGTTATCCGCGGCAGATTACGCGAGTCATCGCGACGGCGTCCATGGTCTCGGTCGCGTCGGTCCCGACGTCCGTAGTCATCGCGTGAGTTGTCGTGGCGACGTTCATCACGACGGCGTGAGGTTTCCCGGCCTCGCGAGCTTGACTGAGCGGACTCTCGCGCCACGGTGCGCTCTTCGATCTTCAAGATGTCCATGGTCATTCCTTCCAACTCGTGAATGTCTCTCACCCTGACGTGGCATAAGCGTTTCTCGGGCCCTCAATCTCCACACGTCTCCAAGAACCGTTTGACGTGGTCGCGAGCCTTGCGGCTGTGTCCTTGGAACGTTATCCCGGCGTTTCGCGCGTAACCGTTGAGACGATTCAAGTAGTCACAGACAAGCTCCTTGTCGCTGCGCTTCGCCGAGTAGTACCGCGCCTCAGCCGATTGATTGTACTGAGAACAGTAGTACTTGATGAACGCTTCGCTCAAGAGTCTCCATGTTTTCCTGGTCTTCCTCGGGAGTTGCCGATACCAATGCGTTGCGCCGTCTCTGAGACTCAGCTCGAAGGGCATGCACCACTCATTCGGAGACGACCGGGTTCCTTTCATCTCGTAGACGAACCCTCGAAGCCACTGCATCGAGTTCTCACTTCGGTTTCGGAGTCCGGAGAAAATCTTGGTCTGCGATTGAGGCCTCGGTAAGGCTACCTCAATCTTTAGAGTGGCGTTGTTGGACTCGGCTTCGGTTACTTCACGTATCTGGCGTAGGTATTCGTTCATTTCAGCACTTCTTGTGTAACTCGGGTAGCCGTCATCACTGTCCGATGAATCATCGGTGTCACGCAAGGGTCGACCAGTACGTCTCGTAGAACCCCGGCGAGTATCCACCGTCAACTTGGAGTTGTTGGCACTACTTGTAGTGCGTTCCGTTCTGCTAGTCGAGCGTGGAGTCACCATGTGGGAATCCTGAAAGTACGGGGGACGCTCACCAGCCGCGGAGAGTACACCTTTCACTGCCGTTGTTTTCGCCTTCGTCGGCGTCTTTGGAAGCGGAATCCGCGCCGGGTCAACTGGTTCGTGACGGCCTTGGAACTCGTAGCCGGCTACACCGAACGCCCGACGCAGTTTCTCCTTCCACTTCCACAGCTCCGCTGCAGCTTCAGCGGGAAGCCAGGCTCCCATCATCGTAGGTGACGGCTGTTCTGCTGGCTTCAGACCCAGGGCCTCATGAACAACACGGTGTCATTCGCTACTTGTTCTAGCGTGGACGACATCACTGGGCGCGAAAGGTTGTAGTCCAGGTCCTTCCATACTGACTGCTGGACAGGCCTTGGTGCGAACAACTGGAACCAGTCGCTCGTCTCCATTTTCTCGTAGCAGTGACCAAGGACTTTGTTTGCCGCCGGAGTACCACCATTTACAGGCGGTCTGTTGCCTGTCATCTGCTCAGTTACCTGAGCCATCTTTACCGGAGACGATAAGTCTTCGGCTTCTTCATCATAGTCGTCGTAGGCTGGTTCGGGGCCAGCCACTTCGTTCAGTTCGTCTGCGAGACTTCATGACAGCGAACGCGTTCCTTCACTGCGTCCCGCCGAAAAAATCGCGCCTTCTGGGGTATCCGGCGTCGCACCCATAGGGTCGTCAGCCTTCTCTTCCAGGTCATCACCGTAAACGATGTTCATGTCTTCGTCCATGGCATCGGATTAGTCCACCGAAACATCGAAGCTGATGGAGCGCTCGCCAATCGCGTCAAGGCGCGGGGTGATCAGGTCAGCGTCCTGGTCCTCGCCTCGCGATCCGCCGGTCTTCATCGGTGTTGCTGGTACCGCTGAATCTTTCGCCATAGTTGTTTTCTTCTTTTCTTCTTCTTCTTCGTGTTTGCTCGCGAAGGTCAGCGAACCTGCAGTAGCACGAAACACAGAAGGTCACCACTAATCCCGGGTCGCGGCATCAGTTGTCGTGTAGGAACACGCCAGAAATGTAATAGCACACTTCCACATCAACAACACCTACTGGGTTCCGATAACTCAGTCAGGCTTTAATGTGGGTATTGAACCTGGAGGCCCAGGAACTACCCTACCAGGTTGGGGTTTCCTCTGTGTACCGTGTGTCCTGCTAAGCAAGCCACCGATGACTCAACACTATTAGCCACGAGCAAAGGCTAGAGTGTTCACTCTCTCTCTTAAATGTACCCCGCAGTTCCTATAAAGATAGGGTACCGGACGTGTTTCAGACCTGATACGGGGGTGTCGGAGCTATACTCCGATCGGAAAGTAATATATGGATAGCGTACAAGCTTATCCAACACACAGCGATAACTCGCTCTCAAATACACGGCCAAATCTACCTCTCTTATCTCTTGGCCCTGCCGGATGAACACTGAACTACCACCAGTAGGAGTGCTCACCGACAGTCATATCCAATCTACCGGAAACTATCCCGCCACTACCGCGTACATACCGACAGTCGGACGTGCCTTGCTTGGTTGAGAGTAAATGCTGTTCTGTTCTTAGAGCACAAAGGCTCTTAATGTAATATCTAATCCTACTATCTACCTATACAAATACTAATCAAACATGTCCGTTATGGATCTTCTTCACTACCACCGACGACTCAAAAGGTCTCTGAAGTCTGAACCGTCGCACTTGTCGCGGGAAGGTCGTTGGATCTTGGCCAGCCAAAGCTCTTGTCATTTGCGTTCTTCTCAGGCTGTACAGTCGCTCGCACACATTGATTGGCCACCCAGCTTGCCGAAAATGCCGTTACCGACGACTCGTCAGCGACTTGAATCTCTGTCGAACACGAGAGAGTTCCGCGGATCTTCGACCCCGCGGCTTTATCCCTGGCGTCACACGGCCTGTCACGTCTCAGCTTCTGTCCCGTGGCTCCCGGATGGAATGCAACGTCGCTTCGTCACCGGACTGAGTTTCGACCAATCGTCGCGAGTTGTCGGCACTACCGTAACTTGACCCAATGATGCCCGTCGAATCTCGTACCAACGGTGTAATCATCTTTGAAGGGGTCGGATACGCCAGTTGGCACTCAGTGCTTTGCGTTTCAGCTCAAAAGCAAAATGCTACACCACACAGCGGTCTACGTTCGTAAATATAACATGTTTCAAGCGCAGCTGCTCATTTGACAGGAATCTGAATTGAGTTCTTGAGCTTCCAAAGAATACAACAGACGCGCTGGCAAGAATCACGGTGCCTTAAACAAACCTTCAGCGCTAGAGCTGCACGCTTGACTGATGGAGACATGCACGAGTATTGCTCGATTGCATAGTTTGTCGATACTTGGAAAAGCACGTTGTTCACCAATATCACTGTACATAAAGCCAATGCACAGATTGGCGTCGAGTTAACTGTAGCTATGTCGCCCAAAAACACCAACACTGTCAGTAATTCTGGGTAATCTGCCGAGTGACTGTATACCGCGATGTGGGCGGCCGCAACAAGCTCTGGGCGGACTTCGATCCCGACGCACGCTTTTACCGTAGACTCAATAGAAATTTGAACTAGAACATCCCCAGCGCCACAGCCGATGTCGCCAAACGTATCATCGGCAGACAAATTCAATACTGTGAGAAGGTTTGATATACCGGCGGGAGCTATCTTGCCAGCATTTAAATAGCTCTTTCCCACTGCTTCAAGAGCATCACGATATAAAGCGGATTGTAACACAAGGCCAGTTATTCGGTGCGCTTCATATATATTTCATGGTGCTGGATGCTTCCTGTGGTTAGCCGATCTGATGCGTGGTAGTGAGCCGACTCTAGCTGACGAGGAAGAGCGTTGTTGGAAATATGGTTTTTGAAAAACGGTCGAGCTGCTTTCCATGCGTCTTTTTCGGCGTTTTAAGGCGCTCACGTAAAGCATATCTCGTCTTGTTTTTGAACATCTTGCATACTGCGATGCCGTCCTACTTAATCTTCTGACCTCGTTGGATGTAGTGTCGTACTAAGCAAACTAAGGTTGCGTCTTGGATATCTGTGAAGTCCGACATGGTTGTTGAAGAGGTTTCAGAGAGTGATCATTTTTAACCCAAATAAAACTCTAAATGGGGTAATTGTATAAATTTCTATATGGGTGATGTCTTGGGGTATTTATATGTATTCTCGTATACTCGTAAAAAGGAAACCCACTCCAATCACTAATGTAAATGTTGTTCTTCGAACTGAAATTCTGCACATTATCTCGATTGCTATTGGTTGATTACACATATACCCGGGGTTAACTCTTTTTTCAAAAGCGGGTGGATTGTCAGTGCCGTAAACATCTTGCCCTGTTCTAACATAGTCGAAACAAACGAATTTTGCTAAACACAGCGGCGGCAATAAGGTTAAGGACAGGAACACGTTCTAAACCCTATGGGAATTGCTCCATTAATAGCGCTAGACCTACCATGACTGCACATACATTTTACTTCTGCTGCCCACATTCTGTAGATCCTTATAGTAAAACCTGACGACGACGAAAACGATAATTGATGCAAGTTCGCAGTCTATCAGCTATATTCTCAGGTCACGTAAAGAGAAAAAAAAACAATGGCGCAAAAACAGGTACATTAGCGACGCACTCATGATTCGATCGGCAATGTCAGTGGTCATCGTAGCGATATTCCAGTGCGGTCTATCCCACCTATACCTTCGTATTTTTCAAATTTTCGGCAATTAAGCCAAACCATTTTTTAAAGTTTTTTTTACTGGTTCAAA
This sequence comes from Phytophthora tentaculata, assembly GCA_033557915.1. Lineage (NCBI taxonomy): Eukaryota > Oomycota > Peronosporomycetes > Peronosporales > Peronosporaceae > Phytophthora > Phytophthora tentaculata. The sequence goes on along the minus strand of JAUCEA010000020.1, from coordinate 5,035,626 downwards.
TGGTTATTTTGTGGTGCACTTGCTATTGTCACTTGACCACTCGATGATACCTGCCACGAGTAGATAAATGGGTAGGAACCGTGATTGGTCTGGCTTGTAACAGCTGCACACAAGTATGGGGCGTAACAGGAAACGTAGGCTAGCAGTAGTAGGAGAAGTAGGAGTAGGTAGGATAGCAAGTACATAATATGTACTATGTCTATTGGTTTAAAAATAAAACAGGAAAACATTAAAGAATAAAACCGGTTTCTAGACCAGTTTTTTTATTAAAATAAAAAACCCATTTAAAATCCCACCGCTCTTGGGGGGGTCTGAATATTGCTATTGATGGATCGGTATTTGTACCGATATACCAGTAAGGATCGTCCCACCGTAGGTTAGTGCTACTGATGGATCCGTATTTGGATTGATATACCAGTAAGGATCTTCCCACCGCAGTTTGGTCAGGTTAGAGCTTATCACGGATTTTAGCTCTCCGAAAAGCATTCTACTCGAAAATCTGGTGAAAAATATCACATTTTAGGGGGGGGCTTTAGTTATTTACTATTATTATCTTTCCGAGTCCTGGTGAAGATAATATCTTCTGTGCAAAGAAACGCAGAATGTAATACAGTATATCGATTCTTTTACTGTAGGATAAGGTAGGTTACTCCCAACTGAATACTTTTCGCGATTTGTAACATCTGGGCTGTCATACAATTCAGCCAATAAGAAAAAGTGCATGAATATTTGTTGCCAATCAGAAACCGTTCAAGTAGAATCCCAATAGTTTCCCAATTATGTTGGGACATTGCGAAATTTATCGGATAAATGAGGTTACAAATTTCAAGTGTAAAACATACTTACTCAAAATTAACCAATAAATCCCAACGCAATATTTAGCTTTAACTGATGGCTGCAGTGACTCTCATTTCGAAAAGATGCAACGAGCGGCGAGAGGACTAGACATCCCGCAAGGGACGGCGGGCCAGGAGGCAGCAGCAATGAAGTGCTTCCGTGAATTCTTAGCTCTTGGTAACATGGATAAGGACTCTATTGGTAGCATCTCTAAGACTCTGTCTGCTCCTGGAGCCATGCCCAGTCAAAATTTCTACTCCTTGCTAACTGCGTTTTCGATTTTCTGCAAACTAATCCTAGTGCACGAGGCATCCCTCTAGCTAAGGCTACAGCAGTGGGCTATATGTCCCAAGTTGTTAACCTTTTGCGTGAGCGGTATCCTGCTTACTTGTCGGACAGCTAATGAATTGCAAAGATTCGTGATAAAATGAGAGCCGCTATCGAGGAGCGAAATTTGCGAGTGGGTCAGCAAACAGGGGAATGCACGCTCAATGACCTGCGTGTTTTGGTGCAAGAAACGGCAATCAAGGGCGCCGGATCGGGTTATAAGAGTTTGCACGATGCTGCTGTACTAACGCTAATGTGGCATGCATTCGGTCGTACGATCGACACCTGCTTTACAAGGAAGAAGCAGTTGTCCATGGCTGCGTCGGGGGAGCTCTTTCTGCACATCGCTCGGGTTAAAACTTCTGTGGTACAAGGTATTTCTATCTACAAGGCTGCCACGCATTGGGAGCAGCGTATGCTGCAGGCCTAAGGAATGCTATTCGCTGGTGCTTCGGAGCCTTCCAGCTACGTGTTTCCGCTGGTGCCCCACGCTGCGTCTTCAGATCTGCCTGGAGAAAAGACATATAGTCAGGAGGAGGCTATTCTCTACTGGGAGAGGTTGGAGGATAACGAGCACGAAGTGGATGAGCCTCCTGTAAAGCGCGTTCGCGGAAGGCCTAACGAATCTAAGTATATAAACGACCTTATCACTGTGGTGTCCGACCGACTGACCAAGGCTGCCGCCCCCTGCTCCCCGAGCTGACACCCGGACTCACAAGTCACTCGTTGCGTCGTGGCTCAGCTGCGTATGCAAACGCGTCGTCGCAATTCGCTATTCAGTGGATCTCCACGTGCTGAGCTTGGCTGCTGGACTCGCTCACCAAAGCTTTTGCCTACGTGGGCACGAGGATCAGAGCGTGGGCAAAGTCCTGGCCGGCACAAGGACCATCACCTGCCGTGCGTCACACCCTCCGTTACCATGTTGAAGGAGCTGCTGTCGGACCGTGAGTATGCACAGGTACTGACGCTGCGTGACCAGCTTTTCAAGAACATGAGCGGCTTCACTGACACCAGCCTTAACGTCGACACTGCCGCCCTGAATGCCGCACTAGCAGCACTGCTTATTCATCTTGAAGACGTCGCAACATCGGTAGGCAGCCACGGGGTTCACGTCCCACTACTTGTACCGCTTCCACGAAGCCCTGGATGCCACCAATGCTGCTCTGGGTGCACGGCTGTCGCTAGAAGTCTGCACTGACTGGGGAGGGCAGCTTCGAATAGCATGGGAGACCGAGAACTATGCACCGCTTGGGCAACGGGCTGGTGGAGACACAACAGTTCTTGCTGCAGCTGTAACCCAAATTCTAGCGTCGATGGCGCCAATGCAATGCAGCGCACGCTGCAGAAGATCGTGGCGATGCAGGAAGTTCCACCGAGTAGTCCCGCCACCACAGTATTCTGCTGCTGTGCACCGACAGAATCCAGTGCTCCTCCGCGCACCGACGTTTCATCGCCGATGCGCACTCGCTGGCAGGATGCTTGTATAACTGGTACACGCTGGAGCTGTGGCAAACAGCGACGCAAAAGAAGCAGCAATTCGCCCGTGCAGACCTCAAGGCTTGCATCAACATCATGATTATCGCAGGGGGCAGGGATGTAGACATACCTTCAGCTCCGCAGGACCAAGGCGGCGTCGCGTATCAGCTGTGGAAGCAGGCACTGGGGACGATAGCAGAATCTCTGGACACCAAGACCAACACCGCGCTCGGCACCATCGTCGGGAAGGGCCGCTCGAAGACAGCAAACTCGCTGCGAAAACGCTGGAGGAAAATGCGACTAGAGCACCGGCCAGCCTACGACGCTCTATGCTCAGCTTTCATCACGAGCAAAGCAAATGGAGGCATCGTCGACTGCGGCACGCCTGATAGTCACCAATGGAAGCAGAAAGACTTGGAGTTGTAGAGATAGTTGGCTTGCATTTAGTTCATAATACAAATTTAAACAAATTAAACAAGGTGTAGCTCTCTCAGCTAGCCACATGCTCTCTGATCGAACTCGGTCACCATATAAAGCAAATAGGCGTTAGTCACAAACGTAATTTAGAGCAGAGCCTTAGATACAAAGTACACGTACCGCACGAGGCACGGTGATACCCTTGAGAGCCTTCGTCTTGTGGCCAGAGAGCCAAACGGAGAGCATAACGCCCGCCCTACCGGGTTCGGAGCATCATACGAGAGAGCTTGACCGGACGCTTGCAGGCTACCCCTCGCGGGTAAGGTGGGGCTTGGTGGGGCTGATAAAACTGGAGAACGCGCTGCTGTCTGCCGTGCCTGTGGCGCGGAAGTGAGAGCAGTTTTATTGTGCCAGCAAAATAACCTCATAAGTTTTTTTCGGGCCAAACCTGGTCTTTGGAATCGATAATCCCACGCATAATTTCTCCAAGTAATTTGGAACGTTCTTGTTGATTGGCTCATTTGTTTGGGAGCCACGTTTGGGAACTCGTCGATTACTGGGATAGGAAGCACTTTAGTGCTGTAAGGGACAGCCCAACAAGGATTAATTCGGTGGTCCATCGGCGCGACATCGCCCTACTGGTATATCGATACAAATACCGAACCATCAGTAGCACTTACATGACCCCCAAAAGCCGGTGGGATGGTCGTTACTAGTAAAACGATACTAGTACCGAGCCATCCGTAGCACTTACATGACCCGGTGGGATGGTCGTTACTGGTAAATCGATGCAAGCATCTTTTTAGTAGGTTGGCGTGCTTAGTACTAATATATTGGCAGAGAGGATTGATAATATCATACAAAAAGTGTTTTAAATTTTGTTTTTCCACGGATTATTTGAAAATAACAAATTACAAAAAATAACAATCGCTTTTTCTCCTACTTCTTCGGAAATTTAGAAATCTAGTGCTTGAAGACAACTCAATTTCTAGTTCACCATAACTCAATCAACTAATGTTGCAACTCAGTACAATCTTGATTCACACGCAGCTGCTGCAATCGGCCACGAGATTGCAGGGATGATGGATGCAAATGATCCAACTGTACTTCATGCGCAGGAATACGCCACGTAGGGGTATCCTCCTCGAGAATATTTCTCTTTACTTGTAGAGAATATGTTGGCACGTGTGAGCGACGCCAATCCGGTAAAGAGGACTTCTTGACCAAAGATAAGTGGTCTCCACGAACTAAACCAGCTGGGAGAGTCTCAACACCCTCGTAATCTTTAAACAACTCCATTTTAGCCATCGCCTCTGCTACTTCCTTAAGTAATTGCTGCTCTCCAGTCGTAAGACGAGCTGGTTGCTGTATCCAAAAGGACACAAGCTGCCACAGTTCCTGCAGCTCTGGTATCAGGCCCAGGTCCACTGCTGCCTTCACTTGGCTATCGAAAGCTCCCGCTTTATCTCCACACGCTAATGCAGTCTTAAAGTATTGCAATTGCATCTTCCAGTCGCGTAACCACAAGTCAAACCCCCTTCTTAACCCTCTCCACATCCTTCTCGCAGCCAAACGCTTCCTCGCAACTCGACATCAATGCGTCGACTCGATCATGGAGCCCTAACACGAATTTGGCTCGTTGTGGCACCTTCACGAGCTCCCTGAGAGCGTGGAGGGTTGTAAGCTGCGCCATTTTATCCATAGAAGATCCCAGCATCGCCTTATCGATTGCAGCAGTCGAAGGACGTCTACAAGTGCTAGTTCGAGGTCCAACGCTGCCAAGTCCGCCGTTTCGGAGACATTGGAGACCGTCAGCGCTTTGTTCGCCGCCACCAGCTGCTCGATTAGCCCCGTGTAGAGACAGAAGACGCTCTCGGGACTGCAGATCGCCCCGAAATCCTCCAGAAGCTGCAGCGTCGCCATCGGGGTGCCTCTTGCTTCAAAGAATCTTGAATCAGTGTTTTTCGTACTTTATTGGGTTTGGGAATGGCTACAAAAGGTTACTTCAACAGGGACAATTGCTCCGGACAACACAGCTGCTGTCGACGGATGACCAGCGACTAGCCAGAAGGACAACAATTGCCTCGAGTGAAAGGAGCGTGCGAGTGTATTCTGACCTGGGGCGCAAGACTCGACGAACTTGTAGTACTAGTAAAGACATTTGACATGGTGGCCCCAAAGTGATCGCCATCTTGCTTATTAAATGTTAACACAAAACCGTTCTTGAACTGCAGCGTCAGAGCCAATTTTGGAGCGGATAGGTCATGCCGCCGATCTCTTCCTGTAACGCGGCGTCCTATCATTACAGCGGCGGTGGCGGGTAATCAATCATTTTCAGGCATCAACTGGGTCTGATTGGATGCCGCCGGCGTGAGGAGACGCGAAAGGCAATGTGTTCCAAGCATGGAGGCCATTTCGGCAAGAATACGAACGGTTGTCTTACACTGTCAGTGACAAACCACGATCATTGCTCCTAGCCTTGCCACGTGTCTACCACCGTTGCGTTGATGTATGATTCCTAATAGGAATCCTTTGGAAATCATGCTGCACCGAATCTCCTACAATTGACGTTCCAAGTGTTAGCAGCACAGCTGCATTGAAATCCCTTCATCTTTGGATTATTCGGTGAATCCGCTGTCTATACTTTTGAAAATAGACCATAATGACTTGTGTAAGACATTACCCTTGCAGATATGAATCCAGACATTACAACGGATTTGGTAGACTTTTGCCTTCTCTCTTGCACTGCTTGGGATTGTCCCGGCGCCACCACAAGATGGCTCAGCGCATATTCCTGTGGCGATTGTCACTTTGCCTAAATAAATGGGTAGCTATCTAAGCTTCTCAAAATGTTTAAAAAAATTGGAGAATCCCACAGCTTCACTTTCTATTGCTCAAGAATGGCGTGGCCCACAAATCCCTAAATTCCAATTTGAATCCGGTTTTTTTGCTCAATTTTGGCAGTTACCTATTTGGCCAAAAATGCTCCGCCCCTGTCTATTGCTAAAAACAACGCATCCTCTTTACTCGCTTCAACGGACACGAATGACGTCTGACAACTGGAGACGAGTGAATGGCACCATTCCGTCAGCCACACTGCGTTCCGGGGTTGCCATTTCTTCATCTGCCAGCTCCTGCACAGCCCCACCGCTACTCTGTTCAAGATGATCTCGGCCACACGTCTGCAACGCGCTGTTCGCCCCGCTGCCCGAGCCTTCTCGCAGTCCGCCAGCCCCAGCCGCATCCTCGTGACGGGCGGCACGGGCCAGATCGGCATGGAGCTCGTGCCCTACATGCGCCAACTGTTTGGCGCCGACACCATCGTAAACTCGGACATCAAGGCGCCTGCTGGTGGCCACCGCGATAGCAACTTTGTCTACTGCGACGTGCAGGACCGCGACTCGATGGCGCGGATTGTGGCGGAGCAGGGTGTGGACACAATTGTGCACATGGCGTCGCTGCTGTCTGCTGTGGGCGAGGCCAACCCGTCACTCGCTCTGTCGGTTAATACTCGTGGCATTCAGAACGTACTGGAGCTGGCTAAGCAGTACCAGCTGCGTGTGTTCGCCCCTTCGACCATCGCAGTATTTGGCCCTTCTACTCCGCAGGATGACACCCCAGACACGACAATTATGCGCCCTACGACCATGTACGGACTCACCAAAGTGCACGTGGAGCTGTTGGGCGAGTACTACTACAACAAGTTCGGCGTGGACTTCCGTTCGGTGCGATACCCGGGCGTGATCTCGTCCGAGGCGCTTCCTGGCGGCGGCACCACGGACTACGCCGTCGAGATTTTCTACGAAGCGCTTAAGCACGGCAAGTACACGTGTTTCCTCAAGCCGGACACCAAGCTGCCGATGATGTACATGCCCGACTGCCTTAAGGCCACACTGGGTCTTATCAACGCGCCGAACGACTGCCTGTCGCAGCGAACATACAACATCACCGCCGTGTCCTTCACCCCCGAGGAGATCGTTGCTTCCATTCAGAAGATTATGCCGAGCTTCCAGTGCGACTACAAGCCTGACTTCCGCCAACAGATCGCTGAGACGTGGCCGCGCTCAATCGACGACAGCATCGCCCGGAGGGACTGGAACTGGCAGCACGACTTTGACCTGGACACCATGGTCGAGGACATGCTCGTCAAGCTCGACGCCAAGCTGTCCACACCGGAAGCTGCGGTCGAGGAAACCGCGTAAACCAAATAGCACAAAGTAGGTCACCACGAACGAATACCTCGGAATATATGACAGTGAAATGCGTAAGCTTTGATTCTCTTGTCGCAGAGCGGAGAATATTCGTATTCCACGCCGAGATATTGGCACTGCCAATTTGGCAGGCAGTACGAGTACTACAGTACTACTGGTACTGGTAAGACTGTAGAAGTAAGATCTTACTACTGTAATACTACAGTAAACTACTACAGTAGTAGTGCTAAATGAAGTATTTTTACCGTGCGAAGTACTACGTAGTAGGATAGCGTGCAAGAAGCAGCATGCAGATTCACCGCAACCTGCTGAGTGCTTGTGTATTTCTTAAATTGCTGAGTTTTTCACGACACTGTCTACGTCCTCCGTGTGTTCACTCGTACTGGACGACAAACTCGCCTACCTCCTCATCGCTGCGTCTGCTAGTGCCTTACATGGTAGCGTTGAAGACAGGGTTGTGGCGGGCAATGCGCGGGCCTTCCTCTTCATATTGCGCCTTGGTGTGGCACACACGGTAGAAGTCGGGAGTGGACGCCACCATACTACCGCCGAACCAAACAGCGAAACGCTGCATTCGGTGCGACAGTACATTCACCTCGAGAGCCTCGGCATATGCCTGCTGGTACTTCGAGTGCAGGGCCAGATTGGCCGCCTGTCGATCGTCAGCAAGACGCTTGATGTCGCGCTGCAGACGGCGACCGAAGTCCTTGAACATTGTGCTACCTCCAGATAACACAATGTTCTTGTACAGGCCACGTCGCGTGTCAATGGGGCACTTCAAGATCGCTTCGTCCACCACATTGGGCAGCGGCGTCGTAAAATCCGTCGAGAAAATCTCCGGATTGAAGAAAATCTCAGGCGCTAGGAAGCGCTCGTATCCGACATCGATCTCCCACGGCTGCTTGGTACGCGGGTGCAGGTCTGAGTACTTCAAAAAGTATTTATCCGGCTTGGAGTCATACTTTTTGAACTCCTTGACCAGGTCGGAGCACACGTAGCTGTGCGCCTCCTTGACGCGCTTGGCGACCTCCAGTGACTCCTCAGGAGGCACAGCCTCGCCTCGATCACGCAGCATCTTCTGGATAAAGTGGGTGACGTCGCGACCAGCCAGCGGAATGTGGTGAATGCAGCTGCCGATGACGTATCCGTCGGCCACGGGGATGACGTGAGTCACACCATCACCCGAGTCAATGACTGTGCCCGTGAGCGAACGTTGTGACGGGTCTTTAATCTTAGGCCAAGACGCGTACAGTGCCAACACAGCCTGCACTGCAATGTACAGTCCAGGAACGTTAAAGGTCTCGAACATGATCTCGGCTGTAGCCTCGCGGTTCTCAGGAGGGTTGAGCGGGGGCTCCGTGAGCAGCATGTAGTGCTCTTCGGGCTCGCAGCGCATGTGCTGGAAGATACAACGCTGCCAGAGCTTCTCCATGTTGTCCCAGTTCTGCACGATGCCCTGCGCGATGGGGTAGTTGACCTGGTGCGTGGACGCGTGGTCTAGCGCCTCGTTGCCGATGTAAAAGTCCAGGTCGTCGATGCCCTGACGGCTGCGTACGGTGCTCGAGTCGCTGCCGCCAACTGCAATCGTGGACGGGATGATGTAGCTGGGCTCGGCATTGCCGGCGTATCCCATCTTGGTGTATCTGTGAGGGGACAATACAGTGTCAACCATACGTACAATTACGAGGGAGGGGGGTTACAGGCGAGACGTACCCCGTGCCATTGTCGATGACCACCGCGGGCTTGAACGACGCCATCACTGCCAGGGAAGGAGAGCACGGAGCTTGCGGGGCTTCTCGCTTTGCTGATTATGGAGCTGCCTCCCTTGTGCTTCACGTTGTCGCAGTTCCAGCACATCAAAAGAACATAAGATTGATGTGGTCAACACTTTATTGGACAGTCTGATAATCTGTCTGATAGGGCAATTTGATTTTCAAACAAAATCCTTACAGACAGAAACCGTAGACATACATGAACTCCATCTTCGTGTCGTAATGAAAGTCATACAAAGATGCTCTGAAATCGACTCGAGCATGTATCAATTCTCGAGGTACGCTAATTATACTCGGGTGGAGTTTGTAATTCCGCTGCTTCACTTGTCAAGCAATGCCGTGCACCAGTGGCGTCAATAGGTAAGCATGCTGCAGATTTGTCAATTTCGCATTTGAGGAACAGACCGCTGTTTCGGATAGTATTTAGTTGCGTCGTACTAAATACCTTTTTTAGCTCTGACGTTTCAGTGGCTATGAATAAAATAGCTCAAACTACTGGTTGCCTCGATCCTCACGAAGGTGGCCGTCAACATCCTACTCACACGAGTAGAATGGTGGACGCCCGCGTTCGGAAGGTTTTAATGCGGATCCTGACAGCAGCATGCACTGCATTCCTGACTAGTGCACTCTTCATGGGTAAGATCCGGTGCGAAAGTCCATGGCTACTCGATCTATTCACCTTAACGCCTGTTCGTGCTTTCAATTACATGTAAATAGCGTTTGAAGAACATAACCAACTGCAACAGGTCCGGCATCTACGAGTCGATGGGATATCGGATCATCCCGTTCAGCGTACGGATCAGTTTACCTAGTACACCTGATCCATCTAGACGTACTAACTCATATTTTTTGCTGTCTTCCCAGTGCGTTTGTACTTGGGTGTGCAGCCTGGCAACAAGAACTGCCCACGTGGAATGTATCGACCGACTGGGGCGGGAATTACGGTTGGTGAGTGCGAGTTTTGCCCACGAGGCGTGTACGGAGATAGCCCCGGTTTGGAATCGAAGGATTGCACAGCTAAGTGTCCGAAGGGGACGTACAACGACAAACTCGGCGCTAAGAGCATTTTAGATTGCAAACCGTGTCCTGCTGGTGTGTATGGATCGACCCCAGGTCTCACCACTAGTCAGTGCTCGGGTCCCTGTCCGAACGGCAAGTACTCAATGAGTGAAGGCGTCCAGTCGATTAGTGACTGTATGAATTGTCCACCACTTTACCGCGGACCGCAGGGCTATCGCGGCAACGACGTCACTATGGAGAATGGTGGCGGCTACCCGTGTGATCGATATCAGTATGGCAAGACCATTCTCAACGGTCGAGATGCCAATAACGACGCGTGGTTGTACGGATATCTCGCTGAAGTCCGTAGACCTACGAACAACCACATCAACGACAATACCACTCCCACGTGAGAAGGCTCTGCTCGGATACCGGTTAAGGAGAAATTATAACGCGTTTAACAACAGACGAACACGTCATTGAAATCGAGACTTGATTTCAATGTTGTATATACTCAAGTTAAGTACAGGGGTTTGTATTGGAGGCACAATAGATGGTATGGGTAATACTACTCCACGCTGAAATTTTTAGGAGGGTAGGATCACATGATCCTAATCCACTGATACTGCAATATCAATATCAGGTATTTAATACACCCGATTCCAATCTTTAGGCTTATCCACTTAGTTCAAAGTACTGTTTCGCTCCGAATTGCTTTCATCACGCACTAAGTACATGTATCCTCCGTCATTACCCGGACACTTAGCTTCTACGCAACGAAGACTGAGGTTTTGTTTTCTCGTAAAGCTGTGTATATTCTGAACAATACGGCAATACCGGGCAGCCACTTTCCCGAATTTTTGTTGCTTGATCAGAAATAACGGTCATTAACTTTTCTTGAAGTCGTTCTGGGGCGTCGTGTCAAGAAGTGACACAGAAAGAAACTTGATTAGCAGCGCCCCGCTGCCAGGGAGTGGCGTGGTGGGGTTAAAGCGCTTGCTGCGGAAGCGGAATGATGAAGAATGAGCTTCAGGAGCCAACACTGGCAAGCTCGCGAACCACCTCGACGGTGGCTTCTTCTTCTCCGAATCAGCACTGTGACCTTTCCTACAACTTCCAGAAAAACTATTTTAATCTGCCACAGCATCTCATAAATTTCCATTTCCATAAATCCCTGACCATTGTAATACCTCCCCCAGTGAGTACCGACTCTGGTCGTGTACTTGTAGATCATTATGGGCAATGTGAACTTCATATACACAGATGTCTCCATGACTTTGGAGGCTGCTACCAACTTCATCGCCTGTGGAGTTTTGCTTTAGATTTATTTGGAACTGCGGAGTCGTTTTAATGTGCTTGTGAGCGTCAAAGGTATATATTTCAGTCCTCCACAGTAACATTTTTCTACATTTCCGGTATCTAATACTAGATCAACCTATATTAATCTGTAGATGATAATGGAGCAATAATCATGATCCGCGGGCGTGAGCGGTATTACTTGATACATGATACAAGTATGGTAGCATGCCGTATCACTGTATCACTTTGTATCATTTGCGAATACAAACCCCTGGTTAAGTAGTTCTTAGTTATAGTACTGTCAGAGGTTGGAAAATAAAATATGCTTTTATATTTTCGTTTTCAGTTCAGTTATACACATTGCAATACAGGACTGATCAATAATATGGTATTTGACCAATTATTGCAATAAATAATTTAGACCAAATTTGATTTATATTTACATTTTGTAAGCCATTAATAATTGCAGAGGTATTTACATATTTCTAAAGTATGGGAAGGGAGAAGGAGCAATAATAAGTTATCCCGTACAAAAATAAAATAGTGATTTTATTGATATTATTTTTTTCAACCTCTGAGTACTGTAGGCTACGATGTACCCTAAGTAACAATGCGAAGATTTCCGTTTAAACGGAGTGCAAATAAATGCCGTGTAGTGATTTACGTCTTCTTATAAGGACTTTTTACCATTTAAATCACGTTATTCAGTGAATAATTAATGCATGTAGACCTTTTTGTTTGATAGACCCTATCTCGCAGTCCAATCGAGGCCGCCACAAAATCATGGTAGCAGTGGGATGATTTTATATCAGTTCCCTCCTTGTACCTTCAAATAGAGATAGCTGAGCCATCTATAGCCATTGGCTCCTGCACTGCCAGATACGAACGCATAATTGCACAATGATGCTAGCGTTTTGCCTATAAAGCCCTGCTGTACTAGGCAAAACGCTAGCATCATATTCGGCATCTTGGCTCGCACCTATTCTCACGACCAAAACTTGTTTTAATAGTAAGCTAACGTTTTAGTAACGCGCATCATATATAACTGACAGGGTTGCCGAAAACAAATTGTCTAACAACTATTCCAATTAAAACACACGAAATAATTGTTTGAGGAACGGTTCATTTCTGGCCGTAAATACTGGCATCTATCATGCTTCTATACCATCTCTTGGCGTTACCCGCAACTACGGTGTGCGCTGGTCCACATCGGCCGTCTACACAGCCAAGAAATACCCTCGTGATTTAGGGCATTTGTCTATTAGTAAAAATATGCTGGGCGCAACTAGCGGGAAGTAAATACCAGCAAACTCATATAATATGCCGTGTATGAATGTTCCGTGCTGCACCAATGCAAGCAGCCTGCGTCAACCACCAGATCACTGGCCACGTCGATTTTCCAAAGTAGTTTTATGAAGATCATTTAATGAAATCGCCATCGGTCTTCATAAAACCACGAGGTGTATCAATTTTGGTACGTAACGGTAGTTCTCATTGCGTATTAGTGGCTGCATTTTCTACAGACACTTAATTTACTATAGTACAAGTATGTTTGTTTGCAGAATATAATTTTTGCAATTACAGATTCGGCAGAATGATCACTGTACGTTACTGTGGTGTGTTGTGTTGTTTGCAGAATATATTTGCAATTAATAAGCAGATTATTGATTGGCGCTGGGAATTGTGAGAAATTTATTGAACCTGGCTTCTTTCTACTGGAATTTTTGTAGTAGTAGTACTGTAGTGCATAAAATGGGAGAAATAAACAAAACAAGATAGTGCAGTGGTGTACTTGTTCCGCCCGCTTCGAGTAGAAATGGAATGGCATTTGGGGGGGGGGGGGGGTACATGTGGAGCGCAGTGGTGTGTTGCTTGAGCGCGGGGTATGCTTAATAGTCGCATGATCCGTTATCGGGGAAATACTGGCACGGATCACCTTGTCCTTGGTAATGTCCCCAGGAAAACTGCGCGTAAAAGTAGAGGTAGTATTTATAAGATGCACACAAAGACGAAGCTTTGGACACCGGAGTCGCGTCTTGCAGGAAAAAGCTCTAGATTTCGAGTAGCAATGATATTTAAATATCAGAGCGATGAAGGTCTAAATAAAGTAAGCGGCAGCTACCGGGTCAGTTGCATGCGCCAGGAGTTTTTATTTGGACGGTGGTTTCCTAAGAAATACGGATAAATTAACGAATTCATAACTGGCCGCAAATGAGGCATAGTAGCACTGAGATACAGTCAACAACGCTATTCATTGTTTTCCTCGAGTCGTCCGTCTCCAATTTGTCTTCCACCTCTCCATCATGAAAGCCACTAGTTTGTCCATAAAAGTACTCCCAAACACCGCCCTCTCCTCTTTGGAGCCAGACGAATCACCGTCGGTTTGCGTGAAGTCAAACACCTTTGATGGAGTCGTGGCTGCAGATTTGTCGTCGTCCGCCTCCAGGAGGCTTCCCGGGTCGATAGTGATCACCATGGTCCCTGTCACGTTGCCGTATTTGAAAGGGATCTTTTGTACGAACATGTCGTCACTTTTCGTCGTAGTTTTTGAAGATTTTATCTTGGTAGCTGCGTCAGCGTTGCTCGCAATAGCAACGTTGGGACTGTTCGAAAGAAGGCACACACCCGCGAGTAGTAGGACTTGAGAAGTGCGCATCTTGTTGAGTACAGGAGTGTTTTCGTTGTAGTAGTCCTTAACTGGCTGCTCGTCGTAGGCGGATTGCCAAGTGAGAGTTCCGAGTTAGAGTCCACATCCAAAGAGAGTGACTATTGACACAAGGAAGGTACAGATTTTCACCATCTTACGATATGGGATAGGCTAAATTGTCGGAGAGATCATCTCTAAAATACGCAATCTACAATGCGCCGAGAAGCAAACGCGTAAAATAACACAGTTGAGCCAGTGGCTGTGGTTCATTAGAAATTCTCCCCCCCCCCCTCCCGCATACGTGCAATCCGGCTGCCCGCCGTCGCCAAGAGCAAGCGCGAACAGACAGCTAGGCGATGCGATATCCGCTATCTGTGCAGACTCGAACTGCCGTTCTGCAGAGCCGTACACGTCCACTTTCACAACACAGCTGATGGGAATGCAAAGCGATGAAGAGCAGAAAGAATAGCCCACTCAAAACAATGTGATCCGAATGAGTGAGGACAAGATTGTTGGGGCCTTGTGGCTTCACAAAGATCATTGGTGCGGAATTGGTATAAGCCTGAAAGCTTACGTTTTAAGGTAATGGACCCTCGAACACTATTGATGCCATCGAAGCCACTTTCCGGAGAGTTTTCCTCCCGTTACTACCCCAGGAAAAACGTTGGAGACGTGAGGTAAGTCGGTTTTATCAGCAACTCGACGGTATCAGCTGCGGAGCTCTAGTATTGGCTTTTATCGAGAGCTACCTGTTCGACTCCCAAGATATCCCGTCGGATACCAATTTACCGCGTCTGCGCTACCTACTTAAGGTGCTTTTAGCGTAGGAAAGAACGCTAACGTGACAATGCATTATTCATTTCAATTATGGCTTGTGGTGTATTGAGAGATTCCCTTCTAGAGGCAACCTTATGCAAGTTCTCACGCAGTCATTAATGCAGCGAGCATGAAGAAGTGTAACCACTGCGTTAATTTCCACATAAAGAGGCAACACACTGATCAGTGTACAGGTACCATTGTGCACCACACAAAATAACGGTTGAACAAACGCGGCCGTTATATTAGAATCAGGTTCACGGGAAATTGGAATGCATACATCTGGGATGGTGAGTGTAAAGATATTGTTGGCTTGTGCAGATTGTGTCAATATGTTCTGTCCACATCCAAAGCGACATCGTAATCAAAGTGTTGATTGTTCTTTGGGACCAGACCTGGTCTGGCAGACCAAACTAAAGCTTGCTGTGCTCTATTTTTTTAATAATACACTGTACTTCGAAGTATTATTAAAATAATTGCGGTACCGGTACATCGTTGATTTTTCTGAGAGAGGGAGCACTTATGTGCTGGCTAGCCAGGGGTACCGACAGAAACCGTATTACCGGTATGTAACCGGGTGCTGGCTAGCCAGGGTTCGCCAAGTACCGGGTTTGTACCAAAAAGCCAGCAATTGGCTCAAACCGGTGTTTTTTTGCATTTTTTCTGTTCACACAAAGTATATACCGGTACCACAATGGTACAATGTATTTTCCATAGAGAAGGTCAGCAAGGCACAATGTGTTATTTGCCGATATTACTGATGATAAAACCCAAGAGCCACCTTGGCCAAAAGTACCACTAAAACAACCAGAAAATCACTTGTTTTAGCCAGCCAGACGAGACAGGGGACATTTTCCGAAAAGCGATGCGAACCCTGATTATAACGGGGTACCGACAGAAACCGTATTACCGGTATATAATCGGGTGCTGTCTAACTAATCAACAAGGGTGTCTACAGAAACCGTATTACCGGTGTCGAACCGGGTGGCAAAAGGAGTTAGTTACCAGAACGTGAAGACCAAGCGATCGGCGAGGCTCGCGCGCTGTAACTGAGGTGTACTTGCATGATGGCTGACGGACGGGTTTGGATCCTGGTGCGGTCGGACTTCACTCGCCTACCGATGAGAGTGATGTGTGGTGTAGCCTGAAGGACGACTCGGCGTTGACTATGGGCTGGATCTCTCTCGATGCTGGTTGTACAGGCGTGGCTGGACCCCTCTCGTGATTGCGGTGGATCCTCCCGATGTACGAAAACGAATACAGTGCACTGAGCGCGCTGATGGATGACTTAGGGGGGTCTGATTTGTTTTCTTTAGTGGATCGTATCACGTCTTTCTGTTGCGCGCTGGAGTACCAAGACTAACAAGAGGCGGATGTAGCAGAAAAGAAGTTTTTACTGAGTGTGATGGTTGAAGACTCCAGGGAGGCGAGCTTGCGCGACAGGCAGCAGTGTTTGCGCCGGGAGAGCTCACGACGAAGCCGGGAAAAGAAAAAGGCTATTGTCCGCCGGCAATTGGAGGGCCTCGGTAGTCGCGCGTTAAGAACAGTTATTTTTACAGATGACGAGGTCAATTTTATGACTGGTGACCAGCACTTTGCAAACGATCCGTGTGTCCCTTTGGCGTACTATTATTGTTGTGCTACTAACCCGCGTGGATTTGGTTAGGCGACGAGACCCTGTATGGTGTTGACGGTGGCCAATCCACAGAGCGGTTGAAGCGCATGGTTGTTATTATCCGAGGCCTGCCGATATAGCAGCCTGTCAAAAGAAACGAACAGTATTGAGGGTGAATCGAGCAATATCTAGGCATGTGCATCCTGCAAACTGCGTCCTCCCCCGACCCGGGTAAAGTTTAGTTTTACTTTAACTAGGGCTTCGCGAAGGCTGAGATAGGAAAGGAGACGGGCGTAAGAGGATAATACGGTTGTTAGAATGAGAGCACCTAAAAAGTGAAGTTTATCTCTGCTGGAGCTTATGTAATATCTGCGAGTGCTAACTCTGTAAAATCACAACGATAGATGGACCCATAACGAATACTATGCCTCTGACATCACTGTTAGAAAGGTTCTCGATGTGGTCGTCAGCTTCTTTCCTTGATATTCCGTCACGCGTGGTGGTTGCCTGCGCAGTATTGCTCTGGCCGGAAGCTCTAATTCAGACGCGAAATGTACCGATAACAGACAGCAACCGAAGGAGAGTGGCATTGAGCCTAACTGCATTCGAGCTATCCGGATTGTCCTTTGCATACTTCAATGCTTCTTCGAACTCAGCCGAACTTTCCAGCTTTTCAAACGACAGCAACTTGCGCTTCCTAGTGGTCCCTATCTTCGCAGCATTTCACACAGCAGCGTGACGCTGCAACTGGTTGAAAAGCAACTCTAAAAACCGCGTTGGCTTTTTTTAAATCGACCATCCCAATGGTGGAGATAGTGATACACATTACTGCGTGGAAGCGAACCGGAGGGCAATGCTTTCGATCTAGTTAGAAACAAATCGGGGAAAACACCAGCAATCATCTTAGCGCTATTCATACATTCCGCCATCGGAGAACTGCCACGCTTTATCGGTATGGCAGGGTCTTGGCTGAATCGCTCTGCAGTTGGAACTTGCCGGTGCGACTCGGCGTTGGTACCCGACGGATCCGTCAGCGCACGAAGCAATGCGTCGATCACACCATGAACAACAACATCACCTCGTGCCGAAGGTAGAACCGCCGATTGCTGCACTACTAGCTCTGTGGTGTAGTGATTACTCCATAATTGCCACCAGACAAAGCATCAACAACGGACAAGTTGCTCATGCTACAAACGCTCGCTCATGTGATAGATAGTGACCTCGAGGTGCAAGAGACTCAGGGGGCACTACCGAGCCTTCGTTCGTACTCCATTATGGCCAAGATGTCGCTCAAGCCAGGTGGTCACTGTTGGTGAGCCGGATTCGCATTCAGCGGGCAAGAACTGACAGATCACGGTACGAAGCCTCGGTGGCCGTTGGCTGCGACTCTCGCTAAGGCACGGCGCCTGTTTGTACGCTCGGTGGCGGTTGGAGAAACCTCTGAGGAGTCGCTAGACATGCGCAGCTATCCATAACGGATCGTAGTTCACTTGATAGTTGTATACGTGATCTGGATTGCATATTAGGACATGACCCAAAAGGGCACCACAAATACAGAACAGAACAGAATTTCCACTC
Source organism: Phytophthora tentaculata (assembly GCA_033557915.1). Taxonomy (NCBI): domain Eukaryota; phylum Oomycota; class Peronosporomycetes; order Peronosporales; family Peronosporaceae; genus Phytophthora; species Phytophthora tentaculata. The sequence continues at coordinate 5,017,632 of JAUCEA010000020.1, read as the reverse complement.
AAGCACGCAGAGCGAGGTCCGGCTTCAAGGTAAGCGTCTGGTCAAGCTTGCTTGAGTATGTTATGCCTGTCGGTGGACTCGAAGCTTACTAGCGAGGGTTCATCCGGCAAGGCCAAGAGACTGTGTGTGTCTTGGCCGATTATATATCGGAAGGCTTACGTGACGGCTATATCTTGTCTATTTGCACGGTTAGGAGTGCTTGTATTGCCTCCCATATCTTCTTCCTACCGAGTGTTGAACACTCGGTGCCCTCGTAAAAGGCTTACCCTTACCTGGTACCCTTCCACTATCGGGACCACGAAGATTCATACCACCTGCTAGCTTCACTCGTGCTAGTAGCGTGTTCTTATTCTAACTGGTTGGCCTATATAAGAAGTTCGCAAGGTCCAGTCTGTCCCGGTGCAAGGGCAGAACTGAGGTCTTCAGGTCCGCTCGAACGATCGTTTTCTATCCTAATAGACGAACTGTTGTGGGGACATCCTAACTACACTAGTAGCTAGAGTTCACGTGTGATTTACTACACCGCAGCTCTCGCTCCTCGGTATTAGACCGATCGTCCGCCTCGTTAAGGTCATCACCATACCGTTCCGAAACGCTTAGTTCCTGGATAGCACTGACGTCGCTCCAATCCCAAACTTGAAAATTTGCTTCTACCGCAGCTCCGAGGTTGCCCAGCTGGCGCACCCGTTCCTCTCTCCGGTCTATCCGAATGTTTTCATCAATATGCACATTATTTATTTCACTTAGAACCTCGAACCATGGGTGCACCTCATCCACCGGTATTGTATACAGTCTACGGAAGCGCCTCGCTGAATACGCCACACTACTTCTGGGCCGATGAACGTAACTCGCGGTATGCAATCACGATCAACATGAGGTAAGACGCTGGTGATCTTGCTTGGACCGTCCGACAAGAAACATATCGAATGCCCACTGATGTATTTTTGCGAGATCGAGATATCCATGCCGAAGCATCGAACAGGAGCGATACAATCCAACGCGATCTGGCTGAGTGTCGGCAAGTTCCAACGCTGCCGTAATCACGGCCGTTTGCAGCACTAAACGTACTTTTTCCGCGGGTCTGCCCTGCACATTTCGCACTCGAGAGCATTTCCGCTGTCGTTTAGAACTACCGCTGTTAATCGACGCAGCGTTGGCTAATCTTCTCGAAAGGATGAAGTCGGGACAATTCTGATAACAAATAAAAATTTTAAGTAGAAAAAATATCTAGAAAGTTCTAAAAATAATTTTGATTTGTGTCACCGTATTTGTGTTGCGACGCGCTCGCCACAAAAATTGCAAACCCGCGTTGTTGAAAACACTTGTAATGTGCAGGCACAGCATTTATAAATCTCTTTCTACAATTCAAGAGGTTCGCTATCGGTCACAGCACACGCCACCACCTTTGTAGCGCTTTGGTGGTTTGAGTACGTGCACGGCGAACTGTGTAATGAATGTGGCGTACTGTGCATGACTTCGTGCGGGGTTGTGCGGTGTAGTGGCGTACGCGTACTGCTAGCAACCAATGATCACGACAAAGACAAAGATGATCGCGGTATGCTTGTACTAACTGCGGTAAAATATTTGTGTGTTTTGAGTGCACCAGCTTTGCAAAACTGAGAATGAGTACAGTGTCGTGCGCATGCAGTGGTTTGCGCGTACTGGCCGAAGCCGGCGATGACCTGAATCAGGTGGGCTAGGTGTGTGTGTACTAACGGCAGTGAAATCTGCCCCCCCCCCCCCCTCCATTGTAGATATTTCAGACTACAGACGGTCGAGGACTGGGAGGCAGGGCTATCTTTCAAATTCCAAATTACCACTTTGTTATCGAGTTCCTTGGTGAAGTCGTTGACCACTGCGCTAAGGAATCCGTTACCGATGGGATACATGATTCTATTGGATAATACTAACGATTACGGTAACTGCTACCTCTACCCAAACATCTATGAGATAATCGCCAAATTTATCAACCATTCCTGTGAGCCGGATCGCACGGCTGAGCGGATAGCTGATGGGTCATCGCGCCGTATTGCGGTAGCTATTTTCTGAGGTGATTGAGCTGTCGAGGAATTGACGTTACGGGATTAGTGCTGTAGTGGAGGCGAAGAGGGCCGATCGTTTATATTTCTGTTATACGTGTCTTATTTATGTAGTTAACACCGGTGTATTTATGGATCGCTATGATGCTGTGTAGGTGCGTTGTTGTGGCGCTCTGGTCATCAAAGTGAAATTTTACGCCTCTGGTGGCTAACAGGACGGGCAGTTTAACGTAAAAGCTTGATAGGTAACAAAGCTGGATTTGCATTAATATTTCAAGTACGTGCGTTTACATTGGTTATAGGGGGCAAGAGCAACGGCGGCTGACCAGCTCACTCAGTTGCGAAGTTTGTATTCGTTTTCTCCTCGACTTCCCATGCTTGCTGAAAACGCGGTCAGTAAACGTCATGACGCCAAATGAACCAGTCTGGTGGAAATGGAGAAAATCCAGCCGCGGAGACCGAGTTGATCTACCGCGGCTTGATCGGTATCTTTCCACACTTTGTAGACCCAGGCACCGTCTTAGCGCTTGGAGGCCTCGGATTTCCAGTAATGGGGTGCTACACACTGTCTGACTGCTTCCACTCGTCAATGTAGGCATACAGGTGATCTTTAAACTGCTTGTAAATACCAATATCTCCATCTTGGAGATGTGGTGTCAGTCCGCTGGAAATCACACACATCGCAACGTCCGCTCGTTGAGGTCTGAGGCCGCTCCTCGCTTTGAGGAGTTGGACCAAGGTGGGTCTGAGAGTCAGCACCCCCCTGCGAATCATAGTACCGCTTAAAACGTCCAACGTAAAGCGTCGGGTGCGTTTTCATTGATTTTGACCGGTCGATGGTGTACGACGCACCGTGTCTGGCGCCAGGTGGGCATAAAAAACTGTAGCCACATATTAAAGATAGCGGCGTTGCTGAAACCCTTCGGCGCGCCAGTCCCAAACGTGTTGTTGATTGAAAACATTCCCGTTTCCTGACGGTAGACGCGCTGACCTGGTAAAATAATGAGCGGTGGCACTGTTTTACCAGCAGCATTCGCTGCAGCTACCACGGTAATGTGGACGCTTGCGTTTGGCTCTTGTGTCCACACGTAAGATGACCTTTTCAGGGTGACCACTTTCCGTGACGATGCCTTTGTCATAAAAGATGCCTCGTCTATATTGAAGACGCGACTCGTATCGAGCTTGTGTTCGATAACTAGCCGCGTCATCGTGTAGAGTAGACACCGCACTGCCTCCGTTTCACATTGTTCCTGGCGCAGCGGCCTACTGAGCAATTCATGAGTCAGGATCGGGTATCTCTCAATAAAACCACGGTACCAACCCGTCGTGAGCGGTTTTGGCGGTACTGTGCGCCGAGTCGGCATGGGCTGCATCGCGTGGTATATTCTTTGATGGCCTTGACAAGAACACCAGAAGGACCAACGGGTACACCAATCCGCTGCATTGCAGCAATCCACTCTACTAAACCCGCCTCAAACTCCGGTGGCAGCGTTGGCTTGTTGCCACGGCGACTTTCTTGAACAGCGTCCTCACAGGGATGTTGGTCATGCGCGACACGACGGCGTAATTCTCTCCTTGTTGCAGATGTCTTCTAGTCTGTAACCGTGTAGGCCCCACCGCGCCGCAGCGTTAATCTCTCCGCCCTTTCTCTTCCGCTTCCATGGCCGCTGAGCACGAAGTGAGTGACTGTGGATGATTAAATCTAAATACCTGTTCAAAAGGATAGAGACATCCAATTTAGTTCCAGAGGAAGAAGCACGCAAAAAACTGGCAATGGGATCATTACCAATAAATTGGACCAATTTAAAATTAAGCAACATTATTGGTAGAAATTTAGCACCATGCATGTATTTGGCATCACGCATAAAACTGGCAAATTACGTTATTCATTGCCGATATGCTATCCTTTATGAAATCAGAAATTGAAAGATGATAGTAGGTTCATCATTCCAGCACACAAAATATTTGCAGGTGACCAGTGGTGATGAAAAGTGGACAGAACAGAAGATAAAGCACTTAAGAAAGCTACATTCTCAGCATCATACATGTCCTCTATTTTACGATACTAACATGTACTTGAAGTATAGTTTTGAACTGTTAGTTACTGTCTAGCGTATTTTTACTAATACAAGCCCGTTACGATAAGTGCCACATAGGTTAATTTTTAGGTAGCCAGAATTAATAGTGCCCTTGGTCCAAATAGTGCCCTCTGTTTGTGTGGCAAGCAAACTATGGGAAAATTGTGGACTTTAGGCAGATTTGGTTTTAAATTTCCATGCTAAAAATAACTAAAAAAATAGCTAATCGGACCTAGATTGCTTTGTAATTTCATATGCTGGTATTTTCCTGCAGAAATAGACCCCCTATTATAGTACCAACAAAAGCACCCTCTCCCTTTTTCGCCGAATTTTAGGGGTAGTAATAAATAGTGCCCCAGGCACTATTCGTAAAAAATACGCACGCCTAAAATGAACCGATCCAGAACCATGGTTCTGATAATTACTCAGAACCCGTAAGAATCAGGAACCGGGTTATGATAATTTTTGGGTTGATACCTTACATGCAAAGGACACAGAACCGCGACATTTCAGCAAGAACCTTCGCTGAAACGTCAACAGGTTCTCTTTCTCGAGCAACTATTGGACTGTTGCTAGCAGTAGTGAAGACCCTATTGCTAAGCGGCTTTAGATGGGAGGGGTACACACGCACTAAGGCTGATATATCTCTTACATTTCTTCTTTGCTTATAGTCGCATAAGCGCAGATATCTAAAACCAATAATGCACCCCTTCAGTGCATCTTTTGTGCCTCACCTTTCATGTCAATCTCAATTTTCTCATCACCTTTAGCCTATTGTATGTCTGATTCCTGATTTTAGAAAGCTCATAATTCTAATGAAATGATGTGTGCTACGCCAGCAGAAATGCTGCTAATGAACGGTGGAATTAACGTATACATCATTAGAAATCTCTATTGTTATACCTAAACATCTTTGTTTAGAAGTTATAGACGCTGGTCATCAATAATGTCAACTATTTCTTATCTCTTTTGACGCAAGCGCGCGGCTTTTGCTGAAGAGTACAGTGTCACCGATTTTACTTTATTAACCAATAGACTATAAGAGCATCATCGGGATAGCGACCAAGAATTTGAAATTGTGAGCCCAAGGGTTGGATTTTTCCGTGGTTTACTCTGTCCACATTAACGTACTTATGAATCCGAACGTTTTCTTCTTCGCAGCCCGCCTCAGCATGTGGTAAGTCACCGTGGTAAACCACCAAGTCACCCGGGTGTAAATCATCGAACATACTGCAGCTTTCCTTCCAAACAGAACCGGAATACGCCTCTGGTACCAGCACAAGCTTGGTACCAGGCTCAAGCACCAACAGTAGTGAGGCCTGTACCCACTCTTCGCCAAGTATAGCCTCAGTAGTCTCCGCCGCTTAAACGCCTCGGTGCAACACCTCGCTTTTGCTATTTGCCTAGTTTTTTTTTACTACAGTTAGAGTCTCAATCACGCTCCACATCGGATGCACGGTCGATGCAAATTCTATAAGTCGTTCGAGTACCATGCGAAAAGCTGGAGGTTCATCATCCCGAGTCAGGTCAAGTCGGGCTTGACTACGATCGGGGCTCAAAATCTCACGCAGAAATCGTCTTGGATGCAAACGTGAAATGTCATTGCGTACAACTCTGACCTCTTCGTCGCTAATGAAACCTGCAACGGTAGTATAACCCAAATTCCAAAATTCACACGCCAGTTGCCCTTCCCTTTTTCGTGGTGTTAGATCCGGTGCTTTTTGCCACAGCGGAGCAGCTGTTAGCGGCTTCGGACGTACAACCGGTATTCAACGTGTCGGGGTCGTTCACTCCAGTATCGTCGCAGGTGATTACGCCGGCCGTACCGCTGCTAGTCATTCCGGCTGTGCTGCCACTGGTTAGGTGGGCCGTGCTACTGGTGGTTGTGTCGGTCGTGTCGATGCGGCTTGAGGCCTCTGAGCCACTGCTGGAAGTAGCAGCCGTGGATTCGCTAACCGTGCTGTTGCAGACGGTGCTTGTGGGAATGGTGGTTGCTGCAGTGACGGTGTTGTTGAGCCCAGTGGAGCCGCCTGTGCGGCGGCTGGTCAATGCCTTGGGCGCGTTTCCTGAGGGAGCTGCAGCGCTGGTGCTAGGAGGAGCCGCTTCAGCGCGGCCAGCGGCTTCGCTGGACGACGGTGTGTCGGCCGGTCTGGATCGACGCGAAGTGCTTAAAAGAGCAGGGCTCACGCGATGAGCGCGTGAGCTGCGAGAGCGTGATGGCGTGATGGCGTGGATGTCATGGCGGTGGTCATGGCTTCTTGTCATAGGGGGGGGGGGGGGTCGACGTGGAATCGCTGACATTGGCTGTGCCTAAAGTAGCAACATCTATTGCTGTATCTTCCACCTGGTTGCGGCAGGTCCATGTATTATATAATCTAAAAGTTTGTAAAGGCGCTCGCTGTCTACATCTTGACCCCCGCTGCTGATATCACCTCCCCACTAAATTGGACGTGTTCTGACGGCCCGAGAGTTCCGCATCGGTGAACCAAGCTGATATGCCTAGAATCCACTACAAACAAGTTTGTTGTGGGGCCTCGCTCAACATGTAGGTAGGAAAATACAAAAAGACAGTAATCCATCTGAACTCTATCCTGTTATATCTGAAAATGATCATCATTTTACGTGTTTTTAGAGAGCAGGTGGTGCGATACTCCATTGCATTTTCACAAGTATTCCTGACATGGAATCGAAATTAGTGGAGGTCTACATATGTATACATGCAGTTGCGGCTAAATTTAGGTGAAGAAGCGTTTGATGACCTGGTGTTTCATAGTCCAACAAATGATTGTCGTCTATCCATGAGTCCAGGAGAGACTTACATACTTAAATCCATATAGAAAATTTCATTATGATATGCCTGTGTGCCTTCACGTTAGACCTGGAAACGCACAGCGAAGTACAATGCATTTTCTGCTTCTCTAAGCCGGCATGCTTCGTCACCTCGTTTATATACGTGGATATTGGCGCCTTATACAGACTTTCTAACTCTAGCAATGACCTGTTTACTAAAGACGACCTGAGTAATATGATATGCTGCTATACCTGATAGAGGAGTCGTCCACGGGTCATATCACGTAGGGAGGGTTTTACTGTAGTTCTCTGATTTATTGCGCAGACAACACTGCAAAGTTGGAAGTTTGTCTTGAGTAGTAACCTTAATGTTTAGTGCAGCAGCCTCCCCGCCTTTTTCACCGCTTGGCTACAAGCTAGCAGTATGTTGCATTATATGATACTTCGAAGTACATACAAAGTACATGTATTTCGTATATCTTGCTTGCAAAAAAAAATCAGACCACCAGAGTTGGTTAACTTCGACACCGCTGCCGCAGCAATGAGACAATTTAACACCCACGACTGCTTTCAGATGTCAAAAGCAATATCTCGCCTCGCGGGCTGCTTCTCCTTGTCGGTTCCTAAGCCGTCGGTGGGATCAGGCGTCTTGTTGGTTCGGAGTCCGCCTATATGTAGGTTGTACAGTAGGTCATTGTAGCCCCTTCGAGCATACACGATGACTACAACACACATGAGCTTATTTTATCGGTAATATTGGATCATACCGAACCCGGCTGAAACCAAGATCCGTTTTAAAGGCGGTAACTGGTTCCTAACCGGTAAGTTCATTCTAGGCGTGAAAATACGCTAGTAAAAATCGGCTAACATGCAAGTGAAGTACCCATTTGGATCCTTTTCGTTCATTCAGAGGTGCATGGGTTTATTCGTTGCAACCATTGTTTAAAAAAAAACGATGGCAAGCGCGCACTCAGCAATCATATTCGCTATTGCGATGCCAATTCGGACAAGGAAAAAAATGCCTACAAGCGCAGGTTGAACAACGAAAAAGGTGCGTACGGCAAGAGATGCAACCGCCACTTCGGCCAGAAAACATCGTATAACGCGCATACATGTATCTAAGCGTGCGCTGTATGACTACACTAGAAAAAAAAGACAAGCAAATACATTTGTAGCTTGTGTATACATACGTATGGTGTCGCTATTATTATTTATTTAATACTAGTAGGTCATAGATCCATGTTGTCGGTCATGGATCCAAGTTGGTTAGATCATAGATTCATGTCGTCTGTAATGGATCCGAGTTGGCTAGATCATAGGTCCATGTTGTCTGTTATGGATCAGGGTTGAGCTGATCATAGAAAATATCGAGGTAGTCATAGATTTGGAAGCACTCAATGCCTGGATTTATAGCCAGAATGTTCGTCGTAGCATGTAACGCTTCATTGTTGTTATGGCGACAAATCTACGATTCAAAAGCTGACAGTATACGGCGAGTCCCCCGCGGTCCATTCTGAGCAATATGTTGCTGAGTACGCCATTCCACTGTCCTTCGCGAACGGCTGTCTGATATCCGCTCTGGCTCTAGAATTCGATGTGGTATCTCACGAGGTGTTTGGTAACGGTGGATCCACCAGTGAGGACGAAAAAGTTTGGGGTGAAGTGGCTTCGAAGCAATAAAGAATTGATGTAGCAAATGCGCACATTGAATCCCCAAATGTTTGTCAAAAGGCGCCGGAGCACGGACGTAGTCGATCGTTAACTGCTTTTAAACAACGGTATAAAGCATACCAATGAGTAATCTTCACGACAGAAGCAAAGAATCACCCTCGAAGACGATTTGGAACGTATATTTCGGAATTGGAAATTAGGACCCAGTGTTGGTCTATCGTATGTGGTCCCCTTATATACCACTGCGTATCCATGGTCCCTAGCAAACTCGTTCAAAGCTTTATGAGCTAAAGCTGGAGAAAGCAAACATTTGCTCTCGAAGGCATGACAATCTTCACCTTTGGGCCGATTGTCCTTGGGATGTTTGAGTGGCCTCGGCGTATCCGATTAGCTCGGTGTGCCCGGCTGCATTGTGGTCGATGTCCGATTCCTCGTAGGACGTTGATATCACCATTGCTGGGGAGGTTACATCCGACTGTAGATCTCTTTCTGAAGCTTCAGCAGCATACCGTTGTTGGGTTTGCTGTACCGCATGCCGTTCGACTGCTGTCGTCATCGTCACAGCCTCTGGACGCACAGGCGCTAATAACAAGGTAGGGCTGAAAGCTATACTCTCGTCTAATGTTCGCACGAGATTTTGCGCAGACGTATTGGCTTCAATTGATGCTGCATTGTTGCTCCATTGAACGCGGTCGTGCTGGAAATACCCTGGCGTAGATGCTGCGGTCAGCGGGCCATCGGACCAACCAATTAGAATGGGGTGGCGTGAAGTTTGCTCGTCCATGTTTACCCGAAGTGTCTTGGAGATGTTTGTCAGACGGGCGGGTACCCAAGCGACTCAGTACACTACTGTAACGACGCAACGAATGATTGTCAGCGCTGGATAGAAGTAAGTAGTTACAACATTGTGTAATTATGGCTTGCCTGTTCGTGTACTATGAAGCAGTCGATCCCGCTGTTTACATTTCGATCTCCGCTGTCGGTAGCACATCCCAATTTAATGGCTGCACGAAGTGCAGCTGCTGGGCGATGCCTGACTCATAGGGGGACAGTCTCACCTGGAATTTGTCCGACGGCGTCAGCTGTCTGAATGAAGTGGACTGACTACTAGTCGAGGACAATGGGTGCAGGCTTGTCCTGCTGGACAAGCCAGATAGTCCCAGTTTAAGCTATATAAGTTTTTTTAAGCCGAACTGCATATTTCTATTATACAGTTTCATTTCTAAGACTGCCAGACAAGTGGCTTCTGCCTAGGACAGTCTGTACCCCTGAGGTTGATGGACACGGGCTGGTCACCACCAGACCCGTGATCTCATTCCTCCCTCACTTTCCATTTTACTCAGTAGAGCACACATCAATAGACTAGGCTCTATTTCCGTGCGGGTTGGCCCCGCATCGACTGTGTTACAGTTGATTCAGTGCTTCAACCCGGGACCCACTACATTGTTGTTGGACCATTGTGCCAGACTAAAATTTAGTCCGGACTAATTACAATTTCTTAGTACATGCATATTTTAGGTTGCATACTTCGACTTCAGCGAGAACACATACGATTTGTATGTGTTCTCGATGCAGTCGAAGTATGATACCAACAATTTCAAGGCTGCTGGTTGCTGGTTGCTGGTTACTGACATAAAATTAATTACAAGTTTTTCCACGGCCACTTCGTAGTCGTAGGCTACACATATACACACACTTGCTGTTCTCAAAATTTCGTATCAGGTTCGTCATTTGAGCAATATCAAGTTTACTCCATAGTGGAACGGACTCGGTGGACCTGAACTATATTATGTACGACAAGATATCAGGTTTCTCAAGGTTCATTTAGGAGAGGTTTTACTGTAGTCGCCCCTCCTACCGCTACAATTTGCGTCTCGTTTGCCGAAAGGTCGTCAAAACGTGCTACGATTGGATGGAATCTGAAGTGTCGATTTACGGATTGGTAGAAATACGCCGACGGGAATTCAGATGCTGCAGACGAAAGCACACAACCACAAACAGAAACTGGAGACCTGCACTTTCTGCATGGGAGCGTTGGTCGCTTCAACTTCGACCAGCAGACTAGAACCCGGCGATGCGGCGCTGGATGCAAACTGCATAACAAAAAGAACTGGCATGAGGAATGACGCCGAGTCGATCGCACTACTGTCGTTCGAGAGAGTGTGGTCGTGTTCGGATAGTCATTGGCGAGCTATTGGTACTGCTAACTTTGGCTCGTGTAGCTAAGGATATTTTATTAATATCTTTTATAAAAAGACCCCTTTGTCGCAGTACGGTATTTGATCTTACAGCGAGAAAGCGGTTGTTTTAAGCTTATGCTTCTACCACGATTCTGCAAAACACGACCCATCCAAAACAGATTTCTCATGCTGGTGAACAACTTCAACACCAGCGGCTTCAGCACAGTGGCTTCAAGACATCCTTGCTATCAAAGAACTGGAAAACTTTAATATCCACCGACATGTATCGACTTCCTTTATCGGTGCTGCTCGGTGATTAGGCCCAGCTATATCACATCCACTAGCTTTCTTCATTCTCCAACGCGCCACGTGTTTGCCACTAATGACCACACGTGAGCCCTGCATCATTTCATTCGCGTTTACACACTGTCTTTATCTGACGCCGATTGCCCCTGAGTTGCTGGAGCCGCCGGCCATGCGGCAGCTGCCACTCGACCAGCGCGATATAGCCCAGCGCCAGCAGCACGACAGCCCCGCCAAGCACTGGAAACCCACCCAAATGCTCGATCATCTCGGCAAAGGTGACGCCGGTATCCTCTTCTCCCTGCTGCGCGGACATTGCCACTGCTACATGTATGGAGAGTGTCTGTAGGAACGCCATCGATGCGATCCCCATCTCGGTCGCGATCCTTCCAGGTTGTAACTTGCCCCTGTCAAACCCGACAATCGTATTTGACAGGGTCGTATTTGAGGCTGGCTCCCCTGACCCTCACCCTTCCCTACCTTTTCTCCTCCAATCAATTATCGCCAAATGTGCCGCAATGACTGTGTCTATTAGACTGTCCGTTTGTATGTCGCTCGAACACAGAGTGTCGATACAGCGATTGGGGGCTTTCTCCGTTTTCATTTGAATAACGCACGGCCCAAGCTCGGACGCGCGCGCGGCAACTCAACTCAAGCGGCAACTTGCAGAAGACACAGCCTGGTGGTACGCTGCACCACCGCGTACGTAGCGCACGCCGACGTTCCAGCGAACACCAAAGCTTTCCAGGTACGGCACAGATGAACTTTAACAGCAGGCAGTTTGCCACGTGGGATTGCCGCTCCTCTCCAGCTGGGACGAGCTTTTTTCATTGGGATTTCTCCAAATTGACATTCACTCTTGCTTTCCCCTTGCTTAACACCAACGTCGTAGTTCAATTTTCCGCAGCCACCAGAAGGAGCGCGGCAACGGAAACGGCAACTTAGCTTCCAGCAAAAGGTAAAATTCCAGGCCTTGTGATGCAAAAGGCAACGAGCAAGCAAGTTGCCTTTGCATCGCACCTTGCCAATGTGTCTCACACCACTGATATAGCGCATCTGTTGACTTGCCTACCCAGAAGGCAAGGACTTTGTGGTTGGTTAGAGCTGCTGTCTTCCTGCCCGCTTGGCTTTCCACTCGAGGACCAGCGCGCGTTAAAAGGCAACAACTGCTTGTTGCTCTGGGTTTGCGGCTCAGAACCAGCAGCTCGATCTATTTGGCTCGAGGACAGCAACGGGGACAGAGTTTGCCGTGGTATATTTAGGAGCATCTGACTTAAGTGTGCGGCGAAACTGCGAAAGGGGAGAGAGAGAGTGAAAGAGACCAGTGTCTCAACGCTCCATCCTGGGACATACGAGTAGGGGAAACTGGTGTATAGGTGACTGAGCGGCATTCTTCGAGCAGACCCCACAACCCGAGCTGACACAGAACCGCCGCGGGAAGGGGCAATTTTGAGAGTCGAGGTGGGTTTTAACTCGAGGCGACGATTGTTTTTCGCGACTTCAGATAGAAGATGTAGCCTTCGCCAACTAACTTTCTCTTTTCTCGATGTGCTAACGTCGCTGCCACTTCTGCCCATGTTGCAGGCTTCCGATTCTTTGTCCATCTACATCATGCCGCGACCACCTGCAAAGGCCAACTCTGTTGCCGTGAGTGGCCAGCAAGAAACTGCCACATCGCAGTCGCAACCATCGGCGGCTCGCTTGTTGCAACTCAAAGAAGAAGCCGAAATGCAACAGTTGCACTTGCAACAGCTTCAGCACCAACAACAGCAACACCAGCAGCACCAATTTCAGCTCCAGCAACAGGCGCAGTTGCAGCAGTTGCAACAGCAAGCGCAAATACAGAACCAGTCTCTTCAGTACACGCCAGCGATGGGAACAGCGTCGGGTACGCTAGGCCAAAGCGCAACGGCAAACAACCTCGTGTCAGTTGCAGTGCAAGCTGCCGCAAACGCAGCCAACGCGGCAGCCACAGCGGGAGGCTCCACGGCTGGAGGAGGCTACGCGTTTCCCCGCAACTCGCCGGAATTCGCCTGTGAAAACGTTGGAGAACGTGTGAAAGGAAAGCGGAGAAAATATTGTCCACACGAAGTGACGGCGCTCGTGCTTGGCGTACAGCGGTATGCAGACGACAGTTGTCCGTGGAGCTCCATCCTGCGAGACCCGCATCTCGGCCACTTGTTCCATGGGCGTAGTGGGGTGGATTTGAAGGATAAATGGAGGACACTAATCAAGACTCGACCGGAGCTGGCAGCGTATACAGAGAACCGAAAGAACCATCGCAAGTATCGACCGTTTTCAGTCACAGAGGAGCGAGCGTTGTTGGAAGGAGTCAAGAAGTACAACGGTCAGAGGAATGTGTGGTCGCTCATTCTTATAGACAAGGAGCTGGGTCCGCAGTTCAATGACAGATCGAACGTGCAACTTAAGGACAAGTTCCGGACGATGCGGAGAGCAGGAGCCACGTCGTCACTACTGATTAGTGGAGGCGGAGCGTCCACGCAGCGAGCGTCTGTTGCGTCTACGCCGACTTCGGACAGCGCTACGAGCTCTGGAGCGACTACAACGACCACTTCTACCACCTCGAGGACGTCCACAGCAGTATCAGCAGCAGGCAGCAGAGTTTCATCCACAGTCACATCGGCGAGTCAGCAAGCGGCAACTCTATTGGTGCAGAACAGCAACGCAGCGTCTGCCATGTTTGCAGACCCGAATTTGTATCTGGCTGGTTCGTTTTCGATTCCTCATATGTCCCAAGGCATGAGTATGCAACAAATGACCACGACACAGTCACGTCAGCAGTCAGCTCAAACTCAGGCTCAAGCACAAGCTCAGGCTCATGCTCAGGCTCAAGCTATTGCCAACGCTCAGGCTCGTGCCGCTCAAGTGCAACTGGAAGCTCAGATGCAAATGCGAGGCCAGCAACAAGCCAAGCAACAGTATCAGGCGTTGAATGCACACAGTGGCGCGTTCAGTGCAGGCATCCCAGGTTATCAACTCGTTGGGAATCAGATCGTTCCTCAGCAGGCGTTATACTACCCGATGGCTCCGAATACTCAGTCTCAGCAACAAGCCCATCTCCAACAGCAGCAACTGCAACAAATTCAGCAACGGCAGCTTCAGCAACAACAGCAACAGCTGGCTGCTGCGATCGCTGCAGCTGCTAACAACTCTCAGCAGTCTCAGCAACGACAAAAGTCGCAGGCAACAAGTTCCACTGCGACATCACGAGGTGGGAGGGCGCAGTCTGACAAACGCAATGCTGCCAGCAGTATAAGTGTGGGGAGAGCAGCTTCTTCTGTGGAGGATCTGCTGATGCAGACAGGTAGTACCAGTGCATCCACACCGACGGGTAAGGCTGCTGCTCGAGGACCAGTTCGCCGTAATTAAAAGTACTTACCATTGGCTTTGTGGCTCTCAGGTGCAGAACACAACACGCGTACCATTTAGTGGAGGGCTCTACGGGAGCAGACACTATAGTTTTTGCCACGTCATTTAGCCGGCGAAGCTCCAGCTCCACGCTGGAGAGATAGCGTTCGCCAAATATATACGAGAACCGCAGCAAGGGCGACGAGGAAGAAGAAAGGTGCAAGTTGTTGATAATGTCAAGTCGTACCATAGCGAAAGAAAAAGCATCACAAGAGGAAAAAAGAGATATCAACAACAAAATCTACCCTTATCTTGCAGACAGTATTGCATCGGCGATTGTACCCATTTCTTTTACTTGTCATTCATGAGTGATGGTCTAGGTTCAACTTGGAAAACGAGTGACGGTCATTAAAGTTGCCGATGCCTGCACCACATCATTACTTCAATTGCTCGCTACTACAGATCGAGCTTCATTCTTATCATGAGCCCGAGCATCTTACCCCTTAAGAAAGTCGAGATGGAAGAATTAGAACTCAAGCCAACGCAATCCTCGCCGGCTACATCGCAGTTGACGGGCTGGGTGTATTGGCAGCGCGATTCTTCCGTAGCAGCGGCCTGAACGTGCAAGACCTTCCGCGATGGAGCATTTACAGAGGTACACTTGAGGGCTACAATGGCGTTTCCAAGAGGACAAGATGCAAGGATGCAGTGGTTCAAATTATGAGGCGATGGAAGGTTCATCAGCTATGACAAAAATACGGAATGACGCCCATCAAGAATACCTGGGCAGCTCAATGAAACCAAACTCGCTACAGGAAAAAAACGAACAAGGATATTTTCGCAGACATTCGCTGGCGAAAGGTTGTTGGTAAGACATTAAATATGAAAATACATGTAAGTAGATTTGTTTCCAAAATCACCACACAAGGGCTTGAGTTCTCACACCAGATCTATGAGTAAATATTGTTGCAACCACTGGTAGGTGGTAGGCTTTGAGATCAACGATGGCATCACCATCGCAGCCGTCGAGGTGGGCTCGATACTTAGGGTTTTCGATGCACGCATGCGACTTGCTTGAACGGTTCAGCATTTAATGCTCTGAGACACCAGCGTCATAATGGGCGAAGCGTATAACGCATCGACCCACGATGCGATCGTCCGCGTTCGTGTTGCAGCCTCCACCAAGCATCAGTAACAGCGACAATTAGCATGATGTATCGGTCACGTCAAAAGTCAACTATGGAAACAACGTTTTGTAGTCGGCCGAGGGATCAATATCGTCTACAAAAAGTGACGGTGGATGCACACAAGGACGCCTCAGTTTTCGTAAGCTAGGTGTTGCTCATCAATTTGCTGGCTGCAGTCAGCGAAGAAAGATCGCAATAGTCTACGGTTGACAGCCACGTAGCGACGGCTCCATCAAGCTGTCCCATGATCGCTGTAGATCTCCACCTACCTACGACCCTTGCCCGCGGGATGAATGTGAAGCGAAAGGTGTCGGCTGGCGGTGTCCGACTTGGTTAATTGAAGGCCGCCCAACCTAGTCGGATAGCACAAGAGCAGCTTGATCCTGAGACCAACACGTATCCTACCGCGCAAATCTCCGCCGGAGGCACGCCAAAGTCTCAGTCTGAAGCAACTTGATTTAATCAAGTACCATTGTACTTTGGTACTTATACATGTACGGCGTTTCGGTCACTACCGACGAGTGCATTATCTATGGGATTGCAATCTTCAGGCAGCGTTGGTAAGCATCGACAATCTCCGGAAACGCACGTCTATTTTCATTTTCCGCGCGGTGATTAGCCGGCGTAAATTGAATTTTTAGCTTTGAACCAATCACCGCGCGCCTAAGTGGACATGACGCCGTTATCAGATTATCATGGCAGCCAGGCTATCGCGGCGCTTGGAGCTGTCCCACACGCCACCCACCGACGTTGGCAGCCCAGCTATTCGGTGTGGCCATTTCCCAATTGACTCATTTGGGCGCAAGGGGCAAATTGCCATGGCATTTCCCACTCTCAGTCGGCGCCATGTGGCAACACCAATCCACCGCAGCAAGCGAAGATCGCACCGCCACACCAGCAACTGCAACAACAATTCGCCTAAAGTATCCTCGCCTCTAAAATGCGCGCGCAGCGAGTCCCTGCGTTCCACGTGGATGACCAACGGCAGTGACTCCATGGAGGAAGACCATGACCTCTACCAAGAAACCGACGCCGAGGCTGAGGCTGAGGCGATCCAGGTGTTCGTACAATTGCAGCGGCCACTAAGTGAATGGGTCTACTGGCAACGGGACGTTGTGGCACTCCCGGACTGTTGGACAAGAGTCTTTGCCATATTCTACGGCAACATCTTATGGCTCTACCGCTACGAGGACGCATCGGCCAAGAGCCTGCTTGTCCGCATGCGTGTCACGGCGCTGGACGGCAGCAACGATGGCCGCCATCTTCTATTTCGAGACGCAGCTACAGCAACCAGTGTACAGCTCTACATGCCGGATGCGCCAGCCTTCTATCGTTGGCATAGTCACGTTTCGACAGCGTTGGCCAAATTTCCTTCGGTAGAGGAAGAGAGTGCGAGACAAAGCGCAGCGATGGTGCCTGCAGTTGCCTCGGCCATGAAGAAAAAACGTTTTTGGAAAGCGCTTGCCACGGTGGTAGTTGCAGGGACCAAAACCTCGAATTGTGGCCAAGTCTCGGCTCATGAAGAGAACTCGATGGTCGTGTACGACGGTCAAAGTAGGAAAAGCTTGGGCCAGCACTGGGAGAAAGTCACGACAGCGCTCAAGAGCGCGCTAAAGCGTGACAAGCAACACCTACAGCTGCAGCTTCGAGAAGGAAGAGGGACGGTTGGATGAGACGAAGAGTTCAGGGTGCGGACAGTATGAAAGCCACTGATGTTACATGGATCGAAGTGCTGTATGAATAATTTAACGTTAAAAAATAGCTTATGAAGTGCTTAAGTAACGCCATCAAGATTCGTTTGCTGAACAAAATGCGGGAGAAGCCAAACAGAAAAGTCTGCAACTGCTAAAACAAGAAGGATGAGCTCTGCCACAGCAAGTCATGCATTTTGGCAAAATGTGCAAAATGATTTTGCACAGTATTTTGCGACATCTCCGACTGCACAACGAATGCTGGAGTCGATTTCGCGGAAGGCCGTGGGGCTTCACTGGAGTTGCAAGTCTAACGGATTACTTCAACTTAGCATTCCGTTTTGTACCATCTCAAGTGCGTCATCCCATTGTGGGATTCATGGAGGCAGTGAGTGCTCACTGAGTGGGTGTGGATTGTGGAGGAGTTTGCTGTTGGAGATTACCAGGGTGGAAAGTGCATCGAAGACGGCTCGGGTATTTCAGGTTAGATGCGATGTCCTGGTGCCGATCATCTTTGCTAGCACCCAGACCACGATATCTTTTTCTGTTCAATATGTATGGTATTTTCATGTTAATAACGTTATTACCTCATATACTATTTAAAAACAAGAAGGTAAAACTGAAGCATTAATACCAAACATTGCATGTCTAGCGGGTGTGTCTAGCATCCTGGAAGGCGACAGTCGTGAGACTTCCGTGGTAAGGGAGATTGAGGACTCAGTTGCGTCACTTTTAGCAGTTCGAATTTCTTTCGGGTCAGCTTCATATATCTGTTCACACAGAAATATAATAGAGTGAGCACTATAATAATAATAATAACACTTCGAATCTCGAAGTGTTAGACGCCGGTGCTCACAAGTGAATCACTGCAAACGCTTTAATCAATTCGACCGCATTAATCACTACCCGAACGGTCCTGCCAATATACGGAAAACACGCTTAGCTAAGTGTGACTACACATGTATCATGTATAACAAGCCTATAAGGTTACAACTATTTAACGTTTATGCTTTTAAATAGCCATTAGCCAAAACGCTTTTTAGTTTTTATTCTAACGACGTTTATATACGTCGTCATCGCCACTCATGGAACTAAGAGAGCTCCAAGAATATGACTGTTTTATCAGCAATGCTACACTCATGTCCACCACGATACTCAGCATTGTTATTCGTCTTTGAGTCTTGTAGGATTTCTCGAAGCTCACATTTCGTGTCAGTGCGTTGGGCCCCATTTCCAGGTTGACTGACGCTGTAAAACCGTGTACGGTTTAACGACGAGAATTTCGTAAGCATAGCGTCAATCCAATTGCCTCGCAATGAACTGAATGAACTACCAAAGGAGTTAGCAATTATGATGTGAACCATACTGCAACTTGGAATATCTTCAATAGCCCCTGTGATTTTTGTTCCGTCAAGAGGTTTCTGTCGCATGATCGATACGATTGAGACCTCATCACCGCTTGAAATGAAACTCATGTTTCCAACTCGCGTTAGCGTTCCCAATCCAAGCCCCCATGTGGTGTAGTAAATCCCACGTGAACTCTAGCTACTAGTGTAGTTAGGATGTCCCCACAACAATTCGTCTACTAGGAGAAAACGATCGTTCGAGCGGACCTGAAGACCTCAGTTCTGCCCTTGCACCGGGACAGACTGGACCTTGCGAACTACTTATATAGGCCAACCAGTTAGAATAAGAACACGCTACTAGCACGAGTGAAGCTAGCAGGTGGTATGAATCTTCGTGGTCCCGATAGTGGAAGGGTACCAGGCAAGGGTAAGCCTTTTACGAGGTAAGCCTTTTACGAGGGCACCGAGTGTTCAACACTCGGTTGGAAGAATCTATAGGAGGCAATAAAAGCACTCCTAACCGTGCAAAAAAACAAGATATAGCCGTCACGTAAGCCTTCCAATATGTAATCGGCCAATACACACACAGTCTCTTGGCCTTGCCGGATGAACCCTCGCTAGTAAGCTTCGAGTCCACCGACAGGCATAACACACTCAAACAAGCTTGACCAGACGCTTACCTTGAAGCCGGACCTCGCTCTGTGTGCTTGAGTGGAAATTCTGTTCTGTATTTGTGTTGCCCTTTCGGGCCATGTCTTAATATGCAATCCTAATCACGTATACTAATATCAAGTGAGCTACGATCCGTTATGGATATTCTTGCATGCGACGCTCACACCGTCGCATGTGCCTCGTCATCCTTCAACGTCCCTTCCCAGACCGCGGCCGAGCATTCAAAAGATCGTAAAGACTTTCACAAACTCATTGCAGCCGCCACCGAGTCTTCGTACCGTGGCTGATCAGCTCTTGGCCGCTGAATGCAAATCCGGCCAGTCCCATTATTAATAATGTGAACGCCTGGGTTCAGTGACATTTTGACCACTAACTGGGGTCAACGAAGACTCGTTGAAGACTCGGTAGTGGCACGGTCGAGTCTCTCGCGCCGTCAAGTCACTGTACGTCATGTGACCGAGTGTTCGTGGCTTGGATAACTTGAAGGCCGTCGGGTCTTTATCTGGTGACAACTGTCGGCACAGGCGCGGAAATCGCTACACCACACCCATTTTTCCGAGCTCTTCGGCCAATGCATTTTTGGCGGCAAGAATAGTGGCACCTTCACAGATCGTACCCTTTCTGGAAGCTTCATCAGCGATTCACGTGATTTCTGGAGTCCGAGCTCAAACAGAAGCTCAGGCAAAAACTGACTGAGCGATGTTCCAGCAAAACCGCCGCTTTGACTCGCCGTAACAACAGCGCCAGCAACCAGTGCCTTGAACCCCACCTTGGCTAAGTACGCAACTTTGGACGGTAAGCAAAGCCTCTTTATTGGCCACAGGTTTATACAACTGGTGCGGAAGTCCGTGAAAGGCCGTTTGACTCGTGAAACAAAGACGCATCAGATCATCTTGCTAGAGTATTGGGCAGCATTTCCATGGTATCATTTGATTTACTTCCTTTACAGGTGGACCTGATAGCCGTCGCCATAATTTAGAAGGTTTTGCCTCCTGAAGACGAACGAGAGGACCAGTGGCAAGACAGTTTATGCTGTTCCCAGAGCCACTACGAAGTCCAACAAGACCAGTCTGGAAGTCGCTCGAAGAATGACCCCTCCAGTCCATAAACTTATCCACCACTCTTTTTCCCATTGCGTCCATGTACTCGGCCAGTGATGCCAACCGAGACAAACACGTTTCGCATGAAGCGAAGTGTGCGAGGACAAGCGTCGCGCCCCGGCTTATCGGCGTCTCGATCAAGACAGAGATACTCGTCCAAAAAGAAAACGACATGCTCCTTTTGGTCGCTCCTTAAGTTTTTCCAGCACCAGTAGAACGCCACCACGTGTACGAGGCCCCGTAAATGATGACATGGAGATCAATGCTGCCCAAATGAAAGCGTAAGTATACAGTTCCAAGTTGGAAATATCCGAGACGCCAGCGTCCCTCACAAGTGGCACATCTTTTTCTACACAACACATGAAAACACTCGATCGGATATAAAACGTCCGACGAACATCTTGACGTTCTTCTCCACAAATCACGCAAAACAGGTCGATCTCATCACGACTCATCAAGTTAAAGACCATCTGGGTCTTGCCTGCACCTGACGAGCCTTCCAGAACAATAAAAGGAGGTCGGTTGTTCTTGGCTGCAATATCTTCAACATATTGGACAATCTTCACGAGTTGGTTTACTTCACGTGTTGTCTTCAGTCTCTTTGCCATATCTCGGTACGACCATGTGAGCTTCTGACGCGATGGAAATTCTTTCATAGTGAGGGAATCGGGCGGTAGCACCAGCACCTGAATCTCGTCCTTGCCGAAGCAACCGAAGGCGTCAGCGATCGTTGTTTGGGGATCAAGTTTATATGCAGCCAACTGTTAACGACGGAAGGGCGCCGTTAGATGAGCGATTCCACATCCAAAGAACCCCACTTCAAGTTCTCCTCACTATCATATATGGCCTGATAAATCTGCAGCCTGTTCGACCAGATATTCACTTTTTCGCGGAATCGAGTTTTTTTCATAACACACTGAAGGTCAACAATCCGATCTGTCCACTATAGGCTACCGTCACAAATGGAGCTCCAAGGCACAAACACGCCAGCTCAGCTTCATCTTCACGCTTCACTCTCTTCCGACAAACGCCCCCTCTTACTCGAACAATTACGTGGATTCTCTGCTGTCCTCGATGCTCGGGGTCAAAGTACTTCTCCACTGGATCACTGGGACTGAGAGCTGTCACACACATCTTCGCAGCAACAAATTTCATCGCCTCCCATCAATTCTTCAATTTCCTTCCCGGCCACAGGTAGCCATTCGCCTCCTTCTTGTTGATCGAGGTACAGTACCATTTGGACCACATAGTACGCATTCAACACGGATGTAGTGTCCTTGATTGCGCTTGCGAGGTCTTCTATGGTGTCAGCTCGGTTGATATAGGCGCCAAGCGCGCACACACAAGCTCCAAATATTAGATACCAAATTTTCAGTTTCTTCTCAACCATTACAAATACTCAAGTGGGTCGATATTTTTTCTTTTTAAGAAAAGAACTTGCCATCCTGCCCATTTACCAAGTCTCTGATTGATGGATAGAAATAGCAGAGATATTTCTGAAATAGAAATTGACGACGTAGTTTAGATGATTGACAGACAAACAGTATGGATAGATGACGCTGAAACGCGATTCTGCAGAAAACACGTTACAAAATCGCATCAACGTTGATGTATGGCTAGAAACGTCAATACAAAACGTCATCGAATTGAATAATGGAAAACGCCAAGGACAGTGCCATGGTTTGGAGGTTTATAGGCTTAACCAGCCTGCAGTGGGAAGCAAGTGGCAGTGGCGTGGATGACTGGAGTTCAGTATGACTGACCCAAGCTGGCAGAG
This sequence comes from Phytophthora tentaculata, assembly GCA_033557915.1. Lineage (NCBI taxonomy): Eukaryota > Oomycota > Peronosporomycetes > Peronosporales > Peronosporaceae > Phytophthora > Phytophthora tentaculata. Next base: position 4,995,429 of record JAUCEA010000020.1, on the reverse strand, counting down.
TATACGAAGTATGTGAATGCATAATACATCTATAACGTCAGTTAGTTCAGTCTGGATTTTGCTTTGGGAGGAAATACACTTGGCAAAAAATTTAGGGAGTGCCAGCTCCCACGGTTGTGTGTCTTCTTGGAGATCCACTACAGACAGTTCAATTTCGACAATCTGGAATCATGCAGGGGGAAAATACCTTGCACTTGCTCTATCTTATAGTGGGGTCAGGCATGTTTGAAATCAGCATTGGTGCTCATCGAAACGATAAACTATCTGAAGACGGTGATAATTGGTAGTATCACTGCGCTGAAGTCATGTAAAGTCAGTGATGTACACTTGTTTCTTGCTTTAAAGAATGCGAAGTGGCTCGATGTGGATGCGGACGAAGTACAGGAGCTAATGGATGGAGACCTAGCCACGGCCAATGAAATTTGCTCGACTAATCTTAATCCTAATTCCCTAGTGAAGCACTATTTCTCCTCCCCGCTGGGTGCGCGAAAGATCCACTTCCTAGTGCGAATAAATACCGATCAGACACTTCGACAGTTGACATTACCGACACATACAACATACGAGGCCACTCTAGATGAGTCCATCGTCGACTTGGAGTGCTTGGTCGTCGGTTTCAACTTGATGTTTCCATTTCTGCATTGGCATGCTGTGAAGATCTGCAGCGGGGGTTAACGTCTATCCTATTTCGAGGTCACACTCAAGAAGTGAGCCACGAGAATATCCAATTGTATCGACCGAAGAACATGTACGAAGTTAATCTATCCAGTGCTGCCTCGAGCACGGTCACTGAGCTGCAGCTGGGAGTTCCATCAGTAAAAGACCAATGGTTGAACAATAGACTTGACCCCAGGATGATAATCGCGGGCTCATTCACGATAATTGACGAGGGCCTCATTCACGTCCCAGTGCAACCGCCCGACACTTTCATCATAGAGGAGGACCCCAGGAATCAACAGCTTACCCAATCGTACCGATCTACCGCGCCATTTCTAATGAATTTGCCTGAAATGGACAAATTTGTAAAAACGGTTCGAGGGGTGGACAAGGTCAATGCCGAGGATGATCAGACGATGCTATTTACCGTTTTGGAGGGCTCAATGGGTACAGGAAAGACACAAATGGCTTTAACTTGATGGCTCGTGCTGAAATTGACTTATTCTATGTGGTTTGGTGGAGAAGCGCGCCGGGGTGTAGATAGACGTGTTGATAAGCAGTCAGCTGTATTTTTGGACTGAAGAGGGAATGATATGCACGTCGTCGGCAAAGCTGAAGTACCCGATATTTCTTCGCACGTGGGACTTTACACATACGCATTTATCTGTGCGGTCCTGAGCGAAGTTTTCCCGTGTTCACTGGGCCGCGTACGCAGACTGACGTCGTCAGCGCGTTAATGGCGCGGAAGCAAGCACGTGGAATTGTACACAAACATTGTTTTCTTTTTGGATGATCATCCTTGGCTGGATAGAGGGCCCGAGATGATTGTGTTCGCACATTTCGTTTCATGCGAACGTGTTTCCCTCGGTGGGCATCGCGGTGATCATAAGTACAGCACATGTCGTGATGAAAGATTTACTGAAGACGGTTGGAAACGTCAAACAACGCGATAAGTTGTGGTGTTACGTTTCCTAATGGTTTCTTTTCCTAGACAATTTCTGAAAAAATATCAGAAAAGATCTGCTTGCAATCATTAATTCAGCTGGCCACTACACGTATTTGCTAAGGTTGCGCTGGCATACGCTCATACCAGCACGTTAAGCACTGGAGACGATCTCGTTGCGTATATGGACACGATGGTGTCGGGAAAGGCCTCGACATGGAAGAATTACTGGTCTGAATACTTTTCTGTGGGCCAGATTAGGCTTTGTCATACTGCATGTTATGCTGCCATTTTCAGGTAAAAAAGGGGGCCAATCTCGGCAGTCACTTTGCCAGTCTAAAGGAAGCGAACCTTTTTGAGCTATGGAGCATAACTCAACCATGGCAAAATGGGGAGGTAAATTGGATGTATCAGCTTGTTACCGCCTCCAAAGTCTGATGTTCTACTCCAGTTTTTTTCACTAGAAGCAAACATTTTTACATGCGCACAGCCGACTATGACAGACCAGTATCATTTTACGGAACCTTTAGCGCTGTTGATAACATTCCAAGCTTACTGTAGCGTTGAATCAATGATGAGTACATTTAAAGTGAGTTGAGATTTTGGATTTGGACATTGTAATACCAGTGGCAAAGTGTCGGCTTCTTCGCTCAGACTGTTCTCTGGCGCTCATTTCTTGATGGCTTGCTTGCTTTTACATGTATAGCTCCGGTGATTTAATCACCGGATGCCGATCTCAAACGCTATTTTTTTTACACATTTAATACCATTTGACAGAGCGAACTCGTCTTGTGGTAAAAAGGCTGTAAAAATTATACCTGAGCGTGTATTTGAGCAGCTCTTCCCAGTATTTTATTTGGCATCTGCCGCAATGACAGTGTTACCGGGTACTACAGTGCTGGCTATAAATACGTAGCGGACGGTATTTCACCGCTAATTACTTTAATTATGCACGAACAACGCTAAAACCCCTACTCAAACAAAGAGCTTTCCGATGATACCTTTTTTTCTTGCAGGCGATTCCTGGTTGTGGAGAACCAGCAATGACCATCACTCTGACCCTGGCCAAAAGTACGTAGCGACGCAGACATTTCGTATTTGCTAGCTGTATAGCTTTATTCTTGGTCTCCAATTGTATTTCTTCCTTAGACTTAGCTTAATACTCTAGAAAAGGTTTAAGGTCGATCAAGTAAATACCGAGACAGAGAGCACGTTGAATCGCTCATACAGCAAATGGCTCGGGGAGGGCTTGCAAGGCCCATAAAATGACAATTTTACATAAGTAAGGAGAAGATAATCGAAGGCAAATGCATTCACAGGCATTTCCAAAGGTAGATTAGTGTCTTTTGGCGCTTAGCTGCTTACGTTGGCTTGCACCTCGATGAAGTTGCCATGAGAGCTTCATACTATCTCGTGGTAATACTGAACCTAAGATATTATAGCTTGTAGCTGGTACCCCAAAGTAGATGAGCGTTCTGCTACCCCATTTTGATTAAAACTTCTCTTTAAAGTGAGTAAACGTTCTAAGGAACCATTCAGAATGTCGCCCAACATCATAGTTCTGTAAGGTGAAATACCGTCCGCTACGTATTTATGGCCAGCACGGTAAAGTGCTCGGAGAAATTGGACAGAACAATTTAAATTGCTGTAGTTTTATTTTTTGGTTCAGGCAAAATTGCAATCTGCATTATTGCCTTGAGCTGGGGTATTTTTATTTGGTTTTGCTGGTACCAGCTTACTTCATAATAAGCAGGGCACCGATTACGATATTTTCTATTTTTGGCAAGTCGTCACATAAATAATGAGACTGAGATTGGAAATTCCCAAATAAAATATGATATGTTGAGAGCCAACATCATAAATAATTTGATAAAATGTAAATATAAATGACTTTCAGTTTGTATTTTATCAAATATATTGGAGGCATTTTGCTATTAGCAATAATGGGTAATGTCTTACGACATAACATTTATATCGGAAGACATTACCCATTAATGTCTTTTTGCTACCATAATTTAATTATGGCATCGCAAAAGCTAAAAGGGGTATTTATGGCCATTACTTGAGCATAGATTTATTTTTCGGCGGTAAGGACACCAAGTCGTCCCGTGAAGATGCCTGCTTCAGTCCGATTATTTTCGCTCGAACTGGATTCAACGTGTTTTACCTAGCGTTGAATGGCCGAAGAAAATGAAGAAAGGCTCGTTGAAATTGAGGGACGTGGACAGAGCGGTAAACAATGAGCGAAACTGTATGGTCTTTCTTGGTGGCAAAGTCTGCGTCGAATACAAAGACTATAAAGCGAATCTTTCTAGTGAAAACGTCAAGGAGATTTTGCAGAGGATTCAGCCACAGTACGGTGTTCATGTTGTGACGAAGACGCTTAAAAGACAGTACTTTACCGGCTCGAAGAACGCGTTTGACAGATTCATGAAGGGCCTTACAAAATAAACCCAAAAGCTAATGCATCACGCATACTTTTACCAGGGTTCCTCAGACAATGGAACGTATTCACTAGAAGCCATTATCCTGGGAGGACAGCTACATATAAGAGCTGTATGGACAGCCTCACACAGATTAATTCGTTCCAAAAAGTTTCATGTAGCACAAGCAACTGTCAGATCACATCACGACAAACAGCATCTACCTAACTTAGTGGAACGCTTGCATTTACACAGGCATTGTCGTCGCTTCCAGACTGCTATTAATACTAAGGACGAAAGAAGAATTTGAATGCCTTCACGCATTTTGGCGTCTGATCATGCTGATTAAAGCAACAGAAACAATGGTGAAAATATAGCAAACATCGTACTACCTTCCATTTCCGCAACAATGTCGGCCAGTATATTCTTAATGAATAGCCAGAATCACGGAGGATTTACTAATGTAAGCTTAGCAAGCTACTCAGTAGCGGCGTGAGGTTGCTAACTTCTTCTGCGGGAAGGCCCTCCGAAGAAGCAGCTCTCACGCTTTCACATTACCTCGATAAAATAGCTATTTCAGCTTTCGGTCGGCTCGGGACATGCGGTTCGCGATGCAATGAAGTAGACAAGGTGGTGATCTTCTTGGAGCTTTCCTGAAGCTATATGATGCTGTTTCCCACCAGCTTTGTATAGATAAAGAAATAATGACCTGGTCATCGGCTCGCTGATTCAGGTTTTACTTGTCTTCAACTTGTTTCGATGATCGACATATCACGTTAAGTTCGAAATATGATGACGTATACGATAGGTTGTTGCTACATTGTATCGGATTGGTCAAAACGAAATGATTTGATAGCCAATAGTGTGCCTGTGGAAAAAGCACAAATCAAATTGCATAATTGAAGTGACGTGTTCCAAATGAAATGGCATTTTTTCACGGTGTCACACAAATCCGACCTTTAGAGCACCGTGATTGGATATTTGACAAAGCTGTTTCAATTGGTCATAATGCAGCACCGCACCAAAAGAATTTCCTGCGCCTCCAATGCCTACCCAGTTGTTGCATCCTGCGGTGGAAAAGCAAGGATAAGCGACGCTGTCTGTGGCAGGCTTGGTCTCACTCCATTTTTTTTCGTGATGTGGCGTTGACGATTATGATACATGTACAATGCCGATTTTTACCATCACTCTTCAGGAATTACCATCATAAAACGGCCAACTGCATACGTCACATACAAACTCCAAGTCTGTGGTCGGACTGCATGCAACCGACGAAAAAAAGGCTCACTACTCAACCTGTCGCCATCGCAACACTTCCTAGAGCAAGGCAAGGCAGAGAGTCTCCATTCTTCATCCTCATTTAGATCTACACATCCGTCGTCATGGCCCCACAGCCCAGTCGCCCCGTCCGGCCTGTTCTACTGGAGCCGCAGTTATCCGTCGCGCACACGTGCGGCATCACCTTCTCGCCGGTCAAGCGAGGGTCGCGTGACATCATCGATACACTCAAGCACCAATGCGACTGTGCGCCGCGCTCCGTCTCCATGGGCGAATATGTGGCCAGCCCGCGCGTCTCATCGGGAAAAGTGCAGGGATTCGCGAAGGAATCAGACTACCTGTTGGCTGAGCCGTCCTACGCCATCGACGTGCACACAGCCACACCCGCAGACGTCCAGAAGGAGCAACCGCGCGGCACCAGCTCGCTCTGGGGGTCCACATTCACTCTGACCAACACGATATTAGGCTCGGGTACACTCGCAGTGCCATTCGCCATCGCGTCGAGCGGCTGGCTGCTGGGCAACGCTATTATGTTGGCGATCGCCATGATTACGCGGTATTCCGTGCATCTGCTGCTATCTGCAAGCGACCGAGCGGGTAACAATTGCGCTAAGACGTATGAGAGTCTCGGGCACTTCACTATGGGCGCATTTGGCACCAGATTGGCCGAGTTTACCTTTATCTTCGGGGGTTTTGGAACTCTGGTGAGCTACTTGATCTTCGTCACGGACTTGTGCGCCGCCGTGTTGTCCGTGTCGATGCAGGACAAGTGGATAATCACAGTTACACTGGTCGCTACTGTCGTATTCCCACTGTCTTTGAGTCGCCGTATTGGCAAACTGTGGCTCGCATCAGTGCTCGCTATTCTGTCTATCGGCTACGTCGTGGCGTTCGTTCTAGTGGCCTTCCTAGCCGTGTATAATGAGGATAGAGCGTCGATTGGACCTGGTGTGCAAGCTGTCCGTATAGATCCGGGTAGCGTCTACACTGTGACGCTGCTGATCTCTGCGTTCGCATGCCACAACACGGCGTTGCCAGTGTACGAAGAACTGAAAGACCGGACGTTGCCTAGAATGAACCGCGCAGTCGTCGGGGCTATTAGCGTTGCATTTGTACTGTACGAAGTTATCTCGTTGTGCGGATATCTGCAATTTGGATCGGAGACCAAGGACAACATCCTGCTCAACTTCTCGCCCGAATATGTCGCGCAACATAAGTCGGTGAAGGTTCCTTTGCTAGTTGGCCAGTTGTGTATGGCACTGGCGCTGGTGCTAACGACTCCGATTGCCATGTGGCCTTTCCGTTCGTGCGTGTTGAGCGTGTATCTGCGCGTGAAGAACGGCGTGCAGACTCCCAGTCACGAGGCGACGTATAAGGAGTACATTGGGGTTACGGTTCTGAGTCTGATTTTCATCTTGGCGTGCAGCGTCTTCGTGCCGTCCGTCAAGATCCCATTGAGCATCGTGGGCTCTGTCTCAGGGTCGCTGTTGATCTTCATTATGCCGGCGTTGTTCTTCCTGCTGCAGTCCACAGGCCCCATGTTCACTCTTGAGCACGCAGGACCACTGCTCATGCTTGGCGCTGGTGCTGTTATCAGCGTTCTCGGTCTGTCATTGACACTGTTCAAGCTGTACCGTGAATATTCTTAAGATATCAATTTTTTTAACTAACAAGGTTCAAATTTCATTAATTACTACTGTCGTAAATTTCTCCATTCCGCATTGGTCTTAAGTATGAGGCTCCATACTCTTGCATCAAAAAGTCCACAGGATCAGCGACTGTATCGTAATCGACTCCATTCAACGTCACTTTCGAATACGGTAGAAACTTGTCGACTGGGATACTATCGTTCCTTCGTTTTGTGTGCTCGATATTCCAGTGTTCGACCTTTTTTGGGTCTGGTTCCATTCGATAGAGATCAAGATATGGCCCCGTGCAAGACTCAATTGGAGCTATCACTGATGGATCATACAACCTTGCAGCTAATGGATGTGTAGGTGATACACAAACCCTCCAAATACTGTCCATGAAGACGTGATATCCCTTTGCTTGCAATCTCCGGATCACGACAGGCATGGGATCGTTCTGTAGTTGATACCCTACATCCACATCCTCCGTGTAGGGTATAATCCCTCCATCTCTCACAGCCCCTAGCAGTGTTCCGAATACAACGGTGGGCTCACCTCCAGCTCGATCCAATTCGGAGTAAACGTCTACCAGCAGCATATGCAACACGCTGGCTTGGCACGGCGTGCACGTCTGCATCAGCAGGTCCGTCCTATCAGCACTTGCACACTCTTCCTCGTCAAACCTCGTTGTGATTGGCAAACAGTTCTCCCATGTTTCGTAGTTTTTCAAACTGCCATCACACAAAAAGTCGTGGTGGCCCTCAAACCGCGGAGCTTTCGTCTTCAAGGTCGCGACCCAGCGGTAGAAAGCATCCGTCGTGTCAATGACTGCAGCTTGTTCGGGAAAACAGCTCCAGTCTTCCGACGCAATACTGAAGTGTGAGTCATCCGCAGTTTCGCGCAACCGGAGGTAGGAGCTATTCAGAGATGCCAATACAGGCCAGAAGCTCAAAACTCCCAGGTAACGAAAGGGCAAGGACAGCGAAGTTGGCATTCCACCGCCGTTCTGTATGAGCAATAAGTAATTACATGTACATGTTACTTCGAAGTACTTTTTTGTGTAGTAGTTGTGTGCAGATGTGGACCACACCTTTTTTTACTTCAACTTAAAGTTACCTACGACGACGCACACGAGCTCAGCAATGCTGAGTCAGCGTATTTGCCGTTAAGCAGCAGTAGTTGCTGGTGCGTGCCCTGCTTCGCGATCTTGCCACCGCTGACCACACAGACTTGGCCTGCTTTGCGGATCGTCGACAGTCGGTGAGCAATAATGATCGTTGTGCGCCTCTTCAACGCCACCACTTTATCCAGCGCCTCCTGCACCACGTTCTCGCTCTCCGAGTCCAAAGCACTTGTGGCTTCGTCCAGGAGTAAGATGTTCGGATTCTTCAGAATGAATCGCGCAATGGCAATGCGCTGTTTCTGGCCGCCTGACAACTGCTCGCCCTCCATCCCCACCTTCGTGTCGTGGCCGTCCAGGAACTTGGTGATGAAGTCGTGTGCGTTGGCCATCTTGGCGGCGTCTTCAATCTCGCGCTGTCTTGGTTTCTCACTGAGTTCATATGCGATGTTGTCGGCGATTGAGCCGATGAAGAGCGTGGGCTCCTGGCCCACCAGTCCAATTTGACTACGTAGCCAAGGTCCTTGATATTGTATCCATCCACAATACACGTACAATTTTAAATTATACTGTAGACAAATCAAATTAATAATATCCATTATAATATTCAGGTTTCAATATTATGTTATTCCGTGCAAATAGTACAATTACTATTGCTATTGAGATATTTTTATATTGGTTTTTGTATGAGCTTACCCTCTCATTTTTATTGCCCATCAATAATAGTAATTATTATATGACAAAATGCCGATAATAAGCCATTCTACCGCTGTTAAGAGCGCCCCTGAGGGGCGTTCTTTGAAGCGGTAGAAGATAGAATTGTAGTACTCGGTACTGTAATAGCCATTTGCATAAAGCTGACGGCGGTAGTACAATACACCACGCGCTGGGGAACGAGGTGAACGGTAGAAGTAAAAGCCAGACAAAAATCTGTAGTGAAATTCACAAAAGCAGCATGGATCTCGGCTCACTCTCCCCGTCACTGAAGAGGTCGTCGCTGCTGAAACCGTTGTCGTCAGAGTCACTGCTGCTGTCACATACTGAGATCCACCCCCAAGTCTCGTGGATTGCAGAGCCTTGGTCTCTCAAGTCGCTGTTATGGATGGTGGTGCCCTTCATCTTAAGCCGTTTTGTTGTGATTATTGCGCAGAAGAAAAAGGTGTGAACCGTGACGTTCATTATCAACAGCGGGTAGAATTGTAGTATTGTAGAATCGATCTCGTCTCTTGCACTTTATGGCCCTCGTATAATACTCTACATTTCTGCCTCTGTTAAGAATGCCTCTGATAATAAGCAGGCCTCTTGAGATTCGGCAAAAATACCTACCTGCCTCTTTCAAGCCTAGGTAGGTACTTTGGGTGACCCTCAAGTAGGTATCAAAATGAGAATTGTATCGAACTCGGCGCAGATTCAAATTAGGCATTCAGGTTCCATACAATTATCACGTCAAATATTCAAATGCCTGGTGATTGCTAAAACTTGACCACTTCGCTCTTGATCGACTTCAAAACATCGAGCTAGCGCTTCAGTGTGGGTCCTAGGCAGAGCCCACAGGAACATAAGCTACCAGCAGTTTTGTTTCTATGGACCAACAGCGAATTTACCATGATAAATCATCAGTAAGATGATAAAGGCCGTCCTTCTGACACCGCTCAAATGGTTTCCAAAGCTGGTTTCGCGTAGTTTGACGAGCAGTGCCATGAGTTACTGTATGGTCAGTCTTACCTATAGTCAATATGATAATAAAACAACGGATTAACACACGCTTCTATCGTTGAGAGCATGCATTTGAGCGACCTATTATAGTCTGCCCTAAGTATAACTGAGCGTCCGCCAATAAACGACCTTGTTCTTTTTTGTCGCTCTTCATCTCACCGGCAAAACATACAAAAGCAATGTCAAGTAGGAATACAGCGGCGATAATAAAGTCAAACCAGTCGATGGAGACGACCGATAATTTAGTGAACAGATCACCCATCCACCAGCTAGTGAAGGAAGGAGCCGAACGGGCTCACAGATCCATGCTATGGATTGGATGATATAATAAAATACATGTAACACGGTCAAAGAGCAAACAGTTCCATTTAGATCTATATGGCGTGGTCGAAGAGAACGTAGCTCACTTAGCGGCAAACTTAATTAGTTTTCTAGTATGTTCGCATTTTTTGGGCGCGGCCTAAAACGACCAGACCCACCGGTAACCCGATTTTATTTATTCCCACGGCAACCGGGGTGTTTCTTTTCCAAATGACTCGCAGAACTTACTACGCGCCTCCGTCACATCACCACCAGCACTTCGGTCGAAGGCCAGCTCTTCTTCATACTTCGGGAGTCTTGATATGGCACTTAAGTGTGGCTTGGACGAGTACGGTATTGACGCTGCGTGTTGCAAAACAATTATTTCTTTGGACAAACAGCGGCGGTGCACGGCCTATATTAAATTGCGGGAGTGAGAGCCAATCCTTGCCAAAAAAAGAGTCTGTGGTAGGCGTTTTGAAAAAATAGAAATCGGCATTTTGTACTTTCTCTTGATACACTGCCTACTCTCAAGAGGCCTGGTAATAAGGCTACCAAGTATCCGAATGGATCCGAGAATAAAAAACAATCAGGAAAAGAGAAACAGGTTTGATTGATAGGAAAAAATCTATCATTTCGGACAGACCGGATTGATGGGAAAGAGAAACTATTTCGTTTTGGAGTTTGCCAGCACGCGCACATTACTGATTATTCTTCTTGCAATGGATGAACGAATACACGCCTTATCAACGTTGGTGACAACGATTCGGAAAACGACGAGGGGATCCTGAAAGAGCGAGGCGATCAAGCGACTTCAAAATCTGCTGATGTTGAGAGTGCAGATAGCAAGACAACTGGCATTCGGATCCTGGAAGTAGGGTCGGTGTCAAAACGGGGGTTGTGCAATGAGGATCGAATTGTGGTAGCAACGAATCGTTCCACGTGTTCGCAGTCATCGATGGACATAACGGATCGATGGCGGCCAATTTCCTAGTCGAAAAGCTGTTTAAAATGATGAATGAAGTTTACGACGACGGCTTTGACCATGCCAAGCTTCCCAAAGCGATGGAGGAGTTGGATCGCGAGTTTTGCGCAATGGCCACGTCGGGAGAGTACCGAAGTGGAGCGTGTCTGTTGGTCGTTCTGCTGTACGTTGACCCGATTACAGGTATCCCGAAGAAAATAGTGCTCAATATCGGTGATTGTCGTGCCATTATCCGAGAAATGGGAGGAGATCCATCTACGGCTGGAAAGACTGTTGCGCTCTCAGAAGATCATTGCGCACGCAACGACAAGGAGATGGCGAGAGCCCGTCGTAGTGGAGCCGAAATTTGTGACAATCGCATTACAGGGATACTGGAGCCCTTCCGAGTCATCGGCGATATCGAGTTAAAAGGCCCTGACAAGAAGAACTGGATCATCGCTACTCCCGAGATCCATCAAAGCGAGCTGCTCGTTGGTCGCAGCATATTGGTTATCGCCACAGACGGTATTTGGGAGGTTCTCAACAATGACTGTGTGATGGAACTCGCAGTTAAGAAGCTCGGGGATAATGGATCCGCTAAAACCGCTGCTGAAGCTATCGTCGATGAAGCTGTTAATAAGGACAGCAATGACGATATCTCAGTAATTGTTGTCTATGTGTAAGGCCGTGGACATCATCAATGCAGCATGAGCATGAATATTCTCGCGATATATTAACTATTTTCGTTGCTTTTAAAGCAAAACCTCGATTGACTTGAAAAGGCAATATTAAGTAACTTACCCACTTTTATTAACGGTCCTTCTTCAACTGGTAGGATACTACTATCTATTTGTAGCCGTGCTCCATGTTGTTGTATTTGCACTTCAAACCCAAATTTAGCGGCTCAAGACAGGCCATGCCGAAGCGACTATCACTGGCGACTGCCTCAGTCGACGACGGATCGACAGTATCAATGGAGAGTAGGCTGATCCTATACACTAACGTGTACAGTTGCTATACATATGGATAACATGTTTGTAAGTGTGTAGTATTTGTAGGTAACATGTTGATGTCAGTAGAAACCTATTGACATTTTTAAGTTTTCGGCTATTAATATTGTACAAGAAGACTCATAAGACGCATCGGGTGCCCTCATGGAGTTGGAACAGAAGAAGGAGGTGGTGCTTGACCATCTTACACCAAGATACCTGGTTGTAGACGAAGACGGGGGCCGCTATTCAGAAAAATATGATAGCAATTTTACAATACAAACCCAGATGGATTGCAAACCTAGTGTTGATACAAACAGTTTGTCAACAGCCCTAACTGTTTGTTAGTGTGTAGTTCCCATGATATACATGTTAATGGAGTAGCCTAATGGAGAGGAATGCAATGGAAGCGATAGGAATCGCCCACGGGGACGTGGTGCTGCTCGCCCGAGGTGGACGGAAGACTGTTGCCCTAACTCGATGAAAGTGACGAAGCTCAGCCTGGAGTGGCACGTGTCAGCACTATCATGCGGGGCAACATACGCCTTAACAATGGCGACGAGGTCATGGTCACTGGACTAGGCAGCGATATGCCGACCCGCAAGTTTATCCGCGTTCTTCCCATCGACGACACCGTTGACGAGGGCATGATAAGTGAAAAGCTGGAGGACTACCTGCGCAAACGCATTCCGCCCCGTTCAGCAAGGCGATCTCCTGCTCGTGTGCTGCCACGAAGATGGTCCAGACGTGGTGGTGGAGACTAGTCCCAAACCATACTGCATCGTAGGTCCCCCAAAACTGACATCTTCTTCAATGGAGCACCAGTTTCTCGAAACGATGCGCTGCGAGGAGCGACAAGGTTAAACGAATTCTATCAATGATTCTACAAATGAATGTACGAGTAGGTAAAGCAAGGTCTGAAAGGACGGGGGTTTTGCATTGATATCGATCGAAGTAATTTTGCGTCTTAGAAAATGTCCGCCGCAACAACCGGGAGCAACCAGCGCGTACCAGCCGACGATGAGGCAGCACGAAAACTGCGTATCCGTGCTGCCTTCGACATGTTCGATAAGGAGAAGAAAGGATGCGTCATTCAAGAGTAAGCCTTGCTGTCGTTCATGGTCTCATGGAAGTAGAAGCTGTGATAATTCGTGATTTTTTGCCTTTGTAGAGAAGTTAGTACAATCATGCGACACCTCGGAGCTTACCCGACTGAGAAAGATATCATCAAGAAGATCCTCCCAGAAGTATGCGGATAGAGCTGCGTTCAACGCTGACAACCTCTTTTTCTACAATACTGTGGTGTTGATGTCTTTGGTGTTGCTCTCGAATATCGGTAGATGCAGGAGGACGAGCCGTCCACGTTCGTGTCATACGATCGTTTCGAGAAGAAAATGCTGGAAGTGCTGTACACGAACGAGTACGAGCCCGACACGGATGAAACGCTACTTGCGGCGTTCCGGGTAAGAAATTGATTTATCGGCGTGAAATTCTTTCCATCGAAGTGCCGACAGTAGGTTCACAAAATCGCTTGAGTACAGGTGATCGACACCGAGAAGAAAGGTTACATTGAAGCCGAGGTTATGCGAGAGCTGCTCACAACGAAAGGCACTCCCTTTCGAGAGAAGGAGATGGAAGGTCTGCTGACTTTAGTTTTGTTTATTATTGTCATTTTTTATTTTTACTGACATCACCTTGTTTACTGCAGCGTTCCTCGCATCTGCAAAGGATCCTCCAACTGGACGAATCTACTACGAAGACTACATTGCAGTGCTCACACAGGCGCTGGATCCTAAGAAGATCTGAATGAACGATCTACAGGGCGTGACGTTACCTATTGATCACGTTGACAGAGATGATAACCTTGAATCAATGCTTCTTTGTTACAGTGCGACTGTGACCCTACGAACTGTCTTTGGTATTGCGCGAACATCTAAAACTCGAGGAGCTTGTGTCTGCTGAGGGTGAATCTGGTTGTCACCACAAGAAACTCTTGGAGCTTCCACATGTGTCGTAGTAGCGGAATTAACTACCTTCCGCAGAATTTGCGTAGGTGCAGGGTTCAGCTGGAAATTACTTTGAGGCGCAGCTGTGATGTCATTTAAGCTCACACGAACTTGGACCACCTTTCTCGGTCTCTTTGCTGAAGCTGATTGTGAGCGTGGCAGAACGACATGGGTTGGTCGAGAACTTGGTTGCTGCACAGGCAAATGGGAGTGATTGGCAACACCTTCCAGCACGGGATATGATGACTTGCTATCGTTATCGGGTGGAGGCTCTAGACTTGCTCTGCGTGAGCGTGTCGAGCCTCCCATAGTCTTCCGAATAAGGTGTTCAGCGCTTTCATGCATTCCTATTCGACGCTTCTCCGCTCGAAACCCCCTGGCGTTCTCCTTCTCATCGTGTTGCAAAGCTAGCATGTATTCTTGAATTGCTTGGTTGAACTCACCCTCAGAGTTGTAGCAGCCAGCACTATCATAGGAAATTAGCTCCATCGCGACTACAATATCGATTACGTTGATGTACTTACCGAGCGTAACGTGCCATAACATGGTTCGGATTCAACTCGAGAACGCGTGAGAAGTCGCTGTGGGCGTCATCTACCCGTCCGCTTTTGAAGAGCGCCATACCACGACTGAAGCGTCCGTGGACATCATCCGGCCGGCAGCGTAGAATCTCTGAGAAGTCCTGTACTGCTTGATCCCACAATTTGGCTTTCATGCAGGCGTGGCCCCGCACAGCACGAGTATGCAGACAGGACGGATCCGCCTGAAGCACTTCATGACATTCGCTGATCAGTCGGTGGATGTCTCGGAGACCTGAATCTGATCGCGAGTCTGACATCCTCGAAGAATTGTTCAAAAGACTCTTGCGCTACGCTCGCTAAATTTGCATGCCGGTAGGCGTAATGTACTGGGATAGCGTATTAGCGGACAGTCGAGCACCTTAGAATAGCGTTGAGCACCGAACTGTCTTATGATGTATCCTGGTAGTATCGGATACCCAGGGTACTACATTGTCATCACGACCTGGTATCTTTCAGTACACCGTCGGTGTTACACCTAGCAGCCTGCTAGTAGCAGGTGAATGGACTCTCAGGCGGAAGGGAAAGGCGATTGCCTCTAAAGTTTAGACTAAACCACCGGACCGTCGGCTCGCGGATCTTAGACTCTAAGTTAGAGTCCACCGTAGCGTTTCGCGATACCATGTACAATACGACGACGACTTTGTCATACGACGCCCCGGTTGACGATGAAGTACATGTACATGTATATTATACTGCTTGCTGGCAATGACTGGTTCCTGCATCGCGCGTTCGCGATGTCCTTGAGCATCTTGATGGTTTCGAACGCGAGTCTGGGGTCTGGCTACGCAAGGAGCGATTAAAAGCACCGGCTGGTTCTAATCACCGGCATTGATTTTCCACCGAGAGACCCATCGATCGAGCTCGCGTTGACCCCAGACTGTTGTGCTTACGTCGAGCTCTCCATGGCAATCAAAAACGCCTTTACTTACTGTATCCAGCGGGGTGCGACAGGCACTGGAACAAGTGTGGCTCGTGGGTGCCCTCGATCGCCGTCATCGATCTATTCTATGCGGCTACATGTAATGTGCAGGTTACGCTCGAAAGTTTCTTGCGCAAGTATGTATCCTACTAGGCGACGACCAAGAGCTTGGGAGGATTTCCATGAAAGGCAAAATAGCTCCGATGCAGGGCTTTCGTCGGTCCAGACAGCGCTGCCGTCGGAGCAGATGTCCAAGTGCTCTCCCATGTCCAAACTTCCCCCTCGAATTCCATGAAACTTCACTCTTTGTGGGTCAAGTAGTCATCTGTGCGATGGTGCACTTGGCGAGACACAGCCCTGGTATAGCTGACTTGAGGACAGTCCCATGAATATATCTCCAAATCATGCAAATTTAGCGCTTCCGCGGCATGCGAGGCTGCAATGTGGCAGAATCTCAAAGAGAGATAGGCCAGGAGCCATCTCGATGGCGATTTTCGCGTTGCAAGCCCGCTCCTTAGGGCGGACGATGTGCTGCCACGCAGCTTTGACCCCGACTGCCCGTAGGGCTCATGACGCCAGCTTTGCGGCTTCAATTTGAAGCCTTCAAATACGCGTGCTTCGGTTCATGGAGCTCCTGTGGCCAGCTGGTAGCGCACGCACTCGCACGCCACAACTTCTCGCCGTTCGAGCAGATCTCTCTGGACACCTCCTGTCTGGAGTCCAGCCTGGAGTCCCGGGTCTTCTAGACAATACAAACCCCAGTACAGTATCACAACCCGCGTCAAGATTGTTCGAATCGCAGGCTCTTTTTCGCGTCGTAAAGTTGTAAAGATGTCGTTCGTACAGCAAACTTTGATAGTATATTCGACGGGGTATTTAAAACCAAAGATAAATCTCCGAAACAATCCATTTTTAAGAGAAACCGTATCAACCGTTTTATTCAGTATAACAGGCTTTAATACCGTAGCACTGATGTCAATTTTGTCCCATCGCCTGCTCCGACTCCTTGCGAGTCAGTCCAATGTGCAACCGTTACCGCGATCCTCGCCTGTCTAGCTGCTGTTCCTTGCTGCGGCTCGTGGGTGAAATATCCTTGTCTGTGCCTTTGTCAGCTCGTCGCCGGCCCAGGATCATTCTGCAATCTGCTCGCTGGCACCAACTGCCTGCCTGACTGCTTCTCTACTTTAGAGACACTCGCCCCCTTCACAGATCCTCGACAACGATGGTCAAGGTGGCGATGCCCGCGAAGATCGCTCTGGCTGCGTGCCTGTACGCGGCGGTGGCCTCGGCTGAGACCGTCAACTTCATCAACAAGTGTTCGTTCCCGATCGAGCTTTACCACAGCCAGTCGGGCTCGTCCGCTACCAAGGTGGCCGACGTCCCCGTCGGCTGCTCCCACACGGAGGACGTGAGCGGCCCCGCCCACATGTACCGCCACACTGCTGAGACCTCGGCGACTCTGGTGGAGTTGGCTTGCGATGGCACTCTGTGGTATGATCTGAGCATCATCCCGCCCATGCCAGGCTACTGCGGCAGCTATGAGGATTGCAAGAATGGAGGCAAGACGGGCTTCAACGTTCCCATCTCGATCCAGCCCAAGGAGAACATTGGCAAGGCCACGTGCTCGGCTCTTTACTGCGCCGGTGACGACAACAAAACTTGCGCTGACGCTTACCACTTCCCCATGGACAACACCAAGACGCACAGCTGCCCGGTCGGCACGGAACTTGACGTGACGTTCTGCTACAATGGCGATTCTCAGCAGCAGAACGATGATCAGTCCCAGCAGCAGCAGCAGCAGCAGCAGCAGAGCACTGACCAGTCTCAGCAGCAGGAGCAGCAGCAGACTGAGCAGTCCGCCACGGCTGCTCCTTCTGAGGAGGAGCGTGGCGCCACCCAGCCTGGGTCCCAGGGGCAGCAGCAGCAGCAGTCGCAGGGCACGGTGCAGAGCTACGCCGACCTGGGCAAGGTCAAGGCCAAGTACGAGTACAAGGGCAAGAACGCCGGTAACGTGCCTGGCTCGTACAACCGCGTCAAGGACCTGACCACCTGCTCCAAAGAGCCTGTGCAGGTCAACAGCCCCGTGGGCCCCATGAGTGAGCCCGTGAGCATGATCTTCCGTGGCCCCATGGAGATCCAGAACATCGCCGTGTACTCGGACGAGGGCGGCAACGGCACGTGGGCTCGTGTGTCTTCGTACTGCCACAAGGACGGGACGGTGGAGAACTTGACGTTCATGAACAACAAGAACGTCGACTATTCTGGCCAGCATAAGCACGGCCCGCAGGGTTACGCTTCGGCGGACGGCAAGGAAAAGGCCGATGAGCCCACTGTGTTCTCGGGGGAGCTGGCGGAGGCTTCGGACCCGACCAAGATTGGCGGTGGCCCCGGCGTCTCGACGGGTGTGGAGATCAACATCATGACTGGCGAGAAGTGCAACGGCCAGTGCCTCGGCTTCTCGAGCGAAAACGACTACCAGGGCTGGAACGGCGGTAAGAAGGCGTTTGTGACCGAAGTCAAGATGCCCAAGGGTGCGATTCCTGACCAGCCAGCCATCTGGATGCTCAACGCCCAGGTGATGCACTCGAACCAGTACGGCTGCAACTGCCGTGGCATGGGTCCCGTCGGAGGCTGCGGTGAGCTCGACATCGCCGAGGTCATTGAGACGAACATTGCTCGTGACAAGGTGACGACCCACTACTACTTCTACGACGGATCGGTGCTAAGCCCCGGCGGCGACAACTTCGCTCCTCGCTCGTACGACTCGACTACGGTCTACGTGACGCTCATTGACGACTCGAACGAGGGGCTCATCAAGATCGTGGAGCTCGAAAGCTTCGACTTCTCGCAGACGGAGCTGGGCTCGCTGTACCAGCAGCTTTTGGACTGCTAACTTAGCGCTGCCAAGCTGGTCAAAATGCGGAGGATGCTCTGCTGCAGTGTCTATATACAACTATCCATACTTGGGAGCGGCAGTTTTTCTTTAAATACACAGCCATTTTGATGAATTACTTGGATCATCCACATGCCCTACTGTGCACTGCCTACCGGCAATGTTCACGGACTCAGTCGTCGTTGGCGCTCTTTACAAGCGACCAGGTAGATGACGCCCACAGCGACTTCTCACGCGTTCTCGAGTTGAATCCGAACCATGTTATGGCACGTTACGCTCGGTAAGTACATCAACGTAATCGATATTGTAGTCGCTATGGAGCTAATTTCCTATGATAGTGCTGGCTGCTACAACTCTGAGGGTGAGTTCAACCAAGCAATTCAAGAATACATGCTAGCTTTGCAACACGATGAGAAGGAGAACGCCAGGGGGTTTCGAGCGGAGAAGCGTCGAATAGGAATGCATGAAAGCGCTGAACACCTTATTCGGAAGACTATGGGAGGCTCGACACGCTCACGCAGAGCAAGTCTAGAGCCTCCACCCGATAACGATAGCAAGTCATCATATCCCGTGCTGGAAGGTGTTGCCAATCACTCCCATTTGCCTGTGCAGCAACCAAGTTCTCGACCAACCCATGTCGTACTGCCACGCTCACAATCAGCTTCAGCAAAGAGACCGAGAAAGGTGGTCCAAGTTCGTGTGAGCTTAAATGACATCACAGCTGCGCCTCAAAGTAATTTCCAGCTGAACCCTGCACCTACGCAAATTCTGCGGAAGGTAGTTAATTCCGCTACTACGACACATGTGGAAGCTCCAAGAGTTTCTTGTGGTGACAACCAGATTCACCCTCAGCAGACACAAGCTCCTCGAGTTTTAGATGTTCGCGCAATACCAAAGACAGTTCGTAGGGTCACAGTCGCACTGTAACAAAGAAGCATTGATTCAAGGTTATCATCTCTGTCCACGTGATCAATAGGTAACGTCACGCCCTGTAGATCGTTCATTCAGATCTTCTTAGGATCCAGCGCCTGTGTGAGCACTGCAATGTAGTCTTCGTAGTAGATTCGTCCAGTTGGAGGATCCTTTGCAGATGCGAGGAACGCTGCAGTAAACAAGGTGATGTCAGTAAAAATAAAAAATGACAATAATAAACAAAACTAAAGTCAGCAGACCTTCCATCTCCTTCTCTCGAAAGGGAGTGCCTTTCGTTGTGAGCAGCTCTCGCATAACCTCGGCTTCAATGTAACCTTTCTTCTCGGTGTCGATCACCTGTACTCAAGCGATTTTGTGAACCTACTGTCGGCACTTCGATGGAAAGAATTTCACGCCGATAAATCAATTTCTTACCCGGAACGCCGCAAGTAGCGTTTCATCCGTGTCGGGCTCGTACTCGTTCGTGTACAGCACTTCCAGCATTTTCTTCTCGAAACGATCGTATGACACGAACGTGGACGGCTCGTCCTCCTGCATCTACCGATATTCGAGAGCAACACCAAAGACATCAACACCACAGTATTGTAGAAAAAGAGGTTGTCAGCGTTGAACGCAGCTCTATCCGCATACTTCTGGGAGGATCTTCTTGATGATATCTTTCTCAGTCGGGTAAGCTCCGAGGTATCGCATGATTGTACTAACTTCTCTACAAAGGCAAAAAATCACGAATTATCACAGCTTCTACTTCCATGAGACCATGAACGACAGCAAGGCTTACTCTTGAATGACGCATCCTTTCTTTTCCTTATCGAACATGTCGAAGGCAGCACGGATACGCAGTTTTCGTGCTGCCTCATCGTCGGCTGGTACGCGCTGGTTGCTCTCGGTTGTTGCGGCGGACATTTTCTAAGACGCAAAATTACTTCGATCGATATCAATGCAAAACCCCCGTCCTTTCAGACCTTGCTTTACCTACTCGTACATTCATTTGTAGAATCATTGATAGAATTCGTTTAACCTTGTCGCTCCTCGCAGCGCATCGTTTCGAGAAACTGGTGCTCCATTGAAGAAGATGTCAGTTTTGGGGGACCTACGATGCAGTATGGTTTGGGACTAGTCTCCACCACCACGTCTGGACCATCTTCGTGGCAGCACACGAGCAGGAGATCGCCTTGCTGAACGGGGCGGAATGCGTTTGCGCAGGTAGTCCTCCAGCTTTTCACTTATCATGCCCTCGTCAACGGTGTCGTCGATGGGAAGAACGCGGATAAACTTGCGGGTCGGCATATCGCTGCCTAGTCCAGTGACCATGACCTCGTCGCCATTGTTAAGGCGTATGTTGCCCCGCATGATAGTGCTGACACGTGCCACTCCAGGCTGAGCTTCGTCACTTTCATCGAGTTAGGGCAACAGTCTTCCGTCCACCTCGGGCGAGCAGCACCACGTCCCCGTGGGCGATTCCTATCGCTTCCATTGCATTCCTCTCCATTAGGCTACTCCATTAACATGTATATCATGGGAACTACACACTAACAAACAGTTAGTGCTGTTGACAAACTGTTTGTATCAACACTAGGTTTGCAATCCATCTGGGTTTGTATTGTAAAATTGCTATCATATTTTTCTGAATAGCGGCCCCCGTCTTCGTCTACAACCAGGTATCTTGGTGTAAGATGGTCAAGCACCACCTCCTTCTTCTGTTCCAACTCCATGAGGGCACCCGATGCGTCTTATGAGTCTTCTTGTACAATATTAATAGCCGAAAACTTAAAAATGTCAATAGGTTTCTACTGACATCAACATGTTACCTACAAATACTACACACTTACAAACATGTTATCCATATGTATAGCAACTGTACACGTTAGTGTATAGGATCAGCCTACTCTCCATTGATACTGTCGATCCGTCGTCGACTGAGGCAGTCGCCAGTGATAGTCGCTTCGGCATGGCCTGTCTTGAGCCGCTAAATTTGGGTTTGAAGTGCAAATACAACAACATGGAGCACGGCTACAAATAGATAGTAGTATCCTACCAGTTGAAGAAGGACCGTTAATAAAAGTGGGTAAGTTACTTAATATTGCCTTTTCAAGTCAATCGAGGTTTTGCTTTAAAAGCAACGAAAATAGTTAATATATCGCGAGAATATTCATGCTCATGCTGCATTGATGATGTCCACGGCCTTACACATAGACAACAATTACTGAGATATCGTCATTGCTGTCCTTATTAACAGCTTCATCGACGATAGCTTCAGCAGCGGTTTTAGCGGATCCATTATCCCCGAGCTTCTTAACTGCGAGTTCCATCACACAGTCATTGTTGAGAACCTCCCAAATACCGTCTGTGGCGATAACCAATATGCTGCGACCAACGAGCAGCTCGCTTTGATGGATCTCGGGAGTAGCGATGATCCAGTTCTTCTTGTCAGGGCCTTTTAACTCGATATCGCCGATGACTCGGAAGGGCTCCAGTATCCCTGTAATGCGATTGTCACAAATTTCGGCTCCACTACGACGGGCTCTCGCCATCTCCTTGTCGTTGCGTGCGCAATGATCTTCTGAGAGCGCATTAGTCTTTCCAGCTGTAGATGGATCTCCTCCCATTTCTCGGATAATGGCACGACAATCACCGATATTGAGCACTATTTTCTTCGGGATACCTGTAATCGGGTCAACGTACAGCAGAACGACCAACAGACACGCTCCACTTCGGTACTCTCCCGACGTGGCCATTGCGCAAAACTCGCGATCCAACTCCTCCATCGCTTTGGGAAGCTTGGCATGGTCAAAGCCGTCGTCGTAAACTTCATTCATCATTTTAAACAGCTTTTCGACTAGGAAATTGGCCGCCATCGATCCGTTATGTCCATCGATGACTGCGAACACGTGGAACGATTCGTTGCTACCACAATTCGATCCTCATTGCACAACCCCCGTTTTGACATCGACCCTACTTCCAGGATCCGAATGCCAGTTGTCTTGCTATTTGCACTCACAGCGCCAGCAGTTTTTGAAGTTGCTTGATCGCCTCGCTCTTTCTGAATCTCCCTATCGTTTTCCGAATCGTTGTCACCAACGTTGATAAGGCGTGTATTGGGTGTTGGGACATCCATTGCAAAAAGAAGAAGCCGAATTGTGCGCGTGCTGGCAAACTCCACAATGAAGTAAATTTTCTCCTGATCAGCCAATTATATCAATCATCGGCTAAGCTTACTGCTCTTTCTCTCTGTGATGGATGGGGGTTAAGTCTATCAATCGCGACTGAACCAGGAGGCCTGGAGAAGACACAGCGAAAACAATCCGAGAAGAGAGAAGACTGGAACTCATGAGATACTATTGGAGGTAAGGAGTGGGAACTATCCGAAGGCGTCGTCCTGCACGCTCTCTATCAATCAAACTGGAGGCCTAACGAAATATTCACACTAGAATCTCGCATTCAGGGCAAGGTTGCACGGATGTTGCCCCTGGCCGACACAGGCAACATTCACCAGGCAAATCGCTTTTACAAGGGGAATAAGATTCATGTGACTTCTACTGTACACTTGTTTGACTTGAAATTTGTAAGCGATCCTGTGCATACAAATCAAAACGACGAACTGAAAACGACAGGGTTTACCTATAAGATAAATCATACCAGTGATTCAGATGCCTGGTACATGTAAAGCTCTGAAACTGAAATAAATTTCAGAGAACAGCTGTTTGATAAATAGTAAAAATGCTTTTTCATCCAATCAATAGGCCGTATTTTGAACCCGGTCTTTTTCTATAAATTGTGATGGAAACCCGGTCTCTTTGCATAAATATCCGTTGGGCAGTCCACCGTGTAGTGTTCAGGCTTGCTGTTCGGTACGGTGTCCATGAAGCATGGCTCGATAAGCTGCTTTAGTGCCGATTAGCCTATTAACACACGTAATATACAGCATCGTTGCTCGACTCAATGCCTGCTTCTGGTATAAGCCCCAGTTTCGTAATATATAATGCCGAGCGAGCGCTTAAAACCAATGCCGCATAAATAAACTTCAGCACCCTTACTCAACCTTTTAAAGTAAAATACTGCTAAGTAATTCGCTTTTAAGCGCCGCTTAAAAGCGCTCCATGCTCGTTTCTAAGTGTTTGAAATAATTCGTGCAAATTGCACGAAGAATTTATCTGAAATGATGCATTTTGAGGTTTTATTTTACGCTTTGCA
Organism: Phytophthora tentaculata; assembly: GCA_033557915.1. Classification (NCBI taxonomy): domain Eukaryota; phylum Oomycota; class Peronosporomycetes; order Peronosporales; family Peronosporaceae; genus Phytophthora; species Phytophthora tentaculata. The sequence goes on along the minus strand of JAUCEA010000020.1, from coordinate 4,971,888 downwards.
TGCCTGGCATTTTTCCATTTAGGGAATTCTTCGTTTATTCGAAATCCATACAAGTACAAAATACCTGTTTTGCGCGACGTTTTCCGTAGTAGTGATATCAAACTGATCCAGGAAAGAAGATTGAGAACCAGGACACACTACTTACGATGGTACAGCTGACGTGTGAAGGAAGATATCTTCCTCTGGAGGGAACTTGAAAAGACTCGCCAACTTACCTACACAGTCCACCGGAGACAAAATTAACTTAAAGCCAATGAACTGAGGGAGCAAGCTATAACTTGCGCACGCTTGCGATTGGAAGGGGTGCTACTTACTTTGAGGAACTTTTACTGACTTCTGGGTAATCCTGAAAAGTCCTTGCTTCTATTTTGAGTAACGATTAAAACACGTTTCTGCGCATGCTGACTTTTGAGTTAACGTTTAAGGTTATTAATACCAGCCGCCCTTCACTTGGTGGGAGCCTTGAGCCTTCGGCGCCCCCGCTGTTCGCTTCGCTCTCGATTAAAAGATAGGATGTACTGGAGAGTGTTGGAATCTGTATGCGAGACCTGCAGTTGAGAAGAGTGCTGAGAAGCTTTTGGGGACAGATCCTATATGAAAACGGGATGGAACTTGTGAGTGTTGGTAGGGCTACAACAACGTAGAGGCTAACACTAAATTTATCAGTCTTCATTTTTTTCTTCTTGGTGTCACATTACAATGGAGAGTGCGATGCACGGCTCGCTGGTGAGCTCGGCGCTGGGCCCGCCTCCGCAAATACCGCGCGGCCCTGCTTTGCGGGCACTCCGCACGGGTTTGCTGCGGCTACGCGCGCTCGCACCCGCTCGCCTTAGTTGGTCTGGGGCGCATTCCCGCCTTTTTAACTAAGAAACGAAATAATGCGTTATACTTCAAAAGTATTCATCAGCCTTACTCAGAACAGCCTAATGTTTACCTGACGTCTATCCACATAAAACAGGGTAGTTTCCTCATTTATCCTCCTAGAATTGCCGTTACTCAGAAGTCAGTCTTGTTTCATCAAAAGTAAGGCCATTCCATATTGGCTGCAGTCGTTGTTTCACAAGTACTCCAGATGTCACCAGTGACAAGTTAAGTACGGGAGAGGAGCAAATTTCGCGATAACGTGACGGGCGATATCTTGTACGAACAGTTTTCCATAATGCATCAAACAGGCCAGTAGCAAGCGATTTACTAGTACAGCTCTAGGTTGTTCCACTTGGTCCTTACTACAGCATCTCACCCAGCAACAATCTGTCCGCAACAAGTCAACACCCACTCAGCAGAACGCGCCTACTTTGCCAATATGTTCCAGTAGCTGCTTGTCAACGGCGACAGCTTCATCTCCAGATAGCCGAGCATTAAACTGGCGGAAGAAGTTTTTGAGCTCGTCCCGGTCGCGTTTGGCCAGCTCGTACTGCTCAGCATGCAGCAGATACGTCTTCAAGAACAGTAGAGCGCACGAGTCGATAGCGTTCGCCACCACCGTCTTGGTCTTCTCGGTTGCTTTCGCTTCTGTGTCCTCATCCGCTAACAGCTGATCCAGTACAAAGTCCATCGCGAGACTCAAGTGGCCCAAGCCTGGCTCACTGTTCATGGATCGCGCCTCACTGGGTGGAAGAAACGCCAGCAACGGCACGAGCTGCTCTTCGTCCACATAGCGCACGCCATCGACCACCAAAGTGGCGTCTCGATCCGTCAAGGACGCCGTCCACTTGGCCAGCAGCAGACTCGACAGTCGCACAATCTCCACTAGCTCCATCTCCATTTCTCGATGGAACTCTGTCAAATTCTGTCTCTCCTTCTCCCCAACTGCCTGCAAATGATCATGTAGCAGCGTCTGATGCGCAAACGTGAGCGCCGACGGAGATCGAGGCGATCGCGGTGACTTGGGCGTCAAACTCGCGCCAAAACCCACGGTGGCTTTGGTGGGAGATTTAACCTTCTGCTTCTGTGTTTTTTCCTTGCGTAGGCGCGTCAGTTCAGCCGATGAACTGCCGAGTAACACGCACGAACGACGCAGTAGTTGACGACTCTGCTCCATCAGCACAACGACGTTCGTTGGGAACGCTTGACGCCATCGTTGTCGTCTCGAAGCAGTTCCACTTAGAGCGCTGAGGAATCGTAGAACGGCCTGGTGTTCAACGATAACAGCGCGGGTCAAACGCTGGCAGTTAGTGGGCTGGACTGCCGCTAGTAGCAGCGCCTCAGCATGCGACATAAACTCCCACACGTCCGCATCGTCAGAACTGCTGGGCATCCGAAGCAAGCCAGCCACGAAGTCCAGGACGAGACACCACATGCGGTGGGCCACAGACCGATCCAAGCTTCTCTCCTCCAACTCATCGTCCGCATCATCACTCAACGACGACACGTATCCACGCAGTTTGCTGCTGGTTTCTTCGCGTTCCATCTGAGTCTGGAGCAGGGGCAGCAACTCAGTCGCTAGCAGTGACAGCAGCCGCAAGCGAGAGCTGTTGGTCTTCAGCATCACACGTTGGCACAGCTCAGTATTCGCTGGGTTCCACACGACCGCAGTGAGGCCGCGTAACACTTGACACGCCTCCTCTTGTCTCGCAGCCACTTGGTTGTTGTATGAGGAAGAGCGGAAGCGCTGCACCAGCAAGTGGAACAGCGCGCCGATGCCCTGTTGGTCGCGCTTCAGCTCCTTCACGAACGGGTTAAGTTGCACTGTGTTGGCCATACGCAACTTTGGCTTGGTGGAGTCAACGCTGCCGAAGCTGTCCAGGACCTCCTGGAACAGACACCAGCTCAACTGGAACAGAGCTTGCGTGGGTCTCGTAGTCTCTGGTCGATCGTCGCATTGCCTGATAGCATTCATACAGTGACCGATCAGCTTCACCTGCAGCAGAGGCTTGGGCAGCGACATGCTCTCCATATCGGCGTCTGTATCGGTTGAGTGGCTGTTGACCTTGCTCAGGTGACGCACAAGCAGCAACGCCGCAGTGAACAGCGACGTATACAGTCCATCAGTCAAACACTCCACCTTCTTCTCAAAGTCCGTCACCAGGCGAGCAATTAACGAAGCTGCGGTCACCTCAACGGAGCCAAGTCTGTTGGTACTGGAGAGTTCCAGCCTCCGTTTGATCTGCTGCATCGCGTCCTGTACTGCACTCGCAGTCTGCTCAATGACTGCGAGTAACTCGAGTGTCGTGCCAGCGTCAACCTTGAGGTTCGAGTCTTTAGAGCTTTGAAGACGTTGCCGCATCTGCGATAGCTTCGGGTCTCGAGTCTTGCGCACTACAACACACAACTGATGATGCAGCATCGACACCAAGAGCTGCACCAGATCACGCAGATGCACCAGCACAAAGTAGTCGAGCGTCTCGTCCTGGTTCTCGTGCTGCCTCACCCGCGTCTTGATCACATCTGCCAGCACTTGGATCATCCCGAAGGACGTGCGGTCGCCTGAAAAGCGCGAAGCCAGCGCACTGCTCGAGCTTAAAATAGTTGAGCGCAGCGTCATTGAGCTTCCTGCACTGCTGGTGCTGCGTGGAGGCGACGAGATCATCGACTCCTTCCGCTTGAGTTGTCTAGGTGTCGTTGGACTCTTCTCAGCGCTCGTAGCTGCTGTCTCCGCTGCTCCAGCCTGTAGACAGCATAGCTCCATGAAGATTTTCCATTTGGCCAGAGAGAAGAGTTGAGCATGTAGATACGCTGCCTGCAGATTGCTCCACTGCACCAGCTTCAACGCACGGACAGCAGCAGGAGAAGTCTGCAGCTTAAAGTCTCCACCTGCACTTAGCTGCCACTTGAGCGTGCTGGCGTCACAGATGAGTCCTTCAACGTACAGCGAGATACCGCCTACTGGTATGTCGCTTAGGAGGTTCGTAGTGGTCGTATTGACAGAGCTAGCACGTCGGATAGACGACGCGTACTGCTCCAATTGTGCCGGGGAGTAATCCAATCGCGTGAACGTGCGTAACCAATGCGAGTACAGTCCTTCTTTGCGGAACGACTCGAGCACATCTACGAGCGGATGGTCGCTCTGCTTCGAGGCTTGGTTGTACCATTCGTACGACACCAGTTGGAGGATAAGACCGCGAGCTAGATATCCGTACGCACTTGAGCGTCCGACGTACAACTCCGACGACCTGGACGGACTCTCAACGTCTCCTCGGCCTTGAGCAGTAGCGGCAGCCAACTCCATATCCAGCAGTCCACGCTCCTCGACCGACTCCAAAGGCATGTGGATCTTCAATGCTCGAGTAACATTCGGCCAGAACGTGGAGCGTGCACGTAGAGCTACCACGATCCTAACGTGCACACCAAGGCCGTTATGAATGGCACCTTCCCATACTTGCACGAGGAACGTCAGCAGAGCGCAGAAGAGGTCAGAAGACTGCTCCAACAGCTTTTCTGAAGCCTCAAAGAAGCGTTCCAGCAACGTCACTAAAGGCAGGGGGTCTCCCTCTGTCTTGTTTTCTTCATCTTCCTTCACTTCCTTGCTATCACCACCGAAGAGAAGCAGCGCCAAGAAACCCGGTTGGTGCTCTAAGCACAACGTCAGCAACTCAATCACCTCCTTCCGCACGGATGGCAATGCCACTCGCAGCAGCTGTACGAACGTGCCACGCACGAGAGGAAGATTTTGATATCCATGGAAGAGCGCGACGAGGGAATGCATGGACGAGAAATCGCGACTCTCTCGCTCCAGACGGTAGTCCAGCACCACAGCGGCGTGTTGTAAAATCCGCAAAGACCAGTACGCAACTCCAGGTGCATTTTCCAGTGAATATCCAAGGTAAACGCCACAGAGCGTGACAACTGTCAGCGATCTCTGTTTCTTAGAATCCTCATCAATCGGCGTCAGTAAAATCTTTCGAGCAGCTGGAGTATCCACGCTCTTGTCCTCGTTAGAGAGCAGCAACGCCACGAATCGCAAACACGTCGTCACGAGGAACTCAAGTTGAGCCACGTCGACCTCAGTACCCTCCCGTTCGATCTTATCGTGGCCTGTTTCTTCGTCATCTTCTGACATTTGGAGTTCCATCGATGACAGCAGAGCAGACGAAGAACGTAGCAGTTTCATAAGCAGCGACATGTCGGTCGACAGCGTCTCACGCAACGTTGTTTCAAACGCTGATACCATTTCATTCTGCTCGTGGATGTACTTGCGTGGGAGCACCAGCACGTACAGCAGACGGAAGCAACGCTCCGTCACCTCACAACGTCCATTGGCCGTCACAAACTTCCAGCTCTCGTGGGTGGACAGCACTTCGATCGCAAGCTCAGTGGCGCCAACGAACCACAGTCTTTCCATCGCAACAAACGCCTGTGATCCTGTGGAATCCTCGGCAACAGAAGCCAAACCTTGCGCCTCCTTGGAGAGGAACCACCGCACCACACTCATGAAGATTTCCTGCGTCGCCAGTACGACTGGATATTCCCCCGTCAGCCGTTCCTGCAACTCGAACAGCTTCTTGGCGCTCTTTACAATTAAGTTGACGCACTCTTCTCGTCCTCCACCAAGCGAGGGATTCATCAACAACTCAACGCCAGACGCAGTCGCCAACAGCGTTCGAAGAGCAATGAAAGACGCAGTAACCAGGTGAAGATGACCCGATGACCACGTGCTCTCACCAGCGTCAGAAGATCCCGGGGAGCCATGCAAAAATCCATCCAGCACTCCCAACAAGAGACGCAGTAAGTGAATACCTCCATCCACAGTGAACGCACTCATCGAACTACCATCACTCGAACAGCTTCCAAAGTCCTGATACTTTACATTACCAATCTGCGCCAGAATCTGCTCTCGTACGTGACGGTCTCGGATGTCCCAGGATACTAAATTCTCCCTCGATGCCGACAATAGTGTCGGTAGTGCAATCTGCTGTCGTATGAGCTGAGGTACGTAGACTTGAGCTGAAGGAAGTCGGTGCTCAGTCCACCAACGACGCAGTCTGGCTTCGCCCCAACGACGTTTCATCTCTCCTAGCACGAATTGGCCTCCATCTTGCTGTTGTCCTAGCTGTACGATGAACTCGAAGAACGCCGTAAGCACAACGACATCTTCTGCGTTCGTACGAAGTAGATCAGCCAATGAACCGGACTGAAGCCCCACCACAACGCTGTCTGCACTCAGCTTCAGCAAATCCCACAAGGACGCAGCGTTCCTGCCTTCATCACTGTCTGAAAGCAACCATTCAATCTGTACATCATCTCCAGAGTGCACGATCGTCCCCATTGTTCCTACAGGCACCACCAATCGAGTCTCGGCATCTTCGTAAGCAAACGAACGCGTGCACGTACCCCGTCCAGACTCGCCTGCTACCTCACTAAAGTATTCAGCAGGAGGAGCTGGACGACAGACGCCACTAGTGATCACACGCCCTTCCAGTCCAGCACGTGGCTTGTTGAAATACTTCAGTACCTGACGAAGTACAGCTGGAGACGACACGTCCTGGTAGTTGCAGCAAAGCGCCGTAAGCATTTGAACACACGACAATAAGCTGTGCGGCAGATTAGCCCGAGATTTCGTCAGCAGATCACGGAGCGCTGCCGGTTCTCCGCTCGCTACAATGTCCGTCATATTGCTGTCTTCCACGTCAATTCCGAGAGTCTGTTGGGCCACGCGCGCGTTCGAAAGAGCAGGCAACACAAACTTCACCATCGCGTGCAGCTGTTGAGCTCCATCCAAATTCTCCATGTACCCCAGCGACGACAGCATCTCGTTCAAAAATGCCGCTGCCACATGCTGGTAGATAGGAGCGCTGCCACGACTGATCTGGTACTGGGGTTGAGTCGTTTTCACGCCACGAAGTCCTGATGATGCAGCCACATTAGGCAGCGCCCACAGCTTCTTGGTGTGGAGACTCAGCGGACACAAGAACGCCGTACTCTCGGAATCCGCGTAGTCGTTGCCGAACACCAGCGAGCGCAGCAGCGCGTTCAAGTAGTGGAAGCTATGCAGACGCTCCGCCGCTGTCAACGTGTGCTGCAACATGACTTCCAGCTCCTTCACTTCCTCGGTTTCCCGGTTAAAATCTGCCACTTCACGGTACTGTCGACCTAATAATGTAGCCCACGCGAGCAGCAATACACCGGGGACAGGAGACGCCACGAGCTCGTCACTCATTGAATCACACAATTCAGTCAGAAAGAAAGCGTTTGTTGCCTGTTGCAGCACTGCATGTTCTTGTACTGCTCCAGTAGAGTGGAGCAGTCTCAGCGCCACCAACACACCCACTTGTGTCAACTTTCTAGCTGTCTCTTGAGCCACCGGTAGCGCCAATGTACTGGCGGTAAACACCTCGTCAAAGACTCGAACTTCCCAGTTGTGCATGGTCTTGGCAATCTGCAGAGCACTCTCCAACGTGGCCATCTCCCTGGACGCCACGAGTGTCAGTAATAACAGCTCTCTAAGCAGCGCCTCCTCCTCCAAGAACTGCAGCTCCCAGGCCACGAGAGCCTTGCGCTCTGCCGTCCCCACACCGGCAAAGCTTGGTGGATGGGTGAATTGTCTCCCATGGACCTCGTCCAGCAGCGCCTCGCGCAGTCCCTCCTTTAGCAGCTCGTCCACGACCTCCTCGGCTGCTTGGGCGTTAGGTTGCTGCGGGTTATTAGCCGCACGTAGCAGCCCCACGCGCACAGCAAAGAATTCCTTTCTCTGAGCGAAGAATTTACGTCTCAGAGTCTCAATATCCAGTGGTTTTGGGGACTTTTTGGCGCCCTGAAGGCACTCGAGCGCGTTTCTCAGCTCCTGTTGGCCGCCTGAAGCTGGTAAGTGCACACTTGCGAGAAGAAGTGTCCATAGTTTATCGTCACTCTGGCCCTGCGCCGCTTTCTGTCCGGCTTGGTCGTCTTTTACAGCCGAGAATAAGGTTAGAGCGGAGTTCTTGGGCGTCGCGGGGGGCGTCGCACCGTCAGCGCCGCCCACGCGCCCTCCCAGAGGAACCACACCATGCACCGAGCGGATGGCATCCAGCACACGCTCCACCGGCAGCTCCTCGCCACGGCCGCGCTGCAGCCACGACAGCACGTCCGCTGCGGTGCCGACCTTCATGCGCGCCATCGAATGTGTCTAATCTGATGTTCCAAACATCAATGTGATGTTGCACACACGATCCTGTTTAGCAATTATTTTGGGTCAAGGATAGAGGCACCAAACAAGAACTTGTAAAACTGTATATTTTGGGGCACCAAACAACTTAAAGGCACGAAACAAGAGCTTTTTATGACCCACTACACACTGTATAAATATATCTCGGGGATGGATGTCATCTCGCGCAAATCCTGAAAGCCACCAGCAGCGGAGGCAACATTATCACCAAAGTGGCCGCGCCAACACGGCTCTGAGTCTAGCTAGTTAGGTCATGTTCAAGCCAACCCTTGAAGCGCTTACACTTTTAAACACTAGCAAGGATTCATTAAACTCCAGCTGAAAGAGGCTGCATCACCCCTCCTTTTACACCCTAGCCTATTTGGTGCCTTTATCCATTTCCATTATTTTGTGGCTACAGTGCGCGCCGAAATTATAGCCGCACCCGAAAAATCAGTTTTTATCCAATCATTTCGATTTTCGCGTCAAATCACCGCTCACGATTCGTCTAAAAAACGATAGAAAACAGATGTAAAAAGCGAAATTGGAAAGGCCGTAACCGCTTTTTCGCAAAGTTGGGGTCGGGTCAAATTGTAGCCGCACTTCGGTAAGATTGATAAGAAAAGCTTACAAAGCTCCTACAACGGTAACAAATAGATCGACTCGATAAAGCAGACAAAACTACATCAAGAGAACCTGCTACTATGTTGAAAAAAGCAGTGGTGTTCTAGAATCTGTTAATTTACGTAATAGCTGCACTCCACCACGCCTAAACGAATGGGATGTCAGATTCGCGGTAGGCTTAGCTTCGGCTTGGGCGGCACCGCGGACTTGACAACGCGATTCACGTAGGCATGGATCTTCATATTATCATCGGCCATCTTGCGCTTCTTCTGAAGGGGGGGGGGGGGCTCACACGGTACATTGTCACTCTCGCACGAACCCAGAGCTTCAGCAAGTGGAACGTCGTCAGGGGTTGACACACTGGCATCGGTGGGCGCTGCAAGATGCGGATGATCGAGAAGTTGAGCGCATAGGGTATCTTGCATTACCAATGACATCGCGATCGCGTGGAGAGGGCATGTGATGAATCTTTCCCTGTCCGGAAAGAGGGAGATTCCTTGTTCTTCAGATGTCTTCGCTCGAATGAGCCGTACAAACACCACTCCGTCTGCACTAACAGACAGATTGCCTTTGACGACAAACCCCAGGTCGGAGTCACGGCCAAATGCGTACCACATAAGTGCAAGCAGCGCAGCATCTTGGTAGTCAGTGGGACTGGCCGCGTCGTAGTAGAGCCCGTCCATGAGAATGCGCAAGCCCTGTTTTGTGCACGCAGACTCCTTCTTGACCAGCGAGTAAATGTGTCCTTCCGCAAGTTAATTATAGGTAGCAGTCACACACTCTTCCAAATAATGGTGCCGACACATATGTTTATACTTAATTCAACTAAAGGCAAATGGACAGTCACTCCTGATTTCGACCAATGATATGCATTAATATTTATTATCCTCCAACAAGGAAAATAGGGATAGGGTAAGTGATAACCGACGCTGTGCCGACGTGTAATGTAGGCAAGTAGTGCGTAACATGTTCAGCGCCAATACAGGCCACGAGTTCGCTTCGCATCATTCGCATATTCGCCACAAAACACTAGAAATCAGTGTGAGCCTACAAGACCTTGCTCCAGTAAACTCTCAGCACGCTCAGCAAACAGCTATCAGCTCACTTGCGCGGTTCTTTGCGATAGAAGGGTCTCTGTGGGCTTCATTGCAGCCTCTCTCCTCGGTGACGCCAGTGGGTCAGTGTTTGTGAAGCTTATGGATCGGTTTGGAGTCCATTCAGCATTCGTCGAAGGATGCGGAGGGAAGCCTTTTGCTAGGAACTCCGTCATGAGCTACTACCGCCACGTCAAGAACTGGTTGTTGGACACCTATCCGAAGCATCGCGCCACCATCGAGAAAAAAAATGCTCAGGATGGGTCAGACGTTGGAGCGCCACTTTATGAAGCGAGTAGAAGGAGGAATTAAAAAGTAGCTGAGTAGCAGTTGGGTGTTGGGAAATTCTTGTTGTGTGTTTTCGGAGTAGGGCTTCTCTTTCTTGTAAGGCGAGTTGCACTGCTCGTTCGTTGCTCTCAGCAAGCAACGTAGCAGCGCCAGATGCGGAGGGTAGTTGTGCTTCTATTAGTTAGCTGCATACACAGTGAGCGGTTGGTTGTCGGCGTAGAGTATCCCAAGACATCTTCGTACCATTCGGCTGAGAGCGAGCTTGTTGTGCCGACATGATGCGTAAATGACAACCCTTTCGAAAGAAAATTTTACCAAATACCAGAAAACGCTAATTTTAAACGGTCACAAAACCGATACTGACCGTGGTCATAGTCTAATGACCGGAAGAAAAGATACTCATAAAATATTAAAAGTTGCCACATCGCTCCTTTCCTAAGCTGAAGCTATGTCCTAAGCGAACTTCGATTATGGCCAATGACAGCGCTTTATTTAAGACAGATGGTTTTTCTCCCAAGGCTCTAGAGTTCATTGAGTGGATGAAAAGCGTTGGATATACTGACGAATTTGTCGGTGAATCCAAGATGGTCCTCTTTCTCACTACAATTCAAAACCAACCCATAAGAAAGCGCGGTAGAAAACGCAAGAACGATTTCGTATCAACAGCTACTCCCCCTACTTGTGATGATGTTGGGCCCGCTAGTGATAACGCTCGCTCTACTTGTGATGGCGCTCAAAGTCAAGGCATCGGTCATTCTTCTTTGGCAGCATTTGTTAATGCAGTTATAGACTTGTGGCGATTACAGCATAGTTTGGGTACGAATAATCGTCTTCTTGTGCGATCTAGTATCGTAAAGAAATTATAAAACAGAAGAAGGAAGCCGCTGTCCAACTTGAAGCCGAAACATCCCAAGATGCAGAAAATAAAAGAGTGGTTGACGTAACATTCGATGAAGTGACGCTACAACAAATTGTAGTTGAGATGTTCAACAAGAGAACAGGGGATGGACTTCGTCATCGTGCCGACATTTTACATTCGTTGGGTTTGTCATCTCGCGGTGATAACTAGGAAAGTTGTGTTTGCCACACATCGGTCTCACCACTTTCGAAAATGAATTAGTCTGGGGAGCCAGTCTGTTGCGCACAGTTTGGAGGAGATCAAAGAAAACCAGTACGGAAATGCGGAGGAAATAGCTTTGATGAAGCTCAAATGTATCAAGCGTTGTCCGTTTAGTGCACTAGCTTCCTACGTTTTTCACACGTGACATGTAGGTGACGAGTCCTGGCCAAATTTCAGCGAGCGTAGGCATTGGTATTCTATATTCGTGCTTCAAGGTGTTGGTCCAACTATCCAGTCGACTTGTCCCCAACAGTTTTCAGTGTTAAAAGAAGGTTATGAGTTATTCGGAGTGCAAATTACCGTAAAAACACAACTTGGTCGAAAGCAAGCGGGGACAACCGACTCAGGTGGATCCTCCGCAGAACCAGCCGATAAGCAAGGTCACTAAGTGTCGGAATGGCGCGTACGCGAATCACGTTATCCCCTTACATTGTGTTCGAGTACTTGCTAGCTTTGGTCCTGCGGATAGGTGTCCAACAACCAGTTCTTGACGTGGCGGTAGTATCTCATGACGGAGTTCCTAGCAAAAGGCTTCCCTCCGCATCCTTCGACGAATGCTGAATGGACTCCAAACCGATCCATAAGCTTCACAAACACTGACCCACTGGCGTCACCGAGGAGAGAGGCTGCAATGAAGCCCACAGAGACCCTTCTATCGCAAAGAACCGCGCAAGTGAGCTGATAGCTGTTTGCTGAGCGTGCTGAGAGTTTACTGGAGCGGTCTTGTAGGCTCACACTGATTTCTAGTGTTTTGTGGCGAATATGCGAATGATGCGAAGCGAACTCGTGGCCTGTATTGGCGCTGAACATGTTACGCACTACTTGCCTACATTACACGTCGGCACAGCGTCGGTTATCACTTACCCTATCCCTATTTTCCTTGTTGGAGGATAATAGTTCTCGAACGCTACCCGATGTGTCTATACGCAACTCGAATGCGGGAGTGCTTGATCACATTTGGAATACCAAGAACAGAGATGCTAGCTACAAGAAAAGGTAGTGCGATAGATCGCGAGGAGACGGACGAGGGCAAGGAAAACATTACACGCGAAGAAACGCTATTAAACCACCAGAATCGCACCATCAGCGAGATAATAGCCATGAACCGCGTGCTGACCGATCGCGTTAGTGTTCTGGAACGTGCGAGTGCTGCTGTTCAGCTCGACGCAGCCTCCACTTCATTATCAACTTGGAAGTGCGCGTGGATAGACATAAGAAGTCTGCCGACAAGCATATCGTTAACTTCATGAGACAGTTCTTAAAACCAGGTTCTATTTGGATCCCTGCGTTGGTTACTACTGCGATCAGGTCGAGAAAACAGAACAGAAAGCTGAGACTGGATTGTACAAGTTTTTCGAAAGCAACGGAGCGAAGAGCAAGAACGGATCATCTGTGCTGAAGCACCTGCGCAAGTACTACCGAGAGGGCAAACTAAACGCACTTGTAGACGCGTATCGAGCTCGTTTATTCTTGGGGGAAATTGAAGATCCAGCACCAGGGAGACAAAAGAGCTTTTCGAAAGCAGCAGCAAAAACTAAACAGGTAAATGTCAGCTACTAAATTTCTGGGATGGTAGCATGCGATTGTACAATATTTTCTTTGAGTGGATTTTATTTATTTATTTTTACAGCAGGCTAAACTTAAATAAATAGACCGTAACGACTGAAAGGGAACCTCAATCAAGCTGATCATTCTTCCTTTTACCTAACGTTTTGCCAGGTATCGGCCGCACAAGATTTAACGACGCAGCAAGACCTTCTATTAGTGCGATTTCGAAGCGACCAGTTTTCAGCTCATTCCCACTAGCGTGTCTCAGCGGTCTATTTTAGCGGAAAGTTGAACTCATTAAAGATTTTGAGTGCGGAAAGTCCCCGATTTGGGGTGAGATAAGATAATGGATTCTTCAAACTGTTGCCTCTCATTTTTAATCCGTGTGTGCCACATACTTGTGTCTAATATTAATGGCCGTGTGCTACCACTCGTTGGCAGCACCCACAAGGACGAACGACTTGGTTTCTCTGACGGCAGCCGTACGATGGATGGCAGTAGTGGGGGGCACAGCAACAGTGCCAGCAGTACAGGGGAAGAAGATCGAGGCGAAACGGAGACGTCAGATGCAGTCCCCGTGCAACCCCGCAAACTATTTAGTGAGGAAGACGACACTATCTAACTTATTAGCCGTTCCAGCTTAGAAGGGTAGGACGTTCGGTAACACAACATAGCCAGCGCCTCCACGGCGGATGTCTTGTCTCCGGCGTCACTTACGACCCACTCAGACGCACGACAAGAAGACAGAATGCTTGTCCTGCGAACCGGAAATCCTCCAAAGCATCGGCGTCACTCCAGCACGATAAGCAAAAACACACATCGGGAATGGTCGGGCGCTCTGGCGCACTGCGAGTTAACCGCTCAATTAACGACAGAGTAGCGACGCGACATCCGCTGCAGCTTGAGACTGCGATTAAGCGCTTGACTGAGCGCCGCGGCGGCGGCCATGCCAACAATTTGACTTTCACTGTCACACTTTCTTCGAAGAGATTACCCTCCAGGATGGGGTTTTATAGCGGTAAAGAATTCTTCGAAATCTGGAAAATTAACTTTCATTTGCTTTTGCCATTCACCATCAAACGGGAAATGAATGGGAGGTGATAGCCTTTGAAATCGCTATATTAAGCTACGTTTTCCCGGGGTTAGAGTTAGCAACCGAGCACTACGCTTTCTGAGAAGTGAGCTTGGGGATCAGGTCCTTGAAACTTCAGACCTAGCGGAGCCCTTGTCTCTAACTCTCTTCGCAAGATAAACTGTCGCTCTCCGCCGTTGATGCGAGGCTCTCATCAGCCCATACCGAAGATTCTTCGGTACGCTTTGTGGAGGAAAAACAAGCGTTCACTATTGCCGTCGCAGACAAAAAGGAATCGCTCCCCGTCATCGACACCGCAGAAGAGAAGCAACCGAGCGCCGACGCAGATGTCGACGAGAGAGAAGCAGGAGCGCACAGTTGAACTTACCACCGACGACTACGATAGTGATATCGTCTGGATCCCTGCTCCGTCGAATGGCGACTCGAGGGCTACGCCACATGCAGTGCTGGACAGCAGTGCAGGCTGTGGTGACAGCGAGGCGGAGTGGGAGCCAACCTTAAACCTGGCTGGACCACCGCTGTATTATGCCCGCAGCATCACAGACGCCTACGTCAGGGATGGCCAGCGCGTTTTACGTCGTCGACTGGGAGACCACATAGGAGCCGGCATCCAATCTTCCACCCACAATGATCGGCGCTTTTAATCGTCGCCGTCGGGCTTGGGTGCGTCGCGTTTTCATCGATGACGAAGTTGGCTATGCACATGAGAGCCGCAGCCCCAGATCTACCGATCGGAATTCACGCCCACGTCGTACTCTTCAGCGCCTTCGTAGAACACGCAACGCTTAGTACGCAGGACAAAAACATGACACAATAAAGGTTGTGAAACGCATTCGAATGTATTACCGTTGTAGAAGCTGAGCCGACAACGGCCATATACAGCAAGGTTACGCCGTGTTCACGGCACACCGAGTTTAAAGCCGACAAGAAAAATGTTTGGAATACCAAGGTTCAGCTGCAAGCAGCGCACAAAGGATTCTCCATTATGCACAGAATAAACTACAAACAAACTAAAGCAACCAAGGCTTCGTAAGATCGTATATATATAACAAGCAATTTGGATACTTACAAGGATCTCGCGCTGCTGCTATGTGCTCTCACGGTATTGGTGCTCGTGCCGTCGTGCTGCTCTGCTATGCGAGGGGCCACACCTCCTCTCGTACACGAACACCCCATGCTTGTCGGCGCCGCACCCGCTGCTACTCTGTTCTGATGCCGGGATATGCTTCGTGTGCTGACTGGCTGTTGAATTTTGAATTGTTATGAAGCAGCACCACCTCTTTTCCCGCTCATTCGTCTCTTTATGTCTTATCTACCGGCTTGGTCAGAATTTTTAAAAAAATGTTTTGACGAATGGTTGTGCAGTATTCCGGCCAATGGTAGGGATGTCGGCAATGTCAGCCAATGTCGGCCAGGTAACGGTATGGAATTTTAGCTAGTTTTCAGATATGCTTTTACAAACCGATATTTCATTTGTTGCATGGTTTGCACGCAGACCAATTGTAGAATGAAACCCAAGAAAGATTGCACGATAGTATCACGCATTATGTAATGTACATGAAGCTATTTTGTAGTTTCTTAAGTCTTATAGTATTAGTATAGGCCTTTCCGGCCTATGCGTAGCCCTCGTTACACCGTTCACTCTAATTAGTCGTGCTTGGTCCTCGTTAATGCACTTTTTACAGGCACCTTCAGTGCCTTTCCTGTATATATACATCTTCAAAATATGGGGTTCAGCGCCTTTCTTTTCTAATCAAATAATATTTTACAGTGACATGGAAGATCAAAGATGAGTTCGCAACCGGTTTAACTCTACATCGACGACGGTTGATTTGCTGAAACGATGCGGAGTATGGAAGACACACAGGGTGCCCACTAAGACACGCGATGCACGCAAGCCACGAGGAGGATGTTCAAGCCCGACGCGAACGAACTTCTGCGATGATGCTATGGAGAAGGATAAAAGAGCTGAAGGGTCTTCAGCGAAAGCTCGGCAAGGTGGATAATCTGGTCGTTGAATTGGTGGCCCACCCCCCAATTGCGTATCTCCCATTTGGGTGAGGCAGTGCCGACAGCGACGGAGGGAACGCAGCTACGCAAACCTATGGAGACTCCTTTCGCCACGGTCTTGAGCATTTTTATCGTGATAACAGTTTAGCTCGTAAAGAAACTGTGTTCAATGGATTGTTTTAGGCATTATCGAAAGTTTTCTTAAATCTTCTTCCTAATCTCTTCCATTTCTGCCCAAGCATGGACATCCTTGTCTTCATTCGCAGCGCTTGGTTCATGTAAAAATGTCCAGAGAAGTCGCAGTATCATTTGTGCAATGTCGTTCTGCTCGTCTTCAACGAGCGCAGGTGGCACACGTAGCTGTAAGCCTGAGCATTGGATAATATACCATAGCTTACACTGTCCGTCTGCTTCAGAATCAACAGTGGCACTGTTACCACCTGTGGAAGATCCCGCTACAGCACGACGGGAGTTGTATCTGCACTGGCTTTATCAACGGGCGTGGTACCCTCGGGACCTTGTCGATTGCAAATTGAGCAGCATGTCTCATCCCGCATCCATTTGTTGAGCAGTGGCAACGTAAAAGAGATCCACTTGGCTTCGCAATCTCCAAGTACGACGAAACGCCAAACGGATCATAAAAAGCTGCCCAGATCTTGTGTTTGCTGATACCTTCATCAATCTTTTGAATTTCGACAATCTGCACCATTCAGTGCTTCAGCGCTTTCATATGAATTGGTACCAGCAGAAAGCTGAAGGATAGTCTGGATAGATAAACTTCTCGTCGGTGACGTTCAAGTAGTCGACAGCAGTACCATAGTTGGAGATATGCCAGTGAGCAGCATTCATAGCAGTGTCGGTCAGACGCCTATTCCGCGCTACTTTGCGTACTAAAACGTGGAGCGGGAGCACTGCGATCTGCTTACCCCGAAAGCGTCATGTACGTCCTAGACAGTGACGATTTTCTGAAACGTTGAGCAACTTCGGTCGCTACATTACCAGGTTGCCTTGACATGCGCTCTAAGAACTCAAGTTTCATTGTAGATACTCGATTCCGGTCCCGCTGAATCCACGACAGATCCATACAGTAGTCGTCAACGATTCGATCAATAGAAAAAAATCCGGGAGATGTCGGACGTGATGCAAACAGAAATGTATCAGTCTCGAAGATCAATTTAGCATACGCAATAACAACGTACATGGAGAACCCGCCCATTTCGGAGGCCAGAAAGGCAGCTGCCACAACATCATCAGGAGAAGGGTCCAAATCACCGATCTGGATGTGGTGCTCATCCAGACAAGTAGCGCGCTATTTACACGCTTCATCAGATATAAGGGAATGACAAAATTGTGCGTCGTTCAACACCTCACATGATCTTTTTTGAGGAGCAGTCGCCGATCGTGAAAGCAGAAAGCTCTGCTTATAGCAAATTGGATACTTGGTAAAAATGTTTCCCACGTCATCCAGGCCAGGAGTATTCGAAACTGGTCGTGAATCATACGTATATGAGCCATTGTTGTACATCTACCACTTGTAGTCATGCACCAGTAGTAGTCGTTTCCAGTCCACGGCGCCAACCAGTCCCCCAACAAGTTGTCGTCGGGCTTCGGCAGCCCCAACGTGTCAGAGAGCTCACTTTCCAAGACAGGATGAACGCCACAGAGACACGATCACTGCAGCATGTTGTCGGGGTGGCCGATCGGGCTCGTTGCATAGCTTGGATGGAGGGCAAAGCTGTCGAGGATCGATATAAGAGTCTCTACGGCCGCGGTTGACCAGTTCCCCTCTCTCTTCCGGCCCACTGACCGCTGTGTCAACCTCAACAAGGCGCGAGACTGGTGGGCGAAGCGTTCGGCCCTTCAAGCTGCACTGGACGACAGCCAGTAGCGCAAGTACATGTACGCCAGGACGACGAGCGGCGGGAGGCACCAGTTCACGCACACGGCCCTGGTCGGATGTGGGCACAGGCTCGATGGCACTGGGCCTGGCTCTATCTGTTGCCACTTGCTGAGTTTGAGCGCTTGCGGCGAGCGGGATATAAGCTTCCTCCGACTATTGATGGACATAGCAATGGACATTATCGAAGACAGCGAATACGCTGTACACCATTCCGCGTACCGCGTTAGCGGAAAGAGATTCAGCTCACTGGTTGCGCCGCGACGTATTCAAGACTTCACCGACCGACACAATATCGTGTACCGAATATTGAAAGGGAAAAACAGGTTAGTGACAAAAAGATGGCACAAATTGAACAATCTATAGCGTCACACCTTGGCATGCTGAAACGCGAATTTGACGACGGCCGGCTAAAAGCTGATCAGCAGTACAACATGGACGAATCACATTTTGTCATAGATCTGGATGACGGCAAGATTTGAAATATCGTCGAGTATGAAACCATTAACGCGTGCATTTTACCGACCTCCAGCCCATTTGTAAGACCTAATTTCCTCTTTGTCTAGCGTAGTTATTTCACAACTTGAAGTGTTCTCCTCTTTGTGAGCTTGCAACCTCGGAAAATTCACTACCACTATTATAAGGTTTCTTCGGATGAAGCACGAAGAACGACTTTACTTTTTGAAAGTAAACAAAACTAATGACTATTAGCCTCTCATTTTCATTCACGCTGTCGCCGAGAGTGCGCATTAGTCGCCAGTCTGGCTTGTTTCATCGCTACTAACAGATCTCGCATATGGGCTGTACGTCTTCAGGATCAGTACAGCCACCAGAGCGCCTCTACCCCCTCCCCCCTTCCACAACGCTGTAGCTCAACTGGAAGAGCGCAAGGCTTTGGCCTTGAGGATGCCTGTCCAAACCAGATCGTCGCTAATGTTAATGAATGGGTTGGAGGCAACGTCCGCATGAAGAAAATCAGGCTTCGCGGGTATGTACTTAAAGGTGAACACAATGCAAGTTAGTGTAGAGATAATGCAGACAACGTACAGTTAAGAAGGCTAAACGCATGCGAAGCTTGTTGGTTATGCCTACTTACTACTTTGCCAAGTACGTCTTGTGTATGACCAGGAGGCGGTTGCATTCGAACAAGAAAGTTGCCTAATCAGAATTACGATTTATAAATCGAGCTCATGATAAAACCATAACCTAAACACTTTCTCAAATGCGACAAGTGTTACCAGCCCAGAACGTATCAGTTTAGGGGTTAAATACCGTTTTGACCCGAGTTCCGTAACAGGAGAGCTGTGTTGCGCTATTAACACGAAATGGTTGGTTAGAAGGTAGGTACTCTTCAGTCTGTCGGTCGGGAAGTTTTGTAAGCAACTCCTGGATCGACCAAGTAGGCCCTATACTACAACAAGGTATCGCTGAAAAACTAAAAAGTTGGATTTTTCCGCCAATTAGGGAACGCAGAGAAATATTGTTACAGCTGAGAAATCTCGCAAAAATGCCAGGGCGAAGGCCAAGACAGCGATGGTAGGACTGTGACTCTTGAAAGGAATACTTGTGTTGACTTATTAAATTATAGAAACTCATAAGAAGAATGCTGTCCCATCTTTTAGGAGCAACAGCGGCTGCACTTTGAAGACCGATATCTTAGCTCTTACTGCTCCAAGTGAGATAATAGAAGCATCAGTCTACTTTCGAGCCCCAACAACGTACAATTAGTTTACCTCCGGTTTCCTACGGATTTTTTAACGGGAAATCTTTAGCAACTATTGCAGCAAATCTATCCTAGATCAGATGGGGCGAAACCCTTGATCTAGATTATGTGCACCATAAACGGGGAACGGCGTTGCCTCGTTACATCGTACCAGTTTACTCTCTTGTTAATTTAAACTCCACGACGGTTTTCTAATGCTATCGACGTTTAACTATTATTAAGTTATGTAGGCTGGGAGAGCTTCAAACGGCCATGCCGTAATGATGTCAAATTGTGCACGACAATAATACCGAAGTTTACTACAGCAGTCTGCCCTTATCCTGGGAGGACAGCTAGACAGTTGTACATACATCTCCACACAGATAATTATTAATTCATTCCATAAAAGTTGCTTGTAGCCCTAGCAACTTTCAGATCACATCACAAATGCACTGCTCGGTGTAGCTTAGAGGCGCCCTGCGTTTAGATGAGTTTCGAAGTAGAAAATAAATAAAAAAACGCGATACTATAGTGTTGCATATGACAGGATCGGTTTGGCGCATCGCCCAAATGCGACCACTCAGAACCCGCTGATGGTCTCTTTTTGATTTTGCTCTTTACGTTAACAACCTTCCCATGATCATTAAATTGATAAAGCGGTCGTCTTTTATGATGCACAATCTGACCAATCATCGTCCAGTATATCGCTTTCATTTTGCCACTCGATGCTGCCCAGCTAAAGACATGAGACGAGACATTTGCGCACATCTGACACCCAACTTTGCATATTGCACCTATCCGTTTACCTTTCAGCTCCCAGACAATGCGCGAATGATACCCAATTCAACACGCAGCGTCTCGCTGTATACGTATTGCAGGCTTTTAGAAAGAGAAACGGGTCGGGAGACCTGGGTGCACACGGGTCTTTTTCATGAGATCTTGGTACCATCATCTCTTAGAACTTAAATGAAAGTACCCCCAATATCTTGCAAAACCTCAGGCGCCTTATGCAACGGCTCCAAGAACACTTAATGTAATATTCGCGTACTAGCTTTCTGTCTAAGGTCATAATTTACTTCGTATGCACATGCGTAAATAACGGTATCTCATTCACTGCGATTCTTCTTGTCCAGGTGTTCTAGTGGCTCGGGTGCAGCAAAAGGTCTCGAATGCCAGCAGTACACAGATACCACAGTTGTAACACCGTCTGGACTCCCATACCGGACTCGAAGTTCCTGACTCGAAAAGCCTTTTTGGCGTTACTTGGCAGCAGGCTGTCATCGTTTGTGTCACTGCACGGACACCGACAAGATAATAAGACCCACTAAAATCGTAGATGTAGATCTCTCCAGAATTCAAGTTGAGCATAATAGAACACCAGTTGCTCTATCGCACTCACAGGAATTTGAACAATCTCGTTTTTCAGACCAGCAAGTTCAGCGCGATTTAGGCCACTTACTGCCCTGAAATGACCGCCACTTGTGATTCCTCGTATCGCGGGGTCAAGCATGACAGCACTGGGGTCCTCTTCAAACTTTGCATCCAGTACTTTCCCTACAACTTCGCCACTAATCAATTTCTTGCCTAATAAACCAAAAACGCTTGTGTATACAGTATTATGGGCGATTAGTATGGCAATATAAATAGACAGCATTGAGCGCAATTACTAAGACAATACAAGTATAGTACAAATACATATAAATATTACCTTGCGGGATAGAATCGGAATTGCTTTGAACTAATCATGTAGCTGTGCATTCTCTTCGGCCATAGCACCGCTGTCCCCGTGTTGCTATGAATGTTGGTGCTCCATTCAACTCAGCGCCTTTTGTATCTGCTTCACAACTTTGCTGATGCGATGCCACGTTCGCATAACGTTTGAGACTCCGAGTTGTTGTAAGACTTTGGTAGTAATAGTTGCGTGTGCACAACTACCTCATGTGCAACGTCACCACCAAAAGTCTCACGGTGATTTTCTTGATAAGCCGCAATCTCGGTATCGCAAGTTCGTAAGCAGATCCGTAGGTAGTAACATTCTCACTATTTCGACGGGTTTCACCAACGGCTTCATTGCTGGTGGTTTGGTAATTTTATGAACAATTGGGTCACTGGTTTCTTTGAGAAAACAAACGGTTTATACTGAGGAGCCTTTCAGGCGCATCACTGTAGATCGGCTCGTCGAAAAACTTATCATCAACTGCTGTAAGGTAAAAATCTTTCGCGTGCGTCTCCATATCTTCTTGGACCATGGCAAATATTTTGTTTTCGTTTTGGCCGCTTTGGCTTCTGTCTGGATCCTCCTCTCACTTATGGAGGACTTTCAATCGCGATTCATGTCATCAAGACTGCATGCACGAGCATAATTTTTACCTAGGACTTGTGTAGACACTTGGTACGCGTCGATATCCGACGCTATCTGAAAAGTGCCCAACTCGTTACCAATTGTACCCAACTCGGCCCCAACACCACCTAAACCTTACCAGCGGCTGTTTGTTTCCACCAGTATCGGATTTTATGGTAGAGTACAAATGGAATTGAGTTGAATACTTCAACTCGGGATCAGGCTTACCCAATTCACTTTCGTGCGCGTCCAAGACCACCTGATCGGCACCACCATTTGCACCTACAAGTAACTGCGTCAATATAGCTGAAGTATCACTTGTACTATATTCTCGCGAGCTCACACCAATATCCAATATCTAGACACCCCTCCACACTCGAAACTACCTCCTAGACACCATGTTTGAAACGCGTGGCGATTTTTTGAAAAGCTTTTATCGCAACCTTGTACTAGCGCATACCTAGGCCAGTCGAATGCTCACATATTTCGTTCGCGGGCAGATTAGTTTCTCGAAATATTCTGTTTGAATCCCACATCACGTTTGTCTCTTGGAAAACAGGGCGAATAGCACAAGCTTCTTGTACAAGTCCATCGTCAGAGTCATTGCTTGACCGTTGTGGAGCTATCAACCTCTATAGTTCGATGGCAGCGTAGGGGTAATATTCTCATAATCGAGTGATCTCCGAAGAAATCATACATGCCAACAAGGCAAACGACGAGATCTCATAAAAAGTCACGAGCGTGTTCAGTCGTTTTCGAAACGGAACACTTCGAGTGAGGCTCGTCCAGGGCGTTGTCCTAGACCTCATCAGAGGCATGCTTTTTTTAACACCACGCCTGGCGCTTGTTCCTTGAACTTGTTATTTGCACTCGCGATCGCACTGTCCCACTGCTTGTAGTCAAGCTAACAAACGTGAGCACTAAACAGCTCGACACGAATTATATCTCTCGATCGTACTTGGGGCTGTGCGCCACAGTCGATTCTAGCAGAACATCATAAACGTTTGTTTTTTCTTGATCTTGTAACACATGATTACAGCAATACATACATCAACGGTCATCAGGGGCCCTTAAATTATTTCCACGAGGCCTCGATTCGTTTCGTTTCCTAGAACGATTGCATTCTGTTGCTTGAAAGCGCATCATATGTGCCGGCAAGAAACCAAGTTTTTTGCAAAAAAAAGCATTTTTGAAAGGATGATCAGATAAATCGTCTGCGTTCTCTGCTTCCAAACCCGTAGTGTTCGTATTGCGCCCAACTCGTTACCAGTCGTCCCGAACTCGTTACCAATCGCTCCCAACTCATTACCAGTCGTAATCAACTACTTGTCCGTTCCAAATTTTTACGGAGTAGATGTTCAAAATTTACTTGATGTGGTCCACACCTAGGTGTTTCATTGGTCAACTTTCCAGGATGTGAAATTTTAACCAATGATATCTTATGTTAGTTGGCATATTGTGCTCAGCCGTGCCAATCATAAACGCGTTAGGGGAAACATTCAGAGCTCTTTTCACATTTTTCCTGAAAGCAGCAGATCTCTGTGAACACGTTCATAATTTTTTTTACTCACAGCGACAAATAGGACATGACTTACGGAGGAAAATGCAACCCCACCTGGTAAGTGACCATGCAAACGCCCCCGTATCTTCCTCAAAACAAACGTCGATGTCCTATAAAAAATTGAGCAAGAATCACGCCTCAGGAGCTTTCTCATGCTCCCTTCAGCTCCTGAATCTGACCTTGCGTGCCCAAAATATTGCATGTTAATAATTTACTCCATAAAAATATGGAACAGACAAGTAATGCGGACGTGAGAACAACTCGGCTAACGTTTGATGCCGGGATTCGCCACGCGCTGCAGTCAAAACGTACCGCATATAGTAGCAAACCTTCAGAAAAATACACTCCGTTCATAGCGTATATCAGTAGATTAGCAATGCCATCTAGCTGGTGTCGGTGCAATGGGGTAGAACCATAATTCGACGTCAAAATCGGCCCCACAAGACATATAATAATGTGGAACTGGCGAGATTAAAGTTGAGTGCATCCAGCGAAGCAATCTCCAGCACTGATCTTCGTGAAGTCTTTGTCTATGAGAATAAATCTCACCCGTGTCCACGATGGATTGTTGCCCTTAAACATTTAAGTGTCGTCATCAAGTGAGATAAGCTCATTCCGCGCAACTGCATGCTGTACGAATTGCCTTTTGTCAAACACATCGTGAACCATATGTACTTGGACAATGATACCGTGAGTGGTATCAACCATTAGTACCTCTGGATGCAAGCTGAACGGTCCAAGCATATGTCACGTTTGGAGTGACCAATTGCATATAAGCTTAATAAACGTATACCTTCTCGTGTACCGTATCCCCGCCACCACTATACGCCCAACACTTCCTGCTTGTTCTGAAAACTCGACTACCCATGCTTCAATCTCTTTGCGATTGTGGCCGTCAGGTGGTCTTGCTTTATGTGCCTTTTAATCAGATTATACACCTCTTCAATGGTAGAGTTGCAGGTGGAGTTGGCATGAATGTATACCAGTATGATCTTCTTTGTTGATCCAGCTTTTGGTAGCTGTCGTCGGCACTTCCGTCTTTAACGCAGTATTTGTCAAAAAAAAAAACCGGGCGAACGGTCGTTTGGTCTGTTGGTGGGTGTACTCCAAACACGTAGCCGTTATCCGATGCACAAACGTAGGCTCTTTATAATCGACCACTTGAACATAGGCATTCCCCAAAATTTGTCGGACAATGAAGCCGTTATCTGGCTTACAGTCGGACAAAGTGTCTGACATTTTTTGAAAAAGCAATTTTTGTTCCATATTGAAATGTATCACGATGGGAGCAAATCACGATTCGCACAGAAAACGTTGGACAAAAGATCAACCAGAATTCGACTTGCAAGTTAGGGCCTGTGCGAGGTTGATGCAAGCTAATTTATCACCCACAGCACTTGGCAGCGCATAGGACATCTTTGTATCTTGCATGACTACCAGTAAATGTACTCCAGCTACTCACTTCTGCATGGTTAGTTTAACGGAGCTTGTTGTCTTAACATGCTATGTTGCATTGTTTAGCTGTGTAAAGTGACTCTTTAGGCTGTTAGATAGCTCGAAATTCAAGCTCGAATGTGGTCAAATTTGCCACAGAGCGCCCCCTGGCTCTACCTGTCATCTTGCTACGGCTCTGTATTACCTGTGCCCAATGAGCCCGTTTGGCAATGACATGGTAGTTGGTGAGGTTGCATGTCGCTAGAGGACTGCACACTCGTCTTAGGTCCTGGATTTTGCTTATTCAAGTATTCAAACAACTACCCAAAAGTTTATGACTGTCATAGGCGCCTTAATCATTTTGTTTTACTAACACAGGAGGCTAAAGTAATCTAAAAAATGTCATTGGTACCCTGATTCATCAATTTTGACATACATTTTCAAAACTAAACAGGGCCGTAAAAACATGTAGGAGGCGCACTACTCTGTAGGAAGCACGATGATAGGGAATTGGATTTATAGCTCTGAAAGGTTGAATAATCTGCTTCATATTCACGTACACGTGTACAGTATTGATGCCCTACTGAGGTTGGTGGGTGCCCAGACTCATAGTATGTGAAACCAATACCGCTTATCATACGGCGATCAGTAGATCAAACGCTTTGAGTCTCATCGTGCTGCATCAACAACTTACTCGATAATGTCGGCCTTCAACACCACAGTGTGGAGTATCCTTAAATACATCCCTAGCTAGAGATTACGGCAGATAGTAATGGTGGCGAATTCGTCTCGGCCAAAAACTGAGCTGAGTCCAATACATTAATGTCGTACCGTAAAGACTGTCTCAAATGATACCGATTTGCTGATATCTGCCAGATGTCCGACGAATTCCGTCTAAGAATCATTGTTCTAGAAAATAGACATATCTCACAAAGTTAACTAAAGCGAACTTCAATCACGCCAATTCAACAAAAAAAGAAACCAATTGGTGCCAATCCGATACCAAACTCTGCCAACTCAGCCCAACTCATCAAACGAATGACCCAACTGGCAATGCAACCCCTTTACTTTGTCTTCGCAAGTTAGTGCTTTGGATTGCTGCCTCTTCAGCTATCCTTGATCCCACGGCTTGTACTTTCCAGCGTGTGTACATACGTACGTCTTCCCATAGCTGACCCATTCCTCATATACGAGAGCAGAGTTTAATACCGAGGCCTGGATCTACTTGTTCCGGCTTACACCGGTGTTATTAGTACGTATACGGAAGCTCTGCATAATGACAGTAAATCAGCACTTAATATAGCTTTTACAATAATGTTAATAACATCTTAAAAACGAACCTGATATGTGATACGTTCGTATTCCCTTAGATAGTCCTCCAACTATTCCAGAAGTTCAACTCAGCCTCCTCGCGGGATCTACAATAACAGGTTCCTTCACCTCGCTATCACTGACCGAGACTTAGTGTGTATGCCGAGATCTGTCGGCTCGGCCCTGTTTGGACTGAGGCGAGTGTAGAAACACATTATGACGCAGATCTGCAGCTGCATGTAAAATGCATATGCATGAGAGACATTTTATCAAAAGTATCACTACTGGTAATTGAAGCTTAAGCTAGGGCTCGCCAAAGATTGTGACAGCTGTACCCTCAAATTCACTCTGTTTCCCAAACAGCCACAAGAAGAAAACAACCGACAACAGTGATTGTATGAGTATTCACTCTCTTAAAACTGCTTTTAACTGTCTTTGAGAACGAATTAGGCCTTTAATAATGTTTGATAAGAAAAAACATATTTTTCATTGTACATTACAATTAAACAAAAAATTATTAATTTGAATATTTTGACCGAGATTATTTTTGACATGCTTATAACCCAGGAGCTATTTAGCGGTTTTAGAAGTGGAATGGCTCAAAATAAAGCTCAAACGCCATAGAATATCGTATTACACATAGCTGAAAATCCTCAAATTAGCTATAATGATACTTTTGATAAAATGTCTCTCATATTTAGTCTAGAACCACAAACAGAAAAACTATACAATCACCCCAAAGATACAGAAAAACATTTCATGGAAACACTCACACTTCTAGCATACAATTAAGCCCCTCGACATACAATTAATCCAATGACTTTTAAAGAAAACAAAATGTCATAAAAAGAAGCCGAGATGATAGGACAACGAAAATAGCCAAAGCAAAAAAAATATTCGCCTCCGTGACCAACGTCGTCAGAGACCTTGTATATATCCTTCGGCGAATTATAAGTTACCATCCATATGAGCTGCTCATACGAGTGGTTTATTAAAACGGTTTTCGTACAAACTATCCGATCAGACTTTAGAAAGGCGATGATCAAACATTCGAGTATGCCTCGCTCGTGTGGAGGTGGCAGAAACCGCTGCGTACATTAAGAACAGGACCTATCACAGGGCGCCTTGGGCACGCCGAACAAGCTTTTCTTTGGAGCGATGCCTTATGTGCGTCATTTTAGTACATTTAGAGCTATAGCTATGCTCATGTTCCTGCTGAACCAGGAAAAACTAAGTTTGACGACA
Organism: Phytophthora tentaculata; assembly: GCA_033557915.1. Classification (NCBI taxonomy): domain Eukaryota; phylum Oomycota; class Peronosporomycetes; order Peronosporales; family Peronosporaceae; genus Phytophthora; species Phytophthora tentaculata. The sequence goes on along the minus strand of JAUCEA010000020.1, from coordinate 4,944,561 downwards.
ACAGTCGGCTCGGATATATGTCGCTGGGTATAGCAAATATGTCGTTGGTTGCAGAGTCTGCTTCCTGCTTGAGCATGTCAAGCTATTTGTAGCTGATTTCCGTGTCGATAAGTCGGCTATCTATCGCGACCAACATGAGATTAAGTTTGATTATGAAGATGGAGAATGGCTACATTTCGAGTAGAGTAACGGTGACCATGGGGGGAGAACTCGACGGATAGCAACGACACGGTCGTCAATAGTATGGAGATAGACGAGCCCTACAGCGGCGAAACGGATTCAGACGCGAAATAGCTTATGCAGTGATGACGATGAGACTGCTTCGGAGTCGTTCGTCTCAACTGCAAGTGATTCACATGCTGGTGACACGGTTCCTAACAAATTCAAGCCGAAATCAACTACATACCAATCTTGGCGAGTCACATTGAACTACTTACAGAGATGTTGAGGATAGTTATATCACTCCTGGTGGTGAAAAGAGCGACGACTGGTGCATCGTCGAGGCGAGGGGGGGGGGGGGGGGCTGGACCTGGATAATTAGATCCTGGAGAAGGCACCGTCAGTGACTCCAGTTCATATGGACCTGATAACGGTAGTGACGTTGGTGAGAGTGAACATGAAGATGCAAACGCCTCTGACATTGATTGTGGCGCTGAACATGCCAGAGTCGAGATTTCAGAAGTTGATTATATCGCTACACCGACAAAAGATGCTGGTTATAAGACAGGTGCTGTCGCCGTTCCTAATTAAACTACCGAAGACAGTCAAGCGATTGCTCTAGCTCCTCTCAAACATTCCTGGAACTGGGTATCCATAGCTCCATCTCAAATATAGGCGAATTGGCCTCGCATGAGTTATGAGAAATTTTTACGTCACTTAAGCGTAATTTCGACCGCTAAGAGGCACTACTTCATCTGCACCAATGCGTCGCCAAGTGCCATTTCACAAGAGGCACGTTCATCAGTAGGATCAGTAGGAACCTCTTTGAGAAATGGCAGTCTTAAATCTACCCCTAGGATACCAAGCGGTAGCTGCAAAAGTACTAAAATATTCAATTGTTCATGCACGAACGCGCTTCCTGGTGCACTGACTGTTAGAGCTAGTTATTGAGTTTGTTCTAAAAGCTCTAACAGCAAGTGCACCAGGGAGCGCGTTCATGTAGGCTTCGGCGGCGCCACTACGGGGTCTGTGCGAGTCGTCGCTTTTAAAATGCAACTTATCTACTTTAAGTGCGATTTTGGAACTCGATGTTTGACTCCACGATTAACTGTTTGTTCGGGTTTTGTGCATGCTTCAAGGCCAAGAGACTAGTAGTGGGACTGTGTTTTGGCTAATTCCCGATTTGATGAAAATTTCCCGCTTTCGCTTAGAGCGCTCGTTGACAGGGATTTAGCTCAGGGTTTTTCGGGCCAACGTTTGTATGGACGACATCTTCGGCTGCATACCAGGCATCAATCTCATTACTGACAATTTCGGGCCCCTTCACGGTGGTGATCTGCTTTACGGAACATAGTTTGCGACGGGATTGGCCATCCGCTTCGCTGGCCAACCAGTGGCTCTGCCATGCGATATGTTGCTTCATAGCGGCATTGACCTCAGTTTGCGACTTAGATTTCGGAAAATAGACTGTCCGCAACCGCGAATAGCCGTCCATAACAACCAGAATCACCGTAAACCGCGTGCCATCGTTGCCACCAGGGAACAGAAGATCAGCGAAGACAACATCATTTAGGCGCTAGTTTGGCTATCCAGCTTTTTCCAGAATGTTATGCGCGCTGCTTCGCTGAGTGGCACACGTTGCACTCGCCCTTAGTGCGCTTGTATAACATTATTCTTGTCACGAGACCGCGATCCACCATTAGTCCAATATAGTCAGGTGTGTGCTCGTGCCAGACTTTGAAGTCCGTTGCGGCAACGTTTGTTATCATCTGTGTTGCTGGAACCACAATATTCTGCGATGCGAACCATCAGAGGTTTCGCTAGCAAGCCGCTCTCAAAACCTCGATGCAATCCTTTTGATTATTAAAGGTTCCCGTGGTATCGTCCCACGTCACTGAAAAACCTTGGCTACGATATATCCTGGGAGAAAACAAATTGCAGTCAGCTGTGGTGAAGTGGATTCTGAGAAAGGAGAGAGAAGGATGGATCGTGACCTGATGGACAATATTCGACCCGGCCGTTTCTCCAAAGAGTGACCACTGGAGATCCGGTTGGACAGAAGAGGCGATCTCCAAAAGACTATAGAATAGTGGCGTACCTCCCCGACGGACATCAAGCGGGTGCGGTGCCAGATCAAGCAGCAGCGTAATGCTAGAGGCCCAAGGAGGAAGAGCGAATCTGGATCCAAAAGGTAAGGCGATCTGGATCCAGGATGACGACGATCTGGATCCCGGATCTCGGATCCCGACATGGCGATCAGAGGCGATCTCAAGATCTACGATAGGATGATGGCGAGCCCACGTTGAAGAAGATACCCCGTGATGGGTAAGAGTGCGAAGGACATAAAGGCGGTGACAGTGGTCGTTTGGCAGTTGTGAGGATAGTGACTTAGGATGGGACCATACTTAACCATAAATAAGACCTGAATTTGCATCAGAGAGAACAAGTGCCTTCTCTGTGGCGAAGAAGAGGAACAACAAGCCACTCGCAGTGTTAGCAAGTCTACGGCTAGTTGATCTAGTGTCGGTTATTAATATCTGGTAATATAAGCACCCGATCAACCCACCTAGCGATCTACCCTTAAGTGCAGATCCCAGATCGACCGGAGTTCATTGCTTGGCCGGGAGATTCTTCAAGTCTCAACCTCCCCGAGATCCCGCTATAGGAAGCGGCAAGCAAGTGTAATGGAAGACCGCGGGCAAACACCCCCCATCAAGGCAACCCCACGGCCGGATCCAGATCCAGGCCGCCAGATCCAAGCTCGAGCAACCGCTTTGGATCTGGACTATGTCGGCAGCAGAGCGAAGAGTTTCCGCGCTGCTCCACCCCATCCCCAACGTCTCGCCAAGACGTTCAAGCCTTCACCACTTGGACCTTCACGAAGTCGCTGGAGGAGCAAGATCCAGCCCTACCGTCGGGTACACAAGGTGAGCAAAGTTCAGCACAAGATCACGGATCATCGGGGGACCCCCTGCGTTAGTCGGTGCCCGGGCTTAGTGGAAGTGGGATCGCACTCTGGCAAGATTTTGCTGATCCCAATACACAATGGTGCGCGTGCCCGGATCTTCTGGCGACTCGGGAGTTCACCGTGAGTCTCACGAAGAAGTTCAAGTGAAGATTGAACCTGGGGATCAAGCGTCATCGGAGATTGGATCGGCGACGACGCCGCTGAATGAAACTAGATCCACGGATCGACAGATTACTGGGAGGAATTCAGTCAACGGTAGAGGTACAGATCCGGATCCGGATCTGGAGGAGAAACCTCTTAATCCTCCCCAAATCCCCTCAGGGACTCCTGCGGATCTTGACGCAAGTCAAGATTCGCAAAACAAAGACGCCAAAGGGAAACCTAAGGCGCATCATGATCTTCCTGCAGCCCAGGATCCGCAAGTTCAAAAGTCGGCAGCAAAGAAGAAGAAGAAGTCAAATACTACTCGGAAGAAGCTGAAGGCAACTGAGTCAGAGGGCGAAAATCCAGAGACATCTACCAGCCCTTGGACCGACGACGCCCTGGAGATCATGTATTACCAGAAGGATCTAAGAGAATTTCTACAACAGAATCCGGTGATGTCGATCCTGAAGCTGAAGCAGATCGGCGGACTTTGTCGACCGGTAATGACTCCACCCGCCACGTCGGACAAACTCGTTGCGGTGAAGAACTTGCTTCGCGTACTGAAGGACGCCGGCCGCACCGCCGACGCATTCGATGCCGATGACCTATTCGATCTGGTCCTGATAGTGATCCAGACATCGACTCGGATCTTGATCGACAAGCTGTGGATCGTGGTAGGCGATGTGCCTCCTGCTCAAGACCAGTCGGGATCTCCAGCGATCAGTGTCGGTGAGTTGTCACACTACGCATCAGCGGCCGAACTGGGATCGGACAGCTCCTCTGATTCGCGCCGCATGTCACTGGGACCATCGGGCGTCACTATACTAGAAGCCAGGACGAAGTCAGCACATCGATATCCACCACGATCTCCGCAGCAGAAGCAGACTCCACGATCTACGGATTAAACAGTTTCTGCCACGACCACCGAAGAATCGAGCGGCAGGCTGGAATCGTACTTCCAAGCCGCTATCAGCCGATTCTTGCGCGAGCAGCAGATATTGCCAGCCTCGTCGAGAGCGGTGGTGGCTGGAAACGTGGGATCGCAAGATGTGGAAATGGAGTCGGTGGGATCGCCAGATCATGAGTCCTCCAACTGGGAATACGACCCGGACGACATTGATTTCCCGACCTCTAAAGCGACTGCGGTAACCTCCACTGCGGTCGGATCTACGGGATCGTCCATGTTCCAGAGAGTTCGGATCTCTGCGATCTCGGGCCTGAAGGAGTTCACGGGCAAAGACCAAGACGAAGATCGCACCCGAGCCTGGATCAGCAAAGTGAAGTCAGCGTTTCAGCGAGATCAAGCCTCGGACGATGAGAAGTGTCTTACGTTCACCGATCTGTTGGCTGGGCCGACGAAGAACTGGTACCGCCAACTTGGCCGATCTACTCGAAACAAATGGAGCGACCTGCACCGAAGTTTCCAGATCCAGTACTGTGGATTCGGGATCTCGCTGGCGCGGCAGTACTATCACTTGCGTAAGCGATCGGATGAGTCCCGTTGGAGTATCTGTATCGCCTCAATGTGGCGGCCCTGCGTGCGAAGTTGAAGGTCAAGGACGGCGGATCGAAGGAACACAAAGAGCATGTTGAACACTTCATTGAAACGCTAGGGGATCAAGAGTTGGCGGATCGGCTAGCCCTGTTGCGATTGGCTGATGCAGACAATCTCGAAGAAGTGTTGCGAGCATCGGGCCAAGGCTCGCCAGAAGAAGTCGGCGTACGGGAGCAAGTACCGGCAGAAGAAGTCGAGTGCCCCAGCTGCGACGGTCCTGGCGAAACAAGTCCACGCGATCCAGGCACAAGCGTCGGATTCGGAATCCAACTCTGGACCGGATGAATACAGCTCGGATGAGGACTATCGCCGCCGGATCTACTTTGCTGCGAACGAAGATCCAACATCGACGACGGTGAGGGAGACCCAGAGCGCTCGCGATCCAAGCCAATCAGCCCGAGAGGGACAAGATCAGCAACCCCGTGTTCAGCGAACTCGTTTCCAGTCAGAACGACCGAGCCGCGATCGGTGCACCTACTGCGGATCGCGCCGCCACACGGAGGCCGACTGCTGGAAGCGCTTAATTTGTGAGAAGTGTGGAAAGAAGGGTCACCCAGCGGATCAATGTTTCTTGGTGTGCCGCGGTTGCGGTGAGCTGCACGATCTCGGAAAATGCCCGATGGGGAGTTCTACAACCAGATCCGGAAGTGGTTCGATCCTCACAAGCATGGCGGTCTCCTACCTGAGATCGCTGAGAAGATGTTAAACTAGGACGCTCGCCGGGGTTGGATCCGGTACGAGCCGAGCGTTCTAGATATTGCATCTATGCATTTTTGAACAAGACATCGGTAGATCAAGTTGCAAGCGACCAGATCTATCCGGTAATACATGTGATCTACACGAGAAACCTACCGTCAGGATTTCGAGTCTGTATCAGGCCGACGCCTTTGAACGATCGGCGACGTCTGCGCGCTTGGATCTCCGTCACGAGGGGATTCTTGGACGCAGCGAGATCGAGACCAGTGGTTTAAGCCTGCTGAAGGCGAGGTCCTGTCGAAGCCGAACCAGATCGTCGAGGTTAGACGATCAGGAATGGTGGGCGAAGCGGATCTCCTACCGGGTGAGTCGTGTGGGTACTGGAAGTACCATGCTCCTGGGAAGTGGTTCCGTCAAGCTAAAGTTGCTGGCAAAATCAACAATGAGAAAGCGATCATGCTTCTGGATAGTGGCGCCGAAGTGTCCATCTTGGACACTGCCTTTGCTCGTAAGGTGGGGCGCTACATAGACGGAAGTCAGATCCAAGATTGCGTTGGAATTGGCGATAATGCGTACACGACGAATGGAAGAACTCGGATCAAGATCACGTTGGCTGGAAATCTGGTATATTGCTTCGATATCTGGGTCGGCGATCTGTCTGACCAAGAGGCGATCCTGGGCATGGACTTCATGGTCCCCGCTGGCGTACGCTTTGATCTCGCGGATGGCACGATGTGTTTCCCTGACGAGATGCGGATCCAATTTGAGTGGCCGACGGCCACTGTATGGAGACAAGGTCGGCACGATCATGACCAGAGAGTCGACGTGGGTCGAAGTCGGCAAGTCGTGGGAGATTCCGCGCCGCCTGAAGCTGCCAGATCACGAGAAGCTGTGGGTTACCCGCAGCGATCGGTGGGTTCCAACGGTAGTCGCAGGCTTCCTCTATACCTAGTTTTGTTGACATATTAGATAAAATAATACTATTTAATGAAGGTCAAAGACCTGCAATTAGTGTTGGTTCTGCAGGTCCAGGCCAGATCCGCTATCTCCAGATCACCAACATCATCGACAAACGGATCCTCATGCAGGACAACGAACGCGTCGGGATATGGCTGGCTCAGGATCGAGTGCCGCGCCTTCCGGGATACGTATCGGTCGGATCTATGCTGTACATGGAGTGGCAGAACCTGGCCTACCAGGCCACCACTGACGCGCGATATGAGGTATCGGAGCCGGAGGTAGACGAGTGGACAGGTCCCTTGGTGGATCACCCGGAATACCCGACGCCACGAGGAATACTGCGGCGAGGACAAGCGGCGCGGATCCAGTTCGCAACGAGGGGATCGCCGTCGCCGAAGTGCCAGCCAAGAAGTCTGCCGTCTGGCCCAAGTGTCGCGCTGAGCGACCCGCCGTCGAGTCGGTTAGTACCACGGTACGGGTGTCGTCAGGTGTGATGGGTAGTGCGACAGTGCGGGATGGGACGGGCCGATCTTCAGCCACGATCTCAGTGGGTCGGAAGCTGACCCTGGCTCCAAGGAAATCGGCGACGTCGAGCCAAGCCAAAGCGATGTTAACAACGGAATTCAGGAGGCCCAGGATGCCGAAGTACCGCGGGATCCGATGCTGGAAGCGGTGCAGGTGTTGGACACCACGGATCCAGATGATGCGACAGGGGGCGTGGCGCCAAAAGCATTAGGCCGTATCTCAGCAGAAACGGGGCAGGTGCCGGAATATCAACCGGATTCATCAGATCTGGGTCACAGGCAGGCGCCTGGCGCGGATCGTCATAGTGAAACCCAGTCGATCTCGCCGGATCCAAGTCCGGCGACAGGAGCCAGTGCTGTTGAAGATGAGCACGTCTGTTTCCACGAAGGCGGTCAGCTATTTGCATAGGATGTTCAAGCGGAGATGGCCGTTCTATCGGAAGTCGTGCTGACGACTGACGAAGTGACTGTGGAAGAGCTCAACGTCGGTGATCCGACCTTCGTCTTCAACACTAAAGATGAAGAGGAACGCCTGCGGCGGTTGATCTGGCGGTGCGAACACCTGCTCATAGGCAAAGGCAACGCGCTGCCACCGGCAGCCAGAGGCGTCAAGTGCGACATCGATGTCGGGGACGCGGAGCCGATCGATCAGCGTCTGAGGAAGGTCGCTCCGCGATTCAGGGAGAAGCTGGCAGCGCTCATCAAGGGGCTACTGGCGGCCAAGTATATCAAGCACTCCAGATCCCCATGGGCATCGATGATCGTTGTGATCATTATGAAGAACGGCGAGGACATCAGGCTGTGTATTGATTACCGGTTGGTTAATAGCCTGACGAAGCTGATGATCTACCCGATGCCCTTGATCAACGAGCTGCTAGAAGATCTCGACAAGGCGCTGTGGTATTGCTCGCTAGATATGGCCAGCGGATTCTGGGTGGTGGAGATGACGGACCGAGCTCGTGCGATCTCGGCGTTCATCATGCCCTTCGGCCATTTCGAGTGGAACCGCATGCCGATAGGACTCAAGAACGCACCGCAGATCTACCAACGGTTGATCGACAACGCGCTGTATGGATTCGCCCGGATCCCGCGATCCGGATGCCAAGTTCAGCTAGATCTCTTCGAAGGAGGAGGCGAATCGGGCGATCCGGACAAGCCATCGGTATTGGGAAGGAGATCGTACATCGACGACATCCTCATCACAGCAGAGTCATGGGACCAACTATGCGAACGTGTCGATAAGCTGTTGGATGGTTGAATCTCTTGATCAGCGTGACTAAGAGCTACTGGGGAATGCGTAAGGTGGACTACCTCGGTCATCGAGTGTCGATCGATGGCCTGGAGGCGATCCCGAAGAATCTTGCCGCGCTCGTGGATCTGCCGTTTCCGGGATCGTTGCGTGCGATGCAGTCGTTCTTGGACAGCCTGAATTATTATAGCCGCTTCATTGAGAACTACGCGATCTATGCTGCGGTTCTGTATGAGTTGCGTGAGGTGGACTTGGCGGTGATCGCCAAGCCAGGTCAGGTGCGGATCGAGCAGTTGGCTGGAAAGCAAAACCAAGATCTCGTAGATCCAGCTGCAGCGAATCCACGTACCAAGGACGACGACCCCGCGAGCCAGGATCCTGAAGCTGTGGATCCCGAAAGGATGACGGATTGGGAAATATCGACTCGTGATCCAAGCAAAGTGGAATCCTGATGGATTCGTGCGTATCGTGCCCTTACAGCTCTGAAGTCAAAGATTGTATCGATCCCGATCTTGAAGCACTTTGATCCGGATCGACAGCTAGTGGTGATTGTGTATGCGAGTGAATGGGCACGCCGCAGCGCTGACGCAAGAATACGATGGAGTCTATTGCCCGGTGACGTTTATTGGTAGGACGCTGAAGTCTAACGAGCTTAACTACGGCGTGGTGGAAAAAGAGGTGCTGGCCTAGTTGCGGATCTTAGATCTGAACTACAATATCCTGGTCGGGCGACATATCCGGATCCTGAATCGGCACTCTACATTAGCATGGTTGTTCAGATTGCCAGGACTGCTAGAAAGGTTGGGACAATGGACCGCTCTTCTGTCGCCGTGGACGTTGTAGATCGAGAGGTGTACCAAAGGTGAAGACGAGATCCTGGGGGCGATCACATCCAGTATCACGCCAAAATCCGAAATCGACAAAGCACTAATCGCGATCGCTCCCCAGGAGGAACCGCGTCGCAAGATCAGATGACCATACCGATCGTGCGAGCTGAAGAAGAGCTTGTGGTTGTCAGCTTCGATGGATCGGCAAGAGTGAAGCGAGGTGGAGCCGCCTATAGCGCAATCGTATGGCAATTACCGGAGTGGACAGTAATCCAAGCCGAATCGCGATATGCCGACGGACTAACCGTGAATGAAGCGGAGTATCATGGACTGATCCTGTGTCTAGATCTGCTTGAAGATGCGGATCGACAGCGACTGGAGATCTGCGGAGACTCGAATCTGGTGGTACGACAAGTGCGTGGCGAGATCGACTACAAGGCCCGGCGTTGACGTTGCTGAGGCAAAAGGTGCTGAACATAATGCGAGTCTGGCCAGATCACGAGTTGGTACATGTGAAGCGTGCTTGGAATAGCACCGCGGACAAACTTGCGAGTGAGGCGCTCCAGCGACAGCCGAGATCAAAATCGTAGAAGAATCAGATCGGCAGGATCTAATTACGCTGGATCGCTTAGAGGAAATCCTAGTTGTGAAGTCAAAAGACAAGACTGCTCAGATCACGCTGGTTATGACCAGATAGTGACAGAGGACGAGGTCGAACCCCACCGTTTAGCAAGAGAAGTAGTGAAATCACTCCGTATCGAACGGATCCACCAAGCGCAAGACGAGGAGGCGTGGATCTCGAATCTTAACATGTATCTGGGTGGTGATCTCGGTGGACTTTCGCAAGACGAAGCTAGATCGCATGGCAATGAGGCAGAAAACTATGAGGTGGATCTGGACGATCTACTTTATTATTGCCCACCGACCAGGCGGACCTACGAAGAGCGCGATGGTACGATGCGGCTGGCAGTCCCAGAGACTTTGCAAGAAGATGTCTTACACCACTACCATGTGAGTGTGGGAGGTGGCAATCAAGGGATCCGCCGAACCTACCAACGGATCAGAGATCACTTTCACTGGAGAGGTTTGTACAAGAGTGGACAGCGCTACGTGGGCGAGTGCGTAGACTGCGAGACAGGTAACGGCCGGCCGACGATCCAAGGAGAGTCGCCAGGAAACATTCAGGCCACATACCCGTTCCAGATCCTGGCTATGGATCGCATTCCGTTTCTGCCAAAATCGTACAGAGGCAACACAGACCAGTTGATCTGGGTGGACCTCTTCTCGAGATACATGATCGCGAAAGCGAGTTCATCGAGAACGGCCCAGACCATTGCTGAGTCGTATGAGGAGTGTCTGTTCAGGCGGTTCGGTGCTAGCGAGGCGATCCGCCACGATCGCGAGCCTGGATTTTTGTCCGACTTCTTCTGGACATTCTACATAATCCTGGGGCAACGGCAACGGGCTACGATGGCTAATCAACCTCACGCGAACGGAACAGCAGAACGCATGGTACAGACAATCACGCGAGCTCTGAAGATGTATGTACAAGATCCAGACCAGCGGGATTGGGACGAGTACGCCGAGAGGCTCACGTTTGCGATCAATACGGCCGCGGGGAAACCCCTTTCTACTTGGTACAGGGTTGGGATCCACGATCCACGCTCGAACACGATCCTCCGTGTCACACAGATCACCAAGGTGTCCTCCTGGAATTGCATTCCTCGACCGGGGTGATCAGAATGGCTAAGAGACCTAGGCTTTATCCACCACCTGGATATGTGGCAGCGGCAGCTGATAATTTGGTCAAAACGTGACTCCAGGGAATGGAGGTGAGCATGACTAGCGCAAGACAGGAAGAAAGACAAGCACTCTGGGGTCGCTTTAAGCGTAGCCTCAGTAGCGAGACACTGCGTATCAAGCTCTTGTCCTGCACTGTGACATACCACCTATCCAGCCTGGAGGAACACCGCTGACCATCCGAGCCCGAATACCAATGGGAATGGTGCGCTACAGCATATTCTTTGAGCGCCGTTGCATTCTAAATCGTTGGTAATTATTAAAACCCGCGTCAATTAAACCGTCCCTTTCCAGGAAGAGCTCTAGACTCCGGACCCCCACATCTTGCCTTCCACTGCTACCATGTCTGTCATCTACCGTAAGAGAGACGCAGTTGAAATCGCCTCCACAAGCCATTGATACTCCCTCTGGAAAACGTATTTTCCCAGGTCCCTTAAGAAGGCTACCCGTGCTGGACCAGCGGAAGGTGCGTATACATTAATGAGTAACCACTTGTGACCTGCTAAGTCTCCTGTTGCCATTACCAAATGTTCATTCCAGTACTGCTCTCCCCATTTCTCCAGTCGACTCATAGCCCTGTAGGGGTTTCTGAGTATCGCCACTCCAGCTCTTCTTTCAGTCCCCAACGACCAGAGGGAGTAATTGGCTGCCTCCGTATATTTATAACCCCAGAGCGCTGCGAATTGCTTGGCTGCGCTCTGTTGTTCGTCTTTTCGTAGGTGCGTTTCTTGTAGGAAGACAATATCTTTCAGGCCGCGCTCTTTTTTTTCCTCAGTCCTTCTAGTTTTCGCCTATGTTGTCTGTCACTGTGGCTAACCCGCTGACGTTGTAGGTGGCTAGACCCAGTGTGATCTCATCCCGGTGAAGGTGCCTGCGTTCTCTCCGTCGTTCTCGCCCCCGTCCTTCAACTCGCTGTTGGAGTTTGCGCCCATGTCTGTCGAAATTCCGCTGTATCATCCTCTGCTTATGATTTTCCACCACTGTCTGAAAGAAATCTCCAATATGTGTTTGGTTCCTTCCTATCATAGGTGAAGATAAGCTTTAGTGCCTTAAAGTATCATTAAGACTTCCACCTACTTGATCATTTGATGGTTGCTGCTCGGGAGTGGTAGTTGGATCCACCTCCTGCTTAGATTCAGCCGAAGCTCTCTCCTTAGTCCGATCCGCGGTCAAGTCCTGCCGGCCCAATGGTTTAGCATTGCGAGAGATTGCTGTTTTTTTTGGCTGCCTTCCGTATAGACTTGAGTTCGTGGGCCGCCGCCTTTGTATGTTTGATGTAGTCATAAGGGCGTGCTCGAGAACAAGTGAGTGACCTATTACGAGAACCGATCTCAGAACGTGCCGAACAGCATAGCGATGTGGTCCGACCTCATCAGATCGACGTGGGATCTCGCGTTTGGCTCTACCTGGATCGCGTTAAGGAGGGATACGCCCGCAAATTGGCACATCTCTGGCATGGCCCGTTTCGCGTGATCAATAAGATTGACGAGCATGCTGTGAAGATCGAAACGTCAGGTACAGGTTATCACTTGTTACCGGTGGTGCATGTCTCTAAGCTAAAGTTGATCAAGGAGTTTCCTGATCGCCCGAGGGCACAGTTGGCTGCGCAAGGCACGGATCGGCTGGACTTTGATGAGAGTCTACTACTAGAGGATAGCTGGATCCAGGATCTGAGGGATGACAAATACGAAGTCGAACGGATCTCGGATATGCGAACCGGGAAGAAGGTTCGATATGGTCGAATCTATCGAGAATTCCTAGTGCACTGGCAAGGATATGATGAACCCACTTGGGTGGATGAGGCAGATCTCAATTGTGGCGCCCTGTGCACGAGTTCTTGCGTGATCACGTGAACCTGAATCGGTTTAACGTGATGCAGACCCACGAGTAGTGGACTGCGATCCGCTAGCTCAGGAGTGGCTGAGTTGGTGGAGATGAGTTGAAGGATCTACATGAAGGATGTAGATCGGTGGATTGGGTTGCATGTTTACGTGTGGAGAATTTCACGATGAAGAATGGTGCTAAGGACTCATGAACTACGGATCCCTGGAAATGTGGTGATCCAGACCGTGACTCTACGAAACGCGTGTATTTGAAACGGAAGCGATGGATATCGAAGCAGACATATATTGATCGAATCAAGAGGATACTTGTGACTACAACCATGGCACGAGATGTGGCATCGTCAAGGTGTGTTGGACGCGCGAACGCTGAAGAATTTGTCGACCAGACGCGGGATCCGGTATGCATGGTGATCTCCAGACGAATCCCGGAAGTAGTTGCACCATGGATCGGCAGCATCACAGTCGCGTAGAGTCTCCACCAGATTGGTGGGCTGACGGCGGTGAAGCTGAGGATCGGCTAAGTTGGCACGACGGGCTTCGATCCCTGGGTACCAAACGACATCGTCGGTATTTTTCGGAAAGTGCATGAAGAACGGATTCAGTAGCAGATCCAGATCGCACCAGCCCTCTCGCATCGCTATGATGAAAAGCCGTAGGATCCCTTTCCATTTGCTGCCAGCAAGCGATTGACGATTGCTGCGTTTCTTTCGGTACTCTGCCAGCCACGGATCTGGCTTGCACATACCCTTGGTGATCACGAACGAGTGTGTGGACTCCCAATAGATCAAGAACTCGCTGCTCTCGTAGCCTTGGTACCGACCGATCACAAGTCCGAGTCGCCCGTCAGTGTCGATCTCGAAACTAATGCATAGATACACCCCTCCAAGATATCCCAAGGCGTCTCGTTCATCAGAGTCTTGACGTTACCCTCGGTAACCAAAACTTTCCAGATACTCGCTCGCCGCAGGCCGGGGCCCGTTGGTGCGGACAGGGAAGATCCACTCGGGACGAAAGGGCAGCGCCGGGAACAGCAGGTCCACAGTCAGCTTGTCGATCGTGACGTCGACCAGCGAAGCCATGAGCCACGGATCGAACTCGGCTATTGACATGTGCCGAGAGCGGGTACGGCCTGGAATGCACTGAGAGTCAGGGCGAATGGTGCTATAGGCGTCATGGGGCCACTCGGGGAAGTGTTGCCCGCGCCACTAGTTCCACCGATGCTACCTAGATGAGAGCGATTTGGAGAGCGCGGAGATCCCGACGCTAGATCGATGGGAGCCGGATCTGGATCACCACCATTGTCTGGATCCTCTGGGTCGTTCGGGCCAGATCCCGACGCAGTCTTATTGCGGCGCGGAGTGGCATGCTGCCGGCGGCGCTCTTCGGATCGGGATTGGGAAAGCGTTTGCAGCGGCTGTTCTTCCAGTACGAAATTAGCCATCTCGGCCGACTCTTCATCCTCCTCCCCATCCTCGGCGTTCGGCTTGGTAGCCTTGTTTTTGCCTTTCCTGGTCGGAGTACGGGCTCTACTTGCGTCTGGCGTCATGGAGGACGCTGGCTTGGGCTTATGCAAGCACTTAGGCGGTGTCGAGGGAGGATTACTAGCTTGGGGCGATGACGGGACCTTGCCATCCTCACCGATGTAGAAATCAGGGTCCTCGTTATCGTCAAACGAGAGGGGACGAGAGATCCGCTTGTTGGGACGGAAGGTAGAAGATCCTGGAGGCGGGGACTTGCTTCGAGGACGCTTCGAAGAGCCGGATGACGACGCAGGCGTGGGACCGTGCACCACCGACTGCTGTGAAGCGGCCGATCCGGAACGGGATGATCCCCCGGATTTCGAAGGCGCTGGATCGGAAGGTCGCGAAAAAGAAAGAGTCGTCGATCCCCGGGCAGCGAACTGCCGGGGGGGGGGGGGGGGGTGGAGCTGGCGCCGATCGCAGCGGCAACAGAAGCGAGTCGAGCTAACGCGGAATCGTGCTCTCGACGGAGGTCGTCTCGTTCATGCTCGACCTTCTGAAGATCGGATCGCAGTGTCCGACACTGACCTTCGATCTCGGCCACTTGACTCTTGAGTCTTGCGACGGCTTGGCGGGTGGATGCCAGTTTGGCACCTTTTAACGCAGGAAAGAATCAACAACAAGACACCGGACAAGGAGCAATAGATTAGCACTTACGCAAGTCGGAGCTCTGAGCATTTTCGAGATCGGCATCCCGGAGAGCATCATCTCGTTCTCGGATCATGCGATCGAGATCGGCCTGGATGGCATCGCGGCGTTTACGAGTGCTCCGAAAATCGGTGAGCGTCTGGACAAGCGTCTGTCGCCCGTCTCGCTCGCTGATTATTTTAGCCAGAGAACTCTTCAGTTCAGCGAGCTGTTTGTACACGCGCCGATAGTCAGCAGAGGATATGCTGAGCATCGATCCAGAGCCGGAAGTGGCGGTACTGGCCGGCGGTGAGATATCTTGGGACGTTTGAGAAGGAGCCGTTTGGGATGCGATTTGGGCCTCTGCGATCTGCAGTGCAGCTTTGACCCGATCCAACGAGTTCTCGGTCCTCTGGAGCGGATCTTCGGCGTCCAAGCAGCTCCGATCGGCGGTATCACGCTGGACCTGGAGATCCAAGATCTCGTTGTGCGCGTGATCCATCTCCAGGGCCAAACGATCGTTCTCAGACATGAGATTGTCCCGAAGCCCAGTGAGTCGATCCACAACCTAGCAGCTGGATCTGAGTCTGTTGTAAGTCTATTGATCTTGAGAGTCGGGATCGGGAGGCCGGACGGCACCCAGGGAATCTCGGAGATGCGCCAGTTCACTCTGTAGTTCATGGACCTCAGCAACCCGATCAACCTTTTATCGCTCAAGTTGACGGATGTCTCACACCTGCCGGAGAACGGTAACAGTCGATCGGCGTTGCGTAGCCACTCCAGTATCGCGATCTGCCTGCGCATTTCGCAATTCAGCCGTGAGTTGGGCTGCCCGGGCCGATAACTCTCGAATCATGAGGCACAAGCTTCGCGGAGAAGTATCCGCTGGGGGCGTTGTCGGCTGGGCGGATTCGGAAGACGCAGAAACCGGCTGATGAGGCAGCGTAAGCGCTGGCAGCGACAGACGACGAGGATGTAAAGGGGCGGACCCGGACGCTGGCGCCGCTGATGCGGGTTGGGCGGCTTGGGGCGACGGCGGGCGTAAGATCATGGCCGTAGACATGCGGTCTCGAGTGGAAGCCGGGGACGGCGATCGGGAAGCCGACGGCGATGGCGAGGGTGGCGCATCCCGCAGGCCAACACATGCTGGAGCCAGCCGGAGTCCGACATGACGGCGAAACGCGTTGGCAGACGGAAGACGGGGAGGTGACACCACCAAGCAGGTGGCAGTGTGGTTGAAAGTGGCGAAATTGCGAAGTGAATGCGTGGAGCGATGCCATTGGGCGGCAACAGCTTCACGCAGGAGGCAGCTGTGGTGAAGCGGATTCTGAGAAAGGAGAGAGAAGGATGGATCGTGACCTGATGGACAATATTCGACCCGGCCGTTTCTCCAAAGAGTGACCACTGGAGATCCGGTTGGACAGAAGAGACGATCTCCTAAGGACTATAGAATAGTGGTGTACCTCCCCGACGGACATCAAGCGGGTGCGGTGCCAGATCAAGCAGTAGCGTAATGCTTAAGTCCGATTTTTTTGAAGCGACGCCACATGTTTTGGTGTCGCATCTTTGACCTCTGGAAGACGTGGGGGCGCCGCGTATAAGAAATTAACCTGAACATTATTAGCACTAGCCACACGACGAGCGGTGGCAACGTCTCCAGCTACGGCGGCGGCCTGCTGATCTTGCAGCGCGTCAGCTGCCTTGCGCACTTCTTTGGTTTCTGCTGCTCGCGTTCTCACACTCCTTCGCCTGCTGCTTGGCCACCCAGATACGCTTCTAATTGGCCTTACTGGACAGATGGTATTGTGCCTTTCTGCCAAAACGCCCTCCGATTTAAGGTCCTACGTAAAACTTCTGCTCCAACGTAGGGCCCCATAAAACCTACCCTGGAGGCCTGCAAAGCCGAATAATATAAAACGGCAAAGCTGCAACAAACGTTATTTGACTCCATGCTAAATACCGTGGCAATAGGCACGTAGCTCTATCTTCTTGCGTAGCGTGAATCTTGCTATAATTGCGATACAGAGTGATACTAGTACAGTAGTAATGTATACTACGTAATATACGTTTGAGTATGAATATCACCAGTGCTCCGAAAAGCCAGGGCTATCTGTGCACCTACAATATTGATCTCGTCCGCCGGGCCTACGAAGGAGAAAATGGCAAGCGAAAACTGCCATTCGGGCCTTAATGTCTAAAACGGCCCTCTTACGTAAGATCAGGGCTCTAACGTTAGCTGGACGCTTCAGATACCCAGTAATATAAATCGTTACCATCATCAGAGCAAATCCTATGTAAAGCCCTACACACTCCTTCTTAGGACCAGCTTTAAGAGGCCCGATTGGCCGAAGGCTGAGAAAGGCACACTACGCTTCTGGCCCAGGAACTTTCTCGACATCGTACATTGGACAGTAAATATGAGTTCGAGCCTTGGTAGTGTGAATTCTAGCCTTAATTCTCCATATTTGTGCTATTATAACAGCCAATCAGCAACAAACCAGTACACTCTCTTGATTGGATAAAACAGTATCCCTTACCCTAAAAAATCATTATGTCCTTGGCAGAGCTCGTACCCGAACTTGAGTCGACAAGTTTTCGGACTGAACATGGGTACCCGAACTAAATATAAATAACAAAGTCCAAAACAAAAGCACTAAAATAGGAGGCAGGGTGTGGCAAAAACCGTCTATTATCCCCCAGAAAAGTATTTTTCATGGACAGCGACTGCAGACGACTGCGTGCTTTTTCACTATCGCCCAGTTGCTTCTTCAGTCTGCCTACTTCATCTCGCAGCTTGCTGTTCCCCTCCCGCCGTTTCTAGTCAATTTCTTTCAAGCGAGTCGTAAAACTCATTAATCGCCTTGGACACGTACTGATGCGACTCGGAGATCTCCTGCGCCTTGCGCTTGCGATCGCTGTTGTTGAGCACTCAGATCTTTGCCTTGGTAGCGCGTTCCTTCGCGGCAAATAAAGGCAACACGGAGGAAAATGACAAGTGAGGAGAGTTTCCAAAGTCAGCACGCAGGAAACTGAGAAGTGAGGAAAGGTTCCACATCCAGGTGGGGCGAGGTGGCCGAAGATCATCGTCGCGTAGCCTCCAACTGTAGCATGGCATGCACGGCACGGCATGCTACAGTTGAGAAAATTGATTTAACCACTTCAACAACAAATTAGATCTGCGTTATTGAAGAAGCTGAAGAAACAGTCGCAAAGATCCGAAGAACTGCATTTTTAGTACCAACAAACATCTCAGCTTACTTCAGATTTCAGCCTGAAGCAGCCTGGCCAGTTTGGCAGCCTCGTCTCTTTCAGCACTTTGTGTGGTGATGAAGCTTTAAATTGGTGGAAACTTTCGAAATGAAGCTTAGCAATGATTGAGGGTGCTCGAGACACAATGTGGCTGAGGGGACTTTGTGACGAGCTCAAGTGGCGGTATGGAGCTCCAACGCTCTGGTGTGATAACACAGCAGCGATCTCCTAGTCGAAGAAGCCAGGTAAACACCACGGAAGCAAGCACATAAAAAATCGCTTCCACTACGCGCATGACCTACGAGATCGTGACTTCTCTCCGTCCGTCATTGCCGTACAGATGAAATGAGAGCAGATAGCTTTACGAAGCTACTCGCTCAGTCAAATTCCGACACTTCCGATCACTTCTTGGTGTCGTACATCGTGACAAGCGGATTGCCGACACGGAAGATGCAGTTGCTGAAGATGGTGTCTTGCTGTGTGTGATGGTCGCCACGCAATTAATCACGAGGTCCGTATGTTCAAGCACCACGAAGTTCGTGAAGTATGGGCGGCAACGAAGTTCGTGTGCGAAGAATAATCCACGAAGTTCGTGACGAATGCGGAGGTACAATGGTCGTATCCATCCAAGTTTGTTTGTTCGTGCGACTAGCGAGGTTCGTCATCGCAGAACTGATATGATACGAGTAGGGGGGGGGGGGTATCGGAATTTCCTCTGTTTTTATGCTTGCTATCATTAGCCAAAGATGTCGAAGACGTACAGAATATCTTTATTACATGTAGGATCGATAGCTCGTTTGAGAGAGTGGCTTACTTCCAGTTATGCCAACTCCCACACAAGCCTCTCCAGAAGCCCAGATCCCAGAGGCAGCATTAGGCCCGCCATCCAGCGTTCAGGTTCTTCATCTGTGCAACGTGTACTAGCAAACACGACCAACAAACAATAGGATATGCGACAGCCACCGGGTGTTGAGCCGTTGCACAAATATCGAGTTCTACATCCCGTGAAATGTACGTTGGTGGCTGGATTCTGTAGCTTTTTTCAGAAACAACAAATCGTCCCCGCAAAAAGTGCATTTTTAGAAGGGTAGGGCTTTATAAATCTCCTTCTAGATATCCATTTTTAAAAGCTCCAGATATCGAATTCTAGAAAGCAAAGTAAATTCCAAATCGCTTTTTACAGGGTTACGTTTACATTTGTGACTGTGTCATGAGCTCCTCAACGTCGGTCGACCGTGACGGCGACGTGGTCATTGCCGTCTCCATGGCTGCAGCTACCTCTGTCACATCGTCTCATTCTCTTCCCTCGCGTCTTCTCTCCGTCATAGCTGCTGGCGAGCTTCCAGTTCTTCCTGATGGCATCGCTACTAGAGACTCAGATGAGGCTCTAGATGGGCTGTTGGCCCCCTTCCTGCCGCTCATGACGCGTCTCCAGAGCTCACGCCGCGCCTGTTCTACTTCTCGTTCTCTCCCTAAATCGACTGTTCTGGACGCTACGCTTCTTCGCGTCGAAAAGTCCTCGAAATGGCGGCAATACGCCCAAGTGTTCGCTGATCTGACGCCGTCCCAGCTTCAATCGGCCGTAACTCCCGACTCCGTAGCCGCATTTCGCCGCTTCGAGCGCGGCTCTGAGGCTGAACGAGTGAGAATCGTATTATGGGAATGGCTACTTGCCTCTCCTGGAAGCTTGGAGACCAGCGAGCTCTTCTTGAACGAGATCTACCAGGAAGAAGTCGCCGCTATTCTCGTGCTGACTCTAGCCAGTCCGAAGCTCCAGACGCAGTCCCTAGCAGCTCAGAACCCTCTGGGCATCCAGGCAGTGACTCGAAAGGCTTTATCAGTGCCTGTGGGCCCCATACTACTCTCTAGACTGGCCGTAAACGACCCCTCGTGCGTCGAGCAGCTTATGGACGCAGTCGTGGCGGTGGTGGTAGAGTCAACCCCGAAGGACAAGACCATGGCACAGCAGGAACAGGACGCGCTGAGTTCCACCACGTCCGTACTGGAGAACGCACGGCAGGCGTGTGTACTATTGGCCAAGCTTTCGCCTTTGTATACAGCGAGACTGAAGGAGAAACTCAGTAAACAGTCCACATCTCTGCATTGTGCAGCTATGGCACTGGAGCTATTAACGATAAGCACAAGAGAGGACGTGAGTGTGTTCATGTACCAGTGGCTGAAGACCGATGGAGCGCCTGGATCAGCTTTAAGGACGTGTCAACAGCTTGCAAGTCGCGAGATTGCGACCGGATCGAGTGGATTCCAACAGGATGTGGCCAAGAATTTGACGAAACTTCGTCTGATGCTGTTGGAAACGCTGGACGCGGCCAACTCTAGCGTGTCTCCCTATGAATTGACTGCAGCACTAGGTGTCTGTGTTGGTCTTCAGGTACTTGGCAGCTTCCAGCTCACGGAACCAGAGCAAATTCGACTGTTAAAGAGTTTGGACAAGATTGCTACGTCTTCGTCGTCGACGCGTTCAATTAGCCTGGCGTTTATTATGGTAGTGCTGCTGTGGTATCCTCAGGCACCGGCGCTCAGCAAGGCTCCTGGCCAGCGTGACGAACACACCAAGACTGCAGCGACTTTATCTCAACAAGTACTGGTTGCGCTGTTTCAAGCGCGTGATGCGGGCGCTGGACCGTTGTTCATCGTGTCTGCAGTGTTGTTCTACACGAAAGCCCCCGCTCTTGTTCCGTTCCTCGCGTCGGTGATCGGATTCGACGGAGACTTGACGACTTCTGCTGGATACGGCATGCAGGTGCAACAAGCGTTGCGTGCAGAGTATCTTCACATCTTCGGAGATGTCGTTCTCAAGCCGATTCTTACGGAAAACCTCCTGGCTCGTGAGGTGCTGACGTTCTCGCCTGTTCCTCGCGTTTCGGCGTTGGATGCATTGGCATCAGGTCACGGACAACACGAGCTAACGCTGCGTGGACTGCATGGCTTGTTGTGTGAGAAATCTTTCTTACGACACCATCATGGCCATCGACTGGAAAGCTGGTTGGCTTCTCAGATTGGAGAGCAGGTCGCTTTACCTGTCCACCCGCTACTTGTGAGTGTTCTGCTGGAGTGGATTGAGAACTACGTTATGGCTTTCGAGTACCCCATCGCCCAAGCTCCTCGTCGACTTCAGTTGTCGATTGTTCCTCTACGAAGCTCCACGTTGGCGACGTGGCTTGCGGCGCCGTGCTTGGGAACTGCGTATGACCCCAGTAAAGGACAGGACCATGAGTTAGCATGGGCACGTGGTGTGTTGGGACTTACGTATGCGTTGCAGTTTAACCAGCGACTGCGTCACGCCACCATGGTCGCTGGAAGTAAGCTCAGCAGTCTAGTTTCTACTCCGTCCGTGGCGTCCGGTGCATCAGTCTCGACTGCTGGCGCCGATATCTGTCTGAGCTACGATCTCACCGCTTTTCCTCTTCGCAATATCGTAGCCGAGGCCATTGCGCACGGTGACCAAGGTGGAGCCTTCGAGTACGTGGCTCCAACACTGCTGAAGCTTATGATCGAGGAACACCCGCAGCTTTTCGATGCTGCCACGACGTCCTCGTCATCGGGATCAACATTGCAGTTACTGCCGCTAGCTGACAGTCCTCGGGATATCGCAGCGCGTGACCTGGTCAACAATTGGTTCCGCCGTCGCCGTAAATGCGGCGAATTGCCAGTGGTTCGCGTTTTGGACTCTCCTGTTTGCTGGACAGCAGTACAAAAGCTGCTGTTAGAACTCCAGTCAGCGCCGATCGACGTGGTGATGCGAGAGCTGCCCGTTCTAGTGGATGGATTCCTCCCCTATGCAGTGGTGTCATCTCAAGATTCTCCCAATTCAGCGGCTGCCTTCTGTTCTCAACTCGTAGCTCTGTACGAGACACGTGCTCGTCGTGAACAGGGACCAAGTATGTCGCTACTGATGAGACTGGTGCACGCACTGTGCTTCCCGGACGTACTGTGGCGCCAGCAGCAGGCTCAGACTGTTCAAGGAGGCGCGTTTCAAGTGCTGACGTACATGCAGTTGCTGGAGGAGCCATTCCGCCTTGTGGATGACGCTCACGATGGCCTATTCTGTCAACCGGCATTGCTACGTGTGTTGCTGGGACTTGTTCGAGACGTTCGAGCAGCAGCGAATGTTCATGTGGCCAAGTGTGATCCAAGCTTGGCGTCAGTGGAAGGTACGAGTGGATCGTCATCTACTGCAGCCAGTGTACAGCAGCACCAGCTTGTCCAGGATTGTTTGCTGATACATGGCCTTCTCAAGAGACTTCTATCGCTGAGATCGGAACCAAGAGACAACGACGTGGCAGAAGAGAGTCGTGCTCTGCTGTGTGGACTAGTGAACGAGTTGCTAGCTGCAGACGCAGATGCTGAGGCTTCGTCTCC
Source organism: Phytophthora tentaculata (assembly GCA_033557915.1). Taxonomy (NCBI): domain Eukaryota; phylum Oomycota; class Peronosporomycetes; order Peronosporales; family Peronosporaceae; genus Phytophthora; species Phytophthora tentaculata. The sequence goes on along the minus strand of JAUCEA010000020.1, from coordinate 4,922,059 downwards.
ACGTCTACTACTGGCTATTCACACACAGGGCTACGATGCCTCTCTGGTTCCTACGTTAGTCGCTAGCGTGCCGTCTATGAAGCTGTTGTGGGATCACTGGATGGCGGCGGCGTCAGGATCTTCATCCTCTCGCTCAGTCACACCAGGAACGAAGCCGCTGATGGAGTTTGTGGCGGAAGGAGCTGAGAAGGACTTGCCCAAGTGGCGATTCCGACTACGCGTGGTGCTTTCATTGTGTGCAACGCATCTCTCGGGCAGTCGACAGAGTGCGGCGATGCAGCAAGCGCTTCGTGTGGTATGGAACAAGATACGCAACGGCGTTGGAAGCTCGGGCGACAATAGTGCTGTATACGTCAGTCTCTTGAGCGAGATCTTGCCTTGGATCGTGGACGCATGCTCGCAGAACGCAGACCTCAGCGCAGAACTCGTACATTTCTTACTCAAGCTGCAGAGACAGCAGCAAAGTGGATCGAGTACCAAGGGAAGGGACCGGAGAGTCACAACCGGGAAGCCTCAAGAGCAACGACAAGTGCTGGCGCAAGTGTTACGTGATACTTACGCTTCTTTACTCCAGCAGATCTAAGTGGCGTGAAGCTGGCAGAGTAGGTGAACTGAACCGGTAACAATGACGGTATATTGAATCTTCAGTAATGAGGCTAATTATGAGATGCTAATTATTTCCGGCTGCTAGTGATGAAACGTCCCAGACTGGGTCAGTCCAATCGAGTCTGTTGTGTTGAAGCTGATAGGGATTCATGAATGGTAGAACGGTGGTATCTCGCTCCGACAAAGTGTCAGCCACATCAGCAGCTGCTCCAACAGGTTCAGGGATATACATCGCATCATCGCCCAGAGTCTTAAGTCCAACCAGCGTGAGGTCAGATGAGACTATTGCTAAGGATACGGACGCGTGGAATGAAGTCGGTAGCGGCACTGGACTTGCGTATTCGATTAAGGTCAGTGCTAGCTATTCCTCTGTCGTCTCGCTCGTGTTGACTCAACATTGCGTTAGACTTTTGGACGGAAGAAGCTCGCTCCCGATCGACTTGATCCTCTTGGCGGCGAGTTTCCACGTCGTCGACGTCATCAACACAAGCAGCGCCACTTATCTGTCGCTCCGACGTCCGGTATTAGTCCTTACTTACCGCGTGTAGCAAATGCAGCTACTCCTGAAGATTCGGACGAAGAAGTGATCCAATTGAGACGCCTTAATGCCCATCTATCATCGAGTGAGACAGTGGAAGAGTGGATCCGATCGTACCAGCTTGAGCGCGGACATTTCGCGTCATTTGCTGTATTCACCGAGGTCAAGCTGGACGAGGTACAGGAAACGTACGTTGAGCAGGTTGGAAGACCAAACGCTGTGGAGGCAGCAGCGTGTTGTGCAACGTTACTCAAGATGCCAGGCATCGTGGGATGCTACAAGACGTTGCTGGAGAAAATGTCGGCGGGGATCCAAGCTGCGATCTATCTCCCTGAGTCCTCGCTGACTTCAGTCTCGACAGATTCCACGTCTCCAAGTGCGATGGCTACGCTCGTTCAGAGTTTCTACTCTCGGACTCCGTACTTTGAGCGCGTCCGGGATCTCGAGAAGACAGTCCTTGCAAGTCGAAGTATCACGGATCCAAACGTGCTGAAGGCAGTGACTATAGACGACGTAGCTCGGATTTTCCAGTATGTGCCGTTCCCTCACGTGTTGGCAGGCCTTGCGAAGGTATACGCTTCGAACCCAGCAATGCTAGACCAGCTTATCACGGCTCTACAGGACCAACAAGGGCTGCTATTACTGAGTCGAAGGGATGGTAAAAGTGTGGATGACCCAGACTACCCTGTACATGTTCCGCTTGTCACGAGTGCTCAGATCTGTCGTGCTATCACTCACAACACCGCGACTTTCAGTTCCAGTGGTCGAGATATGATCCTCTGTGCCATCGTGGACTTGGTGGACACGAATTCGTTCCGTGACGTGTACCAGCTCTTCGATACTCACGGGAAAATGAGCTTCCTGCACCATCTGAGCTTTACGGAAGGAATGGACCAGCTGGAGTTGGTTGTCGATGCCCTGCCGAATGCGGGCGAGTCGCTCTTTCGATTGTATCTCGCCACGTGCTCGGGTCAAGTGGGCGATATACCGGACGGAAAAGCATTGGGGGATGGACCAAGCTCCAAGGATGTCTTCTACTCGAAGTTATTGGGCTCGGATATGGAGTTTCTCTTTATAACTGACTTAGCAGGTTACCTAACAGAAGCGCAGTGGCATTTATTGTCAAAGGAGTTTGAGAAAAACGAAATTGGACGCAAGACTCGCAAGCAGCGCGAGACTAGTATCAAGACAGCAGACGTGAGTTCTGAGACCGAAGACGCAAACGAGAAGCACTCGTTGTTGTCCGCTTCTGCTTCAAGCGACCGCTTGATGATAATGATGACCTACCTGCGTCACCAGAATTTCTCCAGTGCTCAAGTGCTGCAACTAGTGGCGAATACGTTCCTCTCGAAGCTGGAGAAAAAGGAGTTCAGTCAGCTATTCGACAAATGTTGGGCACAGTTTCCTCTCGATAGTCAGTGGTCCAAAGCGCTAGCGGTGGTTCAGGATCTTGGGAGTGGGAGTTCATCAACACTTGATATAAATCATGAGCAGATTGCTGCTATTCGTTTGAAGATGTTGAAGAAGATCTTTATGATGTTGACACGAGAGGAGAGGGCTATGTGGATGGACCGCATCAATGTCAAGTACCCGACTGAGAGCTACAAGAAAAAGATCCAGGATCTGAAAGATGCTGTTACTGTCGCACTTAATACGCCGCCAGATCTAAGTGATCCGTCAATACACATCGCTCGTATGAAGGCAGACCTGAAGATGCGGTGGCTGGAAGCTATTCTGGACTGTATATTGAGTGACAATGAGAGTTCAGCGAGGCTGGCTGCGCTCAAGCAGGCTCTCCAGCCATTTGCAGACGGGAAGATGCCGACACCGCCGGCACCGCCACAAGAGGTTAAGCCAACGCCGGCATCGGCTGAAGAGATGCTGGATCAGTTAAGTGCTGCTGACAGAGCTGCATTAGTGGCCAAGCTGGCCCCTCCACCAATAGATAAGCCTCCCTTGGCGAAGGTTATGGTTGATGGTGCTGTCTCACCTGTTAAAGAACTCGATCAACCAAACGTCCAAGTGGAGACGAGCTCTGAGATCCAGAAAGCTTTAAAGGAAATTCTAGATCGTCGGTCTGAATCGCAAGTGCTGGAGTTGCTACAAGGTGCACTCGAAGAAGTACACGTGCACACTGACGCTACCGTTGAAACTATTGAAACTACTGGAGATGAACAAGCAGACCAAACACTAACCCACAACATGTCTCGAAGACTTAAACGCAGACTCACAGCTGTGACTGCTGTCGCTGAGCCGATCGAATGGCACGAGTACGTCAAAGTCGGTTGCCTTGACGTTGGCTGTCAAACGTATTTCGAGATCGAGCATACATCGGATGATACAGTTAGTCCGCTTGGGCTTGGCGTTCCTCACGCTACTATCTCGGATCGTGAAGCTTCCCGGGTGTCGATATCACCGATTAAAAGCACACATGTGGTGCCGTTAACGTTGAACGCACTGCTGGGTAAGAGCGCTGTAGGAACGGGTGGGAAAGGCAAGAAGGAGAGATACCAGAAGATCAACAGCGTGGCCGTGCCTCGAGCTATTTCCGGACTCATCACGTCGTGGCGCATGAACACAGATCAACTGGTCCAGTTCGCGAAAAAATCTTTGGCGAATGTTCTTAAGATCATTGGAGATGCATACAGTGAGATGCTGACGGCTACGAAGCGCAAGGCACAGCAACAACGGCTGCTGTATGCCACTCCACGCGGCAGTGGTCGAATGCTAACACTTTCGCAGATCGTGTACCAGTCTTTCCTTCACAGCTATGGACTTCCGTCGATTGCCGACATGCACTTGTTAGCTTTCTCGTGTGCGATTGAGGTCTACCGGACGCAACATCTTCGTGTCGAGTACTTCGCAAGGTTTTGCTTCGAAGAAGTGCCTAAATCTGAACTGACGAACTACTTGGAGTTTCTCGAATGCATCGTGTCGGATGATTTAGCTGGAACAACGACGATGGCTAGCCATCGTCCAGTTACACCGACCTCTACTAGCGGCAATACCGGTAATTCACGTGGTATGACTCAACCAGTTGCCTCGAAGCGATCGCGCTTTGTTCCTCGACTTACCGTTCCAGACAAGGAGAACTGGTTAATCTCTGTTGATCGAGCGCAGGAGATCGCTCAATTGTGCTTCCGCGATATGCGGAAGACAGCAGTGGTCGCGTTTTGCGACAACTTAGCGACCATCGCAGCTCATGGAAACTCAACAGCGATAATGCCGCCTCCAGGCATAATTGGATCGATAGCCGAGACAACAAGTAGCGACCAAGTGCTGAACGTTGATCACTTACTTCAACTGGTGGTAACTGAGTGGAGACTGGAGCAGCTTCGTCGCGAGCGCCATTTACTCGATGCATTCCGTGCTGGAGACGTGAATGGCGACGGACAGTTAACGTCAGCGGAGTTCACCCAGATCGTCCTGTCCATTGATGCTTCTCGAGATATGGGCGACATTTTACTCATGTACAGTGATACACTGCGTCGTACCGAGTGCGATCAGATAAACCCCGAGATTTTCTTACAAGTCGCACGTGAACACGAGCTAGATCGCGTGGTCTGGCAGGGTGACGGAGACTTGTTCGGTGTAGTAAACGAAGTGACCGACATGGAGGCGACGTGGGCCCATGTTCGAGGCTTTTTTGTGGGTACTCTGGAGGCGTTGGCTCGAGATTTACCGTCTACACATTTCCTCCGTGTGTGCGAAGGCGCTGGATGTGGCTGTCTCAAGTGTCTGCTGGATGGTTACGTCGGCTTTCAGAAGATGCGTCGCGAGTTCGCACTCACACAACATCAGCAAAGACACTCTGGAAATCTAGGCCGTCGAAAGTCAAGCGTTGGAGTATCCTCTCAGCTCGTATGGGCACGCTTTTGGCATTTGATGCGCCAACTCTATGATGCTGCAGCTGAGAGTGACGGGCTTGTGACCCCATGGGAGGGTGTTAGATACACCCGAGATCAACCAGTGCTAGCACTGGCCCCGAGGTCTACCAGCCGTCGACGAGACTCGTTGCCGAATTTCTTGTTCCCTGACACTGCACGTATCACCGCCAAGATGAGCCGTGTTCATGATCCAGAAGTTTTTGACGCACCGACAATTCATGCGCAATTCGCACATTTATTGAGTAATGTGTCAGCCAAAGTCACGGAAGCTACGGCACGCTCGTAGCAACCTGTTCCCCCGGCTGTCAGCACAGCGATAATTTCCAATACTTTGAAGCACCAGTTCTCTGGATTTTAATTCAGAGTCCATACAGTGGTCCTACTGGTGCCCATAGTCCGCGTTAGGAGAAGATTCATTAGTTGGGTAGGGTATATAGCTTCGAAAGTTATATGTGCATACATAGATGTTGTTAACCTTCAGAGCAACGCACAATTTTGTTTGACAGTATCAATATGTATTAGAACCATTCCTGCCATCTAAGCCAACGCGAGCCATGAATTACCGTAAACAAAAACACACTTTTTTACAGTGCATGTAAGCAAGAAAGAACCCCCCCCCGATAAGCGTAGCTCGGTATTTGTCGAAGTATACGCTGGCATATCTGCTCAAAATGATTTGAAAATAGGCACCAGCTGGCATTTTACATCTGAACTTCTATTAACAGTGCCCCATTTAACCCGTACGCTATCGAGTCTGTATATATATTGCGGTGGATAACCGGTACTGAATCACTAATGACGTATTGTACGCCCAGCGCAACCTTCGCCCTGCCCGTTATTACTTATGATTTGTCAAAACGAGTTCTCTGAAATTTATTTCAGAGCTAAGGGGGATCAGGTTGGTGTTTCAATTTCCGTAAAATAATAACCCGAGTATTTGTATCCGAAAAAATGCCATAAAACATTCTTGAAAAGTAAGACACAAATACAGTGAGACAGTACCATGATGGCCATTGACATCTACCTGTGTTGGATTAATCAACTAAACAAATGTTACCTGTGTCGTCGCCCTCACGCTTAAGTACGCCTATTTTAATATCGAATGTTGCACGAACTATTCGCGGAAATTTAATACCTGTCTGAATGACGAGTACTGTAAATGGGGGCGATAAGTTTTTTAGGTATCGTTTTGTTCCTGTCGCTCACAGTGTACTGAGTATAGGCGGGGGAAGCATTCCACATATTATGTATGCAGTTGCTGCCTAGGATCTTACACGCGCTCGTGTAGGCGAGAACACTTCAGAAGTACGCGCCGCTCGAGTACTCCATATGAGGGCACCTAGCACTCAGGTTTTCGATAAAGATCTTCCTAAATATCCCAACCGGGAGATGACCTTTAACCTGTCAATTTTCGGACCATTGCTCATGCCCGACTTGCTTTTCCCCAAAGCCATCACGCTAAAAGCCGCGTATTTTTGCCAGTAGAAAGCTAATAACACGGGCGCAAGGCGTAATATATCAATAGCTCACTGATCCAGTTCAGCGCTAAAAACTGCTATTTAGGTAAATTAGACCGGAATTGGAAGATATTTATGGCGCTGTACTTGTTTGCGGTTACTTCCTGCGGAGCCTTGGCTCTTTCTGATCCGCCACTGCGACGGACTTGGGTGTTACTGTAGTAAAACGAAAGTGCTGATTCACATATCAGCAATGCAGATGCTGCGGCTGCGAAGCAGGCGCAGGAGATGCGTCACTACAGGAAATTCCAACCCTCACATCACTAATATATTCTGTCGAGAAATCCCAACCTTCACAACGTGAATAGAATTGGAATCGTTAATGCTAGTACCTGTATTGAAAAGGGCTGGTAAATTTCAGAGCTTCTTCGGGCGAAGCACGACTTTGTGGTTCTGTCTATTGATTCTATTGTTTTGATATATTAAAAAAAAGTAAAATTAAGAGCGTTAAACAGGGCTTGGTTTGGCCTGACAGTGAATAACAAATGATTATAGGTTTGACTCCCGAAAACGGCAAAATTGGCAGGCCTCCTAAAATTAGGCATATTGCGACTTAAATAAAATAAGCTAAATTGTGGACTTTTCGATTTGTATTTTGTTTAAATTACGACCTTCCTTATTCTGTGCTTTTCTTGCCTTGTTGATCGTCAATATTCAATACATATTGAAACTGTGCTGCCCCTCAAGTGGGAGACCTATTGAGCGGGTGCGAAACACGTCCTATATGCCCGATTTCCTCTTGGTTAATGTGAAAGCCAACCCTTCCGCGTACAGACCGGCGCATATGAACATACCGTCCTGTGCCTTGTTAAAAGACGTGTTGCAGCAATAATAGACTATTACTGCGCACGATAGCCTTATCATCGATCTCCCCGCTTACCTCGATATCGAAGTTCACATGCACACATTATATTATTTAAGCTTCACAAAGATTTGCAGACCGCTAGGGCATTCATGCATTCATGTCTTCAACGTACTAGTATATCCTAAACTGCATCACGTGCTGCAATAAGTTTTGTTCAAGGGACTGTTTTCCGCTAGATCAGTGTCTTACGCGTTGTATCATTTTCCTCTCACAGGAGAAGGCGTCACCTCACCAGGGCGAGGCAAGTATAAGTCTCATGGCTTGCCTCGCGCGGTATCAGGCTTCTCATATTGTCTCTAGCTCATCTGGCGAGCATTTGTGGAGTGCCCCAGTCGTTTGGAAGTGCCTGGAATAGTGAATTAAAGCATACCCCCTCTGTTTATCTTGATTTGACTATGAAAGGTTAATCCTTAAATTATGCACTTTTGAAAAACTAAATTCTTTAAACTAGGTTGAACTCGTTGGCGTCTGACGCCTTTTTTGTATGAAAACTTTTGCGTTTTCTGTGCGTCTGTGCGCGCACGAATTCGTTTTATCTCTGGCGACATTTCCATACAAACCGCTGTTATTTTGGGGAATAAGCAAGCTTCAAACAATTTTGTTGGCAACGCACATAAAATGAGTACAGCAAAACACAAAAATCAATACCGCATCGAAATGACTTGTGTTGCACGACGCTAATCGATCAAGAACCGCTAAGCCAACAGTACCGAGAGATCAAGCGCAAGAAGGAGAAGACCTTCAAGGCAAGGCTCGCGGTGGAGATAGCCATGGGGTTTAACCCTCCAGCGTACACGTGTTGCTTCTGGGTGTGCATGCACTGTGAGTCGAGCTGCTGCGCACCAGGTAAGATAATTATTTTTATTGCATACATGCAGTGATACTTAGCCACGTGTTCAGGTTCATTCTACGTTGCATCTTTGGCGATTCTTGGGTGTAACGTCACTGATATGAAGCTTTTCCATCACACTTTGAAGCACAGCACACGCCTGCTGAATGCTCGGTGTTGCTGTCCAACTACTTCTGGGGACGCTAGATTGTATCTCCAGCATCATACAGCGTTAATTTGACAGATTTTCCCGCTTTTTGGGATCTTGCCACTGCAAAAATCGATATGGACCGATTTTTCAGAGGGATCACTGCAGCGCCAGTGTTCCCATGCTGGCATTCGAGGGATATCAACCCGGTGGAGCTCGTGTAAACCTAGAGTTGGTGAACATTAGGGGTCCGTGCTTCATATTGTGAGCTTTCACTTTATTCATCAGCGGTGTTATCGTCTTGTTCATTGGGGTCAACGGTGTGATGTAGTTGTTGTAGTAATTGGCCTCGAACAAATTGTACCAGATCAACTATTCCGCAATCTCGTAGTGTCCGCAAAATACTCGTGCTAAGCTCTGCTGCTGAATAATATTATGACGACTAGGCTAGTCGTCATAATAATAGTCACTAGGCGTTTCTGCTTTCAGTAGCTCTACCACAGCGGGGGCCAGCTCTTTCACCGAGGTTAATAACTGCTGTAGCTGGGCCGCTTGATTCTCCATCGCTACCAATAAATGACCGTAAGGAGGGACGCCAGTGGGACTAATCCGGTCGGTTGGGTGTGCCGTTCGGCAAATTACTCGCTCTTTTAACGCGGAGTCCAAAACAGTTATTCCGAAGAGGGCATTGCGATAGAGTGGGTGGTCGTCATTCAGTGTCGCTCTTAAGCAGTCATGATGGTGAACAAGATCTCTTGCCTGAAGAAAGCCTCCAAAAGTCACACACCAATTCGGTTAAGTTCGATCACAGAATTGTCAAACAAATTCTTGCTACATATAATTTTATGAGTCCTGCAAATCGGTGTAAAATCGAATTTTTAATATGTTGCAACTCAGCACTGATTGTATCATTGTGAACGAGACGTTAAAAACAAATACAAGTACTTCGAATACTTGAATACAGCAAGAAACTATCTACTTCGAAGTACCGTCGATTCGCTTTGAATTTGCATCAACACCGTTAATAAATACATCAACGAGAAGAAATTGATGCATGTAAACAAGTGTCAAATGCATCTTTTGAGCCTTTTCATAAAAACGCAACGTGTTTGGTATCTCTATTCAAAGTTCTTCAATAACTGGTGTTGCCTACGACATGGGGCGCTCGTCTAGACGTCTATGGCGACGGTTATCAGCTACGAGAACTCTATGTAGACTTCCGCGACCTCGCGGTGCAATCCCGGGCGGCCTCTCGCAAAGAATCTCTGTGCCATGGCTGCCGAGTAGGCGGTGAGTTCGAACGCAATCACGGTAGGCACAAAGATACGCTTGTGTGCATAAAAACGTTAATTATGCAAGTATTTCTTCCTTATGCGTTGCATCAATTTATTCTCGTTGATGCATTTATTAACGGCGTTGATGTAAACTCAAGGCGAATCGACGGTAACAATATAAGTTGCGGTTTACCAACCACTACGATCCTATCCAACAGACCGAAAAGTAGTCGAGGCCGATCGCTCTCGTGGACAGGTGCCAGTGGAGGAAATGTTGACAATGAATGATAAGCTTAGGGATAAGTTGTGATGAACAAATTGGTTTCGTTTTCATGCGGTCGGTAGACCATGCAAATGGACTCGCTTGGTTTTCTCGATTAAAAGCACGTCCTTTATACGACCTGAACTCGATAATCGCCGCCATTAACGAACCATTTCCCGAACTTCTTTCCAGAAGTACCGAGCTTCTTTCCGAATTTCTTCGCGAACTCCGTGAAAGGATTGGACTGCTCTTCTTGGACGAGTTCGTCGCCCTTGTTCACACGACGCAATAGCCTACCACCATCTGCAACGTCGATACCAGGGTTTGTGATCGTTGCCTGGACAGAATCCTTGGTCGTGGGAAGAGCATATCCGGTGGCATGTAGAATGGCCGCGTTCACCACTGGGAGAACGAAGGAGGTGCGCATGTTTCAGTCGGGTTTGGCTTTAGTGCTTGCAGAGGGAGTTAATTTGTGGCCTTTCAGGAAAATTGAAGAATGAGTTCGACGGCTTCGCTATAATACGTTGGACGTGGATAACTTTATTGTACTGTTAAACAAAACACTCCGTCGAAGCAGCGACCCGGGCTACCACAACGACCCGGACGTCAACTATACTGTCATAATGCATATGTATTAGCTGAGTGTTTGCTTTATACTCAAGTCTGTCTACAGGGTGATTAACGTGGTCGAGGCGATTGGATCCACGTCTGTCGCACCCACCAGGTCACTAATGTCCAAGATCCTCAATCCGACTGTGGTCGCTGTAGTATTCGGACGTGATCTCGAACTCATATTGAGAACGAGCTGTTCGTAGCTGTCTTGTTGCTATTCAATCTCGTTGCAGTCGTTTGTGTTAGCCTGTGCATGGTTGAGAGCTCCGATGGACCCGGTGTTGTCCCTTGGGATTGCTTACGTTACAGAGGTTTGAAGAACGACAGAATCGACGGATGTTGGCTCGCTACCGAAAGGTGTTGATTCCGAAGTCGTTCGACTTGTCGGTTTGCGGGGATAGCAACACCAACAGCCTGTTTTCTCTTTGCAGTTGCCTTTGGATTGGAAGTTTCGACTTCTGCATTGCTCGGGGGTAGCGTTTCACTAGGCTAATACGATAAAACTCGGCGGGAATTGTAATATACTTCAGTGACAGCGACTTTAGCTTTTTCATTGTCAACTCGATCAAAGGTTGTCGCTGTCTTCAAAGAGTAAAGCATTTCTCTATAATATATATTGAAACTTACTCTATTTTTTAGTTTAATATTTAAAAAAAAGAAGTAGAGCTTACTCTGCTTAAAACAACACTCGAATAGTAGCCCCTTTCTAACTGTGTCAAGAAGTTTGTATGGAAATACGCCTAACCCTATAAAATGATTTACTACCGCCTGCAGACGTTGATTTCGCTCGAGGAAGTCAAATCTGCATTTCTTGATATTCGTATGAGACATCGTTGAAAGCAACTTCTTTGTCGCGAAACAACGTTTGCCCGTTGTTTCGTGTTATTTGACCAATCAAGGTGCAATAATGTACAAAAACAGGTTAGACAACATTTCGACCAACTTCTTATGTCTTCCAAGAAAAAGTGCCTTGTGGCAAATTCTAAAGTGAGTCATACCAAAAAGTACGCGCTCATATCTAAAGTGCGAGTCAGACATCGGGGTACGAATCCAATCAGGTAGGGTCAGATCTAAGAGTACGAGTTCATACTGAGATGTACGAGTTCATAAAAATATGTACGTGGTCAAACTGAAAAGTACGCCAATCCTTTGGTGGCTGTGAGCCACGTGGTCAGTTCGCAATCTGATTCTTCAGTGAAGGATGGGGGTCCAAGAGCTGGTCAAAGAGGGCCAGCAAACGGCTAGCGAGGTGATCAAGAAAACTACGCAGACTGTCTACGAAGTGAGTTTTAAAAAAAGTTTTCAGAATTCTGCATCGCTAACGGCTACCCTGATCCTCGAAACGAGCGCCACCACGAGCTTCCAGTCGTATTGGTAGCATACTTGCAGAGCATCTCGGCCTCTAGTTCTATTTCGCTCCAAGCAGCTGAGAAAGCGAGGTCAGCTGTCGCTAGTTACTTTTCCTCTCACGAAAACAGCGATGGCACCGACGTGAACACTTGGTGCGTTCGTGAAGACGAAGATGGCGAAAAACGCGGATATGGAAATCCTGCTAGAGACCCTTTCGTACGTCAGTTCATGCGCGGACTCAAGAAGAAGAAGGCGTCAGAGTACGTGCCAGCGAAAGCGGTTCCGATATCGCTAGACATGCTCACGGTACTTCACGCGTTTCTCGATTCTCCCGTTGGTCTTAAAGGATTTACCGAGGAAAGTCGTGTGTGGTTCAAGGCCGTATCGTCGTTTGCCTTCTACGGTATGTGTCGCATTAACGAGGTGTTGACTCTCAAGTGGAAGGATGTCTCACTGCGTCAGTACCGTCGAAGTGTTGTTGATCCTGACGAAGTCATCGAGTGTGGGACGTATGCTCTTTTCAATCGCAAGACCGCTGTAGCCGAAGGGCGCATGTATAACTTGCACCTCGTGGCGAAGGATGAACTTGCTATCAACGCATACCTGCACATGTGCAGCTGGGTGGACTACGCTTCGGAGAGGAAAGGACATCAGTGGGGTGACGAGGATTTCGTTTTTCCAGCATTAAACGGCATCAGCAAGAAGGTACTCAAGACCCAAGATCCTAGTACAGGCTGTGAAAAGGTGTGCATTGGCTGGGGAAAGATGATGTCTGAGCAGGACTTCATCTCTTTGGTCAACTGTATCGTGTGGAGTCTCAACAGGGATGGAAAGCAGATGCCCGGGTATGTGGCCAAGCACTGGACTAACAATTGGCTTACTTCGCACACATTTCGCCGTGCGGGTGCCCAGTACCGCTTCATGTATGCGCAGCCTGGTCGTCGCTGGTCGCTGCGTATGAATAAGTGGTGGGCCGGGTGGAGTGTCGCCGAGCCAACCGAGACGCTGGTTCGATATTTGCTCGACGTCACCATTCAAAGGGAGGAAAGTGAGCTAGCGGACTGCTTGGCGTCGGACAAGACATACTTGATCGGTTGTCCTAGTGCTCCTTTTGAGGCCACCAAGAATACGGAAGAAGGACCTGTCCTAAAACGGCTGCGTCGTCTTGAATCACTGGTACTGCAAATGAAAGCGCAAATCAGCGACCTAGCGAGTTCAAGCTACAAACCACCGCATGACGGAAGTGGAAGTGTGTGTCCAGCAGCTGTGGAGGAAGAGCAGCCACAGCGTCCGATCCAAGCAACGTCAGAATTCCAGTAGTGAAGGACTGGGCTCACCTTTGTTTGATGTGGTGGATTCCGGACGATTCTTTGCGCCTGTTCAAACCAATGTCAAAGTGATCGCCGGCGGAGCGTGCAGCAGCTGGGATTACCAAGAGCTGGTTCAGCGTAGCGAAGCTGTTGGGTGAGGAATTGGAGCTATTCGCGTCGGCTCTTGGGGAATCTGACCAGTCGCGATGGAAGGAACATGTCCTTCCTGTGTTTCGCAGCTACTACACCAACCACTGCGTAGGCGTTGACGCCTCAGACTCGAGCACTGCGATCACAATCTCCATGCTTGCTTCCTTCATCAGAAAGGACCGCAAGAAGCGCATTGACAAGTCCCGGCCTGCGGAGGACCTGCCTGAGTACTCTGCCTCTCTATAAGCAGGAAGCCATAACCCACTCGTAGGCTTTGGTATGAACTCGTATATTTTAGTAAGACTTTGTTGTACTTTTCGGTATGACTTCGTACTTTTTGGTATGACTGGATCGTACTAATTTGTATGAACACATACTTTTTGGTATGAACACGTACATTTTGGTATGAACTTAAAAGCGTTTTACTGGTAAAAAGTCGTAGAATTTACCAGGCTAAAGGGGGGAAACTTATTCTCTATTCACTCTCGGCTGGCGATTGAGCCCTGCGCTTCATCTCGGTCTCCTTGGACTCTTCGTAAGTCGTGCATGGACCTTTACTCTCGAAATCCGCTATTAGCTTTTTGAGCCTGGCGGATTCATCATCTCGCGCTGCTTGAGCCTTCTCTTGTCGTTCTTTGAAATTGGCTTCATGAAGGGCAACTGATGCCAGATGCTTCTCCGCTCGCTTGCGGTACTTTCGCAGCTTCTATTGGAGAGAGGCAAACACAGCTTCACCTTTAGCCTTCTCCATTCGAGCCCGACTTATTCGACGCCTCTCACGGTCGTACTCGGCATCCGACAATGCGTCAATGATGTCTTCCGATAAATCTTCCGTATCGGCACTTAGTTGGGCCTTCAAACGGTTGAATGCCGTTGTCGTTTTGAGCTTGTAGCCGTATATCTCGGCCGAGGAGCCTCCAAACTTGTACGCAGCTGACGGCATCTTCTCTGGGTGAAGCGCAAACATGACGGCCTTGTAAAACTGGGACCAAGGAACCTGCTGAGGGGCCAGCAGAGTAGAGTTTCTTGCATCGCTCACGTAAAACCTTTAGACTGAACGCAAATAGGCTCGGGTCTTTACTAATGCCATGAACTAGACTCGAACTTGGCTCCGCCTCCCCCTTTTTTTCCTTCATAGGCTCAACGTCCAGAGGCATGTCACTCAGTTTACAAGCTTCTCTCTGGCAACTACAAAACTTACATTAAATTATACCAAAATAAAAAATAATAATAATTAATATACAAACGTACCCTCAAGGCGACGAAAACGGTCATACAATCGCTGCTCGAAGCGCTTGTTAAGGCTTTTATCCCTATTGCGAAGGTATGACTCGCGGTTAATAACCTTGCGCGTTTTGCGTGCCTTCTTCCCGCAAAACTTGCGGTGCTTGGCCATGTTTGACTTGGACACCGACTTCCCGCAGGAAGCGTATTCGCCCTTCAGGGGACGACGAGTCTCCGTGTCCGCTTCGCCCATTCAGATGTTTTTCTGCAACTGAGCGCTGATTCGCTATTTTTGATTTTTTTAGTTTGTTGTTTTTGATTGGCTAATAAAAATGTTGTTTCGATGTTGTTTCAGGGAAAGAAGTATGTATCCCGCAATAACGGTACCTTAAACTGCCAATAAACCAGAGTTCCAGAATCAGACGAAGTCAATCACGACTTGGTGATCCGTCCGATAGGATACCAGGATGTGGCAATTCACCCATTGTGTTTGAACAGCCAACCGTTCGAATAATTCATTGCTTCAAAATTGCAAGAATGGAATTAATAATAACCCGCTCTAGTAATACGACCAGCACATACATGTATCATCCTCGTATGAATGGAACACGTAGTTCTCTGAAATTTATTTCAGAGTCTACCAGGGATCCGACTTTCCTCGCATACTTTATTTATGATGCTATAGTTGTACCTACTTTACATCGATTACTTTGCAGCGCTACAGTAAGCACATTTGAAAAATTGTTACACTTATATTCATTTGAAAAACACACCTCTCCGTAAAATAAATGGTCAGATTGTCCGATAATTTTTAAATATTACTCTACAAGATATGAGAGTCTTTGATAGCACGCTATTTAAAATACCTTAATCATTTATACCTGCATTGCTTTTGATCACCCACGTGAATGTTGACCCTGTCGGCGACGGTCCTGTGGAGGAGTGAGTATCGCAAAATCGTGTTGCGATCCGATCTCACACACAGTGCCCCGGACTACCGACTGACGGAGGGGGTACTCCGATAACCATGGAGTTGCTGAGGGCTCACCTTGTGTACCCGTCGGCGGGACTGGTTACACTCCTCTGGTGGACTCGAGGGGAAGCTTGGTCTGCGGTTGGTTCCGCCTTGGCGAGGCGCAGGACGGTGGGGGGTTGCGTAGCGTGGAAGTTCTTCAGGCTACGCGCCAGGTAGGTTGTCGATCTTGATCGACTTGGAGTGTATAGGGCTCGTTTTCTTAAGGGTAGATAAAGCTTTTACTTGCGAGGCTTGACCGCTTCCTATAGTGGGGGAGTTGAGGGCGAGAGCGACGACAGTCGGGCCGGCCAAGTTGCTAACTCCGGCGACTGACACGTGGACTTGGTAGATTTGACCTGGTTATTGTATAGGGCCACTGCAATTTCCCGCTACAATCCAAAGTCGAAGGCCACTCATTGCTGACAAGGCAAAATTCATTCTGTTATTACTTAATGTCCTTCTGGCCCACTACATTGCGTATCCTATGATTACCGATCAGGTACTTCAAGGTCCAATCGTACTTTACCGAACTTGGGTATAAATCAGCTGACCTGTACACGTTGACTCCCGGGCATTCTCAGGTGGATCGTACATCCGATCTCCCGTCCCAAGCCGATCCGATCCACGCGGTGACGATCCGATCTAGCTAGCAGCGATCCGATCGCATCCTTCTCTGGGACGTGGTCGCTCTAGCTTCACCCCAAACCCGCCTGGTCAGATCGAGTCAATATCCATCACTCAGCCAAGCTGCCAAAACTTAACGGGCGCTTCACCACAGTCCCATCTTCGCACAACACGCCACTGCAAGTTATATATGTGGTAATTTATTGTGCGTGTTTTTCATGGGTTAAATACGTAATTTCGCGTATCCCATTGGATAAATCATACCGTCACTTTGGTGACCAACTATCGAACATGCACTCGTTAATACGCTAAATAATGACTGTAATGTACCTCACCAGAAACTTACTTTTGCGAGCGTGGGGATTCTCACCCCGACGCGACCTCTGGAGCAAGACACGAAGTTGGTCGCTACTGGAAGCTTCACCAACAATGCCGAGCATCTTCACCGAAAAGACGATGACACCTACTACGTAGTATTTTTTTTGTTATAGTTCTTTTTAAAGAAATAGCGCCTTCTAAAGAAGTTTGAGCTGGCCTACCGGCCGCCAGTGGAAGATCCGATAAATACGAACGCAAGTTCCTTGCTCAGTAATTTTACTTGTAATTATTTTTATTTTATTTACTGATTCCGAACTCCAGGACTGATCATACCGTTTACTTCCGTTTACTTTTGAGTACTCTAAAAAGTACTAAAAATATGAATATAACACGCAATTAAATCCCGAACACAAAACTGATCTTCACGAGAAAAAAAGAGGAAAAAAATCCAAAGACATGGTAAGCTGACTTCTTGTCCCCCGACCTGCTCTAGACCCGGTGGTCCCAGGTGTAAGTGCCGCCGGATTTAGAATTCGCGGAATATATGAGCAAGTATACGTATTTGCGTGTACTAATGAATAACAAGGTGATATCATCTTATCAAACTCTACGGGCCTGAAGATACAAGCTTTGTATCTCGCTCCTCCATTCCACGTCTTCGCACCGAGCGTGTCACCGCGCGCTACACATGTCAGTCTAAAGAGGTCATGTTGCGGCGACAGCTGCAGAAGATCTTTCCGTGACCGCCATGTTCCTCATCTAATTCACACCATCCGGTGTGGGTAAGTGCATTAGTGCTGCCGCGATTTCAAGCTCGTAGTCTACGCTTAGACAAGTACTATTAATAATATTGACGTGGGACCTCATTTTGGCACATGCGATCATAGAATTGTCAAAACTTCGCATTCTAAGGAGGCTAAAGCTCTTACACAAACCGAACGCTTGTTGCTAGCTGTATACAGGGTTATATAGGCAGTAGGGCTCTGGGCACTTTTGAGCACTTTGGGCACTGTTTTGGGTACACAGAAATTTCTCCCCAACTTCATACTGTATTCACAGCTCGCCAGCAACCCACACTACATGTACATGATCGCAAGGTACAGTTTGGATGTCATGCTCGAAATTTCAGAGCTTCTTCGTGCGTAGCATGACTTTGTTGAATCTTTCAAAGATCGTAGACGACGGTATCGCTATTAAGAGGTACTATTTAGTAGTACATTAAGTTTTAAAGAAAAATATACTAATACCTATTAGCTTATTCAGAGAGTAATATTATATAGGGGGCTTACTATATTAAACATTACATGTAGTATCCCGCAACCGGCGAAGATCTACAGGCGTTTAAGCTCGTCTATAGTTTTCTCGAAGACCCAAGATATGTCGACCGCTTCAACGCAAATGGGGAGGATACAACACTTCTTGCAAAATTTCGTTCAAACTAACAGTTTCGAAGCCGCTCGCGTTTCTATCGTCAGCGCGTCAACCAAGCCCAAGATTGGACAGCGAAGCAGTATTGTGTCAAGTCGCCCACGTATACAAACTACCGCATATAAGTTTTAATATACAAACAACCGCTCGACAAATTATTTATAAATTAGTTTTTCGGCTCGTTTATATATTCTAAAATGGCATTACATTTTTCAAAAAGCAATTAGGCAACAGATTCTGATTCTTAGCGTGAGTAGTGATTGGTAGAAGCATGGATTCCTACACAAATCCAGAGCTTCCCGGTGCGAAGCACGCCATTGTTTATTTTTGCAGAGTATTACTGGGAATGCCTCACAGAGGGCCCATACGGATTAACTCCACGGTACTGTGTAGATCGAAAAAAGTAACGTAACCTGGGTCAACATTTGTGCCACCTCAGTAAAAAGGATTCTCTAACTGCCACGTGCTTTGTTAACGAAAAAAAAATCCCGGTCTTTGCTGTTGTTTGGTTTCGTTTCATGCAATCTGTAGTGTGTAATGGCTATGCAATCCTTGTACACACACAATGGACTCTTGCATGCGTGCTTCAGTCCAGCTGGCAATTGTAACTCACGAGAGTGTTCAACGTGAACCTAGGCAACGGCAACCCTATAGTACTAGATAGGAAGAACAGATATGCACGAGGAAGCAGAGCCCATGGGCTTGTTTTCCTCACAATGGAATTTACTCGGCGACAAACACTTTAGGAAGTGCCAGCTTCCCTATCCGAGTGTTCGAGTTATTCTCTTAGCGAAACGTGTTACAAAGTCGACTTTAATGAGAAACGTTTCACTGAAGAAATGGAGACCAGATCTCGCAAGGAGAACATCACGGGGCAAGACCGAGAGCAGGGTGGTGGACTTCCAATTTTCACGCCCGTGCTACCCCCCCCCCCCCCCCCCCCCGGATATCACGTCGACGTCACACGCCGCTTTGGTTCAGTGGCGCAAGGAAAGAAAGGTCTGCGAGGACGTCATGAGAGATCGTTGTCTGACTAGTGGAGAGGACTATGATACGGTCACCCGGTCAGTGAAGGACTCGTTCGACAGAAAGCTACTGGAGACATGGTGTCACCTCAGGTGGCAAATCGCAGTTGAGGAGGTTGATGACTCAAGGTTGCGAGCTGAGATCGACAACATTATCAACTCGGTAAAGAACCACACACTCCCAGACATCCAGGCCCTTTTTAAGAAGGAGCTTCGTTTAAATATTAAGGAGAGTGATGTGAGCGAGCGAGTTTTGCATTTTTTCATGTCTTGCGACCGAATCATTGAAGAGCACGGTTTACAAGCCTGCTTTGACTCGGGCACAGGAATGAAGGAGAAGTGCACCTTACTCATAAACTCGATCTCACCGGAAGCGTTGAAGGAGGAGATTACAATTGCTTTGCGATATCAATCGCCGGAGGCCAAGACAGACGAGTGCAAGTTGCAGGATTTAATTCTGGCTAAAGCGCTAGAGCAAGACAGAGAATTTCGCCGGTCAAAAAGACAGCGCACGTCCGAGGACGCACAGATCGTGAGACAGAACACCAACAAAAACAAAAGCGTCAGGTCGAATCAGAGCGACGTGGCGACTGGAAAAACAAGAGTGATAAACGCCAACCAGATTCGGAACATGAAAAAAAACAGACAACTATCAGTGTGAAGCCCAAATCTGCTACCTCCGTGCCTGATAAGGGCTGTCTGAAGTGTTGAGTACCTCATTGGATATCTAGGTGTCCTGATGCGACCGATGCCGAGAAGAAAGACTTACCCAAGGAGTATCATAAGAACAAGGGCAAGTCAAATGGGGCGAACATGAAGCGGCTGCGTGAGGACAATTGAAATAAGGCGGGCACTATTATGCTGAATGGTGTCCATCGGATGCCTTACTGCGCGGACACTGGGCCATCTCGGTGTTTAATCATCAGCAAGGCTTTGAAGGCGCTGGGTGCAACGAGAGGCAAAGAAGTGCCGATAAGGAAATTAAAGACACCCATTAAGGGCCGTACGGTTGGGGGGCATTGGGCCAAGGCTGACAGAGCTGTAGACCTGGCTATTCAACTTGGCACGGCCGCGGGTGTTGTGGAGCCTCAGAAACCTGTCGAGTGTTTAGTAATTGAGGATGATGACGAAGAATTCATCGTAGGCAAGGACCTACTTCAGTCGTTGGGAATAGACGTTGATCGACTACTAGAGCAACTTGCGCAGCCGCAGGTAGATGACGAATGTGACCCATACCAAAGTGTCGAAGACAAACGAACGGAACTGCTAGGTCTGTCGGAGATTCTGGAGCAATTAGGGAAATTGGTCGATGACGCGATGAAGGCGGGGTTTCTAGGAGCTTATCGACGCGATCTGGAGGAACTTGTACGAAAGCATGACATTTGGCGAATTAATCTTCGCAATGACCCTCCGGCACGAGTACCTGCCTACGAAATCTGATTAAAAGAAGGAGCAAAGCCGTACAGATGCAAGGCGAGAAAATATTCGACAGCTCAAAGCAAGTTCATGCGAGAGTTCAACAGCAAGTTAGTGGAGCTTGGTTGGGTGTATCGAAATCAGAGCAGCCGATGGGCGTGTCCTGCGCTACCAGTACGGAAGCCAGGCACAGAGGAGTTTCGACAGGCCAATGACTACAAGCCGGTGAATGCTATAACAGAGCCAATAGCCGGAGTGATGCCAAATCTCGACGCTAAGCTGCACCACGCTCGACTTCATTAAGGGATTTTGGCAGTTGCCACTTGCGAAAGAAAGTCAAGAGATCCTATCCAGGCAAGGGAAAAAATCAATTTGCATCGATTTCTTGGATTACGCCCTATTGCAGTTTACATTGCAGTTAGCTACTTAAGTATTGCGG
Source organism: Phytophthora tentaculata (assembly GCA_033557915.1). NCBI lineage: Eukaryota > Oomycota > Peronosporomycetes > Peronosporales > Peronosporaceae > Phytophthora > Phytophthora tentaculata. The sequence continues at coordinate 4,901,222 of JAUCEA010000020.1, read as the reverse complement.
ATTGCATGCAATTGGGCATTGCAATCTAAAATTGCAATACTTTACTTCAACGTACATGTAACTTTAAATGTTTTTATAATGTCTTATCGCTTCAACACGGCTAAATGCAGCAGGTGTAGCGTTGGCAGAGCAGATGCGGCATAGCATCTCGCGGCGTCTACTCCGGACCACGCTCTCTACTTCATTCTCCAATCCGCTCGGTGGGCAAAACTGTTCTTACGCTCGTTAACCCTCGCCGTCCTCGCACAAGATCTTCTTTGCCACTACTAGAGATAGCCGTGTCAAAGCACAAATTGCGCCGCTATGAAGGAGGGCAAATGCAGTGTAGAAGGCTATCAAGATAGCCGCATGCTGATAAACGAGGATAGCAACCATTTCTGTAGGTCAGTGCAGCAGTTGGGTACTGCAGGTTCCACTCCAATTGGGTATTGCAATATCTAGCTCTCATGCAATCTCTCCTTTTAAATGCAATACATTTCCGGCGGATAGATCAATTTTTTTTTTTCCTTGCCTGATCCTATCCTACGCAACAGACGAAGGTGTTTTACTCCGATGAGAGTGCCACTAGGTAGCTGTAATGCCTCACTTCAGTTTCAAGCCACAATGGAGGGTTGTTTTGCGGATCTACTAATGAGTCTCTGTTGATTTGGATCGACGACCTGCTATTGTATGCGGACACTATTGAGGGATATCTGAAAGCGATGCAGCAATTGTTTGATAAAATACCGGTATTAACGTTATACTTGAAGAATAAACCAATCGTCGGGAATTGCTTTTTTCTGGATACCTGGTATTTTGATTCCTAAATGATACAAGTACAACCCATGTTTTCTAAAGGGGCTTGGCTCACGCTTATACTGAAATCAAGTAACGCTGTCAAAACATGTTCAAACCATGGTTGACTCATGGAACGACGGGTGCCACGGCTCACAAATCCGATGCAACCCGCTAGCAAATGTTGATTGATATGCAATTAAAGCCCTTAGAACACCGACCAAGCGCCAACGAGGAAGGACATGACCAAGCAAGGCCCCGAGACAGGCTGTCCGTCACGGACTCCGTGACTATTATAGTAAGACTTATTCGATTTGGTTTGAGCGCTCTTTGGAGATGTGTGAGCTGTTTCACTGGTGTCGTTTTTTCTGTCCAAAAGCTGTCCTAAATGTCCTAAAATGTCCTAAAAAACGATTCTCTTACCTGGCCTGTGCAATGCGCGGCTCGTTGTGGAGCTCGGCGCTGGGCCGCCTAAGCAAATTTCGCGCGGGTTTGATCTGGCTACGCGCGCTCGCACCCACTCGCCTTAGTCACGCGGTCATCCCACCAATTTTCAAGAATGACGAAAACATGAGAGCATACGGTCTGTGCAAGTGGAGAATGGCCAGCAATACATTGCATAGTCTTACCTGTGGATGAAGTTGAGACGGATGATGCGATCGGGATGGACAAATTGTTTTTATTTTCACGGGGTCAGCGCAGAAGCTGCGAGGTGCAACCGAATGGGTATCGCCAGATCAATCTTATTGTATCTCGGCGTGTCCCGACGGTTATCTCCAACTTCTGCCTTTAACACGTACATCGCTGCCATGCACAAGCCATTTCAAGAATTTCTTGAGTTTCGGGTTAAGACTCCTCTCTTCTTGCACTTGTTCCTCTGCGGCACGCTTCTTGACACCACGCAAAAGCCGTCCTGCCCCCGCGCCGTCGATGCCAGGTGATGGTACATTAGCGAGTGTGGCCTGGTTGGACTTCTCGACAGTGGGGAGACCTGAGCTGCCGGCATATAGGGTAGCCGCAATCACCACAGCGAGGATGCTGCTGAGGCGCATGTTTCAGTCGGATTCGGTGTGCAGGGGAGGGCAATTTGCAAACTGCCAGGCGAATTGAAGAATGGAATCGGCACGTCGACTACATTGAACTTCTACAGCTGATCTCAATGATTATCCACTGTTTTTTCGTAGGACAGGTAAAAATCAAAAGAGTTTGTTAAGATAGATTTGATTAAATGTGTAACATTCATCACTGTGGTGAACCTACATTAACACTAGTATACCGTGTTCACCGAATCTTCCGTCACTTTGTCGTTGCTCTGCATCATGTAATGCTTGACCTCAAAATAAGTGATCAAATCCGGAAAGTATTCCCACCCCGCGACACCACGAGACCGCATCACCGTGGGGTGATCTTGCCTTTGTCGAAATGATTCAGAAAAACAGATTCACACACAGTGAATCGGAGAAGGATGAGATGAGAAAAAATACAGTACTTATGTACCGGGTTACTTGTGGAACTCCTAGGCAGCAAAGCTACGGCCTTAGCGGGATGATACACTACTCTTCTCTCTCTCTCTCTCTCTCTAAGTTACTGCACCGGCACTTCCTCCAGGTGGGAAAGGTTACAAGAAGCTGTGCCCCATCCATATAAGCATATGAGTTGCAAGTTGCAAACTGTAACTAATCAATAGATTTTAGTGATTAGTTACTAGCAAGACCCAGCCGGGAGGAATTTCCATAGATCAGTAATAAGTAATGAGATTTGAGAGCGAAGATGGGGAGTGCGGTTTCTACTGATCAGTGCTTATTATATGAATGAAAAGTACTATTCGTGTCGGATGAACAATTATAATACCGGTACCAATAGAATTGAATACTATCCTCATTTGGAGACAGAAAAAAAGCAAATCCGGAGTTCCAAAAATATATTCCAGAGTGGCTTCGTTACTCCAATGGAGCTAAGTCCACAGGTTACTTATCCGTGGTTTATTCAGATTTCATTTAGATTTTCGATGTTCCAAAGCCAAGATGCTTGGCATGCGGCAACCATCTTTGTAAACGGTGGTGTAGCTCTGCTCAGTCAATCTCGGGGAGTGGCCAATGACGGATACACGATAAATGTCCAGCCGGTCTGGAGTATTCAGAATCATGTGATCATACAGCCCAGCGCTCTCTCCGAACATTCGCCCATGCCATCAACCACGAAGGTATTGAAAACCTTAAGGTATTGACAAGGATGTTGATATCGGCGACGGGCGGTCGTACACTTGCCCTGGGGCAACGCAAATAAGTGAGCTGTCTGGCGTTCGAAAGGCCATTGAATGGCGCTTGTTATCAGCAGTAGTGTTCGCAAGCAGCTTCCAACAAAAAGTAGACATAGTCAATTTTGTTCTCATACCTACAATCCGCAAGAAATTGGAGCATCTAGCTCCGCAGTAATTGGGCTTTAAGCCCGCAAGCAACAACCCAGCGTCGTGTGAGAACAACTCGCCCAGGATGGCAACCAAGCAACGTTTCTTTTAGGCAAATGCCTGCAGCAACTTCAGGACTCTATAGCTAGCAAAACACAAATAGAGATTCTCTGGCCCACCAACCTCCGCAAGAACGGGTTGGCATGAGTTCACTCACCACTACAAATTAGCTCGAGTTTTCGTATTTATTTCTTCTTGAATTGCGTATATAACAACTACTTGCATGCACAGTAGGAATGGTCATGCCGAACTATCAGGTCTCAGTCAGTAGTCGGTTGTCCTCGACACGATACGAAACATCGTGTTCCACTAGCCTCTTAATCGACATCGTATGAGGCATAACGTTACAAGTATATTTTCTTATGCAGCAGTTTGAACGATTATGTCAGCGCCAACGAAGACAAAAGCAGTAGGAATGGTTTTCTGTTGTCAGACGAACACATAAACTAAAACTAGGTAACATGTTTGCAAACACCGCTAATTTAGAACCACGAATATGTCTGTGGGTAGCATGTGAGCAGGAAGACGAATATTCAAAAGTCAATATCAGTATTAATGTACGAATCGACTGCTACTATTTCATAAACTACTGACGCAAGAATAGTACTCCAATTTTATACTACGATTTGGATACTACTCCCATCTCGACACTCAAATCTCAGTACTTACTACTGGCTTATGGAAATTCCTCCCCAGCCGGATAAATTGTTGGGAACCCCAGCTTGAAGTTGGGGGTTCACATTTTGGCTAAAAGGGCCCGATTTTTTTTTATTATCTAAAAGCAGGCTATTCGCAGTTCGAAGATCTGTGATAGGGTCATGAAAAGTTTGTCATTCTGCAACATTACGCTTACCTAATCAGAGTTGCGCAACCAGCGATGTTTGTCTTCAAGCAACTTACCTTAGCGTTTGAAAGTTGCATTTCAGCAGCATGGTTGTCTTCGAGCAACATTAGAAGAAACGGCAATACGAATGCCGGCCAAGAAAGCTTATCGGTGCCATAACCACGTGAATCGCATGCTCGAGGATACCTGACTTAGGCGACGAGATTGTTCTCTGTATTAATTTACTGCTGAGTAAAACAGGTTGGGTGCAACACCGTGATCGTAAGACGGGCTCTTCAATACGGATCTCTCTGCGCAAAAGCGCGACATGGCATAGCCATTATCGCGGTTGTCTTTGCAAATTTTTCTACACAGATGGACATAATACATGTATAATGTGTGCATCGTAAATTGCAATTCGCAATCGAGGATACTCGCGATAAAGCATGTGCGATTCGCAATCGCGATTACATGATGTAGGGCATCTCCACCGCGCCATCAGTATCCTATCCACAAATCCAGTTTTTTACGCTGTTATTAACAGTTTTCATGTTTGCTTATCTGCAAAAGTCGACAACTCCACCGCGGTGACAGCAAATAACGTATTCTTCCTATTAAAGTACCGGTATTATAGTGCTAGTATACCCTAACAGCGGAATATGCATTTCGAAGGGTAAATTAATCGGAAAATGCTTTGCCTCTTACGAAATCGAGCGAAAAGAATGAAATAAAATGTTTTTTAATTTTTTAAGATTTTTTATGTTATATGCAGGTTGTGCAGTTACTACTTAAGGTATGTAGTTCAATCTTCGAGGCCAGGGAACAATATGAGTTCTGACATGATAAAATCTTCTAGACTCGACAATTCCAACGCAGTAGCGAGTGACTCATGCTCATGAATTCTCATTAGTGTGCGTCCTTTTGGTCTTGTAGTTGCCGGCAGGGTGATCGTCAAATGACCCCAAGGTGGCCTTCGTTTCTTTGCCATACTACGCAAACCGTTGTGGGGCAGCTCTGTACTTAACCCGATGGCGCAATGGCCAGCAGGCTCGCACACCAACCAGATTGACGTCTAGACATGGCTGGCGTTTAGTTCAACGTAGACTCGGAGTGTTTATTAACCGAGCGACGCCATAAAAAACGTTTAAGAACGTGTTCTCTGAAAAAAAAATTCAGAGCTAAGTTGGTGTTTCAATTTCCGTAAATTAATAACCCGGGTATTTATACTAAAGCAATACTATAAATTCATGAAAAGTAATACACAAATACAGTAAGACAGTACCATGATGGCAGTGGACGGACATCTATACCTGTGTTGGAGTAATAAACTATACAATTGTTACCTGTGTCGTCGCCCTCGCGCTTAAGTACGCCTATTATAATATATAATGTTGCACGAACTATTCGCGGAAATTTAATACCTGTCTGAATGGCGGGTAAATGCAGGTGACAAACTTTCTTAGCTGTCGTTTTGTTCCGTGTGAGCGTACACACTGAGTGTGGAAGCATTCCAGATACTATGTATACACTTGTTGCCTAGAATATTACACACGCTCGTGTAGGCGAGAACGATTCCGATGACAGTAAGTTAGTAGGCTGTACGCGCTGCTCGAGTAGTCCATATCGGGGCACCTAGCACTCAGGTTATCGATGCCCTAAATATCCCAATCGGGAAATGATCTTCAACCTTACAAGTTTGGGACCATTGCTCATGCCCGACTTACTTCTCAGACAAACAAAGGCCACCACGCTAAAGAGCGGAACAAGCCGCGTATTTTTTTTTGGCGTGCCACATGGCCTAAATTACCTAGAAAAACTAATAACACGTATGCGCACAGACTTTTGTCACTATCGCAATAATGGGCGCAAGTCGTCCGCAATTTTTTTTAATAGCCACTGAAGAGCGAACAACAGATCGAACTTAAGTGGGGCATTACACTTGATGGATACGATGTGGATTCATTTTCTTTGTCACTACATGAAGCGGTGCCAGGCATTGGAGTGCTAAGAAGCGGGAAAGAAAGATGACGATTTCAACCAATGTGCGCATGGAGCTGTTCGAGATGACGAACAGCAAGGGCAAGCTCCGATCCGCATCAAGCCCAGGGAGGCCAAGGCGGGCACGACGGTGTACTCGTCCAAGCAGAGCCAGCCCCTTCAGATGTGGACCCAGGGATCCAGTTTCAGTGCTACAAACGCCGAAATTAAACCGCAAGGGGTGCGCACATATTGATGGCGCGCACCGTAGCATAAACGAAGTACTTGTATGCGGTTACTGTAGTAAAATGAAAGCGCTATGCAGGAGATGCGTCACAACAGGAAATCCCAACCTTCACAGCGCTAATAGATTTCGTCGAGAAATCCCAACCCTCACAAACGTTAATAGGTTTTGTCTACCTAGAGGGTAGTTAACATCGAAAAGGAAAAGGGATCATAAATTTCAGAGCTTCTTCGGGCGAAGCACGACTTTGTTTTTTATAATATTTATTTGCTAATAAGCAATTAACAGATCTATAATTGTAGACGATATACCGGTAATATCATTGCAGCGGGTACACCATCTCCAGATCAAATTGAGAAATCCTCAGTTCAAAATGAGAAAAGCTCAATTCAAAACGAGAGAACCTGCAATCGATTATGAGGACTATCATCACATCACCTTCAGTAATTAATACTGCGTACAGAGCGGTAGACTTGTCGTTTCTATGATGCTTCAAATCTGACCCCCAAAACGATTAGACAGGGCATTTCGCCCCTCTCTTGAATTTTCTCGTTTTGATCTGAGCATTTCTTGTTTTGAAGTGAGGATTTCTCAATTTGATCTAGAAATGGTGTACAGCATTCGGGGGGAGGGGGTATATTATTTGGAGGGGGTACTTTCTTCCACATTGTGGAACCAGCCGTTTTGCTGCAAACCCACCCGAGCATTGCGGATGGGACTCTGTCTTGTTTTTTGTTGTTGTTACACTCGGTTTGATTATAAACCAATTGTTTTGGACGTTGCTGATCAACAAATACTGTACGGCAGCAAATTTAGCCAATTCGCTGTCGTTCCGGGATTTTTTTTGCTGATATCCTACGCTGCTGTCAGCGGAGAAACCTATCCTTAAACTATCTGTAGATTATTTTGTTTTTTGCTGTCTTATCCGAATTTTGCGGTCCGTGGCTGCACATTTGATAATTTTACAAGTTATTGAAATTAAAACAAAACATATCCAATTACGAAATCTAGACAGCTGTATCTATTAATACATATTATCCTGGTTGTGCGGTTACGTAGTACGGACTTTCGCGGTCTTCCCAAGTCCAGTCTGGGGTCGTGAGTACTTCTGGCGGAAGTCCAACCGAGCCGAGAATAAAAAAGAAAAGATAATATATGTAAATTCACTTGTTTCTGTAGCTGTAGTTGTCTTTGTCAATAAACTTGGAAAGTTCACGACTGTCCTCGCCTTCGGGCGGGGCGCAGCCACCAAGCCGCACGCCAGCCTATTCTGGAGGCCGCATCTTCCTCGCCAGCCGTCACCCAGTCCGCGTCGAGCCTGTAACGGGGTTACACGCGAGTGGCTACATGTAGCCACTTGGTTCCGAAGAAGGTTTTCCACGTTCTTGTGCGATACACCAATGGTTACATTTGGCAGACTACTGGTCTGCATGCATTTAGGAATTTCATTGGTTGAAAGTCAACATCTTCAACCAATTAGAATAGCAGGATTCTGTCAACCATTCGTAGGCGAATACCTTTCAGTTAGAATATCACTTTAGGAGGAAAATCCAAACAAAACAAATAAACAGTTCTCAATTTTACCTTAATTCGGCATTGCTTTCATTTTTTACGTAAATCTATACTTTCGGACGAAAGTATAGTTAATCTATGTGAAACGCACCTTACGCTTCCTCATACACGTGCGCTAACGTGTAAGCCGAAGTAGTGGGCACACACCAGGTCCATTACATCTGGTAGCCCTTTGTAGTACGATCGACTACCTGACGAGTTCGTATGGAATACGAACACGGGGCGGAGAACCAACCCATGGACGGCAATCCGTCCATGGGTAGCCCGAATGTGTCTGCAACGCACGTTGCGCGTGGAGACTGTCCCCACCTGGCGGATCCAGAGTGGGAAGCTCTCCAAAGACTGTCACAAGTCATTGGAGAGGCAGCCGTAGCGACTATGCTACGTACGTTGTCGCCGACAGAGCAACACGGTGTTGCTCTGGGATTCATCGTGAAGGAGCAGCGCGATGCTGCTGCTACTACGGCGTCGTACACACACACTCACAAAACCAACAACATTTTTTTAATATAACGTAGCTACTCCCCCCTTTCCGTCTCGTATTACATGCTATGCTTTTACCGTAGATAGCGTTCCAAATTTTTAACTCACGAATGACCAGAGATTGATAACCAAAAACGATCTCCCACGAGTATGTGGGGCCCAAGTGTTGCAGTACGAGATGTTTTCTTGAGTCGTATTCGGACATGACCTGTAGGTCGGATACATTATATAGGCCTAAACTTGAACCTGCTCGATACTCGCTTCACGTGCGAGTGTGAGGTACAAACGGGCCAATGGCGTGTTAGAATAGAACATTCTGAGGCCACTTTAATCCCTACACATTTATTAGCGCAGCTATAACTGATTTGCTAAACTGGTAAAATTTTCGATTCACCGCTCATGGAACTGTCAGCTTCGTTTTCTAGCTCAAAGGAGAGGTGTGTATGGCCTATACGACTACTGCGTCGATATCTATGTCGACAGAAAACCCGGTAATGACGCCTTTTCGCTCAAATTCCGCCCGACCTAAATCCAGATCATAATCAAGTACGACTCAAAAAAAATTAACGGATGGGAAGTGTTCGGCGCGTGTTGTGGCATGCGCCGGCAGAACACCAAGGAGCTGACGATGGCTTCAGCCCAACGTTGCGTCTTCACTGAGAAGTAGACGATCGAAGTCAAGGAGGGACGTCAGCAAGGAAGACACTGCTCAAATAGCTCGCTTTCCAACGATCTTTGATGCGTGCAAGTTTTTTTTACCACCAGAGATTGAAAAAAAACAGAGATTGGAAAAGAATAATATATCGGCATATTATTGTATTGTGTATTGTGAAAGCATGTCGGCGTATCTATAGGGAATCTAACAACCCTAAATAATTTCGTGAAGAAAAGCCAGCTTGTTACTATAATACATGCTGCTCTAAACCTAAGAGCCACGACTGTCAAAATACATCCGTACTATCGATCTAGAAACGTTAGTGGCCGAAACACCACCTTGAGTAATTTGCGAGTTGGTGGGGCGGGTTAACTTTTCTTTGGATCGTATTCAGACATGACCTGAATTTAGGTCGGGCTTACCTTTAGCGGTAACTGCACAATTATCGAGCTTTCTGTTGACATATAACCCGCTGCAGCACTCGAAAAAGCTCCTCGGACGTCTCCTTTGAGCTAGACAAGTACTGCAATGACGAAACTAACAGCTAGTTGAGCGGTAAATCAAAAATGACAACAGTTTTGCGTTTCAATTATAATTGCCTTCATAAGTGCCTATAACGTGCTCACAGGGGCGTTCAGAAGCATTCTTCCTGAAGCGTATATACACCTCTAACACTCCGCTGTGACCTGGATTTAGGTCGGATAGTTTTTTAAGTCTAAATTCAGACAACGCATTCTCGGCCCGATACTCGACGCATTTGCAAGTGTTATGTCTGAATACGACCCAAGAAAAAAATCTGCCGGTGGGGCGGCAGATATCGTGAGTTAGCACAAGTTTACCAGGCGATACCAGCTAATAAAGTATCACGATACTTTGTGGTGCCCCGATATCGTAATCTCGATATAAATCACTCGATAAATATTGAGTATGTATCGTTTCCGATCCCTGTTGTAGACTAATGAAGGCAGTCCACAAAAAACCACGTTTCGGAGAAGAAGACAACCAGAAGACGGTTATTGAAACCTGGGAAAAGCCCGTCACTAGAGCTCCTGATAGAGTTAACTGGCTGATTTCATGCTGCTACTTGAAGATATCATGGCAGGATACAAATTCGACTGATCAGGCGTCTTCAGGTAAATCCTACACGACCATCCCGAGCTGCAAGGTACCATCTCGCCGACAGCCACTGAGATCTTCATCAACGTCGTGGACGTGGACGAGAACATGGAGCTACTGGTGAAAGTGAGCTACATTGAGATCTACATGGAACGCTTCCGCTATCGGCTGGATCCGCATCGAATTGATTGGGTTCCACGAATGTCTTAATAGTGAGGTGGCACGAATGTTGTTCTTGGCCGACTGGTCAACATTCACTGTGTGAGATACGGTTCACAAGAAATTTCATCGATTTAGCTTGATGATAACGAGGTACTATAATAACTTCTTCGATATTACAAACGTATCCATTTATTCTATTTTACAGGAAATTTGAGGGTCCGCGATCCCGCTAAGAAATCTGGATATAAATATCCAGACACACAGTCCCGCCTCAATTCGCGCTTCACACGGTCAGTCCAACACTGAGGGATGCAGAGAGAGGTGAGACCAAAAATAGCCGGTAACACAGCGCAGTAATTTATCCGGAAAATATCAGATGGCTATAATACAATTTTTTTGCAGCCACATGTAAATGAACTTTCTTATGTGCCAGTCCAAACACACAACCATCCTGAAAATCAGGTGGGAATTGTGAGTTCAACGATGCGGTATTTGCCCATGTTTTGCCCATGTTTTCCATATATCGGTAAGTAATTTATTAAATATTTCAAGTTCTGAAAGAAAGTCTAGAACTGTGAGTTGTCGGACATAAACGAATGTAAAAGCCTAGTATCTGTTCCCAATCATGAAAAAAGTAGCTACTCGTACTAGGATGAATCGCAGCTTACCGAACTAAGCTGATTTCACCAGGAAACGATAAAGCGGTAGCGCTGCTGCAACGGATCTTCTTCCATCATCACCGCGGATCCAGCAGCGTCCACACCGCTCCAAAGCTTTAAGCAGACAAAAAGCCCACAGCTATAACCATCTAGTTGGAGTGGACCCTCGGCATCTTCTACATGGACAAAAATTCCAATATATGGACTGATACATGGACAAATACATGGACTGATCTCCAAATTGGAGCCCAATACATGGACAAACACATGGAAGCTTGGACCGATTCATGGACAAAAGTTCAATACATGGACTGATACATGGACAAATACATGGATTGATACATGGACTAATCTCCAAATTGGAGTCCAATACATGGACAAACACATAAAGTAAGAGCGGACGAAAATACAATAGCTTCGTAAAATATGGACAATACATGGATGATTTACATGGACTGTAGTATTGTACTCCGCAAAATTCATGACACCAACTTTTGTAACCGGTCACATTTAGTGACACCATTTAGCCAAATTGAGTCGTATTTGGACAAATTTACCCTTAAAAAAAAAGCAGAAACCCTCCTATATTCAGTACAACCCCCACTGCTTCGTTATCTGGCGTATGGCTAATGTAAATGGAGCTCGACTACCTGTAATTACCCGGAGGAAAAGAAACAATGATGGTGAGCATCATGGGTTTCTCGGGTATTCAAGAAATACCAGAGCAGTAGGACGAAAACTGCACGAGCAATCTTGTTACTTAGTGTCTTGGCAATCTATCTACGGTGGCTGCACGCGCTAATGCCTTTTACAGCAAGCGGTAGATAACCACCAGTAAGGCAAAATTGGTCTCAATTCTCATCTAACGGTTAAGTATCATGTACCTGTAATAATACAATTTTGGTAGTGCGCTGAATTGAACACGCGATAGTGAAAGGTAGTCAAGTTACTTCTAGGATTATATATGAGGATAGTGAGATACCAGATGTTGGTTTAAATGTCTCGACTTGACGAATTGTGTTGTCAGTACGCCTTTCCCGCGAAAACCACATGAAACTCGATATTGTCCAATAATACCCCTCCAATTCTGCATAAAGTGGCCAGACCAGACCACGGGCTTCCGAATTACTTTTTTGGACAGCTTGTAGCGTTAAAACGGCTGCGAATTAGCTAATTCTGACCTCATTCTCATAATCTGAACGCTCGAAACACCTATATATCTAAATATCGATATCGGTTTTCGTAGTTCAACGCCCTTGACGTGCCAAACTTTGGTGTCACGACTTCTGCGGAGTACAATAGCACCGACTATTATTCCATGTTCTACAGTTTAATATTACTGCTAAAAGCATCTCCAACGATGCACGGTAAACGCTACACGGCAAAGGGCGTTTTCAGTGATCTTTATAGCCTCTCTAAATTTCCTTCCCGTCCCACTATAATTTCTCCCAACGGCACCACGCTATACTGGCAGGGGACAATGTTGGCTTCTCCTCGTACCTAGCGCTCCCAATTGGGAGTGTAGCGATCCTACCTCGCTGGGAGGGTTGCGAGGGAGCGCGTGGCGAAAAAGCTGCGCTGGGGCTGCTTCTAGGCCGCTGGCAGATCGCCGACACGGTGATCTCTCCGGCGTGCGCTTAGCGTTCGTTTACCGGGTGTTGTCCTATTTACTTAAAATAGATTTTTACCGCATATTAACCAATGATAGCACGCTAGATAAACCGGGGCGTCTGGCGGGGGCACGGCAAACGCGGCTGTTTTACCGTGAGACCGCCAAATTATACCGTTTTATATTCCCCGTTTACCGTTACCGTGCACCGGTGGGGGATAAAATACCGACCTCCGGTAAAAATTCACGCTAAATTTTTGCCGTGTGGCGTTTACCGTGCACCGCTGGAGATGCTCTAAGGAGTATTAGTCTAGTAATTATTACGTAGTAATTAGGAATTGATAATCCTGTAGTTTATAGCAGAATATAATAGTAATATTACTCTCTCGTGGATAGTATGCTTATAATACTAATGCCGTGCCTTGCACGGGGAAGCTCTGGATTTTGAAATACAAGAACGGGTGTTGAAATGAGTTACAGAGGAATTCAGTAAGTAGGAAGCGTAGCATAGCCCATGTAAAATAATACTAATAATACAGAAATGTTGCTACTATTGTTGTATTTAGATAATATCGTAAATTCTTCCCCATTGTCAGTATTTTTAATTGATATAGCAGTATTACTATTTAGCTCAAAGCAACATAGTAATATTGCGAGTAATGCTATAATATTCTATTTTGAGGCTACTATCAACCCCTGGTAGTAATTTCCCGTCAAAATGTAGGCCGCCGAAACACAATCACAACCATACTTAAGTCAAGATGAGGCAAACATTTCTTTCGTTGGTCAGATATCAAACATTAAAACTTAGCACGACCTGCGACGTGTAGAACTCGGTAAACCGGTTTATCAGGTTCGAACGTTTCAAGTACCAGTTTAGGAACTCGGTATATCGGCTTACCTGGTTCTATGACCACTTTTGTAATAAAGAGTGAACCAGTTCATGAACAGTTAAGCCGCATCGGCTGTTGTGCTCATGGGTGCGCGTTTGAATGACATGTTACATGTACTACTGTTGTATCAGTGACCAAGACAAGACACCTCCAGTGGCCTCCGTCGCCGTATCGATAGCACGGGCAGTGGACGCTTGTTCGCTCGGGTTCGAAGAAGAGACAAGAACGCATCGTCAACACACGGAGGTCGTAGATGGATACGTATGATGAACGCGCTCTCATAAAGCCGCGCCCCAGGTCGAATCAGAGAATCTCTTTTTAGCGAATCATAGCTCGATAAAACGAACCTGCCTCTCGCTTAAGTTCTGGTTCACTTTGGTTCGTTCCAACTAAGTTAATGGCAAGTGAACCAATAAAACCTTTGAGCCACGGTTCTGGGGGTTTTCAGGCTCGCTGTTTTTTTCGTGAACGACGGTTCAGGTTCGGTTCGTTCAGGCCGTGAAAAAAATATTTAAGTTTACTTAGTACCTAATAATACGCACAACTGATCGAAAAGCGTTCCTTTGTTCTAATCGCTATTTCTAGCGATCTCAGTTGGTTGCTCGGTCTTTTGTAGCACAGTTGCGCGTCGCGTGAACGAACGGCGCCGTGAGTTCGGACAACTTCAATCTCCGTTGACCGTCTTTATCAAAGTTGCTCGGCTGCAGCCAGTTTTCAAAGGCATTCTTCAAGCCGCTGTTCCAGTCGACGTCAATGACGGAGAACCACGAGGTGTCGCGGTTGTGGCCCTTATACACGACGATTTGGCGGAATGTGCCTTCATACGTGAAGCCAAGTCGAGCGGCAGCGTTGCAGGACGGTTGGTTGAAGCTGTCACACTTCCACTCGTAGCGCCGGTAGCCGAGCTTGACATCGCTTCCGTAGCAGCGTGAGTCTTTGCCAACTGAGACGGGTAGTAGATGTGACCGATCACGATCACTCCGTGGCTCGGCACGACGCGCAAGTATGCAGTGACACCTACGGCGCGTCCGTCCACAACAACGGCATTGAATTGTGGGTCACGAGCATGTTCACCATCCCGACACCACTTCTCGAACTCGCTGAACGTTTTGAATGGCCCACTCGGCAAGTACGTCCAGCGGGCACGCTTGGGGTCGTCAGACTGTGCAGCTCAGAGCTCTTGAGCATGGTGATCTGCCTTCAATGGCTCAAGGCGTCAGTAGCGCCACACCAACGCTGTGTGCGGCGGGAACGGAGGAGGATTCCAGTCTGGCACCGCGAATCCGACTTGCTGACAAAACTCGTTGACAGTAGCGTTGTCACTCATCTAGCCATTCACAGAATTAACATGTAAAATATCATGATTCCAAGGCGGCATTGAACTGGTGGTGAACATACCTGCGTTTATCTTAGTTGTATCGAGAATCTTTGAAAATGAACGTTATTCGCGCTTGATACTCTACACTGTAGACTACAGGGGGAAACGGTCCTACTTCATCCAATCATTTCGTCTTCCCGTCACAACATATTCATTCTTGATCACTTAGCATTGGTCACTACACTGATCAACCCGCCAGATGAATGAAGTCCATCCTCATGACCATATTGACAATACGTATCTATGTAATTAGTCTGGACTCCTAATTAGTCTGGATTCCCAATTAGTCTGGTCCAGACTAATTGTGTTCAGGAGAAAAAAATCCCCAATCCAGACCGCTGTTCCTATTTAGTATGGATTGAACATTAATTAAGACCCATAATTAGTACTGGCTTCAGCTCATTTTCGAAAGTGCAACCAGAAGACAAGAACCCAAAGGACTATGAGCGCCTGCAGTGGCTGTGGTGGCGACGCGTCTAACGTTTCGCATGCTTATGACGTGTGTGGCAACCGTAACCACGTTTTCTGTGGTTGTCCTGGAAGAGGAACAGGGGGACATGGGCATAGAGTGAATCCGACAACCGACAGCACCAATGTGAGCCCGCCGAGTTTGACGACGACCATCAGCGCGAGCCGACGAGTTCGTTGTCACGGCTGTGTGTGACGGCTTCTACAGTTACTTGGATGGCGAATTTTGTATACTCCGCAGTACTGGCGTAAATCTATCCCGTGAGCTACTCTTGCAGATTGCGCGTGGCTCCTTCGACGACCCTTGAGTAGAATCACCACTTGCTGGAACTTATGAGGATGAACAGGGAGTTGCCTCCTAAGGAACGATTACATCTCGGTGGATTCGCGCTTCTGTGAATTGACAAGAAGGAACTTATGCTCCATCGGATTGCTATGATACAGTGCGTGCTATCGAAGTGTTTGAATGGGCGATGGTTCGATTTAACTCCTCTCCGAGATATTATGACCAATACCGCGTCAACTTTGAGAGTGGCAAGAAATACGTAGCGAGCACAATCGGACAAAGTCATAATTGTAAATAATATTATTTATCTATTTTTTGCTGAAGTGTTAAAACAATGGTCCTGAACTTGACCCATTGATGAATTATCTTGAAAATTGTATCAGTTCGCAAATAGTCTGGTGCGCAATTAGGCTGGATGCTGCGAGTCCAGACTATTGTGTTCGCGCGTCTCGAAAACCCGATTCCCAATTAGTCTGGTCCAGACTAATTACACTTCTTACTGTACTTGTAAACTGCAACCGGTTTGGTGAAAGCAGATGGAATGATGTGCTGTATGAATCATACCGTAATAATATTATGAGACCACTTTTTTCAAAAGTATCACTCCTGGTAATTTGAGGTTTTGAGCTAAAGATTGTGACAGCTGTACTCTCCAATCCACTCTGATTTACCAAACGGCCACAAAAAGAAAACAACCGACAACAGGGATTGTATGAGGATTCACGCTCTTAAACCCTTTTTTAACTGACTTTGAGAACGAATTAGGCCCTTAATAATATCTGATAAGAAAAAACTTACTTCTCTGGCCCACTCCAAAATGACGATTGGGGGGTTTCAGTGATCGTACATAAATGAATAATCTAACTTTAGATAAAACTCAACGGTGATTACAATTGTCGCAGAAAGTTAATTTTATGGCTTGCAATGCTAATCACTTATTCCACCTTGCTTCTAGGTCATATATAGCTCACTAGGAACGAGCCCTTGGTCCCAACAGGACTCTTAAACGCGTTCATAGTCAACGTATCTACGCTAGATCATCATCGTCATAATTAATATGGAGTATATCACTCCGCTGTAGACCTTCTTTTGCGGATAAAATGCGCCTTACAAATCGTTAATATTAGCGTTAATTTGAAGTCGTTTCTGATTGGTCAATGGAAGCTGGTGGCTTTCGCTAACCCATCGGTATTTTGAGATAAACCTCGCTCTCTTGCGCCCATATTGTAGCGCTTCCAGCCCATTTCTGCGTACGCGTGTGCGCACACAGGTAGCTAATTGTCTGTTTTACCCACCCTTACAGTTGGGTATAACATCGCTAAAAATTGACTGAACTGCAACAAAAAACCTAACGGTTTAGCAACGCGAAATGCAGCCGGTATAAACACAGCGTGCTCCCGCTTAACTGGACAACAACAAAAATATGTTCACGAGCGCTATATCCGGGGTTTTGATATGTTTGTGTGCTTTCGTTCACCGCCGAGTCCTGGTTGCAAAGTTATCGGTCAAAATGTGTCATCGTCATTTTGGAGTGGGCCAGAGAAGTAGTTGATTACAATCAATCAATAACTTGAAATTATTGAATTTATTGACGGAGATAATTTTTTGACGGGTTTATTACTCAGGAACTATTCAGCGGTTTTAGAAGTGGAAGGGCTCAAAATAAAGCTCAAACGCCATCGGTTATCGTATTGCACATAGCTGAAAAACCTCAAATTAGCGATAATGATACTTTTGATAAAAGTGGTCTCATTGCATTATCATACTATGATACTGCATTCAGCTTGATTTACCAGATGGAATCGTGGTACGAGTATTCATATGAATGCTACAGGGTGTCTGTTAGAGTTGGGTAACCGACTTGATCGGATTGATCGACACGTCTCGTCTGACAAACCCGATTAGATCACGATCATCCGACTAAATCCGATTGATCGATCGATCAATCGGATCAGATTTCATGTTTGTTGGCCCCGGGAAGGGGTTGACTTGAAGAGGCCGCCGCGGGAGCAAATAGATCATCACCAAGAATCTCTGCCTGTGTTCATTTTGTCTTTTACATTTACCACCGATCCGCCTCACGCGCCTACGCTTCGGGCCTCACCGATGGAGGGCCAAGACGTGACCAGTACAACCACTTCATCAAGTGACCCCCCGCGTCAGCGAACCAGTCAGAGGCGATCTGAGTCAGATCTAATGTTGTCAATATGAATAAAATTGATTTGTATAGAATGCATTTTATTCTAGCTTGTATTGGGATTTGTATTGGACCTTGAAGAAGATGCATTTGATGCAGATAAAATCCATGGATCTTAACAACAGTAGATCTGGCATTTGGTCTTTCATTCGTGAAGACGACGAGGGCACATTTACTTGTCTGCTCAGCCCTGTTGATTTGGCTAGACGTTGGGCGTTGATTGCACACACTACATTCGCCGTCATCTCAAGAGAGATCACCGAGACGTGTATTCCGGCGGAAATGACGACGACTAGGACGATAAGCGAACCAACTTACAGTCTCACGGATTTGAGAGATTTGTTAAACAACGAACTTTTGACAAGACGACCGCCAAATAACCAGCTTGTGGACCTGATTGTGGCTAATTCACTCCCGTTAAATTTGGTGGAAAAGAAAAAAATCCGATCATTTTGTCAGACCTTCGAACCGGAGTACACACCGCCAACCAGAAAAACACTGTGCAAGAAGGTCATTCAGTGCTGGAGCTGTGAAAAGCCTCTGACACGTCATACCTCGCTACGTGAAACCATTTCCTGTCGGGTGGCTGCCACAACTGACATGTGGACGTCGACGGCCCAGAAAGATTTTATGGTCCTAACCTTGCATTGGATCACTGATAACTGGGCTATCAAGTCAGTCACGGTTGGATTTACACTAATGGAGTACCCACATTCTGGGCCACGTCTTGCCGCTCATCTAATTAAAACATTGAGAGCAATGAATGGGTCTCTTCTATCAAAACTTTGGGCAATTACAGCCGAAAATGCGAGTAACAATGAGGCCATGGTCGATATTTTCAACAAGACGATTAGGGACGTGACTATCAGCCCAGAACAGGCCGCAGCCTTGCCACCACCAACATCGGAAATGCCTCAAGACCAAGAGGCAACTGTGATGTAGGGAATCACTAAATTTCTTTCTATCGCTAGCTGCCTTGAGCATCACCGGACGAGGTCTGAGCCTCACTCGAAGTCACAGGAGCTTGAGCTCAGTCGTGATCCCAGCCATCAGCGATTTCGGACGGGATCACAGAGTCGTTGACGACAATACATTGTCCCCACCGACTGGACAGCCCATCCGCGAAGTATTGTATGAAGGCTTTCATTGAAAGCTTCAAGTGCCGAATTACACAAGATATAACCAATTTCAAACTCGATTTCGCTCAGCATAGTTGAAATATTTGTGTATTACATGATCAGGACTAGCGCTCTACTTAAGCGATAGTCATTAGCAACGACTCATTGCGGTCAAAAAAGTTCAATCTGGGGTTGTCCTCGTCAGCATCTTGGTCCGAAGCTTGCTAGTGCACCCGAAGCTGCCCACACCATGGCCCTTGAGGTAAGGCGCCACCTTCAGCTCGGCGTCCACCCTCGGCTCGTACTTTGTGATGACAAGAGATCCAAAGTGTCTTGACGTCCGTCCTATTGATCTGGAAAGCTTAGCTAGGCTAGCTAAGCTAGCGAGTCCTTACCACCGTCGACGTCCACACCAATCGTTTTCAAGAACGTGGTTATTGCCTCACAGAACTCATACGCACGCGCCACTTTCTTGAGTAGTTTGGTTTGTCACCACCCGCGTATGGGGAGGTTTTGAATAGCGCAAGCAGCACCACGGGATCCGGGCGTAGCAGCAGCGCGTCGTTCTACCAGTACCTAACGCCCCAGGTCTTTAGGTCGGACAGGGTGTCGTCACCCACCAGGATATTACACACCGCGTAGCGTGCACCCACAACTAGCATCACCGGTCTTCGAGTTGGACACATTGACGATCTCCTTAAGTACGTCGCTGTTGACACCAGATCCCTAGTGGTACTCGCCTAGATCGCAGCAGCCACATCGTTTAGCTTGCACTTCATCTTGACATCTCCACGCTGGAAAGCGGTTAGGTCTAGCGCGACCGGCTTGGTCTCTTGGATACGCGCGCGAAAATGACACCACCGGTATCGATACTATAGCATGGGACACCGATCTTCGGCACCCACATATAATACTCAAGTTTGCCGTTAGTGTAGTGGTGACCATAACACTGGCCATGAACGTGATCAGCTTGATGTACTTGCATCAGGAAGAGCCATACCGAACGGTCGGCCAAAACCCACCAGGACGGGTTTATCGAACTTGTACCGAAGTCCGAGAAGATGGTGCCATTCGGGAAGTTGTACGCCCGGGTGTCAGCAACGAGCGATCGTCAAGATTACGTTCCTGTACGCCTCAAAAGTGTAAGCTGAGAATGACAGCACTTACTGCCAAAACCGCGCAAGTAGCACGGTTCGCGTCGCGAGGAGTGCTCTCCCATTCGTATCCACTGCGCGCACTGCTCACATACTCGGCATCACACTCGTCGAACCCCTAGTTGCTTTTAAGCTAAGGTTCCTTCAGACTCGCATCTCACATTCATGTGCGCCTCTTCGGTCTCAAGCACTTGTTGGTGATGAGTTGACCACCTCAGTATTTTTAGCCAATTACAAGGTCTAAGTCCCGGGGTCTGCTAACTCGATTTTTTGACCTACTGGACAGCTGATAACTCTATTTATTTCTCATTTAGACTGAGGTCCTATCCGGACCCGGTCCGATCCCGGGTTATGATAATGATGTTAGTCAGACTTATCAATCCGTCTATCAGCAGAATATAAACCATTTACCGGCCGCTGATCAGCTAATTCTGACACTGTAGCTACACTTTTTCAAGTAGTTCAATTTATAATATTCATAAATAGAGATTATTGTGTGTGCTTCCTCGACCAATACTTGAAAATACATGCAATTTGAGAGCCTGTTTCGACAAATTTCTTTGATTTGTCGATAGGTGGCGTCTTAAGTCATCCAAACCTGTCACGAAGTGATTGAACTTGATTATTGCCGCACGATCGCGCAATATACGTACCGAAAAATAGCTATGCTATCTGCGGCATTTGCTTTACAGTCATGAGAGCTGTTGTTAAATCTACAATCTACAATCATGAAGTACACAAGGCGTGCTATACGGACTGGCTGAAAGCCCACCAAGCCGGCATGCGTCCTGACTTTGGCGTGCGGGATGATCCACTTATATGCCTATTTCGTACTCAGATCGTAATTTGGAAAATCTTTAATTTTGCTTAAGCGTCATTTTTTTCAACTGCGTTCCGGTTGTGAAGCAAGTCTTGACTCCCTTGATGTAGGAAGGGTATAACAAACTTCGGCAGCGCTATCGAGATCCTCATTATAGCCCGAGGGCAATGTCTGGATGCGAAAATTGTCGAGTTCTGAAGTAGTGCAAAAGAAATCCCAACCCCACGTACATTTTTTTATCTAAAGGTTTTGTCTATAATCCAAGAAATTGTTATTTACATAGTGTTTTAGGAGAACGTTGGACTAAGAAACACAAACTCCTATAAATCGACCCTTTTGCGTGTTTGAAAACGCAATTTGATGACACAAATTAATTCCATATCTGCTTTTCCAAATCTCACTTTTATTAATAAACCTGGTTTTATCTGCCGATCATGCTCGATCTAAGCCATAAACGGAACCACATCTCCTCTTCAAAGCACAATACCTGTATTGTTATTGGCACGACCGATGCTGAATTAATCCGCTGAACTTCATAATCTCACCCAAGCGCATGTACAGATCGTCCGCTCCTGGACTTTAGCGAAACGTGCTTTGCAATTATGGCTTAATAATGATTATAAGGGCACCGATACCAGCGTAGTGTCAGCTCACAATTTCAGTTGTGATAGTTAACCAGCAACGACCGAGGCCTTACTGCTCCATTCGACATGCATTTGTTCAACTCGCTGAGTATTTTGCTCGTCGTAGTCGCTCTGATTGTTGTGCCTGATGCAAACAAAGTGAAGACGACCAATATCCGGTACTTCCTTGTGCGTGCTAGGCCGGGAACGAATGGCATCGATGCGAGTAACGACCACGTATGGAGGAATTTTCAGGTTTGGCTAAAGAAGAAATTCTTCTTCTGGAGAAGAATTGAAAAAAAACCATCGACTTCGTTGATGCAAGCACTAGCAAGCCGGCGTCTACAAGGAGGGCTCATTCGACACTTGCGACCAGATGTTGACGATAAGATGCAGGTGAGTGTAGCGGTGGCTAATTGAGGTGTTATCACAAAGCATGAGCTCCCCAGTACCAACCTTGGTAGCCTGCTTCACACTCGATTAACGAACTTGGGATCCAAATTTTTTTTACTGCTGTTAGACTTCGTGGTATTGTGGGTTCTACTCGATTTTCCAATCTGGGTTCATCCAACCAACGCAATCAACCGCCCCAACGAACAGCTCAGCCTCCGTCAAGTAATACAACCTACTATAGGGAATGTAGCCGCTTCACATCCTTCATTGCAAAACAACACAGAGAAGAGAAACGGGCCCCATGCAGCGTAGGACCCCCGACCACGGTCGCGCACGCTTCACACCGTACCAGATTCGACCTCTTCACCTGGATAACTCGCCGCCGACTGAGTCGCAATGTTCTTCACCAGTTGTTCCGCGCGTGATGATCACTGCTGAGCCACGACACTCTCCACCCTGGGCGCGACGTTCTCCACCCGAGTCAGGACGCCCCCCAGCTGATCTAAGTCACTCTATACACGAGCCACGAAGCCCCCCAGCTGATCCAGGACGCTTCCTAGCTGACGAGCCGGGAGTTTCTAGTAGTGCGCCTCCATGTAGCTCTTCAATTGCTGGTCCACGACGCATTTCCCTTAGCGAGTCACCCGCCTCAGTGCCTACCGAGCCACCACAAGCCTCGACATCTCCACTAGACCAGGAACAGCGGTGCCAACTCGTTGTGCGCCCAATCATTAAGACAACGATTGGCCAGCGTGACACGTCAGGCAACACGTTAGACGATGCAGTCATAAATGGAACTTCGTTCGTTGACATTATTCAGAAGCTGTGGAGCCTGTTCGGCCTTCGTGTAAAGTGTCGTGCAGGAAAGATAAACGGAGTTTGGTCAACAGAAACAGCAGATGTGGGAGAATGGGAAAACTTATGCATGGTCAAAGTGAAGCGGCACATAGTTGACACAACGAAGCCCGAGCAAGGGTGGAAGCAGTGGTTGGTGAATATACTTGGAGAGACAATGACGCTCTTGATATATGAATATGGAGTAGCAATTACAAGAGCACAAGATCTCGATGCATTGACGCAGGCCTGTATCAGACCCGAGCAAAATGATCGAGCTGGCGCAACCGCCGAAAGCTGCTTAAGCGAAGTTGTGGAGAAACTTCAAGCGGAATGGGGGGCTACGTTTCAAGCTGAAGCCATGGTCTGGCGAATGTGGAGTAATCACGTCACGAGAATCTAAATCGATCAACTCTTGATGCTGCGATCAAGCAGCCGCCACCAACCTACATAGCAAGTCTGCTTCGACCGGCTGACTCGCAGCTACAACTGCACTTGTCCAATAGGATTCAGTCAGCTA
Source organism: Phytophthora tentaculata (assembly GCA_033557915.1). NCBI lineage: Eukaryota > Oomycota > Peronosporomycetes > Peronosporales > Peronosporaceae > Phytophthora > Phytophthora tentaculata. The sequence goes on along the minus strand of JAUCEA010000020.1, from coordinate 4,877,997 downwards.
ATGTCGCTCTTAATTGCGTCAAAGTATCCCGGGCTGATTAGAAGGAGCTTCGTCGTCACTGGGAGGCTTATGGACGTTTGTTGGACGAATGTGAGAGACGTCTCGAGGCTCGTCAGAACACAATTGGTTTTATACAGGCCACCGTCTCTCAGCATGGTTATCGATCCACTGCTCGAGCTCGAGAATATTGAAGACCATGAACATGCCGAGTAGCTTTTCGACTACGGACACTGCAAGACAAAGTCGAAAGGACGAAGGGTGTTGGAGGCACAGCGCAAGGACAAAGCAAAGTAGCAATGCATTTGATTTATGGATTACGATTCGGGCGAGATATCCGTGAAATCTAAGTGATTTAAGTTGCGTTCATCAGCACGAAGCTCCGGTGTTGTTTGTTTCTCAGTCGATAGCGGTCCAGTTGGATCGAAGTGCGCCATCCGCAGTGTTCAAACACGCTGCCCATATCGAACCCCATAAATCGACGAAACGTCTGGACGACGAACGGCATCAGGTCACGATTGCTAGACTCAGTGTAGTAGCGCTGAAAGGATCTCTTCACTTAGCCGAACAGGAATTCGATCGGATTAAAAAATGGGCAATACGCTAGTAAAAAGATGGGAACAACGCCCACACTGCGAAGGTAGTGGACGATTTATGGGTGTCTATTGATAGCGACCCCATCTATGATCCAGACCAAGTTGGGACCAGGATACTGGCGAATTAATCCTGGAGATGAATGCACGAAGTCCTGGCAGCACTTGTTGAACCCCACGCGATCAAATGTTCCTTCCGTGTTGAAGAACTCAATGATCCCAGCTACTCCAATAACAGCTAAGATCGAGACCCGTGGAATTCTTTCGAAATCTCCTCGGATAGCAAGTTTCTTCCCACGAAGGGTATACCCACGCTTGCGTATCATCCCGCGGTTATCAAACGAGACCTCATCGAGAAAGACCAAGTTGTGGTAGCTCCAGTCAATATGACTTAGCTCTTCCACAAACCGGAAGACATCCCTTTATTTGATGTGCATTACACGGCGCTCAAGGACCTTCTAGGTCAGACCGCCCTCATTTATGATTCTCCATACTGGCGATTTTGAGATTGCAATGCGGTGTGCGCTCTTGAAGGCATCTTGGGCCTCATCCAGATACAAGAGAGGGTGATCTCGGTAGTAGTTCAGAAGCCACTCACGTTGATCCGACGAAAAAACTCTTCCCACAACTCCTTTGGAACGCTGGAAAGCACCAGTCTCCTCGTATGTTTTATCCAGTTGACAACGGTGCGCTCCGACTTGTTAAATATGTACGCGAGTTGCTTCTTTGTGTAGCCGAGCTTGTAGTAGGCGTAGAGGCAGTGGTAGACAGTGCTCGGGTGCGCATGCTGCCGCGTTACACCTAGCTCCATGGTCACTTCAAGAGTGAATGTCACTTCAACATGATGTGCATCACTTATGAACACTTAAGATTTTTTCTTCCTTTGCGTCGAGGTAAATGTCAAATTAGATCAGAAAACCTTTGCGACGACTTTGACAAACTTACCTTTTTCATTTTAATGTTTGGTGTCACTGAACATGTTTGAAAGCACGAATTACAGCGCAGCTGATGTCCTGATATGTAAATGTAGATGCAATGAAGGCTGATTATATTCAAATTACGGGAAATCTACAGCCCAGGTTTTCAAAAGGGAGGCACTGAATTAGCTCACAAATCTCCTATGAGCCAAGCCAAACGGACGCTACTGGCATTTGAGAGTCGCGGACAGCCCCCAGACTACGCCTCGGGGCCTTGGTTGACCTTATTTGGCGCTGGCTCGGTGTTCTAAGCTTTAAGTGCTTAAATCTAAATTTTCCTACTCACCTTAGCCCAAGGAATTTGTATCGGATTTGAGAGCCGTGGTGCCCGTTCCGAAAGTCGAAACATGAATCCATTCATTGAGCCCATGAATCCGTGTGGTTTCTCCATGTTTTGCAACTTAACCTTTTTTTAATGAGTTAAACTCTAGCTTTTTAGAAAACCGGGGCAGCATCACCAGCCTTCATATTAGTGGCATGACGTATTGACCCTAACGTATCAGCGCCTCTAAAGGAAGCAGAACTGGTCCGTTCAAAAAGGGACGTGAGATCGCGAGCTTTAATGAGTTGTATACAATCCACTAGGTCTCGACCACTTTATGAGCCGGTAGTTTCGTAATTAAGGTTAAATACTTGTCTCAAGCCAACTTGATCAGAGAAAAGGGCGAAACCGACTGTCTTCGTAACACTGCCTTCGTCGACCACAACAATTGGGCACAATAATCGATTGAATTCAAACGTGGTTTTCGAGTGCGAAAATGTACTTCGAGTGCAATTACCGTTTTATGTAGCTAATCGCGTCAACTAGGGGGCGCTATCGTAAGAAAACTCATAGCGTCTACCCGAAACAATTGTTGCTAAAATGGCCTATTGGTTCCACTTCTGTAGGATCCTTTTTCACATTTTTCACTGTTGCTGAAAGGACAATACTACCGATTTATCGATAAATTGTGGCAAGGTTCTAGAGTGGCTGATATGTATCTCAAAACACCACTACACATCTGTCTAAACATCAGTTCCCCCTCTTGCTATACCTCTAATATCCCTGTAGACGACAGGTATACACTGATCTAGGCGGGTAGGCGTTATCCTGCAATTACTGCCTGCACTCAAATATCAGCTTTTTTGCACTCGAAAATCATTCCTACCCATTTCAAACGTTAAAGTCTCTCCCTTACCCTACTTGCTCAATAGGGTGCCGGTCACATGTGAACTACCATCATTATTTTTGCAATAGCCCTGCGTTATAACTGGATCGGAGGGAAGGAATCGTATTCACTGATCTCGTAAGCAAAGATCTTGTTTTTGGACAAATTATAATAACTGGTACCGGTACTACTATTTCTACTGCTGCCCATCGTCAGTTGCATACATTTATTTTTCCCGAAACTATGTAAATGCCACACTGAAAAGACTCGTATTATCACGTAGACAAATCTGCATCTTTTTGGACAACCTTCACTTTCCCGGGGCTATAGTACTAGTACAGCTCCACCAGTTCATACCCTTCGAAGCACAGTGTAGCTAAGTGCCGGTTTCAAAGAAAACGTGCACCAGCGATTAAATTTCCCACTCAGTTTGATGGCGCAGGAGATCATATCGAAGTTACACCAGAATACTTGCAGCGTGATAACCTTGTCCTCAAGAAGGCAATGCATCCTACCGAGACTTTGTCTGGGCCTCAGCAATGGGGAGAGCGGTGGTACCACAAACCCCACTACGCCACTCAGCAAAGGTAGAACGGCACAACGACTCCTCCGGCAGAATACTGCATCCGAAAATGCTTCGAGCGATACAGAAGCCGAAGAAAGGGCATTGGACCTCAAGGAGCTGTTGGGTAAACGTTCTACTGCAGCTAAGGTTTTGGAGGACAATCCTACTCTTGCTCAGACCGTGTTGAAGAATCCTCAGCTCGCAAAGCAGTCGCTGCTGTACAAAACGACAAAAAAATATTGAAGAGGTTAGCGACTAGCCCGAAGGCCAAGCAACTTCAGGATCAGTTTGCGAAGCATCCTTTCAAGCTCGACAGACAAAAGGTCCAACAGATTGGAGAGGCGGCTGTTAAAGGCACTGCACACGGAAAAGGCAAGCACGGAAAAGGGTTTTACATTGCCTTTGGTCTGACCATTCTATTTGGTGTCGGTTTTACAGCAGCCATTGTAGCTATTGGCATAAAGAGCATGCTGAACAAGAAATAGGACATTCCACTTCATGGCGCTCGCTATTCTGCCTGAGTAATATACGCCCAGACTCAATGTTCGAAACGACGAGTCTAAGTTGACCGACAACTCCATGTACATGCGGTTTTCATGTTTTGTATTGAGCTGTAAGAATAATAATAGGATCATTTTGCAATGTTGTCCTTGAAATTGCAGCTATTACAATGTATCATTTTACACTATCAGGCTATTTGGGCCGCCCTTGCGTACTGTTTTTAAAGAAGACACGTTTCCCATAACGCTCGCAACGAGCTCATCGGTTTTTCTTTAATTTCTTGGGACTCTTAATCTGGTTTATGGTCTGGTGCTTCGCTTTAATGAGTGATTCGGGGGGGGTATCCATTTTGCTGCATACTGCAAGGTACCCATTGGTTGGGGTGACATTTATCCTTGAGAATCTCTGTGCTCTGTGATCCCAGTCTGCAACACCTAATGTAACAAAAAAGCTTTACACTGAATCTTTAGGTGCCAACGGGAATTCTCTCGTATAAGTTGTAGACCGTAGAGGTCTCGATTGCGATCTAAAGCAGAAGAGCAATATTAACGAGCTCGGTCGATGACATGAAACTGCTAGAGCTGGCAACTAAGCGCCTTCAAGACCGCAATCTGGCCATTTTATGAGCGCGTGATGTTTTCGATGATGTGTCGGTGGACTTCTCAGAGATGGAGCATCCTCTTGCAGCGGACGCCGAGATCATCGAATCAGCACCCTTTGAAAATGCAGTTATGAAGATCATGAAAGGAGAGGAAAAAGAACTGACCACCGACGAAGAGGATGTTGCTGTCAGATTGCTGTGGGCTCCGGAGCAAGACTCCGCATCAGTTGCAGCAAATCGAGGCTCTGTGGCGAGAACGACACAAAAACGTAAGAGAAATCAACAAGGGAACAAGACAGCAGCTAAGAGAAAACGCAAATCGAATACGACCACTGATGAGCGAAGACCCCGGAGTTTACTTTCTACAGCAGCTGCACCGGTCGATAGAACCGTTGCTCATCGCCGGGCTCCACAGGAGGTTATGGCAGCCGACGTTATTCGGGCTAAGTCAAGAGAAGATAAGAGGTCGAAGTACGTTGACCCTGGCGTGGTTGCCAGCAACTTCCGTCGAAGTAGAGAGACTATTCTCTACAATCAAGTGCATGCTTGGATATCTTCGTAAATGGATGAGTGCTGAGACGCTGGAGACGATCCTATTTCTTAAGATGAACTGGGATATGGTGGCCAACGAAATCACATCTAAAGCAGTCCGGCTAGCTCGCGAAGATGACGCCTATGATAATGACGAACAGGACAGCTTCGAGTAGGACATACTTAGGAGCGAAAGCTTTCCCTACAAAAGTAAAAAATCAGTGGACGATCATGTTGACGAGCAATCAATGAATAGTGTAGCCGGGCAATAGTTGCAATACTACAATAACAATACTTTATTTCCGGTCCCTGCGTCCAAATACCTGCAACGAGATAGTATCGCCAAAAACACTTAATGCATCTAGCAATCACGGTTAGATCTCATCAACGTGGAGACAGATCCCCACAGTAAAAGTACCCCCTTTATACAGTGGCTGCAGAGGTTGAAGTGAGAATAACTATCACATGCCTGTTGTCAAGGGTTCCGCCGCAAGGCATTTGAAAATACTTATCGCAGCACCAGTGCACGATGGTAAGCATTTGACTCGTTATAATCTGGGTAGGACTCTGAACATCGATACAAAAGATTGCGAATTGTATTAACACTTAATTTAGCTCTTTTTACACAAATTGAGTTGTCTTGAAAAATAATACCTGCGTTGCATCGTTTTTTTTATTTCAAAAACATCAAATTATCTTTCTGTTTAATAAAGGCCATTACCACCCGGGTTTTGTTTATGTCGTTTTTTAAAACGAAAGTTAAAAGTGCGGCAGTGGCGTCTGCTGGAATAGAGAGCAAGCAAATCGTTAATTTTTTTGCGATTTGCTTGCTCTCTTCAGCATTGGCAACATTCGTTCACGGCGTCTCATTCTCCGATAGCATGACCGACCTCTCGCCAGATGAGGAGAATCGCATCTATGGTGGCAACAGGGCCAATGTTGATGAGCGCTTGTACACGGCTGGCCTTTAGTCGAACGTCACCGACACAAATATGGAGCTGTTCTGCGGCGGCGTTTTGATCGCGCCTCAGTACGTCCTTACCTCTAGACAGTCTATGGAATGGCCCGTGACCAGCGTGCATGTCACCCTGGGATCAATGAGAAGATCGGGCTGGAGCTCGAGGAATTCCGAAATGAGCCCGGTTGTTGAGGCGTTTCATCACCCGTTGTTTCGCATGTCGAATAACCTTACGATTGTCACGCACGACGCGGCGTTAGTCAAACTTGCGGCGCCATCAAGTATTAGGCCAGCACACTTACCCGCAGCCAATCCATCCGATGACGAGCTCGGTGTGAAGGCTACGACTCTTGGCTGGGGGCTAGTGATCAACGACACCTTCAGCAACACCCTTCAAACCTGGATGTTGAGATAATCAGGAACAAGAAGTGCTTGAAGGTGTACGTCGACGCCCCCAGAAAGATGGTCGTGAACGATTCAATTATTTGTGCCTTCTCAGGAAAAGGAAAAGCCGCATTTACTGGTGACTGGGGTGGACCTTATCTTTTGGACGATGTGATCATGGGTATTTTGAGTAGTGGAGTCGAGGACTGCGATAGTGAACCTGGGATGTATCCTCGCGGATATGCTCGTATCTCCGGCGCGTTAGAGTTCATCAGCGATGCCATGAACGGCGGATCCACTGGAAACGTTACGCACCTACTAACCGGTGGAACAAGCACTTTGATCGACCTAAGCGACATCACAAACTTGTGGTCGTAGGTTCCAAAGTGGCTCTGTGCTATAGCCTGACGTCGCGAGTAACACTGATCATAGCTTTTGATCGAGCGCACAATAGGATCGCTCCGGCAGAGTTGGCTAGCGCTGATCCGAATGAAGTACCATAAGTCAACTCTCCAATCCATTTTGCGTTACTGATGGAAAATTTGTACTTCTCTGAAGAAACAACACTCGCGTTTTCTGGTCATGTAGGAAATTTTCAACACATGCTAGAGCTGAGCTCGAATGATGGTTTTGGCTTTAAATCTATAGAAATAAAGAAATTACATGTAATGCTCGCTTTGTGACCCTATTTTAATTACCGTAAGTTTTTTTTTCCTGTATGGTCGCATTTTTGGCGATACTAGGCAACAACTATATATGCACAATCTTGAGAAGATTATCTTCATGGACATGGCTGTGCCATTCACTGTAGGGCTTCGCGAAGGCTGAGAAAAAACGGGACGTCAAGGGTGGTGGTCTTGCTGCAGGTCGGACTGGCGGTCGTGGATCAGAATCTATCGCCAATGGTGAAGAGGAACGCACGGGGGGGGGGGTCGCGGGGTAGGTCGGGCTAGCAGGGATCGTGGGGCAGACCGTGACTCCGGCTGTGAAGTGGGTTGTAAAATGCGGGGAGCTCACACGCTGTGGTTAGCTCAGTACGGCCACCACAAACACCTCGCAGCCTCGAAGCCTTCATTGATAGTCTGGTTGCATACACACCATCAAAAGAAAAATGGCTTCACGCGTTCAGAAGAAGGCTCCCACGGATTTATACAGTCACACTGATGGATCGAAGTCTAATCGAGTTTGACCAGAATGTGTACGACTTTTTACACATTCGGCTTCATCCAGTTTTCTCGCGTACGTGGCATTGTACTTCTGACAGCAAGTCGTGAGCGAAACAAACGCATATGCGTCTACCAAGAACAATCCACTGGCGAGGTCGGTGCACTCCCGGAACTCATGCAGTGTATCGGAATACTGTCCTTCATGAGCATCAACGATAAAGGAGAGTACGCCAACTACTGGGGCACGCAACCCGAAGATGCAATACTTGAGAACCAACATTCCACGGGGTCGAGAATGTCATGCCGTTGCGTCGGTTCAACTGATCCAAAAGTTTTTGTTGTTTTCGAGCCGCCATTCCATCACCACAAAGCAATCCAGCAGCACGAAATTCGACCCCCTTTAAATCTGCTGAAAAGTACATGTCGACTTTGGTCGGGATGTGGCCATTTACGAGGACATTTGGTAATAGGCTGAAAGTGAATGCGTGCAGGGAGGTCGCCACTACGGTCAAAGGGAGCATTCTGCATATTTCTTGCTGGTCAAAATGCACCCATTTTGCAAACGGTATAGAAGGAAGCATAATGCCACCTTTAACCGCGAAAGGGTTAATAGCCGCTGAGTGGCTTACCCTTAGCTGGAAGGAGCTGCAGCAACCCGAAGTGTGAAACGCCTCAAATTCGGTTCACGGTTACAAAAACTCTTTCGTGCGAACCTGAATTTACGGTTGTTCGTGTTCTCTGAAATGTATTTCAGAGCTAAGGAAGGATCAGATTGGGGGTATGATTTTTCATGAATTAATACCTGGTAATTTATTAGTTCAGAAATCATTAAAACAAAAAGGTTTAATATGAGACCACTTTTTACAAAAGTATCATTATCGCCAATTTGAGATTTTTTTACGTTTGAGCTTTATTGAACCTTTTTCCGAAATATTTAGCGGTTTTAGATGTGGAAGGACTTAAACAGTTTAATTTAATTAGAAATAGAAGGGCTCAAAAAATTAATTTAAAATTTCTTAAGCCCTTCCACTGCAAGCCCTTCCACTTCTAAAACCGCTTAATATTTCATGAGTAATATTGTAAATTCTGACCAAATTTGCCGATCACGGCCGGTTCCAAAGTATGGGTTGACACGCCCAAATACAATTATCAAGTCATTTGGCAATCGTCCGACAGCAAAACATGTGGCGTCTCTTCACGAATTCGGACTTAAATAAAATCTTATTTCGTACGTAGACAGGCCTTCAGTGAATTCAAGTACTTTGCCATTTCACGTCGATTTCGCGTCCGTTTGACCACGTCGATTCGTTTCAACCGGCCTCGGAAAGTTCGAGTAGAACGCACAATAAGCCCGAAAAAAAAACATAACTCGGTCAAAAAAATTAAATTTTCATGTTTTGTTTTAATGCAATCTATAAAGAAAAATATGTTTTTTCTTATCAGACATTCAGGGCCCGATTCGCTACCAAAGACTGTAAAAAGTGGTTTTAGAGAATGATTACTCATACAATCACTGTTGTGGATTGTTTTCTTTTTGTGGCTGTTCGGTAAATCAGAGGGATTTTAGTTTGTCATACTACTGGTGAGCTCCATTCTGTCAAAAAAAATAATTACTGAACTTTTCCGGACTCTGGTCGTATCCAAGCTGACCAATTGGTCGTTTAAACGAAAGTAGCGCAAGAAGCTGATTTGAATAACAATAAGGAAATCGCAAACGAAATCCAGAATCCAGAATAAGGAAGAATGCTGTGTTTGCATGTCTTCTAATCCTGCTTCTAATAATTGCCACGTTTAGCTATAGAACTCCCGTGGCTAAAGTAATTTTTGAAGCCAACAACGAATAATATCTACCATTTCACTTGTTTAAAGTGCATCTAATTCAGCCGTAGGCCGACGTATCTGTCTAATAAGCTAAAAAGGTTTCTGTTCTACTCTTTGAGCAACTTTGCTGTTTGATTGCTTATTCCGAGAGCCAAATACCTAGCAAACGACAGTACTTTCAATTTATGTCTCAGGTAGCGCTGCCAACGCATTTCTCGAGCCGAGTCAGTTAAGGTGCGTCATGAATACATCGATACGATGCTCCACGATAGCTGCATCATGTAGCGCACGAGCTCGAGCGATGGTGTATACATTAATGAAGGACCCCATCTGATGAGTACCTTCCTAAATCTAGCATCTTGCTTAGTTGATCGTCGCGTTTTCGTATCGGCACCTGAAAAGATGCGCAGAAAGGAGTTTTTTTTTTTGCCAATTCTGATTGTGACCTACGAACATGTTCCTGCTACTAAGTACGATGACAACCGAACCAGTAAAACCTCGCGAACCAACTTCCTGGGGTTCTACCGGTTCGCGAAAAAACGCGGGAACCGATGTTCGGTGTATCTTCGTTCCAGCTGACAGCTTAACGTCAGCTTGTGTATACAGCAGATTCTGCGGCTGCGGGTTGGTTACCTTTGCTGACTTAGCAGTAAGAAGTCGGGGCAGTAAAAAAAATAGCTGTTCATAAATTTGAATTGTGAATGTAATAAATAACTGCACCCTAGAATATGAAGACACGAAACAGATCTATTTTATTTAGCAATCCCAACATACGCATAGTTAGTTTAGCTTTACCCAGACTGGTTATTCCTCCTAGTTTCGGGCGAGGTTGCTACCAGCCCAATTCTCTAGTTACAAGTCAGCTTTAGCATTTTTTTAAACCTTTAATTAAATAAGCTTTTTACAGCGCTAAATAGAGGTAACGAAAAGCACATTACGCTTTCCGAGTCGGTGGATTCCGATAAATATCGATTTTTTATTGAATGCTATTTTAGTATTAAGCTTAAGCTTCTCAGCTTGATATGACGAGCAAGGTTCTATTTGCAAGTCGCGACTTTGGAATAATCCAACCGACAAAGGCAACAAAGTATATGGTATGTTTAAGTTTTTGATCTTGAAGCAAGCTAGGATAGATCCTTGTTCGACTAAAGCCTCCCGATTCGTGAACTACGGCTAAGCAGCAGCTCTGACAGCGGCCAAATGCACCCTCCCCCATTTCCCTGTATTTTCAAACATCTTTGCCATGTATAGCTGTTGTTTCAGGGTTATTTTCTCAAAAGTCATGTACTCGATTATTTTTTTCGAATCCATTCGTGTCCATATCAGGAAAAGGTTCCGCAAGAAGGTCGCTTCATCGACGACATCATCGACATTGGTAAAACTTTTTACCATTCTCTCTTCCTTGTTTTCGTCGTCATCATCAACATATCCGATTGACTTGGCGTTGGTCTCTCTCAAGAACCTGTTTTCGACGGATGCAACGTTGTGAGGTTTGTCGGAGGTCTGGGCCAACCCTGAGCTAGAAGTCTTCTCTGCGGCATTGCTGCATACGAGGAGAGCAGCTGCAGCAAGCAGCACAAGAGAACCCAAACGCATGAGTTGGAACTGATGAAGCTGTCGTGTGAGGGATGTTACGTCGATGGGGTAACTTGAGAAGTGTGAACAGATCGTGCGTATCAAAAGGAGGATTCGTTACCTGTCCTATCATTTGCTACAGGACGGTCAGGAATCTCTTCTACTGTCACACCATCACCATATGGCTATTCCATACCAGTACTGTACCGATTCTGTACTACATAATAGAGATGATCTTTGATCTTAATAACAGCTAACAAACGCGTCTGAGATCACTAGAAAACCAGTGCTGCCATGTGTGGTACTGGCTCACTGAGGGATTTAGATGCTAGAAGATAGCTGCCGTTATGAGAATTATATCCGCTTCGGGACAGTGACAAAGCTCTCATTTGGGCTAATCCGGGGTTTTATGCAGATAATCCTTACACCAACTTCACAAAACGGTTCTATTGGCGCATTCTGGAAGGCTCATGCTATTGACTAAATTATTTTATCCCAGTCAACCAGATATCAATTAACCAACGCCGTACATGTCCGTGTGGATACTTTGAGATAATCCAATACTTCACTCCGGGAGTCTAGTTTTGGAGCAACGCTTCGTAACAAGCTCCGTAATCCTCGTATAGCTCCAGAAACTACAGTACTCTAAATCAGATTTTTTTGTTACTGGTCTACGTCAGGATAGTTGAAACAACTAGCAGAAAAATGGTGAAATCAGTTGGTCCACAGCTATATTCCAGTGAAACAAGGCATTATTCCACTGGAACTAAGTATTGCAACATCCACCGATAAACTATCCGTCATCTATTTGGATTTTACCCAGATTGTCGTTATTCCAAAGGTCGCGCTGCTCTAACAACTAGTTCTCTAATTGCGACTTCGCGCTTAGAAAACGCTATCAGATTCGAACAAGCCAACATTATTTCTTGCTTCACGCAAAGGGCCCGATACCGCTGGAGAACTTCCGCTGAAAAAAATGTGACTTTTGTGGTGCTGAGTCGTGGCAAACCAGAGTAAACTATACCTCAATTGCTTTTTAAGAAGCGATTGAGGTACAGTCCAGGACCAGATGAATTGCGGATTTGTTTAGTCACTTAATAAGTTTCAATGTAGGTACGGCCCAGGACTAATCAGAGCCGGGTGTTTTGCGAATATGTTTAGTCACTAATGAGATGAATAAGTTTTGTCACGTGTATGTTTTCGCTTCGAGACGACAGTTGCAGTGACCACCACGTTTTAGTTTTTTCTTGTATAGTTTTGCTCGTAAAGAGAACTAGAGGGCGTTATTGTCATCTACTGTAGTAGCCTACCTGATACTAACTTACAGCTTGGTGCCGAACTTGGAGTCCGAGACGTTAAAAAGTTAACCCTCTACACCATATCAGGTTCGTTCTCACCACCGCCGGGTTCTTCCCCCCTCCTATCCGACCTGTTCATTGTATTGGTCAGTTTAAATCTACCGCCCAGCCGGGTTATCGTATTGAATCTATACAGCCACTGAACCTTTTTTACCTGTTGCCAAAAATGGTAATCTGAAATTTATTTCAGAGCTAGGGGGGGGGGATGACTCGATCGGTGTATATTAAAATATTCTTTGCCAAGGCAGTAGTTTTTTTTTGTGACTGGATCGGTAGGCGTCAAACAGCTGAATATTTTCACGTTTTTGTGGTGTAATAAGAACAAAAGAAATGTATAAATCGGTGTAATGAAAATCTATAATAGTGGCTGAATTATGAGTGTATCCCTTCGTCGCTCAGTAAAAAATATTGCGATTTACTACGTAGTAACCGCGTTTGACGCGGAGGCAAGATAGTTGGTTTAATGTAGGAAAGAGTTTGAAGATAGCTAAGGGAAATGGTATGCACAAGGTATTGGTGTGTGCTGCCTTGCAGGTATCCCATAGCTGTTGTCCAAGGTCGTGGAGTTTTAGAAACTGTTTTCGCATACTTTAGCGAGGTACACACAGGCTCTCTCCGAGAACACGCTCTTTGGAAAGTTCTAAATTTAAATGCACGGTAAACGACCTAATACGCGCCAGGGGTCAACACATACAACTGATATGACCGATAGATCCACCGCAACCTGTGAGAGAGGGCTGGCGTCGATCAGTTGGGCCTATTAATAGCGGAGAGAAGATTGAGCTTAAACAGCCTTTGTATGGGTAGCGGGCGTGTAATCCCGGCTAACACTAAAACCAAGCTATGCTCCATTCACGGGATGCTGGAAATCGAGTCACTGGACCAAGACATCAAGGAAGACGAAGTGACTATGCCGCCTTTTCAAGCCGCAAAACTCGGGAAGGTTGGTGTTTCATTAACTTTAAAAGCTGCAAGCTCGGGCAGCCACGCTCTAAGCGGGTTAGAAACAATGGGGAGGATGGCGCCGGCTCTAAGTACCGTGTACTGGTTGCACTCAGCTTGGACACAATCGGCGCACGTTCAAAGGCCGCAGAATTGGCTCTTAGTTGAATTAGATGCACCTACATGGTTACTTAAATACATTTTACAACGTGACTGAATCGGTGTGCATTATATTGTAGAAACGCATGTTGATTAGCATAGCGCAGAGATAGTGGCCACCTACCGATTCAGCATCGAAAATGTTAAAATACACCGATCGAGTCATTTTCCCGGGGGGGATCCGGTTGGTGTTTCTATTTCCGTAAATAATAACCCGGGTATTTATATCCGAAATAAAGCATAAATTCATTAAGAGTAATACGCAAATACTATGAGACAGTGCTAGACATCAATACCTGTGTTTTATTAATGAACTATACAAATGTTACCTGTCGGTGCCCTCACGCTTGTGTACGCCTATTTTACTATGGAATATTGCACGAACAATTCGCGGAAACTAATTCCTGTCTGAATGGCGGGTAAATGCGGGCGATGAGGTTTCTCAGGTACGTCGTTTTTTTCCTGTCGCGTAGAGTAGGTAGAACGCGCCGTTCGGGTAGTGCATATTGGGGCACGTGACACTCAGATTTTTCGATGAAGATCTTCCTTATTATCTCAACCGGGAGATGATATTCAACCTTACAACTTGGGACCATTGCTCATGCCCAACTTGCTTCTCAGACAAACAAAAGCCACCACGCTAAAGAGCCCAACAAGCTGCGAATTTTTGGTGTACCGCATGGCTTATATAACCCAGTAGAACGCTTGCCATAGACTTCTGCCACTGTCAGAATAATGAGCGCAAGTCATCCGCAAAAAAAACTTATTCACTAGCTCATCAATAGAAAAAACGACTTTTTAGGGAAAACACCCTAGAAGTAGGGGTGCGCACATATAAATGGGAGCGCACTCTAACATGTACTTGGGTGCTGTTACTGTGGTAAACCGAAAGTGCTATCCACTTATCTAGTACAAATAGTGGGTTCCTACTGGTAGATACAATGAGATAAACGGTGTATTTGTCCAATTAGGGGGAACATGTGTTGCGATTGACACCTCGCAGTCTGCCTGACCGGATCCCTATGGCGCACATGCGCTCTGTGGTGTTGTTGCTACAAGAATACACTGGTGCGAACCTAAGGCGAACCTACTGCTGATTCTGTAATGTGATTGGTCGACCCCCAAGCTTCGACGGTGCTTATTGGCTGATACAAGGGTAAGTTGGAATTGCCGTTGTGCATACGATCTGCAACCGATTTTCAAATTTCATGAACAGCCCCAGCTCTGCATAACGGAGTTTGAAGCTAAGCTTTGATGTAGTTCATCGTAAGACACCTACTGACAAGTTAGTAAGAGCAATTTGCTCAACTCAATCCCAATCACTTGCGGATTTTACTTCTACTACTCACATCCACTACCAAGCCTCGTTCGCATCGACTCCCGATACTCTCAATTGATTATGAACCCAAGCTACGCAGAGACCATCAAGCTCGTGGAAGACAACTACCCACTGGGAGTTCAACATGCGGATGAAGCTGATGCGCAAGGGACTGCTGGCCCATATCGCCAAGCCGGAGTTCGACCAACTGAGTGACCGCTCCACGGTGCAGTGGAAGACCAACGATCTGAAAGCCCTTGGTGTGATTGCTGGAGACGTGAGTCTCACCTACCAAGTGTACATCCGTGGAGCGACGACGGCTACTGACGCGTGGCGCATGCTCGAGGATCATTGCAAGCGGAACACCGTCAAGAACCGGCTCATCGTAACGAAGAAATTGCATAATTTCAAGATGCAGCCCGGATCGAAGTTCGCAGCCCATGGGGACAAATTCAAGGAGATCGTCCTGCAGATGGAGACGATTGGCGAACCTTTAGACGAAACTCGCCAACTCGTGCTTCTCCTCGGCAGTCTGACGGATGAATACAAGATGATCAGGACTGTGCTCGAGAACACCCCGAACATAACGCTCGCTAATGCGATCCAAGCACACTCCGGCGTTGAAGCCTCGGATGAATCGTCATCGGCTCACTAGAGTGCGTTCGCTACGAAGAGAAAGGACTTCAGCAAACGTCGATTCACCGGCAAGTGTTTCTACTGCAAGATCCAGGGCACAAGGCATAACGATTGCGGATGGCACGAAGATCGACGCAGTTGCAAAGGGCACCGTCGGGTTGAAGTTGATGGACAGGACGTCCGTCACGTTGTCGGATGTGCTCTACATCCCAGAAGTTGAAAGAAGCCTCATCTCGGTGTCGAAGCTGGCCGAGAAAAACGTCGTCGCACAATTCAGCAAGGACAAATGTGACTTTCGCTATGGCGATGCTACGGTGATGGAGGCGAAGCGCTGTGGAAATGTCTACAAGCTGAAGACAGTGGGGGATGAGGTGTGTCATGTCGCGAAGACACCATGTAAGAACCATGGGCAGTTGTGCACGCCCGTCTTGGCCACATCCCGTTCAAGCGATACGAACAGCTGTTGTCCATGGCAGATGGAGTACCTCGCATCTCGGACGATGTGTCAAAGGACCATGTCTGCGCAGGTTGCTGCATGGGCAAGATGAGAGCTGACAACTTCCCGCGATACCCAGAGAAGCTTGTCAAGAGTGTAGGTGTGCTTGACCTGGTGCACTCGGACGTTATGGGTCCGATGCAAACCAAGACTCCTGGTGGATGTACCTATGTCGTCACATTCATCGGCGACTACTCACGACACGTGACGGTCTACTTCATAAAGGCCAAATCGGATGTGCTGTCGAAGTTGAAGATCTTCAAGGCAGCAATGGGGAACGCGACTGGCAAGACAATCAAGCGTCTGCGTTCGGACAATGGTGGTGAATACACGGGTCGACAGTTCAAGGCCTTCCTCAATCAGAATGGCGTCAAGCACGAACAGACGGTGCCGTATACGCCGCAGCAGAATGGTCTGGCTGAGCGCATGAACAGAAGTTTGGTAGAAATGGCTCGCTGCATGCTCTACCATGAAAGCGTTGAGAAGAAGTAGTGGGCCGAAGACGTCAACACGGCGGCGTGGATCGTCAATCGGATCCCCAATTCGGTAACGGTCGAAACACCCTTCAAAATTGTGTATCTGGCCAAGCCCCAACTCAAGTACGTGAAAGTGTTCGGTGCACTTGTCTACGGCCATTTCCCCGAGAAGCGACGCAAGCTTGAAGCAAAGGCATTCAAGTGTCGTTTCATGGGCTACGAGGATGGTGTGAAAGGATATCGGGTTCTCGACGTGTCGACCGGGAAGGTGCAAATCGTGCGCACGAGGGTGCTTATGCTGAAGGTATCGGTATCGTGTTCTTATCGACTGTAATAAACGAGCAGCTCACGTACATACTTTCGGATGGGATTATGTACGTGCCGGATGCTGTGTGGTGTAGCGGGACCAGCAAAATCTTGCCAGAGTGCGATCCCACTTCCACTAAGCCCGGGCACCGACTAACGCAGGGGGTCCCCCGATGATTCGTGATCTTGTGCTGAACTTTGCTCACCTTGTGTACCCGACGGTAGGGCTGGATCTTGCTCCTCCAGCGACTTCTTGAAGGTCCAAGTGGTGAAGGCTTGAACGTCTTGGCGAGACGTTGGGGATGGGGTGGAGCAGCACGGAAACTCTTCGCTCTGCTGCCGACATAGTCCAAATCCGAAGCGGTTGCTCGAGCTTGGATCTGGCGGTCTGGATCTGGATCCGGCCGTGGGGTTGCCTTGATGGGGGGTGTTTGCCCGCGGTCTTCCATTACACTTGCTTGCCGCTTCCTATAGCGGGATCTCGGGGAGGTTGATACTTGAAGGATCTCCCGGTTAAGCAATGAACTCCGGTCGATCTGGGATCTGCACTTGAGGGTAGATCGCTAGGTGGTTGATCTGGTGCTTATATTACCAGATATTAATAACCGACACTAGATAAACTAGCCATAGACTTGCTAACACTGCGAGTGGCTTGTTGTTCCTCTTCTTCGCCACAGGGAAGGCACTTGTTCTCTCTGATGTAAATTCAGGTCTTATTTATGGTTAAGTATGGTCCCATCCTAAGTCACTATCCTCACAACTGCCAAACGACCACTGTCACCGCCTTTATGTCCTTCGCACTCTTACCCATCACGGGATACCTTCTTCAACGTGGGCTCGCCATCATCCTATCGTAGATCTTGAGATCGCCTCTGATCGCCATGTCGGGATCCGAGATCCGGGATCCAGATCGTCGTCAGCCTGGATCCAGATCGCCTTACCTTTTGGATCCAGATTCGCTCTTCTTTCTTGGGCCTCGTACTTAGACAGGCGTCCAGTGAGTTCAAGTAATTTGCCATTTCACGTCGATTTCGCGTCAGTTTGACCGCGTCGATTCGTTTCAACCATTCTCGGAAAGTTCGAGTTCTATCGACAAATCTCCAAGAAAAAATTAAGGACAAAAAAGAGGACCAAAACTTGAGGGACTTGCTTGGTCTCAATTTTGATAGATGGCCATATGGATGTATATAAAAATATAGTTCTGTATTAGCTCTCGACAAACATGTCCGCACCACTCCGTTAAACTTAGGCGTTGCGACGGGAGCTTCTTTTCCGCAAGGTGTCTGGAATGACTACCAAGAAGGTGATTTGTCCTAAAGTAAAGGACAAAAATCCCTGAATTCAATAGTGAAACAAAGTTAAAATTCGTTTCCATACAAAATGGCGTCAGTTGTCTCAGCTGTCATAATTGCCGTACTCGATTTTGGTCCTTAAAATCGGGGATTTAACGACAAAATCGCCCGGAATTTGACGAGCATGCATCTTATTTGGTCCTTATTTTTAGGACCAAATTTGTTGGGGTTAAGTCAATAGAGTTGCTTCTCAGACCAAGACACCGACAGAAAAATCCAAGGTCGGCTCAAACTTCCAGGCAGGTTAGCAATTTGTACGATCATTTCAAAATCAGATGTACAGTATGACGCTGGATTCGAGGGCAGGAATTTTATCCAATGAGAGGTAGCTGTAGTCGGTGTGAGGAATTCTTGCTGAGAACAAAAGATGTACACACGCTCCTACTCGTCCTTAAACGTAGTAGCGGACCCTGCTGGCCGCCAGGCATTGACTGGGATTATAGCGCCCTCGGTTCTCGCAGGCACGCCTGTTGACGATGACGTGCTGTTCCGAACCAAGTTGGAACGTGAGCATTCATGCGACATGAATGTGTGTCACACAAATTGTGTTTTCAACACCATGAGTAGTACCGTTAGCCATTCAACTCATCCATAGAATTGGATCCGCTACGGACCATAGCGGATCCAATTCTGCAGAATCAAACCATAATTTGTTTGTGCTTGTGATGTAACTGAAGTGCACTGCACAGACTACTACGTTGCATGTGACTGTTTTCTTTGTGTCAATCATCGCATTAATGTTTTAGCTCGCGCTTACCAGCGCCGAGCTCACCAACGAACGGACCCGCTGCACTCTCAAGTGCATGTTTTGTCTAGCTCAGGGTTGTGGGATTGCACGTCGTGGCGTGTGTTGGGTTAGTGACACCAACACACTCCAATAATTTTATTTTTCTATATTTTGTCGTTTGGATCGCAAGTGAGACAGGAGCTTGCATTGAACGAAAATGCATAGGATCCCCGCGAAGCAGGGCTGTGCGTTATTTGGGCAGGTGGGACCAGCGCCGAGCTCACCAACAAAATCTTAAGTACTTGGTTTGTCTAACGCCGGTGTGTGGGGTTGCACGCGCAACCCCAGCTCCGTGACCTAAAGAGGGTGCCAGTTGGGATTGAATTTTGTTACCCTTGCTAGTGGGGTGGAACCAACACGCTGGGTGAAGTTTACTTGGTGAGTCTTTTGGTTTCTCGACATTCACAAGGGTGAAAGCAGGTCATTCGCTTGATACATGGTGACGTGTGTTGGGTTCGTGACTCCAACAATGTATCACTTTCTATACTTTTTTGTCGTTTCGATCGCAAGTGGGACGGGAGCTTGCATTGAACGAATATTTATTCTTCTTAAAAAAATATTGCATTAAATTTCCAGC
Organism: Phytophthora tentaculata; assembly: GCA_033557915.1. Lineage (NCBI taxonomy): Eukaryota > Oomycota > Peronosporomycetes > Peronosporales > Peronosporaceae > Phytophthora > Phytophthora tentaculata. The sequence continues at coordinate 4,858,773 of JAUCEA010000020.1, read as the reverse complement.
GTTAGGCGCGAAAGAGCAACAAGGGACCGACGAAGCGGTTGACATTATTCAGTTGATCTGACACACGCAAGTCCAGTTTTCATTTTGCATCGTGTTGGTCAAGCCAAGCTCAGCAATGGTTGCAGGTGCCAAGGTTGCCAGTACCTCTAAGAAACGCGTTAGTGCTGAAGACGCCGACAAAGGACGCAAAAGCACCGATAACGGAGCTTTTTTTTGCAATTCAGACCCGCAATGTCGACATGCCAATCATTTCTACTGTGGACGGTATACCATAGCTTAGTAACGTATTTTGGCTTTTATGACATTAATCGTATTTTTATGTCATTAGTTTTACGAACATATCTATGTTGGACTGTCACGTGTTCCTGACGCAACAAAGCTCAAGTGTTTTCCATTATCACCGCTCTACAGGAAAGCCAAGCTTGCCACGCTTCGGCCCTGTATTTTCACAACAAAGTGGAGAATGGATGTTCGAGCGGATGGATACTGGAAACCACGCCCAGGTTGTAACGTATAATCGATTCACACGGATAACATACCACAATATTACCTCCCAGACTCAACGTTGGACAACGAACCTAGTTGATACACAAAACTGTAATCGTTTTTCGATTTACCGCTCAACTAGCTGTCAGCTTCGTCATTGCAGTACTTGTCTAACTCGAAGGAGACGTCCGAGGGCCTTTTCCGACTACTGCATTGGTTTATATGTCAACAGATAGCTCGATAATGGCGCAATTACCGCTGAAAGTAAGCCCGACCTAAATCCAGGTCATGTCTGAATACGACCCAAAAAAGTTAACCCGTACAAAGTCGTTTTTAATTGGAGAAAGTGGATTTTGTTGTGGGTTTGAAAGGCGTTTTGATCGTATATCTACGTCTTCAACAAAAGTCAATGCAACTCGAGTTAATTGCCAAGAATCAACGCTGTATACCTCATTATCTGATCGCCTTACATCGTCCACCACCTATGACTTTATCAACACGCATCATGGCCAATGGAGTTTTGGTGCTGTTTTCAAGTTTCACCGTGATGTTCTAGTGGAATCAATCTACAGTCGGTGTTGTAGCATTGGATGGTTTCTCCATCGGATCTGTGCGTTCGTGTGGTTGAAGGTACTAATGTAAAAGCTTGCTCTACACGTTCCGATTCATTTGATCAGGGAGATAAACTACGTCTCATTCAATAACAGCGTGTATGTATTGTGAGCAATATGTGTCTAGTAGAGTTCGACACCTCACCATCTGGGTATGTGAACCAGGCAAGGAAAAAATAAATTGATCTATCCGCCGGATTTGTATTGCAATTAAAAGGAGAGATTGCATGAGAGCTAGATGTTGCAATACCCAATTGGAGTGGAATCTGCAATACCCAACTGCTGCATCGATCTACAGAAATCGCTGCTATCCTCGTTCATCAGCATGTGCTTCTGATAGACTTGGCTACAAGTTTTGAATCCCAGAACTCACCGTTCGTCTTTAAAAACATGATCGCTTCAAACATGACGGGAGTCAATCTGGCTCTTCGGTCCGTCATAACATACTTAGCAGAGCTGAACAATCGCTCAACGGCCACGGATGTTCCCTTCAAAAAGTGCAAGTCCTCGTATGATGTAGTCTGCATCGTTCTCAATCGCTTGCGTTCTTGTAGTTCGTGGTAGTAGCTTGTCCTCTCGCCTGAAATGATACGCCGAGGCTCCGGTGCTTGACGAACCTCGAACTGCTTGATTGCAGCTTTTTCTCGAGCGGAAACGTCTCCTGACGCTTCGCTCAGAACTTTCGATACTGCTGACTCGAACACTGGGTTGTGTACAATTGACGCATCTTGTGCAAGATAGTGGCTCATTTCTGGGTAATCCTCTAGCAGAGCATCGAAAGTTCCACGAGCAGATGCGATGGTAACATCTTTATCTTGAAGCCCAACCATGACTTGATCAAACCGAGTCAGTGTCGGAAATATATCCGTGAGCACTTGAATATCTGCATGGCGGGGAACTTCAATATCACGAACCCCTCGCAGCTCGCCTTCAATCTGAAAGAACCTAGCCAGCACTTGATACGTTGACGACCATCTAGTATCATTAGAGCGCACCGTCGCCAGATCGGTTAGCTCTCGCAATGCAGCCGCCGCTTTTAGATTCAAGTGCTTGTGTGCACATTTTAGTGAGTTTGTCGATCGCGAAGCTAGCGCCAGGTTTTCCGTTCACGTATCGCTTCACGGCAAGGTTGAATTTGTGGGCTGCACAGCCAAGGATAGGCACGCCCACTAAATCGGCTGTGGCCTTGTTGGTAGGGCAGTTGTCGCCTATTAGCACTGATACGTTCTCAAGTGACTTGTTGAAGATTTTCAGCACGAACTCCATCAGATCACTGTGGGACTCGGCCGTGTACGACTTCTCGTCTAGTGGCCGTGAAAACCCCAGCAACACCTCGATGCATTTGCCGTCTTTCATGTACATATCAAATACTGCTATGTAGTGGGTCGTGTTGTGCTGCCACCTGTCAAACATGATAGCGATACGCTCGGGAAGCTCGTCCATAATTACGTTCTCGACTAGCGGAACCAGCACGCGTGTATAGGCTCGAACGGATTTACTGCATACATGCGGGTTTATTCTTCTTCGTCTCCGACGCAATGGTCAGAATTCGCTCGCGCAGCACACGCTGGAAAGTATCGTGAGCTGCGCGTTGGATGGCAGCATCCTCCACAGGAGGAGAGGCGTTAGAAAAGTGCTGGCGCATACCGGAGAGCATCTTGTTGTAGACTTCACGCTCTCCTTCCTGATTTCATTCCAGCAAGCTCCCGTGTCATCTCGTTGTCAACCTCGCTGAAAGGCATATCCCGCATTATTAGCCACTTGATCCACTTGAACACGACAAGATCCCGTTCACTCACAAACTCGATGACTTCAAACCCAAGCTTGCTATTTTGCGTCTTGATAGCAGCGGGGAACCTCTCTCTGAAGTCGTTACCCTGACAGGCGCTCAAGTGCCGATACAAATTGGTGTAGCCTGTCTTCCACCGCTGAGTTGGCATACGATTGCACTTGAGGCACTTTTACACCACATCACTGCCAGAGCTGGGAATGTCAAAGTAGAACTTGACCACGTCGGGCACCTCCCCGCTGCGCAATTTGTGCTTGGACAGGGCCATCTCTAGTAGTGGCAAAGAAGATCTTGTGCGAGGACGGCGAGGGTAATGGGCGTAAGAACTGTTTTGCCCACCGAGCGGATTGGAGAATGAAGTAGAGAGTGTGGTCCGAAGTAGACACCGCGAGATGCTATGCCGCAACTGCTCTGCTAACGCTACACCTGCTGCATTTAGCCGTGCTGAAGCGATAAGACATTATAAACAATATCTAAAAGTAGACCGAGATAAGATTGAAGATACGTTGGAGTGAGGTATTGCAATTTTAAATTGCAATGCCCAATTGCACTGTCCTTGCGGATTGCAATACTTAATTGCACTCGAGAAGCTAACTGCAATGTAAACTGCATTAGGGCGTAATCCAAGAAATCGATGCAAATTGATTTTTTCCCTTGCCTGATGTGAACGATCCAGCGGTATTGAATCGTAAGCAACCAATTGGAATCGCTCGATTTCACAGCCATAGTGAGTCGATTGCATCGCACGACGGTCACCTCAGAGTGGATCAGAAGTGGAGCACGCAAGGAGAGTGTTTGTGTTAAGAGTACATCTTTTACAGTCCTGCTGAATGTGATCGAGTCGACGAGGCTTCTGCGACTGATCATTCTACAACTTGACTCGGATCGAACACCGGGTTACTCTATCGACCAGTGACCAGCCATGACAGGGATGCTGAGCGAGGACTATGTCGGCTGCAGGGCCTCAAGCACTGAAGAACACGTTGATCCAGTTCAACTCGAGGAGGATCAAACACTACCGCCAATAAGTGTATGTTTGTTCTCTAAAATTTCACCGCCAGTGTCTACGCTAACGCCGACTCGACCAAGTTGGCGTAGATACCGTTCAGCTGTAGAACCTCCTGGTGCGTTCCTTGCTCCGCGATCTTGCCACCATTCACGACACAAATCTGGTCAGCGCGGCGGATTGTCGACAACCGGTGAGCAATGACGATGGTTGTCCGTCGCTTCAACGCCACCACTTTATCCAGCGCTTCCTGCACCACCTTCTCGCTCTCCGAGTCGAGAGCGCTTGTGGCTTCGTCCAGCAGCAAGATGTTAGGGTTTTTCAGAATAGCTCGAGCTATGGCGATACGCTGCTTCTGTCCACCCGACAGGTGCTCGCCCTTCATACCCACCTGAGTGTCGTAGCCGTCCGGGAACTGCGTGATGAAGTCGTGGGCGTTGGCCATCTTGGCAGCTTGCTCGATCTCCTGCTGACTCAGCTGCTCCGCCAAGCCGTACGAGATGTTCTCAGCGATGGTGCCGATGAAGAGCGTGGGCTCCTGACCCACCAGTCCAATCTTACTACGTAACCAACTCAGATTCAGGCCCTTGATGTTGTGGCCATCCAGTAGAATTTCGCCCACCACCGGGTCGTAGAAGCGCTCAATGAGCGAAATGATGGTACTCTTGCCACCACCACTGGGTCCACAGAACGCCATAGTCTGACCAGCTTCGATAGTGAGGTTGTAGTGCTTAAGTACGTTGATCTCTGGACGCGTCGGGTACCGGAATGAGATATTCTTGAACTCCAATTGACCTTCGATCTTAGCGAGGCGGAGATCATCGGCACTGGAAGAATCAATGGGAGCAATACGGTCTCGAATCGCGAAGATCGTCGCCCCAGCTTTGAGCGCCTTGGGTGCGTCGCTCATGAACTTGGACGCCATACTCACAGTCTGAACCGACATCGTGATTGCCATCAGCGTCCGCATCATTTCTTTGAATCCAATGGTCCCATCGTCAACTTTCTTACCACCGAACCAGAACATCAACGCGTTCGTCGCCATCATGATAAACGAGCTGAAGCCAAGTGACAATCCGTTCACTTGCGCCTCCCTCCGGCCCTTACGAAGTGGTTCTTGGAGCAATTCATCAAACAAATCTGCAGATCTCTTCTCGATCCCCAAAGCAGCCACAGTGCGAATGTTACTGAGAACTTCGGAAGCGTGAGCTCCAGGGATAGCGAGGTCGTCGGAAATGACTCCAGCGCCTTCCATCTCTTTCATGCGCGCATACTCTCCAAACAACAGCAATGGGATGAGCGCGAGCATGATAAGCGAGAGCAGCCAACTGCCAAACCCGAAGGAGATCACCAGAGCAACCACCAACGTAAAGACGCCCTGGAAGAAGGCAGACTGGGACTCTCCAGATAACATCGACACCTTCGGGGCGTTCGTGGCGAGACCAGCGGTCAAGGCACCCGTGGCGTTCTTTTCTCATCGAAGAATCTCACGTTTTGTCGACACAAACCTGTGAGGTTATCCGTTCGCAGACGCGTCGTGATCTTCTCTTGCATGTATGTGAAGCAGTACATTTGTACGTACGTGAAGATCCCGATTACCACCGCACCGACGATGTACAGAATACCTTACAGCTCCACGTCGTCGTACAATTTACTCAAGTGAGAACTGTCGCCGGAGCTTTGATACTGTCCATACTGCTCTGTCATGGCAGTGATCATACCCGTGATCAGCAGTGCAGAGGCTGGCTGCGATATACCTCCCACAAACGTTCCGATGAGTCCGAGAATGAAGTGGTTGAGCTCCAGTTTGTTGAGTTTCAACATGTCGACGAAGCTAAACGGCTTCTTGTCCAAAGTATTCGCCTCCACAGCACTCACCGAGATGTCCGTCTTCGTCGACAAAGCACTCAAGGTACGAGACAGCTTCATACTCGTGAGATCATCAGCTGCCGCCCGTCTCTCAGCCTCCTGTTGTTCCTCCTGCGAACGCAACTCCTGAATGCGATACATATTCTGGTATATACCGTGCTCGATCTGCAGCAGTTCGTCATGAGTGCCGCTCTCCACAATATGTCCCTCATTGAGAACAACAATCTTGTCAGCATTGCGAATCGTACTCAGTCGATGGGCGATCACCAGCGTCGTCATGTTCGCCGTAGCCATCAAATTGTTCAACGCGGCCTGGACGATTTTCTCACTCTCGTTATCCAGCGCACTCGTAGCCTCGTCAAGCACCAGGATGTTAAGCTTGTGTACGATAGCACGGGCAATGGCTACACGCTGCTTCTGACCGCCAGACAGGGACACTCCCTTCTCACCAACTAGCGTATAGTAGTTCTCTGGTAGTGACATAATGAAATTATGTGCGTTCGACAACTTACACGCTTCAATGGCTTCCTCACGAGTCACGCTGTCGCCGCCCATAGCGATATTCTCAAAAATTGTCGTCGCGAACAGCACCAGCTCCTGAGAAACCATACCGATCTGTGACCGCAGCCACTTGACATTCAGCGTCTTGACATCCCGACCGTCGAGGTAGATCGTGCCGTTGGTGGGGTCGTAGAATCGCTCGATCAACGCAATTAACGTACTCTTACCACCGCCACTGAAACCTGCGAAAACCACAGTGTGACCAGGTTCAATAGTGACATCGTAGTCACGCAGGATCTGAGCGTCAGGGCGACATGGATATGTAAAGTTGACATTTACCGCCTCAATCCTGCCTTCACACTTGTCCGGAATGATTCCTTCGTCTTCCTTCTCAGCGTCAATGGCACTTGCAGTGTCCAGGATGGCGAACAGCTCTTCAGCTGCTCCTGCAGCTTTAGAAACGGCAGAAATATTCGGTGAGATCTGCCCCAGAGATCCCGTGCAAATCATAACACTGAAGGAGGCTGCAAACACATCTCCAGGCGTCGTATCTCCCTTAGACGCCTTCCACCCACCGTACCACAGACCAGCCGAGTACATGATCCAAATGCTGGCCATGAAGAGCGCAAACACCTCCGACGAGAGGTTGTTCAGCTTGATATTCTGCTTATCGGCCTCGAGTATCTTCTTCTCGAACTTCTGAACTGCTTTCTGCTCGCCATTGAGCGACGCCACGGTACGCATCGAGCCCAGCGTCTCCTCCGCTACAGAACCAGCCTCTGCGTACACTTTTTGCGCGAATTCAGACATGACCGTGAACGTCTTGATCAACCAACTGAGCGAAATGGCCATGAGAGGCATCACACTGGCCATCACGAGCGTAATATCCCACCCACGGGTAAAGCCAATGATAAGACCCACGAAGAACTGGATAGTGTATCGAAACGCGTCGCCCAGCTTGTGGCCCATGCCGTCCTTGATCCTTACCGTATCTCCCGTCAATCGACTCGACAACTTTAATGCGTCGTTGGCGTCATACCAACTGATGTCCAGATTCAACATGTGCTTCAGTGCCTCACTCCTCAGAGCCTTCATCTGTCGCTCGGCACTGTAGTAGAACGCCACGTACGAAACGTAGTCCGTGATGAACATGAAGATGGCGATGTAGAGATAGTTCAGAGCTGCCTTGTTCACTGCATCTAAGTCCACGGGGGTAGTAGCGAATCCCGAGAGAGCGTTACCGAAAACAATGGCCATGAGAGGGAATAACGCGCCGTTCGCTCCGGTCGTGATGATGCCTATCGTGAGCAGCATCTTGTTGAACGATGTAGCGTAACGATACAGGTGCGAAATGTTAAAAGAAGACGGCCCATCGTGAACCACCTCGTCTGGAAGATTGGACTTGGAGCTCCCGGAATCACTGGCGGTTCCCTTGTTATTAGTGCTTTGCGTCTTTGCTGTATCATGAACGTCCACAGTTGCGGTGCACGGGGTCTCCACGCGCTGGTAATCTCTCTCATCGGCGGGTGCCAGTTTGGACCTTTCCATTTTGTACGCCGAGCAACGTGGGGGCAGTAAAGTTACTGGATTTGGGATTTGCTTGTAGATGAGCTGGCGAGTTTGAAAATGACCAGATGCGGTAAGTGACCGCTTCAAAAACTTCTACTGTACCGTACTACTACATGTGTGACGTTTGCTTATGACGTTTCAGGCAGCGTCGAATAATCCAATCGTCTCGCGTCGAATAATCAAAATGGCTCATATATGTGATGAGGCCACTAGTTGTGTAACGTACACCATACAATGCAGCAACTTACCTGTTCTTACTAAGGCTTGAGTTGTCGAGTACCGGTAGTCCAAGAAACTCGCCGCGCGAAAACATTGTAACGGGGTATTACCATCATTCTACCCTCTTAATCCATGTCTGGGAATTTAACGCAGGTATGGAACTCTCCGGACTCTCCCATAAGATCAATTTGCTCAGTTGAAGTCTTGTTCCGTTCCTGGATCAGTTTCCAGTCGTACACTTGACCCACTTTCCACTGCGCATCATTATATTTATCGGGGCCGAACCGCTCCTTGTCGATACTCGAGAAAAAAATGTTGGCGCCTGTTCTGGCACAAAGTCGCTCCAATGAAGGCAGCAGCTCCGACTCATAATTATTCTTCCAGACTGGGAAAATTAGCCTATAATCTTGTCCGAAGGTTTCCTCGCGCCATGCACGAATATCGTCCAGGTGAAGGTCGCCGAACACAAGCGAGGAAACTGTAATGGCAGCCTCATCCTGCGCCTTCTTCGACTTTTTCGTTCGCTTCACTTGTTCAGGAATATCGTGTAGGGCGGCACGTAGAGCGGATGTGTATTCGTCGCTAAGCCCCACCGCTACGAGACACAACGGCAGCTCTAGCGCTTCAGCTTGGGCCGCAATAGTCTGCGATGAGATATTCTGGACAGGAACTACATTCGTCTTCGGGTCGATCGTCGTAAGAAGCACCACGAGAGGCACCGGTTTCTGCTCAGTAACATAAGTCTCATATAATGCACCTAAAGCAAGGAACGAGTCCTTGCCACCACTCCAGAAAACCACCACGAGCTCATTCGGTCTCTCAGAAACGTTAGAGCCCTCTGGCCACAATATTTGGCCACCAGGGGAATCTTTCGCGAAGCCACGAGAGCGTCGACGAGGTTGCAAGAAAACTGTCCCGGCCAGTGTTTTCTTTCTACGTGATGGATCCTTGACATTTGCATGACCGTAGGGACAGTGACGACAGCCATTCCCACAGCAAACTTGGCGCTCTTTCAAAATGTACGCAGTCATAACCGAGTAACCCGTAGCTGGGTCTGTGTACATGGCCTGTTTGTTCGCACATGCAGCACGATGTAGCTCCTCAATCTCCAGCATTTCCGCTGATTTCTTATCTTTTGCTTTAGAGTCACTTGTTACCAACGATGTATCAAAAAGCTTGTATGGGAACGTTGAGTTTTTCAGCCAACTGCTTTCAGGCTTGTACAAGGCGTGAACCAGCCACTCGAGCGCCTCAAGCAGACGTCTTGTAGGTCGTGTGAACATGGACGTACCGTCCACAATGTAAACTTTAGGTTCCGTACCAGATTGGTCCAGTAGAGGCTTCCACCAGTCCCCGACTCGTCCTTTCAGCAACTCCTGCTCCGTCTTTTCCAGCGTGAGTCCACATAGCGCCACTACCACTACATCGGCGTGTTGTCCGCCATCCAACGTGTCCACCACCTGTCCACCTGCAGCTTCCACGATTTCACTCATCCAGCCTTTTGTGCCCAAGAACAATGGGTCCAGCCACTCGACCATCAACACCTTTGGCTTGGCTCCCTTGGCCGCAAAAGTTGCTGCCTGATGTTCAAGTTGATGCAACTTGTTGAGATGTTCTTGGGCCATCGATTCCCCCACTTTAGGCATGCCAAGTGCGTCCCCCAGCTGTCGAAACTGCGTCACCACAGCGTCCACCAGACTCGTGGGATTGCATGTGACAATCTTTGTCAAGTGGTTTGATGTTGACGACGGCTCATTTTGCTTAACAGATTCGCTTGACATGCTATTTGATCGCACCAGTTGGTCCACGAGGGTCTTCTTGTGGACACTATCGTCCACCGCCTCTTGAACGCTCGCGAGATCGATGGAGCAGACCTTGCATGTGCTCTGTGTGAGGATCACGTCAGGCCGCAGCCCCACGAGCTTGTCGGCGTCCAAATGGTAGAGCGATGCGGCGCTGGCCAGCGCTTCTCGCACCTGGTTGTGTGTGTCGACCGAGCTGGTGAAAGCCGTGCGTGCAGCTGTGAGCACAGGCAGATTCAAGACGTCGCTTGGGAAGTCGCACTCGTGTGAGCGCCCTACGAGCTCCGGGAGAGGTAGAAAAGGTTCCGAGGTAGACGCATGACTGCGGCAGGTGGAGAGCAGCGCGCAGATGTTCTCGGTGGCCGAGGGAAGGAGTGACACGACACGCAGAGGGGCGCTGCGAGTGCTCATCGGTGCGGGCAATGGACTGAGGTGTGAGATGCGATGGGACGAAAAGGGGGTTTAAATTTTTGGGGGGAAAAGTCAAAATACGTCCGTATAATTGAAATATTGTCAAAACGGGTCTAGCCTTTTTGTAACCTACCCAACAGAGGCGACTTGATGATATCTTAAGCGTGAACTACTGGATATGGTTTACCTACAGAAGTGTAGGAGAGCCCTTTATGCCCTCCAATGCGCCCTGGCAGCGTATATCGCTGAAAATGACCACTTTAGGCTGGTGTTTCTTTCCTAAGCGGAAAGGCTCAATAAAGGAGCGCTAATGAAGCGCTTGTACGCTAAACATAAACTGTAGTGATGGCGCCGGCGTGTTCTATTTGCCTTAGATACGTTTTGAACCGAGAGGTATCACTGTGATCGAGCAGACTCCACTGTTTTCACTCGGATCCTAAATAACGTTATATAACGGATCCGTTCTGACAATATTTCAATTATACGGACGTATTTTGAGATTTCCCCTTTAATTTAAAAGGGCCTATCGAACAGCATGAAAACTTCAAGTATGCTCGTTTTGGTGGTGCACCTAAACCTGGGATGGAAAAGCAAATTAATTGTTGCCAAAATTATATTGCAATAAAATATCGTCAGCTATATATTGGTCACCATTTTGAGTTATCTATTTTGCTCTCTGTGGTAAAAATAATAGCATATTGGGAAATTTTCTATTGTCACTAAAATTTTGGGAGACAAGACCAACGATTGGTAAAATATAAATGCTAAGAATGATTGAATGATCGGCTAAATTAATAACTGCTCCATATATTGTGCTATGCCTTCTCATGCTCCGATTTGCCATCGGTCTCCAGTATGGCTTGCCAAATATATCCTGTCTTCCACGAATGCCAAAGATTGCGTTTTTTATGTATTGCAGATCAAAGAGAATTTAAAATAATATTGTATATGGCTGCAGGCCCGCCACCATATATTATGGATCAGATCAGATCCTAAAATTAATTATTGGATTAGAAAAAGGGATACACCGCAATTATTGCAATAAAATGTCTTCAATTTTGTTTTGGTTTCGATTCTGTGAAGCATAGCAATTATCTATTATCTCTCTGTGATTATATCAATAATATATTGAGGATTATCCTACCACTTACATTCTTTAGTACATGCACACTCGTGGTGCATCAATATTTCAGATCCAACAACCGATTTTCGGACCTGTTCTGGTCAATAAAGTATTGTGACCAACCTGCAGCCAAAATAAATACTTTTTTTATTCTGGGATAGCAAAGTGCCTATGGAAAATCATGTTAACTTGTTGAAGTCGGTAGTTGTAGCGGGTATGGTAGCTGAAGGTCGACTGTGCCAGTACCGGTATGTCAGGAACGAAATTGGAGAAGACAATTCGAAGAAAATTGATCTTATAAACGAGAATATCGCGTTTCGGACAATTCGCGGCTCCTTTCCCGTTAGCCGTTTTGACAACAAAACCAATTGCTCCAAGAGCCGATCACACGCTTTAGCGGCAACAGTAATAATAGACAGTTCTAAATGGGTGGTTGCAAATAGTGTTGACTTTCCGGCAACCTTAAAACTTCATCTTTCGATAGATTATATTTGCTGTCCTTACTGGTCATGCATACACCGCAAAGCATATGCTGCAGCTGTGATCCAAACGCAGAAGATGCTTGTTTGCGGTAATTATAGCTTGTCATAGGGCAGAAGTGTGGCCCTAATTTTGGAGAATAGCAACAAGACAAAAAATGCCAACTACGCTTGCGCATCTGTTACGCAGCCGTTTGCTTTACTTTCGCTTTAACTAAGAGTACCGTTGAGCCACTGCAGCGCGCGTCCTCATAGTCGCTCCTTGAATCTCTAACAAATTGTTCAACTCTAGCGCATTGAGGTATCCCGCCGGACGAGGTTCTTTTAGCTACCGACGTATTGTTTAGCGAAATAATACTAGTATGTAGCGCTGTATACCGTAGAACAACCCCCTACGGTGACACGATGGCGTTTTCAGTAAATTATGCAATCCACTAACATTTTTACCGGCATTTGCACTGAAGGTATATATGCTACTTTTTACATTATATCTCTTGGATTTTAACGCTTGCCGACTTGGCCTTAGGAAATAAAACGTTTCCATTCCATAGAGACCGTGCAATGCTGTTCGTTGTAGTGCACGAAATGAAAAAAAAAATACTGGGATAGTCTGACAGCCCAAATCCGATTAATTCGGTTGCGGTAAATGAAACCGGTAGCTGAAAGTGCTTTGATGTCAAAAGGGCTTTGTCAACAAGTAGTGGTGTCGCCCTTAGTTAATTTTGTGATCACTGGGTAATTTTAAAAAAAACGCACAATTTTCGCGAGATCCTAAAAAATACGGAGTTGGATATTTTTTAGAGCGACTTGCAGCGTCACACAGGCGATCGAGGTACTTGAAGGAGCCCAGCAGGCACTGCGGCTGCGAAGCGGGTGTCGGGGATGCCCAAGTTCCAGAGAAGCAGCATAATGTAATGAAATTATGCATAATATTTGAAAATAAAAGGAAAAAATTACTTCGCGTGCTTATCTAAACTCTACCTATCCATTTGATATCTCAAAATACCCGTTTCTTATACTGATTACAGGGTCTCGTGGCCACGCATATGCTATCTGCGACGGAGGCGCAGGAACTCAACAGGAATGGCAAATTTTGGAAACATTTTAAACAGCAGCAAACATGAGTAAAACACACGAAGAAGTCAATTCACATTTTAAAAACTACGATTTGTACTTTGAATACATATTTTGGCTCAGTCTCAAATCTTCTCGCTTCGCGGGGCCCTTGTTTTCTGCTTTGATCGGCAATAGATAAAAATGCAATAATTAAGTATTCGGCATCCTTGATTGCGTTAATTCTCGGTAACTTGACTCGACCGAGTACCATGCTTCAAAGTAACAGCCAGGTTTAAATATAAACTTGTATTGGGGTTTCAGAAAAACTAATCGATTATTCCGTATATCGGGGGGCCAATAAAAATAAAATAACAATTATTTATATTGCTGGAAAGATTTTATGCTCTTTAAACAGTAGCAAATTGCAAACAGTAGATTTGCAGTGGCAAAACTATTGCTAAAACTATAGCAAATCGCATAGAATCATTCCAGCAATACAAGTAAATATATCATTATTATTATTGGCTCCCCGATATACGGAATAATGTATAACTTTTGTTCCGATTTAAAAATCGATCATTTGCAGTAGCTTAACCCAGATATTAGTTAGGTTTCGAAGCAGTCCTTACCCTCACTTTTCCTTCACATCCGCTAAGATCGCACTGTTGGTACGTTATACGTTCAAATCGATGCATAGAATCCTTACATTTCCGAAACCATCAGAATTTGATCTTCACATTTACCTCATCATTTAATTAAGTGGGTGTGCGAACATATCTTTGTTGCACAATAATAAATTAATAAACCTGTGTAAAATGGTGCGAGCTTAAACAGCGCTGCTTATGCAACTTTCTCCCGATTCTGTCCGTTCTGGTATGAGGGTGAAGGTGCAGGTAGAGTGAATTTCGAAACCTATCTATTAGCTCCTTTTTTTTGTAAAATCTGGTGAAACTCCAGTCCTAGGGCTTCGCGAAGGCTGAAATAGAAAGAAAAAAAAACTGAACGGCAATTATTAGGTTAAAGGGTACATGCATGTCGACCACAATCCACTATACGTTCTGCACAGTCCTCACGAATTATTGCGCTACACTAACATAGCGTATAGTGAACAGAAAAGTAAGTAGGAAACTAGATTGTGGGGAGCTGTACGACTGATTCGTAGACTGGAAATATCAAAATGATTTTGGAGCCTTGGTGGTTGTTCACAAAGCATCAAAATAGAGACCTTTGATGAAGTTCTCTGAAATTTATTTCAGAGTTGTACCAGGCATCTGAATCATTGGTATGATTTATCGAATATGTGAATCCTGTCAATTACGGTATGTCGTAGTTGATTTATATTTACGGCACTCTTTAGAAATTATTGTAAAAACGATCAAAATGCCCATGGGGGGATAGCTAGTTACGCCTTAAAATCCTTAATAAAAAAGAGTTGAAGTTCCATGTAAACCGGAGTAAAACTGCGTACTTAGTGTAATACTTACTTTCATTTCCAGCATTTAAAAAAGACTCGCTGTCATTCATCCCTCACCCTCGAGCTCAAGACCAACAAGACCATGTACTCCGCAGATATGAAGTGGTGCGCAGTGACACTACATTACGCGTACGCATTGCCGTGTGAGGTGATAGGGCGCGTCCTCGGAGTGTCGGGTCGAGCAGTGAGGAGATGGTATGCTCAGCTCGAAGAGAGTGGCCACGTGTTAGCCAAGGAACGAGAGGCGCAACCAGTGTATTCTGTAGAGATCATTGCTTACGTGGCATCGTACGCGAAGGACTACCCCTGTTTCTACGTTGAAGAGTTGCTTGCAGAGGCGAAGCGCCGATTTCCAGAGCAGCGGCGAGGACTCTCTGCTACGTGCATCCTTCGGTTGCTCCGGTTTGAGCTGAACCTAACACGTAAAGTGCTTGAGCGGCGGACAATGGAGGCTGTGCCTTTTGAGGTCGACACGTATCTGGCTAAGCTGCAATACTGGTACAGCTACCCTGAGCAACTGATATTCTTGGACGAGACCTCCAAGACTTTTTCGAGCGAAGCGAGATAAATTTCAGATTTAATGCATTGTTTCCACCTAAATTGAAGTGCTCGAGCGCTAATCGTTGTAATTCATTAATTGTTATTTTAAGTTTTAAACGACTATCACTGGCGTGGCGTGGTCAAGGTCTTCGACATCATCGTTGGCTTCTGTGGAGGCACAAAGGAGGAAAATCCGCTCGCCAATAGACTGTAGTTGGGCAACTGCATAACGCTGCAAAACTCTGGTATGTTGAACGTAAGTGGAAGCGCTCTCGACCCGTTAATACGAACGTTGATCGTGCCAAACTCACTCTCCTCCTCGACCTTCTCTTCAGACAGCATAGTGTCGAGATGCTGAGCCTGAGCGAAGGTTGCAGTGTCCGGAGGTGTGAGGGTCGAGCCCTCTGACTGTCGGGCATGCGACATCGACCAATGTGTCCTGGCAATCTCTCTAACTTGAAGCTCGGGTCTCTGGGCCAAATACCTATCGATACTATTTGCTGCTTCTTGGATCCTTGATGCAGTAGCACACCTAGTTCATGGGAGCGTCTACGAGGTTTTCTGCAGTAAGGTGGAAGAGACAGTAGCGGAGAGCTTGCGCACTTATCCGAAGAAGACTATCAGGCCCAACATGAGCGTCTACATTAACCCCAGTTAGACAGCACGCCAGCGAGATCGGGTTGCCCTAACGGCAGACAATTTCGCCCCAACAGTAGCATCCGCCTACACTAACTACCAGAAGAGTGCAAAGCACTCTGGCCCTTTGAGATTGAAGTGTTTGTGCTCGCTGCGAAGAAGGAGTGCCGTACGCTCCCAGGAACTAGGTGTGCTACTGCATCAAGGATCCAAGAAGCAGCAAATAGTATCGATAGGTATTTGGCCCAGAGACCCGAGCTTCAAGTTAGAGAGATTGCCAGGACACATTGGTCGATGTCGCATGCCCGACAGTCAGAGGGCTCGACCCTCACACCTCCGGACACTGCAACCTTCGCTCAGGCTCAGCATCTCGACACTATGCTGTCTGAAGAGAAGGTCGAGGAGGAGAGTGAGTTTGGCACGATCAACGTTCGTATTAACGGGTCGAGAGCGCTTCCACTTACGTTCAACATACCAGAGTTTTGCAGCGTTATGCAGTTGCCCAACTACAGTCTATTGGCGAGCGGATTTTCCTCCTTTGTGCCTCCACAGAAGCCAACGATGATGTCGAAGACCTTGACCACGCCACGCCAGTGATAGTCGTTTAAAACTTAAAATAACAATTAATGAATTACAACGATTAGCGCTCGAGCACTTCAATTTAGGTGGAAACAATGCATTAAATCTGAAATTTATCTCGCTTCGCTCGAAAAAGTCTTGGAGGTCTCGTCCAAGAATATCAGTTGCTCAGGGTAGCTGTACCAGTATTGCAGCTTAGCCAGATACGTGTCGACCTCAAAAGGCACAGCCTCCATTGTCCGCCGCTCAAGCACTTTACGTGTTAGGTTCAGCTCAAACCGGAGCAACCGAAGGATGCACGTAGCAGAGAGTCCTCGCCGCTGCTCTGGAAATCGGCGCTTCGCCTCTGCAAGCAACTCTTCAACGTAGAAACAGGGGTAGTCCTTCGCGTACGATGCCACGTAAGCAATGATCTCTACAGAATACACTGGTTGCGCCTCTCGTTCCTTGGCTAACACGTGGCCACTCTCTTCGAGCTGAGCATACCATCTCCTCACTGCTCGACCCGACACTCCGAGGACGCGCCCTATCACCTCACACGGCAATGCGTACGCGTAATGTAGTGTCACTGCGCACCACTTCATATCTGCGGAGTACATGGTCTTGTTGGTCTTGAGCTCGAGGGTGAGGGATGAATGACAGCGAGTCTTTTTTAAATGCTGGAAATGAAAGTAAGTATTACACTAAGTACGCAGTTTTACTCCGGTTTACATGGAACTTCAACTCTTTTTTATTAAGGATTTTAAGGCGTAACTAGCTATCCCCCCATGGGCATTTTGATCGTTTTTACAATAATTTCTAAAGAGTGCCGTAAATATAAATCAACTACGACATACCGTAATTGACAGGATTCACATATTCGATAAATCATACCAATGATTCAGATGCCTGGTACAACTCTGAAATAAATTTCAGAGAACTTCATCAAAGGTCTCTATTTTGATGCTTTGTGAACAACCACCAAGGCTCCAAAATCATTTTGATATTTCCAGTCTACGAATCAGTCGTACAGCTCCCCACAATCTAGTTTCCTACTTACTTTTCTGTTCACTATACGCTATGTTAGTGTAGCGCAATAATTCGTGAGGACTGTGCAGAACGTATAGTGGATTGTGGTCGACATGCATGTACCCTTTAACCTAATAATTGCCGTTCAGTTTTTTTTTCTTTCTATTTCAGCCTTCGCGAAGCCCTAGGACTGGAGTTTCACCAGATTTTACAAAAAAAGGAGCTAATAGATAGGTTTCGAAATTCACTCTACCTGCACCTTCACCCTCATACCAGAACGGACAGAATCGGGAGAAAGTTGCATAAGCAGCGCTGTTTAAGCTCGCACCATTTTACACAGGTTTATTAATTTATTATTGTGCAACAAAGATATGTTCGCACACCCACTTAATTAAATGATGAGGTAAATGTGAAGATCAAATTCTGATGGTTTCGGAAATGTAAGGATTCTATGCATCGATTTGAACGTATAACGTACCAACAGTGCGATCTTAGCGGATGTGAAGGAAAAGTGAGGGTAAGGACTGCTTCGAAACCTAACTAATATCTGGGTTAAGCTACTGCAAATGATCGATTTTTAAATCGGAACAAAAGTTATACATTATTCCGTATATCGGGGAGCCAATAATAATAATGATATATTTACTTGTATTGCTGGAATGATTCTATGCGATTTGCTATAGTTTTAGCAATAGTTTTGCCACTGCAAATCTACTGTTTGCAATTTGCTACTGTTTAAAGAGCATAAAATCTTTCCAGCAATATAAATAATTGTTATTTTATTTTTATTGGCCCCCCGATATACGGAATAATCGATTAGTTTTTCTGAAACCCCAATACAAGTTTATATTTAAACCTGGCTGTTACTTTGAAGCATGGTACTCGGTCGAGTCAAGTTACCGAGAATTAACGCAATCAAGGATGCCGAATACTTAATTATTGCATTTTTATCTATTGCCGATCAAAGCAGAAAACAAGGGCCCCGCGAAGCGAGAAGATTTGAGACTGAGCCAAAATATGTATTCAAAGTACAAATCGTAGTTTTTAAAATGTGAATTGACTTCTTCGTGTGTTTTACTCATGTTTGCTGCTGTTTAAAATGTTTCCAAAATTTGCCATTCCTGTTGAGTTCCTGCGCCTCCGTCGCAGATAGCATATGCGTGGCCACGAGACCCTGTAATCAGTATAAGAAACGGGTATTTTGAGATATCAAATGGATAGGTAGAGTTTAGATAAGCACGCGAAGTAATTTTTTCCTTTTATTTTCAAATATTATGCATAATTTCATTACATTATGCTGCTTCTCTGGAACTTGGGCATCCCCGACACCCGCTTCGCAGCCGCAGTGCCTGCTGTATTGCGATATTCTAGTGTGACTATTGCGTTAGGCCTCCTGGCTCAGTCGCGATTGACAGACTTAACCCTCATCCATCACAGAAAGAGCGTCGAGATATCTCTGCGGTACCGCTTCGCCGATGATTGATATAATTGACTTGTGAATCTCCATTCTCTCTCACACTTTGCATTCCCCCCCCTGCGCGGCACTATCCGTCGTACTAACTTTTAACCGAAAATACACTCCAAGTAGTCTCATCTCGCAGGTGCTCTAGACCAGCATCGCCCACTTGGCATCTACGAGGAATTACTATAACGATCACTCGTATTGCCATGTTCCTTAGACGACTAGAGCAGCAAGGCCACTGGACCACCCGATGCGATAACTACCGCATCGTGCATGGTAGCTGCAGTCTCTTCTTTCACCGTTGTCGAAGGGGAAATGGCGTGGCAATGCTTTTGAGTAGCGACACAAGCAGATGGAGCGGCTGCGAAACAGGCGCAGGAGATGCATTGATGCTAAATATATAATTTGGCATCCGGTTCCTACGTTTAATCCGGTTCCTACGTTTACTTTTCCTTGGATCACAATTGTTTTCTTTAAATAAGCCATCATTTACTATACAAATCATATTGTGATATGTTATTATGAGCTGCTACCAGTCTGTTGTTCAGTAATAGAGCCCCGCACATACGATTTTTCTTATAAACTTAGTTTTTATTTTATAGAAAAAACAGGCCAGAGCTGAGGCGAAAGCACGGATTTGTTTTGTATGCATTGTCGCGGTCTTCCCTAGTCCAGTCTGGGGTCGTGAGTACTTCTGGCGGAAGTCGAACCGAGTAGAGAAGAGTAAGAAAAGATAATATAATGTAACTTCACTTGTTTCTGTAGTTGTAGTTGTCTTCGTCAAAGACTTGGAAAGTTCACGACTGAGTCCTTACCTTCGGGCGGCACGCAGCCACCTCGCCGCACGCCAGCCTACCTTGTAGGCCGCATCTTCCTCGTCAGCCTTCACCCCGCCCGCTCCAAGCTCACCGTCGCTCGACTTTCACGCTTGGCTCCCGTCCTTGTCGTCCTTGCAGCGCCTTAGCGCCTCTTCACCTCGCGTCATCTCCGGCGATGACTTGTTCTCCAAAGTGGCTACACTTGGTACAGAGTACCATCTTGAAGAGGCTCCAGTGAATCCACTCGCTCAGCCTCCGCCTCAGCGTACTGCACGACGCACTCCGACACCCCTGTCAGTCGGGCATCCCACCGCGACCCGCGACAACCCTCCCCGACTATCGGTTGGCGTCCCCCGACAACCACCGTCAGAGAGCCAATTCGAGAGGCGCGATCCTTTGTCCGGCGCTTTGTCAATGTCCACCTCCACGTGCCCCGCGTCTCGAATGTCGTCTTGCGTAGCTTGCCCTTGCCTTGAGCCTGGGACGCCTCTTAGCGCAGCTTGTCCTTGTCCAGCGCCCTTGACCTCTCCACGCAGTCGCGACACGCACTCTCTCTCGCCCTTCTTTCGCGTCCTTACGTGATCCTTCATCGTCGAGAGACCGGTATTCACCTCGACTGCAGGCTTCGTCACCTCCAACCTCTCTTCGTGCTGCTGCAGCAGCTTGTTGTACCCACCACAGGCCACCCCAACGCCTCTGAAAGCAATAGTCGCGCCCGTGAACCACCACCAAACATTCACAGCAGCCAGTATCACGGCTACGCCTCTCCATCCCAGTAACATGCCCTCCAAGATGTCGTAGCTCAACTTAGGTAGATGTATAGCCATTGATAGTTCAAACATTGCGGACAAACACACGCCATACACTCCATCGCCGACGCGGCCTCCTAAAGCCGTCACGGCCTCACACGTCGCCCTGTCGTACGCCAAACTGCTCTTCTAGGCGTCTTGGACGGCGTCGGGCACATACACACAGACCGTGTGGTGCCACGCCATCCACCACATGCATAGCATTTTTCCACCCGCTCCAAATCGCTCCTCGTAGTCCCACAGGACTGCAATGGGTACTATGAACAGCATTGCGGGCATGGCGCACGCGTAGTACTCGGGGCTGAATCGCATCACATCGGGGCTGCGCACACCTCCCATGTACCGTTCCCCGCACGTCATCAAAAAAGTAGCAGGCGTTGGTCCCGAACTCGAACACGCTGCCCACAAATACCATCGCCACGTCACGCACCGGCGTCGTAATAACCCACACCAGGGTCGTCGTGATCACACAGGTCACTGTCGCGCCGTACTCGCCAAGTAGCGCCGCTTGTCCACTCCACAAGTTAATTAACCACAAATACATGTAGTCCACCACAGTTTGTTCCTTCTTCAACTTTCCGCCAACGAACTCAAAGTGCTCGTTAATGTCATCATGAGCCTTCGAGACTCGTCTCGTTCGGGACGAGAACGTTCGGCCAATAGTTCTCGATTGCAGACATCCAGGTCAGCTCCTGTCTCTCGAGCTCCTGGCACCGTTTAGACCAAAAGTGACTCATTCTCGATTTCGCAACCCCGAGACGCCACCGCTGCCCCGCCATGGCGCCGCAGTACAAGCCCCAAGAACTGGCGGAGATCAAAGATTTCCTCTCCGATCTCATCGACTGAGAGGCTCAGGGCAGCGTCCAGGATAACCAGCGCGCCGCCGAGATGGCCTTTTGGGCTCGCGTTCGCCCACACCACGTCGTCAATGCCCAGTCCAGTGGAGCTGAGCAGATGGGCCGCGTGGTGCAGAGTGTCATCGACGGTGAAGATGAGGTTACCCTGACCAGCACCGTGCTCCTGCTTCCACCTGCAGGTCCGTTCGCTAGCTCGGCTGCTGCAAGCGCCGTCAGCGGCACTGCATCCGCCGCACCGTCTCCTTCGTCTTCACCCCAGTCGACTAAGTTTCGCAAATCATCCAAGAAATCTCGGACTCACCAAGGCCACAAGCGCGCGGCCTCCCCGACTCATAACCGTTTACGGTCGCCGGCCAAGAAGCACAGGACTTCCTCCCCGTCAGCTTCGACGTTGCGTTCGCTCGAGTCGATGCCCCACATCAGCCGGCTGGCCAAGCCCGAGGTCCGCGCTGCAATCCACGGTGTCTTTGTCGAAGTATTTTTTAGAAAATATTAATATTTAAATAAGTTTGGAGCGTTAAAATCCAATAATCCGTTTTTCCGTCAATACAGTTCTAACATTATTTTCTTTTAATTCGCAGTTCGAAAAACTGTCGTTACAGAAGGTTTTTGGATGTCATCGAACGACATTCGCGCTACATACATAGCCACTCATCCAGTGCGGATGTCATCGATCAACATTCGCGCTACGTACATAGCCAGTCATCCAGTACGGATATTAAGTTAGTATCGAGCGACGTTCGCCCCAAACATCGTACAGTAAATTGCCTCAATAAAGAAATCGTGGTCGACATGCAAATGTCAAGGTAAACGTTAGATTAGAGGATCATAACCATACGTGTAATCAAATCAGCGCTATCATATTTTACATGTTATTCGTTTTGTGGTGTTCTTTATTGAGGCACTTTACTGTATAAGTTTTGGCCGTGACTTTATTTGTTTTTCTAAACTAAAAAATATGACAATTCAAGTATGGGGCGCCCAATCAACCTCCAACACTGCCAGCATCGGTACTGCCAGCGAATATACATTTTAGGGCCGATAAATACACTTCTGCGCCAGTTGCGGTCCACACTGAACAGATCAATTATCGGCTAGGTGTCGACCTGTTCGAGTTGTCAACAGCTTCTGGTCGGTCGATTACGACCGTGAAATCGCTGTAGCGACCAAGGAGGAAATTCGGTGACATGCTGAATTTGATGGTCATGCACGAGTCTAGCGTTTTAAATGAAGCCGGTAGCTGGTAAAAGCTCAAAAAGGACGACGTGCTTTCCAGATTGCTGCCACCGACCTTAGCCAGATGATAACATTCCCGTTGATCCTCCTCATCATTAATGGTGGCGTCGCCATAAGCTGATTCGAGACGCCTTCATGAATTATGTTGAAGGTGTACCAGCTCACCAAAAGATTGCTAACGTAACTTTCGAAGAGCCCAGAAACTAACAGACCAGATCGGTATTCATCCTCGTGTCCGCCTCGAGAAGTAAAATGCCCCAGAGGTCGCGTCAACATCGCGTTCATGGATCTGAGGGCATGCATTTTCTCGGGAAGTACACTTTATCTAGCGACGTTTAATATTTAATATGTAATAGTTTTAAGTGTAAGAACTGGTTTCAATATTTTTTTCGATCCCTGCTCTAGACGTCGATAGCACAAAAGTTTGTTGTCCCGACAAGCACGTCTCAGGGGTCGAAATAGAAAGCAGTAAGAGGCCGTATAATTGAAATAACATCAAAATGGATCGTTATTGAAACGTATTTTCAGCTTTTAATGAGAACAGAGACTGCGTCTCCATCCTAAATTGGGGCTTATTATTGGTCTTGTGTTTGACCTCCTCTGCTAACCTTTCTGTTGATCTAAAAAACAGCTTAAAGTGATGAATTTCAACTACGAGGGCAGTGATCGAGAAACAAAAGGACGTCGACTCTGTAGTAAAACAAAACCCAAAAATGCACGCTTAAATTTTAATCAAGTAACACCGTGTGCATTAGCAGGTTTTGAAGACTCGTCGATTTCGACTTCGAAGACTGCCCATTGCGAGTTATAAGTATTTACGGTATTAATATTAATAAAAGCTTACCCTAGAAATTTGCCTATTATCCACCACGGTGCACTTTCGTGGCGACACGCTCTCTCTCGAGCAGTGGAGAACCTCCCGCGTTCGTCGGCCTGCATGGGTGCCATTTAGATCGCAAGTGTGGGTAAGTATTCGAAAATCTGGATTATTCTGAAGCTTTTGTCCTCGCTGCTCGAATACCGATTATTTGTTACTAGTGTACTCCACAAACATGTTTGTGAGTTCTGCTGCACACTAACTAACTGTTAGTGGTGTTTGTAAACCTGTTAGTGTGTATGTGTGACTTACAGCAGTAAATCGTTGCTGCTACCTCGCCTGTCCCGTAGGTAGCTCTGTGGTATAAGTTTTATATTTGACACGGTTTGCAGTGTGTCGTTGAATGGATGTAGAAGGATACGGAGTCCTATCATGTCAGGAGACAACCGAGACCAAGACAGTTTGAAATGAGGTTGCCTACATGAAGGCAGCTGCTAAACCCACAATTAACGTTGAAAAGAAGAGTAATTACACCGTGTAACTTTTCATTTTTTTTACTTTACGTGAAAATTAAAGCTAGATAGTTGCGATGGGCGAGCCCGCGTCAGCTAACGTTGTGCTAGACATGCCGGCGAGTTTGACGATGGGCCAGACTAACTCCGCCAACATGTTAGCTACATTTACAATACACTAACAAACAGATAGCAAACAGGTTTCTCAACAAAACAGTTAGTGTTTGTGCGGACACTATCTGTTACGTTACTTACTTTACGTTAACAGTAAGAATATATAGGTAATCTCGGTAGTGAATATTCCATCTGGGCCTTCGAACTGCGAAACTCCCCCGGCCCACCGCCCGGGTCCCCAATTATTTTTTCCGAGCCATTTATGCAGCCATACCGTAAAAATTCCAACTGACGGACGGGGATTCCAACCAGTACCGGTATTGTTTGTGCCCGTTTTGTGGCACAACCAGACTTTAAATAAAATAAAACTATTATAATACTTCAAAAACATATAGTAACAGTTTTACAGTTAAAAACTAACTTTCTTGGCAAGAGTTTTGCCCAACCAGTGAAAAATACCATGCAGCCCGAGCGCTCGCGGAGGTCCTGTGTCCCTGCCAGGAGAGATGGCCTGGTGAGACGGCGTGGTGAGTTTATCTGGAAGTGTTGCTTGTTGTGTACCGGTGGCATGTTTGACGCTGGTACTGTTGCTACAGTAGCAAGGATGTGGGCGACGGTTTGGTATGAGCTCGCGGCGGATCTCTTGCAAGTGTATTGGCGGCGTTGATT
The DNA here is from genome assembly GCA_033557915.1 of Phytophthora tentaculata. Taxonomy (NCBI): domain Eukaryota; phylum Oomycota; class Peronosporomycetes; order Peronosporales; family Peronosporaceae; genus Phytophthora; species Phytophthora tentaculata. Next base: position 4,834,321 of record JAUCEA010000020.1, on the reverse strand, counting down.
TTGTCCGGTGGCACGGCCTCGACGGGCGTGGCAAACTGGTGGCGTTATTATGGAGTCGGCGGCGTGGTCACGGTGTCTGGCACGGGCTTGTTGGACAGCGGAAGCGTGCTCGTCGTGAGCGGTGCTTCTATGAATGGCAACGCTTTGAGTGGCTCTGCGACTGTGGGAAGTGGCGAGTCGGTAAATACGGCGTCGGATGTGCTGACACATTCTTCGGGACCCTCGGAGGCAGGTAGCAGTGCGACATGTCTGTGCAGTCTGCCGTGCAGCAAAAGCGGCAGTGGCACGATGTCAGTGTCAAGCGGTGCTGGAGTCTGCCGACCGGTGCTGCTAGTGTTTCGCCTACATCTGGTGAGATGTCAATTGTGTCTGGCGCCGGGGTGCATGGCGGTCACGGTGCACTGTACGTGCCAAGCGGTTCGAGCAGCCCAGGCTCCAGTGGTTTTGCTACGGTTGTTGGGCGTTCTAGGGGCGCGGCGACATCGGAGGCAATGTTAGTTTGACCGCCTGCGCCTCACATGCGGGATGAACGTGAGCGGTGGTTCTTCGTCGTCGACCGAGAGCTGTTATTGTGTCTGACGGCTCGTCGTCAAGCTGCATGGCGATGATGTACATATCGAGCGGTGACTCCAGTTGCAGTTTTACTGGCACCAGTTTGTTTGTTTCTAGTGGTTCTGAGTGGCAGCCTGAACCTCGTTCTGGGTCTATTGTAGCAAGTGTTGCCGGTTGTGATGTGGAGTTGCGTGGGGATAGTGTGGCCAGTGCAGGCACAATACTCGGGGTAGATCATTGTGTCGGCGAGCTCCCAAGGAACACGAGGCGTCGACGTGTCGGGTCGTCTACGACGACTGTGGAACGGTACGGCGGTGCTGACAAGCGGTGGTGCCGTGATCTGCGGGTGCTCATCCAGAAGGGTCATGTGCGGGGGTTCTGGCAGTGACAGCGAGGCGCAGACTAGCCTTAGCCGCTTCTCGAGCGGGGTCGCTGCGGACGAGCGTTTAACATGGTCCGCAGCGGTGTGGTGCGCTACGCGTCGTGCTCAAGAACTAGACATACAAGCCCTACTGTAGACTTTGATATGACTTAAACGGTAATGTCTTCACTATCTCTGAAAACGTAAGAGAGTTATTGCATACCACACGCCGTGCTCTTAGCAATAAATACAACAATCCCTTTGCCTTGTAGCCAAACTACTTAATGTATAAGATCACGCACATGAATAACATGAGCGAACGAATTGAAGGTGCAGTTATTCCGTATGTTTTCACGTTTTCGAGATTATCTCCAGGCAGAACCGTCGACCCAGGTTAGAAACTTGAGGATATTTTCAAAATATGCATCTATATAAAAATTTGTATGTAATACAAAGTATTCTTGAAAAATTCCAACCAAATATGGTTGGAATGGGTTGGAATGTTGCTCCGATCCAGGGGTCATTTCTATTGGCGTAATAAATGACCACGAATGCCGATTATTGGCTGAAATTCGGCTGGAGCCATCATTGTGCATGTGCATAGACAGGTATAGGTTGAAATGAAGCGGATATTATACCATACAGGCTGCGGCGCATTGCCACGTTGCTATTTTGGGCAATGAACAACATAAAAACACAACGATGGCTTCACAAGTAAAAAGCAATTGCATTGAGCGGTTTTGTTGGTTAAAGTACACTCAACACTGCCGAGCTAGTAGTCCTGGCGGCAGCAACAGCAACGGTAGCCACTCATGCACCGTAAGAATGATGGTCCTACATGCAACGCAACCGTCACAAGAATGCGACGGAAGTAGAATGTGTGCTACCTGTTAGAACCGATACCGAGTACGTGTACTTGCTTTCAGTAAGCACCCCTTCATCCAAAAACACATGGCCGTCGCTGATTACACGAACAATAGTTGACGCCAAAACGGTACAGTACTTTGCCTAGATATTATCGACGAATAATAGTACAGCCATCAACTTTGCCTAGATATTATCGACGACTGCTCGGCCTTAGAAACCTCTACATACCCTACGTAGCATGTACGTACGTGGCTGCTGGACAATAACCAACGATCGGCCAAGTTGGTGGCACCCCCACACACGAGAGTGGCATGATTGCAATTCAGACTACCATGATTGTTTATGCTAACGTCTTGACCAAAAAGATTGTGGTTCAAATCGGTGTGTTGTTGTCGATGACAACTTGTCGCGCTAGTCGCACGTTCTCTCATCTCATGATTCCAATACTGTACAGTAATTCTAACAATAATAGGCAGGGGTGAACCACCACGCCACCCGCAACACAAACCACTCAAGATATTAATACCACCGGAATACGTTCCTCCTGTATCCAGATTCTCTCCCATTTTTAATACTTTGAAGTTGCCCACCACCCATTCATCACAGGTTTAGCCATAAAACGTCCATAGTGTCGGAATGATGGTCATCATCCTTTCAGCAGTCATTGCACACTCATTGTTCAACTTGCCACGAGATCCACAAGCGCTATGTCAACTCTGGCTAAGTCCCCACTAGACAATGACGCTTATCAGCGCGTGGAGACTCCCCGCAACAAACCCGCGACCAGCAGCGAGTCCGATCTTTCCGCGTCCAAAAAGGAGCCGAGTCTGCGCCGCCAGATCGTGGATGGCGGCCCCACGAGCTTCAAGTTCACGCATTTGTACCGCTATGCCACTCCATTGGACAAATTGCTGCTAGTAGTGGGCGTCATTACAGCGGGAGCCAATGGCGCGCTCTTCCCACTCATGGCCATCGTCTTCGGAGACGTTCTCACGGGCTTCAGCAGCATCCCCATAGACATGGATACAGTGAACAAGGCAGCGCTTGACTTCTTCCTTATCGCTGTAGCCATGTTCTTCACGGACTACCTGAGCTATGTGACGTTCTATTATAGTGCTGAGAGGCAGATGAAAGCGCTGAGGAGCGAGGCTCTCAAGCACATGCTGTATTTGGACATTAGTTGGTACGATGAGAACGACGCTCTGCAACTATCGAGTCGTTTGACGGGAGACACGGTCAAGATCAAAGACGGGATGGGCCAGAAGCTCGGGGACTCGTTCCGGTTCACTGTTCAGTTCATTGTGGGCTTTGTCATTGGCATTGTAAGAGGCTGGGATATTACCTTGGTTATGGCTTGTGTCATGCCGTTTATGACCATTTCACTTGGCTGGTTGATTAAAACCATGAGAATTAAGTCGGACTGGGCACAAAAGGTCTATGCTGAGGCAGGATCGGTAGCTGAGGAGACATTGGGGTCCATTCGGACGGTGGCGTCGTTGAATGGAGAGCAAAAGGCGATCAAGAAGTTCGAGGACAAGGTGTTTGAAGCCGAGAGGGAGAACATCGCGCTGCACAAGATGACGTCTGTGGTGTTCTCCATGTTCCTGGGAAGTGTCTGGATCATGTACTCTATTGGACTGTGGTATGGTGGGTGGAAGGCGTCGAGAGGCAACACAACGCCCGGGGACGTGTTTGCAGCCTTCTTCGGTGTCATGATGGGAACCGGTTCGCTTGCACAGATATCGCCGAATGTTACGGCGGTATCTAAGGCTGCTGGCGCGGCTGAAGAGCTGTTCGCCATCCTGGACACTGCAAGCGCCATTGACGCTGAGAAGGAAGACGAAGGAATCATTCCGGACAAGTGTGAAGGCAGGATTGAGGCGGTAAATGTCAACTTTACATATCCATGCCGCCCTGACGCTCAGATCCTGCGCGACTACAATGTCACTATTGAACCTGGTCAAACCGTGGCTTTCGCAGGTTCCAGTGGCGGTGGTAAGAGTACGTTGATTGCGTTGATCGAGCGATTCTACGACCCCACCAACGGCACGATCTACCTCGACGGTCGGGATGTCAAGACGCTGAATGTCAAGTGGCTGCGGTCACAGATCGGTATGGTTTCTCAGGAGCCGGTGCTGTTCGCGACTACCATCTTCGAGAACATTGCTATGGGTGGCGACAGCGTGACGCGTGAAGAAGCCATTGAAGCGTGTAAGTTGTCGAACGCACACAACTTCATCATGTCTTTACCAGAGAACTACGATACGCTAGTTGGTGAGAAGGGTGTGTCTCTGTCTGGCGGTCAGAAGCAGCGTGTAGCCATTGCTCGTGCTATTGTGCGCAAGCCACACATATTGGTGCTTGATGAAGCTACGAGTGCACTGGATAATGAGAGTGAGAAAATCGTCCAGGCTGCACTGAACAACCTGATGGCTACGACGAACATGACGACGCTGGTGATCGCTCATCGATTGAGTACGATTCGCAATGCTGACAAGATTGTGGTGCTGAACGAAGGTCACATTGTGGAGAGCGGTACTCATGACGAACTGCTGCAGATCGAGCACGGTATATACCAGAATATGTATCGCATTCAGGAGTTGCGTTCGCAGGAGGAACAACAGGAGGCTGAGAGACGGGCGGCAACAGATGATCATGCGAGTATTAAGCTGTCGCGAACTTTGAGTGCTGTGTCGACGAAGACGGACATCTCAGTGAGTGCTGTGGAGAAGAACTTCTTGGATAAACAGCCATTCACGCTCATGGATATTGCGCGGTTGAGTAAGCCTGAGATGAACTACTTCATTGTCGGCGTGATTGGAACATGCGTCGGTGGCATCGCGATGCCAGCGTCAGCTCTGCTAATCACGGGGATGATCACATCTATGACGGAGAAGTACGCACTGTACGAGAACACAGGGGATCAATCCTACCTCAGCGACCTGTACGACAAGGTGGAGCTTTACGGCATCTTATACCTCGTTGGTGCTGCTGTCATCGCTACCTTCATGTACATGCAGACGTACTGTTTCAAGTTTATCGAGGAGAAGACTACAACGCGGCTTCGTAACACGAACTTTGAAGGTCTCTGTCGCCAGAACGTCGGGTTCTTCGATGAGAAGGAGAACGCAACCGGTGCGTTGACTGCGGACCTCGCCACGAACGCTACGAAGGTTGCATTGCTGTCCGGTGACTCGCAAGCTCGCGTCTTCCAGGCTATCTTCACGTTGATCGCAGCTTTGGTGATCTCGTTTGGGTTCGGCAGCTGGCTCTTGTCTCTGATCATGCTGGCCATTATGCCGTTCTTGCTGTTTGGACACGTAGCCCGCATGAAGCAAATGCAGGGAGGTGGGTTAATCTCGGACGACTTGGCTATACCTGGTGCTCATGCGTCCGAAGTTCTCAGTAACATTCGAACTGTTGCCGCTCTGGGTATCGAGAAGAGATCTGCTGAAGTTTTTGACGAATTACTGGAAGAACCGCTCCAGAAAGGCAGCAAGGAAGCACAGATCAACGGTGCTTCGCTTGGATTCAGCTCGTTTATTATGATGGCAACGTACTCTCTTATCTTTTGGTTTGGAGCCAAGAAGGTGAATGATGGCACGATCGGATTTACAGAGATGATGCGGACGTTAATGGCTATCATGATGTCGGTTCAAATTGTGAGCGGTGCTTCGTCTTTTATGGGCGATGCCCCCAAGGCATTCAAAGCTGGTTCGACCATTTTCGCTATACGTGATCGAGTCACTCCAATTGATTCTTATAGTCCGGATGGACTTCGTCTAGCGAAGGTCGAAGGGCGTTTGCAGTTTAAAGATATCTCGTTCAGGTACCCAACGCGTCCGGAGATCAACGTACTTAAACACTACAACCTTACTATTGAGGCTGGCCAGACTGTGGCATTCTGTGGACCCAGCGGTGGCGGCAAGAGTACCATCATTTCTCTCATCGAGCGCTTCTACGACCCAGTGGCTGGTGAGGTGTTACTGGATGGCCACAACATCAAGGACCTGAATCTGGGCTGGCTACGTAGCCAAATTGGACTGGTGGGTCAGGAGCCCACGCTCTTCATCGGAACCATCGCTGAGAACATCTCGTACGGCTTGGCGGAGCAGCCGAGTCAGCAGGAGATCGAGGAAGTTGCCAAGATGGCCAACGCTCACGACTTCATCACGCAGTTCCCGGACGGCTACGACACTCAGGTGGGTATGAAGGGCGAGCACCTGTCGGGTGGACAGAAGCAGCGTATCGCCATAGCTCGAGCCATTCTAAAGAATCCGAACATCTTGCTACTGGACGAAGCCACAAGTGCTTTAGACTCGGAGAGCGAGAAGGTGGTGCAAGAGGCGCTGGATAAAGTGGTGGCGTTGAAGCGACGGACAACCATCGTCATAGCTCACCGGTTGTCAACAATCCGCCGCGCTGACAAGATTTGTGTCGTTAGCGGTGGCAAGATCGCGGAGCAAGGAACACACCAGGAGCTTCTACAGCTCAACGGGATCTACACCAACTTGGTCGAGTCGGCGTCAGCGTAGGCAATAGCGTGGAAAATACACACCAAATAAACGTTTAAATACATGTTGGTGATCGAGTTGGTGACTTCATCATCATAAACTTGTGTCTAGAGATAATATCAAGGACAAATTCTCCGTCATCTGCACTACGTTTTTGTTTTAAGCTTGAATTTCAGCTTGCACACCGGAATAATCTGTCACCAGTAAATTGTTTTATGTACTCCTGCTTTGACGATGGAATTGCATAATAAGTATTTCGTAAGTACTTACAATTATTAATGCGAACCGTGTTCTACTGCATCTATCTATAAAAGCCACTCTGTCAAAATGGAAGTACGCATGAGCAAAACTGCTATTTTAATAGATTAAAATCTTTGCATATGAAATCTCAAGATATTTTTTTATTATCTCTTTTAATTTTACTTTGAATTCAGCAAATGAATGATATGAAAAAAACTAAGACGTCCGACCACTTCAACATTGCTCGATTATTTCTTCTGGGCTTGGCGTTGTGGCTTCTTCACTCTACCACATAATCAAGTGGCGTGACCTAATTTGTTTCTGACCAAAAATAAAATTTTCGAATATGTGACCCTCGCACTCGTTGTTAAAAAATTCAGAAAAATCACTTCGCTCAGTTAACTCTAAGAAACAGAAGAATAATTCATACTCAAGTGCTAGCAATACTTCCCCAACATCATTTAGAATTTCCCGGCGTTCAATTGGTTCGTGACTAATAAGCGTTACGCTGATCAGCATGATTTGGACAATGAGCTTAGACGCGAATACGATGACAAGCATACCTATCGAGATTTGGTATCATGCATTCGTGGAAGATAGCGAGGTTGAACAGGGATTCAGAGCTCACATAATTTAATCTAGGCTTGGCCAGTATTCTACCTTGGACTCATACTGTTGAAGCTTACTCACCAGCAAATTCAGATCACACCGTATCGCAACTCCTGTTCCCCAATATAAACTCTGCAGGCCTCGTGGGATTGATAAATAAATCTATGTGCATCCTGCAGCCATGTTGGTGCTTTACAGGCATTTCTGAAGAACTAGAGTATTCCAGGCAGTGAGCCTATTTCTTGTACACAGTGGGGCCTTTGCCACCTAAAGCGCTCCCCGATTAATGGCAATCGTCTACAGGCCGATTATCACAAAGTTGTATAGATACTGGAGACGTCCAGGTTGTTGTTCGTAGTCAATAGTTGTAAATAAATCGTTGCAACCACGACGCAGTTTTAGCTTGGTAGTTTCCGAAAACTGAACTATTCGTTGCACATCCGGTCGAAACTGAAAGAAAAGAAAAGAAAAAAAAACAATCTGCTAGACCTCGTATGCCTTGTGAACAAATGGCAAAAAAAAACTCGTGCTACCCAACACTGTTGATAAAGAACGCAAAAAACCTCTGGTTCTTTTTGTCCTACGCCTGGTTATCGATGTCGCCATTCTTTTCGTTCTCGCCGGTATTAGTGAATGGAGGTGTAGTTATCACCAACCTTGTGCTAGGGTTCACCTATTTACCCACAACACTACTGTCTAGCCTAGAAGAACTTGGTTCGAAGCTTCTCCGACCCATTGGGTTTCGCAATCTCCGGCACGAACGGCACAAGGGCATCAATCTGTGCCTTGATCTCCGGCGTGAGCTTTTTTACAACCGACAACGCCTTGAGGTTTTGCTCCAGCTGCTCCATATCCCTGACAGCAATGAGAACCGACGAGACATTTTCATTGCTCACGCACCAGGCGATGGCAAGCTGTGACACTGTCACCCCCAGCTCCTCAGCAAGAGGCTTTAGTTTGTCAGCATCGGAAACGCGCTTGTCATACTCTCCGACGAACGCCTTCATCACAGGAATGTCCATGCGAGTCCCCTTGACCGTTCCATTAGAGTATTTGCCCGTTAGTATTTCGCTCGAAAGTGGAGCCCAGGTTGTCAGGCCCAGCTTGTACTTCTTGTACAGGTGGAGATATTCGTGGTCCACCCTCGAGCGATTGAGCATGTTGTAGATTGGTTGCTCCACGATTGGGCGAATGAGACCAAGGCGATCCGCGATCTCGCACGCCTCCACGATCAGTGGTGCGGGCCATTGGCTGGTACCCCAGTAAAAGGCCCAACCTCGTTCAATGACATAGTTCATGACTCGGACAGTCTCTTCCAGGGGCGTGTACGGGTCCGGTCGAATGCAGTACAAGGCGTCGACGTAGTTCAGATTCATGCGCTTGAGCGACGCCTTCAAGCCTTCGACGATGTGCTTGCGAGTCAAACCTTGGTCGTTGGGACCCAAGCCGCCATGAAAACCCTTCGTCCCACACCAACTTTGGTAGCGATCACGAGGTCCTCGCGTTTCCACTTGCCATCCTTGATACCCATCTTGATAGCAGCTCCCGTGTACTCCTCCCCGAGGCCCACACCGTACGAATCCGCGTGCCGAAGAAGTTAATGCCATGTTCAAACGCCGTCTTCATGATCTCGTACCAAAGTTCTGGGCTTTTTGTCTCACCAAATTCCATCCAGCTACCAAGTCCGAGCTTGGACACGAGTAGGCCGGAGTTGCCGAGAAAGCGGTAGGTCATGCCTGAAGACGTGGGGTCAACGCTTGAGTGAGTCATTTCAGGGTGGGGGGGGAGGAAATAAGCTGGTGTCGTGGAATTTCGAAATGAGCTGCAGACTGGTAGGCGAGGTATTGATATGGGCTTGCATGCGACCTGTACTCATGTGCAAGGCGACTAGATATGCATGTAGTCCCTGTAGGGATTACTTGATAGCATCAAGTAATCGGAAATGGGGGGCTACATGCATTTTAAACGAAGCCATCTTTTTGTGTTTCTTCGTAGACAACTGAAGGTCAGTCGACTTTTGGTTCCTAGATTTTGTGGCTTGATCAGTGAAAACACAGATTGCGTGATCGCGTCTAGTTATCCTTACAATTCCTTACGTAGTGGTGATGTAGGGTTATCATTCGTGATCAATACTAGGTGGGGTGTATTGTGTGTTATTTTATCTCACTCACAATAACTTAAAGAACCCAAACACCTTGCATGTAGCATCTTCCGAGCCTATTACTTAGGTGCGTAAAACTGGTTTTTGCTTTTGGTTTGGTTGGAAATTATTCCGTCCTTCTGACACGGGATAACTCGACACCGCACAAATGCGGCAGCTGACACGGGGAGGCTTGTCGCCGCTCGACGTTCAGTTTTGCTTTGCCAGACCTCACGAGTAAGCAAAGCCCGATTATTATCGGGCTTAGACGAGCTGTAAAATGGTGGAGTAGAGCGCACAGGTCGTTTCATTACACGCAGGTTCAGGCTAATAACCCCCTCCCCCATTGGACCTTTGTAGGGCAATCGATGTCCAATTTTACTAAATAAAGCGGAATCGGGCAAGTCGATTTGGTCCTTTTGGGTCAGTAGGTGATATGGGAAAAGATGCGTTATCAATTGTATGTAATATTGGCATCATTCTGGGAATAGACAATACGAATATCTCGTAGTCCCGGTAGTCATAGCGTTGTACAAAAAGGCAGTCAGCGACTACAAGGATCAACGGGCAACAATCTATAGTTTTTTATTGACAAAATGCACAGATAACCTATACACAGTCCAGATTGCTTCGACTCAGTGCGGAGTCATAGGAATATTTAGCTGGCAACCTTTATCCCTTACGGACAAAACGTGAAACAGGGCCCAAATGTGAAACAGCTGTACTTGTTTTTTGTATTGGGAAACAACTGTTTTGTCAAAAGCGATTTTTATCTACCTCTTTTGTCACTTTACGCACATTTTTGACCAAAATCATTGGTGCAGCTGTGTTCAACACGTTCTAAGCTTTCGATTGGTCCCATTCGCGTCCAAATCAGAGCAGTATTTGAGAAATACATATTTCGTATGGTCGTCCCTGGTATAAATCCCATACAAACTTAGGAAGAAATTTTCAAAGTCGTCCAAATGAATATTTTTAAGGCCAACAACCACTGAATATGAATGCCCAAGCATTAACTTAGATAGGCAGGCCTCGTAGTGACGCGATGGAGGCGTAGGGGCAAAGTTATCGCTACCTAAAACCTTCACCAGGCGGGGTCTGGTAATCCTTGCCAGCACGTAATTCGGTATCACTGGGGTCATTCTAGCCGGTGAAGGGCCTTCAATATGCTTAAACAGCACTACTAAAACCTTTTGAAAGCTTCCCTGCACGTTTAGAGTGTTCTACAGATCAAATTTTATTCACGTCACCAGCTTGTTACTATGATACATGCTGTTCTAAACCTAAGAGCCACGCCTGTCAAAATACATCCGTACTATCGATCTAGAAACGTTAGTGGCCAAAACACCACCTTGAGAAATTTGCGAGTTGGTGGGGCGGATTAACTTTTCTTTGGGTCGTATTCAGACATGACTTGAATTTAGGTCGGGCTTACCTTTAGCGGTAACTGCACCATTATCGAGCTTTCAGTTGACATATAAACCGCTGCAGCACTCGAAAAGGCCCCTCGGACGTCTCCTTTGAGTTAGACAAGTACTGCAATGACGAAACTAACAGCTAGTTGACGATAAATCGAAAAATGACAACAGTTTTGCGTTTCAATTATAATTTCCCTCATAAGTGCCGGTATCGTGCTTACAGGGGCGTTCTGAAGCATTCTACCTGAAGCGTATATGCACCTCTAACACTCCGCTGACCCATGTCTACTTAACACTTGCAAATGCGTCGAGTATCGGGCCGAGAATGCGTTGTCTGAATTTAGACTTAAAAAACTATCCGACCTAAATCCAGGTCATGTCTGAATACGACCCAAGAAAAAAATCTGCCGGTGGGGCGGCAGATATCGTGAGTTAGCACAAGTTTACCAGGCGATACCAGCTAATAAAGTATCACGATACTTTGTGGTGCCCCGATATCGTAATCTCGATATAAATCACTCGATAAATATTGAGTATGTATCGTTTCCGATCCCTGTTGTAGACTAATGAAGGCAGTCCACAAAAAACCACGTTTCGGAGAAGAAGACAACCAGAAGACGGTTATTGAAACCTGGGAAAAGCCCGTCACTAGAGCTCCTGATAGAGTTAACTGGCTGATTTCATGCTGCTACTTGAAGATATCATGGCAGGATACAAATTCGACTGATCAGGCGTCTTCAGGTAAATCCTACACGACCATCCCGAGCTGCAAGGTACCATCTCGCCGACAGCCACTGAGATCTTCATCAACGTCGTGGACGTGGACGAGAACATGGAGCTACTGGTGAAAGTGAGCTACATTGAGATCTACATGGAACGCTTCCGCTATCGGCTGGATCCGCATCGAATTGATTGGGTTCCACGAATGTCTTAATAGTGAGGTGGCACGAATGTTGTTCTTGGCCGACTGGTCAACATTCACTGTGTGAGATACGGTTCACAAGAAATTTCATCGATTTAGCTTGATGATAACGAGGTACTATAATAACTTCTTCGATATTACAAACGTATCCATTTATTCTATTTTACAGGAAATTTGAGGGTCCGCGATCCCGCTAAGAAATCTGGATATAAATATCCAGACACACAGTCCCGCCTCAATTCGCGCTTCACACGGTCAGTCCAACACTGAGGGATGCAGAGAGAGGTGAGACCAAAAATAGCCGGTAACACAGCGCAGTAATTTATCCGGAAAATATCAGATGGCTATAATACAATTTTTTTGCAGCCACATGTAAATGAACTTTCCTATGTGCCAATCCAAACACACAACCATCCTGAAAATCAGGTGGGAATTGTGAGTTCAACGATGCGGTATTTGCCCATGTATTGCCCATGTTTTCCATGTATCGGTAAGTAATTTATTAAATATTTCAAGTTCTGAAAGAAAGTCTAGAACTGTGAGTTGTCGGACATAAACGAATGTAAAAGCCTAGTATCTGTTCCCAATCATGAAAAAAAGTAGCTACTCGTACTAGGATGAATCGCAGCTTACCGAACCAAGCTGATTTCACCAGGAAACGGATAAAGCGGTAGCGCTGCTGCAACGGATCTTCTTCCATCATCACCGCGGATCCAGCAGCGTCCACACCGCTCCAAAGCTTTAAACAGACAAAAAGCCCACAGCTATAACCATCTAGTTGGAGTGGACCCTCGGCATCTTCTACATGGACAAAAATTCCAATATATGGACTGATACATGGACAAATACATGGACTGATCTCCAAATTGGAGCCCAATACATGGACAAACACATGGAAGCTTGGACCGATTCATGGACAAAAGTTCAATACATGGACTGATACATGGACAAATACATGGATTGATACATGGACTAATCTCCAAATTGGAGTCCAATACATGGACAAACACATAAAGTAAGAGCGGACGAAAATACAATAGCTTCGTAAAATATGGACAATACATGGATGATTTACATGGACTGTAGTATTGTACTCCGCAAAATTCATGACACCAACTTTTGTAACCGGTCACATTTAGTGACACCATTTAGCCAAATTGAGTCGTATTTGGACAAATTTACCCTTAAAAAAAAGCAGAAACCCTCCTATATTCAGTACAACCCCCACTGCTTCGTTATCTGGCGTATGGCTAATGTAAATGGAGCTCGACTACCTGTAATTACCCGGAGGAAAAGAAACAATGATGGTGAGCATCATGGGTTTCTCGGGTATTCAAGAAATACCAGAGCAGTAGGACGAAAACTGCACGAGCAATCTTGTTACTTAGTGTCTTGGCTATCTATCTACGGTGGCTGCACGCGCTAATGCCTTTTACAGCAAGCGGTAGATAACCACCAGTAAGGCAAAATTGGTCTCAATTCTCATCTAACGGTTAAGTATCATGTACCTGTAATAATACAATTTTGGTAGTGCGCTGAATTGAACACGCGATAGTGAAAGGTAGTCAAGTTACTTCTAGGAGTATATATGAGGATAGTGAGATACCAGATGTTGGTTTAAATGTCTCGACTTGACGAATTGTGTTGTCAGTACGCCTTTCCCGCGAAAACCACATGAAACTCGATATTGTCCAATAATACCCCTCCAATTCTGCATAAAGTGGCCAGACCAGACCACGGGCTTCCGAATTACTTTTTTGGACAGCTTGTAGCGTTAAAACGGCTGCGAATTAGCTAATTCTGACCTCATTCTCATAATCTGAACGCTCGAAATACCTATATATCTAAATATCGATATCGGTTTTCGTAGTTCAACGCCCTTGACGTGCCAAACTTTGGTGTCACGACTTCTGCGGAGTACAATAGCACCGACTATTATTCCATGTTTTACAGTTTAATATTACTGCTAAAAGCATCTCCAACGATGCACGGTAAACGCTACACGGCAAAGGGCGTTTTCAGTGATCTTTATAGCCTCTCTAAATTTCTTTCCCGTCCCACTATAATTTCTCCCAACGGCACCACGCTATACTGGCAGGGGACAATGTTGGCTTCTCCTCGTACCTAGCGCTCCCAATTGGGAGTGTAGCGATCCTACCTCGCTGGGAGGGTTGCGAGGGAGCGCGTGGCGAAAAAGCTGCGCTGGGGCTGCTTCTAGGCCGCTGGCAGATCGCCGACACGGTGATCTCTCCGGCGTGCGCTTAGCGTTCGTTTACCGGGTGTTGTCCTATTTGCTTAAAATAGATTTTTACCGCATATTAACCAATGATAGCACGCTAGATAAACCGGGGCGTCTGGCGGGGGCACGGCAAACGCGGCTGTTTTACCGTGAGACCGCCAAATTATACCGTTTTATATTCCCCGTTTACTGTTACCGTGCACCGGTGGGGGATAAAATGCCGACCTCCGGTAAAAATTCACGCTAAATTTTGCCGTGTGGCGTTTACCGTGCACCGCTGGAGATGCTCTAAGAAGTATTAGTCTGGTAATTATTACGTAGTAATTAGGAATTGATAATCCTGTAGTTTATAGCCAGAATATAATAGTAATATTACTCTCTCGTGGATAGTATGCTTATAATACTAATGCCGTGCCTTGCACGGGGAAGCTCTGGATTTTGAAATACAAGAACGGGTGTTGAAATGAGTTACAGAGGAATTCAGTAAGTAGGAAGCGTAGCATAGCCCATGTAAAATAATACTAATAATACAGAAATGTTGCTACTATTGTTGTATTTAGATAATATCGTAAATTCTTCCCCATTGTCAGTATTTTTAATTGATATAGCAGTATTACTATTTAGCTCGAAGCAACATAGTAATATTGCGAGTAATGCTATAATATTCTATTTTGAGGCTCCTATCAACCCTTGGTAGTAATTTCCCGTCAAAATGTAGGCCGCCGTCTGATTTGCTAAGAGTTACTATGTGCAGTCAGGGATCGAATCCTTCCGGGAAATCATAAGTGCCACATGCCGACTGCACTCATTGGTAAAAAATCACTTGCAGCCTTGTCAAAATCCCGGCGTCGAATCTTTTGTTTCAGCACACTATCGAAACCTTCATCCCGAGAACAATGGGCATAAAAAAACACCATTCGCAAGCAATGCTCTGTTTCTATGGTCTCCCTGGCTTGACCTTTGCTAGTAGCAAAGGAACGAAGCGAGGACCACGATTCCAGCGATTGAAGAAAAAAAGAAAATTTACAAGGGGCAGTATATTGAGAGCTGTATGATAAAGAGTGTTGTTTCGAAATAAAGTGTCGGGAAAGCGCCTGGGAGACCTGTGTCTACCGTATTCGGGCAAGTTGTGTCGATTCAATGATATCTCAAAAGCTGAGGAGAGTACACTGTTCAAAATTGAGGGAAGAACACGTGAAGAACGTGTTAGCGAGTATCACTGCGAGCGCAGAATTATATTGTGAATCTATTGGTTGTGGTAGTCAGTCGACAGCTTCGAAACTGTGTGGTAAATTAGATAGCAATGCTATTGAAGATAACAACGAGCGATATGATAATTCGGAAGCTGGATACGTTTACGCAATTATAGATCGCAAGCGTGTTGGACCGGCATCGGTGGCCTGATTCATAGCTACCAGGTACGCGCCTAATTGAAGACGGTTTAGAACAGGCATGTACGATTGTGGATATGTCGAAAGCATTTAAGAATGCGTCGTTTTGCGAATTTTGTCGAGTTAATGGATGTTAACAAGATTGGAGCATCTCCAGAAGGGGAATGTGCGGTTGTGGCTCTAACGACTGCATTGTCTTTTATTGGTAATTCCAGTTGGGCTTCGCATGGTTGTTTTCCTGCTTTTAAACAGTATTGTCAGCAGCGGGGGGAGTCCTGATTCTGCGAAGGGACTGGCAACTGGAGAGCTTCGTAAGTTCATCAAGTTTGGGAACGAACGCTGTGCGGTTTATAACGCTTACCAAATCAGTCTGAGTGACATTGATGTTAACTTGGCGGGTGGTATCAATGGGAAAAAGGCTCGAAATACGTTATTTGAGTTGTGGTTTAGAGGACAGGGTATACATTTGC
Organism: Phytophthora tentaculata; assembly: GCA_033557915.1. Taxonomy (NCBI): domain Eukaryota; phylum Oomycota; class Peronosporomycetes; order Peronosporales; family Peronosporaceae; genus Phytophthora; species Phytophthora tentaculata. The sequence continues at coordinate 4,818,598 of JAUCEA010000020.1, read as the reverse complement.
GCTGCCTTCAGCTCGTAACGCATTACGCACAGCTTTTGTATTTGCGTGGTTGAGGGGGGACAAACGCATATATGATGGTGAGGACATCGATGTAACTGCTGATACGTACGACATGCAGTGGATAAATTGCATAATTTCTGTGCGCCGCATTTCACTGCACTTGTAGTGTAGGGTACAACGGAGAGTCTGTGACGTCGACGTTTTATTTAAATTTTACTGTTGCTACATTCGTATGTGCTGTTTTAACAGGCAGCATGAAATAGTAACACATTTTAATGGATATTAAGACATCAGCTCAATTCGTTTTTGTACAAAGTTTTGGCTAAGTCTTGGATAGAAGAGCGAAGAAATGAGTAGTCAGTACATACCCTAATCTTATCGCATCCTACAAAAAGCTGTGAGCATGATTCTTGCTTCTAAGATGAACCCTTTATAAATCTTTCGACGAGTGTATCACCCCTTTCAGGTCCTATCTTCAGTATGTGATTCCACCAAGCTGTCTGGACATTCGCGGCTTCAAACGGCAGCGACTTTGCGCGTGAATATGCCAGCAAGCGTGATTCGTTGTCCGTATCCGATCGCCTCCACCGGGGCACAGTATTTTTGCGTGGGCAAGGCGGAATGCGACTCAGGCGTGCTTGGCGTGAGCTTTAAGAAAATGTTCGCGAGCGCATGATTACAGAGACGAGTGATGACGATTTGCTGGAGGAACCGACGAGATTCTGGACGAGCGCAAGAGCCGCTCAGGCCGACCAGAAAAGAAAGCAACGTAGCCCGGAGCTGGCATTCAGAGGAGATCACACATCCACCATAGTACACCTTCTCGTCAAGTTGAAGGCGAATCCGAGAGCGACTTTCAAGCTCTCTCTCTTCAGAACATTCGGCACTTGCAACAGACACGCTGCTTTGCAACGCTCGCGAGCAAGGTACTACGAGGTATTATGTGAGGAGCACCAGCATCGCTTTCGCACGGCCTACCATGGTGGAAGTCTCGTCGGCGTGGTCCAATCAGCAATTGGGAACATTGAGAGCGCGATCGCAATGGCCAAGCTAAGAGATGAAGCTGCATCAGCGAATGATGCATTCGATTCCGTTGGCCGTTGAGTAGCTAGTGTGTTCGGGTGTCTCAATGGTATATCTCTATTTGAGCCGGACCCAGATTTCGACAAGCCAGGCTCCCAATTTTCTGAATCAAGACTCCGTGGTGCAAAACAGAAGTACGATAAAGTGTGAGAGAACTGAGCTCTCTGTGCCAAAGGTTTGGTGTTCCTAAAACGGAAGATGTAAGCATCGGAGGAATGGGCCGATTTTTCGGAAAACTCTAAAGTACGTAGAGATGTTTGATAGGGATCGAAGAAATGCATGGTTCCTAAATCCATTCACTCTAATAGAACTTCCTGGATTGTCATTGCTGGTGAAGCTTGAGGTGGTCGTCCAACACGACCCGTACGCCCTTGTGTTTCTTCATAACGACTTGGTCAACGTTTTTTTCTTCTTCTTACCTTTCGAAGTCTTCTTCTTTCCGGTTTGTTTTTTCTGCATCGAACTGAAACGCTTTGCTTTTGATGTAGCGGCTATATGGTTTTTTAGTTTGGCAAGCGGATCCCGACCACTGTTGAAGATGTTCATCTTTCTCAGAACTGCCGCTACGTACCAGCACATTAGCATCTTTGAGAAGTAGGCACATGAGCACCTTTGTGTCTGCGAAACTTCCGCCATCCTTCACTCGGCATTCTTAATCTACGTGACCACCGCAACGACCATTTCGTGGCTTGTTTGTACAAACCCTTCACCTTCTCTTGAATGTCATCAAATCCGCCTTCGCTGTCTGGATCGTCGTAGAAAGTCGGCGTCGACTGAAGATCTCGAGCTGTCCGAAGAATCACTTGTCTAGCAGTCTCTCGCTGACGTTAATCTGAGAAACAGATCCATACGAGACTGGGGTTACTGGTCATAGAAGAAACGGAGGGATACACGTCGACAGCATCCGCACGTAGAAAGTTGTTATCTTCGTCTGTATCGTTTTCGTCATCTGTGTAAAGCTCAAGAACTTTGTACTGATTCGCTTCCGCAGTCCTAGTAGTTATAACCCTCGCAGTTTCGATCATCGCGGCCGCAGCTTTAACCAAATCTGAAGTCGGCGCAGGGATAAAGTCATCACCCGCAAGCTTCCTGGTCCAAACTGTTTCGATGAATGCAGCGATTCTTTCCAGCAAACGCCACATGTGATGTCTCCGTCTCTGGAGAAATTGATTCAGTCCACCATTTAGATTGTCGCATGGCCCGTTCGTTAGCGCATAGCCCTCGGGTGGCAACGAAGACTGAAAAAGAAAAAAATGCAAACACCAGCACCATTCAGCAGAGAATGGATCTAAATGTTTCGTTGTACAAAGAACAAGTTTTGACGCTTCTCACTGCTCTCACATTAGAATAAGAGCGATGGTGAGTGTTTACACAAACCATATTTTTCATGCAGTGTTGTGCCACTCGTCCCATGAAATCCTTTGTTGTACAGGCCACAACGCTGAGGGTATTAGAACATACATAATATGGGTCATAAAATACATGCACGGGGATTGGACATAAATATGGTGATTAGGCATACAAAGATAAAAAAAAGGAGGAGTTTCTATATTGGTAGGGAGCTTTTATAACTGCCGGTCGTTACATTTAGATTACCGCTGATCGGCATAATTAGGTCCCACACAGGCCAAAGTTGTCTACAAAAACATTATTCTCACATCCATGGCACTGACTTCCAAAGCATGACACAAGTTGGCCCGCATGATTCCGCAGAGGAATTCGACGACTACTGGGATCTGTCAATGTGCTGTACAGGGATCTTCAACAAAGTTCACTTTGATTACTGTCGCGTATGCTCAGGGCAGCATGAAATGGTACAATGACCCCTCAAGTGCTTGAGCAAGACTTGTAGCAGCATTGGAAAGTGATCTGTCGTCTGGAAAGTCTTTCATTGTACTGCTTACGACAAATGGCAAACCAACGTCAAGGCTCATATACTTGGTGTGCTACCGTGCGACGCGGAACACAAGCCCGTCTTGACAGGACCGATGAAAGAATTTTGAGCAGCCCAAGAAGATATCGGCAATCCACCACGAGTAACTCTGGCTCACCTTAGAAGCAGTCGAAAATCCAACCTACTAAAGGCGAGTGACCAGAGCTAGCTCAGATTCAAAACTAGTTGAAGACCTACCGGTGATCGAAATGCAAGAAGAACTCTATCAAAGCTGTCCATGATATGACTCGCGCTTGCTTTAATAATTTGTAATAATTAATTATTTATTTACAAGCCAGAAATTAAGCACGACTCTGCTTTCATATTTGGGCCACAGCTGGACACTGATGGCTACACTTACGTTGGCTCAGGGGATGATGATGACCCTTTCATAATTGGAGTGACGTCACTTGCACTGGTGGATAGCTGAATACAACTTTCGCAATAGGGGAAATTTCTTCCGTTTCATGCTGATGCCAGTTTAAAGTAAGCAATCTTGGTTACCCTGTTATTACGTGTGGATTTACCGACAAAGCCCGCTTTTATCAACACGGAGGGATCTTTGTGGTTAGGCAACGAACTGAAATCAAGTACAAAGTGTTTTCGATGTTTTGTAGAGCTCGTTTGGAACGTTCGCGGAGTTTACCTTCATGTTGATGCCCAACGAGTGATGCTGAAGACGCGCAATACTTGGCGTTGGGAAATATTTCAACCGTTGCACCTACGATGAAATTGAAATTTTTCATGTCCTCTACAAAGTGCGCAATCGCACGCGGCACCTTCCTATAGGAGATAGGATTGATGTGATGAACTCGGTTCTGGACATGCACCTTTCGCATACCAGCGCAGATTTTACACTGCGTAGGGATCGCGAGCTGGCCAATTGGCGTAAGAAAACTCATTTAATTGAGTTTACGAACTACTTCGAGCAGTAGTGGTTGAAAGGGCGATATTGTCGTTGGCAGATTTACCATTGCATCAAACCTCGTTCCGACGCCATTTACGAAGTTGACAGCTTTTATCTATTTGAAATTTAATTGGTTGAGCTTAAGTCTGCAAGCAACACCCAAGCCTGCGCCGCAGCAACCGTACCATCCATTGACATGGGAGTTCTTTCGTTTAAAACTAGAATTTAACAACAAGTTTGTAGTTATGCGTTTATTTGCGTTTGCAGAAGCACCGATTTGGAGCTAACATGTCGTTGTCTTTAGTATGCGCCTGCAACACACAATGATAACTTAACGGTTGTGGTGGTGCTCAGAGCCATCTTCTGTCAACGTGTAGTTAAAGCTCTGACAAAGATAGCAGCGCTGTAGTAAGCGTTGGGCATCTAATCTACATGTACCATATACGACCCCCTAGTAATTGGAATCGGAGTCTTAGTATTTTTAGCAAATGAAGTCGACCCTACAAATAGGGACTTACGTTTTCCCAAGTCAGTTCACTCGCGGGGATCCCGAAAAAATTGTCATTGGAAAAATCATTCGAGTTTTTAGTTATAAATGTATTATTTTAACATTGCCTGGCCAGAAATTAATCATTAGTGGTTCTCACGGTTCGCATGTTTTGCATGTTTCACCAGCCAATAGGATTCCTGTATTTTTTACCTGCAAACCTGCACTGACCCAGCAAACTGAGAGTCGGTATGGTGACCACCCTGCAATGCTTTTTTTCTACCCATCTGCACGTTAACGTTCCGTGAATCTGATTGGGTAGTAAAACCTGCAACCTGCTAACCTGCCAACCGTGAGAACCACTATTATAACTTATAATGATTAATTTCTGGCAAGGCAAAATTTTAAATTTTAGGTTTGGTTTTTCTGCATTATCAAGGGTCAGGCGTATCCACAGACCCCCACAGAGTATTTCCTTGTAGAAGCACTATACCGGTATTGACAGCAGTAAACTGATTGGAGATCCACAATCCCTCCTCACATTGATAGCGCCGAAATGGTGCTGTTTTCACTTACTCGACTAGTAAAGTATTGCGGTTGGTCAATTTTCCACATATACGTCCTAACTACGTCTTACAAGCATAGCTACGATGAGGGTGAACACCAACAAGCTAGTTCAGTGTGCTAGACTTCCATATCTGGTCAGCTTTGAATTGGCCAGAATAATTAAAATAATTGCATTATTAATTTCTTGATGCCTGGAAGAAATATTAATCTAAAATAATGGCCCATTTATTCGTTCCAGGAATCCAGAAAGTGCGATTTTTGCCATACGGCAGTCCCGGTCCGGGACTCCAGGGTGACTCACCATCCTGTGCATAACTTGAGCCGGTTCGCACATCAAGCTTGCATCGCTATCTTCGTGAAGAATGAACCCGAGAACCGGAGCTAAAGTCGCTGAATCTGCGCCATCATCGTTCGCGCCAACCTCTTCTAGAAGACCAGTCAGCTGAAGGCAGCCAGCGCATTTTTGATTCGGCCATCCAAGTTGCTAGCAGCTCTCTCATCTTCCAATTATGCTGCGCGGTTTCGCTCTGCTCGCTGCTGTTCTTCTCGGGCCCGCCAATGCTGGCCCCTGCGATATCTACAACAAGGCCAACACTCCGTGCGTCGCCGCCCACAGCACCGTTCGAGCTTTGTTGGATGCTTATAAGGACGGTCTGTACCAAGTCCAGCGCGCTTCGGATTCTACGACTCGTGACATCGCTCCGCTGTCCACCGGTGGCATCGCCGACGCTGCCGCGCAGGATGCATTCTGTAAGGATACTACCTGCGTCATCTCGATCATCTACGATCAGTCTGGCAAGGTCAACCATCTAAGGTCGGCCCCCGCTGGTGGAGCCAAGAACCAGCCCGACAGTCCCGCACGGGCTGATCGTCTACCCGTCACAATCGGTGGGAGCAAGGCGTACGGCGTCTGGGTCGAAGATGGCATCGGCTATCGCAACGACAATACATCGGGCATTGCTACTGGAGACGATGCTGAGGCAATTTACATGGTCGCCGACGGTACGCACTATAACTCTGGCTGCTGCTTCGACTACGGCAACGCCGAGACCAATGACAAGGATGACGGTGCCGGCACCATGGAGGCAATTTACATCGGTAACAGCACTATGTGGGGATACGGCGAGGGCACCGGTCCGTGGATCATGGCCGACCTCGAAGACGGTCTCTTTGGTTGTGCCGACAAGTACTGCCCGAACACCCCCACAGTGAACAATCCTTATCTGGTTGCTATGCTTAAGGGCCGTTCCGGAGGCACGTTTGCGCTAAAGCAAGGCAACGCGCAGTCTGGACCTCTCCAAACCACGTACGATGGCGCTCGTCCGAAAGGATACACAGTCATGAAGAAACAGGGAGCTATCATTCTCGGTATCGGCGGCGACAATAGTAATTGGGCTCATGGTAGCTTCTACGAGGGCGTCATGGTGAGTGGTGACCCGACCGACGACGTCGACAACCAAGTCCAGGCGAATATTGTGGCTGCTGCCTACGGAGGGGAGTCGGAGGAGCCGAAGACGTTTACTTTCAGCAATGTCGACAGCGTCAGTGCTAGCGGCAGTGCGTAGGAGTCCAGCTGGCTGAACCAGATTGACATTTATTTGCTACGATTTAGTCCAGCGAAGAAAGAAATACATCATGCTGCCCTGATGTCCACAAGTGCATTGGTTGCTCATCAACTTGATGTTGAATCCCCACCCTAGATGATCAAGGAGATTGTAGTGGGTGAGGTTAAGTGTGTGTAAGCATTTTAGGCGTTCAACTTTGCAAGACCCAATATCACTCGTCTTTCAGATGGCTGGAGCTACTGCTCCGGCACTGAACAACCCGTCGGCTTTAAGGTAAGTTACACAACTGGAGCCCTCCCCCGTTTCCGGCACATGAAGCGTTGTCAGGACGGTACTGTCGCCTGGAGCCTATGACCACGTCTCGCCACGCCCAAGAGCTCTGGAAAGCCCAGTCCAACGATCCCAATGGTGTTCGTTGGACGTACATGCCTTACGGCCCGTTCGCCGGCTACGACGAGTTTGAGGAATGGTGCGCAGATCAAGAGCGCAGCAAAGACCCGCAATATTACGCTGTTGTTGTAAACGATCGTGCTGTGGGGTTCGTCGTCTACGCTCGAATCAATCCGACTCATGGTGCTGTCGAGGTCGAAGGTTACTACTCTCCGTTGTTGGCGAAGACACGAGCAGCTACAGAGGCAATGTTCCTCCTGCTTGCCAACGTTTTTTTTTTGCCTAATGTCGGAATGTATTTACATGTATACTAATACTAGTAAAATATTACAGAAAATACTACTGTAGTACAACGGGGTCTGTAGTACGGGAAGAAGATTCTGGCTCACAAAGACCTCCCAGCCTTCAACTTGCACTTCAGATCCTGCGCTAAAGGAGAAAGACGGCACACACATCTACCGTTTTCATTCGAAATGACCTCCATAGAAGCAGACTCAAGCGGTGATAAGACTGTTTTAAATGAGTTCGGGCAGGCAGTCGGGCTCTCTATGAAAAACTGGATTCCACCACCAATTCCACCGCGCAAGGCTTTGGAAGGAAAATACTGTCACCTGGAACCCCTAAAGGCAAAGCCTCACGCAGAAGATATTTGGAATGCCCAGTCCGACGACCGGAACGGAGTTCGGTGGACTTACATGCCTTTCGGACCTTTTGCAAACCTCCACGAGTTCGAGCAATGGGGTATGGAAGCTGAACACTCTCACGACACCCAGTTTAGCGCTGTAATCGTGGACAACCACGTCATAGGGTTTGTTGCCTATACCCACATCAGGCCGAGCCACGGCGTTGTAGAGGTCGATGTCTATTATTCGTCACAACTCGCCAAGACGCGCGCAGCTACTGAAGCAATGTATCTGGCAATAGCCAACGTCTTTGACCTCGGCTACCGGAGGATTGAGTGGACGTGCGATAGCTGCAACTTGCCCTCACAAAATGCTGCGTCACGCTTCGGATTCACGTATGAAGGTCTATTCCGACAGGCGCTTGTACACAAGGGTCGTAATCGCGATAGCTCTTGGTACTCGATCATCAATCGCGATTGGAATAGCGGCCTGAAAGATGCGTACGAGCAATGGATGAACCCGAGTAGTTTTGGTAGCGATGGGCAGCAGAAGATGAAGCTGTCGGAGCTGACGGCTCCATTTGTACGCGCCAAACCATGATTTCATCATGTAGTACCAGATAATGCGATCGTAAGCTCGAATACACTGCGTCATTAACACTTTTACCTTGGGTTTGTCTTTATTCGTGCTAGTTTAAGACCTCTCATTCACGACCTACAGTACTGTAGAATGCACGAAGGTGGCCGTCAGCTCGGACAACTTTAGCTTCTGTTTGCCTTCTTCGTCAAAGTTGTTCGAGTCTAGCCAGCGCTCGTACGCAGTCTTCAGACCGTCATTCCAATCAGCGTCGATGATTGAAAACCACGTCGTATCGCGGTTGCGTCCCTTGTACACGGTGACTTGACGAAACAGCCCTTCGTATGTGAACCCGAAGCGAACAGCGGCATTTCGTGAGGGCAAGTTGCAGCTATCACACTTCCATTCGAAGCGCCGGTATCCGAGCTGGAAGGCGTTGGCTGCCAAAAGATAGATAGTTTCTGTCGCCGCTCGGGTCTTAGCTAGTGCGAGGGAGTAGTAGACGTGGCCGACCTCCACGACACCGTGGCTGGGATCAATACGCAGATAGGAAATAAATCCTACTGCCTGCCCGTCGACGACGATCGCGTAGAACTGCGGATCCTGAGAGTTTTCTGCATTCACACACCACTTATTGAACTCGTCGAAGGTCACAAAGGGACCATAGGGCATATACGTCCAGCGAGCACCGTTGGGATCCTTCGACTGAGCGGTCCACAGCTCAGAAGCATGGCGGCCAGACTGCAAGGGCTCGAGTTGACAGTAGCATCCTTTAAGTATCGTGTGAGGTGGGAATGGCGGAGGACTCCAGTCTTTAAGCGCAAAGCCGACGGATTGACCAAACTCATTGACAGAAGCCATACTGTCACTTGAACTACCGGGCAGGAAGAACACAGGTTAGTTGAGATCCAGGCAAGAAAAGGAAGAATGAAGCAGTATCCTCTGAAGTAAGGTCTTGCCGAGCCGAGATTACTACCACTAGATTTTTCCTGTGGTGCAACACAATCACAATCATACTTAAGTCAAGATGAGGCAAACATTTCTTTCGTTGGTCAGATATCAAACATTAAAACTTAGCACGGCCTGCGACGTGTAGAACTCGGTAAACCGGTTTATCAGGTTCGAACGTTTCAAGTACCAGTTTAGGAACTCGGTATATCGGCTTACCTGGTTCTATGACCACTTTTGTAATAAAGAGTGAACCAGTTCATGAACAGTTACAGTCTTGGTTCGTTTTCTCGAAGCGTCATTGGCCAGAACTCACTCTTCTGATTAAGCCGCATCGGCTGTTGTGCTCATGGGTGCGCGTTTGAATGACATGTTACATGTACTACTGTTGTATCAGTGACCAAGACAAGACACCACCAGTGGCCTCCGTCGCCGTATCGATTGCACGGGCAGTGGACGCTTGTTCGCTCGGGTTCGAAGAAGAGACAAGAACGCATCGTCAACACACGGAGGTCGTAGATGGATACGTATGATGAACGCGCTCTCATAAAGCCGCGCCCCAGGTCGAATCAGAGAATCTCTTTTTAGCGAATCATAGCTCGATAAAACGAACCTGCCTCTCGCTTAAGTTCTGGTTCACTTTGGTTCGTTCCAACTAAGTTAATGGCAAGTGAACCAATAAAACCTTTGAGCCACGGTTCTGGGGTTTTTCAGGCTCGCTGTTTTTTTCGTGAACGACGGTTCAGGTTCGGTTCGTTCAGGCCGTGAAAAAATTATTTAAGTTTACTTAGTACCTAATAATACGCACAACTGATCGAAAAGCGTTCCTTTGTTCTAATCGCTATTTCTAGCGATCTCAGTTGGTTGCTCGGTCTTTTGTAGCACAGTTGCGCGTCGCGTGAACGAACGGCGCCGTGAGTTCGGACAACTTCAATCTCCGTTGACCGTCTTTATCAAAGTTGCTCGGCTGCAGCCAGTTTTCAAAGGCATTCTTCAAGCCGCTGTTCCAGTCGACGTCAATGACGGAGAACCACGAGGTGTCGCGGTTGTGGCCCTTATACACGACGATTTGGCGGAATGTGCCTTCATACGTGAAGCCAAGTCGAGCGGCAGCGTTGCAGGACGGTTGGTTGAAGCTGTCACACTTCCACTCGTAGCGCCGGTAGCCGAGCTTGACATCGCTTCCGTAGCAGCGTGAGTCTTTGCCAACTGAGACGGGTAGTAGATGTGACCGATCACGATCACTCCGTGGCTCGGCACGACGCGCAAGTATGCAGTGACACCTACGGCGCGTCCGTCCACAACAACGGCATTGAATTGTGGGTCACGAGCATGTTCACCATCCCGACACCACTTCTCGAACTCGCTGAACGTTTTGAATGACCCACTCGGCAAGTACGTCCAGCGGGCACCCTTGGGGTCGTCGACTGTGCAGCCCAGAGCTCTTGAGCATGGTGATCTGCCATCAATGGCTCAAGGCCATTCACAGAATTAACATGTAAAATATCAGGATTCCAAGGCGGCATTGAACTGGTGGTGAACATACCTGCGTTTATCTTAGTTGTATCGAGAATCTTTGAAAATGAACGTTATTCGCGCTTGATACTCTACACTGTAGACTACAGGGGGAAACGGTCCTACTTTATCCAATCATTTCGTCTTCCCGTAACAACATATCCATTCTTGATCAGTTAGCAGTGACCACTACGCTGATCAACCCACCAGATGAATGAAGTCCATCCTCATGACCATATTGACAATACGTATCTATGTAATTAGTCTGGACTCCTAATTAGTCTGGGTTCCCAATTAGTCTGGTCCAGACTAATTGTGTTCAGGAGAAAAAAATCCTCAATCCAGACTAATTGCGTCCGCTGTTCCTATTTAGTATGGATTGAACTTTAATTAAGACCCATAATTAATACTGGCTTCTGCTCATTTTCGAAAGTGCAACCAGAAGACAAGAACCACAAGAACCCAAAGGACAATGAGCGCCTGCAGTGGCAGTGGTGGCGACGCGTCTAACGTTTCGCATGCTTGTGACGTGTGTGGCAACCGTAACCACGTTTTCTGTGGTTGTCCTGGAAGAGGAACAGGGGGACATGGGCATAGAGTGAATCCGGCAACCGACAGCACCAATGTGAGCCCGCCGAGTTTGACGACGACCAAGAGCATCAGCGCGAGCCCGACGAGTTCGTTGCCACGGCTGTGTGTGACGGCTTCTACAGTTACTTGGATGGCTTAGTCTGGATGCTGCGAGTCCACACTAATTGTGTTCGCGCGTCTCGAAAACCCGATTCCCAATTAGTCTGGTCCAGACTAATTACACTTCTTACTGTACTTGTAAACTGCAACCGGTTTGGTGAAAGCAGATGGAATGATGTGCTGTATGAATCATACCGTGATAATATTATGAGACCACTTTTTTCAAAAGTATCACTCCTGGTAATTTGAGGTTTTGAGCTAAAGATTGTGACAGCTGTACTCTCCAATCCACTCTGATTTCCCAAACGGCCACAAAAAGAAAACAACCGACAACAGGGATTGTATGAGGATTCACGCTCTTAAACCCTTTTTTAACTGACTTTGAGAACGAATTAGGCCCTTAATAATGTCTGATAAGAAAAAACTTACTTCTCTGGCCCACTCCAAAATGACGATTGGGGTTTTTCAGTGATCGTACATAAATGAATAATCTAACTTTAGATAAAACTCAACGGTGATTACAATTGTCGCAGAAAGTTAATTTTATGGCTTGCAATGCTAATCACTTATTCCACCTTGCTTCTAGGTCATATATAGCTCACTAGGAACGAGCCCTTCGCCCCAACAGGACTCTTAAACGTATCTACGCTAGATCATCATCGTCATAATTAATATGGAGTATATCACCCCGCTGTAGACATTCTTTTGCGGATAAAATGCGCCTTACAAATCGTTAATATTAGGGTTTAATTGAAGTCGTTTCTGATTGGCCAATGGGAGCTGGTGGCTTTCGCTAACCCATCGGTATTTTGAGATAAACCTCGCGCCAATATTGTAGCGCTTCCAGCCCATTTCTGCGTACACATGTGCGCACACAGGTAGCTAATTGTCTGATTTACCCACCCTTAAAGTTGGGTATAATATCGCTAAAAATTGACTGAACTGCGACAAAAAACCTAACGGTTTACGAAATGCAGCCGATTTAAACGCAGCGTGCTCCAACTTAACTGGTGCCTATACAACAACAAAAATATGTTCCCGTGCGCTATATCCGGGGCTTTGATATGGTGTGCTTTTCGTTCACCGCCAAGTCCTGGTGGCAAAGTTATCGGTCAAAATGTGTCATCGTCATTTTGGAGTGGGCCAGAGAAGTAACTTGAAATTTTGAATTAATTGACTGAGATAATTTTTGACGGGTCTATTTCTCAGGAACTATTCAGCGGTTTTAGAAGTGGAAGGGCTCAAAATAAAGCTCAAACGCCATCGGTTATCGTATTGCACATAGCTGAAAAACCTCAAATTAGCGATAATGATACTTTTGATAAAAGTGGTCTCATTGCATTATCATACTATGATACTGCATTCAGCTTGATTTACCAGATGGAATCGTGGTACGAGTATTCATATGAATGCTACAGGGTGTCTGTTAGAGTTGGGTAACCGACTTGATCGGATTGATCGACACGTCTCGTCTGACAAACCCGATTAGATCACGATCATCCGACTAAATCCGATTGATCGATCGATCAATCGGATCAGCTTTCAAGTTTGTTGGCCTCGGGAAGGGGCTCACTTGAAGAGGCCGCTGCGGGAGAAAATACATCATCGCCAAGAATCTCTGCCTGTGTTCATTTCGTCATTTACATTTACCATCGATCCGCCTCACGCGCCTACGCTTCGGGCCTCACCGATGGAGGGCCAAGACTTGACCAGTACAACCACTTCGTCAAGTGACCCCCCGCGTCAGCGAACCAGTCAGAGGCGATCTGAGTCAGATCTAATGTTGTCGATATGAATAAAATTGATTTGTATAGAATGCATTTTATTCTAGCTTGTATTGGGATTTGTATTGGACCTTGAATAAGATGCATTTGATGCAGATAAATCCATGCATCTTAACAACAGTAGATCTGGCATTTGGTCTATCATTCGTGAAGACGACGAGGGCACATTTACTTGTCTGCTCAGCCCTGTTGATTTGGCTAGACGTTGGGCGTTGATTGCCCACACTGCATTCGCCGTCATCTCAAGAGAGATCACCGAGACGTGTATTCCGGCGGAAATGACGACGACAAGGACGATAAGCAAACCAGCTTACAGTCTTATGGATTCGAGATATTTGTGAAGCAACGAACTTTTGACAAGACGGCCGCCAAATAACCAGCTTGTGGATCTGATTGTGGCTAATTCACTCCCGTTAAATTTGGTGGAAAAGAAAAAAAATCCGGTCATTTTGTCAGATCCTCGAATCGGAGTACACACCGCCAACCCGAAAAACACTGTGCAAGAAGATCATTCAGCGCTGGAGCTGTGAAAGACTCTGACACGTCATATCATGCTACGTGAAACCATTTCCTGTCGGGTGGCTGCAACAACTGACATATGGACGTCGGCGGCCCAGAAAGGTTATATGGTCCTAACCTTGCATTTGGATCACTGATAACTAGGCTATCAAGTAAGTCACGGTTGGATTTACACTAGTGGAATACCCACATTCTGGGCCACGTCTTGCCGTTCATCTAATTAAAACTTTGAGAGCAAAGAATGGGTCTCTTCTGTCAAAACTTTGGGCAATTACAGCCAAAAATGCGAGTAACAATGAGGCCATGGTCGATAAAATCAACGAGACGATTAGGGACGTGACTATCAGCCCAAAACAGGCCGCAGCCTTGCCACCACCAACATCGGAAATGCCTCAAAGCCAAGAGGCAACTGTGATGTAGGGAACCACTAAGTTTCTTTCTATCGCTAGCTGCCTGGAGCATGGCCGGACGAGGTCTGAGCCTCACTCGAAGTCACAGGAGCTTGAGCTCAGTCGTGATTCCAGCCACCAGCGATTTCGGACGGGATCACAGAGTCGTTGACGACAATACATTGTCCCACCGATTGGACAGCCCATCCGCGAAGTATTGTATGAAGGCTTTCATTGAAAGCTTCATGTGCCGAATTACACAAGATATAACCAATTTCAAACTCGATTTCGCTCAGCATAGTTGAAATATTTGTGTATTACATGATCGGGACTAGCGCTTTACTTCAGCTGTAGTCATTAGCAACGGCTCATTGCGGTCAAACAAGTTCAATCTGGGGTTGTCCTCGTCAGCAATCCGAAGCTTGCTAGTGCACCCGAAGCTGCCCACACCGTGGCCCTTGAGGTAGGGCGCCACCTCCAGCTCGGCGTCCACCCTCGGCTCGTACTTTGTGATAACAAGAGATCCAAAGTGTCTTGACGTCCGTCCTATTGATCTGGAAAGCTTAGCTAGGCTAGCTAAGCTAGCGAGTCCTTACCACCGTCGACGTCCACACCAATCGTTTTCACGAACGTGGTCATTGCCTCACCGAACTCATACGCACGCGCCACTTTCTTTTGTAGTTTGGTTGTCACCACCCGCGTATGGGGAGGTTATGAATAGTGCAAGCAGCACCACGGGATCCGGGCGTAGCAGCAGCGCGTCGTTCTACCAGTACCTAACGCCCCAGGTCTTTAGGACGGACAAGGTGTCGTCACCCACCAGGATATTACACACCGTGTAACGTGCACCCACAACTAGCATCACCGGTCTTCGAGTTGGACCCATTGACGATCTCCTTAAGTACGTCGCCGTTGACACCAGATCCCTAGTGGTACTCGCCTGGATCGCAGCAGCCACATCGTTCAGCTTGAACTTCATCTTGACATCTCCACGCTGGAAAGCTGTAAGGTCTAGCGCGACCGGCTTGGTCTCTTGGATACGCGCGCGAAAATGACACCACCGGTACCGATACTATAGCATGGGACACCGATCTTCGGCACCCACATATAATACTCAAGTTTGCCATTAGTGTAGTGGCAATCATCACACTGGCCATGAACGTGATCGGCTTGATGTACTTGCATGAGGAAGAGCCATACCGAACGGTCGGGCAAAACCCACCAGGACGGGTTTATCGAACTTGAACCGAAGTCCGAGTAGATGGTGCCATTCGGGAAGTTGTACGCCCGGGTGTCAGCAACGAGCGATCGTCAAGATTACGTTCCTGTATGCCTCAAAAGTGTGAGCTGAGAATGGCAGTACTTACTGCCAAAACCGCGCAAGTAGCAGGGTTCGCGTCGCGAGGAGTGTTCTCCCATTCGTATCCACTGCGCGCACTGCTCACATACTCGGCATCACACTCGTCGAACCCGTAGTTGCTTGTAAGCTAAGGTTCCTTCAGACTCGCATCTCGCATCCATGTGCGCCTCTTCGGTCACAAGCACTTGTTGGTGGTGAGCAGACCACCCCAGTATATTTAGCCAATTACAAGGTCTAAGTCCCGGTGTCTGATAACTCGATTATTTGACCTACTGGACAGCTGATAGCTCTATTTATTTCTCATTTAGACTGAGGTCCGGTCCGGACCCGGTCCGGTCCCGGGTTATGATAATGATGTTCATAAAGTCAGCCTTATCAATCTGTCTATCAGCAGAATCTAAACCATATACCGGCCGCTGATCAGCTAATTCTGACACTGTAGCTACACTTTTTCAAGTAGTTCAATTTATAATATTCATAAATAGAGATTATTGTGTGTGCTTCCTCGACCAATACTTGAAAATACATGCAATTTGAGAGCCTGTTTCGACGAATTTCTTTGGTTTATCGATAGGTGGCGTCTCAAGTCAAATCCAAACCCGTCACGAAGCGATTGAACTTGATTATTGCCGCACGATTTCGCGCAATATACGTACCGAAAAATAGCTATGCTATCTGCGGCATTTGCTTTACAGTCATGAGAGCTGTTGTTAAATCTACAATCTACAATCATGACGTACACAAGGCGTGCTATACGGACTGGCTGAAAGCCCACCAAACCGGCATGCGTCCTGACTTTGGCGTGCGGGATGATCCACCTATATGCCTATTTCATACTCAGATCGTAATTTGGAAAATCTTTAATCTTGCTTAAGCGTCATTTTTTTTTCAACTGCGTTCCGGTTGTGAAGCAAGTTTTGACTCCCTTGATGTAGGAAGGGTATAACAAACTTCAGCAGTGCTATCGAGATCTCCATTATAGTCCGAGGGCAATGTCTGAATGCGAAAATTGTCGACTTCTGAAATAGTGCAAAAGAAATCCCAACCCCACCTACATTTTTTTATGGAAAGGTTTTGTCTATAATCCAAGAAATTGTTATTTAAATAGTGTTTTAGGAGAACGTTGGACGAAGAAACACAAACTCCTATAAATCGACCCTTTTTGCGAGTTTGAAAACGCAATTTGATGACACAAATTAATTCCATGTCTGCTTTTCCCAATCTCACTTTTATTAACAAACCTGGTTTTATCTGCCGATCATGCTCGATCTAAGCCATAAACGGAACGACATTTCATCTTCAAAGCACAATACCTGTATGGTTATTGGCACGACCGATGCTGAATTAATCCGCTGAGCTTCATAATCTCACCCAAGCGCATGTACAGATCGTCCGCTCCTGGACTTTAGCGAAACGTGCTTTGCAATTATGGGTTAACAATGATTATAAGGGCACCGATACCAGCGTAGTGTCAGCTCACAATTTCAGTTGTGATAGTTAACCAGCAACGACCGAGGCCTTACTGCTCCATTCGACATGCATTTGTTCAACTCGCTCAGTATTTTGCTCGTCGTAGTCGCTCTGATTGTTGTGCCTGATGCAATCAAAAGTGAAGACGACCAATATCCGGTACTTCCTTGTGCGTGCTGGGCCGGGAACGAATGGCATCGATGCGAGTAACGACCACGTATGGAGGAATGTTCAAGTTTGGCTAAAGAAGAAATTCTTCTTCTGGAGAAGAATTGAAAAAAACCATCGACTTCGTTGATGCAAGCACTAGCAAGCCGGCGTCTACAAGGAGGGCTCATTCGACACTTGCGACCAGATATTGACGATAAGATGCAGGTGAGTGTAGCGGTGACTAATTGAGGTGTTTTTCCAAAGCATGAGCTCCCCAGTACCAACCTTGGTAGCCTGCTTCGCACTCGATTAACGAACTTGGGATCCATTTTTTTTTTTACTGCTGTTAGACTTCGTGGTATTGTGGGTTCTACTCGATTTTTCCAATCTGGGTTCATCCAACCGACGTAATGAACCGCTCCAACGAACAGCTCAGCCTCCGTCAAGTAATACAACCTAATATAGGAAATGTTGCCGCTTCTCATCCTTCATTGCAAAACAACGCAGAGAAGAGAAACGGGCCCCATGCAGCATAGGATCCCCGACCACGGTCGCGCACGCTTCACACCGTACCAGATTCGACCTCTTCACCTGGATAGCTCGCCGCCGACTGAGTCGCAATGGTCTTCACCAGTTGTTCCGCGCCTGATGATCACTGCTGAGCCACGACACAGTCCATCCGAGCCACGGCGCTCTCCACCCGGGGCGCGACGCTCTCCAGCCGAGTCAGGACGCCCCCCAGCTGATCTAAGTCACTCTATACTCGAGCCACGATGCCCCCCAGCTGATCCAGGACGCTTCCTAGCTGACGAACCGGGAGTTTTTAGTAGTGCGCCTCCAAGTAGCTCTTCAATTGCTGGTCCACGACGCTTTTTCCTTAGCGAGTCACCCGCCTCAGTGCCTACCGAGCCACCACAAGCCTCGACATCTCCACTAGCTCAGGAACAGCGGTACCAGCTCGTTGTGCGCCCAATCGTAAAGACAACGATTGGCCAGCGTGACACGTCAGGCAACACGTTAGACGATGCAGTCATAAATGGAACTTCGTTCGTTGACATTATTCAGAAGCTGTGGAGCCTGTTCGGCCTTCGTGTAAAGTGTCGTGCAGGAAAGATAAACGGAGTTTGGTCAACAGAGACAGCAGATGTGGGAGAATAGGAAAACTTATGCATGGTCAAAGTGAAGCGGCACATAGTTGACACAACGAAGCCCGAGCAAGGGTGGAAGCAGTGGTTGGTGAATATACTTGGAGAGACAATGACGCTCTTGATATATGAATATGGAGTAGCAATTACAAGAGCACAAGATCTCGATGCATTCACGCAGGCCTGTATCAGACCCGAGCAAAATGATCGAGCTGGCGCAACCGCCGAAAGCTGCTTAAGCGAAGTTGTGGAGAAACTTCAAGCGGAATGGGGGGCTACGTTTCAAGCTGAAGCCATGGTCTGGCGAATGTGGAATAATCACGTCACGAGAATCTAAATCGATCAACTCTTGATGCTGCGATCAAGCAGCCGCCACCAACCTACATAGCAAGTCTGCTTCGACCGGCTGACTCGCAGCTACAACGGCACTTGTCCAATAGGATTTAGTCAGCTAATGTCGCTCTTAATTGCGTCAAAGTATCCCGGGCTGATTAGAAGGAGCTTCGTCGTCACTGGGAGGCTTATGGACGTTTGTTGGACGAATGTGAGAGACGTCTCGAGGCTCGTCAGAACACAATTGGTTTTATACAGGCCACCGTCTCTCAGCATGGTTATCGATCCACTGCTCGAGCTCGAGAATATTGAAGACCATGAACATGCCGAGTAGCTTTTCGACTACGGACACTGCAAGACAAAGTCGAAAGGACGAAGGGTGTTGGAGGCACAGCGCAAGGACAAAGCAAAGTAGCAATGCATTTGATTTATGGATTACGATTCGGGCGAGATATCCGTGAAATCTAAGTGATTTAAGTTGCGTTCATCAGCACGAAGCTCCAGTGTTGTTTGTTTCTCAGTCGATAGTGGTCCAGTTGGATCGAAGTAGCCTTGGATACGCCATCCGCAGTGTTCAAACACGCTGCCCATATCGAACCCCTTAAATCGACGAAACGCCTGGACGACGAACGGCATCAGGTCACGATTGCTAGACTCAGTGTAGTAGCGCTTCAAAAATGGGCAAGACGCTGGTAAAAAGATGGGAACAACGCCCACACTGCGAAGGTAGTGGATGATTTCTGGGTGTCAAGTTTCTTCCCACAAAGGGCATATCCACTTGCGTATCATCCCGCAGTTATCAAACGAGACCTCATCGAGAAAGACCAACATGTGGTAGCTCCAGTCAATATAACTTAGCTCTTCCACAAACCGGAAGACATCCCTTTCTTTGATGTGCATTGCACGGCGCTCAAGGACCTTCCAGGTCAGACCGCCCTCATTTATGATTCTCCATACTGACGATTTTGAGATTGCAATGCGGTGTGCGCGCTTGAAGGCATCTTGGGCCTCATCCAGATACGAGAGAGGGTGATCTCGGTAGTAGTTCAGAAGCCACTCACCTTGATCCGACGAAAAAACTCTTCCCGCAACTCCTTTGGAACGCTGGAAAACACCAGTCTCCTCGTATGTATTATCCAGTTGACAACGGTACGCTCCGACTTGTTAACTATATACGCGAGATGCTTCTTTGTGTAGCCGAGCTTGTAGTAGGCGTAGAGGCAGTGGTAGAAGGTGTTCGGGTGCGCATGCTGCCGCGTTACAGTGAATGTCACTTCAACATGATGTGCATCACTTATGATCACCCTGATTTGCTATAATTGAAACGATTATAACCAATAATGTTACTGAGTGCATTGCTTGCCAGGTTGGCGGGAAAGGCAGAACCGCTCACGCTTCGCAACTTTGGCTGAAATCAACAATACAATATAGTTAATGGAATGTATATGCAGCTCAGTACCAAGCTACATTCACCGCTTCACCTACGAGACAGTTTTTCTGTACAGCTTGTTCGCATGGCTACATTTTACGTCATAATATACAGTTTTGTCTAAACTATTCAGTGCAGAAGCTCTAGACGCGAGGGATAGCAAGTTAGACGCATCTACATCCCTGCTTGGTTATAGAGCAACAAACAACTCCACTTGCGCAGGGAAATTTGAGCATCTAGATGGAGGATCACAGCATCATCACTTGTTTGAGTACACTTAAGATTTGTTCTTCCTTTGCATCGAGGTAAATGTCAAATTAGATCAGAAAACCTTTGCGACGACTTTGACAAATTTACCTTTTTCATTTTAATGTTTGGTGCCACTGAACATGTTTGAAAGCACGAATTACAGCTCAGCTGATGCCCTGATATGTAAATATAGATGCAATGAAGGCTGATAATAGTCAAATTACGGGAAATCTACAGCCCAGGTTTTCAAAAGGGAGGCACTGAATTAGCTCACAAATCTCCTATGAGCCAAGCCAAACGGACGCTACTGGCATTTGAGAGTCGCGGACAGCCCCCAGACTACGCCTCAGGGCCTTGGTTGACCTTATTTGGCGCTGGCTCGGTGTTCTAAGCTTTAAGTGCTTAAATCTACATTTTCCTACTCACCTTAGCCCAAGGAATTTGTATCGGATTTGAGAGCCGTGGCGCCCGTTCCGAAAGTCGAAACATGAATCCATTCATTGAACCCATGAATCCGTATGGTTTCTCCATGTTTTGCAACTAAGCTTTTTTTAATGAGTTAAACTCTAGCTTTTTTTAGAAAACCGGGGCAGCATCACCAGCCTTCATACTAATGGCATGACGTAGTGACCCTAACGTATCAGCGTCTCTAAAGGAAGCAGAACTGGTCCGTTCAAAAGGGACGTGAGATCGCGAGCTTTAATGAGTTGTATACATTCCACTAGGTCTCGACCACTTTATGAGCCGGTAGTTTCGTAATTAAGGTTAAATACTTGTCTCAAGCCAACTTGATCAGAGAAAAGGGCGAAATCGACTGTCTTCGTAACACTGCCTTCGTCGAACACACCAATATCGATTGAATTTCAAGCGTGGTTTTCGAGTGCAATGACCGTTTTATGTAGCTAATCGCATCAACTAGGAGGCGCTATCGTAAGGAAACTCATAGCATCTACCCGAAACAGTGGTTGCTAAAGTGGCATACTGGTTCCACTTCTGTAGGATCCTTTTTCACATTTTCCACTGTTGCTGAAAGTACAATACTACCGATTTATCGAAAAATTGTGGCAAGGTTCTAGAGTGGCTAATATGTATCTCAAAACACCACTACACAGCTGTCTAAACACTAGTTCCCCCTCTTGCTATACCTCTAATATCCCTATAGACGACAGGTATACACTGCTCTAGGCGGGTAGGCGTTATCCTGCAATAACTGCCTGCACTCAAATATCAGCTTTTTTGCACTCGAAAGCCATTCCTACCCATTTCAAACGTTAAAGTCTCTCCCTTACCCTACTTGCTCAATAGGGTGCCGGTCACATGTGAACTACCACCATTATTTTTGCAATAGCCCTGTGTTATAACTGGATCGGAGGGAAGGATTCGTATTCACTGATCTCGTAAACAAAGATCTTGTTTTTGGACAAATTATAATAACTGGTACCGGTACTACTATTTCTACTGCTGGCCATCGTCAGTTGCATACATTTTTTTTTCCCGAAACTATGTAAATGCCACACTGAAAAGATTCGTATTATCACGTAGACAAATCTGCATCGTTTTGGACAACCTTCACATTCCCGGGGCTATAGTACTAGTACAGCTCCACCAGTTCATACCCTTCGAATCACAGTGAAGCTAAGTGCGGGTTCAAAGAAACGTGCATCAACACAATCCACGCTGCAACCGACCATCTGCTCTGGACACCAACAACACCCGGTCGATACACCCCTACCTGTCGTCTGACACACTCGTGTTACCGCCGACCACATCCTTCTAGCGCGCAGCGCCAGAATTTCCATACCCGACGCGACACCTCATGAGACGCAGACGCAATCTTGTAATACTACTACCAATCAACATTACTCCGATACTTTGCCTGTGTCGACTAACATCATGCTGATCACCCGGTAAACCATGCTTACCGCTGTTGCACACTCATGGATGACACGTCACGGCAGCAAACTTGGATAAGTCCTCGCTCGTACCACTGGTATCGTTCATGATACCAATCTTGCTTCCGTTCATTGACCTCTCGCCAAATGAAATGGCCACGCCATCTTGGCGCCAGAAGGGCTTCGCATCCAGTACCCGGAATCGTGGAACTCACCCATAAACACCGGCATGGACTTCTAGCTAACCACACTCGTGGTCATGCCAACCGTAGTCACAATATCGACTGATGTGTCACCATGTCTTTATTGTTCGCCACTAGTCAAACTCAGGACGCGCTCTTCGTCGGATGATAAGCTCACATGAGCTTTAGCTACTATCAGTAAAAACACCATAGACACCCCCTCACAATTGCACGCAGATCTTCTCGATCCACTCACTTTCAGAGCGATATGTCTGACGAACAACGAACCTGACTCAGTCGAGTCATAGACGCTAGTGTTAATATCCATACTGCCTCACGTCAATGCTCCCAAGAATGACAGTTCATCACGATGACAAGCACTCGCTGCATCACGACAGCACCCCTTGATGGCGATTCACCGCAGCAACACAGGTAGATAATATACCCGCTAGTAGACACCCGTCACTAACTCTTAGAACACCTCTGTCCATCTACTTATTATTGAGGAATCACGCCCCACACTATCGCTATCCCGCATCCCACACGCGCCACTAGCTTCGAAGGAAAATATGTAGATCATGACTTGCAGCTATCCATACATTTCGTAATTGCCACACTAGCTGAAACACGCCACTTATTTACGCTGAACGACTTGTACACACACAAAGTAGACTGACACCACTCGGTTATCATCTCACCCTGTAGCCCTTGTTAACCCCTTGTCACCACAGCTCGTCCCAATAGTCAGCGCACTCTGTAATTTTTTTTGTCACTGACGCACGCCATCAACGCTTAGTACAGCTCTGTCCATGTACTGGGAATCCACGCTGTGCGACAGTTCGGACACTCGCCCATCAGGAACACACACCACCAGCTTCTCGGTCATTAATTAAGGCCTACGGCCACCACCGTCATCGTTATGCTGTTGAGACACGTCACCAGCTGTTTAAGACACCAGGTCCAGGTACTAAGACCTTGCACTTCCCAACCCGTCATGGCCACACTAGATGACACACGTCACCAGATAGGACACTATCTGGTGTAGTGTCCTATCTGGTGACGAGGACACTCGTCCTATCTGGTGACGTGTGTCATCTAGTGTGGCCAACACGCAGGTTGACCAAACTCACGCCGTTCTTGTTAAACGCCACGTCGCAGAACCACTCGGCCATAACGACGACATCGAACCCCACTCACTCGAGTCTAGGTCGATCGAGACTAAAACGCGCTCGTTGTTGTCACTTTGCACCCCTTGAAGATGCGCAGAACTCTGTAACGTTGCCACTACCCACGCTAAACCTAATGCTGCCACTGCACTCACTCATCGGCTAAGTACTTAAGCAAGGCAAACATTTCCGTGGTCTATCGCAGGGCACGTCATTCCTGTCGGGCTCACGCCCGCGTTACCGCCGATGACGGACATCTCGTCCTTGTCGCCGCTTCATACGAATCCCGCTGCGCCCTGCGAGACATCTGTAACACTTTTCCCGCTCCCAAGGCAAAGTAAAATCTAGACTGAACTAACTGACGATAAGTACTCTCGGTACACTCCGTACCTAAATATCCACCCCAAGAGAGCGGAGGGGATACGTACAGTGCGCTACTCTGCCAGCTCGGGCCAGCCATATTGAACTCCAGTCATCTACACGATGGTTGGCAGTGGCAGGGTTGCCACTGCCAATCCGAAGATCAGTCTTGCTGCCCACTGCACGGGCTGTATGAGACTATAAACCTCCAACCCCCTACAGTCATCTAGTTCAAGTGACTTATCGATCTGGGGTAGCGTGGTGAAAGTTGTTACTGACTACCGGGATAACTAACCCTTTTTTCTGCACTGAATAGATATCGTGTTGCCCTCTTAAACTCTGTGGAATTTATTTCAGAGTCTACCAGGGATCCGACTTTCCTCGCATACTTAATTTCTGAATTACTACTACTACTTCCGTGCGGAAAAAATATGCATTTGACATTGTAGCATATCACTCCAAGAATGGGTACTCCTCCAAAACCGCTAAGTGATCGACAGTTGCAGCAAAATCTATAAAACCTAAAACCTCATCTTTCCCGCTCACTTGATCATGACCGAATCGTTCAGTTTTGCAACGGACAAGAATACCAGCGAGAGCTCAAGAGTCTCTACAAATGAAGCAGAATCCGACGAGCGTCATGGAAGTGCTTCCTCAAAGCACTACGTAGGGACGACTTTACCACGCGGATATAACTCGACTAGCATGCGAGTTTGTGCTCAGCCGTAATGTCGCATCCGAAGGAGAGAACTACAATCCATGGGGAGGAGTCGTGAACACCGAATGGACTCGTCGAGACCGCGAGAAGGTGGATCATGCTATGCGAGCGTGTCGCCAGTGTGCCGAAGACTGAATGGAGTCTAAGGATGGATTCGTCGTGGCTGATAGAGGAAATCGCCAACGCTGTGACCGCGAGCTGGGATCACATGACGCGTTACAGTAATTCCAACGGACGCTGGGGTTTGACACAAGCATTGGCATTTTTCTCATGGGCACCGATAAACACTGATGATGCAGATGAAGGCTGAGTGGCTGCTAGATCTGCCTGTAGAGGTTACGAACGTGGCGACGTGCGAGCCGCTGGGAAGGGAGATTCACGCGAGTCCCACCTGCTGCTTCTTTCAGAGTACTGCATGTACTATATGTAAACACTTCATCAGTGGGTGCGTCAGGAGTCGAATTCTGCTCTATCGGCCCTCTGCTGGCGTCGTTCAGCTCCTCGGCTCCGATGGCCGCACCGCCTTCTTCCGTTGAAGGGTTCAAATGAACCGCCAATCCTAACCGTCACTCCCCGACTTGGTCTCGATTACCTTGGTCGTCAGCGTCGTTCAGGATATCAGTCATTCGCAGAGCACTCACCACGGGACGCGGGTAGAGTCTCGATAGTCCGTCCGCGTGACAAATCAGCTCTCCCGGTCGGTGGTGCACCCTGAACTGCAACGGGGAAAGTTCCATCGCCCACCGTGCCAGCTTGGCGTTGCTGATGCGGGTGTTCTCCCCAAATATCTATGTTAGGGTCTGATGGTCTGTGTACAGATCGAATACCCCATGATCCAAATAACACTTAAACTTTCTGGTCGCCCAAATTATCCCCCAGCACTCGATGTCCGTAGTTCCGCTAGTTTTGTTCACCCAGTTCCCCTGCTGGCGTACGCAACCACCCTGTCACGCCCGTCCACTTCCTGCATGAGGCACGCTCCGACTGCCAGGTGTGAAGGGTCGACGTATAGCTTGAACTTCTTCGTAAAATCCGGGTAAACCAGCATCGGAGGCCTCAGCAAAGCACGCTGTAGCTGCACGAACGCTCCGTAACAGTCTTGGTTCCACTGGAACGCAACGCCCTTCTGCTTTAGACGCTCTAGCGGTGCAGCGGTCGCCGCGAAACCAGGTATGTAGCGCCTAAAGTAGCTTATTAAACCCAGGAACGCACGCAATGAGTGCAATTGGTGGGGCTTCGCGATGTTCACAACCACCTTCACCTTTTCAGGGTTCGGGAGAATGCCGGACAGTGTCACTATGTGGCCTAGGAACCCCACTTGACTCCGTCCCCAATGGCACTTCTTAATTTTTAGCTTGAACCCCGCCGCTCTGAAACGCTCTAGCACTTGTCGAACTCTCGCTAGATACGTAGGAAAGTCCCTGCTGAACACCACGCAGTCATCCAGGTAGACCAGGCACGTCCGCCACTTCAGGTCCACTAACAAGTTCTCCATGAGTCGCTCGAATGCAGGAACGGCGTTGCACAACCCGAACGGCCTCACCAGCCACTCGTACAACCCGAACTTGCTCGTGAACGCTGTCTTCTCCACGCTATCCGGATGCATCGGTACATTCCAATACCCCGACGCTATATCCATAGTGGAAAACAACCTGGCGTTCCCCAGAACATCCAGGATGTCATCAATCAGAGGCATAGGGTAGCTATACTTGATCGTGACAGCGTTCAGCTTTCTGTAATCCATGCAGAACCTAATTCCTCCGTCGGGCTTCCTATCATCAGTCCGGGACTGGCCCACGGGTTCGTGGACGACCTGATCAAGTTCAGCTCCAAATACTGCTGTAACTCGGCCTTCATCACGTCCCCTTCGGCTTTTGACACCCGGTAAGGATGCTGCTTGATAGACCCGTGCGTTCTAGTGTCAATCATGAATTCGAGTAGGTCCGTCCTACCCGGTCGCTTCGACGTTTCCACAAATAGATCCCGTAACTCGTAGAGCATGTCCGTAAACAAAGAGCGCTGACCTCCTTCGAGCGCCGAGTCACTAAAGTCAGCACCGAGCTCCTCTTCCTTGCTCGATGCGAGGGCTTCTTCCATCTTGGCCACACCCTTGTCGGGAGGAACGGAGCGGTTCACCGCCGTCACTGCGATGATCCGATCCACATCCGAGGTGCTAGACTTCCCAACCTGCTCTTGTCTGAAGGTCATCGTAGGAACGACAGCGGCCACCGCGACCACCGTCTCCGCTTTGACCTCCAGTCTCTCCGTAGACGAGTTGCATACTTCGACCACTACCTGCCCGCCTCTCACAGTGCAGAGGGTTCTCGCCACGCGCAACTGTTTATCCCACCGCGGGACGCCTTCTACCAGATCGACCGTTCCGTCCTCCAACCTCCCTCGAACCCGAGAGCGCACGAGAGCTTGGTGCCCTGGTTGCAGAGACATACCGACAGCAACACCCACCGCGTAGGTCTCTTCCACTCGCGTAGCTCCCATTGGCAACACTTCTCCTGTGCCCTTCAGTTTCATCGTTCTCGCTGCGAGGTCTATCACCGCACGGAACGCCTCTAGCGATTCAGTTCCCAGGATCGCATCTATGGGTAAGCTGTTGACGACGACGAACGGTAGCTCCTTGTCGACCGCTCGCAGCGTCACCGGCAAATTAATAACCCCTAGAACTTCGATCTTATGTCCCGATGCGCTGCTCAGACTGCCAGTATAAGACTCCTGAGATGCCTCAGCACGTCCCGTCCTCACGGGAACACTCTTACCCACCAAATTTGCGACCGCTCCCGTGTCGACGAGCGTCTCAACGGGGCAACAATCCACGTGACCGCTGTAGAGAGCTTCCATACCCCCCATACTGCAGATAACTCGCTTTCCTTCCGGCACGACGCGAGCTCCGGCGCGTTCGTAGGTCCTCGCTTCCATCAGTCCTGGCCGTCGCGGCCATCAAGGCGTCTCTCCGGCACAAATGGAAGTAGACACAATGCACTTATCCGTCAGTCCCTTCACCCGCCACATAGAGCTCGAACAACGACTCCTCGGGCAACCGGGACGTCACAACCTTGTGACCGCCCTCGCCACGCATCGCGCTGCCTCGTTCCTCGTGCCGCTGCAGGCGCGTTCTCACCTTTGCTCGGACGGCCGCGGCCTCCGACGGGTAGTACCGTCGAGCCCAAGCCATCACTCGCTCCACCTCGTCCTCAGCGTACCCCTCGTTCAGCAGGTAGCAACGCAGACCCGACTCGGCGATTCCTTCGAGTATCGACTTGTCACGAAGAGGAGGCACCTCCAGGAGGGCACCCCTGCTTCTGCCTCCCTCCCTCCCGTGACCGCTCGTCCGCTTCTAGTCCACCGCTTCCGTAAGGAGCATCCCGTAGACCCCCTTCCGCGCCGACGAACGCTGCTGAAGCGGCACCTTTTCGCTCTCCTTGAGTTCTTCTTGGCTCGTTACTGGGAAGTTCCCTTCGTCGAGCCCAACGCACACGTTTCGCAGGACCTCCGACTCCCTAGTCTTCGTATCCTCCCCGGGAGTTCTCACACTGTCCTTTGGCATCGCCATGACGACCTGTCCTGTGTCTCCGCCTTCTTTTCCGCTGCTTTCTGTAAGGCGCCGACGATGACCGGCTTTCGACGTCACCGAGCAAGACGCTCGTGCTTCCTCACTCTCCTTGAAATTGCGATTAGCGCGCTTGGCCTCTTCGACCGTGGCTAAGTTCTCCTTGTACCAGCCAAGCCAGTACTCGGGCGTTGAGAGGGCTCCAGGAGCAGCCTCTCTCGTCCGTTCCAACACATCCACCGGGATGCCCAATTTCTTGCTCAGTTCTTAAACGCTGAGCTCCTTTTGCCCCTCGGCGTTCTTCACCATACGCCGTCTCAGCTCGACTTCATCCAGGGGGAACAGGTGTTCCTCTAGCTCCTTCTCGTACTCCTCGGGCTATGCAGCCGCCAACCCATACTCACCGCGTTCCAACAGATTCAGCTCTGCCTCGGTGAATAGACGCCCATGCTTCGGGTCCGACTCCTTGTCCTTGGTACTTCCCTTGAGCTCCCCAAGTTCCTTCCTGTCTCGACTAGCTACCAGCTTGTCAGTTTCTTCTTTTCGATGAGGAGATCCAGCGTTCCCGTTGCTTGTCTCCTTCTTCTCCGCAATGGAGGACACCTTGTCCATCCATGCAATCATAGCATTTTCGAGGGTGGTCTTCAACGCCCCTCTTGTCCTTTTGAACACAGCCGTCGCCTCCGAAGGCTTTCTTCCGGCATTCTCGTATCCCTAGCTTCTTCTAGAGGTTCCGTAGGTATCCCGCCCTTGGCCACCTCTTCCCTATCCCCGGCAGTAGCGACCGCTTCGTCCTCGCCGTCATCTCGTTGCGATTCAGCCTCCGTTCCCGGCGAGCCCGCTTCTCCACTAGTTATCATCTCAGCTTCCTTCGTTTCTCGTACGTCGTTCGTGGTCTCGATCCTGTCAACGTGAGCCGTATCCTTGTTCGCCATTTCTTGAACGACATCCACAGCCTCGGAGCTTTTCCTTTCCCGTTCCGTGCCACCGTCCCCTTGAGCGTTCCTTGGCTCACTGACACCTCGTAGCATCGATGGAGCCACGCTCCCCACAACGTCGCTTTCTAGGCAAGAGGAGGGTGCGACTTTCCCTTCCCCTTCCTCCTGCCCCCTTCATTGTTGGGGTTTCCCTACGGTCAGCCCCTGACTGGCCGTCTTGACCACCCCCTTTAGCGCCTCCACCATCGGGCACTTCCAGATAGGGTGATCGCCGGCTCCACACAGAGAACAATAGCTCGGGAGCCCACCTGACTGGCGTCCTCCGGCGTTCCGATTCTCACTAGACGCTTGAGACCTGGGGAGGAAGCACTCCATCGAGTAGTGTCCCGCCTCGCTGCAACGGTTACACTTACCAGTCGCGCGCGGGCACGTGGCTCGGCTGTACCCTCTCCGGCCGCACCGGCCGCAAACAGTCTCTTTTTTCCTGCGGCCTCGAGTCGGGATCCATGCAGATGTTAGGCGGCCGTCCAGCCCTGTCACCCGTTCCGGGGGACGGCCTCGGAGCGGCCACCGGAACCTCCGTCGTCACTGCGTCCTCCGTAGATCGCCTTGGCGAACCGGGCCGTGATGACGCCCTGTCCTCCTGTTGTTGAACGAGCATCAGGTTCATCTTCTCCATCTGCTGTAGTAGCTGCATCTCCGTCGACGCCTCCTTCGCAGCTCCTTTCGTTGCTGCCTTGTCCTCGGGGAACTCGTCTTTTTCCTCTACCGGGAGGTGCAGCTTCTTGTAAAGAAGCAGAGCGCACGCCTCCTCAATTGACATAACCATACTCGAGTTCAGCATGGCCGTCATTTGCTTGTCCTGATTCCACCCAGGAAGAACTCGTAGCGCATGCGAGCGTCACCATAGTTCAGAGCGTCGCAGACCTTCGAGATCCGGTCGCCCCATTCCTCGGCAGACTCGCCCTTGTTACGTCTCGCCTTCTTCAGGCGTTCCAACAATTGAGACGGCGTCTGGCAGATTAACCGATTGTGGAAGCAGACGCGGAGGGATTCGAAGTCCTCAATCCGCGAGTTATACCACCACTCCTGCCCGGTCTTGCCTTTCAGGCACTGCTCGAAAGCCGTCAACTGCATGAATCTGTCCATGCCTTGCGTGCACTGCTCAAAAGAGCGCTAGAACACCGCCGCGCGCTCAATCGAGGCCGTGTCGGAGTAGAACGGCACGATCACCTTCACAGCGTTTCTTAGCTCCGTAGGAATGCCCACCACCGAGTATCCGACCCGTCCGACGCCACTTTCAGGCGCCGGCTTTTGGTACGGCACGTACCCTTGTGGAGGAAGGTCTCCACCCACTACAGGTTGGTATCCCGGCTGCAGCGCTGGTACAGGCGGACCGTAAGGTGTCCAACCCGGTGTACCGGCGTTCGTCATAGCTGGCTGAGGGACATATCCCGCCCCCACCGTCACGACCAAAGCACAGGAGTCCACGCAGGCACACCACCTCCCACCGAGGCAGCCTGAATCGTCCGGGTCATCACGGGTTGAAACGGAAAGTAGAGTGCGCTCGGAGGCGCCACTCCGTACCCCCTGCCTGCTCATCCTTGGCATCATTCCGATAGACAACCCACCGTACGATGGGATCGCCGACATCGACAAGCTCGACAATCTCACCGTCGTAGGCGTCGTCATGCTCGTCCGTTGAGCGTACGTACCCCTAGTCGAAGGCTGGGGCGGCGGCTGTTGAGGCTGTTGCTGCAGCCCCGGCCCTCCTCAAGCTGCGATGTACTGCTGCAGCGCCTGGGGCACAGCCAGGACCACGTAGCGTTGCATGGTAGCATGCGTCGGCCCGGGCGACGTTTTCTGGCTCGGCACTCCGAGTTGGCTTCTAGCAGTCGTCGGCACTGATGTTCCTCGACGTACAGTCGGCTGGTGAGCGGCCGTCGTCTGCCACTGCACAGGCGGTTTCACTCCCGCTTGCGAAACATGCGGCACTATGCGAGCGGCCGTCCCCCTCGAAAAAAGTACCGGGGCCGGGGCCGACCCATACGTTGGCATCGTCGAAGCACTCGGCTGCCGAGCCCGTGTAGGCAACAGGATCGCCCGTGGCGCTTGTAGTGCCGAAGCTTGAGTTGTTCGACCAGGCGGCACCGGTTGTCGGCCCGGCCGAGTGCCCGTTGCGTCGATAGGGCACCGGGGCCTGCGTCGTCACGGTCCGAGGCACCGTCTGGTAATCCTGTGCCTATGGCGGAGCTGTGCAGGTCCCTGCAGAATACACCCAGGACAGGACTGTCGAGAGCTGCGTAGTAGCCGCCACACTTCGTTGTCCTGCCACAGGAGCCACCGACGAGGTTACCGAAGCCGCACCAGCCACGGTACTCGCGCTGGACCGTTGCTGCTGGAGCCCTTGGACCCACTGTTCCCATCGCCGGCGGTGATCCGTCACCGTCGAAGCTAATAATGCCCTTGTCGTCGCGGCGGCCATTGTCGGCGCCGGCGCAGCAGCCGTCGGCGCCGTCGCACTCGCAGCACTGCTCCATCCTGCCATAGCGGCACCTCCTCCCTGCGCATACGCGTACGGAGCCCAGCTTGCCGTTTCCACCACCGTACCGTCCGTTGCTGCAGACGTCGTCGGTCCAGCGCTCTGGAGCGTCGTCCGCCCCCGTGGCGCCTGACGCTCAGGAGTCCCGCTCCAGCTCCGAGGCGCTCCTTGCTCATCGGGGCTCGGCATACGCTCCAGCTCAGCTAGCCGCGCCCACAACCTATCTCGTCCGTCGGCCGTGCGGACTAGCGACGGCCGTAGCTCTGCCTCGCCGATCGGGACCGTCGTACCCTCTGCCGCAGGCGCTTCCTCGTGAGGCACCAGTTCACTCAAGTCTGACAAACCGCCCTCGTCGGCCACCGTCTCTCTGTCCGGGGTCAGTTCCTCTTCTTCGCCCTCGGACATGTCAAAGGTAAACCCTCCATAGATAGGTATCCACCCTAGGTCATCTTCCGAGCTGCTACCATCCCCGTCGCCGATGGCTCCAAATCCTGAGCTCATGGCGACTCTTCTCTCCACTACTCGGCGCTACTCGGCACCGATCCCTTCTCTTGCGTGACTTCGTACGCGCTGGTGAAGTACCCTGCTTCCCCTCCACTTGTCGCGGTCCTCCCAAGTCGAGTCCGGGGTCGTGAGTACTTCTGGCGGAAGTCGACCAAGAGAAGAAATATAAGAAAATAAGTATACGTAGATTCACTTGTTTCTGTAGCTGTAGTTGACCTTTTAAAGACTTGGAAAATTCACGACTGACCTCGTACCTTCGGGTGGCCCGCAGCTTCAAAGTCGCACGCCAGTCCTTCTTTTAGGCAGCTCCATCCTCGCAGCCCTTCACCCCGTCCGCTCCGAGCTCACCGTCGCTCGACTTGAAGGCACGACTCCCCGCCTTGTCATCCTCGCGGCGCCTTAGCGCCCTCTCGCCTCGCGTCATCTCCCAACGATGACTGTCCTTCTGCGAAGTGGCTACACATGGTACAACGTACCATGTTGAAGTGGCTCGAGCGAAGCCACCCGCTCGGCCTCCGACTCCGCGTACTGCTCAACGCTCTTCGACACCCCTGCCAGTCTGGTGTCCCACAACGACCCACGCACGACCTTGCTCCTGCTTCGCAGCTGCAGCATCCGCCTGGTGTTTACAAAGTACCCTCTAGAACTGCCCATTTATTATAGGGTTGGGGACTAAGAGTCCGTACGTACATAGCGAATAGCCCATAAACCAGTAAGTACCATCCCACCGCATTAGGGGGTCAGATAGTACTACTGAAGGGTCGGTAACGATATTTGTATCGAGATACAAGTAAGTACTATTCCACCGGATAAAAAAACCGTTTGGGGGTCAGGTTGTGCTACTTAAGGTCGGTATTATTAATACATGTGGTATCGATATACCATCCCACCGAATTAATCATTGTTGGGCTGTCCCCTGCAGCACTAAAGTGCTTCCTATCCCAGTAAAAATTGCATTTAGGATTCAGATTACCATTCCTACCGTGAATAATGAATAGTAGAGCATGAATTCCCACAAATCCAGAGCTTCCCGTGCGAAGCGCGGCATTGTTGTTAGGAGGAGCCGACTCGGAGGTACCATTATCTGGATGATAGCTCCAGAAGTAAGCTATAAATTCATTTGTATGTTGCAATCATATCCACTCAAAAACCGATGTTGCCTGTGTCCTCCATACACCTTGCAGCAACATCTCGAATTAGTAGTAATAGCAGTCTAGAAAGGTACCATATTATACGGCAATATCGTTTCATAAAAAATATAGAATTTATTATTAACTTAAGGATGAAAAGTGGTGTATTATTTCACTGATAAGCACCTGAATTGTTACACGACGTATTAATATCACTTAATTGTGAAGAAAAGTTAACCTTATTTATTTAGGATGAGACACAACAAGAAAATCCTTGGTATAAATGAATTTAAACTTCATAAAATGTGGGAACGGCCTTACAAATGAGGAAACGTCTGAGAAAAGCCTTGTTTTGTCGGTATACTGAGTAAAACCATCATATTGTTATCCCAATAGGACGGGTAGTGCAAAGTCGGATTGCTAGTTAATGGCGTGACACATGTAGCATATTTGCTCGATTGCGCGCTTGGTGTGAAGGTACAGTATTGATATTTAGTTCCATAGACTGTGTCTCGTGCCCATGACTACGAAGTACACAACAAACTCTTGAATTATTGACATAACAGTCGCTAGCATAGTTTCGGGTGTTGATGCTAATAGTTTCATGCTTTATTAAAAAAAATGACCCGCATATTCTTCACGAAGCCATACAAACGCAGATAACTACTTCGATGTACATGTACAAGATTAAAGCACAGAATAGGGACACTAAACTGCACATGACAATTTTGAGTGCTACGTGTTATTGCACAAAACAAACCTCGGCAGATTGCACTCTTTTTCTTTTAGCATTCTGCAGTAGACAAAGATAGGGGGTTTCATTAACTGATACTTACTCAATGCTCAGTAAAACGCTCCTGCAATTCAAAAAGTATTCAGAAGTTAAAAAACTTTACTGAGTAGTCACAGAATTCAGCAAACTTACGTAGCACCCACATTTATGAAACTGCTAATATCGGCAAGCAACAGCGATTCCTGTTTACACGATTTTCCGATATTCCCAGGTTTTGCCATTGTCTGCCTTTTTGATAAAGGAGTGATATTACGGGATGATTACTTGAAACGTTACTAACTTTAATAACAAACAGTTGTATTCTGAAAATAGCTCGCAAACTTGCAAAAGATCACTCGTCATTGATCGTCGCTCAATTTCAGGAACATAAGGAATGTGCAGTCCTGTATGTTCACACCCGTAATTACGAGCGCGATCTCATCCAAGCGGACATTTTCCACAGTCGCTGTATCAACGTCGTATCCGGCCCCAAAAAGATCGGTTAGAAATGCTTTGCGAATGGTGCGATAATCTATATCGCCTATCAAAGAAAAAGTATCCGCACCAGAATCAGGAGTTGAAAACAAGTGCCGCATTGTTACTACTCCATAGTCGAACTCAAAAAAATAATTCACATTGTAATTTGCTGGCATCCCTTTAAAGTATTTAGATAGCAAGGACTCCCATAAAAAAAGGTCTGCCGGTTTTTTTTTTCGATGATCGAGAAATTTAGCTCGCACGGAATTCGTCTCATTCAACTTGCTAACAATGTGTTCAGGAGAGTACAAGTTGACACCTTTCATTTGTTGCGGCACCACGACACGACACGGTCAGCAGCATTGTGTGAATGGCCAGGAAGAAGAAATAGAAGAGCAACCCTATTGTAAAACACAATGGACATCATAGCAACAAATCTGAAAACCAAACGAGACTTGTTTTGGCCAACCCAATTGTCCATATCTGAAAAGAGTGAGAGATTTTTCTGGTCATCGTGTCCAGCCTGTTCATATTGTTTTCTGGACTTGAGATGATATAGTAGGCGCAAGTTACACAAAGCATCCGCACCTTTACCTTGAGCACGTTCGTCATACAGGAGAACGTTGTGTTGACCCTGTTTGTGATATTTGCTATCACGAAATTGTGCATCATCAGTTAGAATTGAAGTAGTCAACAGAAGGCTGCTTGTTGTTGTGTACTGGAAGCGGGAAACTGCCACCGAAATATTCGATCTGCACTTGCACCAGTGGAATACTTGTGTGTATGACTGCTTATGTGGTTAGTGGCTCTTCTCCGTGGTCATGAATTATTTCTGCTGATAACGCCTGTTGTGGAGCTTTGTTAACAGCGTATTGCTTAACAAAGCAGACATGACACGTCTCTGATTAATCGCTGCATTTAAATGCATTTCCTTTTCAGCCACAAGTTCTGCTCGACTAGACTCAGAAATATGTGGATTCAGCAATTGGGTCTCAATTCGTGCGCAGGCGTCACATAAATATTCTTTTGTCCGTGATAGTCTGACACTCGGGAATTTCAAATGCACATATTGAAGCCAGCGAGTATTCTCATATATATGAATATACTGGGGGTTGTATGGACCCCACAGTGTTTTCCAACTCAAGCAAGGCTCTACTAAGCACTGCCGCACACAACGATGGGAACAAGGGAATCCATCTTCGAGTTCCCATTCGTTGCATACCCCCAGAAAAAATTAACATCCGCGTCTGTCTACGCGTGGCTGGAGCGATTCGGCATTCTTCGAGTGTGTAAAGAGTTTATCCTATTTCTTGTTACTGTTTTGGACGTGCTATGATTGATCCACCTACCCCGAAAATGGCCCTAATCTGTATGTCCGGGACTCGTTGCTCTATCAGCGATAGGACCATACCTTCAGCTTGATCGTGCTCCGTACCACCCCATCTCGAGTCGCGAGATCGACATCGTTCTTGCAGATTTCTAACAACATCTTCACCAAGTCGTGCATATGCACGTTCGAGCGGACTTGGACGCTTCAGTTGTACTCGCCGTCTACGTGGGACTGTCTGGCTGGAGCCACCTGTACCGTCAATACGGCGGTCTACATTTTGGTGAGGGTCGCTCATTGAGCTAAGGTGGAAGCGCTGGATGCCATCTGTGTGTCTTAAACAAGTCGACCTACACTTCAAATGCAATTCCCACGATAAAAATAATTAATCCAAATTTCGCTCTGGGAGTGGGGGGGGACCCGGGTCACCGCCAACTGTTTCAAATGAGCGCAACACAATCAATCATATAAGTTTATCATATGTACCTGTATCTCTTTGTGATTTGGCAAGAGTATTAATATATGTAATATAGATTCAATTTTACTAAGTAACAACATCAGTGTAAGCGGATGGCGACCGAATGGGAAATGAAAACAGCAATATTCGCAAGTATAAGTATAGATGTAGACCACCCTACTTGCCTTGGCGCTCCGCTTGTGTCAGCATCATAAAGCAATTTCTAAACAAAATCCCAAGCCTCTCTTTCGTCTCTTCCTCCCACCTTCATGTACATGTAGCTCTGTAGCATGAAGTTCGGGTGACCACATAACAGAGCAGCTCAAGTAACTGATTTAGCTACCCGCCAGTGAGACAACTTTTATCACAATTATTAATTACGCTGTCGCTACGATTGGCTGTACGCGGTTCCTATTATTCTATTGACCATAATTTTTTTGCACCTCGTACTTTTTCAGCTTTGGCTGTATTCGTAGGTTCCACCCTTCCTCCAGCATGTTTTCGTAGCAACGTTGGCAATATAACTTGAACAACGAATGATAATATAATGGATCGCTGGTCTCCGTCGCGTGGCCCATTGATCTTACTGTAGAACTCAGCCTCCGTGTTTGTAGACTTGCTGAAGGTGAGCTTAGCGACTGTACGTTGGCCTATCAATTCGACTGCAATCTCTCAAAACATTGCTTTATGTAGTTTTGATAATTGTATGCCTTCCAGCAATTACAGTAATACAAAACTGTTTCTGTCGCGGTTTATATACTGTTCTTGGCGAAATAAATTACTGCTTGATCGCACGGAGGGCCTTGCTGGTAATAATACCCTTATACCCCCTCCCCCCTTCGTTATACATCGAAGTCCACGTATTCGAATAAATGGGTTTACGACCATACATAAAAAAACATGTTTATCTTAGAGATAAGCTGTGAAGTGAACAGCTTTCAGTGTTAATCGGAATAGGCGAGACCAATAAAAGACTGCGAGGTTGCAAGAGTTTGCACAAATCTCACATAAATCTAAGGGTAGTGCAATACTGTGAGCTGGGTTGGATGAATCCCGCAACTCGGCACTTTCCCGCTAACGCTACTTTAACTCGTTTAATACACAGCATAACAAACAGCATTACTGGAGGCTCGGTATTTGTACATGTAGCGGTACAACATAAGGTGCTGCCCTATGCAAAGAAAATTAAAGCATTTTATTTAATTCGTGCTTGATCATCAAATCCAAAAAAAATAAAAATATGACAAGTAATAGTGCTCAAAAACAAAATTGGTAAAGCCGAAGCGAAACGAAGGAACATGACTAAATCTAGATTACCGTCGCGTTGCAGCAGCGCTCGACTATTGATAGTAGGCATGAATGGAAGGAGATTTTATTCCAAAAAGTGGACTTGTCTCAAAAGACACAGTAGATGCTGCGCTCCGAAGAAGACGCAGGTGTATTTGTAAAGGAAGTCCAATTAGGTAAAGATTCATTAGTTGGGTAAAGTAAGCTTCGAAAGTTATAGGATGCTGTTAAACTTCAGTGCGAAGCACGACTTCATTTTATCAGTAGATGTATTTGAACTATTCCTGCCATCTTAGCCACCGCACAGCTTTAGAATTAATGTACAAGATTGCGTGGAGCCATGGATTACCGTAATCAAAAACACACTTTGTCTACAGCGCGTATTTTGCGGAGTCGGGAAAGGTGGGACCAATAAAGAGTGCAAGGTTGCAAGATTCACACAGGTATGCCACATGGACTGTGTTTACACACAAAATAATCCTACCATATTCTGACCACCATTGCGGTCAGATGAACTCTGTATATAAAGTCCAGACTACATGTATTAAGAGAACCACTCGTTTTGACAAATCAACTCTGGGCGTACAATACAATTACTAGCGGATTACGGTAATACAGTAATCCCGCCTAATCTGGAATTGCGATCAGACATGTACCTTGCAGAGATAATGGGTTGGCGCAGCAGGGATTTGTTGGCCAACACGAGTCTCGTAACCAGTCTTTCGTTACAGCACATTTAATAACAACAACACGACATATACTATACAGTAATCTGCCTCCCTAAGCAACGCCTGACATATATTGTTTGTCGAAGTGTATAAGGTGATTACGAGGTAAGCAACAGTCAATTAATTTGCAGCTTTACTGATTTTAGTTGAGCATATAGCTAACACTGGCTTTGTTTACTAATCCCGAATGTTGCCAGCAACGCTTATTGGTCGATCGACTTACATTAGACCACGCTGTTTTACACCACAGCAGAACTGCAGACATATCTACACAATATGGTTTATCAACAGATAAACCTATGTAATCTAAGCATATAACATTTTCTGTGTAAGAAAATACCTCTTCATGTAGTGAATGATATTGTGGACTTCTCGGGCGTGGTGGGCACGCTGCAGTCGTCCACAGTCCACCTTGAGATCTCTACGTACGCCACGGCGGGGATAGTTTAGCCTTCTCGATGACCCCGATCTTCTCGCTCCAGGTGAGATGGAGGCACTTCAGCGGCTTCTTGGCGACAGCGGCAGTAGTGCTGCTACAGTACTGTAGTGGCGATGTGTGCATTTGCGAGGGAGAATGAAAAGGTGCTGTTCTTCAGTATAGTGTACTTTCTAAAGGCGGCAAAATTCAAATGTGGCCAGGAGGTACATTCCTCCTGGTTCAACCAGTCTGGCGTATCCTTCACGTGTACTGGATTCTCGGATCAGTAGTACAGACTTAGAACCTTGCCCATCTCCTTGTTGTCGAGCACAATATAAAGTTTAGCAGGAAATTAAATTTACCCCCGTTGCTTAGGGAGGCAGATGACTGTACCGGTAGCACATTTAAACTGTTGTTTTATCTTAGAGCACATTTAAGCTACGTGGAACCAAAGGAGGAAATGGATGACAAAGACGAAAAACACGGTATACAAGCGCACGCATCTGACAGCAGTGGTGGAGAATCGATAGAGGGCCAGAGCAGCGAACACACCTCTGATGTATCCGGTGATAGTGCTGCTTTACGCAATCGAACGCTGCCCGATTGTGATGACGAGATGTAGTTTTCGCCGGTAATGAAGCATCGCCACAAGAACTCAAAGAAGTTTGAAAACTACATTAAACAATACTAGGAGGACAGCTTCACTATATTATCGAACTTGGAAACTACCAATGTTCGGATACGGAACGAAAATATTGCAAAGATGAAGCGTCACGTCGGGAAACCAGTCTAAGAGCTGCCTCTAGTTCCTAAGTCAATGGATCCAAAAGAGAGTATACATTTGCACTCATGGGTGGAAGTCACGTATCCGTGCCCAGTGTCAGAGGCCCTCTCAAAGTCACAAGAGCACAGTCTGCGGCATGCGCTTCGTGGCACAAATGCAGCAGAGCTCCAGTGGGTAATGGTGCGTTGAAATTAAGCATGCATTCTACGGGCACAACCATCCCGTTTCAAAGGCTGTATACCATGGATATCCCTCCGTTCGTCAGGTGCCAGCCGACTCGCCCATTATGACCGACGTGCAGCTGATGGTGGCTAGTGGAAGTAAACCAAATCGCGTGTAGTTTATATTCGAGACAACTCTCCTCATCGGATGCAGATTCAAGATGTGTACAACTTGATTGCGAAGTTTAAGAACTCTGGTGGGTGAATATTACTGTGTGAAGCTTAACTATGATGATCTAATCTAACTTGTTTCTTCTATTTATACAGACAACAAAATGACCGACGAAGATCAAGTTGCAGCACTTCTCGTCGAATTCAATCTTTCTGCGGAAGGTAACGTGGCGAATGTCTAGGAGACATCGTGGACAGACTGCGGTTGTGTCGATCAATTCCCAACACATGCGGAAGATGTACCAGCGGTTTCCTGAACTTCTACTCGTAGATTGTACCCAGAAGACGATCAGGTTTGTCCATGTTTTCTCCATGTTTCGACCATGTCTATGGTGACCATGTTTTTTTGGTATCCATGTTTTCTCCTGTTATTAACCATGTTTTTGTTTATCCTTCCTCGATACATATGTAGATACAACTACCAGTTCTGCACGCTTATGGTCATGGACCAATTCGGGAATAGGCAGGCGATTCAGCACTCTGTCATCGAGCGCAACGCTGACTGGCATATGATGAAAATTGTCGAACACTTTCAGTTGGGGAATCCCTGGCAGAAAACTAAGGTCCTAATGGTGGACAAGGATTTGAACAAGATTCACGTTTTCAAGTCTATGTTCCCCGACTGCCGTGTTTTGCTCTGCCATTTTCATGTCATCAAGTGGCTACGAGGAGCAGTCCGAAACGACAAAAAAATGCACCTACAGGAGTGAAGAGCTGGAACAGCTCGACTACTGCGTAAAAAACATGGTATAGTCTAAGTCTGAAGAAGAATTCCAGCAACATGCACATGAGTTGAAAGTCGTCGCTTCTCGAGATAAACGCGATGAACTGTGGGATTATTTCGCGAACAATTGGATCGCATGAAAAGATATGTGGGTGACGCTGTACCGTATGGACTTACCAGACTTTCGTAACGATACGAACAACAGAATGGAAAATTTCTTTAGGAAGTTACAGGCTTACCTCGATAGCTCCATGTCAATGAGGCGTTGCCTCGATGCTGTCATACGGTGCCAGAGACGCCACGAAGATGATTGCATGGCCCGCATAATCATGCCGGGTTTAAAGCTGAAATCAACCTACAACGACGACATGAATCAACTGCTGGGGATGACGAGTGATGGCTCGCGAAAGTTTTTTCTAGTGAGTACAAGTTTGCTGCTACGCTAGGAGCTATGGATAATTACGTTGTCGACGATGGAGAACTTTTTGTGACTTTGCGCCGCAAGGGAAGAGCCCACAAAGTGGACATGTTCAACTGGATGTGTTCGTGCGAGTGCTCGTCAACACTGCAGTTGCCGTACCGGCATGTGATGCTGTACAGGAAGAACGCCTGTGGTCTGTTCATGATTCCATACGCATCAATTCCTGCGAGGTAGGCATGTTTTGACCATGTTTCTAACATGTTTTATTATCTCATATAAGAATATCCATGTTTTTGACGTGTTTGTACCATGTTCCCCGCATGTAGGTGGTTGCGGTACGGAAATTTGGAAGAAGATCTGGTTGTGGTCGACGTTCCTATTTGAATCAGCAAGGCTGATACTGCAGTGAAATGACTCAGCAGTTAAGCACGCTGGAAAAGTTTAATAGTGCTCAAGCTGTTTTCAATCGTATTTCCGATGAGCTGTCGGACCTACCCACCGTAAAGTTCCATGCTGCAATCGACAACCTAGAGAAGTGGTGACAAGCATTACGACAAGGTGACGTGACAATGTCCACAGACGTGATCATGACTGCGCCAGATTCATCCAGTGGGAAGTCAGTCATTGACCCTCCGACACAAGAATCTAAGGTAGAATCTGCTAAAGATGATAAGACTGAGCAAAGTGATGAGCAGGGCGATGCAGATGTGGTAGGAGAGGACCAAACAGCGACAAAACCTGAGATTAGTCCGTTCAATCCGCGGGCGAAACGTGTTGGCCGGCCGAAAAAGGACAAGAAAGCAGAAACTCTGTTGAGAAACCAGAACAGAAAGGAGTATAATCGGGGGTCAAAATTACGGAACGCTCTGCGTAGTGATTACGTCGTCATTGTGGAGGAGTTCTTAAAGACGTCACAGCCACCTCTAGTGGAATTATCGTCGTTTTTCACCACATTCGAGATACGGTACAGAGGGCACAGAGCAAAAGAAATGACAGTGGGAAAACGGCTGCTAGATTTATCAAGCAAGCCGTTCGCCTCTCAGAGTCAGTTGTTAAGACAGCGCTTGAATGAATCTGGAAGGCTATACCATCAAACGAGACTATGGATCTAACAAAATCTCAGAGTGCGAACGAAGAGTGTTGGGTGCTGACAATCGACGGGGTGGGACATTTCACATACAGACAAAGTATGGCTATGGAGTTTATTTGGAGTTTGGCAGAAATTTGTACTGATGGTGTGAGCTGTTACTCTTGGCTCATGAGCACCGTAGATGCTACATTTAAAGGAGAAGGGGCCGCAGAAATTGCAGTCGCAATGCTCGCTTCGTGGCCTTGTGCAGGCCTAGAAGACTTCGATAGGAACTTTTCGCTGGAATGGGCTCATGTTTACTGCGTCCGTGCGGATTCCTGGTTCAAGGACAATCTGGTTGCTGCTTTTGGCAAGGTATTATTCAACAATACCTGAACAACACTACGATATTTTTTTGCCGGCGCTGAGACACCTGCGCCAGCGAGAGGCAACCGTATCCCGCCGCTGACTTTGAGTCTAGTGTCGGGTGCGGCTTTGGAGTATGTGTTCATGCCTTTGAACATAAACTCCAGTCACTGGGCGTGTCTCGTTCTCGATACTGCGAGAAGGGCTATATACTGTTGCGACAGCATGGATAAGAGGGCTCATCATAATCTGCTGGAAGAGCTGGCCCAAGAACTCGTGGAAAGAAGCTTGCCACATGCCTACGCGATAATATCGATACACAATCCACTACAAAGCGACGGATACAATTGCGGATTGTTTGTATGCCTCTTCTTCTGGCGTCGTCTTGACAAAGAAGTCGGCAACGACTATACAGAGACGGGATTGACCCGTCGTCGCTGGGATATCCTGCGCATGGTTGTCCAGGCCACTATGGACCAGGGTAACAAGCCGCAGTCGGAATAAGAATTTCTGTCAATACATGCTTTTTTCCATGTTTTTCCATGTTTGCGTCGGTTTCCATGCTTGCCATGTTTTTTCAGTTTGTTTTTCATGCTTTGTTTTTAATATCTCCATTACGTGAGGTAGGTTTGTACAGATCGCATTTATGACTTAAGCCAGTTCGATCGTTTCCAACATCCTCTCGTTTTCATCCGTCACAAATTTTCAAGTCGTCCTGTCAACATGTTTGGCCAGGTTTATAAACATGCACAAACATGGACAGCACAAATTACCACAGTTTCATAAGTTCATGGACAGGTACCATGTTTCTCAACACCTAACCCTTAAAACAAACATGGGCAATATCGCCCGCCAATATTTTTATGGCTCGAAAACCAAAGTGTCGATTCTTAAGTGAACCAGACTGGTAATGCGTTAGAAGAATTGCGACACTTGTTCCGTATTATACATAGCCTCAAGCTTTTTAACACGAATTCAGTGCAGGAAGGCCACTTTTGGTCGGTCGGTCGGGAATTTTTGTACTTTTTAAAGCCACCTCCCGGATCGACCATCAAGACCCGTTGAACAACTGGAAAGCTGGACATTCCCGCCAATCATGGCACGCGGAGAAATATTTAGTTACAGCTGAGAAATTTCGTAAAATCTGTCATGAGTGGGACTGTGACTCACGTCTTGACTTAATTAAATTAAGAAAGTGTCTAAAACAGAATGCTATCCCATCTTTTAGGAGCTTAAGTTAATTTACCTTCGGATTGCTCCGGGTTTTTTTCACGAGGAATCAATTTCAATACGATAAAAACCGATCCAAACGATGGTACTTCCTCTGTCCGAAAATATAGGACCAGATCGCATTTAAGTACGTCTGGAAATACAAGGCCACCTGATTTACTTTAAAATGTGTTTGTTCGATTAGGTACGTGTGGACGAAACGAAAAATTGTACATACGCCAAAAATAATCGTACCTATGGAGGAAGTGGTGAATCCATGCAGTTAGTTTTCGCCTTTGATCGGCTGATTGATAATAATAGGATGCCTACGACAAAAGACGGCTCCAAGATTTCTGATCACCAATCAGCTAACGCTAATTTAATTTTTTGGTCGTAAGTTTGAATATTTGATGTGGCCCTATATTTCCGGACAGAGGAAGTAGATGACTACACTTATGCCTAGTTTTTGTATGGGAGGGGTGAGCGAGGACCTTCATACAAAGAATTGGTTCTAAATACTATCTGTGAATGTTGACCCATCCGCAACGGACAACAAAAAAAGACCTTGAGAGTGAGAAGTGCGCCCAACTAAAAGTCATCGCGCCCCGACCAGTTTTCTCCCCTAGCCTGTAGCCTCATACGACATCCGAACCACGTATTCATGTATACCTATACTGGATACCACCCAGGCCCAACGCTCATTTATCAAATCGGCGACTGTGCCAATGCACCGCATACTCCGTACCAACGCGCCGCAGTCTCTAGATGATGGCGCACTCACTCCCCGGCCGGGACTGGGAGCTCCCCGCACTTTTCTCCTACCTGGAGCGACGAAGAGTGGTAAGCATCACCTGATGCAGCTAGCACCGCTAGTCCTGTATTCAAGCAGGGTCGCTCTAGATTTCCATCTTCCTCAAGCTCCAACCAGAGCGAAAGGCCGGACGGATACAAAGTTGTTGCCTCGGGCCCCCCGCTTCAGAAGTCAGAGTTTGGTAGGCGCCGTTTTTCTCCGATTT
Source organism: Phytophthora tentaculata (assembly GCA_033557915.1). Taxonomy (NCBI): domain Eukaryota; phylum Oomycota; class Peronosporomycetes; order Peronosporales; family Peronosporaceae; genus Phytophthora; species Phytophthora tentaculata. The sequence continues at coordinate 4,774,045 of JAUCEA010000020.1, read as the reverse complement.
GCTTCAGCTTTTAATCAATATATATGTCCTGGGTTGTGGTATTGCCAACCGAATTCTCGTGGTTGTACTTAAGGATATATTTTAACAGCGTCAGCTTTGCGAAGATCGTTGGCAGTCTGCACGACCCCAGACACAATTGATGTTCGGTTTTCAGGGTATTGCATAAATGTCCGCCTACTGATTGTGATCCAAACAGATTGACGTGATAAGTAGTTCATATTCGGGAAGAGCAGGATCGACGACTTGAACACATACATTAATCCACAAATTTAATACAGACGTCGAGTTAATTTTCTAATGTAGGCCTACCTGCAACTAATCAAACCTACTAAAATCAATTAAGTCAATAAAACCCAACTTGAACCCATCTAGAGCAAGTTTCAACTGAGCTCACACATCAAAGCGTTGGACTGTTGTCTCTTACGCTTCCCTTGCCTCGCGAGTGGCTTGCAGACGTATGTCTTGCCGTAGTACTCCGTAGTACTCCCAGCTTTCAGCCACGAAAGGGGAGCAGTGAAACGCGAATCTGGGATTTTAGGTTTCGACCTTGTATTTTGTTGTTGGTGCGGACGCGAAAGCTCTGCAGGTAAGTCAATATTAGAAAATGGTAATATGCAGGGATGCATCAACCCTTGATAGCAAAATACTATCTGTTAGCTGTTACCTGGATGCTATCTTTCATGTAGCCTTGTAAAAAAGAGCGCAGATCTTCCCACGAGCAAGCGGAAAACGACTAGAAATGGATGATCGAGTTTGCGGAGGAGATGGACAACATAGGTCGATCCAGAACAGCAGAAGGTATATTTTTGACTTTATTTTCCTCCGAACGGGTTGTTCATTAACGCTGTTATGAATTGACATGTTCAGAAAATCGCGACTTTCATTACGCTCCAAACATATATGAGATATTTGTTTCAGCGTTGTACCGAGGTCCTTATGATCGACGCTACCTACGGTATAAACAAGGCAAAGCACAAGATATTTTTCTTAATTACGATGATTTCGGCTAAAGGCAATTAACATCCTGTGATTTGAAATGAGCGTTGGGTCGCTCTAACGACTGAGCTAGAGGGGTTTAGACAGAACAACCAAGCGTGGGTGAATCGTAATTGCATCCTTGTCGATAAGGATTTTTTTCCCGGAGTGATGCTTCTACTTTGCCAGTTTCAAGTATCCGTGAACAGACCACCGCCTCGGAATATGGGTTCACCGATTGGCAAAAGGAACAACTTCACGGAATTGTGTCAATAGAGGGTTTCAAAGTACCAATAAATGGGGATTATTTTTCCCCAAAGATGAGCCAAAGAATAGCCCACAATGGACTCCGGGAGACGCATCGTTGGACTATTTTGTTGCTGGTCTTATTTTTTGAGCAGTACGGTTTCTTTACCAGAAAATTGCTGAGACCCAACAAACGCTGGAGAGCCCGCGCTATTCAGTCGATTTACTATTTTCCTAGATACATGAAGTGTACTACGTATACCTGACAGGTAGATGAGATAGAAAGCTATCGGGGTTATTGCGCAGTGAAGGCAGAAGGGGTGCCTCTGGCGAAGCTGGGGGCTCGTTAGCAGTGTCATCTTGCCAGAAAGCTGTCATCTGAACGGGGGTGATAAAAATTGCCTGCTCTTGGACTAATTATTTGGACGATTCAAAGCGAGCAAGGTACATTCAAGGTCAAAAATGAAACCAATCTTTGGCGAAAACTAATCCTCATTTACTGGTATTTTGAAGCCCCCTAATGTCAGTGTATGCGAAAATGGAGTTCGGGTATCTTAATTTAATTGTTGCACCTTCATACGGCATGTCCTGACCATTACAGCGGTGGAATTTCACAAAGAAATGTCGTTTCGTCAGCAAACCATGATCAGATGTGCGAGTCAGGCATGAAGTTGAATGTTGGGCTGGTTCTGCGCTGGGTTCTCGGTTGTGCGAGTCGGGCATGAAGTTGAATGTTGGGCTGGTTCTGCGATGGGTTCTCGGTTGTGCTCTAGTTTGGGCCGAGCTGGGAAAAAAATTTGCGGATATCTCATCAGACCCCGTGTGCTGTTTTGAGCTGTACTTCGCAAAGAACTTCGAGAGACAAAGTAGTGTAAGTCTTGGTATCAATATCAATAATAGAATAAAGGCTTCGTGGAAGCAGCTGAAGGACTAAGTCAACTCCATCATCGCCGGCGACGAGTGCATTGCTGAGGTTATGTACTAACAAGCTCAAGAGGAGGCGGTTTTCCTGGACAGTGTTTACATACTTGGTGTGGTGCAAGATACTCAGTACTGTATGATGATGAAATGAGGCTACTATTCACGTTTGTTAGTTAACGCGCATGCGACCTTATCATCAGTCAATACGACAACGCAGTCAACCATGCGAAGTGCACATTTTTTGATCCAGCATCGAACTGATTAAAGCATGCATAGCGCAGACGAGAAAGATGCGCTTGATGAGCCGTGGAGTATTCGGTCACGAACCCAACCTGGGAGTGCTCAAGGTACAATATTGCTGCCCTGTCGACATGTGCTCTATCTCCTCAAGGTGCTTGAATTTGAAATCATTATTCCTCCGCAATTGTTGAACCAAAGATGGCTGTTGTAATCCCTCCGCATCAAGAGTGAGCTTGATGGCTTTACTGACACGCCTTTTGCATTCGGAAATATTATCCACGAGACCGAAACAGTTTGAGATGCCAACCTAAACTACCGTGAAGCCATCGTGATTGATAGCAGCATTATTGATTACATGAGTGGCCTCGGTATGAGCGAGTTCAAAACCGCGGTGGAACCTTTACGCACTGTTGCAGATCGTTTTCGCAACGGTGGCTTTAGTGTGACGGTAATTGCAACACAGGATGAGGGCAGCTCTCGTTCTGAAATCAACTTTGTTTAGTCGGGCACGGAGTTAGAACTGGGCCAGTCGGGCACGGAGTTGGGTCAGTCGGGTACAGAGTTGGGTCAGTCGGGTACAGAGTTGGGTCAGTCGGGTACGGAGTTGGTTGAGTCAGGTACGGAGTTGGTTGAGAAGACTCAATTGGGGCAGTCGGGTAGCGAGTTAATTCAGTCAGCCAGTTTTGCGAAAAGGCCGGTTACTCAGAAACCTTAGCGTGAAGACCTAGTTCGCGCGAAACGCGGCTCCAAATGAATCGGATGCCCTCTTTGCGCGCTGTAAATCTCTGCAGTAAATTGAGCGTTTGTCATTCAAGCAATGGGAGTGCACTTCACAACCCCGACAGATCGCTAGACCCTCGTGTTCATGCTGCGCATCACCAGCGAGATGTGCGCTTGTCTCAGGTGGTTCCATTTCGGTCGTTTCGATCAATGATCGGGTCAGAATCATCTGTAGGAATACCAGTGAGCAGCACCTATGCAAGACTGCGTTCCAGACTCTGTAGTGATTCCTAAGGACATCGCCAAGGCAAAGAACGTGTCAAGGAGGTGAGCTCTGATCGGAAATAAGCCTACGGAGGCCCTCATAAAGTGCCTTAAAAAGCCATACTATTTTTATTGCTACACAGTACGCCCAATGTCACAGCGACTACAGTATTTGATCCACATACTACATAGCTGTACAATCCAATCTGGACATTCTCGTAGTAAACCACACATATAAGACAAGACATTGAACTTGCCTCTACTGCATGTTACAACGCTGGGCAGAATGAGGAGATTTCGTCCCATTCGATGACTGGGTTTAGGACCGCGTCTCTAGGCGAATAGTTTCCAGTCCACGCACATAACAGACAACGCGCCTTTTCACCAAATCATAGATAGTCTTCCAAACACCCCCCGCAGCTCTCAGAATCCCTCTCTCCAGCGACCAAACACCCATGCGCTGCCACAGAGGTTTCGGGGCCTACGCAGCGCATGCGTTTCACCAAGTGCCGCCGCTTCGCTCAAGAGCAAGCATCACAAGCTGAGCCTGGGACCAATAAGGCGGTACAAAATTGGCTACGAAGCCGAGCTGAAGAGCGCTGAGACAGAGCTGACTCGGGCTGTCAGCAGATTATCAACGGAAGTACATGCTAAACAATGATAACGCTTCTTTCGCGGTTGACGATAACCCGCCATGACCGCAGATGCCTGACAGAATCGCCGTCGCTATCCTTGAATAGTGGCAGCATACGTCGCAACCCCAACAGCTCAACAGGAAGTCGCTGCGGTGACTCCAAGTGCAGATTCATCTATCGACGAACAGACCAAGGCAAAGCTCGAGATATTTAAGAAGTAATCAAGAGAGTTTATCAGGCCGACGTTCATCATCTAGGTTACGGCGCTGGTATGCAGTCCGAGGGAACGACATAAAGCAAGTAGTAGCACGTTCGGTGGTAGTAGTTGAATGCATGGGTGGGCAGATTGCGTCAAGTGTACCCCCTTCCGTTAGAGCACGTTATGCATATCATCGGCATGTGGTAATGTACGTAAAGGGCTCAACATCAAAATTGATCATGTACTCGGACGAAGAGGCGGATGCTGCACTTCAAGAAACGTGGACCTGTGTCAACACCGCTAATACGAAATTAGGCGACTATGTGCGCAATGGCATGCAAGCATGTGCCCAATTTGAAGCAATATATAACGACAGGGCGAGCTATGTTGCTGTCGGCACCAATTACTTGCAGATCGTATATTGGCTGGAAGAAGCACCGCTGGCGGAAGATATTGAAGTTGCTACAGACTCGCTCATCGGAAATACTTCATCCGCAGAAACGCTAAAAAGCTTATGCCGCCAGTTTCGAGCAGATAAGCCAAGCAAGGGCCATGTAGAGGAGCCAACAGAGCTACCCGATGCCGTTAAATTAGGTGTATATGCAGCCTTCGAAGTAGGTAATGAAAAAAACCACGAATTGTGACAATAACTCAACCGAATATCCGCAAAAACACCGTCAAATGTTGTAGTCAAATGCACATTCAAGTCGGGTAGCAGCGCCAGAAGCAAAAACAAGTAGTAGATATAGGATTTCTGCTGTCAACGACGACCTTGATAAAGAACAAATTGGCGATAACCGACCCGGTAATTCAAGCGACTGCGTTATTGATTTAAGAACCACTTTGAAGCCTGTGAACAGCGTCTGACGTCGATAGTGAAATTGGGCATGCTAGCGAGAGCTTCAGTAAGAACGAGGTACACTGTTGTTACTGACAGTGGCATGAGGGTGACGGCGCACTCGCTAGCGACAGTGGTATGGGTGCGGTTGCTAGTAGCGGGGCTGGCAGCGAGACAGAGATTTCAATCAGTGCATGTGATGGAAGTGACGGGAGGTTTGTACCAAGCATCCCCGAGACTTGTGAATCTGAAGTTTTCTGTGTCAAATATAAAACGGTTTGTGTTTTTTGTTAGTATCCAGATTATGTTACATTAATCAGCTCGATATCGCATCCCCAGTACACAGCTAATGCAAACAAGGTAAATGTTGCTTGTGGAGGCTAACTGCTGCTTCAATGGTAAGTTACGGATAAGAAAAGATTTTTTTTGTGAATATCGTCCGAGCGCCACCCACCATGACATGGTAAACTTTCGTGGGCTCCGCGCGCATGAAGTTCTTGCGTACCAGAATGATGGAGTGGTTACGACCCGGCACCGGTAGGAGTATGTATTTATAAGACGTCCAGCAAAACTTAGTGGCCAGGACATTAAACATAAGCATTTTCGTGCGGGGATTTCGAGTAAATTGGGCGATCTCTATCACACACATACGTAAACAACACGCTTGCTCGAGTCATGTAGCGGTAAATAAAGTAATCTAATGTTGTTCGCGTCAGTAAACCATCTTATTGTAAACCATCCAAAACCTCAGGATGGACATGCATTGTTCGAGGGTGTCAGGGCCCTCAAGGTCTGTCCATACAATCAGTGCATCATTTTTCGGGAAACGTTTCCTTGAAAGTAAGGTTGAATATTTTCCATTGTTCAAACCAGATATGTTGTACATCATGTGCGAAGCACATGTCATTGATTTTTGTTTTTTAGTACGTGAGAGCATCGAAAAGTCCCAGCTTACTGGTAATCTCAACTTTGTATTTTTATTTATTTATTTAATTGAGAGGCATTAAAAACTGAACTACAGTTGTCAATCGCCTGTTAGAATTTACAAGTTTCGGTGATTTTACCTGTGCGCAGTAGTAATCCTCAAATCACCGATACGAAATGATGGTTTTATAAGATCATTCATTTAAAATTTGCATGTTCAAAATTAAGGAACACACACCAAACTGGCCCCGAATTAATTCCTATTGGTCTGTCCGTACTACGTGACCGTAGCACTATCAGGATAATTTGTATGTAATGTGGCACAGATGGAGGTGTAAGATCAAATGGATTGGTCAGTTTACTTGTGAGTTCTAGAGCTGATTGGTGGTAATTCATTAATCGTTTGATGATTGGTGGAAAATATCGCGTTAAAATTCCGCTAAGCCGGATTTTTTCAGAATAGATTGGATGAACCATGTAATGCACGGATAATTTATTTTTGATTTCGTCTGTCTAATTTACAGCTATGAAAAACAAGATTTCAAAAAGCGCACTCCGTAAAATGTGGCATAATGTTTCCCATCGTACCCCATAATTACCCGTATTATGGCCGTGTTGTATTCTTCCGCTGGGCCATTAACTGTATGCAGCAGCCACGTAGTTGTAGCGCCTGTAATGTGGGTCTGAATGCATGCTTTACACCGTTCACCATAATTAGTCGTGTGACCTAAATAGGCGTGCACCGTAAATAACCATCCCACAGGTTTTGATAAAAACTTTCGTTTCTAGCTCAAATCGCAAAATTACAGCAGATTCTGATAGATCTCGACGAGATGATTTGCGCAATGATTGTAGCTATTAATTTTGGCTAGTAGTTTTTACAAAAATCAAACTCCAAAACGCGTGAGGCCAGACGGAAACGCGTACACGGTAAATAGTCGTGGCACGACTAAATAGGGTGAACGGTGTAGTGGACTGGTAGCCTAAGTGAACGACGCGCTATGGCAGGGAAATAGAAATGTTAAATGTCTTGTGAGACGGAGGTAATGATACCAGTGGGCAGAGCGAAGAAGTTCCGTGCTGCCCTCACACTTCCCGCGTCCCCCCAGGACAGTCGAGACTTCATCGGTCAAACACCACCGGTTCCCTGAGAGAGCAGACCCAGCCCGCCGACGGGTCAGTTCAGCTAAACACGGATCATTGGGGGATCCCCTCCGTTAGTCGGTGTCTGGCGGCAGTGTGTGAGTGGCGATCGTTCTCAACCAGATTTTGGTTCCAGCTACACCACACGTGCCATATTTTGCGCTTTGATACCATCCATATCTAATGTAAGTATCATGTTATTAGGATCAGGATTAGGGTATCGTATCACTGGGTCAGTATCACGTGATACTAGCCTTGTTGGCATTTTTCAGTGGATCAGCATCTACGAAAAGGTCCGGTGTTCCGAATCCCTTGACGTGACATACTGGTGGACATTGCCCACGAAATGGGTTGGGAAAGCGGAGTATCAACGCAAGGAAAACCAAGTACGAGCGCACGACGCTCGTGAAAATCGAGGACGCTCCGTGCGGACATATCGGTAAGGAGACTAAGTACTGCTACGCCGTGACACAGGCGTGCAAAGTAAGATGCAACCACTCTTCGACGGACCCTTCGAAGACATCGAGCTGAATGAACACGGGGCGCTTACCCTTGACAAGAGCCTTTATGTCGTGGTTTTTATGGCACATGGTTGTCACTTAACTACATTCGTAGTTAACGCCATCTGATGATCATGACGACGGTCGTCTCAGCCCGCCCGCCCTAGTTACCTCGAGAAGATAAACGTACATCGTGTGCGTTCATGCGAGGCCAAACGTGGAGGAGACTGTGAGCAGTCACAGTATAAACCAAGTTAGACTTCTTACTGGTAATTTCCTGTTGGCTCTCGTTAAAACCGTTTAAACACGTCTAAAATGTATAAACTGTAAAACATTTAGACTTTCAATCAATTGCCAGTACTGTCACTTCATGTTTTTGGTATATCACAGTTGAGTGGATTTTCTGTAGCATATTCATCGTTTTACCACTTTTCCTTTTTCCTTAAAACCCGAGCTCGCTCACCGCAAAGCGGTCGCACTACCCAGTTCAGCTTTTTGTATTTTTTCTTTTAAAATTGTGACTTTTGCCCGTTTCCTGTGGATATTATAGTGGTCGCCGCGAAAATAATACACCGAACTTTCTGCAACCGACCAAGATAGATTTCGCTCTGCAGCTTGCATGCACTTTCAGTAGAGAAACGCATTCACACTATCAACATGCACAATTTCCACCCGGCCACAGTTGGTCGGTCATACCGCACCTTTCGATCTCGCTGCAGCGGTTGTTTCCGAGTGGTCGCGGTGGTGGCTTGCTGCGGGCGCAGTGCCAGTTTTGCCATTCAGACGAACGTCACGTCGCTTGGCTGCTGGCTGTCGCTTGTGACGCCGGACTCACTTGGGTTGAGTATGGCACCGCGCAGCTGGCCCTTTCGGCGGGACGATCTTTAGACGGGGAGTTCCGATGCGAAACTTTTGACGGTTCTGCAGACGTTTTGCCGAGTCTTAAATGCATGTAGTGCCAGCTCGCGTGGTTTCGGTGGCATTGCCGCCGCCAAGGCTAGCTGTCGAGGGTCAGCTAGCGGTAGAAATGCTACTTGCTTGGTGATAAGCACAGCTTCATCGCAGCCAGTAGTCAGAATGCCCTAGCCCTTATCCTTAACTAGCAACGTTTTAAGCTCAGGAATCGTCTCCTTGCAGTTGGCCATAGAAATCTGCTTGACTTTGTCCGTTTCCGTATCGAAGCGCTTTTCTTCTGGAAAGATCTGAATACAAAAAGGAAGCTATCCCATGTCAAGTTGCTAAATGAAGGGGGTGCCCCAACTTTTTTTTTCATTGCCTCGACTTTTGTTCCGTCAAGGCTTCCGCCAGTGGGGAAAGCGAAGCACGGGAAGAAGAGCGGAAGTAGCGGAGCGTCCGTGCAAGCTCACTCGGTCTTGCGTCGACACCTCGCTCACCTTCGCGCAGATCGAGACACGCCAAGCCTTGGCCAAGCGTCGGGGGTCGCCACTGCGAGCTTAAATTTTAATTTACAGCTCGGCAACTCCACTCGTCCTCGTATTTCCTTCGCACTTCAAAAGGAAAAGGGCGAAGAGGGCAACACCACCGGTCACAAGATCTTTAGGGCTTCGGCAACCTAAAGGGCAACAGATTAATTCTAAAAAGGGAACCCCCCCCTCAACATAACAGACGGGATGTTGGCAATGGCCCCGCGCCCCGAACCCATAGCCATGCTGAACCACCGCGGGGAGCGGATCATGCCGCTGCCGTACCGCCCCATGCCCAAGAGCAAGGCCAAGACGCGCAAGCTCTCGGTCATGGAGGGCGACTACGAACACGTGCACTTGACCAAGAAGCAGCGCAGCGAGTACAACCTCGAGCCTGAGCTCGAGCCCGCCGTCTTGGCTATGAGTCGTCAAGAGAGCGCCGAGAGGAACTCCCCTTTCGACCTGCACCTACAGGCCGTGTACGAGGGGAACGCAGACGACGGACTGCAGTTCTTCGAGTCGCACGGCTACTACGACATCAGCGACGCCAACACGGTGGAGATGTTCCGCCAGAACTTCGGCCTTGGGGAAGGATTCTGGCTGGGAAGAGAGGAGGACGACCTGGTGTTCGATACTCCTATCCCCGCTGTCTACCCGTTCGGATCTCAGCAGCAGATCATGAGCTCCAGAAATCTACTCCAGCGTGGACGTACGAACTCGGGCAGGTTCACTTTGCTGGATGACGAAGGCAACGAGGTGGACGAACACACACTCTGGGAACTGGAACGTGAGGACAGACTGAAGGCTAAGAGTCTTGAGCTCGACGACGACGACCTCGCTGAACTTGCCCACGATGAAGTCGTAATGGTACAAGCTATCACGTTCATTCGCTCCGAGAAGATCCAATTGCAACAGTTCTTCTTGCAGGCTTTCCAGGAGGAGCAAGCCCGAACAGCTCACATTCCTGGTCCTGTACTGAGGCAGCCACAGCGGACGGAACTACCGCCACCCATGCCTCCTGCAGATCTGGAACTACCGCCCTACTGCGGCTATGTGAACCTCCTGAAAGATACGATCCCTTTCTTGATGCGCAGCTGGCACAAGCGCTGGTTCTACCTGGACTTCCAGGCGGGCGTAGTGCTCATGTACAAGCGCAGCTACTGGAAGAGTCCACGTGGAGTCATTGACTTGCGTAATGTGGCCCACATCGAAAAAATGAGCCAAGGAGACTTCCGCATTGAGTTCCACGACACTGGCGCTGACGCTCCGGCGATGATGCTCATGCGTTCGAAGACCCCCGAGGAGGCGGAGCTGTGGGTGAATTTGATGCGTTTCACCAAACAGGCGTCACATGGGGCACCTCGTCTCACCAACACAATCATGGACAACACTAAGGCGCTAATGAAGAAGACTAACAAGAAGAACCAGGTGGATATCCTTGCACAGCTGTTGCAGAACTCAGCTAACAATGCGCCCTCGAGCAACCTCCGAGCAATCGCGCAGGCCTCGGCAGTCGCAGCATCGGCTGTCTCCAGACGCAATAGCAAACCCAACAGACACCACAATGCGCTCACGGCATAAGATCGTGACGCAAAACTTACACACAAATGGTGGGAACTCACATCAGATGACCAAGACGAGAAAAAAGCGAAAGACAGAGAAAACTGCCAAGGGTGTTTAAAACTCCGTCCAGAAAAAAACACAAGCACGCAGGAGCTCTCTATCTATTTCCCGTTCCAAGTGTACAAGAGCTTCCAGCGTACTGCCTCGACATGTTCATAGCCCAACCCATTCACCCCACAACCAACTCGACGAGCCTGCGATTCATCGTGGACTTTGTCATCTTTGCAGTAACAAGGGAAAAATACAATATTTTCTGTAGCTGTACGAATGTTTTATTCATTTTGCGTTTTTTCTAATTGCTCGAAGATTTTTACACCCCGACATTTGGACGTTGTGGCAGGCAGAAATTATAGAAGCTATTCTTGGCAAAGCTTGTCGTCTTGCGCCAACTGCACGGCACAGCCTTGTACCCTTCCAGCGCTACAGTTTGGTGCTGGATTGTGGCCAGATCCTCGTCGCCTGTATAGTGCGGGTCCAGGGTGAGGAAGGCGCAGACTCCAGCGTCAGGATCGTAGTCTACACCCAGCAGAGTGAACGCCAACTGACCTCCACCCATCATGACAGGCGTTCCCTGCGTCTCGAAGTGATACAACAGCTCTCGTGCTACATCAGGCAGTTGAGCACCGCTAGAGACGCTGAGTGAGCGGAATGTCACGCCAAACAGCTCGTCCAGGACGTAGCCAACTTCCAGACTACCGATCCACTCTGTCGAGCCTTGGAAACGCGCAGGTTTGTCTCCAATCTTGACCAAAGCACTCTGAATTTGCTCGTGCGAGAGGAATCGCTGCTGTGTGTAGTGCTGGACAAACAGCCAGGACGCCAGTGTCTGCAGCGATCGGTACGCACAGCCCCAGCCTTTGTCGTTCATACCTTGCTGGAGGTAGTGATAGTAGCCATAGGAACCATCCACCAAAGCTGACTGACAGTGCTCGCCTACACCGGAGCTAGGGATGCCTTCGTGCACGTTATAGAGCACATCGCTTGAAGAGAGCCACTCGCTTTGCTGAGCCAATGAGCATCCACGAGACACGCGGAAAAGAGGCTGGTCCAAAGGCTGGAAGAACGCGCGGTGCAAACTTTCGAGCGTCTTCACGTCGTCCAAACTCTCATCGCTGTGGCAGTCGGGGCTTGTCCCGCACGACGTTACCGTTAATGGAAACGCCGCTCCAACCAGTGGGAACTGGTGTGCTGTCACAGAAGTTACCGCCTCTGGGGCATCTTTAAGCCTGTTAGCAACCTCCGTCAATTGTTCGTGAACTTGTTGACGGAGCAATGCCAACGCCGATTCTACTGGTGAGTCCACTGGGACCACAACAAACGCATCACAATGAGCATGAAAGCGCTGGTGAGGTCTCTTGGAGGTAGAAGGCGCTGGAATCGTAACCACGGGAGCAGCAACGTCGACAGTAGAATCTAACGGGGAAAGCATGACCAGCACATCGAAATTTGCAATGTCGCTGTACTCCAACGACGGCAATAAGCCCAGCTTGTCCTCCTCTTCTCCACTTTGCTTCGAGTATGTCTTTTTGGCTCCCTTCTTCTGTTTCTTACCGTTCTTCTTCTTCTCTCCAGCGTCTTCACTGTCATCCACTTCCGGTAAAATCCGTTCTAATGCCACAGCCTTAGAATTGGAAGCCACGACGTCTTCTCCACGTCCATTAAGCACACAGAAGTTCCTGCCTTTCTTGCCGTGCGTCACACCAACTCGAACGTAGCAGTCTTCAGTGTCACGCGTAGCAGCCTTGTACTTCTCCAGCTGATGCAGCAACGCGCTCTTGTCTCCAATCACATGCAGATCCACTGCACAACGTAGTGGGGCAAACCCAACTGCACGATGGAAATCGCGAGCGTGCAGACATTGCACAACTTGCATCTCCACCTTCAACGCCTTCCCGTCCTTGCAGTAAAACATACTCGGAGTGTGTGTAGCTAACACATACACCAACACAATTGATCCATCATCTTTATCTCCTGCGGTTTGCAGTGCAACAGACTCTGCGTATCATAGCAAATTTAATAATTGGTTAGCGTCTTGGTAAAAAGTGCCAACTATCAGTAGCTTGCAGCATACCAAGCTGGTTTTCATCTTCTGAAGCTTCTCCACGGACAGCTACAAAGCTTCCAATACGGCCAATGCCACCTGGCAGATTACGCACGAAGGAATGGCCATCGGCGTCTTCTGGCGAAAGGCGCAGCAAGCCCCAGACTGCGACCTGCTGTGTGACCAACGCGTCATCTCCACTGGCCTTAACACCACGTTGTGTGCCCAAAATCGCCCCACGTGTCAGTTCCGAATAAGGCGCAACATTGTCTGCTTCCTCAGCCTCGTCGGGCGTGGCGAAGCGCCGCAGTGAGCGGAGCAATGGTGCTGGGAAGAAGCCCTGCATCGTAGCTTGGATACTGGACCTGGATAAAGCTTTTCTGGTGTGCGATAGGCTGAAATTTAATGTAATTTGATCAATGATACAGTACATGTACTATTTCACGTTTTATCCAATGGGACAGACACTGCTCGTCTGTTCGCTGTCCAATCGTATGGACCCACTCCTTCCAAAAGCGATCGCTACGTGACCGCCGGATTCAAGAGATGTGGCGGAAGCGATCGCTTTGGAAGGGGGAGAATATCGTGTTTGCGCTGAATGGCGCCTCACTATACTGTACCTCCGGTTAGACGCTTTATCCCGAGGGGGAGTCCAGGTCTTTGCACAGACACACAACAGAAATACCGCCGTGGACCGCTGGTCGGCAGAGGGAGATTCGCGTGCCCGAAGACGCGACTCGGCTCAGTTTCGAGGCTTCTTCGGCGGTTGCCACTCCAGCGCGAAATTATACGAGATCAGGGCCTTTTGCCCGATATAAACTCCCCCTCTCGCAAAACCGCGGAGTCTCAAGTGGCAAAACCTAAACTCCACTTAACGTGCGCAAACCTACCAACCCCCGCAGTGTCTAACGGTTCAAGGCAACAAAAAGACTCTCACAGTTGATCAAGGCCACGATGCCCATGATCTACCGTCGTAACCGGGGCCTCTCGCCCACGCGGGAACTGGCCGACGTCACGCGGGGCGTGAAACCCATGGGGTTCGACACAGACGCGTCTCTTCTGGGCCGCACAAGACGCTGGTGGCGTGGACGCAGCGTGCTCTTAGCGTCTCAACGAGTGTACCAGACCATGTGGCTCGCTGTGCTCGTCTACGCGTTCCTCGGTCTCCCAGTATTAGGTCGCGTGCTGAACTTCGCTCGCTTTGTACATCGCTTCCCAGCGCCCAAGATATTGCAAGGACTCGTAGTAGGGATGATGCAGGACGTGGCAATCTTCCTGCAGGCCTCGACATGTATCTGTCTCGTCAAGGTTTCATTCGACTCGGATAATTTCACTCCACAAGGCCTCGTAGCTGCCAATAACGCACGGAGCTTCCCTAATAGTGGGTTTCTGCGGGAGAAAAGCAGCAGTGCCAGGTTTCTACCAGTTTATATGCCAGTATTGGCCAATGAGTACGACCTCAGGGACGAAGGCATGGAAGCGCTGGCCTCCGGAGTCGCTACGAACCACCGGACGCTGCTGAGTTTAGGAGCTGCAGCCAACCGCCCAGCGCTCGTGGCGAGAATCAAGAGAGCACTGCACTCGCTGGTGATTCTGACGTTATTGCAGCTGATTCTGGTGGCTGCGACGATCGCCAGCGTCGCGGATTTTTGCCTGCAGGTGACGATGCACCCGCGACTGAACCGCGCGTTTGTAAATATCTTTTTCAACTACATGAAGCAGTTCACGGCGTCGCTGACGGACGAGGAAGTGATGACGAGGACAGTGGTGGGGTCCTGGGCTGTGTATTTCGTGCTAATGGCTGCGTTAACGTATGGATTTTACACTGGACGGCTGCCACTAGCGTCGGATTTCCTGCGACTGCCCAGTGCTCTTTGCTGTTGCTTCGATCGTCGCTATAGTGTACGGAAGGACTCGATGAACTCGACGGTATCAACAACATCGGGGTCGTACGTAAGTAACTTGTTCGCGTCGTATTGGCATCGAGCAGGGAAGCCGATTCGCAGTCGGAGACGGAGTAGCCAGGGTTACAGTCACTTACCAGGTGGAGGCGCTAGTGGATGCGCTAGTGGATACGCTGCAGCCATTGCGTCGGGCTCGTCGCTGTGCTCCACGGGTTATGGCTCGTACACCAAGTCGGGTCCTCTGACAATCCTGGGTCGATGTATTGTTGCAAGTCTGTTGATGACTGGAGCTGCTCTGTCAGCTTCGCTGCTGATCGATGGTAAAGGAGGCGTGGATATGAAGCTCATGAACAACGCCATGTTTACGCTGCAGGCAGAGCAGTTCTTCTATCATCCTACGAAGATTCATCGCGAAGAGATCAACTGCACCACAGCTAGTAGCGCGTTACGGTCGACTCTAGGGGTGTCAGAGCAGTACGAACTGGACAATTTAGGCAACGATGACCACTGCGCTTTGCTGTGGCGGAAAACTACAGGGTATGAAGGCGACAACATCTTCGATCTGGATCTCAACGTGACAAGTGCAGGTCATGAGGTAAAGGAGAACTCTACAGCCAATGCCAGCGCTGGATCGGTAGAGAAACCGACCAAAGCTCAGCCCAACATCATCGTCATCAACATGGAATCCTGGAGGCATCTGGACGTCGGTGCACTGGGTGGAGCTGCCAAGAAGGAGACGACGGGGAAGAGCGCCACTCCGCAGTTCGATGAGCTGGCCAAGACCGGCGTGCTCTACAGCAAGCACTACACTCAGTGCGTCCAAACCACACGTACGCTATTGACGACGCTGTTCGGTATGCTGCCATCCTGTACGGAGACGACTGCACTTAAGCAGTACAGTACGACGCTGAATGTGCGTGGCCTTCCCCAATTTCTCAAGCAACGCGGCTACTTTAACCTCTTCTGGAGTGCCGTGGACCTCACGTGGGAGTACTGGGACAAGTTTCTGCTGAAAAACGGCTTCGACAAGCTCGTGGACGACCGCAAGATCCGCAAGATGCTGCACGAGACGCGCAACTACAAGAACACGCCCGATGATCACTTTTCCTGGGGAATGCACGACCACTTGTCGTTCGAGATGCTGTTGTACGCCATCGAGGCGGCCCACAACGCTAGTGTGAACTCGACTGAAGCCTCAGCTGTGGCAGATGCGTCGTCGTTAGCTTCCAGCGCTGACGATGCGCTGCTTGAGACGTCCACCAACACGACAGAAGATGCCGTCAAAGTCCCGGAGGCTGCAGCTAAAGGAAGACACTACCGCGCCAACCACTCTACTGCCAATGAAGCGTCAACTGCGACGTCTTCGACCAAGGATCCGTCGACTACGAAGGCTGCCAAGCCGCCGCTGCCCGGCTGGGAAGGACTGCAGACGCCGTACTTTATCGACATGTACAGTATTACGAGCCACAATCCGTGGGCACTGCCGAATTTCTACGACGTGCCAGATCTCTCTGGGCTGTACACGCGCTACAACAAGAAATATCTGGACTCGATGTACTTTTCGGATGAAATGCTGGGCGACTTTATCGCTGCGTTGCGTGCCAAGGGACTGATGAAGAACACGATTGTCATCATTGAAGGAGACCACGGCTACGGTCGTCTGGAGCACGACAACAACCCGTCCATTGCTGACTCGGGGGTGTGGGATGAGGCGTCCAGAGTGCCTTTCCTTCTGCTAGCCGACGATTTCCTTCAAGACGAGGACAAGGGCACAGTGGTGGACCAGTTGACCATGCAGTCGGACCTCATGGCTACAATAGCAGACATCCTGGGCGTGACGCTAGAGGAGCCTTTGTACCAACATGGCTACGGCCACTCGATGAAGCGCCGTCGTGTCCAGCCAGAGGCTCAGAAGGAAGCGCAAGCACTAGCAGCGCAGACAGTCAAGGACAAGGATGCAGAAGTGAAGGACTCGGAGGCTGAAGCGTTAGCAGCTGAGGCTCGGGAAAGCTCCGAAGAACGACGCGTCGTCCTGTGTAACCCGTTCAACGGCATGAGCAAGGGCGTTCGCACCGAGGAGCTCAAGTATATCTTCCATCCGGATGGCTCCTACAACGTGTTCGAGCCTGCGATCGACCCAGCAGAGAAGAAGCCGCTGCGAACAGGATTCGACGTGGAGGAGATGGACGACGCCACGCGCGACGTGTTCGAGTACGTGACGAAGGCGGTGGATCTGAATCAATTCCTCTTCGAAGCCAATCGGTTCATGACGCCACTGCCCGCGCCCGTATCATCAGCCCCGGAAGACATGGAAGCGAAATACAACCGAATCAGGAGATCTCACGCACAGAACGTGACGATGGAGAAGAACCACGTCTCGGAAGAGCGGGTCGAGCCCAAGCAGCCACGCGGCCCACCAGCACCCGTGAACGTGCTAGATTAGACACTACCAGATTATGATGCAGATACGGAAGTCTGGACGACACTGTAGTTTTTATTAGGAACAAGCAACAAGAAATGCAACAGTATTTGATCGCGAGAATACTTTAAGATGCTCGTCGGTACCAAAACTTGCTACCAGCCTAATTTGTTTTGATTATTTCAGCCAATCGAATTGTTTCAACCAATCTCTTTATCTGGTCCAGATTCTGGTGTCATCATAGTGCAATTTTTAAGGAGTTGCGCATAGCGCACTCATCAGCAGAGATCGACGGGCGCTGGGGCTTTCTAGCTCCATGGTGCGAAGTGCTAAACGGGCGGCTGGTCTACCAGAACTTTTCCTATGACCTGGACGTTTGGGATCGCCGCAAATTCAGCATCGCTGTCAAGTTAGACGACGATGAACTAGAGACCGACCTAACCAGTTTGGAGAAGGTTCGAGAGGCGTTGGCCTTATTGGCAGCGGTGGCTCACGTGGATGATACAGCAGCTAAGTATCTTCTGGACAACTACTGCAATGTGAAAGAGGATTTTTTCGGTGAGAGAGTGTAAGGCATTTTCCCACTTAATTAGGGAAATTCGGGAACGTGCGTGGGTTTCAGCTGGTGGAATTGTGCGGAACGAAGCAGAGGAAGCGTCCACGTGACGAATACACTGCAGCTCTGAAGAAGATCGCTGTTCTTAGCAGCAATTTGAGCCCAGACGGACCGGGTGTTGATATCCAAGTTCCTATTCAGCTGTATGTCGTGCTGGGATTTAATGGTGGAACAATTGGTGAATTTAAGGACATCGTAGCGGCTGAAAGACAGATTCGAGAACGATGGGGCACGTACGAGAGGCGCAACCAACAGAGAGAAGTGGAGCCCGGTTCATTACGGTGTACACTATTGCTGGAGCCGATGATGGTCGAACTTGAGAGGAAGATCAGCTCTGCAATGGTGAACGCCATCGACCATGCGGCTGCAAACAACGTGCTGTTTTCTACGTTTGTCCTCATTTTTCATTTTGAAGAAAAACTGATGGCAAAGCAACGGACGCTCAAGAAGAAATTCGCTCAGTTGATGACTGCTGTCTTGAATTCGACTCGACGGAGTAATGAGAATTACACCACAGAGTGCTGCTTGGCGCCTGAAGTCTTAAACTCTCGCCATCATGGACGGGTTCGGCTGGTATGTATGGACGATGAAATGCTCTTAGCCCAGTTCGAGTCTCTGTGTTCCGCACTAGTAAGAAATTGCACGATCAAAGACCTCTCAATTGGTCTAGAGTCCGGACAACGATAGAGAAAGCAGACACTGGTGGAGATGGCTGGCTTACGGTCTTTTCTCTCACTGCGCCCGTAAGCAGTCCACGCTACAGCATCTGGTTCTAGAATCTATTACCCACTTGACTGTTGAAGACGTCGATAACTTTGCCGCTGTCCTGTCGTCTCCTCATCCAGAAGAATCACTCATTGGGAGTCCTCGTGGGCTGATTGATGAAAGAGACGGGACACTTAGAAAGCGTGCTCCTATTCGCTGGCAGTTTGATGAACAAGGCCAATACATTGGGGACTCCGGTCCGCTAGTTTTTGATTCCCCTGTGCCGTTCGTTCGGGAATTCAGCGATGATAGAGAGAGTAAGTGGGTTAACGCAATGATTCCTGGTTGTGGGAGGTGCCAGGTTCGACGCAAGGATTTGGATTTTGCTTGTGATACTGATGAGTCGGATGACACTGAACCACGCGGTATAACGTCTCTGAAAATTGGTTTCACGGCGGACAGTGAAGTGGCTGATGGTCTACCCAATTTATTAGCGACTGTGGGGACCCCTTTGAAGTTGTTAACACTTGAAGGGCGACGAGAACTGCTTGGCGATGACTTATTTCTTGAGAGCTGCCCCAATCTCTTGGAGTTGAGGCTCAGTGGGTCCGTTGTGGACGCTCGCATTGACTTCCGAGACTATCGAGCTAGCAATGGTAATGCCAGGCTCCCGTCTATCTCGTGTAATTGGCAAGACGTATCTACACTATCGCGAATTAATGGACCCCGACAATCTCCTTACCAAGTGACTGCGTGAGGTTCTTGGCAACTAAGTGGTTCCCAGGAGCGATTCCTCGTGGATATGACGCTTCACACTATGAAGCAGATCTGGTGGCGCTTTTGCAGATGCTTGACATCAATCGTTCATTGGAGCTAGTGGACGTCGTCGTACCAGACGTGTACGCAAGCTATGCCAGCAAGTTTACGAGGTTTCATCTGCAGCCGATCGATCGATCACTACAGCTTCCAGTTGAAGTCAAGATCGCGTTTGTTAGTGTGGTAGAGCACGGAAAAATAGTGAAAGCGGGTAGAAAGAGAACTCACGAGGCGTCAGTTTCGCACAGTCCGATGTGTAAGCTGGACCAGTTGATGCTGAGCAAGGTCTTTGAGTTCGCGGTTCCTCCAGTTCTCAGACAAGTCTTCTTCCGTTCGGAACGACAATGGAGGCCTCCTGGATGGATCGATGGTGATTATTGAAATGGTAATGGGGTAGGATTTTTGGATTGACTCGGTAAGAAACACGCAAATATTCTTCAAAACGTGGATGGAGTCCATAATTTCTTTGTGGTACATGTATGTATAGTAGATAGATGTGCTGCTTACAGGCAAGTGAATATCTTAAAATTATTTTTGTTAGACATCACTTTGTTGGGAACGAACGCATGCGCTGACCATTCACTTGTTTGTGCGTAGTGATCGACTTTATTTACCTGCCAAGACATTGTACAGTACGTGCATACCGGTATTGCCAGTGGTACCAGCACGTTAGTTCAACCAGAGGCAGGAACCAGCAACGACGCAAGTAAATACGCAAAAGAGTTCCGGGAAGTCAGAGAGACGCTCGCTGGTCATTCTTTAATAAATATTCTCGTGCTTCGCACTCGCTTTTGAGCCCCACGTAGCCCGTATCCTGACGTCGAGCTGTCTTGAAATCCTAAGGTCCTGTTTCCCAATTACGTCTAATCCACACTAGCACATAGGTACAAAATAATACTTGGCCCACCGCCAGCCCATCTTCAGCTTCCCTGCTGGCTGTTAACTACTGGGTGTTAACGCTGTGTCGCTCTTAGACGAGGCAGAGCCACACGGACCACCAGCACCACTTATTGACATCTCCTTGCAGCTCAACTACGCTTCAGACTCTCTTAGACCTTAGCAGTCCTGGCCACAGGTTGATCGAAACTCCCGTCTGATTAGAAACACACACAGCGTCAGACCCTAATTACACTACCAGTAACTGCGAACCACAGAAGAACGCACAGGCGATGACGGAGAAGGAGCTTAACCGCAGTGAGTCCCTGCGCGCCGACATTATCGAGTCATTCTCCGACTCCTAAATAGCAGTACAATAAACGCAACAGTCAGCCCTCCTTTCACTAAATGCTTAAGACTTGACTTCATACGCGTCCGCTTTCGTGCCTCTCTTCGGGTATGGGCGATAGCAGAATAGGTTTAAGGCTGGGCCAGTTAAATCCCAGCTCGTCCTCCGTGAGTACGGGTGCTGGCTCGTAGCCCAGCCAACGTGCCTGTGAGCGCCGCACGGCCTTGCGATACTGCACCATGCGGTACATCCACAGCGCCAGCAGTGCCAACGCTGTGACTCCTAGAAGAGCCAACGCCAGCTCTGCTACGCCCAGCTCCATGCTCCTCGACGGCGCTTGCCGTCTGCCTCGAAAGTGAAGGAACACCGTGTCCAGTCGGGAGTCGCAGGCCGCTCACGTACACGACCTGACACGGACTGGGGATATTGGAGACTGATTAGAGCTGCTGGGTCTGTGCAATTTGCTGAGATGGTGTAACTTACATTAGCTTAGGACTTTCCTAACATTTGAATGGCATGTTCTAAATATAGTACATGTACTTTGATAAATGAGAAAATACGGTAAACACATTCCGAAAATAATGGATAGGATGGTTAACCCTTGGAACTCGAAAATGATGATGACGCTGGCTTGTCCCATGTACTTCAGTGTGGAGGGTATTGACGAGGTGCCTTCAACACGTACCACGTTGCCATAGTGTCATCAATGCGAATCCCACGTACACATTGCTCATACAAGCAAACGATCAAAGAGTGGCTCTGGTATCATGGTTCATCATCATCTGATGCCTCGACGAGGACAAAGTCTGTGGGAGCCGTCTCCGCTGCAGCCTCTGCTACTCCGTTGCTAACCTGTTCGTGTGAATCCAGCTTGGCCTGCAAACTCCGTTGGACCATCCGTGCTTCCTGTGCTTCCTGCACTAGCGCTGCAAGGTTCACTTGCGAGTACGGCTGCAAGCGCTTGACCTCCTGTACCAGCATCTTCTTGTGGGTCCGCAGCGTGCGGTTCTGCTTCTCCAGCTCCTCTAGGTGTGCCGCTTGCTCGACATGCTTTTCGCGCCACGAAGACGCCTCGACCTGGGACGCAGCCAGCTGAGTCTCGAGCTCCATGTTCTCCACGGACCGCCACAGACACTGCTCTTGGAAACCAGCGCATAGTTTCTGCACGCGCTCCAGCTCGCTAGATGGCGGTCCCTCCGGTTGCGTGCCCGGTATCGCAGTGGGTGGTGCCGCAGCTGAGTCTGTTGTGTTGTTTGTGACCTGGATTGACGCCTTATCACCCACCGACGAGCATTCGAGTTGTGTGATGGTCTCCAAATTGGCCTTGTAGATCTCGTCGGCAATCTGGACGCGGTCGAGCGCACTCTTCAGCTCCTTCTTAGTGGCTGTGAGACTCTCTTCAAGGTGCATCTATCATACAACGACAATTGAGTCAAACGTCTACGACACAGGTGACTAACAGTACATTACATGTACTTACCACTTGCGCCTCGAGTTGATGCGTGCGTTCTTCCAGCACAGCGGTCTCAATCTGGGAATCCTTTTCGGAGGCTTCATACGCGAATTTATGATCGTACTCACTATCTTCACCGAGTTCCACGTCAGTTTCGTCACTTCCCCATTCGGGAAGATCCTCCATCGACGTGATCTCTGAAGCACTCACGTGGTCGTATAGCCACTCGGCCGTATCAACAGCATTCAACCCATGTGCGATTTCCAGTACTTTACTCGCACTAGTCAGCGGGACTACCTGCACCTGGAACTGCAGTGGCTTTGACACCACGCTACTCATATCCACATTCTCCCATTGCAGCGTCACGACCCCATTCTTCTCAGCCACAAAGTGTCCATATATAAAGTCGCCGTCCTCTTCACCTTCCTTGAAGTCGCAGTGCGTTCTGTAGTAAACCACGTCCTTCTCCTCTTTACTCTCAGCCACCTCGACACTTTTGACACTGTACGGGTCGATATCACCCTGTTCACCTTCATGACCCGAGAACTCTGCACTGAATACTATTCCCGAGACTTGGGACGTGAACTTCCAGAGCACAATCTGCTTCTCTTCGACACTCACCTGGTGTTCTACCGAACAGCCCGCAGCTACCCTTTCCTTCATCAGCTCAGTTCTCTGAGTACTAATTGCCGTCTGCACTGCGTCTCTGTAGCTCTGCCCTGCCGTCTCATGAGTTGTCAATAGATTTCCTTTCAAGAATGTCTTGAGAGCTGTAGACGCCGCCAGCAGCTCGGGATCCGCCACTAATTGACGGATAAAATCCTCCAACGCGATTGAAAATCGAGCCCCAAGCTGCTTCGATGGACAAAAGCTCGGCTTTGAGCTGCAATACGCCTCAATAGCCGGGAGAACTGATGCGATGCGTTGAGACTTCTTTGTTTCAAGCTGCAACTGGCGCTCCAAGTGCTGGAAATCGCGCGGCGTCCGCTCCAGAAGACGAAAGTGACCGTCGTGGTGCAGTAACAGAAGTGCTACGGCGTTCGGAGACGGAGAGGGCGCCGCCTTCACTGCCAAATCAAGCACCATTTCTAGGAAGAAAGTTTTTTTTCGTAGCCTCGATTGCACCGAACACAATTTGTACGACCTAAACTAATATTTTTGTTTGCATACAAATACTGTTATATTATAAAGTTTCTTTTGTAAAATATACAAAGATAAATAGTAAAATATGCCAAGATCAGGAATGAATACTATTAATATACACTGCGCGACAAAACTTTTGGGACACTGTTTATGGTCATGACATTAAGAAACAATAAAAAAAAAATTCCATGCTTGGTCTCGAAAAAAAATCTACTTGTTGCAGCACAATCGACTACCACTATTAGTGGTAGACAGAGCATCACTAAGACTGTTTTGTTGATGATCCGTGTTTATACCGGCTCAATTCATAACCAATGGGTGCCTTCCAAAACTATCATTAAACGGTTTAATCAGTAGGGGTAGGCGCATTAAAGGGGTTATTAAAATCTGGATTAAACGGGAATTGTTTGGTTAGACCAAAAAGTAGTCTCACCAAACAATTAGTTTAATCGCCTTTTATCGCGGATAAAAGACCCCTCAAGTAGCAACCGAATTAAAACTAACGTCTTGGTTTAGATATGAGCTTAAACGGCACCTTTAAATGGGAAACAGTATTTGATTAAAGTTCGCCATCTTCAACGGGTCTCCCTTGTTGTCGCACGCATACAAGTCCAGTTCGGCTCTCATTTTATGTTTCAAGGCCCCCGCGGCAAAGTTGTAAATCTGGCATCATTTCCTACAGAGGCGTCAGGTAATTGAAGCGATATCTAGCTGGAGTTCTCTCAATAATGTGTCGTTAATACTAACCTTCCATGTAATCGCTGAAGCAGAGAGGGGTGGTGCTTGCCTTCGACGCGATCAGTCAACATCTTCTATCTGGAAGCCATTACCGGTTTGTATATAGCATGCCTTAGCCTCGTTTACTTTAGTCATGACACAGCTTCATATGCGAACGTAGGTGGCTTTCTGGACAAAAGAAGATCAAGATCGGTTACTCGTCCCGTGCGGCATATCCCAACTTCGTCGAGGCTGGCAACGATCGCTGGAAAAATAGTAAGTTACTTTGTCGTACATTTATTAAAAACCGGATTGAATACTTAGACTTTCTATCGTTATACAGGAGCTGTATCCAGTACGACTTCGAACGAGATCATGTCTCCCCGCAAGTCGCATTCGATTATCGGTCCAAGAACCAAACAGCACAAGAATGGACCATCTTCCAAAGATAACCCGCCATTGACTTCTCGTCCAAAAACTGTAGCCAGCTACCCACTCGTTGTAGGGCGGCGACTATGCAAATCGAGTCGCTAAGCAGTTTCAAGTTGTCAAGAGAGGATGACGCCGAGGCAGCCGATTGTGACTCGTCGGTACAACCGATTGCAGGTACCCTTGATGCACCAATAGATCAGGTGAGCTCCGACTCGTCTCTAATGGAGATCTGGTCACCAAGGCGTCCCGTATCACCTCCTTACGGTCTGAGGAATTCCGCGCATCCGTCTAAAACGAGCAGTGAAGGTACACATCGGCGTACGCGGTCATCTCAATAGGATCCGTGGACACCAAGGTCGGAAGTGTCTACCGTTGTGGGATGCTCGCCTCGGCGTGTTATCACACCCGTTTCCAGTTGGACTCCAAGTCCCAATCGAACCGAGAAAGGAGGGGGGTTGCGTTTCCCTCGCACACCCGATGGGGAGATCCCAGCGTGGTTCGCCGATGCCTATGAGTCTGATGGATACAACTCCGAGGCTTTGGAGCTGATAAAGGGACTCCAGCCTCCTGGGTAAAAAAATACGGGAAGTCCACAGACCTCGAATGAGAACAATTCACACGACTCTGACGTCGAACGCCCCTCCAGTCATGACGACGAATGGATTGCCGAGGACTGGCCCCGTGGAGTTACGTTGCTGACAAATCAGCACAATCCTCGCCCATTACGTTTCTCGTTTGTGGATATCGGTGAAAATGATGGAGCTGGTTGCGGCTGTGAGGAGCGTTGTAACGCAATACGTGTCTTAACGCAAAGGAAGGTCGCTTTTGCATGGCTCACAACTGCACTTTGTTGGAACGTGCGATAATGGCCTACAAGAGAGTTCAGCACTTGCAACCGCTAGATCTACAAGTACTGGTTTGCGAGGAATCGTGACAACTGCCGATATCGCAGCAGGGGTAGTTATCGGTGAATACTTGGGTCATGTGCAGATATTTAGACCACCGGGTCTTAACGGCCCTGTCAATGATGGCTTTAGAATGCATTTAAAAACGCAGACGAAAAGCGGGCGTCATGCTGGAATTGATGCTGTGGCGATGGGAAGCAAGCTTCGACTGATGGACCACGCGTGCAACCCGTGCGCAAGATTTCATGAAGTTCAAACGGGCTATGACCTTACAGTTGTTGCCGTAGCCGTCCGTGACATACGTGCAGGAGAGCAAGTCACGGTCTCGTACGGGAATACACTTTGGTTTGTTTGCAGGTGCGGTTGGCCGGGATGCCAACATCCAGCATCTTCCTGACATTCCATGCGTTCTCACCGGAGAGAGCCAGTGAGCACCAGGGATTACTTAGGTTCAGTATACAGCGAGTGTTTTTGCTTCTAATAGTAAAAAAAATTCAGTCATTTGCCTTATAGTACACTGCTGTCTATTTCTGTTTAGACAAGAGGCCTCTCATTCAGAATCTTTTGGCTGCACAACACTTCTCTCAAGAAATGTACACGACACCATGGCCGGGGTGCGTGAGAGCCGCAAGATATCTATATGTGGTTTAACTTCTAATATCGTTGATCTCATCAGCGTGGCAGACGTCAAGGATACGCAAATCATACAGTTTAAGAGCAAATGCTACTGTGCTCTATTGTCGCGGAGATCACCCCTCTAGGACGATGTGGGAACGCGTAGCGGCAGCGTACAATGCCGGCCGGCCGAGTGGGAACGCGTAGCGGCAGCGCACAATGCCGGCCGGCCGAGGAACAGCCTTGAGCGAGACTTTGAGTCTCTACGTCGTAAATTCAAGAGCCTGTATGTCAAGGCAAAGCCTTCAGGCAGCGGCGAGGTTCCCATGCGTCTCAGGCCGGTCGTGTGGGCTAAGGAGATCCAGATGGAGATAGAGGCAGCGGGAGGGGCTTAGACGTCGTACGATGGTCTGGACGAGGGCTAGGATGACCCGGATCTGCTTGAAGATGTGGAGAAAGCTACGGGCAATCGCGATGGAGGTGGAAACCGGTTTCGAGGACCGGATCGCGATGCAGACGGAGGTGCCGAGGGCTGGCGGAGGAGGCCCAGGTGCACCCCCAACTGGTACACCACACAACGGCGGAGGAGGCCCTGGTGTACCCCACAACGACGGAGGAGGCAATAACACAGGGAAGGTGACGGTAACAACGGCGAGGGTAACCCAACGGAGAGCCACGGGACCCCTCCTACCAACACTCCGGCTGACAATGACAGCGATGTCGGAGAGGGACGGGACGCAAGCGACGGTTTGGCCACGGCTTCGCAACATAGAGATCGATGTGAGGACTGAAGATGCGATAAGCCAGTATGCTCAGAGATCCCA
The DNA here is from genome assembly GCA_033557915.1 of Phytophthora tentaculata. Classification (NCBI taxonomy): domain Eukaryota; phylum Oomycota; class Peronosporomycetes; order Peronosporales; family Peronosporaceae; genus Phytophthora; species Phytophthora tentaculata. The sequence continues at coordinate 4,747,578 of JAUCEA010000020.1, read as the reverse complement.
GTCTTCGACGCCAAACACGCAGATGGCTGGGGTCGCGATGATGCGCAGAGGCCCCATACACGTTAATCTTGCAAACGACTACGACTTATCTGACGGAGGCTCTGCAAACGGTGGTGAAGAACGTAGCCCAAGGACTGCTATCGAGGCCGAGACCGGTAATGGGCGACCGAGTACATGTCGTCTCCCTGAACCAAACATACAATGGGGGCATCCGTTGAGGGAAAGTGCGCTACAAAGGAGCACTCCAACATCGAGAAACACTCTACTACCGAGGAATGGTCCATCATGTAGGAACAGTCCTGCGTTCACTAGAGGGGGAAGATCGGCAGGTCGTCCCCGTGGGTCTCGAAGCCAGCCAATTGCGTCTACATCCACTCCAGACGGACCCGTACTACAACGAAACCCTCGCAGAGCCCAGTTGGATGCTCGGGAACTGGACGACAAGCAGAACCTCAACGTCTCCAGCAATCGCTTAGGCGGGCAAGATCTCAGAGTGTTTAGAGACAACTTCGATGCTATGACGCACACAATGCTCAACAATAACGGAAAACCGGACTCATCGAGGTCTGACGGACCGCAGAACTCCGTGTTGTATGCAAAAGGAAAGAGGATACGTGCGAAGCAGCGAATGGACGAAATACGGAGCGAGCTTGACGAGTTTGAGAGCAATCAATTATCCCAGCACAACGAGATGATGCAGATGCTTCTTTTCTTCCAAAAGGATAGCGATAGACGCGCAGAAATGGAAGAAAGCCGACGTAGAGATGAAAGGGAGGAACGAATCGAGTCAGAAAAGTGAGAAAGACAAGAGAGGGAGCTACTGCGACGAGAAGAAGGTGAAAATGTAGAGAGAAGACGAGCCCAAGAACGCGAATTGCGTTTTTGAGCAGCGCAAGGTCGACTGCGCCCGCGAGGCGGCATTGGAACGCGATCGAGAGGAGAGCAAACGCCGCTTTGAAGAGAGGTTAGCGCTAGACCGCGAGGAGGCAAGACAGCGGCATGAACAAATGATGATGGTCCTTGCCAATATCCAGAAAAAGTAGATCAGTCAATAAAAATGGGCAACTACATTCAATCTTTCACAAACTCATGAGCGAAAGACTTAGACACTCAACTCTATCTTAGAAATTATCTTGTGTACCATGCATGAACGTGGTGCGGATCTGACTAACCTGCACAGTACGCACTCGATAATTAGCGAGTCTAAACAAATTATCTAGACGAAGTTTGCGTTTTTGCTTGTCGTACGGGAGCGGATGGAGGAGCCGTCGATACACCTTCTCGACTGAGCCCATCCCCCACTCGGCCGTCTGGCGCAGATAGGTTATAGCCTCCGACTTGCGTTGCGCCACCGCTCGTACAGAAGGAACGAGACGGCGAAGATTCCCGTCCTTAAGCGGGGTCATGATGCAACCTAACATATCCTCACTACAGGGAAACGCACTGTCGGCAATTACACCATACCGAGAATCGGGATTCAAATAGGGGTCGCGTAACCTCTCTCGAAATTGAAGGCTTGCATCGGAGTCATTCCAACTGCCCGGGCAGTTGTGTTTGCTCCATACTATCAGTCCGTCCGCGCTGAAACACAAAGTCCCAGTGACGAACACGGAGTGTAACCACCCATTATAATGAGCATTTTGTAGCTCACTCTTTGGGGGCTTCAGCACCTAGTATAAGCAAATTTTTAACACGAAACTTTGTCAGTTTATAATTTTTGGTATGAACATTAGTAAAAAGATAAGTGTCTTACTCGATAATTTTTACCGTCGAGGAAACCCCATGTAAACTGAAGGAGGGGCTCCCGAGCTGCTGAAAGCATTGCTAAGGCCTTCTGACTAGTCAGAGTTGGCCATACGATTCTGGCTGGAGAAAATCCGACTAGAGCGCGCCGCATGGCTTCCTCCGCATCATTGAGCACGCGACTCAATGTAGAATGTGGTAGGCAAAAATTTGCACACAGAGTTTTCATGCCCATTGTGCCCACGTAGAAAGCCATCAGCATTGCTAGCACCTGGTGGTGTTCCCGTAGCTTGCGAGGACGACCACCGCGGCGATTGTACGAAGTAATGGTATAGAATTCAGCGAAGCGAGACAGCAACTGACAAAACGAGTTTCTACATTGATCGAGACCGTGTAGTTTAGATTTACGACAGTTATTTTTAAAGACATGGTGAGTAGCTTTCCGGCAGAGACTTGTGACAGTGAGAAAGTTCTCGTCGTTGCCAAAGTACCATACGTACATCCAGGGGGCTACGGAGGGTTTCGGAAGACATCGGACAGTCATATAACGACGGATGCGTATCAAGCGCGCATGCTCGTGACGCATACGTTCCTCCTGCAGACGCCGCCGTAGATTCGTCAGAGTTGAAGTGGCCCGTGCCCGAGTTCGCGAAAGAGCTCTCAGCATACACAACCTCCTGGTATTCTACATATTGGCGTTGGGTGAAATATGAGGGACGAAGGGAACTGAATCCACGCGGCCTTGTGTAGCTGCTTGAAGCACCGCGCATGCCCGTTTGCACGAAGGAGTTGCTTCATGGCTGACAAACCTAAATCTAGAGGATTACAGAGATTTTTTTATAATTTTGTCCGTCGCAGAACTGTCATCTGACTTTAACCATCGTAGACTCAAGTTGTTTTTCTGTCCAGGGCACTTGTCACCGACCGGATTAAAAGTTTAATTATACGGTTTTGGACGTCGGTTTTCCGGACCTGTGTTTTATAGGGTTACACAGACAGGCGAAAAGTGATTAACAGGGGTATTAAACTGACCTTGATTAAACCGTTTTATGATAGTTTTGGAGGGCACCCAATGGGTGCCTTCCAAAACCCACATAAAAGGTCGCGCATTAAAGATTAATCACGGTGAATTGTTTGGTGAGACCACTTTTTGATCTCATCAAACAATTCTAATCCGACTTTTAAGTAGCAACGTGATAAAACACACGACTGAGCTTCACTATACCCGAAGGTCGTGTTCCAGCAACCGTTTTGATGCGAATTAAACCGATTTGTAAATTATTTTAAATTACCGATTAAACTGATTAAACCGTTTTATATGGGTTTTGGAAGGCACCCAATGGCCTATGCTAGACAGATAACCCGGGTTCTGCCTTAGTCCTAACTACTAGTAGTGTAATTGTATGGAAAACTCGATTGTGATTGTGATCAAAGGCTAGTGTTAGGCCACTGGTGTTTATTGGCCATCTAAGGTTGTCACTAGGCTAATTGCACATGTTCTTATACCAACTTAAGCAGTTATTATAGCTGTAAAGTTCCAAGTGTGCTCGCAATAAGGATGAATACGACGACAATCTCTCTTCTTGTCCTTTGAATGGCCGTTGTCGGTGGCCTGTATCACATTCCCATACTTTAATCAAGATAGTTTTTGCCCCAAAGTTTTGTCGCGGTCCAAAATCTATATAGTCGTATGCTAGCCTATCCTTAAACCGAGAAATCCAGCTCCGCGTCGTATGTCAGCAATAGAGCAATTTGACTGGATGAACATATCTAAATAGCACTGTTTAACTCTTCCTAGAAGGAAAGTTATGACCATAAACATGAGTGTCCCAAAAGTTTTGTCGCGCAGTGTACTAACTAATGCTGTGCCTTGCACGGGGAAGCTCTGGACTTTAACGTAGCTGAACTGGAGGAATATAATAAGTAGAAAGTGTAGCATAGTTGATTGCGAATTTGACCTACCCGCCAAACGAAAATTGTATGCTTTTTTATTAATTAACACAATACTCGCATTAACGCAGCACCTGCGCCTGCTTCGCAGCCGCAGCATCTGCTACAAAGAATGAAACACGCCCGCGGTCGCCTCTAATTTCGGTTACGATAGCAGTAGGCTACGTTTTCTGATCAATATTTTGTGCCGCTCTGGAGTTGTATACCGAGTGTTACTATACTAAGCGCGAAAGAGTCAGCAGCAAGCGTGCTAAGCAAGGTCTTGAGGAGTCCACAAGTGCGTCTTAGGCGTGCACCCATCAAAAACGGAGCCTCGCGGCTGCAACGTAATGTATTGCGATGCAAGTGAGCGATATGCATCGGGATGTGAAGCTCGTAGCTGTCTCCACCGCTTTTGCCGCGAGGATGCCTTGCGTATGGACTTCTTCTTGTCGAAGGGATTAAGGCACTAGTTAGCTATATTGTCCATCTTGGCAGCAAACCCCCAGATCAAGCGCTTCCAATCCTGATACACCGTGGAATCATCGCGTGAAGGCTCAACAGGAGCTTCGAACGGCCGCTGGTACTCTACCATCATAATATTCACTGCGGCTTTGGATTCTGCACGCTGGTTCCGTTCTTTCTTACCCTTCACGGTCTGCCATATACGATTTGTATACCAGTTAAGAAGGCATTCAGAAAGCGTGGTAGCTGTAGCGGGAGGTGGAACGACAGACTCGACTTCCATACACAACTGCGGCAAGCGCCTCGTTTCTTGGTGCTGGGGCCTGCAGCTTGGCTTGGACTTCTTCAATCCGCCCAAGCCTCTTGCTTATGCTCTAGAGCTTGTGCATGCATATTCTCCGGCGCTAATCCCAGCAGCGTATCGTGACCAGCGACGGCGTTACCGAGCTGTGCATGTTTGACTGTCTGCCAGTGTGCCTGCAAGTGAGCCCCCGCTAACAGCATGTCCTCACAGAAATGGAACAGCCCAAGCGCGAGTTCGTGGATGCGATTCCTCGCTGTAACCACACATATAGCATGATACGAATGCGCCTGATCTTGCGCTCTCCGTCGCAGTTCATACGCTTTCCAAGTGTATTAAGAGCAAAGCAAATGTGGCGTCAACAACATCCAAGGACACGTTGTAGCCAACATCTTGAAAGCCAAGGACATGACGGTACAATTCGTTTCGAAGGGTGACAAGCTGACCATACTCAAGTACTGGCAGCTGCTGCTTGAGGTCGTATGTCGTTGAAGTTACGACAGGTACGTCAGGAGCTTGGTATCCTGCTAACACTTTCGCTACGCTCTCATATTCTTTTGTGGTGTTCCGATGTAACTGTCTTCGTAAGAGACTCCGTCAGCCACGCTCCACGAGTGGAAATCCACTGTATAGCTAGCTTAGGCGATGCATTAGCGTATGCAGCAGCCCCACGACGGACCGAGCGGCTTGTCATGTTAGGCGTCGCCGTAGCTCTGAAAGCCGGAGGCATAGCCTTCAGGATGTCTCAGATCACCTCAGAAATGTATCCAGCTATATTTGGCCTCTTTCACTCCCTTGTGTGTGGTGGCTCGGAGCTGTCATGGTCTTCTTCTACCAGCTTATCCCAATAGAGGACGGCTTCCTCTTGTGCATACGGTTTGTTGCTGGAAGCTCGGCCTCCGCAAAATGTGAAGCCAGTTGAAACAGGTATTCGGAAGGTTCATAATAACAGATAAACAGCAGTGCAAATGCACGTATTGCTGCCATCGATCTAGGGCCTTGAAAACAGACACACCCTGTACTACGGAAGTCTTAATTCGCGCGATGTGTAGGAAAAGCCGCAATTAGTAGTTGCTTCTTTCGAGCAAAACAAGTACCCATGGATCTTCCAAATGTATGCAACATCACAGCAACAGTGCAGCACCATGTACTGACTTCAGCCTTGTAGATACGTACGTATTCGTAACTAGGTATCCCACAAGTACGCTCAAATCATTCACTGTGCATCCAGGAGCGTCGTTGGTTCGCACGTTGGCGCGTAGGTTGCGCTCTTCGATATAGCTACCCATGTTGTCACGAATTTTGGCAATTCTTTTAGAGTCAGTGAGCTAATGTAGCGCTCACGCAACAAATTCACCATTTACAAAAAATAGCCTGGCGCCGTAGTTTTGGTAGTAGTCCAACTGTAGCTCTTGCTTTTCTGCTCGTTTTAGTCTGTACGTATACTGAAAAGGCTGTTAGTAGTGAGTACATGTTTTGAGTTGGTACACTAGTTGCATCACTATGAGCTTTATGAATGCTGTCCAAGTCTACTTTGCATAATCCTATTGAACTGAGGAATTCCTCAAACATTTTTTCAGCCGCAATCTCTTGGGTTATAGTGTCAGCTAGGGTGTCAAGACCTTCCCATGCTCTCCTCATCATGACCTTGAGCTCGCTCACTAATCCAGAGTACCCTAGAGCGGCCGACTCCTTCTATATTTAATTGCGACGAGACATCTAGGAGAGAGAAGTCTGTTTCAGGTACAAACGATAATCTAGAAATGATATGGTGTATAATTCCGCGACGCACTCTTATTTAGGACGATTTTGAAAATAAGCTGGAAAGAGATAAAGACACCCCTAGTAGCTTGTGATTAGACATTTATTCACTTGGAGTCTCTCCTTTCTGATTGGTTGTGTGCGTAATAAGCTTAAAAGAGGGGTTGGGTCTCTGTACTAAAAGGACATATCATACAGTAATGGTTACAGACCTATTTTTAAGATACCCAGATGCTTTGCTTTTCTCACATCCAAATCGTAAATAGTCGGGATAAATATTATTTTGAGTAGTAGAGCAAATACGACTACTATTACTATTGCTTTGTAAAATTGATTCGATTAATAGAGAACTTTAGCACCGCGACCTTTGGAGCATCGACAATCTGGATAAAATCTGAATAAATGACGAAGATATTACAGATACATGTTCCAATACTTAGCTCCAGTGGAAAACCGAAGGGTCGCGTTGTTCCACTGGAATTTGTTTTGGAAATGCAATTCACGCTTTTTCTGACATTTGTTGTTCCAAGACCTCGAGTTAGTCCAGGAACTAAAGTTCTCTAATAATTTTTAAATGCCTCAGTTCGTAGAGCCTCGATAGTTCCGATATTACTACTAACGTTATCGGGTTTTCAGGCTACTACCAATGCCTATACTTGCCATCTGGGCCCTCATAGAGTGATCCCGGCCAATGAAACCGATCTGACTGGCCGGGCACATGGATGCGAAACTCAAGATCGCAATCACCGCCTCCGATTCGGGGCGAGGATCAAGTTTGATCTTCAGAAGCCTCGGTGTCCAACAGATACGCACTTAGTCTCGGAGTTGAAAGTTGTGTAGATTGTCTACTTGATAACACTACCGTAATACATTACATTACCAATCCCTAATCACGATATTACCAATCCCTGATCACGTGATATTGAATTATGATAATCCTTTTTCATAGGGGGCCCGGGACGCAGTCTTTATTGGATAAGAGTCGGCCATCGAACCTGACACCAATAACTGTTCTCTCTTTTTGTCCAATCAAATGCGTGTATTTCACATAAGTTTCATTGAAAACTTCATTTTACACGAGATATACCAATTCCAAACTCGATCTCGCTCAACATAGTTGATTTATATGTGCATTACATGACTAGGACTAGAGCTCTACTTAAGCTGTAGTCATTGCGCTCAACCATGTTCAACCTGGGGTTATCCTCATCAATATATTGATCCGGAGCTTGCTAGTGCACGCGAAGCTGCCCCCACTGTGGCTCTTGAGGTAGGGCGTCACATTCAGCTCGACGTCCTCCCTCGGCTCGTACTTTGTGATAACTAGAGATCCAAAGTGACTTGGCGTCCGTCCTGTTGATCTAGAAAGCTTAGCTAGGCTAGCAAAAGCTAGCGAGTCCTTTCCTCCGTCGACGGCCACACCAAACTTTCACGGACGTGGTCGCACACGCGCCACTATCTTGAGTAGCTTGGTTGTCACCTGGCCTACCCGCGTATGGGGAGTTGTTGCGCTTTTAAATAGCGCGAGTAGCCTCAAGGGCGCCGGGCGTAGTAGCAGAGCGTCAATCTACCAGTATTCAACGCCCAGGTCTCTAGTATGGGCAGGGTGCTGTCACACACCAGAATTTACACACCGCGTAGCGTGTACAAGTAGCACCATCGGGCTTCGAGTTGGACATATTGACGATCTTCTTGAGTACGTCGCCACTACCAGCGGCTCCTTAGTTGTACTCGCCCAGATCACAGCAGCCACATCGTTCAGCTTGCGCTTCATCTTGACATCTCCACGCAGAATGACGATACGGTCTAGCGCGGACGGCTTGGTCTCTTCGATACGCGCGCGAAAGCGATACCACTGCGTACTGATACTGTAGCATGGGCCACCGGTCTTCGGCACCCACACCAAATACTCAATTTTACCGTCAGTATAGTGACAACCATCGAACTGGCCACGATCGGCTTCATGTTCTTGCATCAGGAAGAACCATATTGAGCGATCGAGCAATACCCGCCAGGGCGGGCTCATTGAACTTGGTACCGTAGTCCGAGTAGGCCTGGTATGGGTGTCATTCGGGAAGCTGTAGGTCCGGGTGCCAGCAACGAGCGACGGTCAAGAGTACGCTCCTGCATGTCTTAAACGTGTGAGCTAAAAATTGCGGGCTCACTGCCAAAACCGCACAAGTAAAAGAGTTCACGTCGCGAGGAGTGTGCTCACATTTGTATCCACTGCGCGCACTGCTCACATACTTGGCATCGCACTCCTAAAACCCGTAGTTGCTCTTAGCTAAGGTTCCTCCAGTTTCACATCCATTTGCGCCTCTTCAGTCTCAAACACGTCCAATTGGGAATGTAGCTCACCAGCGGCCAGTTTCCTCCAATGGGGAAGCTGAGCCGTCAGAAAGCACCATACAGACGAACACCATACGTTTGTTGAAGACACCCAACGGGACTTACAGGAAGAGAGGCACCTGACTCCTTGAGAGCGAATTTGGCTGTGTTTGTATGCCTCGCCTTCCAGCTCAATCCTCACTGCGTTGTGGTTAACCTATTCCTTCCTACATGGTTGACTCCCAGCCAACACGAATCTTAATTGGCTCCTTACAACATCAGCTTCGCCAGAGCTGCACAGCAGGGATCGGCTCACCTAAACAAGTCTGCCGAGATTCCATGAGAGCTTCTGGATCTCCCACTCCCACTTGGTCCGTATACATGAAGCGTCCTTCATTGCACGCGACCACCAATACTAGGAGATCGCAGACTTCAACCTTTACCAGGAAGATTATTGATCCAACCAGGAGCCCAGCTCCGTCCGCATTCTTCCTAGTTAGTGTAGAGCTATAGCAGGCACGGCTTCAGCGTCGAACACTCACATCATCGTGTCGTTCCCGCGACAAGAGTACCTAAACCACCAGAGCTTGCACAACGTCCAACTTTGCTACTCTCAGGTGTGTCCCACTGTGAGATTCTTTGGAGAAAGAACCTTGAGTACCCTTCTGAATCGTGCAAACTTGACAACGCCCAGCGCCTTCGTCATGATGCCGTCCAACCATGTCGTTGGTTCCAGCATGTCGTACTTCCAATTCCTACCAACGAGATCTCGTGACACGTGATTCTTAATCTCAATATGTTCGGTTCGGCTGTGCTTGCCTGGTCGTGCCGCATGTTGATGGATGCCATGTTGCCGCCCAGCAACAACGGCGTCTTGTACTCCCACTGCAACTCATCACACAGTTGACGCACCCACTGTAGGTTCTTGATACCCTCGGCCATAGCAATGTACTCAGCTTCCGTGGTACTCTGAGCATTCAAACATTGCTTTCTCGAAGCGTACGAGATCACATCCCGTCAATCATAATCACGTAACCACTGGTACGCTTGCGATCATCAGGATCATTTGCATAACCTGCATCAGTGCACAGCACCAACGTAACCGTCTTGCCCTCACGAACGTTCATCACGAGCTTGTAGTCACACGTCGCTTTCAGATAACGCAGCACATAGAGAGCCAACTCATAACGCGTAACGTCGAACTTGGCAAGTTTTTTTTTCCAGGTTCCTCACCGCGTGAGCGATAGCAGGCCGTGCGCCCGAAACTAGGGAGACCAGGGCTCAAAACAACTCACGCTACGGCAACAGCGCGTCGCCCTCAGCAGGTTTACTCACTTGGAGTATCCCTGACGGCTCCGGCGACTTCGCGCCGCGACATCTTGCCGTATGACATTTTAGCATTAACTCCTTAATATAGGTGCGTCTTGAGGAGGCTTATGGTAGCTGCGTCGAGCATTCTCTGACCAACACTACCTTCAATTGCTGTTTTAAGGCTGCATTGGCGCTAAATAGCAAGATATGCGCGAAAGTTTAGGTGAAATTATTAGTTTCTGGGGGCGTTTGCGGTTCCACGTAGGGCCGAGCGCCCGAGCTCAATGACCCCCAGTAACTTGTTGGCGCTCGAAAAAAATAAGCTAAGCAATCTCTTTGTCTTATCGTACTTATTGCAAGATATAATCCAATAAAACACCGTAGAAGGTTCGCAAACTCGCAAACTCATATTTAGTTGAGCCTCCTAGTAGGATAAAAAACCTACTAGTATGCTCAATGGGGAGTAAATACTAAGTATGCAAATTATGTACAGGTTGAGTAAAATGGTGAGATTTAAATGGAATTTGCCCTGCTCACCGTAAAATCGACGCTGTAGGCCACGGAAAAAGAGCGAAGGCGGTCTAAGCTAGCAGCAGGAGCGTCTCTGTATCGATGCTAGTGTGCTCGTAATACGCGGCCATACGCTGGGTTATTGAGCCTCCATAACCGCAGGAAGTTACAGGCGTCGCTGTTTGTATAATAAAGGCATTGTAGATTTGGGGAAATGGTAAATGGCTCTCTAGCGGCTTGTTCGTTAGCGACCAAGCTTGGCACTATAGTATTCCATTGAGCAAGCCTCTAAAGTCGTACTGTTCCTTTCCAAAGAACTAACTAGCACTAACACGGGCGCTGTAGCATGCCGAAGGGCCACGGACCCAAAACCTCTGATAAAGAATCAACTTTACACAAGCTGCACATAATTTACATACTTAAATCAAGTATGTAAAATGTCCTATCCATTTGTCCACCCCCGCTCAGAAAATCTTGCATAGTAAGCCGCTCCTGATCGCGGTCAAATTTGGTTGGCTGATTCAGCGTGAAAAACACCTTAAATGACATTTTTCTTTGGAAAAAAACTCGTATGATTAGCCGAGTTACGTGGAAAGTTATAGAGTGTCCTATCCTTATGGCCAGTACTGCATACTATCTTCTAATCTTTTGCCCTCATATCTACTATAAAACAAATTAAGTAGTTTGGACCTTACCGTGCGTCCCATCGCGATGGTTACAGCCACTCGATGCCTTCGTCTATCGTGGTCCACACCACCCTGACTATCAGTCGTCACTGTAGCCATCGCCGTTTGCGTTAATTGGTCGAACCGGTCACGGCGAATCCCTGAAAGGCGACGGCGACGAGTATTGACTCACCCTGCGACGCCGGGGCAAATCCCTTTCGAGACTAATCTCAATACCACAAATATTACAGGTCGTTCTTTTCACCACGAATGAGCGGAGAGACAAAGAACTTATACTTGGATAGGAAGCGCTTTAGTGCTGTAGGGGACAGCCTACAAGTATTAATTCGGTGGGATGTTCTATCGATACTAATACCGGCCCATCGGTAGCTCAACCTGACCCCTAAAAAGTTTAATGTGGTGGGATGGTACCTACTGGTATATCGAAAAAATTATCGACCCATCAGTAGCGCAACCTGACCCCAACAGGTTTAATGTGGTGCGTTTTGATGGAGATCGCCCGATTTACTCGAAATCCCCGCAAGCAAATGATTATGTTTAGTGTCCTGGCCACTAAGTTTTGCTGGACGTCTTATAAATACATACTCCTACCGGTGCCGGGTCGTAACCACTCCATCATTCTGGTACGCAAGAACTTCATGCGCGCGGAGCCCACGAAAGTTTACCATGTCATGGTGGGTGGCGCTCGGACGATATTCACAAAAAAATTCTTTTCTTATCCGTAACTTACCGTTGAAGCAGCAGTTAGCCTCCACAAGCAACATTTACCTTGTTTGCATTAGCTGTGTACTGGGGATGCGATATCGAGCTGATTAATGTAACATAATCTGGATACGAACAAAAATCACAAACAGTTTTATATGACACAGAAAACTTCAGATTCACAAGTCTCGGGGATGCTTGGTACAAACCTCCCGTCACTTCCATCACATGCACTGATTGAAATCTCTGTCTCGCTGCCAGCCCCGCTACTAGCAACCGCACCCATACCACTGTCGCTAGCGACTGCGCCGTCACCCTCATGCCACTGTCAGTAGCAACATTGTACCTCGTTCTTACCGAAGCTCTCGCTAGCATGCTCATTTTCACTATCGACGTCAGACGCTGCTCACATACTTCAAAGCGGGTCTTAAATCAATAACGCAGTCGCTTGAATTGCCGGGTCGATTATCGCCAATTTGTTCTTTATCAAGGACGTCGTTGACAGCAGAATTCCTATATCTACTACTTGTTTTTGCTTCTGGCGCCGCTACCCGACTTGAATGTGAATTTGACTACAACATTTGACGGTGTTTTTGCCGATATTCGGTTGAGTTATTGTCACAATTCGTGGTTTGTTTCATTACCTACTTCGAAGGCTGCATATACATCTAATTTAACGTCATCGGGTAGCTCTGTTGGCTCCTCTACATGGCCCTTGCTTGGCTTATCTGCTCGGAACTGGCGGCATAAGCTTTTTAGCGTTTCTGCGGTTGAAGTATTTCCGATGAGCGAGTCTGTAGCAACTTCAATATCTTCCGCCAGCGGTGCTTCTTCCAGCCAATATACGATCTGCAAGTAATTGGTGCCGACAGCAACATAGCTCGCCCTGTCGTTATATATTGCTTCAAATTGGGCACATGCTTGCATGCCATTGCGCACGTAGTCGCCTAATTTCGTATTAGCGGTGTTGACACAGGTCCACGTTTCTTGAAGTGCAGCATCCGCCTCTTCATCCGAGTACATGATCAATTGTGATGTTGAGCCCTTTACGTCCATTACCACATGCCGATGATATACATAACGTGCTCTAACGGAAGGGGGTACACTTGACGCAATCTGCCCACCCATGCTCAACTACTACCACCGAACGTGCTACTACTTGCTTTATGTCGTTCCCTCGGACTGCATACCAGCGCCGTAACCTAGACGATGAACGTCGGCCTGATAAACTCTCTTGATTACTTCTTAAATATCTCGAGCTTTGCCCTGGTCTGTTCGTCGATAGATGAATCTGCACTTGGAGTCACCGCAGCGACTTCCTGTTGAGCTGTTGGGGTTGCGACGTATGCTGCCACTATTCAAGGATAGCGACGGCGATTCTGTCAGGCATCTGCGGTCATGGCGGGTTATCGTCAACCGCGAAAGAAGCGTTATCATTGTTTAGCATGTACTTCCGTTGATAATCTGCTGACAGCCCGAGTCAGCTCTGTCTCAGCGCTCTTCAGCTCGGCTTCGTAGCCAATTTTGTACCGCCTTATTGGTCCCAGGCTCAGCTTGTGATGCTTGCTCTTGAGCGAAGCGGCGGCACTTGGTGAAACGCATGCGCTGCGTAGGCCCCGAAACCTCTGTGGCAGCTCATGGGTGTTTGGTTGCTGGAGAGAGGGATTCTGAGAGCTGCGGGGGGTGTTTGGAAGACTATCTATGATTTGGTGAAAAGGCGCTACTGTTATGTGCGTGGACTAGATACTATTCGCCTAGAGACGCGGTCCTAAACCCAGTCATCGAATGGGACGATAACTCCTCTTTCTGCCCAGCGTTGTAACATGCAGTAGAGGCAAGTTCAATGTATTGTCTTATATGTGTGGTTTACTACGACAATGTCCAGATTTGGATTGTACAGCTATGTAGTATGTGGATCAAATACTGTAGTCGCTGCGACATTGGGAATACTTTGTAGCAATAAAAATAGTATAGCTTTTTAAGGCATTTTATGAGGGCCTCCGTAGGCTTATTTCCGGTCAGAGCTCACCTCCTTGACACGTTCTTTGCATTGGTGATGTCCTTAGGAATCACTACAGAGTCTGGATCGCAGACTTGCATAGTGTTGTCCACTGGTATTCCTACAGACGATTCTGACTCGATCATTGATCGAATCTACCGAATTAGAACCACCTAAGACTAGCGCACATCTCGCTGGTGATGCGTAGCATGAACACGAGGGTCTCGCGATCTGTCGTGGTTGTGAAGTGCGCTCCCATTGCTTGTATGACAAACGCTCAATTTACTGCAGAAATTTACAGCGCGCAAAGAGGGCATCCGATTCGTTTGGAGCCGCGTTTCGCGCGAACTAAGTCTTCACGTTAAGGTTTCTGAGTATTTTTGGTCCGTCGAAACGATCACACTCATAGTTGCGTATATGAATGTCCCCTGCATCGCTCTTGCGAGCACGCCGACGCGATAGGCTGGACCCGTGATTTGGCCCACAGATGCAAGGCTGCTCCCGCATAGTCGTGGCAGTCGTATGAAGTCTATGGAGGGGACTCAAAGCGAATTAGGCTGCTAGGTGCTGCCATATGAAAGAGGTTCTAAGAGCTGAGGTCCTTTATTTATTCAAGTGTGGTGACCTTTGGAATTGGCTAAAAAATCTAAGTGTAACAATACCGGTAGATCGATATCTCAAATGCTTCTCCACCTCATTTTTGTTACGAGGGCCCTCCCATGTGGCGGACCCTCCTTAGTTTTTCCCCGGTGGTGGTTTGACTATGACAACACTAGGCCGCCATCCTAGGAGTTACCCATTTTCGCTCTATCGCTCTATTATTGATCACTTGATCAGCGTAACAATACCGAAGACTTTAAAGTCTTGCGCTGCGTTCCTTGCGCATGACCTCGAGGTTCCGACGCGCGCGCGGGGGGAGGGGGAGGGGCTATACACAATTTTCGCATTGATAACAAAACAACTTGGGTTTTGTTGGAAGCGTAAGATCTTGGATCACTTCATCGATGATAAAGGCTCTTAGCTCGGCCTATGCGTTTGATGTCTTGAAATGGGTTTTGAAAATAATCTCACGAAAATCAAATGGATCCAATGGCTGGGTTTGAATAGGGCGCTCATGTCCACTACACATAACCACAATAATCGATCTGCACTGATTGCAGGCTCTACGTTCTCCATTACATTGATTCTTTTTCAAAACAAATAGCCGCCGAACAGCCTAGTTCGATTGAAGAGAAGATTGCAACGTGGACATCTGGGGTTTGAACTCTGTAAAAGCAGCTGCATACCACTCAGAGCTGTACAAGACGCTCCTTCCGAGGAGGTTAAATGAGGATATTACCCGATTAATCAAGCTCTTCGTCTAATCCGTATATGATCGTAATACCACACAGCAAATGTATACTTGTCTCGTTAGTATGGTACCATATAAAACGTATAGTGATAGTGTCGTAGGTACACGAAATACAGCTTATTTTTAGGGCCTGTATGGCTAACAGCATTAAAAAAAGGTTCGCTAGGTCTGTACTTGAGAAGGTGTTGCTGTACGAACCAGACGGAATTACTAATGCATAGGCACTTTGTAAGTGAGTATTACAGAGAAAATGTATTGTTAAAGAAAAAGAAAAGAAAATATGTGTCGGATCCTGGTTCACTTCTACCGCTACATCCTATCCTATTTTAATGCATTCCTCGTGCGCCTCTCACACCACAATCAAGGGCTAATGTTCTGGCATCGGCCATTCACGGCGGTCTTATCGGCAGGATAGCGGCATTGTTCCTCATTTTTCATCTCGCTCTTCTTGAATCCACGATCAACTGCGCCAGTTCTTGACATTCGATGACGAACCCCTTGTATAGTTATCGAGTGGGATCAGCCACTTGTACCTGCCGCCGTTTCCGAGTATCCTTAAATCTTATCAACTAACTCCATTTCTTCAAACGTGTCATTCACCTCAACGACTAGCTCCTTTGCAATCTTTTAACCGTGAGGGTAGTGCGGCTGACGAAGTAGCTTTCTTACTAAGCTTGCTTCTGACAAACTCCTGGAGTCCGGTGCACCAGCGAACAATGCGCCAGGAATCCGTCGTTCCCTCCGCTAAGCTTCGTCGTTCGAATGTTTTGCATCGCGATTGACATGCCAAACTTGCCCGATATTGCTGTAGCAGCAACGACCGGCGAACACGTTCAACTGGTCGACTAGAACATTTTGCAGTCGCAACGGTAGTGCGATCTAATTTGTTTTATCTACACGTTGGCAAAACAAAACACAAAAGTTAGGTAAGCAAGCAGCGCACAATATTGCTTACCTTATCCATGGTGATACCCGGGTCTGCATCGAAGCGAAAGCCTTGCATAGACTCAGAATGGCTCAGAATTTCAACTTCGCGCAGACTCAAGTAATGAAGATCAATATTCTCCGCCGTGGCTTGTTCTGTCAGAACTCCTTCCTTGTCTTTCTTGTATCTTAACATAGCAAACTGTAGTAAATTAGCTGAAAACAATAGCTCGAGTTCAACAAATTCATGTATCTTTCTACGCTTCCTCGGATAACTCCAGATGCGTGGCTAGTAGCTGCGTCCATATAACGAGTTGTGTTAAAAACATGGATAGGATTACCTTTTTCCTGTAGACGATCTTGTACGTTTTGTGAAACACAGCAGGTTCGATGTCTCGCTGTGCTTTGTGTATGATTCTACTAGGCAACGGACCTGTTGACAAAAACGAGTTAATGTTAGTTCCGCAATTACGAATCTGCGGACAAAATACATACCTTCGCAGTAGTGACCGAATGGCGCCTTGGGAGAGGGGGGGGGGCACACTGACCATTGCAAACACTCCTGGAATTGAGACGTTTAGAACGACCCCAGTCTTAACGTGCTGTGCTGTTACCCCACAAAGTTTTATGTCCCCATTATGAGCTTCCAAGGTTGTTTGGGAGGGAAGCGCACCAGGTGCTCCACAAGTTGCTTACCTTTTTTTTTCGAGTCTCACCTTCTCGAAACAATCCGCAGACTCGTGTTGACCATCGTCACGTCATCTCTGCAAACATAGCTCCAAAATGGCTGTAAACTGCTCCGGAGATCTTGTTTTGTACACTTGTTTGATATTCAACTGCACGTTATCTGAAGTATGCTTCCGATAAGATGTCGCAATATCTAGCTAGCTGTCCAACCCCAGTTTGAAACTTGTTCTGCTGGTCACAAGGGTTCTTGCTGGAGTCACCATTACGAAACGGCACCGAGTGGTTTTGTAACCACATCCAAAATCCAGGTAGTTTTTCAATCGTCTCGTCATGAGTTGGTGCCCTGTGAGACGACCTGGTTACACCAGGGACCTTCGGTAGCCGCGCTTTACCATATATTTCTGGCAAACTGGTTGATGTCGGTTTGGGGGAGTCCAGCCGCCTGCCTTCGCAGCTCTCTCTACAACGGATTACCGAAATCAATCGGCTCGATCCAGGCTGCCCAGACAAGTTTATAGTGCTTGCTCAGGAAACGCGTTAGCGGTTGAAGCTCCACGAGTGGTCCAAACCGCGATTGTCAAGCTGGAAAATCTCATTTACGTCAATGGATACACCTTGAACTGTTACGCACCAAGCACTCAAGTCAAATCGGCACGAAAGAACTGCATAACAATCGGCTGCACCAGGTGGAAAGGATCGGGCAGCGTTTCGCGAGTGGGGTGAGGTTTCTGAACAGCACCCAAACGCATTTGAAATACCCCCAATACATCCGAAAAAAGAAACAGGTCGGAGGAGGGGGGGGCAAGAAAAAGGGAAATTCTAGACGTGATATGCCTTTGGTTGATGATGTTATCAGTGAACTAGAATATAAAGAAAATGCATGTCGCGCTAGCTCAGCGAAAACAGCCTGCCCCCGGATCAGCTCGATACTGTAATGAAGACGGCGGGACGAAACGGCCGAGATGAGGTGGCCAAACTTAAGAAACGCTTCTGCGCCTGAAAGAAACGTACGCTTGTTCGAAGAAATACTCAAGGACAAACGGGCGAAGAACAAAATATTGAGCTTTTCTAACACGCGGTTTCACTCAGAGCCAATTGCCGCTTGTGGTACGATCGATGGATAGGGCACTAGTGGATTTTACGTACTGAAGCAACGCTGTTTTGAGAAATTAATCGCAGTAGCACGCGTAGCAGCAGAAGCAGCATCGACGTCACAGTTTCATTTTGTTAACCCTTTCGTGGTCCACTTTTCTATATTATACAATACAATTTTTAAGATTTTGGCTTGTCAACGGGCACCACATGCCCCCTTAAACGAAATCACTGTATTTCTTTCGTACCTGATCTTACGGCAAATCGTTGACGAAGATTCCATGATGCACACGCTGGACGGATATATCTTAATTAAAGTAAGCTAGGTGATTACGAATCGCACTGTTTGTAGTAGACAGAACGGAATTTAGTTGAACCTTTGCAAAAGCGCGCACCAGTCGCATTTCTAGGACCTGCTTCACCCCCTTCTTTTGTCAGAAAACTCGAAGGGCGTATGATGCGCATTTATGTCACCAAAGCGTTAAGTTGTTTTACTCTATTTTCTTTAATCGCATCGTTTATGATCCGCTCATTGCCGCGATAGTACCGAGCAATGTGATCGTTGCTCTGGATTTCACAAGACATGATACGAGCGAAATCTTCATACGCCAGGATCATCACCTCATCAAACGTTTCGTACACAGCTCGAATCTGGTTGTTACCGTCGCGTCGTGTTCGAACTTGGTGTAGACGCATGCAGGTCCGAAGAACAATCAATCTGTGCTTGTGATCGTCGGTGGGAAGTGACTTGTTCAGAGGGACAAAACAGCCTTGGAGGGCGCGCATCATTATTCGGCAGCTTGGCCGGATGGCACAAGCTGGGTTTTAAACCTTAGTATTCAGCAATGCATCCTTGCTGTCGTACACGTCTCTACTAAACCGAGTTTTCCTTTAGTGGGGATTGATCCGACCTTCACGGCGAGCTTCTTTCTCGGGAAAGCTATATGAGCAATGTCGAAAAACCATCTTGTGTGCGTCGTAGAAGTTTGTCGTACTAATATCGGTCTACGGCAGCGTCGTGCCAGCGTCCCGGAGCATTTGGACTGTAGAAAAGGTTGGGCAAATACCATACAACTCGAACAGTATTGGCTGCACGTCCATCCGTCGTAGTACGCATTCTTCACGTCGCCGCCGCTGAGGTATCCACCAGAATATGAATACCTCCACGACGCTAAACCCTTAATTTTTGAGCGGATGACGAAGTTTAATCGTTCAAAAAAGCCGGCTCGTATTTGGCCAGTGAATGCGTGCTACTGGCATTGCTGCTTCGTCGAGAATCTAAGTGAAATTGTTAAAAATCGGTGCGTATCCGATGGTCGCTTGGAGTGAATATTAGAACATTGGCGAGCAGACATAATAACGCAGCGACAGGGGAAGGCGGTCGACGTTCCGGCCGGCTGTCACCCACGTCGCAACGTTTGGCCATGATATTGGAGTAGCATTCCACCTACTCAGACAGCTAATCTCTGGAGTATTGATGTCGTTACGGAAAACAACCTTGGCTCGAATCTCTCGAGAAGAAAGTGAAAGGCTTGCACGTAAAAAAAAAAAACAATCGCTTTGGTGAAGACTTTGCCATTTGGAGCGCTGTAAATCTCCTCCCGAGACGGGCCCAATGCGTGGCTGCGGGCGGCCTTAGTGATGTACTTGATGTCACCACGCTTCTTCTGTCGTCTATTGCCTTACACGGCGAGGGCGAGCGCAATAATAACCACTTAGTATCCGCTCCAAAACCAAAATTTACTTGACCCGATGCCTTTATCAGACACAGGTTATCTCAGATAGGTACGAGGTTAGGGGAGGGAATCATGTTGTGAAAGGTTAAAGAGTGGTTAAAAAAAGCTGTCGTATAGGCGGTAGGAAATGGTCTAAATCGCCCTCTGGACTGAGAAAATCGCTATTTTGTAGTTGTATGCATTTTGGGGTCGAGAGCCATGCGCTGATGAGCTGGCAGATTCAACAACGAGGCTGGATCTCCACGATCGACCGGATAATTGTATCTATTCGGTTACACGAAATACAGCGGTAACCAGGCATCCCAGATGCTCATACCTATTGGTTACTTATCTGCCAGTAAAGACGTACCGCTTGTGCGCAAGCAAAACTAGTGGGGTTCAGCATCTCACTTTTAGTCTGCCCATTGGCGTTAGCCGTTAGTCTAACTTTCTCAGCTCTATACCCAGAGCACACGGACAGGCTGCACGTTTTCTACAATCACCACAGCGCCTCCGACCCCCTCCGAACGGTGTTGTTCATCTGGAAGAGTGCAGGGCTTCGGTCTTGCGGATGCCTGTTCAAACCAGACCACCGTTAATGTTCATGGATAGTTTGGCGGTCACGTCCACGTGAAGAGGCGTGTGCTTGGAGTGGCGTGCACAACGTAGCTTTGGGGTAGAGCAAGCGCGAAGGCGTCCGTGGAAAAAAATGTTCAAGGCAAGAGCAAAAGAAAACAAGGTAGTACAAGGTAAAGCTGTAAACTTTCAATTGTTTGAATGGATCTGGTATGTTGTTTTCGTCATACTCTTGCTCTGGTAAAACTGCTTTCTAACCCTTTTCCCGAACAATATTGTGTTGAACCGTACTCAACGGCTTATAGATCATTGTTGACTCTTTTCCTCCAACTTCCGTCCTTGACTTTCAAGCTGCTATAAGCGTTGACGCTCTTAAATCACACTTTGATTATCTGGTGGATTGTTGTCTCCGTTGGTCATATAAATCATTCGTTTTCGACCGGTATGATGTATCCAGTTCACGGCATTAAAACGTACCGTCACCCTCGCGCTACATCTGCGTTTTTCCTTAGAATAGTATCCACCGCTGGTAACCGCTGTTTCGCGTCTGGGAGACGCAATCGCGCCTACATGATCCTTCAGTAACTTGTTGTCACCTCGCACTGGCGTGGAGTTTTCCTGTTTGCTTTCTTGACATAAATCACTTCATCTATTAGAGATGAGTTTTTGTTTTTGGCATTCCTTCAAATTGATTTAATGCGCAAAGACTTTTGATATGTACTAGCGTCTTCCTAACGTGTAGTTGGTCACTGCTTGCTATCGCAAAAGTTGGTGCTGGCTCTGCAACCAGTGGTGGTATTTACACTCGTTCCGTTGGAGAAGCGGTAATGCACCGACCTTCTTTTAGTCATTATCTCCTGAGAGATCGAATTACCTGAAACCAGTTCACCTTACGGAAGACCGTCCTTGTTTTACACTGCTTCGTACCGATGACTTGGCTCGAATGAGCTACCATCGACGTTGGCACGCCATCATAGTGACAAGCAAATCTCAAAAATTTTAGTTGATAGGAACAATTCTCGCATGTTGTCTATTATAATATATTTACCGTTTTGTGGTTCGCTTTCAGCACTTCACTCATTCCGATAACGACACTTCCGGATATTAGAGCGCTTCGGCGTCCTCATACTCGGATTCTATTAGATATGCCGTCACGAGGATGGGTGTGCGTAGATGAATTGTAGCGGGGTTACACAGTGTGGCGCACACATGGGTACGGAGTACCCGGAGGGTAAACATACTCTCAGTATATGATGTGTAGAATTAACGGTGGCCTCAGTACATAGGCTGAGGGCCACACGTTATGCATGTGATTAGGTTTTACTATCATAAATAGTTAAACATAGATAGCAGTTTGGCCGCAATAACGATAAATAAAAGCACTTCGGACTTCGGAGGCAAAGAGTTTTTTCCAGCTAATAAGTCTTGAGCCCTGGTTTTAGGTCTGTATTAAAGTTCCTTTGGATAAGGAACTTTGTTACGGACTCTTTAAGTCGAACATCTTCCTCTGACACTAAAGCTACGGCAGCCCCGCTGCATGAATGACATTCTTACTGGGCCCTATATACAAGGACGTGTACCGCCAGGCACTTTGCCGGATGGTCATACCGCGCATCAAAGCGGTGTGGCCATCGGGCAGGCGTGTAATTTTCCAACACGACAATGCCAAGCCGCACGTGAATGCGGACGACCCCGCAGTCGTCGCTGCTTGTGGTGCTGGTGGGTGGAATATGAGCCTGAAACCGCATCCAGCAAACTCACCAGACTACAATGCGAATGACCTCGGATTTTTTGCTTCGATTCAATCGCTGCAGTACAAGAAGAAGGCACGCACGTACGTCTTCAGCTCCATCGTACCAACAGGACGGTTTTTGCTGGACCTCTCTGCTGGTTCGTATGCTGCAAACGGCCAGAGTCCGATCTTGCCGCCCCATATACGGTGGCGCTTCGCGTCCCCCCGCGGGCGCGCCACAGCCACGAGGAACATTACCTTGGTAATGTAGTTCTTGTTCTTCACCGTGAGGTGGGGCACCTCTTCGTGCTTGCCCAGATAAAATCGCTGCTTTTCCTTCTTAACATAAAAGCACTTTTCATCCAAATGCACGTAGTCCATTAAGCTGTCGAACGTCAGCTTGTTGTCACGAGCCCGATGAGCAAAACTGCTAGCAAACTTGACTCTATCGATACGATGCTGGTCGGGCAGCATCGGCTTAAATCCGAGCAGTATGGCTTCGAAATACTCCGGCGAGAAAGTAGTCATGAAGTGTCAATCTCGGAGTACCGAGAGTATTCGCCAAAGTACGAATGTCGGTCCTGTCTGTGAGGGGGATAAGTTCGATGACATGGTTGGGGTCGTGGCGGAATTCCTCCGTTATACGGGACTTGCGGCCGCTTCTGCCCTTCCTACCGCTGTCGTAGTTAATAGGGTGCCCCGCCTTGATGTCTTGGACTGCACGGCGCCAAAGACGGGCGATGTGGTCGACACTGCACTCGTATTTGGCTGCACACTCGGGGATGACACCTATCGGGGGTTGAAGCTCGTTGCTAACGCGCAGAAAGAAAGCAACCACTTCAGCGCGCTCTGCCGGAGTGAGGTTCTTTCGTTTACGCTTGGTGGCGGCAGCGTCGGAGGCCATTTGAGAGGCCGGCGAAGGGCTAAAGCTGGACTGAGGTGGAGTTGCTGTGCTATTTCGGTTGTAACGTTTGCTAGACTCCACCGATTCATGCGGGAAAACCGCGGTTCAAACCGTCGTGCTCTGCGCATTAATTTAAGTCAATCAAAACACGTTAAAAACGCATATTGAGCTTAGTCTTGAATTTTGAGTGTGGGCCTGCTTATATTTTCGGACAGAGGAAGTAAGTTAGTCCGGGAGCTAAACTTGTGGGGTCTCCACTGGAGCTGAAGCATAAAATGCTAAAAAGGTAACATTGGATGGATAATATTATCGGATTTTATCGAAGGACGTTGAAGTGTACAAATTTTGAGTCGCACAGATATTAGCTCCAATTGTTTTGGTCATTTTTAGTCCCTTACAAATTCACAGTGTGACGTGGCTGCAGTCTCTTCGCCATGCAAGCCTTGCTCAGCCGCATCGTGGTGGCACCCGCGGAGCCCGAGGCAGCATCTTCACCCACCAGAATTTCCGTAGACGTCTCCAGCTCAACTTCCATCCATGTACTGGCCGTCGCTTCCCCTCAGAACGCCACAACCGCCGTCCAAACCGCATTATCACCGGATGTAAAGGCGAAAATCGCGTTGGCTGTCGAGCGTCTACAGTTCGCGACGCTTTTGGGCGAACGCAAAAAAGCAGTAAGTGCTCTTCAATCGTTGGCCCAGAAGTTCGATGCCAGTCGGAGTCCAGCCGGTCGGAAGAGCAGCGGTGTCGAACCTACAATTGAAGAGCAAGAGCTCGGCAATGCTGCCGCACCCGCCGTGCTAGCTGCGCTAGTGTCCGATCCACGAGATACAGAGCTCATGGAGGCGATGCTCGAGTTTCTACAGTCCATAGTAAGCCGCGCGCCTCCAGCGGCGCTTCTTCTTCTCGAACAGCCTCCTGAGAGCTCAGTTATTGCTCCGTGGGGTATGCAAACCAGCCTCACACTGCTACAAGACCCGTCACCATGGATTCGAGGCCCTGCTATTGCATTAATCAGAGCGCTGCAAGAAGCACAGCCTGCAGTATTCGCTAAGTCCGTCTTGGAGTGTAAAGAGGGCCTTCGACGCCTTCTAGAAGTCGTGGAGGACCGTCGCGAGCATATTCGAGACGCAGCACTAGCCGTTCTTGGACAATTAACTGGACGAGACAAGAACGCACAGCAATTCTTGGCTTTTGAAGAAGGATTCACCAGATTATTCCAGATTATGGAGGTCGAGGGCTTAACGGAGACCGGGGCGAGTCCTGCGAGCAGCGTCATAGCAGATTGTTTGCAGATTGTGAACAATATGGTGAGAGATAATATCATGACGCAGACGTTGTTCCTGGAGATGCCATATTTGGAGTCCCACGTGCCGAGAATACTGAGACTATCAGGTATTGACGGAGGCGACGAAGACGAGGATCCAGCAGCATTGGGACGCAGGAAGCGCGTACTGAAGCTGGGACTGCAGCTGGTCCGTTTCCTAGTCGCGGCGCTGTACGAAGGAGCGAAGGAGTCGTCACTGGATGAAATGGCACTGCGTGACCGAGCTCGTAAAAGCCAAGAACTGGCGAAGATACAGAGTCTTGTGGCTCGTCAGGAAGCGCTAATGGGCGCAGTAGGCGAACTGGTGTGTTGTCGCAGCGATACGCTAACGGATTTACGACTACAAGCACTGGATCTGCTACGACTAGTGAGTGAACATAATGGCGGCGCGCAGATGATTTTAGTGAATCTGTACGCGTCGCCGTCAGGACGCAATGTGCTGGCAGAGCTCGTGAATCTTGATGTCGGTAACGAGAGTGATGATTCGCCTGTAGCTGCTGCGGCCTCGGCACTTTTGGACGCGCTTTTTGAAGAGAATGAGGGCGCACGAATGGCGGTTCTGCAGCATATCCAGAGTCCTCCTCCTCCGCCAATCATTGCGGTCGGAGACGTCAATAGTGGTGGATATGATACTCTCCCGGCTTCAGCTGGACGAGTCTTACTGGACGCGTTTATTGTGAACATTGACTACATTTTCCAGTGCCGTGACAGTGCTGCTATTGACACGCTGAATACCAAGCTGGTGGTGGCGTGGAAAGCGAGTCATCGGCTTACAAATCTGTTGGCGGATAGTTCGTACTGCAAAGAGCTGGCACTGCGAGTACCGGTGGAGTACGATGACCCACAAGCTCGTGCTGTTGCTGGCGGATTGTTCCTCTCACGTTGTTTACGACTCTTACGATCTTCGGAGCAAGAGTGGAGTTCTGCAGTTCAGTCTATTGTCTTTCAAGCCAAAGTATCGCTACTATTGCTGTTAATCCGCTGGTGTCACGGCTGTCCTAAGGCTGTTCGAGAGATTGTTGGGTCCGTGACAAACTTGTCGGTTCTTGTCGACTCTCTATCGGAGAATCAGACGTCTACATTGCAGCGAGGAGCATCGGAGATTACGCAGCTACGGGGCTTAATTGCACTACTTCTTGGTTGTTGCTTGGAGTTTCTGTGCGAAGACGAAGAAGACCAAGCATTGAAGATCGCGAAGACCAACACTGCACTGGACGAAGAGCCAGGCCTGCAGATGACTCGAGACCAACTGCTCCAGATGATCAGCAAACGTGTGGGTCTTGAGCGGTTTACAGACGCCTTGGTTCAGTTCCAGCAAACTCCCGCTGTGCTAGCATGTGCTCGAACGAGCAAGACCCAGAGTTCGCGTGCTCTACTGGCCTACCGCGCAACGTATGACATAAGCGACACTAACGTTGGTGAAGATTCCAGTGAAGATGACGAGGTTCACTACTTGTTCATGTTGTACGAACGAGCTTTCACCGCCTTCTATCGAGAAATGGCCGAGCAAATCCAGAAACGCGTCATCGCGATCTACACTGGAGTCGATGGATCTTCACGTGCGTCTGGAGACTCTGGCGCTCCGAATGCACTGGGAGCCTATCAGGATCTCATCCGAATGCAGGACAAACAGATCCATGACTTGCAACGACAAGTGGAACAGCTAAAGCAGCGTGAGGTGAACCAAGTTCCCACTACTGAAGCCGCTAGCACAAATCCAATACGAGAGCAGCAATTGATGGAGCAACTCGCCGCTCAACGCGAGCAATTTGAGCGAGAAAAAGCGGACTGGGAAGCCAAAACCAAGACGATGACTGAATCTGTTCGTGAGATGGAGACTCGCATCAATGGCCTTACGATGGCGTACGAGCAACTGGAGCGAGAGCACCAACAACGCGGACAGGAGTTGGCTGCCGCTCGCTCTGTCGGTGGAGATCCGTCGTCCTCGTCTTCGAGTACGGTAACTGAACAGCTCGCTGCGTTGCAAGCCGAGCTGGATGCAGAGCGAGAAGTCAATCGGCGATTGCGTAGTGAAGCAGCAGCGAGTAAAAGCGGCTCGACAAGTCAAGCTCTCCGTGAGAAAAGCGATGCGGAACTAGCAAACGCTCGTCTCATCAAGCAGCTTGAAGAACTTCGTGTAGCAAGTGAACGGAAGGACGAACAGCTCGCTGAGTGCAGCCAGATGCTCGAGACGCTTACCGAAGGTCAAGCGCTTGTCAAAACTGACAATGACAGACTGAAAGCTCAGCTTGCACAGACGCTGTCAAAGAGTGGCGAGGCACCAGAATCTGGCGTCGTAGAAAGTCTAATGGAGGACAAAACACGCTTGGAGCGCCGTGTTGAAGAGCTGGAAGCTGCTGCACGTGCAGCGTACGAGAAAGACCAACAGGTTCTCGTACAACGAATCCAAGAGGTCGAACAAGCGCGACGTGCCAGTCCTCCGAAGAGTGACGAACCTAGCACCAGTGAAGAGCAACAAGAGGTACTTACCGAGGATCCTCGTCTTAAGGAGCTTGTGTCTACTCAACTGGAAGAACTGAAGGAGTTGCGTGCTCTTGTCGTAGAAATGGAGTCGGTAGCCAAAGAGCGCGAAGCGAAGATCCAGCAGGCCTCGTTCCTGCAGGACTTGGTGGCAGGATACGACGTTCAGTCACGACGGGACAAGGAGAAGTATAACGCGACGATCCGCGAGTTGGAGGACGAGTTAGCTCGCGCGTTTTTGGAGAAGAAAGAGGCTGGACGCAAGGCGAAGGCGGCAGTCAAAGAACTGGAGAAGGAGGTGGCTCGCTTGTTCCTCGCGAAGGTGGAGCTGGAGAAAGAACTGGGTGTTCAACACGGTGAAGAGGTCAATCAAGTGGGCAATGGCAGTGCTTACGGATCCTTCAGGGGGTCCACAGCGTCAGATACCAGCAACGACTCGACACTGGATGATCTTCTCGTGCTGGTGGCTAGTTTAGAGATCCAGTGCTCAGTTCTACGTGAGACTCTGAAGGAAACTCAGGGAGAAGACGCCGTCGCCGTGGCAGTTGAGCTGTCTAGACAACGGGGAGCCGTCGTCTCCGTCTAACAGTTACAGTAATCCAGAGATTATTAGTCCACTCCACTCATTATTTACGTCATAATTACACTCAGTGGTTCCTCCATCTACTGCAGGAGAACGCCAGGATCACGAGAAGTCCGTAGGCAGCAGCCACGAGCTTCGTGTCGAAGCCGGAGAACACTGAAATGGGGTCGTCGACGACGTGGATGTGGCTACCTGAGCTCGTATGGGTATCGCACGTCGCTCGACACGCACCACAAGGACACTGTTTGTCATCCGTCGACTTGGACGCAATAGATTCCAGCTGTTGAGCTTGAGCTGGGAGCGTCTTGCGGGTGGCAATGACCTTTGAGTAGTTCGAGCACTTGAGGACGTCGTGGTCGAACGACTGGTCCTTGCTGGCGTTGAAAGCCATTGTGATATATTCTCCATGACCCACCGCCCCGACCTGCATCTGGTAGTTTAAAAACCCCAGCGACGACTTCATCGCTGCCGCCATGGACGCCATGGCTGTGTTCTTGCAGGAATCAAAGATGGCACAGGTCATGTCTTTGGCTAGTGCCACATTGAGTTCCAACACTTTGACCTTCTCCTTGCCAGTCATGGGATCCGGTCGATAGTTAATACTCGGCCACTTGTGGGCCATTTGCATGAACTGGTCCTGCTCCGGAGAACAGACCAGACCGCACCATAAACTCATGAGGTTGGCCGCGCAGGCGTCGCAACCTCCAGCGCTGTTCTTGGCAAAGACACTCGCTACCAACTTGAAGTTCTCAGCCATTGCTTGATTCTGCTGCCACGAGCAGCAGGCGCTGTCCTTGTAGGCTGGGCATTGGATGAAAAACTGGTCGCAGTGAGGGCCAGCAGCCATGCCGTCTCTGCGGCATACACAGGCGCCGTTCATGCATTGCCCCTTGTTGTTGCAGTCAGTGGAGGTAGTACAGTTGCCGCCTCCGACAACACTCGGCCAACCGTCTCCCGTCATGGGCTGCGGGTCTGCGGGCTCCTTGTGCGCCTCGGGGATACACGCGTCGTAGTCCGGCTCGTTGTCAGGGTTCACGCACGTCTGCGTCATCACGCACTTGGCCTTGGAGGGCGCTGAAGCCGTCGCTAGCAGCATGAGAAGGAGGGAGAGCAACACCATCATCTTTAATGTCAGGAATCTGATGACTTCAAGAACGATGTAGCGCGAAGGTAGGAGTTTACACGTACTGTGATTCATATCTCCTAAGAGCTTTAAGTTGAAGTGATCAAGCATTGGTTAAAGTTTCATCCAATCCGAGTGCGTTGAATTATTGGAAGCTCCGCCGCTCATTTTCGACGAGCATCAACAATGCTGCGTACGTGTAAGCGGCTCGTGCGTCCTTGCGCTGGGCCTTCCGGTGGCCGCAACTTTTCTAATGAATCCCGGGACTGGCTCGGTATCAACACGGAGTTCATTTCCATGCGCGGATTGGGTATTACTAGTCGTGTGCTCAACGGAATGCCCGACTTTGTGCGGTACAGCCTTGCCACTCCGCGCGTCTTCGTGTCGGGCGCATCCGACGAGATGCGCAGCTCGATGTACGTGCTGTCTCAGTTCCCAATGAACGCTCAAGTGTATCTACCGGAGTTTGTGAAAGGCGCGGAGCGAGCGGCGCATACAGTGCTGCAGAGACTCTACACACAGGATCCAGAGGAGACAAATACATTCCTGGAGCAGTTGGCTACACCTGAGAGCCTTAAAGCTCTGTTACACAAACCTTCAGCTCCTGTAGCAGGTGGAAGCATGAAGGACCGCGCAGTTTTGGAGCAGCTCAATGTGAATACGGCGGCGTTGGAGGCTGTGGCGTACACTTGGGAGAGAATCGGCGAGGACGTCAAAACCGAATGGCTTTCGATGCGAGTACAATACGACGTAACGGAGCACTTGTTAATATCGCAGGAAGGTGGAGAGGGCATTGAAGACAGACGTGTCATTAACACACAGTTTGCCTGGACATTTGAGGCGGATGTTACCAAATCGGAAGACCTGGAATGGGGCATTGTTGCAGCCACGCCGTTTGTTGAAAAACCGGCGGTGCTCACGGCGCAGAAGGAGGGAGAAGAGAAGACGGAATGATGCTGACTCACAGGTGTATATGATAAACGGTCGAGTCGCTGTTTTGATCGCGATCTTCGCCTGCATAGCATACAAGTAGTACGTTATCTACGCGTTCATCTTGAGATGTGTTTGGTCGGTATCGACTTCCAGTACTTATTTTCACAGAACAGCTACTGTAGCCTACCTAATTCAGGGCCATATAGATGACCTACCGTGCTCTTAAGCCATGCATTCGTTGGTTCAACAAGCTGCTCACCAGAGCAAAAACCGAACGAGTACCGTAGCTGATCGCTCCTAAGGCGCCTATTTGACTTGCTCTTTGTAGGGTCTCTCAGCACCACGCGATGATCAAACGTAAAAGAAAGGCGATTGCTTACCCCAGATTTCGAGTGGCGACTACTGAGTGCATTTGCACGCGAAGTCCCATGGCAACGCCAATGCCCCCAGCAGCTCCTTACGACGATGGAAGCTCTACCGAGAGCGAGTACTACTTTGATCCAGCAGAAGAGGCCGAGGAGGAGGCGGCATACGCGTGGACGCATGAACGTGATACGCCAAGGACGCAGGAGCCAACAAGTTACGGTAATGAGGGCAATATTGCAATAAAGCAGGAGTATCGTGAATATGAGCAGTTGCAACAAGATGTAGAGAAGCTTGCGTTGCCGCAGGGCAGCGAGTGGAGCCACGGCGCGGCGTCTACTACCGTGTACGACAATGCCGTAGAGCAGGCACTAGCAATGGCTCAGAGTCTGACGGAGACTCAGCGAGAAGAACCATGGACGGATGATACAATGAACAGCAATGCGTCGCCTACCGAGCAAAAAGAGGAAGCTGGAGAGAAACAGGAGAAGGTTATGGCAGTATTGAAGAAGAAAGAGGTGAAAATCAAGCGAAAACTGGTCTCGCTTAAGGGTGTAAAGACTCCAACGACACCAGCTTCAGTGACGAAGGCGGTGGCTGTGGGGCTTAGACGCTCACCCAGTACAATTGACGGGGTGTCGCGTGAGATGCAGAAGGAGCTGTCGGTGGCTCGATCTCAATGGAAATCTACTGCGAGTCAATCGTCTAGTCAGAAGCCAAGTCCAAGGCACATCAAGGCGAAGTTAATTGACGAGAAGAAGACACAACCGATACAAAAAGAAGGAACGAGAAAGTCGCCGTCGGTGCGTAAATCTGAGCCCGAAAAGGTCTCTTCTAGTCGTCGAACGGAGCACAGCAAGACATCGACAAGTCGAAGAAAAAGTCGTAGCCGATCACCATCAATTCATCGGAGAAAGCGAAGCAGATCACCATCGGTACGTCGAAGGAATCACAGTAAATCACCAAGTCGTCGAACTGTACATGAACAAAGTTTTTCACCGTCGAGGCGTTTTTCTAAAAGAAATCCAAGCAGATCACCCTCACGGCGTCGAGTTGATGAGAAACGAAGGAGATCCAGATCGAGATCGCCAGATCACCAATACAACTCAGACCGGAGAAGCCGTCGAAGTTACAGACGATCTCGTAGCCCGTCTCCACCACGAGTGTACTTTTCGAACCGCAGAAGTCGCAGTCGTAGCTGGGATCGTCGTGACTCCAGGCCCCATTACACTAGTAATGAGAAAAGGCCAGTCTATTCGACTACCTACGGTAAAAGAGATCTGGACCCGCATCGCGAATCAGGCGCTATAAGTCGCGAATCTCAGATCCAGCGCCAAAGCAGGGATAACCACAACGCCAAAGAGAAACAGGCAGGTGGACAGAGAATTGGACAGGAGAGAAATCAAAGAAGCCATGGTTCGGGCTTCCATCTTAATACCGACCGCGGTGCCAGCAAGCCACAGTTTCACGAGACGGATCCGTTTCGATCGAGTCGGCCAATGCTCAATAAAGGAGCTTGCTTTTTTGCTGTACCAAACGCAGTCGAGTCTTCGAAAAGGAGTCCGAGAGATCCACGTATCAGACATCGCGTCGAGCCTGTTGCTGCAGTTCCAGAAAAAAGTAAAGCACCCACATACGACCATGACCCATTTGAACGCCGAGTTTTCAAGCTAAAGTTACAAGAAGCTGATGCGGACGAGAAGTTGTCAGGCCAACGTCTAAGTGAAGCTGAACGAGCTTTATACGAGCGGAAATTTTACAAAATAGGGTTGGAGCGAGCACGACTGGAGAATCAGAATCTAGAGCGCTTTGAAAAGCTGTACGCAACAATTAAAGTGTCAGACGTGGCTTTGAAGCGATACCAAGACAACCGGGACTTCGCGTGGCGAGTGATATGCTTCAAGCAGAGGCAGGCATCGCTACAGCAGCAAAAGGACCTATTTGTGTCGGAACAAGTGACAAAAGAAAAGTGGCGCCAACTGGACGAAGACAGAAAGAAGCTGATGGCTGAAAACGCCCACATGTTCCACACGGTAATGATGGAGAGCAATGAAGACTCCCAAAGCAGAGAGAACGGTAAGACCAATCTATCGGGGAAGCGTGCAATTGGGAATATATTTCAGCGAGGCCAGCCCAAGTTTAAGCGCCGTGCACCTGAGGTTACCCAGCCGAATCATTCCACAACCAGTTCACGTGTTGTTGTTGGCGCTGCTTTACAGCTTCAGGGCGACCGAATTCGAAGCAACACGTTCGATCCACTTCATTCTCGACCAAAGAATACGCCTTGGTTTCTAAAAGGTTGAGATTTGGTGAAAACTTTATGGGGATATTGTCGAAATCAAGAGTATGTTAAAAGACCGGAACACAGGTTATATGTCTATACCTAGTTGTGTTTAAACAAATTACGGTGTAGACTTTATCCCTTTGACCAACCTACAAAGAGCTACGAGTGCCCTTGGGGCTATCCGTCTCCACCAGCACATTAAGCTCTTGAATAATGGAGCGCACGATAATCTCAGCCGATTTCTCCTGCGCAAAATTAGGAGATTGTCCCGACCACAGAGACGTGAACGCCGTTTCTCCCTTAGCCTCAGCAGCTTTCTTCAGAGCTCCAAGTGGTGCTCCTGCTGTCGGGAACTCTGGCGCTGCAGCACACATTGGACCGAGCTCGCGCATCACACGCGTCACGAATCCCCTAGCAGGTCGACCCGAGAAAATATTCGTGATAGTGGTCTCCACGGCTTCATCGCCAGTAGCATTGGCAGCTCGCTTCAACACTTTACGATGCAAAGCTGATGTCTTCGATTCATCAGCGAGTAGAAACACTGTCCCCATTTGCACCGCGGCAGCTCCAAGAGCGCTAGCAGCCAAGACGCCACGGGCATCACCAATTCCACCCGCTGCAATGACTGGAATCTTAACCGCGTCCACGATCTGCGGGACCAACGACATGGTTCTTGTCTGCCGAGGGAAATCCATAGAGCTGTTCCGATACTGCAGCTTGTCAGAAGCTGTTTCTCTACCTTCTCTGGGCAGGAAAACGCCACGATGGCCACCTGCTTCGAGACCCTGAGCAATAACAGCGTCACAGCCACGCTCTTCGAGCCACAGTGCTTCGCGCACAGTAGTAGCCGACGAGATGACGAATGCGCCGGTATCCTTGACACCCTGAAGCATGTGGGGAGATGGCAGTCCGAAGTGGAAGCTAACAACTTCCGGCTTGAGCTCCCGAACGAGGTCAAGGCTCACTTTGTCGAAAGGCATTCGCAGTGCTCCCTTGGCCGTAAGCTGAGCTAAATCCGCATTATACTCTCGGTAGTATGGTGCAAAAATGTCCTGCCACTGTTTGTCAGCTTTCGGATTGGCAGGAGGTAGCGAGTGGCAGAAGAAATTGAGGTTAATTGGCGCTGACAAGTCCTTTGTAGCAGCTCGGAAAAGCTGCACGTGTTCGCGGACTGCGTCAGGAGATAGGAGCGCGCAGGGAATTGCACCCAGGCCCCCTCCACGAGCCACAGCAATGGCGAGCTCGCTGGCTTGCGCACCGGCCATGGGGGATTGGAATAAAGGCACACGCAGCCCCAGTCGCTGGATGATACGGAGGTCACGCCACGCCATGTTGCCGCTAACCTATTGGCGAGATCGGAAGTTAGTCTGGGTGCCCAAGCAATGCTTGACGACTCGTCAATGACGAGCAGGCCAAAACCCAGTGATGCTGTTGATGAGTGACCTCGCAGAGAGATGATTCGTTCGTCATTTTACTTCAACACCCGCCAATAGATTGTTGTTTCGGCAATTTGAACTGGAAAATGTTCGATTATTGGCCAAATTATTATTAAACAAATATAATAAACCAATTATTAATTATTTAAAAACATCATTGTGCTCAAAATTATTGTACTTCCTCTGGTATGGAATAAGTGCAACAAACTTTTTTGTACAATTGCAGTTTTTCTGGGAGGGTCGATCACGTGGTGCTGATTGATGGAATCGACGCGTTTGGATCTCCTCGTTCCAGCACTGGTTTGTTCGCGGAAAAATCTATTCAAACGCCAAAGTTATGAAAAGAGTGCTCTCCGCCAGCTCGCTTGTGTGCAATTTTCAGCATCATTAACACCAGACACTCGCCATTTTGACACACATAGACACCACCACCACCACCAAGTCAAATTAGCAGCCACTCTTAGCAGGGCGTGGCGAGGCGTTGTGCGCTTCGTGCTATACGTAGCGTCAGGATTGGGTCAGAGTTGCTGGTGCTTATACGAGCGTAGACGCCATTCAAAGTCGGCAAGAGAGCCATCAGCACCGCCACAGGTTGCTGTCACACCACTGTCTATGCATTTAAAGAGGTAAATTATGAATTTACAGATGTAATGTCCAGTAAAAAGTGCAATGTTGCACGTATTGCATCCCGGAGGAAGTAACAAATTAAGCTTTTTTGCACTGTGTGGTGAAAAGCACCATTTGCCAATTTGCTGCTTAAGTACACACCAAGATCAAGCGTTCAGTTGATAATATCAACGGGTACAATAAGCTTATCATTCGTTGCGCACGCTTGCTGTTCTCTCTTTCGCTTACAGTTCGTATTGCTTCGAGAAACTCTCTATTTACCGTCTTTAATCTTTAATACAATCTGCAAGCCGTTAAAATTTCTTGAGAATCCGCTCGTCAATTTCTTTATGAATCCATGCAGTGTGTCCCGTGTCCGGGAATAACACAGTTGTTCCAGGTGAGCGGCCACTGGGTTCGACGACTCAGGCTGCCCCGAGAGACAAGCCCACCTCGTCTGTTCGTGCCTACTGCGCCTAATGGCCCGTTCCTGACTTCGGAATAGCGTGGCCCTCGCGTGATCAGACGTGAATCTGATACCCAACGAAGCCGGACTCTGTGGTGTGTGGTGTAGCGGGATCAGCTAACATCTGGTGGAGGCCGATCGCCACTCACACACTGCGCCCAGACACCGACTAACGGAGGGGGTCCCCCGATGATCCATGATCAGCCTGAAATTGGTCTCACCTTGTGTACCCGTCGGCGGGCTGGATCTGCTCTCTAAGGGACCCGAAGGTGTTCGATCAGTGTAGACTTGGCCGTCCTGTCGGGATGTGAGATGTGTGGGGCAGCGCCGAACGTCTTCGCTCTGCGCCCTTGAGTTAAATCCTAATTAGGTCCAATTAGGGTTGATCGGCCTTGATATAGGGACTTGTGCTTAATTAGGGGGCCGAATTGCCTCAATACGCGTGTTCCTTGTTCTTCCTTTCCTTTCCGGGTTTCTTGCCGCCTCCAATAGCGGGATCTTTGGTCTTGAGAGTTGATCTGACCCCAGCCAAGCTTGAAAGTCTGGATAATCATGGACTTGCACACTTAAAATAGGGGAAACTCGTAGGTAAATCTGGCTAATATATTAACCGAGATCTTACACTACGACGCTAGTAGCAGCTCTCTAAGGTTTCTTTTAGCACTTAGGCCGGGCTAATATGTCTCTAAGACGTCCCGGGGCGCGAGGAAACCACTTGTGCACTTTACGGCAAAACCAACTCTGATTGATGTTTATGCTAAGTCCACCTCCTGCCTACCCACCCCACCGTGCATCTTACGCCTTTCTATACCCCATCTTTGAATAAGATCAGCTCTCACCATCCTCGATCTGGCGACCGATCTCACGATCTTCAACTGCGACTCTTGAACGGTGATCTCCCTCCTAACTGGTGATCTTCAACTTCATCATCTTGATCGACAACCTCCATCTTGATAGGTGATTCCCATCTTAATCGTCGCTCTCCATCTTGATCGGTGATCTTCATCGTGATCGGCGATCTTGATCTTGATTGACGATCTCCCTAGTCTGCCTTGATCTACACTTAAGAATGAGTCTTAAGGCCTTGATCTCCACCTTACAGCATTAGACTGCCATATTAGACCATGTCGATCTGTCCGGACTGCCACCTGATCTCGTCTTGATCTCACCCTTAGACAGCCGATCTTCATCTCTAGTCACTTGATCTCTCTTCCAGGGGTCTTGATCGTCATCTTGCTGTCATCTATCTCGGTATTGGTCGAGATCGGTCGTGACCTGATCGCGGCCCTCAACTTCTGATCTTCGTATCCTTACGTCCGATCTTCATCCGGGGACCCATGATCCCTACTTTCCGGCACCTTTAGCGTCGAGATCGCCTATGTTGAACTTCCCCGGGCATGACCGATTACGCCCTGATCTCCATCGGCGGCCGCCGATCTTCACCTCCCAGCACACGATCTTCACTCGGGGACCTCCGATCCCTGCTTTCCGGTGCTTCGAGACTCGGGATCGGCTGTGCCAGATCTCATTGGTTGCGAGTTCTATCTCGTCGATCTTAGCTCTAGAGTCGTGATCGCGGCTCTTCGATCCTCGAATCTTGCCCTTTGATACCTGATCCTCATTCTCCGATGTCTGGTAGGAAATTCGTAATAGCACTTCACCACCGGTGCAAGGACGGATAGCATGAAGCTGATCCCTCTGAGTACAGAACTCTAAGGACCGGGTGCCGTGTTAAGAGTGCAGAAGATGCCCTGTATCCAGTGGAGGTAGTGTGTAAAGTAGCGTAAGAGAAAGAATTGCGGGAGCGTGCTTTGGCATGTTCGACCACACTCGTACATTTTCCTTGCCTAGAACAGGCAACAGATGAAGTAGAACCGATAACAAGAAAGTTTCGTGTTTAAAGAACGCTTCGCTACTTCGACCTATGTACCTCAACGTCTTACCCGTACGAGACCTTACTTTACAACAGCCACTGCTTACGCGACCCCTGGTCAAGGAAGGTGTGCACCAAATTGGTGGTGAAGCAGGGTAGGCAGTCAGCTGGAGAAGCCTTGTGCGTCTATGATCCGCTGAGATCACGAACACTAACTGTGGAAGGGATGTTCGCGTCTTCGAACACTCGCCGAACGCCGGGAATGCCCAGCGTCACCACTGGGAACCCGGGCCAAATCAGCCAGTCCGGCGATTACTACCATTGGGGATGAGAGCGGTGCAGGCGACGGTACAGCGAGCAGCGACTGGAGCGACCGGGACCAGCCGAGGAAGCAGCAAAACTAGCCGAACTTCGGGACATGGGCGCAGCCAGTCGCTTCCGCGGGCTAGTGTGTCGTCGAGCTCGGCCGCCGGCCAAAGCTCCAGTGTTTCGACTACGACCAGCCCGAACCCCACCCCGTCGTTAGCAGGCGTCTCAACGATTAGCGGTCAGCAGGGTACCCCCTAGCTCCCAGAGTGCCTCTCAGGCTCCAAATCAAGGACTGCTGAACGCCATTAACTGGATCCAGATGCAGCTAGCTCTCTCCGCAAATACTGGAACGGCTCTGCCGTCTTCCTCGGAAGCGGCTACCGTGCCACTCACGACCGTTCCTAGAACAACCCCAAGTACCCGGCTAAGCACTGCCTCGGC
This sequence comes from Phytophthora tentaculata, assembly GCA_033557915.1. Lineage (NCBI taxonomy): Eukaryota > Oomycota > Peronosporomycetes > Peronosporales > Peronosporaceae > Phytophthora > Phytophthora tentaculata. The sequence goes on along the minus strand of JAUCEA010000020.1, from coordinate 4,710,637 downwards.
TCAGCCTGCCTTCCAGGCATGGGGCGGTCCAGGGACTCCTGCTACAGCTCTGGCAAACCCTAGCTCTGGATTTACTCCGAGCTCTTCAGGTGGGGACCGCAATCCCTAGTTATCAAACTACACTATCGGCGGTACAACGCCGGGTTCGGGGGCCAACCCCTTCTTCGTGTCACACGGATGGCCTCAAGGCACCACGGTGACTCCTTTGGGGCGACGCCTTCGACCCAGACCCTCACCCCCTCTAGAACCCTCGGCAGCTGGGGCAACAGCCCTCTCGGCTGGGTGGACTCAAGCCACCAACCAACTCTTTGGGGCAGGGGGCCAAACCCCTTACGGCGGACCAGGCGGGCCTAGCGGACCTAAAGGCCCGAGTGGCGCCGGGGGACCGGGAGTCCCAAACCTCCAAACCACAGGTGATCTATGGGATGCCGTCGCACATCCAGATCGCTGTCGCCTGGTCCAACCGTTTTACTCGGACGGCTCGTCGGTGGAAAAGGCTAGGACGTTCTGAGACGTTTTTGAGAGGGCCACGTTTGGACTGAGTGCACCGCTTAGGGCCAGTACGCTCCGTGAGCGCTTGAAGGGCAAAACATGCGAGGACTAGTGAACCTACTCGCAGATAAACAGCTTCGACACGCCCCGAACTAGGATCCACAATCAGTTCATTTGTCAGTCCCCCCTGCAGATAATCAAACGCCTAAAGCCGGCGAAGCGCGCCTGGGGCATGTCTGCCGAGGTGTGGGGCGACCATATCTCGAGTCTATCCCACGCTGCTCACTTTTACGACCCTCAGATGAGGTAGCAATACTTTCTGTGGGGAATTCGTAATAAGGATTGGCGAGCGACCCTAGCTACTACCATGGTGAAATCTATCCCCGAGACCGTCGCCGTCCTTCTATACAAGAACATGCATCTATCATTTTAGGACGGCGCTGAGTTCGAGGGCGATTGCCCGAAGAAGAATGCTAGAGACAACAACGTCTTGCACCAGGTCCTGGCCATGATGCAACAGACACAGGGCATGTTCATGCAGCAAGAGCAACAGCAGCTGCTGCCGCCGTATACCGGAACGCTCCTATAGCAGCCGCCTTCCAAGCCCCGGTCCTGGTTTAACTCCCCGTCGTCTAGTACCTAGCTTCCGGTCACCCCTGGGAGAGGCATCCGTGTTGGAGCCGACCTTTACACGCAGAACGGTCTGAAAGTCTGTGGAAGATGCCACACGTTGGGGTGCAGACGAAACAACTCTTGGCGTCCCCAAGCTGCGTGCACTAATTGCCACCAGGTGGACCACTGCGAGAAGCCGTTCTCGCGCCCCTCGGGCCGCTCCTTGAATCAGTCTCGGTCTCGTTCTAACGGGGTCCGGAGCGGATCGCAGCGCCCAAATCGTGCATGCTTACTGGTGACGGCTCCGACCACCTAGCGGTCGACTGCCCTGTACGAGCTTCGCTGGCACAGTACGCTTCGCAGTCGGGGAATGGGGCCACGCCAGTCCAAGGGCAAGCGCCCTTCAACAATGGTGGGGGCGGGAGGGAGGGGAAGGGAGTGTCGCTCTTTCATCTTGTCTAAACGACGGCACGACAGGGGACACTTTGAGCTCCGATAGGGAGTCGACGAGCGAGTATGTAGTGTGTCCCCACGGGAGTGGAACGGAACCGACTGTTTTGAGTGTGAATAAAAAGAATGAAAATGAAGTATACGTGACTGGAAACTCGAAACGAATTGAGCTCGATTACTGGAAGGAAAGAGACCGCCGATTGGTGTGAGTCGCCAAACCTGGCAGACTAGGAGAGACTGATGAAGGCACACCTAAAATCGAGGCACGAGAGGCGACCGCCGGGGGATTGATGCTGAGCCGCGCGAGTAGACCAGCCGCGAATCAGGAAGCAGCACTGAAAGGCAAGACGGAGAAGCCTCGGAGAGGCAGGCACACTCAAGGTTGTTCACGACCGACGAACTGGACTCGCTAGACGCAGGAGACGACTCGGGTCTGAACGACGAAAAGGAAGAGTACGACAAAGACCTAGAAGACCACCTGATTGGCCTCGACGAGGTGGCTATGAAGGGACACTTAGTGGCTAACGTCGGGCAGCAAAAGAAGACCTCGCTGTGCTTAATGCAGGATATTCCTAAGGAGACTCTTCGTCGTACCCGTGAGTCCATCCACGGAATACGTTCGACGCGAATACTGGCAGGAGAGGTGTCGCAGAACGCTAGCTACCGCTGGGACTGCTAAGCGAGCCAATAGCGAATTTAAGACGGTCCTGAAAACCGTGCCGCAACTGGTTGCTGGAGTGCGCGCGTCGAGCCAAGGAGACTTACTGGAGTCCGAAGACCCGAGTGGGGCGAGCGGCCCTGTGCTGATGCTGTTTATCCGTCATCGCCCAGAACTTTGAAGATCGTTGATGAAGCAGCCGTCCGGATAACGTCGGGGTGAACCTCAACAAGCAACCTTCCTCCCTTCTCGGCGGGAACGGTCGCCAACACAGTACCGTTCCGTGAATTGTCTCCGAAGTGGAGAGGGTTGATCCGTGAAACTGTCTACTACCTCGTGCGCCTCGATGAAATTCAGAACGGCTCGCTGCGCGTGCTGTGTCTGAAATCTAGGTCCCCTATAGGAGTGCTCTACGACGGAGAAGCTATCCCAAGAGAGAACAGGATCTCCTGACTCGGGCGAGAAGAGTGTTGGGCCCCTTCGTCGACGCCGAGTCCCCGTCTTCTATGGAACGAATACTCGAGGACGTGAGAGACCTCTGCGAAAGGGAGTCCGAGAACATTCGCGTCACCCTGCCGCGATTGTCGATCGAGCGGTCTCGCCCTGACCATAGGCGACCAAGGGTGAAGTGGGTCCGATACGACTGCTCCTCTCTGTTGGCTGTACGGTCCGAAGCATTGGAAGAGAAGAGTTCTCCTGACAACGAGGATGGCTTGTACGGATATGTCAACGTGATCTCGGACACCAATTGTTCTTCGGGTCGAACGCCTGGACTAGTCAAGTGCATGACAACTAGGACAAAGACCGCTCTCCTGAATTGGAGACTCTGATACCGGGCGGCAAGCGAGTTATCGCGTCTGTCCAAGGAGTTGAAGCCCTCTCCACGGGTTACATCGACTGCGGTCCGCCGAACTGCTCATTGACTCTGGCGCTGTGGCCTGCCTGGTTCATTCAAGAGTCCTCGGCGGGGCCAACGAACAACGCCGCACATATGGTCAGAACTTAAACGCAGCGCCCAATCATTCCGTGAAGTCCATAGGCGTGATTGACTTACCCTTACGCCTCGGTCCCAAGAGGAGACCGTTCCGTTTGTGGTCGTCGACCAACTACACGTGAATGCCATCCTAGGTATCGACGCGCTCAAAGATTTCAGAGCCGTAACCTGGGCAAGAACACTGTGACCCTGAGAGACTCGGAAGAGGGTTTCCCTTTTGCGGCTCCACGGGTCGAGGAGTCCTATAACTCTCGTATCAGCTCGACCATTAGACTGTTCCATTGAGGGCAAGCGCTGGCGATCGCCGACATACAAGGCTGCGCGGCCGACGAGACGGCGTGCTGGTAGACGGATTGGTGAACCTGAATACCGCAGTGCGTATGGCAAGGACGCTGAGGACCGTTAAAGGTGGCAAGGTAGTCGTGGAAGTGTGTAACTCCTTTTTTTGAAGAGGTCGTTGTCAATCAAGGTACTTGCTTGGCCGGCGTCACCGTAATTCCCAAGTCGGCGTTCTTGTTTGAGTGAAACGAATGAAACTCGGACTCATAGCCGCAACGAGCTCCCTAAAGGACCGTCGATGGCGCGCTCGATGGACTTGACCATCGGAGCCTCTGGGGACGAGACGGCTAATTATTATCAGTCCTTGCCCGAGCTCGAGAAGATGCTCCGCAAGGCACTGAACGCTGGCTTCACGGATTCCAAACTAAGTCAAGAACAGCAAAAGCTATTCCAAGAACTACTCGAAACGTTCCGCGGCATGTTCGTAGAGACCTCTTTGAAACCAGGCCGTACCGACTTGTTGGAGTTCGAGATCAACACGGGCGACCCCCCCATTCCCATTAAGCAGCGTCCCAACCGTGTGTCGATCGCCTGAGGCGAAGTGATGGAGGCTGAGATGCAGTAATACCTCGAAACTGGGTTCATCCGCCCGTCCGCCAGCCCGTGGGCCAGCCCAGTGCACATGGTACGGAAACCCGACGAAAGAATCCGCTTCTGCATCGACTACAGGCGCCTGAACGCGGTCACGTTGAAGAATTGCTACCCCATGCCTCTAATAGACGACATCCTTCGGTTACTGCAACGATGGGCCGCTCCCCAGACGTATTAGGGAACGCCAAACTGTTCTCCACTATGGACATCGCCTCAGGGTATTGGAACGTCCCAATGGCCAAAGCAAGCGTGGAAAAGGCGATGTTTACGTGCAAATACGGGCTTTTCGGATGGTTAGTGACGCTGTTCGGACTTTACAACACAGTCCCGGCTTTTGAACGCTTGATGGAGACCGTCTTAATCGACCTCAAATGGAGGACGTGTTTAGTGTACTTGGACGACTGCGTGGCAGCGAGGATTTCCCAATCCACCTGGTACGACTAAAACATGTTCTAGAACGACTCCGAGCCGCGGGAGTCAAGCTTAAAATGAAGAAGTGCAAGTGGGAGCGGGATCAAGTGGCTTTCCTACACCTTTGGTAACCCCGTCGGGCATCCTGCCCACTCCCGATAAAGGGAAAGCCGTGTTTAACGTAAAGCGCTCATACGACCTACATACAGTTCGGGCGTTCCTAAGCCTCCCCCTCTGGAATGCTTGCAGATGAAAGACATGCCCTTCCAATGGAGTGAGGACTTCGCGGCCGCGTTCGTGCAGCTCAAGCACAAGCTCGTAGAGCCCCCAATCCTGGTATATCCCGATTTTAAAAAGCGATTCAAGTTATACGTGGATTCCCCCAAGTTAGCTGTTGGAGCATGCTTGATGCAGACCGACGACGGGCGAGAACGCGTGGTAGCTTACGCTAGTAAAAAAAAAACTCCTGGTGGGATCCAAGAAAAATTGGATTCGAAAAGAAGACGGGGCGTCCGAGATTGAATGCTGGGTAATCGTGTGGGCCGCCAGGAAATTCCGGTGTCCCGTGAGTTCGACCTCTATACGGATCATAAAGCGTTAACTTGGGTGTTCAACGAGTCAAACCGCTCGGGCAATGCAAAACTCGCTCGCTGGGCGATGAAACTCTCTCAATTACGATTTAAGGTCTATCACAAATCAGGCGCCGAGATGGGCCATGTGGACAGCCTGGCGCGAATACACTCGGAATTGATCAGAGCGTTGACGATGTCGGGCTTGCTGAACGACACAGCCTCCGAGGAGGAAGCTCCTGTCCCCATCGGGGAGCCTCCCACCCAGAGTGAACGCCTCGAGGTCGACGCGAGTTTCACAGGAAAAGAGACCGTGCGTCCTGGGCGTACCGGCCCGGAAGGGGGACCACCAGAACCGTTGGCCGAGTACCCTGTGATCTTACATGGCCTGAACCCTGATCGGTACGAGCAGAAGAGGGCTCCGTGAATTCAAGCGGCGATCGCGTTCTTGGAAGGCGGTGCTTTAGCCCTCGATCCTCAACTGCGAATAAGGGCCCTCCTGATGGCCCCGAATTACGACCTCAATACGGAGTGTTAATGCGTCGCATGCATCTTCGGGCTCGCGCTGGGCCCGCCCAGTCCCTCGTTTTTCCTGTGATCCCCATACTTTTCATCGCCCACTGCCACACTGACGTGCTGGCGACTCACGTCGGCGTCTCTAAAACGTTGGATAAGGTCCGTAAGCATGCCTACGGGCACGGGTGGAAGAGGAACACGATGGAATACTTGCGGGAGTGCACCACGTGCGGAAGTGGGAAGCGGTACCGTCCCTGGAAATGTGGCCTAATGCAGAAAATGCCGGCTCAAGAACTCTCAAGACCGTTCTCGTTATGATTGGTCGATGCCGCGGGTCCTTTGGTTACCGCACCACGACAAAACACGTTTATCTTGATATTCGCCGACTATTTCACGAGGTGGGTGGAAGCGCTCCCCGTGGAGCTCCTGGATACGGTTGCATTTGTAGATCCTGGCGACCGAAGTAGTCGCTAGACACGGAGTCCCCGAACATTTATTGAGTGACCAAAGGTCTAACTTTATTTCGGGGTTAGCACGATCCTTCGATGAGTCCCTCGGAATCAAGAAAGCTTCGGAGCCACTTACCACCCGCAAACGCAAGGTCTTGTGGAACGCTTTAATGGGATGCTCCTCGGAATGCTACGCATGTACGTGAGCGAATCGCAGAACGACTGGGACCTGTATTTGCCTAGGGTTGCTTACCGTACCCCGTTCAACGAAGCCCTCGGAGACTCTCCCTTTTTCGGCCTGTACGGTCGTGATCCCGTACTCCCGCTGGACCTGGCGTTCCCGAACACCAACAACGACTGGAAGAGTGATGAGGTGGCCGCCTACCGCCGCCGACTGTTTCTGTCGCTTCGTGGTATCCGCCGAATGGTGGAGCGCCATCTGCTTAAGGTACAACGACGGCACGAAAGAAGGTTGAAAGGGGAAAAGAAGGTCGAGTTTCAAGAAGGTGACCCAGTGTTGGTCTACCAGTACTTCCGCGCTCGGCGAAATCAACGCAAAACGAAGAAACTAGCATTCGCGTGTCATCGCGTACCGAGTTGTGGGGACGGTGGGCGAAATTCCTACCGTGTCGCTATCCCGCCCCAACCGAGTCGTCACGGTCAACGTGAACCGCCTCAAGAAATTTCTAGGACGATGGAGCCGACCGTTCCCTCCGAAGTTCCTGAAGGGCTGACCCTCAGCCGGGGACTGACGAAAACGGCCCACTACGCTCGTCGATTGAAGGAGAGGAGACCGCTCTCTCGGGTTTAAATCCTGTAATCGACGTAATAACCCGCCGAAAGGAGAATCGAGAGGTGCGCACCTAGTCCTGTTGGTGACCTAAGAGATGCTGTGGCGTCCCAAGTCGACGCAGGTATCCACTTACGCTGCCTTGATACGCGAGTTCAAGGCGCTCGACGGAAGGAAGTGGGCCTCTCAAAACTCCGGCAAAGCACCCGCCTCGAGGAAGCTAATGCAGCAGAGGACGAGGAGGAGCTGATCTTTTAAGATGAGAGCTCCCGCGTTCACTAATTGGATGCTTCGCTACATATTTCGATTTTACTATGGAGTTTTACTTTAGATTTTACATATTAGTTTCGATTTCAACCTGAATTTACGAATCCCTTCGACAACTGACGGCTGGACTCGCTACGCTGGATTACCCTCTTGACGCCGCTCTGGAGGCACAACCTGTCGCGCAAAGGAACGGTCTTAAAACAAACGCGGCGGCTTTATTTTGATTCGGGATACTTCAGATAAACTACTGCTCCTACCGCCATGAACTCGAACGCTGCTTCCACCTTCGTCATGCGAGAACCTATACTCCTACTTCTTCGAGCCGGGCGTTCCGCTCGACGCCTTCGATTGGGACGCGTCACCCGACTCGGTCAACGAGGAACCTTGACCTGAAGACGAACGAGTGCACTTGGCCAAAGGAGAAGACCCCGGAGAAGGGTGGAGGGGCTCGTAGAAACGCTTCTTCCCATTTTTTTGACGGCTCCGCTGCACCGCCTACTGTTGGCGCCGATTGGACTCCTGTAAAGTTCTCCAGCAACACAGGAGGAGGCGTAGTCGGCGGCCGTAGTGAGTGTCGCAGCGGTGGGGTGAACCCCCCCTGGTGCGCCGCTATTTCGCTCTTCACCTCGCACGCTTGAGACAGAGCCGACCCTGGTTACTTCGCGAAGCTGAGTCCTGGGCGTCATTAGCCTTGGGCTGCTCCGGTTGCGACTTGCCCCAACCCTCCTCGGATTCCAGGCTCTCAGTGTTGTCTACGTCGGAAGAAGGTGCCTCTCTTTTAAGGTGTCTCTCTTTTGGCTTCGACTCCACCCTTCTGAAGCGACCTTGTCTTCCTCGTCGGGCCCCCTCGCAGCATAAGTGGCGACAGAATACATGAAGCGTGACCATTGATCACGGGTGGCCTCTTGGAGTACTCCGGGTCAACGGGGATCTGGTACCGATCCTCCCGGATCCCCTTGCCAATACGAGACTCACATTGCACAATCTGCGGTGAGCGGCGGAGCGCTTCCCAGACTCCACCCGTGCCCTTCCAGTAGGGCTTGTGGGTCCGATAAGAGATGATGTCGTGGAGGGCTCGAGCCAGATTTCGCTCACTCAGCTGGCGCTCTGGCTTGGAACTGTTGGGATCCAACGCTCCAGTGAACACTAGCATCTCGGTGAGGTCGAGGAACCCTCCTTCATTCAAACTGAAAGGCACCAAAGCGTTCTTGATCTTGCGGTTATACTCGGCCCTATTGCGCTTGAAAAGTACCTTCAGGATATCGATCGTATACCCCGCATAGGTCTTGGCATCTGAAGAGCTCCGCCCGGGTTGATCCCCCCCCCCCACTCCAACCCATCCACATCAGACGACGGCTGGACGCACAAGCCACGAAGCGTGGAGAGTATTGTAGTAGCCCCAAGTCTCAAAGCACATGCTAATAACTTGATGCGTTATATGTGCCAACAACTTAGCCTTGCGTCTGGCGATCAGCAATTGGTGAGATCGAAGAGGAGCGTTCAACTGCCAGTCGAAGAAGGCGGTACGGAACTTCACCCAGAAACGCCAACGTGCCACGTTAATATGAGCGTAAGCATCCTGGTCGTACCAGACGAACGAGTCACTAAAGGCCAATTCGGAAGGCTCTCTCCCTTCGGGAGCGGCGGCCTTTAAGATGTCTTCGAGATCTCGCACCACTATGGGATCTATGCCCTCAGTGAGCTCGAAATAGAAATAGCGGGTTGACGTTGGAGTGTAACTCTCGATCGGCTCCATCTCTGGTGAAGTGCTCCGTGACTTGGTCTTCTTCGACGCCTTGGTGGTCTTCCTAGGGCTCTTCGATGAACGGCCCCGAGTCGCCTCCGTGGGCGCTGGAGCGAGCCGAGGGTGGGGTGGAGGCTGACGACTCTCACACTGTCGCGAAGGGAGCGGCAAGATGACGATGACCCGAGATAGAGAGTATTCCGGAGTCTTGACCTTGTCAATTACCGAGCAAGCGACGTCGTCGATCACTTCGATCCCCAGAGAAACCTCATTGGCCGACAGTACGCCGCGAAGCGCGAGTAGAACTCCGCCTCAATCTCCTGGACCTGCTCCTGCGTAGGCGGAGCCGTGTCTTCGTCATCGTCAATCGTTCGCAGTAGGGCTGATCTTGTCCAGGACCTTTCACTTCTTCGCCATGACGGGTGCGGGAGGAGGCGACGGCGAGCGTGTTGGAGGAGCGGGCAGGTTGCGGTGAGAGTCGCGGCTCCAAATCGAGACTGAGTGCGAGAACGAGTGGTCGGCGGCGGCTTTCTCTCTTCTCCCGGCTTCTTAGTGGGAGTTCTCGACGTGTTGGGTGGCCGTCTCGCCTTGCTGCCTTGGAATGACGCGAACTAACCCAAGACCAGGCCGGATCGGTAGGAGTCGGTTCTCCCGTTGGCGGGCTCAAAAGTACTGCGAATTGACACGCTCATGCCCCGTCGGCCATATCGACCCAAGAACCGCCAGCCGATTAACTGCCCAACGACCTCGTTGACATGGACTTCGACAACCTCTGGGACGCGACGCTGGGCTCATATGTCCGTTGGGACCTGTGACTTGCTTATTGTTGTACTGTGATCGTATGGGCGCTCGCGAGCCCGTTTCGGACGTGGCTATAGCGTTTCGGCTACAAGTCTGGCGGGTTATCCGCTTGAACGGCAATATCTGCTATGAGAGTGCTACGTTGTACCAACACATGCTGGTTGACCCGGAGTCACGTGGCCTCGACGATCCGACCAACGCGTTTGCTCTGTGGAGCTCGGTGTTCATGGCGCCCGTGATGGTTCTACAAGCGCGTCGCGACGACTACGGCAGTCACAGCCGTGTGCTGCAGAGTTGGTGGGTCGCGTACCGCATCACCTACGGAGAGTACTTGCCGTGCCTCGTACTCCTCACCCTGAGCTCTTTTAAAGGTTATGTGTGTGCTTTGGGGGGAAGCCACGGTGGCTATGTGGAGCCGCTGTTGCGAATTCGGCGAGGGCGTCTCTGGTTAATCGCGGTTAGTGTGTCGCTGAGCTTCTTCATATTCATCACGATTTACGACGCCGTGGAATACGTGTGTAAAGTAAGGTCTCGTACGGATAAGACCGAGAGGTACATAGGGCAAAGTAACGAAGCGTTCTTTAAACACGAAACCTTCTTGTTATCGATTCTACTCTTCTTCTGGCCTGTTTTAGGCAATGAAAATGTACGAGTGAGGTCGAACATGCCGAAGCACGCTCACTCACTTCCTTCTCTTACGCTACTTCACACTACCTCCAGTGGATACAGGGCATCTTCTACACTCTTAACACGACACCCGGTCCTTAGCGTTCTGTACTCAGAGGGATCAGCTTCAAGTCATCCGTCCTTGCACCACAGGGTCCGGCTTCATCGGCTATCAGGTTCACACCTCGCGCCATCAAGTCTCATCACGCGAGGGCTACGGTATGCCGAAGCTAGGAACGGACCCTCAGGCACGATAGGCACGAACAGACGGGGTGGGCTGTCTCTCGGGCAGCCTGAGTCGTCGGACCCAGATGCCGATCGCCTGGAACAACCGTGTTATTCCCGGCCACGGGACATTCTCCCCGACTAGGCGTTTCCCGTCCACGGGGAACCGGCAGTTGTGGGAGACCACTCAGGCTGCGCAGAGCAATAGCCACCGATACCTCCACAACCGAAACGTTCTTAGGTAGCTTGGTATGAAACTGTTCTCCTTCGCTCTGAATATAGACGTCGTCCTCTAAATCGTCCTCCTCAACGTCGGCAGCCTGGAGGTCGGTCAGCACCTCCTCGTCAGAGCCTGTAGTCGTTCCAGGCTGGCCTTCTCATTTTGTTCACGCTCAGAATCGTTCCGTTGCGCCCTGAGGATAGCACAGCTAGTGAGGACTCCGGGCGTAATCTTTTGAAGAGCAGTAACCCCCGCGAACTGACGCCAACCGTGCGAGAGTGTTCCCTCTCCTGCGAAGATCAACGATATCGTAGGGCTCCAAGGACTCCATTCGAAGGTCAGACTGAGGGTGTTAAGGCCCACTAAGGCCAAGAAGCCACTGCTCACTCGACCCCTGGTCAAGGAAGGTGTGCACCAAATTGGTGGTGAAGCAGGGTAGGCAGTCAGCTGGAGAAGCCTTGTGCGTCTATGATCCGCTGAGATCACGAACACTAACTGTGGAAGGGATGTTCGCGTCTTCGAACACTCGCCGAACGCCGGGAATGCCCAGCGTCACCACTGGGAACCCGGGCCAAATCAGCCAGTCCGGCGATTACTACCATTGGGGATGAGAGCGGTGCAGGCGACGGTACAGCGAGCAGCGACTGGAGCGACCGGGACCAGCCGAGGAAGCAGCAGAACTAGCCGAACTTCGGGACATGGGTGTGATGTTGGGAATCACTAGTTTCTATCTATCGCTAGACACGTAGATAGCCTCTACCCACAACAATACGCCTTCCACAAGGGTCGGCGAATATTATGGGCGCATCTGAAGGAACCGAATCCGACCCAGCACCCTGAGCCGACGCTTCCCTCGACTACCGTTAGCGTAAGTAGGCCTCACACACAAACGTAGCAGGCACGAGCGTCGCCTGTACGTCTACCCCCCCCCCCCCCCTCTCTCTCTCTTTAACCCCGTGGCACCAACAGCGGAAGGTTGCCTAGTCTCTTTCAACTCTTTTGCGGGGGTGTCCGAGATTAACTCAGGCAGTAAGTTGTCAGGAGTATACTTCCAATACCCAAATCACTAAATTCGGGTATACAATACCCGAGTTTCCCTCAATTAGGAAAATAACCAAAACACAGTCCCACTACTAGTCTCTTGGCCTTACCAGAAACGAACGCTAACTTCAGGAAGGTCGCTGTTCGCTGGTGGGCATACCCTGTAAAGCTATTAAGTGTAAGGTACTTAGCTCGACGCTTGAACACTTGTGTGTTTCAAGGGAAAATTCAGCTCTGTATTGTGTAGGCCAAAAGGCCCATACTCTCTTCTAATCTTTTGCCCCTATGGTCATCTATATACAAAAATCAAGTAAAATCAGTCCGGACGTCCAATCGCGATGGCTGCGACCAGTCGATGCCTTCGTCTTGTGTAGTGTACACCATCTTGACACACCGTCGTCACTGTAGCCATCGCCACTTGCCCCAATTGGTCGGGCGGTCCCGGCAAATCCTTGAACGGCGACGGCGACGGGTATCGACCCACGCTGCGACGCGGGGACTTTTTGCATAATGCGGAGTTATTCCCATCTTCATTTGCATTTGCAACTCTTTGCTGCAGAATGCGGAGTTCTCCGATCTTTTCTTGCAAAGAGTGGAGTTCCCCCCTTCGCCTTCAGTACATCAATGGTACCCAAGCTGGCCGACACCTGGCATCATGCCAGTGTCATGCCAGTAGCATGGCGTCGCAGTCTGCGTCGTCACCGCCTCTTACATCGGAAGCTGACGCTAATACCGAGAGTAGGTACTACTAGTAGATGCCTTGCACGAAGGCGATGCGCGAGTACGCAACCAGAAACAACATGACTGTTATTAATATGTTGGCTGGGCGGCGCGAGGCTTATTGCCGCAGCGTATACGTCCATTGTGCTCGTGTTCACAGTGGATGTGGATGCGCGGATGTGCTCGTTGACTGTATTTGATCAGCATGATGTACCCTGTAAACACTACATTGCGGCGCTACTAGTAGATTCTTTGAATCGGTTTATAGAGCGTTTCACGGTTGTCGTCGAATGCTACAAATTCTACGTGTATACAGTGCTCTATGGTTCTGATGCAGACTTTGGTGTCCAATTGGTTCTTACCGAAGAACTCACTGTGAATTTCACACAGTGTTAACCTCCAGCACCGCCCACCTCAGTTGAGCTCACAGCCCGGAAGAAAAAGGCCGAGCAAAGGTGATACTACAACGAAAGTAGGCAAGGCGAAGGGCGCTGGCACATGTGGTAACTGTGGCCAAATTGGCCACAACAAGCGTGGCTGCCATGTCAGGTAAACCGAACAGGTACCCGCTATGGTGTCCGCCTGGCAGTATTGTCGTGTGTAAGTCTGAGCTCTAGATAAGGTCCCAGAAATGTATACATGTTTACTTTCTAAAAGCAAAGACGTGTCGGATACTTGTATTAAGTTTGCAGACTTTTACTCTAACAGTCAAGCTTGGTGGTTGCAGGGAACTCCGCTCTTTGCAGAAAAAGATCGGAGAGCTCTGCATTCTGCAGCAAAGAGTTGCAAATGCAAATGAAGATGGGAAGCACTCCGCACTATGCAAAAAGCCAGCGACGCGGCGCGAATCCCTTCCGAGGCGAATCGCTATACCACATGGGCGCAGCCAGTCGCTTCCGCGGGCTAGTGTGTCGTCGAGCTTGGCTGCCGTCCAAAGCTCCGGCGTTTCGACTACGACCAACTCGAACCCCACCCCGCCGTTAGCAGGTGTCTCGACGGTTAGCGGTCAGCAGGGTCTCTCAGGCTCCAAGTCAAGGATAGCTGAACGCCATTATCTGGATCCAGATGCAGCTAGCTCCCTCCGCAAACACTTGAACAGCCCTACCGTCTTCCTCGTAAGCGGCTACCGCGCCCCTGACGACCGTTCCTGGAACAACCCCAAGTAACCCGCTAAGCACTGCCTCGGCTCAACCTGCCTTCCAGGAATGAGGCGGTCCAGGGGCTCCCGCTACAGCTCTGGCAAACCCTAGCTCTGTGACGCTGGTGAAGGAAGGTGTGCGACAAGTGGAAAAGCGATCAAGTTGAGGCATAGCTCGCCTTTTTACTAAGACTACTGAAGTACTTTTTTTAAAGTATTTAAATTAAAAATACATTAGTGTTGCCGATCTCTACCACAGAAATTTATATGCTTTGCAGGGCCATGCAGATACAAAGACTAGGTACTTTTAGGCTTGGCTGACTCTTAAATAATAATGTAGACGTGACTCTAAGAGCAAAGAAGATCGTAGTTGGAAGAAATATGTGACGGGGTCACACAGCACCTTGCGCTTGAGGAAGTAAGAGCTTCCGAGAGTATACAAACTCCAAGTGAACGGCAGGTCACGTATCCCTGGTCTGAGGGGACGAAGTAACCAGTTAAAGGTACGTTTAAGACTGAATGTATTTATAGGTAAGGTTAAGCTTGAGCTAATACAAACTATAAGTCACCTATAGTGAAGCTATGTAATTATCCAATGCTTGACTCCTGGAGCCACTGGTACCAGATACCAGTCCTTCCGAAGAGTAACCTAGTTACTCTTCGTGTAACCTGGGTACACTTGGGGCTTGTACCCCGTTACATCCTCCCCCACTTAGGTTCGGTTTACCGACCAATCAGAATGAGGGATAGTGAGTCACAAACTCTCATTCTCAAAGTCGAAAGGTATCGACAAGCTGCGAGAACGCGGCGGTGGCTCATTCCACAGTTGGAGCCTCGAGCAGCAAACGCGCTCTTCCTCACGGTCTCCACTTCGACCTCTGGCATGCCTCGAGCCTCTGCCAAAGGCGGTGCGAAAGCACACGTCAAGGCTGCTGTCGGGAAGGCGAAAGCCAAGAGCTCTAAGCCTCGCAGCAAAGATTCTGCACTCAAGGAGGCTACTAAGGTGGCCTTCGAGGGGATTGATTCGTCTGGCAACATGGCTGCGAGCAAACGCGCAAGCTCACGCCGCAGTCGGTCGCCTTCGGTGCCGCCTGACACCCGTCCGAACCCTCGCTTCACACACCGTGAGCACAGTCCGGGTACTGAGGACGAGGCTAAGGCCAGGAGGCTCCACAGCGTATCTGGGAGCTCCGACGGTGGGCACACTCCAGTGCCCAGCGAGCACGACGACGTCAGCGTACACTCGCACGCTAGTGATCACGATGATCACTGTTCAAAGGCGCCTGATCGCTCTGAGAGCCCTGCCGACGAGGCCAAGGGCTCACCCTATCCTGGCGGCGACGAGGAAGATAAACCTCCGAAGAACCTCTCGCTTGCCGAGGGTCTTGTGCGTGCTCGGGCTGCTAAAGCCGCAGCCGAATAGGCGAAGCGCTCCAAGAAGCGCATGGCTTCGAAGTGTCCGCTTCGCGAAGAGAAGGAGACTCGTGATCATTATCACGATCTCTTCGGCTCCTCGGATGAAGAGGAGGAGGGTGCCATCGACGAGCACCGGGAGATCACGAACGATCTCGACCAGCAGCAGGAGGACTTCCAAGCTGCCCAGCGTATGCGTGGGGGTCAGGTGGCTACACCTGTCGGTCAGGGAGCTTCCATCAACCCGAGAGGTTATTGGCCTCCCGAGGCGAGCTTTGGAGCCGACCTCTTCTTGGAGAAACTCACTCCTCCTCGTGGGTTTATCGGTGGACACACTTCCAAGGGCGCTTACGAACGCGCCCTGGTCCAAAAGGAACAGTTGTTCACCGACAACTTGGAGGCGGCCCGGTGCGTGCTTCTCGCGCAGCACCAGATCCCTCTGAAGGACTTCACGACTAGTCGTTAGAAGCCCGAGAACGGGTGTGGTCTCTACCCTGTATGGGGCTACTTCTGGGTTCTTCCCGAGAACTGTCCGAGCTGGAGCTCATGCGAGGACATGTTCTGGGCGTGGGTTGAGACTCTCAAGTACTCACCCAAGGAGTTACGAGAACTCCAAGAAGATCAGCCTCTGTCCAAAATCCTGGACCAGCGCGATCTTCGCATTCGGTTTGTCCACTTGGTCAGCAAGCGGCAGCTGCCAAGGGACATCCAGAAGCGCGCGGCTTCCAGCGCTCGTGATAAGCGCGGGTACGGGGTGTTGTCAACGTCCGTACCCCGTTCGGGCAAGAAGCCCCGGACTACTTACGAAGCTGCCGCCGCTTCTGTTCCCAGATCGCGACAGCCTTCGGGCAGTCAGCCTGGAGCCGTTCAATCGGCTCCCACGAGTTTTCGGACAAGCAGGGGCGAAGGTACCCTCGTACGATACGAGTATGAGGCGCCTCCGGGGAGCTTCTCTCACCCGAGTGCTCCACCTGCGGGTCCGACGCAGGGCCCTGAGGTTGACCGCCTACGTCAACGCGTCCTCGCGCTTGAGATTGCACTTGGCCTTGGGACTGACGGTGATGCTACCGCCCAGGCCGGGAACCGAGGGGTCCTTGCTCGACTTGAGGACCCTTTGGACCGATTAAGCCGGGAGGTAGCGGACCTCCATGGGCGTGTCGACCGCCGGGCCCGCTCGTCTGATCTGGAGGAGGCCTACCGCTTGATCCGACGTGTTGAGTACGCACAACAACGTCCGGAGCCGCCATTGGCGCACCCCCAGGCGTACGCGTATAGTGCGTACCCGGCATACTCGCGTGCCCCTGGGGTCCGTTCGTTCGGGGTCCCTCCGGCGTACGATCTCGATCGCAGCCTTGCTGTCCAGGACGAGCCTTGGGAGCACGCTCCTTCGCGCCCGTCGATGGCTGAGGCCACTCCTCGCTTCGAGAAGCTGGGCAAAGGTGGGTCTGCGAGTCAGCAACCCCCTGCGGATCGTGGTACCGCTTAAGACGTCCAACGTAGAACGTCGGGTGCGTCGTCATTGACTTTAGTAGGTCGATGGTGTACGATGCACCGTGTCTGGCCAGGACCGCGAACGGTCCGATGAAGCGGTGCTTCGACTTGTTACTGCCGACAGGGCTGGCAGTGTCTAGCGGTAAGTTTCTAGTGCCCAGTAACAAAACTTCACCCACTTTGAACACAATTAAATTTCCTCTTCCATCTTGGTCAGAGTACTCCTACTGTCTGTCCTGGGCCGCTGCCTTTGCATCGCGGACCCTGCTGATCACAATCAGCTTGGTGCTCACAAAAGACTCCACTTGTTTCAGCAAAGAAACCGGTCTCACATTTGAGACCTGGGAGGAAAGCGCTTTCCGAGCCTCTCCCCCACTTAAAATAGAGGATGTGGCGTCTCCTCGAAGAGTGAGAGGCACTCTGGGGTGGCGGAAGCCGTTCCATTAGAACGGTGTGAGCCCCGTGGACGCGTGCACGGCGCTGTTGAGCGCTAACTCAACAACTGGGAGCTGTGACGACCACGTACGTGGAGCTCCAGCGCAGATGCTGCACAGAGTGTCCTCGAGCACTCGATTGACGTGCTCCGTCTGGCCGTCCGTCTGCGGGTGGTCGGCAGTGGACATCTGCAGACGAGTTCAGAGCAAAAGGGACAGCGTTTTCCAGAACGCAGCGGTGAATCGCGGGTCTCGGTCGGAGATAATGGCATCGGGCAGACCGTGCTAGCGGAACGCGCCATTGACGAACAGCCGTGCGGTCCGCTTGTGTCCGTGACGGGCACTGAATCAAGATGCACCATCTTGCTCAGCCGACACACGAACACCACGATCCCGGTGCTGCCGTGTCCGTCGGCGGGAAGTCCAACGATGAAGTCAAGACTTATCGACTTCCAACAGTCAGCAGGTACGGGTAGGCTCTGTAACGGAGCCGAAGCGTGCCCTGCGGGTTTCACCCACTGACATGTTTCGCATGTCTTCACATACTTGGCGACCCACTTGTACATGTGGGTCCACCAGAAGGCCTGAGAAACCGACAGGAACGTCTTATCACGGCTCAAGTGGCCACTGGAGGGCGCATCGTGCGCCACCGCGAGGATGTCAAACTTCAGATCCTCGTCGTTGGGTACGACCACCCGTGGAGGCTCACCAGGCTCCACCAGGTAATAGAGGATGCCATCCACCAACTCATATCGGTGGAGCCGGGAACGCTGCCGCGGCGAAAGCCAGTCCGACTTTGCGTCCGTTCCTGCTGCCAGGAACTTGGCGATAGGCGCGACAGCCTCATCGTCTCGATACGCCATGCGTATCCGATCATAAAGATCCGTTGTCACCCGTGTGATGTGGGCCAACTCGTAGTCCGGACGCCGAGACAGAGCGTCGGCAAGCACGTTGAGCTTGCCCGGCTTGTATTCAACGCGGAAGTTGTACTCCGCGAAGAAAGACAGCTACCTCTCCATCCGTTGGGAGAGGTGAGGCGAATTGGTCGCCGTCCTCAAGGATGCGTGGTCTGTGTAGATCACAAAGGGCCTTGAGCCCAGACGATTTACCCGAAACTTGACGAGGGCATACTTCATGGCAAGGAGCTTCTTGTCGTGAACTGGATAGTTCCGTTCGGCGGCCTTAAGCTGCCTGGACTGGAACGAGATGACTCGTTCATGTCCGTCTGCATCGTTCTGCAGCAATGCGCAACCGATCGCATAATCGGAAGCGTCACAGACGACGCTGAACGGCTTCGTCTCGTCCGGCAAGGCCAGGACCGGCGCCTCTTGAAGGCTGGCATTGACGCTGTCAAAGGCGTCCTGGTGCGTCTGCTCCCAGCGCCAGTCGACGTCCTTCTTCAGGAGGTCCGACAAGGGTTTTGCGAAACCCGCGTACCCCACACTGTACTTGTGGAGGGAGTTGACCAAGCCCAACCACTTCCTGAGATCCTTCTGGGACCTGGGCGTCGGCCAGGCTGCAATGGCTTTGACCTTATCTGGGTCGGCCCGAACGCCCACGTTGCTGACGAAGCAACCGAGAACCTTGATCTCTGGTGACGCGAAGACGCACTAGTCGATGTTGGCGACAAGCTTGTTCGCTCTCATCACGTCCAACACTCGACGGAGGTGCTCCAGATGCGCCTCCATGGCCGTCTTGCCTCGCACGGTACGGCAATGGACGAAGATATCGTCGAAGTACGTCTGTACGAAGGCACGCAGCGGCCTGAAAAACTGCGTAACCAAGCGATTAAATGTCGCTGGGGCGTTTGACAAGCCCTGCGGCATGACGAGCCACTCCCAAAGCATGAAGCTTGGAGTTCTCACCGCGGTGAGCGGGATGTCGTTCTCGCGCATCAGAATTTGGTAGTATCCGTCTACCAAATCCAGCGCACTGTACAGTATGCACCCGGCCATGTTGTTCAACAACACATCCTTTCGTGGGATTGGTGTCTGGGCCGGCACCGTCGCGTTGTTCAGCTTGTTATAAGCGTGAACCAGACGCCACTTCCCGTTCGGTTTTCGAACACAGAAGGTCGGCGTCGAGTGCGGGGACTTCGACTCCCGCACCACCATGCCCGCTCTCGCCTTCGCAGTGAAGAAGGCATCAATCACCTCACACTGTTCGCGAGGTAGAGGCCACTGCCTCATGACACAGTACTTTGTGCCAGGCACGAGATCAATTTCGTGCCGTACTCCATGATCTGGTGGGAGTGGGTGGATTCTTGGTCACCAAGTCCGCATACTCCGACACCAAAGGATACACCGGATCCTTGGGGTTCTTAAGAATCTCAGAACCCAAGCGCGATTGACGCTGCTTACTCAACTCCTCGAGGACGTCTTCGTCCAAGACAGAGGAGGAGTTCAACTCTTCCTGAGAGGTCTCGTGTTGATGAGAACCATCTCGGCAATCTCACGTTGTGCACGACTCCAGTCTGAACATGGTTCAGACTTGACTTGCGGCGGCGGCGGCGGCGTCGTCGACGGCGACCGTGACGTGGAACTTCGTTACCCACGTCTGAGGATGTCGTGATGCTGACATCTGAGGCACTCGAGGCCTCGTGTGGAACTATGCTACCCACACAGGAAGCGCGTCCCGCGTCTTCCTCTTCAGTTATGATCTGGGCGACCTCGTGTGGAACTGTGTTACCCACACAGGAAGCGCGTCCCGAGTTTTCCTCTTCTGTTATGGTCTGGGCGACCGTCTGTGGACCAATGTTACCCACTTGGCCGACGTCTGTCTGCGTCGCTACCTTCGAAGCTTCCTCGGAGTCGTCATATACGTCGACAGCTCCCGAGTATCCGCCGGATGCTTCAGTACCTTGGCGGTCCTTGCGGGCGTCCCAGGTCCTGACAGAGGTGGGAACATGACTCACCAATGCTCTGTCGGTCACTGCAGGGCGGCTGGCACCAATGGCCTTGCCTCGCCAGTCGATCCACGGCTCGTGTTTCTCGAGCCAGAGCATGCCCAGGATCAAATCGTATGGATCCATGTCGAGAACAGTAAACTGTTCTGGGCTGTCGAAATCTTCGAACCTGACAGCCAAATCCATCTGGATGTTGGGAACAGTAACCTTGTTCCCGTCGGCCAGTCGCACTGACACGGCCCCGTTGCTTTTGCTTTCTCTCCAAGCATCGACCAACTTGTTGCTGTTACGAGCAACCGTCCGGCGGCGTGCGAGTTCTTCGACGCCCCAGAGTCGATCAAGATTCTAAATGGATGATCGTATCCCCGTACACGTCCGTGTACTACAAGCAGCCCATCGCTGCCCTTCGCCGATTCGAGAGTGCGAAGACTCTCAGGGGCTAAGTCCCCGTGGTACGCACCACCTGCGTACCGCTCACGAAGCCTTAGATCTTCCCCAGTAGGGCGCCTCGCCCCTACTGATTTCCGGCGTTCCCCTGGCCTCGGGATTGTGGCTTCTGCCAGCGACCCTTCAGAACAGGTTTGGGGTTGAATCGCCTGCGGTGTCTCTCCGTGGGTCAGTATCGCTTGAAGTGGCCCAGCTTCCCGCAGCCGAAACAGCGATGTCGTGCTGTTCGGCGGAACCGAGTTCCATGGGGACTGGTCCGCTAGGGCTTGCCCGGCTGGGATTCAGCGATGAATTCTCAGGCCACGCTGAGGCCGGTGTACGCGCCTGGCGATGGCTGTACTCTTCTTGAAGGGCGACTTGGATCACCTCTTCGAGGGTGCTTGACTGCACCCGGAACAGCTGAGTGCGCGCAGGGCCCACTCGAAGGCCGTCCATGAGCACTGTCACCTCGATGTGTTCGTTGAGTGGGTCGCCCACTAGGGATGCCGTGAGCTCTCGCATCTCTTGGATGTACTCGTGCAGCTCACGCTTTCCTTGTTTACATGAGAGGAAGCGCGAGCGCTGCCGGTACTCGTAGTTCGCCGGGAGGAACGCGGCTCGAAGCTGTTCGCACAGCTGAGCCCAGGATGTGAAACATCCAGGCGAGGTCGCCTCCCGCGTTTACGCCCAACCCTTGGCACGACCGCTGAGGTTGGTGAGCGCGAAAGCAACGCGGAGTTGCTCGGTCGAGATCAGAGCCGCGTCCATCGCGAGCTCCGACTCTTGAGCCCAGAAGTGAAGATTCTCACCTTCCTTCCCTTCGTACGGCTTCACCTTTAGCCGCAATTGCTTCGGGTGAGGCGGCTTCCATTCAGCCGCCGGCGCCTGCAGGTTTCCCCGCACGTGCGCGATGAGACCTTGCTCATAAGTGTCAAACGCATTGACACGTTCGACCTGCTCGGCCGGTGTTGACGCCACCAGGCTCTGCAAGGCCTCCATCCCGAAGATGCCTGCCATCTTCCGAACAGACTCAAACTGCGAGTCGTTCAGGTGAGGAAAGCTATTCCGGTCCATGATGACAGAACCTCAGAGGTTCAGGTAGTCCACCCGCGTTGGCGTGGATTGGCTACAAGTGCTACCAAGTGTGACGGGGTCACACTGCACCTTGCGATTGAGGAAGTAAGAGCTTCCGAGAGTATACAAACTCTAAGTGAACGGCAGTTCACGTGTCCCTGGTCTGAGGGGACGAAGTAACCAGTTAAAGGTACGTTTAAGACTGAATGTATTTATAGGTAAGGTTAAGCTTGAGCTAATACAAACTATAAGTCACCTATAGTGAAGCTATGTAATTATCCAATGCTTGACTCCTGGAGCCACTGGTACCAGATACCAGTCCTTCCGAAGAATAACCTAGTTACTCTTCGTGTAACCTGGGTACACTTGGGGCTTGTACCCCGTTACAAAATATCTAAATATGAGAGCAAGAAGATCGTAGTTGGAAGAAGTATCTAAATCACGCTGAGCTAACCAAGATGTTGCTCCAGTACGGGATACCAATAAATTCACGGTCTCTAGTAATTGTCTTTATTTCGCAGTACATGTAGGTAGGTAAGTGACAACAATGTTCCAAAAAGGAGTACAGACAACGACGGAGAAATCCGCCCCTATCTGAATAACATCCTTCATACAAAACTAAATTATTACAGACGCCAGGTAAACCCGCCCCTTAGTTTGATTGGCTGAAACCTAAACTGTATGTACAAAACCGACGCAAAAAGTACAAAGAAAAACCCAATTGGTACAAAATTCGCACCTTGATTGACAGATCTTGATTTGAATGTACAGAAACGCTCGAATACATAATGCTGATTGGCTAAAATCCTTATCTGAGTGGGAAGTATTATGGTCGAACGGGACGTGTTTTTATTGTGTGGCGGATTTATCCGTCGTTGTCTGTACATGAATGTTTCGTGAGACTATTGGTAGAACGGCGACCCCTCCTTTAGACCACTCTTAGCCTCTCCTTAAACGACTCATGCAATATAATACTTAGTAAGTAGGTCTTTAGTCATGGCGTCTTCTTATACAGAATCAGCGACGCGTTTGCCGCCAACTTGGCTGCAATGGACATGTACACTGTACATTGTACAGCTGACAACGAAGTGCTACAGTATGAACGGCGTGACGACAGTGCCGCTAATCCGCAGATCGATGTGACGCAGTCACTGACACTTGCGTTCTCAAGTTGCAGGCTGCAGCTCAACCTTTTAACCGTTCAAAGCGTCCACTTATCGATACGTGTATTGCATCCACATTTCTATTGCCCATCGACGTTCCTTTTCTTCGACGCACCCACATTACACACCCGTTCGAATAATTCCGAATGTAGATACGCCATGCTAATTGGTCAGTTCGTAAACGACACGATGTAGCCATCATCACAACTTCAGTAATACTCCACCACATTCCTCAATTCTCTCTGTACGCCGCAGGTTGCGCCGTCATGAAGCGCGAGCTGCGTTCTGTGACGCTCAAGGCTTCGCCCTTACCGTCCCTAGCACCTACACGTTCCTCCAGTCGCTCATGGCGCTTCGGATCGTTGCTGCTGCTCTACGCCGCGGGTTTCCTGTTACTCGAGCTGTTGCTCTTCCAACACGCACACTTCTCGACCCGTCGCCGCCTCGTGGAGGTTCCTGAAGACTCCGAGCGCTTCGCTCTATCACCTCCAGACCTCGAGGATGCCGATTTTGCTAAAATCCAAGTGCCGCAGTGGATAACAGACAAGGATAGCGACTTGCCCGTTCAAGAGCGCGAGCATCTAACTTGGCTACACTCCGCTTGTGTAGCCAAGAAGCAGGCTATTATCCCATGGCAACATGGTGCTCCAGAATACTCCAACCAAGACAAGAGAGAAGAAGCTCAAATACTTGAAAGAAACGATCCACGAGTCATCGAACAATTGAAGAAATGTCCCGACGTGGATATTTACCTTCCCGACGGTATCCGAGGACTTGGATACTGTGAAGATGCTGTGGCTTTTACAAAATGTAAGGCTGTTAGTATTTACTATTTTTAGGTATTTATTATACTAATTACATTTTACTGTTTGTTGACAGATCTGCACTCCAGATTGCTGCCGTTGTGGGCGTTGGAGGACAAATTCTTTGATCCAGACACGAATAAGAGCATCATGTACTACGAATTGTGTCCACTGACGCCGATGCTTTTCTTCAATCATTATTGGGATGATCGACCAACGAGATCGGAGTGGCCGAAAGAGAAGCCGATTTATATTATGCCAAATATTGAGATGCGGGAGCTGACGGCGAAAGAATACTGGAGTGTGGACGCTGTGCTCTGCAGAACGTTGGCTTGTGATCAGCGAGTCAAGGCCTGGTATGCACAGGAGGGGAATCCACGTAATGCCAAGGTGTTTTACACTAGATTCACGTCTTCAGACACTGCTGCACACGCCGCTGAGATGCTCGGAGGAGAAAATATCCGACGGAAAAACTTTGCTAAATTACGATTCACACACACGGCTGGCTCCAGGTACGCATTATTATTTTTATTATAGCTTTTGTTTTAGATATTAACTGTAAGTTATATGCTGTTCATACAGTCCGTACAAAGGCACCGATCAGGTACTTGACTGCTGGTTATCGCACCCGAACTTCCCACCTCTGGATCTTTATATTCATGATGATATATATGGAGAACGCTACCAATCTACCTATGAAGATGCGATTCTAGAGGCAACGAATGTGAATCTAATCCGGAAACGGATGGGCTCGGTGGGTTTTGGGAAAGTGATGGCCGAGTCGTCATTTTTCCTCTGCCCTAGCACACAAGAAGGCTATGGCCACTACATCGACCAAGCTCGTGCGTCGGGAGGAGTTATCATCACAACGGACGCACACCCGATGAACGAACTTATCTCTTCGAAAGATATGGGTGTTCTAGTGGAAACGCAGCGTGAATCCAGTCCAGATACGCTGCTTGGGGGCGCATATCATGGCACACACGGGCTCAAAACAGGTGATGGACTGATAGCCAAGTTTTCAGCGCAAAATCTCTGCGATTCCGTGGAGTATGTGCTTAAACAGACCAGCACAACACAACGTGAAGCCATGGCGAAGGCAGCTCAACGACAGTATTTTGAAGATACAAAGTTCTTCGCGCAGCGAATGATTCAACTGCGACTATTTGCGCGCCAGCAACGCAATTCGTGGATACCACCCGAAGAGGACATCGCTGTGGGCGATCCGGAACGAAAGTTCTTCCGACGCGCATGACTCGAATCTTGAGTAACCGAACCCGTAAGCAATCAATTCATTAAAGTTCTTCATTTTTTTTACTTTGTCGATTTGTTCTTATTAACGTAGTCACTGTAATCCTTTCTAAGACCTACTTCTCATTGATAGACGAGTAGTAACGTTGTAATCTATAGTACTGTAGCAAGAGCACCAAAGGTACAGGACACCACTGTACTATTAGTAGTATAATTTATTCTCGAAGGTTTTCAATTGCGGCAAGCCACTGAAATGACACATCGCACTTTTACGCGAGGTAACGGGCGAGAGCAGTAAAGCCATCGCCGTTAAACCAGGAACTGGTGGATAGTGTTCAGGCCACCGATGGACTTCAGAAAAGAGGCCATGTTATTTTTTTTAGTGCATAATTAGAAGAGTGTTCATTTTCAGTCGAAAGCGTGCATAATTCCGGTTCGCATGTTGACCGTCAACGATCTCTCATGATGTGAACGCGATGTCTCGACGTGTGCGACAGAGCAACAGCAAAAAAGACCTTACTGTTAGTCGAGCCAAATGTACAGGTCATTTTAACTCTGCTTACAATCTATTCGCGATGGACACGGGAGCCGGGTATCGCGGTCGCATCCCATTCCCCCCACTACAGTTGACCGCTGAGGAGCAGGAGCGATGTCAAGAGCTCACACTTCAGTTACTGGATCAAACGCTGCGTAGCTACGATGAACGCGGTGTCGCCGCGAATGGATCGCCACTCCATCATTCACGGCTGACCAGTGATCGCTGGAAACGTGTCAAGACCCAACACAACGCCTCTCTCTACTGTGAGCGACATCGTGGCGGCCATCAAGACCTTCACGTGGCATGGGAGACCTGGAAAAACCCGCTGGTTTTTCTCGCCGTCGGCACAATTCAGAGTCGTCTCGACGACGTCATGCTCGGGCTTACGACGCAATCATTCGGTGACATGCAGTTACGAGCGGCTTCAATGGCTTCTCAAGAAATAAGAGGCGCCATGCTTGCCAAGATATCTGGACCGACGGAGGAGGACCCATTTAACAGTCAGAGTGTGGTGTGGATGGTGGGGGAACAGAAGTGGCCGCTCAGTATGGTCGTGTACCCAAGAGACTTCGTCAACCTGTGGGCCTGTGGGGTTATCACAACAGCGAATGGTGACCGTATCGGGTATGAAGTTGTCCAGCCCGCACAGCTACCTCAATGCCCAGAACTTTCAGGTTCAATCAAGCGGGGGAAGTTCATGTACGGAGCTCTGTTTCGAGAGCAGAATGGTACCGTGGACGTCTATATTCAAGTACACGTGGAGACGATGGGCGCAGTTGTCAACGCCGTATGGATGAACGCGTTTTGGAGCTCCACTCTTGGTTTTTGGAAGGCCCCACAATTGTCGGAAGAGAAGAAACTCGAATGGTGTGTCATCACCAACGCGGTAAAGAGGGCTAACAATAAGCGCAAGCCATCGGAGACTAAATCACGGGCAGGTCTTTTGTCTTGCAGTCGCTGCACGGCTGTATTAGTGCCGCGAAACCAAAGCGGGTACTCCCGTGGGACTCTTGCTTGCGCGGCATGCGCATCGATCTTGTGCTTCAGTTGCAGCGTCAAACGCTCCATCAAAACGACCACGGGGCGAAGCAAGGGCGCGGTGACTCGAAATGTGGCTGTTACTTTGTGTAGAAACTGTTTGAAGCTTGTCGGGATGGAGAGTGCAGCCAAGATTGCGTGGGAGCAGTATCAATACCGTCTCATGTATTCCGCGACAGACGCTTGCAGCAGCAGTCAACCTTTGTGGGGTCTCGCTGATGATTCAGCGATGTTTGTGTGGTCGCCAGACCGACACTTCTCGATTTCAGACGTTCTACACGCATATTCTGACGGGGAAGAAGACTGGACACCGTAGCGACCAAGACGAAGCGTAGTTTCAAGGCACTTGTACATTAAAGTAATGAACGTGTCGCTTGAAAAAAATAATCATGGGAGCGTGATATTGTCCATGAGTGAGAACTGCATAAGCAGTAAGTACTACTAAGTACGTAGTAGAAGAAGTACGATCAACACTCAATGAATGATGTTTCTGGGAGCCCATGTTACATGTAGTTGTGGGATATCACTCTGTGAGTGCCACTCACACTCGCAATTGTATCAGTCGCTTATCAATTGTCCTCACCGAAAAAGCGGGTCGCGACGTACGCTCGCGAAGCAATTTCCCCGTACATTTACATTTACCTTGTTGAGCATTCGGGTACGTACGGTACTGAGAATGGAACTGCAAACGTGATTCTTATTACATGGGACACTTGTTACGCAGCGTTTGTGAACTCATCACTTCGTTGAAGTTAAGTTGTAGGGTACTTCCAAGCCAATTCGACAGAAACCACAATACATTTCGGGGATCGTGTGGCCAGTAACGTCTGCTTCAAGATACACAGGTCGTCTGTGATACTGACGAAAGATACCTTATTCCAAATGGAATTTCCATAGCTGCTAGGGGCGTTCATTAATCTACTTGCTGGATACTGGGTAGCACACCACCACAATGGAGGCAGGCGAAGGCTATCGCGGGCGCATTCCGTTCAAGCCGCTTCAGTTGAAGTTCGAGGAGCAGGAACGATGCCAGGAGCTCACGCTGCAGCTTTTGGACAAGACACTGCGCAGCTACGACGCGCGGATCTCCTCGTCACCACTCGAATTTGGAAACGCCACAAAACACAAAGCAACGCGTCGCTGTATTCCGAACGCCATCACTGCAGCGGCCGTGATCTGAATATGCCCGGCGACAATTGGGAGAATCCGGCCGTGCTGCTGGCGGTCGGCACCATCCAGACCAGCTTGGGCGACGTCATGTTTGGGCTAACATTGCAGATATTCGTGTCCGTGCAGCGTCGATTGCATCGCGTGACGTGAGCGGGGCCACGTTAGCGAGACTGTCGGGCCCAGCGGTGGAGGACCCATATCAGAATCTATGTGTAATGTGGTTGGTTGGCGAGCAAGGCTGGCCGTTGAGCATGATCGTGCGTTCTAGGGGCTTTATTAACTTGTCAGCGTCTGGGACGTCTGGGATAATCACGCGAGCTAATGGGATCGCATCGGGTATGATCTGGTACAGCCCGCGCCGCTGCCGCAGTTGCCTGAGCTTCCCAAGCCGATGACAAGAGGGAAGTTAATGTATGGGGTGTACAAGGAGCAGGATGGAGCTGTGGACGTCTACATTCAGTTATACGTGGAGACTATGGGCCATATCTTGGATACCATCGTAATGAACGCCATGTGGATCGCTGTGCTTGGATTCTGGGAGGCTCCGAGACTGGCGGAGGGGAAGAAGCTACAGTGGTGTATTCTCAACAGTATAAAGGGTCCAATTAACAGACAAAGACAAGTATTGACTGGAACTAGGATGGATCTCTCACTCTGTGGCGTTTGTCAGGACAAACTGACTAGACTCAGCCGCGCTCGAGACGGTGTACCAAGTACTAACAAAAACTTGCACAATCTGCAGTGCGTTGCTGTGTTCGAAATGCCGCATCAAGCGATCATTCAAGGCGCTAACTGGTCGAAACAAAGGCCCAATGACAAGAAGTGTGCACGTCTTTGTATGTCAAGTGTGTTTGGCGTTTGTTAACCAGCAAAGTGCGGCAGAAATCGCGTGGCAACAGATCCAGCAACGTGAACTGCAAGCGGCGAGTGATGATGCAGATAGCGGACGTACAACGTGGGGGCTTCTGGACGATGCGATGACGCCGTCATGGTCTCCAGGGCGATACTTTTCCATCTCCGAAGCTTCGTTTAGCTTTTCGGACCGTGCAGATGCCAGAAGCGTGTACAGTACGTGAGATTTAAGGACGGTATTGCAATGGAACTAGCCATTCGTGTTCTGGATGTAAGAGTCATCAAATATACTGCATGTCGAACAACTTCGCGTAAATGCGGTTGAGTTTGACCAACTCGTTGTGCGCCTCCTTCTCCGCAAACTTGCCACAACCTTGTTGCCATTGGCAATACCAGGAATGATTGTCAAACGATGGAGAAACATACTTAGTTTACGTGAGTATTACTCCACAAGCACTAATTCAAATGCCGTGTGAAAGGCATATGTACTGAAGTAAAA
Source organism: Phytophthora tentaculata (assembly GCA_033557915.1). Lineage (NCBI taxonomy): Eukaryota > Oomycota > Peronosporomycetes > Peronosporales > Peronosporaceae > Phytophthora > Phytophthora tentaculata. Next base: position 4,681,887 of record JAUCEA010000020.1, on the reverse strand, counting down.
TACATTTCTGCTTAGTTCAGCTCAAAAGACGTTCCGGCACAAATATAACCTATATCAGTGCTTTTCCATCGTGGTTGGGATAATCATCGCACCGACTTACCACCAAGTCCCCAGTCGAAATCCCTAACAAGCGTCACTCCCAAGTGGCCTGCCATGGCACCTCCACCAGTGAGATCATCGAGCGCAGATTCGTCGTGAGAAGTATGGTACTCCGTGTACTTGGTAGTCATGATTGTCACAAGCTCACAGATGAGAACAGCAGAAAGAGGCAAAGCACAGCCCATAACAGCAGATGCGATAATCCCAGCGATGAAGGTATTCTGTTCCGGACGGCTAAGCGCTATCGCATCGAATATCGTGAACTTGGACGTGGCTTCGTCTGTCTGAGACGCGATCTGGAAGGTCTTGAAATCTGCATCTTCGTTAACAGAACGGCTACTAGCTCGTCGTGCTACATCCGACAGGCTATTATCATCGTCGTGGCATCACCGCTGCTCCAGCCTCCTCTTGAGCTTTCTCCTCTTGAATCGTATACAGCTTGTAGTAAATCCCATCCCTAATCGTCACCAACTTATCGTGAGTTCCTTCTTCTACCACATGACCGCTATTCACCACCACGATCTTGTCAGCTTTACGGATTGTACTCAACCGATGAGCAATCACCAACGTCGTCATCCGAGTCTTGTCCATCAGATCGTTCAAAGCTGCTTGCACCACGCGTTCACTCTCCGCATCAAGTGCACTCGTCGCCTCATCTAATACCAAAATCTTCGGTTCACGCACAATCGCTCGAGCGATAGCCACGCGCTGCTTCTGGCCACCCACCTTTCTCGCCAACCAGGGTGTCGTATTGCTCCGGTAACGACATGATGAAGTTGTGGGCATTAGCCAGCTTTGCTGCTGCCACAACCTGGTCTCGAGTGATCCCATTCCCACCCGCTGCGATGTTCTCAAAGATGGTAGTGGCGAACAGCACAGGTTCTTGGGACACGAGGCCGATCTGTGCCCGTAGCCACTTCACGTTCAACGTCTTGACATCTCGACCATCAAGTAGGATGGTCCCTTCTTGAGGATCGTAAAACCGTTCCAGCAGCGAGATGAGAGTGCTCTTGCCACCACCACTCGCACCGACAAAGGCGACAGTCTGACCAGGCTCGATGGTGACGTTGTAGTTGTTCAAAATCTGAACATCCGGTCGACTCGGGTACGTGAAATTCACGCCAACAGCTTGAATCTTTCCGATACAGGATCCAGGTTTGTCCCCGACATCTTCGTTTGAGGCATCAATGGTAGAAGGGAGTGTCCAGGATCTTGTAGATCTCTGCAGCAGCTCCCTTAGCCTCGGCGAAGCAGACATATTGAGCTTGATCTGACCGAGAGAAAGCGTCCCCATTAGCACACCGAAAAAAGCTTGAAACACATCGGACGGTGCGTTTTATCACGTGCTACCTTGGATCCACCATACCAGAGACCGACAGCGTACATGAGCCAGACACAGCCAATGAAGAACCCGAAAGCAATGGACGAGAGTTTCCCGACTTGGGTGTTGGTCTCTTCAGCAGCCAATGCACGTTCGTTGTACTTGTCGATCGTTCTCTTTTCTGCGTTCAGTGACGACACTGTACGAATAGATCCGAGCGTCTCCTCCGCGACAGCTCAAGCTTCAGCGTACATCTGTTGCGAATGCACCGCTCGTTTCTGCATGATCTTGAGTAGAACGCCCATCGACACGACCATGAAAGGCATCAAGCAGGACATCAGCAGTGCAATGTCCCACCCACGCACGAGGCCGATGATGTAGCCCGAGAAGAATTGACAGATGAAGCGAACGGCGTCGCCGAATTTTTGGCCCATTCCGTCTTTGATTTTCACTGTATCGCCCGTCATTCGTCTCGAAAGTTGCAACGGATCGATCTTGTCGTACCAACTGATGTCAAGGTACAGCAGATGCTTGAGCACCTCGGTACGCAACTCCTTCATCTGTCGCTCTGCAGTGTAGGCGAACAAACCTCCGGACGAATAATCGGTGACGAATAGCGCGATGGAGATGAGGAAAAAGTCCAAAGCTGCCGAGTTCACTGCATCTCGATCCACTCCACCGTCTGCTTGAGCGAAGGAATTGATGGCGTCACCGAACACAAGAGCCATGCAAGGAAACAGTGCACCGCCGATTCCGGACATGACGAAGCCCAGAGCGAGCAGAGCTTTGTCCATGGGAGTGGCGTATCGATACAGTTGCGAGAATGCAACGGTCTCAACTGATTTGTCATCTTTTGCATCCGATGACTGATCATGGGTATTGTCGTTTTTGTTGTCGTTTGCGGGTTTAGCAGTCGACGTGGGGGTCACAACTTGGTTGTAGTCCGTGGTTGGCGCTTTGACGTCGTCCATCTCATCTCAAGCACGACGTGATGGTGTACGGGCTCTGTTACATCGCTGGAGCGATCGTGGTCTTTTTCAGCGCCTTCGTCCAGAACTACGCCTTCAAGTACATGGCTGAAAAGCTCACTTCTAGACTCCATAGCATCCACTTTACCGCACTCTGCCGACAGAATATCGGATTCTTTGATAAGAAGAAGAACGCAACTGGAGCTTTGACGGCTGACCTGTCTACGAACGCTACCAAAGCCGCTCTCATCTCGGGTGACTCGCACGGACGCGTCGTTCAAGTCATTTTCACGTTTGCAGCAGCTCTTGTGGTCTCGTTCGCATTCGGAAGCTGGTTGTTGACTCTGGTGATGCTTGCGGTGTTCCCGTTCCTCATTATGGGCCAAGCAAGCTGCACGCGGGAAGCACATGAAAACTGCTGGAGGTTTATCCGACGAGCTTTCCGGTGTCGGTGCTCAAGCTTCGGAGGTGCTGAGTAACATCCGTACAGTGGCTTCTCTGGGCTTGGAGAAATCTCTTTCTAGCAAGCTCTCAGAACTACTGGAAGAGCCTTTGACTCGCGGTCGTAGAGAAGCCCACATCAACGGATTGGCATTCGGTTTTGGGTCGCTCGTTCTCTCCGCAGCATACGCGCTGGCGTTTTGGTACGGCGGGAAGCTGGTGGATGACGGGGATATCACGTTCAAGGAGTTGATGCGGACCCTCATGGCTATCATGATGTCCGCACAGGGTATTGGCATGGCGTCGACATTTGTGGCGGACTCCGATCATGCGTTGAAAGCTGGCAAAGCTAGTGTGAACCTCCGTGATCGAGAGCCTCCCATTGATTCTTTCGATGAAAAAGGACTTCGACCAGCTGGCTCATCTTGAAGGGAAAAGTGAGTTTAAGAACGTCTCGTTCAGATACCCTACGAGACCCGAAGTGACCGTGCTTAAGAACTACAATCTCATTGTCGAAGCTGGGCAGACGGTGGCTTTCTGCGGACCCAGTGGTGTGGGTAAAAGCACGTGTGTCTCGCTTATTGAGAGGTTCTACGCCCAGTTGAAGGCCAAGTGTTGTTGGACGGAGTTAACACGAAGGAACGCAACCCCAACTGGCTGCGTAGTCAGATTGGACTGGTCGGGCAGGAACCCACGCTCTTTATCGGCACCATTGCGGAGAACATCGCGTACGGACTCACCGAGAAACCCACTCAGCTGGAGATCGAAGAAGCCGCCAAGATGGCCAACGCTCACGGATTCAACACCAATTTCCCGGATAGCTACAATACGCAGGTGGGCATGAAAGGAGAGCAGCTCTCTGGTGGTCAGAAGCAACGCATCGCCATTGCACGAGCCATCTTGAAGAACCCAAACATCTTGCTACTGGACGAAGCCACAAGTGCACTGGACTCGGAGAGCGAGAAGGTGGTACAGGAAGCTCTGGACAAGGTGGTGGCGTTGAAGCGGCGCACGACGATCATCATCGCTCACCGGTTGTCGACGATCCGTAAGGCAGACAAGATCTGTGTGGTGAGTGGCGGCAAGATCGCGGAGCAGGGCACGCACCAGGAACTGATCCAGCTCAAGGGGATCTACGCAAAGCTTGTTGCTAAAGCAACTAAAGCAACAACGTAGGACAATAGGAGGGGTACTTATCCGGCATAATTTTCTGAATGAAGTGGATCAAGATGTTTCTTCACTATTAAATAGCTGTGCGCATGGTTCGTGTACATACAGTATACCGTTGCCATAGAGATACGAGCTTATTTTTAGGGGATCAGACTTTAGAGGTGCAACTCACCGTTTTTACTACAGTACTTCAACCTTTTCACGTGGGTGGACCATATAAGATTTACAAACATATCCGGTTTTAGCATTTAAATTAAGTTTGTTTTGGTTTGTGTATCATTACATTCGGAGGTTTATCAGAGGTCCGAGGGTGCGTAAACGGGGTGCAGTACTGTAGTTGATTACGCCCATCGATTGAAATATAAGTTGCGGGAAAACCATCACTCTTTTTGGTCAGTATTGCTGTGCAATCTCCTCACGTCATCCCGCATCAACATAAAAGTGAAAACGAACACGGATCTGAAACGAACTTACGCAATCGACGGTCGCAGAAGCTTTTCATGTAGTTTTTAGTACAGTATAGGGCAGCCATCACGATCTTACCCGTAAGTTACCCGCGGAAGGTACCACACCACACCACATCTCACTTCCCAATTGTCGGCGTCGTCGACACTACCCGCTTGGATTCCTGTCGACAATGCCGCAGCCCCAAGTCCACCAGGATATTTTAGATGGAAATGGGACCGATCCCGCTCCACAGAATGACTACGTTCAAGTGATGACCCCGCGTGGCAACGACGCTATCCAAAATGTCGCTCCCGTCGTCTCTACAGCTACACCGGAGCCTACAGAGGAAAAGAAGAAGGTGCCGACGATCGCGTTCAAGGAACTGTATCGTTATGGCACAACCGCCGACAATCTGCTATTGTCCATCGGTGTGTTGTTTGCCGGTGCGAACGGAGCTCTGTTCCCATGCATGGCTTTGGTTTTCGGTGATGCAATTGGAGCCTTCGCTCAAGCCGATGGAGGTGTCGACATGGACGTGGTCAACGAGGCTGCTTTAAACTATCTCTACATCGCTGTAGCTCTCTTTATTACCGACTACGTCGCCTACGTCGTGTTCGTCAACTCGTCCGAGCGACAGATGAAAGCTCTACGAGACGCAGCATTTAAGCACATGCTTCACATGAACATCGGCTGGTACGACAGCAGCGATCCGTTGACTCTCTCAAGTCGCCTTACGGGCGATACCGTCAAAATCAAGGATGGGATGGGCAATAAACTGGGAGATTCCGTCAAATACACGTGTCAATTCATCACCGGTTACGTGATCGGCTTTGTCAGAGGATGGGACATGAGTCTCGTCATGGCGTGCGTCATGCCATTCATGGTGGCGTCGCTAGGTATCCTCATGACGAGTCTTCGTAAGCGCGCAGTACACTCGCAGCAAATGTACGCAGAGGCCGGTGCTGTGGCGGAAGAAACGCTAACCTCCATCCGCACTGTGTCCTCCCTGAATGCTGAGACACTGGCCATCAACAAATACAATGAACGCGCAGCTAAAGCTGAGGAGACCAACATTCAGATGGCAAAGTTTGCATCGTGTGTCTTCGGTCTCTTCATGTGCAGCATCTGGCTCATGTACGCGGCGGGTCTCTGGTATGGCGGATCGAAAGTCGCACACGACAAAGCCTCGCCAAGTGAGGTGTTCCAAGCGTTCTTTGGTGTGCTGATGGGAACGATTTCGCTGGGTCAAATCACTCCTAACATCTCGGCTGTGGCGGAAGCTAAAGGTGCTGCTGCGCAGATTTACAAGATCCTGGACACACCGTCAGTGATCGATGCATCCCGAGAAAACGAAGGAGAGAAGCCCGAGTCTTGTCTCGGTCGTATTCAAGCGGTTGGCGTGAATTTCACGTACCCAAGTCGACCGGATGTTCAGATTTTGAACAACTACAACGTCACCATCGAGCCTGGTCAGACTGTCGCCTTTGTCGGTGCGAGTGGTGGTGGCAAGAGCACTCTCATCTCGCTGCTGGAACGGTTTTACGATCCTCAAGAAGGGACCATCCTACTTGATGGTCGAGATGTCAAGACGTTGAACGTGAAGTGGCTACGGGCACAGATCGGCCTCGTGTCCCAAGAACCTGTGCTGTTCGCCACTACCATCTTTGAGAACATCGCAGCGGGTGGGAATGGGATCACTCGAGACCAGGTTGTGGCAGCAGCAAAGCTGGCTAATGCCCACAACTTCATCATGTCGTTACCGGAGCAATACGACACCCTGGTTGGCGAGAAAGGTGTGTCGTTGTCGGGTGGCCAGAAGCAGCGCGTGGCTATCGCTCGAGCGATTGTGCGTGAACCGAAGATTTTGGTATTAGATGAGGCGACGAGTGCACTTGATGCGGAGAGTGAACGCGTGGTGCAAGCAGCTTTGAACGATCTGATGGACAAGACTCGGATGACGACGTTGGTGATTGCTCATCGGTTGAGTACAATCCGTAAAGCTGACAAGATCGTGGTGGTGAATAGCGGTCATGTGGTAGAAGAAGGAACTCACGATAAGTTGGTGACGATTAGGGATGGGATTTACTACAAGCTGTATACGATTCAAGAGGAGAAAGCTCAAGAGGAGGCTGAAGCAGCGGCGTCTGCCTTAAAGGAAGCTGAAGGTGGAGAACCCAACTCTCAAAGTTTACACCAACACAGTAGTCGTTCGGTCATGAGTGACCACTTGGAGGACAAGATGGCGCATCTCGACACAATCGATACGAAGAAATCGTTCACTATTTTCGATGCGATCGCGTTCTCTCGTCCCGAAAGATCAGCATTCGTCGTCGGCATCCTCGCTGCTGCTGTGATGGGGTGTGCCCTTCCAAGTTCTGCTGTACTCATCAGTGAGTTAGTTGCGACTATGACGACGAACTACACGCTATACAAAGAATTCAACGTCCAATCTGCTCTGGACGATCTCAAGCACGACGTCATGGTGTATGGCCTCTGTTACGTGGGTGGATCTGTCGTTATGTTCCTAGCTGCAGCTACTCAGAACTACTGCTTCAAGTACATGGCAGAAAAACTCACATCCCGACTACGAGATGTCCACTTTACTGCTCTGTGTCGACAAAATATCGGCTTTTTCGATGAGAAGAAGCACGCAACTGGAGCTTTAACAGCCGATCTCTCGACGAACGCGACCAAAGTTGCTCTCATCTCGGGCGATTCCCAGGGACGCGTCGTTCAGGCGATCTTCACGTTTGCAGCAGCGCTGGTGATCTCGTTCACGACTGGCAGTTGGCTGCTAACTTTGGTCATGTTGGCTGTATTCCCGTTCTTGATTGCCGGTCAAATGGTTCGCATGCGTCAAATGAAGTCGTCGGGTCACTTATCGGACGAGCTTTCGGACGTTGGAGCCCACGCTTCAGAAGCACTGAGTAATATTCGCACAGTCGTCTCGCTTGGACTGGAAAATACAATTTGTGGCAAGTTCTCGGCCTTATTGGAAGAACCATTGGCTAGTGGAAGTCGCGAAGCCCAGTTCAACGGACTCGCGCTTGGCTTCAGCTCGTTTATTCTCTTTGCGACCTACTCGCTCGTGTTCTGGTACGGCGGAAAGCTGGTGGATGACCGAGAAATTAACTTCAAGGAGCTGATGCGAACGCTCATGGCCATCATGATGTCAGCTCAGGGCATTGGCAATGCCACGTCCTTTATGGGCGAGTCTGACAATGCGCTGAAGGCTGGGAAGGCGATCGTTGATCTCCGAGACCGCAAACCGCCAATCGATTCCTTCCAAGAAGGAGGGGGACAAATCGACCACCTCCAAGGCAAGATTGAGTTCAAGAATATCACATTCCGGTACCCCACGAGACCTGAAATCACGGTACTCAAGAATTACAATCTCACTATTGAAGCTGGACAGACTGTGGCTTTCTGTGGACCCAGCGGTGGAGGCAAAAGCACTGGTGTCTCTCTAATTGAACGGTTCTACGATCCCGTTGAAGGCCAAGTATTGCTGGACGGGGTTGATACGAAAGAGCTCAATCTCAACTGGCTGCGTAGTCAGATTGGACTGGTCGGGCAGGAACCCACGCTCTTTATCGGCACCATTGCGGAGAACATCGCGTACGGACTCACCGAGAAACCCACTCAGCTGGAGATCGAAGAAGCCGCCAAGATGGCCAATGCTCATGGATTCATCACCAAGTTCCCGGATGGCTACAATACGCAGGTGGGCATGAAAGGAGAGCAGCTCTCTGGTGGTCAGAAGCAACGCATCGCCATTGCACGAGCCATCTTGAAGAACCCAAACATCTTGCTACTGGACGAAGCCACAAGTGCACTGGACTCGGAGAGCGAGAAGGTGGTACAGGAAGCTCTGGACAAGGTGGTGGCGTTGAAGCGGCGCACGACGATCATCATCGCTCACCGGTTGTCGACGATCCGTAAGGCAGACAAGATCTGTGTGGTGAGTGGCGGCAAGATCGCGGAGCAGGGCACGCACCAGGAGCTGATCAAGCTCAAAGGGATCTACGCGAAGCTTGTCGAGCATGCAGTGAACTAGACTAGGTTTACTGGAGTATATCATCGTAATAGATATTTAGACACTATAGAAACCGTCAACGCACGATGAGTGCTATCTGTGTGCTTGATATTTGTGTAATCCGAAAGCCGAATGACATAAGTTCTTCATATTCACTCGATCCTTGCGTCAAGTTGACTCGATGGCTGATTCGGCGGTATGATTGATAGCAAATATCATCGCTAGTACTAAAAACACAGCAGAGTTTTGCACTGAGGTCTGGATTTTGAAGACTCACGTGTTCATGAATTTTATTTCATGAAGTTAGAGGCATGGTAGATGCGTGCTCCTAAGGATCTGTCCTTATCCTTGCCTGCTTCACCAAAATTTACTAGAGGGAGTGTTTGTTAGCAATGATTCCTTCACATTCCTGCGCAGTAGGTTTGTAGAGGCAACCACTATCCGATAGGGTAAAAGCCTAGAGAAACTTGGTACGACGCTTCTCCGTTCCATCGGGTTTCGCAACTTCCGGCACGAACGGCACAAGGGAGTCGATCTTGGCCTTGATCTCTGGCGTGACCTTCTCCACGACGGACAGCGCCTTCAGGTTCTGCTTCAGTTGTGTCAAATTCCTGGCGGCAACGAGGACCGACGACACGTTTTCGTTGCTCACGCACCACGCGATGGCAAGTTCCGGCAGTGACACCCCCAGCTCCTCAGCAACAGATTTCAGCTTATCAGCATTGGCCACGCGCTGGTCGTACTCCCCGACGAACGCCTTCATCACAGGAATGTCCATGCGAGTCCCCTTGACCGTTCCATTGGAATGTTTGCCCGTTAGAATTCCGCTCGAAAGAGGAGCCCAGGTTGTCAGACCCAGCTTGTACTTCTTGTACAGGTGGAGATATTCGTGGTCCACCCTCGAGCGATTGAGCATGTTGTAGATTGGTTGCTCCACGACTGGGCGAATGAGACCAAGACGATCCGCGATCTCACACGCCTCCATGATCAGTGGCGCGGGCCATTGGCTGGTACCCCAGTAAAAGGCCCAACCTCGTTCAATGACATAGTTCATGACTCGGACAGTCTCTTCCAGGGGCGTGTACGGGTCCGGTCGAATGCAGAACAAGACGTCGACGTAGTCCAGATTCATGCGCTTGAGCGACGCCTTCAAGCCTTCGACGATGTGCTTGCGAGTCAAACCTTGGTCGTTGGGACCCGAGCCTCCGTGAAAACCTTTTGTCCCCATGCCAAGTTTGGTGGCGATCACGAGATCCTCGCGTTTCCACGTGCCATCCTTGATGCCCATCTTGATAGCAGCCCCGGTGTACTCCTCTCCCAGGCCAACGCCGTACGAATCCGCGTTGTCGAAGAAGTTGATGCCATGTTCAAACGCCGTCTTCATGATCTCGTACCAGAGTTCTGGGCTTTTTGTCTCTCCATATTCCATCCAGCTACCAAGTCCGAGCTTGGACACGAGGAGGCCGGTGTTACCGAGAAAGCGGTAGGTCATGCCTGAAGGCGTGGGGTGAGCAGTTGAGGGAGCCATTCGGGTTGTTGATGCAAGTGAGTTGGTATCGAGAAATTCCGAAGTGAGCTACCCGACTTGTGTCTCGTTGAGCAAGGGTGTGTTGGAGGAGGAAGCAGACCACTTGCATTGCACAGTATTTGTATTCATGTCCTGTGCATGCATGATGACTTGATACGTACAGCGGCGGTGATGAAGTTGGTATTTTATCAATAAGTTTGACTTTATTTTTTTCTAGCGTATCAAGTAATCGTGCAAAACCTTTTGATAAAGGAACCTGCTTGTTAGACAGTATTAATAGCAATTAAAATAAGATATTACTAATCGCGCTCACGCGATCTGTGTTTACTGTTCACAGATCCTACAATTGCTACCGGTACAAGGGTAATCAAGCCTATTAAGGGTTAATAAGGGGAAGTGTCAATTCGAGGCTGGTTCAAACAGACATTTCTAACTTTACTTGTATCTTTTGATCTAATACAAGCAAAGCGGCACCAAGGGTACCAATCGAAAGCTGTCGTTTTTGTAGATTTTACTGGCTATTTCTGAAACTTCTAGCCAATGGACAAATCACAATAGATCCAAATAAAAAATAAAATTAAGAGTGATAGTCGTGTCAATTCGGGGCCGCTTTCAGTGACTTGATTTCACTATTGATCTTGCCTTGTCTCTTTAACTGACATTCCGGCCCCAACTAGACACTTCCCCTTACACTAATATGCCGGTGCACTATTGGGTTGCTCCTGAAACCTCAAAATATCAAAATGAGCAGGGTTGTGAAATTGCTGCATTTGGACCAATGCATCTAGAAACTTAACCGTTTTGAGGTACTGGTACCAAATCGCATTAAGGACCCGCACTTTATTCGTCCCACCGCTCCTTGTGCTGGGTTCTATAGCATTTGGCAAAACTATTCAAAAGCAGCACGCCCCAGCAGAGGTGTGATATACCCACTTGCTGTCGGCGCTGACGCACTTTCTCTCTCGTCAGGAAGGAGCTGGTACTCGTCTGCCCTGGTGAAGACGCTTCCGGTTGGGGCCGACTGTGTGAGCGGGAACTCGGTGTGCGTACGTGTTGTTTGGCGTCTGTTCGCAGACTGTGCTGGAGTCAAACGACCTTGATGGCTCTCGTGTGCCACCATCCATTGTCCTGAACTAGAAAGCTGCACGGGCTGGAAGTGCGGATCAGGCTCAGCTTGTGTATGCCCGAGTAATGGCCGTCTCGCTGCCACATTGCCGCCAACACTGTATCCCCGCGAAGCACCAATGCGTTGGATGGACGTCTCTCTTGGAGATTCGATATCACTGAAGTCCGTGCTGCTATTGGTGTCCTCCGCGCTATTTCCCGCATCGGCTACTGGCTTGTAATGTACTTGACTAGTTGCTGTCTTGTCACCCACGTTTGTGTACAAGAAGGCCAATTTTTCGACACGAGCAGGCTTCAGGCGATTGCGGCGTTTGCTGTGAATGAACGAGTGGATGCTCCACGACCGCTCACTTGCTGCTGACGATGTTGGGATACTTAACATGCGTGAGGCAAACTCTCTGGTAGTGGGAATGTTGGAGCTCCTGAGCCGCCACCAGTCGAGAGGCGTAATGCTTGAAGCCTGCTCCCATTGTTCGGACGACCATCCATCTTTGGTGCGAATAAACTTCATCACCGTATCCCATAACGATTCTTCGGTCACGCCTGGGCGCAAGCCAATACGCATTGCAAGTGAGATGCAAGCATTGACGGCTTTATCCAAATCGTCGGCATCAAAGCCGTCGGGGGATTTTGAAGGATCCAGCAAGTATGCAGCAAGCACAGACTCTCGCTTCATCGACTTCCAGCGCTTCGCGATGATTGTTTGTATTCTGGTGAGGATTCTGCCATCGACGTCGTCAGTCTGTGTCTTGAATACTCGGTGATGGCGTAGCTCTCGGAAATAATGGTACACCATTGACAAACAGCACCCATCCTTCTCCAGCGAACCCAGGGCTTTGACAACGGGCTCCGTTAGTCGCATTACTGCTCGTGCCTTCATCCAAAAACTGCTGTCAGCTAGGATTGTCTTTGCACGTTCGAGTTTGACCGCGGCAGCTTTGTAGCGATCGAGCAGAGTTTCGTTGGCGAAAACTTCCCGAAGGACTTCTTCGTTTCGGACGATGCTCGATATGCAGTTGGTACTTGAGTACCATCTCGTCGAGACAGGAAGTACTAATGCTCGGCGTCTCTGGCGTGATCCAAGCTTCTGTCGTTGTACCTCTCGGAAGTTATAAAGAAGAGCTGGTCTTTTACGGACAAACTTGGTGACTGCAACGGCGCTTTTCAGAATATCGGCAAGATACGGAATAGCAAACATATCCTTCAGAACCAGATTGAGCGTGTGGGCGGCGCATCCATTGCAGGTTATGGTTGGGGATCTCTCCGTCAGCAGCTCCCATGGCTTGCACATGTTTGGTGCATTGTCCGTCACCGCTGCGCTTACAGACCCTTTACCAACAATAGATTCCACTTCGGAAATGACTCTTGTCAGGGCAGCAGCCATGGATTCTCCCGTGTGTCTGTCATCCCGGGTTCGAACCGAACACCAGAAAATCGGGCGAATAAATGGAGACACAACCATAAAGTTCACGATGCCTTCACTGTTAGGGTTCGACCACCTATCACATACCACAGCAACAATCTTCTCACCCTGGAGCACAACTTTCACGTTCTCCCACTCCTCCGCGTACTCCTCATCGAGCAACTTTGCTGCTAGTTCCTGGCGTGTAGGGAGAGGCATGCCAGGTCGATAGCATGTTAAGATGTAGCGTACAGCAGGATTTTCGATTACTCGAAATGGAATTCCAGCTGAATAGAAAGCTGCCGCGATGGCCCGGTGAAACTTCATTTTCTCGGTTTTACTGACACGCTTGTGCTCACCAGGCTGATGGTCCGTCGAGTCCACCACCCGGGCCCTTTTCGGAGACACAGTACTAGCGAGCACATCACGAACTCACTTCCCGAGTAATTGCGAATACTTTCCCGGACACTCGCTGGGACAGCGGCACACCGACGAACAATGTGCGGTACTAAACTCTTCTTTGGCTGCGCATGGCGCAGAATCTTGTGACAGTGCTTGCATTCCACGTCTGGATGTTGCTTCTTCGGGTGAGACCACTTTGGGACTGTCACCACAAACTCACTCCACACGGGATGACGCGGAGAGCTAGAGCGCGTCTGAGGAACGTGGTTGTCAGGACCCCTTCTCTGCTCTTCGTTGTATTATTCTTCCATGTTTTAAGTCTGGTTCTCGCCACTTGTCGATTTGAGTTGTGCGAGGATGAAATGAATCCTTCATTAGTCGTAGACTACGCGATCTTCAACGATGCGTAAGCTAGAATTTCCTACCACATAATATTTACACAAAACGGTAGTACCTCCTACTACCTGGTATGGACCGTTAATACCGGTAATGAGTTAATACCTCGCTAAGGCGTTTATCCAATCCTACTTGCACTCCATGTCGTAGTCGATCTTGACCCCTAGAATGAAGCGTGCACGTCCGAGGTCCTTGATCTTGGACTTCTCCGCGATTCCAGCCTTCATCGAAGCCATGATATCCGTGTCCTTCACCGAGATCAGCATGTCATCGACGTAAAGACACACTATACACTTGTCATCACCTTCACCTCTCGTGTATACACATTGGTCGGCGTCCGCTGCATCGAAACCCATGCCCTTGTGATGGCTGTCGATTGTCTCGTCCAACACACGAGACGCTTGCTTGAGTCCATAGAGACTTTGAAGCAGTAGACACACGACGTCATCTTCACCTCGGCCTCAACCAAAATGAGCAGCCCTCGCAGCCCTTCAGGCGATTTTTCATAGATCGCCTCGTTGAGGAATGCCGAGTCGACGTCACACTACTCGATCTCGAATCCGTCAGCGGAACTCTTCTCAGGCTTGACACGGGGCAAACACTCATAAGCTAAATCTTGCAGCTTCGTCGCTCCTGCCTCTTCAAGATCAGTCGTCTCGTCAATGTGACGTGTGTGTTCCCGCATAATCATGGGATGGGTCGAGCGAAACGGCGCAATCGTATCGTTTACGATCAAAATGTCACCAACTTCAATAGGACAGATCTGTGTCGTCTCCTTATGGCGCGATCCGTTCAGCGTAGGTGCGGTTGTTATGTCTTCGATGTCTTCATCTTCAGGATGCACTATGGTCTCGATTGGACCCAACCCGCTTTCGGGCTCCAAATCGCCGGCACTCTTGACCAGTATCTCCGGGTGTCGATACAAGTCGTCGTCCATCGTCTTCCTCAGGCAGCAGCCTGCACAGACGTCATCACCCTTGACTTCGTCTGTGGCGCGAGGCACTACTTGTGCAATGGTCGATACGTTGGATGGGGTGTGGTCCAGGTGTGCGTTCACCGCGGCCCGCGACTCCTTATGAGTTGTCGCAGCATGCCACACCTCGCCCCCCACTGTCTTCAGCTTGTAGACGTATCCATAACCTTTAGCCTCCATAACCGTCGCGTCACCATAGCGAAAGACACGCTTGTCCTTGCTGAACAGCGTGACGACGTTTTTCTCGGCCAGCATGGACACCGAGATGAGGCTTCCTTCAACTTCAGGGGTGTACAGAACCCCCCACAGCATGACAGACGTCCCGTCTATCAGCTTCGATCCGACGGTCCCCGTTCCAACTGCGTCGATTACCGTGCCATCCGCTGTCGCAATGCGGACTGGCGTCTTCAGGCCCTTCATAGACGCGAACTTGTCCCAGAAGATGGTCATGTGCGAGCTTGCACCTGAGTCGACGAGCCATTCAGACATGGTCGTCGCACTCGTAGTCCTGAACGCGAAGGAGGATGCTTGAGCCTGCGTCATTTGTTCTTGATCCTCGTCGGCCTTCTTCTTTCGGCACTCGAACTCCTTGTGCCCTGGCTTCTTGCAGAAGAAGCACTTGCCATTGAAGATACGTTTATTGCCAAGTCCTTCCCCTTCGTAGCGAACGCCCTCTCTTGAGCCGATGAAGATTCATCCGAGGCTTCAGCACCACAGAGTGCTTGGATCGCGTAAGAGAGCGTCACGTTGGGGGTGTTCTCGAGCACAGTCGGAAGCATACGGTACTCGTCAGTTAGACTTCCGAGTAGCAGCGCGAGCTGTCGAGTCTCAATCAAGGACTTACCGACCGACTCTATTTGGAGTACCAGCTCATTGAACTTGTCCACATGGATGGCGAGCCTCGTACAGGGCTGCATCTTGAAGCTGTGCAGCTTCTTGATAACGATGAGCCGGTTCTTGACCGTCTTTCGATTGAAGTGCTCCTCGAGCTGGGTCCACGCCTCGGCGGCCGTCATTGCTCCACGCCTCGGCGGCCGTCATTGCTCCACGAATGTAGACTTGGTACGTGAGACTCACGTCTCCAGCGATCACACCAAGGGCTTTCAAATCGTTGGTCTTCCATGCAACCGTGGAGCGGTCACTCACTTGGTCAAACTCGGCCTTGACGATCTGCTGGAGCAGACCCTCCCGGGCGAGCTTCATCCCCATGCTGAACTCTCAGTGGAAATAGTTGTCTCCTCGAGCTTGTCGATGCTGTCGGCGTAGCTTGGGCTCATAACCAATTGAGAGTAGAGGACGATGCGAACGAGGCTTGTAGTCGATGTGAGTCAATGAATGGAAATTTGGAAAGTGAGATTGATTGGACTTCCTACCTCCAACATGCACGGCTTCTACTATCCCTCCTGTAGAGCACTAAGACTATGTGTACAAACTATATGGGTCCTGTATGAAACGGGAAGGCCAAATGTCACGATTACCTTCCCGTTACATATTGCCTGAGGTCGTGTATGAAACGGGAAGGCAAAATGCCATGATTACCTTCCCGTTACGCATCACATGATAGTCCAACTTGAGTACATCATCCAATCAGAATCCATGAGTAAACATCCGCCAGTCAGGTTGCACCATTCACGTAATTTCAACTGCAACACCCTCCAGCCACGCGTATGCCGTGTGCCTGGCAGTAGGTATCTACCGAGGTAGACAGCGAAGCGCAACCACAACACATATCGGGCAGTACCTACCGTACGTACGCCATTCCTGGAGAGGATACGCCTCATATCGTCACAATAAACATCGCAAACAGTATCTTTACTCATCTGGTCATTCGTTACCCCTTTAAGCCAGAGATGACATAAAATATTCGAAGGATTTTTTTATCTTTTTATCCATCAAAACCTTGTAAATCGGATAGCACAGGAGCTGTAGAAACACCTAAGCTGCGCTAATAGTAGCTCATCCATTTTCGCTGTCATGGCAACCCACGCCCACCGTTCTCCCTCCTGCAATCGACCGACTCCAGCCGTCGTATCTTGCATGTTAGCTTTCCTGAGCACGTCACCGAGATATCGTGCGCCTAGGAACTCATTCAGCGCGACCACATGGTGGATCAAGTGCGATGAATATCTGACGTCGGTGGTGAAGAGCTACGATGTGCTCCCAGCGGCTCCCGGTACAATACCAAACCGCGTGATCTTCTTCGCATAGAGCCGAGAACATACTGCGGCTAATGGACGTTGATTTCCACCCCATGATCGGCAATGTGTCCTTCTACATGTAGGTTGAAGGCAAAAGCTTCTTCAGAAGACCACCATTTAGAAGCCTCCGCCTTATATTAAAAGTAATCTGGACACATACAAATTGGAAGAGAGATATTATTTCACTTAAAAGGATAATATTATAAAATGTTTTTTCGCATTTTTATCCTCGCTAAAAATATTCAAATGCTTTTGTGACATCTCTGTTTAAGCGATCGAGAAGGGCTCCGTGTCTGTGCCTGTGTCCTCTGGTCTTGATTGCTGGCGGTCTTGAACAGTCGGGTCTGTAAGTGCGCGGGAGATTCGAAACTGGACCTCCCAGCAGATCCGATTAAGCCGATGCACCTAGAGTGGTATCGGTTTAAATGGGATCATGTTATTTTCCGAAATTCGGTTTTACAAAACTGATTTTTTATAAGTTCCATGGTGCGGAAGCTGCCCCATTTTTTTTCTTGTTATGGAACACGGTTAACATTTAGTGACAAGCAGTCCTACGGAGATTCTTAGAGTATCTTAGTGTGAAGCCCACTTGAGACATTAATAAGTAAGCATTCTAACTGGACAATTTCAGAATATTGTAGGTGTCTTGTTTCCTTAACAACCTATTAAGGGAAAATCTAAGGAGCTCGAGCTTAGGGAGCTCGAGGTGCGAAAGACGTGCGAAAGGATCCTTACCAAAATTTGTAAACTGGTCAGAGCAAAAGAATTGTGTTCACTTACTATGACAAATCGTCCCGACCCATTAGTTTGATGTCACTTGCCATTTCAAATGGTCAGAAACTTCAATTTTGAGGTATATTCCGCAACTACCGTTCTGGAATTTCGAGGATGGGGAGAAAGGCTTCGAAGAGCAGTGTTTTTGCGCTGCGCTGCTCCAAGTGTAAGAAGGTATTCTCAACTTTGTACTCGAAAAAACGTCACGAGAAGAAGAAATTGGATTGTAGCACGCGTGCCGTCAAGAAGCGAGAGGCAGAAAGCAAAAAGCACCGTAAAAGCCAAAGCAAAGCATATTATTTGCGCCGAAAGTGGGATGTTTCGCTAACCCGCGACCCACTTGACAAGGTCCTGGACGCTCTGCTGTCGAAGATACCAGGGAATCCAATCGAGGGTGTGGCTGCGAGCGTTGCTCAGCTGGAAGCCCGTCTTCGTGCTCTAACCCGAGTTAGCTAATCTCAATTATTAAGTTGTAGACGTTAAGAAACTACTCACTCATAAATCAAACATTTCAGGCGTTAAAAAAAAGATTATGGTTGCTAAGTATTCCCTCGTCTGAAACGGAACTGTACAACGATCAACAGAAAAAAGAAGGACATTAGTCTAATAATTGAATGCATTCCAATGTCCATATCTTTTTTACAATAGTTTTTATGAAACCACGAATTTTGTAAATCCCCAAAATCGATCTTACTCGACTCCAAAACCGATCTGAAAAACGCCAGTAATGCTCTTAAAACTACCAAAAACGATCTTAAAGCACGTAACGTACTCTTAATTAACCAAAAACCGTCTTACGGCGAACTGGGTAACTTATTGCCATAACACAAGTATCATGAATATCGGTGCAGTTTGGATATGAATTTATGAATATTTGTGTATGGTCGTGAATTATATACCTTGTGGCTGGAGGCTGTTGTGTTTCTCCTTTTTTCGGTTTTAAAATGGTCTTTGTCCTGCAAAGCCCCAGCTCCGAGGTGGCAGGAATGCCTCATCAAATGGTGGATACTGCGGATCTGCATCTTGGCTCCTATTTCGCGAAACAGTAGTTTGTTGTGAGGGCACTCTGGGGACGGGAGGTGCATGGGGATGCACTTCACCAGACACCAGTAAACCCACAAACGAAAATTGTGGGGTTGGATTTAGTGCTGGATGGTTGAGGTCCACACGCTCACTAAGAGTCGGCTCTCGAGCTGTTCCTGCAATCCCATGGTTTTTCTTGTGTAGATTGGCCTTTGACGCTTGGCTCCTTTCTTGCATATGATCGGTGCAGGTTCCATATATTCTTGTCTGTACGTCCTCAGTGTGCCCCCGCCTCGTCAACCAGTGTTCATGAAATTGCTCAACCTGCAGCTTTTGTTGGCGTTCAGACTTATTAATGCCAATGAGGTCG
The DNA here is from genome assembly GCA_033557915.1 of Phytophthora tentaculata. Classification (NCBI taxonomy): domain Eukaryota; phylum Oomycota; class Peronosporomycetes; order Peronosporales; family Peronosporaceae; genus Phytophthora; species Phytophthora tentaculata. The sequence continues at coordinate 4,663,214 of JAUCEA010000020.1, read as the reverse complement.
TGAATGCAGGGCCTACTGTGGGAGTTCTTAAATACTCCAGTACAAGGGTCGCAGTCCTGCCGTCTCCTGACGATGTCCAGTGCTTCTCTCCACAGTTCAGCAGTCTTGTTTAAGGCAAAGCGACTAATGTAGAGGACAACAGCAGAGTAGGTATCATCACGTAGAGCATGAGGAATCGTACCCACATCTCTTTCCACAGCTATGCGGACGTTCTTGATGCATGATTCCCACCAAGGCAGAAGCTTTCGAAATGCTGTAAGTAAGTCACCATGCGATGATTCCAGCCAGCGTTTGCATTTGGAATGCGTGCCTTCGACAGGCGAGGTGTCACGGTATCCGAAGTGCAAGTATTGGGAAGTCCAACATCGAACGAGTTTTGGTTTGTATTTCCACCAGTGCTGGTCGAGATATTTTGCCAATTCGACGTTAGTTGATCGAATACTGCTGCACCGCTCGATAAAATCTGCTTCGGTCGGAGAATCTACAGCACTGTAATAAAGCTCCATAAATTCTTCCGTCTCTACCGTGTTGCCGTATTTGTCTTGGCCAGGAGCTGGCCTTGGATTTTCAACCTGTCCAAGAATTGTTCGTGTCTTCGCTAGAACGTTCCGATTCATGTGCCACCGACAGATTAGAGATGGGACAGAGGGGAACATAGCGTCCAGAGCGTTCGTGCACTCTAGATCCCTATCCGTGAGTATGATCGACGGGTAAGATATCTGGTAGGCTGCCATCATGTTTTGAAGTTGGCGCAGTGCCCAGAGAAAGTCATATTCCTTCTCGCCGGGCAGCCAACATTGAGCTATTGGCAAGACCGAATTCATGTTGGTCATCACAATTACATTCAGTAAGGGTAGGTCGTACAAATTTGTCTTGTACGTGCAGTCGAGAATGATCACATTAGAATTCCAACTGTTAAATTGCCGAATTCCAGGGTGTGACCAGAACAAATACCGAAGTCTGGAAGTCTTATAATCTATCTCAACCTTAAAGAAAAAGTTGGGGTCCTTCAATTTCTTCAAAAGAAATTCCGTTGACGTGTCGTCACCAAGATTTTCGCGCCGTTTAGCATCCTTTCGATTCGAAATGTCCTTCTCGGTAATGCAAGTGTCGGGGTGAGCACTTCGGATGGTAGCAACTACAACCTGCGGCGAAACACCAACTGCCGTTTGTGCAGCCGCCTAATCAGCTGTGAAAAGATCAGAAGCTGTTAACTTCTTCATATCACGACGTCGGTCCCCGGGGTGAAAAATTGGATCTTGCGAAGGAGGGTGGTTGTGATAGAGAGATCCATCGAGATGAACGACTTTCCACTTTCCGGTGACATCGTCTGGATCCACAGCTTCTAGACGGATTTTCATTTTACAGCCAATCTTACTTGTTGTCCTTCGAACCCGAATGCGCTCTTCTTCCCGGAGTCCACGTGTGTTCTTCGTTTTCCCAAAATGATCACACTGAAAATCTCGTTGTCGAATTTGCTTGGCCTTGTTCTTCTTGTTATGGGACTTGGTTACGATGATAACTTGTCTCCTGTTCCAGGAATGGAGGGCTTTCTCAGCTTCTTCATACGAGTCAAAAGTTTTCTCGGGCAAGGGTGGTATTGGAAAGCGTGTTGATGAAGGAAGGGGGGGGGGTGGCGTTTGTGGAGACACCATATGTAAAAGTGAGGGATTTTGATGAATAACAAATGTTTACTATTATTTTTAGAAACTTTCCTACGTCGTTTAAAAATTCTGTAAAACGTTTTGGGATTGTGACGTAGGTCTATTTTTGGTCCTTTCGCACGTCTTTCGCACCTCTAGCTCCCTAAGCTCGAGCTCCTAAGATTTCCCCCCTATTAACTCTATTTATCTTCAGGGAAAAGAGCTACGACAACATTGAAGCTATGTAATCCTTTGATGGAACACATAGAAGCTCAAATGCCATGTGACCAAAAGTTCTTCAGACTGGAGAACCAACTAGAGTCCAGTTGGGAATGCTGTGCACGAGCTTCATCTGGTCATACTTTCCCGATTGGGAACCCGAACTCGAGTCATCAGAGTCATCGTCATCGTCATCGTCATCGTCGTCCACCGGTTTAATGCTCGTCCATATAATTCCCACGGAGTCAAGTTCCTTGCCGCTCGTTCCGAAGAAGCCGCCGAGCTGGTAGCCCTTCGGTGCTACAGCTTTTCCGACGTTCTTGGTTGGGTTTCCCCCAAAGAACTGATTCTTCTTGTTAGTTGCGAATTTGATGCGCGTATGGTCACCTTTTTCGCCCCAATGAGTCTCGACAGCAGTGACATACTCACCCTTCGCAAGCGCATGCGTTACGAGTTTTCCCTTGCGCCCACCGTGGTATAGGTTGGTCTCCATCCCCGACTCGTCCGTAATACCGATACCAACGCCGTTGATACGCTCGCCACACTTGATGCTGATAGAATTCACGGTTTGCCCGGGCGCAACCAGGTCAAGGTCCGAGTATTCGTGTGCCGTGGAGGCCACCGAACGCCTCACTAAGCTGAATGCCTTTCTCCAGCGCGGAAGCACCGCGTCCAGCAAGTGCCAACAGCGCGAGTACGTGAAAGATAGTTTTCATCGTTGGAGGTCGTGTTTGCTGGTAGGAGTCAAAATTGCAAGTGGGCTTGTTACAGTACGAGAGCCTGGACCCACTCCTACAGCATGCACACAGACTTGTTTTACCCGGCGTTGTCGAACTCTGCCAACGACTGTACAGTAACGGGTACAGTGTAGTGAAAAAGACATTAAAAATCACGCAATCATTGACAACAGTTCGCTTCAACTCACGATTTATTCACTACCATTCATGAACGATCGTCGTTCACTGGCTACTCGCGACACGTGATCTAATTCGCGATCCCTGATGTCCTTGAGTTTTACTAGGACAATATTCGATACTTGTATATTTTATATACTGTAGACTGTACATGGTACTAGCAATTGATTCGCTGTACATGATGTCGTCCATTTTGAAAAATTCATTTTTTTTTTTTGTGCTGGACAGGATGGGAGATATTTTTTAACTGACCGATGGACAGGTAACGTGTGCGAAACCATCAATATCGCTTTTGTATTCAACAGTACAAAGCCAAAAAATATATAAGCAAGGTGTGCCTATTGCACATTTCTAAGGATGATACTACTACTTTATTGGTAGTAGACTGGATTGAACACCCCCGACGTACACGTACACGTTTCTTCTTCTTTTTTTAACCGTGGACGAGACCACCAACCGGCACCAATAAACTGTCATATTAGTTCCAAATACTTCAGTCGATGTCACTGGTGTTCATTGTTCATTCAACGGAGGGGGGGGGGGCAACCCTACTTGCACTATGATAAGACCGAAAGCAAAGCAGGGTAACAGTATCATTCCGTACCGACTGTTCGACGAACGTCCACATTGAGTGCGCGCGTGGCATGCACTCCATTGAGGCAATGCGCCATCGAAGATTGCAATTTATCTTATCGTCATATTGCTAATAGGAATGGATTCGTCATCACGAATTGCAAGAAAAAAATCATCAGTGATGAAGAATCTACACACGAAAGGAATGTATTTTGAAATCATTATTTTACTGGCGCTGATTACATAATTACTGTCCGATACCAATTTGCCATGTCGAAACTGAAAACGCCGCACATTGTTGGAGTTGATGGTCCTCGGACAAACACGTTTAATGTTAATTATTCGTGTTTTAGCCAACATTACCTTCTTACACTTGTTATATGTAAGGCGGCAGTTTGATCGCACCTGTTGCCATTTGAAACAAAACAATCTAAAGCATCTTCTTAATCAATATTCAGGTCTAATTAATTCATATGCTATATGTATGCGAGCAAGCACTAGCAGTGTGCGGTAAGCTGAGAAAAAAAAACATCAGGAGTCAATAAGACTTATTGTAATTTCGTGTATGTGGCTCTGGGGGTGTACGATTACTTATGTTACACTCTTCAGTGTTGTCAGTTCTAAACGTGCACCGCAAACATCGGATCAACAAGTTATCTGGATACGAATATGCTTGTTACTAAGAGCGCTCTCCACCCGCCCAATATCAACTTCGTTAGCCTGGAGACCATAGGCAAGGTGATAGAGCGAATCCAGCCACTACACACTCAAGTCACACTTGTAGTGAGAGAAACAAACACCCCCCGAAAAGTAAGCTCCGCTGACTTCCAAACTGACGCCGCGATTACCGTATTGCACGATCTCTGCAACCGCGTAAAAAGGGCACTTCAAGTAAATAAGAAAAAAGGAAAAAGTGGTAAATACAATGAGCATGCTTGTTTTGTATGTACTTCTTACGCCTGTTGCAGGAAATCCGTGGTTGGAGAGAACTCGTGCAGTACGGTACTCTGGCATCATCAACGTTCTCACTCCGTGCCCTTGGAAAGACCCAGCGCACCATTTAGTGACGCCGCGGTTACTCTGAAGTCATCTATGTTCTCAGGCCGTGCGCCATTGGAAAAGTCTAGCGCACCATTCACGGAAGTTCCTTGTATTTCTGCCACAGATCAGTTTTGGGGAAAGAATGGTAGCATATCCTCTGCAACCCATTCGACAAGTGATGGAAGGAAGGAGCATTACCGCGAGCGTCATCGGAGGAACCAAGAGCGCTACAGAGAGAGGGAAAAGAAGTTGACAGAGGATCTCGCAATTGCTAACAAGATGCTTCACGAGGAAATAAAGCATATCAAGCTCCAGTACAATCGCCTTCTTCTGGAGTACCAACACACATTACGCTGAAGGTTGCTTTAGCCGAGTACTTTCGGGTGTTCCGAAATGGATAAATGCTTGTTGTAGTATACTACTCGTAATCGAAATTAGAGGCGACCGTGGCGTGTTTTGTTGTTTGTAGCAGATGCTGCGGCTGCGATGCAGGCGCAGAAGATGCGTTGATGCGAGTATTGGGTTAATTAATAGCATACGGTTTTCGTAGGGCGATTTAGCAATTAACTATGCTACGCTTTCTACTTACTACATTCCTCTCTAACTCAGTTCACTCGTTCTTGTACTTTAAAATCCAGAGCTTCCCCGTGCAAGGCACGGCATTACAGACAACGACGCAAATACACTTGGTCTTTGTATTCCATATGCCTTTTGGTATTTTTTTCTGTCGTTTCGTGTGTTTTATGACACAGCGTCGTGTGAAATGGACGGGGAATTCTTGTTCTTTTACTATGGAGGATGGCATTCAGTGGTGCCGGAAATTTGTGTCGTTGTCTGTAGTTACACTACTTACAGTAAGTCTTACTGTAGTAATACGTGTACCGTAGTAGAACATGCCTGGGCTTATCTGATGCGCCCAGATTCTGAGTGTCGGCAGTAATACTTACTCAGTATATGATACGTATCAAAAAAATTATTAATTATAAAAATAAAAATGACGGCTTTAACTCCGCAATTGATGTGGTGAGTTCTTGAGCCAGATGGATCCCAAATATCCGAGCTAGACTTCCTTCGACTGGCTATGGCACCCGACCTGGACGCTGTACATGGATTTGAACCGCTTGCAAGGAACTGGGGTGTCTTCTCTCTCTTCTTCCAAGAAATTAGATTTCAGCTTGAGCGCATGGAACAGATTACAGCCAACCCAATGGTGGCAACCACCACGACTGCTATCACGATCACTAAAAGGACTTTGCGCGAAGCGTTTCAATGTGACACCAGCGAAAAATGGATCCAACTCGCGAGCAGATTACTTGGACAGAGTCTCGTATTGTATGGCTCGGTGCGGTTCACCTGGGATAGCACAAGCAGCCGTGTAAGCGGGTTGATTTCTCAATCCGATATGGTCTCTCCATTACTCAAGTTGGTAGAAAAGTTGGAAGACGTATCAGTTGTTTTCGGCAATGCCAGAGTCACCCCCGACGGTAATATTGTTATAGGAGACTATCTCTCGCAATATCCGTATTATCGCTAGAAACATGTTGAACGAAAGCTGAAGATGATCGCATCAGTCGTGATAATACAGACCACGAATATATCAGCAACAGCCGAGGCTCTGAATTTTTACAATGTCTGTAGCTAGTTTAATGTTACTACAGTATGAAGTTAATACTTGTTGTAGTACTAGCCTCGGTGACTTTGTAAGGCCAACTAACTACTCCATCGTAAGCAGTTTATTTGGCGACCCCATTAAGCAGTTCTGTGGTATCTTGGATTTGTGACGCGAAAAAAAATCAAACTGGTTCATTCAATATAATAATACACGTTGAGCCTACGCGTTTCTCCTATGTGTTCGCCAGTCTACCAGGAGAGTATGTTTTGGGGCGCGACCGCCTGTTCCCACTTGAGGATAAACTGCATCCACTGGACCACAAGATAGTCCGCGTGCAGCTGGCTTTTACAACTGATTGAGAAATCATGCACGGTCTCAATGGCTGTATCATCGATCTCAGTGAGCGTGTAAGAGGCCCAGCCTTCGGTTATCCTCGACGTTCTCTTGTGCGTCAGCTTCTCGTTGGCGGCGGTTTGCTTCGGAATCAATGATCACCATGTTCATGCCCATCTTACGTATTCCATTGGGTAACTTCCACTGACCCATTCGCGCTACAAAACCGTAGCGGAAGTGCTTGGGACGGGGGACATTATGCATCATCACTTGCAATTCAGGGCCAAACTCTTGTAGCACTTGCACAGAAACATTTTGACGGTAATCTGCATTCCAACCGATTGGGACTACAAGAAGGGGGCAAAATTCCTTCTCCTTTTCGATCGAAATTTTGATGGTTCTGTCAATAGAACACATGAGCCGCTTCGTAAAGTGCATTAGGCACGTGTGTAGGCCCCTTGGAGTCTGAGAAAGCGCGCGATGGACCGTCCACCCAAACAGGGAGCTCTCAGTACATGAAGGCGGTAGATCTGCACGAAATTTGGAATCGAACGGGTTAGGAGTCAATTCAAGTTCTTCGAGAGAGTATCGTTCGTACTAGAACGAAGGTTCACCGTTCGGGAAATACACACGCCAGCCTGATTCGTTCCGTTGTAGATTCTCGTCTTGTACAGACTTCATCGATTGCGCAGCAAAGTCCAGCTATGTTTGACGCACCAAGCAGCAGAAATGCTCATACTGCTGGAGCGACCGACGCAATTCAATATTCTCCTCGCTGAGTGCATCGCTCTCGAAAGCAAGCTGACACACTGCATGCGTCGAGAACCTGTCGTCTTGTAGTTGTTGTATTGAAGCCGTACTACTCAATCGTGCCACTAATATTTGGACTTGGGCCTCAAGGTGGGACTGCTCATCTTGCAGCTTCTGCAGCTCCAACTTCTTGGCGGCTCGAAAGCGAACTGATATGTCGATGCGTTTCTGTCGTGTCCACTCGTTTTGAATTTGCTTCGTCCATGATTCTGTTACTGTGGCAGCCCAAGTACGGATAGGAGTTGGACACTGGTCATCCGTTGGTTCGACTTCTTGTACATCGATATGGACCCTGGCTATTAAAAAGGTGTGCTCAACGTTTCCAGAAAGATTTCGTGAGTGGTTAACACCTGAGCTGGCGTAGAGTGATAAGAGCTTTGTCCTATGCCGCGGACACCATTGTTCTGACATATTCCGTCACCAGTTGCCGTTGGCATGTACTTGCGCGAGTTTCTACTTTTATCAGGTTGGTAATAAAAATAATATTATGATAGTGGAAAGGCCAACCTTTTCGCTATTAACAATCTCCGTCACCATGCGCTTGCGTGAATTTCTACTTTTCTCTGGTATTCATTAATATGGTAATACGGTAGTGAAAGGGCTAACCCTTTACAAGGTAATTATGTTAAAAAAATCTGAGGAATATTGAAATTCTACTACTACAAGTATGAGACGGTTAAGCTGGCGGAATTTTAATGGCTATATTATTTGTTGGCGACTTCATGGGTGGATGTAAGAGTTGTAGGGAACATTTTTTCGAGGAAGAATGCATCCATTTTTATAGCTGCAATGGGTTAAAAAGAAGAAACCGTATACGAACCTTCGAGTTCACCGCTGTTAGGAGCAAATGTGCTCATTCCAGTGCCATTCCCCATGCTGTTAGCGAAGTTGATGGTTTTGCCAGTTTTTTAATATCAACAAGAAGAGTTGACCCATCCAATAGCAACACGTCCAGTAGTAAAAAAACAGATCAGCGACGTACTAACTACGCCGAAAAGAGGCCGGGTTTCCTCTTTTACGAGTCCACTACTTTAAGAAAGCTGGTCTCAAAGCTAAGGATTAATCCGCACCTGAGACAATTTATTAACGGTAAAAGTGGAGTTTTGCAATTTTTTTAAGGACGGCCTAAAAGTCCAGGTAGTCGTTGCAGGCATTGCCCAGGTCTCACCCTTTTTATGTATTTGACCCAGGCATTTCCATGTATTTTAAAACACACAATGGGTATCCTATTAAGTTCGTTCGACTACCAAAATCACAAGTTGTGGATCGTCGTTGCGTTTGATCTACGAGGGCTACGTTAATGGGTCTTACCTCGATCTAAATCCCGGCAGAATCACGAATCTAGAAGGTATGCTCAAGCTCGTTCGGAAATAGTATCTTCGCCAGGAGCGAGCACTGAAAGCGGCATATTTCGTACTTAGCCGAAAGGGATCTGAGCCAATCAAAATAAAAAACTCGATACCTGGCGTTTTTTTAATAATGAAAGCACGTGCACCAAATAACAGATCAGATAGGAGTGTCATCGCTTCCATATGATATCAACAAACGTCCCTTCTCGTGCTTGCACCCAAAGATTGCGTGAAAACGTAAGCAGTGACGGCGAATTCGTGAATCCGTGTATACACGTAGTACGTGTAATGCGTGAAATACGTTTCGAACGTCAAGCCCTTAGTCCGCCCACCTGGGCAGGATATCTCGTAGACTCGGCAGTCACACTGTGTTCACAAACATAAAGCTTCCGAGAATGCATCAGGTGGGATACCCTCCAGATGATGCTATCTGTCTTAGTCGGGTATTGTACCTACATGTACGAGCATCTAAGTGCTTAAACTGCTACCAATATCTCCATTTGTAGAATAGTATCAACAATCGCATATTGTACCGAACTTCGTCTAACAATAGAAGACTCAAGCAATCAAACATCTCGATTGGAGAAGCCATGCCCCTAGCTCAACGCAACGAGATTGCGCTGCTACCTCTTCTCGAATGACAAAATATCGGGCCGTATGTCGATCTACCTTAACAGTGTTGACGCAACCATAGCAGCAAGCATTGCAACAAGCAAAAATTAGACAGGTGGTTGTTCTGACCTTTGACTTTTTTTTACTTCAGCTCTCCAAAAGAAATAACACACTAAAACAGTAGTTCGTTTTATCTGTCTCAGCTCCAGTGGACAACGACGATGACCTCTATAATAAAGGTTTTAAAAGACCATGGTAATTCGAGAATTGGATTATAAACAGTTTAAAGCGTATCAAATACGCATTTGAAGGAAGGCAGATAAAACTGACTAAACATGTTATGGCTTGTTACTGCCAACGGGCCTCCGCGAATCTATCCGGTATTGGCTAGGCCAGTTTGTTCGTATTAGTCCGACTCAACGACGTTGGTGCTACATTTTCTAGTATCTAATTTGCAAAAGTGAAAGTTTTCTTGGCACTTAAATCGATAGTGTATGGAATAATTAAGCTTGCAACTATCCCCTACGGACATAATATGAAACACTTCTAGTCGTCGTGCGAATTTGAGCCTAAAACGAAAGAAATTTGTTTCTACGACCAAACCGCTATATCAGCACGAAGAGCAGATAGCGTTGAATCGATTTATGGTAAGTCCACGCCTTGCCACCGAATATTCATCATAGGCGGAGCATCGAAGTGGAGGATATTTTGCTCTTAATTTAGTGAGATTTGCAAAAGGGACACAGTATGAAACACTTTCCTTCACGAAATTATTTAGGGTTGTTAGTTTCCCTATAGATACGCCGACATGCTTTCACAATACACAATACAATAATATGCCGATATATTATTCTTTTCCAATCTCTTTTTTTTTTCAATCTCTAGTGGTAAAAAAATCTTGTACACATCAAAGATCGTAGGAAAGTGAGCAATTTGAGCAGTGTCTTCCTTGCTGACGTCCCTCCTTGACTTCGATCGTCTACTTCTCAGTGAAGACGCAGCGTTGGGCTGAAGCCATCGTCAGCTCCTTAGCGTTCTGCCGGCGCATGCCGCAACACGCGCCGAACACTTCCCATCGGTTAACTTTTTTTGAGTCGTACTTGATTATGATCTGGATTTAGGTCGGGCGGATTTTGAGCGAAAAGGCGTCATTACCGGGTTTTCTGTCGACATAGATATCGACGCAGTAGTCGTATAGGCCATACACACCTCTCCTTTGAGCTAGACAACGAAGCTGACAGTTCCATGAGCGGTGAATCGAAAATTTTACCAGTTTAGCAAATCAATTATAGCTGCGCTAATAAATGCGGAGGGATTAAAGTGGCCTCAGAATGTTCTATTCTAACACGCCATTGGCCCGTTTGTACCTCACACTCGCACGTGAAGCGAGTATCGAGCAGGTTCAAGTTTAGGCCTATATAATGTATCCGATCTACAGGTCATGTCCGAATACGACTCAAGAAAACATCTCGTACTGCAACACTTGGGCCCCACATACTCGTGGGAGGTCGTTTTTGGTTATCAATCTCTGGTCATTCGTGAGTTAAAAATGTGGAACGCTATCTACGGTAAAAGCCTAGCATGTAATACGAGACGGAAAGGGGGGTAGCTACGCTATATTTAAAAAAAGGCTGTTGGTTTTGTGAGTGTGTGTGTGTTTATTTTCTTTTACAAAACTAACCAATTTATTTGAAATATCCAGAGCCTCCCGGGCAACGCACGGCATTAGTCTGTGCATATAAGTGTTATGTATTATCTACGCAGCTTTTACGCTCTATAGCTTGGTGGCTTTTGTTGTGTCTAAGAAGCAAGTTGGGCAAGGTCTCAAAGTTGTAAGGTTGAAGATCATCTGCACGTTGAGATATTTAGGAAGATCTTCATCGAGAACCTGAGTGCTAAGTACCCTAATGTGGACTACTCAACGGCGCGTACCGCCTGCTAGCTTACCGTCATCTGAAGTGTTCTCGCCTACACGGGCGTATGTAAAGAGTGTCAGCGTCAGGAAGAAAATGACACTTACGCACCTAAGAAAACTTATCGCCGGCATTTACCCGCCATTCAGACAGGTATCAGTTTCCGCGAACTGTTAGTGCAACATTCCATATTAAAATAGGCGTACTTAAGCGCGAGGGCGACGACACAGGTAACATTTGTATAGTTATTAATTCCATAGATGGCCATGGCCATCATGGTACTGTCTCTTTTGTGAACTCCTCATCATAAATTTATGGGCTTTCTCGGATATAAATATTCGAGTTATTAGTTTATGGAAATTGAAACACCAACCAGATCCCCCCTTAGCTCCGAATTTCAGAGAATTGTACGGACGCACTCTTACTTTTCCCCTTAACCAGCATTATACATGTAAAAAAGAGCACAAACGTTTTATCTACATCACCATGCCTACCAAAATTGTTGTTTCAGCATGCTCCTTTGATCAGGTCTTACAGCTGCCCTGTAGCACAAGGCTACCGACTGTAGACACATAGATAGAGAGAACCCCACGCCACCGAGTAAATTTTGCGAGCCTCTTTGGTCATCTTTTCAGTGTATGCTGTTCAACAACTCGAGAATTCAGGTCGGTTGTGGATAACGAGTTTGCGCAAGATAACATAAGCGATTCAATGGTATACTAACTTTCATTTCCGTTTGCGTTTTGCTTGCCCACCATCAAAACTCAGTATCTTCATGGTTTGGCCTGCACGAATGGCGATGTAAGTTCCTGCAACTTGAGCTTCTGTTGGCCATTCTCGTCGAAAATGGTCGCCTCGAGCCAGTGCTGGTACGAACCCTTCAATCCACTGTTCCAGTCAACGTCAGTGATTGAGAACCACATTGTGTCGTGGCTGCGACTTTTGTAGACGGTCACTTGACGGAACTACCCTTCGTATGTAAATCCAAATCAAGTGGCTGCTTTTCGTGCCGCAGCGTTGTAGCTGTCGCACTTCCATTCATACCGGCGATAGCCGAGTTTGAAGGCGTTTTTGGCGAGCAGACATACCGCCGGCACCTGCGCGGGTCTTTCTCAATTTTGATGCGTAAAAGACACGCCCCACCTCCATCACTCCGTGAATTGGGTCGATACGCATGTACGCGATCATTCCAACGGTGCGTTCGTTCACAACGATAGCGTAGATTTGAGGTTCACGGGTCGTTTTGGTGCTCAAGCAATATGCTTCGAGCTCGACGAAATTCTTAAACGGTCCGTTGATCATGTACGTCCAGCTGGCCCCTTCGGGATCGTCGGACTGGGCGTCCCAAAAGTCTTTAGCGTGTCGAGCCGCGTTCAAAGGCTCGAGCTGGCAGTAGCGGCCTACCATACACTGGTGGGGTGGGAACGGAGGTGGAACCCAATCCGGCATAGCGAAGCCGACAGGCTGCCCGAATTCGTTGACAGCGGGGATCTTGTCACTGGAGTCGGCGTTTTGCGCTGGCATCTTGAGCTTACTGTACTAAGGACAGCAGAGAGTAGTGCTGTTGAACTAACAATGTTGGTTTATGTCGGTTAAAACGTTTGTGAAGAAGCAAAGTGATCACTTCGAATTATCGGGCTGAAATGTCTCGCCCTTTCTTGACCACAAGGTCTTTCCTTTCCTCAAGGAGACATGAATTATTAATCCCAGTGTATTTGGTACTATTACATATGTATAAAGTAACGCATCACTGATCGCGCTATAATACATATGGACATAACGCATCTCTGATCGCTCATCCATACATGTAATATGACGAGGCATCAGTGGAGCGTTATTCGATGCAATTCACATGACAGACGCTATGTTCAAATACCCTTTCCACAGCTGTTTTTCTTATTTCAGATCTGCCTGAAAGAGTTCAGTCAGGCCTCCTAAAATTAGGAATATGGCGAATTTAATTTAAATACTGGTAAGCTAAATATTTTGTGGCTTTTCAATTCTTTATTTTGGTTAAATTATGATCTGTGCTCTTCTTGCCTTGTTGGCCGCCAATAAATAGAACATGAGTAAAGTATGTTGTCTAAAAAGTCCCCTCGAGTGGAAGACCTATTCAACGGGTGGCGAATACGTTATATATGCCCGATTGGCGCTTCATTACAGAGAACTTTGACCGATGCCCTCTTGGTTAATGTGGTAGCCACCCTCTCACATACGGACCGGTACAAAATGTGTTATGATGTTTATCGTCCTCCGCCTTGCCAAGGACATGCTGCGGTATAATAGACTATCATTTCGTACGATTTACCGTGTAATCTATCCCCACCATAGCACTCTGGACTCTGAATCCAGCGATGCTATGTCCCATTATTATGTAATTACATAAATACATGCAGAGACCTATTACAGTCGCACCTCTTTAAATGACGCCCGAGCCATTTTCATTTATAGAATTGGTTAGATAGAGAAATGGCTACATGTATACATCTTGCATCCAGTGTCCGCTGTCGCCTACGCTTCATCACTTGCGTCAGCAACCAGCTCCAGCTTCGTCAAAGATTGCAGCATGCTCTGTTGGTTTTTAGTGTCCGCTTCGCACTGAAACAGGAACACTGAAAGCTCCACGCAGTACGCAAGAGCTGTTGATGCATGTACTGGTTCCTGTTCTTTGTTATCACTATCGTCTTCATCATGTGAGTTGCTGCTGCAGTCAACGTCTATAGGCTCGTGAACTTTGTCATCTGAATCGATGTCTAGATAGTCGTCAACGTTCTCATAAACGTCAATTCCAGTCTGCATGGGGCATTGTCAATGAGCAGCAGGACCTTGCGATTTTGAACAGCCATCTTCAAGTTGAAATTTTGTATTAATACCCACTCGGAAAATACTCGGGCTGTCATCCATGTTCTTTTGTAGAATTGAACCGCCTTGCCATTTAGAGCACGAACACTCCCACTAATAAAATAACGGGGGGGGGGGGTTCTGTTGAAAAAAGAAACACTAAAAATGAGGAGGATTCGATGAACTGGCGGACGATCACCTGTCCAGATAGGGAGTTTTACCTCCGACTCTGACTGTCATTTAGCGAATAATGAGGGTTTTAGTCAGTTAGAGAGACTGGTACATTGAACCTCATATAGTATCGTTTGCGTTGAGAAACTGTATTCAAGTAAAGAGCAGGTGGTCACTTTTAGAGGTTCAAATAAGGAGGTGTGACTCTACGGTATTCATGTACCGCAGATGACAAGAACACACACACGACAAAAGTCGGCATTTTCAGTCTTTTTTTCGAGATAATGACACATTGTGTGCACAAATTGTGGCATTTTTTAGGACATTGTTATATATTTTGTTTTTGAAAAGTCCCATAATTTCGGTACTGTCTTACAAAATTTTCGTTCAATTGTTTTGAAAATGACATAGCCTGGCATTTTTTCTAAAAATATCATATGATTTCGGTACTTTTTGCAAATATTTCGTACATTTTATTGAAAATGACAAAAATGGCATTTTTGAAAAATTCACTTTTTTGCAATTTTTCGTTCAGTTTTTTTAAAATGACAAAATATGGGTTTTCCCAACCAAATACATGGCAATAACACACAGTTTGACAACATCTGATTGGGTAAAGATGACAACATTTTAAAGGCGGTTTCTTTATGTGTATTTTTATGTCATCTACGGTATTCATGTAGATAAAAAAATAAACTGCATTCATTTGCTGCGATAACTTTCGAGCGATGGTCTTGCGGCGGTCAATCGTGTGTTTCCTTTACGTTTTCTCATCTTTACTCTAGTAAGAAATTCTGGTTAACAGTGTGATTTAGGCAAAATAGTCATAGAGAAGAGGCGTCCCCATACCAGCGCGACTGTTTGTAGTTCTTTTGAAAGCGTTAATGGGGGCACACTTGTGGCTGGAAGTGTCTGATATGAAACGGTTGGCGGCGACCCGGGTCACCGCAAAACTATAGAACGAAAGTTTAGTTAATTTTTTTTAGCCTAGAAGTTTCAGTGGCAGTCCTCGGAAAGACACATCCTCACGGCAGCATGAAGGGCCGCCCTCCTTCGCTTCAACGTGCTTCTGGTGGCACTGGAGGCTCTCGGCAGACTACCCCTCGCAGAAGAAGCGTTTCACGCGAGAAAGCAATTCCACTTGAACGTGCATATACCCTACTTGGCGAAGACGTAGTCAAACAGCTCCAACCCACTTACAGAGCTTTAGATTCAACTTGGGGGGGGGGGGCTGAACATGCTCAGGCTGAAGGAATGGCTATGACTCTTATCCTGTCAGGCAGTTCCTGACGCCCTGATACGAGCTATATTTGAGGTGGAAGGGTCCAAGATTGCGCGACTTAAGGCATGTGTTCAAGATGGTTTCGAGACACTCCATACTCGGTGTGTTCCCAAACCTCCTAAGCATGCATTGTTTCGCGATGACGTTGAGTTTTTCTTGGATACATGTAGAGACTGGGAGTTAGAAGACGGATTTCCATGCTCACACCGTCGACCACGTCAATATTTTGTTGAATCGGGTCTGACCTTGAAATCTCTATGGGAACGGTACTGCGCGAAGGCGCAATTGGCGGAACGGCGAGCTATGCAACATTGCAGGTGGGCACAGTATTTTTATTTTCACTTTCCACGAGTTCGTTTATCTCAAACAATCACAAACGGAATAAGCAATGTTCTTCTGTATGATGAGAGTGCACAACGCAAAGACGCAGACGCGTTGTGCAGCCTACGGTTTATGTATGACCTCAATCTCCGCAAACAGCTCATCCAGACAACCCAGGACAGCCCTGAACGCGCCAACATACTTTGTCTGATTCTGGATAACTGCGTCGGACAGAACAAGTCTCGGTCGGTCTTTAAGTTTTGCCGTATGCTCTCGATCCTTTTCTACAATAAAGTTGTCCTTCTCTATGTACTCCCTGGCCATTCGCATAACGCTGTGGATTGAGTGGTCGCTTGGTGTAAACGCTCAATGAAAGGTTTCAACTTGTTCAACCCCACATTTGTTCATGACTTGGGTAAATGTTCTTCGATGGCAGTGTATCTTGGAAAATGATCACTTGTTACTTCCACGAATGCATGTCATCCAGGCGCAGATTGCTCTAGGGCTGGTACTACACTGTTGTCTTTTTAACGCAAAGTACTTTTTGCGTGTTGTAGCGTAGCGAGAGACTTCATTCACTTGAATTCACCTTGTAATCCTGGCGTGGAAGCGCATACGGCTGCATCTTTGCGTATTTGACCGTCTAATCCTGGTATGGGTGTGTCCAGGATCCTCTCTTGCACACTAACCACTGGTAATTCTAGCGTGAACGCGTACCGGCTTCCTCCTTGCACACTTATCATATGTATTCCTGGCGTGGCGGTATCCAGGGTTCCTTCTTGCACACTAGTCGTCTGTAATCCGTACCGAATCCTGATATAGACAGCCAAGTCAGTGTTCATCCTGGCGTAGCGGCCAAGCTATCACACATATTGGTAAACGTCCTCACGATTTGCGTGGACTCTTGGTATACGGTGTCGGTACGGCGCGCGTCTTGGTGCTAACGGTCAACATCACTTACGTAGCGTCTTCTTCCTTGGTTTCTTACGTCCTTTACGGCGTCCAGCGCATGTTTTTTCTGGGATCGCAGAAGTCTGGGGAGTCGCTTCGTTTTTCGTTGGGCGGACCTACAGCGAGAGGAGGTCGTCCAGGGTTGCCAGTCTTGAGGCACTCCTCGTAAGGGAAAGTCAGGGGCCGGACCGAAGCGTCTTCTCGCATTCCTGGATATGCATCTCCAGGAAGCACGCTTTTCAGGCAATTTTGGGCCCATCTGCATTCAGGCGCCAATTTCTTTACACAATCCCACTCGTCCCAGTCTCCGTTCATGTCACACGGGTGCGGCCGGGACAGCACCAACCAATAAGGCAATCATCGTCCATCGTTATCTCCAAGTCATAGTCGTGACACTACAGCATCACCGAGAAAATTCCAAACCACTTCGTCACATATACTTCCTCTGGTCGGAAATGATCACGCGTATGCAATATGACAGTTTTACCTGGGGGGAGGGGTTCTTTGCAGAATTGTATCAATGTGAGGATAGACGATAGGTTTTCTCAGCCGTTTTGACAGGCAACAACCGACAAAAAACCTTAAGCATGAATGCTCGCGATTTTACAGCGTTTGATGAGCTCGCCTGGGGGCAGAACTAACGAGCGCAGCGATGTAAACTATAGCGTAGAAAAATTGGATTACAATAGTACATAGTATTGCACTGGCGACCCAAAGTAAGGTCGAAATGGTTGACAAAAGACACAGGATTTTCCTTACTTTAACCGCTTCAAATAGCGCTGCTGGTGGATGGAAACTTAGCCGATATGCACACTGTGGTATTCACGGCATTTCCTTAGATGGTCATGTGCAAGCGTGGCGGGTGGGCTTAAGATCTGAGGATCGACTTACCTTCACATTTCCAATCAGATGACGGTGTAAAACTGCGTAAATGTCATAAAACCATGCGATTGGCTAGCTAGAGCATAAATCTATTTTCTCGTCCAATTCGCGGCAAAAATGCCAAGTTTAATGGAAGTTATGAGGAAAAGAATGAGTTTCGCGTGATCATTTCCAACCAGAGGAAGTAACATTTTTAGGCATGTTTTTTGACATTTTCTCCAGACGTGCATAAGGCGTTACGGGAACCTAACGGCATCGTTTCACAGACTCTTCTGTACTAAAGTAGTCTCCTCTGAGATTCGTAAGTGTACCGGCATCAGTTACCGGCTTCATCCAAATTAATCTGTTTGGGCTGTCCCAGCAGCACACTGCACTGCTTTCCAAGATTAATTATTTGAACTAAAATTACCATGTTTTATTCATGAAAATCAAATCCCCCCCTCCCCAAGCTCTGCAATAAAATTCAGAGAATTAGGTCCTTTTCCCGAAGGCCTCTCTAAACTAATTGAACTTGCACAAAATTGGAAAAACACATGTGAGCTTAGGGTTATGCAATCGATGTTGGTGCTGTGGTACAGCATCGCTAACCCATCATGGAACTTGCTCAATATGGCGTTGGTATCGAGAAGCCCAGTGTGCTGTTCAACATCTCCGAAAGAGGTGAACGTCGGGTTGACGACGTAAATCTCCGGAGGAGGGTTCCATGACACTATTGCAGCAAATCGTGCGGTACTCATAAAGCATTGGCCGTTAAGCCTAAGCCAAATCTCGCGAGATGATCAAAAGCTACAGGAATTGATAGATTCCCGTAAATCCACAGACATAAAAGTGTCCACGATAGCTTATCTCTCCTCTTCGTCATCCGCATTAATCTACACGCTTTCAGTCCAAGAATTTAGGGATCTGGCTCCACGAACCAGCTTAGAGATTGTGTGCCATTCATCCATAATTGCAATGTCAGGAGGTCGAAATGCTCCAGAGTTTAAAATCACAACAGCAATGCCGTCCTGGCTTGGGTCTTTCCCATATGGGATATACGGTGAACGTGAGAAGTGACGGCCCAGAAAAATTGTATGACGACATGGCAGAAGTTGCGTGGTTAAACACACAACTGCACGTGTTTGTGTCAATGCTGATTACTGTATTAGTAGTGATTAGAATGCGGTTAACTAATCAAAACAGCTTATCACGTAATTTTGCTGTGAGGCTTCGTTCTCCAAAGTTTTGAAACGTAGAGCCCAATTGTTCCTGTTCGACGAGATAGTAACTGTGCTGGCTTGCCTTGTATTGTTCTTTAACCAAGTTACATGCATGATGGGTAGCAATTCGGGCCAGAAGCTGCATCTCTTGGTCGTATTTTTTGTTAGCACAAACCCCGTTTTTTGTCTTCTTATATGTATAGCTGTCTTTCGCTGCCTGCTGCAAACAAAATAGCATCCCAATCCATTCATCCATTGGTATATGCCTCGCCAACAGGTCCTTGCCACACCCCAACTGGCTTAGAGCCTGTTTTTGATATTATTATCTTGATGTTGAATATCCCCCGAAGACGTGCACCAACGCCTTTTGCACGATAACAATTAGAGGACGGGTAGTCCACAAAAGCCAGTTTCTGATGATAGCTCTTCTTCAATGCGTCCAAGTAGTGGCTGAAGCTACATCATCGTAATCGAATCTTGAGATGCAACTTCTGGAAATTGTTGAATCCATAAGCATTCTTGCTGACTCCCGCTTGAGGTAATCAATAACATGGAAATGACACAAAATGATAGACGCCTCCGTAAACTCGAAGACCAATGTCGCCAACTCAGCGAAATCCTTGTCAATAAAGATGACTTGGACCGAGCTCCAGCTCTCATTTGAATGGCGAAATTGCGTTCTTCATGTTCTGCTGTATTTCTCCATTAAGTAGCGCGTGCTGAGCAAACGCTACACACCCGAATTTATCGGTCACCATGAGCCTAAAACGACGGTTTCTAGAAACAAAATGTAAGTTAGAAATCAGCATTTACTAAATTAATAGGTATTGTATGATATAGTTGGTGGAATCACTAGTTGGCATTACAAAAATTGATATTACCAACTATACCATTCCAATACCAATTCGCACACATTCGTACCCCTACCACCAACTAAAACAAACTAAATAGCAAGCACTAATCTGTTGACGTTGGTGCCATGAGTGCCACCAATGCACAGGACCTCCGGAAATAAACTGGCCATACGTCGCAGATGACAGGTCTGCAAGGTATCGCAGTCGCTAGTTGGGTGCCGATGTCGCGGAGAACCTTGACGACGTTTCCAGGGCCTCCGTCACACCGACGCTGTCATCGGCTGCGGTGTACGACACACGCCGCATCTCAGCGATCATATTATTGACATCCCGCGACGGATCCGGCTTGCCCGATATATCCTTCAGGAAACGGGAAATCTTCATTCTCTTGGCGCCGCCTAAAGGGAAACATTGCATGCTAAATGCTAATAGAGTAAGACATTCAACGTTATTGACCCTGCTCCATCGTTCTGACGACCTCACGAGCTGCTAGCGATGTAATTTTTCGGGTTCCCGCATACGTGTCAAACATGTCTTCGCTAACTCGATGATTGTGGAGAACTGGGATTCATGCGCACACAGAAAAACCCCTCCGTGTCTACGAGCAACAAAGCGCTCATCTTGGTAGGGTACTAGGGTACTGGATCCAACGAGTAGTATGTTTGGTGCGAAGCCCCCCCCCCCCCCCCCCCTCCCGAGCTTAAGCTTTCTGCATGCGTGCAAGCCCAGCTTTTCGTGTAGAACCCCAGTGATACATTCGAGATCGACTTCGGTTTTTATCCTTAATAGAATAGCTCGTGCGAAGCTTGAACACTTGGAACGAATCACGCAGGTACCTATAATACAAATAAAAAATGAAACAAATTATCTAATAATAACCAAATATTGCATGCTACTGCTGATTGCCGGCTCCAAAGCGTCACATGAGCCGATGATCCCACTGAATGAATCACAGGTGGTGCGAACCTCTGCCTCACGTGTATCGCTAACGAAACTGCAGACGACGATTATCCAGCATCTCCAGCTGCGCTACTCTTAGTTTTTTTTTCGGTGGCCTAGGCGCACTGTTCACTGGTGTCTCCCCGATGACCTTACTGAGGTTCTCCCCTTGCGTAGCGTAACCCTCACTGATGTGCTCGCCTCCTGCCGTTTGGACGTGTAGACCTCGCTTTCTTTTCTTTTTTTCTTCTTTCACATCCACCATTTCAAAACGGGGGAATGGAAATGAGAGGCCAGGGATTCACTTAGGGCGAGGTCGGAGTAAAAAAAAAGAGATAAATTAAAGAGATACTCTCGTGCTACATATGTGACACTACCGTAAATCACGGAGAAGATGCAACATCGTAAAAGTAGAAACCAAGTCAAAAACGTAAAAATGATTTGAGTGTGTAAAAAGACTAGATGTAGCCATTACCTTTATTAGTTGCAGTTTGTAATAGCATAGAAAGGCAACAATAGTTACGATAAGGTTGCATCTTTGACGCGCGTTGCATCTACGCCTTAATTTAGGGTACCCGCGATGGGTTGCAACGAATGCGTTCAATCAGAGCCCGCCTTTATCTCTTTTTTGCCCTTTATTTACAAGACCTCGTGTTGGCCATTGATTAAAAGAGATAATGCTATTTTTCTTGGGTGATTTGGCCAAACACAAGCGGTATATACCTCTTCTTTTTTTGCTTTATTTTGTACTTCGACCTGGCCCTTACTAAAGATTCCAGAATTCGGATAGTCATCATACGAAATTAGATCGATCGAATCTTCCAGTTTTAATTCATTCTGGACAGGTCTTGCCAGCAACATATATTGTAGCTAATGAGGATAACCCTCATTTATTAGCCGTGTTGTGGAGCTTCAGGCCAGTGTCGTTGAGATACTATCGTACCCATGATTTCTATTTCGGCCAATGAACGCAAGGTAACCAAGCCTTTTTCAACCCATCAGAGCAAAACAATTGTGGTTGGCAGCGAAGTGGGTCCCGCAATGTTGCTGTAACCTATCCGCAGGCAACCAACCTTGCTGGTAAAATGAGCTAGGCGAATAATGCGCTCTTACTAACTGCGTTAATTTGCCTCAAATTTAAGGATGGGGCTAAAATACTATTTGAGGTTCCTACCGTAGTTAGCAGAATTAAGGAGAACTATCGCAGCCTTCCATTTGGAAAGAAGCCACGGGCAGCCAAATGACAACAGGTAACCGCGGACCAGAGCTTCTTGACATGTGCATACCCTAACTACTTATCTGAACAGGAAGGGATCTTTGCGCCCGCACCCCTCGATTCTATAGGGACATGGGTCCAGATCACTCTAGCGGCGAAGACTTCGCGGTTGATACGGAAGGCGCAGAACCCCTGTCCAAGAAGCAACGAGTTGGCGCCCGCCAAAACAAGGCATAAAGGGGCGAATAAGAGTCTGTGAGACAACGAAGCCGACAGAGCCTATGAAGTCAATAAATTCGAGGGAAACGAAAGCGGTGAAGAGCTCGAATGAATTTCAGGAGGGACGTGGGGAAGGCGTACGAGATGAACGCGGATGCGATGGAGACAGCTGCTGGTATGGTGACGGCGACTGGGATGACGAGGGGGGGGGGGGTACGGGTAAGACTAAACCGATGGAAGGATCAACGCTTACGGCGGAGACGAAAGCCTTGGCGACGGAAAACCACAGCAGAACTGAAAGAGAGGGAAAATGTAATGCGGGCGGGAGATACGAGCGAGACGAAGAGGACGCATGGTATGGGGATCGGAGACAATGGTACGGTATAGTTGTACTTCCTCTGTCCAGAAATATAAGTGGATCGTCTGTTTGAACTGTGTCCAAAACTATAAGCGGTTTGCAAACAAAATTTTATCATCTAATTTTATAGGACCATCAAGTCATTAGAGAATACTGTTGTATTTCAGCTACATACAACCAACCATACATTGCTGTTGTTGTTGGCAATCATTACTGACCAGAGCCTAGGTCGTGCTACGCGCTAGAAGTATGCTCTATCGATAGGTAACGACAAGTTTTACGCCTCTACCAAGTTTTTACACCACCCGGCCAAAACCTGACGACCTGGCGAAGACTTTTCGATTTCAGTTTGGCATCAAGAACCTTGCGTTTCGATAGCTTCGCGACCAAGTGGCTGGTTTGATTCATATTTCGATCAGAAAAATCACTGTAATCCCAGGTGTCATTTAGATCAATCAGTCATCAGATTAGTGTTAAAATTATTATGTTCCACTCATACCGCTTATATTTTCGGACAGAGGAAGTATGCATCATCGAATGCTGTTGAATGCTAACGTCAATTGTCACCACCACGGATAGAGGAAGAATACATCATCAAATGCTGTTGAATGCTAACGTCAATTGCCACCACCTGCGTTAATAGCCCCTAACATGCCGCGCCTCGACAACTAGTCTGGCTCATTGACGGGGGGGGGGGGTCTAGTGTTTACTGGTGGCCACGTACGTGAATGGCAAGGACTTTCAATAGCCCTCAGATTTTACCGGATATGGGCACACAACGGGTGGGCCTTGTGAATCGAGCACCAGACAACACAGGAACTGGTGGTACTGCATTAACATATCAAGCACCTGTGCTACTAAAAACGAAATGGGCCAACTGCGGTAGGCATTGGCGATACGTCTAGTGATGCAGGATCTGATAATCTTGTGTCCGGCACTAAGCGACAACGCGTGGGTAACAACTACGAGAATGTGTTGACAGCAGTGAAACTTATTGTCGCAATTGTGAAGCTACTGCATCGCCAAACACGAGCAGTTGTGGTGCAGCGAATCAGCCAAAATCTAGTTGAGGGCGATCGCCCTCACACAATACCGGACTAACGGACCCCCCCCCCCCCCCCTCCGATGATCCGTGATCGGCTGAACATAGTCTCACCTTGTGTACCCGTCGGCGGGCTGGATTTGCTCGCTCAGGGATCCAGAGATGTCCAATCAGTGAAAACTTGACCGTCCTGGAAGGACGTGGGATGTATGGGGCAGCGCGGAAGTTCTTCGCTCTGCAAGTAGTAAGTCCTAAATAAGGTCCGATTAGGGCCGGTCGGCCTTTATCTAGGAACTTTAGCCTAAATAAGGTCCGATTAGGGTCGGTCGGCCTTTATCTAGGAACTTTAGCATAAGGACTGAAGTGCCTTAATAAGCGTGTTTCTTGCTCTTCCTTTCCGGGTAGCTTTCCGCCTCCAATAACGGGATCTCTAGTCTTGGAGTTGATCTGATCTCCAGTCAAGCACCAAAATCTGGATAATCAGGGACTTGCACACTCAAAGTAGGGGAAACTAGTGTAAATATCGTCGAGGATGCGACTGATACGGTAAGCCGCCGGAGCGCCAAGCTCAGAACGCGCGCTGCGTGCGTACAGAATCCTGAATTAGGTTGTACTACGTACATACGAAACAGTTCTGACACTAGTTACAGCTTGGCTATACGAAACGTTTGGTAAAAAGGCTACACAATAGGCACTGCATTTATGCTGGTAGCAGGGTACAGTATGGTAGGAGGATACACATGGGTAAAATATATCGCACCCGCCTGATTGAAGCTGAAACTGGAGTGCTGTGTATAAACCAGTTATGATACAGGGTACATATTGACTACAAAGAAGTGCTACGCTCGAAGAAGCTCTGAAAAATTCTAGCATGACATGTAAACTGTAGCGCAAATTGACGATGAGCAGAATACAGTACGAGCATTTTCAGCGAGGTGCTCTGCTTGATATCCGGACGGCGTAATCTTACTTTTGCAACGTACTATTGCCAAAAATATTTAGGGCACAGAAGGGTTTCGCAGGCTTCGTAAATAACCTCCTGCTTTCGTTATTTGTATACAACTCGTCCTAGCAATATCCTCGTGGTTGTTTGAGCTGACTGCAGGTCTTCGATATCGTATATTCAAAAAAAAAGGCGGCAGCGGAATAACTGACCAATATTTCAATATATAACATTTTTTATGAGGATTGCAGAATAAATGTTCCCAATTTATATATATATATATATATATAGTTACTGCTGTGCCGCTGCACTTTAATTCAGTATGGCCAACAATAATACTCAACGGCGAGGACAACCTGGAGGCACATCAAGACTTGGAATGGAGGAGCAGATACAAAGCTGCCATCTTTCAAGTACTAAATACTTCGAAGTAAATATTTATATATACCAATTATGCTTAACCCGAGAACAAAACTGACGTCTACAAGAAACAAATCGAAAGCTACAAGGAGACAGGGTAAACAGATCTAAAGATCTTATCCATTCTAGACCCACGAGTATCAATTGCCGGGGTTAGAATTCGTGAGCAATTACACTTTATTGCTCCTGTAGATTCCACAGCGTGTACTATTATAGCACCCTTCGTCGATGGTACGCATTTTTTCTCAAGAAAGGCATCGTAAACGAGAAGCAGTCCCGCCAGACATGCACGCGTTGGCCACCCGAAGTACTTGTCGCTGTTGAAGCTTACGTACAAGCTCACCTCACGTTTGTCATCGAGGAGCTACGCGAGCATTTTATCAAGTATTTTCCTGCTATAACAACAGTTTCGACAGCGACGATTTGTCGCGTGCTTAACTTTGATCTTAGCCTCAGCCAAGAAGTGTTGTCTAAGGCTGCACGCGAGGCAGTCCCTGCGGAAATTGAACTCTACCGCGCCAAGCTTCTTCCAATTTTTTCTTTCGCTGAGCAGCTCGTCTTTTTGGACGAGACTGCCAAAGACGGACGCCATTCTCAGCGGCGCTATGGGTGGTCGAAACGGAATACTCAAGCGATTGCTAAACTTCCCTTTCGAAGAGGAAGACGGCTGTCAATTCTAGCCGCGCTGGACGTCCATGGGTTTTTCGCGTGAAAGTGGACTGAAGGAACGTTCACTCGAGAAAAGTTCCATGAGGCATTTGTGGGACATATTATTCCTACATTAAACCCGTGGCTTCTTCCTCGCTCGATTGTCGTGATGGATAATGCTAAAATACACGTCTATCCAGAGCTCCAAGGAGCCATACACCAGTGTGGAGCTAGACTAATATTTTTACTTACTGTCCACAGCTCAACCCGATTGAGCCTTGCTGCGGACTCTTAAAGCGTAGGCTTCAAAGGCATGCAAACTTCATTTTTCCATTGTATCCAGATCAAGTTCTTGACGTTGCCATGCGAGCGTGTACGCGTCGCGAGGATAAAGGTTAATTTGGCACTTTTCATCACTGTGGCTATATGACAACCGCAATTAGACACCAAGTTTTTGACCAGCTTATTCGAAGAAGTGCAGAAAATGAGTTGCTTTATTCAGTAATATTCAATACAATTCGATGCAATCATCTAAGCACTTGCTGGACTGAGTTCATCGTTGTCTTCTAGTTCATGGGCTCGTCATCTGCATGGTCGTCGTCGTTCATCGATCCGTCGGCTGGCCGAGTTGGTGTGAACTCACGGTAACTACCCCGAGAGAATATATCATGATCTGGTAGCCGTAGTGCACGCCGAAGCGACAAAATGTCGACCTCCACTGGCATCCATAGACCGTTCAGTCTAATTTTCACGACTACTGTATCTGGTGTTGCTTGCTCGGCGTCCTCCTGCTGCTGTAGAGCCTCTCGCTGACGGTCCAACTCTATTGCCTGTGCAGTTGTATTGTCCTCAGGAACTTCAAAAGGAGATGACTCGGGTTTTATTGGATGTACGACATCAAGATGGTGCGATGTTATAGCTCCAAACTGGACTGCATGGGCTGTCTCGTAAGCAACCCTTTGTATGCGGGCTTGGTCGATACGCCGTACGGTAGCGCGATGAAATTGCTCTGGTTGAGCTGCCCGCTGGACGTAGAGGAATGCCTCAAAACGGAAGTCTCCAATGCGACGCAAATCATCGGCCGTGAGGAGCTTCCATCGATGTTGAAGTGTAGCCAAAAAATTATCAGGTGTCAACTCGATAAACTTGGCTTGTGTGTCGTTCCTAGCTCGCCGCAAGTATATGAAAGAGTCATCAGGTAGTACGAGAGGTTTTGTTTAGACTTCAGGGGTCGCCGTGAGTGCAGTATATTTTGCAATACACATTTCCTTGAACACAGTATAGCCTTCAGCAACTTCGAAGTTAATATCACTCTTCCAGCCACCTCGAGCACGGCCAAGGGGCTCTCCCACTCTTATAGTCAGTATTTCATCCGCCCGGCTTGGCAATGGTAGAGATCCGGCATTGGGCTCACCAAGTGCTTCAACTGTCCATGGTGTTGTGGCCGATGGAGTCATCAAAGCAGCGCCTACGCCAGACACGATACTGCTGTCTCTCGATCCATCCAAACTGCAAGTCGACATGGCAGCAAACTTCCAAACGCAAAATGTTCACCTCGTTTCTGGAAGACGGAAAAAAAAGTTGTGCAGCGAAGGTTCCCTGCTAGATGGTATTACAGTTGCTCGTCTTCATAATAAGACTTTATGACAGGCCAATATGATGTCCGTAGTATCTGAACTCCTTCGCATCTTATCCTAAACGTGATACTAATACAAGCGTTATTGTCAACGCAGCAATCCTTCAAGCATGTTATTAATAGACGGCAACTAACCATTTCAGTGGATCGCCTTGAGCACAGTATACTGGGAGAAGACACGTACAGCGATAGCTCCTTGGCATCCTGTGCATCATTGTGAGCAGCATCAAATAGATCTATTAGCACCGCACAAAACCAGTGGAGAGATACGTACGAGTCCTTAGACTTCATCTGCCTTGAACACGCCACCACGAGCAGCTCCACGCGTCGTCCGCTTCTGCTGGTGCCAACCCACGCTGTTCTTGCTCTCCTCGGCTCCTCACTCATCGTGGCCCTCTACAACCTGCTGTACAGCTTGGGTGTGAGTCAACGCGCTTTCCCACCAAGTAATACACTTACCAGCGGCATGTGCGCTGCGAGGCGCCGCTTCTTCACTGTCTGCTCTCCTTTCTCCGTGTCCAGTGATGAGAAATGTAGAGCTCAGATTTGGGCCACCAGGATAATTCAACCTATCCCTATTGGAGATCAGTTTTACAAATCGGACCCCTCAGAGATGAATTGCTAAATCAGGCGGCAAAAACCTTGAAAACCGCAATAAATCATGGCCCCAAAAACGGGTATCACCTAATTTTAAATTAAACATATAAATACAGCAGGGCGAGGAGCTAGATCGTCTTTCGCTTTTCATTTAGTATTTTTCCATTGTTTTATTAGTGCTTCAAGCCCGCGGTGATTGGAAATTGTTCTGCCGAAGCATGGTGGTGGTCTGTAGATCAAAGAAACTGGAATTGGTAAGCGCAATGTTCGTGCTGAAACGCTATTAGAGTATAAATGGGTTTCGGCTTTATAGTCAATTCGACGTTACATGAATGATAAAGTTCTAGATGTGACAGAGCAGTTGTTATGCGAATGTCTCGATAGATACCTTGCAACAAGACTGTTCCACATTTGGTCAACAGTCAGCTTACAACAAAAGGTAAGCCGAATGTTAAGCGAGATAACCGCGAGCGAGTTACGCAGTACCGTGAAAATAATCCTGTGGGGGCTGTAAGGTATTCCCAGTATTGATACTTTCTGCCTTGATAATTCCGGCCCTGAATTATTAAGGAAGAATTACTGAAAGGCCCTGAATTATAAAGGCGGATTTACTGCGCTTTGCAGGTGAAATCTCCCTCCGATTTATGACGTAGATCGAGCATGGTTGGAGCATAAAAGAAGGCATAACAATGAAATGGGAAAAGTCAGACCTCGATTTATCTATCTGTGGTCGAATTACCTATTCAAAGTGGGAAAAACGGTTGATTTACAGGATATCGATGTAGATTTGACGGTTAATCGACCTCGAGCAGTCGATTTATTTACCGCAGGTCGATTTACGAGCCAATCTAACTAGGTCGATTTACGATCCAGTCTAACTAGGTCGATTTGTACTTCTTATAGACCTCGATCTAATAAAGCCGTCTCAATTATTAATATTAATAATTATAAATCGAGGAAAGCATTGAAAAACACAATATTGAACGGCACATTAATTCCTCCTTTAATTTTTAATTAGTTAGGAGCACTTTTTATAAAAAATATTTTTTTTTAAAAATAGAACGCTTTTTGTCAAGATTTGCTGCAAGGTACTTTCAAGAAAGATCTTTCACTTCCGTTTAAAAGTCTCATCATCCTTGGAGAAGGGGAGTGTCTACGATAATCTGACCAAAGCTCAGAATAATCTGACCGGGCTCACAATTACCTGGCACCGACGCACAATACTTTTGACCGGGCTCAGCCGGACTCAGAATTAGTACTATCTATGCATGCGTTTTCTTTGAGATGGGACCTCTAGTTGTACACGCAGAAGAAAAACAACCTCGTACGAAGTGTGATTACCAGGAAGCAGCAACCTCGTTATCTGTGGAGCAGGTTTGTATTTCGTATCTCTCATTTAGTCGCACACTAACAGTGGGAAAACCTCCAGCCACTCACAGCATTCACAGGATAAAAAACCCACAATAACCAACATCAACACAACACTCGTGGTCAGTACACTGCCGTCCACAACACTTTGCACGAGCGCTCCGCAACGGGCGCTCCTTAGACACTCCCGCAAAGGCTTTACTACTGTATTATACTGATAGCTCAAAAGGAAGCGCGTCGTTGCGTCACTTAATCAGTACACCTCAGTGAGGTCAAGATGCCATCTCTAACTGCGGACACCAGTAGTGCCAAGATGCCCGCTGTCAACGAATTCGGGCAGCCCGTAGGATTCACCCAAGATTGGGTCCAACCTCCGTTCCCAATTTATTTTTCGGCATCCCTGGGTCCCACCCAGGGATGCCGAAAAATAAATTGGAGCCGCAATTATTGCAATAGAATAGCACCAATTATTTATTGATCGCCTTCTGGGATGAAGACCAATTATTTATTTTCGCTCAAGCGGTGGTATCAATAATCTATTGGGGGATCCACCATACATTCCTTAGTACTTGTGCCCTCGCGGTGTGCCAATATTTCTGTTCCAATAATCGATTTCCTGAGTTGAGAAAGTTCAATAATCTATTCTGGCTTAGCCAGTCTCAAACCCAATTATTTATTTTCTGCGTTGATAAGCAATAGATAAAAATGCAATATTCGGCATCCCTGCCCACGAGACTCTGGTAGGCCGCTACTGTCAGCTCGAGCCTTTGAACGCGGTTCGACGACCCCAAAGGCGCCAGTTGGACGTACATGATCAACGGGCCATTTAAGGATGTCGACGAGTTCGAAGCGTACTGCTTGAGCACCGAGACGGCTCGTGAGCCACAGATCTACGCCATCGTTGTGGGCGAACGTACTGTGGGAATGATCGCGTACATGCGCATCGACCCGCGTAACGGGGTGATGGAAGTTGGACGTATCTATTATACGTCAAGGATGCAAAAGACCCCCGCAACTACCGAAGCGATGTATTTGCTCACCGCCAACGCCTTCAAACTCGGCAATCGCCGGTATGAATGGAAATGTGACAGCCACTCGGTTTGGATTCACCTACGAACGATTGTTCCGCCAGGCGGTCGTCTACAAGGGCCGCAACCGCGACACAACGTGGTTCACGATCATTGATGGCGACTGGAATGGAGACTTGAAGGAGGCGTACCAGCGTTGGTTGGAGTCGAGCAATTTCGATGAGAATGGGCAGCAGAAGTTCAAGCTGTCGGAGCTTACAGCACCGTTCGTGCACGCCAGACCATGAGGAAGGTAGGTTGGATCGTGGATTCCCAAAACTACACAAACTAAAACAGACTGCTAATTCAACAATGGTGTCTATTATAAACCGAATAACTTTGGGTTACATTAGCAAAACGTGCTACCCCGTAGCACTCGAGTTGCTACATTGTGCTGCTAGTATTAGTGTCATTAAAAATTACGATAAATTCTTTTGCGGAGGACATAATGCACTTAAGTTCCACCTCATCTCACCCAAGTCGTTTCTTGTTCTGCCTAAAAAAAATCGAGTCGGTATTCCTCAGTCGGTTTAACTCGCGCTGCATCTGCAGCAACTTCGACTCTAGTTCTTCAATTCGCCCGACCGAAACGGGGCCCAGGTTGAGTTTGTACACCATGATCCACTGGGACGCTTGGAAACGAATCTTTGCCGATAGATCCAGCTGAAGCGCGCCGTCTTCGAGCACTGTCAGCATACGTTGACTATCAGGAGAGTCGTCCTTCAGAATATCGCGAAATAACTACAGGGGCAAACAGGCTTTGTGAACCTCCGCATTCAATATTTACTGCCCCATGCAAACCGTGTACCATCAGCTCAACAGACCTTGATATATCCAGCAGGAGCCAAGCCTCCAATAGCGTTGGCAGATGTCACGTATTGATCTTGGTCGATGTCGCCTTTGTACCTGTGCAAGAAGAAAAACGTAAACACCGGCTATCTTCTTTCGAAAGAAATGTTAATAAATGTCTCGCAACATTTTTCGTGGGTGGCGCTATTCGTGATCGAAATGCTCATCTTCTCATCCCTTAGCTGAAGGATAAAAGCGTAGCTCCGGCAAGCTCCTAGATGATAGAAAGTAGTCACACCAGCAACCTTGATATCGCACATGTTTTCAGTTTGTAATGAGAGTTGAAATTCGACGCAGTTCGTGGTCAGTTTCAATCATTGAAGCCATGATTGATGTGTTTCGTACTGGCATCATGCCGTTATTACTAGGTCGAAGAGCAGGTTGAATACGTCGCTCAGTTGCAGTGTTGTGCTAGAGCTTTCAGATGATCGAGCAAGTAACGGAATCAACACTGCCATGCTCTCACGTGAAAACTGCGATGTTGAAGCTGACCGCAGCGCATTCATCAGCGTCTCCGAGTTCACTCTGGCAGGGTCGGAGTTGGTTGAAACAATAAAGTGGCTGCATCCATTAGCTCTTCCATCAGGAGGCACGCTTGAACACCTCGATGAAACCGTGTCAAGCGCACACCTTGACGACTCGGTGTTTCCTTGGCACTAGCAGTTGATGTGGCGGAGAGTACAACTTCAAGAAGTTTGGTTTGCAAAGGCTTTGGGAAGTCCACGCTAAGTTGCTGTAAAAGCTGTAGAAAAGAAGCCTCGCTAATGGTGGTAGGACTACCGGCTTTCAGTTTCCGGGAAGTAGTAGACCCTGCCGAATTTGAGCGCTGAGATGGAGTATTGGTCGATAGTGAAGCTGCTGGTATGGCTTCGCTAACTACAAGGTCGTGGAAGGCCTTCTCTACAGCGGATGCAAATGACGGGCTGGTTGGATGACACGCACGCAGATAAGAGATCACAGTCGCAGACTTGTGGGTAACGAGGCCCTGGAAGCTGCAGACGTATACATTAAAAAAAATCATCTCGACACTTATGAAAAAGATAAACGAGTTGGTTACGTACTGAGAAGCAAGGAAACCCACTGGAGCACGTGGTCGTAGCGTCAACACCTCGGCAATAGCCGTCGCAATCAGGTCCTTGGCACCAGATTTGACTGTGGCAGTTGGTTACTACCCCATCCACGATGCCATTAGCTCCACCTACCTAAGTAGTCTTCGGGCATTGTTGGTGTCGCTGTATCTTGTGCTTGATTGCTTAGCAATGGTCGCTGGAAGACGTTTCACGGTTGTAAATATCCAAGTTTTACTAACGTTAATTGTAATACACTTGATTGACTGAATATCTTTTAGTCTTAGCGGTGACGGAGGTTCTGCGTCAGCTCTTCTTCATCTTGTCCCTCCTGAAGTCTGCGTGTGTGGCGGGAGAACGCTTGGAGCTCCATCATACTAAGCATAGAATACTTTGCGTCTTCATGGAAGCGACGACGCGTCTGCACTCCAATGTTCTTGCGCTCACGAAGCGACAGCGACGACTTTATCTTCAACACAGCAGAGCACAGATCCGAACTACGGTAGTTCGCTGGCAGAGGAGGCAGCAGCAACGCGTCGTCTGATACCAGACTACGACGTTCGCTCTGATGTAGAGCTGCTCTAACTTTTAACTTTTACGCAACCATGGTCGAGAAAGGGACACCATCGCCGCTCAAAATCGCTGGATTCAACGCGTTGGCTGCTGGATTCGGTACCACGTAAAATCATCGGACTTCTCAAAATACTACAGTAGTAATACTAGTAATAAAGAACAAATAATTGATACATGACGTACTTCAAATCGAAGAATGCTACTGGTGCAAGGTTCTAGAACCTGTCAGCCTCCGCAACCTGTAACCTGCGTACCCCTCAGCGTGCAAACACCACCTCAAAACACGACACGGAACGATTTCAGGACTAAAATACGACCATGGCTTTGATTTGAGGCACTACCGAGCAGGACTGGCCATCCGCAACTCGTCCGAATTCCTGTCGCGCCATTGCACCTGTAATCCAAGCCCCGGCCATCGTAGAGAGACATCGCTGTCGAAGACCTTAGCACCATCCGCCGCTATCAGAGCCGCCTAGATCCTTTTACCAGCTTAGTACTGATGGCCGGCCGACTTCTTCTTCTCACCAAGCTCGAAGTGCTTCGTGCGCTTCATGGGGAGCTGCTTCTTGGTCTTGCACTCCTTGCACTCCATACGCAGGGTAATCTTCTTGGTGGTCTTGGCCTTCTTGTGGAAGACGGGCTTGGTCTGACCACCGAAACCCTTCTGCTTGTCGTTATAACGACGAGCACCCTGGGCGTACTTGGAGGCCTTACCGGCCTTGTACTGGGTGATCTTGTGCACCGTGTGCTTCTGGCACTTCTTGCCCTTGCAAAAGGTGCGGCGTTCCTTCGGCATGTTCACCATGGTTGCTGAGGTCTGTCGGCGGGGTAAAAATACATGAGCAGGTTAGTCATCGTTCTCCTGATTGCGAGGATCCCCGCGCGAAGTCTGTAGCTGCACTAAAACGCGAGATCGCGTCGGGAAGACCATCATTCAGCAGCATGCCTACCTGTCTTCTAGTCCGATTTCAGAAATTACGAGCCCAGACAAAAAGCCGCAGCTTGGAGCCCAGCGACAGCCAGTGGTTGGCTCCTAGGACTGGGGGAGTCGAGTCGTAAAAATGCTAGGATTTCTTACGACGTAATTACTCAGTACCTGTTTTTTGGTACATAATGTAGCTCTGTAATTGGTAGAAAGTCATCGTAACGGAATGATTGCAGTTTCGAAGGGTGGCGCATTGGTTATAAAGGAGCAGTCATTGAGATACATCAGAAAGTGCGATCATTTCGATACACTAGCTTCAACTTCTGGACGACGACTTTGTCAACGTGTTGGACACTTGACAACACGATTTAGAGTAATGCTGCGGCTAAGATGCTGTTGAGGCAGTTGT
Organism: Phytophthora tentaculata; assembly: GCA_033557915.1. Classification (NCBI taxonomy): domain Eukaryota; phylum Oomycota; class Peronosporomycetes; order Peronosporales; family Peronosporaceae; genus Phytophthora; species Phytophthora tentaculata. The sequence continues at coordinate 4,629,418 of JAUCEA010000020.1, read as the reverse complement.
GTTGTCCTGGGTGCTCTGGATTCCGTGCTCGAACACCGGCCGATTCAAATCTTCGGGCCATCGCTTCGAGGCGTCGAGATGGCAAAGTCGAGACCAGCGCTGCACGTGCGATTTCAAGTATCATTCGACAAGGCTAATCGTGGGCCTTCACTTGTTTAGGTATTGTTAGTTTGCGGCGTGATTTGCGCTTACATTGGGACAACAACCTTCTTGTTATAACTGCAACGTTTTCGCAATTGCCAACAACACGGTAAGACTCGGTCGAGTCCAGCGTTGCGTTTACAGTGTCTGCAAGTCCAAATGTTGCTGAACTCAAGTTATCAAGGTGTGCTTCATGGGGTTTCTCAGCACCACCCCCCCCCCCCCCCCCCCCCGATGCTAAAATCAAAAGGACTGAATATCCATATAACGTGGCCGAGTCAGTTCAAGTCCACCCTATGGCGTGCAGAACCCAAGCACCCTTCTCATTCGCTAAAATTCCAACATTCGCGCCGCGTGATTCGCTGAAAATGATCTCAGCCCTACTCTTCGACTAAAAATAACAAGTCACGAGCCTTCAAAACCGCGCATACGACAAGAACCGAGCTGCCTTGGACGGCGTCTCTGCTCTCTTCGGCAGCTTGTAGTGCTCCGCACAGACGTCCCCAGCCGGCACAGTTGCATTCGGCTTCTGCCTAGTCGTCTTTGCTGTCGCTTCGTCCATCTTCCACTCGTAATTAACGCTGTGAGGCCCAGGATCCAGATTGGAACCGACTCCAATGGGCAATTCTGAGTCGCGAGAGGCTTCGTCCTCTGGATCAAACAGTTCACGCCCAGTACGACGTTCGCTACCGCCACAGTCAAGTATAGACTCTTCCGATATGGCTGGGCCTGGAGTCCGTGACGAGAGGCGCTCTGCGTCCATGCCAACAGAGCGAGAAGTCGTTGCGACAAACCGACGTCACGTTCCACGGTCACGCCCTTCTCGGCGGCATCAAAACAGTAGCTCCAGCTCTAGTAGCGACGGTCGAATGCAGCGCGAACGTGGCGGCATTGAGCGAGGGCAGGAAGCCACGGAGGAAGCTTCATCCCAACTCAGCTACTGGTACTTGATTAAACACGGGTACACGGAACTGGTACATCTGATCATCCGACCGCCACGCACAGACTACGACCTGAAGGATCTAGGCCCGGACAAATTTGCGTTCGTAGGACGGTCTTTTATTCGAGAAGATTTTACTGTGGTGAATGATCGTAGACAGAAGCTCGTGTGTTCGCATTGGAGACCAGCGACGTCTCCCACTTCACAGTTGATGCCGTGTGTAGTTTACTTGCACGGCAATTCATCATGTCGATTGGAGGCTCTAGGTGTACTCAGAACCTGCTTAGCGGCAGGTCTGTCCGTTGCTGCGTTCGATACTGCTGGATGTGGCAAGTCTGATGGCGAATATATTTCACTTGGATACTACGAGCGTGACGATTTGAGAGATGTCGTAACGTATTTGCGAGCGAAGAAAAATATTGGAGCGGTGGCTTTATGGGGAAGAAGTATGGGGGCAGCTACAGCGTTGTTACACGCAGATAGAGACCCGTCGATTGCGGGGATCGTCGTGGATAGCGCGTTTGCCAGTCTGGAGCAGCTTGTGGAGGAAGTGGTGGAACGTGGACGCCAAGAAGGACTGACATTACCCGGATTTTTGGTGAAAATCGTGTTGAAATTTATCCGATCGTCAGTAAAGAAGCGCGCGCATTTTAACTTACGGCGTCTCGCGCCGATTGATCACGCTCCGGTGTCGTTTGTACCGGCGCTTTTTGTTGCTGCGGAGCACGATTCGTTCATTGCACCGCATCACAGTGACCAGATCTTCGCAGCGTACGGCGGAGATAAAAATCTCGTCAAAGTGGACGGCGATCACAATAGTTCAAGACCGCAATTTTTACTCGACTCGGCGGCTATTTTCCTGCAGACGGCGTTGCAAGTGGATGCAACGGCGACAGCTCAGTTGAACTCTCTCGCTGATGGTATCACAGGCGGTGGAGGTCGTGTGCCATGGGAAGGTGCTGTGGGTCGTACGTCGTCTCTGTCAATGTGCTCTTCACCCGCTTCTTCCTACCGTATGACGATGGATCTTGATGCAAGATACTCGGGCAAACACTCGATGATGGTACCCATGGAACCGTGGTCTTGTCCGTCATGTACTTTCGTGAACCGACCATTATCCATGCAGGTATGTTGAAATTCTTGTTATTGTTGATTTTTATGGTGCTAATTGTTATTTTGTGTTTTTTACAGTGTGAAATGTGTCGGAATATCTACTTTCCCGATGATAATGACGACGTTGAAGACGCTGGAGATGAAGAAGACGACGCGCTTTCTAGTGACGCTGCACGAAGACGCGCATTGACTACTGGAGGTGTGAGACCTCCGCCTGCTCCAACACAACCACGAGGTTCTCGGAGACGGACGCTCGAAGCAGTGCCATCACCCAGTCCGTCGTTCGTGTCATCGACGTCAGCACAGCGACCTGCTCACTCTGAGCGGTCAGTAGGAGTGGCAACGGTAACTACAGCGACGACGTCGGTATCTTCACGAATGTCGTCACCATAGCTCATAGAGAAAAGGTTAAGTCTTGCAAGTTCGCTCGCGTTTTTGAGTACATGTAGTTCACAGCCACCACCAAGCGACACAGAAGGTGAGAGTCAAAAGAAAATGGATGTTCGCTGATTCTTGGATTTAAAATATTTTGACGGACTCTTGGGGCGAGAAAGACAACCAGATATAATAGCATTATGACAACAACTTCAAACTATGAGCTGAAGACTATGTACGATGAAGAATAGAGGCTAAAGCCTGACGAGGATTACTTTCTCCGCATAAGGAAGAAGTAGCTGCCGTTAAATAGGACCCACGCGCCCACGACGTAGGCGTACGATGGAGTCAGTTCGGTGGTCGTGGCGGTCGACGACGCATGTGGGCCGACGCCACTACTGGTGAAGCCAGCTGCGTCGCTCGAGTTGAAGTCGCTGCCTGACAGAAAATCGTCTCCGACGCTGTTTGAGTTGCTCGAACTGCTCGAGCCACTTAAGTTGCTGGAAGCACTTGCGCTGTGGGTGTCAGAGCTGGCGCTGGGGCTTCCTGGTGGCTCCACCACGGCGCTGAGCTGTGGGTTATCGCTTGAGCCCATCAAGCTGAAATCTTCCTGTGCTGCTAACTGTCTTGCAACCATAATAGAGGAGCTCAACTCGTTCACGACAGGCTCCTTGCCATTCAGCAGGTTGGAAAGCTGGTTCAGTTCGTAGAACTCGCGAAGCAAGCTCGCGTTCGGCGCTACAACCACCCCATTGGCTCCTGTCGTGACCAAATCCTCTCGAATACGCTGCAATGTCTCCGCCAACGAGCGGAAACTCATCTGGGACTGTCGATACCTACACTCAGGAAGCCACGTCGCCTCTGTCGCTTGACTTAACCACACGGCACACGCTTCTGCACTACATAACCTCGTTGTCTGCTCCTCTGACGGGACCGCAATAGCTTCTGAAGGTTGCAGAAGCTCCTTCACGTCGTAACCATCTGCTTCCCGCTTACAAAGGCTCAATAGGTCGTTCTCGAGGAACTCGCTGTCCACTCGGGCATTGACGTCTTCTGAACATTCCTGCACGCCGCCAAACTGCGCAATCGCGCTCCCCACGTCGCCCAGTTGGGTTCGCCATGACAGAATATGTGATCCAGCAATATACGATGACTCCGAGGCCTGTTGTGGCTGATAGATGATAGGTTCTTGAGCGTACGAACCACTGACAAAGCTAAGCATTACGACAGCGAATAGAGTCGCAATTGTAAGGAACTGGGGACTGCGAGCACCACGACGTCGTCTGCAGCTGTTTAAGCTGCTATTTATTCGAAACCTGGGCCATCTCACGGCGTTCTGACGCCGATAAATCGCCATTTTACTGGCGGTCGAAGGCCGGAACTGGAATATAGCGATTCTCGGTCAATACTGGAACTTGTGACGCCAGAGAGGGAGCAAAATGACTGTAATAGGAGTGCCTAGCGACGATAGTGTGCCGTCGGCCGGCGCGTTCAGCTGGTCGTCCAGGAGAAGGCTGAAGAGAGCACGCGATGAAGAAGCAGGTGATGACGGCCTGTCTGGTCTTCGTCTGGTCGTCCTTTTCGCACTCGTACTTAGTGAGGGCAACCAAACCGCATATGATAAATGAGAGGATAAACCTGTCGAAACACATTATCAAAATGCAATGTGGCTGGGTGGAAGCATCACGTGGGTGAAATTCGAAAAGCGCAGTCATTTCAGCGGTCATATGATGCAAACGATTTGCAGTTAATCGAAGGTTCATTTTATAAAAAGGATATGTTAACTTTATTTAATGTGTTACAGGTTAGAACAAAGAAAGATGATCTTTGATTGCGAGTGCAAACAACAATGGCCACATCAATGAGCAAACTGCCAGACTCTGGCCCAGAGCGCATTGGGAACTGCAATGAGTCGAGTTACAACCAGCCAGTTTGTATCAAGCCATGACCTCCACTGGAGGGTCTCCAGTCCTCTTCGAATCTGGCGTCCTGTCATGAACATAATCCTTCCCCACCCACAATAACGTTGCGGTCACCATTGTTCACCACAGGCAGCATCTCATGCTCTTTCTCTTAGAAGATTCCGTCGTTACTGTAAAGGATTCGAATTGTAACGGGTAACCACGCGGCGGTTTTATATTCCAGCGATGCCTCGAGCGCAAAGCGCCGTTTATCACTCCAACTTTTACGCCAACCATGGCCAAGAAGGGGACGCCATCGTCGCTTAAGCCTTCGCTGGATTCGACGCGTTGGCTGCACTCGCTGGGTGCGCTGCTGCTCACTGCCGGTGCTTGCTCCGTCATGTGGGAACTGGCGGCGCTGCACGCTCAGAGTGGCTTGTTCACGGACGAAATGCGTCCTGAATTCTTCGCTCTAGCAGCACCCGCGTACATCACCAACTCGTCCGAGTGGAGAGCTATTGACAGCAGTGGCAACGCTGAAATCTCGCCTGACGACTTGCTGCACTTGAGCTTCCTAGAAGCTGCGTGTCAAGTGGAGAACGACACGGTGTTACCTTGGGCATTCGCTGCTCCAGGCAACGCCGCCGACCGATCCTTCCCCAACCCACAAGCCAGCACTTCACTGTTACATCGCGGAGATCCGAGACTGCTACATCAACTGCGAGAATGTCCCGATGTGGATATTTATCTACCAGCATGGGCTCGTGGGCCTGCGGGTTGTGCAGCAATTGTGGGGCCTTTAAAGTATTTACGATCTCGACTGTTACCGGACTGGGTTATGCAGCTAAAACTGTACGATATCGCTACTAGAAAGAGCAAAAGTTACTATGAATTATGTCCACAGACGCCGATGCTGTTCCTGTCGCCAGATCATCTGATGAAGACCGTCAAGACCCCATCATGGCCCAAGGAAAAACCGGTATATCTTATGGCGCCGACAGTCGATTTCAATACGAAAGTTGCTCCACGTCCTGCAAATTTTACACGATCAGTAATGGAGCTGACGGACGTTGTGCTGTGCCGGACGATGCGATGCGATCAAGACATAAAACACTTTTTAATGCGCCAGATTAAGGACAACGACGACGCCAGTTCTGCATCGATTAAGAACACCAGAGTACTCTACACGAGTCAGGTGACTTCAGATCCAGCCAACTTTGCACGGAAGATGTTGGATGACGATGCTGCGCCTCAAAACGAGGCTGGATTTGCCTACATTCGCTTTGCTCACACTACATGGAACGTCTCGTCAAAGACAACTCAAGACGTTTTCAACTGCTGGAAGAGCCACAAGAAGGAACTCCCTCCTTTAGACGTCTATCTTTTAAGGGCAATACATGAGAATAAGCAAAACGACGGTACGAGATTCTACAAACCGTTCCCCGGTGATAGTGATACAAAGGTGCAAGTATTGGACGCGATCAAATTCTCTAAAAAGTTTGGTGACGCCTCGTTCTTCATCTGTCCAACCGCTGCTGACGACTGTCTCGACCTCGCACGAGCTTCTGGCGGTGTGGTCGTAACAGCAGATGCGTATCCGATGAACGAGTTCGTAGCTACACGTTCGGAGGGGGTGACGTTCTCCACGCAGCAGTCGACGGCTCTGCGTCAGACTGAACGTCGTAGTCTGGTATCAGACGACGCGTTGCTGCTGCCTCCTCCGCCAGCGAACTACCGTAGTTCGGATCTGTGCTCTGCTGTGTTGAAGATAAAGTCGTCGCTGTCGCTTCGTGAGCGCAAGAACATTGGAGTGCAGACGCGTCGTCGCTTCCATGAAGACGCAAAGTATTCTATGCTTAGTATGATGGAGCTCCAAGCGTTCTCCCGCCACACACGCAGACTTCAGGAGGGACAAGATGAAGAAGAGCTGACGCAGAACCTCCGTCACCGCTAAGACTAAAAGATATTCAGTCAATCAAGTGTATTACAATTAACGTTAGTAAAACTTGGATATTTACAACCGTGAAACGTCTTCCAGCGACCATTGCTAAGCAATCAAGCACAAGATACAGCGACACCAACAATGCCCGAAGACTACTTAGGTAGGTGGAGCTAATGGCATCGTGGATGGGGTAGTAACCAACTGCCACAGTCAAATCTGGTGCCAAGGACCTGATTGCGACGGCTATTGCCGAGGTGTTGACGCTACGACCACGTGCTCCAGTGGGTTTCCTTGCTTCTCAGTACGTAACCAACTCGTTTATCTTTTTCATAAGTGTCGAGATGATTTTTTTTAATGTATACGTCTGCAGCTTCCAGGGCCTCGTTACCCACAAGTCTGCGACTGTGATCTCTTATCTGCGTGCGTGTCATCCAACCAGCCCGTCATTTGCATCCGCTGTAGAGAAGGCCTTCCACGACCTTGTAGTTAGCGAAGCCATACCAGCAGCTTCACTATCGACCAATACTCCATCTCAGCGCTCAAATTCGGCAGGGTCTACTACTTCCCGGAAACTGAAAGCCGGTAGTCCTACCACCATTAGCGAGGCTTCTTTTCTACAGCTTTTACAGCAACTTAGCGTGGACTTCCCAAAGCCTTTGCAAACCAAACTTCTTGAAGTTGTACTCTCCGCCACATCAACTGCTAGTGCCAAGGAAACACCGAGTCGTCAAGGTGTGCGCTTGACACGGTTTCATCGAGGTGTTCAAGCGTGCCTCCTGATGGAAGAGCTAATGGATGCAGCCACTTTATTGTTTCAAGGGCTACAGTCAACCAACTCCGACCCTGCCAGAGTGAACTCGGAGACGCTGATGAATGCGCTGCGGTCAGCTTCAACATCGCAGTTTTCACGTGAGAGCATGGCAGTGTTGATTCCGTTACTTGCTCGATCATCTGAAAGCTCTAGCACAACACTGCAACTGAGCGACGTATTCAACCTGCTCTTCGACCTAGTAATAACGGCATGATGCCAGTACGAAACACATCAATCATGGCTTCAATGATTGAAACTGACCACGAACTGCGTCGAATTTCAACTCTCATTACAAACTGAAAACATGTGCGATATCAAGGTTGCTGGTGTGACTACTTTCCTTTAGGGGGCTTGCCGGAACTACAGCTTCATCCCTTAGTTAAGGGATGAGAAGATGAGCATTTCGATCACGGATAGCGCCACTCAGAAAAAGCGATGCGAGAAGTTTACCGCTTCTGCAACGTTTTTTTTCTCGAAGATAGCCGACGTTAGCGTTATTTTTCTTACACAGATACAAGGGCCTTGGTCTTGTGTCTTTGTGGGGAAATATTATTGTCGCCAACAGCACCTGGGGAGGCAGAATTCTCGGAATCGAACTTAACTGCCAGACTGGAGAGTCACAACTGATTCTCCTGGCTCAGAAATATCTACGAACCCCGAACAACTCGTTTAATATCTTGGCCGTGCTTCTCCACTCCAAGTCCAGTTTCTTTACGATGGGATCTCAGCAACATATCCTGGTGGATGGTACTACAGCGTTCGCTCCACCACCTGCGACGTCCTACCACTACGCGATCGCACTAAAGAACTCCAATCTAAGCATTTGGATGGAAGATAATTCCTCTAAGAGGCGATGGTAAGCGCGATGCGCTAAGAAATACTGGAAACATCGTAATCTTGTCCGCATTGCTGCTTTCCGTAGGATCAAGGGCGAAGCAGCTAAAGAATACTTCGTCACGACTGCCAACGCGATTCCAGACGCATCAATGACCGACTATGTCAAGATATAATAGCATTGACGTACTTGTACAAAAATATTTGTAAGTGGTGGTTTATTTAACAATGATTCTTGAATGATTTATAGTGCTTCCGTGATATATTGGATGGAGACATCTCGGCTTCATATGACGCAAAGCGAAAGCTGCATGCGATAACTGGGAATGCTCTCCGTCTTGAGCTGACTGTCACGATTCGTATCCTCCGTTCGACGAGGGTGGCGAGATACGTGTTTGATCTTGATCCTGTTGCAGTTGAGCGGATTGACGTGTTGGAATCCAAGTTTCGTGATCAGCAAACTGAACTCGAGAAATTTCGAGGCGACCTGAAAACTAGAGACGCACCCCCATTCATTAAGCTCACGACCGTGAAGAAGACAAAAACGCTTTTATGCTGGGGACCCGTGCAGTCTGATGAATTTGTTTCGACCGGGTTGGACGGAAAAATTAGAGTTCGCCGAGGAGGTGTTTACAACGTTTGCGTTATTGCAAACATTAAGGACCCCAAGAGTGTTCGGCTTTTGAGGAATGGCAAGTCCATCCAGGCGGCTCACCCCGGTGTGCTCGTGGCTATTACGGGTCGGTGCTTCTTCATACCGTTGAGCACTTGGCTGAGAATGATAAATTGACGGTCACGTGTAAGGCCATATTGGCGAATACCTGCTACCTAACAATTATGCGCCTAAGAGACTAAGCCGCTGGGAGCTAGATAAGTGCATAATGGCTGCCTTCTTATTGAGCAAGGTTAAGTTACGGGAGATGAAGAAATGCAAAAAAAATGTTTTCCACCCACTTCCTTTAAAGCGACTGCTATCTGGATAACACGAAAAACACTTCGTACTATCAAAGAACAGGTTTTTATCCGGTCGCCAAATTCTCCTGAAGGCTGTGCCTTTGACTTAGTGCATCCATCCATCCCAGCCCTCCTTTAACTCCCCTTTTGGACAATCGTCAAGTAAAGTATGAGGTTTCAGTAATGTTGCACGTGCACACTACCGTCAACTCGTCGTTCTCTTCCAAACGCTCGATGGTCTTGAGGATGGCCGAACAGTTGTAGTTTTGGGAATATCCAGGGTACACTGCCTGGATGTCGCTGGCATTCTTCAGGAGCTGTACAGACTGATTACGCCCAGGGACCGTGGTTACATTGACCCCAATGCTGTAGACACCTCCACGACGAGCGTTAATCTTGCCATCCTGTCCGATAGAGACAAACTCACAAGACTGCACGGGTTCCCAGCATAGAGTCGAGCTGCCAATCATCCTGGTACTCATGAGTTTAATGAAAGGGAATGTTTCTCCCGCTTTCTGATCTCGAATTCTCTCAAGCTCATCCTGCTGATCTCGCAGCTTCGATTCCAAAACGTCAATCTGCTTGACTGCGACAGAATCGAGATCAAACACGTACTTCGCTACCCAGAAAAGGACATGAATCGTGACAGCCAACTCCAGACGGAGAGTATCCCCAGTCAATCGGTACAACTTTTTCTTTGCATCACTGGAATGATCGAGATCGGCGTCCAATGTATCGCGGAAGCACTAAAACGCATGAAACCGGCATTGTTAGTCTAACCTCCTCTATGATAATGCAGCCCACCACTGTGATCTTTGATGCGTCTGGAATTGCGTAGGAAGTCGTAACATAGTCTTCTTTGGCAATTTCACCCTTGAACCTGTAAGAAAACAAGATTAATGAACAAGATTTAGTTTTTTTTCCAATCCGGTTCCTTTCGACTTACCATTGCTTCTTGGATGCCTTGTCTTCCATCCAGATGCTCATTTTGGAGTTCTTCAGCTCGATGACATAGCGGTAGATCGTCGCAGGCGGTGGAGCAAACGCAATTACACCAGCTACCTCGATATCTTGTAGCGACCCAATTGTAAAACAACAATTGTAATTACTCGTTACCCGGCAAATTCAATTGTGAATCGGTCCAAATGCCAACGTCGAATTTTGATATTTTTCCAGGAATTTTTCCTTCTCGCGTTGCTACTTAATTAACATAACGGCAAGATGCTACAGTTGGAGAAGCAAAAGCAGTGGAATTGACTCGGAAACATATTATTACATTCGCAAGGTTAAACACACTTCTCGTTTTTCATCTTGTGGACTTCCTCACCATCACCGAAGGACTTGCACCCCACCACAGCACTAATGTAGTAAATGTCAGAGCGAAGAAATTTGAGCACCCTATTCGCACCCTATTCTTCCAAACACGCCAAAATCTTCCGACTCACCGTTATCTCATCAACTAGAGCTGTCCTGTACCTGGTACTGTGCGAGGCTCTATATCAACTTCGCAGACAGAAACTTTGTTTCCACAAATATGGATGACGTGCATTTCTTTGTTATTGGAGACCGATCAATCATGCTAACTACTTCGTACAACACTTGTTCAAGAGGACCGTGGATCACTTAATACCCCAATCGCACAATGGTGAGGTAGCAGGTGTCTGCCAACTTGCTCATGCATCTTATCGTCAGTTCGTCATCCTCCCCAAATGTTCAATGGCGTTTAGGGAGACCGAGCAGAAGTTTCCTTGAGAAAACTCTGGGTACGCCACTTGAACAGAAGTGCCATTCTTCAGAAGCTGAACGTGCTGGTTGGTCCCAGCTATAGTGTTCACAACAACGCCGACGTTGTAAACACCTCCACGCAGAGCTATAATTCTTCCATCACATCCGCTTGAGACAAATTCAGCAGACTGATGTTCAGGTTGCCAGCATAAATCCAAGTTGTTGTCCTTCTTTAAGGTTGTCAGTTTGATGAACGGAGGTGCCGCGCCAATTTCCTCGGAGTTTTTTAATCTCGTCCTGCTGATCACGCAACTTCGACTCCAAAATGTCAATCCGCTCAACTGAAACAGGTTCGAGATCGAGTACGTCCCACGCAGAACGAAGGACGTGAATCGTGACAGCCAACTCCAGACGGACAGCCCCTCCCCACAGTGCGTACAGGTTTCGATTCACATCACTGGATGTTACGACACCCTTGTCCAATGCGTCACGGAAGCACTACATACGTATTTTATGTGGTTAGCATTTCCCCGGCAACAGTTTCACTTAGTAATGTACCTGGAAGTAGTCTGCCTCTGACGCATCAGGGATGGCGTTGGATGGTGACACGTAGTCATCTTTGACCATATTGCCCTTAAACCTGCAAAAGCGACCCATTCCTAAGGAATGTTCACCACTATTTTAAAGTATGGTTATACTCTTACCATTGCTTCTTGGAGCTTCGGTCTTCCATCCAAATGCTCATTTTGGAGTTCTTTAACTCGATCACATAGCGGTAGAGTATCTCAGTGAGTGGAGCAAACGAAGTAACACCGTCAGCTTGAAATCTATCTTGCAGCGACGCCATAGTCAATGAATGACCCAGTAACTGATCAGGATAATTAGTGACATCAGGCTCCACCGTCAAACTGTTGCAGACTTATCACGTGCAAATTTGAACGGGACTACTCCATGCACTCGCGGCTAGCGTTGCGCAGTATCTTCCTAGCTTCAAGTTTACTTACGTAGCGCTAGATAATATAGATTTTGTCGACTGTGGCGTGCGGTACTAATACGTTCTGTTCAAGTAGGCACCTTCTCAAAATTCAGCGCTCAGAGTAAAAGAATAGTGAAAATCACCTCGATTGGCGCGTGACAATCTAGAAGCATTTATTTGCTTCAGCCAGATTTCGCACCGGTTCGAGTGAAACGAGATGGACACTGCAACAGCGATCACAGCGAGCCTAGCCAAGGTTTTTTCTAACTTATCTAGGAAACTACAGCTTCGTCGATGAGTCGAAGAAGTGGGGAAGATTAGCGACGATGATTGAGCAGATATGCGTGTACTAGTAGGTGTGGCAGCTCAAGGATCGCTTGCTTGTACATGTACCATGCGTTCAAACTGATACTACTATGCGAACCTCTGATTGGTTACCTTTTAGCATTGTCATACACCGCGAGGGGATCCAGTCGGCATATTTGACCCCAGAACCCCCTAATTATCACCCGTAGGAAAATATACTTCATGGGTAAAGTTGTATTTTGGGGGAAAATATAGCTTTTTGTCAAGCTTTGCCCCAACCGGTGGCAGTGCTCTCAAACCGCTTTTGTTGCCAAAGAAAACTAAGCTACTAACGTGCGACACGAGAACGTCACAACTCCCTTTTTAGCGGGCGAAAGCAACACCCGTTCTATGGTCAATCAACGCGAGCATGGCGCTGCAACAAGTTGTCGGGCTCGACAAAACACGCCCGCTATTTAGAAAGTTCTAAATTTAAATTCATGATAGAGGATCTAATTCACGCCAGAGGCCAACACATACCACCTTTATGACCGATATATCCACCGCAATTTGTGAGAGAGGGCTTGCGTCGGCCAGCTGGACCTAGCGGAGTGAAGGTGCAAATTGAGCTTAAACAGCGTTTATATGGAAAGCGGGCGTGTTTTTCCCGCTAATACTGAAACCAAGTTGTGCTGATTCCGCGGGATGCTGGAAATCGAGTCGAAAACGGGCGTAATGTAAATAAAATGACTACCAGGTAGACACGAAGACCATTTACTGAAAACAAGGTTATTTTAATTTCTAAATTTAGAACTTTCTAAAAAGTGGGCTTGTTTTGCCGGAGAGCCGTTATAACGCCACTGCATTTTGTTCCACCACCTTCCACATCATACCGCTACAATATCCACGTGAAGAGCGGCAAGGTGAGCATCTGGGTGGAGAATCAAACAAGCAAGATGCAATGGCACGACGAAAACCTTCGCGAAAACGGTTTGAAAAAGCCATAACATTTAGAATTTGAGTAGGTACATGATAAAGGCATCTCCGCTAACGTGGTCACCGTCGGCGATGATGCATCAGCCAATGGGTGCCTTCCATAACTAGTTTTAAAAAAATTTTAATCGCCGATTTTTTATCCCCCTTTAATCTCGCACTCATCGGGTGCCTTTCAAAACCGTCCTAAAGGGAACTCATCAAAACAAATTACTGACTCGTTTGTGCTCCTCACTTTGTTGATCAAACTCAGTTGCTTTCTGGGCTGTCAGAAACGACTACCAAAACCACATCAAATTTGAACCTGATGTCCGGGTCTATTTGTCACATAAGGACCAGCTGAATTGATCTCACTATGCAGTTGATAAAGGGTCTTTTCAGTATTGGACAAAATATTGAGAAAAAACTCTAGATGGGAAGGTATGTGAGAGCTGCAACCCCAACACTTGCGATCTTCAACCAGTTCGACGTAATCAGACACTAGACAAGATGGAGGAAGTTTATATGGTTGTTATATACGCCGCCCTCCGCGCTCGGCAACGGCGACGACGTACATTGGCTGCCGTGAGAGATCTTCGACGGCGGTTGCATGAGGAGCGACTGAGTTAGCTAGCAATAAGTTGATAGCACGTAACGAGTGGAAGCGAATGGTGCGTGTTCGTCATTATTATATCACGTTGGACTGCTTGAAAGGCCCTCAGTAGGCGTCCTGGATGGACACCTGGCTGAGGGGAACAGACAAAAACTTCCTCACTACGACGAGCCTGACTCGTATGTACCGTGTTGTGCATGTTTTTATTATCATTGCTAACTAGCTACTCTAACGACTCTAATGTATCGTTTTAGAGCCTCCTTCTGTCGCTTACTCAACCGTTTCGAGCCTTACTACGACATACCGTCCTATAGACCGCAAGGAGGTCGACCTAGGAAGCTGCAGCATCATCATCAAGTCTTAAGACTATTGATGGCAATATATGTAGGTACTATGAAGCGGGCGTCGCTCTGCAAAGAGTTCGGCGTGCCGCCTTCTACTGTCTCTCGCGTCATTGACGCGGCCGAGGCCGCGCTGTGTCGTGCGATGCAGGGATTCTCCCCAGCGCGCATTGGGTGGCCTACGCTGGAGCGCCAACGAGCACTGGCCCGCTTAATAGCTCGAAGGCAGCCATTACTGCAGTTTAGTTGGGGGTTCCTCGACGGGAAAAATTACCGAGTAAGTTAAATTTAGTTGCAATATTTATTTTATAATTCTGAATAATTCTTTAACTTCCATGCTGTTGCCGTGAAGTTTCAGGAGCCATCCGATCGGGACATTCAAAATGGCCATTACAATGGCTGGTTGCACCAGGCCTTCGTCACCAGACTCTGTGGTTTAGCGCAGACGGACTTATCGGCTGGGCTAAACACAATTATCCCGGTGCCTGAAACGATGGGGACACCAGTCTAGGATTTAGAAGAAAACCAGCTGACCCCGTCCTAAATCCGGACGACCGCTACGGCGTGGTGACCGACAGCGCATCCGCACGCGCGTCTGACATGACAGAGAATTCTGACCCCTTTGAAGCAGGGTGATTTAGGAAGACTAGTGCCGTCTGTGCATCCGGTTGCGCACGCGTTGCGCGTCAACCAGAGCCCAAGGATTTCGACTGCTTCGTTAGTGTCGATGGCTATCACTTTCGTGCGGCAGTCTGTCGAATGGGGGGGTATGGGCTCCATTGAAAAGGTGTTTCATCGCTTAGAAATGCCTCTCCCTTACGGTAAAGATAAGCGAAGGCGACGGCTGGACAATTTGTTTAGATTGGCGAACTATCGTGTTCGCACGGTAGGTTTAGTCAGATTAGATCGACCCACTTCCATGGGGATGAAGATAAGATACACGGTAACTGATGCAATTACTGTTGAAAATAACTGCACTTCTGTTTTTGTTTATGCACACTCTCGCTCACTAGATATGTGCTGTAACATTCACCAGCCACGCACGTTGCAACTAGAGTCTCTCCCCTCCATTGTTCTGGCCGAAATTTTGGCGCTGTAGCGCTGAAATTAGCATCATCATTTGTTGATGTCTTTCGCGGGCTTCCTCTCGGTCACGGGCGAGTTGCTCCTCGTGGCGGAGGCGGCTCTCGGTTGCTTCTTGGAGCCTGCGAGTTTCGTGCGCGAGTGCTTCTTTGCGACGGACGCGTTCGCGCTCTTCTCGTTCTGCTCTTTCTGCTATGATTCTCTCTTCGCGGTCCTCGCGACGCCTTCTCTCATCGAGTTCCGCCCGGCAATCGGACTCTTCGCGTATAAAGACGAGCAAGCCAATGACTTCGCTGTTACCTTCTCCTCCATTTCTATCTTGTAATGTACGATAATGGTCGTCCATTTGGTCGAGTTGTTTCCTAGCGTGATGTCTTTTGCTGTTAGTGTAGATAGCGCTCACCGCAGAGCTGTCCGAAGCAGTGCGTTTGCCCTTCGCGCTCGGTGAAGCACCTCTGAGCACTTCGTAATTGTCTCTCATGACGCGTAGGTACACCCCACCCAGTCTGTTGCTAGCAGTGTTTTTCCGGGTTCTAAATCTTTCCGCCGCGTCCTCGGCTGCTCTCGTCGGGTCTCGGTGCAGGACTGGCCCGTCCGGAGAGGCATACAATGGTCTTGCTTCGCGTCTGTTCTCTTGTGGCCGTCCGAAGCTACGTGCCGAGGCTCCAGGAGACGTGCTCGCTAGCAGAGGTGGGTTAGCGACCGTGGTAGAAGCCATTGTGGTTACGTCCACACTGTTCAAAGCCGTATCTCTCTGTGGCGAGTCTGTCGAGGTGGAGGACGCCGTGTTGTTAGCGTCCGAAGCCTCTACGTTATCCTCCCCAGTCTCGTCGTCATCCGACCAGATATCACTAGCAAATCTGGCATCAAAAATGCCCCTACTCGTGACAACCTGGTCCATGGGATGTTAGAGGCGATTAAGCCCGAATCGGCCACACGTTCGTTCTCCTCGCGTTCACCGTCAGTCGGTTGAACAGGGTCTGGACGCTGGAACACTCCACCGTCGGCGACCACACCATTCTCGTCGTTCTCTACCTCACTTCCGTCGGAATGGTCGGCGCCCTCCCCCTCATTGTCACTGGCATCGCTACTAACTTCTCGGCGGAGGTTGGCGTCGTCTCACCCTGCTCGTGTCCGTCGTGGGACGTGTGAGCGTCTCCCTTTTGCTCTATAGCCCATTGGACCTCATGGGCTAAGAGTATGGACCGTAGTCTAGGTGGAACGTCACCTCCTTGGTTGCTGGTGGGTTTCGGCTTGCCGTAGAGGTTCCTGAACTTTCGTCTAAAGGAGTCGTAGTCCCGTTCAGCCCAGGTTCGCGCATGCAGCGAATTGTACTCGGTAGCTGCGGTCTCCCAGACGTTCCGGCAAGTCGGCTTGTACTTGTCAACTACAGTGCATAGGAGCATCTTCTCCTGTACACTGTAGTTCTGATAGCCGGCACGATGTCCACGCTAAAGAAGGAATGCATAGTTGGAAGCACAGCACAGTAAATGATCTCAGAGATACTATCTTAAGAGAAGCGTCTTGCGGAGTTCCGTAAGAGCCGCTTACTTACCCCGACCATGTTCTCCAAGATTCTCATCTTTTTGTACCAACGAAGAGTGAGGAGGGGAAAATTATTAGAGCTTAGTATGATCTTCAATTTATTTGTCCCCAGTATGGAGACGATCTCAATACACAAGTAACTGTAAATTACTTTGTGTTTGTAAGAATTTTTTTAATCTTAAAATCATTAAGAAAGGATGAATTCAACACTCAATACATACTGAATGAACAACTTAGAAAAAAAGATGAAACTGATTTAACGCTTGGGTTTGTGCTATGCTGGTGCTACGCAACGCCTCTCGTGATGTTGTTGTACTCACTGGCGAAGAGCGTCCTCCAGGTGTTGGAGATCGCGGTGCCGGCACCCCCACCAGCCGCAGCGACACACAAACCAGAGTCTGTCGCCATATGAGACGGTAGCCTCATCACCTGGGTACACGTCGCATATGGTGACAGCTACGACAGTCAAGTCGCGGCCAGTCTGCACCTCGTGGAAGCGGGCCGACGGGTTGCAGGCGTGATTGAATAAACGCTGTTTCCCTCCGCAATGGCGAGCGTCGATCCCCATGTACTGGTGGCCAACGGCCCTCGTCTTAAGGTGCATACGGTACCCATCGTTCACGGGGCCGTTCCTGCACGGAGGACCGAATACCTGTACATGGCCAAGGTACTCACCGATGATCTCTCCAGCGGGGATCGGTGTCGTAGCGGTAAGCCTTCTCATGCCAGTCCGTACGTTGCGATTGGTGGCTAGATTCTTGCTCTCTCTGAGAGCATCACCACACTCAGCACCGAAGGTGCAGTTGCTCTCAATACAAAAACGACTTTTCCGCGCGTTCCAACACGAGGCCGCGTTGCAACGCGTCTCGCAGCCGCATCCTTGTCCTCTCCGATACGACACTCACTGGAGGAAACTTCCATCCTCTGGGGTTTATTGCCCACGGATGAAGTCAACACCCGCAGGCCGCACGTCGGGCACCCACTCGTCGCGAACTCGCCGAGCACTAGTGTCACCGATGATAAAGAACCCAGGAGAACTACCCTGGGAGCACTGGGAAGCAGATAGGGAAGCTCTAGATGGGTGTGCTAGCGACGGAGTACGGACCAAATCTTCGTTGTGGTACCGAACCGTCCCACTCTGAATAATCAACGTAGCAACCTTGTATCCCGGCAGGTATGGCACTACGGCCGGTATCGACGTGCCGTGCACGTGGTGGACTCGTTACCACTACGCACGTCGGAGGCGTCGTAGACGGACTTGGAAATGGACGGGGAATCGCAGCACGCGAAGGGTCTCATGTCGATGGTAACGACGGCTCAGTCTCCGTCGTTTGGTTGGGCGACGGAGTAGCCGACGAAGTAGGCTGAGAGAGCCGAAACTCAACCATCGGCGCCACTTGGATAGTGACGGCTCTGATCACTAACGGAGCAGCTCTAGTGCGCGGAGGCTACGGTGAAACGCGATCCTCTCTGGAAGCCTCGCGTGGCGTAGCAGGAGACGGCGTCGATGGCTTCTTCGCCGGACCAGCCGAAATCGGAGAGGGACGACGAGACGAGGGCGTTCGCAGAACTGAGGCCCCACCTTTGTCCAGCAACGGAGCTTCCAAATTACCCGTGGACGCTCTGTAAGCCGACAAGGCACTTGTATTCGCAGTAGGTGCGCATTTCTGACCCTTGCGCGGGCGATCTTCGAATGAGAACAGCGCCTCTGAAAGACGCTTGATTCCGCGGTGAGATGGTTCTCCTACGCACAAACTTGCACAGTAAGCACAGTTTGAAGCCACTACAAACTCACTTAGTTACTGAAAGTGCTTACCTTAAGACTCCGACATACTGCTCTGCAGCTTGAGGTGACGTGCGTCCCGTCATACACACATAAGCTTAGCCACCTTACGCATTAGAGCGATTTCGAAGCGACCAGTTTTCAGCTCAGTTCCCACTGGCGTGTCTCAGCGGTCTATCTTAGCTGAAATTTGAACTCATTAAAGATTTTGAGTGTGGAAAGTCCCCGGTTTGGGGTGAGTTAAGAGAATGGATTCTTCAAACTGTTGCCTCTCATTTTTAATCCGTGTGTACCACATACCTGTATTTAATGCATTTTTCTACCACTCGTTGGCAACACCCACGAGCAGGACAAACGACTTGGTTTCTATGACGGCAGGCGTGCGATGGATGACAGTAGTGGGGGGCACAGCAACAGTGACAGCAGCGCAGGGGAAGAAGATCGAGGCGAGAAAGAGGCGTCAGATGCATTCCCCATGCAACGCTGCAAACGATTTAGTGAGGAAGACGACACTACCTTACTTATAAGCCGTTCCAGCGTAGATGGGTAGGACAGTCGATAACACAACATAGCCAACGCCTCCACGGCGGATGTCTTGTCTCCAGCGTTACTTACGACCCACTCAGACGCTCAACAAGAAGACAGAGCTTTTGTCCTGTGAACCGGAAATCCTCCAAAGCATCAGCGTCACTCCAGCACGCTACACAAAAGCATACATCGGGAATGGTCGCGCGCTGCGAGTTAACCGCTCTATTAAATACAGAGTAGCGACATCCACCACAGCTTGAGACTGCGATTAAGCGCTAAGCGCTTGACTGAGCGCCGCGGCGGCCGCCGTGCCATCAATTTGACTTCCACTGTCACACTTTATTCGAAGAGATTACCTCTAGGATGGGGTTTTATAGTGGTAAAGAATTCTTTGAAATCTGGAAAACTAACTTCCATTTCCTTTTGCCATTCACCATTTAACAGGAAATGAATGGGAGGTGATAGCCTTCGAAATCTCTCTATTATTAGATCGTTTCATCCGTCTCACCTATTCCAGCGACCGACGCTGCCTTCTTCAAGCCTCGGGCGAAATACCACATGAAGGATTCACTCCGGTCCTGATTTTCGCGCCTTGACGTCCCTCCAAGACCCCGCATCTTCAATATGAAAACAGCGCTAGTTAGGGGCTTGAATTGAACACTTATTGAGGGGAGAAGTTATTTTTTATGGTTTGCTGCTCTAGGGGCGTGATTAAAAGTCATCAAACTCGGTTTAATAAAAAAAATGAATTGTTTGGTGAGACGACTTTTTGATCTCACCAAACAATTCCGTTTTAATCAGGGTGTTTAATGATCGGTTTAATGACTAGGGAAGGGGGCACTAAATCCCTTTAGGACGGTTTTGAAAGGCACCCATTGGATAAAAAATCGACATAAACGGTTACAAAAAATCCGTCATCCGTAACTGTCAATAACGGTTTGCCATGTCCTGTTTTATGTGCCGCATTTGGTGCTCATATTTGGCTTCTAATATTGAAACCCAAGCGAGACTCTTTGAACTTGTCCATAAATTATATAAACTCTCTCAAAGGCGACGAGAGCTGCGCAGGGAACTACACGACGAGCTGATCCGGTTGGAGTGCCAACGGCTCATACGCATGCGCCACTACGTGACTTTGGACTGCCTTAAAGACCCAAGATCCGCATCTTGGATGGATAAATGGACTGAAGGCACGGACAAAAACTTCCTAGCGAGTACAATTCTGTCAAGGTACTTAGTATTGAGCTTCAGTGCTGTATAATCGAACTTCCTCTATTTTTGTTTTTACTAAATTGCTATATAGGGATTCTTTCTACCGTCTGTTAGACGCTTCACTCCCTACTACCATATACCTCAGTGTTGACGAGGTGAGTGTGTGGTGGGGTGGACGGCTCCCATGCAGACTACGACACCACAATCAGGTGTTGGGGCTTCTCTTAGGGTTCTACAAAGGGTCCATGCATCGGTCTTAACATATGTAAAGAGTTCGGGGCGCCTCCGTCGACTGTGGCTTGCGTTATAAACGCGGCAGAGGACGCATTAGCTATGGCGTTGAAGAACTTATATCCGGCTCGGATTTAATGGCCTTCTCCGGCGAGACAGAAGGCTCTTTCCTTTCTATCGGAGCGGCACCAGCCACTGTTAAAGTTTACATGGGGATTTCTCGATGGTAAAAATAACCGTGTACGTGGAGCTCAGTGATATTTTATTTGTTTTAAAAATTCTAATATTTTTATGTGCTTGGCTTTACTTTTTATCTTTGCCTGTGTAATATTTAACTATATCTAGGTACAGCAGCCTTCCAACACTGATCTCTAAAATTCCCAGTACAACGGGTGGCACCACGCTGTCTTTGTAACCGGGACGTTGTGCTTTAGTGCCGACGGGCTCATTGTCTGGACCAAGTACAATTGTCCCGGTTCGTCGAATGACGGGGACACTAGTTTGGACTTCCGCAGAAAACTGTTAGACCCTACTCTGAATCCTGACGAGCGCTGCGGTGTCGTAGCCGACAGTGCGTTTCCGTGTGGAGAAGAACTGACCGGGTTTGGGTTTTAACACCGTAGAAAGATGATGATTTAGGACGATTGGTACCCTCAGTGCGGCCTGCGGCGGGTCGAATGTCTGCTGCTATCGCTTTAATTCTGCAATCTGCAATCTGCGGAGTGGGGCATGGGGTCTGTAGAGAAGGTGTTTCTACGACTCCTGCCCCCCCTCCCTCCCATACACCAGCAAACGCCGACAGCGGCTCGAAAATCTATTTAGATTGGCGAACTATCGAGTTTGAACTGTGGGGATCAGCGAGATTCGCACTATGCACTACGCACTTCCACGGCCACGAAGACAGTCAATATAAGTGACTCTAATGAACTCTGATTTAATACAACGCACTTCATTTATTTTTAGGTGTTATTTCTCTCTGAAAAATGTAACTTAGGCTATAGATCTGTGTATCAATAAAGCCAACACGACGGTGCTTCTTCACTTTCTCTCTTTGTACCGGCTCAGTCTGCGTGTTTGAGAGCTGCTATAAGCAGCATCGTCTCCTCATGGCGTTGACGGGCTTCTTCTCGGTATAGAGCAAGTCTTTTCTCGTGTCGGAACCTGCTCTCGACCGCATCTGCTGTCTCCCGCCGCAGCTGCTGCTCTCGGAGTTCTTGGGCAGACGCAGCCTCTTCTCGTCAGAGTTGTTCTCTCTCCTCTCACTCTTGGCGGCCGGCTTCCAAGCGTTCTCCTCGATCCTCCCTGCGACGCCGCCCCCCCCGCCTCGGCTCGCTTGTCGCTTTTCTCGCGGAGGTACAACAACAAATTCATCGTCTGGGCTCCGTCTGAGCCATCTCTCTCCTCGAGATCATTGAGTACTTTGCATAAGGTTTTGACTTCCGTACGGGCACGCGCTCGTTTGCTCTGTGCGTACGTACAGTTCATAGTCTCAGAGCCCTCAGAAGTCGTGCGTTTAGCCCCACTGCCTTGCGTCCGTGTGCTCAGCTCCTCAATATTGTCACGGCCGACTCGGAGGTCACCTCCTCCGAGTCTGTTGCTCGTAACGCTCTTGCTTGCACGACGATATTGCTCTCAATACATCTGCTTCTACACGACTTATAACACAGCAGCGTCCGGACTCGCCAAAGTGGTCTGGATGTCCGTTTCGAACCTTTAGGACGTCCGACCGGCCGTGGTGTGCTAGGAACTGGTGTGCGGAGGCCTTTAGCAACCTTCAATATCTGATCAGAGCCGCAGTTGATGGGTGTCTCGGTCTGGCCGCCCTGAGAAGCAGCGCTGGTGCCCTCTGTCGCAATCTTCACAGACTGTGATGCGTCCTCATCCGGCCACAAGTCAGAGGCCTTGGCTACGTCAAAATCGCCATCACCGGTGGCAATAACCCCCCCCCCCCCCCGTGTGTCCGGCAGGTCGAGATGAGCTTTCCGGTTCCTCACTCCGTCCTTGCTGACCGACGTTGGTGTCATCCTCGCCCTGAGAAGAACCCGGCGTCTCTTGGACTAGATTGACTTCGTCACGATCTGAGCGACGCTCTCCGATGGCTTCGGCCATGTCCTGTGCGACCACTGTGTCGTCGCCCCCCCCCGTCGTCTTCTCCGTCGTGAATGACCTGGGGCCCCGCCTTCTCGTCTATCTCCTTCTGGATTTATTGGGCAAGAGCAATTGGCGGAAGCCGGACGAGGATTTCTCCATTAACCCCAGTTGGCTTTGCTTTGCCGTAGAGGCTATGAAATTTTCGTTGGAGGGAATCGTAGTCGCGTGCTTGGGCCGTCCGAGGCCGCTCAGCATTGTATCTCATGGCCACGTCCCCCCACATGTTCCTCCCTAACGGCTTGACCTTGTCCACTATCGAGCAGAGAAGCATCTGCTCATTGATAAAGTAGTTCTGGTAGCCATTTCTCCTTCCTCTCTTCAAAACAAATATATTATTAAGTTAAATTAAAAATTTATAAGAAAGAAACACATAATTAAACAAAGTTGTGATAATGACATCAACTTACGCGTTGCATGTCCAGCTCAGGTGGCTGTGGGGGAGCGAGATTAATTGGCAATGAAGGCGATTGTGGCCGAGGATCAGCGGTTGGAGGATTTCAAGTTTGAGGCCCATCGACGCGAAAAGTTTTGACCGCTCACCGGGACGCGGGATCTCTGATCGCCTCAATGTTCACTAAGCAGAACGACGATTATATGGAATAATAACAAGAAAACCCCTTTTTATTTGAATTTTGAGTAGAAGGGTTGAAGTTATGAAAAAAAACTCGCTTGCTGGAAAAGCACTACAAACGGTTGTGGTTGACTGCACCGTGGCAGGAAGTGAGGGTCACAGACCACTACGACGCGCAGTTCTCCGTGCACGCAAGGTGTTGAATATCGCGATGCTGACAGCCCAACCAACCACATCTGCACACAAACCACAGTGTGTCCCCGTAGGACACGGTTACCTCCTCCCCTGGGAAGAGGTCGCGGACAGTGGGGGCAACGACAGTCAGCTCGGTTCCCGTTTGGACCTCGTGGAACCGTGCTGCTGGGTTACACGCATGATTTAGAAGCCGCATAATCCCACTGCAGTCGACTTCATCGTTACCAACAAACTTTCCTCGAGTTGAGCGTATGTTCAAACACATCCGGTAGCCTTGGTGGATCCTGCCATCTCTGCGAGGAGGGCCGAAGACTTCAACTTTACCCAAATATTGCCCTATGACCCCCCCCCCCCCCCCCCCCGCAGGGATGGAAGCCACAGCGACCACGCCATGCATACCCGTGCGGAGACTACACCCGATTGCCAAGACAGGATTCTCATTGAGGGGGGCTCCCACATTGACCAGCAAAAGCGCAGTTGAAGTCCGTGCAGAAGCGACTTTGGCGAGCGTTCGAGCATGTAAATGAATTACAACGCTCATCGCAGCCACACCCGACGTTGCCACGTCGTCCAGAGCCCACGTCGGAAATTGGAGGTTGACGTCGTTCCGCTGATGTGTAAGCCACTCCACACCACCAGGCCACGCAGCCAGCATCCACTCCGACCACCGAGGATTAGATTTCATTCCCGGGACGTGAATGAAACTCACCGGAATAGCGTCAGACTCCGTAGCGGCTCGGCGTGGTGATTGCGAAGGCCGCGTTATCAAACGGAGTACATCCTAGTCGTAGCCATCAGGCTCGAATGCATCCTCACACCAAGTGGGGATGTCCTGGATGAGCTCTCGCCCTAGGGGTAGTGTGGTGCTGTCCCGCTGTGGGGTCCATGGAGCCACGGTGGTAGCTTGCGAGCTCGTGACCGAATGCGACCCCGGGTCCTCGGTAGGTGCTGGACTGTGGAGAGCCCACGAAGGACTCTTCCGATACGGTAGCGTCACCTGAGTCCAGACTGTCCTTACCAGGCTTTATGAAGCTTGAACGAGCCGGTGAGGCGTCGGAGAGGTCACCAAGAGAATACACCTCCATGATGACCGCCTCGATGATAGAAGGATGGATCATCATGCGGCCGGAGCGTAGACGAGGTGTTGGAGGGGAATGGAGTGCAGAACTTGACGTCAGCTTCTGTCGCTTGGCCTTTGACGGAGACTTCCGATGGACGTTTGTCGGATCAGCTCCTGTCAAAGCCGTGATCCGATCTCGCTTCCTAGAATGAACAATATCTAAATCACGTAATGCACGATACACTTTTCACTAGCATCGTAAAGTTCAGGGTGTTTGAAAGATAGGATTCAACTTACACAGGTCGGATGTAGCTGGATGGAAGGACAGGATGCTACATAACAGTCGACGTAGAGTTCGTTAGCCATTAGGAATCGACCGGTGTAGGCAATACCAATTCATCCGATAACATTAACACCTGTGAATGTGGTCATACCGCCAAATCAGCAAGATTCGAAATGAGGCCAAGGAATCAAGTGAGCGCAAACTTTCGCGCCAAAGGCTTTTACATTTACGATATTATCCATTTCAATCGGTTTCTCAATTAGGGGGGGGGGGCGTTTCATACAGTACGTTGCTGAAGTATATTTGTTATTTAAATTTGCAGGTTGATGGTGACATTAAACGTGATAAAAACCCATTTAATACTTATTTTAATGATATCACTTTCTAGTCTCACAAAATGAGTTCCGTTTAATCACCGAATTTTTAGGGTTTGTATCTCCCCTAACCCTAGTGATAAAACCGTTATATAATAGTTTTGGAAGGCACCCAATGGGTGCCTTCCAAAACTGACACAGACCCGTTTAATCGAAAAATTTTATGCGTCTTTTGTGCTTCGTTTTTGTGTGATAAAAACGTGAAACACTAGAAATACCCCCCCCCACCCAAAACCCAATTCGCAGCTCGAAGAACTGTGTTAGGGGCCATGAAAAGTTTGACATCATGCAACATTACGCTTACTTAAGCGAAGTTGCGTAACCAGCGATTTTTGTCATCCAGCAACTTACCGAAGCGTTTTAAAGTTGCACTACGGCAGCATGGCTGCTATTGAGAAACAAAGCCAAAGCTAGTAAAGTACAGGTAGCGTTTAGCTTCCTGTTGCATTGATCAAACACGTATAGCTATTCGTATAGCTACAGCGTCGTATAGTTTTGTTAGCAGTGAATCCGTCCACTCGACGCAATAGCGAGGAGTACCACGAAAACAGGTCTCCTCCAATTCCAGTAATAATAGCGGCAATATAACCGCGTGCATAAATAAAAATTGCCTAAATACTGCAATATCTCTGTGGTTGCCAACTGAAAATAATGTACACAGAGTGCCTATGATTTACTAAGACTGTGCTTGCGCGGGGAAGCTCTGAATTGTATTGAGATCACGTGCCGGTATCAATTAGTGAGTGTTTCGGCGGCAGGCCACCGCCGAAACACCCACTACTACAATTAAAGCACTCTATAAGCTGTATGCTATCAGATAGCGTGGGTAAATGTTTGATTGCCATCGATACCGAACCACTGTCGTTATGACTACTTTACATGACCATTTCGTTTCGCACTGTCTTGTATGGAGTCCGCATAACTGAAAAAGCAGAGAGGATACTTATTTTGACGTTTTAAAATTCTGACAATCGAAAAATCATGAGTTTTAATGATGCGGTTCTTCTCCAAGACCTTGAACCAGCTTGGAGAAGTACACCAAATTCACCGATATGGCCAGTATCCAATTCCTATCGTTCCGAATTTGCTTTTTCTTTTTCAAACTACAAATACCGTAAAGCTTAGTCATTTTGATCAAAATTCTACTACCGAATAAGACCAATATAATTTACCATCGAAACCAGTTTTAATAGTGTAAGTTGTAAAAAAAAGTTTTCTGGACTCAGAACCTTAACGCTGAATTGAAGAAATTGACGCAGTGGGTTTCGTATAGTTTGAAAGATCGGCAGGTCGAACGATCGGATGGGAATCACGAGGTGACGGAGAGGAGCGCAGCGCGTTTAACCACTGGCGACCTGCTGCGAGGCTCGATACGATTAATGTGTGAGCGCATTTGGTGACATTCGACTCGAATGATTCGAGTCAACCACGTGTTCTTCGGATACTGTATTGTATGTGTCTTGCATGTAACAAACCCGAGGGCTATGAATCTTGGGTTTGTAAACAAATGAACTTTGTAGTATATCTAAAGTTTCTTAAAATCCATAAAAAGTCTATGTGTGATATACAACGCCCGCGACACCTTAAGAAAAATGAGTTCTGGGATGTGGGAAGCTACTATGTACTGAAGTAAATTCATTCGGATGGACGTACGTAAAGTTAGGCGCATCAATCTTATTCGGTTAAGAATATGCTGTTGGTGGCACCAGTAGACACTGAAATACAGCTTTGTTGGTGCCACAGGAGCTACTACTATAAATTACCCCAAATATTTTTCGGCTAATGTGTGGATCCATAAGCATTCACTACAGTTGGAGCGTGTAGCCCCTCCTCACATAAAAAGTATCGACCACGGAAACGTCTTAACACTTTGGAGCAAGCTGAGAAGTGCGAATCCCCCGGGCACCTGGGCTCAGGTCCTCAATCAAAAAATGTGTCCGAGCGAAAATGTGATAAATCAGTTCAATAACTTGGTTTAGGTATCGAAATCCAATGGGGCATAAAAATAAAGGGCAAATTTCTGGATGAAAAGTCTAAATATAAAGATATACTTGGGCGGGAAACCGTCTCCAGGCAACACTTCTGCACCGTCCCGTGCTCGCTCTTTGCGATCCTCTGTCGATTTGTAGACGCAAAAGAAGAAGCACCGTATGTCCGAGGAAGGCGTTGTGCTCTTGCTATGGGCCGCCTCGCGTCGTCGCCGGGACGCTGAAGCGGACATGGAAGATCTTCTGAGGCGATTGTATAAAGAGAGAGTAAGATACGAATGGCGAAGAAGAGTAAGAAGGCGGCACTACATGACACTGGACTGCCTGAAGAACCCGGAGCAGGCGTCCTGGATGAATACCTGGCTCCGGGGCACGGACAAGAACTTCCTTACTACAACAAGCCTGACAAGGTATCGTATCATTCGATTCTTACGCATTTTTCGCTATTTTTGACGCTAAGTGTTTTCTTACTTCTACAAATTATCTGTACATTTTTGTCGTAGACACGCGTTCTGCGAGCTACTTGAGCGCTTTCGGCTTTATTACCGTATCCCAACATACATGCGCCAAGTTGGACGGCCACGGAAGCTCCTGAATCCAAGCACTCCTTGCCTAGTGACAAGAGCTCCGCTAGAGTGTACAGTGTCTCCCCCTTGTAGGTCGAGCGTACGTACAGCGCTTCAACTCTTCGTCGGTCTCAGCGAGCATGACAGGACCGACTTCGTGGTGATTTGGTGAAGTGTCCCCGGCGGCTGTCTGCCTTTGGGATGGCATATCATCATCGTCATCCCCATCATCGAGGCCGTCGTGGCTCGTTTGATCTCCCCCTTTCAGCGCTATTTCCATTTGGATTTCAAGCGCTAAAAGGATCGGACGATACCTTATTGGTATCTCTTCCCCTTGATTACCAGACGGTTTTGGCTCCCCATACAAGTTCCTGAACTTCCTGCGCAAGGGGTCGAAATCCTGCACGGCTCCAACTACTAGCACGTCGGCAGTTGTACTCCGCAGCCACCGCCTCCCAAGTATTCCGCCCCGTCAGATTGTACTTACAAGGCCAAAGATAGTCGCCCAACCCAGCCATCTTCTGGTACATGTAGGCATTTCCACTAGCTTTTCATGAGTCGATAGAGGAACGAAGTTCCTTACCACATTATTCCATGATCTTTAATAAGAGCATTTGTTCTTACAAGCACACTAAAAACAACTCACGCGCTATAAAACCAATTTATACTTGGGTCACTTGCTAACCCCGTTACAGGTGCTCTACGTATTCTTTTAGCAGGAAAGGCAGAAGAAATAGGCCAGAGAGTATCTTCACTCTCCACAGTGCAGAGGAGCATTTGTTCCACCACGCCGTAGTTTTGGTAGTCTGCGCGTCTTTCTCTCTGATCCGTAACGTATGATGTGTCAGTAGAGGGTGTTCTACAAGATAATCAAAAGCGAGGTCTCAATACTTGCGCCGACCACATTTTCTGCCTTCGTGTTCGTCTTGTATTTTTTTCTGGAATGAAGGTGACTTTGTATTACTCCAAAGCCCTTATTTCTATGCCGGAGCAAATATATGGAGCTCAGTGCACCCAACTGCAACACTTCGATTTAAAAAAGAACGAAACATTATTTAACCACATGAACGTTACACTACATCCTCTTTTGTAACCATAAACAAGTCCTGCCCTCACGGATCTCTGGCGGACGATGATATGTCAGGTAAGTGTTGGAGGTGGCGGTTTTGACAACCTTGTCATCCACAACTGCACAGGAGCCATAAGTTCTGGCCGTACGATACTGTCACCTCCTCGCCGGGGAACACATCTCGTATTGTTACGGCCACGACCGTCAATCGGCCCTCTGTTTGCACCTCATGGAACGTCGCGCACAGATTGCAGAAATGGTTGACTAATCGCATCTTGCCCACATACTTAACCTCAATGCCGACGTACTTCTTCGATTTCGTCTGCGTCTTCAGGCGCATTGTACACCCCGAGTTAGGAGCCTCGTTCTTGCGGGGCTTGCCGAGCAAGGCAAGCTCTCCGAAGTACTGTCCTATGACTTCTCCAGGGGGAATTATCGATGTTGCCACCATTCCAGGCATCAACTCCTGCAGATGACCAGTGCTCGGCTTTCTCGGAGGGAGTTTCTACACTCTCTTGCGAAGGCGCAATTGTATTCCAGGTGAATGCAGCTTTGGCCTTTGGAACGGTCGTTTTCGTTTTGTGAACTGTTGTCTCAAAACAAAAGCGTTGAGAACGCCATGGATATTGTAGCAGTGAGCGCAACATTCTTATGGATATTAAGGACGACGCGTCTTTTGAAGATGAGCAAGAGGAATAGGAATGCGGTGAAAGCTGTGGCGAGGTTACGGCATTTTTGAATTGCACGATTCATCTGCAAGCTTTTAGAGATATGTAGGCTCACGAAAGCGAGGCTCTATTTTGGACTTTACAGAGCCCTAAACCCTGAGCTCATACACTGCATTTTATCATGGACAACAGCCTGTACGCTAAGAGCTGGATACATCTTCCGACATTAATATCCTTCGAAAGCGTCTGGCCTACCAACAATCCATCGATAGCGCCTACTACGCCGGGAATCCCGCGTTAGCGTCAAAGGAAGCTTGTATACGCTCTCATTCCTTGGTCTATGAGGTAAATGCACAAATTTGCACAGAGATTTCCTAAGAACAGGGAGAAAAATTCCAATTACTTCGACAGCCCAGAACTTGGAAATTGCATTTGCTGCTGTGATTTCTCTATAGCCACCCTGCGAACCAAGAAAAAAGAGTAGACAGTCACATTTTTCTTCAAATGTGTGTTCTTTGACGAAGCGGTCGAGTTTGAAGGCGTGACGCTCGCGGCGAAGGACGTCACATTGCCGAATAAACGTGGCTTGACCGCACCTTTAATCTCAAGCGAAACCCCTCGTCGTAGCGTGGGTCTGTAAGCATCTCTGTAAATTCGAAAGGTTTCAATGTAAGAATATTTTCGTTTTGCATGGACAAGGTACAGATGACAGCGAGTACACTCATACGAAGGGCTCCCGTGGCCGCAGCGACTGTTGTCACTGCACCTGCTACATGTACGCGTCGGCTGTGGTCCATCCAAGGTGTCACTGTTTTGAGCTAATGTCGGCGAAACACTTGTCTTCAAGTGAAACTGGCGATCATCTCGCTTCACTTTGTGCGATTTGGAGACGACAACCTGAGGCTATCACGCTTCCAACTCTCCAATCAATCTCATGAAAAAATTCGTTAAATCGCCAAAGACGATCAAAACCCGAGATGATTGTTCCCCGACCAGGCCCTAATCAGACCACAGTTAAATTGTATTAGAAATAGAATTTCTTTTCTGCACCGGCTCTCCGTAGATTACTCAACGAAGATGAGCCGCTCCCTTCCTTTTTTTATAAAAAAAGGAGCTCGGAAATTGATGTGCAAGAGCAGATTGCTTGGAACAGCTCGAAAACTTTCTGTAGATGAATTAGTCGCATGCTTAGTTGTTCATTCATATGCCCACTACCATCTTCTCATTTAACGAGCTTGTACGAACCTTCGTCGCCTAATTTTAGCTCTCAGAATTCCACTTTTCGTAATGTACCCACTCTGGATTCCGCGAAATCCGCTCAGGATTAGTTTTGTTTTCAACGCTGGATTTGAGAACAGATTAGCGCGAGTTGACTTGCTTGTTTATTTTAATCGAGCACTGGGTGACTTCCAAAACCCATATAAAACGGTTTAATCAGTTTTATCGGTAATTTAAATAAATTACAAATCGCTTGAATGCTCATCAAAACGGTTGCTGAAACACGACCTTCGGATATAGTGAAGTTCAGTCATGTGTTTACTCACGTTGCTACTTGAAAGTCGGATAATAGTTGTTTGATGAGACCAAAAAGTGGTCTCACCTAACAATTAATCGTGTATTAATAAACATGAATGCCCGATCTTTTATGTTGATTTTGGAAGGCACCCAGTGAATGTCTTCAAAAACACCCAACTAGCATCAAGTTTAATGTTACTTAGGTATAAAATGTAGACTCGTAACTACTGTACCATTGGGTGCCTTCCAAAAACCTACATCCGTGCAGTCTTCGTCGCTAGAGTGATCCGGACCCATTTTCTTATAGAGTCGAAAGGTGCGGGCGCGAAGGTTCCTTCCTGTTCACATAATTGTTAGGGCTTATACGTCTCAAGCAGCTCTGGTCCGCGGCTACCTGTTGTCAATGCGCTGCACGTGGCTTCTTTCCAAATGAGTGCCTTTCAAAACCATCCTAACGACTAGGCATTAAAACAGTCATTTAACACCCTGATAAAAGCTGGGATGGTTCATGACACCAAAAAGCCGTCTCACCAAACAGCTCGTTTGATGAGGTTTAATTCGCACCCTAAAATAGCAGCTGGTTAAATAATAACTTGTTCTCCGCTTAAGCTGATATAAAATTTTGAAATAAAGATGAACAATTTTCAAACGGCGTGGGCGCGAGTTTTGCGCGAGCGCGAATCCAGGGACTTTAGATGCGTTTCGAGATTTCTCTAATCCTGCGCAAGCTCGCCTGTTGTCTCCTCCTGGTCACCAGCTCGACTACTTTCCACGTGGGTATGGCTAGCTTATCTTTCCTATTTGCAACCTCGACTTATACCTAAGTTGTGCAATCTTTGAGCAGAATGCTTCGCAATTCTGAAGTCAAACGTTCTGCGGCTTGCGCCCGTGGATGACCTCGCTCGGAGCGGGAGAAACGAACCAATTAGGTTCATGCGTTTCTGGAAAATTTGATTGGATTTCGTCACACCAAGAGCTCGAAGGTTTCCAAGTGCACAGACACGCCCTCATCTACAACTTAGGAGCGGGGTGTTCCTGACCGCTTGCTGTGGTTAAGATCGGGTCGTGCTATCGCCCACCCTCTCATCAAGGAAGGGTTCGCGATTAAGGTCGCTCCTCTATCACAATTTAAGCTGTCTAAAACGCCCACCGGTCATTCAACGTGCTCTTGTCGGCGTGTAGTGCCATCACGGACCCGTCGTTTGCTGGTAGTCTGCGCGTTCATCTCGCCCCCAGCTCTCCTGTTGCCCCGTCGAGCGAGAGCACCACCACGGAGCTGTTGGTGGCTACCAGCCTCCGTGTGTGGGACTTGGGTTCTTGATCTCCGTTCGCATCTCAATCTTCGAGCGGCTCGCAAACGGCTTGGTCGGCTCCGTGGCCTTCCCTTGTGAGCCTACGACGTGTTGGCCCTCCAGCAGCGTCTCGGAAGATGACGCCAGAGTCCATGTCCTCTTATGCAACGACGATTGCTCAATGGACTCCTCACATTAGCAGTCCCGACCTCACCCAAAACCGCCGCGTCGCTCAGCGCCTCCAAGATGGTATCTGGAGCGTTTTGAGTCCGACGCATCCATCGTGTTAGCCCCATTCGGCTCTCCGATTCCGTCCCTACGTCGGCTTTCCCATCAAGCCTCAGAGGCAAGTTCTCCAGGCTTCGAGTTTCTTGGATCTAATGTGCCTGCAGCAGGCTTCGAGGAGCGGCCCGAGGAGCCATGGTCTAGAGAATTCGACGCTTGTGGCATCAGCTTAATCCGCGCCGTCTCCAATTTCCTGGACTAGATTCTGGTTCCTGCGGCGGGCTAGGCTGTAGATGCACCACACGGTGCAACGCTCTTACCTGCCTAAATGCTCGGCGCATCCGCTTTTGTGCTTGCACGAAGGACTGCTCCTATACAGCGCAGTGGACGACGATGCAAATAGCATCGTCGTGCCGCATGATTATGATCTGCGTATGCGGATCATGTACGAGTATCGCGATGCCGCTACGGCAGGTCATCAGGGCCGTAAGAAGACGTACTCTCTTCTCATGAGGCGCTTCTACTGGCGTCACCAGTACAAGTGGGTGCGCAAGTACGTACCAGCTTACACTTCTTGGAACACAGCTGTCGACGTCGGCTGCGGATCCTTCGCAGACAGATGGACAGACAGTCCGAGCGCGCGAGTCGCGTGCCAGCGACGTCCTGCAGAGCTACGTACACACGTTACCACAGTGAAGCGACTGTTTGACGATGGCAGAGTTTGCCATCAACAATTCGGTGCATCCCTCGACGGGGCATACACCCTTTTACGTGAATGCCGCATCCACGCCTTTCAAGCATGCTTGAAGCGGTGGCTTCCTCCTAAAGTGGGGGAGGATCTAAGTTTTTTTCGAAACAACCGCAGAAGAGCGATAATACCGACGTGGCATCAGCTGTGACGACGCGAAGACAAGCGTCTCGTTCCAGGAACGAGGCAACGACCAAGGACACTGTGTCTGTGTAGGGCACAGGCACCGCGTTTATGAAGGCGCATGTACCCGGTACAGACAGCGCGCAGGTTGGGTCCGCTGCGGAAAAGGGAGCCGTGCCGAACAAACCATTCAGAACGCAATCACTGGACTTGATACAGCGCCGAAAAGCCGTAATACGGTTTGTCCAGGAAGTGATAGCAGCTTCTGTAGATACACAAAAGATGATTGTAGACAATGTCGGCAGAGGAAACTCAAATGAATTCAAAAAGGGTTCATTAGTTCTGATAACTACACAGAACCTGCCACGGCATGCCGTTTCGGATTCGGTGTAAGCAAGCTTGTTCCGCGCTTCACCGGTCCGTTCACAGCGCTTGAACGGCATGGCAACGCATACATTAAACATACCGTCCAGCATGCGGCTCCATCCGATATTCTACGTCGGACAGCTGAAGCCTTACGAGCTTCACGAGGACGCCGAAATGGCGTGAGCCTGTTTCTCAAGCGCGGCGACGCGGTCGTGCAGCCATGCCAGCTACGATGCAAGTGCGACTTGCATGTTCAAAAGCGGTCTGAGCAGCCGCAGCGAGCTCCGCCTTCTGAAGGCGCAGCTCCTATTGCAGGGCAGCGAGCTCCGCGCACTGAGATTGTTCCAGAGCGACTACACGATCGTGCAGAGCCCAAGAGCCATGGTCAACATGGGGTTGACCGTACGGGGAGTATCTTTCCGCCCCCGCCGACGATGCGTGACGCCTACGGCTCGACACGTTGGATTGACGAGCGGATTGTGGACTATGAAGCCCCGAAGTCGAACCGAGATCAAGCTCGTCTTCGTATTCTTTGGAGAGAATTTTCACCCACGGAGATACATGGGAGCCGCGGGACGTCCTGATGCGAGACGTTCCGGAAATGGTGAAAGTGTACGAGGCCCAGTAGCGAGTGCCTTCCCTTAAAGCGACAACACGCTCCCGGTAGCCGCTTGCATTGATGTTAAAGCTCACAACAAAAGTGTTTCATGATTGGCAAAGTGCCACCCTCTCAGGCACTTTGCTTTGCGCGAAACCTACTTCGACGCATTCGATCGGAGCTCGTGGAGGAGTCCGATGTAGTAGTCACACCGTTGATTCGCCGACGGATCAACGTGCATCTCGCGGCTTCAGCGTCACCATTGATGGCGTTGCAGACATACAACTCGATCAGATTCGGAGCGACATCTCCGCCGAACCTGTTAGCGATCTCAGATGCAGTTGCCATCCAAGGAGCGCGTACTGCACCTGCAGTACGCGTGAGAAGAAGGCAACACCGGTGGCTGCTCTTCTTCATTACGCGGCACTTCGGTCCTGGAGCGCCCAGATCATCTTCGCGTGCTCGCCTCGAGCCACCAGGTGGATTAGGCGTTGGTTTAACCGACTTAGCGTCGGCAGCTGAAGACAAGGAGTCCTCGGCTTTCATTGGGACCTCGCTAATGTCAGATCCATAGTCAATGAGTATGTCGCCGTCAGTAGACAACCTGACGATCCCTCCATGACAACTGGCCGCTTGTCAGTCGTGGCTTGAGTGTGTTTCTGGTTCTGCAGTAGAATGGAGCGACTGAAAGTTTCTCTTTTTCCGCGGGCGCGTTCGCTTGCGCGGCCGCCGAAGTGGTGGTGCCTGCAGACAGAGGCACGGATGTAGCAGAGTCTGCCGGAGCAGACGCTTGCGCATGCGTCTTCTTTGGCGAGCTCATTGCTAATGGGCTCGGGGCTCTCAAACGTTTTGACGGTCTCGTCAATACTTTGAATGATATATTAAGACTAGTGAGTCATAACTTAACGGGGGGGGGGGTGTAACGGGGCCGGCATAAAGCCGTTTAGTGTCTTCTTCGCGGCCGCGAGCTTAATCAACGGAGGTGCGTCTCTAGTTTTAAGGTCGCCTTGAAATTTCTCGAGTTCAGTTTGCTGGTCACGGAACTTGAATTGCATCACGCCAATCCACTCAACTGCAAGAGGATCATGGTCAAACACGTATCTCGCCACCCTCATCGAGCGAAGGACACGAATCGCTACAGTCAGATCAAGACGAAGCGTTATCGCGTGCAGCATTTGCTTTGCGCCATATGAAACCGAGATGACCCCATCTAACATATCACGGAAACACCACTTACAGATAATTTACTACAAGTACGACAATGCAATTATACCTTGACATAGTCGGCTCGACCTTCTTCTTTGCTTGACACTCTCGTCGCTCCCTTGGGACCGTACCTATCGTTGGGCTCATGATTCCTGGTTGGGGGTCCTCCGGTTGACCTCCATTTCGCCAACGTCCGCGTGTCATTTTCACCATCACTATAGTTGATCTTCCCGACGTTCCTGGTTATTGCTAAAAGAAAATAGATCCTCTGATCTTATTTAAAATGGATAGGATTGGCAAAGTTAGTCATTTTAACTCTGACCAAATGTCTTAGGCCTTTTTCGGGGAACAGTGGTTTTATTTCCAGTGGTCTTTATGCTGAATTAAAGTGATCATATTGGTGGATGGCCCATCACCCCGATTTTATATTCTGTGATTAACAAAACACCCCCTGAATGGTATTTTGTTTTCTGCTTCACCGGTTTTAGCCAGAAGCACAAACACCTTCCCGAGACCAACAAAACTCTTGCAATGGATCAACACCAACTCACTCTTGCCATCGCTACCGCAGCTGCAGCCGCTGCAGAAACTACAATTACTCTGCAACGAGCACCCCCAGAAAATATTCTTACTATTCACAATATCGACTTAAAGGAAATGCTTGCTCGTGATGAGCACGATACTTGGTTTCACTGTCACCTACGGTGCAGTCAAGCATCTTTCCGGGCTACTTGCTTAATTCTTCGCAGCATTTTAAACCGCTACAACCTCGACACCTACAACAAACGACACGGATACCAGAAGAAGTTCGCCCTGCTGCTCCATTGCTTAGCTTCTGGGAAAGGTTATCGAGGCACAGGCTTGGCGTTGGGAGTGTCCGCGTCATGGGCAAATGAAGTGATTGGACTTATGTGCAAAGAAATCCGCAAGGCGAGAAGTAATTTTTCCGGCTTCCTCGCGCAGCTGCTGAATGGCGCGATATCGAGAGC
Organism: Phytophthora tentaculata; assembly: GCA_033557915.1. Lineage (NCBI taxonomy): Eukaryota > Oomycota > Peronosporomycetes > Peronosporales > Peronosporaceae > Phytophthora > Phytophthora tentaculata. The sequence goes on along the minus strand of JAUCEA010000020.1, from coordinate 4,593,126 downwards.
GGATTTCGTGAAATTCGTGGTCTCTCTGGTGCTTTAGGAGCTGTTGACGGCTCCCTGTTTTCTATAAACCGGCCCGCAGACTACGAAGACTTTTACTACAGAAAGTTCTATCCAGCGCTGAACATGCAGGCCGTAGTTGATCACAGATGTATCTTTATGAGCATTGACATTCGACCCGGGTCTTGGTCCGACCAAAACGTTTGGAAAGCTAGTCGATTTGGAAGAAATTTGAGCAATTTTATCCCGCCAGGTACGTATATGCTTGCGTATTCTGGGTATGCTATCCGCCCTGGGCTAATAGCCCCATATCCAGAGACGTATGACGGTACTTATCGCGATCACAAGACAGGAAGATTTATCTTTGTCCACTCGAGCTCTAGAATGGTGGTGGAGCGAGCATTTGGCATGGCTAAGAAACGCTTTCGTGTGCTGAGGTTCTGCATTGACGTGGAGTTTGTCGGCAAAGCTGTCGAAATATTCGTCACTTCTCTAGTTCTACACAATATCTTGGTGGCGGTTGGCGATGATGAAATTAGTTTTGATCTGCCAGTTCATGTAAAAGAAGAAGTCGAAGATGAAGATGATTTAGTTTCTCATGTCATTAGACAGATTGCCCTTAACAAGCGCGACGGTATAGATCGCCGTCTAGTAAGAAAAACAAAAATTGTTTTTACTCTCCAAGTAGAGTAGAAGCTCTTTAATACTTTTAGATAGATCGCGAATAGCTTTCAAAATTTCGTCAGACTTGTCCGACAAAAACTGGGGCTATTGGATGACATGCGGTCGCCAATCACACGTAAGGCGTCACCAACCGCCAGGAGATCACGTTCAATATGTTCTCCGGGACTCGTCTTGCTGTGCTTGGTGTTAGTGTTGGCGGTGCGTGCTGTCGAAAACACTCTTTTGACCAACGACTCGCTCTAATCAGTGATAATTGGTCGCTCCAGCTGGTCGGGTTGAGACGGCGGCAACTCTGCAACGGAGTTGTGCACGCTGCCGTCGTCACTTACCAGCTCGTCCCTATCCGTGGCATCCGGCTCACCGATGCTCAAAAGCGACACGTTACCCGTATCAGCTGAATCCCCTCAGTATTCAGTCATCACATCGATATGTCTGGGCTCGCGCGGCGCGGGATGGTTGCCAGTCTCGGTTGCAGCTCTACGAGCGGCAGTCCAGCGCTGTTTCATATTTCGCATCTATAATACATATACACGTTTAAGTATAAAAATAGAAGTAACACTCACCATGCATACCTTTTCCCGGCACTGCGTCGTCGTTAGCACCTTTGCCCGGCAGACGCACAGCTGACTCGCGAGCTGTGACCACGCCTCGTTAATCTGCTTTGACGTTTTGGCGCCATCGAAACGAGCAGCCATAGTGTCGTAACGAAGTTCAATCGGCTTGCGCACGTCGTCGCCATCCCACGATGCTACGCTAGCGTCCGCTTCTTGTCTGCGTGGGCGGCCCCGCCCGCTAATCGTTGGGGCTTCTTGAGGTAAAGTTGCAATACTTGCTATGGTCGGTGAGCTGCGGTCGCAGCTTGTGGTCACTGGCTGGAGAGTGTGAGAATGAGTGGGGGCGGTTTTGTTTTAAGTATCGAACAGAATATCAGTTTTGATAGGGCTTTAGAACTTTGCGGTTTTAGCAGCATTTTCACCGAACACGCCGTAAGGCTCCCGGAAATGGCAGTTTTCCGGACAACGGTTGAAAATGAGATTTTTAATATTGTATTGATGCAGTAAAATTTGGACCACCATGCATGCTATAAATGAACCGTTAACGTTGGTCGTGATCATAGCATCTAAATCGTAGTGAAACAGTAGTTATCGACGTTCCAATGATGGCATTGGCCGCCAGAAAGGTTGATCTAGCCCCAACTTTTTTGACGCGGCGTTTCTTTGTGCATTTGCAACTCAACGCAATCCATCGATCTCCTTCGGTTTCGAAGCAATCGTTCGATTGGAATCTGTAACCGTAGGCATAACCCGAGTAGCCTAAATAGAGGTGCTGAAGGCTAAAAAGTACTGTAAATTTCTTTGCATAGAAGTCAACAGCCAATCAAGCTGTATTTTTGCGCAACAAAAGTCATCTAACATAATTATTGTTTGGGAAAGCTGCTAGTGGGATCTAACTGAGAGTTGGATCTGTGTAACCCCCGGGGTGACCATACCTAATCTGACGGTGGTACTTATCGCTTCAATGTGACAACAGCAGGAACAACTAGTCGCTGTTGAATCAAGGGTTCAGGAAGGAGCTGTTTTGGTCGGGGCTCAGTGAGCAGGTTTGTGCGTACAGGAGCGCGTTAGCCGCCGTCGCTGGAAGTCACGTCAGCCCAACAAGCATCCCCGTAATCAGCGTAATAACTGATTGGCTTTCAGTAAACTATTTCCGTTGGCCAGTATAAATTTGTAGTTGCGCACTTAGTGTGCGAACCTAATAAAACGGTGTGGACTTACCAGAGCGCTGTGTGGCATACATCAAGATGCACTAATAAGAGTGTGCATGGGATGGAAGCTGAAGTAGGAAGGACACCAGGACACGAAACTATGGAAGGAAACGGCACCACAAGAGGAACTGAACCAACTAGGATCATGGTCCACGGAAGAGCATCCGACCACGACACCACGTAGGTACATGTAACACGTGAGAGCACGGATGGGAAAACCGCCAAACCACGGAGCACGATATCACGGTAGAACACGAAACCACGGACGACGGAACCGCACCGCGAGACCACGAAAGCACTTAGACGCTCGGAGCCACGGAAGAGCACACATCGACAAGAGCGCGGGCAACGGGAGGACATCACTCCCAGAAGTTCACGGACCACGAAAGCGGATGAAAACGCAGATTGGTAAGTATCCACAAAGAGGGGCCGCACAACGGAAGAACGTGGAATGAAGGAAGGATCCATGGCCACAGAGTGACACGGACCGCAGGTGAGTACAAAACACGGAGCTACGAAAGTCACGGACCACGGGAAAGCATGACGCCCAAGGAGTAGTGCGAAACTAGGCGAGCGTACACAGCCACGGAAGTATACGGAACCGCATGAGATTTCGGAATGGTAAAGTAGTTCAAGTAAATAACTCACGACGCACTCGGACCCAAGAACATAACGAAACCTCGAAGCTAGCGATCCCACGATGCATGCGATTCCACGGAGTAATTAGACCTGCAAACACTTTTTCTCCAACAAACCATGCCACCTTCGCCGCGAAGCGGAGGCGGACGGCGAGTATGTCCGCAAGGATAGCAAACGAACGATCGTTCGGGGGGACCTGAAGACCTCAGTTCTGCTCTTGCATCGGGACATACTGGACTTTGCGAACTACTCATAGTAAAATAAGAACGCGCTACTAGCACGATCAACGTTAGCAGGTGCTGCGAATTCTCGTGGTCCAACAGCGAAAGGGTACCAGGCGCGGGTAAGCCTTTTACGATCAACACTCCGTCGGGAGAATATATAGGAGGCGACACAACACTCCTAGCCGTACAAATAGACAAGATATAGCCGTCTCGTAAACCCTTCGATATATAATCGGCCAATACACACACCGTCTATTGGCCTTGCCGGATGAACCCTCGCTAGTAAGCTTCGAGCCCACCGACAGGCATGCCACACTCGCGCAAGCTCGACCAGAAGCTTACCTTGAAGCCGGACCTCGCTCTTTGTGCTTGAGTGGGAATTCTGTACTGTATTTTTGTTGCCCGTTCGGGCCATGTCCTAATATGCGATCCTAAAAAAATCATGTATAATAATATCAAGTGAGCTACGACCCGTTATGGATATTCTTGCACAACGACGCTCACACCGTCGCATGTGCCGCTTCATCCTCCTACGCCCATTCCCAGGTCGCTACTGAGAACTCAAAAAATGGTACAACTTCCACAAACTCATCCCAACCTCCACCGAGTCTTCCTACCGTGGTTGGTCGGTTCTTGGCCGCTGAATGCGACTCCGGCCAATCCTATTATTAATAAAAAAATATTAGCCTGGAGTGAGTGGCATCTTGAGCGTAGTTAAGACTCAGCGAGGACTCAGTAGTGACATAGTCGAGTCTCGTGCACCTTGAGGCCACTGTACATCATGTGACCGGGCGTTCGTAGCTTGAGCAACTCGAAGGCGGTCGAGGCTTTGTCTGCTGGCGATTAGTAGCAGATCACTGGGGCGAGGCAGGCGTTGTTTTGACGTGCATACCTCTTCGTGATGGGAGCCCGGTAATTGCCCCTTGCCATGTAAACTATGCGTTACCAGACCTGCCAAGTGGCTGCCTCCAGGCACCCCCTCTATATTCCATGTCGTCGGCAAGCGGGCTGCGGAGCCGAAGTCAACATATAAAATTGAGTCCGCTACCCCAATGCTATAGCTGAGCGGAAGAGAAGGCGTCTGAGACCGTGATGTCACTGAAATTCATTTTTACGCGAGCGGGTCGTGCATAACATCATCTCCTCGCCCGTGGGTACACAATCCCGGATTTGGGGGACATGAAAGAGAGACAGAGAGAGAGAGAGAGAGAGAGAGAGAGAGAGAGAGAGAGAGAGAGAGAGAGAGAGAGAGAGACAGACAGACAGACAGACAGACAGACAGACAGGCGAATATTCATATATATTTTTAAAGTAGCCGAGCGCCGCCGCTTCTCGGCGGGGGCGCATGTATAGTTATATATCGTGTTACGTGTATAATCGTATATCGTATAAATGCCACCGTTTCGCTCGCCGCGGGCTCGCTGCACTACTCGCATGGTTAGTTGGTAAGTCGCGGCTGGAGCGGATCCTTCGGTCCCGCAAGGTTGCCACATGGGCGATTTTGGCCGCCTTCGCTGCGCTCGGCAGCCATTAGAACGCCGGTATTAGCGTTTGTTTTATTAACCCTAGCCGCGGACGGAATGACGGGCTGACAGACACGGTACTGCGGTTGAGGTTTTAGATTTGGCCTTTGTTTTTAGGGAAAAGTATCTGGTAAGGTGATTTGGTAACAGTGCTCAAGTTGAGCACTCTATGCGTTGAGTCAAACGCATAGCGTACTCTCTCCCTAACACTAACATGTTTGTAACTATACATGTTAGATAACTGCTGTCGCTAGTGCCTATATTGTTTACTTGAAATCTAACAATGGATTTGTACAAGAAAAAAGTAACGTGTGCATAAGGAAAGGTCGATTTACCTTTTTGGTTTTAATTTGCAGCGTGAAAACAGAAAATTGATAACGTGAAAGTAAACATTAACTTATCCGGCTACACAAATATTAGCAGGTGATAAAAAGTTTCAAACAAATCCAGAACAAAAAATATACTGCTTGAGAAAGCTGCTTTCTCAGCGTTATCTCATTTACAATACTGACATGTATTAATAACTGTTAGTTAGTAGTAAAATTGACTATCAGTTAGTTGAGTATAGTGTACTCTATCACGAACGAGCATAATTTTGGAGGTGATTAGAGTACACTTCAATTCGATGTAATTTAGAGTAAGAACGTTTACATTCAAGTAAACATGGAAGGTGCGACTTTCACGGCTCGCGAAGGTCAGCGCACAGAGCCACCGAATCAGCGGCAGGCGCCTGCATTGCACTGCGAGGGAGTTTCTATCTTTACCAGCCCGTGCGTTGCGTGCCACGAGCGAAGCGGAGTTGGCACTGCAAACGCCGGGCAAGATAGTGCGAAGCGCGTAGTAGCGCGAGCGCATAAGGTGCAAGCATCCGACAATTCTACGATTTACTCTAATTAACGCTGTTTCTAATCTTACTCTAAATCCAGCTTGATTTTACTCGAGTTTAAGCCGCAACAACCCTATCAATGCCCAATATACCTTACTTACTGTAGCGTAAGCAGACCGACAATACGAATTACTGGAAGATGTTTTTTTGTAGTTTGTCACTGTTTACTCGCACACTACTGACCCACGTCCTAGCTTTCATCAATGACGAGCTCAACGAATATGTACTACTTGTCCCAAACCTGTAATACCCCAGCGAGCCATCCATCATGACGACTCTAATTCGTTGTTAACATCTGTGATATCTTGACAGCACCAACAACAGTACCCGTTATCACCAACAACAGTACCCGTTATAACGACGAGGCCAGCCACAGCTACGAGGGTTTTAGCCCACTTCGGCAGTGGTGCATTGTTCTCTACCGCATGTAGAATCTGTGATAACTGCGTTGAGGCCGTTGGAGTTGAATGCAGCGCATAATAATAATACACAGCAACTGGCTGTACAATCCTCTCTTCATCTTCCGATTTCTGTCGTCTCCTGAGACGAATAATTTTCTTGATAGCCTCGATTTGGTCGCAATCTGGAACAGAAGTATCGTTGACGACCGCACCACCTTTGGCATCGGTCAAGCTCATGGTATTAAAAAAAAGCAGTCACGAACAAAGTCAGCGTAAAGATGAATCGCGTATTCATCTCTTCGCGAGGGACGTTGTGTGCACGTCGAACGAAATTTCAGAATGCTGGCGATTTCGATGGTAAACTGGCTGGATTACGATCATGAGTTTTAGATCGTGATCGTGAATCGCGATCACGATCCTGAAACTGTACAGAAAAAGTGTAATTAGTCTGGACCAGACTACCATTATAATAAATGGGAATCGGATTTTCAGGACACGCGGACACGACTAGACGTACTCAAGCTAACTGCAAACTGATACAAATAAGTTGTTTTGGATAAAGTATGGGCCATTTTCGCAGTTAGTCTGGCTAATTGGGAATCCAAAATTACTTGTACACTTCTTACTGATTTACCGTAATTTACGGCCTCCTTGAACAAATCTATTGAAAATCCATTGCAGATGATTGTATAAGATCAAATCAAATTTACCACCGCATTTTTTCTTTTCTCGTTTTGAATTTTTACAGTGTTGCAGTGAGCCTTTGCGTTGCACTGGGGCCGTAAATTACGGTACGAATGAGTAACCCCACCTGCTGCACCATTTCAAAAGTAACGTTACATTTACTGCAGGTTTGGTGCAACTATGCTTCGGATTTGCATCGGGTTTTGTCATAAAGCGTGACTATTACCACCATTCGAGTTTACTGGGCATTTGTAAGCCGGACCATTTTTCTCGCTTTATGTCCGAATCGAAAGCAAACCCAATGCTCTACTGTAGTGCTTCGCTCATTTTGGCTAATCACACTGCAATCTGGGCTTCATCACATTTGGTGTGACAAGTACACTCTATGATTTAGTGCATCCGGTGGCTCGCCCAAACACCAAATTGTTGCCAAATCTGGTTTTACTACAGCCGAATAGCGCTCTAGGTGGTGTTGCACTTAGGGGGAGTTGAACCTATTTGGCTTGAGGCAGATACTATTACCACAATAATAAAGTCTTTACTAAAGACTCTTTAGCAGGTTGACGGTAGAGTGCTCTACCGCACAGTAAGCCGTGGCGTTTGACGCAGAGTTGCTCGAAATTAAGTTGTATTTTAATTGAGGCCCAACGCCTGAGCCAATCGATCATTTATTTAATTGCAAATATTCTGCAAACAACATACCATAGTAAAGTGCAGTGACCATTCTTACCAAACCTGTAATTGCAAATATTCTGCAAACAACATACTATAGCAAAGTACAGTGACTATTCTGCCGAACCTGTACTGAAGAAACAATGCTCGTGTCACCTCTACTGCATAAGAAACAATGGTGCTTCGAGCGTTGTTGTATGTATTATGTGGCTGTTCAAGTTAAGAGTGCTTCCAAACATTCTGTCAGTGTGACACTGTACAGAAGTTAGCTGTACGGGTTCGCATCAGTGTCTGTAGAAAATGCAGCCACTAATAACATGTTATTACGCAACGAGAACCACCAATACGTGCTTGAATTGATACACCACGTAGTTTTATGAAGGGCGATTTCATTAAATGATCTTCATAAAAACTAAATGAAATGACCATAGATCTTCATAGGACATTTTATGGGAAGCCGGTGTGGTCAGTGATCTGGTGGTTGACGCGGGTTGCTTGGATTGGTGCAGCAAGGAACATTCATTCACGGCGTATTATAAGTTTGCTGGCATTTACTTCCCGCTAGTTGTGCCCAGTATAATTTTACCGGTAGGCAAATGCCCCACATCATGTCGTGTATAGAATTCATATTTGGATGGGCCAATTCGAGGGTATCTGTTGGATGTGTAGACGGCCGATGTGAACCAGCGCGAACCGTAGCTGTGGTAACACCAAGATATGGTATAGATGCAAACAGAAATAGGGAAGCTTGGGGGAGGGCGTGCCAAAAGTAAAAGTGCCGCCCCTGCAGTTCAGACGGATAGAAGCTTCTAGAAGCTTCTACAGCCGCCCTCTGTATTAATTACTACACTATAAAAGTCGTATTAATACTAACTGCTCATTCCTACAGGTCAATAATATCAACCAATCAGATACATGCACGCTAGGTGCAAGTATAGAAATGAACCTTTCTTTGATCGTGATTGGTGGTCTCCGCAAACAATAATTTCGTGTGTTTTAATTGGAATAATTGTTAGACAGCTTGTTTTTCGAGCAACCCTGGTTTGACGTACGTTATTGTGACAACAATGGCTCCTTTTAACCAGTCTCTGGTCTCTTCAGCTCCAATATATTAGCAATTGAGTTTTAGGAACAAATCATCTGGACAATGTTGGGGGGGAAATCCATGACCCTTATTTACAAAACCGGATCTTATCGGATCATAACTGCCAATCAGCGGTCTGTATTCGAAATAAGCAGCTAATGTTGGACGTTCTTCAAACATTCTGGATGATGTAGACCATTTGCCGTGCTACTGTATCTGCAACTTTTCCCAACCAGTCTGAAAATGGTCCGTCACAAGGACGGACTCCTTGTGGAGATCTAATTCAAGGGTAATCAAAGGAGTACCAGTATGTAGGGAGCTCGAGGTGCGAAACACGTGCTAAAGAACAATCCCAAAAACATTTTACGGTATTTTAGACGATCTTGGAAAGCAACTCAGGAAGGAGATGGTCGAAGTAGAAAATAGAAAAAATTAACGCGATACTATCGTGGTGCATACGAGAGGATTGGTTTTGTACATCATCCAAATTTGACCAATCAGGACCCGCTAATCATCTCCTTTTCTGCTCTTTATTTTATTGTGCTTTGCAGACGAAATGTCCCTCCGATTTTAGTCCTAGATCGAGGAGCATAAAACCAGGCATAAAAATGAGATGGGAAAAGACAGACCTCGATTCATCTATCTTTTCAAAACGGCAAAAACGGTCGATTTACAGGATATCGATGTGGATTTGGCGGTAAATCGACCTCGAGAGGTCGATTTGTTTACTGCAGCTCGATTTATCAGCCAGTCTAACTTGGTCGATTTGTATTTTTTATAGACCTCGATTTAATATAACGACCTCAACTTATTATAAATCGAGGTTCCAGCCAAGTGAAAAGGACAAAAGCGTTGAAATGCGCAATAATGACCCCATTAAAATGAAGATATGATCGCCGTTTCACGATGCCCAATCTGACCAATCATCATTCAGTATATCGCTTTAATTTTATCTCTTGCCTATTTCGAATAGTCTACAAAGTTGCTATTCATCATTATCACAATTTGTATTTTTACCCCCTTCATCTATCTACGCGCCCCCCAATCCTTGACTTCTACCCTTCATTCCTGGGACAGAAGGCAAGTTATCGACGCAGCCAAGTCTCAAACAAGCGAGATTTTTTTCGTTATTATTAAGGTAAAAGTTTTTTAAGTTGCTGAGAAGTTTCAATAGCGATTGTAAACTGTATTTGAACTTATTAATAGATTAACTCGGTTTAGAGCACGAGTCGGACTTCCAGCTGAGCAGTGCTCGTGACCACACTCTTGTTTTGGCATTCTGGTATTTTCGAAAGCAGATCGTCTAAACCTTGTTCAAGGGTTCGCGGGCTATTGAAACCTTTCGGCACAATTAATACAATCTCATTTGACGGCGCTTATTGCGCTCTGTCTCCCGCTTCTTGACGGCACGCTTGCAACAATCCAATTTCTTCTTATCCCCAGTACTCAAGTAGAACGGAGTAGAGAATACCTTCTCACACCTGGTTGGTGCTGCGCAGCTTGACGGCACTACTGTTCGTAGCTTTCCTTGCATAATAGACCTCAAAATTGAAGTTTTTAACCTTTTTGACGCTTACAAGCGTCGGCTGAGAGATCTGATTGTAAATATGACTATTATTCTGTTTTTTATGGTAATTTAAGGGTTACAAATTGTAACTTACAATAACCCCTCTAGATTAAAAATCATTTCGCTCCTTGCTTATTGGGAACATGTTGCATTCACCAAATGTGCTTTATTTGCGTACCGGTATCTGGATCCAGCGTCGAACAATTAGAGTGGTCGGCGGCCACCGAAGCGGCGAGTGTACCCATCGAACTAAAAAAAAACGTTGTTCTTGATCTGGGGCCAGCAGTAACGGAACCCTTCCACTCTCACTCCGTCGAAGGTTCTCAATACCAAACACGAGAACCACGACGATGAAGAAGTCCCTGCTCTCCAATCAAGACACAATACGCTGGCTGCAGACGCTGGTGGCGCTGCTCATGACGGTCGGAGTATTTTCTGTCATGTGGGAGGTTATCGCACTGCACACGCAGCGCTCGTCGTTCCTCGCGGCCTTCGATGAGCTAGAGCCGCATGTATCTTCAGACGACTTGGTGCACCTTAACTACCTCCAAACTGGGTGCCGTGTGGAGAACAACACCGTGTTCCCGTGGGTCTACGCTGCTCCAGGCAACAGCGCCGATCTTCCCGCTCCTCGAGCTCAATCCAGCACTTCGCTACTCCACCAAGGCGATCCGCGATTAGTAGACGAGCTACGTCAATGTCCAGACGTGGATATCTACCTGCCATCGTCCGCACGAGGGCCCGCTGGCTGTGCTGCCGTTGCTGGGCCGCTCAAGTTCTTGCAATCACGTCTGCTACCTGATTGGGTATTCAACGTTGAAGTGTACGACATAAACTCGCGACACAAGACCAGCTACTTCGAGTTGTGCCCAGACACGCCAATGCTGTTCCTATCTCCTGAACATGTTCTATCACTGACGAAGCATCCGTCGTGGCCGTCGACTAAGCAAGTTTATCTCATGGCACCAGGTCTAGATCTAAACTCTACATCGACACTTCCAGATCAATTCACACAGTCGGTTCTGAAACGCACTGACGTCGTGCTGTGTCGTACGAAGCGCTGCGATCAAGAATTAAAGCAGTTTTTAAAAAATACTCAAGACCCCACGGACAAGAAAACTAGAGTTATCTACACGGGTCAAGTGACTTCTGACCCGTCAAACTTTGTGCGTAGAGTGCTCGGTGACGGCGCGGCACGAGAGAAGAACATGACGGACTTTGCCAGTTCTCGATTCGCTCACACGACGTGGGATATCTCGTCACCGACGACGCAAGATGTGATGAACTGCTGGAGTTCTCACGCCAAGGAACTCCCGCCATTGGACGTGTATCTTTTGAAAGAATACCAAGACGGCAAACCGACCGAAGGCGAGAGATTGTACAAGCCGTTTCCTGGTACCAACACCACCAAAATACAGATCCTGGATCCGGTCAAATTCGCCAGAGCGTTCGGTAACAGCAGCTTCTTCGTCTGCCCAACTGCTAGCGACGATTGCCTCGACCTCGCACGAGCTTCTGGTGGCGTTATCGTGACTGCGGATGGGTATCCGATGAGTGAACTTGTCTTGGCTTCAGAAGGCATTCTCTTTCCTACTGAACAAACGTTTCAAGCTGAGGATCGCACAGACAAGACTCTGCTTCTGCCACCACAACCCGTTAACTACCGCAGCTCCGATCTCTGTGAAACTCTACTTAAGGCACGCACGTCAACGTCGATGAGTGACCGCGTAATTCTCGGAACGCAAGCACGCCAGCACTTCAATGAAGACGCCAAGTTCTTTATGCTGCGTATGTTGGAGCTACGTGCGTTCGCACGCCACGGACAGCAGTTCCAAGACCAGGAACTGAACCTTCGTCGCCCCAACTAAAGCATTAATAGTGCCAGTACTAGCAGTAAATCAGTACAAGTTCACACAAATACTTGCATCTGTACCAACTTCATATTTCCTGGCCTTGTCCAGTGACCTGTTCTCTATCTACAGCAGCGCTGTCGCCTTTTAACAAGGTCAGCATCAACGGAGTTCAGCAGGATGGAGTTTACTTCTTGCCTAGCATACGGAGCACGTTCTTGCGGATCTTGCCCTGCACAAACACGGATTTGCCAAGGCGGCGGATGCGCTCACGTGTCTTCTTGGTGGCGATATGGCGCTTGTTGGCCTGCGCGCGCTTGACGAGACCATTGCAGTTGACTTTGAAGCGCTTCTTGACTGCCGCCTTGGTCTTGAGTTTGTAGCCCATAGCGCGGACTTGCAGCTGCGGGAACGCGACAGCGGCACGAACGGCTAGAGTTGATACGAACGTTGAGGGAGCGATCGGGGCTGAGGCCACAGCAGCAAAGCGCGGCGCTTGGGCGACAGCGGGCTGTGAGACGGATAAAGCCTGGAACTGGCGAGCGAGGGATCTGAGGGGAGTACAAAAAGTGCATTAGAAACACAAGAAGCAGGCGCACAACATGAGGCGTAGCAATCGCGCGGAAGGGTGCTGTAAGAGGAGATGCAGACAGAGGATGCATACCGAAAGAGCGCCATGACGAGGTAATTGACGTGCGGCCTCCAATGGACGAGCTGCAGGATTATTTTTCGTGTCGGATTGGACGATATTCAACGTGATACCGTCGTGTTATTGGCGGAAAAGATCTAAGTAACGTCATTCCCTGGTATTACAGACCATGCCATATTATATTCCTCCTTCTGGATCATTCGAACTCATAAATTTGTGATTTTACGTCAATAAAGCCAGGGGGTTAAGAGTAAGAAGACGAATTTTTTAATCAGCTCATTCCGCAACCTTCCCGCCAGCACCAAGCTCTGACCGTATCGCCCCCCCCCCCCCCCTCTCTTCACTACAGCCTCCTTTAAGAATGGACATTGGCGCTCATTGCTCCGTTCCTGCCTGCCACCAGCAGGATTTCCTTCCGTTCACATGCGATTGCTGCAGCGGCGTCTTCTGCCTCGAACACCGCAGCTACGACTCACACGAATGTCCAAAGACCGGCAGCAACGATCGTCGCGTAGTACAGTGCCCCGTATGCAAGCAGATGATCCGCTGGACAGCCGAACAAGACGTCAATGCCGTGTGGGAGGAGCATGTGCGCGTAGGCCAGTGCACACGTGATAAATTCAAACAGCAGCAACTTAAACATCAGAAGAAGCCAAAGAAGAAACGCTGCGCCGCCGACAACTGCCGGGAGGTGCTGCTCACGTCCAACCAGTTCCACTGCAACAAATGCGCCCAGGACGTGTGTCTTAAGCACAGATTCGAGGCGGATCACGACTGTGAGACGAAGCGACAGGCTCAAAGACAGCAGTGGCTTGGAGGATTTAAAGCCAGAAGCGCAAGCTCAGGTAAATCGAGACAGACATCACAGTTCCAGAAGAACGCTCAGAGTGCTGCAGCTTCAGTTGTCAACGGTACCAAGTCGGCCGTGTCTTCTCTTGTGCATAACACAAAGGCTGCTAGTAGTGCAGTCACTACGAGCTCCGAGGAATGCCCTATGTGTCAGCAGAAGTTCGCCTATGTGAGTCAGCTCATTGCACACGTTAACCGTGCGCATCCTGACACGTCGGACTCCAGAAGAACTGCCGCTACCGCGCAGCCTGTAGCTCGTGCAGCCTCCAGAGGAGGAGTCCCTGCTGGTAGCGAGGTTTGTCCACAGTGCCACGTGATCTTCCCCAATGTGAACGCCCTGATCCAACACGCCGAGACGGCGCACACTGGTGCTGTCGCAGCGGGCCGTGCTGGTGGAGACCAGGAGAAGTGCAGCGTCATGTAGATAATTTCCAGACAACTATCTAATGTCAAATAAAAAAAAAATCTTTTTGATACTAATGAATGCAATAGATTAGCAACACGAAGCTCTGTTATGTTTTCAACGCGTGCTCAGCGGCGCTCGCCACTGTAATATATTATTATATCTCCCGCCGGTGCTCCTCTGTGCTAAATGGCAAGTCGTCGGCTGCGCATCGCATCTGCTGGCTGAGACTCGTCCGTCTCACCCAGACTTAAAGAGCAGAATGGCCACTTGACCCAGGTAAAAGTAGATGAAGTGCTTGGTCTCATGCGTCACGTATGACCCAAAGTTGCGGCCCACGATGCAGTGCCACGTGGGGTTGTACTTCTTGTCGAATTCCTTCTTGATGAATGCGGCAATGTCCTTCTCAATGTTGTATTTCTCCAGCGCCTGACTGGCGCAGTCTACGGCGTCCTGCTGCATGTCCTCGTGCATGTCTGCATTCTTGATCACAGCCTTGCGCTCCGACATGGCTGCTTCGATCTGTCTAGCGGCGGTCTGTAGCTCCGCGACCCAAAGAGGCGAAAAAGCTCGAATGTGCCTTCTCCCCCTTCGTTTTTAAACAGGCGCTTCGTAATTTACCGAGATAGATTCCCGAAACGGATCGAGAATTTTCGGTGCAATCTTTTACATAAAGCGAATTCGACGGGGTTATGTGGTAAACACTAGTTCTGTGACGCGCGCATCAAAGCTGCGACGTGTGACGCCACCGACTGTGCCAGTGAGCCATACATACTAGTTTAGCTCCTCGTCCACGGGGCGGTTGTGCATCTTAGCGGCGTAGTGGAAGTTGGAGATAACGCTCTTACGTGATTTAGGCTATGGGCGCTGGGACTTGGACGGCACAACGTTGTAGCCGCCTTCAAGCACCGAAACAATGCGTCCATCACAGCAACTACACAGCGTCAACGTCAGAAACATAAAGACATAAGGTAAACTACAACAGCAACGTACTCTTTGGCGACAGCAGTGATCTGTTCTGTGATCCAGCCGTAGTCATCCTCGCTGAGAAAGTAGTAAAAGTCGTCGGCACGTCCGTCAAACCCAGCGGACAACATGATGAGGTCCGGTCGGAACATAGTTAACGCCGGTATAAGTTTCTTGGCCACGTTTTCGCGAAAATTCTTCGATGACTGTTCCATCAGAGATCGTTTCGCCTTAGATGACAGCTTCAATCGCTCGTCTAAGTACTTGGGTCCCCAGTACTTTTAGGGGGAGGTTGACGATGTTCTTGCCTTTCTCGAGCTCTGGAGAGCAACCGTGTGGCACCATACCCGAGCACGGGTAGAAGTTGTCGTCGTCGTACAGATGAATAGACGAGAAGAATACGTTCTCCGGGTCCTTCTCATCACGCCACGGTTTGTACGAAGAAAACTGTACGGGTGCCCAGCTCGGTGGGAGCGGGTGGCTTGTGTGGAATCAAATTGAGGATAATTTCTTCAGTACCATTGCCGTGATGAATGTCGAAGTCAACAATAGCAATCCGCTGAATGTTCACACGCTTTCTCGAATCTAACAAGGAGTCCGAGTCCATGCTTGATGCTGATGGAGAGGTGTAGTACGGAGAGCAGTAGTTGCTCATGGCGTACGATGCACCGATGCATACTTTGTTGATCAAGCAGCATCCGCATGTACACATGTCGGGACGGAGATCAAAGCCCTCGCCTTCGACGCATCCGTTTGGACCCGCACGATGACCCGGTGGTCGCACAACGACAAACGCTAAGCGCATGAGGAGGCAAGCAGCATAGGTTTAGATATCAACTGATCGCATGGATTATTGGAGGTGCCCGAGAGGACGTACATTGTCTCGTTGTTCATGATGCATGGCACACAGCACCTACAGCCATACGAGCCGCCATGAAGCTGCTCTTGGAGATAGGTGAGTCCATGTCGAAGCTGCCACCGGATGGATGATCTTCCGCTTCGAAGCACTTCTGTGCGTGATCAGTCTTACCCAATGCATACAAGTTATCAGACACTTCCATTAGTCAATGGAGCAAATAATTGCTTACCTGGAGCCATTCGTTGTACGTAAGCTCTTCATCGTCATTTTTCTTGTACAAAGCTCCTACCAAGAATTTCTTGCCGCATGCACGTTCAAGATGCTGAATGTGTACTCGAACGTGTGTACCCGCAAGATGTCGTTGAGTCGCGCAGGAAGCAGCTCGTTCAGGTTGGCCCATTTGAGGTCTTTGAACCGGTCTTTGTGCAGTACGCCTTCTGGGCAACCCAACACACAGAGTCGTTGACGACTTTCCTGGTGCGAGTCGTTGTGGTGATCCAAGCACGTGGGTTGGTACACTAGTAACGTGCCATCAGGTTCACTTTCCAGTTGATGCAACAAGTTACTAGCGAGTTTAGCCAGTGTCGTGCCCTTGCCTCCAGTCGGCGTAGACAAGCAGCCATCGGAGACGGGTCCTCGGTCACCTCTCATTGCTATCGACGATTCGTGGCTTTGACGTTTCCGGGAGTACTGAGCTCCGTTCCGATTAAATCGGTTTTTCACTGGAGAGGGTGCCGGACGTTTGCGATGGACTTTCTCCTGGGTCATGGTGTTAAGAGGGATCGGTATCTTCACGTCCTGGACATAGCGGTCCTCGTCGTCGAGATATTTCATGCTTACAGGAGGTGGTTGAATGGTCAGGTCAGAATTATGAACAGGCATGTGGTGCACGATGTCATGGGGGTCAATCTTCTCTTCCGCACTTGCATCACCGAACTCATCAAGACTGACACTGGACATCCTGTTCAGCATGGGCACATCTGAGGTACTCTGGTATCCTCCCATGTACTGGGGGCCATTACTACGGTCTGTGCCGGTGCTGTTTGTGTCGCTGCTAGAGGAGCTTTCAGGACTCGAGCTCAGTAGCGAGATGACGCTGTTGTGCATGTCGAAATGTCTGGCTGCCTCCTAAGCGCATCATTGGTGGTGTATGCAGCGACAGCAGCGTGTGGACGCCGAGACGGTCGTTCTCCGATTCAATTGGTAGTTCTAGTTCGAGGTTGAACTCCGCTTGGCTCCGACTGTCGTCGTCCTGTGGAGGACTACACCAGATGGACTTCTTGCCGGTGGCCTGCATGGATGTCTCGAGGCTGGCAAAGCTTGGGTTCTGCGAGTTGGATACCAGCAATTGGCTGTCTCACTGGATGCTTTGTCTTTGTGTTGTTGAGACTAAAATCTTGGTCTTGCGTCTTGCGGCGGTCTTTGGAGAATGCCAGTCAGGTCAGCAAAGTCGGAGCTGCATCATCTTCTAGCAATGGCGATTGGTGTACACAAATTACACATAAATAGCTTCAAATACCTGCGTAAAACGATACCGTTGGTACATAGAATTGACGAAACCCTTAATGGTAGAAAAGGGCGAACGTGAGCTCGACGAGCGCCGGCACTTTCATCAACCTAGCGGCCTAGACCGTTGCTGGCGAGTACGTGCATGTCTTATATTAATACAGGTTGCATCCCTATTAGCAACGAAATGTTATGGTGTTTGTACGATAATTTTCTCTATTTGTTTCAACATCTGTCTGAAAACCAACTGTTGTTACATGTATCTTGGTGATCAACTTGTCACCCCAACCAGAGTCTAATGCTCAATGACCCTCAACTTATACCAAGTACATGTAGTACAGTAGTGCAGCGTAGTTTATTTCGCTTAAAGATAATTGTCTTGCTGGAGCACCACCCTCTAACTTTTCCTTTGCGCCGTCATCGCGTCAGCGGGATCTTTATATCCATCCTCCTTCTATCTCCCCCACAACTCTCGACACGCGATCGAGCTACACTGTGTCTTCCTCGCTTGTGCGAAGTCTAGGTGCCTCACCACCACGAGCGATTCCTCGCAACTCCTTCATCTTAGATGCGAAAAAGTTCAGGTCGATAAAGTATTGTTTTCTTGCTCGCGCCGCCATTGCCTCTCGCTGAGCGGAAGTCATTGCTAGCACCTTTTCAACAGCTTTGCACACTCCAGCGCCATCCAGATCCGCCGTAAAACCCTCCACACCCTTCAAGCCGTGCTCTCCTTTGTATTTTCCACCAAGCATCTGCTCTTGAAACGCCCACCGCTTGACTGGAATGAGCACACCAGACTCGGGCGTTAAGAACTCGTTCATAGGCGGCAAATCAGTCGATACAATAACTGCACCACTGGCACGTGCCTGGTTGATGTAGTGGCCGTAGCCTTCCTGAAGACTCGTGCACATGAAGAAGGCAGACTCGGCAATCATTTTACCGAAGTCGTCGGCACTAGCGCAACCGACGTGCATGTTCACTTGAGTGCCTCGGATCCTCTTCTCGTAGTGGTTCTTCAAGTTGCCATTGTATACATCCTCGTGCATGTATACATGCAATGGAGGGAAGTCTGGGCGTCCAAGCCAGCAATTCAGTACAGGCCCAGTGCCTTTTTGAACGCTGGTGCCTACTGCATGGATAAACTGAACATCTGACCAGTTTTTCGGCTTGATCGAGTCCTCTCCAAGACGCGATCGAGCCAACGTTGCGACGTCTGATGATGTATGCCTTGTGTATAGCACCTTCGTGTTACGCGGGTTGCCTTCCTGTTGGTACCACATCTGTACTCGACGCGCACAGATTGCTGTCTTGCAGAGAACGACATCCACACCCCAGTAGTGCTCTGCTTTGAGTTCGTACATCTCGATATTCGGCATCAGATACAGCGGTTTATCCTGTGGCCAGTCGGGCGAGTCGGGGATGCCGTCCCAGTAGTGGTTCAGGAAGATCATGGGCGTCTTAGGACACAAGTCATGGTACGAGAACGTTTCGCCTGTCATTTTATCAACGTATTTCATCTCGGCCGCCCATGCCGGCAACATTCGTGACTCTAAAACTGGAGAAACAAGTAATACAACATTAATATCCATAAAAATATCCTACCAATATCATCCCGCGACGTACATTTCGTGTAGGCGATCGAGTCCTCGCAATATCCGTGTCCGCGGATGCCCAGCGGCAGGAAGATGTCAACATCGGGGCACTTACGCATTTTCTCGAGTAGATCTGGGTCATCTTTTTCGATTAACACACTGGGCTCTGCCACTTTTCCATTGAGTCCGTAGGTCCACGGCACGACGCTGTCTTTGTATGCGAGACAGGCTTCGTGCAGCAGACTGAGATGCACCAGGTCAGCCTCGTCGGCCTCGTCCGCCCACTTGGATTCCATGATCTCGTCTGGGTAGAAACTCTCGCCATCCTCTGTCTCCGCGTGCAGGTTGTCGCCGTGCATGGCACCACTTCCCTGCAGCATGGACAGCTCCAGCAGAAACAATAGCGCCGCAAGCCCCATTGTCCCCAGTAGGATCTGCGTCTGGGTAGGCATGCGAGTGTGTCTGCTCTGCGCATTGTACACCTTATGGAACTCCTTCTTAGCCATCGTGCTGATCCTCGCTGCACAGGCGGAAGCACCGCACTCCGTCTGGCAGTTTTTTTTCGAACTCTTTTTTTTAACAATAAAATTCTGTAAATCTGAGGCACAAAAAGGCGTATTTGATGGCACGCAGTAACAAAAGTATTCCGGACAAAGTAAGTTGGACTTGCTATTGATAGGGCACATTAGGAGGTACAACACGAGGCTAATGAGCCGTGCTGAGTGAGTGAAACTTTCGTTTTAGCCTGAATACAGCCTAGAAGTCGTCGACCTTTGGTTAGCTGCCGCCGCGGCAGCAAGTGCAACAATATGATCATAAATGAGCCTTTCGTAATCATTGTTGTGTTATAATCGATACATGATGTATCGAAAAGATTGCAGCATAAAAGACAAGAGGTTTTGGACATCGCAGCGGGAGCGTCCTCACAGCCGCAAGTGCACCAATATCGTGCGCGCATAGTTAGCGTGGACACACCGCTGTGTGTTTTCGTCAACGGTATGGACAGCGACCGGCTCACACTTCACGGCGTGACAAGCAACGCACACGCCGCCCCCTCAGCGCACCACTCCGACCCTGCTGCAAACCAGGACAATGAACGCTCACGTCGACACCGTAGCGCTCCACTGTAGCGCTCCACTTCATTCCTTGCAATTTAATAGGCTGTAACAAAACAATCGCGCACGTCGACACCACAGAGATCCACTCCTATTACTATGTAGTCATATCCACAGCGAGACAGCCGACCCAATGTGCTGACACCACTGCACCAAGCTAGTACTGCTGACGGGGGAGCGCAATAAGGGAATGGCTCGTCGTTCCATGCTGTTTTGAAAGGGTATTTGATGTGTCAGGGGATTGGTATCCTACTGTCGTCTGACTCGTACTACTCTTTCCAATGGGAATTGCATTAGAAGCAGCAGCCACTTTGCTATGATAGCCGTCCTGACGCCGACATAGCTCTCTTTACGTTAGTGATAGTCGTCCTGCAAAATGAAGCGTAACCGCGTATTTTGACATTGATATCGTAAGTCCGAACTCTAGTAATTCTAGAAGAGTAAAAATACTAATATCTAGTTCCGAAAAACTTTTGTCTCAAGTTGCCATCCAAGATTGCCTCAGATTTGCAGAAATGTATTATTAAACTTAAAAAGTAAAAACAAATATTATTTTTGATAATACCTTGAAGTACTACAAAACGTATTGTGAACACCCTTTCGGATTTACTCACTCTCAAGAAATTTGCCATTACACGCTTAAGAGCATGGATATGACGATGAGCTTCAATATATTGATATTGAGAGCACACGCAGACGTAGTCCAGTCATGTGTGTACAGCTCCCAAGCAAGCGCAGGATTTCCATCCAGCTAGGATCGAAATCGTGCGATTGCTCGGAGCTGCATACATAACGCCTTTCAGCTGTAAAGGAAATCCTGCGGTTGTTTGGAGCTGCATGCATGACTGCATTTTACAGTGAATTAGCACAGTTAGCCAGTACCAATATGGCAATAGTAAAATAAACCACAACAAAATGCCAGTACAGTATACCAGATACAGTTTGACAGTGCATGTAGTTTCAATATCTTTCCATAACCTCACTATCGTGGAATTTGAGCACACCAGCTCGTGCAATGTTGACCATATACTCTCTACCTCAGGAGCAATTACGGTCTTAGCTGTTGTGCGCAAGTTTGGGCAATTTATTGTATAACCGTACAAATCACAAAGATATTAATAAAAAAAACTTGTATTCCCAGGGTAAGTCGCAGACGATCTAGAATGCTCGAGATCGGGCTAAATACCCCAGTTGGTTGGCTTATACAGAGATACCGTACTGTGATTGGTGTGCTCGATCTAATAGGGGCAGTCGAACCATCGAAATAAGCAAAAAAATATCAGCAAAAAAGCAGTAATTTTTTTTAGATATAAACAAAAACAATAAGTGATAAGAAGAGGGGTTTACCGTAAAAATCGGCCCCAGTGCGACACCGATTTTTGGTCAAAGTCAAGTCAATTATAAAACCTCATTAAGGTTTTTTAAGTTAGCCCTTTCGATGCCATCCGTCCTGCACAGACGGAAGATCCTGATTTTGCGATCTGTTCAGAACGATGTGTCATCATCATAGTTGGGTAGTCGCACTGGAGCCGTTTGTCGCACTGGGGCCGATTTTTACGGTATATACTATCTTAAGGTAAATAGAGCATTATTCCCGTAATAACGGTTGATTTAGTGTCAGAATAGAGCAAAAAAGGTGGTGATTATAATACTAATATCTCCTAATTAAAAGGAAATACGTTTTGTCGTACAGTATTGTTTTTTTTGCCTTTACTTCGTAGTATTCACAAAGTCAGAGCTATTCGAAATCAAGCGATAATCCCAATTGGTCAATTATTAAATATTTTATCCAAATATCGTCCTTCTATATTGGCACCTATTTACCCTTCTCCAATGCGTGAAGTCACGGGCATCACGTTGCTTTTGCTCCACTCGGGCCCGTTAGACTGCGTCGATTAACTGTACGCTACTGCTGGAACGTGCACTACATCGCTTACGGTATTTGGCGCTGGTAACCTGGACCGCCGTGCCGGTGTGTGTTGAGCTGAGTCCAGACGGAGTCTACTGGTGTACTCTACGACCTTATCGCGCGGACATCGGAAGACAGAGAGCTTTTTGCTATAGAGGAGGCTGTGACGAAGCAGCACGCTCAAATAAATACCGAGTTCCACTGCTTGTATGGGTACTACAACTGGGGGTACCCTCGGAAAGAACTAGTGCACGTCTATCATAAAAGCGCTAAAACTATTGATAGTTGGATTCGCGTATACGAGAACACAGGCACGTACGAAAGAGCAACGCCTATCGGCGACAAAAAGTTTATAGAAGCTCAGCGTCAGTGGCTGTTGGATTATTATCAAGACCGACCTTTTTCTTATCTCGACGAGCAAAATGCATTCAAGCGTGCCCATCACGTTTTAATCTCAGTTTCATCAGTATGTAGAACAATTCATGCTTTCGGACTTACCTGGAAAGTACTAGTGCGCAGAGCCATGCATGTCAAGGAGCTCGACGTTTTTCGTTTCGAGGAGGAGGTTAACAATGTCAACTGGACGCACCAAAGCATCGTATTTCTTGATGAGGTCTCCTTCGACAATAGTGGCATTGTGCGGAAACGTGGCTACTCTGCCAGAGAGAAAGACGTGGCTATCCGTGGTGATTTCCACCGGAAACCTCGCATTCGGTCCTAGCTTTCATCGGAGTGAACGAAATTATTGACTTCTATGATATCGAAGCAACTTTCACCCGCGTAGAGTTCGTGAAATATTGTCGTAGCTTCGTATATTCGAAGAAATGGAACGTCCGGCAATACCCAGGAGTAAACTCAGTTTGGATTCTAGATGGCACAGCTATTCACCGACATCCTGAAATTATCCATTTTTTAGGAGCGTTGGCGTGGTACCAATATTTCTCCCTGCCTATTGTCCGACCTTCAACCCAGTTGATTATTTATTTGATTACGTGAAGAAATCATTTCAGCACCACTATGAGGAGACCAGCTGCCGTAATCTTCTTCCTTTTGTAGTCGAAACCTTCACCAGATTCGAGTCATTTAATATGTCATGAGTTTTGAGCACTGTGGCTGGGCTATCCAAGGCCACTTTAATCCTGTCGGACAGCTATAAAAAAATAAAGTTCGGGCTACTGCCAGCAACGGCAACGAAGATTGCAATATGGAGGACGAAGACAACTTGGAATTTGTCATTAAACAGAATGGAACTCAATAGGTACTCTTCTTAATCATTTACTCGTGGTCGACGTCGTTCACATTTTCAATTCTGTCAAGCGGATCAATCACATCCCGCGGAGGAAGCACATCGCTGATTAATGCAGTGATCACGGTCTTTCGAGTAGTCAGGCATTCGTCGACAGACGCTAGGCGTCTTCCGAATACTTCCCAGTCTTGCCGAAGCTGCTGATCCGCAGCAATGGCCGCATTGACGTAGGTTGGCCGAGCGAGAAACACTAGCTGTATGTTGTTCCGGATGTGTATCAGATGCCCTCAGCGACGTAGCGACTTGAGCCGGCGGCTGCTGCTCGATCGCTGCCTCCCAGGTCGATCGGTAGAGGCTGCGGGTTAAATGGTCACATTCTCCAGACAACTGCCACACCCTGGAATGTTGAGCTCCAACGCCGCTGAAAGCGATCGACCTTTGTCTTGTAGCGAGCTTTCAGCAGTCGAATCAGCTCGGTCGGTCGCCTCTGTAATGATGCAGGCACTCTCAAATGCAGCAAGAGCTGATAATGTTGTGATGGAAATGCCATACGTGAACAGATACAGCTTGACTGTCTTACCGAACACTGCATGCAACCACGTATTCGAAGCCTGCTCCGAGTTCGTTAAGTCGGCATTGTGGTGTTGAGCTTAATTGTATCACTTTGCTCCAATCAGCGATATCCGGGGCCACCACAGACCACTCGCCCTGTGTCTTCACCACCCTTACCTTAATGCGATCACTAAATTGCTCCCAAATATCCTCGAGGATGCCGCGAAACGATGACCCATTCACAGCAAAATATCGAGGGTTTCTCCTGACGTATCGCGCTGGCTGTTTGCCGTCTTGATAATTTGCGGGGCAGCGATCTGGTAAAGATGAGAACTACCTGGCAACGAACCGCCTCCGGTCGACGAACGGTTATCGCTACGTGCTGGGGGTTCTTGTGACAGATCGGCGATACAAATGCTGATGGCGTGTATTCAGCACGTGACACAGACTTCCGCTGTAATGCTGATGGTACGGGAGACCCTTGAGATCCATCAACACTTGATGCTAGCTGTGCCAGCCGCGGAGAGCGTCGCCCACGTGGTGTACCGCTGGTCATCAACGAATCTTGGGTTGAGGCGCGGGGCTGAATGGTGATCTATGGGTCGGTGACGATTGCATCGAGTGAGAGGCTGTCTCCAAGGACGTGTGATTGCCGTCCATAGAGAGAGGTGATCTTGCTCTGGGCAGCGATTGCTCTGGTCTTGACGACGCTTGTGCGGGATATCGTGGGGTTTTCGCGCTAGATACGGAAATGTACGCATGTCAATGCATCGCCGTCCTTGGTAGTGTCTCGGCGGAAATTTTGGGGAAACGCTGCTCTCGCTTCTCGTGGATCTCGGCGTTTCTGATGCTGCAGAACTGGTGTGTGCTGGGGAGAGCTTGGATATCCTGGCGATGGCACTAGCAATAGTACTAGAAGGATTCTCAATGATAGGTCTGGATATTCGATCAGAGATTGGTCCATGCGAGATTGCTGGCATGTAAATTTTGAGTTGAACCCACAATACAATAGTATTATTATTAAAACTAATGCCGTGCCTTGCACGGAGAAGCTCTCGAATTTGAAGTACTAGAATGGGTGTTGAACTGAATTAGATAGGAATATAGTATGTAGAAAGCGTAGCATTGTTAATTGCTAATTCAGCCTACCCGCCAAACGAAAATTGTATGCTATTAATTAACCCAATACTTTCGGATCAACGCATCTCCTGCGCCTGCTTTGCAGCCGCAGCATCTGCTACAAACAATTAAACACCCTCACGCCTCTAATTTCGAGTACGATAGCAGTAGGCTACAACAAGCATAAAAGAAAGCAGCAAGTGGCTTTTTAATATATCCCACTAATTTTACTGTCATTCATGAGGATCTGAAATTAACCTTCTTCTCTTCAAGCAACATCGTTTAGGTGATTGGGTTTTGATATCTTCCCTGGCCGACACAAGCAACATTCACGTTCTTTTTCATTGTCACGCGCATTTATATTTATATATATTATAAGAGTTTTATATGACTCATTTTCTATAGATCCTGAAATGCCTTATTTACATCAGTAGCCTCTTCATCTAGTCCGAAGTGGATAGCGCCACTTTTGGCTAAAACCTCCTGGCGTCGCTCTGATATAACAACTGCATCAAATACTACAGTTTAGTTTGTGTGTAATATTGAAAATGCACATTTTTCTTAGTATTGAGAATAAGTATATGGAGTTTTTTAGGCGGAATCGCACCTCTGTGAATGCTCTGGATATAAAATCCAGAGAACTAATTCCGTGCGTTACCCGGGAAGATCTGGATACCACAGAAAGGTTTGCCTTAGAGTGTGAAGGCTCCGCTTCCACACTCTACAAACGTTTTCTTCATTACTCGGGTAGGTAGGGTCGCTATTGTTTTCCATAATATGGTCAAAGAAACTCGCGCTTGCGAGGCGCAGGTATCTTGGTTACTTTAATCGAGCGATAATGTTACGCGAGCGAAGAGCATATAACAGCAGCTTGAGCAAATAAATGAGCCACTCATAAAAGATGTAATTTCCTCGAATTCCAATCCTTACTTGATAAACTGTCGTGACACTATATATTCCTTTTTTTAAGCAACAGTCAAAGCAGCTTTTTTTTACCATACGCTGTTTCGTGTCCTAAGCTTCGATGCCCACTTTCTAACCGTGCTGCCATCGTTTGCCATCATCTTGCCTTCGTTACGACGCACACCGACTGGTCTTCAACTAAAAGGATACGGGTTGGTTAGCTCTAAAAGTTCAGTAATTTGGCCAGGCATAAGGTTGTTTAACTGTCGTTTTTGTCCGACTGGGTCAACATTCACCCATTCTGAGATAAGGTTTCACATTTCATTTCGTATTGCGACAGTTTCAATACTAAAAAAAATATTTCCTGGACTAACTCAAGATTTTGGAACAACGATCGACATAAAAAGGGTGAAAAAAAAAATTGCGCTGATCCAAAATTATATTCCAGTGGAACAACGTGACCCTTCGTTATTCCACTGGTACTTAAGCATTGAAACATCCATCGGTAATCTATCCGTCATTTATTTAGATTTTATCCAGACTGTCGATGTGCGCTCTTACAGGAACTAAAGTTCTCTGATAGCATTTGCCAAAACAATTTTTGGAATAGTACTACTACTATTAAGTACTAGTATGGAAGCAAGCTGCCAGCATCCTCAGGGCGAATTGTCGCCTCGGTTGCTAAGGGGACAACGCTGAAAAAATATTTTACAAGCGCCCCCCCCCCCCCCCCCCCCAGTGTATAATGTATGTAAATGATACATTGGTTGAAACTGTAAAGAATGTCACTGTTAAAATCTCTTTGCACTCAAGGGATCCAAGGTCTTCTCGAACAGGCAGCGGGCCGTTGCGTACCCGCTGTGGGCGTAATTGCCTACGCTTCTTCATAACGCCCAGACCTGATGTGCTGAAATGATGACAGCGGTGCCAGATGACGAGCAAAAATGCATCGGACAGCGCGAGCAGCTGACTGCTGTATCTTGTTCGTTACAGCGACCAGAGGGTGCTAAAGAAGAACGGCGAGTATCGCTGGCTCTGCGCAGTATCGCTAACACCAGAACGTGATGCATTGAGTTCGAAATCGCAGGGTCGTGAAGAATACCAAGACCTAAACGAAGGACAAGGCGAGGGGCAGGAAGAAGGCGAAGACAGCACAGACAAAGACGACAAACAAGGAGACCTAGCGCGTTGCTTCTTTACGTGTTACGGACGAGGCTGCTATTTCTACACTTGCACCCGCGCGTGCTCGTGTAAGCACACCCGACGAGGACGTCGAGATCGAGCCTCTGGCAGTGCCCAACTTGGGTACTGCACGATCTCTAAGTACCGGTGAAAGTGCGGCGAGCGTGACACTGCCATCTGCACCAAGCCAAGCAAACAATTTGGCTTTTGCAGAGGGTAGTGTGGCTGCAAATGAAAGGCAGCCATCGAGGAGCGAGGCCGACGCCGTGTGCCATCCAGATCACACACGTGGTCTACATCGTCGTGTAGGCGAAGTCAGTGCCGCTTGGGGCCACATCGCGGTATCGCGTACCGCTGCAGCCTACGCTAGTGGCGGCTGGCGCACTGGCACCAGGGGCAAGTCGTTGTGCCTGCCTCTCAGGTGCAATGTACTGTGGCGCCAGCGCCGCGAACCCATAGCACGGTCGGTCGGTAGGAACCTCGGAGGGTACTGCCTCGGCAAATGGGGCAACTGGCTGTAGTACTTTTGCCCCAGGCTGGTCGACCTCCCGCCAGGGATGTTCGAAGCATTTGAAGCGAAGCGTATGTCGTGCGTGCGCTACAAGCGCGTGTTATTCTCCCCAGGTTCCACGACATCGACGTACCAGAAGATCTGCAGCTTTATTAGGTTAGTTTTTATCTAGGGACAGTTCAAATGTGGTGCAGAACTAGATGTTAGGTTTAATTTACTTCATACATGTAGGGACGGTTTTGAACTTATATATAAATGAAGAAAGTGTAACCTTCACAAGAGTGCAGTCGCCAGTAATGTAAAAAAGCTTTTTTAATATTTTTTAAACTAAATCTACCTGATCCTACTAATCACCTGTCGTTAAGAACGTCGTAAGTACAATGACACGCATCGTGATTGCGCACGAACAAGCGCCAAACCTTACGAGCGGGTTGTCGTTAGTGGTACGAATTGGCTCCATTGTTTAAAGCTAGACGAACAGACAAACAAACAAACATTCATTTTATCGTTTAAGCTTTTTTACTAGTACAAGCCCCTATACGAATAGGGCCCCGTTGGGTAATTTTTAGCCAAAAGTAATAGTGGCCCCGGTCCAAATAGCGCCCTACATTGGCAGAATGGTATATTTCCATGCTTTTGAGGGACAAATGGACTTTAGGAAATAGCAGATGGGACCTAGACTTTATTTTAAATTCATATGCTACGGTACGAAGTAGTGCAGCTCGGATGAGCGCAGTTTTTTTTAAATCGGCCGCGTCGGATTATTGCGCTGGTAAAGTCGTTGAAGACACAGATTTGCGTTCCGGAGCAAACGAACATGAAACGGCAGTTCGGCAGGCTTGATTCCGATCTAAAGTCTCAAACAAAGTCATTAAAAGTGAATGTCGAACAACACAGAAGTGTTCAGAGGTCTTGTTCACCTCGCTTCGGATTCGATCGCCTTCTCAAGGACCGAGCAGCAAGCCACGAAAACACGGCGCTTTGGTACAGGCGAAGAGGTTCGTAAAGCAGCACCTTCTCAAGTACAGACCTAGTGAACCTTTTTTAATGCTGTTTAGCCATACAGGCCCTATAAATAAGTTGTATTTCGTGTACCTACGACACTATCACTATACGTTTTATATGGTACCATACTAACGAGACAAGTATATATTTGCAGTGTGGTATTACGATCATATACGGATTAGACGAAGAGCTTGATTAATCGGGAAATATCCTCCTCGGAAGGAGCGTCTTGTACAGCTCTGAGCGGTATGTAGCTGCTTTTACAGAGTTGAAACCCCCAGATGTCCACAGTGCAATCTTCTCTTCAATCTAGCTAGGCTGTTCGGCGGCTATTTGTTTTGAAAAAGAATCAATGTAATGGAGAACGTAGAGCCTGAAATCAGTGCAGATCGATTATTGTGGTTATGTGTAGTGGACATGAGCGCCCTATTCAAACCCAGCCATTGGATCCATTTGATTTTCGTGAGATTATTTTCAAAACCCATTTCAAGACATCAAACGCATAGGCCGAGCTAAGAGCCTTTATCATCGATGAAGTGGTCCAAGATCTTAAATTTCCAACAAAACCCAAGTTGTTCTGTTATCAATGCGAATATTGTGTATAGCCCCCCCCCCTTCCCCCTCGCGCGCGTCGGAACCTCGAAGTCATGCGCAAGGAACGCAGCGCAAGTCTTTAAAATCTTCGGTATTGTTACGCTGATCAAGCGATCAATAATAGAGCAATAGAGCGAAAATGGGTAACTCATAGGATGGCGGCCTAGTGTTGTCATAGTCAAGCCACCACCGGGGAAAAACTAAGGAGAGTCCGCAAATGGGAGAGCCATCGTAACAAAAATGAGGAAGAGAAGCATTTGAGGTATCGATCTACCGGTATTGTTACACTTAAAAAAATTAGCCACTTCCAAAGGTCACCACAATTGAAAAAATAAAGGACAGCAGCTCCTAGAAGCTCTTTCATATGGCAGCACCTAGCAGCCTAATTCGCTTTGAGTCCCCTCCTTAGACTTCATACGACTGCCACGACTATGCGAGAGCAGTCTTGCATGTGTGGACCAAATCACGGGTCCAGCCTATCTCGTCGGCGTGCTCACATGATGCAGGGGGAATCCATATACGCAACTATGAGCGTGATCGTTTCGACGGCGGTTGATCTGCATGAGGGGAGTGACAACTTTGAAGTCCTCCTCAGGCGAGGGGTCGACAGAAAACAAAACTCAAATTTGCAAAGGCAAAACGAAACCGTGCTATCACCATGATACAGGATGACATGGATATGCACAACATGCAATTGAATCTCGCGTCAGTGAACAAAATACTAAGTGAGCCCCAACACATAATTCTTCTGCGGACATCCTGAAGAAATTTAAGCCGTTTATTTTGATGAAGAAACTGAAGCCCCCCCACGCAAAGTATCTAAACTCCCGGCCTCTAAGCCGCGTAAAACTCCTGGCGAAATCGTGCGCACCTTTCCGGTGGATTTGTTTCGAAAGTGTGATGCGAAGGTAAACGCGTATCATATATAACACGGGCGCGAATTGTCAACTAGTCACTTTTTAATTTAAACTAGTCACTTTCGAAAATAATGTTTCAACTAGTTACTTTTTGTGTTTCCACTAGTTACAAATGACTAGCCGAGAGGCGAAACATGTCTAGTTGATAATAAAGACATATAAAATTGAAAGTAAACTAGCCACTCCAAAGTGACTACCTGAAACGCAAAAAGTAATTTGTCTAAAATTTAACTTCAGCATCAAAATACAATATTAAATAGATACTTTCCTGGGTTCGAGTTCCGCTTCGCACACGGTACTTGGGACACAGATGACTAGGTGGAACATTATTTTTAGAAGTGACTAGTAAAAAATCTAAAAGTGGCAAGTCGAAAATGAATACACATATAACACAAAGGTGTCGCTGAGCCTGACATTGCCTTGGGAATAGTTGGTGTTGGAATTTCTACTACCTCTATCGTAATCACCATGAAGATGTGGCACGAGCAGCCAACGTCTTGCAGAAATTGAAAAGGCGCTGGCGTGGACTAAATGTATTGAATTCCCAACGGATTGTAGCTTAGGTTTCGGTGTAGAAGGAGCTCACAACACTACTGAAGGGCGTGCGCTGCTGCCACCCCGGGCAAGTTTTGTGGATATAACCGATCCACAACCTCCTTGTGAATCCTTCCACATATCCTCTACTAGCGTGACCAACTCACACAAGTAGACCCCCCTAGGGCTATTGTTCATGGGATTGTTACGCCAAACCGATTCCGGTTCGTGTGATCCCGCAAGAACTCATACAGCAATGCTCCACAATTCAGATCTGCCTCATCCACCCAGCTCGGTTCGTCATATCCACGCCAGTGGACTAGGAATTCGCGATAGATCCGACCATATCGAGTTCGCTTGCCGGATCGCATATCTGTGATCTTCTCCACTTCGAACTCGTCGGATCCCAGATCTGGGGTCCAGCTATCTTCAGGATCTTGTCGTAATCTACGCGACCCTGTTCATCTACTGTCAGCCGGATCTTGGGCCGATCTGGGTACTCCTTCACCAGCTTTAGCTTGGACACATGCGCGATTGGGAATAGATGATAGTCAGTTCCACGGATCTCGAGTTTCGCCGCATGTTCACCGATCTTGTCCGCTACTTGGAACGGTCCGTGCCACAGGTGCGCTAATTTACGAGCGTAACCCTCCTTCACCCGATCTAGGTATAACAACACCTCAGATCCGGCCAGGATCTGGTGTGGATGAGCCTCATCGTTGTGTTGTTCAGCCCGATCTGCGATCGCCTCCTGTAATCGGCGGCGGACCTGGGAGCTGGCTTGCTGGTAGGGCTTCTGGATCTGGTATCTCCACCGTCTCGGATCTCGATCTCGCCTCTTGGTGCTGCCTACCGGAATAGTTGCTTCAAGAGTGGATTTGGGGTCCCATCCGCGAACCAGATAAAAAGGGGTATCGCCTCGGATTCGGTCTTGGGCTGTGTTAACTGCGAACGTAAGCCGCTCTGCGTACTCGTCCCAATCTCGCTGGTCGAGATCCTGAACGTACATCTTGAGCGCTCTCGTAATCGTCTGAACCATGCGTTCCGCAGATCCGTTAGCTTGAGGTCGGTATGCCATCGTGGCTCTCTGTCTCTGCCCCAAGATTTTGATAAACGCACGAAAGAAATCTGACATAAAACCTGGTTTACGATCACGCCGGATCATCTCACGGGCACCAAATCTGCGAAAGACACACTCCTCATACGATTCGGCGATGGTCTGGGCCGTTTTGGACGCACTTGCCTTTGTGATCACATATCCCGTGAACATACCCACCAATATCAGCAGCTCGGTGTTGCGCTTGTAGGATTTAGGTAGTGAAGGGATATGATCCATGGCTATGATCTGGAACGGGTTGGTCCCTTGGACGTTCCCTGGCGATTCGCCCGAGATCGTTGGCATACCTTTGCCCGTCTCGCAATCCATACATTCACCAACATAACGTTGCACACTCTTGCACAGTCCTCTCCAGTGGAACCGATCTCGGATCCGCTGATAAGTCCGACCAATACCTTGATGTCCACCCTCCAAGCTGGCATGGTAGTGATATAAGATGTCTTGAGGTAGAGCTTCCGGCATCACCAATCGCATCAATCCATCGCGATCTTCATCGGTCCGCTTAGTGGGAGGACAATAGAAGAGTAGATCGTTCAGATCCACCTCGTAGTCGGCAGCAATGAGACTAAAAGATTTGGCCTCTTCTCGACTAAGCTCCGACACATCTCCCATTAGGTATCTCTTCACGTTCGAGATCCACGCCTCCTCATCTTGTGCCTTACGGATCCGATCAATCCGGAGCTCTCTCACATACTCTTCCTGCAAGATCTGGGGTGTGGACGTTGCCCTAGCTCTAGACCGGGTGGTCACAGCTGAGATCTGCGCGATTTGGCCCTCAGATCGCGCCACGATATCCTCTCCCAATCGATTTAGCGTGACGAGATCTCGATAGCCTGATTCCTCCTCAACTTCAATCCCACATTGACTTTGCAATGCCGCACTCGCTAGGCTTGCTGCACTGGCGTTCCAATCTCTCTTGACATATACCAAGTTCTGATCTGGCCATTGTTGGAGCCGATTCAGTACTTTTTGCCTCAGCAGCGTCAATCCCGGTGCCTTGCAGTCGATCTCACCTCGTACCTGCCGGATCACCAGATTTGAATCACCACAGATCACCAATCTCTTCGGATCGGCCTCGACCAGCAGATCCAGACTTAACAGCAGCCCATGGTATTCGGCTTCGTTGACTGTGAGTCCTTCGAGATACGTTGATCGGGCTTTCACCACCGTCCATTCGGGTAATTTCCACAGGATCGCACTGTTAGCGCTTCCCCCACGTTTCACACGTGCGGATCCATCAAAACTCACCACATATAGATCTTCGTCGGGTCGTACCGCCGGGATCGGAGCCTGGATCTGGCGCCTGGGTTCCTTCTTGGGCGTGATCCGAATTAGCACTTCGTCCATCTTAGATCGGGCGTGATGCTTGCTGTGAGAGTTCCCAGGATCTCGTCTTCTCCCTTTAAACACTTCACGATCTCCAATGTCCATGGCGAGAGCAGAGCGGCCCACTGACCCAGGCGTCCTTGGAGGCCCGCTGATTTGAAAAGCCAGGCCAACGTAGAGTGCCGAGTCAGGATCCTGATAGGTCGTCCCACAAGCAAATTATAGTTTAGATCCAAGACTCGCAGAAGGGCGAGGATCTCTTTCTCCACCACACCATAATCGAGCCCGTTAGATTTGAGCGTTCGACTAACGAACGTGACGGGATGATAGATCTTATCATGTTTCTGCATCAGAGCTGCTGAAACAGCCCAATCACTCGCGTAAACAACTACCGTTGTTTGGCGATCCGGATCGAAGTGGCGAAGGATCGGGGTAGTCGCGATCTTGTTTGTCAGCTCAATAAACGCTCGGTGGGCTCGGATCCATCGGGAATCGATACCCTCGAGGGGCTCTTCGCTCAGATCAGACGAGTCCAAGTCCGGACCCTTATGATCTGGATCCCGATTCAGCTTCACTTCTTCCGGATCCAAGGTCTCCGACGTCAGGACTTGCTCGATCTTGGTCCGCACGTCCGATTTGGCCGTCGCAGCAAAATCCACCTCCCGTAGTTCATAGAGTACAGCAGCAAAGATTGAGTAATCCTCGATGAATCGATTGTTATAATTCAATCTACCGAGAAATGACTGCATGGCTCGGAGCGATCCCGGGAAAGCTAGATCTGTCAACGCTGCTAAATCCAGCTCATCCTTCGACACCCGATGACCTAGATAGTCCACCTTGCGCATTCCCCAATAACATTTTACCACATTGATCGAGAGGTTCCACTTGTTGCACGCCTCAAGTAGAGCTTTCACTCGTTCGCACAGCTGATCCCACGAATCCGCTGGGATTAGGATATCGTCAATGTAGGATCTCCACCCGATCTTGGGATCCGGGTAAACCCATATTGTGCATTATCGACCAGACGTTGATAGATCTGGGGTGCATTCTTCAATCCGAAGGGCATCCGATTTCACTCAAAGAGCCCAAACGGGGTGATGAAAGCCGAGACCGTACGAGCCCGATCCGTCATAGTCACCACCCAGAATCCACTTGCCATGTCCAACAAACAATACCATGGTACTTTGTCGAGATCTTCCAACAGGTCGTTAATCAGGGGCATGGGGTAGATCATTAGCCTGGGCAGGCTATTAACCAGCCGGTAATCAATATACCATCGGATATCCACTCCATTCTTCTTGACGATGATCACGATCGATGATGCCCACGGCGACGTCGAGAAGTTGATGATCTTGGCTCCCAACAGTCCTTTTATCAGATCTGACAGTTTTTCACGAAATTGGGGTGCCACCTTTCGCACCTTCTGGGCGATCGGCTTCGCGCCGCCGACATCGATATCGCACCTGACCCCACGCGCCGCAGGCGGCAGCGCGTTGCCCTTGACAATTAGCAGCTGTCGGCTATTCCAGATCTCCTGGCGTAATTTTTCCACTTCCGCAGGATGATTTGCGCAGGGATCTCGCTGAATATCCTTCGATCTTCACTTCTTCAGTTGTTAATGGCACGTCAGGGATTACGGCCATGTCATCTCCGATATCTTCCGGATACGGATCACCACCTTCATGATAGCAGATCTGCTCATCCTCCATCTCCTCCAACTTCTCTGTTCGATCTTGATCTCGATCGGCGGTGGCCGGCGGCATACCAGGATCGGGAGCCAGATCTGCCTTTCGTCTTTTCACGACGTCCGATGGCTATAGTCGCAGGAGTGGCGTATCCTCCGATGCCGGATGCTTCGCCTCCTCAGGGCATTCACATCCAGTGGCGGATCCGGATCCGACGGTGACGTTTGTTGTGGAGGTTATTCCGCCGCAGGAAGTGGATTGGGGTCTGACTTCAGCTCACCCGATTTGACCCGGGTGGCACTGATACCTGCTCGCATTCCTCCTCCTCCTTCGATATTTCAGGATCTGAGACATCCAAAGCCAGATCTCCGGCTGACGTCTCTTGCTTCACCAGCGTCACCATCTCCGGAGATGACCTGGGCACCCTGGCTGACGTAGTCCCCGGATCCGACAGCAAACCTCCTGCATCTTCGCGGTAATTCTCCGCGATTCGAGATCCGGACTCTACCGACTCCAGATCCAGACCGGGGTCGTCGTGATCACCCTTTGGCAGATGAGATCCAGTCTTTACGACCTTGATCGGAGTCTGCCGGTCCCTCCTTAGTATCATACCCGGCGTGGGATACACCGGTTTTTCCACTAGGGGTCCGATCGGCTCTTCTGGCAACTCGCTTGACGTCTCGAATTTGATCTCGGTAGTCGCCTCGTAGACCAGAATATGCCACACTCGATAGCGACGAGATTCAATCGTCACATATCCGGCGCGCCTCGGTACCCCGTCCGCTTACAGCCAGCGACCGATTTCCTGATAATGATCTAGCAGCAACCTCCGATCACTTATGTTCGTGATCTGCAGATACTGGGATCGGCCAGGCCCTTGGACCACCGTAGGCACCCACGTCTCGCTTCGTGTGACCCGCAGCTTCTCGCGATCTGTCCACTTCAGACGCTCAGGCAACTCCCACACTTCCCCAGACTCGATCCAAGTCGTTTGATCTGCCCTCACGATCCTCTTCTTGGTACCGTACAAGGGCCGACGTCCACTAAGCTGGATCCGCATGTCGTCAGAGAAACACATAGTCCCGTCGGCCAGATCCAGCCTCAGCCCGGCAGGTACCATGAAGTCCATGCCTAGGATCGCGTCTTAACCAGCTAGATCCCCGACCCAGATCTCAAACCAATACACTAGGCACCCTGCCAGCGTGATCTTGATCTGAGTCCTTCCACTCGTTCTGTACACACCTTCCCCGATACCAACACAGTCTTGGATCTGGCTTCGGTCGATCTGGCACCCCACCTTACGAGCAACGGTGGTGTCCAGTATAGACACTTCGGCGCCACTATCCAGAAGCATGATCACCTTCTCACTGTCGATCTTGCCTCCTACCTTGGCCTGTCGAAACATTTTTCCCGGAGCGTGATACTTCAAATATCCACGGGACTCCCCAGGCAAAAGATCCGTAGATTCGACCTCAGATCCGCGGACTTCTGCGATTCGGCGGATCTTGTGAGGATCTCACCTTCAGTGGGTGTAAACCATCGATCTTGATCCTGCTGCTTCCAAAATCCCCTGGTCTCACCGAGATGTAGATCCAAGGTCGATGAGACTTCGGATCTAGCATATTCATGGATTCGATTGAGACTTGAGATCTTGACAACAGACATCCCGTGCATATCACGTGTATTATCGACTTGATCTCGTATCATGCTACCTTGATCTAGCGACATCTTGCTCACAAATGCATAAATGCAGTACCTAGAACGCTCGGCTCGTACCGGATTCCAACCCGGCGAGCGTCCTAGTTTAACATCTTCTCCGCTTCCTCTGGTATCAGTCCTCCATGCTTGGCTGGATTGAACCACTGGCGGATCTGATTGTAGAATTCCTCCATTGGACATTTACCAGCGTCATGGATCTCGCCGCTCCCGCGGCACTCGTAGCAGCAGTGATCGCCTGGATGTCCTCTCCGGCCGCACTTCTCGCAGATCAGATGTTTCCAACATCCCGCGTCCGTATGCTTCCTCGAACCACATTGTTGACAGCGGATCTGCCCTGTTCCATCTCCTTGATCCCGAGATCCGTAAACTCCGCGGTCTCCAGAAATCAGATCAGGGTTCTTTGAGCTGCCTCATGCCTTAATCACACGATCTTCGGGGTCGGCTATGCAAATCCGGCGGTAATCTTCAATGTCGGAGTTGGATCCTTCAGAATCAGACTCGGATCCTGAGTCGGGCGCTTGAATCTTGTGCACTCGTCTCGCTGGGTCTGTGGGTACTGGAGCCTTTTGCCGATACTTGCCAGATCCACCTGCTGCCTTCTTCTGACGATGCTTGGCGCGATCCAGCGCACGTAGCACTTCTTCGAGCTCGTCCGCATCCGGTAGTCGTAACAGTGTCAGCCGATTGGCAAGATCCGAGTCTCCCAATATCTCAATAAAATGATCCACATGTTCCCGCAGTACTTTCAATCCTCCATCCTTGATCTTCAACTTTGCACGCAGACTGGCCACGTAGAGACGACGAAGATATTCCAGTGGCGATTCGTCCGATCGTCGGCGGGCATGGTAGTATTGACTCGCGACAGATACTTCCAACCCACAATACTGGATCTGGAAACATCGCAGCATATCCGGCCACTTGTTCCTGGTAGATCTTCTGAGTTGTCAATACCGGTTTCTTGCAGGTCCTGCCTGCAGATCTGCAAAGGTCAGGAATTTCTCTGCGTCGGAAGTTTGATCTCGCATGAGTGCAGATTTGACCTTGCTAATCCATGCTCGCGCTCGATCTTCATCTTGATCCTTGCCAGTAAACTCCTTCAGGCCCGAGATCACGGAGATCTGGACTTGCTGAATTATAGTCGATCCATCAGTTCCGGCTATCGCGGTGGAAACAGCTGCAGGAGCTGGTGATGGAAAATTCAGATCGTCTGGGTCGTACTCGTCGTGAGAACTGTCTCCTCCCACTGATTCCATCTCCACGTCGCGTGATCCGGCATTGATCGGCGCTGATGTCGTTGCTGGTGTAGCTATCATGCCTTGTTCTGCAAGCAATCGGCCCATTGCGGCTTGAGAATAGCGCTGCACCGATCCGGTTGACTCGTTCGACGTTGTAGTCGCAGTCGGCTGGTCTGGCATTGTCGACACCTCCTTTGCACCGTTCGCACGGGATCTGCTAGCAGATCTTTGGGCGGATCTGGCTTGTACTTGGTTAGATCTAGTCAGATCAGAATTCGGCGGTATTGGCCGCTGCCTTTGGGCCTTGGCCCGCGTCTTTAGCATCGACGCGCCCGACGGTCCCAAGCTCATACGCCGTAGCTCCGACGAGGAGTCGCTTCCGTCTTCCGCAACCGAAGCGTAGTTGGACGCCGCGGTCTGGCTGATCTGGGGTGAAGCCATCGGATCTTGGACCCTCTGGGCTTCGCCGGCGATGATCTTGACTCGAGCGAAGAGATCCTGAACTGCTGCCTGGATCACATTCAGATCCAGCTCGAAGACTGCTTCGGCGTCGAATGCTTCCACCGCAATACCTGCATCCTTGAGCAGACGTAGCAGATCCGTCACCGCCGTGAGCTTGTTCGTCGTCCCTACCGGAGCCAACACCGACGTCTTCGGATCCTCGTTCTGTTCGAGCTCCAAGATCTTCATGACGGGATCTCGGTGCAGGAACTCACGGAGTGCCTTGAGCCGGTATACAAACTCCAGATCTCGAGTGGTCCAAGTCGATTTCGATCCGAATCGGTCTTCTTCCTCGGATCCTGGAGCTTTCATCTTCGCCCGCGTAGTCTTCGTCTTCTTCTTCGTTTCTTTCGGATCTTCGACTAGCGGACTTGATCTCAGGTACGGTGTTGACTTAACAGGTGAATAAAATGAATACCGTTTTGCCTTCACTTTCCCTTCGTTGTTTGTTAGCGAATCTTGACTTGCGTCAAGGTCCGCAGGAGTCCCCGAGGGGACTTGGGGAGGATAGAGAGGTTTCTCTTCTAGATCCGGATCCGGATCTGTACCGCTTTGTCGACAGAGTCCCTCCCAGCACTCTGTTGATCCGCGGATCTTGCTTCATTCAGCGGCGTCGACGTCGATCCGACGTCTGTCAACGCTTGATTCCCCGGTACAATCTCACTTGAACATCTTGGGACTCACGGTGAAATCCCGAGTCACCAGAAGATCCGGACACGCGCACCATTGCGGTGTAGCGGGGTCAGCAAAATCTGCGAGATTGCTGGATCCGACTTCCCACCAGTACCCAGACACCGACTAACGGAGGGGGTCCCCCGATGATCCGTGATCTGCCGAACTTTTCTCACCTTGTGTACCCGTCGGTAGGGCGGGATCTTGCTCCTCTGGTAACTGCAGAGGTGTTCAAGGGGAAGAAGCTTGAATGTCTTGGCGAGATGTGGGGATTTGGTGGAGTAGTAGTGGAAGATCTTCACTCTACGCCCGATGTAGGGTCCAGATCACAAGCGAGTCCTTCGAGCTTGTAAGATCTGGCGGTCTTGATCTGAGATCTGACCGTAGGGCTGCCTTGCGGATGTGTTCCCTTGCCTTTAAGTTCCTTTTCGTCGTACTTGCCGCTTCCTATACCGGGATCTTCAGAGTTGAGAGGCGATAGGTATACCCAGCCAAGTAGTAAATCTGGTTAACCTTAGATCTGCACTTGTAGGATAAGTTCACTAGGTGGCATGGTCTGGTCAATATATTATCCAGGTAACACAACCAACGCTAGATCTAATATATCCAACCTTCTGTTAACCCGTACGGCCAAAGTAATCCGGTTTCTTGGGAGCAAGAAGGCACTTGTGAAGTACAATGCAAATTCGTATCTGATTTAAAGGTTAAGCTTATACCAGCCTGGATCTATATCTCCTCTTTTCTTTTATTTGTCAAATCGTTTGCCAGGCCTGGCTACTTGTCCTTTCTCTCCTTGGTACATCTCCCCAGCAGTATCGGGACCTGACTTCCCCAGATCCGTGGCGCAATCATCATATCGTGGCCAGCCATAGATACACCTCCAATCAGGAATACCTCGGATCAGGAATTTTTCTGGATCTTGGTTTCGGGTCCTGGACTTATATCGCCCAGATATTCATCTTACTCACTCGGATCTCGGGTCTCACGATATCCAGATCTAGCCCCTTGCGGTCTTCCACTTGGGTCCTAGTCAGCTTCGCCGCTTCCCGTCCAAATTTGTATGACTTCTGCCCCGATACGTCATCTCCGGATGCAGATCTTCATACTCGGATCGGCCGGGTCATTGATCCGGAATAATGGCAAACTGTCGCTTCCCATCTTCTCATTCTTCGAAAAGTGCTACATCACAATGCCGTCCACGCCTCAACAGGCTTCACTCCGTTCTATGTGAACGGATTAGTGAACCCTCGTGTCCCACTAACATTGCCGCGTGGTGGTTCAGGGCTTGATGGGGGAGGGATAGCCGAGCGGCTTGCTGATATCAGCCCTGTGGCGGTTGGCAAGCAAGTCGATGACTTTGTCTCTTTGAGACTGAGCGTCATACGAAGGGTGCGCGACGCTATGGCTGAGAGCCAGAACCTGCAGAAGGAGAATGCTGATGCCAAGGGCAGAAGCAATGCAGAGCGGCTCGAGGTCGGTGGCCTAATTTTACGAAACGCAAAGTAAAAAACCTACCTACGCATGCAGTGGCTGCAGTCTTCAAGACGAACCTGAGACCACGGTTCATTGGACCGTTCAAGGTTGTGGCCAGGAAGGGCCTAGCGTACACGCTAAACCTTCCCAAGAAGATGCGCACCCTCCCGGTGTCTTACGTTGGCTTGCACAAGCCGGTCCAGGACCCTGTTCGTGTGAACGCCGCGTCACTGGCGCCGAATCGACATGGAGCGGCTAGGCCGCGTGCGGCTGCGAGGCAGCAGGTGGTACAACCACGAAAGGCTGGGCGACAGCAAGTGGTGGAACCACGGGGCGGTAGACAACAGCAAGTGGCGGAGCCACAGATCGTGGATCGAAATGCTCGGGACGGAGGAGCAAATCAAGCTGAAGACACACCTGAGCTACTTGATGTTCAAGGTCCGAGATCTGGTTGTGAATCAACTGAGGTGACTGCAACCAGTCCACGCAGTGGATCATCTCTTCGAGAAATACCGCTTGGTGGTGAGCGTGGACGTTCGCGCCACGAACGCATGCGCCGTGTTGACGCTGATGTCGTTCCGGCGAGTGCTGACTCGCGGCGCGAGAATCAAGCTGAGGCAAGACCTACTCCAGCTCCGCTCGATGTGCACGTCGAGCCCCACTATCATGTGGAACGCCTTGTGGCGCGGCGTCGTCGCCGGGGTCGTACCCAGTACTTGGTGAAGTGGAGAGGTTATCCACACTCACAGAACTCATGGGAGTTCGAAATACCCTCCGTGAGGACTGCCCTGACGTCGTTGACGCCTATGACCTGGCACATCCCCTGTCACAGCGTCACAAGGGTACGCGACTGCGTCGCCAAGCGCCAAGCGCTTCCCGCCCGTAGTGCGGGGTGTCTATAGGTCGGTAGCTGAACTCGGGCCCTGACCAGTGGCTGGAGCAGCCAGCTCAAGTATGAGCATCGGTGCTCACAGCGGGAGCAGGAGGCAGGTGTGCCTCGTAGTGTTTGGGACGTAGTCCCGAAGGAAGCAGACGCTTCGTGTTGTGTCGGACGAGGTCCAAACACAAGCGTCCTGTTTGACGCGTATTGGTTTCGGAGAAACTTGCTCGAGGAGCATTATCCAAGTTTGGAATTGCGCTGTTACAATGAAGGTGTATTGTGTCCCGGACGAGATCGAACCATCGACCTTTGGCTTTCAAAGCCA
Organism: Phytophthora tentaculata; assembly: GCA_033557915.1. Classification (NCBI taxonomy): domain Eukaryota; phylum Oomycota; class Peronosporomycetes; order Peronosporales; family Peronosporaceae; genus Phytophthora; species Phytophthora tentaculata. Next base: position 4,551,806 of record JAUCEA010000020.1, on the reverse strand, counting down.
ATGCTCTACCATTGAGCTACGAGAGCAATGCCCGTAAGCTTGTCCGTGTACGGAGTGTTGCTCATGGTATGAGAGGGCTGTGCCCGGGTGGGATGGAACCACCGACCTCTCGCTTGTGAAGCGATTGCTCGACCACTGAGCCATTTGGGTAATACCCGCGACTTGGACATGTCAAGAGCCCCGTACTCATCAGTTCGGCGGCTCATGGAGCGTGCGTTGTGTCGGAGGCGGTGCTCGAGGACACAGAAATATGTGTGGCGGCTTTTGGAGCAGGTGCGGCGTGCGCGTGATGGTATGAGACCTCGAGGGAGCTTGAGGCACGATGCGCTGATGGTGTTGGGCCGTGGGCTGCAGGTGAGGTGTTTGGGCATCAGAGATGCAAAGGTGTTCGTAAGCTCGGGGAGCTGGATAATGCAGGATCGAGGTGCAGTGACCTCCGATGTCTTGGCAAGACGTGGCCTCGCTGACGGAAGTTTCGAGAACGGGTAAGTTCTCATCTTAGTGGGGGAGAGTGTAACGGGGTTACACGGTGTGGTGCACACCTGGGTACGGAGTACCCGGAAAGCTAACAGACTCTCAGTACATGATGTGTAGAATTAACGGTGATCTCAGTACATAGGCTGAGGGCCACAGATTATGCATTTAATTAGGTTTAGGCATTATAGATAGCGGCTTGGCCGCAATAAAGATAAACAAAAACACTTCGGATTTTGGAAGCAAAGAGTTATTTCGAGTTCATAACGCTTGAGCCTGGTATTAGGGCTGTGTTAAAGTTCCTTCTGATAAGGAACTTTGTATTACGGACTTTTTGAGTCGAACGTCTTCCTCTAACGCTAAAGCTGCGGCAGCCCCGCTGCATTGTGGGTTGTCATGTTGCGTGAGGTGGCCCACAGCGTCACATACGGCGACAAGGAGCCGGTGCGCGACGAGAAGGCGGTGCTGTCGAGTTCAGAGCTACTAGGGTCAAGCTGTGGAGATGGATGTGAGTTGCCATGTTGCTTCGGGGGCCCACAGCATCACGTACGACGTGAAGGAGCTCGTTTATGACGAGAAAGTGGTGCTGGTGAGTACGGACCTGCGAGGGCCAGGTTGTGGAAATGATATGTCCGTGGGTCCCCATGTTGCTTTGGGTGGACCACACCTTCACGGACGTTGTGCAGGATATGGCGCAAGACATGGAATACGAGCCGACGTTTCGGCCGCTCCGTTGACCAACGATCGGCACGACAGCCACGGTTGGAAATCGCGTACGGCGTGATGAAGCAGGCTCTGGACAAGAAGGCAGTGCTGCTGGGTACGGAGTCGCAAAGTACTTGCTCTGGAGGTGGCGCTGGGTCGCCGTGTGGCGTGTGGCGACGTGCGCCGTCACGTACGTCATGAAAGAGATGCGCGACGACAATAAGGTGGTGGTGGGCAGCTTGAATACATAGGGTTCTCCCTGTGGAGTTGGCCAATGGTCGCCGTGTTGCGTGTGACGATGTACACCGCCACGTACGACGTGAAGGAGCTGGCGCACGACGAGAAGGCGGTGCGTTCGAGTACGGAGCCGCTACGTTCTGGTTGTGGAGATAGCCGTGGGTTGCCATGTTGTGTGAAGTGTTCCACTGCGCCCCGGACGTTGTGCAGGAGATGGCGCAAGATATGAAGTACTAGCTTACGTTCTAGCCGCTCCGTTGACCGACGATCGGCTCCCTGGTACTAGCGGCTTCGTACTCGCCAGCACCACCTTCTCGTTATAAACGAGCTCCTTCACATCGTACGTGATGCTGCGGGCCCCCGAAGCAACATGGCAACTCACAACCATCTCCACAGCCTGACCCTAGTAGCTCTGAACTCGACAGCACCGCCTTCACGTCGCGCGCCAGCTCCTTCACGTCGTATGTGACGCTGTGGGCCACCTCACGCAACATGGCAACCCACGGCTATCTCCACAACCAGAACGTAGCGGCTCCGTACTCGAACGCACCGCCTTCTCGTCGTGCACCAGCTCCTTCACGTTGTACATGACGGTGTACATCGCCACACGCAACACTGCGACTCACGGCCACCTTACGTTACGACTCCGTACGTAACAGCACTTCCTTCTTGTCCGGGGCCGGCTCCATCACGCCGTACGCGACTTCCTGCTGAGGCTGTCAAGCTCTTCAGCAGATACGCTCGGTGGAGTATCATATCGAGTTGCATCTAGCGTTGTTTGATGCACGCAGTTGGATGTATTGGATGCAATCCCTCCCTAAGACGATCAAATGGTGCTGGGCACCCACGCAGGTTATATCTGTAATTTTAAGTACAACTGAGTAAAATTCCGAAATCACCTCAGACGTCTTCGATATCCCGGTTCGTCTGTGTCTCTCTAAGTTGCTGGCTCTGGTTGGCCTCTAACGTACATGTTGGCGTAGACGCAGGAGGGAAAGATGCCTGGTGGGTGTTCATATTCACCGAGTACTTCGCAGTAGTTGAGGGAACTCGGCACTTGAAGTACAATATGTAAGAGCTTCAAGTGCCGAAAGATGGCCGACCACTGGAGGAGTTGTTAGACGGTATCTTTCCCGATTGGGGTGATGCTGATGGCGAGTACATGTCCTTGGAGTTGTGGGGAAACGTGGGCTTCCATCTTCTAAGCTTACATTTTCATGGGCCACCTCGTTGGGTGCATTTTGTAGTAGGTACTATAATCGAAATTTATTTTATTTATGGGGTCCATCCTTTGATGCAATGCATAAGATGCATTTCACCGTGCATCCAACTGCGTGCATCAAACAACGCTAGTTGCATCCGATTTGGCTGGATCTGGCTGAAATTTTGAAATCGAAGCTGTGCGACTTGAGCAAAGTAGTCCAGGAACTTCGTAATGCCCATAACTCCGATGTAAAGGGGCTTGGTGACGTGGTGAAGCAGCTTCGCATAAGCTTGTTGAATGCAAAGCTAAAATGTGTGACGCGAAGGTAGATGAAAGCGATTTGTGTCATCAAACGAGTTCGAATGAAATTGTACTGTTACAAGCGACGACCGCAAAGACTTCTAATTACGTGAAATGGGTATGACAACGGTATCTGGGTCAATTCTCCGGGTACTTACGGTTGTGAAATGCCGAGCGAGTATCGTTTTCAAGACCTCTGAGCTTCTAATAAACCGGAAGTCCGTGGAAACAGAAATCCGTCGCTATGGTCAGAATGTCTCCACCACTGTGGCCCTGTCGAGCATCATCGAATTAAAAAAACAAAACGATAAGATTGACGTCAAGTGCTTCGCCGACCTCGTTGGCACCAGTTTCCTGATACTCATTCTAGCAGGGCTCTAGTGCACTACCCTGGAAGTACGTCGTAAAAGGTGAATAGGCTGAATAGATTCACTACTGAGTTGGCACTTGTGACTGCGCAACGTTAGTGTTCTCGAAAAAGAAAAAAACTAGGAGTATTTCAAAATGTACTTTAGGCAAGGAAGGACTTCAGGAAGTAGCATTTATGGCTTGTTGAGTCAAAACAACCCATAAATGCTACATCCTTGACCTCGAGAAGATTTTACGATTAAAATAGATTCCAAGATTTCTGTCAAAGGTACTCCGACTGAAAACTGTCGAGCTCTCGACGTTGAGACTGGTGAACGCGAACTGGTCCTGACCCCACATGGAGGTTTTGTTAGTAAGGACTCCTAACCTAATCAGACTCTTCACTAAGGCCCTGATTTTCGCCGTCGGTGTCTGGTTCTATACATCCCAAACTGTGGACAGTTTTGAATAAATTGCAAAACGGGAAATATTTTTTGTTGTTGAATGAGCGTGAAGAACACGGCCTGAACGAACTTGCATCGTGTAGAACTCGGTAAACTGGTTTATCAGGTTCGAACGATTCAAGTGCCCGTTTAAGAACTCGGTATATCGGTTTACCTGATTCTATGGCCAATTTTGTAATATATAGTGAACCAGTTCATGAACAGTTACAGTCTTGGTTCGTTTTCTCGAAGCGTCATTGGCCACAACTCCTTCTTTTGATTAAGCCGCATCGGCATTTGTGCTCATGGGTGAGCCTTTGAATGACATATTACATGTACTACTGTTGTATCAGTGGCCAAGACAAGACACCACCAGTGGCCTCCGTCGCCGCATCGATAGCACGGGCAGTGGACGCTTGTTCGCTTGGGTTCGAAACAGAGACAAGAACGCATCGTCAACACACGGAAGTGCTCCGTGGTTGTGCTTCGTAGTTCGTATGATGAACGCGCTCTCATAAATCCGCGCCCTGCCTCAGGTCGAATCAGAGAATCTCTTTTAGCGAATCATAGCTCGAGAAAACGAACCTGCCTCTCGCTTAAGTTCTGGTTCACTTTGGTTCGTTCCAACTAAGTTAATCGCAAGTGAACCAATAAAACCTTAGAACCACGGTTCTGGGGATTTTCAGGTTCGCTGTTTTTTCGTGAACGGCGGTTCAGGTTCGGTTCGTTCAGGCGTGAAGAACTTGATGCTACAGTACCAGGTATTAATATTTTCATACCAGCTGTTAATAATACCAACTATTAATAATTAAAATAGTACTGTAGTATATGAATTAATATGAGCAAAGCAAGCTATTAATACTAAGTCAACCTCAAGGTGATCCGCAAACCCGCAAAACCCGCAAAACCCGCAAAACCCGCAATTCTTTCTAGTAGAAAGAATAAGTAGAAAGTTTCTACTAACCACTTTCAGTTTAGCATTTATACTGGAATACCTCAGAATGAGGGCTGGACAGCCCCCAACGGATTAATGTCACGGTACTTGTGTGAGCGTAACCTCAGTCAACATTCGTACTACATTCAGCGCATTCAATACAGTACGTCAGTCACTGATGGTCAGTGCAGTACAGTAAGAAAGTAGAGTGAGTCAGTACAGTAGGTAAGTACAGTGAGTCAGTACAGTAAGCAAGTACAGTAAGTCAGTACAGTGTCCCAGTACAGTACATGTATACCAGTGCAGAGGCAGGATCCACGTACTGACGGTGGTCATTCGCGACAAAGAGTTAAAAAACAGCGGACACGCTCAAGAGCATGGATATGACGATGAGCTTGCAATATATTGATATTGAGCAGACGCCTTCCAGCTGTAACGGAAATCCTGCAGCTGTTTGGAGCTGCATGCATGACTGCATTTTACAGTGAGTCAGTACAGTTAGCCAGTGCCAATAAGTCAGCAGTAAAATAAGCCTCTACGGAAGGCCAGTACAGGATACCAGTTACAGTTTGACAGTGCACGCACTTTCAATATCTTTCCATAACCTCACGATCGTGGGATTTGAGCACACCAGCAAGTGGAGTGCTGATCATATACTCCAGACCTCAGGAGCAATTACGGTCTTAGCTGTTGCGTGCAAGTTTGGGCAATTTATTGAAAAACCGTACAAATCACAAAGATATTAATAATACTTCGAAGTACTACAGTAATAAAAAACTTGTACTGTATTCCCAGGGTAAGTCACAGACGATCTAGTTCATTCCGAAGCCATCATCGAATCACACACGTAGAGCTAACCTCTACCTGGTACTAATACGATCTTATTGCCGCATCTACAGCGATCCAGACGTGGCGTCACCGTGCGTGTACGACGGACTCGTAACCTTGCCACCTTCCGCAATGAGGTACTCTGGACGCTGTGGCTTGCCATCGAAGAAACGTTCCAGGATCTCCTTGGTGCCAGCAGCGTAGCGAGCCTGCGCGTCCAGCGTCGTGCCCGAGTAGTGCGGCGTCATGGCGTGACGCGGCATCGAGCGCCACGGGTGGTCAGCCGGAGCAGGCTGCGGGAACCACACATCGCCAGCATAGCCCTGGATGTGGCCGCTCTTCACAGCCGTAACCAGTGCATCCTTGTCCACAATCTTGCCACGAGCCGTGTTAACAATGTACGCGCCCTTCTTCATCTTACTCAGCAGCTCAGCGTCGAAGAGGTTCTCGGTCTCTGGGTGCAGCGGACAGTTAATAGAGACTACATCGCACTCCTTAACCATGCTCTCGACGGTGGGGTGGAATTTAACGTTAAGTTCCTTCTCCACATCAGCAGGTAAGCGCACCTTATCGGTGTAGTGCAACTTAACGTCGAATGGGTGAAGACGACGCAGCACACGCAGGCCAATGCGGCCCGCAGCGACGACTCCAATGTGTTTGTTCTCAAGGTCGTACGCGTTGTTCGCAATGGCTGCGATGTCCCATTTCCCGTCGATCACCTGCTTGTAGGCCGGCATGTAGTTGCGTACAAGCGAGAGGATCATCATGACGACGTGCTCGGCCACACTCACAACGTTGGAGCCCGTCACTTCGGCCACCGTAATGCTACGGTCACATGCCGCTGCCAGGTCTACGTGGTCGGAGCCGATACCGGCGGTGATTGCTAGCTTGAGCTTCGGAGCCTTAGCGATACGCTCGCGCGTGATGTATGCCGGCCAGAAGGGCTGCGAGATGACCACGTCGGCATTGTGCAAGTGCTTAGCGAACTCGGACTGGTCTCCGTCCTTGTCGGACGTGACGATGTACTCGTGGCCGCGGTCCTCGAGGAACTTACGCAGACCCAGTTCATTCTCGACGCAGCCCAAGATGTTGGGGTTCTTTTTGCCGCTCTCCCCGCCCTCGTAGAGTGCGCACACGACTTTCATTTGCTTGGGGGCACTGGCGGTGAAGCTGCGCGTGGTCATGGCGGAGGCCAAGCGCGTGGTGAGCTTCGAGGAGGTGAGCATGGTTGGAAGGAGGGAAGAGCTTGCGACGTGAGGACGAGGACGCTAATCGCAGAATGGCTCGACTGGCGAGGCTGTTAAAATGCAGGAGAACCGAGTGGCCGAGGTCCTAGTGCTCGGACGACATCATCGCAGACGGTAGACAAGGCTACAGCAGTTGACACCGGCACGAAAAGCACGGGGACCTTATTGAGAATGTCCAAGTTGAAGTGAGCACCAAGCTTGCCAGTGATTTGCAAGATCGCTGGACCAATCAGAGCAAGGCGCGCGTAAGCGATTACCATGCCTACCGACATCTACCGCCAGTCAGTGGTAGCCACTGGCTGAGCCAGCCCCCCCCCCCCCCCAGCTACATGTATAAGGCGGCGCACGTGCGACGGCAATTGTCCTCAGTGCAGTGGTTGTCTTCATCCATTATTGACAGCCATCACTCTCGATTTGGCTACTTAGAGCAGCGAGCTGTTGTAGTTTGCTCGCTGTATGCCATTCGGAGGCTAAGTATTTTGAAGACTTCGTTCAAAGCTTGAAGCCATGAAACCCGGTCACCAAGCGTCCAAAACTGGCGGCAATGGCAAATTGCAATTGGCAATTGGCTCGACTCTGCTTTGCTGCTCAGCACTTCAGCGGTGTCGATCGGAGCAGTTCTCCACAAGCTTCAAGCACTTGATTGGAGGAGCAGATTGAAGCTTTCCACCCATCACTCCTTTATCGCATAATCCGATTACATCTTGACCGCCACTTCACCGCCATGTACCGACAGTCGGTACACACCAAGCAGCCAACCTTTGACGCAAAGGCAAGTTAAAGTTATGCACAAGCGCCCCAAGTGCTCCACGGATTTAAAGCTGTTTGTGATGAATATCGCCGCACAAGAAAGTGACAAGTCGGCCACATCCAGCTCCGAGCCGATGTCTCCCACGTCTGACTCGGTCACGCACGCAGCGACGCGATGGCTGGAGGCGATGGACGAGGTTGACACGTCGGCCGACGAGATCCATGCAACAGTCGTTGCACCTCGAATGAAGAAGGATCTGCATCGTGCAAGCAGTGGAGGGGTAGCAAATACTGGCAGGCCGACACAGGATCGCTGGCAGTCGCGCTACAAGCGCGACTACCAGGAGAGCGATGTTGCTCCGAATAAGCGAGCGCGCAAGCACCGCAAGTCCACAATTGATACACGAAAGGTACAAGCGTATACCAAGCAAATTCATGCGATAGCAAGTTAAAATTGTGGCATTCTGTTTATATGGTGAGCAGGAGGAGATTGCAAACCTATTGAAGGAGCTGGCCGGACTGCATACTCGAATGGAGCAGCTGAACGCCCGTGCAATCCAACCTTGCTCTGAGGATGAGACGATGAGTGAGGCTGCTGTCGCTAACAGAGTGCTCCGCCGTGCTATTCAGAAGCAGCAGCTAGACGTGACTCAATTCCATGCGCTCATGTCGGAGTACTCGTTATTTGTAAGTGCACAAAACCCCGAACAGCGTCGATGTTGAGTTGCTTATCTTCTCTCTGGTATGTTTGCAGAGTACTCGAGTGGGTAGCCCAAAAAAAAAAATACACCTTTTACAGGATAGCGAGTCTCGCCTTGCTACTCTAACAGCCGCGACGGCACGTGCTCTGGAACTTGGTGCTCGATTCCTTAAAGATCGATGTCCACGAATAAACCTTTATAAGTCTATGAGAGAATACCACGGATATGAAGCTCCAAATGGAGATTTCTATGCCACGTACTTCTCCACTTACCAGCTCGAGAACAGCGTGAAGAAAGTTTTCGAAATTCTTCTCGGATACTTTAGCAGCATCGAGATCTGCGTATCGGAGAAGCTTGGCAACGTCACCATTCGCGAGGTCGACGACAATCTAGCACCAGACATCACGCAGAATCGTCTCATTTCAACAACAATCGGTGGCTTACGAATGGAGTCGAACACGATCTACTTCTCACGCTACGAAGAAGGAGGTAGCGAACAAGGTCACGAGCACGGATATGGACTATTTGTCGCCAATTTCATCGACCAAGATGAAAGTAGCTCCTACCATTCGCACGAGCGCATCCGTCGAGACTTTAGTGCCGTATTGGAGCTCACCTCCTACCCGATCCATTGACACACCAACACCTTAAGCTGCGACGATGAGGAAAGGAGAATTGTGGTAGTCACGCGGTGGGTGCACAGCAGAGTGCATCATCCACAATACGAAATCCCTCTCTCGGGCTGGCACGAGACGCAAGAGAACACTGAGCGCTGGGTCCAGACACTGCATCAGACAATGCTGGAGAGGAATTCCACCATGACCTAGGTAATGCTGGTCACTAAAAGCTTTATAAGTATCGAGAAGGTGTCCTTGTTTTCATTAGTAGCTTCATTGTTCTGGATTCTCTTCGCCTGCATCATATTCTGCCGGCGAGTCGACGGTGTTGAATGACGAGAAGATAAAATCGTTTTTATCAATACGGGCTTCATGACAACTTCCCGTACAGCGATAAATGCGTGCTACGTTGCCGATACTGTATCCACTACAGTAGAGGATGAGATTGCAAGCAGTAGAAGTTTTGAACTTTCACGTTCCATTGCTCACGGCTTCGAATTTGGCAGTGTCGCTGTGTTTTTTTAGCTACCTACTGCCCCGGTTGGCGCATCGCGGAGTTAATTCTGCCTTGCATATCCTTCCACCGCTTTGCGTCTCGCGTGATTTTATCAGTCGACTCTCTAGACTTGCCCCACACAAACCAATTCCAGAACTTCTTTCCGTAATGCCCGATTTTCTTGGTAGCAGATCTCTCTTCTTGCTCAAGCTCGTTGTCTTCCTCTGCGACACCCTTCTTGATGGAACGCAAGAGCCGACCACCATTTGAATCTTTGATGGCAGGTGATGCTACTTGTTGAAGCGTAACCTGGTTGGACTCGAATGCGGAGCCGCTGGAGTGTAGAATGGCCGCAACGACCACTGGGAGAATGTAGGCGAGGCGCATGTTTCAGTCGAGTTGGCTTTAGTGTTAGTGGGGAAGGCAGTTGTGAGGTGCTAGGCGAATTGCAGAATGAGATTGAATGAGGTTGAAAACGACCTCGACTTCATTGTTTGGATAGAGCAGCTTATCTCTAAGATAAAGGTAATTTACAGGAATCAATGCTGTAAGTACGTAACACTATCGTATACAGTTAATCAATGCTGTAAGTATGTAACACTATCGTTTACATAAGTGTTAAAATAGACGCACCATCATCGCTCAATCGTTGTTCGTTACCGTTACTAACAGATTTGTGTAGGCGTGCATTTACACCGAACATGTTACTATTATATTTGCTTTTTGCCACGAAGCTCGATAAAGTCGTTCCTTCAGCTTTTAACAGTGTGTCGTTTAAGAGAAAGCTTACTAATATTTATTCGACTTTACTAGCAGCTCTAGGCAAAAGTTTTGTCTCTAAACTGCTACGATTAACAATAGATCAAAGTTTTTAAATCAAAGCAAACTATTATACATGTAGTGGTAAAATCTGACGCCATTACTGTAATGGTCTGCTCTCGTGCATGTACTTCAAGGATTTCCAGGCCTCTTGAGAGTAGGTAGTGGGTCAAGAAAAAGTACAAAATACCTATTCCTACTTTTTCAAAATGCCTACTCACCGACCCTTCAAAAAAATATTTCCTTTGCGCGCACCAACAGAGCGAGTCTGCGGAAGCGGTTCTAGACTACTTGTAACTGAGCTGTCGCGCCGCTAGGAAGCCTGAAATGCTATCGTTCTTAATAAATACCATGTCACTGATGATAAATCCAGACCATCGCCTTGCAGTCGGGGCATCATGATCCCAGAAGCTCAAACACTTTCTGACTTTCCACCTTGCCGTGATGCCGACTCAAACATGCGATGTCGTCAGATTAACCACTTGCGCTTACTCTATTCTCCAATTCGATATCATTGCTGTTGTTGCCAAAAAACGCGACCAGACTATGGCCAAATCGAACTACGATTGTGAATACAATGCGCACAGGGTAAGAAGGTCGTGGACTTCCGAATTTGGGAAATGCCACGCGGCTTTGTTAATAGTGACCAGGTTTTAGCCTTACAGCTCACACAAAATTCTAAACAACAATATCAATGTTGGTATCTACCACCTAGCCCAAAGTTTACGCTGTATGCCAATTTGATCAGGTTGAACGTGTTGTATTTTCTCTCTACAAAATACCGCACTCTTACGCGTCTATATGTGTAGATACAAATCATGCACTAGAAACCACCATCTAAACTAGGCTTCCGCCCAACGCAGCCGTCTCCGACGGAGGCTTGGATAGCTAGCTGAGGTGTATCAAACCATGTTTGGTAAGCACTGGGCTCGCAGTGCAGCAGATCATGAATTTGGAGGAATCCTGCAATATATTATATTCTAAGAAGGCATCGCTCTTAACCTTTATCGTATATTCTCGTAGTTTATTGTGTACGTTATGGGTTCAACGTGTCGGACGCTCAGTGATACGAGGGGCGAACTATAATAGGTCGCTCAAATTCATGCTCTAAACGATAGATACGTGCGTTAATCCGTTGTTCTGATATCTGATTGACTAAAGGTAAGACTTACCATACAGTATCCCCCGGCACTCCTCGTCAAACTACGCGAAACCAGCGTCGGAAACGATTTGAGCGGTGTCAGAAGGACAGCCTCTATCATCTTACTGATGGTTTATCATGGTAAGGGCGCTGTTGGTCAATAGAAACAAAACTACTGGTAGCTTATGTTCATGTGGGTCTACCTAGGACCCACACTGATTTTGAAGTCGATCAAGAGCTCGAATTGGTCAAGTTTTAGCAATCATCAGGGATTGGAATATTTGACTTGATAATTGTAAGGAATCTGAATGCCTAATTTGAATCTGAGACACAATTCTCATTTTGATACCTACTTGAAGGTCGCCCAAAGTACCTACCTAGGCTTGAAAGAGGCAGGTAGGTATTTTTGCCGACTCTCAAGAAATCACTGATTTCTTGACCGTCGATCACGAGAGAATGCGGTGGGGCTGTCCAACGCCTTAAGAGATTCATCGCCGATTTGGTGTTACGCAAAATGTCGGTAAATTGTGATTTTTATATGTAATAGACACCTTTCGGAGCCTTGAATGTTTATGTTAATGCTTCGAAGTTTCGTGCAATTGTGTCAGGATACAGTATGGCCGAAAAAGCTTGAAAGATCGCTGTACCAGTATATGTATCGAAATACATATGTCTGAGTGTGCTCCTATACTGCGGACTCCGCACTCCGCAGTCTAGACATGTACTGTACATAGCTGATATGTTTTTGATGTACAGTAAATTGCCTTAAATAAAGAAATCGTGGTCGATTTACAAATGTCAAGGTAAACAATACATTAGAGGTACATTACCAAGTATGATCTAATCAGCTACACAATATTTTATAGGTTATTCGTTTTGCAGTGTTATTTATTGAGGCACTTTACTGTATTAACCCTTGTTTTTTTTTTAAAGCTCCTGTAAAACAAATCGTGTTCCCGTATCTAGTCAATCGTCTGACAAATCACAGAAAATAACAGATTGATAAACTTTATGAATCATCTATACAGTGCAATACACGTACCGATCCGTTATCTCGCAGATTATATTTTGTGCGCGTACAACGAAAGGACTTGCTAAGACACAATCATTGGTTCAGTCAGTGCATCAGTCGCTGAATCAGTTATCGCAAAAATACATGTACTAGTAGGGAGTTTAAGGTATCTGGTGTAGATTGCATTTTGTAAAACGAACCTACCAATAGGTTTGAAATTGTTTTTTTTTTTATCAAAAAAAGGTTTGTGTCGACAAAACATCAAAACGTTAAGATTGCTTACGTAACTTTCAAAGAGCTGTCACATGTTGGCTGTGTAGTAGAGGTAAAATTGCCAACTGAGTTTATTTGTGATTGGTTTAGATGTTCTTGCCCTAGAGGCCTCATTGTACTTGTCCTTGGACCCCTTGTACTTGTCCTTGGCCTCCTTGCACTGCAACTTCATCGTCAACCACTAGTTCTCCTAAGCTACACAGGTTACGTGGCCTGGCTCAGCCACAGGTAAGCCACTTTGTGGCATCCTTACGAGCTCTTCACCACGCTGATCGACAAATTCCACCGGTCGCGCGCGTCCAGGAGTCGATCCACCTTGTCGCACAGGGCTCAGCGGTGCATCGATGAAGAGCAACGTCTAAGCACAGGCGGCGGCCCAAAGTGCACGTCCGGCTCACCGGCCTGAAAGCATCCCCCATGCCCAACTGGTCATCACTGTCTGGGATCCGAAGAAAGCCATATCCAAGAGCCACTGGTAGACCTACGGCGCGTTCATCAGCTCAGAGGACATACACAGCCATTCGAAGATACCAGAAGTTGTGATGAACGCCGACACCAGATCCGCTCGCTCGGTCATTTCCACCACCCACAACCCGCTCGCTATGTTCAGCGAGCAGTACCAGAGCACCTTGTCCAGGTCTTCGAGCAGGTGTTGATCAACGGCATGGGGTACACCATGAGACGCGGCAGGCTGTTCAAGACGCGATAGCCGCTGCAGAGTCTGATGTCGATGTCCTGATTATCACCACGATCGGCGACGCCCAGGGCGAGTTAGACACCCTGATGATCTTGGCGGAGAGCATACTCTTGACCAAGTCGGACAACTTGCCGCGGAATTGGGGCGCGACCCGGCGCACACCCTGAGCCACCAGCTTGGCGTCCCCGGTATCGATGTCACAGTAGACACCTCGCGCACCTGGCGGCAGAGTGTTCCCCTTTACGATCAGCAGATGCCGCCGGTCCCAGATGATCGTCCTCAGCCCGTTCTTCGTCCTCCGGTGTGCTCCAGCCTTCGTGCTCGATCCGGATGTTCTCGAGCTTCACGTCTTCAATCTTCATCGTCACTTCCAGAAAGATCGCCATCTGAGCGTCCACAGCTATGGCAAACAGTTCGCCCCCTTCACTGACGCAGACTTGGTCATCCTCCAGAGTTTGATCTGAAGTTCAGCCCATCTACGACTGGCTTCGCTTTTGTCGCGCCTTCAATTTCCTCAACTTCGGCTGTTTCCACATCTGGATCCGCTAGATATTCAGACAATCCGTCGATTCCGCCTTCCAGCTCGTCTGTTAGCACGATCTGTGTTTCCTCAAGCAAGTCGGTCACGGTCGCAGCCTCCGTCGTCGTTCGTACTCCGATCTGGCCTCCTGATGTATGTGTTTGCACGGCTTGTACTCCAGAGACTTCTCCGTCGGCGCTCTTGGCTTCCTGAACTTCGAGTACTTTTACGACCTGACTGCTTACAACTGGCCGATCCGGGGTCGTCTCAGGATACCCTTCGGCGGGTCGTACCGCGGGTGGTCAACCATGGGGTCGATTGGTCCCACGCTCTGACCGCTGTCCTCACTTGGCACGTCCGTAGTTGCCCGAAGCCACAAATTCTGCCGCTCAATGTATCGACGTGATCCCACTGTGACGAACCCCTTGTTGACTCGGCACACGATCTCCTGACCAGGGCTACGAAAAATAAATACCCCGTATACGGAAAGTCCAATCAGCCCAATAATCCGTAATACAATATCGTCACGAACAATAATCCCTAATTCCGTATATTCAACATATTGATGGTGTCTATGGTATACATTAATCAAGTCGAGATATAATTTTATAAAATGTTTAATTTTTATTAGAATATTTCCACAAATTAAAGTGTTTGTTGTAAGGAGATTTTTATATTTGTGTCGTGTTGTACGTAGTATTTTATCCACAAGGACGCTGGAGGCGCTACTAACAGTCCACGACACCATCCAGGGGTCCACATCAACTCCATCTACATTTGCCAGAATCGAATTGCTTAATAGAAAATATGAAGAAGTAGCCCAAACACGGCATGAAGCGCACCGCAATTCGTGGCGAAATTAAAGGCAGAAGAAACCATGCTAATACCCAAGTCATTGTAGATGCAAGCAAATCATCATTTTTGCATCTCACGACATGCGGAAACCTCGGAAGGAGGTGACCACAAGGTGTTCGCTGGGCGTGCGGATGGAATAAGTGGCCGCTGTCCACAACCAGTAGCAGTATATATATCTACTCGATCTCTACTACATTATCGATATTCTTCAAAACCATTTCCTGCACTTTAACGCTCCTAATTGCCACTGGAGTACGTTTTCTCTCACTTGCAACATTTTTTTGATTTCGAAGGTCACTTGACTTGATGTTTGTATGGGATAGCCTCCGTACACCCACTTTTAAGACAACAATGCACCCAGTTTTGACCCTTTCGTGCTAACAAGGTGATTGAGCGAAAGCGCTCATTGAGATCTATCGATTGGTGCAAAAATCAAAATTAAACTCTATGTTTTGTTTACAGGAGCTCAAAAGGACCCCTTGATGCTGTCGCGGACTGTAAGCTAAACAGCTTCCCCGCTATAGCAGAACAATATTCTTGTGCCTTTTTTTTCAGCTTAGATAATCTTTCTCTTCATTGAGATATTATATTTGTATTATTGCATTCAATTTATATTAAATTGGTTCCGGCTTAAAACAATAATCCACAATATAATACATATAATACCGCAATTACGGTATTGATATTATTTTTTCGGAGCCCTGCTCCTGACAGCCACATACCCGCCTGAGTGTGGGCGGGAAGACATCTCGTTCGATCGCTGACATTAGTCGCCTTCAGATACCGCCTCCGACCACGATCTTCTGCCAAGGTGGGAATCCAATGTTCTCCGCGGATGACCCGCACTATGGGCATTAACTCTCATCTATGTAGCACCGAACCTTCCGAACAAAGGTGGCGTCCAGAAAGGACACATCGGCGCCGGAATCCAAGAGCAAGTCCGCTATTTCAATGTTGATTTTCCTTCCGGTCTTGGATTGGTTGAGCCACTTGCTGGGCGCGTGACATTTCCAGTACCAACGCATCTCGCCCGGCAGCAAATAAAGTGTTATGACCGCGTCAACTTTTGCGAACTCATAACGCTCCCGAAGACTTACAACAACACCCGTATGTTTACCATGAAGATCGTATGTATTGTGGATCCCGTTCTTCTGTTCACTAACTTCCGATCTCTTCTCGACGTATGCATAGGTGCAGAGCTTGGAACGCTCGGCTAGTCCTAGTTAGCATCTTCTCGGCACTTCCCGGCAACACGCCTCCGTGCTTGGCAGGGTTGTACCACTGACGGATCAAGATGTAAAACTCTCGCATCTGGTACTCACCGACGTCACGGATCACACCGCACACTCGACACACGAACTGACACGGCCCACGTGTGGACCTTCTTGCCGCAACGCTGACGCGTCAGCCTCTTCCAGTAATGCAGGCCATCATGACGGTGGGAGCCGCAGTGTGTGCAGTGTTGGAACGGAGATCGGTCGTGCGGTGGTTGTTGATCCGGGCCAGCATTTTTTGGTGGTGGAGCTTGGGTATGCGCGGAGCGATCCAGTTCTTGCGGTCAGGCACTTGGTCTTGAGCTTCTCCTTCCGCTGCAGCCATGTAGGCTCTGCGCAGGTCATTGTCCGACACCGATCAGCTGAGACCCGATCCGCTGTCAATGTCCGAGTGGACCGTGACTGACACTGCTTGTGCCTTATGCGTCGAGGCTGACTTCGTGGCGTCGTGTTCATAACCTTCCGTCGTTACTTGCTCGCTCCGAAGTGGGCTCGTCCTTGACGGCGTTTCGCGCGTTGCCGCGCCTTCGGGACGTCTTCCAAGCGTTCGTGTCGGGTATACGTAGCAGCGCAAGTTGATCGGCCAAATCGCGTCCAGTGTCTCGATAAAGTGCTCCACGTGTTCCTTGCGAAGCGGCAAGAGAACCGTTCTTCACGCGTAGCTTCGCTCTCAATCCCGCGACGCTTAGGCGGAGTAGATATTCCAACGGCGGCGCGTTTCCTCGCATGGTAGTACTGCCTAGCGACAGAATTTCGCGCCGAAACCCCATCCAGTCGCTTGTGGCGGTCCGAATGAGCTGTCGGTACCAGATGCTACCCGATCCAGTGAATAAATCGCCGAGTACCGGACACTTATTGTCGTCTGGAGCCTGATCGCGGATAAAGGCGGAATTTACCTTGCTGATCCAAGCTCGCGCGCGATCTTCGTTGGCATCCTTCCCCGAGAAGATTCCTTGAGCTCCGAGATGACAGAAGCACGGATACGTGAAGCTATCGCTGGCGTTCCAAACGATGAAGCGGTTGTAGCCACTGGTGCTTGTCGAGGGATCGCGAGATCCAGATCGTCCGGGCCATACGCACCGTATTCCGAGCCAACAGATTCCATGACAACGTCATGAGGGTCTGACACTCTGACAGGTGCCGCGACGGGCGTCCCCAGCGCGGCACGTTGCCCCCTCAGGAAGCGTTCCATCGCCGAGTTGGAGAACGCTTGCAGCTAATCCGGATTGCTGGCCGGTCTGCTAGACATCGCGGGTATGCCCGCCTTGGGCTCCCGCTCGACGCGCGATCGGATCTGGCTTGCGGCATCGCGCCTCCTGATGGGGTCAAGCTGCTTGCGCTCGGCTCCTTCAGAGCTGTCAGAGCCAACCATTGAGATCATCGACGTGTAGTGCGCATGCTGCGACGATCCAGGCCGCGACTCGGTTCCAGGGAGGCGCGACAACGAGGCCACTTGGCTTTGCAGATTAGCACTCCTCCCTTCCCGAAAACACCGACAGCGCGAATTGCAGTACCGCAAGGTCCAAATCGAACCAATCCTTCGCTTCGAGTCATCTTCAGCTCTTCTCAACAGGCGCGGCAAGGCCTTTGCTACATGCAACTTGCTCGCCGTGACCGGTGGCGGGCGCCATTGCCTCGTCAGCTATCCACGCACTCGCGGCTGCGCGATCTCGATCACCGGGCTCTCGGTTCAAGAACGGCTGAGCACGTTCCGGTTGTATGCTTCTTCCAGCTGACTGTCACACCCAGTCGCTGCGATATAGTCACGGCTATCAGATTCCGAGTCTGCTGGGGGCTTCGACTTTCTTCCGCGACGCCTTGAACCTCTTCTTCTTCTTCCTCTTCTTCGCGGTCTTCTGCGCTGGTGGAGCTGTAATTGATGAGGTTCCATCGGTTTTCACATCGGGTCTCTTATTAGGCGGATCACGATTCGCATCGCGATCCGCGGTGCCTCCAGTGGAGGCATGCGGAGGAGGTTGGGGTTTCTCTTCAATAAGACCTTCCTCTTCGTTTCTGTCAGCAAAGTTCCTCACAGTGCCTTGTCGATCTGCTGATCCTGCTTCATTCAGCAGCGTCGTCGCCGATTCAGTTTCCGATGACGTGGTTCAATTTTGACTGGTACTTCCTCCTCTTCTTCTTGGGGCTCACGGCGAAATCCTGAGTCGCCAGGAGACCCGGGAACACGCACCATTGTGGTGGAGTGGGTATCGCAAAATCGCGTTTCGATCCAATCTCACACACACAGCGCCCAGGACTGCCGACTAGCGGAGGGGGCACTCCGATATCCGTGGGGTTGCTGAGGGCTCATCTTGTATACCCGTGAGTGGGGCTGGTGTCGCTCCTCTGGTGAACTTAAAGGGAAGCTTGGCCTGGATTGGTTCTGTCTTGGCGATACGCAGGACGATGGGTGCGTAGCGTGGGCACTCTTCAGGCTACGCGCTAGGAAGGTGTTGATCTTGATTGATTTGGGTGTGTGGATTTCCTTTACGTATGGTGGATAGACCTTTTTTTGCTAAGGTTGACCGCTTTCTATAGCGGAGGGGGTGGGGGTGGAGGGCTAGAGCGACGACAGTTGGGCCGATCAAGCTGCTAACTCCGGCGACTTACACGTGGACTTGGTTTCTGTGTGGGCCATTGTAATTTCCCGCTACAGTCCAGAACCGAAGAACACTTGTTGTTGAAAAGGCAAACGTCACTCTGTCAATAGTTAAAGTATTTGCGGTCAACTACCTTGCATATCCTATGATCACCAAACGGCCTCTGTAGTCATGTCGCACATTACCTGAAATCAGTCGGTCTACTTTGGAATAAATCGGGCATCTTCTCTGGTCGATCTAATCTTCGATCACTTGCATCTAGCCGATCAGATCTAGCCAGCCGCGATCCGATCCCGTCGATTGTGTCATCATCTGGGACGGGCGTAGTCACCGTCGCTCTTGGTTCATCCCCAACCCTCGAATTCAGCGCGGGTCAATATCCATGACTCAGATTCGGGCGTGTCAAAACTAACGGAGGTTTCACCATATAATCGCCTGCGCGTTGTCAGCAGGGTATCCCTTGTGACAGCACCAACCTTCAAAACCCCGGGGTCGTGAGATTTTAATCAAAGTGTCGTCAATAGCACCTTCGACCCCAGGGAAGCCTACAATGGCTTCAAACTTTCTTATACTGTCTGTAACGCTTGTAGACTTGGTTTGCCGACATTTCGTTTGGCCGGTTTTGACCAGAACTTCAGGTTTGTCGTTAATATAGACTACCGCACGGGGCCACGAGACCCCGATCACAATTGCTGTCCGATCTATCGTGCTCCATACGGCTAGATAATGCATAGAGAGAGCGACTCATTTAATAATAGGCGTCTTACTATTAGGTGCAGGCAGCCGGTCCGTCGATGCATCCACCTTTTTAAATATGAGGCTTTGTCACAGTGATGTTTCTTATGAAACCAGCCGGTCTTCTTCGCGCATGGCCTGCTCAAATTTGGAGGAGATGAAGGTAGAGATGGACCCCGATGGTGGCGCGCGAAAATAAAACTACGCTTATCCGCTGTTGCCACGATGGCGACACTCGCGCAGACGCTCACAACAATCGCGAGGATTGCCATGTGCGCGTTTTGTCGTTAATTTGGGTTCAACTTTTTTGGTCAAGTGCTGTGATGAATTTGTGCCAGACTGGGAACACCTCGTGCTACTCGTTGCTGTTCTGAAGCGCAAAATTAAAGGATAGGTACCATTTACCAATTATATTTTAACGGAACAAAAAGATAAGCACACAACTATTTTCTTAACTTGAACAAGGGCCTTAATACACAACGCTGTGCTTCCCTGCATGATGGCTTCACCATCTTCGGCTCTAAAGTTTAAAAGCATATATGCACTTATATTGTGCAAAACATATCATAGCCTACAAACGAGTCATCACATAATTAGACTTCCTTTCCAAACACACCTGCACTTCTTCGCAGCTTCCACTGTGCCTTTTGAGAAACAAGTCCACTTTTTGGACTAAAATCTGCTTCCATTCATGACCTACTATTTATAGCCAAGTGCTGCTACACAACGGTAGCTTACGTTCAGTCCTACTTGCGAGGTATTTCCGTCCTTTGTTTCGCTTCGGCTTCACCAACTCTGTTTCTGAACTACATTTGGTAATGGGGGTAAAGTTGTTACTATTCTTACGAATTTCACTATCAAGCATGATATGCTTCATATTTCTTTGCAAAAAGCAGTAACTTGTGCTGTACCTTTATAAATACCGAGCCTCCAGCAATGCTCTGTGTTCTACTTGACTGTTAAATATATATACTACTATAATACGATAATTTTCTGTGCCTAAAACCGATGTTTGGCATATCAAGAGATATTGTATTGAACAACCGCTCCGTTTTTGTCATTAGTACACCCAGACCATTGTGGTGGGTGTAGAAGTTTACTCAAGACTGGGTGCTTCAAAATATTTGGCACCTAAAAATGGAGGCACAACAGTGAGTTAAAGTACAGTAGTGATAGTGGGAAAGTGCCGAGTTGCGGGATGTGTTTATCGAACCAAGCTCAAAGTACTGCACTACCTTTACATTTATGTGAGATATGTGCAAATCTGAACCTCGCAGTTTAATTGGTCTCGCCTTTCCGGATTAACCCTGAAAGCTGCTCACCTCACATCTTCTAGCTTAGATAAAAACGTGTAGTAGGTCGGGGAGAACACAAAGAACATCGACGTGGGAGCTGGAACTCCTAAAGTACGCTAACGTATACTACGATACTTGCTGCTTAGCTCTATGTTCTCTATTGCCTTCAGGGTAGATCGCCGGCTCCTTCAGCGCAAAACCCAAACTCCTCATTCCTCATGGGGCTCCTCGCACTAGGCGTAGCTCCCCATATAATAGTCCAACCAACGCCATCTCACATGTGACTCTCGACTTTTCTGACGACGCGGCCACAACAGGCCCCATCACCGATGAATCGGATGTTGGACATGCAGTTATTGTGACTCAAGATGTGGACTTTAAAACTCGGAAAACCGCTACGGAGCAACAGCATCGGCTCAGTCACTGCACAAGTCGGGTGTTAGCAATTAGCCAGTAGGATTGGACTGTCATCGAGAAGGAGGCAATTCCCATAATTTCGGGTGTGATAAGCTTTATTACTTTTACTGAGACCGCGGCCGTTCCGGATGTACTGCGACCATCGTAACCAAATACACATTTTCGCACCGGACGTGTCGATCAAGAAACATGTCAAAAAACATGCTACGATGGGCTATGAAGCTGATGTTCTATCGGTATGTTGTGGAGCATGTACCAGGACCTAATAACGTATGGACCGATCTGATCTCCCGTTAGACAGGCGACCATTCGCCTACGATCAAGCAGTTGAAAGACGTAAGGGCTCAACCAAGCCAAGGTAATGAGATTGTTTCGGCTTTGCGACCTATGGGTGTGGGCCATTTCGTTTGGCCTACAATGGAGGAGCTCACGGGAGTCCAATCCAAGTACGCCCCTCCTGCTCATTTGGACACAGATAAACTGTTCTCGCGACACTGAATGAATAGTTGTGCATCCCGGCTGATACAAAGTACATATACGAAGAGAGTTTGCATCATCGCTCGCTGCGGGGAACAAGGACACCGAGGCCAGTAAGCAATGGCAACTCATCTCGGTCGATGCTTCTCTATTGAACATTTGCGGATGTGGTTGCAAGTTGCGTTAAGAACTGTTTGCTTTGTATGTATTCAAGGAGTGGCGGGGGGGGGGTATCCCAAGTCGATGGAGCGAGCTTATCGAATGTCGTACTCATAATGGTGTTTTCTATTTTGACTTTCTTTGCATGGGCGAAAGCTTTGGAGACAGCAAGTATCTTCTAGTTCTTTAGGGTCACGTCACACTTTATCGTGTTAGTGGCTGCAGACTCAGCAGAGGTCAGTGCGGTGGTTGTGGCCACACTGGACTGGCACTCACGTTTTGGCGTTCCTCCTGAAACGGTATCCGATTGTGGAACTCATTTCAAGAACGAAGAACGAAATAGTGCCGAATTGGGTCGCCGTCTCCGGTCGAAGCAGTCGTTCACATTTGCGTACAGTCCATGAGTAAACGGATCCACTGACCGTTTGAACCGCGATGTACTGCAAGTGGCGAGAGCAATGATTTTGATGTACAAGATTGGATACAAAGATTAGGCCTATTTGGTTTTGCTGGTGCAAGCAAATTTGGATCACAAAGCATTACCATCTTCGAGAAATCGAGCGCAGTTGAGATGTTCACATGACTACAGTGCCCTACACTGCTCCGTGAGTCTTACCCGTCGTAGAAGAACAGATGCAGCAGATTCCGCAGCGTGAACAGATCGTCGACTACATGGATCACTTGAGGATCAACTTACAGAAGATGCATGAAAGTGTAAGGAAAAGACGCTTAAGAAAATGCGGATGAACAAGAAACGCGAGCGAGGAGATAATCTCGTGAATTTTCATGTTGGAGCTTACGTTCTATTGAACGAACTAGAAGCGTGTAAAAAATAAGCTCCAGGTGACTTGGGTCGGACCTTATTGAGTGAAACTGGCTGATTTGCATTCCTTTCGAGTGGAGCACTTGATTACTGAGAAAACACAAGATATACACCTTCACTGTTGATGATATCAGTCTGTATATAAAGAAGAGCTACTGGAATATATGGCCGCCCAAAGAGTTCTTCTTGCTGTTAATAAATTGAAGGGCCACATGTGGAACGATCAGATCAGGACGTTCATATTCTGGTGATCTCGAAGGGTCTACAATCAATCCAAAATTCCTATAAGCCCATGCAAGCACTATTCAAGGATATCGAGATACTATTGAAGCGTTGGTGGAAACTACCGAAGATATTCGCCTCAGTGAACTGGCAGAGGATGGTCGGTGAACCTGGCAGAAATCCAGCACCACAACTACACCTGCTCTAGTAACCGCGGGCAAGAAGCCCCATGGCCGCCTCACGGCAATAAAAAACAGGTCGCCCCTATGGAATAGCCGTCCAGCGTGACAACGACGACGTGGGTGAGGTACATCCTCAAAATACCCCGCAACAAATACGACATACCTCGGATGAGGCGAGCCAAGAGCACAAGCGCGCCGAGGACCAAGCTTCTCAGCTCCCTTTAGGACAACGTACCCGATCGATGCTAGCAGTCGCCGTGGACCAAGCCCCTCGAGTCCGCCGTCCAGCGATCCAGAAATAGCAGCAGGAAACCGATCCCGCAGTGAGCAGAAATCGTTTCGGCTACTGTAGATGACTTGGAGTGAGCTGTGACCATCCTGCAAGCATCTTCGCAAGACGAGCAGGATGCTGGTGAGGGATCCAAGCTGCGGGGGCTGTGTAGTGAATTTCAGGGCTTTCATCTTGGTTTCCAAGAAAGTGCAGGCCATGCAAAGGATAACCCAGAGCCACCTGGTGGATTTGCCATCACCAGGTGGTGGGTCTGCATGTTTTACCGGTTAGGCCGCCTATGCCCGACCCGGGTTACATCCTAGGAACCAGACCAAATGCATATCATTTTTCTAATAGTTTCCTAGAGACCTTTCTAAGGGACGCCTTGTAGATAAGCTAACTATGAGATCAAGCTGGTTACCATCATAACTCTACGAGTTACCTTCTACAATGCACTTCGGTATAATTCCAGCGATTTGAATCTTAATTTATTGCGGTTTAGCCGGCTAATGTACACCCTAGGTCGCGCGTAGCAGCAACCTCGCCAATTGACCGGCACTCATAAGAGTACAGGCCCACAGTAGTAGCCCACGACAAATTATCGTTAAGGTTTACAGCGAGGAATTAAGATCTCTGTAAGTTATCATCCATTGACGTCTAGTACGACAACGAGTTTCTTGCTAGATACGACCAGCGGGGTTACACAGTGTCTACATAATCCTGTAAATGCATCTTGTGACATGATTCGGTGGAAATCACTTTAGCAACACATTTACACCATTTAATTGTATGGAAACATGTTTATAGCAAAGTAACACATTAAATTCACTTAGCTAATGTCATGGTAAAAGGTTTATGCAACTACACTATTATCTTCAAGCGCAAAGTACCAAAAAAATATGTTCGCTGACCAAAACTTGCCGTTAGATGTCGCGACAGCCTTCAGGTTGAACGCAATCTTTGCACTTGCGTTTTTAGCTTGGGTACTCCCTAACACTGACGTGTTAGTAGCTATACATGTTAGCTGTTTGTTAGTGCCTAGAATTTTGAGCTAACATGTCAGAGGCACTTAGAATCTACGAATGGATTGCACAAGGAAAGTGACGTGAGCTTGTAGATTTACCTTTTGGTGTTCATTACAGCCGGTGAAGGCATGTAAAGCGATATTATATGCTTTACTAGTTTCTAGGCTGGCAGGAAAGAACGGACATGGAATCAGAAAATGAAAAATGATAGCCAGATTCGTTCATTTCGGCTCACAAAGTATTTCCAGGTAACCAGTGGTGGAGCAAAGTGCCGTGTACAATAAAAACAATTATGACCAACCAGCAGCTACCTTCGGATGTGCCGTGATTTTTCAAAAGCGCAGAATTTGCCCTTTAGAGTATCATTTTTCTTTCACCCACAAAAAAACACAGGTCGTGGCATTGCGAGCCAGCGCGAACAGTGCTTTTCTAACAGATCCGGACAGCATCGGAAGGGGGGGTTGATCTTTTGAAAGTGTTAAAACAAGAGTTTCAGCATTTAAAAAATACCATTGGCTCAGACTCGATCTCCTCTTTCAGACAGTGGTTTTACCTTCTCTCACAACGCAAAACTCGCGCCATACCAGCCACTAGTATTTCGGCACGGAGCCCTCCAATACAAACACCAAGTATGCAGATCCATTGCACCATGGTCCAGGTGCCGAACCGCAAGCGCACCCCAGAAACGATAAACCGTGCAACACTTGACGAGCTCGTTCGCTATGTCAAGACAGAGCGTACTTGGGTTGTAGTCGAGGCTGAGAAGCTAGATATCTTGTTGCTGCACGCCAAGTTTCGCCACGAACAGCACCGAATCATCTCACAAACTACAAATGGTAGACCTGTTAAAGCTGGGCCCGAGTCACACGACGCATTTGCGAGCTTCTCCACCGGAAGCAAGATGTTGTCGCGCAAGTGTGGAAGGACTATTGGGGCAATGGTTACGGTTGCTCCTTTGCCAGGAAACTGCAAGGCTAAGTCTATAGTGTCGCGTGTTGCTGTGGTGGTCACGCTTGTTCAGCAGTTCGTCCGACAGAGACGTTCAGTACGCCAGCGCACCGTTGCAAACGACGTAGTGCGCATGCTTGTACTAGCACATGTTCTCGAGGGTGACTATGCATCTCCAAAGGCTGTACCCTCTGCTCGGCGCTCTGCCCGGCGGTATCTTCAGCATTTAGGCTACAAGCGTGGTAAGAAGAGAGGGAAACTCAGCTACACGTTATCCGAAGCGAATGCTAGGACACATGACGTGTATCTCTCTGTAATGCTGCAAGTAAAGGACGAGAAGAGACGACGGGTCGTCTACCTCGATGAGAGCTATGTGCATCATAATTATGCTCGCCACGACGATAGTTTGTTTGGCCCTAATGTCGAGCAAGATCTCCAAGTGGCGGTAAAACACAAAGGACGGAGGTAATGCTTTATAGCGGCTATAATCGATTCCAATCTGGCCGTTGCCCTATCGGATCAATGCGGCAGCGACCAGGCGCAATTATTGTCAGAAACGCTCGATATTTTTAGGGCGGTAAGAAACAGGCCAAAGACTACCACGGAATGGTCAACGGTGACTATTTTGAGCGCTGGAAGGCAAAACTATTGGATACGCTGGACTAACGCGGCATACGTGACACCTATATCGTGATGGATAACGCATAATACCATTGCCGGCTACCACAAGGAACACCCACAGGCAGAACAAAGCTGATGGACGCTGAAGCATGGCTCTATAAAGTGCGCGGTATTTTTTGTATTGACTTCACAGCCGAGGACGACAAAGAACCGCCTACTCTACCGGATTCCAAGCGCAAGAAACGCAAGCACAAAACTCGCCGCAGTCAAGCTCACAAGCGACAGAAAACAAGTCCCAAGAACTGAAGGATAAGTGGAATTTCGCTATGTCACCAAGGACTGCTTTTGACTAACCATACCGGTTAGTTATGACTTTTTTCATGGATTTTTACTCCCTTCAATAAACTTTCCCTTATTTTGCATGGAGCCTCTTCACTACGACTGCTCAAGGCTTTTTGAGCTGCGCGAAAGCTATCAGCTTTGTTGGCAACATTCTTCATTGCCTATGGATTTCTCGACCATTTCGATCAAGATTTTCATGATTTTCGTATGGAGTTTCCCGGTTTATTTCTACCACGAATTATCAATACGTGCGAAAGCAAGATGCTTTAAGTAGGCATTATTTCTGTCCATTATTTTAATGTGTAAGGGATTCTGCCGCTCTCGCGTCAAGAAATTACGAGTCAAGCCCGAATTCACTACGAACAGTGATATGAAGCCTTCAAGTACTTTCAGCTAAATTGAGTGTCCATGATCCAACTGGGCTCGATTATACGCAGAGACAAACCTCATCTGGAAAAAGCGCTTTGTTCCCCTTCACACTAAGTTTCCGCCTCACCCATTAAAGCATCCACTTAATGATCTCAAGGTTCCCGTTACGGTATCTCCGCACGAAGCGGAATGGGCCTCACCGTAGAAACGACGAGTGTACATTGATTAAGTTAGATACGAGACCTGCCCTACCGCGCTTTACACGAGCATAATCGATGCGTCACACCAACGCCTTACCCCAAGATCTGCGAACAGTCTAAAAAACCTCAAGTACTCAAGCCGCAAGTCCAGATCAATAACCATCTACCAACTTCAGACCCCCGAGAAGGTAATCAATTAATAAACTTTTATTTCACAAAGAAGGCTGATATGCTGGATAAATACAAGGAATGGGGCGTTAGCGAGGGCTCCCGGGATCTAAGAAAAGCAGTTTGGGCGAAGCTGAAAGACTACATCCGTGCCAATATGGAGCTGGAGCAAGGGGTAATATCGTGGTGTACACGCCTCCACATCATTCGGATATCCAACTTATTGAAACAGTGTGGGCAAACGTAAAAGGAGTCGTCGGCAGGCAATACACGTCGGACACAACATTTACAGAGGTGCGAGAGCGTCTTGATGCCGTCGTTACCAATCTTAAACCAATCACCGTACAGTGATGTATCAATAAGGCAAACCGTGTCCTTGACACAATGTATCAGTCCATGTGTACATCGGAAGAGCAGGATGAGAACAGTAGTAGTCATTCATGTGAAATGCTAAGCCCCAGTGCAAGATGCCAAGCCCAGAAGTACAACATGCAGTCTGTCAGTGCCTGACATCCGACACTGGCAGCCCAACCTGAGACCTATCCTACGCCTGGCGGCGTGCACCTTGCGGCGGTGTACTTGTCCGGCGTGCCATGTGCGGACGCTGCGGACATACCAAGTCTACTATGCAATCTGCGATTGCTGGTCAAGAGTGACCGTGTCATTGTGCTGCACACGACGACACTGGTGACTTACGATATGTATGCTTTATTTTGCTTTATCTATAGAATAGAACTTGCGGTGCGGCGTACTGACTTGCGTGGCGAGGCTTGCTCTCTCTTCTCACAGCTCAATTTGCGGTTCAGCGAACCCAAGAGAAGTGCAAGCCCCACGCCAGTACTGCCGCCCTGTCGTGGCCTTTTGCCCGGCACTCACTGTGTTTACGTCCCTCTATTGATTGCTACTAGTGCTCCCTAAGTGTAATCTGCCCTAATGGCACCTACTTTACAAAGCGGACACTTGGACGGCAGTCTGGTGACACGCCCTGTGTCACCTCAGGTTATGAGCCCAATCAGGTTGCAAGGATCGACAACGGTTGTACGTGGGGTAGACACGAGCCCCGGCGGAGTCTCGGCGAATGGAAGCCGAGGAGCGCGCCAATTGGCTGTTAATGAGACGAATTTGGCGACTGGTCCTGATGATGATGTGCTGTCACACCAAGAAGCCGAGCATCTTATCCGGTCACTATCCGGAATTCAAGGTGGCCGCTGATTGGTCGAAATTTTGCTGTATGGATTGCGTGCTCGGAACTTTCCAGTTAGAAATCGGCCACCACCGCCATCAAGCAACGCGAACGACGGCGGCGGCTCTAGTGAAGGCCACAGCGAAGCCCCGAGCAGCGTACCGAGTATGATGGACAACCAAAATCCCGGTGGTCGCTATGACAACAAGGAGCTCGCTGAGCACACGAAGTCCCTGCGCAACACGTCGGACATCAAGCTGCCCAGCCTGTCGAAGAAGGAAGACTACTAGGTCTGGTTCAGCCAGGTGCCGTTGCACTTCAAGAGCCGCCTGCTGGGCAAGATCACGTACGGTGCAGAGAGATTCGACTCCGTGGAGGGCTACAAGAGGCCTAAGTATGCGGAATGGTACAAGGCGAGGAAGGTGAAGGCTTTCTCGGCCTTGGCACTGTCGTTGTCCGTGGGCTTGCGTACGACGTTCAAGATCGACTCCATCCGAGACCAGATGGAGGCGCCGTCACTGCTTTGTCAGCGCATTACGGGACATTTTGAGGCGGGCGACGGCGTGAGCCCGGATTACTTACGGCGCGAACTGATGAACCGTCAGTTGCAGCCTAAGGAGGCCGTGACGAAGTACGTGCAGGACATTGATGCAATGGTGCGCAATCTGCACCAGGCGAAGGGCGAGTTCGAAGAATGGGAACATGTGAGTCTTTTGATCTCGAACACTCTGCTCGTGTTTCCTGATCTGGCGCGTGAGCACTCATTGTGGATCAGCAAGCATGATCGGCGGACCTGACGCTTGCTGAGGCGTTGCCGCGCCTGGGTTCTGCAAAACACTCGAGCAATCAGTTGCAGCAGTAGATGTCTTTGGCTGCGCCACGATCGACGCAGTCCAGTGCGAACCAGGTGAACAGTGTTGGTCAGCATGCACGACAAGGACAAGGACAGCCAGGCAAGCGACAAAGACAACGTTAGGGCAAGAATGTGGAGAAGAAGCAGCGCTACACCTGTGCGAGTTGTGATCCGCCTCGTGGACGTGTAGGACCTCCGTGGTCGCCACCTCGTGGGCGTTCGCCGCCTCGAGAACGTGCTGGGGCACGTTGGACTCCACCGCGTGGACGTTCACCGCCAAGGAACTGTACAGGACCACGTTGGTCACCTACGAGAGGACGATCGCAACTGCGTGGCACTTCCGGTCGAGGAAGACCGCCAGCTCGCGGGCAACCAAGACGTGATCGACCAGTGCAAAGCGGACGTGGAGGACGCAGCCGGTCACCGCGTCGGAACCAACCGAGTCACTATGGAACTCAGCGAGATGACGAACATCGTGGACGTGGGCCAACCAGAGTACCGTGACTGGCCAAAGTGTTGGACCAGTTCGCAGTACCGTGAATTGCCAAAGTGTTGGAGTAGCCAGGGAGATGCAAACCAAGGTCAGACATTGTCGGTGAATGCAGTTGGACGTGATGAAGGCATGTAACCTGAAGAGGGAAACTTTACTGAGTGGATCTTAGATTCGGGATCGCAAGCTAACATCTGTGGCGATCTGTCACTGTTTACGACACTGCGAGAAGACAAGACGAATCGGCTTGACTTCGCTAATGGTGCTACGGAGCACACAACAGTGTGCGGCTCTGTTCTACTGCGTGTTGTCAACCATGCGACTGGTGAGCTGGAAGACCGTCTCTTGGGCGATGTGGTGTACACGCCGAACGCGGAGGTCAACCCGATAAGCATGGGCTACCTACAAACTACAGGCAACTACAAGTTGACGTGCGCCTTTGATCAGAAGACAGCTTGGATGACCAAACCAAGCACCATTCTGAAGTTTGAGATGCGTGACAACATCTACCGGCTGCGCAGTGTGAAGCCAACCGGTGTGATGGTCATGGCGATGGCCAAGGCTGCTGTTGAGGACAAGAAGACTATGGAGCTGCTGCACCAGCGCTTTGGGCACGTGCACATGGCTTTGCTCCAGACTATGGCAGACAAGATGGATTTGGGAGTTAAGCTCAACACGAAAGATCTGGACGCCTATGAATGCATTGCGTGTGTTGTGAGCAAAGCCAAGTCAATGAGCCACAAGCGTCTTTTTGTTCGCTCAACCAGACCACTTGAGATCTTAGCGATGGACATTTGTACGATGAACGTGGAGACACCAAGCAAGGCGACCATGTTCATGTTCATTGTGGATGTTGCTACGAGATACATGTGGGTATATCTACTCGAGAAGAAGAGTCAAGCTACTTACGCAGTTCATTCCGAAGTTGCTACGAGAGCTGGAAGTGCATCACAAGGATCAGAAAGTGCTACATCTTCGGTCGGACCAAGGTGGCGAGTTCGCAAGCAACGAGTTGTATGATTATTGCACTGCACATGGCATCGTGCAGCAGTTCACGAATGCTTCCCCCCCACAAGAGAATGGGATTGCGGAACGAGCCAACGGCATCGTGTTGCCTCGCGTATGAGCCCTGGTGACGGCAACGCATTTGCCGAACATGCTTTGGGGTGAGGCCTTGTTGCACATGGTGACTACCCTGAACATGCTACCGACCAAGATGCTGGGCCTGACTTCGTCGTACGAGAAGCTGTACAGACAGAAGCCACCCTTGAGTACATTGCGTACGTGGGGATGCATTGCTCATGTACGAGCGCCACCTGAGTCACGACAGAGAAGAGAGAAGCTTGAACCAAGGGCGCGTATGTGTCTATTACTCGGTTATAGCGACTCTACCAAGGGCTACAAATTCCTGGACCTTCTTTCCTGTCAAGTGACGACTGCACAACGCGAGAACTGCTGCTTCCATGAGGAGTTCACAGTGGATGGAACATATGTGAAGCACCTACTGGAGAACAAGTACCTGGACGTGTTTCACGTGTTGCCAGAGAAGCCACCAGTAGTGAGGATCAAGACGAGTATTGACACCTACGATGCAGAGAACAGCGGTCCTGTGCCCATGA
Source organism: Phytophthora tentaculata (assembly GCA_033557915.1). Lineage (NCBI taxonomy): Eukaryota > Oomycota > Peronosporomycetes > Peronosporales > Peronosporaceae > Phytophthora > Phytophthora tentaculata. Next base: position 4,520,935 of record JAUCEA010000020.1, on the reverse strand, counting down.
GCGAGGTTGCGCTTACGTCTCTTCGCCGCCTTCTCGGGTGACGGTCCTTTCTCAGGTGCAACCTGAGGCTCAGCGGACTTCTGCATATCCAGCTGATCGACGCCTGACGAGTTGTCCTTCTCCGGACTCCCACTGGACGTTTGCTCTCCGCCCACAGCCCTCTCAACTTCTCAAAGTTCCTCCGTGAAGGAAGATACTGGATGTGCAATTCAGAAGCCTCCCGTGGAGCCATGCCTGAAGCGACCAAAAAGAACGCAGAAGGCAAACATAAGACTAAGTGACTACGTGGTGGGCCAAGTGATGGCGCACGGCATGGATGTGGACATTCCTACGACCTACAAGCAGGCACGGAAGAGCAAGTTTTGGCCCCAGTGGCGGGCTGCGATGCTAGCAGAATTACCGTCGCTGAAGAAGCACAAGACCTGACGTCTCGTACCGCGAAAGAAGGCGAAAGGAGTGAAGGTGATCACGTGTCGATGGGTGTTTGCAGTAAAGCAAGATGAGTGTGGCAGTGTCAAGCAATTCAAGGCTCGTCTCGTCATCCACTGATTCAAACAACAATTCGGGATCAACTATGGCGAAACCTATGCACCTGTGATACGCTTTGAATCTATTCGTGCGGCCATCTACTTCGCTGTGCAGCGAGGGTGGGAGATTCTACAGTATGATGTGAAGACTGCATTCCTGAATGGAGATCTCGACAAACTGATTTTCATGGAGCAACCACTTGGGTTCCAAGTTGATGGCCCGAGTTTTGTGTGCGAACTCTTGAAGAGCCTCTATGGATTGAAGCAGGCGCCTAACGTTTGGAACCGGACTTTACATGCTAAGTTGGTCACGTTGGGCTTTGAGCGTACGGACCCAGACTATGGCTTGTATGCGTTGAAGGAGGATGGCGAAGTCAAACTGCTGTTGACTGTCTATGTGGATGACCTACCGCTAATGGGACCCCGAGACCTGTGCGCTAAGATTGCAGCTGCGCTGCAAGAAACCTTCGAGTTGACGACTATGGATTCTGTCAAGTACTTACTTGGTGTCGAGATCCTGATCGACAGACCAAGTCGACAGATTGTCTACTGTCAGAAACAGTACGTGCAGGAAGTACTGAAGCGCTTCCACATGTCGGACTGCAACGGATGTGCAACGCCCGAGGCTACGGCGCCATCGAAGGCTGAGGTGCCTGCGACCAAGGACTACTTACCATACCGTGAGCTGGTGGGTGCACTGCAGTACCTCGTGAATGCGTCGTGGCCTGACATTGCTCACGCTACGAGACGTCTTGGTAAGTTCCTGGCAACCTATGACCATACACACTACGCGCAAGCAAAGAGGATACTTCGGTATCTTAAAGCTACGTGTGATTACGGACTGGTTATGGATGTACCGGACGGAACTACTGCCAACGTGCGCTACTACTCAGACGCCGATTATGCGAATGATTCGGCAGACAGACGGAGTATCAGCAGTTATGTGAACACGCTTGACGGCAACGTGATTTCTTACGCGTCGAGGAAGAGATCAACGCGTTGGGCACGTGTGAAGCGGAGTATGTTGCAATAGCTGAAGCCACCAAGGACGTGTTATGGCTAGCTGGTCTGTGTGAGGAGCTGGCCTGGGAACACCCGGTTCCATTGTTGCTGGGTGACAATGAGGGGGCAATCTCGTCGTCCACCAAACCAGGCAAGCACTCCAAGACCAAGCAAATTGACAACAAGTACCACATGATACGAGGGAATGTGGAGCTGAAGTTGCTCACAACGGAGCACGTTGGGACCGAGAAGATGATCGTGGACATCATGACTAAGCCACTTGCTGTGGTTAAGTTCACTCGCTTTCGAAAAGCGATGAAGGTGTTGCCAGTGGTCTCATCAACCAGTGCTACGACGACTACGGAGCCTGCGGCTTCAACTACAATTGCTATTGCTGCTGCTGACGGAGGGACTGCGCCGCCCACTACGAGTGCTACTGCTGCAGTGACTACGGAGGTTGCACCTCTTCTACCGGTGCTACTGCTGCGACCAGAACGAACTAGAACTACGCGAAGGACTCGATCAATTGCGACGGACTAGGACGGATGCGATGAGTGCAGATGATACTGGCAGTGCGAGCAAGTGTGTACGGTGTGTTAAAGAATGACTACGCTGCTAAAGGACGAGGACTACAACTACGATGGCTACTGTGATGGAAGACGGACGGTGATGATCTATTGCGGAGTGTTGTTTGCTGTGTGGACTACTGTGCTGTTGGACTACGAATTCGAGTGATGGGGCTGTGACTTCAACCTGTGAAGTCTTGCGTGTGATCGCATCAACGAGGCGCTCGATTGCCGAGATCAAGTGGGAGTGTGAGATGCTAAGCACCAGTGCAAGATGCCAAGCCCAGAAGTACAACATGCAGTCTGTCAGTGCCTGACATCCGACACTGGCAGCCCAACCTGAGACCTATCCTACGCCTGGCGGCGTGCACCTTGCGGCGGTGTACTTGTCCGGCGTGCCATGTGCGGACGCTGCGGACATACCAAGTCTACTATGCAATCTGCGATTGCTGGTCAAGAGTGACCGTGTCATTGTGCTGCACACGACGACACTGGTGACTTACGATATGTATGCTTTATTTTGCTTTATCTATAGAATAGAACTTGCGGTGCGGCGTACTGACTTGCGTGGCGAGGCTTGCTCTCTCTTCTCACAGCTCAATTTGCGGTTCAGCGAACCCAAGAGAAGTGCAAGCCCCACGCCAGTACTGCCGCCCTGTCGTGGCCTTTTGCCCGGCACTCACTGTGTTTACGTCCCTCTATTGATTGCTACTAGTGCTCCCTAAGTGTAATCTGCCCTAATGGCACCTACTTTACAAAGCGGACACTTGGACGGCAGTCTGGTGATGCGCCCTGCGTCACCTCAATTCAGGCAGTGGTAGTGATAATTGTAGCGATTCTGATAGTGACTGTTAATTTGATGCGCATGGTACCGTGTTTGTGCTACATCTTCATTATTTTTTTCTGTAGATTACATCTAAACCGCTTGGAATAAATTAACCTTAACACACCCTCGACCATCGAGTCGATGGTGTCCCCCACTGTATCCGCGCTGGACATTTAGATCACGACACATTCATGGTTTTTGACTTGCATACAAATTCAAGTCAATAAGAAAAATGATGTCATTTGAACGATTGACCGTAGTTCCCATAATTTTGGCCGCCCCAAATCCTAGCTCACATGGTTGGAAAGAGGCGACAGTCCTGCCCATTTTAAGACAATTCACAATCGCGAGCGACCTATTTTGCTTAAATAACGCTCATCCAAAGTCACTTGTTTTGTTCTCCATACAAATGCTATTTGGGCATTGGGGTGGAGAGATGGGTCATTTGGCACACAAAACGTACATCCATAGTAAAAACAAGTTTATTCTCTGGTGACCCCACTTATTTTGTCTGCGACGTGTGAATACTAGGAAACATGCAGGGGCCCTTACGTGTGACACATCTACACGTCCAGCGTGGATAAATGGGAGCTCACTGCGCTCTTTAACAGAAAAAATCACCTATGTTTGTATGGTATAGTTTAAGTAGGCGACGCACGAAAGGGTTAATAAGATGGACGCTATTATTTGGAATTTCCCCTTTTTAGAAACATGGTGACCAACTATTTTTGAGTCAAGGTGCAAACTCCACACTGGCAATGACGGCGCATGATGTCGAATTGAAGCCTTGTAAGGCCATGAATCCAGACAGACTCCGCAAGTTTATCGACTCGCCAAGCGTTCAAAATGCCGCCCGCAGCGTCCCGATGGCCATTGTAAAGCGCCAAACGCAAGTCACTTCCTGGAATGGAGAGCAGTGCGACGTCCGTGCATTCGAAAAACTAGCTCCTTCAGCTCATCTCCTTCTAGCAACAGATCTTCGTTCATGCGCAATCGGTGAAGGCAAACCCGTCGCTTTGGTGCCCAGCGGACTCCAAATAAATGATGTCACCGTCCGGTAAGGAAGCTTACTGCTTGTAGTGCTTAAACTTTCGTCTAACCTTATAACTGTTAATGTTATGATGCAGATCAAAGGATGAACAACTTCAAGATCGGTTAACAGCCCCTATGATGACCAAAAAAGAACATTTTGCTCATGCTGCGGAGATTGAACATCGTAGCGTCCCTGGATCAGTGATGCTGAACGAGGGGATTATGACTCCACAACAGCGACGAGAGAGACTGCACTTTGAGACGGATCATTTTCTTGCCAAGCGTGCCATTCATCGTGCAGATATGAACGATCGCAGACTCCACCAGATCATGTACGTTTATCAGTTCAGATAACTACTGGTGGGATGTTACATGTTGAAGAACTGATGTGCCTATGCGCATGTTGCAGTAAGGAGCGACACTCGACCTGTGATGTGATCGGCACACAACATTCTGGTTCCGATGCAACACGAGTTCGAGGTGAATCGTACATGTCCGATCTGTTGAGGTAAGATGCTCTTTGGTATCTGAAATTTTGACAAGATTAAAAACAATTTCTTTTTGATGTAGCCATAATGCAACAGGAGCTTCTGGTCGTGAGTACCAGAGAAAAAACTGCAATGCCAATCCTCGGTTACAGCACCACGACAGGCTCTTCAACGAAACACCGCTCGACTGGAACCACCAAAGGTTAGTTTCTTCTCTTTTTTCACTAAAAACTACCTGAAGTACTTGATATCTTAACCGTTGCGTGCTGTCAGAGCCCAAAACTTACGCAACCAAAGCACTGGAGGGCGCTCCTACGACATCGTAAACGGCGGTCGAGTGGAGCATTTCCCACCTACGATCCCCGAGAAGCAACATCAGTGCCAATCGCACCCTTCCGTGTCCATCCACCCAAACACTTGCTAGACACATAATTCTTCACAGACTTTCAGCATAATTTCATTCGCTCTTTAAAAATTCCATGCACATCCATACTATACAGACTATCCTCTGCGTGTTCTGCTTGTCTTCTCTCAATGAGAGCTAATTGTCCAATTGGAAATCTCCTTGCGGAGCATTCACGACGCCTTCCATAAAGGAAACCACTTGCCCTCCGCATGTTACGAACATCTTATCAGATGCGAAGCCGCGTCGACTGGGTGGGGGTACGTAGCCATACGCGGCAGAATAACACGCGCCGTCGCTGAACTTGGACGGTGGCGACGCAGACAGCGATGAGCATGTGGACGACGGCGACGACGCGTACGAAAAGTCCGTCGCCATCTGCCGCGGTGAGTTACGAGCCCAGTACTCAAGACGTTGCCGCTGCGCAGTTAAATGTTTCAAGTCCTGAAATACAATTAATTGTTACATATCGATATGTGATATTTGCAGTGTGGGATGTTTCTGACCTGTACGGACATTCCACTGCGGATCTCGCAGCTGTCCAATGCATTGTTGCTGCTGGGGAGTGAAGAACCGTGACGTGTTTGCTTGGTAGCGACCATTGTGGTGTATTAAGAGAAGGTTGGGGGCTACTCTGCAGCAACGGCGAGAGTCAAACGGCGGTCCTGAGGATAAATCTTTTGTGCGGTCAAAGTCGCCATCGACGGCAATTCGGAAGCCGGGTTTCGGTCGAAAAATAACGGACCAGTCGGTCGAAAGTTGAAGCAGAAGGGAAGGGACATACTGAGACCAAGTGAAATGCGCAGAAACGTGCCTGATAACCAACTTGAAGGCTGCCCGCGATCTTGTCAATCGTGCCTCTTCAAAAACAATTTCTGCCAATGGAAAAATACCGTTTGGAGATGTTTCATTGGTCGATAAGATCTGACTCAGTCTCCGTCCGACGGTCGCACACCTTCATTCGTGACTTGGAACGCACAGGTCTCAGCTGGCAGGTGCGGAGAGAAGGCGACGGCCAGTCGCCGACGCGTGGAGTCCTTATGCCGCGTGATCATGAGGCTGAGATGATGGAAAGCCGATGAACAATTGCAGTTGCATCAGTCCGACGTTCAACGGTCTCAGAAAATGAGCAGCGTACCGTTGGTTGATGCAGTGCGACCACGACAGCCCCAGAGCGGGTCTCAGCCCGTTCCCATTCGACCGAGGGTCGAAGTCGCCCGTCACTTGGTTAGTCACCACGAACACGACACCGTATTGGTCGCTCAGGATGCGCATGCAGTTGGCCATGTGGAACATGGTGCGCGATCGCCCCGCCGCCTCCTGTTTCAATGTTGCAACACGCTTTAACAACGTTGCTTAATGTTGAAACTTGTCACAACTACGACAACCTTAACAGAGGACGTGGATTCTAGACGGAAAACAGCAGCAACCGAGTCCAGCACCACGAGCTTAGTGTTCTGCTCGGCCAGAAGCGTCGGTAGTCTCGCTTGCTGCAGCAGCAACAACGTCATGAACGTCTCTCTATACGGTCAATATTGGTGCAATACGAACCAGGAGATCCATAAGGTCGTCGACGGTGTAGAGCTGCTCGACGAAGATGCCGTCTAGAAAGTCGCTTCCGGTCAATTTGGGAGCAGATTCGCCTCGCTTCCGCTTATTACCGATGCCCTGAACTCCGCTGTATCGCTTTGCGTACACCTGAGCGAGATCATGCAGGCGCTTGACGGAGCCGACGCCTTCTGTGCAGATGTAGCAGGCTGTGCCTTGCAGCCCACCGAGTGATCGAGGCAAACAGCACTGTATCAGCAGCTGCAGACACAACTGTGTCTTCCCCGCGGAAGCTTCGCCGCAGATTTCAGTCAAGATACCGGAGCGGAAGCCTCCATGTAGTAGTTCGTCGATGGAGTCGCAGCCCGTGGGCAACACGACGGACGTCGTGGCGCGGGCTTGCCACAGTGCCAAGGCTGTCCTTGCCATGCTGGCAGTGTTTGAAGCTGTCAATGACTTGTCACTCAAGCGAACAGTAAATTTCTCACGCAACTGATGATTGGATGAAAAGAATCTCACTTTCAGAAAACCGGTATGGAATATGATGATGTCGGTACACTGATACATAGGTCAAAAATGACTGGCTGATGGAGCTGTACACTTTTTGGCCAGCGCTTCACTCGCTCATTCCTGAAGTGGACCGTTGAGAGTGAAGAGGTCTTTCTTGCTCCGTATTTAGGTCGCGGCGCGTTAGAAATACCGAAGAAGGAGCTGATGTCTATCCTGAGGGGCTGATTTCTAATGATCGACAGCATACCCAAGTCCAGTACGCTGGCGCCTGATCCTTCCGTCTAGCTTGCTTCTCCTCGATGTGAAGCCGTTGGTTTTGTGTGTACCTTCAGCATTTTCCTCGTGCAGTCAAATCTGCCACAGTTGTTGCGTCCTCCTCCATGGCCAACCATACTGCTATTGGCTGCGCATAACAAGCGGTTGTTCATGATAGGAACCCTTCGCAAACTAACTACCGTGTTGCAAGGAGCCAATTACAGCCCACATGCATTATCAAAACGTTCTGCATACTACGTAGTAGTATTTGTGAATTCTTACCGACACCTATCGACCTTCCATGTTAGTTAAAGGAGTCAGCCGACAAACCTTTGAAGCGTAAATACTACGTAGTACCTCAATGATGCTGTTGAGCACAATGATGTATCATCGATTGATCCAATATTAATAGCTTATTCTATTGGAAATACTACAGTTGTAAGACGTACATTCTCGATCGACTGCCAGTCTTGTGCGATGCTTTCTCGTTGGGTCTCAATTTCCCACTCGCTTTTGGCGCACATTTTCGAGTGCCATGAGAGTATTAATCCTTCTACACACCTGCTTTCGCGGCAGCACTACACATGTTCGGTCCGCGTGAGCTAAAGCAGAGTGAGTGGCGGACATCGTTGATCGGTTCTGGTCCAAAAGTGGCGTATGTTTACCTAGAAGTCTGCTTCGTCATGTAATGCAGCCCAAGCAGCAGTTTATGAGATCGCTAATATTAATAGTAGGATCGCGTGACGTGGCCAGTAGGACGAGCATGTGGGCCCCGACTTGAGGCCCGATTGGCATTCACCATTAAAACTCGAGTCCACATCACGTTTGTTTCATGTGTTGTCGTGGTTTTACGTTTAAATTCAATTGTAGTGGTATTAAAAGTGCTAGCGGAAGGAATAAGTAGGAAGTGGGAATGCACGCGAGTAGGTGAAAATGCGCCATCGATCAGACTTAGCAAGTTCTAATCGCCGTGACTGTGGATTCCACAAGATGGCACTGAAATCAAGCGAGCTTTAACTGGCCACCACTTCAACTCGATATGATACACCGGTTTTGGGCCAACCCGCCCCACCTTTCCTCTTCCACTACGGTTGTAGTGAGTTAACCACGACCAACGTCGAGAGACTATCACTGTGGCTGGTGTCTTTCAAGACGATTCGGCTTTTACATGTTTACAACCACGATTCCTAATTAGATTTGGAATAAAAAATGTCAGAAAAAGGGTGAATTGGTTGGTCCAAAATTATATTCGATCCTTCGTTATTCCACTTGAACTAAGTATTGGATCCGTCGGTAAGTTATCCGTCATCTTATCCAGATCGTCATTGCTCCAAAAGTCGCGCTGTTCCAACAACTAACGTTAGTTTTAATAATACATGTATGAGATTTCTCACCGCGATCGAGTCCCGCCGCGGGACCCGCGTAGCCGCCGCGCCACGGAAGACCAGCAGATCGGGGGGCCGGTCCTTTTCGGAACTTCCTTCACGCAATTGAATTGCTAGCTCGGTCCGTCTCCTAGAGCTCGGTGGAGCCGCTGCTTCCCCGAAATGCCCCTGCACCGAGCTGAATATTACCAAGTCATCTCTCGGTGCTCTCCCCATCCAGCGCTCGCGAGGAATACGCGTTGGCAACAGCAAGTTCGTCCAGCTGTTTCTGCGATCGATCTGCTTGCTCTCGTCTTCCGAGTTGGCAAAGTGCAGGTCTCCGATACGTTGGCGATCATCGGCAGCTATCGCACCTGTTTTCAGGCCTCCCCGCCTGTCGATCAGCGAGCTGCCAAACTTTTCACCGCGCTTTGCCTTGCGCGCTCGAATACAAGTACACGATGCATCCATATACGATGTACTCGAAGCAGATTGCTATAATAGACAAACTTGGCCATATTCATTGCATTATTGTGGCCACCATCTCGTCCTACAAGCACAGCTTTGGGACACGCTTGACAGGCGCTGTATGACGCTCCGCGGAGCGCCAGATGTTGAATCTCCACGGAAAACGCTCCGCGGCATCGGCATTGATATTGTGCCTGTGGCTTTACAATGTACATTGCTTTGAGCTGGGCGTGTTCTTCCGCGCAGGCTTTGCCTCGCTGAAGCCCTTCTTTGAGCGCAATCAAGGAAACTCGGCAGACACAAGTCATGATGGCGTTGCTTGATGATGAACACCAAGCTTTCTAGCTTCACCTATATTGACACCTAGAATGCTGTGGATCCACGTCCATAATATCCGAGTTCAGGTGGCACTGCAATGCCCTCCTCTTTCTGTCCTGCTGTTGGTTTCGTTCGCTCAAGGTCGGCGGCACTGTGCCGGCCTGGCACTGTCTGGCGGTCAGAGTCGGCTTTCTACACAGGGTCTGGCACGGGCATACTCAACCCTAGTGAAAGTGAAACGTGTCGCCGGCCCCAAAGTGTCGGTCCGGTCAGTTCGGCTTTTGCCATACCCGAGACCGACACACGCGCCTTCACGCGCTCTACTCGTCAGCTTCGTCAAGCTGCCAGAGTACACAAGAAGCTCCCCTCTCCTCCTTATGCCCATGATGCCCGCGCCGCCGCTCTCCATCCAGGTGCTTCCGAGCCTCCAGACCGTGTACGTCCGTATGAAGGACCGGTCCGGCACCGTGGCTATCGATATGACCCCCTCGCTCCTGTCCCCGAAGGAGCTCATCGTGCGCTTCCACGAGCAAGCGTTCGGCAAGAGCTTCGCGGCGTTCGCCGCCAATTCGAGTCTGCTAGCTCGTCGTCGCAATGAAGAGACGCCTGTTACGAGTCTCGACGATCTGCAGGACGGCGAAGTGCTGGTCTATAAGCCGTGCGAGGAGCTACGCACGCTCGTAGAGCAGGGATGCATCACCCCCGTGCTCGCCACACACTTTCCGCTAGTAGACGTGAGCCCGTCCAGCTCTCCTCTAGGACTTAAACGCAAGGGGCGCGCCAAGTCCGTCACTAATAACGTCGAGAGAGTGCACCGATACGCGTCGGATCTGGCCGAGATGGACGTGTCCCCTAAAGAGAGGGAGCTCATCGAAGACATGCTCATTGTAGGCGACGAACAGGTCGTGGACGCCATGGAACAGTTCGTCGTGCACCGAAACCCTGCGCTCGTTCGAAGAGTCCTGCGCGGCCCCGCTGCCAAGAGGAAGAACGCGGCGCTAGACAATCTCTCGGTGGATTTCTCCTCCATGGACATGCACTCGCCTGCCGTGCCCACATCAAGCGACGACTTTAGCGATCCGTTCCTCGTAGGAGGACAGAATCCTTTCTTACAGGCCGCGGCAGAGTCCGAACCGCAACGTCCGTCCACGATGAGCGTAGACGACCACACTAGTGCCGACGGGGGCCGGCCGTCGCTCCTGTTCGACGACAACGCGCTGTCCAGTCCGCCTATTTTCCTACAGTCTATTAAGGAAAAGGTGACGCCTCCGTCCGGCCGGATGTCGTTGTCGCTATCGAGCGATCTAGACCCAGTTAGGAACGCACAGACCCCCACCCAGCTCTTCTCAGTGAAGAAACTACTGGACAACGTGCCCGTGGCGCGTGATTTCCACGAGAAATACACGGTGGGTACAGTTTTGGGATCGGGCAAGTACTCGGTGGTGAAGCGGTGCACTAAACTGGCGACGGGCGAGCAGTTCGCAGTCAAGATCATCGACAAGCGACAGATGATCGAGGTGCGGTTCCTTAAGAGGGAGTTGGAGATTATGTATGGACTACGACACGATGGCGTCGTGCGGCTGATGGAGCTGTTCGAGAACAACGAGAGTCTCTTCCTGGTTATGGAGCTGTGCGGACAGGAACTGTTCGAGTTTATTGACCGGAACGGGCCCTTACCCGAGTCCACGACGCGTCCGCTTATCCGTAAACTGGTGCGTACAGTTGCGTATCTGCACGCACAGTGCATCGTACACCGCGACATCAAGCCGGAGAACATTCTACTGCCTCAAACCAGCCAGGACTTGAGCGACATCAAGCTCTCGGACTTTGGCATCGCACGGAAACTGGACGGACACGGCCATGGGAATGTACTCACGCCTCACGAGAGTCTGTCCGAGGTGGCAAAAAATCTGCACGACGCGCCGGCTACGAGCGCCACGGGCCTGCCGTCCGCGACGGATATGGTGCGTAACCGGATGGCGCGAGCACACACCAAGTGCGGCACACGCGACTACATTGCACCGGAAGTTATGAGCGGCAAAGGCTACGGCACCGAGGCCGATTTGTGGAGTGTGGGCGTCGTGACGTACGTACTGGCCAGTGGCTGCGCGCCCGTGTTCCTGCCCACTGCTGAAGGCGTCAAGAAGGTTTTCTTCGCGGATGAGACGTGGAGCGGCGCGTCTGAAGACCTCAAGCGGTTCATCGAGGCGCTGCTGGTGCGTAACCCGGAGGAGCGAATCACTGCCGCTGATGCGTTGGAACATCCGTGGCTTAAGCAGTAAAGGGGATGTCCAATTGGAGAGTGTTAGCATACTAGTAGCTTTTTTTATCAGAGAGACCGAACCAAATACTATGTATTAAAGCAGCAGCGACCTGTAAAAGAGCCCTTCTACCGTCTAATTTGGTTGTTTTACTCCTCGTTCTCTTCGTTGTCCTCGTCGAACTCCTTGATGATCTCGGGAGTGGCCTGCACCAACTCCACCAGGGTGGGGTTGTCGCACAGGTTGAAGAACTCGGTGCTGCCGTCCTCGCTGGGCGGGATGACGAGCACGTCGTGGCCCTCGGGGCCCTTGGTGATGCCCTCGCTCGTGTACGGCACCTTCTCTTCCTTGAGATAACCTTCCACCTCGCCCAGCTTGTCTACCCACAGACTGATGAAGTTGGGGTGGTTGAACCGGTTGCGCAGCACACGGTTCTTGTTCTTCTGGTCCGATTCCACACGTGTAGGATACTCCCAGTCCTGCACTTCAAGGTCGCGTACACCTACAATGCGGAACGGCCGCTCGGCAGTGTCCTGTAGCAGCAATTTAAATCAATAAAAGCGTTAAAAGAGCTTTTTGACGGATGGATTGATACATTGAGTTTTCTGCAGCTGTAGACAACGTACATCCTCGTCGTGCTCGAAGTGAATAGGACGCAGGGTCTGCTTGGACGCGTCAATCTTCTTGGCGAAGGCGCGTGTCGCCTGCGGGCGCACGAAAGAAGCACGAGAGCGAAGAGCGCGGCGCAGCATGACGATAACTTGATGTGCGGCGGTCAGGCCACTTGTTAAATGGTGTGTTGTACACAACTGGTTACACAATGAGGTGTAACCTTTCTAACGGGGTACGCTCCCTCAGTGTTCTATAACTGTAATGGCGGGGATGGATGGGGCCGCGCTGAAGCAGCTCCAGGCGACGTGCTCGGCGATCAAGGAGGAGATGACGGCTATGTATGAGCAGCGCGGAGGGAGGAACTCGGACGAGGCGCTTCAGAAGCAGCGGCGCTGGCGCGTGCTGCTCCTTCTGAGCTCCATGAAGAGCGGACTGCGCGATACATTTTTAGAGGCAGACGCTCGCCGTACACGCGTGCAGGAGCAGAAGGACGTCGCGGAGGCGCACCAGCTACAGCTACAGAATCTACTCTACGAGAAAGACCATCTACTGCGTGAGATCCGACGCTGTAGGGGCTTCAGCACCAAAGAAATGGACAAGATCGAGTTCGCCGACGGCCCGCTCCCCATTAAAGTGGACCCGGACGTGCATCGTCAGCATCTGGATCAGCTCACACAAGAGCTCCACGCCCGCAAGAGTCTACAGACTGAACTTAAGGAGTTAAAACTCAAAATCGCCAAGGTAGAGGACGCTACTGAGACCAAACAGGCCTTCTTGAACGCTCTACCCGACCATTTGGCCGGTATCGAAGCCGCCACCACGGGGCTGCAGAAGTATATGGGTGAGCCAGTCACTGCGCAACGTAACAGACACCATGCAGCGGGAACAGAGCTCCCAACGCCGTTATATGCTCTGTACAGCGAGCTGGAAGCGTACCAAACCGCCAGTGGAGACGCAGCCAAGCAGCTGCAGTTAGAGATCGTGGACTCTATCGGTGTAAAACACACTGGAGCGTACCGTAAGCGTGGATTCCCAGCTGCCCTGGAGGGACAGGAACACGCGCCGGCTACTAAGAGACTGAAGGCGCCGTCCCGTTCACCTTCTACCAGTGTGAATGGAGCGACGCCGCCTCATAGCCGTGCGCCGTCACGTTCGCCGTCAGTCAAGCGTGGAGCGGACAGTTCAGCCCAAGAGCCAGAGAGCGGAGAGATCGTGGCTGCACACACCGCCGAGAAGCTACTGGAACTGCGTCCACACGAGGAGCCGAAGGAAGAAGGACAAGAAGTTAAGGAGCAGGACGAGAACTCTGACGCTACTCAAAATCTATGGGAAGCTGATGCAAAGGCGCTGCAGTTAACTGTATCTGTTACGGTTCCTTTGGATACCGACAAGAGCGGGAGCACAGCCAAGACTATCTTGGGATCATTTACTGTTATGTTCCAATACTTCCCTGTGGCCAAGATGGTCACTGCGGAGGTTGTAAGGACAGTTCCTGCTAGCTTAAGCCACGGCAGCCAGCGTACCATCCTGACCAACTTGTTCCCGGGCGACGATGGGCTAACTGTGCCTCAACTGGTCGTCAACTACGCCTTCCAAGAAGAACAAAGTGAAGTTGAGTTCCCTGAGAACGCTTCTTGTCGTCCATACTATTGGGCGCAGTGGATCTGCGGCCTAAACCCCATGAAGCGCCCCGACTCGTATGATACGGACACTACCGAGAAGCCTCGTCGACCGGAGCCGTCAGTTCGTAACGTTATGAACCAAGTGGTTAAACGTTTTGTGGCAACTGCTGTACTGAAGAAACAGCTGGATCAGTTAACTAAGGCACGGAAACCGGAAGACGATGGACTGACCTTTGTCCATCCATTGGCGCGTCATCTCTTCCCACACGAGGTGAAGACGCACCTTGAGGAGTGGAAGGAGATCCCGACGCCCACTCAAGACATGTTCCATCTCTTCAGAGAGAGTGCAGCTTCGTATACTCGTCCACGTGCACAGTTCCATCTCTTTACTACTGGCTGTCGCTACTTCCGTGTTGGCTTTAAGAACGGGCAAGCCAAGGTCTCTGCTATCGTCGAGATCTCGCCAGAGTATCCTGTACGCGCCCCACGCTTCCTGTTCCAACCTCGCTTGACAACGACCAGTAAAGCGATGGACAAGGATCAACTCCCTGTATACGAGAACCAACTGAAGGTAACGTTGAAGTTTGCCGTAGCTATTAACTTGAGTTAACCTATGTAATGTTGCTGTTAACAGGAAGTTGAGGTGGAGGTTAACGCGTACTACGACGAGTTGATCCCCAAGGGCAGCGAACATTTCCTGCTTCTCCACCAGCTCCGCAAGATCGAAATGTGCTTCGACGTACTATGTAACGCTGCAGCTGACGGCGACGCGGACGTGTCGCTGTGCTTCGGTCGCGAACGCCGCGGCAAGGACCGACGTCAAGCCATGGTTATGGACACTGCAGCTAAAGAACTTCGTCACAGATAAGAACCAGTCGTAAGAGAGAGTGACGAGTTAATTGCATATAGTTATATCAACGTTAAGGCAGCTCTTGTAAAGGGAGGAGTCAGCTACGACGACGTCTGCTTCTTCTTGGTGAGCTGCACAGTTTCTCGCTTCAGAACGTGTAATAAAGTCTGTGAGCTCTCGAGGATCTTCATGTACGCGGCCTCAGTCTCCTGGATCGTGCGATCGTACTCATTCCGGGCTTGTGTTTTCCTGGCGAGCGCTTCGTTGATCTTGCTGAGTCTGTCGGTGAGGATGGTCAGGTCTTTCTGGATCTTGGCCTTCTCCTCCTCCTCCTTGAGCATCGCTCGGTTCACCTCCTCACGCTTCTCACGCAGATCCTCGATACATTTGACCAGCTCATTGTTGTAGTTCTGCAGCGTTGCACCTTGTTGAGCCATGGCGAGGGACGGACTGCAGCGGACGAGACCGAGTGCACTACGCGTCGCATCCGTTACAATTGGTTGAAGTATTCCTGGACACATGACGGTTCAAGATTTGTAGCCATGTTCTACAACTGCATGTTGCTCTACAACACGACTTAGGTGTATTAGCGCAATAACCGCATTCAGACACGGTTCGTAACGGACAAGTGCTGAACGCATTAGTTACTGCTCTCGTTCTTGGCCAAGTGAGTGAAGTACAGTGGATTCTTACTGAGAATATCTAGGTTCAGACACCTCTATATGGATATGGATGCGTGACGGAAAGTTCGGAAGGTTCACACTGAAAAGGCCAAAGGAGTCTCGGCAAGATCCATGCATTTCTACTAGCTTCGTGCTCCGTGCGACGAGTGAATAAAGCAGCTTTGTTTACAAAAATATTTAGATACCGGCGGGGCCAATTGTCTACTTAGTCGCAGTTGAGGTGCCTGGAAGTATGATACTTCAAGTATCATCCCCATTTCACGTGACTAACGTGCGCCGTCTCTTCTTGAGAAGGTCTCCGTTGGGTACAAACTGTCCCCACCGAACAGCGTTATCGTCACTCTAGAATCTTCCGAGATGAAGACACTGCTGTTGGTATCTTTGTTGCTGGTCGGTGTCGATGCAACGGAAGTGAGCGTGTGCGCCGACGCCACGTACGACTTGGCGTCGAGTCGCGGCGTGGTGTGTTCGGGCAGTGGCGACGCTCCGGCGGGCACTGCCTGCCCGTTGAAAGGCGACTCGGCCGTCGCCGACTGTCGTGCGTACCTGCCGTCGTTTGCCGTGGGCGAAGGCTGCGTGGCGCCTGAAGATGCCGAGTGCCGGATCGTTATCGGCTCGACGTGGGGCTGCGTACTGCCGTCCATCGGCTGCAATGATGCTCCTACCGAACCAGGGTGTCCGACATGGAGCGTGAACGGAACGGACGAGGCCATCGATATCGACAGCAGCTACCTGTTCGACGGTAACGAGGACTACGACGAGAGCTGGTTCGTACAGACGTCGGCGGTGAGGGAGCTCTACGACTGCGAGGAGAAACCCACGGCGGCGCCGACGGCTGCACCAACTGAAGCAGCAACGGTAGCGCCGATTCCGACACCGGAACCGTCTACGGCAACTCCTACGGCCGCACCGACGACACAAGCTCCTGTGCCGGAGACTACGGCTCCGACCACTCCAGAGCCAACGACGCCGACACCTACACCAGAACCAACGACGCCGGCACCCACTCCACTTGAACCGACCACTCCGAGCCCGACTACGGCAGAACCAACGACACCTGCACCGACACCAGAGCCAACGACCGCAGAACCGATCACTCCATGTCCGGTTACGACGGTGCCGGTTACTTCAGAACCTACACCGCCGGCTCCGACAACACCGTGCCCCGAGACGGACCCGCCTTCAACGCCGACACCTTGCCCGAGTACTACCAAGCCTGCGACGCCTGAGCCGACGACACCGTGTCCATCCACTACCGACCCAGCCACTCCGCCAGCGACCACGCCGTGTCCTACTACGTCGTCTCCAACGACCCCGTGCCCGACAACCCCGTGTCCAAGTACAGCCGAGCCGGCCACTTCTCTTCCAATGACTCCTTGTCCGAGAACGACCGAGCCGGCAACTCCACCTCCGACAACTTCGTGCCCAAGCACGACCGAGCCGGCCACTCCACTTCCATCGACTCCTTGCCCGAGCACGACCGAGCCGGCGACACCCTGTCCGGCAACACCCGTTCCGAGCACTGCTGAGCCGACGACACCGTGCCCGACAACATCGACTCCAAGCACGACGGTGCCGGCGACACCGACAACAGACACTCCGAGCACAACTGAGCCGGCGACTTCATCACTGACCACGCCATGCCCAACGACATCAACGCCAATTCAGGAATACACGCCGCCTTCGGAGAGCGACATACCACCGGTCACTCCGGGCACCACTCCGGCCACGTCCTCACAACCTACACAGTCTGCATCCGTCTCAACAGAGAGCCAACCCGTCTCGTTCATTGCGACAGCAACAAACACAGACAACTCTCCACCTATCGGCGACACCGGCACTGCCTGGATTGCGATCGCCGTCGCCTTCGGTGCCGTCGCCGCAATCGTTGTTGCCGTCCTGTACAAGAAGAGACGCAGCCCCCACCTTGAGCGACGTCTAAGCGAAGATTTCGCGATGCACGCCGTCATCACGCCGGTCTAGAGGAAATCCCAGTCGCTTGAAAATTGAGAAACTCGATATTTTCCATCCAAAAACTAAAGTTTCACCTCCTTTTTCCATCTCTAGCGTGGCGATGACTGTGAGAGTGCCGTATCCTCCGCACTATACGCCAATCCACAGGCTTCACTCTCATCTTTAACCTCGAACTCTGGACTCTCCTCGCTAAGCCGCTTGCCTTGCAGTAAACTGTCAACTACCCAGCGTGCCTTGACCACATGAATCCCCCACTTCTTGGCCTTTTCGAACTTCATACCGAAGCCTTTCCGACAGATCAGATGCGTGTTCTGTGCGCTGAGTTTGCTCGTGACTCGAGCCCCAGCAACTCGCAATAACTCCGTCACTACAAGCTGTTCCACGTCCCGATACACAGACGTAGACGCAGTCACGTCCTGGAAGTCTGGTAGTGGAACTGGAGACGTGAAAAGAGCACGCGGACGGTACGCACTGACACCGAATAACTCGTGAGAAGAGAAGGACAGTTTCATGCTGGCAGCCAGCGAGCAATTGACCCACAAATCCGATACAAACTGCAGCATTCGTTGTCGTGGCTTCTCCTGTCGCGCTCGCTTTCTCGGTCTTCCATTGGTCTCTTCTTCATTCTCTGCGTTAGTCCGTAGATCTCGTTGGATATTGTGGATGCGCGCTTGTATCTTCAGAGCTTCCTGCTCGTCCATCATTACGCCAGTGCATACAACTGCGTGGCTGATAAACGAGAACTGCTCTGGATCTAAACGCGGGAAGTCGATGGCGGCAAGCGCAATGGCTTCGGCTCCTCCACGTTTTCCTCGTATCTCTCTCAACATTGGCTTGATCATGTGCTTGTCGTCCGGATCTCGACACAACAGCAGGAACGAATACCCCGAGAAAATCGTTGTGCTCTTCTTCTCTGGAGTCGCTAAAATGCTGTTCCCATCGGCTTTTTCAAGTAAATCTTCAGATAAATTAACGGGATCTGAGCTCGTTTCTTTTTCTGCGCTCTTGTGTTCAATAGAAACGCTAATATCCGTACTGGATAGTGCAGTATTTAGTGGGATATAGACGTCAAACTCGACTGGATAGAGCTCCTCCGGCTGCAGATCCAGACACTTGACACAGTCAATCAGCCAACTGGCCGATACAAAACGCACCTCGTCCACTGCATTCGCACCAATCACACGCGTTCGAATGGCCTCCAGAGTTTGTTTATCCGACAGTGACGCGCTCACCACAACGTGCGTCACGTGACGTATCACCACGTTGTGGTAGATTGTGCCCATGCCGGTGCGTATCAAACGCTGTAACAACGCGGTCATTTGAGGTGAAAAGCCCAGTAGATACAGCACGCAACCGTCGAATAAATCCATCCAGTCTTCGTCCTCTTCTTGGTCCTCTTTGTGATGATAATTTCTGACAATCTCCGGTAAATTGGCCACTAATTCTTGAGCGTCTTTCTGTTGGTTCACTGCCATGTACGTGGGCTGTAAGCTCGAGATCTCAGCGTCTGAACGTAGAGCGAATTCTTCCTCCTCCACTAGCATTTCCCTCTCCAAAGAGGCATAAAGCCACCCGAGATGCACCACTGGAATGTCATTGGCTACTGCTGCCTCGTACTTGGCTCCTTCTGGACGTTGCACTATGAGAATACTGGTGAATCCCAGCTCCAGTCTGCCGTCGTACTGCGCACCATTGGCTGTGGCCTGCTGCGCCACCGCCTCCTTCTCCTCCATCGTCAGTCCGGCAGTGCAGATCCCCATGCCTTCGAATAGTCTGAGGCCGAAGTCATTGGCATTTAGCAATTTGTGAGCGCGAAAACTCTCAAAGACCCAGCGAGGAGACGCAACTGGGAGCTCGTGCGCTACTGCAGCCTGGAAAATAAAATAAATAGTTGTGTGAATGATACATCACTTGGAATGGAGATTGTGAGGTCATTTATGGCTTGTTTGAAGCCGTACGCGGTGTTTTAAAGAGCCGACGGCTTCGGCAATTAAGTGTGTGGTGGTGTTTGGGTCTAAATCGTCCTCAAAGCGACCGCCACAGGCCACGACGATCTTGCGCACTTGTTCCTGAATAAGTTGATAGTTTGAGGCGTAGCGGGTGGTAGGAAAAGGGTCAGAGTGTGAAGCTGATAGAACATTCACTGGCGGAGATAACCCATACCTTGACGTCCAGCTCCAGACCCGTGGAGCAGAGAACCAGCCCCACAAACATCTTGTCTTGCTCGCCCATTTTCGTTTTTTTTTTAAAAAAGAGCTTTTGACATTTTGGAATTGTATTTGCTACGGCCCTAATTTTGTGTACTAGTACCATAGCTACGATACACAAAATTAAATTTGAGAAGACAAGAAATGGAAGAGAAGCAGCTGTCAACTTTCGCGTTCGAGGCCCTGCGAAGCACGACGACGGGTGCTAACGTGTGTAGACGTGAGCTAGTCCTCTACGAGAAGCTCATCTGGAATGAGACAGATCGAGATAGGATCACACAGCAGTTTCTAGCCGCCGTTTACGTCGCCTATTACGAATACGACAATAGTAAAAACGATATCATTGCGACCGTTGCAGCTCTCGAGAAGCAAATGCAGAGTCTGTCGCGACAATGCAAGGCCAGCTCAACGGACTTGAGGTGCATCTACGCAGCCAACGAGTTCAGAACGACGTATGTCGGCGACGCGGACGTGGAATTCAGGCATTACCTTGCTTCCTGTTGTTCTGCGTATCTCGCTCACACCAGAGAGTACACGGCCCCGTGCATTACCATCAAGCAGAGCTCAGGGTTTGGCAAGAGCCGAATTCTGCAGCGACTAGCAGAGAGTACGGCAGAAGGCACTCCTCTTGTGTATGTAGACAATGAATTTGATGCGGTGGTGTTGTACGTGTGTCCGCGTAATGCTAAGGAATTCAAAGGATACCCACGCCCGACAAAAAAATTGCGTGATTGGCTATTTCCAGAGAGGAACTTGTCCGAGACTAAACTTGCTAGCTCCCTTATGCAAGCTTTTAAGTATGCGGTGGAGCATTCCGACGCAGCAAGGCAATGGAAAGTTGTATTCGACAATGATGACGAAACTATCGTTGAACAGTTACAGAACTTTAAAATTACTTCAAATACACGTTATCCCGTGGCGAAAAAGGTGCGGAAGATTAAGACGCCGGTGCTCGTGGCACAGAGTCTTCTCGATATCAAAAATTACACTGGCATCGACGCGCTTCAGATGCTGAGTGGAGCGTTAAAACGGGTAAACAACTCGGAAACGGTGAGAGCCGCTAACGGAGTAGTTTTCGTGGTTCTCGTAAACTCATACTCCAGAGTTTCCAGATCAGACTCATCGTATGGTATTATTCCGGTGTCATTCCCTCCCTTTATTCTTACACAAACAATGGACGTCATGCTTAAAAACTCAACGTCGTCGAATCTACTCACTACGAGCAAGAGTCGCGTCTTGAATGCTGACGCAGACGAAGTGTGGGGAGCGCTGGTGTCCATGGGCCGACCACTTTGGCAGAGTAGACAGCAAGGGAGCACTTTGGCCGCCAGACAGAGAGCGATTAACGAGTTCGCTACGTCGAAGCTACTGCAAGGACGAAAGGCGAGACTCATCAATAGCTACAATGATAGCACACTGAATGGCGTGGCTTCGTTGTTCTGTCGAGTGGGATTGCAATGACGAGCCTGTGACCCATTGGCGACGCGTCTGGTGGCCGACTTTATGAGTGTACTCCACTACGAAACGTACAAGACCGACGCTCACATTGCTAGCTATACGTCGGATCCGATCCTGACGTTTGGCGCTTCGCGCGTATGGTACCAGTTGGAGCCGCCAGCGATAGAGACGCACATCCTTCCGCAGCTTGAGACAATGCTGCTTGATGGCGTGGTCGATGCGTGTAACATCTGCCAACTTGTAGCTCGGATCTTTCTTCTATTGGCAATGGACACGACGATGATGGGAGTCGAAGTGATGATGAACCCGATAGCCAGGACAGAGTTCGACTTTGCGGGGCAGTTCTGCGATGTACCAAATTTTGTGACTGTGCTGATGGGCAACAATCCGCCACTGCATACGGACAAGGCGACGATCCATCCATAGAGAGAGAATGTATGACGAATGGTTGCAAAGCTGGAAAGACTGGAAGATCAGTTTCAGCCATTTTGTGCCTCTACCAGAAACACAGAACGAGGATGTACTGTGGAAGTTGTTAGATCGCAGGGCATCGGGCATTTTGCCTCGCAGCCCGGAAGGAGCTGACCTAGTTATTCCAATCTTCTGTAGCGATAAAGCGTCGTTCATCTTGGTCCACGTCAGTGAAGAGGAGGACGCGTTGGGTCTCAGAAGTCTCGATCCGAGCAAGGTCTTCGAGGTGAAGTACCCGCTTCACAGCGTTCAATTGCACCAGATAATCCGATTGTACATAAGTCCACGTGAAGTCACAGCACCCGACCGGCCTGCCCAGTGTGGCGTGATGTCGAACGCGGCTGAAGCCACTGACTGCTCGTTGTGCGTGCGGGGAATGTTCACGCTGAGTACTGACTCAGACGATACTAGTGCCCGATGGACGTTTCTTTCGGTGGGGTTGATCGAGTATCTCCAGGCGATTGCCAACACACGTTGGCTGGATAGTAAGACGCATATTGAGTACGATCTCAACAACCGCGACCACGATGAACAAAGAGCCCTCGCGCGAGTGCTCCCGAGAGAGAAAGCGAGTGAAATTGCATCCAAGACGCTAAATCTCTTTTCAAACAGTTAAATTACGTTTTTCTTAACTGGGTTGTCATAAAAGCAACTGGTGATCATTATCATTAGGGGGTGTCAGACTATAAAAAAGTCCCGGAATAATCACATACCATTTCGCCCCAAATCACATGTGATTGTTCGGTAAATCACATGATTTTTCATTGTTCGGTAAATCACATGATTTTTGGATTGCTCGGTAAATCACATGATGTCATTGTTCGGTAAATCACATGATTTTTCGGTAAATCACATGTGATTTGGGGCGAAATCGCATGTGATTATTGTGGGATTATTTCCAAGTCTGACACCCCCTATTATGGTTTAGATCGAAGCCAAAGTCTACTCAGTAGACTCTACTGGACGGCTATCTGCAACACAAACGCGAAGATTAAGATCAGAAGTCTGCCGAAGCAGACGAAGAGCTCAGCGTTCACAGACATGGACAACTAGTTTTGTGACAAAACGGAAAACCGCAGCTTCTACGCCTTACAGGGGCCTAATTGCAGGGCCGGCCGTGGACTTACCTGCGTATACACTTCTCGACGGCTCACATGGCCAGGGAGATGGCGGCAGGCCGCCGCCGGTACATATTTCATCGTTATCGCGATAATATACATCATGTGTGATATTTTGTCAGCTCTGATACCCACTTTTTGCTTCAGCCCAAATGACTTACCGTTTGCCAAATAATCACATGTGATTTTGGGCGAAATGGTATGTGATTATTCCGGGACTTTTAAAGTCTGACACCCCTTATTAAAGTGTTAACTAGTGTTACGAGCTTACTTTGGTCTGCCCGGCTCACTGGGCAATCATATAGCAGTAGTTCTCTGTGCTTGCTGCGCTGTTTGCCACGGGTTTGTAGTTGGTACACCACCAGTCAATTACGAACAATACCCACTGGCCGACAGGACTTAACTTCCAGGCCTGTGCCGGAACACTCGATCCCTACTTTTTGCTATTACCTTCTTCTTTAGTTAGCCTACGGCTGCCAACTAATAGACGAAGATGTTGTGGTTCTTGTCTTCTCGCCTTCCTTCTCTCGTCTCGTTTCTCGTCTCGTCGGCCACTCTGTAGTGCGTTCACTCCAGTGCAACCCTCAATCGCGACCTTCGGCTCTGTAACGGGGTACAGGCCAGTGTACCCAAGTTACATGAAGAGTGACTGGTCACTCTTCGGAAGGACTGGTACATGGTACCAGGGGCTATAGGAGCCAACCATTGGATAACTACATAGCTTTAGTATATGTGACTTCTAGTTTGTATTAAACTCAAGCTTAAGCTTACCTATAATTCATTCAGTCGGAAACTTTCCGTTAACTGGTTACTTCGTTCCCGTTGATTAGGGACCTGTGAGCTGCCGTTCACTTAGAGTTTGTATACTCTTGGAAGCCAGCTTCCTCTAGTGCAAGGTGCTGTGTGACCTCGTCACACTTGGTAGCACTTGTAGTCAATCCACGCCAACGCCGGTAGACTACCTGAACCTCTGAGGTTCTGTCATCATGGACCGGAATAACTTTCTCCATCTGAACGACTCGCAGTTCGAGTCTGTTCTGAAGATGGCAGGCATCTTCGGGCCGAGTAGGTCGAACGTGTCAATGCGTTTGACACTTATGAGCAAGGGCTCATCGCGCATATGCGGGGAAACCTGCAGACGCCGGCGGCTGAAGGGAATCCGCCTCACCCGAAGCCATTGCGGCTGAAGGTGAAACCGTACGAAGGGAAGGATGTGAGAGCCTTCTCTCTGGATTCGAGAGGTAGAGCTCCTGATGGACGCGGCTATGATCTCGACTGAGCAACTCCGCGTTGCTTTCGCGCTCTCCAACCTTAGCGGTCGTGCCAAGAGTCGGACGTACACGAGGGAGGCGACCTCGCCTGGATGTTTCACATCTTGGGCTCAGCTGTGCGAACAGCTTCGAGCCGCGTTCCTCCCGGCGAGCTACGAGTACCGGCAGCGCTCGCGCTTCCTCTCATGTAAACAAGGAAAGCGTGAGCTGCACGAGTACATCCAAGAGATTCGGGAGCTCACGGCATCCCTAGTGGGCAACCCACTCAATGAACACATCAAGGTGACGGTGTTCATGGACGGCCTTCGAGTGGGCCCGGCGCGCACGCAGCTGTTCCAGGTACAGTCAAGTACCCTAGAAGAGGCGATTCAAGTGGCTCTTCAAGAAGAACACAGCCATCGCCAGGCACGTACGCCGGCCTCAGCGTGGCCAGGGAATTCGGCATCGAATCCCAACCGGGCGAATCCCACTGGACCAGTTCCCATGGAGCTTGGGTCCGTCGAACAGCAAAACATTCGCTGTTCGGCTGTGGCAAGCTGGGCCACTTCAAGCGAGACTGCCCTGCGAAGAGACACCACAGGCGGTTCAACCCCAAGCCTGTTATCAAGGGTCGCTGGCAGAAGTCACTACCCCCGAGGTCAGGGGAACGCCGGAAACCAGTAGGGGCGGGGCGCCCTACTGGGGAAGATCTAAATCTTCGTGAGCGGTACGCAGGTGGTGCGTACCACGGGGACTTAGCCCTGGAGAGTCTTTGCACTCTCGAATCGGCGAAGGGCAGCGATGCGCTGCTTGTAGTACACGGACGTGTTCGGGGATACGATCATCCCTTTCGAATCTTGATCAACTCTGGGGCGTCGAAGAACTTCGCACGCCGCCGGACGGTTGCTCGTAACAGCAATAAGTTGGCCGATGCTTTGAGAGAAAGCAAAAACAACGGGGCAGTGTCAGTGCGACTGGCCGACGGGAACAAGGTTACTGTTCCCAACATCCAGATGGATCTGGCTGTCAAGTTCGAAGACTTCGACAGCCCAGAACAGTTTACTGTTCTCGACATGGATCCCTTCGATTTGATCCTGGGCATGCCCTGGCTCGAGAAACATGAGCCGTGGATCGACTGGCGAGGTAAGGCCATCGGTGCAAGCCGCCCTGCAGTGACCGACAGAGCATTGGTGAGTCATCTTCCCACCTCTGTCAGGACCTGGGGCGCCCGCAAGGGCCGCCGAGGTACCGAAGCATCCGGCGGATGCCTGGAGGTCGTCGACATATATGACAGCTCCGAGGAAGCTTCGAAGGTGGCGACGCAGACAGGTGTCGGCCAAGTGGGTAACATAGGTCCACAGACTGTCGACCAGACCTTAACTGAAGAGGAAGACGCGGGACGCGCTTCCTGTGCGGGTAACACAGTTGCACACGAGGTCACCCAGGCCATAACTGAAGAGGAAGACGCGGGGTGCGCTTCCTGTGTGGGTAACATAGTTCCACACGAGGCCTCGAGTGCCTCAGATGTAAGCATCATGACATCCCCAGACGTGGGAAACGAAGTTCCACGTCACGATCGCCGTTGGTGACGCCGCCGCCGCCGCAAGTCAAGTCTGAACCATGTTCAAGCTGGAGTCGTGCACAACGACTCGGAGTCCAGGGCCTTGGCTCCTTCGACACCGTCGGTGGAAGAGTGTTATCACATCTTCGATGGCGAGACCGGTTTACCCGTCAAGGCATCTGGTGTCCACTTGGAGCCATTGCCAGAGGCTGCAGAGCTACTGAACCTCGAGGAATGGCGGCAGAGTCTTTCCTGGCCAACCTCAAGGCTGGAGAGATTGCCGAGATGGTACTCATCAAACAAGAGACCACTCAGGATGAGTTGAACTCCTCCTCTGTTTTGGACGAAGACGTCCTCGAGGAGTTGAGTAAGCAGCGTTAATCGCGCTTGGGTTCTGAGATTTTTAAGAACCACAAGGACCCAGTGTATCCTTTGGCAATGGAGTATGTGGACGTGGTGACAAAGACCCCACCGACCCAACTCCCACCAGATCGTGGAGTACGGAACGAGATTGATCTTATGCCAGGCACAAAGTACTGTGTCACGAGGCAGTGGCCACTCCCTCGCGAACAGTGCGAGGTGATTGATGCCTTCTTCGCTGCAAAAGCGAATGCAGGCATCGTGCGGGAGTCGAAGTCCCCACACTCGATGCCGACTTTCTGCGTTCGAAAACCGAACGGGAAGTGGCGTCTGGTTCACGCTTATAATAAGCTGAACAACGCGACGGTGCCGGCCCAGACACCAATCCCACGAAAGAATGTGCTGCTGAACAACATGGCCGGATGCGTACTGTACAGTGCGCTGGATTTGGTAGACGGATACTACCAGATCCTGATGCGCGAGAGCGACATCCCGCTCACCGCGGTGAGCACTCCAAGCGGCATGCTTTGGGAGTGGCTCGTCATGCCGCAGGGCTTGTCAAACGCCCCAGCGACATTTAATCGCTTGGTTACGCAGTTGTTCAGGCCGCTGCGTGCCTTCGTACAGACGTACTTCCTTCGATGACATCTTCGTCCATTACCGTGCCGAGGAAGGCAAGACGGCCATGGAGGTGCATTTGGGGCACCTCCGTCGAGTGTTGGACGTAATGAGAGCGAACAAGCTCTACGCCAACATCGACAAGTGCGTCTTCGCGTCACCAGAGATCAAGGTTCTCGGTTGCTTCGTCAGCAACGTGAGCGTTCGGGCCGACCCAGATAAGGTCAAAGCCATTGCAGCCTGGCCGCCGCCCCGATCCCAAAAGGATCTCCGGAAGTGGTTGGGCTTGGCCAACTACCTCCACAAGCACAGCGCAGGGTACGCGGGTCTCGCGACCTCCTGAAGAAGGACGTCGACTGGCGCTGGGAGCAGAAGCACCAGGACGCCTTTGATAGTGTCAAGGCTAGCCTTTAAAAGGCGCCGGTCCTGGCTCTGCCAGACGAGACGAAGCCGTTCAGCGTCGTCTGCGATGCCTCCGACTGTGCAATCGGCTGTGCACTGCTGCAGAACGATGCAGCCGGACACAAACGAGTCATCTCGTTCCAGTCCAGGCAGCTCAAGGCCGCCGAGCGGAGCTACCCTGTCCACGACAAGAAGCTCCTGGCAATGAAGTATGCCCTCGTGAAGTTTCGGGTACATCTTCTGGGCTCAAGGCCCTTTGTGATCTACACAGACCACGCATCCTTGCGGACGGCGACTAATTTGCCTCACCTCTCCCAACGGATGGCGAGGTGGCTGTCTTTCTTCGCGGAATACACGTTCCGCGTCGAATACAAGCCAGGCAAGCTCAACGTACTTGCTGACGCCCTGTCTCGGAGTCCAGACTACGAGTTGGCCCACATCATGCGGGTGACAACGGATCTTTATGATCGGATACGCGTGGCGTATCGGGATGATGAGGCTATCGCGCCTATCGTCAGGTTCCTGTCAGCTGGAACGGACGCAAAGTCCGCTTTGCTTTCGCCGCGGCAGCGTTCCCGGCTTCATCGATATGAGTTGGCGGATGGCCTCCTCTATTACCGGGTGGGGCCTAGTGATCCTCCACGGGTGGTCGTCCCCAACGACGAGGATCTAAAGTTTGACATCCTCGCGGAGGCGCACGATGCACCCTTCAGTGGCCACTTGGGCCGTGAGAAGACCTTTCTGTCGGTCTCTCAGGTCTTCTGGTGGACCCACATGTGGAAGTGGGCCGCCAAGTATGTGAGGACAAGCGAAACATGTCAGCGGGTGAAACCCGCAGGGCACGCTTCGGCTCAGTTACAGAGCCTGCCCGTGCCAACTGACTGTTGGAAGTCGATGAGCCTTGACTTCATCTTTGGGCTTCCCGCCGATGATCACGGCAACACCGGGATTGTGGTGTTCGTGTGTCGGCTGAGCAATATGATCCATCTTGCTCCAGTGCCCGTCACGGTCCCAGGCGAACAGACCGCACGGCTGTTCGTCGATGGCGTGTTCCTCTATCACGGTCTGCCCGAGATCATTGTCTCTGACCGAGACCCGCGGTTCACCGCTGCGTTCTGGAAGACGCTGTTCCCTTTGCTCGGAACTCGTCTGCAGAAGTCCACTGCTGACCACCCGCAGACGGACGGCCAGACGGAGCGCTTCAATCGAGTGCTCGAGGACACTCTGCGCAGCGTATGCGCTGGAGCCCCACGTACGTGGTCCCAGTTGTTGAGTTTGCGCTCAACAACGCTGTACACGCTTCCACGGAGTTCACGCCGTTCTACTTGAACGGCTTTCGCCACACCAGATTGCCTCTCACTCTTCGAGGTGACGCCACGTCCTCTATTTTAAGTGGGGGAGAGGCTCGGAAAGCCCTTTCCTCCCAGGTCTCAGATGTGAGACCGGTTTCTCTGCGGAAACAAGTGGAGTCCTTTGTGGAAACCAAGCTGATTGTGATCAGCAGGGTCCGCGATGCAATGGCAACGGCCCAGGACAGACAGAAGGAGTACTCTGACAAACATGGAAGAGGAAACTTAAACGTGTTCAAAGTGGGTGGATTTGAGTTACTTGACACTTGAAACCTACCACTAGACACTGTCAGCTCTGTCGGCAGCAACAAGTTGAAGCACCGCTTCATCAGACCGTACGCGGTCCGGCCAGACACGGTGCGTCGTACACCATCGACCTACCAAAATCAATGACGACGCACCCGACGTTCTATGTTGGACGTCATAAGCGATACCACGATCCGCAGGGGTTGCTGACTCGCAGACCCACCTTGGTCCAGCTCCTTGAAGCGAGGAGCGGCCTCAAACGTCGGCGGGCGCGCAGGAGCGTGCGCCCAAGGCTCGCGCTGGACAGCAAGGCTGCGATCGAGATCGAACGCCGGAGGAGCCCTGTGCGAACAGACCCCAGAGGCATACACCGAGTACGCCGGGTGCGCACCATACGCGTAAGACTGGGAGTGCGCCAAAGGCGGCTCCGGACGTTGTTGTGCGTACTCAACACGTCGGATCAAGCGGAAGGCCTCCTCCAGATCGTACGAGAGGGCCCGGCGGTCGACCCGCGCATGGAGGTCCGCTACCTCCCGTTCCAACCGGTCCAGGCGCTCCTCAAGTCGAGCAAGGACCCCTCGGTTCCCGGCCTGGGTAGCAGCATCACCGCCAGTCCCAAGGCCAAGAGCAATCTCAAGCACAAGGACGCGTTGACGAAGACGGTCAACTTCGGGGCCCTGTGATGGACCCGCAGGTGGAGCACCTGGGCGAGAGGAACGCCCCGGAGGCGCCTCATACTCGTACTCGTACGAGGGCACCTCCGCCCCTCCTTGACCGGAACGGGGAAGTCCACTACCATGTGGAGCGGGTACTCCAGGAGCGGCGGCACCGTGATAAGCGCCAGCTCCTTGTGAAGTGGAGGGGTTATGCCCATTCCGAGAACTCGTGGGAGCCGATTGAACGGCTCCAGGCTGACTGCCCGAAGGCTGTCGCGATCTGGGAACAGAAGCGGCGGCAGCTTCGTAAGTAGTCCGGGGCTCTTGCCGAACGGGGTACGGACGTTGACGACACCCCGTACCCGCGCTCATCACGAGCGCTGGAAGCCGCGCGCTTCTGGATATTCCTTGGCAGCTGCCGCTTGCTAACCAAGTGGACAAACAGAATGCAAAGATCGCGCTGGTCCATGATTTTGGACAGCATCTGATCTTTTTGGAGTTCCCGTAACTCCTTGGGTGAGTACATGAGAGTCTCAACCCACGCCCAAAACATGTCCTCGCATGAGCTCCAGCTCGGACAGTTATCGGGGAGAACCCAGGGCTAACCCCATACAGGGTAGAGACCACCCCATTTCTCGGGCTTCTTACGACAAGTCGTGAAGTCCTTCAGAGGGATCTGGTGCTGCGCGAGAAGCACGCACCGGGCCGCCTCCAAGTTGTCGGTGAACAACTGTTCCTTTTGGACCAGGGCGCGTTCGTAAGCACCCTTGGAAGTGTGGCCACCGATAAGCCCACGCGGAGAAGTGAGTTTCTCCAAGAAGAGGTCGGCTCCAAAGCTCGCCACGGGAGGCCAATAACCTCTCGGATTGATGGAAGCTCCCTGACCGACAGGTGTAGCCACCGGACCCCCACGCATACGCTGGGCAGCTTGGAAGTCATCCTGCTGCTGGTCGAGATCGTTCGTGATCTCCCGGTGCTTGTCGATGGCACCCACCTCCTCTTCATCCGAGGAGCCGAAGAGATCGTGGTAATGATCACAAGTCTCCTTCTCTTCGCAAAGCGGAGACTTCGAAGCCATGCGCTTCTTGGAGTGCTTCGCCTCTTCGGCTGCGGCTTTAGCAGCCCGAGCACGATCAAGACCCTCAGCAAGCGAGAGGTTCTTCGGAGGTTTATCTTCCTCGTCGCCGCTAGCATAGGGCGAGCCCTTGGCCTCGTCGGCAGGGCTCTCAGAGCGCTCAGGCGTCTTTGACCCGTGATCATCGTGATCACTAGCGTGCGAGTGTACGCTGTCGTCGTCGTGCTCGCTGGGCACTGGAGTGTGCCCTCCCTCGGAGCTCCCAGATACGCTGTGGAGGCTCCTGGCCTTAGCCTCGTCCTCAGTACCCGGACTGTGCTCACGGTATGTGAAGCGCGGGTTCGGACGGGTTTTAGGTGGCACCGAAGGCGAGCGACTGCGGCGTGAGCTCGCGCCTTTGCTGGCAGCCGCGTCGTCAAGCGTATCGATCGCCTCGGAAGCCACCTTAGTAGCCTCCTTGAGTGCAGAGCCTTTGCCGCGAGGCTTAGTGATCTTGGCTTTCGCCTTAACGGCGGCAGCCTTGGCGTGTGCTTTCGCACCGCTCTTCGCAGTGCCACGGGGCATGCTGTAGGTCGAAGTGGAGACCGAGAAGAAGAGCGCTTGTGCAGCTCGAGGCTCCAACTGTGAATTGAGCCACCGCCACGTTCTCGCAGCTTGTCGATACCTTTCGACTTGGAGAATGAGAGTTTGTGACTCCCTCTCCCTCATTCGGATTGGTCGGAAAGCCGAACCTAAGTGGGGGAGGATGTAACGGGGTACAGGCCAGGGTACCCAAGTTACATGAAGAGTCACTGGTACATGGTACCAGGGGCTATAGGAGCCAACCATTGGATAACTACATAGCTTTACTATAGGTGACTTCTAGTTTGTATTAAACTCAATCTTAGGCTTACCTATAAATACATTCAGTATGAAAGTTACCTTTAACTGGTTACTTCGTTCCCTTTGACAAGGGACCTGTGAACTGCCGTTCACTTAGAGTTTGTAAAATCTTGGAAGCCAGCTTCCTCTAGTGCAAGGTGCTGTGTGACCCCGTCACAGGCTCCACACACTTAACCTTACGGCTCCGGCTACTCGTTCGTGTAGCGCTGTTTCACAGTCCACCGGTGGCTTTCTTCGTCAACGTGTAGTGCCACCGAGGCCTGATCCACCTCGACGTTCTCCGCGATCACCGTCGTGTCGCCCTCAGTCGGTTTTCTTCGTCAACGGGTAGTTCCGTCGGGGGTCGTGTCACCGCTCACCGCGTTCTCGCTCTCGTTGTTTGTCTCGTTCTCAACATCCGTCTCCTGCAAGCTCTCCCTGGCCCGCCCTCTTCTTAGCATATTCCAGAGTGAGTTCATCCTCACTTGCCTCGCACTCCATCGCCACGTGTTACGACTCTTCGTCACCCACGATCTTCATCTCTGACCGTCCGTTCACGGGATTCAATGGGTGCACTCGACCGTTTATCATGATCAGTGTGATGTAGCGCTTGGAACTACGCCCCTAGGCCACTTGACCAATACACGCACAAGTGGATCAGGAGGAGCATCTCCTGTGGATAGACGGCTCCGCCCGGACGAGGGATTTATCCGGGGCCGTGAGTTTTCCTGGATCGCCTTCTAGGGAATATAGAAGGGGTCCGGGAAACTCGGTCAGTAACCTCACCTTGTGTACCCCCTACGAATCAGTTGTTTGATCAGAGGTAAGGTCAGCCACTGGGAACCCCGGAGAATTCCGACCTTCGAGATACGCTGGTGGATAGCTAAATACGGGGATAGCTATCTGGATCCTGGGATGGCTGGGGTAGTATACACTTAACAATAGAAACATTAGTTTCTTTCGGAGCAAGACTCCACCGGCGAAGGCCGCAGATTTTTCTTCGGAGCAAGACTCCACCGGCGAAGGCCGTAGATTATTTTCGGGGAGAGACCCCACGGGCGAGACCCTACAGAATATGGAGTGCCGAGCCCGGGTTCGCTAGACCGCGCTTCCAGGAGGGGCAGATATAAAATGCTGGAGAGAACCCCAGCAAAAAGGATGTGGTTCGTACCTGAGAGTAGCCTTCAAGCGCGGTTCCCAGCTTCTGCGTCCTTGTCCTGATTGAATTTGTCAAGTTGGACTTGATCTGCGCTCTAGAAGGGAAAAGTAAGACTGAAGTAGGCTCTCCCCGGTAGCAACCGCCCCGGGGATTCTTAAACATATGGTAATCTCTTGGGATCTGCTTCGCACATGACTCCACTATGTTCGCCTCTCTTTCAGTAGGGAGGTATCCGAGGCGGCGACGCTCCGGCTACCCGTCGGCTTGTTGACACACGGAAGCTGATTGGATCGTCTCGGATATTTGTCTGCTTCTCCGGAAAATCGTGGGCACTATGTCACATCAGTGTCAGTTGAAATGGGCAGTGTGCCAGCTGCGGTTCTGCTGAGAGTTCGTACGTCACCAACGGACTTCTCGCAGACCGTACCGCCAAACTGTTACACGCCTTATTTACCCGTAGACTCTTCCACGACTCTACCGTCGTCGAAGTATTTGTCGTATTCGTCAACGGGGCTCCACCTGGCCCCACCATCGTCATGTTCATCCCGTGATACTCGTCCAGCTGGCCGTAACTCATATTACAGCGCATATTGTCCGGCTCGGTTGCGTCGTCATCTTCAGCGATGTCCACCAATTTCCCACTCGATTCCTCCCCGTTATCCTTTCGTTCCACTGCTGCTCTATCTCGCTTTGAGCATACTGGAGCCTTGACTGACTGCAATGGAGCCGTCGTTGTGTTCGTAATCGCCCCAGGCGCCTCGTCATCGTCGAGCTTCGTTCTCGTATCCCCATTGACCGTGATCCACGACGTTTGGGAGGCGACCAGCTTCGAGTCCGCACAGCGAACACGGTCTCCGTATCAACGAGCCTGACGATCCAGGAGACTGTTTTCCGGCCTTCATACATTTGAGTGATCAGGACTTTCGTTCTGGTCCTAAAATATAGTTTGAGTTGAATTTATCACAAACCTAAGCCTCAGCCGCTCTATTGGATATAGCGTAAGCAAGTAACGGAGTAATTATAGTACCTGGGCCGTTATGTCAGCCTCTCCATAGAATTCTAAATACTCGCATAGCTCGTAATACACCGGCTAAAATTGCTAGTAAGTCCCAAAAAGATTCGACCCGAGTTGAAACCGTAGGACGTACCACATTGGCCACAAACTTGACCACGCGGTAACAATAATCTCCGAGGAATTTTACGTGGCCCCGTCCCCACTTGAATCTCGTCATCTTCCGCTTAAACCCCGCGCCCTCCGGCACCTGCTTTAACAGCGCTAGATGTGTCGGAAAAAATTCCCGTAGAGCATGATCAGGGTTTGATGGTAGTACGATTTCAATCAGACTAATGTAGCAAATTCATAGGCCAGTGCTACAGTCCAGGTATCGAGTCCATGTAGTTTCCATGTATTCGTTCCAGTTATCGTCCATGTCGGTAAAATATTTAAATCGCTAAACAAATGTAACGGGTGCATGAAAAGAAATAAGAGTAAATACCAAATGCTGACCTCAATGCATGCTGGGAAGAGGTCATTGCAAGCAACATTGTCTTCATTGAAATTAATGGAGCAAAGTAACTATTATATGTATCGCTTAACGGTATCAACGACGACTTCTCTCCTTTCACGGAGTGGCAACGACTCTCGGCTGTATAGGCGCTTGTCCTGCCGCATCCGTCCTGCCGTAAAGCACTGTTCGGCGCGCCAATATTGGTAGTCGAGGTAGGCGAACGACTCCGCTATGTAGGAGCTTGAACCAGACTGCTATGTGCCACCGTGCTCCGCGTACGTGTAGACGCTTTTCCGTGCGTGCTCGTCCTGCCGCGCTCTTTCACCGACCGTGATTAAGAAAATAACGGACTGGTTATATATTATAAATTACAAACAGCTGGTTATATATTATAAATTGCAAACAGCTGGTTATATATTATAAATCACAAACCTGGACAATAACTGGACCGATACCTAAACAATACATGAACTCGATAACTGGACTGTAGTACTTCCGATTTACCTGTTCCAAAGCAAGCGTTATTAATATTTGTTCGGCTCGCCCGATTGTGGAGCGATATCAATAGTATCATATTAGAATAATAGTAATATAACCCAGTGGTATAAATCATTTCCCCAAGCATCACCCGCCACGTATGGGCTACATGTCAGCTGCTGGGTATACTGCAGACACACGTGAGTAAATGAACTCGTGTCGTTTCCTCTTCGCTTCGTGCATGGTGTAACCAGACGATGAGCGACGTCCCATGCATCGTGACGAGAGTTGGGTGGGCGTGAATGACAATCTTCAAGAGGGATCCCATACGCGTCAACCCCAGTCGAAGACGATGGACAGCCCAAAGAATCCTGGGGAGCCACCAAATCCACCGTCAAGTCGATCATGGATGGTGAAGTTGTTGGTTCTGTCGCTTGTGCGAGAGCAAGCTCGGGTGCTTGAGAGTTCGATGGAATGGAGGACTGACTTGACGACTCGCGAAACTCAGACTCGGTTTCCTCCGTTGCCGGCGGAGGGGAAGTAGCAGTATTCCACTGTTACAAGCACCTGGCGCTACAGAAGCGGTCTTACAGGGCTGCAGAGGCGTAGATGTCGTTGCTGCACAAATGATGGACGCCACGGCCGCACACCACGCATGGCTCGGTCACGATTAGACACGAGCAATCAGGGCTGGCACACTTCATGGCTTCTTGGGTTGCTTGTAAATTGCAAAGTGAGCACGGAATGAGACACGGCGCTCCGCTGCGGAACCCCATCTCGCGGTTCGTTGTCTGTATGACGAACCGTTCATTGGGAGGCGATTGTCAAGCCGCACGCGCTGGTTTCTTGGCAAAAAACGAAGATGAAGCCCGTTGTCCCTACTAGCGGTCCTCTAGCAAGCGGTAACCTGAGTACGAGTGGGAATCTATCTTGCTCTCCGATATTAATTGTATTAGCAAATCTGATTACAATTATGATTAATTGGTCACTATCAGTGTTCGTTTCAGCGTCACAGCAACCTACTAGTTCAATATCAGAAAAATATTAGAAGTGTTTAATATATTACCGATATATTACCGACAACTTGTTCTACTATCAATCCCTGTGCATGACACAGTCGGCGAGGTAGGCCAGGCACGCGCGCCATAACAAGTCGATCAATAAAATTTCCATTAGTCGCTTGAACACGATAAGCGCATTGTAAATTCCGAACGTCATTTCTAGCCATTAATATAGTCCGTGCTTACACGTGAGTACCGCCTACCTAAGGCTGCCCGCCTCCATGGGCGCGTTATAGTAGTCTGATACGATATCCACCACCGAGAATAGTTTGACCCTCTCTAGAACGTCAAGTATGCGATCGATGAGCGGCACAGGGTAGCAGTTTTATTTTTAATGTAACAGCATCAACCGGTGGTATTCAATACAGAATCGAATGCCTCCAGCAGGACATCGAATCATCAGCACAGGACTAGCCCACGGGCTAGTCGAAGTACTGATGGATTTTAGCACCCACGACGTTACTTTTGGATTTGAAGTCTTGATAAGGTTTCTGCTTGATCGGCGGGTACGCTCCAATGTCGATCGAGAACACAACGACGTCTGCCCTCCTTGGGGCCAACGATATTCAATGAATATGTCCTGGAACAGCTCCAACCATTCACTCATTAACTGCTTTTGCTCGTCGTCCAGCTTTGAGTAGCTTAAGTCCACGTTCAAGTCCTCCTGCGTCGTCTTTCCGGCTCCGGCATGGACTTGCGCATTCCATCGAATCTGAGGCTGCGGCGCAGACCACCAAATCCATCCAGATCGACTCGACGGCGACGTCCTCCTAGCCATCGAGCTCGAACCCAACGCGAAGTCAGGTATAGCTCCGAGCGCTCCCCGCCGAATCACAACATCTTCAGCGAAGACATTGCATACCTCCACCAAGCGCTTCTCACTCAAGAACGGCACACACTGTCCAAGAAACCTTGCCTGTTGCGCATATCCCGGGCGAGCCTTCGATTAGCACAGTAGTTTCTTAGACCACCCTTCCACGCACGTTGGTAACGCAATCGCTTTCGTAAACGTACAGCCCAGCTGGTGCGCAATTGATGCGAGACGTCGACACGTGGCGATCCCAGTGGAATACCTCGCATGTTCCCTTCAAGACGAGTTTATTGGCGCCCAGGCCGACCACAACAGGGTAATCCTGTCGCGTATCAGTGTCCAGAATCGCATCGATGTAAAGACGGTGTTTCTACATAAAACGGCCTGGCTCCATCGAACCTAACCGCACTGTCAAATCTAATATGCCCCGTATTTGTAGCGTACGGCCTGTAACGCTGTCCAGGTTGTGATCGCAATACCGAATCGGTTCTTCAGAGCGCTCACTAAGCTTCGACACCCGAAAGTCGATTCCACTGGCCACCGCACCCAAATACATTGGACGTAGTGGCCAGCAGTGATGCACTTACATGTAGACGGTAGACTGGGTTATGATAGGCCCGAGAAGTGGATGGCCTGACCAACAACGATGGCGTCTTAGTCTCTGAAGGATTTCGCGTTATTGGCTCCGTCAACGACGTGGAAGCCGTATCGGCGAGGGCTACTGACTGCGCCCCGACCGCGATTCCAATTTTTCCAGTTCGACCCGATACAGTCACTCACATCCATATCGATGTTCAGCCACAGCATCGTCTCGCCCACCATGGGCGACTCGGAGCTTTTCGACTCTTCTGTCGACGCCTTCACGCTTTTTCAAACTGCGAAACTCCACCACCCACATCTCGCTCATCCAAAGCAGGACTGCGAAATATTCTCACCCCTGGCGCTCTTTCAAGCGCTGTCTGTTCCTCTTAAAAATTACGGATAGCCGCTTGGTTTCTCCCGAGACTTCCATCGTCCTTTTAAACCATATCAGTCAATATTCCGGTGTGGACAGATCAATAGACAATGACTCCTTTGCCCTAGCCAGCATTTCCACCGGAATTCCCAGAATCGTACTAATCTCGTCAAGCGTAAGGCCTAGCGGTTCTATTTCGAGCAGGTACAGCTCTTTTTTAATCGTAATCCCCTTTCTCCATGCGACCCCAATCGTCGATCATCCTATCAACAGGTCCAGCTCTACGCGGTGAACAACCTTTCGTACGGCGATCTCACTGCATCATCGGCTTTCCGTAGCGTAAAGCTTTCCCGGGTCTGTTTCTTTAGCTGCCTTTCGCGCACGGGTCCACGATCACGTTCTCAGAGCAGTGGTTCTGCAGGGCCCGAAGCGTTTACTGGCCTCTACGTCCTCCTGGACTGCGCTTATTTCTTTGCTCAACATACTCACGACCTCCTCGTCTGTGCTATGCTTTGTCGACAACTCACTTTGGACAGCTCCTCGACCCAGTACTCTTTGTCTTCCGAATGCTGCTCACCACTCTCAATTATGCATAATACACCAGCGACTTCCTCCAGTGCGTGCTTTTCGAAGTCGACTCTTCTCTCAGTTTAACCTTGCTCTTGGGCCCTTCAGGGAGTTTACTCTGGTGTTTCTTATTTCAAACGAAAGTCTTTATGCACAACTCTCTCCTCCTCGATGGGGATTCTACACAAATTACTGTTAGTCGCGGGAAGATTGTTCAAGCGCTCTTGGCCATCCGAGATGATCTCGTCGTAGCGGTCTCGCACTACCTCCACATCCTGAACGGTTTCGTCCTCGACTCCTTCTATAGCCGCGCCGTTTTCAACTCGCCGCTCCGTCGACCCCACATAGGCGTTCAGCTCTGTCATCTCCGCAGTATTTTCTACGGCCACCGCAGGTTCTTCATACATTTCGCTCTTGTCATTTTCTCCACCCCTTCGTACCCGGTCACCACTCGCTCTCACGCAGTTTGCTTTGGACTTCTGGCCTACATCTGTTCCACTACGGTAGGACCGACGACACCGATACCCACCGTGTCTGTCATATCTTGGGCGTAGCCGCCTGGGTTGTCCCCTGGACATCGTATTCGTTGCCCGTACTGCCCACATCCTGAACCGAAGCTCAAAACATCCTCCACTCTGCCCGCAACAGCAGAGTACGGCCTACCACTGGAGCGCTATTTTCGTGACCCACTACACACGACACGCGGATCTACAATCCTCGTCGATCACCATATACAGTCAATTCACGCTCCAAATCACCATCCGCATCGCGGTGTCTAGATTTGGCGAAGTCGGTGAAACGTTTTACCGCCCCCAGGGGGTGTATAGCACAACCCAACGACGTTGCTGAGCCTGTAGACCCCAGCAGGACACCGCGCTTTGTCTTCCACACCGGATTTGGGTTCTTGCGCCAGGATGAACGGGATCCGCGCATGGAAAGAGGGGGTATGGGAGGGGGGATTTTCCAGAAAATGCTAGGTGTGTGTGTACCTTGCGTACCCCTATCGGCTCGTTTATCTTCGACGGAACGCCGCTCCACCAGAGTAGTTGGGAAGGTCTTGAACACTTGTAACCTAATGATGGGGTGCGGGACTCCAGGATGCGGCCTGGGAACCTCAACGGTGATCCAGGCGTGGAATTTCACGCGAGGATGTGGGGTACTAGAATTATGTACGCTAGAACACAGACAACTCATGTACAGTATCCCAGGTGCGGTTCTGGACTGGATGATAACCAACAAATAAACAGAGTTTTAAACGAATAAGTAGAAAAAATTGTAGCTGCCCACACAGTCTTGACCCTGAGCGGGAGTCACCCATTTGGCTTGCTCGAGTGTAAGCTCGGGCACGTAGTAGCCAAATACGCACAATACAAACGCGCACCACCTCAACTAAGAGGACCAATTTTCTGTAATCCAGGATGCATTCAATCCCCACAGCCGTCAATTGAAGACTCCAGTAGACGAAGGTTAACATGCAATGAACAAAACACTACAAGTTAGCCACCCAACTAGAATATGAAATAGGTGGGACAGTCCAGGATGTACGGTTGCTGATCACCACCTAACTGGACTGGACTATAGGTGAAGTTTCAGCGAAGCGGTCAGTCCGTTTTGGTCAGGTTGTCCGGAATGTGTGGGGGAGCAGGCGGTGTGATTGCTTCTTCTTTGCGGCGCTT
Source organism: Phytophthora tentaculata (assembly GCA_033557915.1). NCBI lineage: Eukaryota > Oomycota > Peronosporomycetes > Peronosporales > Peronosporaceae > Phytophthora > Phytophthora tentaculata. The sequence goes on along the minus strand of JAUCEA010000020.1, from coordinate 4,481,780 downwards.
CCATGCTTATTCCACGCCAAACACTTGTGCTCAACGGGGGAAAACGAACTCTGTGTAAAGTTACCAGTAGGTCCTAAGTCTTATGGTTTCTTTTAGTTCGGTACACTAATCTTGCAGATCTTTTATATCCTTCACAAAACATCTTGTCTTCCATATGGGAATCTTGCTTGGTGTATCGCAGCGCAAAGATAAATCTAGCTAATTTTTCTCTGCCTTGTAAATCTTTCTTTGAACCTTTAACAAATCTGAAAATTTCAGAGCTTCCTCGGGCCAAAGGCGCGACTTTGTAAGCTTATTTTTATTTAATACGACTAAACATGAAGAATATGATTATCTTAGAGATGTGCTGTAAAGTGAAATCCAACGTTGTCAAGCCGTCGAACTTTTTCCTGAAAGCTTCCTCACAAACTACCCCCCCCCCTGCAAGCACGGAAGTCAACCCCGACAAAACATGCGCATCTCCTCATTATCCCAGTGGTGATGGCAGCCATTCTCCAGGCCACCGGCTGTGCTCTCCCGACCAGGAATTCAACCAAGCCGACGATCACGTGGTATCCCCTGGTATCGACGTTGCGGATGGTGGTAGGATGTTGCGTCGCGTGAGATGAGCGACGAGCTCATCCAAAAAGAAAGGTTTGGGTACCATCGTTTCACGAAGTTCGCGAAGAATAACGGGAAGCAGTTCGGTAAAAGGTCCGTAAATGGCGGCGATTATCGAGTTAGTGACGGTGGAAAGAGTTGGATCTAACCGAGAGAACCAACCGCATCCGTTTGCTCGATGGGTATACCGCTTGGGATTGAAAACGATGCGTTCGCCACACCTTCTCCCTGTCTTTTACTGTTATCAAATTGTTAGTAAATTCTACTCCACTAACTAGCTGCCAGTGGTGTCTTGCAGATATGTTAGTGTGTTTGTACTCTGTAATTTAAATCTGTGCCGCTTTTAAAGTAGCTCGCCGTTATAGTCGTTTCTTGTTCATTTAATCATCTGTATAAACATAGATTCAATTGACTTGAGAAAGCCCACCTGCGACGATTCAGATGATTGGATACATATGTTCAAAATGCACTAAGTGCGGTAGTTTCGAGTAACTGACGGCTCGCGCACTCAAGCTAATATGCACTGATGTATTGCAAGCAAACCAGTACAATATCGTTGGATGTCACGGGTTCATTTCTGATTTCGATGAATATCCCCCCCTTACTTGATCACTTTGCCAGACAATTCTGATCACTATTACCTGCTCTTCATGCTGACTTGCACAACTCTTACCAACGGAATGTTGGGTTGTGAAGAGTACATCTTACGATCGTCGGCATAAACATCAAAGCTGGTTTGCTTGACAGTAAATTACATGTAGCGTAGAGAACTAGCTCGTTGCCTAAAAACGTATGTGATTTCGCGTGATAATGACTATTGTGGGGCGTTGTGATGTTCATAGAAAAAAACTTTACACTAACTCACTGTAAGTTCCGTGTTAGCTGACAGTAAGCTGACCGGTAAGTTGTAGGACTCAATCATAAGTTAGAGTAGATTTAGGTATGTTTGTGTATCTGAGCTACTGAAGCATGCCGAAAAATCTTCGTCCGCCGGGCCCATCTTCTAGAGATATATACTCGGGTCACGCTGTGTTTATCTCTGCATTTTCGACATCATCGATTAACTGTAGAGGTAAATGTCGAGCCAAATTCCAGGTCGGAACTTCCCAACCGACCCACTTAACTAGATAGAGACGCTGTATATCAACTGTCTTTTCTTGCATAGATGCTTTCAACTCTGAAAACACCTTCCCCATCGCTATAAAACGAAGCTCTCGCTTCACTTTCAGTTCTATCGTGCATGCGAGTCGAGAATATACATTCCAATAGTGTGTGGTTCTGGGGCCAGATCTAATACTTCGTTTTCTTGATATGATGTATGCTCTTCTTCGTGTGCGTTATCTCCTCCTTGCTGAAGGTTTGGCTCATCTTGTTCGAAGCTGAGTTCTTCTAATTGAATTGTACGGTCTTCATAGTGGACACTGGTTTCTACGACTTCTGATTCGGCTTCCGCGACTTGTTCATAAGTTGTTGCCGCTCCCGCCTGCGGTCTACCGTTTACTACATTTCGGCGGCGAGCGCGTGCAGCACGCTGGCGCCGATTTAGTCGCACCATGTCTGTGTTTTGGATGATTATTCAATGTCGTTGGTAGAAGAAAGTGCTCTACCAACGATGATAATCTAATATTAAGAGCCGTACGAGCATATTATTGTCCATATATATTAAGAATGAAGAAAGGACCGTTGTACAGATTAATACTGGGCATTCAATTATACTTTATTGCCTATTTCAAAAGCAAGTTCAAATCTTTCCAATAACTTCAAAATTGTAATATTGAAGTTGAGGAGCACGTTTGTACTTATAACTTCGCTGAAACTAAAGATTTTAATAAACTTTAAAGTGCAAAGTATTTGTTTGCGTCTTGCCTTCAATTGTTATGATCTCATTTTGCGTGATAACGACCTGTAATGTGGGTAAATATACTCGATGTATTGAAGATGTAGGTCTCAATTAATAAGTATGATGCACGCCTGAGGTGCTACCAAATATGCAGCTACGCGTCCAGCTCTTCACGTACCTCGCATTCCGCTTCCTCTTCATCATCGCCCTCTAGATACGATCTGATGTAGTCGACCTTGTCAAGCTCGTCAAGCAGAAAGTTGTTGATGTAGACGAACGCCAGTTTTTCGAGCTTGGTCATCGGCATTCGATTTCTGCGCTTTGTGTGTAAGTAGGAAACGATGCAGCCGCTGACGAAGTTGGAACCGAGAAAACGCGAATGTGATTGATGCTAGAAGCGGGTATTCCGTCAAACCGTATTGGGCGTAATACTGCATTCGCGAGAGTGTGTTGTATTCGTTCAGCTCAGATGTAGACCGTGTCGCGTATAGTGTCAGGAAATTGTTGAGTTCTTCAACACATCCTTTGGCCTTGTCCCCCTCGTAAAAGCTGTGGATGTAGACGCTTAGCAGATTCTTCGTATTGATCTTGTCGTTGGGCTGCCACTTCATCGTTGCGAGGAGTAAGCATGAATGCAAATCCCATCGAGTCAGCGTGAAGGAAGTTCCAGCCGGTTGTCACGAGATCTTTTAGTTTCGCTGTCAGCGCTGAGTCCAGAGTTAGTTTCTTGTCCCAAGAATTTTGGAGCTGATTAGGTAGTAGTATATCTCGTAGAGATCACTGTCATCTTTCTCGAACTTCCCTATGATCTCGCTCGGAAATTTAAGGACAGAGGTGAGTTTGCGGAGTCGAAACCAGAACGACGGGCTTCCGGCGAGAAGCTTAAACTTCTCCACTGGCACTTGATTTTGAATGTCATTCAAAGTGGGCATGGTGTCTTCCTCTAACATGGCTTGGACAGCGAGCTTAGCTGCGCGGAGATGCCGGCACACGTTATAGTACGAGTACCATCGGGTCGGGAAAACCAGAGCGAGGTCGTGGCGGATCTGGAATTGATCTCGTTTCATCTGGAAGGCTGCTAGCACATGCTGGTGATTCCGGATAAATTTGATGACTGCCATTACGACGTCCAGCGTTTCGCGAAACTCACACATATTGCAAATGTCCCTGGTTCATCACGTGAGCCGCACAACCATTAGCGAAAACAAGAGGAAGCTCTTGTTCGATAAGGCTCCAAGCTCCTCGCATATTAGATGCATTATCCGTTACAAACGCAACACACTTGTCAGCTCCAAGCGCCTTGATCACTTCCAGTATATCTTGTGCCATGCGCTCAGACGTCTGTGGTACACCAGCGGTCGAAACACTTTTCAGATAGAAGGGTTTCTGTCCTGGAACGAAAACAATGTAGTTGACTTGCTGTTCGTTGTGAGAGTTAGACCACCCGTTGTTAACCAAAGCGTACACCTTTGCTCCCGCAATAAATTCTTGACCGAGATCCCAGAGCTCTCCATACTGTTGAAGAAGCAAGGATCCCGATAGTGTCTTGGCAGTGAGAATATGGGGAGCGTACGATGGCCTTACACACGTCAAGAAAGCCTTGATGGACGCAGACTCCACCACGCGAAAAGGTATTCCGGTACGGAAAAACATCGTCGCCAGAGCGTTTACTATGACGTCCCGCACTCCAACCGTTATCTGGTCAACCCAGGATGAGGCAGAAGTCTGCCAACGAGGTTGTTTGCGTGGCTCTGGATCCGATGGCTGACGTGGCCGCTTCGTGCTAGGTATGGCCTTGATGGCATGTTGAGCGTGAAAGAAAGTCTTCTCTTCCGACGATATCCCAGTACAGTTGGCTTGCTTGTGCGAGATCACACGATCCCTTCCCCACGGGACTACACGGCCACAGTGCCTGCATTTGCCCTTGTCGTGACCAACCTTTTGCACGTATATGTTGATGTCGAACTTGGAGGGATCTAAAATTTTCTTCGAGGCTTGGAGTACATCGAATACGTTCAGCACCATGGTTGAAGACTGGTTGCAGGTAGAAGGGTTATCCGGATGGTGAGGCGTTGGCTTGGAGAGGCTAAACTGAAAGTGATCGATGCCGAAAAACAAAAGCTATAGCTGACAGCTCACGTGGGGATGCAACGGACAGAGATATTTAAAAAAAAACGCGCTCGTGCTCGAAACCGCACGCTATGTTTTTACGCTCAAACGAAATGGGACGATGTAACCCATAAGATGAATTCAAAAGGATCTTATCGCTCCAAGTGTAAAATGTGAGATTGCGCGGATGAGTTACTTTGTGTTAACTGTTATATCAGAGTGACGCCAGTATTTTTTAGCCTATAGTGCACTTCAAATTAGATGAAGAGGCTACAGATGTAAAAAGGGAATATTTGGACCTATTGAAAATGAGCCAGGTAAAACTCTTATATATAATCTTATATAGCCGCAATAAAGAACGTGGATGTTGCTTGTGTCGGCTAGGGAAGACATCAAAACCCAATCACCAGGCATGTCCCCTGGGGGCATTTTCACCATTATGCCTTTTTGAACAACGTAGGGAGCCCTTCAAATGGGAGCTTACTTAATAGCCTCCGCCGTTCTCAATGCTCGAACCGGTGTACTGAAAAGCTTGTAGTTCTCCTTTCACCGCATTGTTGCTCAGCCTGATTCGGCGAGGTCCCTTTTTTCATTCTCTTCAGTGCGCAAAATCCCCTTTAACTACGCCGAAATCTTGACATGACGGCAATTTCCGACGCAAGTTGCTGCTTCATCTAACAACCTTCAAGTGTAACGCTGACAGGCATTTCTTGCTTCTCGTACTTGGGGACAAGCCTCTCTACTGTATATTATACACTATATACTATCGGTCGACCCAGCAACTTTATGCCATGATTGACATGTGAGTACAGAGCATTTTGTAGCGACAGTGATCCGATGCCCGCGGAACCGAATCCTTTAGACGTTGGTATACTGAATCATATTGTGCACAAATGACAAAAGGTGAAGGTCAACATCGTGCAAGACTATAAGGAGGTTACTGCACTATCTGACTCAAAGATGGTCAACAACATATATTGCTTTTCCGGATCAGCACCAATAGTCGTGCTTGGACTTATGCTAGTTGCATTCGCTGACGACACCCCCACCATAAAACGAAAAGACACCAATGCTTCAATGAAAACAATATCTCTGTAAGTCATATCTACAGCGTAGCATCCGCTTCAACAAGAACACCTCACGACTAGTTACTAAGCCCGCAGCAACCGCTAAAGCACACTAAGATCCTGTAGCGGTCCAATCTAAGTGATTGGATCCATGTACCGCAGCGTGGCAATCTTGTAAATCTACTATTCTCTCTCGACTACACACGATAACGTAAATCTCACTGGTACCGTACACGTATGTGATCATACTATTGCCACTTCAAGTCTACTAGCCGCTCTTCCAGATCATAATCATGTTTGAATGATTTTTAATACTCATAAATACAGCTTGAGCCGCTGTTGACTTCCATGCAAAGTGGTTTACAGCACTTTCAAGTCTTCAGTATCTCAATTTTCTTGGTTTCAAAAGGGTACTCCGGGAAACCTCCAAAAGGGTATTTGGTACATTTTCTGTTACGAATACCCCCAGGAGACATGCCTGCCAATCACCCAAATGATGTTGCTCAAAGGAAAAAAGGTTAATTAAAGATCCTCATGAATGACACTTCAATTGGTGGGTTACATTAAAAGCTACTTGCAAACTGTGGTCTGCTTTCTTTAATGACTGTTGTAGCCTACTGTTATCGTAATCGAAATTAGAGGCGACCGTGGGCGTGTTTCATTGCTTGTAGCTGATGCTTCGGCTGCGAAGCTGGTGCAGGAGATACGTTGATGTGAGTATTGGGTTAATTAAAAGCATACAGTTTTCGTTTGGCGGGTAGTTCGAATTAGCAACTAACTATCCTACGCTTTCTACGTACTATTATCCTCTCAAACTCAGTTCAACACCCATTCTAGTACTTCAAATCCAAAGCTTCCCCGTGCAAGGCACGGCATTAATACTCTTCTACTATTATCATTGTCAAAGACAGCTCTAATATAGTAATATTATTTAGTATTAGTAAAGTGGTAAAACTGATAATCCTCTTTGGAGTGATATCCCAAATAGTAATACCCTTTAGTTAACGAGGTTGAAGTGGTCCCAAGTCAAAAATACCTCTAACCTCTAGATTGTACTTAGTGGTACAAAATCAACGATTGTCACTATCAGGAGGTTCTTAACTATCGGACATGATCGATTGGTGAACTATGTCCGAATAAGAACAGCAACGACATTTGCTTCTTTCGGCCCTGCATGCGACACAATTCCTCCGAAACACACTCAGCAGAGTATGAAGACCTCTCATTACTCGAGACAGCACATCGAACGCGTCAGCATGAAGAAAGAGCGTGGCCATCAGCCTTTCAAGTCTTCATGATCCACGGCTGGGCGACTATGCAGGTGAGGGCATCCTCCAAGGAAGAGCGAGATTTCTGAGGGATCATTGTTCTGTTCTGTGAAAGTTCACTTGAGCTGGAGCGTTAGCCGCGTTAACCGCGTTAGGAGCTACCAGTGGCTTGAACGGCGGTGTCAACACCAATACTTGTACAGCAGTGTAGGTACCTTTGTAATGGTACAGCTCTGGATAGTGATTCCCCCGGATAGTGATACAAAGTGGCTTCCCGATGGTATCACTACAAAGAGGATTATCTGTAGAGCTAACCAATGGGTGCCTTCCAAAACCCAGGTTTGATCAGTCTAATTGGTAATTTAAAATAAATTACAAATCGCTTTAATGCACACCAATATGGTTGCTGGAACGCGATCTTCTGGTATAGTGAAGTTCAGTCATGTGCTTAATCACGTTGCTACTTAAAAGCTGGATTAGAATTGTTTGATGATATCAAAAAGTGGTCTCACCAAACAATTCGTCGTGATTAAATTTTAATGAGCGACTTTTTATCTAGGTTTTGGAAGGCACCCAATGGTGGAAATGGACACGTCTATCTACGCGTAGATTCAGTGTTTTTACAAGAACCCGTTGAAAATTAGAAGCCAAGACACTTATATATATTTACTTATACTACTACGTAGTACTAAGTCTCTTGGCTTCTTATACTTACTTATAGTGTTGCTTATACTTGCTTATACTTCTTAGTTTCTTGGCTTCTTATTTACAACGGGTTCTTGAAATTGATTTTTTAATTAATTTTCAGGTAAGGTATATTAATAATGTGTACATTAAGCGCTGCGCTAACGTCGACTAATATCCGCAACAGAAATACTAACGCTTTTCAGGGTCCAAGAGCCCCGTGTCCTTTGTGCGGTCATGTTCTTCTTGCACGAATTGTGGAGTAGAGAACAGGTGTGCAATAGAGGAAATGACGACAGGAAAAAGGTGTTTTCATTCTCAAGCGGTCGGTACACAGTACAAATGGACGCGACGGTTCTCCCGATTAGATCCAACTTCTTCCGCCAACGTACCTAACTCGATAATCGCCGTCATTCACGAAACATTTTCCGAACTTCTTCCCAGAAGTACCGAGCTTCTTTCCGAATTTCTTCGCGAACTCCGTGACAGGATTGGACCGCTCTTCTTGGACGAGTTCGTCACCCTTATTCACTCGACGGAGTAGACTACCACCATCTGCAACGTCGATACCAGGGTTTGTGATCGTTGCCTGGACAGAATCCTTGGTCGTGGGAAGAGCATATCCGGCGGCGTGGAGAATGGCTGCGATCACCACTGGGAGAATGAAGGAGGTGCGCATGTTTCAGTCTGGTTAGGCTTAAGTGCTTGTCGAGGGTCAAGAGTTAGTTTGAGGACTTCCAGGCAAATTGAAAAATGAGTTCGACGGCACGTTGGACTTCCCTTTTACAGCATATTGTACAGTTTTTATCTTCAAGATAGGCATGTTCACGTGGTTTGGTCGTAACCCTAAGCTTCTAACTATTTTAATACTTTTAAAAATGCTTAAATTTTAATAATGTAATGTTCTGTACTTCAAAGTACTTTCTCTGGAGTTATAGTCACAAAGGAGCAAAATACGTGAATCCAATTCAGAGCGGAGCGACAGAGCTCACCACGGAACGTGCAAGAGGAATTTCCATAAATCAGTGACTCCTTACTGATTTTTTGCATGGCCCACAATATTTTATTTTCTTAATATGTTTTGCTTGTAGACGATAGTTAATGTCGGACTTCAAGGCACAACGTGAGAACCGCTCACGTTTACATATCGCCACAACGAAGTAGCTTTACCGAGTAGGTACCCAAATAGTTGTTTGTTTGGGGTATAAAACTACAAAAAAGAATCTAATACTAGTACAAATTAGTGCTGGTGTGTAAATGAAAGTCTGCTTGTGCGAGATCAGGAATCCATGACTGATTAAAACACCTTACTGCATAGGCTCAAATGGCTCAAGTCAACCGTTTTTAGCTGTTGTGTGTTGTGAACGGCAGCGTACTGATCCTCAGCGCTGTCGTCATAGTTTTCGTGGGGTTTTATCCTGTGAAGGCTGCGATTGGATGGAGGTTTTCCCACTGCTCGTATATGATATAGATAAGAAGAAAGACTAAAGTGAGTTTTGGGCTCACTCTACAGCATACAAATCTGCACCTGAGAGTATGGTTTTCCCCTCTGACTAGAGGTCGCTTCTTTGCGTAAGAAACCTCTCGATAGGCCAAAACTAACAAGAATTTGTACAAAATGTTGTTCACTGAAGAGCGCTGTGATGTAGGAGCCTGAAATGTTAGTGGTATGGTACTGAGGAGGGTACGAGCTTTGCATGTATGCACAAGGGCTACGATTGATGGGGCCTAAGTTTAACGTACTTTGCAAGAAGTGCATCAACAGGTACAGGTGTTTTCATAAAAAAAATCGTTTTTGTAAAATGGTGTGGCATGCAAAAAATCAGAAGGGAGTCACAAATTTATGGAAATTCCTCGAACGTGCAATAATACCGCGAACAAAAGTGGTGATGGAATTATCTGTCGATTGGGTTTTATCCCTAACTATTTTAATAAGCCTATTTTTGAGACTCTGTCTTATACGACGCTCTCTGATGATTATCCTTCCGTCTACCATGACTCGTTCCTTGATCTCCTTGCTGTCTCATTCTGCTGGATCTATTCATCGAGCTTCACGGGAGCACTTACCGCTAACAAAAGTATAAAGCGCACCTTCCTGGACTCTAAGTTTTGTTTAGGGGCGGATACGTACCAAAACCTGACGTTCGTGATATAATATGTAACAGTTGTCTGGAACACGCAAACAGGAGTTTTTACAATCCAGAGCCTGAAGTAAATTCCCGAGGTTATCAATCCGGTGGTACGATCTTATCGCTGGCCTGCGAACATGCCGGGTTGGTTTGAACCGCTGTCGTTGAAGCACATTTATTGCACCTTTCTGGCCAAGTTTCTGTGTAAGGGCGGATACGCTGCAAAAGCTTAAGAATTGACCTGCAACGGTGTTTAACCCCTTTACCTCGGTATTCTGTATTCTACAGAATAAGCCTTTATACAGGATAATATATCCAGCAGACTTGGCCGCGTGCTTCTTGTTCGCATATAGATTTTCGTAAATGCAAGATAAGTTGAACTTTCCTACTCAATGGGCGAGGGGTAGATAGATGAGAATCTTTCCCCGGTAATAGAAGACGGATATAAACTCCAAACAGGTTTGAAAATTCGAATAACAGCCCCCACTGGCCGTTCGAGAGCTACCTCCCTCTCCCTCATTTTGAAAAGATGAAAAGCCCAGGAGAGAAGACGTTCAAGCAGCTATGGCGCGAGCTCTGTAAGGACGGGTGGAAGCCGCGGAAGCCTACTGGTATGGCGAAGGACCACCGATACGTCGGACCTGGAGTCAAAGAGCGCCTGGATGAATCGAGACCCGAAATCGATTTTTATGAAGGTGAATCAATGCACTTGATGCTAAGGCTACGCAAGGACTAACAGTGATTCGTACTTACAGGCGAGGCTGAGCTAATGTCGTTTGCGCGCCGGTCCGGTTGGCTTGAATTGTCAGCACCACGCTTTGGAATCACTGGCTCGGCTCCGATAGGCAAGTTGGCTGCGTATGCAGCGACCGGGAGGCAAGCGCCATGCCCCGAGGACTCGATAACTACGACGTCAAGTTCTACGGACTTGGGTCAGATACTCGCTTCGCCTTCGGTGACCGCCCCTGTGAGCCATACACCCGCTGCCCTGCCCTTAACCTGCACGATACCTCACGCATTGGTGGACACGGCTGCTGAAATGGACCGAGCCATCAGTATTGACACTATTACGGATCTACAGAACAAGTCGGAGACCCGCGCTACACTATTCCGGAGCCTACAAAACGGGACAGCGTGGAACGTGTGGCTGGCTTGAATAACGAAGAAACAAACAACGGGAGTGGCGAAGTTGTCGATAGCGCGAACATCGACGTCTTTAACAGCGACCAATTCATGGAAGGGTTGCGGACGGAGGATCTATTCGATTCTACCCCTGATGACGACGTGAATCGGGTGGAGACAGAAGATCTGAGCGACTCAGAGTCTGATGCCGACGATGTGAACATCATGGAAGACAACCAATGGTCCCCGGAGGCGACGGAAGGTGTAGAAGAATTAGAGGATGTTGAAATAGATGATGACGATGGCGGGTCGTTTGCCATGACGCCCGATCAACTTCGCGCAATTGCTGAGTCTGGTTGGTTTGTGTACGATGAAGAACATAGTGGTAAGTCTGCATTATACAGAATAACGTATACTTTCTGTGCTCATTCTGTATTATTCATTTTGTTTGTGATGTAGGTAATCTTCAACTCGATGCCGCCACGGATTATTTTGACGGGCCATGGGGCCCGATACAATCCGCTGTCGCCTACGCAGATTCTCCGCTGGGCATGTTTGTCTACTTTCTTCCAAGTAAGCTATGAGTACGCATTGCTGAAGAGACCAATCACTATCGAGATCAGAACATATCTACGATTGCTCTGTCTCGACGCAACAAACTGCTAGAATGCCAGGCCAAGGATCCGCACGTCAGTGTTCCAAACCGGGAGGATATTGAAACCGAGCTCTACAAGTTCAAGAAGATCAAGTCGCACGAGATCGTGCATGTGGTTGGGCTTCTTATTGCTGGAGATTTAGCGCCTATCCGCGATGGCCTCTCCAACCAATGGAGTACTGAAGAAGATGGTGCGGTGCCTCGTGGAACTTTTTCGCGCTTCATGAAGCGAGATCTCTTCGAAGCCATCGTGCAGTTCCTGCATTTTAACAACAACGAGAACAGCGGAGTACACGAAGACAAAGCGTGGAAAATCCAACCAGTTCTGCAGGCTGTTGACAAAATCGTTTCGGCGTGGATATCGGCTGGGTAGAGTTGTGTCTTTCGACGAGGGCATGATGCCCAAACGCAACCGGTACAACCAGAAGAGAGTCTATATGCCTGACAAGCCCAGCAAGTACGGAACAAAATTCTACCTGACGTGCTGCGCAGAGCCAGCATATTGCTCAAGGTAAGCAAACACTGGTGTATTTGATTGAGACTTCTAGTCTGGATCCCACAGAATAGCGGACTCATACTAATGGTATTCTGTATATTGATACTTTAGAGTCGAGATCTACTGTGGTGCTGAAAAAAACAAGAACATGAAACAACCTGATGACACCTTTGGGTTTGGGCCCCCAAGCGGTCGCCAGAAACGTGTCGAAGGCGTTTGCTGGGCAGCCTGCGAAGCGCTTGATTGTCATTGACAGTTTATATTCGTCGGTGGAGCTCAGTCTGAAGCTCCAGAGTATGGATGGGCCTGTAACATGTAGGCACAGCACGAGTTGACCGTCTGGGTTGGTGCCCAATCCAATTTACCCATAAAAAGAGACCGAAACGAATCTCAAGAGGAACATACCGGATTGCACAGTCTCGTGAGCCCCCGCAGCTAGTTGCATTGAGCTGGATGGACTCGGAGCCAGTCAACATGCTGGCCCCCGGATGCAGCACGCATCTCACACGCGTACCGCGCACGGAGAAGGATGGAACTTGAAGCGCAGTACCATGCCCGCAGCTGGTCGGGGACTACGGCTTAGACATGGGGGGCGTGGATGCCCACGATCAGCTGCGGCCGCAGAGGTACAGCATTCAGAAGGTGATATCGCTGCGCAAGTACTACAAGCAGGTGTTCCTGTGCATTGTAGACATGGCACTGGTCAATGGGTACATTGTTCACTGTATTACGCTAAAAAAACAGAGAAGAATTCACCTACGCACGCTGAATATCTACGCCGCTTACACACGCAACTACTGGGTCTTCGTACGGTCAACTTCGAGACGCACATGAACGCTGAGGACCTGATTTCCGTACCCGCCCTAAGGCAACAGCACACGTTGGTCAACACAGAAGATTTTTATTCATCAAGCAAGCAACACAAGCGTCGGCAGTAACTGTGTATAGTCTGCTCCACTTTCGCAAACAAGAACGCAAAGTCATTTGAGACAAGTTACTACGGCCAGGACTGCGGGGACATCTTCGGTGGTCGCGTTCCATTTTGCGATAGCATTCGGCGAAAGGAGGCAGTCAACACCAAAACCAGCTTACGAGATATGGCATGAACTCTGGAACGACAGCAAGAACATCCCGCCAGGACTAAAAAAGATGATCAGGTTCCGTAAGCGTAAGAGGGACGAGAACTAGGAGAGAGGCAATACATTGTAGGGAAGCGCACTGATCTGTGTCGAGTTGTCGTATTTCTGCAGGAAGAAATCGCCCAGGTCCTCCTCACTAAGCCGTTAGTTAGGAACTGTGCGATTTTTTCCTCTTCGCGCGCGTCTCCGCGTGGCGCTTTCCCGTTTGGAGCCAAGCACGGATGGCTGGCGTGACGCCGTCTGTAGGAAAGATGATAGCATCGGAGACTACGGGTCTTCAAGACCGACAGGTTATGGCTGTGCTCTACCTTCAACTCAACCAATAGAAGATCACCATTTGCGCAGTTGGTGGATACATAATGAATTCTATGTCCGCTTTCGTAGCCCTTTTTTGCTTGAAGTGTCCGATTTTTTCCATAGAATGCGAATGGGCTTACCAAAGCATAATGTTCGCAGGTTTCCAAGTATATTTTAATCAAGATTAACTCTTATTCTGTATGATACAGAATAATTCCTCGGGGTAGAGGAGTTAAAGGTTCCGTGTCTTGCCCTGGAAATGTACCAGCTTTTTCTCTACTAATCTATACCAGATTTTGCAAATATTTGTAGAGGAATGGAACGGCACTTTTAAGCGACGGATACGTTGCATACGAAGAGATACGGTACAGGTGCGATAAACATACATGATTGTGTTGCGCTCATATGGTACATGCATCTTAAAGAAGCTTACAGTCGCTGCTAGAATCGACTCGAGATAGACTCTCTATTAATAACTTAGAGCACCGATAATTACAACCTCACAACAATGGCTTACAGCACGGATAAGTTTCCGGCGATAACTCGATTAAATCTCTATCCCCCAGGTAGGTTGTATTATACCACGCATCAGTCCCACCGGTGGGACACCTGGATGCTAAACTTACATACAAAACACAAGTATAAATCTGATAAATCTGAGCATATCAGAATACAACAAGATGAATATGGTTACCAGGGAACTTGGATCACTTGTCACGCGTCTGAAAAGCGAACCAAGCCGCTCTTGCAGCAACCGAGTAGCTTACATATTAGACGACAGCTTTTATAAAGCTTACTATAAACTATCTTGCACTAGCTCGAAGAACTTAAAATAAAATCTGCATTATGAGACATTGCCCAAAGTTCAGCACAATGTTATGAGATCGCTAACGCTGTTTTTTTAGCATTGGACAGCACCACAAAAGGTTGTATAGACATAGAAACAGGTAACTACATGTAGCTACAGCAGTAGAAGTCGCTTAAATACCTAACAATGAGTTTTATTTGCGTACCAACGTATGTGCTCGGGCGCGCCAGTATCCGGAGGTCAACATGCTTCTCTGGTGTAAGACACATATAGATACTTCCTTTTGCATGCCCCGTAGTGGTAGGAATGCGTTTCGATTGCTGTAGACGTATTTGGTTCTCTACAGGCAGCTTTTGGTAGATTTTCATGGGTTGGTAGCCATCACTAGTTTTGATCCATCATATCACCGTGGGTTCAAGTGGCGGAGAAAACGCCTGTTTCCATAGAACGCATTTATTTTGAAAACGCGTTTAAACAGCCGTTCACAATAACTTTTGTTGTATTAAAATCTGTACCACCAGTGGTACACCTGGGGGATAGAGGAACCTCTTTAAAAAAATACAGCACCGATAATCGTTACTGTAGCGGGGCTACATGGCTACAGGTGATGTATCGTACACCACCGCTACGTCATCGACGTGTGGTACATGGTACCACTCACTTTGAGAACCAACCATTGCATAGCTATATAGGTTTTACTATAGGCAACTTATAGTTTGTATTGCAGGCCAAACTAGAGCCGCCTATAAAAAATATATATTCAGTCTTAAATCTACTTTCCTACTAGCAATCAGTTCCCTGTGATGCCGGGAACCCGTGAACTGACGTTTACATGGGTAGTAAATACCCAACGCACTTCCTCTGTGCAAGATGCGCGTGTGCCCCGCCACACTTGGTTGCACTCGTAGTCAATCCTACGCCTACGCGGGCAGATTGATCTACCTGAATCCTCTGTGTGCTTTACGTTCGAGCCACGATGGACCGAAGTGAGTTACCTCACTTGAACGACTCACAATACGAGTCTGTTCGGAAGATGGGAGGCATCATTGGGCAATATGTCCCCCACAGCTTGGCGGCGGCGACGCCTACGAACGCGTGACCGCGTTTGAGACCTACGAGTGTGGTCGCATCGCTCACGTCCGCGGAAGCTTGGAAGCTTCTATGGCCACTTCTCAGGCGACCAGGCCTATGCCGATAAGACTGAAGGTCCCCGCGTCCGAGGCGAAGGAAAGGGAAGACCTTCAATTCTGGGTCCGGGAGGTTGAGATCGCCATGAAGGCAGGTCTCATCTCGGACGAGCCACTTGGGGTGGCTTTTGCCCTGTGTAACCTTGGTGGCCGTGCCAAAACTGGACATACAGCAGGGAGACGACGTCTCCAGGATGCTTCGCATCCTGGGCCCAGCTGTGTGATCAGCTGCGCGCCACCTTCCTACCGGCAAACAACGAGTTCCTCCGGCGCTCCCGCTTTCTCGCCTGCAAGCAGGGGAAGAGCGAGCTACATGAATACGTGCAAGAGATGCGCATGCTGGCAGGGAATCCCCTCCCAGAAGACATTAAGGCAACAGTCCTCATGGACGGGCTGAATGTTGGCCCTACGCGCACGCAGCTATTTCGCGTGCATGCGGCCACTATGGAGGAGGCGATCCGAATCGCCCTCCAAGAGGAGTACAGTCACAAACAGGCTGGTATTCCTCGGGAAGTCGAGCACCATCACGTCCAGTCTGGTATTCCTCGGGAGGTGGAGCACCTCCATGGCCAAGCTGGCGCTCCGCACGGAACGGGGCAGAGCCAAAGTGCGGCTGCTGCTCCTGCTGTTGCGCAGCACGCAGCCGCGGGTACGAGCAGCCAGTCCGAGCCCATGGACCTAAGCTCAGTCGAGTGCTCGGTCCGCTACTTCATTTGCGGCGGGCTAGACAGTACCTGCGTGTATGCCCCTCACCTGTCTTCGGGAAGAAGAATACATTTCCTCAGGCACGCGAGCCTAATGATCGTTGGCGTAAGCCGCGGTCAGGTGGCCACGGGCTCTCCAACGACCAGTAGTGCGGCATGTCCTATTGGGGAAGAGCTGAGTTTTCGTGACGGGTGCGCAGGTTGTGCGCACCACGGAGGCTTATCCCCGAGAGAGATAGCTCTCGCATCGGAGAAGGGCTGTGGGGGCTGCTGGTAGTACAAGTGGTGTTCGGTGGTACGGCTACCCCTTAAACGTTTGAGAAGTTCTGTCGCGTTGACACGCCGCCAGAGTGTCGCTTGGTGTGGCGACTCCGGTCCACACTCCATACAGGGTGGTGGTTTTTGGCTGGTCTGTGGAGGGATGGCCTATGGTACCGCGAAGGATGTGCCTAGGGTTCCAGACGGACCTGAACACTGATGTTCGACGGACACTGCCAGCGTGGAATCGCTCACAGTCCTCGGCGTGAGCAAGGATAACCTGCTCTGGGCTTCCCGTAAGTCAGTTGGTGGCCCGAAGCTGATTGTGTGGCAAGGCGATGGAAGCCGGTCGGCCCATGGTCTCCATTGGTGAGTCATGATCCCACCTTCGTCGTGACCGGGGCGTCTGCGAAAGACCGCCTGGACGCAACACGCATCAACAGAAAATTTAAGGAGTCACGTCATGGACGTCTCCAATAAGCGGTTGTAGTACACTCTACAATGCGCGTGGGGAGGTCATGTGCTGCCATGACTATGGCGGTAACTCGGTAACATGGACCTCCTGTCCGGCGTGTAGACCTGCTACGCCAGCAGTTTCCAACGCCGAAGGTCATCGCGCCGTATGAGTTTGACAGTAGTTATGCCTATTAGCACTAACCAGGTGGGTAACATTGGTCCACATTTAATGCGGGTAATCCAGTTCCGCAGGCAGTAATGCTGCTGAACGGAGAGGCGATCGGCGATACGAGCGTGGGTAACCTAGTTCCACGCATGGTCGCTCAGACCATAACTGATACGGAAGTCCCTGTATGCGCTTCCTGTGTGAGTAACACAGTTCCACAGCCAACGCGGGTAATATAGTTCCGCACCGAGCCATTGGCTCCAAGTGGTGAAGGCACATTGGTCTCACCAGACGTGGGTAGCTTGTTCCACGTCAAGTCGTGCAGACTCGAACTACTAACGTGAAGGTCAGATGCCTTCGGGTCGACAGCGCGATGTGATCGGCAATGCCGACGGAATGGCTATCGCAAGCCACAGGAGACTCAGTTGCTTAAAGCGTGAGTGGGGGAGAGGCTCGGAAATCCCTTTCCTCCCTGGTCTCGGAGGTGAGACCAAGCTCCACACGAAACTGTTGTCGATGCCCGTCAACTCCAGGCTGGGTGCAATCAGCCGGGCTAGAGCTACGAGGGCTCGGGCCACATTAGCTCGAGTGGCGGAAGATGCCACTGGCGCCAGGCGCCACTACTATGCTGAGAAGGTATCAGCTGTGGTGGTTGCCACTGCGATCATACACGAGCTGACCAGCAGACCTGGTGTATTACTGCTCAGGTCCCTTTGAGCTGGGCGGAAGGAGGTTCCGTTCGCTCAGGTCGCTGCTGTCAAACAGCACACCAGTTGCTGTAGGCACCCATGCCCCATGCGATGTACACGAGTGCGCACGCAACTGACCAGGTATTGGTCAAGGCAACGCAACGCACGCATCAGACGCTGGTGCCACGCCGCGCATGGCACTGTGGTGTTGAAGGCCACCCCACCACGTTAAGTACCCGTTGAGTACATGGTGTCGATGTCAGACACCAACGCCGCTATGGCGTGGTGGCAGGGCGTGCCCCACCACGGTTGAGTACCGCCGTGGTACATTGTGTCGATGGAAGACACCTATGCGTCGTTGGTATGGAAGCCAAACGCGGGACGGATCTTGAAACAGCTTTGCCTGCAAAGGATGGACCCTTGCCGGACATAAGGCATGCGCCGATGTGAGCTGAGAGCTCCCTCCACTGTTTCGGCAGGTGTTGCCCTTGTGGGCGTCTCTCTCACGGAGGGCACCACGCTCCGAACGTGTATATGAGAATTGCCGTGTCCTCCGGTGTGAACTATGGACGAATACCACATGTTCGGGTGCTCTTGCACCCCGTGCCGAAACACTGTGCGCGTTCTAGTGCAGGAGCCAAGGCAGCTCTGAGTGTTGGCGTTGCGGCTAACACAGTTGTGAGGGTGGGGATGCAGATCCCAGTGTGCTCTACGGCCACATGCCACTGTGCGCGTAACTGAGAGCTCCGCCAGCGGCGTGGCCGCTTGGTGTGAGAATTTCACCTTTGGGTGTTTCAATTCTCTCACTTCTGTTTGGAGAATCAGTTGTGATTGGAGAATCAGGTGATTCTCAGCTAAGTGGGGGAGGATGTAGCGGGGCTACATGGCTACAGGTGATGTATCGTACACCACCGCTACGTCATCGACGTGTGGTACATGGTACCACTCACTTTGAGAACCAACCATTGCATAGCTATATAGGTTTTACTATAGGCAACTTATAGTTTGTATTGCAGGCCAAACTAGAGCCGCCTATAAAAAATATATATTCAGTCTTAAATCTACTTTCCTACTAGCAATCAGTTCCCTGTGATGCCGGGAACCCGTGAACTGACGTTCACATGGGTAGTAAATACCCAACACACTTCCTCTGTGCATGGTGCTCGTGGTCCCCGCCACAGTTACACTACTAAGGAACGAGATGTTTTCAAACGCAACAATCAGAACTTAGGGTGCAAATACTGTTTTACTTATCTAACCGCATCAACTAGGGGACGCTATCGTTAGTATTCTCGCTGGATATACAAGAGACAATGGTTTTTAAATGGCATGTTGGTTCCGCAGCTGTATGATCATTATTCACATTTTCAACTGTTACTGAAAGGATAATACTACCGATACCCATTTATTGATTAAATATGGGAAAATTTAGTGTGGCTAAGATGTAGCACTACGAAGAATATCTAAATACTAGCTTTACCTCTTGTTATAATACCTCTAGAATCCCTGGTAGGCTGTAGGTATACACTGTACTAAACGGACAGGCGTTATCCATTATTAACCGCCTCCCATTATGCAAAACGATGTCACATATAAGTCAAAAAACGATAGTGAATTGCACTCTTCCTTTCCCAACATTTTTTTTGTATCAACCCTTTCACCACCAGAAAATAATAGTAGGTCTACATGGACCCGACACCCAACCGATAGACGGACGCAATTGGCTAAAACAATGACTTGCGAGACTACAACATTTTACTGTATTGCATTACAGGTCTTCATGGACCCATGAAATCATCAGCACCGTACGAGACGCAATAGTTTTGAATAGCTGCTGGACCTCTTAAAATCCATTTCTCCAAGAACCCCCTCCCTCTCTTTAGCTACACGTGACTGCAGACCGCTGCCATGGACCCCCAGGGCGCTACTGATTGCTGCGGAGCAGGATGCTGGTACATGTGAGTTTGAGGAAGACAGGGACACACACGCCGAGACCTCGCAATCATCAGCCTCGCCGGTTCCGGACACAGAGGAAGAGATGAAGACCGACGAAGCGGCTACTGCTCCTACAACTGGTCGTGGGCGTACAGGGAACGCGTACGTGGACGGCATCGAAGCAGACAGCGGCCTGTATATCAAGCATGAAGTACAAGTACAGATGGCGTATTCAGAACGCCAAGAAACTGGTCTTTTTGCTCTATTTTTTGAGTGCAACCTATCGCGAGACACTGCGACGTTGGGGGAACGATAAAATGCGGCGTGTTGGCAAAAAGGAGGTGTCTCCAGTGGAGTGTGACACCTATATGGGACTCGAGATTGCAATGTGTATCCTGCCTATAACGGAAATAAAGGACTTTTGGTCCGAAAAATGTTTTTTAGGTCAGCAAGTCATGGCGGAGACTATGTCACGCAACCGTTTCGAATCTATTCAAGCCAACTTGCAGTTACAAGCACCCGGCAGCGTTGCTGGGGCATTTAAGCTGATGGATCCGCTCTGGTACAGCCGAGACATGCTGCGCGTTTGACAGAGCAAGTTTGCTGACATTGCTGTACCCATTGGCGCGTCCAGCTTGGACGAAAACACTGTGAGGACCAAAGCTCTCTCGTCACAAGATCCTATATACCTTCAAAGCCTGATAAATATGGGATCCGTTTTTACGCTGTCGTTGGGTGGGAGAGTCTATATGTCCACTCTATCAACGATAATGGATCTGGAAGCGCTCAATCGCGTCCTCCTACTGAGCTCTACTACAGTGTATTCCCTGAATTGAGAAGGCCCTTGGCTCGGACCCTCGCACGAAAAGATATTTCAGTCAAGATGGATTCTGCTTCGGCGCTATGGGTGGCCATGATTGGTCACATGACTCGCTCCGTTGAGGCTCCAACCCGACGCCGTATACTCGTCTGCGATAATTATTACACTCACCATGAGCTAGCTAAGGCTGTGCTAGCTTTCACAGACAGCGAGATTCCCCTCATAGGCACGTGTAAAGTCAAACAAATGGGCAAGTGGGACGAGATAAAGATTGCGAGGTCTATCTAGCGAGTAAAGAAGCTGGAACGTGGGAGCTGGGAGCTCCTGTAGATGCACAGCATGATTGAAGCAGCGCTCAGGCAGCTCACCAGCGCGCGCAACAGAAATTACCCGCCAGCCAGAGAACCAATTTTATCCCTGCGATGCAACTCTCACCTCATGCGTTTTTTTTTTTAGTTTTTTTTGGATAAAAACCCGTGGTTTTTTATACAAATGATCTCGACAGAACGCCGTCGCAGCGTGTGCTAAATGGATTATCGCCAGAGGCAATTCAGCTATGTCATGGCTTAGCACCAATTCGACGATGGACAAATGATCAGAACTCGCACCGGAAAATACTAATGCCCCAGTCGCAGCCTACAACATCTATATGAATGCATGGTGAAAGACACAGCACAAACTTGAGACACCACAGCGCATCGAATTAGACCAGCAGATATGGGTGCGCACAGTACTCCAAGCGAGCGGGATTGAGGCCACTTCCTGCGGATTTTGCATGTCAGCGGATTGGCCGATCCACTGGCGCGTACTGCGCGCAATTCCAGCGGAATATCAACTGACAGCGAATTATTCTAGCGGATTGAAGGAAGGCACCTTTATAACACCATTTTACTCGGGTAGAAAAAAAATGCGATTTCCATTGATAGAGAGCTACACCTTCGAATCCACCAACAGAGTAGTTGTGCGTTGATACATTAGTGCTGGTGTCCAGACATGGCGTGTCCGCTCCTACACGCTCTGGGAATTGATCTAAGGTCTGCCAATGGCCGCGTCAGTGAGCTGAAGCTGGTGCACACTCACGGCCGTGCTGACCACCGACACAGACACGGCACTGGAGCCGCTCTATGTTTTTTGAAGCCAGGAAGATCTTCGGTGAGCATGTATCCACTGAGCGCGGTGGATGTGATGTCTCCGCTACGTACGGTCAACACTCCGTCCGTGTCGTTGGCATCGTCGTTGCCTTTGTCGTCGTTTACCACGTTCATATCCTAGCACGCCGTTCGGAAGCCACTGACGTAGCTCCGGCGAGGCCGCGGTCGATGGAGTCGATTCTGCCCCAGTGGTGGTGTGGTGGTGGAGTTGAGCGTCCGTTGTTTGAAGCTCACGTGCTCGGTGCTGGAGATAATTGCCCTACGTGGTTTCGGAGGTAACGGTGACATCGACATCGGCGCGAGCGGCGTCCTTCGGCGACGAGTTGACCAGGCTGACAATGGGCAACAAAGTGAGGTTCCTGCGACTGCTGACGCTGTACCAGTACATGTACAGTATGCGCTGTTGCGATAAACTGCGAATGGACGCCACTGCGCACCACTCACACAAAATTCATTTAGAGTATCTATAAATGGATAAACCTTTTTAGTTTTATGTAGTCAGTTTTATATTTTTTCGTGATGTTTTATGTAGCAAATGGACATTGCAAAAGTCGTACACTGATAGTGATTTAGCGGATTGGTCATTCGTGCGGAAACTTGGATTCCAGCGGATAAGCCAATCCAGTGTTTCTTCACAGCGCAATTGCAGTACGCATGCTTTCATCTCTACTACAAAATATGAGCGCTTGCATTGTCAAAATGAACGACATTCTGGAAGGATGCGCTTGCCTGTGTTGCCTTTAGGAGTGGCAAACTCAATGCATAGGTGTGACTAGTGCGGTGAGATATAGTACCATCAGATTTTGCACAAGGTCTCGCTGCCTTTCGATTTGAAGGCAAGTCAACAGAGCTGCTGACAAAAAGTTGTCAAGACCAATTCAATATGATATTGGATCAATTATTGACAATAGATATGATTAAAACTGCCTTCGGATATAATCTGGCCACAGAATGGCATTGACCGTCATGTATGAAGACATTATTGTCGGTGCCCCTACATGTACCAACATTCATTTCGCTTTAAAACCGATGGCTGCCGACGCTCGTTCACGCTGCATTGCCGATTTCAGCACTCTATGTTTTCAGCATTGTTTTTTGCTGAAATTAAAACTGTACAGACAATCCTCTCGACGTATTATCCCATATAGTGATACTCTCCATATAGGGATAAAAAATGAGCTCCCGATTATCCACGGTATACAAACTCAAGTCAAATTTTCCCTCTTCCCTCTCGATAGTGGTTAGGGATACGAACAGATGAAAAGTCACTAAATAGAGGTCGTTATCTTTGGCAATTAACGATAAGCGGAAGGATGGCCAATGAAATGACTTTGCGGGATTGTTAGGTTGATGGACGGGTTCATAGGCATGTACAGACAATCCCCTCGGTAGGCATCGCGTCAGGAGGCCGCTTTTTTATTCTTGGCTAAGGGGATTCCTATCGTGGAATGAGCCATAAAAATCGATCAAGAAAATATTATACATATATAATACAAAAAACTCGGTAGAGTCAAAACTAATATATAGACCGTCAAACATAACAAAGTTGATAATACATACAACACACATATAGCTGTTGATATCTTACAGTAATTTATTGCTGGCGTTAACACGCCTCCGCAGCAGCCACCACATATTACATCACAAACGTGCTCAGGGTTGTCAAGAAGGACATTCTGGTCTGCTAAAGTTTTCGTTCAAGAGGATGCTATTGGATGTCGTATCGACGGATATTAGGAAGACTTAAGTATGAGTAGATCGGTGAGGAAACACTGGGGAATATAAAGTTTGAAATCGATATTATTTTAAAGTAAATTTCTTCCAGCTTCCTGTTCAATTGAGACTTTCTCATAGTTTAGCACCCCACAAAAAGAATATCTAGCCGAAACTGTATTCCACTTTACAGCTGAGGGGTGAAAGGTGAAATTATTTCAAGTTTGTATGCTGCTAGTCATCGGAAGCCCCATAATTAGTGATATTGAGGGTGTACTCCAAGTCTAGGAATGACTACCGAGGGGATTTTCTGTATCTCCCTTTAAATCTGTTAGTGAGGGGTGGAGTGGGGATAGTTATACATGTAGTACCGTCCGACTTTGTAGCCGAATTCATTTCTTTGCAAAGACGAACCTGGTTGACAGTGCCAACATGTCAACTAAACAGGCCTCCACCGTCTATCAAGCTCGGTTAACCATGGGTCTATGTAGGGATTTGACGCGTGTTCTAACTTATGATCGAATCGTAATAACTCATGATCGAATCATCGGAACCGCCCTGTCCTTCCCGCCCAGCCGCAAGCGACAACTCAGGTTGTAGGATTTATCACGACCAACCTCAAAACCAGGCGAATTTTCAGCACACCTCCATATTATTTTTAACCACTAGAAGACGAATATAGTTTTAGGTATTCCGCATTGAACCTTTCCTCTTCGCCGAGTCCACTTTCGTTCACCCATCTTCCACGAATTCCAATACCTTCCCTACCATGAGCCTGCTAAACCTACAGGAACGACACGGCCGCGATCAAGTCCGTTGGATTCATTTTTTCTGTCTGCTGACAGCGGAAGTCTTTTTCTAAAGGACGTTGCACTAAATGACCGGATATCTATCCGTTTGCACACTTACACCGGATCTAGCAAAATGTGGAAATGTATATAGGACAGCAGTGCTCGTGGTTTGTGAAGCTAGGCTTGCATCGGGGTGAAAATCAGAAATATATAAAAATACAATGCTAAGAGCGATTCCTCCTGACGCATGGTTCGTCAGCGACATGCATTTAGTGCACCAAGAACTATGCGATGCTGTACCAGAGCTCTCAGCAGATCAAATCCGATGTCTAAGTAGCTTCCTCGCTGCAATTGTTCCTAACCGAGATACATCGCTTCTGCGTGTGGTGGAATCTGTCAAAGCTGTTAACGGCCTTGACACCAGTCGCCAAACTGCAACTGTATATCGAGCAATTTCAGTTGAATTGGCTGCTCTAGCCTTAGAGCCAGAAGCCACGTTGGGTACGACACTTTTGTTGAATTCTTAAAAAAAATTAAATCACTAAATCCCGGCTCTCGAGTGCGCTGTCAACTTGACATCAAGCGTCGATTCATTCGTGGTTCTATTGGTATAGGTGCTGTCATTTCTCGCAAAAAAAATCTTCTACCTGTATAAAAAATGATGGTACCCACATGAAGCATCCGAGTTATAATGGTATTTGTATTACGTTAATTGGAAAAGAAAGAAATACATAAAAAATTCTTTTAGCGGCAGGATTCGTGCCCAAAAGAATCCAAATAGATTTTTTCTTGGTTCTTGGCAAACTATAGAGCGGCTCGAGTAGATCTGACGAACTCTGCCCTTTTCTCAGATCGTCGGTTTCAGCTAAACGCGCAAAAAATTGCTATCGCAATTGGGACTTGAAGTTCACCTAAATTTCTGCTCGCTCCATATTGTGTTCAACGTGTGTCACCGGTTTAAGGCCGTTGATCCGGACATTAAACGATAAAAACCATTTGTTCATAAGTTGCAAGCATGTAGTTCTTGCCGCAGTTATGAATCAGTGCTTAACGAAATTCGAGATGAGTTCATGTTTCCTATCCATGCCGGTACGGATAAGGAAGAGTTTGAAGCTGATTATCTTCGTAAGATCCACCCCACTAGCTGGTCTAGCTTCGGCAACTTTTCGCATGACGAAAAATACATTTCTAATATTAATAAGTACTGGGAGTCGGTACCGTCATACAAATCACCGATGGCTCTATGTGGAATACGTACGAAACGGCGCGGAAAGAGAAAACAACGATCTACTGTGGAATAGTTTGAAGGACATTCAGTTTCCATCTGCTTTCGTGCGGTTCTCCTCACGTGTCTTAGCCGTAGTAGCTGAAAGCGAGCAGACTCCTCTTAAGTGGGTCAATAATAAGCACGACATTACTCCAAAAGCAAAGAAAATTTACGATGAAGAGCTGCACACATCCACCATGCTAAAATTGAGAAGATCTCCACCAGAACGACCTTGAATGGCCACACTGTGCGTGGCTCACGTTCCGTTCGAGTGACCTAGACAGTCTGGCTTGCACACGCTGTGCGACGAGAGAGCTGTAGCTGATCGTGTCGACACTAGATCGCTGCTATTTACAAGAAGAAAAAAATAGCAGCATAAGCATTAATCGTGAGCTGTAGCGAAGCTTTCATAAAGCATTTACCGTGCCTGCGTATCACGCAGCTTTGTAGATGTAGCCATCAGGGTACTAATTCAATCCGAACTTAGCGATGGGGTCACGATGGAACCACCGCCACGTTACTGCCAAGCAGGACGCAGAAGTGGTCCGATAGAAAAAAAAACTAAAAAATCAAAATGTCGCCAAACGTATCCAAAACGTTTGCTTAGCCGAGGAAAGCTACCGTCTATAATCGTAGTCACAAGTAATGCGCACATCCACCAAGAAGCCGGCAACGGCGTGATGGAAACAATGAGAGCAGCTATATCAGCAGCGCCGACTAATCAGAGAGCGCCCTACCAGTGCGGAATCTGCGGTGAAACCGGACACAATGTCCGACGATGTAAGAGCTCTACCTTTATTTACCCAGTATGAACATGGCTTTATCGACAACACCTCAAAAATTTATAGCAATGCTAATAAATTTAATCAACGCAAGTGTCCTAATTACCATGATAGGTGATGGAAACGAGGGCAGTACTTATCTTCCGGGATCGGGCTTACCAGATGGCTCAATGGATTCGCTCCAGCTCCGGTGGTTCGGGTCCAGGTGCTTCAGCATGGGCGATGCCGTGATGAAGTAGACGTAGTCGTAGTAGCGGTCATTGTACATGCCATTGCCGAACTCTGTGTAGAAGCTCCCCGTCTTTAAGATCGAACTCGAGAAAATGGCGCGGTGCAGCGTCTCGTACATGAGCGGAGGCGACAGCGAATTGTTGAGCACAGATTCGATCATCTTCCAGCTTCTACAGACAGTACGACAGCAGCAGCAATTTCGGACCCACCATTGAGCTGTCTGCTGCAATCAGTCACAGTGATGCGTACTTCTGGAAGTACTTGTCGTTGTGGTACCAGATATTGGCCTCCCAGTTCAACCAGTTGCCCATGAAATCCTTTTGCAACGTACGCATGACAGCTTTAACAAGCAAACTACTTGCTAGTAGATATTTCAGTAATTGTTTCAATATATTTAAATAACGGCAAATCTTATTATTGGAATGACTATATTGGAATCTTTATTATGGTAAAATGTTGGTACCAATCCAATATAGTATTATATTTTCAGACCTCGGAAGCCTTCTGTGGATGCGAGGGAGTTTTTCGCGGAATGTATTCGAATCAACCAGGATTAGTAGTCTTCGGCACTACCGTACCTGACCGATCAGAAACAGTAGGTGAAGTGTGTATTCGTCAGTCCCTTGCGCTCTTCAACGCGTCCCCGTCCGCTGATAATGAGCGTTATCAATTGCTCCAAGCCATGCTCGATGAAGACAAGCTCGAGATGCTGGCTACAATTCGAAACACCCTCCCTGTACCGTACGTCACTGTAAAGATCCTCAGAGTACATGTACATGAACAAATGCATATTGGGCAGATTCGTTCTAGTACTAGACGAGAAAGTAAAGTAAACCCCGTTACTGTATGACATCTTCTTCGACTTAGCAAGACGACAAGCAAACATAATGCGTTTGGTTCGTGTATTGCTCAGCTCAAGGCACTTCGTAAGTCAATCATGTCACACAGCCACATTTAATAACCCTGTTAACCCTTTGAGACCGGGAGACGTAAAGTCCCTGAGGGGGACTCTCACTGAGGCATATGACTGGACAAATATGTGTTCTCGGCCAACTTATGTCGTGCCGACACCCAAGTCTATCTAGGAAAGCCCGTGTCAGTGACGGGGACTCTAGTAGAAAGGCATTGAGATGTTGTAGTAAATCATGACGAGGTATTGGCAGAAATTGCGAAATAGGGCACTTTTAATGGTAAGATTCGTAAAGTACCTGGGACGAACTCTCCCGGAAGCTTCTATCTCAAAGGGTTAATAGTCTGTGTTTTAACACAGACTATTAATTAACCCTTTTTCCCTTGAACTTTAAAGTGAAAGCGTGACGCCGGTAGTTAAATGATTCAGCCCGGTAGTTGAAGGGTTAACCCTAACTATACATGCTATGTATACTCGTCAATACATACCCTGTGTATATCGCCAGCTCGATCCAGCAATACTGAACTCCAGTCATCACTCGATGGTTGGCAGCAGCGGCCCTGCCACTGCAAATCCGAAGATCGGTACTACCGCCCACTGTAGTGGCTGGATGATGCTACATGCCCCCAGCACACTCAATCAGCCAGGTAGTTACAGGGCTAACTGATTTACAAAAGGTGACGCAATATAGTAGAGGTCCATATTGACCTTTACGGTCATTTTTTCCCAACAAATATTAGCAAATTATGAGCGAAACATATGATGATTTGTATATGATTTCGAGTAGAGGTCCCGTCAGACCCCTACGAAGAGTCGAGTAGCTAAAGGGTTAACCCTTTATCTATTTAACCCTTTAGCTAACCTTTTTAGCCCTTACCCTTTTTAACTCAACCATCTTAACCGTATAGATTTTTACATGTTGAAGGTGAGTCCTTAAATATTAAAATAATTTTAAATAATAAAATATATATTCGTGTACACAAATGAGAACAATTTACCACTTTTCCGGGATTAGTAAAGTCAATTGTTTTACATCGGTGTTTCATGCACTTGTTTAAAAGTGCTTAAAAGTACTTAAAAAGTTAGGTAAGCAACAAGTTATCCGCCACCCCACCAAAGGAAGGCACTCGGATCTTTGTATCTCCGTAATCAAGACTTGTACGGACAAAAGTAGGGTATTGTTCGAAAGCTGAGGATTTAGGCTATCTCGGTGATGTTTTACATCTAGAGCGGAGAGTTTTGAGTAGCTCAAACTCTTATTTGCGTGAGGCGACTGTTTAGAGAGAATCAACCAGTTGTCCACCACTTCGGGTAATTTGTATTGGAATTATCCTTTTCGGCCAGGTCAATAACAATCGCATCTTATGACATCGAATGACGCTCAGCGAGCCAATGAAATAACTGAGTGAGATCGTATTAAAATGGTGTAATACGGTTTGTCCTGCATAAATTACTTCAACACCTTACGAGTGTTTTCGACATTTCAAAAATCGACAACTCTACACCCCCTATTCCCCCTTTCTCCCGTCCTCCAAACATTCATTGGCTCTTATTTGGAGTTTCTTCGCATTTGGACCAACAGCGAGGGCGTGGGCCGAATTTGTTAATATCGACGTACATGCGGTGGCAAGTGCTTGCTTGGTGTATATATGGCTTTTACCTGTTAATGAACGGACCCTTATAGGGCCATGAGTGGAAGTGATCCAGAGAAAGACGTACCTTCAGCCGGCGTATTGAAAGTTCGCCGATAGCCAAGGAATGGCACGGACACTGGGACACGTTCTACGAGTAGTTGTTGCAGGCGGACACACCAGATTTTTGACGGTGCAGCTCCACATCCGTAGCCTACCGCAACGCAGAAATAAGAGTGCAAGCTGGGGATGATCCATCGCCCAAGCTAATCCCGGACGGGCACAAGACCTTTATGGTGAAACACATTTGCACACATGGATGGCGCCACAAGAGTCGGAGCACCGGCCAGCGCAAGAGTATATTCAACAAGTCGACGCTGTGCGAAGCCAACCTCAAGGCCGCCGTTACATGGAACAGCGAGATGCAAGGGATTCATGGTTCATATTACAGGCTACTCGACTGATAATAACCATCGGGTTGATGTAGCGGCCTACTACAACCATCCGTCGATGCTGTGAGTCAACAACTCTGTGCTTATTGCTTCGTGGACGTGCTGCAGTCCACAGGACCCAAGCCCAAGCGAACCATGCAGTGTTTTTTCTTCGAACCAAGATAGGTAAACTACTTCAGCATGTTAACTGCTAACGACTATTTTCTCATCCTATGAGCTTGATTTCTTGCTATGTAGGCAAGAATGTGGCCCTTCGTGTTGTTTACAACATGGTCGCAAGGATGAGAGAAGCTTCGTGGATGTGAAACCACGAAGCAGCGTCTGGAAACTCTACTGCGGGAAATATGCAAACGCCGCGGAAACCAAGCTTGTGTGTAGATCGTCGGCGCAAACAATCACGCTGCAGACGAGTCAAATGGGAATGTGGTTCAAGGCTTTGATCGAGGTTATGTTGGTGGACGTGATCCACAACACGAACGACTCCCTAATCAAGCTCTTCTCGTTTATGATACGTGATGTGTACGGCCACGTAAGTGCTGGTGCCTATAGGCACATTTAGGTGTCATTTGTAATTGATGTGTACATATACGTACTTCCATGACCAATTTGGGTACTAATAGTACTATTTGCATTGACAGGTTCAATATGAACAGCATAGTTCGATGGAAAACGAGAGTGCGGAGGGTCGGATGCTCGATGCGCTCAAGTTTGCGCATCCTTCGTGGGTGTGATGCTATCGATGCGTTCAAGTTTGCGAATCCTTTGTGGGAGAAAATTCGCGTGGCCGTGATCGACAAAGATATGGGCGAGTTGGGTTTGCTGGAGTCGCATTTTCCTCAGGCCAAGGTCATCATCTGCCACTTTCATGTGAAGTACACATCCGCACGGAAATGGCCAAGAGTGAATACGGTGTACCAAGCAGCTTTGACAAGGGTCAAGTTGAAGACGCGGTTGACATGATTAGAGCGTCGCCGACAGACGGTGATTACACGAAGTACCTCTATTTTATGCTGGATATCGTTCACCTACACTCAGGCGACGACATTCAAAGCCGAAGCACCCATTTCTCCGGTACTTCGTGAAAGCTGGGATCAGCAATAGCTCGTTCCGACGTGCCACATCTTCGTAATCACATCAACACTTGGTAAGCATTTGAGCTATCAATGGGTAATATTTTTTCACGTGTATTTTTAATGATTTTCACGTGTGCATTGAAAATGAGGCATAATATAATTTTATGATGAAAAGCGCGTGTATTATGCAAATCCGGTCAAGAATTTCATGTGGACCCTTACAATAACACACGTGGCACAAAGAGTTGCCGCAACCACCGCTACGTTGATCCGATGCTAGTGAATACAATGTGCGAACTGTCTCTGGGGGCAGTTAGAAAAGAATTGGGTGCCCGCGCGCAAGAACCCGAAGAATTGCTGTAGGTCCGCGCGGAAGCTGCCAACGTTGGAGTCGGCCTGACGTCCGGGAGCGCGGCGTTCATACTAAGTGCGAGCGTGCGGTTCGAGCTCAGTTTCGAATTGGATCCATCAGCGCAGGCGGCTCAAGAGGGAGAAAGTACGCAGAGGGGGAGGTAAAGGACTTGGAGATCTTTGTGGTCCAGCGTAGAGTAAGATCAGGCTAGAGCAAGCGGCGCTGGACGGTCAGATTCGTGTAGTGTTCAGTGTATGAAGCCGTAAAGGAACAGAGCGAGTGATGTGAGTAAGAGTACGACGGTCTGGAGCCGTTCGTGGTTGTGGTTTGAGGATACAGCAAGTCAAAGGTCAGAGACCTTTGACGAGTATGTTCGGTGGAGCACTTGGCTTACGTCGACGGTGACCAGCGCGACAGGCGCAGAGTCTGATGTGTCTGTGACTGTCCCTGAGGCCCCAAAACGTGTATGTGCAGTGAGCCGCGGTTTTGTGAGGCAGGGCTGAGTAGGAAGACGCAGTTGATTCTGGGTTGAGGACTCTACGTAAATAGATTTTAGTTGTTGAGGCGAATTCAAATACGGACAGACGCGTCCCGGCGGGTGAGAGTAGCCTACTCGGTGTAGGTTGAATTCGAGCCTCAGGGACCCGGTGGTTGGTCAGCAACAGTACAAGTGTGAGTGGTGCGACTCGCCAGCGGACAGGAGTCGAGTGACTCGATACAACCCCGCGTGAACAATAGCTACTAGTGTAATTAGGATGTTCTTTCAACAATACGTCTGCTCGGGTAGCAAATGATTGTTCGGGCGGACCTGAAGACCTCAATTATGCCCTTGCATCGGGACAGACTGGCCAACCAGTGAAACTAAGATCACGCTACTAGCACGAACAAAGCTAACAGGTGTTATGAACCCTCGTGTGCCCAACAGCGGAAGGGTAGCAGACACGGGTAAGTTTTTTAATAGAGCACCGAGTTTTCAACACTCTTTGGAGGCGTGTATAGGAGTCAGTACAAGCACACCTAGCCGTACAAATAGGTAATATATATCCGCCAGTGACGGCCTGTCACGTAAACCTTCCGATATGTAATCGTAAATGCACACACAGTCTGTCACGGAGTCTTCATACCGTGTTGACCAGTTCTTGACCCCTGAATGCGAATCTTGCCAGTCCATTTATTAATAACAAGGACAGCCTGGATGGAGTGACATCTTAACTGTAACTGGGACTCAGCGGGGACTCGGTAGCGACATATTCAAGTTTCTTGCGCCTTGAAATTACCGAGCGCGCGTGGCTTGCGCAATTTGAGAGTGGTCGGGTCTTTATCAGCTGACGATTGTCGCTACTGCCGATGCAATCGCTACACCACCGGTGCGCTACAATTTAATGCAGTCCTACACTACGGTGATGACTATAGCCCGGTATCGTTGCAACGAGTACGGTTTAAGCCTCACTTCCATCGCATACACTGAGAAGGGTGTTGACAACAATTCAGCATCGTGCTTATGATATTGACAACGTTCCGGCACCGTCGCCGCTTTTATCGTCGCGAATAGGACGTTTTCGTGAAACGCGTTAGTTGTTGACGAATACGGGGTGATTACAATACCGCGTACGGTTAAACAAGAATACAAGTTCGTCGCCGACTACACTTCAGCCCGCCCATGACAACTATCAGTGCAGTGAACACTGTACAAACAACAATGCCGTGCCGTATTACGAGTATGGTGATTAACCTCTTCGTACACGTTGTACCGTACAACGTCCAAGTGGTGATGAAGCACACATAATATGTGTGCTTAAGTTTGTAAAAGTATATTATCTCACTATGTATATACTAACAGTCCGCGACACCATCCAGGGGGCCACACCAACCCCTTCTACATTTGCCAGAATCGAATTGCTTAATAGAAAATATGAAGAAGTAGACAAACACGGAAAGAAGCGCACCGCAATTCGTAGCGAAATTAAACTAAAAAAATCCTCGCTAATACCAAGTCATTCTAGATAGACCACATCATCATTTCTGCACCTCACAACTTGCGGAACCCTCGGAAGGAGGTGTTCGCTGTGAGTGCGGGTAAAATAAGTGGCAGCTACCCACAATCAGCAGCAGTATACCTATCTACTCAGTATCTACTACATAATCGATATTTTTCGAAAACATTTCCTGCATTGTGGCGCTCTTAATTGCCACTGGAGTACGTTTCCTCGAACTGGCAACATTTTTTTGGATTTTGAAGACCATTTCACTTTGTGTTTTTGGGATAGCCGCCGTACACACACTTTTAAGCCAACAGTGCATCCAGTTTTGGTCATTTGGAGCTAGCAAGATGATTGGGCGAAAGCGCTCATAGAGATCTATCGATTGGTGCAATCATCAAAATAAATCTCTATATTTTGTTTACAGAAGCTCAAAAGACCCTCGATGCTGTCGCGAACCGTAAGCCTATCACATATGAAAAAAATAACGACACGCGTGGAATTCAGCTATTCACCATCATTTATGATTATCCACATGCTTTAACGGACACGTGAAAAAATTACACGTGAATAAAATACCCACCCGCTATCTATGATCATGCTACGTGAAATTCTAACATGTGTCTGCTCTATGTGACCAGGCTCGAGACATCGTAGAATCACATCATAGAGATCTTGAAACCCAGAATTCCTTTTGATGAATGTGTCAATACGCTCATTTTCTGCAGGCGTTAGCCTAGATGGAATACAGCAAAAAGATCACTGATGTGGGGTACATGCAATATGAATGTGCTGATGAGGAGGCAGATCGACTATACCGAGAGGTCAGCACGCATGCCTATCGTCAGATCGAAACAGTACTGGAAGGTAAAGGACCGCGCGATGCCAGTGCAGTCACATCAACACATGTTCGTCATGTCGGCAGGTGACCGGCGCAATTACCACGTCGATACATCGATATGTGCTGAAATTTTACAGTTAAATCGAAGACGCTGACTAATATTGGAGCGACTCCCGCAGCCGTTTGAATGGGTTCAAATCTAGACTGCTGTAGTTTTCCAAATGCAAAACTCGTTTGACTTGAAATCTGAAGGGGGGGGTACCCCCCCCCTTCAGATCTATTCTTTTGAACTTGAGAAAGTGCATTTTGGGCGTCCCAGACTTGCTGCGGGAATCGATCCATTACTGAAATTTATTCCATTTACCTTACCCCAGAAATATCGGTGCTCCTGTGTGATTATGCGAGCTACGCTTCTTCCATGTCAACACGTGATGTATTGGAGATTGATCAG
The DNA here is from genome assembly GCA_033557915.1 of Phytophthora tentaculata. Lineage (NCBI taxonomy): Eukaryota > Oomycota > Peronosporomycetes > Peronosporales > Peronosporaceae > Phytophthora > Phytophthora tentaculata. The sequence goes on along the minus strand of JAUCEA010000020.1, from coordinate 4,447,727 downwards.
CGGCAAAAGCGCTATCCCGATTCGGCACATTGTGCCTCGGTGGAGGCAGTCAGAATCAAACCGCCGAAGAGAAAGATGCCCCCGATGATCAAGTGGCTCGAAAATCCTTTCAGGTTCGTGACTCAATGATGGTAGCAAACAGTCACGAGGTCCTCAACGGCACCACCAGATATACCACTGCTTGTTGACGAGGAAATCAGATTGCCGACATCACCAGCAGGAATGGAACAACTTCTTTAATGAAATGATGGCGGCTTTGGACAAGTGTGAGGAGATTGTTAAGGATGGTATCGCGCATTGGGTGGGCCACGATGATTCGATGATGGAAACTTTCCAGTCGACATGCTGTGATCATATACCTACCATTACGACTGCCCAGGCTCCGAATGTTGCGATACTTCGAGAAGGAGATTCCGGTGAGCTAAATGGAAATGGTTTGGGTAATGAAGTGCCCAATATACGCTGCCCACGCTGCATGATTCCCAAAGAATAGTTCGGCTGCAACTGCGACGATGCAAAGCGAAGTCGTAACAACTATAAGTGTCGATGGATTGCCTCCCGACTCTGGAGTCACCGAAGGGGTACCTGTAGATACCGCTGGTACGGCTGAAGTTGCAAAAGGTACTCCGGATGAAGTGACTAAGGGTAATGAAGGAGACGCTAAAGTCCCTGTAAATGCCGCCAAGTTCTTCGCCAACGCAGTATCTTCGCCAAGTGACACTCTACAAGTTCAGCGAGTGAAGGATCGAATTATCTCGTTCTTGGTCGTTCCTGTGCTCTTACACACACGGAATGGCTTACGGATGATGAATTGGGAGGGGCAAAGTAATTAAAAAACTAAGAGAATAACAGCAACAATATATTTTTGATTCTTTTCGAAGTATTTACATCGTGTAATCACAGGCTCCAAGGCCGAGGCCCTTCACATGTGAGAAAGCAGCAGGAGGTACCCGCGAAGAAGAATCGAATGGCTCGTGGAAAAGAAGAGGCTGTCAAGTTGGTGCAAGGAACGCTTTCGCCAGTCCCAAATCTGCAACGTTTCACGAAGCGACTTGATGAAGACTACAACTACAATAACATCCAGAAGATGATGCCGACACTGTCCGAACGATTACTACCTCACGCGAAGAAGTCTTTTGCTGAAATTTTCATCATGGAAGAGTGTGAAGCCGATATTCACTACGTATTTCCGTGTTGGTGTGTGATGACAGCTAAAAAAGTTATCTTGCAGTTCCGAAACGGCCTTGCTATCTACTGGGATGAGGATAGCGTCGGCTTTGGAATATACCTGCTCAAGGGCATCAATGCTATGGGACGGTGGCTCTGCGTGATGGAAAACCTCGAGCATTCGGAAGAAGCAGCGAAATGGGTGGCTAACGCGACATCGAAGCGCATCTCAGTTCCAGACGAGTTGTCAGACGGCATCAACGACAGCACTGCTGAACGTGACCAGGCAATCAAGCGGATGAAGCTGCGTGGTGGACGGTCTAATCTGTTTGGGAATTCGCCGTATGTCTCGCTACTTTCTCTGGGTGGAAAACGCTGGGCAGACGACGCTTGCATGGGACACGGAATGGCTTGCTTCAGCGCGACTACCGAGACATCGTGGTGATTGATTCGAACTTTCATCGATTTATGACGCGGGAAGACAAGTTGCGTCGTGTTACCACGGGTGAGCGTTTCAATGCTGCAAACAGCTTCGTGCTGCTGGAGCTGCATGTGGACAACAATCACTGGTGCGGAGTCGTATTCGATTTTTCGTCGAGAATGCAGGTTGATCACAGTCTTTGATCCACTTCAAGCACCTAAATCCAAGTAATATAGCATGAGTGACGTGCTGCTTCGAGACCTGTTTGGTGAGATGCGCCGTCTCATGGCGACCATGAAGGCAACGGAGTCGCGGCAGCCGGACGTAGCCTGCTGCAGTGTCATGGCGCTGATGTTCTTCGAGTGCTACATTCGCGGAATTGAGTTGCCTTGCAAGGCAACTCTAATGCTTCTTCGATTCACGAGCCTGCATTATCTACTGAATTGTATTCCCGAGCACTACTGAATACATCACTTGCTTCGCTTTGTTCGCCCAGTCGGTCTATTGTTAGAAAGTGTACCATCTTAGCCACATTTCCGCACGGAGATGACAGAAGGACGAACTACATTGCACATTCCTCACTTGCGATCACACCTCGGCACTTGTAGTCGCACTTCTCACCGCACCTGGTAGAGTAGACTGATTATTTGGTTTACCGGAAAATCATCGAGTAATATGTACATTCAAGAAATCGCACATCCCATCTGAAACCTTCCTACAACACGAGGCGAGTGAGGCCACCAGACTCTCATCAGAATATTTACGTTTAATGAAATTTATGAAAGCTATTTGAATATAAAACCCTATTTTCTGGTTTCGTTAGCTGATCAGTGCCTCAAGGTGCCTAGAGGCAGACAAGTGATTCCATACCCACCCCTCAGGTAACGCGACGGGCCGGCTATGTGCAGTCACTCAGTGCCTTTAACATCGATCAAAATAAAATTAGTCATTAGTCAACAGAGACGCTTAGCCGACCCGGTTTCGTCCACGACGGTACCTGCCTCCACTATGGACACGTAGGACTTTTAACTAAAGAAGCTCGCCCCCCCCCCCCCCCCCCCCCCTCCAATGTAAATGACAAGAGCAGCTGAGCTCGTGGCGAACGCGTTCAGCCGCAGTCCCAGCGACCTTTCACAAACTAGCTGCTCTTTCACGCTCATAATGTACCGCGTTAGATGAGAGTGTTCTTGCTGCCCTCATTTGATGTCGCCAACAACAAAAAAAAGTGTGAGCGCTTAGAGTAACTGATTAGCTTCTTTGCAACCCTACCGATTCAGCGCGTGATAGCGAGAGGTGTCCCGATGAGCGAAGAGTGTATACTACAACAACCAAAACAGTAGGTGTGATCTCAGCAGTGAAAACACTGCTAAACATTGATTAGAAGCAGACATTAGCTTACTTTTAGAACCTCCCATCAAGTCGGCGGAGCGACTTAATGGAGCCGACATACAAGCTAGTAAGTAAATCAACAGATGAAGTGATAGCTATGTAAACAGTGTGAGCTGTTTGTAATCTTGCAGCGCTGCACTTGATCTCACCTGTCGAAGGCAGGCGAATTTGGTGCACTTTTATTAATAGTAAGTAGGGTTGGGTTAGCTTTAATGTCCTAATAGTTGGTCTATCTATCATACTGTATAATCGGATTGAGTTGAACAAACTGATTGAGCGCGACAGCCGTAAAATGTAAAAAGATACAGCATACAAAAACATTTCGATACAATGGTGGTAAAACAAATGCAGCCAGTAGAATTGTAAATACAAAAATCATTACAGTACCTACAACAAAAGTTACTGCCCTTTGCGAAGAGCAAAGTAAGGCGCACTGTGCTTGATAGTCAAATCCGAAAGCGATTGGGCATTACAGTAAGAAAAATACTAGTGGACAAATCCCGCCGAAGCGAAATGATGGCGGAACGACCTCGCAAATAGGTCTTATCCTAAACTAACGATGCGTAGCAGCAGCACTCGGCTGAATTGAAACAGATTTTAGTACTTCTTTCTCAAAAGATTGGGTGCTGCAAAGTATTTGGAAATCCAATAAACAGTTTTCGTGAGCTTTGTTGTCAACCGGGAGAAAGGTTGATATGAACGAGTCGTAGCTTTCGTGACTTTGGTTGACAAATTACTCAAAAAAATGGGCGAGCTGCACATGAATTGTCGGTGAGTCAAAAACTTCTGGATCATGAACGTGGCTCATCTTGGTGGTGATACGTGCTGTGTCAGGGAACAGGAAATTCAGCAGCGAGTCTCGTCGACGGTAAACTCGGGACCATTGCTAGTACTGGGTGTATCTAGCACCCTACCATACGGTCACAATTCCGTCACTCTTAGCAGCAGCGTCATATAGTTGGCGCGTTACATGTCAAAAGCGTGCCCACAACAGCTGATAGGATACGCTTACACTCGACTTCCGACGGCCTAGATGTCCAGAGTGTCTTTGGGGATGTTGCGTAAGTGCAAAGTCGCGACGCAACTTCTGGAGGCCGACCTATCCATCCAGCAGACACTTGAGACAGCCGCATCCAGCGCCTTGACAGACACAGAGGGAATGTGTAGACGGTAAATTGCGAGCACACATCTTTTCAGAGTACCCACAAAAAGCCTCGCACGTGAGCCCATGTCGCCTCCATTCCGGGCACTCCGTTTACTACACCAAACAAGTCTCCGCCTCCCTGCCACACCACACGATCTAACTTGTGTTCACGTGCGACTTGTAAAAAAATCTCGGGGTTTATCTGATTGCACTCGGTACGGCGCAGCGTATCACAGTACACAAGTAGAATGTCGCCCATATCTCGAGACGCATCAATGGACAGGACGATCTGAGTGAACTTCGCTGACGTCAACTGTCCGTCGCCATGCACGTCTCCATCACGGAATGCATCCAGTAAATTGCGCTCGCGACGAAGCTGCTCCAGTTTTCACTCAGTTACGACTAGTTAATGTAAGTGATTAACGTTCAGCACTCGAGGAACAACGGCGATCGTTTCGAAACAACTGTTTGATCTATGCAACGTGAATTGCCAGTGTTATCACAGAAAAAGATGGACGTAACTGGACGATGGTCGCCATCAGCTTTTTTCAGGTAATTCATCCGACACGATTCATACGAGAAATTCCAAGGAGCTAGACAGCTCCGACTTCAGCACTTCTTAGAACAAATCTTGCGAAGTACTCGACACGAAGATGGTGTGTCAGGTAGGCCTCTATATAACTGAGTCGGTAACAGCAAACAAGACCTGAAAGCTGGTGCTAAGGTCAGCACACGGACGCTCAATCGGTTGCCGCAGGATATTCGCGTTGAAGCGTGACGATAAAAAAAAATATATTCGTCACAAGGCTCGTCTTGAAGTGAAGGGGTTCTCGCAGAAAAATGACATCGACTATAAAGATTCGTACGTGGCTTTCCTGAAATTCGATCTGTGCAAAACTAGCGAATTCCTCTGCTGACAGATTCGAGATTGAGCAGTGTGACAACGATACAACATTCACGTACGGTAAGCTGAATGAAGAGATATACATGAATATGTCGGGGGTGGGGGCTACGAGAGCTCATCACTTAGCTGAGGCTGAATGTGAAGATGACGTCATGTGCCTGCTGATTAGGAGTTCAACGGACTCAAGATAGCGTCTTGTGTGTGGAACGAGACAGTCGACAGCCACTTCAAGGGCATGGGATTCAAGGCGGCTGACGCGGATCTGTGTGTATGTGCGAGAGGTGAAGGTGACGACGAGTGTATAGGGTGTTTCAACACCGACGATATGGTGATCACAGCGAAGAACAAGGCTATCGTCGCCTCGTTGAAGGCTGAAATTGCCCGTAGCCCACTCCATTAGAAGTTGGAGAGCATCGACCTGCCGCACTTGAGACAAAATGTAAATATTCTCGACTGGAGTTCTGTTTCGGATACACTAGATGTACTACCATTCCTCGACTTTTGCTATGTACAATCTAAAAGAATGTATAAGTACTGAATAGCTTTGAGCCAAATGTCTCTATCTGAGCTATTTAGGTCAACTTTGACCCTGACAGCGACGGTGGGTCAAAACGTTGGATTCTCCTGAAGGCTTCTGTAGTTTATATGATCGTATACGTTTTCTCGCTTTATATCTCAAAGTCTCGCTCAGTTATCAGTAGGAAGAACCGCATTTGGAGTAGCGCTGGTTAAAAAAGGATTGCTGTTGCTGCCAAGCAACAATATACTGGTCAATTCTTGGTAACGCCGACGAGAATCTTGTCGTCCTTCTTGGCGCTGCCTACGATCTTCTTCATGGTCTTCCTCGCGGCGAGCTCGTTCTTCTTCTCGTCTTATGCACTCGTCTTCACGTTTCTGGCCCCATCGAATACGTTGTTCGTCAACACGCAGTCGCTCTTGTTCTTGTTCTAGTGATAAGCGCATCATCGATATGAAGCGAGCGTCATCATCTACACAGACAATTTGGCCCCGCCTATGAACGATACGATGAGCAGGGCCTAGCTGTATAGGCGCTGGTGTCGGTGCTGTTTGGGTCGCAGGTGTAGATGAGGGAATCGTGTTTGCTCTGGATCAGGGCCTTGTTCTCGCGCTTGTGGTGGTGTGCTCGATGCAAAATCAATTGCAACATTGGAGGCTGCATTCTCACCGTCACCAAAGCCTGCTCGACGTGTCATTTCTCGTAGCACGCGCTTTGAATGTAGCACATTTGCAGGTATGCTTTTATAACCTTTTGAAATGCGCTTACAGTGTAGCTTCACAAACGTGGGCTTCAGTGAGTCCGTGGTTCTGTCGCCGTCTACATAAGGCCGTTGTGGAAAGATGCACTATAGCCCCACTCGTCCCGAGAAATCGGTAGATGAGCCTCCAGAAGATCAAGATGATGACCGGTCTCGGCATCGGAAACCCCAGGACCTCGAGCTCTTGGCTGCCGCTGTATCTGCTACTGGTCTGCATCTGTAACCTTCGTTAGTGGGGGAGGGCTGCGTTCTGGGTGATGTGTGAGGTAGGCTGGGATGTGATGAGCGAGAATGGTGTTCATAAGAGAAGGTTTCACATCAAATAAATTTAGAGTTTCTTCCGATTGTGACAATTAAGATCAAATCGCATTACCTTCGCACGCTTCTGTCTTGGCCGGCAAGCCTCTTGGTGGCCAAGTACTCCAGATCAGCTATACCACTCGCAACATTCTCACGAATAAAATGGTAGCGAATATCGATTTGCTTGGTGCGAACTCGACACCAGAGTTGATTCCCAACGCCAGTATGTCTTCGTAGATCACAGTTCTTCCATCTTGTTCCAAACCATTTTCGTTGAGCCGGGATTTCCCAAGAAGCGACTCAACAGAGCAACAACCTGTCGCGTACCGCATGCCAGTGGTCTATCATGGGATCTGAGGCGGGAGGTAATCGTGTCATGTGGCGGTTCCGTTGAATCAACCGGTCCCATTATCATTTAGCGGTTCCGGTTCAATAGTATGATTTGTATGCATTTTTCGAATGGACTACAGGATGGATAGTCGAGGTAGTGCATACGAGAGGTAGAAAAGGTCTAGTACCGACTTAATCATTTTCGCTTTAGGATTGTCATTCACCTGCTTAGTCATCAGCAAGCCTCGTTCGTGTAATTTCAATTAGTGAAACTTCTAGGAGCTTGGTAGGATGCCAATCTTCTTGCTCCTGATGCAATAGTATTAGGATCTTGCTGTGATCTTCTGAATAAAAGCGACTAAACTGGATCACACTTAGGACGTTTAGAGTCTAAAAACTAGCGTAACTACAGAGGTTACTCTAGCTTTACTATGAGGTTACCGACAACGACGGAGAAATCATGAAAAAAAGATGTTTTCAATACAAAACTAAAGTATTGTAGGCAACAAAGAAAAAATCCGTCACTGATGTGATTGGCTAAGACCTAATCTGTCTGTCCAAAGCCAACTCCAAAAAGTACAAAGAAAAGGCCAACATGTACAGATTCGGAATCTTGATACAGAAACGCCCGAATACAGCGTGGGGATTGGCTAAAATTAAAATCTAGTTGTTAAGAATCGTGGTCAAATATGGCTTTTTTTAGTGCAGCTCATATCGCCGTCGTTGTCTGTACTCGATAAGTGTGTTATTAGGCAGAGGGTATTATTTGAGAATGTAGATTTAATTTTGAATCATACGTGAGGGTTCTGCCGTTTTTGTTGTAGCCTATGCTCCATGTCCCTCTCAGAGAGATTCATGGGGTCTTACGAAGGGAATTTTTTGGGACCTAACAATTGAGGCGCAACACTGAATGTGATCTGAAGCGATGGCGGGAAAGTGTCGAGTTGTGGGGTACGTTCACCTAGCTGAGATCACAGTATTGCACTACATTTTCATATTTGTGAAACGTGTGCGAATCGCAGTCTAAACTGGTCTCGCCTTTCCAGATTAACGCCGAAAGCGGTTCACTAATCGCTAATATTAACATGTTCTTCACGTTAGGTCGTAAACCTATCTATTATACATGGTGATCTGCGGATGAAACGTCCCTCCGATTTATGTCCTACATCGAGCATGGTCGGAGAGTAAAAAAAAAGTGTACAAATAAGACGGGAAACGGCAGACCTCAATTTATCTATTCGTGATCGAATTATCTGTTCAAAACGGCAAAATGAGTCGGTTGGTTAGCCGCAGCATGATTTTCCAGCCAGTCTAACAAGGTCGACTTGTGCATTTTATAAACCTAGATTTAACCCCTTGAATACGAACAGATTTCTGTAAAATATGCTGTCAGACAAGGCATATCTTAACTTTATTAAAGTATGCCGAAATCCGCAAGACTGACATGATTTCTGTAGAAAAAAATGGCGCTGTATGATTGGTCAGTCGAAGATTCAGGAACGTACCTCAATTGGACTATCGTTAGTTTGAGGAAAATGATTACGGCTTAAATTTTTGACACTTTCAGACTTTCGATATTTCAACGGGTCGGTGGTGACCACTCACAGATTTCCTCTATTCTGAACAAGGCGTTATGCGAATTGGAGTCGAAGAGATTGATTTCAAGCGCATGTGGGCTTTCCTGAGGCAAGAGCGGTGATATTCGCGTCCCTCTGGCGTGTTCAGACATGGGTAAGTTCAATTAGTTATGATATGAAGCGAAATGGTCGACATTTTCCAGCGATTTATTGTTGTAGGCACGACGACATCAAGCCATGATGCTCGCGGAAAACGGGTCAAAGGACAGGACTTCTTCACTGGTCAAACAGCGTTGCTAAACTATGTCATGAGTGACAAAGCACTGCGCAGGCGTGCGTTTCCAGATGAAGCAGTGAAGACTAGACTCCAAAGTACGTTTGGTTTTGTTATTATGCATTTGCATATTTGACTCGCGTATACGTTTCTCTGTTAAGAGCGAACATCTTCAGACGTCACTGCGCACGCAACGCCCACCGAAGCTGCTCTTTCAGCTCTATTTACTTCACCAACGACGTCGGCTTCGATCTCAAAGCCGTCACGCGCTCGTAAGCGATCAAAGCCTCTACACAATGGCGCCGTTGATGACCAGTCGGCATGGTATGTGTTTACAAATTGCGGTAATATCTACTTGCATTTACCAAATTTTGGAACTCTTGTATGCTGCTAGGTTGACAACCGTCCCGTGTACTCCCTGTCGTCCCAAATCAAGCCTAAAATTACCAGTGTGAACCGCAGATACAGTGAGGAGGTCAGTGGCATGCCCTCCTTTTGTGCGAAAATATCAATCAACTTCGGCTGCTATCATATTCGCTGCAACGTTCGACAAGGTACGGTATGCACATTACGGTTTGGATATGATTAAAATTAGCTGACATGTCGTGTAATCGTTATCCCAGTTTCAGAAGTACAACCATTCGTCATGCCCAGGCCAAGTTGACATGGAGCTCGTTAATAACTATATCCTACACTGCCATTTGAAGCATTTAAGCCGGCAGAAGGCTAAGACGCACTATGACGTTTTGTGGAACCTCCACGAAGCCTTGATCAGTGTGACTGAGCACGACCTCACGTCGACACGCCTTGTTGCAAGCGACAGCACGCTGACGCGGGTTATCTGAAGTAAAACATGCGCACGAGCTACCGCAAGTGACAGGCACAAGGATCAATAACGCAGTTGTACGCCTTCGGCAGCGGAAGTACCGCGTTTATACAGCATTCTCGAGACAACTAGGAAAAGTGGTGGTGTGACATCGTGGGTTTTCCCGACGTGCTCAGCTGAGATGCGCAGTAAAGTATTTTTCTGCAAATAAGACCCGGGACTACAACTCAAACTCCGGGCTAACACCCTCACAAATTTACCATCATGTGTGAGTGAACGGAAAATTGGTTCCAGGCACTCCAACGTTAGAGATCATAGACTTGCATTTTCTTACTGAGTAATGTAATCACGATTCGTATGAACTAGTTACCTGTATAAACCGCTATTAATAGTAGAAGCACCGTAAAGTTCGTTTAAGGGCATTTTATTAAAAAAAAAAAAAAAAAAAAGAAGCGATTCACGATCACGCGCTAGGTATCCAGAGTACATCTATTCAAGGCTTATTGCTGCGAAGGTTAGCAACTGGGCCACACAAAAACAAGTAAAAACAAATTTGATTTAATAAAACTATAATAAACCTGTGATTAAATGTAAACCCTCCGGGAAGGTTTATTAAAACAATCCTGTCTGCAGCCGTCTCCGAGGGGTTAACGAGATTTAACATAACGGCCTCAACTTATTTCAAATGGAGGGTCCACCCAAATGAAAAGGACAAATGCATTGAAAGCCACAATACATGCACATTATTAATGTCGAGAAGCGGCTTTGTAGAGAACCGAAGTGACGGCTCAGGAATGAAGATTGGCTACGGTGCATCCAATCATGGTACAATTACCGGTCATTATCAGTTATACCGGTAGTAAAAAAGATGATGATAACTAGACCAGTAATGCCGGCATAGTAGCGGTTTGTTCCCGGACAGCCAGTCCAGCCCTATGTACACCGGCTCCTCGGCTCTATACCTAGACGAAGTATAAGATATCTTTGGCCGTGCAAGACGACGCGCGAGCGGTCACACGACCAAAACGGATGGCAGGGAGCTCCAAGGAAGGGCAAAGAACACAGTTAAGACGATGTAATGCAATCGTCGATTCGGCAATCAGGAAGCGTAGGCATAAAAGTAGAACCGTCAGTCTACAAGTGGCGCCCAAGTACGAAGAACAAGTATTATTCTCTTGTTGCTTATGGCCACGTCACTTTACCTGTAGCAAGTAGAATAATCGACAACTGGTTGCACAATACTACGTAGATCAGAGCGCTACGACCTTTTGCCTGTGTGTACTAAACTCCCTCCACCACCACACACACAGTGTCGGACAGGAAGGCACTACTAATAAGGCACGTCGCAGCATAGCAAGCGGAAAGGCCAAGCTACCGATGGGGAGAGGCGGTGCGTAGGCAAACGATAGGGTCACGTACGACCGAAGGGCAGGCCCCATTGACGCATTTCCCGGTGTAGAATGGAAGGAACACCAGGACAAACGATAGGGCCGAGGTGTTCAAGGAAGGAGAACTTCGTCTAAGAAGGGCCGCAATCTCGGATCGGACCCCAATATCGGAACGGGACGCCGAATCTGGTCCGGACCGCGCAGAATTGATCTGGATAGGTCCGCTGCGGCAAAGGATATGGACTGTGAGGACTGGAAGAAGGGAGACAACGAGACACGAGGAGCCCATCCCCGCGCCTGCCACCAGCAAAACAAAGGCTTAGTGACATGTTCGTCGTCTACAATAGCAACTTTGACCCACCGTCCCTGGAATTACGTTAGTCAAGCTCTGGGAATTTACGCACCGCTGATTCAACAAGTTTTGTGGCGTTGCGTTTGTGCGTCGGAGGTAGTTCTGAGAGGACCGTAAATCGGGTTTTGAAGCGCTAAAGCCAAACCCGACTGAAACGTGCGTATCTCCTTCGTTCTCCCAGTGGTTATCGCAGGCATTCTATATGCCACCGGATATGCTCTTCCCAAAACCAAGAATTCTGGCCAGGCAACGCTTACAAACCATGGTATCAACGTTGCAGATGGTGGTAGGCTACTGCGTCGTGTGAGCAATGGCGACGAAATCGTTCAAGAAGAGTTGTCCACTCCTTTCACGGAGCTCGCGAAGCAATTCGAAAAGAAGCTCGGTACTTCTGGAAAGAAGCTCGGGAAATAGTTCGTGAATGGAGGCGATTAACGCGCTCAGGACGTCTAAAGGACGTGGATCTAACCGAGAAAACCAAGCGCGTCCATGTGCTGGGTCTACCGACCGCATGAAAACGAAATCAATTTGTTCAGCACAACTTATTCCTAAACTTATCATTCATTGTGAACATTTCCTCCACTGCCATCTGTTCACGAGAGCGATCGGCCCCGACTATTTTTCGGCCTGTTGGATAGGATCGTAGTGTTTGGTTAACCGCAACTTATATTGTTACTTCGAAGTAGATAGTTTCTTCGTTTGTGCTGCAGCTGTATTCAAGTATTCGAAGTACCTTGTAGTTGTTATTGACGTCTCATTCACAATGATACAATCAGTGCTGAGTTATAACATATTAGAACTATGATTTTACGCCGATTTGTCCGTTTTTGGGATTCAAATCTATTTCACCCCTCGAAGCCGGAGGCTGACAGGGGCGGTTTTTTTATTTTAATAATAGACTCCAGGTGCTGCCATTCCTTAGGCTTAAAGTATCTATGAATAGTGTTTAGCTAAGCTAATTCATCCGCAAGGGTTGTGGGTTACCGTGGGCTGACTCATTACAAACAATCACCAAAAAAACAGACCCTCACAAAAAGGTTAAATACTTTATTTAAGATAGAACTAAACCGCCCCTGTCAGCACAAATCGTCGGGGGCACCCTTCCGTCTTCGAGGTGTTAATAAAGAGCAATCACGGTGTTATTCGTCGAAACATGCCAAACCAGCCCTGTGCTACGCTCTTGAATATATTTGTCTGTACGCAACAGCTCTAGATCGAAGGCCAGTGTTACTGCGCGAACCATATTTCACACGGTCGGTTTTTTATAGCGAAGAGTGTTTGTCATTTCACGTGAGTGGTGGTGCAACGACCGGTCTAGGTAGGACTATTTTCAACCAATTGGACTATGGTTACTGCTAAGCGCAGACGCTCCAAGTCCGCCGCGGTGGCGGAGGCAGAAAGAGCCGAGGCCTGGACGTCTACTCACACTATATCGGATAGCTATTATTGTAAATTCTGCCCGAAGTTGCCGATTTGAAGCGGTTCAGCCACCCATCAAAAACCGCAGAGAAATGAACCAGATTTGATTATTGGACAAAAATATATAAGTGGTCAATTCTCATTGGCTCTTTCGTCTGCAAAGATTGCTTGCAGGCGTCAGAGCCCGTCACAACCTGCTACTACTGCCGCATCAGCGTCTAACACTCTTTTGCCAGGGACGTCGGAGTTCTCTTGTTGTCGAGATCGTCGGAGCTCTCGTTGTGGTCGGCGCCGTTAGAATTCTCGTGCTCGCCGGGGCCGTCAGAGGTCTTCTTTCTGTTGATTGCGCCGGGGCTCTGGTGGTGGGCTGGACTCTCGTTGTAGGTGGTACTGCTGAAGCTGTGGGTGCTGCTGGGATCGACGGAGTTTTCCTGCTTGCTAGGTCCCTCAGTTCTCGTGGCTGTTGGGACTCTTGTGGTTGTTGATGCTGTCCGAGATCTCGTGCTTGTGGTATCGCTGGAGCTCTCGTTCCTGAATTGTCGGCCTCGCAGCCACGACGAGTTGAGTTGCTCGGTGGGCCCTGCCTTTGGAATTGCCGGTGTCGATTGTCGAAGCCCTAGTCGCGGCTGGAGTCATTGGTGCTCTTGTGCTTGCTGAACTCTCGTTGCCCCTGGCGCCGTCGGAGCACTTGTGGTTGCTGCGGAACGTTGTAATTCTCGTTTCTGCCGGAGCTGTCGGAGCTGTCGTTGCTGCTGTAACCGCGAAGACTTTCATTGCTGCACGTATCGCTGGGACTCCTGCTGCTGCTTGACTGCCACATTCTAATAGCTCGAAGTTACCATTGCTGCCGGAGTTGAAGTGGTGCTGAAGCTGCCGAGCTCTCGTTGCTGCTGACGTCAACAGTGCCCTGTAGCGGTTACGCACGTGGGACTTCTCGTTGGTACTGCGGTTACCTGCGTAGTCGTAGGAGGTGTGGTACTAGCTGCAGGTGGAACCGTCACTCTTCTCGCTGGTTTGTTCACTGGAGAATCGGCTTCGGTACTGGGCTTGGAGGCAGCGTGTTGTGGGACGTCAATCAATTCGAGAACGTGCTGCTGTACTTATTTGCTCTCTACCCAGAGCTTATTGGCTTTACCGTGGTCAGACATTAGGCTCAGTATAGAAAATGGAATTGGCTGTAATCAGACAGCATGCACATCCAAATACTGTCTACCATTGCCTGTATGGGTTCTACAACCTGGGATTTTCAAAGACGGAGTTAGCACACATATACGCCAAGTCAGAGAAAACAATAGGAAACTGAATCCAAGTTTACGAGAAGACTGGATCATTTCAGCGCGCCCCAACTGCAGCACCCAGGAAATTTACAGACGTTCATCGACAGTGGCTGTATGACTACTACCAGTCAACACCACTCGCGTATTTGGATGAAGCGCAAGAAGTCTTTAGACGTGCCCACAAAATGGATATCTCCAAATCTACCGTGTGGAGGATTATTCATGAGCTTGGTCTTACGTGGAAAGTACTGGAGCGTAGAGCGATGCACATCAAGGAGTCCGACATCTTCCGGTTCGTTGAGGAGCTGAGTCGTGTCGATTGGAATTACCACAACCTAGGCTTCTTAGACGAGGTTTCCTTCGATAATAGAGGGATGATAAGGAAAAGAGGCTACTCGTTGAAATGGAAGACCGTCGCCATCCGCGGTGATTTTCAACGGAAACCAAGAGTATCGATTCTGGCTTTCACACGCATTCATGGAATCATTGATCATTACAATACCGAGGGGACATTCAATCGAGTAGAATTCGTCAAATGTTGTCGCGACTTCGCGTACTCTTCCAGAGAGATGGTTCGCCAGTATCCCGGTTCGAACTCGGTTTGGATCTTAGATGGCGCGTCGATACACAGGCATCCTGAGATCATACACTTCTTACGAAGTATTGGGTGGTTCCAATATTTCTTCCTACCTACTGCCCGTTTTTAATCCGATCGGGTACCTGTTTGGGTACGTGAAAAAGTCTTTCCAGCGGTACTTTGTGGAGTCTAGTGGGAGCGATTTGCTGCCATTTGTAGTCAAGACCTTCAGACAGTTCGAGTCGTTCAACATGGAGAGGTGTTTGAGCACTGTGGGTGGATGATTCAAGGCCATTTCAACCGTGCGGATCAACTTGCTCAAGAAAAACGGTTGGTTCGAGATGAATTGAGCAATATTAGCGAAACTAGAGAGCAAACGGGCGAGCTAGAATTCAGGACGAGGCAGCGTGATGATTCTGTTTAATGAAAAACTATTCCTGATGGTCAACATCCCTAACATTTCCATTCGATGCAACGGGTCGGTCACGTTGCGGGGTGGAAGTGCGTTACGAATAAGCGCTTCAACGATAGACTTCCGCCTCGACAAGCTTCTTTCAATGGCATCCAGCCATCGCTCCACATCATCACGCAGCAAACGGAAAGCAACGATCGCTGCATTCACACAATTCAGCGCTCTGCTGAGTGGTTAAGCGCCTCAAGATGGCGCTCAACATGCGACTGCGACGCTCTTAAAAGGCACGCTATGTGATCCGGAGGTGACTGGGCTATCGGCGCTTCCCACGTTGATCGGTTAAGGTCGCATGTAAGGTGATTAGCCCACATTCGATAGACGATTGCCTCTCCTTGGAACGTTTCTTCCCATCGCCCACAGAGTCGATCCTCTACAACAAGAAGTGAGATTTCTGCCGTTGCTCCAGCGCGGTCGGTGTCAGGTGGAACGATGCAAACTGCAGTAAATGTCTCGAGGTCCTGTCTTTTGATTATGGCTAGACCATACTCATACACTAGAAGCGTAACTGTCTCCCCGAGCATGGAACGGAGCCAGCGGTTCCACGCAATATCCGACTTGTTGCTGTCAATCAAGTGGCCTTGCCTTGAACTGCATAACCTTCGACCACTTTTCAATTGTCGGAATCTCCACAGACCAGACACCATCCGTCTTAATAGCCCTTCCCTGTACACGAGGGCTAAAACGCTCCCAGATTTTTTCCAAAATTTTGCTAAACGAGGCTCCGTTGAATGCAGCGTCGCCGAGCTCCTCACCGGATCGCTCGCGCTGCGCAATCGTCGTCTTTACGATTGGCCGGACCACAAGTTGGTATCGATGCTGGTCTGCTGCCTGGGTGGGGGCATCGGATGGAGTTTCAGCAGATGGAGAATTAGACAAGCGGGGAGAACTTCTTGAAGCCGGTCGGCAAACCTCAGCACTAGATGAAGTCGGCTCATGAGAGTTTCTACTCTCTGTAGCACATGTTTCCCTACTCGGTGTTGTTTGGACCACACTAGGAGGGCTCGATGCAGCCTCATGGCTGCTTGCTGCATCTGGAGTGGATTGTGTGGATCGAAGAGAGTTTCATGATGGCTGGGATCGAATAGATGCTGCTGGTGAAGGAGTAAGACGGGGTGATCTACTGGTAGGCCTACGAGAATACGGGGACGCACGAGCGCCTGGGCGACTGCCTCGTGGTAAGTGTTGTGTGGGTGTTAGCGCTCTGATAGCGGCATCCCGCTCCTCCGTTCCCGCGCCCGAGCATTCGGCAACCCTGTTGAAATGGATCTGGAGCACTGGCGCACTGATCACTGTCATAACTCATAAAAAGCATTTAGTTTGGAAGGTTGTGTCAGTCGTCGGAGATTCTGATTGCGTGATTGATTGAGCCCGCATCGGAAATTTGGAGAAGAACACACAATAACATAGGCTTAATAGACTACCTTCTGTTGTTATAAGGGGTCGCTCCTGAACCCTCAAATCTGGTTCAACGAATACGTAATCAAACGGACATCACGCACTTTTTATTCAGGTCAGCTCGTCCCAGGTGACTATACCACAGCAACGTCGGAAACTCGCTGAAGAAATCAAATTGAGTGGGGGTGTTGTGGTTGCGCTTCACTGTCTACTGTGCAGGATGCATACCGCTTGGCACACGGCAAACGCGTGTCACCGTGCATGCTGCAGTTGAAGTGACAGGAATGGTGCGATCTGATTGGTAGATAATTTGAGTTACTGGACTTTGATTGAGTGTGGATCTGATGCTACCGATACGCGAACGGTATCTCTTTGAGGTCATCTCGGACTATGAACGCACTCAATATCTGGTTGATCACTACCAGTCTGGCTCGCAAATTCAAAACAGCACTAGTCTAGATATGATCTTAATCGCTCTCCATTCTTTTTAAACTTCGTCTGGACTTTTATGCGCGGGAAGAAGCTTTGAAATGCGCGCATACCCCACTCAGTCGACTGTCGAACTGATGCTGCCTGCTGAAGTCGCTAAAACTCGACATGAGACGGGTTGCTTGCAAGGAGATATTGAACAGACATATTTAGAAAAGGATTATCAGCTTTTGACAAGGCAGAATCCACTACAAATTGAGCGCCTGTTTGATTGTTATCAACCAATTGGACCCCTCCCCCTCTAATTTGGGCCGATAAAAACAAAAAAAGTGACTTACAATGTGTATGGATGCGTTTCTTCGTAGCTAAAGTTGCGAAGTACTTGCATCTGATATAACAAAGTGTTGTGCAATTAGAGCTACTGGGGGCACCATATGTCAATAGACACATAGTGAAAAAAGTGACAATAGAGAGATTTCGGGGAGTCTTCACCCTTACCTTACCTCCACATGACTTGTTGTCTTGTTAAGTTAGCCCTCACATGCGGTGGCCTTTCTAATCAGGATATAATATTTTGAAGTGACTTGTATTAAACAAATGTTTTGATCCTCACCTGCTTTACACCGAACTTAATTTATTATAAGAGGTAAGGGTAGGGACAGAAATCACTGGATTTGATGAAATCTGGGGATTTTTATCTTGGATCCGAGAAAAAAGGACAGATTGGTGCTAACTTAACGTACGGCAAAGGTAGGGATTCGCTCCGAATTCTCTCTAATGTGGTTTTATCCTGTACAGTAATGTACAGAACTAATTTGCTATTAATAACAGCGGCGATTGCTTATTTCATCCTCTTGGACATCGGTACATATCGTAGCAACTACCACCTATAAAACAGCAATAGAGTTTACGAGCGTGGTAGGAAGCTCTTGTAACTCTGAATATTGCTGCCAACCAATGGCGTTAACATTGGCCTTATGTTTTGGCCTTAATTTCCAGGGCGTTGGGTTTAACCTTTAAGCTTATGTAGGCTGCTCACAGACGCATTCGTTCGTAAAAGTAACCATTCGCTACCCTCTTCACGAGATCCCTCTTAACACTATATTTACACGGTGCATAGTTCCAGAAAGTGTTGCATTTTACAAGCCATGTTATAATTTTTACCACCAGAGACAAGCAGTGGGCTGAAAAGCCAACTAGCAGCTAGTGATAAAGGGGCATTTTATCCCCTTTGTTGAAATATTCTAATATTTTCAACAAAGGGGAAAGTTGACGGTTAATACTACGATAGCTCCGAACACAAATGATGTAGATATATAGATATCTTAACTAAAGTACCGGTTTATCTGTTAGGCTAGCAGAACAATGGATTGCAACTTTGAGTCACATTTGAGCCCCTTGAATAGAACGAGGTTAATATTCGTATATAGCCGTTATATCAGTACTATCAAGAAGCATTGACGGCTTCCCTCTGCTCAAATCGTTTTGACATACCTCAGTGCTTTTCACTGACTTTCGATAATACTCGCATGTTAAAAGCAACAGACATATCGCAGGAGGGGAGATAATTTACAAAATGTTGCTAGAGTGGTCAGCAAAAAAATGTATGGCTGGTAAAGTATCAAATTAGAGTATATAGTATTAAAAAGGTCTTTGGCGCTCGTTTTGCTACACCCAAAAAAAATGCGACGAGACAATTGCGGCCAACTAGAACCCAGAAAGACTTAAAAATAACCAACCTACACCAACTCACACCCAGAAATATCACGACTACGCCCAACTTCAAAGAGACAGTCTGTACTGCTATACGTAAAACCGGATTGCGCACGTCCAGCAATAAAGTCAGTACTGGCTCACAGGTTATGGTAATTTGAGAACGACAATAGACATGGAGTCTAGAGCAGAGAGCACAAAAAACTCGATAGCAGAGGGCACAACCAACTACGCCAAAATTCAGCCCAGATAGAAAAGTAACTTCATTAGGACGATGCCTCAGGCCTCCTATTCCCCACCTAGCGCGCACACATAGGAAGATAGCGGTATCGAAGACTGCGTAAGGTCTTCTTGCTAATATGACCTAGTGAATAGACGCCGCAAAATAGCTCATATCCAAGTAACACGTACACGCCGCAGTCGTAGCTGTCAGTTTGCACTCCCGACCCCGACACGAAAGTGGTCGCGCGAAACGACACAACTATGTAATAGCTGCAAAATTTATGAGCCGCAGCTCTAACGCCGACAATGCAGGAGGAAGATTACGAGTCGTACACCGTTGTTCTTCCTATTTCGAGGTCGGTCATCACACAACACCAATGATTGCCGATGTAGCTCAATGGTATAAGCACATCTTCGTGTCAGGCTCGATAACGCATGAAGGATGTTCACAACACCATCACTCAATTCGACATCCCAATCTTGGATCCGACGTTACTGCGTCCCAACAAGTAGTGCTGTATCTTGGTCGATAAGCCCTTCGTGAGATAATCAGCGAGCTAGATCCTGGTGTCCACGTACTCCAGCTCAACCTTATCACTCGCAACCTTCTCGCGAATAAAATGGTAGCGAATGTCGATATGCTTGGTGCGAGCTTGGTAGCCAGTGTTCTTCGCCAATGCCATAGCTCCTTGGTTGTCCTCGTAGATCACTGTTCCTTCGCCTTGTCCCGAACCAATGTCCTTGAGCAGAAGTCGCAACCACACCACCTCCTTCATGCAGTCGCTGAGCGCTTTGTACTCTGCCTCAGTCAAACTCATCGCGACGGTCTTCTGAAAACTGGTTCGCCATATCACAGTAGCACCACACATCATAAGCATCATGCCGCTGACTGAGCGTCTGTCGGCGCGGTTGCCGGCCCAATCCGCATCCGATAAAGCGACGAGTTCTGTTCCTTGGCGTCCGTCGTATGTGATGCCAGCGTCCTTGGTCTTCAACAGGTAGCGCACCACCCTGATGCCTGCAACGCAGTGCTTCTAGCCCGGATTCTCCAGGAAGCGGCTCTACTGAGCAACGGCAATTGACATATCGGGTCGTGTACCATATACCAAGTACATCAGGCTCCCCACGAGCGAACGGTGTGGCGTGGAACTCATCTTGGCAATGTCGGCTTTGATTTGAGGCTGGTCAGCCTTGGCCAGATGAACTCCCAGTGGAGTGAGGCACGGTTTAGCATCTTCCTACCTGAACTTCCTTGGGCTTGACCTGGGGCAGTAGTGGTCGAAGCCTGGGCTTGACCTGAAGCATTGCCGGACGAGGTTTGAACTTCGCTCGACGTGGTAGGCGCCTGGGCCCAGTCATGGCCCCAACCAACGGTGATTTTCGATGGAGCCACAGAATCGTCGACGACGATACGAGGCCCTATCGTCTGAGGAGTCCACCCACGAGGCACGAACATCCTCATATTCGAGTTACACGGGTAGAACGTCGTGTTGATTAGGTGAAGATGGGGCTGGTCTCGCCAACAATTGCGCCACAGCTTAAGGGTATCCACCTCGACGACCGATGCGTTCCAGTCCTCGCTGAAGGGGGCCCACGTCAAACGTTCGAGGGACGTCACAGGGACGGAAGGCTCGAAGGCCACTTCAGTCGGAAGCTCCTGTTTATCCGTCGGCTTGTCTTGCTCCCCAGCTAGCCATTCTCCGTGGAGCTGCCGCGCGTAGTGGATGAAGAGGATGTCGGAGCGCTTCTTCCGCTCAGCTTCCAGATGATTACACGCAGCGAAAATCGCCTTGGCCATCTGCTGATCAAACGACGGTTCTCTAAGCATGGCGCGAACCATCACCTTCACAGCGCGACCGGATACCCAGTGATGACGCTCCCACAAGGTAATCGCAAGACTCAACGGCGGAAGCTCGCTGCGCAGGCCTCGCCGAAGGTGGAAATAGCTAAGTGAGACGCCGGTCTTGCGGGAGATCACGATGTCGACGGGTAAATCCGCACGACTGAAGAGACTGGCGTCCTCGGGAAGCGAGCGCAGGTATCGCTGGAACGGATGGTTGGGGTCTTGGAAGTTACCGAAGGCGATGATCCTTTCGAAGCTGCATGGAGCGACAGCTTGACCACCGGTGGGTGTTGGAACTCGAGCGCCGGTGATACGGAACCAGCATCGCTGAGCCGCCTTCCGCATGAAAATTAGATCGACGAAGTCGGAATCTTCGCCGATGGATGGACCAGAGGCTGAACTCCACGGATAGGAGCCGGAACATCTGACGAAGGGATCGTGCGACGAGGATCGTGACCTGGAGCGAAAGTCGAGACAATCACCACTCCAGGGCGATGTTGAGTCGACGGCGCAACACTGGCGGCCACCTACGCGGTACCAGAAGGTTAAATACCCTCGCTGGCGGCGGGACCAAAAGCTTGGGATGTCCCTTGACCACCTTCACCACTGGGTGAAGCTTCGCCGGATGCTGGGGGGGCTGGAGTGCGACTCGACGATGTCGAGGAAGCAGGGTCCGACGGCTGGGTATCCGTACTTGGCGTTGAGGTGCCAACGATAACTTGATCCGTCTTCTTCTCATACTCGACAATCGGAGATTGAGCCGGCGACGGGAAACGTCCTCGGACGAGATTTCCACCTCGGATGCCAGACCAAGGACATCGCTGTCAGTTACTCGACCAGTAATGACGACTTAAACTGCGATCGTTGCGACGACTGGGGGCGGTGAGTTCCTCTTCCTGGTGGTCTTGGAGTCGAACCCGAAGCTGGAAGCGATGATTGGGGCAGTGGCTGCGACGCCGATGGTCGAGGGGAGGTTGATCCGAACATCGGCGATTGATAGCGACGAGAGCCGACGTGAATGAAGGATCCGGCGACGGGTGTGGGGCTAGAAGCTGTCGCTTGAGCAGAAGCACGTCCATACGCGTCGCCTGACGTGGCGGGTGAAGGAGCCGTCTCCGCTGGAGCGTGGAGTCTCTGAGGTATAGGAAGACGAGCGCAGGAAAGGATCCGGGCGGCCGACGCAGTCAGAACCGGAGTGACCCCGGCAGAGCTCGACGGTAGAGCACTCGGAGTCAGAGCACTAGAAGTCGAAGGACCGGTGATGAGATGCGGCACGACAGGAGAAACACCGCCGGACATCGCAGGAGACGGAGGGGCATCTTGGGAGCTCGGTGATAGTGCCTGCGAATGCTCGACGCGCACAGGCGTCGTCCTGAGTGGGGCACGACTGGTCGGGGTGACCACAATCGAGCCCGATGCACCTCGACGCTTCTTCGTCGGCTTGGACGATTTGCTCTTCTTCGAAGCTTGGGGCATGACGAGCCGGCGACGACTAGGCGGACTCGGTTTGCTGACGATGCCAGAGACATCGAGCAAACCAGCAGCGGCCATCGCAGCATCGCGTGATTTACGACGACGGCCACGAACTTGCGAGGAGTCCTCAGGAGAGTCTTCCGACGATTCGCTGGAGTGACAGTGACGCCAGATACAACGACGCTTGCCAGGAGTCTTGATGCGATGGAGAGCTTTAGCGACGTTGACCTCCAGAGGCTTCGTAACTCCAGCAGCGGCATCCAGGTCCTGTAGCTGAGCCAGAGTATAAAGAGTCGATTGGTACAGTTGCAATTGGTCCGAGTCGAGGTCGCCTGAGGCAATTCCTGGGAGGAGTTAAGCATCGAGAAGAGTCTGACGAAGTCGAGCGTGAGCTAAGGAACAATACGGTACACAAGACGAACCTTCAGCGGCAAGCACCAACGAATCGGTGTCGAGAGCACGGAGGTTCACCTGCTGGTGAAGGATAGCATTCGCACGCAACAGCCTTTCGATACGGTCGTGCTGCATGGAAACCTTCGTCAGCAGCGCCAAACGTCAGAAGAGTCACCGTGGATCGGACCGACAAGAGTCGATGGAGCTTGTTCAGCAGAGATGTGTTCGCGACTACCATGGCCTTGAACGTCTCGCGCATACGATGAATCTGCTTTTCTAGCATGGTGTTCTCGTCGTGGATGGTGGAGATTAATTGCTTGAGACGCGCTACGACTTCCTCGTGTGCCTCCAACGTCGCCCGAGCATCCAACACCCTCTTGAGATGCGTGGCGTCAGAGTCCCGGACGCGTCGAAGCTCGGTCTTCAACTCGTCGATCTCAGCCGTCGCTTGTTGAGCGAATAGCTGCGCGTTCTCACGAAGACCAACCTCGATGTGCAGCTTGTTCTTGAGAGACGTTTAGCCAGCCTGGGAGAACTCGAGTCGAGCACGCAGACGACCACTGTCGGTCGACGTGTCGTAGACTTGAGTGGTACTCGCCGTGAGAGCAGAGTCAACCTCTTCGACAGTCCGAGCTTGGTCGAAGTGATCCCAGAAGCTCTGATCGTTCGAGCGATGGCGCTGGATCTTTACACGCACCAAGACCTTCGTCACAGATGTGAGCTGATTGGGGGAAACGCGGAGGCCACGGTCAGACGCGGATGTAGCTGCACCGGCGATGATATCCCGCAGAGCATCTTTGCTGACACCTGGAAGAGCGGTCTCGGGCGAGAAGGCATGCGTTATCGTCGACGACGATGGAGGAACGTCCAGCGAAGTGTCGCTTGACAGGAACGACATCTCGGATGGAGACAGCAGGAGCCGCGCAGGAGGCGTGACGTTAGATGGAGCTGACTCATCGCCGGAACCCTGGGCAAACCAAGCGCCTCGTGAGAAACAAGAAGTTAATAGTGGCGATGCGTACGACTTATCAGAGGTGAAGGCGACGGTGAGTAGCCGGTCAGATCGAGAGCGCGCGCTGCGGTGCGACGAAGGAAACCGCTCATGGCAGATCAAGGCAAGGAGCGCCAAGATACTTGCCAAGTTCCGTGGTTCGTGTCTTGGAGGGGACTGTTGTGGTATAGCGCTTTTTTTCTGAAAAGGGATTCACGCCGCGTCGCAGCGTGGGTCAATCAATACCCGCCGCCGTCGCCTTTCAAGGATTCGCCGCGTCCGATCCGACCAATCAGCGCAAGTGGCGATGGCTACATTGACGATGAAGTGTCAAGGTGGTGTGAACCACACGAGATGAAGGCATCCACTGGTCGCAGCCGTCGCGATGGGACACACGGTAAGGGCCGGACTGATTTTATTGATTTTTGTATATAGCTGATCATAGGGGCAAAAAATTAGAAGAGAGTATGGGCCTTTTGGCCTCAACAATACAGAGCTGGATTTTCCCTGAAGCACACAAGTGTTCAAGCGTCGATGTAAGTAAGTACCTTACACTTAGTAGCTTTGCAGGGTATGCCTACCAGCGAACCGCGACCTTTCTGAAGTTAGCGTTCGTTTCTGGTAAGGCCAAGAGACTAGTAGTGGGACTGTGTTTTGGTTATTTCCCTATTTGAGGGAAACTCGGGCTTTGGATTCGCGATATTAGTGGTTTGAGTATGGGAGGAATACTCCTGACGACTTACAGCCTGAGTTAAACTCGGGTACCTCCGTAAAAGAGTCGAAAGAGACTAGGCAACCTTCCGCTGTTGGTGCCACGGAGATAGATAGATAGATAGAGAGAGAGAGAGAGAGAATGAAGATAGACGTACCGGCGACGCTCGTGCCGGCTACGTGTGTGAGGCCTACTTATGCTAACGGTAATCGAGGGAAGCGTCGGCTCAGGGTGCTGGGTCGGATTTGGTTCCTTCAGATTCGCACATAATATTCGCCGGCCCTTGTGGAAGGCGTATTGTTGTGTGCAAAGACTATCTACGTGTCTAGCGATAGATAGACAAGTAGTGACTCCCTACATCACAACCCCGGCACTCTTGACGAGATTGTCCGGGTATCGAGGGAAGTCATCGGGCCTCTACTTTCCTTTGCAGCAGCTTGCGCAGACGTCGTCAATGTTGACTCCATCCGTACTCCTTCTGCCATGGTCAATAGCTGTTCGTAGCGCTTGAATGGGATGTGGCCCAGGCGTGGATGTACTACAGCTCACGGCTCCTTACGAGTTGCCGCAACATGACACACCTCGTCCCCCACTGTCTTCAGCTTGTAGACGTTTCCACAGCCCGTGACCTCCATGACGGTAGCGTCACCATAGCGAAAGCCACATTTGTCCTTGCCGAACCGCACCACGATGTCCTTTTTGGCCAGCTTGGACACCATGATAAGGCTTCCTTCAAACTCAGGGGTATGCAGAATATTCGACAGCGTGACGGACGTTCCATCCATCCGCTTCAACCCGACTTTGCCCGTTGCAACTGCGCCGACCTTCGCGCCATCCGCAATCGTGATACGGATCGGCGTTTTCAGGTCCCTTATGGACACTAACTTGTCCCGGACGCTGGTCATGTTCTAGCTTGCACCTGAGTCGAACGGTCCATTCAGATTTGGCCATCGCGCCCGCAGCCGTGAGCGCAAAGTCTGACGCTTGAACTTGCGCTACTTGTCCACGTCCCTCGTCGGCTTTATTCTTCCGGCACTCAAGCTCCTTGTGTCCTGGCATCTTCCAGTATAAGCACTTACCACTAAAGCGACGCTTGTTTCCGATGTTCTTCCTCTTCGTTGCGAACGCCCTCTCTTGAGCTGATGACGACCGTCCGAGGCTTCAACACCAGATAGTGCTTGGATCGCATAAGGGAGCGTCACGTTGGGCGTGTTCTGGAGAACAGTCGCAAGCATACGGTGCTCGTCAGTCAAACTTCCGAATAGAATACCAGCTGTCAGGTCTCGCCCAGAGACTCTCCGATTGACTCCATGCACCTTGAACTTGTCCACATGGACAGTGAACTTCGTTCCGTGCTCCATCTTGAAGCTATGAAGCTTCTTCTTTCTTTAGGGCAATAATTTGATTTTAAGGTGAGGGGGTTACACTTGATGAATGCGAGTAGGTGGCCACAAGGCAATGCATGTATGAAGCTTCTTGGTGGCGAGGAGCCGGTTATTAAGCGTTTTCCGATTGAAGTGCTCCTCGAGCTGGGTCCACGCTTCAGTGGCGATCAGTGCTCCAGGGATTTAGCCTTGGTACGTGAGACAGACGTCTCCGGGAATAACACCAAGAGCTTTCAAATCGCCGGTCTTCCATTCAGCCGTGGGGCGTTCACTCTCTTGGTCAAACTCGGCCTTGATGATCTGCGGGAGCAGACCCTTCCAGGCGAGTTTTATCCGCATGTTGAGCTCCTAGTGGAAGTAGTAGTTTTTCACGAACTTGTCGATACTGTCGGCGTAGCTTGGGCTCATAACCAATTGAGAATAGATGACGATGTGAACAAGGCTTGTAGTCGATGTGAGTCGATAAATGGAAATTTGAGATTGATTGAGCTAGAAGTCCTAGTACCTCTTTCTCTCTCCTACTACGGGCTGTCCGCGTATACGAAATAGTATACTGCAACGGACACACTAATAGGCAACGGACACACCTGTATACAAGATGCATACTAATCGTCATATGCAACGGACACGCCTGTGGGCAACGGACACACTTGTATACTGTGTGCACGCCACATGTCACGATAGTCCTCTCGCACCAGACCCTGTAATAGGCCGAATTGAAGTTTACGTTCAATCACAATCCAGGATACCAAATGATCGACCAATCAGGTCGCACTATTCCTGTCACTTCAACAGTAGCACGCATTCGGCACGCGTACTCCGCGTGCCTAGCGGTGGGCATCCAGACGAGTAGACAGCGAAGTGCAGCCACAACAATTTTTCAGAACGCGGTATGGAAATTCATGCGCCCTCGACGGTAATATAATATATGAGCGAAATTGGACGAGTCGGTAGGGTAGAGCAGTCCCATCGCAGCTGGAGGGTAGATAAATGACCATTTGAGGTTTTTCAGAACTTGTCTATACGCTATTTCAGCTATCTTTTGTGCTCCTACAGCTCATCGGCTTACTTGGTAGCGGAGTTATGAGCGTTTGCCTTGACTCCACCAAATGTGACCATCATACCGATTGTTTTTATTCTGCTCGTAAGCGTTGCTCTATCCAATGAGATACTTTAGGAGAACTAAAGCGTCCATCAAATGCCTCAAATGTGACTTTAATGGCAAGCTACATGTAGATTAAATCCGATAGAACTGCTGTTGCTAAGGCCGGGTTCTAACCGCGTGCCATTCGTGCCATGCCATGTCATATCTGATTGGATGAGATCTCATAAGGTGCATGGTAAAACAAACTGCCGTGAATGCGCCACGGATGGCACGCCGAAGTGCCAATGCAAATGGTCGTGCCAGCCATGATAGCTGTTTATCAACAAATATTGCCAAATACTACTTTATCTGCACACAAGAACGGCGATATTATTGATAAATATCATCTCACGCGATACTTTCCAACCGTGACAACCCCTAGTAACCGTGACAACTTTCCAACCGTGACAACCCCTAGTAAGTATCGCGTGAGATGATATTTATCGATAATATCGCCGTTCTTGTGTGCAGATAAAGAGAAAAATAGCTCCAATCATTCGTATATGAATCTACTGTACTACTGCAAAATTCAAGCTACTATATTATCACCCTCTGGTCGACAGTGATAATGTATTGTAGTGTATTACGGTCGCGTTATCAAGTTGACAATCTACACTACTTTCAACTCCGATTCTAAGCCAGACTATGTAAGCGCGTACTTGTACATGTATCGGTTGGACGCCGAGGCTTCTACTTGAGCCTCGCCTCTAATCAGAGGTGGTGATTGCGACCTTGAGTTTCGCATCCGTGCGCACCTGGGCGGCTGGCCAAGTCTGATCGGTTTCATTGGCCGGTTTCATCTGAAGAGGGGCCAGATGGCAAGTACCGGTATAGACATGACCGCGGAGGGCCTGCATTATGTTCATGTATTGCAGCAAATCCGTTCTTCATACAGTACTTACCTTGACATTTTTCGTTTGTATGGAAAGTAATGGTACATGTGTTATACAGTACATCTTTCAGCCTACTGTACTAGTTCCGTGACAAACCTGTACGGTACAGAGTTATATTTTTTTCGAACACTTCTCTTGATTTTAACCAATCAGAAGATGGTTGTAAACCTGATTGCACAATTGGTCAGTACATCATTTTTACAATGGTACAGTACATCAAGTTTGTACAGTAAAAGGCAATCAGAGTTCCCGTTACTGAGTATAAGTACGGATTGGTCATCGCTCCGTACCTATATAGATGTGAAAATGTGAAATGCGCAAAACACTACATAAAAATCAGGGGCCGGGTTAAATATTGCAATCTAATAAAGTACAGTGTAGGGAGTCAGTGTCAATCTCTCTTTCTTTTTCTCTCCGCAGTCAAGTAGGTATCCAGCTGGCTCCCAGGTGCACATGTGCCAGTACAGTACGTATATATATAATCCATGTGACCAATTGGCAGAGAGAGACCATAGTTACTGTACAGTAATGATGTATTTGCTCATTTATACTGTCAGTAATATAATACATATGTACAGTAGGTACAGCACGTCCATCCTCACAGACAGAACTCCAGTACGAAATTTTTGCTGTAGCTGATAAGCTGAAACCGCCCCAGCGTTTTTTGTTGTTGATAAGTACCCACCATGCGTTTAACCAACGTGCTGGGCGCTTTGACAATTGTGCTAGCTCTGGTTGTTGTAGCTGACGCCATCGAGAGTATCGGCAACGACAAGAATTTGAAGACGACCAATGTCCAACTGAACGAGGAAAGGTATGGACGTGTTGGAGGTCCAGGGGACGGCGGCACTGACAGGGGACACACCTCTCAGTCGTGGAAAGCTTTCAAGAACTGGTTTAGGAGAACATTTTTCTTCTGGAGGAAACACGAAAAGACTCGACGACTTCGAAACTAAATCATCATTATGCAGAAAGGTGAACCCGTTGCCAGCTCCCAGAACATCCAAAATCTAGGACGTCGTCAAAAATCGATTTCACCCGCAGCCACCTACGAAGGCAGTCACAGCGATGACGATGGAAGTTGATATTCAGCGCTTGCCTGCACCAACAGCACAGTATGTTGGTGATATATAATCAACCAAGTCCGGTTCAACTTGTACAATCCAGTACCTTTAGCGTAGCGTTACTCTGGTCCCTAACTTTCAGATATCCACAGAAAATGCATAGAACTAATGGCAGATCTGACCCGTTACCGGAAGCGATGAAACTGTTGGTTCTACTCCCCGTTTAAGACTTCGTCCAGACGATAGTTATTGTACTCGTCACAAGTCGTTGGACCAAAATGTAGCCATCCCATATGATGCGTTTAGACCAAAAACATATATCGACATTTAGATAAAAGGGGTAGAATCGCGTCTTGATTTCAAAAATGGGGTCGGAATCACCCGATTCGAAGCCGTTTATGCGCTAGAATCCCATTTTAGAACGCATTCCAGACGCCTCAGACTTGCGGGCATGGCACTATGCCACGGCAAATATTGCTCAAGGGGAGGGCAAATCCTGTGGAGGATTTCTGATTGGAGAATGCCCGAAAGCACATGGGTTTGCACAAAAAAGTACCCGATGCAGTCACAGCAATTTATTTGGGATTGTAACGAGTGACTCGGATGATACAATCCCAGTATGTAATCAAAGAGGTGATGAATAATAAGTGTCTAAGAATTCGTGCTCGACTGCAACTGTTATATTTATTTTTAAATGTTATCGATATATGTCTGATAAATATTGACACCTCGAAAATGCTTCACCTCACCGCACACTTGGTGTTCCCGTCGACGCTGTATTAATAGTCGTACATGACTGCTGCAACATTGTTCACGACAACCTCCAGACACATAGCAACACGGTCGCGGGTTAATTATTCACTAACGATGTCTGGCTCCTACGCTATCGCCATGAACGTATAGTACGATGCACCGTAATCTTGCTGACGTGGTGTCATTTCATGTTGGACAGTGTTTGGCCCAGGCTTTCTAGTAGCCGTTTAAATTGAGCAATCAACGCACAAAATGCTAAGGAACGTTTCAGTGGTCCTCTTGGCTTAATTGGAATAGAACTCGAAAAGTTTTGCTGTCGCAAGTAGATGGTTAAATAATCTTGGTCCAACCTTCAATGACGAGTACAATAACTAGCAGCCTCAACTTCATCGGAAATCGTTAAAACAACTTAGGTTTACCCTACCCGAAACAATGAGTCCAGCTTAGCACGCGTTCGTTCCGCGGATTCACGAACGCTGTCGTCATTTTACCGATTTTATCCTGGAAGCCTGGTACAGTAGCTCAACTAACAGTAAAAAAAAAAACTGCTGCCTATTTTAGTTGTTTTTTTGCAAACGTAAAGGAAAGCCTAAAAGGTAATAATCAACGTTTACGATGTCCGTAACAATCGACTGTCTTGACTCATTTTTCATGTCTGCGTTGCACTTCGAACTGTCACGATATAGTTCGAATAAAACCCACACGACTCGAGGGATTTAATCTCCTGCGATCGAGGACTCAACACGAGAGGAGGTGGAGGGACAATCTTCTTCACCAAAGTATTGGAATCCGCATCAAAGCGTTGTTAAAAGGTGGACGCAAGTGTTTCCACTCAGCGAGTTACTTTGTCGATATGAGCTCGACTTTCCCGTGCTTTCGTAGCGATCTCGCTGGGAATGATTCAATGAGCGAGCTAAAGACTGGAAGAAAGAACAGTCGACGTTACGCTCCCGCGTTGGACCAACTTGACGATCACTTTGAGAGCCCAATGAAGGTTCAGTGTACAGCATCTCCATTGTCGACGCATATCCGCCGTGGGATGCATGGAATGCGCGTTGTCGATAGTAGACGGCGTCCAGTACACGCTCAATAGCCATTTGTACCTCCAAGAAGCCGGTCATAGCGCTCGCTAGCTCCAATTACCCACCTGGAAGCTCGTTTTCACTGCTGAAAAACACATAGCCCCATCCCTCAGCCCGATTACTGTCGATCACAACCGTCGGAGCCCACACGATGTTATCTTCGCGCTTGTTAGGCACCTTTTGTAATTGGTTCGTATCTGCGTCCACAACCGTCTCGAGTTCGTATTGTACTCGTGAGAAGATGACACGCCACACGTCTCCAGCCACTGTTTTATTAGTGGTCACAGCAGGTCTCGCTGTCTTCCCAAGTCCCGATGGAGGTCTGGGAGTGGCAATTGACTCGGTCTCAGACAGCGATCTACTACGCAAGGGTTCGTCTATACCTTGGCGGAATCGCAGTGTGTTAAATTGCTGAAGCTCGGCGAGTGACCAGCTCATTTCGACACACCAACGCACACACTCAGTCTCAGGAGAGTTGGTGAGGCCGTCCACGTATACAGCTGAGCGTAATGATACTAAGTTGAAGGGGTTTTCAAAACTGTAGCCATCTTTATACGGGGCAATAGCAACTCCCGGATCGTGTTCAGACAGTTCACTTCCAGTTCACTGCATTTAAAAAAGTAAGATTATTTTAGTAAAATATAAGAATAGTCATGTTTTGTGGTTGACTCACTAGTAGTGGTGACGACTGCCGTCGGGGTTGGAGAAGACTTCGAAGTCGTTCTCGTGGTACATGGTGCTGTTCTTCTGGGTGAGGGTCCCCCAGATTTAGGCTCCATGAGCTCCGCACCGACGTACAGAATATCGTCATCGTACATCATTTTGAACCTCGTGAGCGGGAAGTCCTTGGGTTGGCGTTCCGGTCCTTGGATATCCACGAAAGGCTCGGACCATGGCACATGTGCCCACTCCTCCTTGTCGATACGGCTTGATCGGCATTCGTGGGCCGCAAGGCCCGCAGACCTCCGCAACCCTGCAGGTTGCAGGAGGCCTGCCCGCAACAAAAATACCGGTGCACAAAAAAATACAATTATTTGAAATTTGCAATCGGTGCACCGCAAGCTGAAGATGGGGCTGCTGCTGGAAAGATTCCTCGACTGGTGCTGTCGAAAAGGTGCACGTTCAAGTGTGTTCGCGTCCAAAGTTGTTGCAAACGCACGTCTGCAGCGTCGTGCACGCGAGATGGAGCGCAAAAACTTGCTAGCCAAAGTCGTTGTCAACAGACACAGTGTGTCCTTCATGCTGGGGCACACGCCAGCTGACACAGCTTCACCCGACCTAGTGTATGTACGCGCGCTACCGGCGAGCAGACCTTACGATGAAGACCAGCGCCGTAGGCATGAGGACTTACCCACCTCAGCGCAGCTGGCCTACCACACTGCACGGATGGAAACAAAAGGTATGCCGGAGACTGGGTGGAAGGTCGATATGCGCGACCTCTTATGCCAGTGTCTGTTCACCAGAAATTCTCGTGTTGCACTCACGTTCTCTTCGCGTTAAATGCACAAGGCCACATTGATCTGTTTGGGCGCGAGCGTCTTGCGTACAGAGGCCCCAACAAGAAACGCCGTGTTGGCTCACGCCGGCAGGGTCCCGGACGCCCGACGTCCAATGGACATGCGCTGGCTATTAACTAGCTGCAGTAAACACAAGACAAATAAAAGTTGATTAGCAGGTTCGAAACGATTCACGTAGCTTCTAGCGCTGTTTACCTACCATCTACACGAATGCAATGCGTTGCTTGGCAGCAGATGCACAAGTCACCGCAAGCAACGCTACCTCAATGAGAGGTTTTAAAACTGTACACTCCAATCGATGTGGTATACGTACAGAGGGCCAACACAGTTCAGGTGAGCTCAAGGCGATCACCTGGGCCTCATCACGAGCTAGGCACAAACTAATATCAGCTGGGCGCAGCAGCCAATTCTATCCCACCCTCATCTTCTCCACCACGGCCCTAGCCGTTCGCCCCGCGCGATACAGCTTCGGGCAGCATGCAAGCTGCCCTTT
This sequence comes from Phytophthora tentaculata, assembly GCA_033557915.1. Lineage (NCBI taxonomy): Eukaryota > Oomycota > Peronosporomycetes > Peronosporales > Peronosporaceae > Phytophthora > Phytophthora tentaculata. The sequence continues at coordinate 4,415,131 of JAUCEA010000020.1, read as the reverse complement.
CGGGTCTTTTTTCACATCACTTCTGGGCTCCGACCTGGATACAGCTGCTGCGTAACCTTCGCGTGACCATCGCGCAGCGATAGAGCCGCTTGGCTCTTGTTGGGATAGCTTGTGTGCCTCGGTAGTGCCTGCGAAACGCTGTCGAGCGGGCTGAGAATGGTTTTGAAGTTTGTGTGGGTCACACTTGTGGTATGCATCGCCCTGGAGGTGGTCCATGATGCGACAATCAAGTCCGTTCAGTTTTTGCGTAGAAGGAAGCTTAGCTAAAAAAAAAAACTTTTTTGACTAAATATAAAAATCTTCATTTTACGTTGGGCATGTTGTATTACTGTAGTATGTATTTTCTTAAAAGGGATTCTTTATTAAAAAAATGCTACCGTGGCAACAAGCAGAACGGTCATTACCGACCACAGCCTGTCCGTCGATCACTTGATCACTGCAATTTCAGCGAGCGCAATAGGATGTCTGTCTTCATTTAAAAGTTCTCCATCGGTAACTGAGTCGTCACACGTAAAGCCCAGGCTTTTGGCCGCCGAACAAACGTTCGGCAAACCCCAGCCGTAAATGTTGTTCGGATATTCCTCATAGGAAGTATTGCCGCACTCACTCGGGACGAGAAAAGGTTTGTGTAGCTTTCTCATTGTCGTGTCAGTGAGACTCTGCCGAACTTTCTCGTACGATGGCGGCTGCGAGGAATTATACAAGCTGAGAAGTAAAGCGATAGCACCGGCCACGTGAGGTGTAGCCATGGAAGTTCCCGTGAGTCGAGTGTACGCGTCGTCCTTGACACTCATGGTCGACCGAATCCCAACTCCAGGAGCTACAAAGTCAGGCTTAATGAGATACTTTCCACTTGTAGATGATTCCAAACCTAGCTCGTCTTTCAAGCTTGGTCCTTTCCCACTTGCACCCCATAGCGAATTTCCTCCAATCAGAGCGCCAACAGCAATTGTATCTTCATGGCTTCCAGGATAATACACACTCCCACACAAGAATCCATTGGTATTTCCACTGGCAAATACGGGATAGACACCAGCCGCACGCCATGTATCGATTACTTTACTCAACCACGTCCACTGTGGGTACACGGGAGTGGAGCGATCCACACCAAACGAGTTTGTGATCACATCTGCACCAAGAGAGCAGTCTGCGGCTGTGCCATCTCTCCTAGTGGGGCAGAGAACCCACTGCGCCGCCAGTAGGAAGTCGCTCTTATTGGCTACACCCCAAATATCAAATGCCTTTGCAGTGATCCACGTCGCTTCTGGAGCTACGCCCACCCCGTTCCCACCCACGGCTGTCCCCATAGTGTGCGTCCCATGACCCACTTCATCCGCCGTATCCGGCGTCTCCTTCGACATGTCTGTGCCCGGAGTGAACCAGAATGAGTAGTCGAAATCCACGTTTCCGCCCTTCCTCGTACCTCTGAAAGTGTCTCTCAGAGCCTCGTGCGTGTATCGTACGCCTGAATCAATGCTTGCAACGACTACGCTTTTTCCTTTAACTCCTTTGTCCCACAACTGAGGGGCATGTAGCAGCTTGATGTTACTTTGAGGCTTTTCGCCATTGTTCTCCTCGAAGGATTCTTCGTGTTGGGCTCCGATTAGTCTCAAAACGCGAGTATCTTCCTCCACTTCCAACACTCCTGGGAATGTGCAGAGATCTCTACTGAAGAACGTATCAAGCCCCTGATTACTCTCTTTATAGCGGACAACTAATGCGTTTTGGATCCAGAGAGGAGATATATCGATTTCCCCTTCATTTTGGGCGTCGATGAAGCTGGAGACGCTACGTTGTACGTCCTCCACGGCGCTGGAGAAGATCTGATACACATTTTGCCGTCTCTCGGGGCGTGAGAGCTGCGCAGAGAAAGCAAGTTCGAGCGGGTTCAGACGCGGGTGAAGGTGAACGAGCAGAACACAATCGAGAGCGTCGGTGGGGGCTAGAGAGACAGCGATGGAGGCCAAAATGAGCGCGAGATGACGCCGGAGGTGACCCATTCTGCGGAAGTCAGATTTCCGCTTGAAGTTAAAGATGGTGTGGCGCTCAGGTTTTGGTAGGACTATTTTTTAAAGGTCGCTCTATGGAACACATTCGAAGTTTTTTTTACATGTGCTGTGAGGATAATATAGAAGAAAAGAGGCCATGAGGGTGTTATTGGACCGATGTTATTCTCGGGACGAATGATCGGTTGTATTGTATTTTAAAGGCCATGCAAAGATATAGGTCCATTGTTTTGTGAGCAGTATTTTGCTCGTTTTTGGATAGATCTTTATCTTGAGCTTTGCAAGAAGCTTGCATGTCACCGCTTTACTGTCTCTAAAACATCGCAGAAATGCTCTGGGCCAGAGCATACCTGCAGAGCCTCTGGCAGGCTGCCAGCAAGAAGCTTGCGAGATGGCGACGCTGGTCCACTTGTGTACGCTTCTCAAAACTCGAAAGGACAAAAACCCTGGAACGGTGGCTGTTGATGAGTGTGACACAGGCTCTGCCAGAGTCTCTGACTCACCGCGCTTTATGGAGTGATCGGATACCAACGGTAAATATGGTCGGCGGGTCCAAGTGTAAGTAACAGCGCTCAAAGTAGCCGCAACTCGCTTGCTTCGCCACTGGAAATATACGCGGTTGAGACTTGCAAGAAGAAGGGGAAAGACAAGACCACAGGGCAATTCAGTTGCCAGTGCTATCGCGACAATCTCACAGCATTAAAATCCCACTATAATAGGCAATTTATTCAATTAAACTATGTCATAGTCGGTCACACGAGCCGTCGCATCCTTTATCTCTTTTTGAAACGACAAATCACCAGCCACCTACAAGCCAATCTTTGGCTCGAAAAAAAAAAAAAAAACCGGAAAGTGACCCAACGACCGCGCCGTTCGGCGGCCGCTCCATTCCACGATAGCCGTCGCACCCGCCCAAGTCCAATCACGTCGAGCCCTCTTAAGCAACTCGCAGCCAACCTTCGTAGCATTTTTCGTCTTCAGATAGCGCCGTCCTCAGGCCTCGTCTTCTCTTCGCAGGGGATCCACAAAAAACCGCGTGGACCTTTTGGCAGACAGGCAGACACTTTCCGCTTTTGGGTCTCAAAAAGCACTTTGGAAACTACCGGATGGTGTGGCTGGACCCGTCGTCGACGCTGCGCTGCGTCAGCTGGACGTTGCTGCCGCTCATGCTGCTGGAGACTGTGCTGGCGGGCGTGATCCTATGGCGCACGTTCCACCAGATCTATTGGAGTTCGCACCCGCGTCGCATTTTCCTCCACATTGTACGTAATTTTTTTTATTAATATGGAAAAATGGAGAATTTTTATACTAACCGAATGCGAATTTTTATAGGTTCTGTTACTATCGTGTGTGTTGCGTCTGGTATTTTGGCTGGGATTGTGTAACTCGGCCATTTTAGCCTTCGGAATAGCGTGTATGTGGTGGTCCAACTCGATAGTACTGCTGTGCACTGCGGCGGTCATTTTCCAATGGTCCAGCGCCGTGACGGCCGGACGCGTGGCAGCTCAAGAGCTGCAGAGATCCAAGCGTATTACTGTGCTACATCCACTAGTCTTCCTACACTCGGTACACTTAATCTGGACAATATTCATGGGAGTCCATGTGATGGCACACGGACTACGTACCCCCAGCCAAGTTGAGGACTACCCAGAAGACGCACATGCCCTTCTAGTGACTTATCGCGGTATTAACAGCGTAACGCTGGCTTTCGATGACGTCGTGGCGTGTTACGTGGCTGTGCAGCTAAGAGAACGCTTGCTGTCCGCTGCTATGGCCGACGATATGAAGAAGAAGTCCGTGGTGCAGATGACGCTGCTCATGGCGCTGCTGACGGCGTCCGTGACGCTCCAGATGGTCATGGACGTGCCTATTTTCATCTCTGGCCTTCGAGATTCGTGGACTTCTTTGAGCTTTGAGGCCTTTTGCGTCATCAAATACTTCGTTCCAGATCTGTTTCTAAGCTTAGCCTTCCTGTATATTATGCGGCGAGTGGAACAGCGCGAGCCTCCGCGAATGGTTGTTGTACCGAACCGATCTCTAGTGGAGTTTGTGGAGTGCTCGTCGCCCGACTGCGTGTGGTGTGCACACCATCGACGCTACCATTTAGACCAGACCAAGTGGGATATGACGCTCATGACGTCGTTTTCGCCGCGGACGGTGGACTCGAGTTACCATTCGTCCACTCACGCAAACTTATCGCAGGGTTCCTGGTCCTCAGGCAGCACGCCCGAGGTGAACTCTCATCTGTCCCGGGACAGCCATCACAGACTTCATCAGACTTACCAAGCTCACCACCAACCCCACCAAGCGCATCAAGCACGAGGACACGCACCTTTATCAGTCCAGACACACGGAAACTATGAACCTCCCAGAGAAATTCCGGGAAGGCGAGGAGCACGCTACAGCTGAGCTGCCTAGTACTACGTACTCATTGGGGAGTAAAACAGCGCGTCCAGCAGCGGGCTGACAACCAACATCGAGCCAAGCAAGCAATTAAGCCGAAATGCCTTTTTATTTATAATGTCCAAGAATGAAAACAAAATAACCTTCGAAGTACAAGGCAGGATCTACGTCACACAAAATAATTAAGAAATCACACGTCAATAAAATTGTTCGTGTCTACTTTAGGCCGTTTCGTAGGTGTATGGAGCAAGGTTCGCAAGTTCGTACTAACACGGCCTTTATCTGTCGTTCAGCCGGACTTCCTGGTCCGGATAAACGAACTCGTCAAGCTGCTAAAAAAAACATAGAAATTCTGTGTATTTATGACGATGCAGTTCTACTATACGTCAATAGTATACTACACTATACTCATCTGCCTCTTACGGTAGGTTGACCTTGTATGTCTTCTTGAAGTTGATCGGATGCGCCTCAAGAGCGTGGTCGATATTATCAAAGCGGTCTCCGTAGCGACAGAACCACTTGACGGTCTTTCGTAGACCTTCACGCCAAGCCACTTTCTCTTTCCAGCCCAGACGGCGGATCTTGGCGGAGTCGATGACGTATCTGTGGTCGTTAAACGGTCGGTCCTGGACGTGTGTGATCAGTTTTGCCTTCTCGGCACCAAGAAGCTGCGGCTTCATCATTTCCAATAAATCCATCGCCACGACTTTGTTGGAAAGTTCGTTCTCACCGCCGATATTGTACACTTCGCCTACTTTGCCTTCATGTAAAATGAGGTCAAATGCCGCCACGACGTCCGAGATGTAAAGGTAGTTGCGTGTGTGCAAGCCGTCGCCATGCATCGTCACGGGCCGGTCACGCAAGATCTGGTTGATGATCTTCGGGACGAGTTTCTCCGGGTATTGGTGCGGTCCGTACACGTTGTTGCTCCTCGTGATGATGGTGGGGAGACCAAACGAGTGGTGGAAACTCTTGACGAGAAATTCCGCGCCTGCTTTGGTGGCTGCGTACGGGTTGGTAGGCTCCAGGACATGGCTTTCTGTCATTGGGGCGGAGTCGGGTCTCCCCTCTCCGTAGACCTCGTCCGTGCTAACGTGGATAAACCGCTTAATACCGTACAATCTGGCTGCCTCTAGCAGCACATGTGTGCCTAAAATATTGGTTTTACTGAAATCGATCGAGTTGCCAAAGGAATTATCCACATGAGACTGTGCTGCAAAGTGCATGATGGTGTCGATGCGCTCGGTCTTGAGGATGTACCCCACCAGATCCGCCCCGGTGATGTTGCCATGGATGAATTTGTAGTTTTTGGGCAATGTTGCCAGGAACTCGTCGCTGATATATTCGTCTCCAGGCTCGCAAAAGCTGCCGCGCAGACGCTCGCAGACGTCGTCCTCGTCCTCCTCGCTCTCTGTGGCCTTCTCCCGCTCCACCTCGTCCTCTTCGGTGTTATCGCCGCGCGTCTGTAGCTCGTGTTCACTGCCGCATGAGGAAATGGCCGTGTGCACGTTGCGTACACATGAGCAGTAGTCGAGGGAGTCCAGGTTCACGATGTAGTACTGCGGATAGTGCTTGACCAGGTGGATGACCACGTGCGAGCCGATGAAACCCGCGCCACCAGTGACGAGGATGCGCTTAGTGAAGTGCGGCGCGGGAGGTGGCGTGGGGGTTGCCGCTGTTGAGGCCATCGCTTCAGGGCTACAGCGCGCTTCAGGAAGTGATGTCTGAAGCGGCTGACGTATTTCCGCTTCGACTTTTGGTCATCGAAATATGGTGATTGAATGCGGCAGAAAATGGATATTTGAATAAGTATACGTGGAAGAGGTTTTGCTTAATTGTTGTATCCATGAGGAATAACAGTGAGTCTAAATGAGTTGACACTGATTCGCGTTTTTTGCCGAGCTGAAGATTATTGCCATCACGCCACCTTTACTTAGTACTCAAAACGGGTACCCTAAGTAGATTTTTTGACGAGAACAATGCTTTATCGGCTAAAGTATTGGGCTAAATTAGCCCACGCATCCTGCCAATGCTTCGTGATAGCCAATCATTACTTTCGTTTCCAAGCTGAGGTGGCAAATTCGTATTATGTTTTGTCGCGTTTCGCCTAGCAACAACAGTGACTTGGCTGGCTCCATTTTGTGTAGCGGATACGTCGACACTTGAATCGTGCGTGTCTTGCCTAGAACACTGATTCTTTTTAGCACAAGCAGAGAGAATAAAATTTAGTGAGTCTAGTTTCCGGTGACTATTGCTTCGTTTAAGCACTTCGAGCTTTTTGTCGAAAGGTGTATTGTGAGTTCTAGTCAAAATTTCCAAACCGGCCGATTGAACCGCTCCGGAGTTTCGCTCCGAGTTTCGCTCGGCGGGATAATATTTGTAGTATCCCCGTCTTAAGTACGATTCCATGTGGCAAGTGACAGCTGTATCGCAGTGTATAATCGCTGGAGAGGTTCTCAAATTACTTGGACTTTGTAAGTGAGCGGCTCCACCGAATGCTCCAAACGGCAAATTTAGACGGAATTGACAATATTGAACTAGGTCGCACTGACCCTTTACTCGATTCCTCGACCGATCAAATCGCAAATTTAAGTAAATAAGCTCACTTTGGTACTTGGGTATATTTTACATCAGACCAAAACAAAACAAATTTGCATTTTTGGTCCTGATTATCGTCAAGTTTTTGATATTGTTGTTAGAAAAAAAGCTATATCAGCCTTTGCGAAGCCACAACCCCATCATGATATGCTGTAGACAAATTAGAGAGTTGGGCTGGTAGTGCATTTAACGCTCCCTGTCATTACATGTACAGCTTCAGTTTTAACATATAAAATTAAACGCGATTATATTTTTTATGATTTAATATATATAAAAGTGCACGCTTGTAATTTTAATCTACTAAGAGAGGTATTAATATTTGAGAGGAGGTCACATTCAATCCATCGAGAAGTCTCTCTCAAGTTTTCTCACAGCTGCAAATTCTCAGTTGGCTCACCTGCTGCGGCGGCCCCGCCCAATTTCGGGCCATACTCCGTCGCCGCGGTGGTGGGCGAGCAGTTGCGGTTGTTCCTTGTGACTTGTCTACTTGTCTACTCATCTACGTATCTACGAATTAATGCATCAACGCACTAACTCATCGATTTCTGGTATGTGCACGTGGTATACATAGTTTTTTCTCTCTGCAAAAGATATGCATTAAGCTGATTGCCGGATAACTATGTGCCAGTCACCCTGTTGCAGGATTTGGTTAGGTTGTCTGCAGTGTACAAGCAAAATCATACATGTTGAATTTCGGGGCCGCGAATGTGGCAATCGTCGTGGCACGATGCTGAATTTTCAAGCCCACGTAGCAACCACCGCCGTTGCCAACCGACGGGCTTCGTCGGTATGCGCTCGATGTGCCTGCGATGGAGGACGATCTGGCCATGCATCTGCAAGCACTTCAACACGCACATGCTTCGCTATCTTCAAACAGCGTATTTGAAGCAGGGTCTCAGAGAAGCACTGACTAACCCTTATACTATTTGCAAAGTGGCTATCTTCAAACAGCGTATTTGAAGCAGGGTCTCAAAGAAGCACTGACTAAAACTTATACTATTTGCAAAGTGGCGTCATTTGAGTGCCATCATGAATCTAATGCTTCCCACCGAGTGCTGGTAATTACTAATACGGTATCGAGCTTGTCTTGTGATTATCCGCTTCTTCGTAACATGAGATATAGCTGTTAAATGCTCGTTTTAAGCCATCATCCTGTTTATGTGCCCATTTCCAAATGTCCTGTTTATTTTATTAATAATAAAAAAACTGTAATACGTGGTGATATTTCATTTCTGATGCGAAACGAGAATTTTACAGCTTTTTCCATTTGAAAAGTGTAAGAGTTCGACACCTACTTTTTTGTCCTCCACACCATATTGAGGTCGAATTAATGGTGAAAGACGGCGATTGGCTCAAGTAGAGAGAAGACAGTAGCTGACTAAATAGATTTTCAAGGATACTCCGGGCCTGTTCCGCAAGTACAATTTCCAGCGGATTGGGGCCATTCCAGAGGAATTTTACCATCCAGCGGATCGCTCAAAACTCTGCGTGTTCCGCATGCTGGTTCCAGAGGAAATTGAGGCGATATCCTCGATATTCTCTATCCGCCCGAATTCGGGTAGATAGAGGATATTTTTAGCGGGTGGTCGGACCAATCCCTGTAATAGAAAATGTGAAAATAGTACAGTGTAGAGTCAGCACCATAGAGACATGACTGGTCTTTCGAAGACTGGTCAGGTCGGCGGACGCCCAAACTAGGAACACGTCACCACTGCGGTCGAGCGCGACGGCACCAAGGTTGGCGAACAGGAGGCGAAAGCAGTCAGCAGGCCGCCACTGGCGGCCTCCTTGCGGAGAAGAAGACGAGACGCAAACACGAGAGGCTTCATGGCATGGCAGATCAACGGCTCTGTTCGACGGGCTAGCCCACGTCCTGCTGTCCATGACGGCGCATGCTGCCCAAGCCGCACCAGATTCTCGAAACCGACGAAGTTTCTAAGAACGCGAACGAATTGTCGACGCTCCAGAAGGAGAAGAGCAAGCGACGCGAAGGCAGCAACAGCAGTAGGTCACAGCGAATACGATGGCAGCTGCAAAGAAAGATAACTGAGCCAAAAATAAATACAGGAGATACGCTGCAATGAAGTTAAACAGTGGGTTTGGATGAGACTTTAATCGGGATGTTGACGGCTCCAGATTCTGTATGGGACGACTTGATCGCTCATGTACACTCAATGCACATAGGATATCGATATTATTGCTAAGTGACATCAATGTACCTCGAGAAACAAAACGAATGTGTTCTCACAGTCAATCGAACGCGGCAACCAGGTTTTATGCGATGGGCGACGAAAGTTGCATATACATGGTAGGTAGAACTCGCCTCATCTCTTTTTTCGAATCAACTTTATTTTCTTTTCATGTATCACATATCACCTCTAAGAGTTTCATTACGCTGCTAAGCGATGGTCTGGGCGTTCCGCACCAGATTCCAGCGGATTATTCAAAACAGCGGAATGCAGCAATCCAGAGGTAAATGGAATCCGCTGTTCACTTTTAGAGCTTTTGCGGAACAGGCCCTCACTCTTCAACTTACCACGGAGAATATAATACAGCGTTACAGAGTGATGCGTCTGTGCGAAAGCCACGTGTACATGTTCTGAACAGATTGTATGCACAGAGTTAGGTTAATACTAACTCAACCATGCAAAGGTTCAACGGATCAGCGCGCCTATCAAGTCCTAGTGATTCATCTCTGCGAAAACCACAGGTACGATATCGTGAGCACGTGAATGTTATATGCAGCGGTGGGCTGGCTAACAGTTTCTCAACATGCAAGGGTTCAAGGGATCGGCGCGCCACGCCCAGATGTAGCGTGTGATCGCAGATGTATGTCGCTGTCCGCAACAATTATATGCCTTTCCAATTAAATCTGCACTGAAGAGCGATCAACTAAGCACTCAAAATATCTTTTGTGTTCGCAGGAATGGGCCCGCCTCTACTTCAGCTCAGTGCGTTGATGAACCGTGCTTTGTGTCAATACGTTGTATTTGGGCGTCGAAGAGCTCACGGCTTTATTTATCTCGGCTTTATGAACTATTCATCTAACATGTAAAGCTCAGGATACGTTCACAAGCCAATTTCTTGCACACACAGCGCAGATGGTGTAGCTGTGAAGTAGACGCAGGAGATGCATTGAAGCATCCTAATCTTCGTCGTAGTAGACTGGCAAATAGCACTAATCACCAGAGCCTGAGACCGGCGGCTTACTGCACGCATATTAATTAAGGTGCTTGAGTAAAAACATACTAGTATTTTACGAGGAAGTGTAATACCACCAGGTATCACTAGAAAATAACAAGTTTTTGGTATTGTTGTTAGAAAAAAAAGCTATCTCAGCCTTTGCGAAGCCACAACCTCATCATGATATGCTGTAGACAAATAAAATACCAACGTTAATGCGTCGATTTTACTGTTGGCATGGGAGTAATATAATAGTAACTATCGGCGTGGTATCGACACCATATTTCATGTATTACGAATGATAGGTATGCTCGAAGATGCACCTGCGGCCTGGGCGCTGACGCGTTTGTGGTGTGTACGGACGAGAAGCAGGACGATGCAGCTGTCGTCTCGTTGTACATCCGGCTGATCACAGCCGACGCCAATAATATGGCATACAGCACGTTCCAGAGCTATCTGTCCGTGCGTGGCGCGGTAGATGAAGTCCAACGAGTTCCAAGACCAGGGCAGGGGCGCCAATTTTGTGAGAGGCAACGTGGGTAGCATCCACGATATGAATGACAAGCTTATTTGCAATAAATAAAAAAAATATTTTGCTTTATGGAGTTACAGTTACAGGATAGAGTTTTCGTATGGTGGACGACAGAAATGACACGTAAAGCAATCGCTGCAGTACTGTATGTGGTGCCGTCAATGATCAATGACCGCCGCAGCATTTGTATTATTTCAGCGCGAAAAACTATGCATAACCTCCGGGTCGTCGGCCACCGGAATTGCTTGTTCCCTGTCCTCGCATTCCTCTTTGATATTATAGGTCTCTCCGAAATGTTCCGGGGAGGGTTCACGACTTCGCCGAAGAAGGATATCTACTTTGAGGGTTATTGACCCGAAAGGTATTGACCCCGAAAACTACGGCACTACCAGCCCAATTCCTCTAATTTTATTGACCATGGGTGCCTTCCAAAACTGACATAGACGGTTTAATTATCCCTATTATGGGTGCCTTCCAAAACTATCATAAAACGGTTTAATCACTGTTGGTTTAATACCCCTAGCTGCCATGGCGTCGGGTGAGGACTGGGCGTACATGGACACCTTGCGCTCTCCCGTCTACATTTGTCTGCGTCGCAAGGTCGACCTCGTCGATGACGGCTATGAACCCATACAGCTGGACGGACGGTAGCGTACAAGTCACTCCAGCACGTACAGTATCTTAACTGGTTCTAACTTTTTATTTGCGATTTTCGGCAGTATCGACAAGGAGGAGTGGGCGCATGTGCCATGGTCCGAGCCTTTCGTGGATATCGAAGGACCAGAGCGTAAGCCCAAGGACTTCCCGCTCACGAGGTTCAAAATGATGTACGATGACGACACTCTGTACGTCGGTGCGGAGCTCATGGAGCCTAAAATCTGGGGGACCCTCACCCAGAAGAACAGCACCATGTACCACGAGAACGACTTCGAAGTCTTCTTCAATCCCGACGGCAGTCGTCATCACTACTAGTGAGTCATCCACAAAGTATTTTTATTTAAATATTTGACTAAAAATTATAATTTTTCTTAACGCAGTGAACTGGAAGTGAACTGTCTGAACACGATCTGGGAGCTGCTACTGCATCACCCGTATAAGGACGGCTACAGTATTGAAAACCCCTTCAACTTAGTATCATTACGCTCGGCTGTATACGTGGACGGCCTCACTAACTCTCCTGAGACTGAGTGTGTGCGTTGGTGTGTCGAAATGAGCTGGTCACTCGCTGAACTTCAGCAATTTAACACACTGCGATTCCGTCAAAATATAGACGAACCCTTGCGTAGTAGATCGCAGTCTGAGACCGAGTCAGTTGCCACTCCCAGACCTCCATCGGGACTTGGCAAGACAGCGAGACCTGCAGTGACCACTGGTAGAACAGTAGCTGGAGACGTGTGGCGTGTCAACTTCTCACGAGTACAATACGAACTCGAGACGGTTGTGGACGTAGATACGAACCAACTTCAGTACCAAAAAGTGCCTGACAAGCGCGAAGATAACATCGTGTGGGCTCCGACGGGTGCGATCGACATTCATCGGCCTGAGAGATGGGGCTATGTGTTTTTCAGCAGTGAAAACGAGCTACCAGGTGGAGAATTGGAGCTAGCGAGCGCTATGACCGGGTTCTTGGAGGAACAAATGGCTATCGAGCGTGTTCTGGACGCCGTCTACTATCGACAACGTGCGTTCCATGCGACCCACGGCGGATACGCGTCGACAATGGAGATGTTGTACACTGAGCCTTCATTGAGCTCTCAAAAGGACGTTAGAATGTGGACAGAAGTGTTCCCACTCAGCGAGTTACTGCGTCGATACGAGCTCGACTTTCCCGTGCTTTCTTGTCGTAGCGATCTCGCTGGGAATGATTCCATGACTGAGCTAAAGACTGGAAGAAAAAACAGTCGACGTTACGCTCCTGCGTTGGATCAGTACGACGAACACTTTGATGCGGATTCGAGTACTTTGATGAAGGGCATTGTCCCTCCACCTCCTCCGGTGTTGAGTCCTCGATCGCAGGAGATTAAATCCCTCGAGTCGTGTGGGTTTTATTCGAACTATATCGTGACAGTTCGAAGTGCAACGCAGTCATGGCGATTGAGTCAAGACGGCCGATTGCTACGGACATCGTAAACTTTTAGCTCCAATTCTTGGGCGAAATCTACAGAAAGCCTTATAATAGGTAGTAGAATTTTGAGGCGAGAGCTATCCAAGATTTTCCAGGATAAAATATGCTCGCGTTCCTTCGGCGGATTCATCGCTGGCGTCATTTTACCGACGCTGGACTCTCTTTTCCGGGAAGGGGTAAATCTAAGTTGTTATTAACGATTTCCGGTGAAATTGAGGCTGCTAGTCAACAATAAAACTATCGTCTGGACGAAGTGTTCAACGGGGAATTGGACCAACGGTGTCAACGCTACCGATAACGGCTCAGATCTGCCTTACTTGAGTCCTATTCGTTTTCCGTGGATATCTGAAAGTTAGAGACCAGCGCCGCGGCTACGCTAAAGGTACATTGTGCAAGTTGACATTAACCTGACTTGGTTGATTATATATCACCAAGATATTGTGCTGTTGGTGCGGGTAAGCGCTGAATACCAACTTCCATCGTCATCGCTGCGATTATCTTCGTAGGTGGCTGCGGGTAGAATCGATTTTCAATGACGTCCTAGATTTATGGATGTTCTGGGAGCTTTCAAAGGGTCTATGGAGTCAGTTTCGAAGTCGTCTAGTCTTTTCGTGTCTCCTCCAAAAGAAAAATGTTCTCTTAAACCAGTTCTTGAAAGCTATCCACGCCGGAGAGGTGTGTCCCTTGTCAATACCGCCGCTCTCTGGACCTCCGCGAACGTACCTTTCCTCGTTCAGTTGCACATTGGTCGTCATATCCTTGTCGTTGCCGATACTCTCGATGGCGTCAGCTACAACAATCAGAGCTAGCACAATTGTCAAAGCGCCCAGCACGTTGGTCAAACGCATGGTGGGTACTTATCAACGACAAAAAAAGTTGGGAGGTTTCAGCTTATCAGCCACAACAAAAATTGGGAACTGGAGTTCTGTCTGAGTCTGGAAGCTGCGGTCCGTATCCAATGTGCGATACCAAAAAATGACTACATACATGTATGCGGATAGTTTACGGTATGGATGAAAATCGTCAAATCTCCGAAGTATTTACGTTTGTCCTGGCCCATTAATTCGCAAGTTTGACTTTTGTGGCGCACACCATTCATGCCCATACAAAAGTTAAGTGCATCCCGTTTATATGTGGAGTGACGTGCATGTTTTCTGAAGGGCTACTAACACTAGGAAAGTTTTTGGTGGAAATTGAAATGCGATTCGTGGATATATAAAATTATAAAAACTAGAGTGGGCCTGCCAATGCTCATCGGAGATAGTCATACAGGACTATTGATTACATGGATGCAAAAGCGAAGGCAAGGTTGCAAGAATATATGTATGTGTGCAAGTGATAAAAATTAGTACGATTGCGACGCGGCCTCGACATGACTAATTAATTCAAGGCTCACGGCCTGATATCAAGTCGCAATTGACGCTGAACGCGGCCTGGACGTAGGCTGGACGCGGTCTGGCGCTCGGGCACGCTAAGAGCATGGGTAGATCCGCGGAATCAACGTCATACGCTCGCTCTTACAGCACGGGGGGGGGTCAAGTAATGTGGCGAACCGCGGGTCAGATATGGAGTCCCTCTTGCAGGCAAGAAGCGTGGCTGAGACAACGTCGTTTCAAATGATGAGTTTGTAGGTCATAGATGTGAAAGGGGTCTTTACTGTGTGTGGGACCTCTGCAGACTCGACATCACGGTAGCGAAAGGTGCCTTGGTGTGGGGAAGAGTGGCTACCGCGGCGATTGAGAAAGCAGAAGTGGGAATCTGCGCGTTCGACTGATGGGGATTGGCAAGAACGAAGAAAGACGGGTTGATAACTTTCTTCGTACTCTCCAGTAGTACGTATCGTATATTAACGATGAAAATAATGATAAAAGCACAGAAAAAAGTGAGAATATCTTGATAACTGGCTTAGTTACATTTGGCTTCAAAATGTAGTAAAATACACTAGGATGCATATTATTAATACAGCTATTGTATATATGTCGCGAAAACTACTGTGAGCTGCGCGAAGATATTTCTGAGATAGCAGCCTTAGGTGGAAAATGGAGAGGTTTAAAGGCTTAAAATCAAGAATCATATATATTACCTTTAACGGGTGAAAGACGGCGATTGGCTCAAGTAGAGAGAAGACAGTAAACCATACTAGTATTTCACGAGGAAATATATATGATTCTTGTATATAAGAATCATATATATTTCCTAAGGTTTAAAGGCTTAAAATCAAGATTCAAGATTAAAATCAAGATCAAGATTAAAATCAAGATCAAGATTCAAGATTCTTGATTTTAAGCCTTTAAACCTTAGGAAATATATATGATTCTTATATACAAGAATCATATATATTTCCTCGTGAAATACTAGTATAAAATCAAGATCAAGATTAAAATCAAGATCAAGATTCAAGATTCTTGATTTTAAGCCTTTAAACCTTAGGAAATATATATGATTCTTATATACAAGAATCATATATATTTCCTCGTGAAATACTAGTATGGTTTTACTGTCTTCTCTCTACTTGAGCCAATCGCCGTCTTTCACCCGTTAAAGGTAATATATATGATTCTTGATTTTAAGCCTTTAAACCTCTCCATTTTCCACCTAAGGCTGCTATCTCAGAAATATCTTCGCGCAGCTCACAGTAGTTTTCGCGACATATATACAATAGCTGTATTAATAATATGCATCCTAGTGTATTTTACTACATTTTGAAGCCAAATGTAACTAAGCCAGTTATCAAGATATTCTCACTTTTTTCTGTGCTTTTATCATTATTTTCATCGTTAATATACGATACGTACTACTGGAGAGTACGAAGAAAGTTATCAACCCGTCTTTCTTCGTTCTTGCCAATCCCCATCAGTCGAACGCGCAGATTCCCACTTCTGCTTTCTCAATCGCCGCGGTAGCCACTCTTCCCCACACCAAGGCACCTTTCGCTACCGTGATGTCGAGTCTGCAGAGGTCCCACACACAGTAAAGACCCCTTTCACATCTATGACCTACAAACTCATCATTTGAAACGACGTTGTCTCAGCCACGCTTCTTGCCTGCAAGAGGGACTCCATATCTGACCCGCGGTTCGCCACATTACTTGACCCCCCCCCGTGCTGTAAGAGCGAGCGTATGACGTTGATTCCGCGGATCTACCCATGCTCTTAGCGTGCCCGAGCGCCAGACCGCGTCCAGCCTACGTCCAGGCCGCGTTCAGCGTCAATTGCGACTTGATATCAGGCCGTGAGCCTTGAATTAATTAGTCATGTCGAGGCCGCGTCGCAATCGTACTAATTTTTATCACTTGCACACATACATATATTCTTGCAACCTTGCCTTCGCTTTTGCATCCATGTAATCAATAGTCCTGTATGACTATCTCCGATGAGCATTGGCAGGCCCACTCTAGTTTTTATAATTTTATATATCCACGAATCGCATTTCAATTTCCACCAAAAACTTTCCTAGTGTTAGTAGCCCTTCAGAAAACATGCACGTCACTCCACATATAAACGGGATGCACTTAACTTTTGTATGGGCATGAATGGTGTGCGCCACAAAAGTCAAACTTGCGAATTAATGGGCCAGGACAAACGTAAATACTTCGGAGATTTGACGATTTTCATCCATACCGTAAACTATCCGCATACATGTATGTAGTCATTTTTTGGTATCGCACATTGGATACGGACCGCAGCTTCCAGACTCAGACAGAACTCCAGTTCCCAATTTTTGTTGTGGCTGATAAGCTGAAACCTCCCAACTTTTTTTGTCGTTGATAAGTACCCACCATGCGTTTGACCAACGTGCTGGGCGCTTTGACAATTGTGCTAGCTCTGATTGTTGTAGCTGACGCCATCGAGAGTATCGGCAACGACAAGGATATGACGACCAATGTGCAACTGAACGAGGAAAGGTACGTTCGCGGAGGTCCAGAGAGCGGCGGTATTGACAAGGGACACACCTCTCCGGCGTGGATAGCTTTCAAGAACTGGTTTAAGAGAACATTTTTCTTTTGGAGGAGACACGAAAAGACTAGACGACTTCGAAACTGACTCCATAGACCCTTTGAAAGCTCCCAGAACATCCATAAATCTAGGACGTCATTGAAAATCGATTCTACCCGCAGCCACCTACGAAGATAATCGCAGCGATGACGATGGAAGTTGGTATTCAGCGCTTACCCGCACCAACAGCACAATATCTTGGTGATATATAATCAACCAAGTCAGGTTAATGTCAACTTGCACAATGTACCTTTAGCGTAGCCGCGGCGCTGGTCTCTAACTTTCAGATATCCACGGAAAACGAATAGGACTCAAGTAAGGCAGATCTGAGCCGTTATCGGTAGCGTTGACACCGTTGGTCCAATTCCCCGTTGAACACTTCGTCCAGACGATAGTTTTATTGTTGACTAGCAGCCTCAATTTCACCGGAAATCGTTAATAACAACTTAGATTTACCCCTTCCCGGAAAAGAGAGTCCAGCGTCGGTAAAATGACGCCAGCGATGAATCCGCCGAAGGAACGCGAGCATATTTTATCCTGGAAAATCTTGGATAGCTCTCGCCTCAAAATTCTACTACCTATTATAAGGCTTTCTGTAGATTTCGCCCAAGAATTGGAGCTAAAAGTTTACGATGTCCGTAGCAATCGGCCGTCTTGACTCAATCGCCATGACTGCGTTGCACTTCGAACTGTCACGATATAGTTCGAATAAAACCCACACGACTCGAGGGATTTAATCTCCTGCGATCGAGGACTCAACACCGGAGGAGGTGGAGGGACAATGCCCTTCATCAAAGTACTCGAATCCGCATCAAAGTGTTCGTCGTACTGATCCAACGCAGGAGCGTAACGTCGACTGTTTTTTCTTCCAGTCTTTAGCTCAGTCATGGAATCATTCCCAGCGAGATCGCTACGACAAGAAAGCACGGGAAAGTCGAGCTCGTATCGACGCAGTAACTCGCTGAGTGGGAACACTTCTGTCCACATTCTAACGTCCTTTTGAGAGCTCAATGAAGGCTCAGTGTACAACATCTCCATTGTCGACGCGTATCCGCCGTGGGTCGCATGGAACGCACGTTGTCGATAGTAGACGGCGTCCAGAACACGCTCGATAGCCATTTGTTCCTCCAAGAACCCGGTCATAGCGCTCGCTAGCTCCAATTCTCCACCTGGTAGCTCGTTTTCACTGCTGAAAAACACATAGCCCCATCTCTCAGGCCGATGAATGTCGATCGCACCCGTCGGAGCCCACACGATGTTATCTTCGCGCTTGTCAGGCACTTTTTGGTACTGAAGTTGGTTCGTATCTACGTCCACAACCGTCTCGAGTTCGTATTGTACTCGTGAGAAGTTGACACGCCACACGTCTCCAGCTACTGTTCTACCAGTGGTCACTGCAGGTCTCGCTGTCTTGCCAAGTCCCGATGGAGGTCTGGGAGTGGCAACTGACTCGGTCTCAGACTGCGATCTACTACGCAAGGGTTCGTCTATATTTTGACGGAATCGCAGTGTGTTAAATTGCTGAAGTTCAGCGAGTGACCAGCTCATTTCGACACACCAACGCACACACTCAGTCTCAGGAGAGTTAGTGAGGCCGTCCACGTATACAGCCGAGCGTAATGATACTAAGTTGAAGGGGTTTTCAATACTGTAGCCGTCCTTATACGGGTGATGCAGTAGCAGCTCCCAGATCGTGTTCAGACAGTTCACTTCCAGTTCACTGCGTTAAGAAAAATTATAATTTTTAGTCAAATATTTAAATAAAAATACTTTGTGGATGACTCACTAGTAGTGATGACGACTGCCGTCGGGATTGAAGAAGACTTCGAAGTCGTTCTCGTGGTACATGGTGCTGTTCTTCTGGGTGAGGGTCCCCCAGATTTTAGGCTCCATGAGCTCCGCACCGACGTACAGAGTGTCGTCATCGTACATCATTTTGAACCTCGTGAGCGGGAAGTCCTTGGGCTTACGCTCTGGTCCTTCGATATCCACGAAAGGCTCGGACCATGGCACATGCGCCCACTCCTCCTTGTCGATACTGCCGAAAATCGCAAATAAAAAGTTAGAACCAGTTAAGATACTGTACGTGCTGGAGTGACTTGTACGCTACCGTCCGTCCAGCTGTATGGGTTCATAGCCGTCATCGACGAGGTCGACCTTGCGACGCAGACAAATGTAGACGGGAGAGCGCAAGGTGTCCATGTACGCCCAGTCCTCACCCGACGCCATGGCAGCTAGGGGTATTAAACCAACAGTGATTAAACCGTTTTATGATAGTTTTGGAAGGCACCCATAATAGGGATAATTAAACCGTCTATGTCAGTTTTGGAAGGCACCCATGGTCAATAAAATTAGAGGAATTGGGCTGGTAGTGCCGTAGTTTTCGGGGTCAATACCTTTCGGGTCAATAACCCTCAAAGTAGATATCCTTCTTCGGCGAAGTCGTGAACCCTCCCCGGAACATTTCGGAGAGACCTATAATATCAAAGAGGAATGCGAGGACAGGGAACAAGCAATTCCGGTGGCCGACGACCCGGAGGTTATGCATAGTTTTTCGCGCTGAAATAATACAAATGCTGCGGCGGTCATTGACCATTGACGGCACCACATACAGTACTGCAGCGATTGCTTTACGTGTCATTTCTGTCGTCCACCATACGAAAACTCTATCCTGTAACTGTAACTCCATAAAGCAAAATATTTTTTTTATTTATTGCAAATAAGCTTGTCATTCATATCGTGGATGCTACCCACGTTGCCTCTCACAAAATTGGCGCCCCTGCCCTGGTCTTGGAACTCGTTGGACTTCATCTACCGCGCCACGCACGGACAGATAGCTCTGGAACGTGCTGTATGCCATATTATTGGCGTCGGCTGTGATCAGCCGGATGTACAACGAGACGACAGCTGCATCGTCCTGCTTCTCGTCCGTACACACCACAAACGCGTCAGCGCCCAGGCCGCAGGTGCATCTTCGAGCATACCTATCATTCGTAATACATGAAATATGGTGTCGATACCACGCCGATAGTTACTATTATATTACTCCCATGCCAACAGTAAAATCGACGCATTAACGTTGGTATTTTATTTGTCTACAGCATATCATGATGAGGTTGTGGCTTCGCAAAGGCTGAGATAGCTTTTTTTTCTAACAACAATACCAAAAACTTGTTATTTTCTAGTGATACCTGGTGGTATTACACTTCCTCGTAAAATACTAGTATGTTTTTACTCAAGCACCTTAATTAATATGCGTGCAGTAAGCCGCCGGTCTCAGGCTCTGGTGATTAGTGCTATTTGCCAGTCTACTACGACGAAGATTAGGATGCTTCAATGCATCTCCTGCGTCTACTTCACAGCTACACCATCTGCGCTGTGTGTGCAAGAAATTGGCTTGTGAACGTATCCTGAGCTTTACATGTTAGATGAATAGTTCATAAAGCCGAGATAAATAAAGCCGTGAGCTCTTCGACGCCCAAATACAACGTATTGACACAAAGCACGGTTCATCAACGCACTGAGCTGAAGTAGAGGCGGGCCCATTCCTGCGAACACAAAAGATATTTTGAGTGCTTAGTTGACCGCTCTTCAGTGCAGATTTAATTGGAAAGGCATATAATTGTTGCGGACAGCGACATACATCTGCGATCACACGCTACATCTGGGCGTGGCGCGCCGATCCCTTGAACCCTTGCATGTTGAGAAACTGTTAGCCAGCCCACCGCTGCATATAATATTCACGTGTTCACGATATCGTACCTGTGGTTTTCGCAGAGATGAATCACTAGGACTTGATAGGCGCGCTGATCCGTTGAACCTTTGCATGGTTGAGTTAGTATTAACCTAACTCTGTGCATACAATCTGTTCAGAACATGTACACGTGGCTTTCGCACAGACGCATCACTCTGTAACGCTGTATTATATTCTCCGTGGTAAGTTGAAGAGTGAGGGCCTGTTCCGCAAAAACTCTAAAAGTGAACAGCGGATTTCATTTACCTCTGGATTGCTGCATTCCGCTGTTTTGAATAATCCGCTGGAATCTGGTGCGGAACGCCCAGACCATCGCTTAGCAACGTAATGAAACTCTTAGAGGTGATATGCGATACATGAAAAGAAAATAAAGTTGATTCGAAAAAAGAGATGAGGCGAGTTCTACCTACCATGTATATGCAACTTTCGTCGCCCATCCCATAAAACCTGGTTGCCGCGTTCGATTGACTGTGAGAACACATTCGTTTTGTTTCTCGAGGTACATTGATGTCACTTAGCAATAATATCGATATCCTATGTGCATTGAGTGTACACAGCGATCAAGTCGTCCCATACAGAATCTGGAGCCGTCAACATCCCGATTAAAGTCTCATCCAAACCCACTGTTTAACTTCATTGCAGCGTATCTCCTGTATTTATTTTTGGCTCAGTTATCTTTCTTTGCAGCTGCCATCGTATTCGCTGTGACCTACTGCTGTTGCTGCCTTCGCGTCGCTTGCTCTTCTCCTTCTGGAGCGTCGACAATTCGTTCGCGTTCTTAGAAACTTCGTCGGTTTCGAGAATCTGGTGCGGCTTGGGCAGCATGCGCCGTCATGGACAGCAGGACGTGGGCTAGCCCGTCGAACAGAGCCGTTGATCTGCCATGCCATGAAGCCTCTCGTGTTTGCGTCTCGTCTTCTTCTCCGCAAGGAGGCCGCCAGTGGCGGCCTGCTGACTGCTTTCGCCTCCTGTTCGCCAACCTTGGTGCCGTCGCGCTCGACCGCAGTGGTGACGTGTTCCTAGTTTGGGCGTCCGCCGACCTGACCAGTCTTCGAAAGACCAGTCATGTCTCTATGGTGCTGACTCTACACTGTACTATTTTCACATTTTCTATTACAGGGATTGGTCCGACCACCCGCTAAAAATATCCTCTATCTACCCGAATTCGGGCGGATAGAGAATATCGAGGATATCGCCTCAATTTCCTCTGGAACCAGCATGCGGAACACGCAGAGTTTTGAGCGATCCGCTGGATGGTAAAATTCCTCTGGAATGGCCCCAATCCGCTGGAAATTGTACTTGCGGAACAGGCCCGGAGTATCCTTGAAAATCTATTTAGTCAGCTACTGTCTTCTCTCTACTTGAGCCAATCGCCGTCTTTCACCATTAATTCGACCTCAATATGGTGTGGAGGACAAAAAAGTAGGTGTCGAACTCTTACACTTTTCAAATGGAAAAAGCTGTAAAATTCTCGTTTCGCATCAGAAATGAAATATCACCACGTATTACAGTTTTTTTATTATTAATAAAATAAACAGGACATTTGGAAATGGGCACATAAACAGGATGATGGCTTAAAACGAGCATTTAACAGCTATATCTCATGTTACGAAGAAGCGGATAATCACAAGACAAGCTCGATACCGTATTAGTAATTACCAGCACTCGGTGGGAAGCATTAGATTCATGATGGCACTCAAATGACGCCACTTTGCAAATAGTATAAGTTTTAGTCAGTGCTTCTTTGAGACCCTGCTTCAAATACGCTGTTTGAAGATAGCCACTTTGCAAATAGTATAAGGGTTAGTCAGTGCTTCTCTGAGACCCTGCTTCAAATACGCTGTTTGAAGATAGCGAAGCATGTGCGTGTTGAAGTGCTTGCAGATGCATGGCCAGATCGTCCTCCATCGCAGGCACATCGAGCGCATACCGACGAAGCCCGTCGGTTGGCAACGGCGGTGGTTGCTACGTGGGCTTGAAAATTCAGCATCGTGCCACGACGATTGCCACATTCGCGGCCCCGAAATTCAACATGTATGATTTTGCTTGTACACTGCAGACAACCTAACCAAATCCTGCAACAGGGTGACTGGCACATAGTTATCCGGCAATCAGCTTAATGCATATCTTTTGCAGAGAAAAAAAAACTATGTATACCACGTGCACATATCAGAAATCGATGAGTTAGTGCGTTGATGCATTAATTCGTAGATACGTAGATGAGTAGACAAGTAGACAAGTCACAAGGAACAACCGCAACAGCTCGCCCACCACCGCGGCGACGGAGTATGGCCCGAAATTGGGCGGGGCCGCCGCAGCAGGTGAGCCAACTGAGAATTTGCAGCTGTGAGAAAACTTGAGAGAGACTTCTCGATGGATTGAATGTGACCTCCTCTCAAATATTAATACCTCTCTTAGTAGATTGAAATTACAAGCGTGAACTTTTATATATATTAAATCATAAAAAATATAATCGCGTTTAATTTTATATGTTAAAACTGAAGCTGTACATGTAATGACAGGGAGCGTTAAATGCACTACCAGCCCAACTCTCTAATTTGTCTACAGCATATCATGATGGGGTTGTGGCTTCGCAAAGGCTGATATAGCTTTTTTTCTAACAACAATATCAAAAACTTGACGATAATCAGGACCAAAAATGCAAATTTGTTTTGTTTTGGTCTGATGTAAAATATACCCAAGTACCAAAGTGAGCTTATTTACTTAAATTTGCGATTTGATCGGTCGAGGAATCGAGTAAAGGGTCAGTGCGACCTAGTTCAATATTGTCAATTCCGTCTAAATTTGCCGTTTGGAGCATTCGGTGGAGCCGCTCACTTACAAAGTCCAAGTAATTTGAGAACCTCTCCAGCGATTATACACTGCGATACAGCTGTCACTTGCCACATGGAATCGTACTTAAGACGGGGATACTACAAATATTATCCCGCCGAGCGAAACTCGGAGCGAAACTCCGGAGCGGTTCAATCGGCCGGTTTGGAAATTTTGACTAGAACTCACAATACACCTTTCGACAAAAAGCTCGAAGTGCTTAAACGAAGCAATAGTCACCGGAAACTAGACTCACTAAATTTTATTCTCTCTGCTTGTGCTAAAAAGAATCAGTGTTCTAGGCAAGACACGCACGATTCAAGTGTCGACGTATCCGCTACACAAAATGGAGCCAGCCAAGTCACTGTTGTTGCTAGGCGAAACGCGACAAAACATAATACGAATTTGCCACCTCAGCTTGGAAACGAAAGTAATGATTGGCTATCACGAAGCATTGGCAGGATGCGTGGGCTAATTTAGCCCAATACTTTAGCCGATAAAGCATTGTTCTCGTCAAAAAATCTACTTAGGGTACCCGTTTTGAGTACTAAGTAAAGGTGGCGTGATGGCAATAATCTTCAGCTCGGCAAAAAACGCGAATCAGTGTCAACTCATTTAGACTCACTGTTATTCCTCATGGATACAACAATTAAGCAAAACCTCTTCCACGTATACTTATTCAAATATCCATTTTCTGCCGCATTCAATCACCATATTTCGATGACCAAAAGTCGAAGCGGAAATACGTCAGCCGCTTCAGACATCACTTCCTGAAGCGCGCTGTAGCCCTGAAGCGATGGCCTCAACAGCGGCAACCCCCACGCCACCTCCCGCGCCGCACTTCACTAAGCGCATCCTCGTCACTGGTGGCGCGGGTTTCATCGGCTCGCACGTGGTCATCCACCTGGTCAAGCACTATCCGCAGTACTACATCGTGAACCTGGACTCCCTCGACTACTGCTCATGTGTACGCAACGTGCACACGGCCATTTCCTCATGCGGCAGTGAACACGAGCTACAGACGCGCGGCGATAACACCGAAGAGGACGAGGTGGAGCGGGAGAAGGCCACAGAGAGCGAGGAGGACGAGGACGACGTCTGCGAGCGTCTGCGCGGCAGCTTTTGCGAGCCTGGAGACGAATATATCAGCGACGAGTTCCTGGCAACATTGCCCAAAAACTACAAATTCATCCATGGCAACATCACCGGGGCGGATCTGGTGGGGTACATCCTCAAGACCGAGCGCATCGACACCATCATGCACTTTGCAGCACAGTCTCATGTGGATAATTCCTTTGGCAACTCGATCGATTTCAGTAAAACCAATATTTTAGGCACACATGTGCTGCTAGAGGCAGCCAGATTGTACGGTATTAAGCGGTTTATCCACGTTAGCACGGACGAGGTCTACGGAGAGGGGAGACCCGACTCCGCCCCAATGACAGAAAGCCATGTCCTGGAGCCTACCAACCCGTACGCAGCCACCAAAGCAGGCGCGGAATTTCTCGTCAAGAGTTTCCACCACTCGTTTGGTCTCCCCACCATCATCACGAGGAGCAACAACGTGTACGGACCGCACCAATACCCGGAGAAACTCGTCCCGAAGATCATCAACCAGATCTTGCGTGACCGGCCCGTGACGATGCATGGCGACGGCTTGCACACACGCAACTACCTTTACATCTCGGACGTCGTGGCGGCATTTGACCTCATTTTACATGAAGGCAAAGTAGGCGAAGTGTACAATATCGGCGGTGAGAACGAACTTTCCAACAAAGTCGTGGCGATGGATTTATTGGAAATGATGAAGCCGCAGCTTCTTGGTGCCGAGAAGGCAAAACTGATCACACACGTCCAGGACCGACCGTTTAACGACCACAGATACGTCATCGACTCCGCCAAGATCCGCCGTCTGGGCTGGAAAGAGAAAGTGGCTTGGCGTGAAGGTCTACGAAAGACCGTCAAGTGGTTCTGTCGCTACGGAGACCGCTTTGATAATATCGACCACGCTCTTGAGGCGCATCCGATCAACTTCAAGAAGACATACAAGGTCAACCTACCGTAAGAGGCAGATGAGTATAGTGTAGTATACTATTGACGTATAGTAGAACTGCATCGTCATAAATACACAGAATTTCTATGTTTTTTTTAGCAGCTTGACGAGTTCGTTTATCCGGACCAGGAAGTCCGGCTGAACGACAGATAAAGGCCGTGTTAGTACGAACTTGCGAACCTTGCTCCATACACCTACGAAACGGCCTAAAGTAGACACGAACAATTTTATTGACGTGTGATTTCTTAATTATTTTGTGTGACGTAGATCCTGCCTTGTACTTCGAAGGTTATTTTGTTTTCATTCTTGGACATTATAAATAAAAAGGCATTTCGGCTTAATTGCTTGCTTGGCTCGATGTTGGTTGTCAGCCCGCTGCTGGACGCGCTGTTTTACTCCCCAATGAGTACGTAGTACTAGGCAGCTCAGCTGTAGCGTGCTCCTCGCCTTCCCGGAATTTCTCTGGGAGGTTCATAGTTTCCGTGTGTCTGGACTGATAAAGGTGCGTGTCCTCGTGCTTGATGCGCTTGGTGGGGTTGGTGGTGAGCTTGGTAAGTCTGATGAAGTCTGTGATGGCTGTCCCGGGACAGATGAGAGTTCACCTCGGGCGTGCTGCCTGAGGACCAGGAACCCTGCGATAAGTTTGCGTGAGTGGACGAATGGTAACTCGAGTCCACCGTCCGCGGCGAAAACGACGTCATGAGCGTCATATCCCACTTGGTCTGGTCTAAATGGTAGCGTCGATGGTGTGCACACCACACGCAGTCGGGCGACGAGCACTCCACAAACTCCACTAGAGATCGGTTCGGTACAACAACCATTCGCGGAGGCTCGCGCTGTTCCACTCGCCGCATAATATACAGGAAGGCTAAGCTTAGAAACAGATCTGGAACGAAGTATTTGATGACGCAAAAGGCCTCAAAGCTCAAAGAAGTCCACGAATCTCGAAGGCCAGAGATGAAAATAGGCACGTCCATGACCATCTGGAGCGTCACGGACGCCGTCAGCAGCGCCATGAGCAGCGTCATCTGCACCACGGACTTCTTCTTCATATCGTCGGCCATAGCAGCGGACAGCAAGCGTTCTCTTAGCTGCACAGCCACGTAACACGCCACGACGTCATCGAAAGCCAGCGTTACGCTGTTAATACCGCGATAAGTCACTAGAAGGGCATGTGCGTCTTCTGGGTAGTCCTCAACTTGGCTGGGGGTACGTAGTCCGTGTGCCATCACATGGACTCCCATGAATATTGTCCAGATTAAGTGTACCGAGTGTAGGAAGACTAGTGGATGTAGCACAGTAATACGCTTGGATCTCTGCAGCTCTTGAGCTGCCACGCGTCCGGCCGTCACGGCGCTGGACCATTGGAAAATGACCGCCGCAGTGCACAGCAGTACTATCGAGTTGGACCACCACATACACGCTATTCCGAAGGCTAAAATGGCCGAGTTACACAATCCCAGCCAAAATACCAGACGCAACACACACGATAGTAACAGAACCTATAAAAATTCGCATTCGGTTAGTATAAAAATTCTCCATTTTTCCATATTAATAAAAAAAATTACGTACAATGTGGAGGAAAATGCGACGCGGGTGCGAACTCCAATAGATCTGGTGGAACGTGCGCCATAGGATCACGCCCGCCAGCACAGTCTCCAGCAGCATGAGCGGCAGCAACGTCCAGCTGACGCAGCGCAACGTCGACGACGGGTCCAGCCACACCATCCGGTAGTTTCCAAAGTGCTTTTTGAGACCCAAAAGCGGAAAGTGTCTGCCTGTCTGCCAAAAGGTCCACGCGGTTTTTTGTGGATCCCCTGCGAAGAGAAGACGAGGCCTGAGGACGGCGCTATCTGAAGACGAAAAATGCTACGAAGGTTGGCTGCGAGTTGCTTAAGAGGGCTCGACGTGATTGGACTTGGGCGGGTGCGACGGCTATCGTGGAATGGAGCGGCCGCCGAACGGCGCGGTCGTTGGGTCACTTTCCGGTTTTTTTTTTTTTTTTCGAGCCAAAGATTGGCTTGTAGGTGGCTGGTGATTTGTCGTTTCAAAAAGAGATAAAGGATGCGACGGCTCGTGTGACCGACTATGACATAGTTTAATTGAATAAATTGCCTATTATAGTGGGATTTTAATGCTGTGAGATTGTCGCGATAGCACTGGCAACTGAATTGCCCTGTGGTCTTGTCTTTCCCCTTCTTCTTGCAAGTCTCAACCGCGTATATTTCCAGTGGCGAAGCAAGCGAGTTGCGGCTACTTTGAGCGCTGTTACTTACACTTGGACCCGCCGACCATATTTACCGTTGGTATCCGATCACTCCATAAAGCGCGGTGAGTCAGAGACTCTGGCAGAGCCTGTGTCACACTCATCAACAGCCACCGTTCCAGGGTTTTTGTCCTTTCGAGTTTTGAGAAGCGTACACAAGTGGACCAGCGTCGCCATCTCGCAAGCTTCTTGCTGGCAGCCTGCCAGAGGCTCTGCAGGTATGCTCTGGCCCAGAGCATTTCTGCGATGTTTTAGAGACAGTAAAGCGGTGACATGCAAGCTTCTTGCAAAGCTCAAGATAAAGATCTATCCAAAAACGAGCAAAATACTGCTCACAAAACAATGGACCTATATCTTTGCATGGCCTTTAAAATACAATACAACCGATCATTCGTCCCGAGAATAACATCGGTCCAATAACACCCTCATGGCCTCTTTTCTTCTATATTATCCTCACAGCACATGTAAAAAAAACTTCGAATGTGTTCCATAGAGCGACCTTTAAAAAATAGTCCTACCAAAACCTGAGCGCCACACCATCTTTAACTTCAAGCGGAAATCTGACTTCCGCAGAATGGGTCACCTCCGGCGTCATCTCGCGCTCATTTTGGCCTCCATCGCTGTCTCTCTAGCCCCCACCGACGCTCTCGATTGTGTTCTGCTCGTTCACCTTCACCCGCGTCTGAACCCGCTCGAACTTGCTTTCTCTGCGCAGCTCTCACGCCCCGAGAGACGGCAAAATGTGTATCAGATCTTCTCCAGCGCCGTGGAGGACGTACAACGTAGCGTCTCCAGCTTCATCGACGCCCAAAATGAAGGGGAAATCGATATATCTCCTCTCTGGATCCAAAACGCATTAGTTGTCCGCTATAAAGAGAGTAATCAGGGGCTTGATACGTTCTTCAGTAGAGATCTCTGCACATTCCCAGGAGTGTTGGAAGTGGAGGAAGATACTCGCGTTTTGAGACTAATCGGAGCCCAACACGAAGAATCCTTCGAGGAGAACAATGGCGAAAAGCCTCAAAGTAACATCAAGCTGCTACATGCCCCTCAGTTGTGGGACAAAGGAGTTAAAGGAAAAAGCGTAGTCGTTGCAAGCATTGATTCAGGCGTACGATACACGCACGAGGCTCTGAGAGACACTTTCAGAGGTACGAGGAAGGGCGGAAACGTGGATTTCGACTACTCATTCTGGTTCACTCCGGGCACAGACATGTCGAAGGAGACGCCGGATACGGCGGATGAAGTGGGTCATGGGACGCACACTATGGGGACAGCCGTGGGTGGGAACGGGGTGGGCGTAGCTCCAGAAGCGACGTGGATCACTGCAAAGGCATTTGATATTTGGGGTGTAGCCAATAAGAGCGACTTCCTACTGGCGGCGCAGTGGGTTCTCTGCCCCACTAGGAGAGATGGCACAGCCGCAGACTGCTCTCTTGGTGCAGATGTGATCACAAACTCGTTTGGTGTGGATCGCTCCACTCCCGTGTACCCACAGTGGACGTGGTTGAGTAAAGTAATCGATACATGGCGTGCGGCTGGTGTCTATCCCGTATTTGCCAGTGGAAATACCAATGGATTCTTGTGTGGGAGTGTGTATTATCCTGGAAGCCATGAAGATACAATTGCTGTTGGCGCTCTGATTGGAGGAAATTCGCTATGGGGTGCAAGTGGGAAAGGACCAAGCTTGAAAGACGAGCTAGGTTTGGAATCATCTACAAGTGGAAAGTATCTCATTAAGCCTGACTTTGTAGCTCCTGGAGTTGGGATTCGGTCGACCATGAGTGTCAAGGACGACGCGTACACTCGACTCACGGGAACTTCCATGGCTACACCTCACGTGGCCGGTGCTATCGCTTTACTTCTCAGCTTGTATAATTCCTCGCAGCCGCCATCGTACGAGAAAGTTCGGCAGAGTCTCACTGACACGACAATGAGAAAGCTACACAAACCTTTTCTCGTCCCGAGTGAGTGCGGCAATACTTCCTATGAGGAATATCCGAACAACATTTACGGCTGGGGTTTGCCGAACGTTTGTTCGGCGGCCAAAAGCCTGGGCTTTACGTGTGACGACTCAGTTACCGATGGAGAACTTTTAAATGAAGACAGACATCCTATTGCGCTCGCTGAAATTGCAGTGATCAAGTGATCGACGGACAGGCTGTGGTCGGTAATGACCGTTCTGCTTGTTGCCACGGTAGCATTTTTTTTAATAAAGAATCCCTTTTAAGAAAATACATACTACAGTAATACAACATGCCCAACGTAAAATGAAGATTTTTATATTTAGTCAAAAAAGTTTTTTTTTTTAGCTAAGCTTCCTTCTGGTACAACCACTATTAACGGAAGAATCATGACACGGAGCTTGCTTCATACAACGTAGAAATTCTTTTTCAGATTTGAATTCTCATTACTTAGTCCTCCAGCCAGATATGAGCGGATGTGTTTACTGGCCGTCTTCAACGAACATGTCCGAACAAGTAACAAACATATTGCCCTTGGTAGAAGTTCCGGAAATTGAGTCGGGCACCGTTCGGATCGCTTGCTCCTCAAATTTGCTTACCAAGTGCTTTGGAACCACAAATGTGAAATACAGGCGATCTTCCGCAAAACCAACGCCCTTCAGCCAGTCTAAGAACGCATTCAATGACCCACTCTCGATTCTATGATGCTGATTCAGTGTCATCTGCAAGCCATAGCATGCGTTGCCGATAAAGAAGAATGCATCCGGAACACCTAGTGTTCTTAATGTCGGCCGGTAGTATACCCCGCTTTCAGCAGCTTTGACGTCGGCCAAACAGGAGAAGCGTACCGTTTTCAGTTCCCGAGGTATATAAATATCAACTGGTGTTTGCCCATAATCATCACCCCTCGGACGAGACTTTTTAACAAGAGACGGTAACGCCGAAAAAATCGTCTCGCCTGATCAGATGGAGCCGGTTAAACCGACAATACTGACTCCCCCTGGCCGGCTCCCAAAATTTGGAGACGTAACGGACGTTTCCTCCTCTTGGTCTCCCTACTCGAGGCCATCGACTTGAAGGGGAACTTTAGGCTCCGTTCCACTCCTTGAATCGTCGATTTTCATTGGCTGCTACGAAGCTAGTAAAACATTTCAAGACAAACTGCTAAATCTGAGGCGTTGCTTGTCAGCGGCAGGGTTGTTGGCATTCAAGTACCATTAGCGCCAGCCTAATAGCATGGCCTGTGCCTTTTCAAGGTTGCTCGATAAACTCGTCTGTCCTCCTCCATTGCAGCACGGATTTTGTTGGTGATGTGATCAACGATTTCTGCTGGATTTAACTGATTGTGGCGAATAAACTGGGCTATCTCTTGGCTCCGCGCGTTGGCTTCAGCTCGTACGTGCTCGACTCGTGCTTCAACGTACTGGTGCTGTTGAAATATTTGCTGGCTTTGGCGGTACTGAAGTTGGTACTGAGCATCGGCCAGAGTACCGGCTTGGGCAGACACATGCGGTATAGCCATACCGAGGGTATGAGAGTCGATTTCAACGCGATCATGTACATCATACGGAGCCAAGGAGATTATCTGCGTAGATTCATCCGTGCTCTCCGCAGCTCCAGTGTCGACTTCGACGATTCGCTCCATTGCGATCTTTGGGGGCGTAAATCGCGGTGTGTGCACTAAAACCATACCTCAATTCTATGGAACGTAAATGTAGCCAATGATATAATCAGGAAGAGAGACGTTGAACAGTATCACTTCTTCTAGTTGCGTCTATAAGGCGTTACAAGGATATATAAAACCTCGAGGAGACGGGTTCTCGAGGTTAGTTCGTCTCCCATTTTTTGAGGGGAGACCGTCTCGGGCTCGTCTCGTCCGAGGTGTGATAATCATCCAACGGACACAGCACTAGCTCGTGTTCCTTGGGCAGGTTAAGCCATTTATGACACAGTAACTCGTATATCTTGCCCCGAAGCAAGGCCGTATTTCCCAAATCGTCACCAGCGTCTGCAACTGCAAACTCGAACACGTTCCGGATACTATCTTTGTCCACTTGGTCAATGATTCTCTCGGTCATATCGTTGGACAAGAAATCCAATTAACAATTCGATCGCTTTCGCTAGGAACAATTGAAAGACGCGGTGACTGATGTTTTCTTCTCGCACAGGTGACGCACACTTGGCATACGAGATGATCTGCATAGCACTGAATGAAGCTATTGCATGATTCAACTCTCCATTGTTTTCACGCTCCGATTTGGTGAAGATGAATCTTGGAACCCCGCCAAACTTATTGTATCTGGACATCAACACATCTTCATTCAGTTTCACCTCATCTTCAAGGAGCGAGTTACAGTCACGAAGCTCTTCAAGGGTCCAGACGGGCATGATTACTTGAACAAGTCGTCATTTGAAAACTTCTTTATGCCTTCACTTCCTGGCGAGGCAAAAAGAATTGAGACTCCTTGCCAATCCATAAGCTCCGTCGAATCTTCATCGATGAGCCGAATCACACGACCCTCTTCCTGAAGCAAAGATACATACGCTTCGCTCAATTCAATAAACTCCTGGCTCTCAGCATCGAACTTATAAAACATTTTGTCGCAATTCACCACCAATTCGAATGTAGAAAGCTCCTTGGCCTCCACTTTAGTGCGATGAATTAAATGAAAGATGCAATACAGGTAGAAATAACTCTTTCCTGTGCCTGGATTTCCTGTCACCATCATATTGCAATCTGCATCCTCGTAAAAGCACGACTGCACTTTGTCCATTAACTCTGCAAAACTCACTGCATACGCATCCCTTTCCAAAATCTTCTTAAATCTCTTTTTGGATGCGCCATTGGTGGAAACTCAGAAATCTCGAGATACCTCGTGATGCGACCTTGCCCGCTATCATCCACATTTAATCTGCTTTTCTTCATTTGAATCTGTTTAATAAACCATTTATCAACTCGAGTGCGTTTGCCCAACAAATGCGTTTGCTTGACCACCAGAACGTGAATTTGGTGAGTCGACGGTTGCGTCATCTTGTTCTCGTCAAACCACTCCTGCGAGGTCATCGTCGGCTTGACTTGCACTCCGTTGGTCAGCGCTTCGATGTGTTGGTGGCGCTGTGCTTCCAGTTCCGTCACCGCAGGATGCTCGTCTGATAGCCACGCGCCATTCTTTGACTTCGCCACAAAAAGATCCAGGTACTTGGCGTCACATGCGATAGACTTTTGGTTCTTCCCCTTGATCGCATCCTTCAGGTCTCCCACAGTCTCATTTGTGGCGATGTTCACAGGTAACGGCCTTGTCTCTCCGATGATCACACAGAAAAGTTTCAACATCTCTTACCGTCCTCGTGGATTCTGGAATGCGTTCTAGGAGCTTCAGGCAGCGAAGGTGAACCACGAACGTGAAGTACAGGCGATCTGCCACGCCCTTCAGCCCCACTGGAAAACTATTTCCCGGCTTCAACCAGAAGTCCAGATTCAGCAAGACAATTGGCAGTATACTAAAGGGTATGACGGGCGAGAAAATCTACGGTACTCACTCTATTCGAAAGGAAGTGGCTACGTTCGCTAGCAGTGGTATTACAGGCGGACCATCGATTGTTAGCGTCTGCCGACGGTGCGGCTGGTCGCTTGGTGGGGTGCAGGACCGGTACTTCCGATATAAAGCTGCCGGCGCCCAGTTTTTCGGTCGGGTCGTTGCAGGTTTGCCACAAAACAGCGCACAGTTTGGCGTGCTACCTCCTCATTTTAATGATCCTCACGATGGATTTGTGCAGAAATGCACAGAACTTATGCTCCCGGCCATGGCTAGCGATTCTCAAATGGCTCCTGTTCTCTCGCTTCAGTTGTGACACATGCTGCGTTTTTACGTGAGAACTTACACTCGAAGCACGTCATAACGTCGTCCTACGTATTTCGCAACGCCGACATCATGGATCGGTTTACATCTATGTTAAGTACTGGAATTAACACCTGGATGCGCCCGACAGGAATACCTCCCCATGTTGAACTCTACCGTCAGCATGTTGAAACTCGCCAGGCGCTGGCAGAACTACCGCGGGTTTTATTGGGTGGATTTGCCAATTTACTCGAAGAGAAATGTGTTACACCACAAAGCGTCACACGAGAAACTCTAGGCTTGACAATCCGTGCACTCTGGAGGAAGCATGACTTTGGCAGGCGAGCGCAGCCTTGTCGCAGCCTACAACATCACCTGAATCGTCCAATGTTGTGCATCATTGCCAATGTGACGGGAGATTTCAACGAACGCCCGAGTCTTTTATTTTTCCACAACTAGATGCTCTGATTGTGTGGCGGGTATGGTGGCTCGGCAATCCTGCTGCAGGATATCCTCCATTTCGAGCGCTCCAGCCGATAGACTTTACTAAAGCCAACCGCAAGATGTTCTCGGAATGGAAAGTGCTAGTTGGTCACATAGCGACCGCTATTGAGGTCTCCACGCAGCAAAAAATGCAACGACCAACAACGCAGGATGAAGTCGACAGAATCTCTCATCAAGGTATGGCAAATGTGCCGGTGAAGGCGCCGACACGCGCAGAGTAGCAACGACCAAAGCGCGCAATCACTACACTGCGCCGTATTCGCCAGGCCGTACACGAGGCTAATCCACAGGCTCGTTCATTGCGCACTAGAAAAGGGAACAATGATTAAGATAGCAAAGAAGAGTTGGTTACAGCAGAACTGTCGTGTTAATACATCCTAAAACATTACCAGATGACACACTTCACCACTGGTGACCTCTTTCTGCAAATGAGTCTTCAGAATTCTCACTCACTTTTGACTAATCACAACATAATATGTAAGCGTTACCCGTCCTCGTTACGCGATCTTGACACAAGTTATCACTGACTTCTTGTTCAATGTATTTTATTCGAAAACATGAAATGAAATGTCTTCCCCCCTTATAAAAATTACGACAATAATCATTGCAATGAGATTACAGTTTGTGTTGGTGTTTCGACACTCGACTTCGCAGCGGCATTCTCCAGCTTTAGATCATGATTGTGTATAGAATAGCCGAGTATTTAGACAATCGAAAACGTTCTTCAAAGGCCTCAAGAGAGTGGAGGCAGAGGACGACCAAGCTGGGCGCTCCTGCAAACCGGGCAAGGAGCCACTATCGTTTTCTTTGTACGTCCAGTTGGCGGAGCGCACGCTGGCTTTAGCGGACAATGGATTTTCTCATCTGTTCCTATTCTCACAACTTTATGTGCCGCTCTGTATCTGTGGAGGCTTTACATATCACGCACCTGCACGGCGCCGATGACAGTGTGGGCTGTGTACTCCACAAAACAAAGACCGACCAAGAAGGATCGGGACCGAAAGACCCCAAGCATATTTACGCCAATCCACTGCAGCCATCATGCTGCTGGATGCTTGCATTGGGGTTATACCTGGCCTCCAATCCTACACTCAAATCTAAAAACGCATTCAATGACCCACTCTCGAATCGATGATGCTGGTTCAGTGTCATCTGAAAGCCGTAACATGCGTTGCCGATAAAGGCAAATGCATCCGGAACACCTAGTGTTCTTAATGTCGGCCGATAGCAGACCCCGCTTTCAATTGGTTTAATGTCGGCCAAACAGGAGAAGCGTACCGTTTTCAGTTCCCCATGAATATAAATATCAACTGGGTTTTGCTCATAATCATCCAACAGACGCAGCACTAGCTTGTGTTGTCTGGGCAAGCTAAACCATTTATGACACAACAAACTCGTATATCTTGCCCCGAAGCAAGGCCGTATTTCCCAAATCGTCACCAGCGTCTGCAACTGCAAACTCGAACACGTTCCGGATACTATCTTTGTCCACTTGGTCAATAATTCTCTCGGTCATATCGTTGGACAAGAAATCCAAATAAAAGTCCGCTCGCACATCGCTTTCACTGGGCACCATCTGAAGGACGCGGTGACTGTAGTTTTCTTCTCGCACAGGTGACGCACTTTTGGCATACGATATGATCGGCAGAGTACTGAATGAAGCGATTGCATGATTCAACTCTCCAGTTTTTTCACGCTCAGATTTGGCGAAGATGAACCTGGGAACCCCACCAAACTTGTTGTATCTCGACACCAACACATCTTCATTCAGTTTCAACTCATCATGGAGGAGCGAGTTGCAATCATGAAGCTCTTCAAGGGTCCACACGGGTATGATATAGGTGAATGTGTCGTCTTTTGAAAATTTCTTAATGCCTTCAGCTCCAGGTGACGCAAATAGAATAGAAACTCCTTTCTAACCCATAAGTTCCGCCGAATCTCCATCGATGAGCCGAATCACACGGCCCCTTTCCTGAAGCAAAGATACGTCGACTTCATTCAATTCGATAAAGTCCTGGCTCTCAGCATCGAATTTGTGGAATTTCTTGCCGCAATTCACCACCAATTCGAATGTAGAAAGCTCCCTGACCTCCACTTTAGTGCGATGAATTAAATGAAAGATGCAATACAGGTAGAAATAACTCTTTCCTGTGCCTGGATTTCCTGTCACCATCATGTGGCAATCTGCATCCTCGTTAAAGCACGACTGCACTTTGTCCGTTAACTTTGCTAAAATCACTACATGCCCAT
Source organism: Phytophthora tentaculata (assembly GCA_033557915.1). Lineage (NCBI taxonomy): Eukaryota > Oomycota > Peronosporomycetes > Peronosporales > Peronosporaceae > Phytophthora > Phytophthora tentaculata. The sequence continues at coordinate 4,378,827 of JAUCEA010000020.1, read as the reverse complement.
CCCTTTCCACAATCTTCTTAAATCTCTTTTCTGGATGCGCCATTGGTGGAAACTGAGATATCTCGAAATACCTAGTGATGCGACCTTGCCCGTTATTATCCGCACTGACTGTGTTTTTCTTCGTTTGAATCTGTTTGATAAACCATTTCTTATCGGCTCGGAGGCGTTTGCCCAAAAAATGCGTTTGTTTGACCACCAAAACGTGAATTTGGTGAGTCGACGGCTGCGTCATCTTGTTCTCGTCAATCCACTCCTGCAAGGTATACGTAGTTTGACTTGGTCTCCTTTAATCAGCGCTTGGATACCTTGGTGAGTCTGTCCTCGCTGCACGTGCAATGCAGGATCCTTATCTGTTAGCCAGACGCCATCGTGTGACTTCTCCAAAAAGAGCTTCAGGTACTTGGCGTCACATACGATCGACTTCTTGTTCTTATTCTTAATCGCCTTCTTCAGGTCTCCCACCGTCTCATTCTTGTCGATGTTTACAGGAAATGGTCTTGTTTCTCTGACGACCACGCAGAAAGGTTTCATCATCTTCTGACCTGGCGGGTTGTAGAGTGAAAAGGAATTATTAAGTTGGATGAATGATGGGCTGTGGTCAGACGGTAGGATAAATCCATTGCAGAGTGTTAGATAATACGTCCATCATCAACTAATTCCGACACACTTACGTCCAAACGAGCACAATAAATTCACGGGTCGTGGGCTTAATGCTTTCACTAGCACCTCCATTTGTTGGCGAGAAAGATATCCTCCAGCAAAAAAGCTTGGGGCGCTTTCCTATCCTGCTTTTTCTGCATTCCAAGTGAAAATCTGGTTCGACAGACGCCGAAAATGGACGTAAATTGAGTTTCGCGACCTTAAAATCCTCATATTTTAAAGGGTAGTATTCGTTTTCTAAAACAAAACAAGCCTAACGATGTAACTCAGCATCAGTACACGACGGCTCGCATATCCTCCACTTCAGGAAGGCTGTACATCATTTTCCCGGCGTTCATACTGACGGAGATGCCCTCGGATCCATACTGACGCATGTTGTGCTCGTACTGTGCAATCGCATCCACCCCGACTCCCATCTCATAGAAATACTTGACCAGCATTTGAGCATCATGCAACGCAGTGTTACAGCCAATGCCAGCGGGGGCCATCGTGTGGACTGCGTCTCCGATGAGAGTGACGGTCGACGGCTGCCAGTGGCGAATCTCCGGAGCCATGGTCGAAATACGGAGGAAAGAACTCCATTCGGGCGACTGGTTCTCGAAGATAGTGCGGATCTGGGGACACCAGTCGCGTGTCATGTCATTCGACAAGTTGGCAACTTGTGCTGGTGTCATGGAGAAGAGATCTTGGACTGTGGTTTCTTCGTTTCGATGGAAATGTTGAGCGCGAGCGATGAGGACCCAACAAATGTGGTTCTGTAGATCTGGTATTTCTGAGCTCGAAATAGCTGCGAACTCCTTGAGGTCTGCTTGGATCTTACAGCGCGGTTCCATGACGAGACTCATCATAGGATTCTTACTGATAACCATAGTGGTGCTGTCTGTTTCGAAGTAGTTTTCAATCTCAGGTGTCAGCAACGTTTTACCGTAGATCGCACCACTATCAGTGTCTAGGAGTGTTGCTGCATTCGGCACATACTGTCGACGGACACGCGACGTGGTTCCATCAGCTCCCACGAGTACACTGCCCTCTACGATTTTGCCGTTCTCGAAAGATACCTCAACACGTCCGTTGGGCTGAACGTGGAAGCTTTTAAAGGCCATTCCGAACTGGATCTCATTGTCACTAAGATCCGTTAGCAAAAGGGAACGTAGCATAGCACGATCGGCACTGAAGACGTTCTTTGTAACGTTGGATTTGTGAGAGAATTGGGCGTTCGGTGGTGCGTCTCCGCCCGTCTCGGCGTCGAGATACTTGAATCCGGGCTGGAAATGACCCGTGGCTCGAAGAAACACCTCAAAATTCTCTGGTGAGAGATTGGTTTTTAATGCTTCGTACCCATCGTGGTTAATGCGAACACGATAGCCCTGCGTGCGGTAGTTGGGAGACGGGTCTCGCTCGAATACGGTGAACGGGATGCCGTGTTTCTTCAGACCTTGAGCGAGACAGAGTCCACCAATTCCACCACCGACGATGAGTACGTGTGTATGGTAGTCCATACGGTACGACGGCGTGTATTGCAGGTTGCCGTACGGCGCTGAAAAACTGTTATTACTTCCACCGGAGCGGCCACTCTTACTCAGACTGCTACGATCACGCGGACGTGAATGAAGTTCCGGTTCCACGTAGCCGAAGCGCGATTTAATCCAGCGGATCATTTTGCGTCGCTTGGACTCGTCGTATTCGTTGGCATCACGAGTCTGCCGCTGATCGTAGTGAGTTGCACGCGTTTGGTGGTGCCGGTTCTTTCCCATTGTCGCTTGATAAGCCAACGTCTACTTTTTTTCTTTTTGCTGCCTGTGTACGACCGGAGATTTTGGATAATGGTGTGCCCCTGGCAAGACGAGTCGCTAGCATTCTACATTCTCAGGATACAGTTTCGATGCATGCGGTGCGGTGACAGCGCCACGCAATCAATGCAGAACGCTGGCAACGCTGGAAGGCTAGAGGGATTATGGAAATGAGATTTCCTCTGCAAAGTGCATTGGCACATCTGCCATGGACGTGGCGTGGTAGCCGGTAATAGTCACATCTGGGATAACGCTGGCCGTAACAGCAGAGTCCAAGGATAACGCGATGTTCTGTCAAACGGGTAACGTCACTTTGTGGAAGTGTAAATCTAAAGAAAGTAATTTGATTGGTCGGATTGTTGAAGTTGTTTCACAAGTCACATAGGAGTGCGTGGTGGCTTGGATACAGCGAGTCAAAAGCGCACCCGACTCTTTTAAGCAGAGAACACAGGAACTATAATATAATACTAGTAGGTAAATTATCCTGGCAATGCCAAAGCGATCCGAGCTCAAGCCCGCGTAAATAATAAGGGGCCATCCTAGCCGACAAGGAAACCAAGAACATGACGCATGCTTCACCCAATCCGCCAATCTGTCCAGCTTTACACAAAAGGGCGAGCACCAGTGCTGGTCAAAAACACTAGTAGTACTTTGATCGATGCTGTGCACTGCGGGGCATTTGCTCGTTATCCTTTTGCGAAAACCTCCACTCCGAGCGACGAGAGTTGGGCAAGGTGAGTGTATTTATGTTTAGTATATTTATCTCCCAAGTTGCAACGACAACTCTGCATTCAATGTAACAACTACGTTTCTACCAAAATTCATTGATGCCTGCCGCCTAGAAGAGTTTGCTCACGACATCGCGCACGCTCGCGTCGTCGGCCTCATTCGCCAGCGTCACCGTCAGCTGTAGATCACAAAACAAACACGTTAGAAATCGACCATCTCAAAGTCTCAACGCACTAGCAACGTACCAACGGATCAGCCTTCATCTCGCGCTCGATAGCAAAGCGCGCGTTGGCATTGCGTGCCCACGCACGACGAGCCACGCCGTTGTTGACGTCCCAGCCGAGCATGCACGCCGCCTTCTCGCGCGCGTCCTCCGAGCCGTCCAGTACCATACCGAAGCCGCCGTTCATGACCTCACCCCAGCCGACACCGCCGCCGTTGTGCAGCGCGATCCACGTAGCGCCACGCGCGGCGTCACCCAGCGCGTTCTGCACGGCCATATCGGCGCAGAAGGCCGAGCCGTCCGACACGTTCGACGTCTCACGGAACGGACTGTCTGTGCCGCTGACGTCGTGGTGGTCGCGGCTGAGCACCACGGGCGCAGAGAGCTCGCCGCTGGCCACGGCAGCGTTGAAAGCCATGGCGATCGTGCCGCGCCCGACGCGGTCCGCGTACAGGATACGCGCCTCGGAGCCCACGACCAGTTTGTTCTCCTCTGCCGCCTCAATCCAGCGCAGGTTATCGCGCAGCTGAGCCGCGACCCGGTCCGCCACTTCCGGCTCGGCCAGCAGCTCGCGCATCACATGCGCAGCAATGGCGTCCGTCTTCTGCAGGTCCTCGTGGTTGCCCGACGTGCAGACCCAACGGAACGGACCGAACCCGAGCGAGAAAATGTCGCCCATGATGTCCTGGACGTAACTAGGATACTTAAAGGCAGTAGTGGACACAGCGGCCTCTTCGGGCTTGACACCGGGACGCAGCACGTCGGCGCCGGCACGCTGGGCTTCCAATAGGAACGAGTTGCCGTAGTCCCAGAAACGCATGCCCTTGGCCGTCAGACGGTTGATGGCAATAGCGTGACGACGCAGAGACTCCTGCACCAGTTCCTGGAACCGCTCCGGGTCCTCAGCCATGACCCGCTGAGACTCCTCGAACGAAAGCTGGACCGGGTAGTAGCCGCCGTTGAACGGGTTGTGCAGCGACGTCTGGTCCGAGCCGAGCTCCACGAGCATCTCGCCCGTGGCTTCAGCCTCATCGGCGAGACGTTCCCACAGAGTCACGACGTTGCCGTGGTACGCTAGACTCACTACTTCGCCCTTGGCTTTAGCCTCACGGATACGGGCAACGCAGGCGTCCAGGTCGCTCACGACCTCGTCAACCCAGCCCTGTTCGTGGCGCTTCTTTACGGCAGATTCGTCGATCTCCGCCGTCACGGAGATGACGCCGGAGATGACGCCGGCCTTGGGCTGGGCGCCGCTCATACCGCCCAGACCCGAGGACACGTACACGGTACCGCGGGTGTTCTCACGCTGCAAGTACTTGCGGCAAGCGTTCAACACGGTAATGGTCGTACCGTGCACAATACCCTGCGGACCGATGTAGCAGTAGCTGCCGGCCGTCATCTGACCGTACTGGGTGTTGCCCATAGCGTAGGCCTTATCGTACTGAGCGCGTGTAGAGTAGTTGGGGATCATCAGACCATTGGTGACCACCATACGCGGAGCCGCAGGACGGCTAGGGAACAGACCCATGGGGTGGCCAGAGTACATGACGAGCGTCTGCTGCTCCGTCAGCTCAGACAGGTAGCGCATGGCTAGTAGATACTGTGCCCAGTTCTGGAAGACACTGCCGTTGCCACCGTACGTGACCAGGTGGTTGGGGAACTGAGCGACGCGACGGTCGAGATTGTTCATGATCATCAGCATGATACTAGCCGCCTGCTTGCATTTGGCCGGGTATTGATCGATAGGGTACGCCTTCATCTCGTATTGCACGGGACGGAAGCGGTGCATGTAGATGTGACCCTCGTCCTTAAGTTCCTGCGCGAATTCGGGCGCCAGTGTGGCGTGGAACTTCTCGGGGAAGTAGCGGAGCGCGTTCTGCACGGCCAGCACAAGCTCGTCCTTGGACAGACCGTCAATGTTGCGGTACGGAGCCTTGGGCAATGTCGGGTCCGGGTGGTTGCCCGGGTGCGCCGGCAACTCGGCCGGGATGCCGTTGCGCAGGATGCTCAGGTCCACGGACGACATGATGTGAGTGTAAGGTGGTGTAGGCGCTTGTGAGGTATGAGGCGGATTGAGGAATGAGCGACAGACGTGTGGAGGTGCATCAGCGGCAATGCGCATCAAGAGGCGTAGCCGATCTCAGGGAAAGCTGACGTTTGACAACTCCTTATCCTGATCCCCTTTAATGCTTGTATATCAATGAAAAACATATTACAGGTAGATACGTTTTCTGTTTAATTCGTCTGTTTAAGTTTATGATAGATGATTACTAATATTTGTATTTATATAAATCTAAACAATGTGCTACGGCGTCTAATCAATTGCCTATTTCAGTGCTTCATATTCTCTGTATGGCTTTTCACAAGTAATAAATATTTCGATGCTCTAATGTACTAATATGTAGCTAATGTGTACCTAAACTAATATGTTAGAAGTCACTTGAACCATGCGCTACCAAAACCTTAGTGTGTGATAAAACAAATGCTGCCCTTTTGCCGGGACGCGCGCAATGTGGCTGGAACATGAGGCAAAGCCGCGCCACCGGCTTGGTGATAGTTTCAATGAGACTTGAATTCGTACTGCAGCCTGCAGTCTGCAGGTATCACCAAATATTGCAACCGGCATTGCTTGTGAGCATCAGCATTCCTGATAAATATTAATACAGAATGGAAAACTCCGTCAAAATTCCAACGAACTCTATTTCAGGCGATTTCTATTCTATAGACAATCATGTTCTAAAGCTGAAGAATACCGCTGCGAAGTCGAGTGTCGAAACACCAACACAAACTGTAATCTTATTGCAAAGATTATTGTCGTATTTTTTATAAGGGGGGAAGACGTTTCATTTCATTTTTTAGAATAAAATACATTGAAGAAGAAGAAGTCAGTGATAACTTGTGTCAAGATCGCGTAACGAGGACGGGTAACGCTTACAAATAAAGCCGCGCTTTCGCACGGAACAGCTCTGGATTTTATGTGCTACTCCAACATTTTCTTCATCCATTGGATGATGGTTTGACATTATCTTAACGCTAGCGTGGCCGGTGCCATACTTACATCTCAAATACCATGGCAATGCTATGGTAGAGTAACAAACTAAAGGTACGTGTGTGTTGATATTCTAAAGCTAAGTCACAATTTCTCTATTAGATCAGGGCTTGACAACACCCCCGACAACATCGATCAGTGTCCTCGCATAAGCCCCATACACAAATTTATTTAATTCATGTCTCTTGAATCGATGCATCTCCTGCGCCTGCTTCGCAGCCGCAGCATCTGCGTACCTTTTCCATGTACCGGTAGATTAAGTATTCTAATACTAGTACAGGTATTACCAGAACCCACAGCAAGTTTTTTTTCATCCATGTGACTACACGAAAAATTCGTTGCATCGCGTGTACTTGCTTCTAGAGATAGATCGGTATGCCAACTTACAAGGGCGGCACTTATTACTAAACAGAAATGCATACTTAAGTATCTAAAAAAGTGAAGAAAGGCGCAAACTAATAATCTAGAAAAATAGTGAGGTATAGCATGATCGCTATACACCTTCTTCAAGGATGCATGGTCTTTACCGGTAGATTGGTTCAATAAAGTACCGAACGTTCTTAATAACTCTCCCTGGATGTGGTTTTGAATCGCTTAATGCTAGTAGTTCTGGTACTATTAGGACCAGGTCGAAGTAAAGAAAGAGATAATAGAAAGCGATACCATCGTGTTGCATATGAGACACCACGGAGCATCTGGTTTGCGAACGAGGCCAATCCGAGCCCGTAGATTATCTTTTTTTTTGCTCTTTAATTTAATGACCTCCCCGAGGTCATTTTTTAAAAGAGATGATCGCTTTTTTATGATGTGTTTTGTCGCCGATCTGACCAATCATCAGCCAGTATATCGCTTTAATTTAATCACTTTTTTACTTCGACCTGCTCCTTAACGTACTATTGATAGATAGTATTAATAGTGAAAAGATAAGTCAATAAAACACGAGTTTATGACTTTATTTTATGGATGTCGACACGTCAGTGGCGTGATGCCACACTCTTGAAAACAAATTGTACAGGCCTTACATCTGCAGCCACACCGAACGTATTCTTGCTTGTTTCCTTTTTGCTACAGTGACCTATAGACGCACCCCCGTTATGTTCACACTCTTGAAAACAAATTGTACAGGCCTTACATCTGCAGCCACACCGACCTTGTTTTCTTTTAGATACTGTAATGCACGTTACGGCTGAACGCGATTGATGGATGGTACTTGACGGACATCAAATATCGAATAAACCAAGGATGTTACGCGAAGTATAGAATAATCTTTAACGGGGGCGGTATTATAATCTTCTCCGGATGGGTAAACATTCATAGATAATAGAAATATCCAAAAGGTTATTACAAATTACGAAATCAAATGATTGAAGTCGAGTGCGTATCTAATATCGAGTTGAGTTTGGGTATTGATAATAAAAGGATTCTGACCCCGTTACAATCTCGGGTAGGACTCTGGATTTAAAAATCCAGAAAATTGTGTTTTAATTGGTCAAAAGTGAGTGAGAATTCTGAAGACTCATTTGCAGAAAGAGGTCACCAGTGGTGAAGTGTGTCATCTGGTAATGTTTTAGGATGTATTAACACGACAGTTCTGCTGTAACCAACTCTTCTTTGCTATCTTAATCATTGTTCCCTTTTCTAGTGCGCAATGAACGAGCCTGTGGATTAGCCTCGTGTACGGCCTGGCGAATACGGCGCAGTGTAGTGATTGCGCGCTTTGGTCGTTGCTACTCTGCGCGTGTCGGCGCCTTCACCGGCACATTTGCCATACCTTGATGAGAGATTCTGTCGACTTCATCCTGCGTTGTTGGTCGTTGCATTTTTTGCTGCGTGGAGACCTCAATAGCGGTCGCTATGTGACCAACTAGCACTTTCCATTCCGAGAACATCTTGCGGTTGGCTTTAGTAAAGTCTATCGGCTGGAGCGCTCGAAATGGAGGATATCCTGCAGCAGGATTGCCGAGCCACCATACCCGCCACACAATCAGAGCATCTAGTTGTGGAAAAATAAAAGACTCGGGCGTTCGTTGAAATCTCCCGTCACATTGGCAATGATGCACAACATTGGACGATTCAGGTGATGTTGTAGGCTGCGACAAGGCTGCGCTCGCCTGCCAAAGTCATGCTTCCTCCAGAGTGCACGGATTGTCAAGCCTAGAGTTTCTCGTGTGACGCTTTGTGGTGTAACACATTTCTCTTCGAGTAAATTGGCAAATCCACCCAATAAAACCCGCGGTAGTTCTGCCAGCGCCTGGCGAGTTTCAACATGCTGACGGTAGAGTTCAACATGGGGAGGTATTCCTGTCGGGCGCATCCAGGTGTTAATTCCAGTACTTAACATAGATGTAAACCGATCCATGATGTCGGCGTTGCGAAATACGTAGGACGACGTTATGACGTGCTTCGAGTGTAAGTTCTCACGTAAAAACGCAGCATGTGTCACAACTGAAGCGAGAGAACAGGAGCCATTTGAGAATCGCTAGCCATGGCCGGGAGCATAAGTTCTGTGCATTTCTGCACAAATCCATCGTGAGGATCATTAAAATGAGGAGGTAGCACGCCAAACTGTGCGCTGTTTTGTGGCAAACCTGCAACGACCCGACCGAAAAACTGGGCGCCGGCAGCTTTATATCGGAAGTACCGGTCCTGCACCCCACCAAGCGACCAGCCGCACCGTCGGCAGACGCTAACAATCGATGGTCCGCCTGTAATACCACTGCTAGCGAACGTAGCCACTTCCTTTCGAATAGAGTGAGTACCGTAGATTTTCTCGCCCGTCATGTCCTATAATATGCTGCCTATTGTCGTGCTGAATCTGGACTTCTGGTTGGAGCCGGGAAATAGTTTTCCAGTGATGAGTGTAGGATTGGAGGCCAGGTATAACCCCAACGCGAGCATCCAGCAGCATGATGGCTGCAGTGAATTGGCGTAAATATGCCTGGGGTCTTTCGGTCCCGATCCTTCTTGGTTGGTCTTTGTTTTGTGGAGTACACAGCCCACACTGTCATCGGCGCCGTGCAGGTGCGTGATATGTAAAGCCTCCACAGATACAGAGCGGCACATAAAGTTCCATTGTGAGAGTAGGAATAGATGAGAAAATCCATTGTCCGCTAAAGCCAGCGTGCGCTCCGCCAACTGGACGTACAAAGAAAACGATAGTGGCTCCTTGCCCGGTTTGCAGGAGCGCCCAGCTTGGTCGTCCTCTGCCTCCACTCTCTTGACGCCTTTGAAGAACGTTTGAGATCGTCTAAATACTCGACTGGTATTGGTGCTATCGTCGGCGTTGTGTCACTTACCCATTGGACGCGGCTCGTGCGCGTCTGCAGTGCACCGGACAAAAAAAATTATGGTAGCCCTTCCTAACCCTACTGTAATCAATCATATGTTTACCAGTAAAAACTGAAAGGCATATGTTAATAAATGACGAAGATATGTTTGAATGCAGCGTACTGAAGCGTAGTTTACCAATAAAAAATGTCTAAATTCAGGAAATGGGAGTGTGTATGTAAATACGTGCTTTGGTACCGGATATTGTACGTGTTGTATAAAAGTCTTGGTCTTTTCTCGGTCAAGTATGTGATACTACTTAGTATTAAAAGGGTTAACTTATCTAAAATGCCAAAACAAATTGAACACAAAACCGAGATGTATTGATCAATGTTACTGCAAAACCTTCTCGCTACATGTCGTCTTCCGCTGCATCTCGAGCACACAGGCGTAGATATCGTTGGCGTAGGTACTGCTCAAGATCGTAGTAGCTATCAGACCACGTGTGTCCTGTAATCATGGACTCCAAGAAAAACAGACGCCATATTCAACAAGAATGTCCGTCCTGTTGCTTGCACTCCGTCCACCGCTCGAATCGTATTTTAGATTGGCTCAACTGGGGAATAATAGCCGCTTGTTTGGCTCTTTCTAGCGTGTCGTAGCTTGCATCCGACTGCATCGGGTCGGATAGAATGCATGTAGCATGTCTCGACGACAGGTCAACGTAGAATGCCACCCAGTGGCAGCGCCCTCTGTTCACGACACCAATTTGTCGTTTAACCGCAGAGTGAAATGCACCATGCGTTGCGGCAGCCTTCTTCTGTCGAGGCAGGTCTGTGAAGGGGTACCAATCTGGAGTAAATATCCCCACATCCTCGGAGACGTAACGACGGGCTAAGAGAAACAAAGCAGCTCGTATACACGTGTATCCCAACCACTGAATGTCTCTGAAATCCAGAAGACGAACACCGTCGAAGTCTTCGCCTCGAAGTGAATAGTTGCTGAGCGTCATATTCTCCACGGTTGTTGTAAAAATCAGCTGAAACATTATAAACAAAATATTTGGTATCAGTTTTGGTTTTCATACCGGATATCATAAGAAATCCCAGACCAGGTATGTATACCTTAGGTAAAGGGAAGCAGTCGTCAAATGGGTCGGCGGCACCTGTGGTCGGGATGGAGAGACCACTAGTCCAGTCCAGCGTTGCCTTGACCTTAGCCATAGCTTCTCTAGCGTCGATAATATGAAGCATGTTTTTTAGCTGCTCCACTGTCGCATAGCCATATATATCCCAACGCGCGAGGTAGACAGCATCTCCTTATTCGCTTTCTTCTTTCATTTCAATGTCCGATATCACGGCTGTGCAGATGTGGCGTGGCAGCAGCCCATTCATTTGTGGTATAGGTTGGCCCACGTTCTTCTGTTGTACTGTATGCGGACCCGTTATATCCACTGCATTCACAGGAAGTAGCTCGATCTACACAGGAACAAGCGAGAGTTAGGCCCGAATGCATGGACATATCCGGCACTTACCATTTTACCTACAAGGGAGTAGCAGTACTGGTGTGATAACAGCAGCATCACGTCCTCCAGCTTCGCGGGTGTCTTCACCTTTCCGTAAGCCATCAATTCAGCGCGACGCTTCACTCTTTGAAGATTCTGCACCTTATTCGCTTTTGAGATCTTGCGTCTTTCAACCTTCTTCTTCTTGGCCGCTCCAAAGAAGTGAATAGAAACATTCCCGATGTGTGTGGGATTTTCCTGCGTTTCATTTGTATTCTTCGATTTTGTTTACCCATGTTGTACTTTGTGCTGCTTCTTCTTTTGAGTAGCTGTTTGAGTAGCTGCATCATCGTTGGTCTCAAAAACTGCAAGTGCATCTGCAAGCTTGCGCACGTCACCAGCCCTGCAAAGCCGATCAACTGCTTTCAATAGAGAGAACATCGAACGGAAATCTTTGGCAGTTTGGTCCGCCATCACGCATTGGAGCTGTTTGCACAGCGCTCCTGCCTTGCTATACTGCTGCTCGCGCGACAGCGTTTGACCCGCATGAGTACTTAAATTAAAAGTGCGTAATCCACCGTGAACATCGACATTGCCAGTAGAAATTGCATTCGCGGCAGCCATTAGGGACCATCGAGCTGTGTAGAACTTTGGAGGGGGGATGTCCGACTCGTAAACTTGGGAATGTCGAAAGTAGATCACATGCCTGCATGGCAATAGCAACGTCTTCATAAAGGCGCAAGTGCACTGAAAGCTCTGCGAATAAGTATAGAAGCCCACACTTAGTCAACTCGTTCAACTTCTTACCGGATATACATGAAATCCCGGACGTACATAATGGTACCGGACGTACATAATGGTACCGGACATACGCTTTGTACCAAATATAAAACATACCTTAGTGTCCACTATGTGCACGTCGTCCTCGTTGTCTTGGTCCTCTACATGGCGTAGTTCTGCCTTGACTCCGTCGATCTTAATTCTGTATGCAGAATCCGGGCTGCGGGCAAACTTGTACTGATCTCGTACCAGCCGGTATGCGTGTCCGCTCAACTGCACGGCGAGAGTAAGAAGCTCGGGATCAGCAGCATCCTCAGCAATGGGTGTTTGACGAGTCCCCAAACTTCTGAATTCCTTCATGTATCGTTCTTCCGACCACTCTTGTAACATAACCAGTGTACTGATAAGCTCATCAATGGGGTCTTCGCGCTCCACTACTTGCTTTATTTTGCCCCAGCCACTCTCGATCCGATTATTGGTGTGACTGTTCAGGTGGGGTAGGTTGTCACGGAAATAAGCCATCCAGTCTTCTTTGCACGTTTCCCAATTTACCTCAAAGTACCGGAGAAAGGGATCACTCTGGTTATAATTCAGAGATCGTAACATGTCGTCGCGGTACAACTTGTAGGCTTTCGCACTTTCGACTTTCATCATCAACTGCAGAGCTGCAATAATTTCTTGCTCGGCATCCGCTCCGCCCTTGCACCTGCTACCGACCTGTAGCCATATTATAAAAAAATCTTAATGAATACTTTGAAGCAAACGCGACTAAAAACAGAGTACGCACCTGATTTTTCAGATAGTCGATGATGAGGAGTGGGCAAAGGATCTGGCGAGCGTCGGGGAGCATCCGCAAGCACGTCTTTTTCGTTGAAGTCCTTGTCTGTGAACACCACGCGAATCTTCTCCCATGCTGGATTCGATTGCTTGTACTGTTCCAAGCAGAAGGATAAGTTTCCTTCGTCTCACTCGGGACGAGGGCGTGTTGGACAAATTGACCCTACAGTAAATGAATGACAGAAACATTAGCGTCAGGTACGATCCGGTACCAAAACCAAATACATTTGGTTCGGATACCAAACGTATCCGGTATACCAAACGTATCCCCAAACCGACTATTCACTGATTTTTCTTTTTTTGCTGAGTCACTCACTAATTTCTCTAATTTTCAAAGCGCATTCGTTTCGGTAAAATAAACGTTATGATGGCCTTTATATGGTTATGCACGTCAGGATACACTGTGCAACTGTCGTGAAATTGGTACCGGAAATAGAGCGTTTTCATACCGGCCTTACACTCTGTCATACCGAATTTCGGTGGATACATCGCCACCCAGCCACTAAGAGTCGACACTTTGAGCTTCCCTTCGTTCAACTTGTGCAATAGAAACGCTTCAAAGTGCTTGGGTAAGAACACAGCTAGATCTATGCTTTCATCTGAACAGAAGAATGTGCCAGGCGCCTCTTGTGAGTTTCGAATCCACTTTGAAATTCCCTTAATGCAGCTCTTGTAGGCTTTCATCGTGTTGGCAGCAGTGCACACATCACGAACTTGGTCTCCGTTGAGATGTCCGCGTGGCGCTACATTAATACCCGCTTCCTCAAAAAAGTGTCTAACGCAAGGCGCATTCTGCTCCATTCCTGCCATCTTTGTGGTCTTGCAAGCTGTGGATCACTAAATTTAAGCCAATCAAACGCAGTTCCGAGCGTAACACACTCGAGTTACGAGATCGCGAAAAAAAGCGTTGTCGATTCTTGCTGTTTGATTGGCTTGATTTGAGGCATTGACCAAACAATGCCGCGCTTCGCACGGGGAAGCTCTGGATTTGTGAGAATCCATGCTTCTACCATTCGCCTAAATGCCTTTTTTGAATATATATATTGACGGTTCTTTTATATTTGAAGTATTTGTATACCAATGGTCGCTTTGCGGGATTTCTACACGTATTCGCTGCACGTTATTGTTAACATCAACAATATTAACTAGAATATTTTGCGCAAAGCCCCAGCGCCTAGGCTGACGGCGTAAACCAGCGAGATCAGATATTGATGTTTCCAAACTTATTTCAGAAAAGTTTAATTTCAAAGCAAGCATTTAACGAGAGAGTTAGGCTGGTAGTAGCCGAGCTTGTAGGTCTCATCAGAGTAACGCTACAATCAGCCGTCATCTCGTATTGTGATGACGTGTCGGTTATCGCTTCGAACTATTAGGTATATACTTCACCGTGAAACATTTCCCAGAAACGAGTGGTTAAAGTTGTGGTATTGACATGTGAGGAGAGCTCAGCGCTGATGTGCCTGCGTTATCGTTGTACATAAATACCATGATACCAGTACAGGATCGCTACAACTAAATGAACATGTTAACGCTAACTAGATCGTCTTCGACTTAGCTGGGAATACCAGTTTTTTTGCGTAGCATCACCCATATTTTTAGCCCCAAGCCCCTGTCGAGTGGACTTTTGTTCAGCCGCAGCCTCGTGGATATTAAAGTGATCCGAGCTGGTAAGCGCAAACAAAAAACATTACTGAAACGCCATTAAACTACATATAAATAAACTAGCTTTTCCTACTGGTATCTGCTGTTTTTCTCCTCTATTTTTTCAGACGCTCCATACTGCGCGTAGACGAACTCCCAGCTAAGTTTATACTGTTTCAATACAATCGGCTTCATGGTCGGTCCGTTGCCACAATGATAAAACTCTTGGAGGCGATATAGCAGCTATGTTTCGAATAGATACCTTCAACCAGAAAGCCTGCCATCATGGTCAACCAGACTGTTCAGCATTTGGTCAACAATCCGCCGAATGTTGAGCGAGATAACATCAAGCCAGTTACGCAGTACCGTGAAATTGACTTAGTGAGGGCTGTCCGTATTATTTTGGCAATTTTATGTGAAACACCAAATCTTTGCATTCGGTTCATGGGGTGTTATTTGGATGAAAGCGCAGGCCACCTAAAATTAGGTTTTTTTGGGGAAAGGACCTAATTTAAATAATTTAATTTTCCAAAGTGCGAAAATTAAGGATTGACATTTCATTGTCAAATCCGAGGGTGTGTGTGCTTTAATCCACTATTCCAGCAACTGGGGCGCTCCACAAACGCTCCCCTGATGAGCTACAGACAGTATGAGAAGCCTCACACTGCGCGAGGCAAACCATGAGACTTATACTTGCCTCGCGCTGGTGAGGGGATGCCTCCTCTCTGTGATTATTTTGCTTCAGCAGTAAGAGGAAAAGGAAGCAACGCGTAAGGCACAGATCTAGCCGAAAACGGTCCCATGAACAAAACCTTTTGCAGCACGTGATGCAGTTTAGGATGTACGTTGAAGCCATGAATGCATGAATGCCCTAGCGGTCTGCAGCTATTTATGTAGCGTGCATAATATAATGTGCGCATCCGAAGTTCGATATCGTGCGAAGTGGGGACTCCCATTGGGGAGATAAATGATAAGGCTATCGTCACGGTGATAGTTTGTTACTATTGTAGCACGTCTTTTAACAAGGCACAGGGCGGTGATGTTCATACGCGCCGGCCTGTACGTGGAAGGGTTGGCTTCCACATTATCCAAGAAGAAATCGGTCAAAATGCCCAATAATGAAGTGGGAATAGGGCATATAGGACGTGTTTCGCACCCGTTCCCACTCGAAGGGGTATGCCAGGCAGCACAGCTTAAATATGTTTTATTTATTGGCGATGAAGAAGGCAAGATGAGCACAAAATAAAGAAGTTCATAATTTATACAAAATAAAAATCGAAAAGTCCACGATTTAGCCTATTTTATTTAAATTTGTCATATGCCTAATTTTAGGAGGTCTGTGAAGTCCTTGTGCTGAAAGTACCGCGGCTTACCTTTACCGGTATGCGGTACTGCAGAAAAGCGCGGCGCCGGTCAATGGGGTACTGCGTAGTATCTGTTACAGACATTTGCTTTAACCCTTCAAGTCCACCATGTTGGACCCACCAACATAATCAGAGTATAGCTCTTGAAAACCTAACCCCCGCGGCTATACGCATGTTGGACCCACCAACATAATACTATTTTGACTTGGTTTCAGTATTTGATTTTGGAGCATACTGGACTTGAGTATTTTTCAAGCGGTCCAAGTCTGAAAAAAGGCAATGCACAGGTGTAGGGTATTTTCTGGGAAGGGAAAACAAAGAAATGCGATAAATACGGTACGAAAATTTGATGGGTGGCTCCTGCGCGTCCCCCTTTGTCACTTAGAAATTTTGAGGCAAAGGCGATGATGGTTGCTCCAGCTGGCAAGGCCCCCGCGCACAAACTTGCGCCAGAGGACAAGCGCAAGATCGACAATTTGCGTCGGCGTAAGCGACGTCTACGCCAAACTGACGAGGTACCCCATCCGCGCTCACGAAGGGAAAGCTGCTGGCTTTGGTTGGAGCTGGCAAGAAAGTATCTGCCGCGAAGGCGAAGGCTCCCGCGAAGGCGAAGGGCGCGAAGACGGTGAAGGGCAAGCAACCGGCGAAGGCGAAGGGCAAGAAGCATGCGGTGGCGAAGGAGACGAGCTGTGGAGAAGAGAATGGGGTTGACACCGTGGCAGTGTCTGGCGAGACCATTCCCAAAGTCGTTCACCACATGGTACGTGATCTCGGCACCTCCGCCACCTCCGTACAGTGGCGTGATAATTTTGGCACGAGCGACGAAGAAGATGAAGAACAAGATGAGGAGCCAACATTACCTCCAACATGTGAAGACGGTAAGATCCGAGATCCAACATGACATCCAACATCGATTGTGCTGTTATGAATCAGCAACCAATTCTCCAACATCGGACCCAACGTCCACTCCAGCTTTGGCTACGCCTCCAACATTTGCTCCAACATCCGGTGCTGCGATCAGCTCTCCTCCAACATCAGATCCAGCATCCGGTGCTGACGGCGAGGAAGATCCAACATCTGCTCCAACTCTTTCTGGCCAAACCACTCTGATTCGCCGTCCAGTATTTCCAAACCTGTCTGGCAGTGTATGAAGCGAAAACGGACGCTCACTGCTAACGGAGACGATGATGATGACGGGTGTGGGCGACAGTGAAGACCCCGATGAAACAACGAACGTGGGGAATGACGACCCATGCTTAGTTGGTGAAGGTGGGGCGGATGGAGCCACTGTTCTTGACTCCGAAAGCGAAGAAAGCTCAAGCGAGCTTGGAGATGTTGATGCTTTTTATGACGACGACAAAGATGTCTGGGAGTTGGAGTTTTCGTCTGATGAAGAAGGAGAAGACGATGCGACCGAGGAGCTACCAGGCAGTGATTTTCTAAATGTTGCCACAAACAAAACAATGATGAAGGATATTTATACGTTACAGTGAATCTCTACTCTCTGACTGATATTTATTTTGACATATAGGCGGCAACACGCGCAGAAGATAGAACAACAACTTCTTCGACTGCCCCGCTAGCTCGTGACACAACTGCCGATCAAGGCGGACACTGCATTGTGCAATGCACCGACTACACGGACTCCAAGAAGAGGAGGAAGCGCGAGGCACGCTCGTGCAAGGTGTGTGCCGTCTTCAAAGTCAAACCAAGGGAGTTTAACAAGTACTATTGTCCTGGCTGCTCTCATGGATGATCTGCGGTAAGTACAATTATTGCATTATCAACTTACCTTTGGCTGACAGTGCGTTTCCAAGCAAACATCTCTGCAACGTCGCGCGTCCCGACAACGCCAAGTTGTGCTGGCACATCTGAGGACTGGAACAACGGGCGCAACATTCCCGAGAGTGTACTGGAAGGGCGGCGGGTGCAGGATCGCCGCCCCGGCAAGAAGCGCTCGCGCGCTAGCCGCCGTGTCGATATGGAAGATGGCCAAGGACAGAAAGAGGACAACAGTGTCGCTGGTGCGGACGCGATTTAGGAAGGTACGGACGATAGGCGGCACATGCACGAGCAATCAAGGTTGAGTGGTGGATAGCCACCAGGTTGCCAAGTCTTACACATGACTCTTCAAAATGAAATGATTCTGCTGTTTTACGATTGGCTACCTTGCATGTGTTCGGATACACTTGAACAAAAATGTATGCATCTCAGTAAAAGGGCCATCTGCAACGTTGGATCCTCCGTCAAACACGAGCGGCCCTATCACAACACAGCCAACATAAGAGGCAATATGCTGGAGGCGGATGGATTCTGTACACACTGACACGCAGCCCTTCCCAAAACCCTCTCACCCACTGCTCGTACTTAGAAGCGATATTTACAAGCGTCTATATTGATTATGTTGGTGGGTCCAACATTTTGAAAAAAATATACCCCTGATTTTTCGGCCGGGACTTGAAGGGTTAATAAAGAACAACTTCTGTGTATATAAATTCCAATGTAAATAGAGATATACAGGAAACTAGTACACCCGCAAAAAAACAAACTACTGTATTTAGCTAATGCAAAATGAAGCTGATATCTGCTTTACTGATCAGACCGGAGTGAAACCAACAGTGCTCAATTATCTTTGGGGATAAGTCCCTCCATGCGTCTGCACTCCACACGACTCCTCTCTGCATCCCTATTTTATATGGAGTATCATTTGTGCTATCGTCCATCTGCTCTAAAGCATAATTCATCTTTCTGCTCAAGATGGATCGCTTCACGCAATAAATTATACCCTGATCAAGGGGTTGGAGCTCTGAGGTGGTGTTAGGAGGTAGTTTCTCGATACGGACATTGGTTAGCAAGAGACCCGTGTCGCAGTGCGAGGACGCGTTATCGACAAGCAAAAGAACGTGCCTTTCCTGTGCGCGCATTGCGCTATCCAGCTCTTGTGGCCATGCCTGGTAAGCTGCCGCTGTCATCCAAGCCTTCTTGGCAGACTTGTACTCGACATCGCTGGGCTTATGCTTCAGCCAACGTGGCTGCACAGCCTTTCCGACGAAGAGAAGCGAGCGCTTGTCACTTCCAGTTGCATTACAGCACAGTGCTAGCGTAATACGCGACTTGTCTTGCTTTAATGATTGTGCTTCATTGAGACAGAGAGACCCACGCGGTACTTTGTTGTAGTAGAAGGATGTTTCGTCCATATTATATACGTCCTTACTTGCATATTGATCGACGATGCGGCGTGGCCACTGAAAGTCAGTGGTTACATCTTCCAAGTCAACTGCACCCGATTCTTCGTAGGCCCTTCTCCACCGAATGCCATACCAAGCTTGCAAATTCCGCAACCACGAAGACCCAGGCAGGGGAAAAAATAAATTGATCTATCCGCCGGATATGTATTGCAATCAAAAGGAGAGGTTGCATGAGAGCTAGATATTGCAATACCCAATTGGAGTGGAGCCTGCAGTACCCAACTGCTGCACTGATCTACATAAATGGTTGCTATCCTCGTTTATCAGCATGCGCCTATCTGATAGCCTTGGCTACTCTGCATTTGCCGTCCTTCATCGCGGCGCAATTTGTGCTTTGACAGGGCTATCTCTAGTAGTGGCAAAGAAGATCTTGTGCGAGGACGGCGAGGGTTAACGAGCGTAAGGACTGTTTTGCCCACCGAGCGGAAGTAGAGAGCGTGGTCCGGAGTAGACTCCGCGAGATGCTATGCCGCAACTGCTCTGCCAACGCTACACCTGCTGCATTTAGCCGTGTTGAAGCGATAAGACATTATAAAAAACATCTAAAGTTACATGTACGTTGAAGTGAGGTAGTGCAATTTTAAATTATAATGTCCAATTGCATGGTCCTTGCGGATTGCAATACTTAATTGCAGCCGAGAAGCTAACTGCAATATAAACTGCAATAGGGCGTAATCCAAGAAATCGATGCAAATTGATTTTTTCCCTTGCCTGCGAAGACCCATACCGAGGCTGTGATGCTTCGGGAATCTGCAGCCGACGCGCAAACTTCCGAGATTGGGCTATGATCATCTGACCGGATAGGGGTAGCTGAATGTTCTCACACTCGGTGATAAACGCCACTAGAGACTGGTCGAGCTGTAACTGGTAGGGTGGTCGCCGCTTCTTCCGCTGCAAGCAGTCAGGTGTGAGCGAGCAGAGGCTGTGCTCGGCCTTTAGAACTCGCGAGATTATTTGCTTTGAGGGTTTCTTGAACAGATTAAACTGTAAGTGCGCCCAGGACGCAAGATCGTTGTAGGAGGCGTCAGGAATCTCACGTCGACGTTTGCAGATGCGTAGCTCCTGGTCCTTGGTCAGTCGCACACGCTGCTGAAAGTCGCGCTGCCTGTTCGGCGCAGCCCCCATGCGAGATAAGCTGTTTGGAGCGTGAAAGTTGTGAAATGAGTGGTCAACGCTTTAAGGCGCGCAAACGGCAAAGCACATCTTAAACTAGATATCTTTCGTAGATACAATATAGTTTTCTCCAATGTCCTCGATACGAGGACTGTGATTGGCGGAATCTTAAATTATGAAGAGTGATTGGTTAGGGCTCAAAGCTCAAATGTATTAAATCAGTTCATTTGCCATACATATGGGTACAATACGCTTAAACAGGTTATGCCTTATGACCTGTTCTTTATTAAAGCAAATGTCTGTATTTAATTTAATACACAATAATTATTGTGCTTTGCAGATATTTTTATCTCTATTTTAAAGTGCTATAACAGACTTTTAAATAAATCTAATTCTTAGATTAAAACCACACTTATTCTTGCTCATCGCACAACATGCTGTATTCTCTTATAAAGGTTTGCGAAAGTGATGCTCGATGCTAAGTCTTTGGTAGCGAGAGCGGCACTTTTACCTTGTGTCTCCACGGGACGTGCTTGACATGCACGAGTTCTCCTTCCTTGGTCGTGAAGAGCACGTAGAACCCATACGGTTTTGGCTTCTGCAATCTCACCGTGTAGGGCAAAATTTTTGCTCTCTAGTCATTTAAGCCCGCCAACTCCACATCAGATATGCCTTTGCTGTTTTACTTAACACCGTAATATAATCGAGCTGATGCATGTACTCAAGGCACTGACTGAACAGACTACCTTTTATCTGCTATAATGATCAGCACCGGGGGGGGGGGGGATAGCTCGTTGCTGATCATGCCTAGTGAGTCGAAAATCGCTGCACTGGTGACAACTCTTGAGGGAACCACGCCATGCCATGCCATGGGCCAGGGGTTCGGATCAACGGCCGTTTTGAATGTATCATTGATCCAGATTACATGACGTCATCTGTATCACATGATCTTGATCCAGGTCCCGAATCATGTGATACTGATATTGATACGATGATACTGGATCTGATACATGTAGTTTATTACTTCCTCTGTCCGAAAGTGTAGAGCCACATCAAATCAAAAATTCAAACTTAAGACCAAAAAATTAAATTAGCGCTAGCAGAAACCTTGTAACCGTCTTTTTGTCGTAGGCATCCAATTATTATCAATCAGCTGCTTAAAGGCGAAAAATAACTGCATGAATTCGCCACTTCCTCCATAGGTACGATTAATTTTGACGTAAGTACGATTTTTCGTCTCGTCCATAAGCACCTAATCGGACAAATACATTTTTCAAGTAAATTAGGTGGCCTTATACTTCCGGACGTACTTAAGTGCGACTTGGCCCTATATTTCCGGACAGAGGAAGTATGTAAATGCAGTGTACACCTCTTTTTTTGCCGATTAAGACACGCCTTCCGCGCTGAGACTGTCGGGGCGGAAAAGTTCAAAGACTTGTCCGCACACACAAGGTAGATATGGGTGAACGGACTGTTCGAACCTAATGGGTCGGGGATGGGTACACTAAGCTTGTGGGGGACCAATGTAAATGGATTATGAAGTGTTGTATTGAAACTGGGATTCCGTGGGCGTCGACGTCTTCTTCCTCGTCTGTTTTTCTTCTTCTTTGTCGCCTGCTTGGTCTTCCGTACCATGAGAAGATAGGTGCACCCCAATGTTAGATGGTATGTCATTAATGAGCCCATTACCCTCGTGCGTTGTGCGACGTGGGCGTATTGTGGCATGCTACTCGTTGGTCTCCCAACCTGAAACGGCTAAAAACTGGCATTCAAATCGACTTTACATGTGCAGCATTTCCGAAATAGATTATAATGCATTGTATATAATACTGGATCATTTGGAGATCATTCAAGAATCTCTTGTATCAACTGATACTGATACAGCATACACCCATGTTGATCCAGATACTGATCCACAAATAGCAATGGACTGTATCCGGATACTCATGTGCATCAGTAGATGATACGAACCCCTGGCCATGGCACGAAATGATGCGATCCTATTGGCTAGGATTTTGCTAGGGATAGAGATTAAAGTAAGTGAAATTACGAAAAGTGCCATTGCCACCGTGCCATCGAGTGACATGATTCATTTTATCTCCATTTTTGTATGTTCTATAAATAATATGCGCGATCTCACGCTCATGGCACGGTGGCATGCAAAACACATTCCTAACCAAGCCATGCCACTCCTCGATTTTTCGTGGCATGGCATGGCACGCGTGGCACTCGTTAGGAACGACCCTGAGGGTCGCTTGAAATGAGTTGTTTTGTGTGTTCTCCTTTTGTTATTAAAGACTGTGCTAAGTTATTATATACAAGTAAGCGAATTCTAATTATAGGCGAGAGTCTGATTTGTAAAACTCTGTTATATTTACATGTGGCACAGAAAAGTCGAATATGATCTGGAGATCTCTGTATTGCAGCTTTGCAAGTCGGAAATGCCGGGTCAGGATGGCATTTCAGACAGTCTTTCGTGCATATCGGACTTTATTGGTCGCAAATCGCAATTGCTAATTTTGATGTGACAAGTATTAATATTATAGTAATTCATAGAAGCAGCTAGCGACAGGCAGTCATGACATAGACTGTGCAGGAGTAGAACTCAGCGACCAGCCCATTCTGAAAGGTAGTGTCTTGGCCATGAAGCTGCCAGCTCCGAGTGTATGCCATTAAATTGGTTCTGCACGACAAATCGTAGCCTGCGCCATTATAAAATTGGAGCACTACCATCAAGAGAGCGAACATGGGAGGGGTGTCGGTTGCTGAGCTTCAGCCCAAGACACTGCGCCCAGGAGGAACCGTCGAGTACTTTTCATTCGCTTTTGTGGCAGGCGACCCTCGCGGTCACCGTGAGGCGAAAGAAATTTGAGATCAGGAATGACGACGAGTTACCAGTTCTTGTCGACAGCCTAGAACCAATACCTCTAACCATGATGCTCCGACGGATGTCTGCAGTAGACGGCAGTGAATATCCTCGAAGTGAAGTAAAGTGGCGCAAATTGCGTACATTCACTCTGGAGAAAGGACGTTTCTCGGCGCCTACGCGAGCTGAGTTGTTTGGTACTGCTGTGAAGGCGATCACGGTCGATGCTTTCAAGCGAATGCATGCTGGTGGTACTGCTGTTACGTCTCCTGCTCTAGTGAACTCAAGCCCGCCGCGTATTGCATCACATGTCATCGATCTCACGTCTCCGGAGGCCGCACCGCACGATATGCATCAATCTTCTGCATCCCGCCCGAGCAATTGTCGTCGTGAATTATTCCACGGTGAAGTGGAGAGTGCAGAAATGGATACAGAGGAAAAACAAGATGCTAAAAACTGCGTGTCGAAGCAGTTTAAAAATAAAAAATCGATTTTAATGCAACCTTCTCGAAATTATATGGATAAGGATTCGAGTCCTTCGTATCTTGAAGTGATACCCGGACCACCGGCCGTGTCGTTCTTACATCCGGATCACAACGAACTCAAAGTACTCCAAGCTATAGGAGAAATGTGGGTGCCACCTTACGCAACGAGCGCAACTCAATGGCCTATGTGGGTCGAACCCATCGAACGCAACCGGAACCCAACCAGCATTTCCTTTCCTGATGTCAAGTTGGGACCTTGTCGGTGCATGTTGGAGTGTTTCCCCCTGCACTGTTGGAACGCGGTGAGCGGTGTATACTGTACTGCAAGCAACTGTGGTGCGAAGCGCGCGTATGCTAATAGAGTTCAGGTGAGTACCTGTGTGGAGTTGTGTGACACAGCCAAAGGACTGGGTCTCCGTACGACTGAGTGGATGACGCCTTCGAAAACTGTCGGGGAATACGCTGGGGTTCTCACGACTACCTACGAGGAAATCATCGACAGCCACTACGCACTAATGTTGTGTACCGCTAGTGATGCTGGTAAAACGGTGTATATTGACGCGGCAGCTTGCGGCGGCATCATCAGGCACGTAACCCACTCGTGCAGACCAAACTGCCGGTTCTTAGAGGTTCGCAATCGCACAGAATGCCGTGTAATCCTGGTAACGACGCGCAGCATCGCGCCGCTCGAGGAGCTAACTGTGCAATACACAAAAGGCAAACTGTGGTTCGACTGTCTGTGCGGAGAAACGAATTGTATTCACAGTTAAGCTCACCGTGATAAAGGCGAGATGAAGACGTCAGTAAATACAACTACCAGTACTAGGAAGATCTTAGACTATAGGTACTCATGCACCTGCGGGTTCTGAATAGAAAGCTCAAACCGGAAGGAAATCTTCGTGTTCTTGTACCCATTCCGCGTGCGTGTTCGTTTCTCCGAGCTGCACGAGCAGCGATTTTCTGGGATCGTCGGTCACGGATCCGCTCGGGCTCGAGAACCGTTACTTCGTCTGGAATCGGACCCTCGTCTCGGTTGATCCACCAGTGCCGATGAAAATGATCAGGTGTGAGGATCGTTACAGCATGAAGATGGTGGATGCAGGGGAGCCCAGTTGACCCCGTGTACGTTCCCGAGCATGGCGCGTGAAGACGACTGGACTCCGAGTAAAGCTGTACACACTTTAAAAAAGCATACTGGTGGATTCGTCTTACAACTCGCCCGTACCGCTCGCCGCGGAGCCTAGTCGCCACTTTAACTTCTGCGTTTGACATTGCCACGCGATAATTCACCACAGACTGGGTCCACCAGTGTCCTAGTCTCTGGTGGATGGTTGGTTAGCAGGTCCGAGTTTGAAGTTACTAGCCAAGACTTCAGCGTAGAATGGTATCCCTCCACCCGTGAGGTAGCGTGCACTCCAAAATGCGTTACCGCATTTCTCACCAAGCGGTATCGCCAGATATCTAGCCACACGTCATCTACATACGCAGCCTCAGCAGGACAAATGCAGTGAATTTGCCACCTAGGAAAAGTGTACTCTTCCTCCATGCTGGCGTTTGCGATGGCCAAGAACGCATCGCAAAACAGGCGGTGAAGCGGAGAATCTTGGTACTTTGGTGTGCGCGGCTTCGACCTCTCTGTATCCAACACGCGAGGGCAGGCATGTTTCCGGGCGTGAGTCTCCACATCCTCGACGACATGCCATAGGCACAGCAGGACAGGAACGCTTGGTAACACTTCCTCTAACGCATTCAATAACGCCACATCACGATCGACGAATATCACACTGGGGTAAAAGACGTCATTGTCGAGCAGAAGTCGTTTTAACTGCTGAAGTGCCCACAAAAAATCATATTTGGTCTCACCGCGAAGGAAAACCTGTCCGACGTGCAGGGTCCTGTTCATCCCACTAATTCCGACAATAATCAACAGTGACATGATGAACCTGTTGGTTTTGTACGTACAATCCATCAGTAAAATGTCGGGGTTCTCTCGGTAGATCGCAATGGCTGGGTTATACGAGAAGAACAAGTGGCTAAGCCGACTTGCAGTATCCACTTGATAGGCAACAAAAAAATCCCCCGTCTTCAACTCCTCCAAAAGGTGTTCAACTCGACTGCGGTTACCAAGAGCAGCAGTTACGGCCCGCGTCCGCTCGTTGTGGACGTCACGAGTACTAATAGGAACACCAGGATTCTCTTTGTAAATACGCGCAAGGGTTTGCGCAGCACGTGTACCAGTATCACTATCCGTTGCAATGGTACTTTGTAGTTCGCAAGTCATCGCCGCGCGTCGTGGACTGGATGAGACGCTGGGTCTCTGAAAGGCGGATGATTATGCGTTGTTGCGTTCTTCCGGTGCTCGAGTAACCACGTGGGGTGACTGCTACCGCTTTGTTGTAGCACAACGCTCACCTCCTTTCGACAGCCACACTTTCTTAATGCCACGTTGCGGCGATGCCTGTCATGCTGGAGTTTGTGATGCGTACGTCTTGCACCATGACGGTCGCACCCGTATACAACACGGTTCCTCTCGCCGTTCTTATCTTTGTATGTACTTTTGTGTACCACTCCGTAGCCCCTACCCTGAGCGAACTTGTTCATGGCGTCTTTAGCTGCTTCAGGAGATTCAAAAGCTTGTTCGGGCAGACATGGCAGCTCCCAATTTCCTCGGTCAGGCTCTGACCGAGCTACATATTGAGCTCTACTATCAGCGTCAACTTGAAAGGCTTGAAGGGGGTGGTACGTGGCCAAATGAGTTGGTGGTGTAGTCGCAGGAGGTGGTGTATGAGGTCGTGGACTGGCTGGCTTACGCAGAGACTGACTGCCACACTCATAGCCAGAGGAAGGCTGGTAGTTCTGCGTCGTGGTTTGGTCGGCCGCGGCCCAGGCCATTTCAAAAGAAGCAGAGAAAGGAAGCATGATCGATTGAGGCGAGTTGCTTGGAGAAATATTTGTGGAATGTTGTGGTGTTGGTTATGTTGTGTTTTGCAGACCAGTCAATTGTGCCGAGTACTGTTTTAACAACTTTCGTATTCTCCAAAGAAGGTATTGAGAGGTCTAGGCTTGTTGGTAGTGCCAGTCTAAACTATAGGTGGCCTCTTTTTGTACTCCAATGCTCTTTTAGGACCAAAGTTAGCCGCCCGGCTGTGTAAACTCTTATGAATTACTGTATTGCCACTGCCTGTCGCTAGCTGCTCCCGTAATTCGTGGATATGCTGTCACATAACCGAATTTTAGCAAAACAGAGAGGTCTAATTTAGACTTTGAGGCTAATAATAACAGAAATTTATTAGCCAGTTTTGCAGAAACACGTGCAAAGCACAATAATTATTATTTTATTTTAAACGAAAGATACGAAATAAAGGTTTTGGGTGCGATTATTTCTTGGGTGTGGGATGTCACTCGTATGAGTGCATGCCATGACCATCATTAGAGAACTTTCGGATTGTGTTCGAGGTGCAAGCGACATCGTCTTCCGATCTGAAATGATTGCAACCTTTTGATGAAGGGTATGTATGAAAAATGTGCTTTGGCTTAAAAATTCAGACCTCCGTTAAGATCGTTGTAACAACTCTGGATTAAAATCCAGAGAATATATTGTAAGAAATCGTAACCTGTTTTGGTTACGTTGGCTTAAAATTTCCTATAGTGGTGTTACGGGAGTGGGAGAATGAAATTTAAAAAAGGGGACTTGTGATAATGCTGCATGAGCTGAAGTACCGGATGGAGGTCTACGGGCGCGGAAAAGTACGTTGAAGGATACCGTAGACAAAGCAAATGCTTCAACCTGGAGGCTCACCTTCTACAAGAGTTAGTCAAGACCGAGTTCTAATCTAGCTCAGAGTAGCATGCTGTTTTTGCGAGATTGAGTTTGCATTCTATATAACGTTATGAGGCAAATTCTTGATGTCGAGTGGCGTTGGGCAGGCGTAACGTGGAGGAACTAAAACATTTACCATGGTGTTTAAGCAATACTTCGAAGTACTCACAATAATTACTTACAATAAAATTGAGTAATTTCAAACTCGAAATTCGTCGGGTTGGCATTCGTGTTCAATTTATTAGAGTCGGCTCATGAATCTGGTGACACCATCGCGTGCGAAGTCGGCCGTTTACCTGCGTTCACTGAACCAGAAAAGTTAATAAGAGCGTTTAGTATTAACGGGAGCACCTGAGCTCCTATGATCGCGAGGCTTAATCGTCCAACAGCCACATCTTTCTAGTTGATTGCACTTAATGCTATTTTTAGCCTCCTCGTCTTCACGATAGACAAGCGCCTTTTGTTGTTTTATGCAGCAAAAACTTACTTCGAAGTACCAACAACAATAGCTCTCCAGCAATAGCAATACAGAAATGTACTCCTTGCCTCTCGAAAGCGCTAGAAGTGCACCTTCACTCAGCTCATAATCTTGCGTGTCACAGCCAATCAGACGTGGCTGACGTTAAATAAAATATTCCTATTGGCTATTAAAAACATTTTCAGCCAGCTTCGAATCATTACAGCATTGATCACACCCGAATTACCGACGCAAGGCGCACAACAGATTCTTCTCCCAGCCAGCATGACCGAGACCACCGACCCGCTTCCTCCTTCACCGACCTCAACTGACGCTGCACCGGACCACGTCCTGACTGTTTCCGAGCCCGAAAAGCCGCTAACGGGAGACCAAAGTGCCAAAATCGTGATCCTCTCGGTCAATGACGTGTACGACATGGTTCCGAACGAGCACGGACACGGCGGAATTGCAGAACTCGCAACGCTGCTGGAACGACAGAAGGCTTCGCTACCCGAGGACGTGACGCTGCTGGTCACTCTCAACGGTGACTTTCTCTCCGGTTCCGAAATGGCCGAACGCTTCAAAGGGTGCGTTATATTACTGTGCAATATTTTTTTAAAATTAAACTATTTTTTTTTGTGTAATCTGCTGCAGCGCGCACATGATCGAATTAATGAATCACTTGGGTATCGAATACGTAGTGCTAGGCAACCACGAGTTCGACTTCGGAGCTGACGAGCTTAAGGTTCGCATGCGCGAATCAACAGCGAAATGGTTTGGCTCCAACGTATTAGACTCAGCGTCGGGCGCATTGTTCGACGGTGTCGCGGATATGGAGATCATCACATTAAAAGACGGACTGAAGCTGGGAGTCTTTGGCGTATGCACGGAGGAGACCCCGACGTTGTCGTTCCCAGGCGCCAGTGTTAAGTTCGACGACGTATTTGCCACGTCTCGACGCTGCGTTGAGCAGCTGAAAGCCCAGGGCGCAGATTTCATTCTGGCGCTCACACACTTGTCCATTTCGCAAGACAAGAAACTTGCTCGCCAAGTGCCTGGCATCGACTTGGTGCTTGGCGGCCACGACCACGAGCCCTTCACAATGTATGAAGGCAAAACGTTCATCCACAAGTCCGGACAGAACGCGTTCTGGCTGGCTAAGCTTGAGTTCGAGCTCAAGCGCTCAGCCGATCACCCTGAGCGTGGATTGATCGTCTTGCCACAATGGAGCATGATTGCCAACGCGTATTTGCCGCCGCAACGAGAATGCCAGCAAATCCTCTACAAATACATGCAACAAATGGCAAATGAGGACGACCCGGAGAAGAATGAGCGTGTGTTGGCTACATTGGCAACTACGTTAACCACTCGGACGGCGTTGTTGCGAGCAGGGGAAAGCAACGGAGGCAACTTAGTTGCAGATGCACTACGGAGCGAATTGGCAGCTGATGTGGGTTTTATCAATGGGGGTTTTATTCGGGGTGATAAAGAATATCCCGCAAAATCCAGTATGACAGTGGGTATTTTGAAACATGAGATGCCGTTCCCGCGACCAGCTGTTTTAGTCCGAATTAAAGCCAGCGACCTACGCGACGCATTCACCCAGCACCTGTACAAATATCCGCAACAGAGTGGATCGCATCCGCATGTGTCTGGGCTAAAGGTGACCATCGACATGAAGGCAACCCCGCCAGTAGTCACGAAGATGCTGCAGGAGAACGGCGAGCCGGTGGACTTGGAGACAGAGCTCCTCGTGGCCACATCCAAGTTTGTCGCTGGCGGCGGTGACGGCTGTTCGGCCTGGCTGAAGGGCGAGATTTTGAAGGAGGCGCAGAAGATCCCGGAAGTTGTGGCCGACTTCATGATGAAGAAGCGGCTGCTGGCATACCCCGAACACGAGGGACGGATCACGATTATCGAATGAGAGTATACTTCAGTACTTCGCTGCTTTTGTCTATTAACTCACGAGAATACAGATATTGTTGATAATCAATAAAGTAATTCGCATGTAAGGTAATCTAGGAATTTTACGATGCGAAGGCTTTGCTATCGGTGCTCCATCTGGACACGATGTCGTGAGTCGTGGGGCACAAGCGCGAAGCTCGCAAAAGGAAAGGCCGAGCCTGTCGAATGTAGGCTGTCCTGAAGCAATATTGAGCGGAGGCAAACTATAAAACTAAGCGACCACGTCGTGCAAGAGATAAAATAGGCGTGGTTGATATAGTTTTGTGCGCGTTACAGTACTTGTGGATGCATCCCTGGCGTGTCGACGTTTCGGTCTTCTGACAACAAAGCACCAGCTTTGGTAATAATGTTGCATGACTGCAATATCCAAAGCAAGCAGGTTACTTGAACCAACACAAATATGCCGTCGGCAATATTGGCCCAGTTCACAATAGACCTTGGACCAAGGTCATTTGTACAATACGCTGACAGGTATCCACAAACGCGTGGAGAGATCCACTTCAACGTGCCTCCCCATCCTCCAAAACTTTTGAATCCAAACTGTCTCAAGGCCGATAGTCGAAGGCATATCCATACATTGTACCAGGTATGTACCTGGTTTCATGCGTGTGGGTAGTGAGCAACACCAACAACAGCGGTGTACATCGCTACCTACGATAATGGCCACGGCAAATATGTCCGCTACGTTGGTGTTGCCGCTTCCCTGATATGAAAATACGCAAGGCAGCAACTTTGGTTTACGAAGGTCGTACAGTAAAAAACTGAATTTCGAATGGTCTCGCAATTTGATTGGTCAATTACGGCGAAAAAGCTCCATCTGGTTCGACTGTCTTCTGACTGACTTGCACCGTTGCTATTGCAGCGCAGGGCCGGCGGATTCATTACCATTCCCTCCGTTCTCGTCGGGCCTCGACGCCCACACAAAGGTTTCCTATCGTCGAGCGCCGTCGTCGCGAGTGCTGGTCGATACTACCGCCGTCCAGGGGCTAGTAACGTTGACGGTTGCTTACCGGCTCCGTTTTCCCGCTTGTGAATCGTCCGCCACTCGCGTTGTCGCCTTGTCGCCAGTGCAGTCAACGAACGCATACATATAAGGAGGCTACACGTCTCTCAAGCCACTCACACGCAGCTTTCCGTGTCCGCGTCTGTTCAAACTTTGTGGCCTTTATCCCAACAGAGCAAGCGCTTTAGTTCATCGACTAAGTTATATAATAATCGGGGAGGCACCATGCGCTCGTGCTTCTTCCTCACGGCGCTGGTAGCTGTGGTGTCCACATCGTGGCTCTCACATGGTACGCAGGCATTTGCTTCATCTAATTTACCAGTCGCCGGCGAGTGAACTAACAATTTCGTCGCGTTCTCTCAGTGGAGGCAGCGGCATGTGCCGAAATCTGCTACACGACCGAGTTGACGGGCTTTGGGCCTGGAGGAAGTTCCGGCTGCAGCTGCAGCGGCTCGCAACAAGGAGCGCGGACAGGAGCCGGAAGCTGCAGCTGCGGGCAGTGCTATACAGCGTCAGGCAGCGGCGTCATCGGCTACGCTGTCAACAGCGACGGCACGTGCACGTTTGGAACGAACTGTGGCGACTGCGACTACTCGACAGCATCGTCTGGGAGC
This sequence comes from Phytophthora tentaculata, assembly GCA_033557915.1. Classification (NCBI taxonomy): domain Eukaryota; phylum Oomycota; class Peronosporomycetes; order Peronosporales; family Peronosporaceae; genus Phytophthora; species Phytophthora tentaculata. The sequence goes on along the minus strand of JAUCEA010000020.1, from coordinate 4,347,412 downwards.
ACAACAACGTCGACGTCATCGACTGCTAGCAGCGCCAGCTCCACGACGTCGACGTCATCCAACTCGACAGATTCTTCCACTCCGACCGCAACAACAGGTAAATTGCAACTTTTAAGGAGGATTTTTTTAAATATCGTTCTGACCGGGTTGCGTGATATTTGCGACTGCCTCGCTTCGATTCTCATCTCACGGTAATGTGTTGCTGTTGTGTGGCTGCGGGTTGTGTGTATTAAACGTTCTCAGCTGCGCCTTCCACACCGTCTCCTGCTGTAACTTCAGGTGCTTCGTCTAATTCGACGTCTGGAACGTCCTCGTCCACTGCAGATAATAGCAGTTCGTCCATTACTACACCCACATCAAGCAGCTCAGGCTCGAATGCTAACAACGCCGGCGAGACCGCAGGAAGCTCAGCGACTGACACATGTGAGTGCAAAACGCAATGGAAAACTGATAATTACCGGTAATTTGTCAGTATTTACTGACGATATTGATGACAAAATCAGCGAGTGATGGTCTCAAGACATGGCAAATTGCGTTGATTATTTGCTGCGGAGTTTTGGTCTTCACGGTGGCTGTCGTGTCGGTGCTTTCATGCTACTGCAAGGCCCGCAACCGCCTGTACGAGAACGAGGACGACCAGGCTGATGCCAGCTACTATCGGCAGCAATACCCGCGTCAACGTGAGGACGCTTTCGGGTCTAGCACTGCTGCTACGCCCACATTATTCCCGCAAGGAGCGGCGAATTCCCGCAGATCCGGCAGCTCCGGGAGCTTCACGAACGAACTGAAGCCCATGTATGCGAACTCGGCCAACAGCGGCAGCTCTGATAGGTTAGGCGTGGGTCTTGCCCCCGTGCACATGCGTAACAGCTCGGGGGATCTGGCAGGAATGGCTGGCAGCTATTCGAACGAGCGTATCCTGTCTGGCAGCTACTCGAACGAGCGTATTTTGTCTGGTAGCTACCCGACAGACCGTCGACCTAGTGCAAGCAACAGGTCACAAGGACGTCGGCCCAGTTTGGAGCAGGGATACAGCACAGCACGCGACCGAGACTCGTTGGCGGTGGAATTGTAGCTTATCCTGGTGTATACAAGATAAAAGCAGGAGACGCTACAGGATAACGGATAACTGCCATAGACAGCTTAAGCAGCAGCGACTAAGACGTCGACGGTAGCGTCGAAAAGAGAGGTCGTGTCTTAGCGAGTAGCGCTCTATCCAGTAGAATTATTCGCGCTCAAGGACTGGACGTCAAGGTGAGCGCTTCCCCTCAGATGCCTCTATGTTTCTTGGCAGTAAAGCGACAGTAGTTGAATTATTACGTAATGACGTTTACATCTAACAAGGTTCTTTGCGTTTGGTCGGATCATACTTTTAGAAGTTCTTCTCAAGGGATTGCCGCCGTGAATCAACCGCAGCGGCGACACAGCTGCGCACGTCTCTATAGACGCACGGGGTCAACCACCGCGGGACTGCCAACCAGCACGCATCCCGTTCAACAGTATCTGAATCATCTTGCTAGAATCATTTCCGCCATCGATTACCAAACCTAAAAATGAACAGCTTTTTTTTTTACCGAAGTATACACTAAATAATGTTACTACACACGTATACTAGGAGTTCACAGTCAAATCGTATAGCGAATAGAGTTAGAGGATAACGTTTCAGTAAAAGTTCGGGTTACCTAACTCGTTTTCTAAAAAAACAAACCATGAAATCTTGCTGCTAATGAAAATCCTCATTGAATAGCAAGTACTACTTCGAAACCACCCTTCTCTCGAGGGCCATTTACGCTTACCACGGCAGCTCCGAGGGAGAAACGACATTGTTCTCGCTAAAATGCTTGTTGGTCCACGCCTCCAAGTCTTCGATCAGATCCTTCCCGACACTTGTACCAAAATTCCTTTTCTCTAATACTCCAGCCATCTTTTTGTAGGAGCGAAGATTATGCTGCCACCAGCGAATAGCCAACTTTTCAGTAAAGCTTTTGTCGGCGACCCCCCAGAATCCCCGCCAACCTTTTCGGTGGTTTGCGTCTCGCTTGGACTAGGAATGGAGGGGTCAGCGTTGAAGAACTTGCTCGTATCCTCGAGCGTCAACTTGGACACAATGCCGGCCATCGCCGCCGCCGTGTCGTCGGGCTTCAACACGCCCTGGTGGTGGGTCATATCCGTGTCCACATGTCCGGGGTTCACGGTCACGACTGCGACGCCGTGCTCACGCAGATCAATAGCCAGTGAGCGGGTGATCATATTAAGCGCGGCCTTGGACGTTGTGTAGCCGTACTGGCCACGGAACAGTTGCGCGTGCTCGTCGTTGTTGCAGGCGATGCTTCCCATGATGGAGGAGATCTGCAGTACGATAGCGGGACTCTGCGTCTCGGTCGCGAGCTTTAGGTTCGGCAGTAGCGCGCGAGTGACGAGAAACGGACCGACCGCGTTGACATGGAGGATGTTGCTCGGGTGGCGAGAGATTTCACCGTCGTTTCTATTCCGGTCAAATTCGTAGCTGTTACTCGCAATATCTCGACAGCCACCACGAGTTAGAGCACAACACAGTATAGATCTTAATAAAAGATCACTACAAAGATAGCCGAATAAATTCTTTCCAGCTACTACCTTTTGTAAGAAAAAAAACCCACAGTGTCCCCAAAACAAACGGCCACAGCAAAAAATAGCGTCTCCCGAGGCCCATTTTTGGACTGGCTCATCTTTGGTGAAAAAAATGCTCATTTATTAGTACTTTGAAACCCCCTAATGAAAGGAGGCAAATCACTGCTACTAATATGCTTTGAAATTTCAGTGAACGCCTTCCCTTTGGTTAAAAGGGTTAAAAGGGTTAGGTTGAAGCGTTGGGTAGTTGAAGGGTTACAGGGTTAACCGTTGGACCTCAAGCAGAAATCAATACAAATCGTCATATGTTTCACATATAATTTGCTAACATTTGTTGGGAAATTATGCGGTAGAGGTCCATGTAGACCCCTACCATATTACGTCAGCTTCTACAAACCATTTAACTCTATTATACCCGATTGCGGCTCAGAATTTTTCTGGTAGGGGTCTGCTCGGACCTCTACGAGGGGCAAACCCGCCTTTAGCTTAACCCTCGGGTAGTTTCGGATACCCGAAAAGTGGTATCTGGCAGGTACGGATACACGAGTTTGTCCAGAAAGCCGGTCGGGTCGGGCGGGTAACTCGCACACCGGGCAAGTGCCGTATACGTCTACAACTCTAAATTGAAGCAGCGCAAGTTATAACAATATAAAGAGAGGTTCAAAGTCACACAAAACTAGTGATCCAATATCGAAGTCCAGTCTACACACTAGTGACCTTTTTATTCGCTACAAGGCTTCGTGAACAACGGCGTGCGTGATTCTAGTTTTTTTTGTGAATGTTAGAGTAGAGGATACAATGTTCTTGCATTTTATATCACACTAGAGGTTTTGGAGGCCGATAAATGCAGGTCGGCCATGTCACAACAGAATGCTAGATCATTTTTTTTTAATTTTAAGGTATGGTGTATTGCGCTATTGGTTCTTCCGACTTAAACTCTAAAGTAGACGGCTAGAGTCAATCGTTGGCGGCGGCCCACATCGTTAATTTTGATAATCGTAAGAGGTAATTCTATTAGTGACTATTAGCGTTTTCACGTGGTTTAACAGGTTTGGTCTGGTTCGTAAAATTATTGAGATACTAGTTTTGCCCATGTCCCACGGTCTTACATTAGAGCGCTCTAAAATGTCGATTAGCACTTCTGAATGGCACAAGATCAAAATTTGAGCTTTGCGATGTACTATATAGTCCATTAGCAGTAACTGTAAACTGTCACTATTTCGCCTGTTCACGTTAATAGGTTCTGTCCCATAACTAGCTTCTAGAGCTGATGAAAACGGATTTATTTGTTGGTACTTTGCTGTTTCGAGTTGTTTGTTAGCATTTTCAATGGACGCAACTATTCATTCGTCTTGCGGCTCAGTTGCAAGGAGGTTCCGTAACTACAGTACAAGTGGGTTGCACACTATGTTTCGTAAAATGCTCAAGTCCTACAATTTGATTTTAGCATTTCTGATCGGAGAAATTCTCAATTCGATCGGAAAATGGAGCATTGCTAATTCAGCTAAGGTGAAGCTAATTCTGCCAAACGTAGCATTGCTAATTCTGCTGGGAGCTTGCTATTTTGCCTGGGGCGGGGGCTACTTGCCTCACCTGTACTCCTCCGTAAGCTGCATTTTACTTGGCAGTAATAGTCGCGTTGGTCGCAGCCATAGCAGCAATAGTCGCGCCATGGCAGCACGGGCAAGTGCTTCTTATCGTCTACTCCGCTTTCACAGTTACGAGCAACACAGGCACGTCTCCTTGGTCGTTGCAGTCATGGGCGGCATGGGATGGGATGCTTGGCCGCCGACCGCAGGAGTTTCTGATGGGAAGCAAGTTAGCGGTCGATTGGCAACTGTCTAACCCACGCCAATATAATTCGACTATAACAACATTTGAAAAAGAAAAGCTGATACCCTGAAGTTTCTGCAAAAAAAAACATATTTGTAAACAGAATGTCGGAATACTAAATTTAAAGTACGGAATGTAAATGATCAATACTGTACGATTCTTGATGTACATGTAACTAAATCCTTTAGGACTGCGAGGTAATTGGTGAAAGTGTATTTTTGAACTTGGCTTACGTTGTCGCGGGGCATAAAAAAGCTGAGTACATCCGGTCACACCCAAGGTACAGTACCGGTATACCGGTTTCGCATACGGCAAGAATGTGAGGCTCTCCGTGCTGCCCCCTCTCTCCTCCTCGTCCTTGGCAATAATGAGGCGTGCTGTGTCGCTCCCAGCTCCGGTCCTTGCGCTCTCCATGTCGAGTCCTTCGCCTGCAGTTTATAATCCCAAATTAAATAAAATATGTAGAACTGTGATATTTCTTTTTGATTTTGTCCATCTTTACGTTATGTTTTAATTATGGTCATCTTTACTTTAAGCTCTTGCTCGTTGCGAATATATCTAAAATATACCAGAATTCTGCTTACATACTGCATTAAAAATTCGGTATGTTGTATGCCAGTTTGTAACATTAACGAATTTGATTTGCGAGCGCTGCCCACACTGGGGTCGCATTAATATATTTTTTTTGATATGCACACATCTTTCAGAATGGTTATTATAATTCTTAATGGGTCTAATGCACATATACTAGATAGGTTTCGAAGTTCACTCTACCTGCACCTTCACCCCCAGACCAGAACAGATGCCAGTATCGGTGCATCGGACTCACAGATGCCAGTAAACTGAATCCGATGTACAGATACTCAGCCTGTCACAGATGCCAGTATACTGAATTTGATGTACAGATAGTCGGTCTGTTACAGATGCCAGTATAGTGTGCATCGGACTCATCAAGATTTGTTTTGATCCGAAAAAGCTGAATTTACTTATGCAAGTAGGTCATTGCCTAAACGCAATTTGTAAGTAGGGTAAGTTATTTACTAATAAGTATGCAATTTAGAGCCATCTAGTTTAGAAATGTATGCTTCTCTGCAAATTTTGTTATATAAACACTTACAGGCACAACACAGGTTGCCTTGATCCGGTTGTCATACTGTACATAAAACAAAACACTTGCCCACTCCTTGTAAGAACGAATGAGGATATTCGGAGGGCATACCAACTGACAAGGCTCTGCTTGTCGTTGGATGGGTTGAGATCTGTTCGTTGACGGTAAAAAAAAAGGGGTTATGTCTTGCGTTTTGTACTATGGGTGACTATAATAGTACGTGCTAGGAAGCGTAACCTTGCCAGCGAACTACACTAACGACGTTATGCTACGCCGTGTTACGCCGCTCGGCAGCACAATAAACTGTTCGGAAGGTTGCGCTGGCAGCTTAGGAGCCACTAATGGATCCCACATAAAATTTTGTCGTTATCTGATTTGTTTATTAAGAGGCAACACTTTTCAACGCGCTGAAATGAAGAAGAAAACCAAATGAACCCCCCCGACTGAACCCTTAGTTAAAGAGTCCAAGCAATGCTAGTCAAGGTTGTAAGGGCGCGTGCTATAGACCACGGTCTGTCCAGTCACCACCAACGTTTTAGAAGGAATTAAATCATAAATGAAGATTGCGGCACTTTTTCAAAACGTAAGTAGTCGTCTGTATCTACTTATAAGTAGATCCAGCTAATTTTGCAATTAGAGCAGCCGGAATAACGCAAGGCGTGGAATAAAGAATGTATGTACCGATCGATATTCCATTACTTGTTTCCAATTGAATAACGCGACCCTTTGCTATTCCACTGAAATATATTTCTGAACGAAGGATTATTCATCCAAAGCCTGAGTTGTTCCTCAAGCTCTATTAACTGTAATCATATGTCAAAAAGCAAAACAAAAAAGACCGGTGTGTTGCTTGTACTTTTGGCGAGAAAAACGAATCCGACGACGGATACGTAAGTGCCCGCAATCTACTTAAAATTTAACTTTCAAGGTTTTGGCGTGCCATGCAAGATTGGGTTCACCCCCTTCGTCGGTGCATACAAATACGCAGCCAAGTCAATTTTGGGGATGGACGATGAATGACTCGATTATCAATGTTGCTTTTTAATAGCGACCCCCATAACAGCACTCATGCGCCCACGACACACCATGCAATAGGCAGGAGCCTCCTGCAAGAATGCATAAGAAGTGTAATTAGCCTGGACCAGACTAATTGGGAATCGGATTTTCAGGACCCGCGGACACAATTAGTCTGGGTACAAATAACAAGATGTTTTACTCGTGGCTGCATTGCTGATGCGAGTGCTGACCTTGCCTCTGCGAGCAGGGCGTCGATGTTGACACTTGTTCGCCAGAACATCCGTACCAAGAGGTTTCTAAGAGCCTACGACACTGGCGAGGAAGGGGATGGAGAGAGGGATATTTCCGTGCGTGTCCCTGGTCTTGAGATGTTATTTAAGGCATTTACTTCGAGCAAAACTAAGGAGCTCCAAGGACTGCCTCAAGCTGATGAATCTACGGGAAATGCCTTCAAAACGTTAGGGCTCAGCAATATGCCGATTGGAAAGGATGGCTTTATCGAGACAAAAATGGTGGTTAAGCTTTTATCGAGCACCAATTTCAACGTTTGGTCTAAGCATGTCGCTAAGCTGAACAAGCAAGACCCGGGCGGTGCGATGCTTACAGCACTTACAAACGTCCTTGGTGAGAAAGAGGTGGCAACGCTGATTTTGCTAGGTAAACTTTCATGGCGATCAAGAAGCGTGGCAAAGAAGTTGGGACATGCGCAGTTCAACAAGTGGTATTCCACGGACAGACTAAGTGCAGACGAAGTTCTGGCGAATGTTCTGAAAGTAAAACAAAGTAGAATTCATACCCATCCTCGCGAGAAAGTGATCTGGGGAAATTACATGAAGTACGTCAGGAACAGAGTTATGAACTACTAGGATTCTTAGCGAGAACGCAGAAGAAGATTCGAATCAAGACTGTACAATAACTTTCTCCGCTTTAAACAAATTCACATGCATGTACAGGTATTCAGAGTTTGCGTTCTGTTTATCTTGTGTGCAGTTCATTCATACATTTGAACCAGGGATGCCCAGAACACGATAAATACTAGTAGTGCCTATTTACACTCCCGGCCAAATTATACGAAAGCTCCCAAAAGATGCCGTATCTCTGGCAACTCGTATTATTTAAAGATACGAATTGCCAGAGCTACAACATTTTTTTTTAATTGATTTGGAGCACGTACCAAAACACGGCTGTGAAGAGCTGTATTTATCCATTCTATCTATCAAACTACTAATTTGATGTGTTCTCTCTGTATGGAACAATATTGATTGTCAAGACCTACTGAAAATGCTCAATACTTAAAGGATGGTTGGTCTATATACACTTCGCGGAAAAAACAACAACTAATGCTTTTCTGTGGCATTCTGCTGTGCGTCACGTGTGATATCGTTTCAACAAGGTCCCGATTCAGGCGCAGGAACAGAGGTTCGCTGGTTTTTCAAAGATCGCTCGTTTATATCCTTTGATTACCGTGGAGACGAGTTGGCTCTTTCTGAAAATCGCAACATTTACAGTTTCCTATTTTGAATTATTCTATAGCCCACAGTAGCATGTAAACTCTTCTGTGCTTAGTACATGCGACTCATTTGCCGTCACACAATATCGGTCAAATTGGAAATATCCTTTCTAAATCAAATCAAACATTTTGTCCCGGATTCATCATATTTTTACTTTTCCCGCCCAAACTGGTCTCTGTTAAAGGTCCCTCCCGCCAGTGTAACAACACCCTTCTAGATGATGCGAGCTATAGAGCGTCGAAGGTAAACACAGCAGCATGCAGGGCATGGCTAGGAGGTCGTAAAGAGACGGAAGGGGTTGTTTACATGTTATCTAAGGAGCGCGCGTGCGTACACCCGTGAAGTAGGCATCCTGCAGCAAACCTTTGCACATCTTAAACCTGGAATAAGAACTAGGCGAAGCTCTCGAGATTTTTGGTATAGAAGGGTGTTTTATTTTCGTCCCCGTTCTCGTACGGACGTCAAAAACGCAGAAGTCGGACAATAGTATTGTCGAGGAGCCCTATCGTTTTTTTATAACTGTCACTGCTACAATATTATCGGCAAAATTGCAATATCGATACAACCGTATTGAAAACATAAGCTGGCATTACACCATATCACAAAGTTGTAGTTAGGGCTTACTGGGAGCATAATACCGATTCTGGAATTCGAAATTAAATGATCAGCAATTGTTTCTGGCCCAACCAGGTTAAATGCGTTATTTTCCGGACCATGTCGTTAACAGAATCAGGGGAGGAAAAATTAAAAATATGAGGATCATCGCCAATCCTCCCGTCGGAGTTCTCTTCGTAAACGATTCAAAACGTTGAAAACTGGGGGAACGCTGGATTTTTTCGTTGCTGAAAACGGACCCCACATTTTTACTGCTGAGGACTTTCTGGATTTCCTTGTCGTTAACCATCTCCTTCACGTTCTTGTTGGTCAACACTTTTTCCATGTTTTTGTCGCTGAGCACTTTGTCGAAGCTCTCGCTGTTGAGCATGTTGTCAACTTTCTTGACGGTAAGCGCGTTTTCAACGTTTTTGAAAGTGACCGCGTTTTCAATCTCCGTAACGCTAATCACATTTTCGATGTTGTTGTTCTTGCGGTTGAGGGGTGATGGATTCGATTTGAACAGCCTTTTAACCCATGACAACATTACTCTCTCTTCAACTGGCCGAACGGTTTTGACAGATATTTTTTTTGGAAATTCAATGAATTGCCCAGTGGAACTCTAAAGCGCACACATGAACGAACTGACAGCATTATTCTTTTTTCCTTGCTTTTCGTGTTCTTTTCGTAAAATTAGATAGCGTGATTCAAGATGTAAACTGCAATTCGTCAACACAAAGCTGGCGTATTTTTTAAACCACCTCACTCCGGAAATCACTCAGTAGCACTTAAGTCCCGCGCCAGCTATGCGCTACCCCGCTTTGGCGTTATTTGTAGTTTTGGCGTGTTGCTTCAGCATAGCTGGTGCCAACCAGATCAACGAAGCCAGCAGCGCGATTGCTCGTCGCGAAAGCGCGGCTCGATATCTCCGGGAGGATGATGCACAAACGCATACAGCGCCAACGAAACTCTCGACAGAAAGAAGCGATGTGAGTGAAGGACGCTAGTCATGTGCGAACTTGCACCCGAGTAGACGAGCCATTCCGATTTGGCCATCGCACCCGCAGCCGTGAACGCGAGTTCCGACACTTGTGCCTGCGCCATCCCTCCTCGGCCTTTTTCTTCCGATACTCAAACTCCTTGTGCCCTGGCTTCTTGCAGTAGAAGCACTTGTCGTTGAAGGTACGTTGTTGCCAAAGTCCTTCCCCTTCGTAGCGAGCGCCCTTTCTTGAGCCGATGACGATTCAGCCGAGGCTTCAACACCAGAGAGTGCTTGGATAGCATAAGGGAGCGTCACGTTGGGCGTGTTCTCGAGCACAGTCGCAATAATACGGTACTCGTCAGTTAGGCTTCCGAGTAGCAGCACGAGCTGTCGAGTCTCATCCAAGGACTCTCCGATTGACTCCATCTGGAGTACCAGTTCTTTGAACTTGTCCACATGGACAGCGAACTTCGTACCGGGCTCCATCTGTCTATGAAGCTTCTCGATGACGAGGAGTCGGTTCTTGAGCGTTTTTTTTATTGAAGTGCTCCTCGGGCTGGGTCCACGCTTCAGCGGCGGTCAGCGCTCCACGGATGTAGACTTGGTACGTGAGACTCACGTCTCCAGCAATCATACCAAGGGCCTTCAAATCGTTGGTCTTCCATTCGGCCGATAGCGATCACTCACTTGGTCGAACTCGGGAGCAGAACCTTCCGGGCGAGTTCATCCGCATTTTGAACTCCCAGTGGACATAGTTGACTTCCACGAGCTTGTCAATACTGTCGGCGTAGCTTGGGCTCATAACCAATTGAGAGTAGAGGACGATGCGAACGAGGCTTGTAGTCGATGTGAGTCGATGAATGGAAATTTGAAAGTGAATTCAATTGAGTTCGAAGTCCTAGTCTTGCTTGTTTCCTTCTACAATGTAGATGTCCACGCATACAATCAAGCTTACTGCAACAGGGAGATTTTCCGCAACAGGGAGATTTTCTTGCAACAGGGAGAAGTATACAAACTCGTATACAAAACGTAGTATGCAACGGGGAGTGGCCTCGTCGATGCATGTGATTATCCATGCAAATCACAGCCGGTGTGCCAACTTTAACCCGTATGGTCCAATGCGATCGCAGCATTCGCCTCACTTCAACTAGAGAGCCACGTGGCACGCGCGCAGAGTGCGCACAGGCAGTGGTAGGAATCCAGTCGAGTAGACAGCGGAGTGCAACCATAACATCATGTAGGGATCGACATCAAACCGTACATACAGAAGAAGGCCTTTCTAAGCATCACGGAGATTTTGGACGAGTAGAACTTAGGACCCGACGACAATGGGGGAGTCTATGTCGACAATACAGTCTTATCTCCGCAGCTAGCTTTGCTCAGTGATGAACCCTTAGGGGAGCATGATCAGCCGCCAACACTTCGCAAGGGAATGACGTTCGGTTCGGGGAAAGAGGTTGTCGCGCAGTGAAAACCTTCGCCCTATCACAAGGCAATTATTTATTTGCGGCCATAACATGGTGACAGATTTTACGACGACTCTAGGTATTGCTGCTGTTATACTGATGGAGGCAGCGGCGGTGCTCAGACCTCATCGATGGAGATATATGCATCAGGAGAGCTCTGGTACTGAGACCCCTCCAGGTGACACTCTTTTTCGAATAGGCAGCATTTACTTGGCGGTCTAGGCTCTTATCTTTATCAAGGATAGCTGTAGAGTTGGTAACTCTTAATTAAAGAAGGATCTTCATTAAAGTTTGCACTTGCCTTTTCTGTGACGGTATGCGTATGCAGGTGTATGCACAGATACCGATGAGGGCGGTATGGCTCGGGATAGTCGGTTGTTACATGTTTAGCCCATTCAAACCGAATTCATACATCTTCGGACATTTTCCCTTGAAATAAAGGTGCTGTAACGACTTCGGCGTTTGGCGCATACAGGTTCTTTGTACCCACTAATAGCCCACATACACCACGCTGTTGTTCGCAGAGTAATCGCACGGCTGTTCAGAATGTTTAGGCATCTGACGCAGAAACATTTAAAAAGCATCATGGTTTTCTAAGAGCAAGTACAGTCACGCATTTGCACCGCAAGCTAGACAGCAGCCTGTGCAAGGCGGAAATACAAAGTTTCCCTAACACTAACACCGCCCGTCCTAGTAATTCCATAGTGACTTCCAAGTTTTAGCTTCGTGAGTTCGGACGTGCTGTTGAGCAAGGACGAGAACGACCGTGCGCTCCGAATCCCAGGAGAAATAGACATTCAGAACATAACACCGCGTCCCAGCCTCCAGGCCTAATTGAAACAATTCAAGCTGGAAGTTCAACCCAGGACGGCTTTAAGACAGATGAACGGCATCAAGTCGTTTTACTTGTATACAAAATGCCAGACGGCTTCGTCTTCCACGAAAAAGTGAGGAGTGAAAGGAGTTAGTGGAATTGACTTTTCTCAGATTTTTCTGCGATCCTATTTAATGTTGGCTGAAAATACTACCGAGTTAATACCAATTACCGTTAATTCCTTCCTAATAACAGTTATTAGGGGTATTACCTTTTATGTAAGTTTGATGTAAGGGCTGCAAAACTTGAAAATCCAGAGAAATGGTCACTCATAAGCTGAATGTTTTGTAAACAATCCTTACATAAAGGTTATACCAACGGTATTAAATCGTAAAATTACCGCGGTAAGGTATTACCGGGTATTAACTAACAACGCTAATCCTATTACTAGGGCTTCGCGAGGCTGGGATAGGTTAACGTTAACACCTTGGTGTGGCTCGAAAAAAACGAACCCGGCACTCAGCGATATATTGCATCTATCAGTTACGACATGGAACAACTCACTCGAGACCATTACCACTGTCGTTTAGGACTACCACAGTTAATCGACACAGCGTTGGCTTATCTCCTCGAAAGTACGGAAGACTTTGCTGGGATCGCCTGGATGTTGGCCCTGGTGTGTTCAATTTACAATCTCGCTGCACCGGGGCCTCACTTGCTCTACTGAAACGATGCTTTGTGTTCCAACCACTTGGCCTTCCTTCATACATGACTGTATGAATGTGCCGCATCGCTAGTAAACGATCGAGCATGCCGCATAACAGCAATCAGATCTGTCACCGTCAATCATGCTCGGCTAAGTATAATTTGTTATTTTCAAATAATCCGTGGAAAAACAAAATTTAAAACACTTTTTGTATGATATTATCAATCCTCTCTGCCATTATATTAGCACTAAGCATGCCAACCTAGTAAAAAAGGTACTTGTATCGATTTACTAGTAACGACAATCCCACCGCATTAAGGCTTTTTGGGGTCATGTAAGGGCTACTGATGGTTCGGTATTTGTATTGATTCGCTCTAAAATTTGTATGTGAGCCACTACAGCTCGATGCACTAGTCTGCTGCTTTCATGACAGCGAGAACTTTGTCGTAAAACGACTTCGACATTTCACCATCTTTCAGTACTTTATCAAGCTGATTCTTGCGCTCAATCTTATCCATGCTCAGTAAAATGGAGGCAACGTCTTGCTCGTCCAGCTTCTTCAGGATTTTTTTAAAAGACAGCATCTTAGCAGGAGATCGCTCTTCACCAGCCCCATCTCCTCGGTCTCTAATGCGGAGGAACCTCTTCCGGGAGTCATTGCTCGGCATAGCATCGGTCGACAAGAGCTGAGATTCGTCGGTCCTCGTGAACGCTAAAGCGGCGCTGCAGCGAGATAAGACCGCGGCCACAAGCGCAACGTAGAATACACTGCGCATGATCCAGGTGCGAGGTTCTACTAGAAGGAAGATTCTTGCGGTCTTGAAGGCGAAACGTGTTGTGATCGCCGGGTATCTTCGGCCACCCAGGTCTGCTGGCCAACCGTGTGGATTCACACAGATAAAGCCATCCAATCCATACGGCAGCAAGTTGCTGCAGTTGATCGTCCATTTGTGTTTGTGTTGCTGCGCAACACAATCAATATTAATAATGGGACTGATCAACTGAGTATGGTCGACCTCTCAAACTGAGCTCAGTGATCGTTTTCCTATTTTACAAATTGTAGAAGGTGTAGTGATTCACTGTCTTTTAGAAAATTGTGTTCCCCTGCTGCGCAACACAATCAATATTAATAATGATGGGACTGATCAACTGAGTATGGTCGACCTCTCAAACTGAGCTCAGTGATCGTTTTCCTATTTTACAAATTGTAAAAGGTGTAGTGATTCACTGTCTTTTAGAAAATTGTGTTCCCAGCGAGTTCACTGCTTTTCTCAATACAAATGGGCTGTTACTCTAGTGTGGGCCGTCGCAGATGAGATATTTGCAGTTGTGGAAAGCGCATTGAAAGTGACCATTTCTCTCAAATAACTAGGGCTTCGCGAGGCTGGGATAGGTCAACGTTAAACCCTTGGCGTATAGTACTGGAATCCACATTTATTAGGCTCGAAGAAAACGAACACGGCACTCAGCTTTGAACTTGTCCGTCTATACACGCGGAGGTTGTGTTTGGGGCACGAGCACTGGCAGATTACCCTCGGAGATCTTGGCACCAGCAGAAACGATATTTTACAAATAACGATACGCTGCTGGCACGTGCAGTTCCATCCATATACATGTACGCATGCAAATGATTCATCGAGACGATCCGCATGATTGCATGCCGCTTCATCTCTCAGTTTCGACATTGATCACTCAAGAGCATTTCCGCTGTCGTTTAGGACTACCGCTGTTAATCGACGCAGCGTTGGCTAATCTTCTCGAAAGCATGGAATCGGGACAATTTTGATAACAAATAAAATTTGAAAGTAGAAAAAATATCTAGAAAGTTTAAAAAAATTTGATTTGTGTCACCGTATTTGTGTTGCGACGCGCTCGCCACAAAAATTGCAAACCCGCGTAGTTATTAAACTTGCGCACGAATCTGTATAACGCTTTAATCAAGCAAAGTAAACGTATTTGTGCTTGCTGGTTCGATATCGGCACTACCAGCCCTCATTTTGTAAGATATTATCAATTTCTCGGACTAGCAAAATACTTTTATCGATGTACTATTAATAGTAACGACCATCCCACCGCGGTAAGGCTTTTGGGGGTAAGTGCTACTGATGGCTCGGTACTTGTATCAATTTACTAGTAACTACCATCCCGCCGCATTAAGGCTGCTACTGATGGTTCGGTATTTGTATCGATATACCAGTAGGGCGATGTCGCGCCGATGGTCCACCGAATTAATCCTTGTTGGGCTGTCCCTTACAGCACTAAAGTGCTTCCTATCCCAGTAAAACAATACCCAATTTAGTGGGTTTTCTCTCCTGAATCTGCATATCGTGTCATTTTAGCTTGTATCAGAAACAGCTCTTCTACTTTAATCAAGTAGTTTGGTGGTGTATATCTGATATCCTTTGTACAAGTGATGTGACCCATGCTGCTTGTGTCGGCCAAGGGTAACATCACGGTAAATTACGACTAGCCAAAGTAATTTAATCCGCGTGAACGTTGCCCGAAGAGACTTCCGATGCCTAAGACTTCCATCGTTATCCTTCGTGTGGACTCGCACAGTATGATAGCGTATTTACTGTTAGAACAAAGCGTCCAAACGATAGACAGAACTGCGTGAATTACAAGTATACAGAACGTATATCGAAAAGCCAATGGTAAAACAGTCGCGAGTCATCCATATCGTTTTGACGATTTGTGCAAAATATTGAAGAATCTCCATGTAAAACACGGCTTTGTATTAAAAAAGGGTATCAGATCCTGGATCACATATTATCAACTTCTTAACAAAGATGGATCACTGATATTGATACATCATTTTTTCCTAGATCTTGATACGTCGAATTGACACCGCTGTATCATCGGTTGCTCCACAACCAACATAATGTACGAATGTCTAGTACGGTATTAAAAGGTTTTGATAATATTCCGCCCTTCCCATCCTCGTCTAAGAACAGGGGTTCGCTTCCGTAGGGTGTCGGAACGGCTGCACCCCCTTTAATAGTTTTGTGCGGCGTCCACTGTACATCTCCACCATCAACAGGGTGTACGTAAATAATTAGTATTTTACGGACAAATCTCTGTTTAGAGAAGCGAGGGTCTCCGCTAGGTCCTAGTGTCTGGTACGTCTCCACATTATCCGTTGGTGTAGAACGTTTGGCCGTTGAAGAAGGCGTTGCATGTTGAATGGAGTGTATTGCTACAGTTGAACGTAGGGCTCGGCGTCAGCGACCATCGCGGCGGGTTCGCAGTCCACACGGGTAGAATTGGAGGTCATAGATAGAGTAGAACTAATTAGAGAATGACCATTGACTTGTTATCGTAGATACTACAGGCAGTAATAATGCAGTAGGGAACCCTTTTCCATCAAAACACGCGATACTTAAGCTAAATCAAGATAAAACAAAATAAATGTAGAAAACACACTTCGCATTCGTAACGTGGAACATTATGTCTGCTCAGAACGGCCAGGCCTTCATAAGTTTCTTCTCAAAGTTGCCATCATTGAACGGAATCTGTGTATCGCCGAAGTCTAATGTGTTGAAGGGTTTCACGTGCTGCTTCAGAAAGTTGTTCCCACATGATGAGAGGCTGAAAGTCACCTGGCAGGTTGCCACCACACAACAGACTTTGCAATACTACGGAGCACTGATCCCCAGTCTCACAAGATTGCATTCGCAACGGCATCACGCCTCTGCTGCATCGCTTAGTTATGGGGCTGAATGGCGAGCCCTGGAATATTAATATGGAAGCGACACAAGCGTTAATTCATTATTGCACTAATCGCGAGCATTCGGCTCGAGTTCCTGCATGATACTCTCTACAGTAAAGGCATCCCATAGGTCGCGATTGATACTGAGGCACATGACTGCTTCCAGCGTCGTCGGGTCCATGGACTGTCGTAGGTCTGTAAAGACCAGCTTAACCGACGAAAACAATCGCTCACATTCGTTTGACGTGGGCGGTACAAACGCAACGTCCATGTACCGCTCACGCCGAGCAACACGACGGCGCTTAAACGCGTCCTTCACGAACGACGGTGCTTCGGTGCTATCATTGTCAGGGCAGGCTGGCGTGTCGCGCACGCGGAAAATTGCACACGCCGCCCGCTCCGCTTTTGTCAGTGGCTCTTGACGCTTTAGCTTGACGATACCGGATTCGAGTGCCGGGTTGTTGACGATCGGGACAGACGGGTCGAGTCGGCTCTTCAGCTCAGGATACTCGGAAAGTACACAGTCAAAAAGTCGTCGAACGCCCGAGAGCGTCAGCGTCGAACGCTGTAGAGCTTTAGTAACGCCCTTCATTTTGACGAGGTCATCTCGTAGGGAGAAGGCGCGCTCGTTCTCACGCCGTGATAGTATTGCAGAGTCGAGATCGTATTTAGCAACTGTGCCATGTCGAGCGAACGCAAAACGGCCCCAGCCTGCAGTAACGCTCGACCATTGCAAACGAGCTCGACCATCTGGTGTCGTTGCGGATCACAGGAGGAAGTGGCGTCAGCTTGCGGAGCATCGCTCGACACTTGATCTTGGACAAACACTTCATCAGCGCGTGAATACGGTTGAGTAGGGGCTCGTCGGTAGCTAGAAAGTCTTTCATGGCTAAATTGAACTTGTGGTTGGCGCAGCCAATCATAGGCAGCGCCCCTTCACGGCGACCAATGTACTGATTTACCGAACAGTAGTCCCCCACCATGAATAGAACCGACTCCCAGGGTTTCTCATTGTGGGACAACGTGTCAGCGATTAGGTCAAAAAGACTCTGAGCCCCTAAGCCGTCCTCGTCGTCGAGCGGCGAAAAGGTCAACAGTAGGAATCGACGTGACGAACAGTCGAGGTCATCGAAGTACTCGCTGTCGCCGTCACCTGCAGCACAAGTCATCACAGACGGCAAAAATGGCAACGTAGTGCCGTCCACCGCAGGTCAGCCCATCAAGGACCAGCCCAAACTTTTTGGGTAGCATCTTGGTCACAGGCTGGTCAACAGCACCACGCAGCTTCTTCACGTAGATAGTGACAGTCTTGGAGGTAATAGTACCCATCCACGCGTTCTGACGCACTAGACGCCGCTCCACGAAGGTGAAGGGGAGACGGTCCACCACAACCCATTCCACCCAGCGGTAAATCTCGGTGGTGCTACCACCAACAACGTGCAGCCACAGCGCGTTGTTCGCGCGCACGGCAGCCTCGGCTTCGGCCTCGTAGCTGGGGTGGAAGCGCCGCAGATGGTTCATGAGGTTGGTGAAGCCGTGCAGGCTGCGATACTCGCGATCGCAGCTGTTGCACGCAAATTTGCTGGGTCCGGTCGGCCGAAACAGCAGCGAGCAGGTGATGCGGTTGGTGAGGGTCATAGTAGTGGCTTGGGGGAGGGAGGGTAGGGGCGAGGCAAAGGCTTGCTGGTTGGACGCTAATTGTCAAATGAGCTTAAGTGCCCACGTCGGGCTGCGTTTGGTGGGTTTTTATGGGCTTTAAGAGTGGTTGGACGTGGGCCTTTGGACCAACCAACAATTCAAGTTTGAATTGTAAAATATTGGTAAATATATAGAATAAGAATTAATAATCCATTAAAAAAATTGAGATTAATTCTTGGAATAACATTTTTTTACGGACCCCTTGCTGTACTCGTCAGTTGACGTGGAAGTTGAGAGACCAATTATCGCTGGCGTTTCGAGTTCATTATCAATTCATACGATGGCACTCGACCAGTCGTAGCGTCGTGATGCTTCTCCCTCGAAAAAATCCTTTGGAGAAGAACCAGACAAACATAATAGCCCATTTATCGTTGTACCAGCCTGCTCGACCGTACACTTGTGAGCCCAGAGGCGCTCTTTCACACGCGGAACTGCCTTTAGTTCCCTTCAAACCGCCACTGACGTCTCCATCACGGTTCACGGCCGGAAATGACACGCATCGAATGATAACACCAGGTATTTCAGCAAAAAAGAGCAATGGCTTAAACTTGAAAGCTATCTTTTCAGAATTGGTGACTGGGTCAGGCTGGGCGAACGGTTTGACTTTGTCGTGGTTAATTATGCTAGCGTTGGCTGCAGCGAATGCAACAACAGCGATGACACATAACCCTCAGAAGTTTATTGATCTGGAGGATCTTGAGTTTGAAGAATGGTGCAGCAAATCGAGATAAAAAAAAGTGAGGATCCAAGCCGCCAGATTTTTTTTGGCCATCACATCACAGAAAACGTATCCCGTAGAGCCTCAGTACGGGACAAGTTGTTTAGAGAACTCAACATGATAATGTTTCTGTGATGTGATTGATGAGTACAACATCTTATTACTAGCTGATAGCTCTAGAATAACTGCCATCCAAGAGCCACTTCTGGAAAAGATGTACAGAGCAGTTCATCGTTGAACTCTCTTTGTTGTATGTCTGTTTGATTTCGTAGCCCCCCCCCTCTCTACATGACTCACACGTTTCTTGCGACGCGTTGTTGCATAGTATATGTCTTATGTACGGACGGCAATTATTGGCAATTGGTACATTACGTAGAGCGTTTTCTCAATATGTTTGATTCAATATTAAATGAAGTTTGTGGTTTTAGGAGCCAGCAGCTACTGTACATGAAGTAACGTTAGATGTACAGTGCAGCTCCATTGCATACCTATATATGTGTGTATTACTGTAGGTGTGGATTCGGAAGTATCCTTCAGTACTGAATCCTCGTAGGCTGGTTGAAGGACATCGTTCGGTACGAGCGCGTTTGGGCTCATAACCAATAACTATGCACGCCGATCTATCTCTCAGCTTATTACTGCGGCGTCAAAATGGAAAGTTCTACATCTAGCATTGCTTCTAGAATCCTGGCAAACCTGACCACTCGTTCCCGAAGCTTCTATGGCCATCATTCCTTTGTTGCCTTTGTGTAGAGAATACAAACTGACGTGGCGACACAGCACTCGTCAATAACATTTGTCACACACGGAGAGGTCACACTTGACACGTGACAACCCCATTAGTAAGATTATGAATCACATTTTCAGGTAAAAGCGCAGAGTTCAATAAAGTACGAATATGCATTATAGCCACAAAATACGCGCAGGCAAGGGAAATATAAGGTTAGCGTTTTATCAAGTCTTGGAATGACATTTATACGCTTAGAGCATCCCCACCGGCAGTTGAGTAAAACTAAACGTAAATCCATTCTGGACCAAAAATATAAAATCGTGCAGGATAGCTTTGCTCATACGCGTACGCACAGTCAGAAAGTACAGCGTTTTGCGCAAGTTTGATCAGAAGTCCATACTTTCTGACTTGGCGTACTCTATGCGTACGAGAAAAGCTACCTGCACGATTTTATATTTTTGGTCCAGAACGCATTTACGTTTAGTTTTACTCAACTACCGGTGGAGATGCACTTAGTGAGGGTTATAGACATTGTGAGGGAAACAGGTGGCCAGAGTACATGGTTCCAGCTACATTATAAAAATACTGAAATGCAATACTGACGTTGTTTCGAGAGCACAAATACGGCACCATATTGAGCACATTTAAATAATGCACACCGCTGAAGCAGATTGGCGTGGAGCAAGTAATCTGTTGCTAATGAAGGATGAGACCGGGGTGCGAACAAAACTAATTTAGGGTGATATCAAAACGAGATGGGTGCAAGCAAAACCGAAAAGTCTTCAGCAAGCAAACATCTTTTTGGGGTGCCGGCAAAACCAAAGGCACGTGTAGCTGCTCCAGACTGGAAGCCGCCAAAGGTCCATAATGTGGGATTTATTGGTCCTTGTTAAACGCAAAAAATGGTTGATAGTGTGCGGATCGGATGCAAAACCATTCATTATTGGGCTTACCACGAAAGACCTAATGACGCAGATGCTACTCCCGCCGGACATGTTCATCTGCCACGTGGACGCCATGTACACGTTGAATCAGCGTGGTTATCCTGTGATAGTCGTTGGAATTTCGGATCGCGCTAGAGTATTCCATCTAGTGGCACTGTTTATCGTTTCTCTCCGATTTTCGAAGCTGTGTTTTGGTCTCTACGGCGGTTGTTTTACTACATCACTAGTAGGGACCTTGTCATTTGAAACGCCATGGCCGACGCAGACAAGGCCCAATACAACGGTCTCTGCGCAGTCTTTGGCCACACACCCGGCTTCCAGTTTTTGATGTGTTTTTTTCATGTCGTTAAAAACGTCATGAAAGCGATCAAGGGCATTCCCTCGCTCATAGCCGCGAGTCTACTACGCGACGTGTAAGATTTGCACTTTGTTCGCACCGAGTTCGACTTCCACCGAGCTCGGGGACAGATTTTGGCGAACTGGTTGAAGAAGCCATATTTGCTGGGTTTCGCCGGATACATGAATGATCAATGGTTAAAGGATGCTACTGGAAATGGCAGCGTTGCTGAACACCTACTGGCTTCGCTGCAACGAACAATCCGGCCGAGACATTCAACGCAAGATTGAAACGAGACTATACCCTACGGCGCCGCCTGAAAATGGACATTCTTCTGCAGGAACTATTAGCATGCTGCCATGACGTCTCGGCATCAATGCCACAGTTTAGATTCACGATGACTGTGCAGCCAACCCACACACGCAGAATGCGCGAAAAGGTCAAGAAGTCTCTAATTGGTATGTGTACCAGTTCTATCCCGACGTCTCCGAACGCTGGACCTGATAACATAATTTATGCTATCTCTAAATTGGCAAACCGCGTTCTAGTGGCTCCACCCAAACGCTCAGAGGAAAAATAGCCGTGTCGGCTCAAATGGGCAGCCATTATGCACGTATGGAGGCCGAAGGACAGCCACTTGGGGGATGGCCGGTAGATTTACGTGCTCGGTGGTGTCCGTGTGGCTATTGGAACGCGTTCGGAGTGTCTGTCCATGTTTAGTTTGCGTTGAGATCAACGGAAAACGTGGGTGCCCGTGGGCGAAATGTAATCGTCAACCGGAGCAAAAGGAAATGACAAGAAGAGGAGGAAGGCGCCTCTGTTGGAAGACCACGTCTGGTTGGGCCGGTATCGACTTTATAGTCATTCAGAAGACGCACACGCGGCGGTAGATAAGCGCAAACTTTAGAAACCGCTTCCAACTTCCTGTATATGCTTTATCTACCCGAGGGGTTTCTATAAATGCACGTCCGAACAGATTTTTAATGGGTTTGTTTATTTTACCTCTGGTTAGTGAGTTTGGTACGACCTTGGCTCACAGAGCAAGAAGGTGTTCATCAACAATTACTGAGGTCTACAGCTTCTGGAACTGAGTTTAAGAAGACTCATTATTAATACCTAAGTCTACGGTCATTCGTCTTCAATTACATAATTTTCCTCGAGTCTACAAGGCTTAGCTTATGATTGTTAGTGTCGTAGCACCTTCATTATAGCAAGGAAGTGAGGTAGTACAGCTCAGGATGCATCTTAGTCCAATTCTCTCGCATATATTGCATGGATCTACGACTTACAAAAAGATAATTGGAAAGGAAACATAAATTAAAGGTGATTTAAGCGTTCTGGGCGTCGAAGAAATATCTCATAGATTATAAATTCTTCCAGTAGCTGGAACAAAGAAAATTGACCCTTACCGAGACAGAAAAATATGCCTACATTGTGATCAGCTATCTACGTAATGCGAGGGTTTGCTTATTTTCCTACTTCAATCGCCCTCAGCGACGGCCTCCACCCAGCACATATCACATGCGCATTTAAACCACGTTTCATCGCGGTAGTGAACCATTTTCTTAGCCCCAGCCTTCACGTTTTCAATCATTCCCACCAGCACTTTCACATTTCTCCGAGTGTGCAGCTCCACGAATACAGCGTTGGGCTTGCACGCGTGGGAGATGAACCGCGTAATGCTGCCAGCTTTGGCAGCTTCGACGTACACGAATTTATTCTTGGTAGATCGATTATTGTAGAGCATTGTGTATCCGGTGTTACGTTTAAGAGCTTGATTGGGTTGCCTTTTATCCAAGCCATCGTACTGGAGCGGCAAGCCTACGTACTCACGGACGCTAACATCCAAATCAGTAGTCGTAAAAAAAAAAACGAGTCCCACGCGACTAGTGTCAACTATCTTTACGGTAGATTGCACAACAGGTGCTTTACTGCATTGCGCATTGAGATTGCACGTGTTCCTGGTACAGTAGACTACCGAACCCACGTTTGCGCAGGTGTCCATGAAACAATCACCAAAGCACTCGATCGCATCGTAGTCACCGACGTCCTTGAACATAATATGGAACGGATTTAGGCACTCGTCAATCTTAAGCACGTCTTCCGGCAAATCAACTTCAGCGGGGATGTGATCCTTGTCCTCGTTCGGCTGGGTGAAGACAGGGCGCCTTTCACGGAGTCTCCTAAGCCGCTGTAGCACTCCAGGCATTCGTAGGATCGCCTGTACCTTGCGCGCGTTTAACGAACGCGCATGGTAAATCTCTGTGCCGCTCCGAGTTACACCGCACTTCGCTTGATAACGCCTCTTTCTAGATCGAGGTTGACTCCAGGCCCGGGACGACTCTTCGCCTGATGCTAGATTTTCGAGCGCTCCCATCGCGTAGGACCAGTTTTGACGTCCTCGTCTACTTCAACCAGGTAGGTTGCGTAGCATTCGAAGGCTTGGTACATGGCTGCACGGACTCATCAGCTCCTTCAACAGGTAAGCCACCGTCATCAGGTGTACACGCGCGGGCAGGCTGCACGTTTGCCCCTCCATGACAGTCCTCACTCGTAAGAGCGATGACAGGCGTTTGGGCGGCGCTGCTATCTCCAGTACGATTATCCTCATACGTAGCACACTAAATAGACGCACTTGATTCACTTTCAACGGGTTTTGTTCTTGTGGGGTCTGATTCGGCAACTCTGGAAGCGTCAACAAAGTCACTGGCCCTTGGCGACGGTGACTGGGTCACACACGGAGCCACGGAGCTCACATCGGGGACCTGGACGCTCTCACGACGCAGTGAGACCGTTGTAGCAGCGATTGCGCCACTCAGGATGCTCGACATACCCTTGCCAGAGCGATTGCCATCGTCGACCGTACAACCTTTCCGATCTTGAAATGATAGGACCGTAGCTTGCGCCATTTGACGTGCTGTAGATTTAGTTCGTACCCCTGGACGTCGCGTCTTCGACGCATGAAGATTGTGAGGGGCAGCGGGTCTCCAGTGTCGACCGATACTGGTAACTCGTTTCCAGGAGTGTCGTCGACACTCACTAACACTGCTACTCTAATGCCTCGCGGGTCACCCGCCACGAAGCACTTTGAGTAGTACTTGATCTGCTCGCCTGCCGCCTGTGTCTCCGCCGGGAGTTCCTCAGCGCTGAGACCCGGCATGTTGTATGGTTCGCGCACCCAGCGCCCACTCTCCGCTCTTCCTGCCGTTGCTGGGCTTTTGAAAATTTGAATGCAAGGAGATCGCAAAAAGTACCAGCAAAACTATTACTTTACGGACGATTACTTCTGCTACTTTTCTGATTGCAAATTCATGATCACTTCAATTAACATTACTACGTAACTGTCACTATAGGTCTTGTAACCTTAGGATGATGTGCCCTGCGGAACACGCGCTGTGCAATTAAAAGGCCGCTCTGCCTGCTTTGTTTCTGTGTTAATGTGTTCAAATCTTCCCGGAGTTGTTGTGTTGAACGGATTTAGTCGTGTGTTTCTACTATTTTCTCCTGTGCGTGGCAACGCTTGCCAAAAGCAGCCAATTGCCTTTTTTTATAAACCCAGTCTGGAGTAGCAACCACTTTCAAAAGCAAAAAGGGCGCCACCAAAATACAGATGGGGTTTTTATCAACAACAAAAGCGCGTCTCTTACCAGCACGCCTGTATGTACAGTACCGGTACTGACAGACTTTCAGTGACATTCTCCTACTCCTGTAACATCACTATCGGAAAATATAAGGCAGCGCAACCAAAATTAGCTATGATTTCTCAAAATATATTTTTTTCAAGCGCCACTTTGAAGCCAATCAAATAGCAGCAGCCAACAACGCGTTGTGACAAGAAAAAGTAACTCAGATTTATGCTTTTAATTAGCTGAAAACTACTGTGCTACAGTGTAACTCCGAGTGTACGAATAGCTACGATGGCCTTCGTTGTGCTGCGTACTCCTGCACAACGGCCGATCGTAGCTATATTAAGGGAATTAGAGCTTGGTTTCGTGATCACCGTTTTGAAGCATTTCTACGGTGTAATATTGCATTTTGAAGCATTCCTACGGTGTCATCAAAGTCTCCGCATCGCAAAAGTGGTAAACCTTGCCTTGAAAACACCATGATAGCCTTAAAACATTTTCATAATGTGGTTGAAGACAATGTCAAGCGTGGTGTAAGCGCAATACTAGCAACAATTAAAAACATAGGCGTTTTTAATGTAAACTCAACTTGCAAATGCTCACCTCTATTATCGCGAGAAAAGGACCGCACAAACTTCAATCACCCGCAAAAGCAGCACCCGGAGCAAGCTATAACTATATTACGCCGGGTTCGAGACACCGTTCATGATGCAAACACTGGAACGGGCTTATTATCGAGTATTTTCAGAGGTTCATCGAGGACACGATATCAAGGAATTATAATAATAAGGATGTTCATCGAGTACATGTACAGAAGTACACAAGCGTGTCAACGAGTGCTTCAGCGGGTTTTAAAGCTTATGCCAGGGGTAGTAGCTAGCGCTTCAATGTATTTAGGACATAGACACACACGATTTGCTTTTGTTAATATTCGTTTAGGTGCCATCGCATCCAAGTAACCAGCAAATCAAAAAAATGATCCACAGTACCACACACACGCCCAATTCGTGTCAGGATTTGGTCGTAGAGATAATATCCGCCCGGAATGCAGACAAATCTTTTGTGTAGCGTCATTAGGCAGTTGATGGTTAGCTGGACACAACGTAGAGAGAGGAATACAGCATTAAAAGAGCTATTTAAGGAAGAACAGGTCCAAATATGTCGAGAGATCGACGTGGCAGCAATCATCGAGTTGCGTAGCTGCGTATACGGAGTAGTAATGGAGTAGAGCGTATAGATGATGGCTTTTATGCGAAGTTAACTAGTCGACACGTTACCTGTAAATTGAAATTACTGCTTAAGCTTCGTAGGTAAGATTTCATAACAAAGGGTCAATACGCAACAAAGATTCGACTTCAGCGTTTTGTTTATCACTAAGTGTGGCTGACGTGTCTTAAATATTTCGTGTCCAATGGACATGGTGCAGCATGTTAGTGTCTCCGCTACTATACTGATCTTCATGGGGGTAAAGCGTAGTTCATTTGCAGAAACGGAGCTGTAATTGCCTCGAAAGTTGTAGACTACTTGAGTCGGCCCCTGGGTGTGGTGGTTGTGGTGGGTTCGCGCGCAGTGGGGTCGTAGCATGTGCGCCCAAAACTACAAATGACTACGCTAGCTAACTAATTCTAATTGTCCATCGTAGTCCCGCGTAGTCACGGCTTGCTCCTCCAGCTAGCTGGAAATCTCAATATCTAATCCTGGATATTTCAAATATCGTAACAGTGGCCGCCGAGTAAATCTGTATAACTAAAAGGTTAATTACAATACCTGTCTGATCGATCTCACTGCTATGTCGAATTGAAGAACCCTCGGATATTTGAACACGCTACTGTAAGCAGGTATCGCACGTACATACGATCATTGTTGTCAGGGATCAGTTATTGCCAAATCATCTACATCATCATGGGCCCATAGTAAATAGTGGACTAATTGCACTATCATACACCAGTAAATGCAATGGAATGCATCATCGTGTATTTTGTTTTGAGTACTACGGATATCATCCAACACAATGACTATACATTATGGTTGTCATTGGGTTTTACGTACCGCTTAGTGTGGGACATGTGGAGTACAGACAACGACAGTGAAATCCGCAGTGGTATGTACTAGTTGTTTGTGCGATTTGCAGTTCACAGCAATATCATAATGTATTATTCTTGATGTTATTCACCGCGAGTTTAGCGAGTTGTAAGTGTACCCTTGATGTAAATGGGTAAATGACTTTTCATACAATTCATAGACAACTGAAACTAAGTTTGAGTTTCAGCAGTGAGACCTTCATTATTGTAGCGGTGCCCCTGATTGGTGAATTTGTTTCAGGAAACAAATGCACTACGACGTCATGAGCAAGAACCACGTCGCTTCTAGCACTTCGTGTATATTGTATGTAAAATATGCAAATGACTTTGGCTTCTATTGTTTGTATTGGCTTTTAAACATCATTTATCGATCTTCTGCTGCATCTTAGTCCTCAAAGGCCTCCTTTATCGATCTTCTCCTGCGTCTTGGTCAACTGATCTGCTCGAAGGCCTATCTGTGCTGTCGAAGGGCTGCAAGCGCGTCCATCATGCCTGTCGTAAGAGGACGCCCTTGTGTATGTTGTCTCCGCGAGACCGGCGAGAGGGTTCCGCCCAGTATCGTCCAACTGAGTGGAACCTGTTCAGCGGCCTCGCTTTTGGACGTGCTGTCCGAGCACTTGCTAACGGCTCATCCATACGTGGTCGGATAGGCAAGGACAAAAATATAGTTCATGAAATCGACTTTGAGTTCGGGACTCTAGCGTCCTTGTATTAATAAGAGGCAGAAGAGGCTAAAGCTGCTGGCAAGACTGCTCTGCTTGATATCTGGTTCGGGGTTTTGCTATTTACTTGTTGGCAGCGTAGCATGGGTATTGTATTTATCGCTATTTAGTTGCTATCTGCAGGTAGCTTCCAGCCTTGGTGGTGGTCCCTGGCACGGGCTATTTAATTAATAGCATGTTCGGTGATTATCCTAACGGAGAGATCTATAATACAATATCAATACATAGAGAGGATATTTTTCACTCGAATTGCCATCAAATGCATACTCGCCCTCGATTAGCCGATAAACCGCCGAGTTTTCCTTGATGATAAGCCCCCCCCGCAAACGGAAGCAAACACTGAGCTGGTCGAATTAATCTGCATCAGAGATTCGAGATAAGTAGTTAGCCTGCATACGACGTCAAGTTATAGTGTACAATATCGTCAAGCCTGCAGTACAGTACTTGTAGATATAAAAGCAAGCTCCTCCCTTAGCCGCGACTCTCTTAAGTGCTATTCTTCGTAATTATCCGGAAAAGACAGGATGAGAGTGGTAATATTTATTCTTCTGACAGAATGGACATCCTGAAAATTACGATTAGCGACTATTACGATTCATACAATCTTTAAGATAAATGAGCAGAAACGGAAAATAGGACGGAATTCTCAGGATGGCAGTCCTGACTGCCAAAGCGGTGAGGTTTGGAACTTTGTTCATTAACGCTATTTGAGCAACTAAACATGCAGCGTTCCAACTAGTAATGGAACTTAGAAGATAATTAGTGGCGGAATGGTGTCTACTTCGATGCTGTTCGTAAATGGGAAAAGAGCTGGGTGAGATTAACCTTCGATGTAGAAAGGTGAGCGGGTATCAATGAGTTGGCAAACCCTTCCAGTAAAAAATCGGTAGTAGCTCGACAATACCATCAAGCTTCCTTTGAGGCTTATATAGACATTAACATTGGGGCTTTTCTTCCCTCCTGTTGTGCCAGTCACCAACGCCACGTGCCACAGCAGTAGCAGCACTGCGTGATACATTCTCGGATGCAGCACGACTAACGACGCAATCCTAACATCTGCCACCAAATGAGGGAGGGAGGGGTGCAACTGTAGGATGGCCGCAACGCCCAACATGAAGTGTAGCTCAGCAATGTCAAGTTTGACTCTGTGTTAGTCCGGTACTTAACAGGCCATCTATTTGTTTTAATAAGCTATGCAGCCCTGACATCGCTGGAGGCTTTGCTTCATCAAGTTTCTATCCGCTGTCCTTCAACATTTGGCAATCTTAAACCACCTTTGGTCAGTTCATGACAGCTTTTGGGACTTAATGGGTGCGTACGGTAATCTACAAAACTCATTTCCGAGTTGTAGATGTGATGCCTTCGTAGCTTCCCGATCGGATCCAGTATCCATTAGATAATTGTGCATTCGGCTAAGGCAATAACTGTTTGAGCCACTCTTACGAGTACGGGTCCATCGGCGAGGTTGCTGGTGCGCGCGACCTAGGGTGTAGTTAGCCGACTAAACCGCAAAAAGATCAAATTCAAGAACTATTTAAGCCAAAATGTATTCACGTAAGAATATGCACAGCATTTTTACGAAGAGCCTGAATCAGGCACTTCGTATATTCAGGCAGCCTGATAATGAAGGGCGATCCTAGCCTTAGCTCTTTGTGTTTGCGCTAGCTTGATCAGGCAAACTGCGCAATATCATATAATGACATACCTTGACTCGGAGTTGAGATCACGTCTCCATCTTCACGACATTCTGTGCATGATTATCGGTATTATTCAAATGTAAGTCCAATGTAGTCTGCAGTTTGCATCCTTGCATGCTTCTGTCGCATCTTCAAACTTAAAACTTACACTGTAAATATTTATCGTCGTGAAAAAGCCAACAGCCGTCCTGAAAATTCCGCCTAACACTAATTATTAAAATGATTTTTATATGAAGAATGCTATTAATACAATCCTGCATCGTACAGTAGCGTCGTCGTTGCTACCGGTACACGTAAGCTTGTCTATGTACCTTTAGTAATGCAAACTGTGACAAACAGTTTTGATTCCGCCCCGTTTTGTTTTTTGATGAGACCCCATTTGGATTTTATTGACACCCTTTTCACATGAAGGCTGAGAAAACCTCGCGCACGAACTGACCTTGGAAAGAAAGCGGGCAACTGTACTATTCAGTGAACAGTGTTCACCTCGGGAAAAGTGGTATCTATATCGATTTGTGATTAGAACGATGGCGAAGTCTCTAATCACCGCCAGAAAATGTACAGTATAATACATGTACTGTCTTGAGCTGTACCACCAGAAACATTATCGAAAAAGTCAAAATAAATTTCGACTCACTCCTATTGCTGGTTGCATTCGCTTTCCTATCAATTGAGAGCGCCGTTAGCACCTCGACGGATACGGCGGTTAGTAGCGACAACACTGTTCCTAGCGCTCTCTCGGAGGCCTACAACACGACAAACGACCATGAAGAAGAAAGAAGCAACCTCGTAGGGGGGATGAAAAATGTTATTAGGCCGGGTTTATCGACGATAATTGACCGTCTTCAACTCCTGGTTAAGAAATTGAGTGCTGCCGAATTTCTGGAAAGTTTACAGATAGGAGACGATCTCACGGCTGCTTTGAAAAATGGGAAACTGTCTAGGTTTAGCAACATATACCGTGACAAGGCTTTTATGGCTCTTACAGCAAAATACGGAGATGATATTGTGGAAAAAGCGCTAGCATCTGTGGAAAAGCTTTCGAGTCTGTCACTGAACGAGGCGGCACTGGTAACGCACTTGCGATCTGAGCGATTAACTTATTGGCTACGCAGTCATAAATCTCCCGAAGACGTTTTCAAGCTGCTTAAGCGTGCATACAACGGTCCTGAAGTGCTTAGTCGCCCAGTGTTAAAGATACTTGAAGCCTATATCGCGAAGTTTAACAAAAAGAAACGAGGTCACGAGACATTAATCTCCACCCTAGTGGGAAGTTTCCAGGGTGATGTATCCTTTCTACTGCGGGCAAAAAAAGAAACAAAGACGTGCGCATTGCAGTCGATAATTTGGAGGATGGGTTGCTCGAGCGGTGGGTAAACTTACACGACAAGACCGAGCCAGCAATAGTCATGAAACTACTCCGGCTAGACGGCAATGCAGATACAGGACTGGGCAGTGAAACACTGCTGGTATTCTGAAGTACATCTGTCCATTCAACCTCTACAGATCCGACAGCCAGAAGATGACAGTGCTAGGGGAACTTCAATCAACATACGGAGAACTTGAGCAATCAAAAGCACTCGTTAGGGAAATGAGGTTCAAAGATCAGGACACGGCGCACATCGCGAAAATGTTGCAGGAGGAGCAACTACAGGGCTGGATAAACAGTGGAATGTCCGTGGACGATGCATTCAATTTCCTGAAACTCTCAAGAGAGAAGAACGCCCTCGACAGCCCACAGATCGAACCGTTGCACGCACTCTACATGTTATACCACCTTGGAAAAAAAAATTGAGAATCGTGGGTATCAGTACTGGCAAAAGGTTTCGGGAGTGAAAGTAAGTTGGCGGAGATGATTTTCAAAGCAGAAAATGGCTCAGGCACCAAAGAAGAAACTTTGTTATTAAAGTCCAGTTTATTTCGTAAGTGGGACAACGACGAGCTCGACGATGCGACAGACGTTCTTACCAAGAAGTTCGGAGTATATGAAGCCCAAGCTTCTGACGCGCAGAAAACGATAGCACAGCAGTTCGAGAAACAGATAGAGAAATGGTACGGCACGAGAGATGTATCAGCTGAGATGTTGTCCTGAATAATTCAGAACACCGCGTGAATATGACTGTATCCATACTGATGTTGGTTTCGCTCAAAACTGTCCATCACGTACTGTTCTATCCAATCACACTAATCCTAGTCGTCTTTCAGCTGCGCTAGGCCTTTTGTTAGTCCATGTTTAAGCTGGAAATCTCCGTTTTTACGTAGGCAAGCTCAGCTCTCAGGGATCGGACAATTATATTGTTTATATTGATTGTCGTGGAGACAGCCTTGACAATCAATATTGTGGCAATATCAATATCTGACTTAGCGTATTGCAATACTCCGATTGTATTGCAACTTCAACATAGTCAATACTATAACCAAGCTATTAATTATTATAGGCAGTCATTTTTAAGACGGTAGAGATGCTCGTGCCTCGGGAATGGTAGAGGCGATCGACGGTTCGAAGAGGAGGAGCTCATTTTCTAATCCGCCCTAGCAACAGCAACGAGGCCGATGGCTACCTCATCGCTAGCTGGCCATTCCGCATCGCCGACTCGATAATACGTGACGCTGTCTGGTTTGAGAGTACGAGCTCAGTGACGCTCAAGGTGACGCTCAAGATGCTACTGGCTACAGCCTTCAGGTACAAACCCGGACTCGAGCACAACCTCCGCTGGAGCACTCTTTTCGCCAGCAGAAATCTTGACTCGGTCCTGTATCTTCACCTGGATTGGGATCTCGTAACTAGCTAGATGTTATCTTGTGCATAAATCGGTTAAGCCGGCATGATAGAAGTGTGTTGAAGAGTGATACCAACACGTCGAAAAATTCGGTCACTGATTCCACAGGTTTAGTATTGGCAGGAGTCCATAACAATCAATATTGTTTTTCAACAATACGATAGTATTATAATATCAATCGATTTTTTCCCGATCCCTGGCGCTGCACCTCGGGGCTGTTACAGATAATTCGTGTTAAAGTGTGGCGTCTCTCTTTTACCGATGTTTTGGAAAGGGAGGATTGGATTCTGTCAAAATATGGTGTCAAGTAACTCGAAAACTCCAGATTTATCGATTGT
This sequence comes from Phytophthora tentaculata, assembly GCA_033557915.1. Lineage (NCBI taxonomy): Eukaryota > Oomycota > Peronosporomycetes > Peronosporales > Peronosporaceae > Phytophthora > Phytophthora tentaculata. The sequence continues at coordinate 4,315,391 of JAUCEA010000020.1, read as the reverse complement.
GAAAACAGTCACGGTATATTGAAATACCCATTACCAAGCTCTACATGTATTAACCAGCCGCAGGATACTGGTGTCAAAACCGTGGCCAAACCTGTGAATAGAGGCTTCTTCAGTTACCGGCTTCAAATTTATCTGAACTGCGCTGCCTTCCGCGAACTGCCATCCCAGTATAAAATCAAACATATTTCGGCTCTTCTACATTAAAAACAATGCAAATTATTACTGTAAATCAGTTAAGGCGGTCCAAATACCTTTTAAACGTACCTAATGTAATACGTGACGACACCCCGAGTGCTAACGGTGTTAACCGCTTAAAATAAATAAAAATAAAAACAAAGGTGAGCGGGTGCATAGCGCGTAGCCATAGTAAACCCGCGCGCTATCTGCAGACGCGGGCCAAGCGCTGAGCTCGCCGCCGAGCCGCGAGTGCACTCTCCAGAAAACATCACGAGCTGACAACACTTTTCGGCTTTGCAGTTCAAGGCTTGCGTTCGTTATTAACGCATGTTTCGGTTCTTGTCGCCGTTTGTTGCTTTGTGCATCCTTGTCGAAATTATCGTCACTGATCCGCACGTGCCACACCGTGGCTGGCTGGCTGTTGGTAAGTAATACTTGAAGTAATAGCTCTTCAGTCTACAGCAAGGTATAATAGTTCGTCAGTCTACAATTTAGGGCAACACTCCAGACGCCACACAGGCTATAAGTTCAGTTCGCAATTTGATTCCCTCCACACCCACCCAAACCACGCTCAACATGCGCCTCTATCACGTCTTCGCGGTCATCATGGCTTCCTGCCTGTCTACAGGAAACGCTCGATCTCGAAAGTGTCTTCGCCCATACATCTTAGCCAACGGCTACTAAGGACCCATGGAGCCGAAGAAAGGACCATCGAGACCGAGAAAATAAAGGCGCTTGCTACCAAAGTTGCCATGGACGCACAAACAATTGATGATCTAGCGTACGTGGTCCATTACTTTGCAAAATACCCGAAGAAACAGGTACAGTATACGAAGAAATTCAACGAGTACCAAGCGAAATACAAGAACAACGGTGCTCCTCGCATTACGAATGAATAAATGTCTGCGAAAAGGAATTACTGTCGAGTTCAGAACCAGCATGTGCCAAACCTAGATACTAGATAGCAATACATACGCATAGTAAACGTCGATCACCGGGTCATCTTTGATCCAGTTGACATCTTAATTTCCCTAAATGAAGCTTTTTTAGGCTTGAAAAGGCAGAACTTACATCGGGGTCGGATAGGAGAGCACGGTTTTAGAGTAGAGTTTTTTTTTATCTGAGATGCGCCAAATCGCTCTCCATGTTGTTTGTATTCCTTTTTTCAAGTACCTACTACAATATACTAATTAGTGTAATACTAGTTCCGGTAAAATGCACTCGGACAATCAGAAGCAGAAATCATGCTAAATACCAATATCGTTCCACACCAGTTTTTTATTTTTGTTGAGTACCTCAACTCATATACGTAACTAAATAATTGTTTCATATTCTGCGTTTTTTGTTTTTGGAGCAGCTTTCCTGCAACCACGTACTACTGTACTACGTACAGCTAATAGGGATTAACTCAGGGGTGAAATATGCGGTCCACAGAAAAAGGAGGTACTTCGTCATTACAAATTTCAAGTAAAGTGCTCTTAAATTTTTCTCATAAATACTATAGGTTTTCAAATTGTTGCAGGTTTCCATTCGTGGAATATAAAAGTGAGCAGGTAATAAAGAAGTGAAAGTAATATTTTTTTCTGGATCAGCTTCGGCAGGTTTAAACAAATGCTCAATGGTGCATAATTCTGGTCAAGCTATCGCCTGGGTGCGACTCTTTGCTTAAGAGAGCGCATTTCATTGATGATGGCAATCACGCTGTGTCATTGCAATCATCACCAAGTTTGCCACGTCGCTATTATGAGCTTCCTGAGGAAGGTGTACAGCGTAGTGCTTTAGACCCTGTTGGCTTCTTCACCAGTAGATGCGCAGATGCGTAGATGAGTAACAAATCACAACCACAACAGCTCGATCACCACCAGTATGTCCCGATGTTGGGCAAAGGCCTCCGAGCTCACTGAGAATTTGCAGTTGTGAAGAAGCTGAAAAGACTTTCTTCAATAGATTGAAAGTGACTTTCTCTTTCAAATCATAATACCCTTCCGAAATGGATCAACAAAGTACAGATGTATAATAATTCAGTAAATAACTCTGCAGCAGCAGTAACAGCGTAACTGGATATGTTGGGCTTTGATGCACAGTAACAGCGATATATTTTGGGTGTTGATATTGAAGGCCGCTTCGACTTGAATGTATTGCTACGTATTTTAATTATTAACAAACTGGTGGATTAGCAAATTATAAGTAAAACCCACCATGCGCATTCTGTGCAATACTGTGCAATACTTGCCATCTTCGATTTCAGTCCTTTTCAATCTTTTCTTCAAAAGTAGTCAGCTTCTGTCTGCTCTCTCTTTTAAATTAAGTTCACTTTCATCTGATTCGCGATTTTGAACAACTAGTAGCTAGCTTCACCTGACTCGGCTTCAAATCAAATGATTTGGGCTGCGCCGCAGCTTTGCTGCTATCTTATACTTCGAAGTAATAGAATCCACTACCAGCCCAACTCTCAAGTTGTATTCGTTGGGTTGTTGGCCTTGGCAACCGCCGAATCCGCCTTGAACTTCAGATTCGGGTCCAGCTTCAGCGCAACGAAGCACGAGTCCGGACTGACCTTTTTCTGATACAAAACCTCATTCGAGGCGCCCCTCTTGATCAGCACTCCCGCCTTCAGGACCGCTTTCTCCTGAGCCGCCGTTTGAAACCTTGTCGCCACGATTTGAACTAGTTTCGAGTTGGAGGCCCACGCCTTAAGTTCTGCACCCACACATTCACCTTCGCCATAAGTTCCGTCATTCCTCGCTGTTCGGCGACATCGGTGTCGACGCTGACCGAAGCAACCGGTAGCCGCCAACGTTCCCTTGGGGGGCTTGTTTTTGCTCGGATTGTGATACATTGAACCGAGAACTCGCTGAAAAAGAATCGCATCTCGCGAACACGACAAAGTTGAGGACAAAGAGAAGCAAGAAGCTGCGCATCGCGATTTATACTGAATAAAGTGTTGAGTTCTTTAGGGTGGGATCTTGAACTCGGGTGTTCCGCGCAATGCGTTTTTGGAAATGAGTTGCTTCAACCAACTTGACTAACCTTGATAGGTCTCAGCCACTGACTTATTTCTCTGTGAGATTCACTCGTGCTTGCTTCTTGCATTTTGATCTGGTCGGGATTTGGCCATTGGTAGATGGCTTTTGAAGGGTTTACCATAAAGGGACCGCGTCCTTGAGCTATGGTAAACTTACTGCACGTATAATAGTTTAACTATCGTAGCATTTCTTCGACATACGGAGCTACGGGTAGGGAAATAATAATCTTCAGGGCTAACTGGATGTCAGCCTCGCTGCTTGTGCTGCGCTCGGGATATTATTATATTATTGATAGGAGCTGTATCGCGGGAAAACGCCTGTCTATAGTGCCTGCCACATATTAATACCAGGGATTCTAGAGATACCAGCAGACGGTGAGTTAACGTTTAGAGGTGGATTCCCAAATGGTCCCTATACGGAACTCATTAGAAACTGATTGGGATTATTTATATTGATTAGAGTATGCAAAAAAAAAAAAAACGGACTCATATAACATGTTTGTTTCTACTGCGGGGGTCTGTGGATTATGTTCCCTTTTCTGATCAGTTCCGTATACGAACCAATCCGGAGTTCTTATATTAATCGCCTGTGTAAACAGCTCCATAGTGCTGCCTGGAGATACGTCTTAACAACTCTAAATCTTGCCACAATTGCTGGTAGTGTTATCCTTCAGCAACGATTGAAAGTGTGAAAATGGATCCTACAGACGCTGAACCAGAGACCATTAGCAACGTTTGTCTCGCCTACAGTAGATGTAACGATTTACATTACGGGTGGCCCTAGTTGACGCAAGTACGAGCAGGTGTCATATTACTCTATTTCTGTGTAGAATTCCTCTAAGGAAGGGTATGTTTCGTAGTCGGAGAAAGAACGAACTGTTACTTGAGAACTGCTCGTGAACAGACCAATCAAATGGGTTTTGCTAACTGATTATTTCCCATTTGGCATGTCCGATGCACATCTGCGTTTTCTTTCTCTTGTTGGTGCTTCTAGCTGCAAGTGTTGTATTTGTACCCCACAATGCTGTAAGACTACAGATGCAATCAAAGTGTCGAACCTTCACTCGTTGGTTCGTGCGCCATTCACGCCGCGATTTTTTAGGGCTTAGGTTGAAGAAATAAAACGTTTTATTGCTGAGCTTGCCTCCAGTGATTCCCGTTCACCAACTGGGTCAAGGCTTTGAGATTAAGGGTCGCAAACAGCGCTCAGGCACGCTGTTTGCTGTGGTGGAAGTAGTCTGAGGAATCTGACTAGAATGCGTCGATGTTAACAAAACTTACGGAGATATAGCTCTCTCTGGAATGTTAGAAAGGGCGTTGAACGTTCGCAAGCAACGGGGGATGGCATTTGTTGGAGAAGCAGAAGCGACTAGACTGGCAAGCAGTAGTAAGAGCTCGGACAATATCTTGGTACTGCTAAAGCTCGAGCAGGCGGGGGAATAACTCTTTGTAACTCCACAGATTCAACTACGTGAACATGTTGAAGAAGGACGAGGCAATGTGATGTATTCTAACGTGACATCTCATTACAGGAATGAAGCCTTATTTAAGATCTTCCGTGTGGCCAACCCGAACGTGCCGAGTATGAGAGTTGTAAGAATGTGTCTTGGGACAGCATCAACCGAACAAAATGCCGTCTCCCGAAGAATACTTTAAGCGGCTGAAGCTTGATACTGGAGTGGATAAAGTACTTACCATCCCGAAACTGGAAGTTTGGGTCACATATGTGGGCAAATTTAACGCTAAAAACACCAGTCTAGAAACAACCGCGACCCAAACTTTGACAAAGTTGTACGACGATGTAGAGCTAGCGAAGGCGCTTGAAGTCGCTAAAAAGTTGCCACAAACTGAGAAGCTTGCAACTCAATTGTATCCGCGAAATAAGCTCCCCCACGATTCCTTGAAGCTGCTACAACTGGATGCTGATAAACTGCCGACTTGCCCGAATCTAATTATTTGGATAACTTAATTAGCCAAGTTCAATGAATTGAATCGTGGCCAGGGGACGAATGATCAAGACGATCACGAGATTGTATGGAGGTGAAAAGTTGCCCAAAATGCTCGAGACTGCGAGGCGCATCCCAAACACTAAAAGAGTTGCGTCTCAGGTCCAAACCACGCAGATAACGCAGCGTATGCGGGACGGGAAAAGCAGAATGTGATTTGGAAAAAAATCTTCAGCATGGAGGAAAAAAGTTGGATGGAGAGCCCAGACGCGCAGGTTTGGTATAGGTACTAGGACTTCCACAAGGCCAGCATACATAAATATAGGGACTATAGATATGGATTTACAGCTAAGGTTCAGATATAGTGGTTGGGATTGCAGTATTAATAGTTTTGTTACATGCATCTGATTAAGAAAAGCTCTGTTTAAATATTTGCAATCTTCCATCCGTACAATGGTTATACAGACAACTCCGGCTATAGCGGAGGTGTTTGGTCTCACCTTCAAATACCTCTCTCATAGATTCGCACATTAAGAGAAAAACTACTATTATTCATATGAACCTACTTATCTTCACAAAGTGAAGAAGCTCTAAAGTTTATCACATTTTTTTTCTTTTCAATGTTAACGATTCCCTACCCTTTAGGTAAACAAAGCCATTGACGTTTGTGAAGGTTGGGATTTCTCGACAAAATCTATTAGCGTTGTAAGGTTGGGATTTCCTGTAGTGTCGCATCTCCTGCGCCTGCTTTGCAGCCGCAGCATCTGGATAGCACTTTCATTTTGCTACAGTAACCGCATACAAGTACTTCGTGTATGCTACAGTGGGCGCCATCAATATGTGTGGCCCCTTGCGGTTTAATTTCGGCGTTTTTAGCACTAAAACTGGATCAGTGGCTATTGATAATTTATTTTGCGGACAACTTGCGCCCATTATTGCGATAGTGACAAAAGTCTGTGCGGTATACGTGTTATTAGCTTTCTACTAGGTTATATAGGCCAAGCGGCACACCAAAAATCGCGGCTTGTTCCGCTCTTTCGCGTGGTGGCCTTTGTTTGTCTGAGAAGGTAGTCGGGCATGAGCAATGGTCCCAAAGTTGTAAGGTTGAAGATCATCTCCCGGTTGGGATATTTAGGAAGATCTGCATCGAAAATCTGAGTGCTAGCCTAGCAACTACCTCGCACTGCTAGCCTAGCACTGCTAGGTGCCCCGATATGGACTACTCGAATGGCGCGTACCGCTTACTAACTTATTGTTATCTGAAGCGTTCTCGCCTACATGAGTGTGTGTAAGATTCTAGGCAACAAGTGTATACAGTGTGTACGCTCACATTGTGAGTGACAGGAAACAAAACGATATCTAAGAAAACTTATCACTTGCATTTACCCGCCATTCAGACAGATATTAATTTATGCGAATAGTTCGTGCAACATTCCATATTAAAATAGGCGTACTTAAGCGCGAGGGCGACGACACAGGTAACATTTGTATAGTTTATTAATCCAACACAGGTATAGGTGTCCATGGCCATCATGGTACTGTCCTCACAGTATTTGTGTATTACTTTTCATGAATTTATAGAATTGTTTTAGTGTAAATACCCGGGTTATTTTTTTACGAGAAATTGAAACACCAACCGGATCCCCTCCCCCAACTCTGAAATAAATTTCAGAGAATATTTGTATTCTTTTATGATTTTTTCTTTACCTTTGCTAATGTGATGTTGGTCGAGCAATGCGTTACTGCGCAATAGACTGGGTCCCATGCCTTTTGTTTACATGTTAACTTGCCAAAATCCTACGAAAGTTCGTGGTGGGTCTCGGAAACTCACGGCGAGAGACTTCAAAACTTTTTCCAGTCCAAGTACTTTTTGAAGCCCAACAAGCCCTTGTATAATCCCTTCTTGTCGGTCCTGCCATAACACCGACTCGCTAGGATAGTTTCGGTATCGTCAGTTGAGCGTTGACGGTAACATGGCTACGGGGGCCCATTCTGTTCGTCAAACCAGACTATCATGCTCTAAACAAAATAGGACCCGCCATCTTCTTCGTGAAGGCAGCTAGCCATATGATTGAAGCCTGGAAATGCCCTAAACGGGGAATCTGACTCCTCATGACAGCATAAAATATGGATTCTTGCAAATCGTTAGTACCACGTATGTTTCCTACTGAAAATGCTAAACGAAGTATGACCGCGTTTGCGAGGATATAAGCTCTATGTGCATTTTAGTTTCTGGACGGAGTCTGTAACAGTGTATCGACGTAAAAAGGGTGATAATTACAATTATGTAGTTTACAGTTGACATTGACATAGCCTGTGACTGGCTAAATGTTGGTATATCAGTATGCTAATGTTATATGTATTTACTGTATAATGTTTGCGTCCTAATCAAAGTATCGTTTTTATTTTTGGTATCAAGATCATGCTTTTGGTGTAGCGGAATTTGCCACCAGTTCAAGAAATAAGTACACATGCGGCCAAGAAGTATCGTTATTAATAACTGTTGAGTACATACTTTACTTCTTAATAGCTCACGTCACACGTCAGTATCGGTCACCGATATTGTGATAAGTTGGTTGGATAGCCTCAAGATTCAGGTTTCGGCTGTATAGTTTTTTTTCTTCCTGAGATGGGTTATTCGTATTTTGGTAGGTTAGTATTTTTGATTTGTGTTTGCTCTCCTCTCCGACATACGGTACTGTACAGTAATCATGGTACGAACTGTATAGTACGTGTAGTACATGTTCTGAGTAAAAAATTTTTGCTACACTTGTATCCTGGTATAGGCCCACTGAGGCCAATAGTTAATAAAGTCGTAACTCATTCAAAAAGGCTGTTGCGAGTTGAGTTGAGCTTACTCGCAGGTTCGAGTTCGGATCTTGCCGATGAGTGTCTTGTCTTCACTCATTTTTACAGCTTCCTATCCATTTAGAGTGTTGTACATGTAATTCAAAAAAAGTAATGACCACAACCGTAATGTTTTTACGCGGCAGGACATGGTCACTGAGCTGCTCGGTACCACTGTACTTAAACGTATGGTTTGAAATTTTTGCGTAATGTGTAAAAATGTGTGAGCATCTCGCGAGGATGGTGACAACTTGCCAGTGCGATAATGAAACCCATCGCTACGTTTCAAGTAAGTTATGCTATTGAATTGAGTCTATCTGCTGTTCCTATCAAGTATATCTTACCGAAAACTGTTTCCTTGATCTATTTCTGGCTTGCTCTTTACTCAGTCAGTTCCGCTTTCGCAACGTACCAGCAACGGTTCAGCACGTCATGAACATCAACGAGTTACCTGTAGCGGCGCTCGAGGCAGCGATGGCAATCTTCGATGAGTGTGAGGACGGTTGGGACGGTTTCTCGTCGGCTCCTGGCACCGACGACAGTGGACTGAGTGTGAACGATGTTCGGGTGTACCCCACGAATGAAGTCCTACAGTACGACTGCTGACGAAGAGGAAATTGTGCGCATCAAGGCACAGCTGGCCATTCCAGGCAGGAATCGTAGCCGAGATCTCCAGAAGTTAGAGATTCTCGAGCTACACGCGGAGGTCGGTAGACTGCAGGAACATGTCGACGAACTTCGTTACTCCAGCCAAGCCGTGGATTCTGGATTCGACAATGTTCCAAGAGTTACGAGTAACTCAGCCGATTTGACACGACGTAGTGATGATGTCCTTCTCAAGGCATGGGGAGATCGGGCAAAGAAGCAGAAAAGACTTTGAAGAGCGGCGGAACCTCCATGCCAAACAGCGCAAAACTCTCATAATGCTCAAGAGACTATTTCGGAAACAGTCGGAGACGAAGGTTCGTACATTTCGACAAAAACTCGTAGTCAGAGCTGACCTCACCGTTATTTGTTTGTACGTCAGCGCTCCGCTTGTGTTTCTCGGAACTTCTACGTCAACGCATTCTACGAAACCGAGAAGGATCCTCTGGCCCTGCTAGAAGACCTCAGCAGTTCTCTTGGCAAGGTTTTCAGCGAGACAGACCGAGTGTTTCGTTTGAACGGCTTGAACGTCATCACGTCCCCATTCTCGAAGACCACCACGCAGTCCATCTCCGCCAAGAGTACGCACGTCGAGGTCATCAAATGTGATTTGATGCCGTCCAACTTCCGTGCTGTCGCCAAAGCGTTTTCAAACAAAGTGACGATGGGGTGTGGACAGGATGTAGTCGAGCATGTAACGGTACGTAGCTATGATGGCGATTTCGACCTTGATCTAACTATGACAGTTGCCGTGAAATTACTACTGCTCTAGACGACACAAGAACAATGGCAGGACTTGGTGGCACGTGCATTCACAGTCGAGATTGAAGAGCGAGTAAAAAATCAATATCGGTACGCAGGGGTCCGATATTCAGAGCACAAGCGCGAAGTCATTGTGGTGACGGGCCAAAACAAACTTATGAAGGCGTTTGGAGTTGCTCTGGACGGCGTTTCGTTTCATGAAAAAACCTGGGGTGTAATGACAGAAGTGATGCCAGGGTTATGCCTTGTCCAGGTCTGTATCGGATTCACGGTTGAGGTGAAGCATGAGGCTCGTATCGGCCAGCGATTCATCAACGATATTTGTGAGATGTTGATTAAACTCAAGCTAGACGTGCTTGATTCGGTCACGAGTCGAGCGCGACCTTTTGTTAAATAATTGAATCTAATGTTAGCTGACTTCTTATACTACAAAGTATTGTTTCTTTTGTTTTAAGAATTCAGATCTAGGATATTGTGCGTTTAGGCTGCTCGAAGCTCTTTAATGTTGCTTGGAGATTTTAAGTTGCAGTAAAGTTGCCACGAAGTTGCTATAAAGTTGCTTGAAGGTTAGAGAGCCTTTTTTAAAATAAAAGGATACAATAGATGTGGACTTGTGTTGCAGGGGGCAACACACCGCACTGTTGTTGACAAAATCTGTCAACACCAGCACCGCGGGGACACCCAGACCCTTGAGATTAAAGGAGGCCACTAAAACACCGCAAGGGTCTGGGTGTCCCCGCGGTGTTTTAGTGGCCTCCTGCTATTACATTAATCTCAAAGGTCTGGGTGTCCCCGCGGTGTTTTAGTGGCCTCCTGCTATTACATTAAGCACCTGCATTCTAATTGCACTTCAGGTGTTAGATGAAGAATGATAAGTGAAATTCCCACTCCAACACATTCGTACCGCTTAGCTCAAAGCCACGATAGTTGAGCCAGGTAGAATATCCGTCCCATTGTGCTTCAATAATTGCCGTTCTCAACTATCCGAAGCCAATAGTTCATGCAAAATTATCAGAATGCTCTAAAGGTTAACATACGCGTCATGATGACAGCCAAATCAACCATTTTACAAATGCTGGGAATGCAAGGTATCCTAATAGGTATCGATTCAATACTACGTAGTATTGAATCGATACCTACGTAGTACAGTATTGAATCGATACCTATTGCTGGTGTGTGAACATAATTTCGATCTATTCTCTATTTCTGTAGTGCCGCACTTTCTTGTATAAGTAGATTGCAATACCAACTTGGTATTACCAAGACGCTCACACCTTAGTTTTTTTCATATAAATGTTAGTTCCATTCCACTGGAATACGGGACTTGTGAATCACGCGAGAGACGTCTTTCAGATTACCCAGAAGACGCAGCATCGGAGTCAACATATCTGAGTGAGCTATCACAGCAGAGATTCTTACTCGAGCACAAGCTCGTGCCTCTTGAACAGCGTGCCTCTCAAACTGCTGACTGCAGAGCATTCTCTTGAATCTGGTCACTGTGAACATAAAATCTAGGTTAGCAGTCTATATTTTGAGCCAATCATCGTACAACAAGAGGGAACCTTGTAGCTTCAAGCTACTAGCTTGAGATGTAAAGGAGCCTATTCCCTGTGATAGGCTCCTTCCTCTGGTACATGGGTAGAGCTTCAGATGACTCCTCATCCGTACTCCCGCGTTATTAACAAGCACTACTGTCACTAATAACACTGAAATAGTGTCTATCCATTTTCACTAAGGAATTCGGTGTTTTTTTATCTCGTAAATCATTTTTGATGTTATACACCTACAGCAACCTACGCGACAAAACGAAAATATAGAGCTTCCCAATGCGAAGCACGCATTTTTATAAGAGTTTGAAGCCGATCAAAATGTCAGGTTCGCTGTAACCAATTTGTTACTTTTTCTTGTCAAAAATGCGTTGTCAGCTGCTGCTATTGGATTTGTTTGCTGTAGTTGCGCTCGCCAAAAAAATATTATGACCATAGCTGATTCTGGCTGCGCTGGCATGTATATTTTCTGGTACACCCTTGACGGTAATTAGCGCCCCCCCCCCCCCAAAAAAAAAAAAATATTGGTTTTTTAACTTCATTTTGAACAAACTTGCGAACAAGCACACCGGACTAATAGACGAGATTAGTGACGCAGAACTAAAAAAAATAGCGAGGCACGACTAATTAGCGTTAAAGGGCTTTACGCAAACTACTAGCAAAATACGAAGTGTTGATTCATTCATGTTAGATCTTCAGCGTACTACCGTAAGAGTCGGCTCCAGTACCAAGGCTAACTATCCCAATGACTTTGAGTTGTGATGATGTATGTGATACCCAATACATGTACGGAGCTCTATTTACCACGGCAACTCTAGCGCTGAGGCGGCGGGATCCGCGTTGAAGAACTTACTCGTATCCTCGAGCTTCAACTTGGACACAATGCCGGCCATCGCCGCCACCGTGTCGTCGGGGTTCAACACGCCCTGGTGGTGGGTCATGTCCGTGTCCACATGTCCGGGGTTCATGGTCACGACTGCGACGCCGTGTTCACGCAGGTCCATGGCCAGCGATCGGGTGATCATATTGAGCGCGGCCTTGGACGTGGTGTAGCCGTACTGTCCACGGAACAGTTGCGCGTGCTCGTCGTTGTTGCAGGCGATGCTTCCCATGATGGAGGAGATCTGCAGTATGATGGCGGGGCTCTGCGTCTCGGTCGCGAGCTTCAGGTTCGGCAATAGCGCGCGAGTGGCGAGAAACGGACCGACCGCGTTGACTTCAAACACCATCATAATGTTAGCTTTCTTGGCCGTCTCGAAACTCGAGTACACGCCCATGCCAGCGTTGTTGATGAGCAGGTGAATGGGCACCCCGTCCAATTGACGAGCCGCGTCAAGCACTGTGGCCTCGTCGCCGGCATCCAGTTCGACGATCTTAAATGGTGACAGTGTAGCGAGCTGTTCACAAATGATACGATGCGTCAGAGAAATAGTGTGGTAAGTTGTCGCGGTAGTGTAGAATTAAAGCGCTGTCGGAGTTCGACGTACCTTGTCGGTATTGCTTCCGGCGCGTGCCGTTCCGATGACATTCCACCCGGCCTTGGTGTAGAATTCAGCGACGGCGAGTCCGATGCCGCGCGTGCTGCCTGTGATAAGGACGGTTTTCTTAGAGGCTGCCATGTCTGGGAGTGTGAGAGTGGTGAAGCGAGTGTGGTGGTCTCAAGTGAATTTGAAAATGAGACCACCAGTCTGGTTATCGACAGCGAGCGTGATCATGAGAACGTAGGAGTTTCCCTACTTTTGTTTAAACTTGTACGTTGATTTGGCATCATAAGAGTTATTCTGTTATTAAGTAGAGCAGTACAAGTAGTAAGAAACCTGAGTAGAAAATGTGAACATCGTTCCTGGACCAGGAGATTAGTACGCTGCCATCTCTCTAATCCCCGCAACCATCTCATTTGCAATTGACTGCTGGTATTCATGGATATCAATAGTAACGTCACCATGTGTTCAAAAATCCTGGGATCAAAAAAATAACTCGAGAGCGGTGCTCCTGAGGTTTTAGTGCTCGTAGAGGAATGCTACAACCCATGTCATCTCAACAAAGGAAATATTCGGGGCGGAAATGACAATATGTATTATGCAGGAGTTCCCAGTGGTACTAGCACCGCTGATGTTGACATCAATCCACGCCCATTTTCCGCTACAGAAGTTTACGAATAAGCTATTAGGTTTTAGAGCATCTCCAGCGGTAGGTCTCAAAGCAGATTTAACCTAAAAGTTGTACTATGTAGTACATTTAGGACTCAGAAGAGTTTTATTGCTCCCAGCGGTACGACCTATTGGTAGTTTTAACTTCACAAGGATCCATATTTTGGCGTTGCGGTCTTAAGATAAAGCTCGAATTTCAATTGTTTTGACTCGGACGCATAGTGTTTTTGAGTCCATTTTAAACGAAAAGAACGTTAACGAAAAAGCTCAATTCGGAGTTGCGCACATCGTCGCATCTGGACTACACGATAGAGCCCTCATTTTTCCATAATAATCTTGGGTAGATGAAAAGTTACGGGCCTTAAAAAAATATCTCGAACCAAATAATTTGGCCCATAATTTTTTGTTTGGTTTTTTGTAATCTAGAAATGAAAAGGAAGCGGCTAGTGGTATTTCGCGCTCTAAAGAAGGGTGAGAACAACTCCAAAAGGGTCTTTAAACGTCTAGAAAGTTAGCTACCGCTCGAGAAGCCTTGATCAACAGTAGGCAAGGAAGTAGCATTTCTGACGTGTTTTTACTCAACAAACCATGCTTGCTGCTTTCCTTGCCTAATTTTGCGTCCTACACCTTCTATTATCAATTTGCCTGTGTTCAGGGTCCCCTCTCGGTCGTTGGTTGTTGCTAGAGAGCTCGTATGCAACCTTGAATGCACCCACGGTTTCCTCATCACGTTTTAGCCTTCCCGCGATATACGATTGCTCTTCTTTTATATGAGGTCCTAGGGGGGGGGTATTTTTTTTAAGTTTTTAAGAACTCAGAAAGTCCGTAACATTCTTTTCGTTTTAAATGGTCTCTAATTTATGCATAAATAGCAGAATGAGGCTAATGATATGGAAATCTCGGCGGTTTCGAAAAGTCTGCATGTAGATGCCCACGAGATAGCGGTGCTCAATTACCGGTAGCACTAAGGAATAGCTGAACACATACTCCATAGTGTGAACTGTAAATGTGCCCCACCAATTGTAAAAGGCCTTGACAATTGTGGGATTTCTCTAACCTACCTGGTGGATTTCAGCACATGTTTTTCGCAGTCAGGCTGCTTTGTGGGTAATCTAAAGAAATACTTGTTGGATACGTATTCTTGGATATTTGCTTCGAACATTTGCTCAAAGCCCAACACAAGAAGAGCATACTAATAGCAGGATGACTTCTTCCTAATTGAGCTAGGTGTAAATTACTCACGTCTGCATCATGCTATGAGGCATCCTGGGGTCTTAATTGAAAGCAAACCTTCCTGACACGGTGATTCGTGGATGACAATTTGTCTAATCAAATAACCGCAGTTAGGGATGTAAAAGTACCGTTGTGTGCTTACGATACTTTTAAAATCATGGTTTGTTGTCGGACGGAACCACTCTAACCAGACTGGCAAGTGGTCTCATTTTCAAATTCACTTGAGACCACCACACTCGCTTCACCACTCTCACACTCCCAGACATGGCAGCCTCTAAGAAAACCGTCCTTATCACAGGCAGCACGCGCGGCATCGGACTCGCCGTCGCTGAATTCTACACCAAGGCCGGGTGGAATGTCATCGGAACGGCACGCGCCGGAAGCAATACCGACAAGGTACGTCGAACTCCGACAGCGCTTTAATTCTACACTACCGCGACAACTTACCACACTATTTCTCTGACGCATCGTATCATTTGTGAACAGCTCGCTACACTGTCACCATTTAAGATCGTCGAACTGGATGCCGGCGACGAGGCCACAGTGCTTGACGCGGCTCGTCAATTGGACGGGGTGCCCATTCACCTGCTCATCAACAACGCTGGCATGGGCGTGTACTCGAGTTTCGAGACGGCCAAGAAAGCTAACATTATGATGGTGTTTGAAGTCAACGCGGTCGGTCCGTTTCTCGCCACTCGCGCGCTATTGCCGAACCTGAAGCTCGCGACCGAGACGCAGAGCCCCGCCATCATACTGCAGATCTCCTCCATCATGGGAAGCATCGCCTGCAACAACGACGAGCACGCGCAACTGTTCCGTGGACAGTACGGCTACACCACGTCCAAGGCCGCGCTCAATATGATCACCCGATCGCTGGCCATGGACCTGCGTGAACACGGCGTCGCAGTCGTGACCATGAACCCCGGACATGTGGACACGGACATGACCCACCACCAGGGCGTGTTGAACCCCGACGACACGGTGGCGGCGATGGCCGGCATTGTGTCCAAGTTGAAGCTCGAGGATACGAGTAAGTTCTTCAACGCGGATCCCGCCGCCTCAGCGCTAGAGTTGCCGTGGTAAATAGAGCTCCGTACATGTATTGGGTATCACATACCTCGAAGTCATTGGGATAGTGTTAATCTTGGTACTGATTTTCAGTACATGTCCTCTTAACACTTTAAGACCTATCGTCGATAAAAAGTTTTTTTTTCTTTTGCTTGAAGTTGACCGTTTTATTTATTTTTTTAGCGAAAAGTAAAATCATCAAAACTGAGTCCACAGTCTGACGACCTTGGTGCAACCTACAATATTTGGCGGGCAAACCACGTATTATTCCCAAGCATGGTTAGCAGCGGCAAGCGGCGCCGCGCGCCGAGCGACGACAGCGACGAGGAGGAAAAGACGCAGCGCGCAGTCGACGTCGATGAAGAAGACGAAGACGAGGACGACGAGGAAGCCTCTCCGCGTCGCCAGAAACCGCGCACGGCCCCTCCCGGCCGCAATCGCAAGGGGTTCCTGGAGAACTCGCAACTGACCGAAAAGGACCGACGCCAAGTGCGCTACAAGGAGCGCGAGCTGCTACAGAGCATCAAGGAGAATGCCAATGACCTCGCCAAGCTCTCGAGCGACACGTTCGACACGCACACGCAGGAGCTGGACCAGATGTACGACAATGTGTGCTACCCTCGCGAGGCCAATCTGGACGCCAGTAACCTGGACGAACTCAATGTGGCGGTGGCTAAACAGTCACAAGCACTGGGCTCCAGCGATCTCACCAAGGTTTGATAAAAACACATTAAGTTTATTGCAGAAGATTTTTTTAATGTAACTATTGTTATTTTTTTTAGTATGACATGACGGATTTAATCCGCGCGACGCAGAATACGTGCACCATGGAGTCGCAGAACGCGGAATTCGACTGGAACACATTGGGAAATGCAGCTGGAGCTTGTTTCCGATCCGTCCCGGAGAGTAGTTTCCTGTATGTTGTGAAAGAGATTTTTGTTTATATTTTTAGTGCTAATTTTTTTTAAGGTTTGGGTTGATGGATACGGAGGTGGTGCGCAAGGAGAGGAAAAAAGCGAGACGAGTACAGGAAGATGTGAACGCACAGGAAGCGCAGCCGACAGAGTACACCAACAAGGTTCACGGATATAGTTTGGATTTTTAAGTTGAAAATTTGGGTTAAATGGATTTTTATACTGCAGAAAGACCGCAAGGACGCACAAGCTCGTCGATTGGAGATTCTGCAGTCCAAATTAACCGAAGGAGAGCGCGTCAAGCCGCTTTTTGACATGGTCATTAACCCCAAGAGCTTCACACAGGTGCGTCAATTAGAAACATTTTTTATTGAAAGGTTCCATTACTAACTTTGGATTATTGTGACGCTTAGACGGTGGAAAATCTGTTTGATACGTCGTTCCTCGTGCGTAATAACTCTGCTGAAATCGGCATTGACGATGGGTCTGGTCTTCCATATTTGAGTACGTATTTGACTGCTACATTTGTAGCTAGTTGCCAGGTACTGACTTCTGTTATTTCTTACAACGGCAGAGAATCAGGAAGGTCTTGGCGAGGTTAATCTCCCTCCGTCGACTCAGAGTATTATCAGCATCACACCGGCACAATGGGAACAACTCGCGCGTGTAACGGGGCGAGAGGAACCTCTTCTTGGTCATCGATCGTAAATCTACGAGTTCGTAAGACCAAAGAATATTTCTAAAACCGCGATATTTTTTTTCATTTTACCAAATTTTGTTGATGAAATATTAATTCGTTTTTGGTAAAGTATTAAGGTACCAGCTCAGACTCGACGCATAAATGCTGACAACTTTAAACGAGAGTAATACAAGTGCTTAATGGCAGCTGTTGTGGATCGTAGTGGTGCTCTCTTGCTGGCTGGTTGTCTCGGGCGCAGACGAATCGGTTGTAGCGATGGCGTCCAGCACGTCTGCCAGGTCTTGACCCGCTGCAGTGGGTGGAGCAGTGTAGTAACCAGTATCAATCGGAGCGTCTGCCACGACCACCGATTCTTCATCCGCCGTGGTGCTAGAGCTGACTGAACTCGTGTACGGAATGATAATCAACGCATCTAGACCGCTAGGAAGACTCGCAGCGGTGACTGCGATAGTTGAGCCGTGCGTGTCCGTAGCAAAGGCATTGGATTCAGTGACGCCAGTCGACGCGTCTTCAATGGTCCTGGCTTCGTTGTCAGTACCGTCACCGCCAGTCGAAGCCGACGCACTGTCTGAAGTGCTGAGCGAAGCGTCCTCGGCTTTACCACAAGATACTGACAAATCCAGTAGCTCCTTGACATTCGCGTAGCTGAGACCTGTGCTGGTGACCGACGACGCGTCTGGTTTGGCTGTGGGGAACCAGAGGAAGTCTGGGTGGTCTGTTTTCGAGCGTTCCACCCACTCCCCGCCGATAATTGCGTAGTTGGCATCCAGTTCGAGCAGATACTCGTAGCTATCTGAGACCGTGTACGGCTCCACCTTGTTGGTTGAGGCCAGTGGACCGTCAGCGTACGCCTCTACGATCCAGCTGACTGTAGTGTTAACGTACGCGAGATACACCATCTCGGCGTTAAACGGGTATGTACTGGTGCCGAAATACTGCTGCGATGCCTGTGCGTTGTCCACCAGCTCCATCATCTGCACCGTGTACGACCGCACGGGCTGGTTCCAGACTTGAGCGCCTGCCGTGACGTCTAGGATGAACGACCGGTTGTGTTTCCCCATTATGTTAGTGATGGCGAGATGAAAGAAACCGGCACCTAAATCGCGACGCGCAGCGCTCGTGTAGCGTCCGTACTTGTCCATATCGACGGGCGTGTCTGGTCCGTTGAAACGTGCACCTGTGAAGACGGTAGAGATGGCAGAACCGTCGTAGACATCCGTCATCAGTGCCTTAATATCCATGACATGGAACGTTTGTCCGTTCTTAACTACGTCGCACTTTGGTTCGTCCTCGAGAATGGCCGCCGGCGCCCACGCGTGGCAGATGCCGTACCATGTCGGGATACAGTAGCCACTGGGGGCGTCTTTGCGGATAGCGCACACACTCCCGTCATTCCGTGACGCGCAGTCCACGTCGACGGTGCATTTGGTATTGTTGGAGTGTGCGTCGACGCCGTTCTGCGCCGAGATGTTGTTCATAAAGTCGATAGGATTGAGTCCGTACGCTTCGGCGTATTTCGCGCTGGCGCTCTTCTCGCCTGATTTCCACACGACGTTGATGCTGTCCTGGTACGCGGGCCAGTAGCTGCCTGGCCATGGGATGGTTGGTGCAGATGCTGAAGAGTATTTCTCCTTTAGTGTCGTAAAGTCCATTTCGAGACTCTCGCCGAAGAACGTCTCCAGATCTATGATGTCCGAGCTCTTTGCATCTTCCATACGGCGCAATTTACGGCCGGATCCTGTGACTGCGTTGCATTGGTCGACGGGATATTCCACAGGTACGGCGTCGTTGTAGTTCTTCATGACTGCTGGGTGGTCGTCGGTCAGTAGTGCGTCAGCTCCCGTTGGCATGTAAGCGTTGCATTGCAGCGGTGTCGCTTGACCCAGCTCTAGTGCAGCGGCAGCGATCGCGACACCGAACGCGACACAGTGTACGATTTCCACCATGACTGAAAATGTGCTTGGAACACTACGCTGGTGGTAGTAGTGAGGTAACTTTCCAACGAGATGGAAAATTGGAGAATGAGTTTCAGATTCGAGGAGGTAGGTTTGCGATGCAGTCGAAGCATCTTCAGTTATCAATGGCAACGGCCACGCGCACGTCCAGTGTAGCGTAACAGCATGATTCGACTTGAAACGGTGAAAGTTTTGACTTCTGGATACAAAGCCGAGCTTGAAGTTGATTTGAGTATCACAGAGCCTTTCAAGTGCAAATTGTGGCAACAGATTTTCTGGTAAACGAGGTCGGTGGAAGAAGCCCAGTCCATACTTTGGTAGCTGGGGATTCAGTAGGTTCATCTAATTTTCATGGGGACTAGCTGATGCTGATTTAGGCTCGCACTTAGAGGCGTGTCGCGTTGCAAGATCGCAAAGGCATCTCTACCGCATAAAATATAACGACAATGGTCTTGGACGCTCGTGGAGGGCTGCTGGATTTTTATATATAAGGATATTTTTGCATTTACTAAAAGTCGAGTCGGTGCCACGACCGGCCGCCACTGCTACGATCAGTTATTATCTGCGCTGTGGTGACACTGAAACGAGTGCCAAACTTTCTTCGTAATGGCGACCATTTCGATGCCCTATTGCTAGCGCTTTTAGTGTTGCGGCGTACGGGTGTTTGTCAAATTTAGTGGTGGCCAGCCAGGTACTCAACGTTGAAATTTTTTTGCGTCAAACTGTACGCATGTCTTCAAAGTGTAGTCTTTTGACGGGGTGTGAAAAGCGGTTTTTCCGTGTAGCAGCTGGAAGACCCAGGAATTGATCGAGGTTGGTCAGTCTTACGGTCGTGAATTGGATGGCTGTCGCGATCTAATAATCCCTCTCCGTTTGGGTTCACATGCCGCTAGAAAGCGATTTTTCTGCGTTCCAGTAACAAGTTGACCCACCGCACCTCACCCGGGTTCACGCCAATTCAATTGCACGCCGTCATGGATCTAGGCGAAGTCGCTCGGCACTTAATATACATGCTCGGTTTGCCCCATAGCGCTAAATCATTCTTCACTTAGCTGCGGTGAAGGAAAATGTTTCAGTCTCATCAATCGATTCGCGGTTATGTTTAAGCAATTAGTTGCTTTATTTCTAGTTTAGTATGGACAAAGCTTGCTGGTACTGGATAAGTAAATCAGGAGAGAACAACTATACATGTACGAGCTTGCAAACACTTCGTTAAAATATACCTAAATACCGACAGTATCGCCTGTGAGGCGCAAGAACTTTCATGCTTGTGACCTTAGCGACACGCGCAAATCCTTTTAGCTCGGCACAGCCATATAACCCACACAAACCAATTGATGAACATACAAAACATTACTTGACTTTTATGAATCACTCAAAACTAACCAGCATGTGGTTTGATGGACCCCAGCGCATTTAAGCGCACATCTTGTGTTCATGGATTGTTGACTGACCCTGAAAATGAGCTTCATCGCCATTCATTTGAGTCTGAAGGAAATTACTTTCATCTTCACCCTCAGCATCTGTGCCGTACGTGTCCTCAGTCGGGGTAGCGGTCGTGGCAACCGGAGCATCCGTCGATAGCTGCTGCTCGGGCGAAGTGGGCACCGGCGTCTCCTCGGACTGGTTCTCGCTTCCGGTCGGTGCAGGTGTCGGCGCATCCGTGCCGTACGTGTCCTCAGTCGGGGTAGCGGTCGTGGCAACCGGAGCATCCGTCGATAGCTGCTGCTCGGGCGAAGTGGGCACCGGCGTCTCCTCGGACTGGTTCTCGCTTCCGGTCGGTGCAGGTGTCGGCGCATCCGTGCCGTACGTGTCCTCAGTCGGGGTAGCGGTCGTGGCAACCGGAGCATCCGTCGATAGCTGCTGCTCGGGCGAAGTGGGCACCGGCGTCTCCTCGGACTGGTTCTCGCTTCCGGTCGGTGCAGGTGTCGGCGCATCCGTGCCGTACGTGTCCTCAGTCGGGGTAGCGGTCGTGGCAACCGGAGCATCCGTCGATAGCTGCTGCTCGGGCGAAGTGGGCACCGGCGTCTCCTCGGACTGGCCCTCGCTTCCGGTCGGTGCAGGCGTCGGCGCATCCGTGCCGTACGTGTCCTCAGTCGGGGTAGCGGTCGTGGCAACCGGAGCATCCGTCGATAGCTGCTGCTCGGGCGAAGTGAGCACCGGCGTCTCCTCGGACTGGTTCTCGGTTCCGGTCGGTGCAGGTGTCGGCGCATCCGTGCCGTACGTGTCCTCAGTCGGGGTAGCGGTCGTGGCAACCGGAGCATCCGTCGATAGCTGCTGCTCGGGCGAAGTGGGCACCGGCGTCTCCTCGGACTGGCCCTCGCTTCCGGTCGGTGCAGGTGTCGGCGCATCCGTGCCGTACGTGTCCTCAGTCGGGGTAGCGGTCGTGACAACCGGAGCATCCGTCGATAGCTGCTGCTCGGGCGAAGTGGGCACCGGCGTCTCCTCGGACTGGCTCTCGCTTCCGGTCGGTGCAGGCGTCGGCGCATCCGTGCCGTACGTGTCCTCAGTCGGGGTAGCGGTCGTGACAACCGGAGCATCCGTCGATAGCTGCTGCTCGGGCGAAGTGGGCACCGGCGTCTCCTCGGACTGGTTCTCGCTTCCGGTCGGTGCAGGCATCGGCGCATCCGTGCCGTACGTGTCCTCAGTCGGGGTAGCGGTCGTGGCAACCGGAGCATCCGTCGATAGCTGCTGCTCGGGCGAAGTGGGCACCGGCGTCTCCTCGGACTGGCCCTCGCTTCCGGTCGGTGCAGGCGTCGGCGCATCCGTGCCGTACGTGTCCTCAGTCGGGGTAGCGGTCGTGGCAACCGGAGCATCCGTCGATAGCTGCTGCTCGGGCGAAGTGGGCACCGGCGTCTCCTCGGACTGGCCCTCGCTTCCGGTCGGTGCAGGTGTCGGCGCATCCGTGCCGTACGTGTCCTCAGTCGGGGTAGCGGTCGTGACAACCGGAGCATCCGTCGATAGCTGCTGCTCGGGCGAAGTGGGCACCGGCGTCTCCTCGGACTGGCCCTCGCTTCCGGTCGGTGCAGGCGTCGGCGCATCCGTGCCGTACGTGTCCTCAGTCGGGGTAGCGGTCGTGACAACCGGAGCATCCGTCGATAGCTGCTGCTCGGGCGAAGTGGGCACCGGCATCTCCTCGGACTGGTTCTCGGTTCCGATTGGTGCAGGTGTCGGCGCATCCGTGCCGTACGTGTCCTCAGTCGGGGTAGCGGTCGTGGCAACCGGAGCATCCGTCGATAGCTGCTGCTCGGGCGAAGTGGGCACCGGCGTCACCTCGGACTGGCCCCCCTGCGAGGTACTAGTCGTGGAGTTGCATGCTAGCGATAACTCCAAAATCTCTTGCACGTCGGCGTAGCTCAGACCCACACTGGTGACTGTTGAAATGTCTGGTTTTCCGGTGGGGAACCATAAGAAATCAGGGTGGTCAGTCTTCGAGTCTCCAACCCACTCACCGCCGATAATATTGTTGTCGCTGTCAAGCTCCAGGAGATATTCGTAGTCATTTGACACTGCAAAGTCGCCCATCTTTCCAGTTGACACCAGTGCTCCATCGATGTATGCCTCCACTGTCCATGTGACTGTTGTCTTGACGTATGCCAAATGCGCCATACCGGAGTTGAACGGGTACGACGCCGTGCCAAAGTATTTCTTGCATGCATTGGTAGTGTCAACAATCTCCATCGTCTGCACATTGTATGACGACACAGGCTGATTCCAGACCTCCGAGTTTACAGTTACATCCATGATGAATGAGGTATGGTGTTTGCCCATGATGTTGCTAATTGCGATGTGGAAGAAGCCAGCACCCATGTCGCGACGTGCAGGCTTCGTGAATCGACCAAACTGATCCACATCTGCAGCATTGTCCGGGCCATTGAAGCGAGCACCAGTGAACAATGTGGAGATGTGAGCACCGTCGTACACTTCCGTCAGCAACGCCTTGATATCGAACACGTGGAAGTTCACACCGTTCAGCTCGGCGTCGCACTTGGGTTCCTTCTCGAGCAGAGCTGCCGGGGCCCATGCGTGGCATAAACCATACCATGACGGAATGCAGTGCCCAGCTGAAGCACCATCTCGCATCGCGCACTCACCGCTGCCATTGCAATCTGCTTCCGTACGGCACGATTTAGCATTCTTGATCGAGTCAACGCCGTTGCTGGAGGATATTTTGTCCTTGAAGTCCGTGATGTCTAGGCCGAAAGCCTTGGCGTACTTCTCCGACGGGCAGGCTTCGTCGCTTTTCCAGACGTGGTTGATACTGTCCTGGAAAGTAGGCCAGTAGCTGCCCGGCCACGGCGTACTGGGGGCCGTAGCGCGGGGAAACTGCTCCTTCAACACCGTGAAATCAACCTCTAGTTGCTCACCGAAGTAAGAAGCTAGATCGTCAATGTCCGAGTACGCCGAATTCTCCATCTCGCGCAGCTTGCGGTACGTCACGTCATTCTCCAGTGTCATGGACCGAGCGTGAGCCTCGTTCGGGTCGACAGGGATAATAGGCTTGACGCTGTCATCCTTGGGCTTGGCACCGTAGGCCGGGTGCGAAGCTGTCAGCGGCGCGTTGATCTCAACGGGGGTGTACGGGTTGTACTCGAGCGGACCTGCCTGGACCAGAGCCGTCGAAGCTGCTGCAATGGCGGCGCCAAGCGCGACAGATCGAACAATCTGCAACATCCTGGATAAGTCAACTTGGTGAGTGTCTCGCTCGACGGAGAAACTGCTGAGCCTCCGAACGAGTCGAGAAAATGAAGAATGAGACCAAGCGAAGCGAATGAAGGCATCGTCGAGCCTTGGAGGCGCATCTGGACATTACCTCCTGCGGTATGCTCTATGACGGTAGAGCACGGAGACCATATTGCAGTCGAAAGCTGAGCCCGCTCCGACGTTTCAAATGATATCCATCTAAACTTGTCGGCCCTGTGAATCTTATCCCGATGGGGTGCTTACAGTTAATAGTTGATATTACAAAGATGACCAGCAGGTTTGCTTCCAGACAAGAACAGTTGGCAGCGCCGCCTTGAAATCTTGGCATCTTATCATTCTCCAAGGGGCAGAGGCGCTTGAATCAAGGCAATCAAATCGAGGTAGAGAATTGTTGATTTTTTATCGCATTTAAAATAAACGTTTTAAACGCCGTTTTACACGTCATTTATTTAGAAAGAACGATTTAAAATCATTCGGAGTCCCCCCATCACAAGTAGTAACGATGTGCTGCGTACGTTGGAGAGCGTTTGGTGATCTCGTTTCTGGCAAAACTACTGAAGGCGTACTACGTAAGTTTCACCGTGCTGTGGTGATGATGTTGTCGGCAGTGTGTAGTGGCTTCCTTGGCCGGTGGTTCCCCAACCGACTTCTCTGTAGTGCTGCTCCATCCTCTCTGTTCGGTTGGTAGCTGTGGTGAACGCTTAAATCGGAGTCTGTGTCTAGTTTGACAGGTATGCCAGACTCTCCTCTCTTTCCAGATAATGCTCTGTAGCTGCCTGTAGGCCTTATTCATGCGAAAGAATGAGTGCGTAGACAGCATAACTATAAAAAACGCATACAAGACAGAAATATACATTTTAAATGTTTCAAATGGCGAATTTCTAAAAAGAATCAATCCCTATCAAGGTGTAGTAATGTAAACGCTCCTAGCCGTTAGGTAAGACACACCAGGCTGTGCCATCTGCCTCGAACAAATCACCAGAAGTGCTGGATATTGGTAGTTTTTGCATGACGCAGGCCCTGCCGCAGCTGATGCTCTCCACAACATGCACCTGCACGTACTGCATCGTTGGATCCAACATGTCAATTGCTTCAAGACGAACTGAGTTGTTGTTGCTGTCTTGAAGAGACAACGCAACTGTCCTCACACTGAAAAGCTGAACCAGGTGTCGGCATCCAACGAAGAATACCTATATTTTAGCTTGCTATAAACCTAGCATGCGGATACGGTAGATTGCAAGATACTTGTACGATCTTTCAGTTAAAGTGAAGTCATTTCGAGCAAATCTCTTAATTAATGAAGGTGATCGTTCTACCGCATCAAAAGAAAAATCAAAGTGTATTACTGCATCAACCTTAATTAAAAGAAGAAATCAAGCTAAACTTGCCGACGCGAATAACCCGTTGGGCCCGTCGCCGTCGTCAGTGAACATCAACACGCATGGATGCAGATTCAAATACTCCCCGGGATGAAGGAATCGGTGGCCGATTTCTTCGGCTGAAGATTCGCTATAACGAGATCACCACCACAGCGTGAAGTCTCCAAGACGGCGGTACCACTTGGACTTGTTGCCTTGAGTCGGCGACTGGTTCGCCTGGCCGACCGGATTCGTAGCCTTGGGGGTCGAAGTGGGCTTGTACGTCACCGAAGGTGTTGGTGCGTAGGTAGGAGCGTACGTAACCACCGGAGTCTCAGTCGGTGTTGATGTTGGCGCGTACGTTGGTGCCTCAGTGACAACAGGGGTCTCCGTCGGATAGTTCGATGGTTCCTCGGAGGGAGCATAAGTCATTGGCGTTTCAGTAGTAGAAGGAGCTGGATAGCAGATCAAGCTCGGGTAAGGCGTTTCGGGCACGTACGTGGCTGGGGCGGTCGTCTCGGGTGCGTACGTGTCGGGAGGGTAGGTCGAAGGAGCGGTGGTCTCAGGCGAGTACGTCTCCGGCGGGTACGTGGCTGGGGCGGTCGTCTCGGGTGCGTACGTGTCGGGAGGGTAGGTCGAAGGAGCGGTGGTCTCAGGCGAGTACGTCTCGGGCGGGTACGTGGCTGGGGCGGTCGTCTCGGGTGCGTACGTGTCGGGAGGGTAGGTCGAAGGAGCGGTGGTCTCAGGCGAGTACGTCTCCGGCGGGTACGTGGCTGGGGCGGTCGTCTCGGGTGCGTACGTGTCGGGAGGGTAGGTCGAAGGAGCGGTGGTCTCAGGCGAGTACGTCTCCGGCGGGTACGTGGCTGGGGCGGTCGTCTCGGGTGCGTACGTGTCGGGAGGGTAGGTCGAAGGAGCGGTGGTCTCAGGCGAGTACGTCTCCGGCGGGTACGTGGCTGGGGCGGTCGTCTCGGGTGCGTACGTGTCGGGAGGGTAGGTCGAAGGAGCGGTGGTCTCAGGCGAGTACGTCTCCGGCGGGTACGTGGCTGGGGCGGTCGTCTCGGGTGCGTACGTGTCGGGAGGGTAGGTCGAAGGAGCGGTGGTCTCAGGCGAGTACGTCTCCGGCGGGTACGTGGCTGGGGCGGTCGTCTCGGGTGCGTACGTGTCGGGAGGGTAGGTCGAAGGAGCGGTGGTCTCAGGCGAGTACGTCTCGGGCGGGTACGTGGCTGGGGCGGTCGTCTCGGGTGCGTACGTGTCGGGAGGGTAGGTCGAAGGAGCGGTGGTCTCAGGCGAGTACGTCTCCGGCGGGTACGTGGCTGGGGCGGTCGTCTCGGGTGCGTACGTGTCGGGAGGGTAGGTCGAAGGAGCGGTGGTCTCAGGCAAGTACGTCTCCGGCGGGTACGTGGCTGGGGCGGTGGTCTCGGGTGCGTACGTGTCGGGAGGGTAGGTCGAAGGAGCGGTGGTCTCAGGCGAGTACGTCTCGGGCGGGTACGTGGCTGGGGCGGTCGTCTCGGGTGCGTACGTGTCGGGAGGGTAGGTCGAAGGAGCGGTGGTCTCAGGCGAGTACGTCTCGGGCGGGTACGTGGCTGGGGCGGTCGTCTCGGGTGCGTACGTGTCGGGAGGGTAGGTCGAAGGAGCGGTGGTCTCAGGCGAGTACGTCTCGGGCGGGTACGTGGCTGGGGCGGTCGTCTCGGGTGCGTACGTGTCGGGAGGGTAGGTCGAAGGAGCGGTGGTCTCAGGCGAGTACGTCTCGGGCGGGTACGTGGCTGGGGCGGTCGTCTCGGGTGCGTACGTGTCGGGAGGGTAGGTCGAAGGAGCGGTGGTCTCAGGCGAGTACGTCTCGGGCGGGTACGTGGCTGGGGCGGTCGTCTCGGGTGCGTACGTGTCGGGAGGGTAGGTCGAAGGAGCGGTGGTCTCAGGCGAGTACGTCTCGGGCGGGTACGTGGCTGGGGCGGTCGTCTCGGGTGCGTACGTGTCGGGAGGGTAGGTCGAAGGAGCGGTGGTCTCAGGCGAGTATGTCTCGGGCGGGTACGTGGCTGGGGCGGTCGTCTCGGGTGCGTACGTGTCGGGAGGGTAGGTCGAAGGAGCGGTGGTCTCAGGCGAGTACGTCTCCGGCGGGTACGTGGCTGGGGCGGTCGTCTCGGGTGCGTACGTGTCGGGAGGGTAGGTCGAAGGAGCGGTGGTCTCAGGCGAGTACGTCTCGGGCGGGTACGTGGCTGGGGCGGTCGTCTCGGGTGCGTACGTGTCGGGAGGGTAGGTCGAAGGAGCGGTGGTCTCAGGCGAGTACGTCTCGGGCGGGTACGTGGCTGGGGCGGTCGTCTCGGGTGCGTACGTGTCGGGAGGGTAGGTCGAAGGAGCGGTGGTCTCAGGCGAGTATGTCTCCGGCGGGTACGTGGCTGGGGCGGTCGTCTCGGGTGCGTACGTGTCGGGAGGGTAGGTCGAAGGAGCGGTGGTCTCAGGCGAGTACGTCTCGGGCGGGTACGTGGCTGGGGCGGTCGTCTCGGGTGCGTACGTGTCGGGAGGGTAGGTCGAAGGAGCGGTGGTCTCAGGCGAGTACGTCTCGGGCGGGTACGTGGCTGGGGCGGTCGTCTCGGGTGCGTACGTGTCGGGAGGGTAGGTCGAAGGAGCGGTGGTCTCAGGCGAGTACGTCTCGGGCGGGTACGTGGCTGGGGCGGTCGTCTCGGGTGCGTACGTGTCGGGAGGGTAGGTCGAAGGAGCGGTGGTCTCAGGCGAGTATGTCTCCGGCGGGTACGTGGCTGGGGCGGTCGTCTCGGGTGCGTACGTGTCGGGAGGGTAGGTCGAAGGAGCGGTGGTCTCAGGCGAGTACGTCTCCGGCGGGTACGTGGCTGGGGCGGTCGTCTCGGGTGCGTACGTGTCGGGAGGGTAGGTCGAAGGAGCGGTGGTCTCAGGCGAGTACGTCTCCGGCGGGTACGTGGCTGGGGCGGTCGTCTCGGGTGCGTACGTGTCGGGAGGGTAGGTCGAAGGAGCGGTGGTCTCAGGCGAGTACGTCTCGGGCGGGTACGTGGCTGGGGCGGTCGTCTCGGGTGCGTACGTGTCGGGAGGGTAGGTCGAAGGAGCGGTGGTCTCAGGCGAGTACGTCTCGGGCGGGTACGTGGCTGGGGCGGTCGTCTCGGGTGCGTACGTGTCGGGAGGGTAGGTCGAAGGAGCGGTGGTCTCAGGCGAGTACGTCTCGGGCGGGTACGTGGCTGGGGCGGTCGTCTCGGGTGCGTACGTGTCGGGAGGGTAGGTCGAAGGAGCGGTGGTCTCAGGCGAGTACGTCTCGGGCGGGTACGTGGCTGGGGCGGTCGTCTCGGGTGCGTACGTGTCGGGAGGGTAGGTCGAAGGAGCGGTGGTCTCAGGCGAGTACGTCTCGGGCGGGTACGTGGCTGGGGCGGTCGTCTCGGGTGCGTACGTGTCGGGAGGGTAGGTCGAAGGAGCGGTGGTCTCAGGCGAGTACGTCTCGGGCGGGTACGTGGCTGGGGCGGTCGTCTCGGGTGCGTACGTGTCGGGAGGGTAGGTCGAAGGAGCGGTGGTCTCAGGCGAGTATGTCTCCGGCGGGTACGTGGCTGGGGCGGTCGTCTCGGGTGCGTACGTGTCGGGAGGGTAGGTCGAAGGAGCGGTGGTCTCAGGCGAGTACGTCTCGGGCGGGTACGTGGCTGGGGCGGTCGTCTCGGGTGCGTACGTGTCGGGAGGGTAGGTCGAAGGAGCGGTGGTCTCAGGCGAGTATGTCTCCGGCGGGTACGTGGCTGGGGCGGTCGTCTCGGGTGCGTACGTGTCGGGAGGGTAGGTCGAAGGAGCGGTGGTCTCAGGCGAGTACGTCTCCGGCGGGTACGTGGCTGGGGCGGTCGTCTCGGGTGCGTATGTGTCGGGAGGGTAGGTCGAAGGAGCGGTGGTCTCAGGCGAGTACGTCTCCGGCGGGTACGTGGCTGGGGCGGTCGTCTCGGGTGCGTACGTGTCGGGAGGGTAGGTCGAAGGAGCGGTGGTCTCAGGCGAGTACGTCTCGGGCGGGTACGTGGCTGGGGCGGTCGTCTCGGGTGCGTACGTGTCGGGAGGGTAGGTCGAAGGAGCGGTGGTCTCAGGCGAGTACGTCTCGGGCGGGTACGTGGCTGGGGCGGTCGTCTCGGGTGCGTACGTGTCGGGAGGGTAGGTCGAAGGAGCGGTGGTCTCAGGCGAGTACGTCTCGGGCGGGTACGTGGCTGGGGCGGTCGTCTCGGGTGCGTACGTGTCGGGAGGGTAGGTCGAAGGAGCGGTGGTCTCAGGCGAGTACGTCTCGGGCGGGTACGTGGCTGGGGCGGTCGTCTCGGGTGCGTATGTCTGGGGAGGTGAAGTAGGTGCTTTGGTTGGGGGTGACTTGGTAGGCGGTGCTTTTGTTGGTGGGGTTTTTGTGTAGGATGGTGTCTTTGTGTACCCAGATCCTGGTTTCTTGGTCGATGGTGTGTCTGGTACATCGGGGCTGATTGTCACATCCACGCAGTCCAGAGACTCCTCGATCAGCGCCAGCACGTCCGCGTACGAGATGCCCGTGTCCGTGACAGTATCTGCGCTTGGCTTCGCCGCTGGGAACCACAGGAAGTCCGGGTGGTTCGCATTAGAATGGTCAAGCCACTCACCGCCGATGATCGTGTAGTTCTCGTTCAGCTCGAGGACGTACTCGTAGTCCTCGTACACCGTGTACGCTTCAATTCTGCCCGTGGTCGTGAGTGCGCCATCTTCAATCGATTCGGCAGTCCACGTGAGGCGCGTCTTGCACTTGGCCAGATACGTCGCCGCGTCATTGAACGGGTACGTGGCCGAGCCAAAATACTCAAGCGACAGCTTCGCTGCATCCACGATCTCCGACTCCAAGAACTCGTACTTCTGCACCGGTTGGTTCCACACTTGCAGGCCTGAGCTCACGTCGACAATAAAGGACTGGCGCTGCTTGCCGAGGATGTTAGCCACAGCGATGTGGAAGAAGGCGGCGTTGATGTCTCGTCGCGCCTCGTCCTCGTAGCGTCCGTACTTGTCCAGCTCCTCTGGACTGTCCGGTCCGTTGAAGCGAGCACCGGTGAAAACCACTTCGATCGCTGCGCCGTCGTAGAGCTGCGTGATGAGTGCCTTCATGTCCACGGAGTGGAACGTCACGTTGTTCTTCTGGACGTCGCACTTGGGCTCAGCCTCGAACATGGCGGCGGCCGCCCACGCGTGGCACAGGCCGTACCATGTCGGGATGCAGAAGCCGTTGGAAGCCTCGCCTCGGAGGCCGCACAAGCCGCTGCCGTCGCAGTCCGAATCGCTGGAGCAGGTGGGGCTTCCGGTGTACGACTCGGACAGCACGCCGGTGCTGAGCGAGATGCCGTTCATGAACGCGTTGACGTCTAGACCAAAGGCCGTGGCGTACTTCTCGGCGGGCGACGGCTCTCCGTCCTTCCAGACGACATTGATGCCGTCCTTGTACGTCGGCCAGAAGTCTCCAGACCACGGCAGCACGTCGCAGACGGCGGTCGCGTACGAGTCCTTGAGTACGTTGAAGTTGCTCTCCATCGTAGTCCCGAAGAACGTCTCGAGACGGGCGACGTCCGACAGCTGAGCCTCCAGGTTGCGAGTCGTGGCCTTGCCGTTCTGCTCCGTAAGCACCACGGGCTTGACGACCTTGCCGCGCAGAAGACCACCGAAGGCCGGGTGGCTGTGCGTCAGCTCGGCAGTCTCTCCGAGTGGCGTGACGATACTGTCGATGATGGCCTCGCCATGGATCGCCGACGGGAGCAGCGCGAGAGCGAGGAGAGAATACCCCTTCCAGGGTGGAGACGGCGACATCGTGGATGGAGTCGCAGGAGGAGCCAACGGATGTGAGCTCGAGGCTGCGGATTTCAAAGTGATCGGAACGGATCGAGTGGCAAGTCGATGGCGCGGGGCTGACACACTACTTGGAGCTTGTCAGTGGCGTGCGCTTGAGAGGAAGCGCCGCTACCAGACCCGATCGGACAGCAAAACTTTTTTTCGAGGTGGTTTTGGATGGCTTTAATCGTGCCGGTGCAGTACGACGGCACAGTTGCACCGAAATCGAAGCAGTCGAAGCGTCAATGGAACCGTGACGTCACTGTATCCTGATCGGCTAGACAGCAAAATTCTATCAGACGACCTCTAGCAACCCCCAGCCATCGTGACGCCACTACTGTATCCCGTTAGGCCTGCCCAGACCATTAGCGAAGCTCTACAAACGCGACCGGCTCAGGTATCGTCTGTCTCAGTTCTGGTGGCAACAGATCTTGGATACGGATCAAGTTAAAGTTAACGACTTGACGAAGCCTTCGGAGGATGATCAAATGCCTTGCACGGCCCATCCTCCGCTGCAAATGCTTAAAGACGCTGGCCTGTACATTGGGGGTGAAAAAGAAACGACGTGGCGAAACCCCAGAGCAGAGCAGCTCGACCTGTATTTGGATTCACCAACCATTTCAAGTAAGTGAAGGATGGTGGTCTTCAGTAGTCGCATAGTGTTTTCGAACGCCACCCTCGCGTCAAAACTAGCTCGAATGATGGTGTGTGGAGTTGCCAGCCACAAGAACCCAGCCTAATTATGCCCTGTAGTCTGGGGCGTATTGCATTAGCGCCCCTATTGAGTGGAAGCGCATTCCCTGCTGTACGGCTGCATCGGAAAGTGGAAACTTCCCCCGGATCGAGTACTTACATGGAAGTGGCCTTGCAATCCATCGCCACCTGATCAACTACGTAGCTCTGGCTTTAGCAAAAAGCACTTGGCAGTGAATTAGTCTCAATCTGCTGCTATAGTTTTACCGGTACTTTTAAAGATCATAAAAGTAAATTCACTGACGCTTGTCGTGGCTTTGGTGCCGGTTCTACCATGCCGGTGCTTCCATACCGCCACCGTCAACACCAAGACGAAGCAGAAGCGGCATTTATCGTGGACG
The DNA here is from genome assembly GCA_033557915.1 of Phytophthora tentaculata. Classification (NCBI taxonomy): domain Eukaryota; phylum Oomycota; class Peronosporomycetes; order Peronosporales; family Peronosporaceae; genus Phytophthora; species Phytophthora tentaculata. The sequence continues at coordinate 4,283,452 of JAUCEA010000020.1, read as the reverse complement.
TGACTACACATGCGGAGGTATAGAACCAGTCTGTGCGCTCATTTAAGCTCTTCATTTTTGCGGTGCTGTGCAGTGCGCCGGCGAGTCCGTTCGCGTTTGGTGTAGACCACATCTTCCAGTCATGTGCACACCAAAATTGTGTATGTACCAAAATGAACGTCGTTTTTACCGAAAAACGTGTGTTTTCAATCTTATTGTCGTTCCCGTCGATCGTCCATCATGGCGGAGTCTCTTCACGTGACTATCATCCGCGTGTGTGCGTCGCTGGCTGCCTGCAGTCTGTTTGCGAGTCTGTTGCCGGACATCCGCATCGTGCACCAGCAGAAAAGCACGGCCAGTATGCCCAGCTCACTCCCGGTGCTGTCCATGGTGGCGAATTGTGTCGCGTGGGGACTCTACGGTCTGCTCATCGGAGACTATTTCCCCCTCGTGGCCACAAACATCGTGGGTGTGGTGCTTTCACTCTTCTACCTCGTTGTATACTACTATCACGAGGCCAATAAAAGGAGATTACTACTCGAGATCCTAGCGACAACTCTCGTACTTGCGGGTCTCGTGGTGTATCCATTCGTGGCGGCATCCGAGGGAATACAAGAAGAAACTATCCATCACATTGTAGGGTTTGTAACTGTAGCCATCTCTGCCGTCATGTTCGGATCGCCGCTAGTTTTAGTCAAGCGAGTGATCCAAGAACGCAATACGGAGCTACTACCGCTCACTATGATCGTCGCTGGAGCGGTCAATTGCGTGCTATGGCTCACGTATGGAATGCTATTGGAAGATTTATTCGTCATCGTTCCAAATGCGGCGAATCTGCTTCTGGGCGTCGTGCAGCTAGGACTGTTTTGCTGTTTCCCACGTGGTAAAAGCTACGACACTGTGGAGTCCGCTACTCCTCGCTCTAAGCTTAATAACGCAACGGAGAAAGATACGAAGAGTTCAATCGACGTAGACAAGAAGGACGAAGTGGAGAATAGCTCCACGGTAGTCGATACTGAAGACGAACCGAGCAGCGTGGACGAAGAGATGGAGCCAAGCGATGCAACTGCACAGAAACCTGCCAAGGTGGAGACCAAGATCGAGGTGGTTTGAAACATTGCTGGTGATTCGAGCGATCATTACACTCGCTAGTCCTATGCGTAGGCGGGCACACGAGTCCGATGCCAAGAGCTTTAAGCCAGTGCCGAAGCCTTCTGACGCACCTGTATGCTAACATATTAAATGACGCGATGTACAAGTATATGCAACTTGCTTTTTCTTTAAATATTTGAGTTGTCTGATATTCGAGTTTGAAAACTTTAATTGCAACATAGAGTACCAACCTTTGACCTGGTATTACTCTATTTTCGGAGTAGTGACACAAGCATGCAGCGTCCGAGAGAACGAAGCGACAACCCCATCGTATTCTTTGACGTATCGATTGGAGGAGAAAACGTTGGTCGAGTGCTTATTGAGGTAGGAATCTTCAAAATCTTCTTCCTACCTACCGATGGTTAAGCTTTTAGTTCGTGTATGTACCGTAGTTGCGGGCTGATATCGTTCCCCGTACTGCTGAGAACTTTCGACGACTATGTACTGGCGAGACGAAAGAGTCTCGGACTGGGCGCCGTCGACACTACGCACGCTGGTATATTTGTTTTATTATTTATTTATGAAAGATTTTTGAATAATTAACCTCGTCAAATGTCCTCGGTGCAGTCCATTTCACCGTGTTGTCAATGACAAATTCTGCCAGTCAGGAGACTATGCTGTTCGTATAACTTTCAGCAAGGACACCGGTTTTCTTCTAGCTTACAATATTTTGTTTTCTAGAACCACGATGGATCAGGTGGCGAGTGCACATTTGATCACAGCCCTCGTGCAAGAGAAGAAAACATTTCTTCTGTACAAGACAACAAAGCTGCCGACTCGATCTCCCTACCATCGAAATTTGACGATGAGAACTTCATCTTACGCCACACTGGTGCCGGAGTGCTGTCCATGGCCAATGCTGGTCCAGACTCCAACACATGCCAATTCTACCTTCATTTTAGCCCGGTAAGATACGTTTGAAGTTGTTTTAGAAGACTTTCAACTTACAATACACTACGAAAATGAAGCAACCAGACTTTGACGGCAAGCACGTGGTTTTCGGATGCCTCCTGGACACCGAGAGCTACTCTGTGCTCGAGCAGATAAACGCAGTAGCGACAGCTAGAGGTGATCCCAAACTTCCTGTCAAGATATCTCGATCAGGGCAGCTCTTTCCTGCTTGAGCTTCCATCAATCAAACCACAAATTAAGCTCCTTCTCGGTTTTAGGCCTGACAAAGAAATAAATACCAGCGCGTGAAGGAGCGACTAGTGCACGACTTGAAGACAAGGGAGGCGCTATGTTGTTCCTTAGACTACCCTGGGATTTCAGAAAAGGATCTGAATAAATATATTAAAGAGCATGGACCGCTTGTGAATCTGGTGTTTGGCGAGGTGCACGGCTATTGGGTCGACGATGGGTACTTCACCCCGTACTGGAACGTCGTGCCAGGCTGCTGTGAATTAGCGCCTAGAATCGCAGCGTTACTGGGTAACTGGACGAATTGGACTGGGGCTGGGAAACGTAGCACGATCTTGCTTTCAAAAGGAGCGTACATTTTCGATGAGCGTACAGGAAAGCCCACCACTGTCACGTTGAATGCCACTCTCGGGCCTGCCTTCTGTCAGACAAGAAACTGAACCTGCTCGGGAATTACTCAGCATTTAACGCGCGCTTCAGAATGCCTTCGCCAGAAAGCGGTGGGGTGTTGAATATGTGGTATTCTTACGAGTACGCATCCGTTCATTTCACGACAGTCTCGTCGGAGACGGATTATCCTAACAATTCTCGTCATGCTAGCAGAAATCCGGATGATGTTGAACTATGGATTTATGGTCAAGAGCCGTATGCTCCATCGTTCGTCGTGAAAATCGACTTTCTGTCCGGAGAAGAGTCTCAATTCGTTGCACTCGATGAAAAGATGCAAATTCAGTACTTTCGTCATAGGGTGCAGCTAGGTTGGTTGATCGATCCCCGCCCTGGATGGCGTAAAATGTTCGAGTACAAGCTCGACGAAGATGGTAAAGTGTACCGGGTGGACGACGATGAGTGGAGAGACCTCGATGGCGGTGACGTGCTTCCAGGATTCCACCTCAACAAGACGGATTTAGAGATGGTTCTCGATCCAATCGGTGATGTTTCGCCCGATGAAGATGAGATCGACATTATCTGTCCTTGCCGAGGGTGTGATGAACGCCTGAAATCCCTTGCGACGTGCGTCGGTCATCTTGAAAGCCACCGAGCCGAACGCGAGAGGCGGAAGTACTTGGCCAAGCGCGCTGCACGCAAACCTCACTAAGAAGCGGGGCGATCATATAAATCTGATCTTGTTTACTTCTCTCTTTGTTTTCTTAAACTATCAAATTATGTAAATCTGAGGCTGCAACTTGACATGTGAGCAAAACAGTCGGAATAATAGATTTGCATTTTTACGTGATTTCGTTTTTTGTTTTTGTCTATTATGATTGACCGTTCCAGTCATGTGTAAAAAAAATCTGTCAACAATCTCCCGCGTTTTTTTTTCTTCTTCACAATTCGTTTGATACTAAAGCAACAATGATCTCACACGACTGGCCGCTGCCGTCTACAGCTCGGGATGTTTGCAACACGTACCTCCGCTTCGATCTTCCTCACGTCATACGCCTCATTGACAGTTATTTTATCGGCTCCATGCACTCTGCTGCCCTGAACAGAGCGTGCGAGGCAGGTGCTTCCGTGGAAGATCTCGAGTTTATTCTCGCGCGAACAGCTCCCTCGTGGTTTGATGTTATATCAAGTGCGCGGCCAAAGGAGGCGTCGTGCATGTTTTTCGATGGATGACAGAACGAGAAGATGGCCGAGGTCCTTGGAAATGGATTTCGATCATGCATGCGAGAAGGCTGCAAAGTATGGACATCTCGAAGTTGTGAAGTGGACACATGACCAATTTGGTTCACATATTCATTTAGACCACAGAGAAGCCATGGCAGCAGCAGCTGCCAGTGGACATCTTGAAGTCGTGGAATGGCTTGGTGGTCACGGTTTGGACGCTAGTTACGCTTTTCGTGCATACAAAGCCGCACGTTATGGTCACTTGAAAATAGTCGAGATGATGTACAGTCGACTCAGCGGGAGGGAGAGAAAAGGATTAGTCGATGGTGCAGCTTTGGGAGGGCATTTCGATACTCTTGAATGGTTAGACAAAAAGGGTGAGTACTTTGGGGGAGCTTTCGAAAGCGCAGTGGGTGGTGGACATGTTGAAGTTGCGAAATGGCTTTCCTTGCGTGGTAACGCAACATGCTCACCAAATGCTATTATGTTTGCGGCAAGTAAGGGGAGTGTAGAAATGCTTCAATGGTTGCACACAAGTTTTGGCTACCAATTTGATTCAAGCGCGATGGACCGGGCAGCGTTTAGAGGTAAGTTGGATGTGGTTAGATGGCTACATGATAACCGGATTGCAGCGTGTAGCACCGACGCAATGGATGCGGCCGCCAAAAGTGGACATCTGGAGACAGTACAATGGTTGCATCGAAATCGCACTGAAGGCTGTACAAAGATTGCAATCAACCAGGCTGCTAAAAACGGTCACCTAGAAATGGTTCAATGGCTGCATCTCAATCGCTTTGAAGGCTGCAGTACTAGAGCAATGGATAATGCAGTTTCAAATGGCCATTTAGAAATAGTGCGATATTTGCACGAACAAAGAAACGAGGGATGTTCGGATAATGTGCTTGAAATCGCCGCTTGTGGAGGTCACCTAGATGTAGTTTGCTGGCTGGCTGAGAATGTCTCGTCCTAAGTACGAGTCCAAGAGGGACGATCACAATAAAACCGATGTTGTACGAAGCCGCTCAACTGGGTGTGGCGGAACTTATCTACACAGTGGTGCAAATGATGCCTTCCCAAGAGACAAGGCAGGACACTTATAGAGACATGCAGGTATGCACTACTTGTTTTTCAAACTACCTTGAAAGGCTTCAAAGAGACCGATTAAACACATTACAAGTCGAGCAGGAGCCGATGAAACTATTGAAGAAATTGCGCAATGGTTACGTGGCGTGCGCCTGCGCGATGCTTCAGCTAGCAATTACGGAAGGGTACATAACGGTGGCGCAAGATTTTTTAAGATTTCAAGAAGAGGGGGAAATTCTTCAGTATCTTCAACAGTGTGCCGTATTCGAGCGAGGCTACCAAGGAAATGCCGTAGTCAGGTGGCTCATTGAAAATGGCCCACCGCTGGATGTTTCCACTGCTATCGTACTAAACGATGAGAGAAAGCTCAACCGCAAATATCCTGAAGTCACGTTATCGCTATCCGGAAAGGACCGCGTAGTAATAATTCGGGAGGCAGCACAGAATTCGTGGAATTATTTGCTCTTGTGGACATTTCAAAACATGCAGTTCGACGAAAACAAGTCGCGAATCAGTATCCGCGAAATTATTCGGAGAGCGTCACCGACCGGAAAAAAATGGCTCAAGGAAAATATTCATGGTGAAATGTTTGGCATTGGGTGTTTCCTTAACGCTACAGTAACATCGGAGCCGAGCTGTCTTAAAAAGAGATCTGTCATGACAGTCACTTGAAACACCCTCGGCGCGTGCACAGGCTTATGCACAGCGCTATTAATAATGGCACTCGTTATTTTGACAGACTGAGGTCACATAGCATCGACTTTTATACGTGTACAGAGAGTATAGTCCGGTTAAATTGGAGTAAAGGTAGGACACTAGCGCGTTTGCACTCGTCTGCGGACTTATAGCCGTGGGCCCGCCCCACTCTTCGCTTGCTGCGCTGCGCTCGGGGGGCGCTGCTGCGCAGCCTGCCCCACCCCGGCCTCTAAGTCCTCGACTCGGCAAGGCGCTGTGTCTGGGTTTAGAAATTAATCCCGAGGCAGTGTTGCCAAGACCGTCGGTATTCCATTTTATGCATGTCGAAAAGAGTATAATTGTATAGTCGGATAGCCAGTCTGTCAAAATACTCACTTCCATTAATAAATGTAACAAAACAAAATTGCTAAAAAGCACTTCGGTTGGTCGCCTGATGAAGTCATTCTCTTCGCTATTTTATTTGTGAAAGAACAGAGTGATGAAATATTGAAGAAAAAAAAAAGCGAACAGGCTACAGATTTCTTTATCCTTTCAAGTCTACAGTACTTGAAAGTCTTAGGTAAATAAAAGCAGTCGTTTTCGAGTCAGCGAAATGGTGACTTGTACACGCCTCCAGTCCTCCGTGCACGGCATCGCTGTCGTGAACATGAGCCCCAGCCCTCAGGTATCGTCGACAAACAATGCCATGCAGTGCCATGCTAGGTGACCTAGTTGAATACTCAACCGCTGCAGCTTTGTAGTGCTGTAGTATATGTATACTACTAGTAGTACTACAGATTATCGTAGTCGTCGAGATGGACACTCAATTGGTTGACACACTTCAATGTTCAGCAAGACAAGATTGCACACGTTCTAGAGAGCAAAAAGTGACTCCTTATTCATACTCTCTAGAAAGTTCTCCTCTCAATGCCAATTAGACAAGGAATGTCGAACGTGCCAGTGCGAGACTCCATTTCTAGAGTTACAGCAAACCCAGCACGCTCTCCATCCAACTACTGAATGCCCGTTCAAGATACTTAGTTATTGGCCTTCTTCTCCTTGAGCTCACGCTCCTCCAGGATGTTGAGCTTGATGCCCTTGCCCTTGGGAAGCGACACCCACGGGCGAGCCTCCTTGCCGACGGCGAACACGTTGCCGAGACGAGTAGCGAAGTCATTGCCAGCCGAGTCCTTGACGTGGGCAATGTTGAACGATCCCTGGTGTCTGTTGATTCACACAATCAACAATAAGTCAGTACTTCTTGCCACATCAACAATACGCAGAGGACAAGCATCCCCATGCTATAAATAAGACTCTACAAGTGTCCCAAAATGATGTAAACCACCACACCCAGCTCGCGATGAGTCCAGAAGGTGTGTTCCTACCTCTCAACGTTGTGCAGGATACCGACCCGGCCGGAGTTACGTCCGCGAGTGATGGTCACCAGGTTGCCGACCTCGAATTTGATGTGGTCCACGACCTTGCCGGTCTCCAGGTCAATCTTGACCGTGTCGCCGACCTTGATGAGCGGGTCCGGGTAGCGGATGGTGCGGCCGTCGTTGGTGGCAATGTACGGGATGGCCTTCTTCGTGTACTCCTGACGGATAACCTTGGCGAGCTTGAACTTCTTCTCCTCGTCCGAGATGCGGTGCAGCACGAAGCGGCCCTTCGTGTCGTACAGCAGACGGAACTGGTCGCCCGTCTTGGGCAGCTCAACGACGTCCATGAAGCCGGCCGGGAAGTCCGGGTCCACACGGACCTTGCCGTCCACCTTGACGCTCTTCTGCATGCAGATCATGGTGACCTCCTGCTTGGTCAGAGCGTACTTAAGGCGGTTGCGCAGGATGATGATGAGCGGCAGGCACTCGCGCAGCTTGTGCGGGCCCGACGACGGACGCGGCGCCCAGATGCCGTCCAGCTTGCCCAGCATCCAGTGCTTGGGCGCGCTCATGCGCTTCAGGTGCTTACGGGGTCCACGAGGCATCTTGACTGCTTGATAAAAGGAGAACTAATGGGCGTCGAGTTGGCTGGCGGCACTTGGTTGCCAAGACCAAGTTGGTTGGCTGGGGATTATAAGGGTTGAGGTGCAACGCGAGAAAACGCCGCATGTGTAATTTTGTAAGGAAGGGACTTTTGTATGGGAATTTGTAGCGAGACGGATTATTGGGCACTTGAAACGGGACAGCGAGTTCCCTCGTTAAGTACGAGACAGGCACTTCAACTTGTTCGCATACACCAGTTCATCGCTCTGCATGTAATACCAGGTAACTTAGTCCAGCGATCAACGCAGTGGCAATAAATGCTCCCGTCACTAGCACGTTAAATGATGGCGACGCCTTCATCGACTCGTACCTCTCCGAAAGCAAGTCTTGGATCGTTTTGGCAACTGCTGTGCAGCGTGTTTCCGTCCGACGGAATCCGTCGTAACATCAAATTCGAGGAAAAACGAGTACATCGAGTGGAGTAAAAAAAACTGGAGCAATACCTTCGTGCAGTTTCAAAGCTCTCGCAATTGTATCGAAAGCAACCTCCTCAGCATAGTAAACTTTTCCGACAGCAACGCGACGAGAAAAAGCTTTTGTTTCAGCACGAATTCAACCAGCTTCAAAGCTCCTTGCAAACTCACCAAGTGTCTCCAGGGCAGTAACAACAGTAACCGTACCAATTACAGCAAAAGCAACTCGAGAGCCAACAGCAATCGAGAGAATTGCAGCTGAACTTTCATCAAATGCAATGCCTGATCAACACAAAGCAACCACAGATTTTTTTATTCCTAGGCACTCATAAGAACAACTGTACGAACGTCGATCAAGTTGCAGTGGCCAAACTCACGGGTGTTGCCCACGACCTGCGTGGGCAGATACCGTGAGCTCGGCGCTTGCTCAGACGATATCTGTCGCTCTTGTGCTCTTGAAGAGTCTTGGTGTAATACTTTTGCATAAATAGGTGAAATTATGGCTACACGCACTTTCAAAAAGAATCCGAATTGTGCTGACATCTTCCTCATCATTCCGCGCTTTGAGCACTTGGTCCATGTCGTCAGCTCCGAATGCTGTGTCGGCCCAACATGCCGCGTCCGTAGGCGGTCCTTGGGACGACTTTGTCTCTCGATCCGACGCCTCCATGGCCAAACTACTGCAGGAGTCGCTGCCCAAGACCAAAGCCACTCGCGCCAGGTGGCTGGCCAATCACCAGGAATTGGACGACCAGGACCGAGTGGATCGAGTCGAGTTCGTGGATCTGTATACGGGGTTTATACTACTCCTACTGGCGCCTGTTGCAGTGGTCGTCTACGTGGTTGTCGCGCTCACAGCGTTGCCAGGGCTTTTCATACTTCAGATCTACAAGACTGCAGCTCTAAAGAGACCTACAAAGAGCATCCAAAGAGGATTGGGCTTCCAATTATTAGCGCTGCTGTTAGGGATCGTAGCACTCCCGTGTTTCTTGGCTGTACTGACCAATTGGATCGTAATGTTTACAGTCATTCTCCTCTTCAGCTTGCTGTACTCTTTGGCGTCACTGAAGATTTTACTGCTAAAAGACAACTTGGCGTTATTGCAGAGCTGTAGTCGGTGGCCCAAGTGGAGCTGGAACGATACAGTGTGCGCACTACTCGGGGCCATGGACAGACAAGGATTCGTCAGGTTTGCACTTAAATTCCCGACTGCAGTGGTGATCGCGCCAATATTAAAATATTTATTCGGATGCAACCCGCTGCTCTATCGACTGGCGATTCGACAACGATGTCTGTGGACGTCTCCGTTGGATTTTAATGGTAATTTCCAGTTTTCTTACGTTTCTTTCGGGTGAAATCTAACGTTTCTTTAAACGTAATTTATGGTAATTCATTCAGATCAGAAGGCAGTGGCAGCAGTCGTTCAAGCTGCGTCATGGACGCTCGTTAATTTGACTGAGTTGTTGCCTCAACAAGTCAGTAAACCGCCATAAAAGATGACCGGATTGTCAGCGGCCATATTCCGTTCCCAGCGCCGGATCGGGTGAGCGGGACAGTAATTGGCGTACTTACCACGAATTCACTCGTGACACTCGTCAACGCGGACCACAATGTGAATGGCAGTATCTTCCACAGTATGACGGCGAAGCGCAGTATCTACAATGTGCTGCTGTTCGTATGGAACCCGTGCCATTATCTGACGGGATATATCGAGATCAACTTGCAACACGACGGAGGCATCGAGCAGGCCAGTAGGCTTAAAAACAAACATTTGCTACCTGAAATTAGTGTTTTATTTAACATTTTTATAGTGTGGTGTCTTGTAGGTGATAATTACCTGGGGAACTTGTTGTTCGAGCGCACCGATGCTCTTTTCTGGCATTATGATCCCATTAAACGCGGTCAGACGGAGCCTTGCAGTCTTCGATTTATTCGCGGTTCCATTGCGTCGACGACATCAGCGGATTCTGTGGCACTAGATCGGGAAAATAATGAAGAAAGGGACAGCTACGGGACAGGTCAAGGTCTTGAGAGCTTTGAAAGTGCGTTGAGTCTCGGCTCTGGTCAAGGCGACGGTGTAGACGATTGCAGTCATCGTGTCACTATCGGTGTATCTAACAGCTTCACTTCGACTGATGAGGTTGCATCTCTTCAAGAGGAAAGAAATACCGTGGACTCAGTGGCGATAATGCAGTCGGCCTCGAGTTCTGCGTCACTGTCAGACTTTAGCATTTCTGACCAGCGCCCGGAACGATTTTATATCGTGTAAATTTGTTGAGCATCTGGCAGATACGAAGTAACTTTGTACAGATCATAGCTATTTTTTAAGCTACAAAATATGATAAAAAATGGCTAATGTATGAATTGGAACGTGAAGTCGACACCTACATGTAAGATAAAGGTCAATACAGAATAATTTTTTCTAATCGCGTCAATATCAACGTACCAAAGTGTACAAGACGAAAGCATAGTGTGATGAGCATCCAGAACATGAGTTTGCCCTGAACAAGCGACTTTTGTGTCTCCAATACGAACGCCAGTTGGTAGAGTGCTCGCATCCCGCAGTTTCGGCTGATCAGCATCACCAACAGTACAACCGATGCAATTTGTAGAATGGCAAACACGAACACGGGGAGAACAGTAGACCCGACGTTATCCACGGTTATCCCCACCAACTCAGTATGATAAGGTGCACTTGGTAAGCGTACAATAACGAGGATATATACGCCGTAAAATAATGGAATAACAGCTTCCAGATACGAGGCAATCACCAGACACTCCATCGTAAAAAGTATTTCCAATGTGCCTCGAAGGAGATAACTTTTCTGGCCGGAGATGTTTTCCATATGTTGCGCTTCTTTCTTCGGTAAATGGACGACGTCAGGGACCAAAGGATGAACGGTTCCTTTCCAGCTGTGCGTAAAATACGTCTGCGGTTTGAATAAATTCGAGAAGCTACAGCGAGACAGCACACCAACTCCATCGGACGCAGGCTGCATAGGATCAGCTTTAGTAATTATTTCCGGCGGGATCTTGTCCAGAATAGCCATTAGGCTTTCGTCTGCTGCGTCCAATTTGTAGGGGAGGCAGGAGTTTAAGCTAATTCCACCTCGAATTTGGTTCTTGAATTTCTTAGGATTTCGACACAGTAGACAAATAACTTCCAACATGTTATCACCCTCTTGGACGTTTTCAACACCCTCTCGAAGTCTCGTCAGCGCAGTGGCAGTTCGGCGGTGAAGTCCGTACAGCATAGTGATCGTTAGGGAAAGATCGACGGCCATGATGATCGTAACGGTGAAGAGCGATGATGCACGTTGCATGCATGTAGCCATGTAGATGGAATTGAACAGGTCCACGGTGAAAATTACCGCCTCCGGTGTCATATCTTCCATGTGTGCGGTCCGTCGTCGCATGATATTTTTCAAACCGATCTTCATCACGGGGAGAAGGAGAATAACTAGAAGTTGGTAGTGAGTCCCGTGTGCAGCGTGGAATAACGCTTCGTAGGCAGGGTAGATGAAAATCAGCAGACATTTAGCGTTGACAAAGTGCAAATATCTCGTCAATTGACCACGGTGAGCCAGAATCTGATGAATGATACGTGTTCCAATGATCACTCGAAACGCGATAATTAATACCACACTGAGCACTGGAAACATCGCCAGCAAGAAGAATGGAACTGGGAAAATAAGATGGGTACATAAGCCCATCGAACAAACGATAACACTAACCGAAGAGACGAGAGATAACAGAACCAAACGGACGACGGGGATCTTCACTCCATCGATGAAATGTGTCGCTTGAACGGTCAACGTAGGAATGCCAACAAATACCAAAACCGACGTTCTGACCCAAAAGCCGTAGTTGGAGCTCCACCCTTCGCTCGGGTCTTGCAATGGGACGAGCTCCTGAGCGAGTACGAGAGTAACCATAGGAAGTGGAGTGCTTAAGCATACGAGAAGGATATGCCCTACTGACGCTGTTCTGGTGTATGTTTCCAAGGCGAGCATTCGATGGATGGAGTACTTGCCACCGTAGTAACTGACCTGCAATAGCTTCCAGGCATGTAAAAGCTTGTATCCCCACGAAGTAAGCGTCAATCTCATTAGATGCTGTGATCTCCTTTGTGTAATTTCCTGGATCAGCATCAATTATCTATTCATGGCGAGGAGAATCTATCCACATCCCCATTATAGATATACCGGTATACCGGTACGTTAATTTATATATCAAGAGGTAAAATTTAGATAGAAAATTTTGTTTTAAGTACGTAAGGTTGGTTTCAGAATGTTTTTACAGAGGTGTCTGAAGTTGATCGCTGTTATCGGAGCAGGGTTTGCCACATCGCTTTTTGGAAAATGTCACCTGTCTCGTCTGGATGGCTAAAACCTGTGATTTTCTGGTTTTTTGTGGTACTTTTGCTTTATCATCAGTAATATCGGTAAATACCACATTGAGATGGCCCCGTGCCTTGTTGACCTTCTCTATGGAAAATACACTGTACCATTGTGGTACCGGAGAAAATACACAAAAAACGACCATGAACCAATTGGTTTGAGCCAATTGGCCAAACCCTGGATTTTTTTGGTAAAAACCCGGTACTTTGCCAACCCTGATCGGAGGAATCCACCGTAACGGAATTCCACCTTTTTGCTAGGTATGTTGAAGTGGTGAGAGAGCTGTCCCCATTTTGAATATCGTTAAATCTCTGACCATACTTATTTTTATTAAGGGCAAAAATGACCAATCGTTTTTTTTTTACCAATAATACAAGCTATCAAATCAAAGTGATGGGGAAATTTGGCCAATCGACACGGGAAGGGTTAGGTCGGTACTCCAAGCCCAGCGCTCCGACATATCGGGTCGGAGGGGACACGCAAAATATGGATATGTCGATACAAATTTCAAGATGTTGGCATATCACATGCATATAGTCATTTCTCCGAATTCCCCGATCGCTGCAATCATTTCAGTACAGTAGGCTCGATTATAATAGCGTTTCCAAATACAATATGAGGTCAGGGGGCAGAAGAGCAGTCCATTCGTATGTTAATCCTGGTCGAGGGACGTTGACGCGCGGAACGCTGAGTCGCGGCGTCGGCCCGAGAGCTGGTTCCGTGAGCCCAGCCCGGGAGTGGTGGGTGGGTCGAAAGCGAGCGTGACCGTGGCTGCGGGTGCCACGTTGGAGACTGTTCTGATGGTCGATGGTCACGCCGCTGCAAAAGAGCGAATGGACGCTCTTCACTAAACTACCTAGCGCTGGGAAAACCCGCCCACCTGGTCACTGCATGCTACAGGCCCGTTTGTGGGCTGAAAACCAGGGCACCTTTTAATACACACGCACTTGATTGGCTGCTGGCTACCGAGCGACGACTTGATGACCTGGTTGGTGTGGACCACACTAGTGGCGTCTGGCCGCAGCTCGATGATGACCTCTCCTCCTTGGAAAACTCTTTTCCCCCGTCACCTTCAGATCCTTGGAAAATCCCATTTTCTACAATTCGATTCTGAAACGAATTCTAAAAAGCGCTAAAGTACGCTCGGGACGGACAGGTGCGTCTGCGGAGCGTGCTTGCTCGTCATTGCAATGCATGCAACAGCCTCGGTGACGAGGTGCATTAACAAAAGTATTGCTATTGTAGCAGATATTACAGAACAATAGATAGCATTCATGAACTACCGGTACACGCACATGTATTGAATTGTTAATCAATTAAGAATCACACACTAGCGCTAGCTACACGCATGTACTACAGAGTTATAAGGCGTGACCGCCCTGCTGTTTGGCCTCTCGCAACATCCCGCTCGTCACCTAAACGTTCACAGCCCGGTACTCGCCACGCGGCACGCTGCTGCACTCCTTGCTTTGTTCTCCTTAGTCCCGTCCTCCTCAACCCTGTCCTTCATGCACCCGTCCTCCTCGCCTCGTCCACCATACACCCGTCCTCCTTGCTCGCGCTGTCCTTGCACCCGTCGTCCTCGCATCCGTCATCCTTGCTCGCGTCGTCCTTGCTCGCGTGCTTCTCACCCCCGTCCACCATGCGCCCGTCCTCCTTGTTCGCGTCCTCCGCGCCCCCCCTCCTCATGCTGTGAGCCGACTATGTAGTCGTGGATAGTGCAGTGGTTGGCTAATACAGTGGCTGGTTGCCATGGCAGTTAATATATCGAGGGTTGAGCTGTGAGGTGACAAGCACTTTGGCTTTGGCAGCCTTCCTCACAGCAAGTCCCGCTGGGGTTCTCCCAACGAACGCACAGAGTTCTTCTTCCTTTCCGCAATAACATTGGCTGAAAGCCATCGCGGGTTGCATGCTTGCACCCGTCCTCCTTGGCCACGTCCATGCCTCGCGCCTCCCTCCCCCCGCCCCTTTACGCTCTCCTCGCCCCCATCGTCTTTTGCTGTTCGTAAAGTAAACTTCTTAATGTGGCCCACAACGTCTAATGTATAAAGGTATATATTTGCTTATTGAGATACCGCCACTGATGTACCACAATTTATGTACCGGTCGGAGGTTGTCGGAGGCCGGAGATTTTATGTTATGGTATCAGCCACGATACATATACGGTATCCACTAGGATGGGCTCGTACAGTTCGTACTGTATAAACATTGGTCATTTGTGCAACAACGTTTGCAACTGTACATTGATTGGTTAAAAATAGCTTTGGGGCTAACTGGCTGTGTTGGTCCTCTTGCGTTGAACATGTAATGTTGTAACTTAGACCCAGATATCTACCAATTCCAGATAACAATTCGTCGAGCACGGAGTATCTATTAATCTGAACTAGCAGTCACAGCATCCCATGCGTGTATTCTACTGGAGTGGCTCGTTAGTGAGAATTGCGTGGCAGCATAAAGCTTTCCATTTTTGCATGGAAACCGTACTAGTAGCGCAAGACTAGCATAGCGATTAACGGCAGGGCCCATGGGCTGTATGCATTTATAGGCTTCAAGCCTTCAAGACCGATTATATAAGTACAATTGTGTTTTCCTTTGAAGTTCAAGCACATGCACGCAAAAGCGAATGCTTGATCTACCTTTGCCATCGCTCCGTTAACCCCTCAGGGACCAAGGTTGTATTTGACAGCATGATTCATGTTGTACGTACAACATGTTTTAACAGGGATTGGCTCTAAAAGCACAAAAAGTATACTAAAACCAAGATAAGCAAATCCCCCTAAAAAGTACAATGTACAGGGCTAGGTGTAGGAGACGCGAAGAGCCCGGACACAGCCACAGGCCTTTTTTGTACTTGATTTTGAGTGGAGCTGGCAGTTTCACGCCAAAAGAGGAGGGGGCCATTTTGGATTCTGCGAAAACCGACCATGGCGAGACGAGAAACACGCAGCGAGAGCAACGCTTTCATCGAACGCCTGGAGGGTGTAAGCGCGGAGGATAGGACTCGTCTTACGTAGGAGCATCGCGCATACCTAGCTGGTAAGCGCGACACCGACGCGGACTTCTCTTCAGCGCGATGCCCACCAGCACCGCCAGTCAGTCGTCCACCTCCGATGGGGAAAGACGCCGCTTATTTGCAGCATCAAAAGAGGCTTATTTCGCAGCAAAGCCGAGCTGTTGCTGCAAAGACACTAGCAGGATCTGGAACGAAAGAAAAAAAGGGGAGGAGGAAGATTGTCGACGAGACGTGGGTGCCGGAGGACGGGAGTAGCGAAGGTGAAGCCGACGACGACTCGGAAGAGGACCAAGAAGCCAGAAAGACAGTGTCCAGGGCCAAGGCGGCCCCCAAAATCAAAGCTGCGCCCAATGCCAAGGCCACGCCCAATACCAAGGCCGCGCCGAAGCCCACGGCTGTACCCAGGACCAAGGCCGCGTCCACGTCCAGACCTGTTTCCAAGCCCAAGACTGCCCCCAAGCCTAACCCTGTGGTGGTGGGCGATGTCGATGTGGTGTCCAGGCTCACGGCCAGTGCCGCGTTCAAGGTTAGGGACGGCTCCAAGTCAGTGGGGAAGAAACCCCGCAAGAAATCAACCCGCTCGATTGCAAAACAAACGCGAGAGGCTGCCGTACTTGCAGAGAAACATGTCGTTGCAAAGGCACGTCAAGACCAAGCTACATATGCCCAGCAAGAAGGGAAAGTGGCCAAGGAGGCGGCACGGAAACGTCTGCAGAGGAGCAAGGTGAATATGGCCAAGACCAAGGCGGAAAAGACCAAGGCTGCGAAACAGAAGGAGATGAAACGCAAGGCAAGTCAGGGTGACACGGAACCGGCGCACAAGAAACACTGTACGAGCGCTTCCGACATTGAACTGCAAGCGAACGATGTAAACGACAAAGGTGCGTACAACGTCACATATATCCAACTAGTATACACCATGTGCTGATATTTGATGTTGTATGCTTTGGCTGGATCAGTACCGACAATTGTGCAGCAGACAACCCACAATGGTTCGTACTGCGTGACGGTGTACAGAGTTGACTGGAGGCGATAACTTGTGTTGTTGATATATGTTCCGCAGTCACGAAGAACAACGAGTTCCGGTCTCGTCCAGGTAAAACATTAGTACTGTACAACATTTATTGATGTTATTTATTGATGTTGTCACATACAACCTGCCAAGACATACAGCATGACTAACGTCGTTTTCTACAACATGTTTGTTGCTTTTCATGTTGTTTACATACAGCTCTGCCAGTGTCGAGTCAAACGAACACGCAAACCCGAAATCTGATTGTGACAGCTATGCCGCCTTGGACTCCGACTGCGACGCCAATGATGAAGAGCTTACCTTTCTGGATGAAGTTGAAGGCATTGCTGACCTGGACGAATCATTAGAGAGCCAAGCGTCGGATAACATTGCTGGAGTGCATGAGCAGGGTGCTGGCACGGAGGTCACAACTGACGTCGAGCTGGCGGAAGACGATGAGGCCTCGGACGTTGTCGATTGGCCCGAGTTGGAGAGGTTCGAGATGCTGGACTTTGCTGCGGACGAACTCGAACTAGCAAAAATGCGAAAGAGTGGATGGAAACTTGGTATGTATATTAATATTTCCCTATCAAATCTGCTGCTAACTAAATTTAATTGCTAGTTAGACCCAAAGGTGTTCCCAAAAGACCAGAAATATCCGGGTTTATATGACGGCCAACATGGCCCGTCAGACGACGTACGAAGTACTGCAGACAATCCGTTGGAGTTGTTTTTGCACTTCATGCCAAGACAGCTCTGGAGGAACATCGCGACAGAGTCCAATATCTACCACGAGCAACATCTCGTGGAGCGTGTTGACGCTATGTATGAGAATCAAAAGGTTCCCGGGCGAAAGTCGAAAGAATTCTTCTTGGACCAAGAAGCCAAAAATGATTTTTGACTTGCTGGAGCTCCTGGTGGCGCGGATGGCCAACCCGCAGCGTTGACATTTCAAAGATCACTGGTCCACTAGTGCTGTTGGAGCCGTTGCTGCCGGAACGTTCAACAAGTTCATGCCGAGCCATTGCCATATTTAGTACTAGTAAAGGTATAGTTTTATAAAGATAAATACACCCAAAAACAGTAGCAATTGCGCGCGCTGTATGATTCGGTACAAACTGTAGGAGAGATACGTACAAGTGGCAGCGATGTCAAGGTGACCGATGCATAGCTCACGCAGACGCTAATCCAGCATGTAGTTGTGATAAACGTGACGTGAACCAATAGCATCCGTCTTGTGGTGGCTCCGGAAGCCTTAGGAATAGTATTATATTTTAGGCAGCACATCCATTTACAGTATACTACATATTTACGCGTGGACGCGCGAAGTAGAACGCTGCTCGTTGATCACGCGTCTTTTGCGCTCAACAAGAGTGTTGACACCAGTGGACAACCTGCTCAGTCTCGTCTTGCACTCGTGTGCTGTCAGCTAACGACGTTATTGGATTGATCAACATTACCTGCTCGATACCGCTGTCATGAGGCACGATTCAGTCCTCATTCAGCAGATATCGGGCTTGCGTCTTTACCGATAGCTTGATTACCAGCACATTCCCCACCACGTCCCGAATCTGCTAGCTAAACATGCAACAACGGTAGCAGATTATGGCAGACAGATACTTGGAACACCAATCCTCAATTGTATCCTCTCCTTCCAGCAACTCAGCATTCCACTTACCTGCAATAGTTTCTTGGTATCTACCGCAAGCGCTCTATCGTCGTCAAATTATATCATCTATAAACATGCCAGAAACTCAATATTCAGCATCACCCTCGTTCTCGGATTTCTTTCTACAGAATATCGTTCGCACTTTCGCCATACATCGCAGCAAAACTCTTCCTCTCAGCAATTTTCGTACTTTTTCATCTTGATCTTAATAGAGTATGCAGATGCGCATTGCTGTTCATCAACAAAGACGTCGCCTATCCTCTCCTCCTAATCGTACTTAAGCGGAATGACCTATCTTGACATTTGTATTGAATCCCTGATCCAAATCCAAGGCCAGGTCAAAATAAGACCCATTCAGAAATCTATCTCGTATCGATTAGAGAGTTTTAGCGCTATGAGGGGCGGTTGGCCCGGAATTTTTCGAGAAACAATAGCTAAAAATATGTATGACATGTTCATCACGCAGAAGCTACATCATTCAGCCACTTAAAGCAATTAGCAAAGTAAGACATTGAGGGATATCGCTGTATGCGATGGGAACTGTCAGCGCATTTCTTCCGAACAGAATAACTGTCACTTTTACCAAAAGATGAGAAAATCAAATTGCCCTACTCACGCTCTAGACGAAGCCCATGAATCGAAAACGACGGGCAGCGGCGCTGCCCGTCGTTTTCGTTTGGGCTGAAGCTTATTTAGCCGAGTGAAGCATTCGTATTACAATCCTGCTGCCTGACAACGCGCTGTGCGATACACAGCGCAATTAATTTCATGGTGTAGGCTTTTCATGTTTTCGCGGAGGGTACTGTAACCGAATCCGATACAGACTGTCGTTCACATCCGGACGAGAGCTTGCCTGTCGCTGCGCAACGAAGCGCAGATATCAGGGTCCACAGCACCTAATACCTTCGAAAGGCGCTCCATCCAGCCGGACGTCTTAGCCCACACTGTCGAGTCGACAGTGTCGACGCGCTCGCGGCGAAACTCCATCCGACTCCCGGCCCAACAAGGCATTCCAGCCCGCCACGTACGTGCTCCTCCTGAGTCACTACAAACATCGAGGTATAACGGTCGAGATTGCTCGCCACGACTTTCGTGTGGCATGGCTGCAGGACGAACCCACGCAAGACAGGAGGCCGTCCAACCATCGCTCCGCGTTGACATGCGGCGAGGCCATAATGCAGCGTATACGCGACGGCGAAAAGCAAGGTGCCTTCCTCGTAGCGGACGTTGATATCTATCGTCGATGGCCCGTACACATGAGCCCGTTCGGTGCCGTACCAAAATCTAGCGGGGTCGACGGGTCCATTCGTCTCACCCACGATCTACCATGTCCGACCGGCGCATGTTCCAATGAGCTTCCGACTCTCTGCCTGCTCTGATCTACGAACACGTCGTCACGCTCGCTCGCCGGATTGAAGATCTAAGACAGCAAATCCCGGGCGTCCGGACCCTCATGCTAAAAGGGGACGCCCAGGGCGCATATCGTCATCTCCGACATCACGCAGATGGCCGCGGCTGGCTATGTGGTATCAGCCCCGATGGCACCACCGCCATCGTCGACCTCTCCACGCCGTTCGGCTGGCGAGGATCACCTGCTCTCTATGGTGTCTTCGGTGGTCCAATCTGTCGCCTCGTCGGATTAGAAAGTCCCGCGTCAATGTCCCGTCCCCGTGACGATGACGCCACCCCATTCTTCGCGTAGGCATGGGTTGATGACAACGTCATGATCGAGTCCGACGTCGGACAGCGTTGCGCGACTGCGGAAGGTGCATTACGACTGGCGATGCTAGCAGTGTTCGGTCCCCGCCCGATCAACGAAAGCAAGTTCACGGGATAGTCATCGCGCATTTCGGCTCTTGGTCTCGAATGGGATATCGTCGCTGGCACAGTATCCATTCCGTCCGATATAATTGCGAAGGCCTACGCTCGTGTGACGGATCCTTGCAAGGGCACGCATATTCGTAGGCATACTTCACGATAGTCTCCGTCATGTGTCAACCTGTGTGGCGGCTGCGCGCCTCTTCTACCAGCGACTACACGCTCTCGGGTGCTTTGCTCCGCGCCACGGGCGCGTGGTTATCTCAGATTGGGCCCGCGACGACCTCAACTGATTCTCCCAAATACTCCGCAGCGGCCGTCTTCGAGGCGTGCCTACACGGCTCTTTGGAACACTACCATATCCCGATGTACACTACTACATGGATGCCAGCGACACCGGATGCTGTATCCTGGATCTCGCTCAGAAGCTATTCGTCGTCGTCCAATTTACATCAGCAGAGCGGCGCATGATTGTCGGCCGCGGCACGGGACCATCGTTCGACATTAACGTGCGAGAGCACTTCTGCATCGCTCTCGTTGCCACCCTCCTGGTTCCGACGTGGTGCAAGAAATCCGGCCCAAAATGGCCACACATTCGTCGACACACCTTCCAGGCAGTTGCAACATGCTTGCGGACGCGAGGTCAGGGCTACATGCCGCGCCCACTCGACATCAATATACTAACTTTGTGTATTTGAATGGCTGGGCGCAGGTCAGGGTACCAATCAAGCTTCGGTACCCGTACAAAGACTTCTCGGACAACCTCAGGCCGCATCACTGGCCAACAGCTCGCGGACAACGCACAACCGGACGTGGCAGCAACGGTGTGAATAGTGTCGACTCCATGATCGACCTTCGTGTCTCCCGCGAGACCAGGAGCTACACTCCATGGAGCTTATCGACTTTGCAATCTGCTGTTGGACCGGCACGGCAACCAGTCACGTCAACACCGCGTCCACCATTCTGTCCAACCTTAGCCATATATCATGGCATCATCTTCTCCATTTCGGATTTGAGGTCAACCTCAAACCCGCCCATGCACTCGCTCTGTGTGGGATGCAACGGCCGTCGCAAGCTCCATCCAAAAGGAGCTACACTCCATGGAGCTTATCGACTTTGCAATCTGCTGTTGGACCGGCACGGCAACCAGTCACGTCAACACCGCGTCCACCATTCTGTCCAACCTTAGCCATATATCATGGCATCATCTTCTCCATTTCGGATTTGAGGTCAACCTCAAACCCGCCCATGCACTCGCTCTGTGTGGGATGCAACGGCCGTCGCAAGCTCCATCCAAAAGGAGCTACACTCCATGGAGCTTATCGACTTTGCAATCTGCTGTTGGACCGGCACGGCAACCAGTCACGTCAACACCGCGTCCACCATTCTGTCCAACCTTAGCCATATATCATGGCAACATCTTCTCCATTTCGGATTTGAGGTCAACCTCAAACCCGCCCATGCACTCGCTCTGTGTGGGATGCAACGGCCGTCGCAAGCTCCATCCAAAAAAAGCACCAGTCACTACAGCAATCCTCCACGAACTACTGCGCGCACTCGACTTCAGCCAACCCCGCGACCGCGTCATCTGAGGGGATACGGTCGTGGGGTTCTTCTTTCTACTCAGGCGTTCGGAATAGCTAGCCGTCGACGGCGGGCTGTCAAAATTTGTACTGTATCGAGACGACGTCACTTTCAAGGACAGCTCAGGCAGACTCTCAACAAGCCAGGTAGCGGTCAATAGTGTTACATTGCGGATACGAGGCGAAGAAACTGACCAGCTTGGAGAAACGACATCCAGGACGCTCACGCGCTCGGGTTCCAAGTGGTTGTGTCCAGTGCGGGCTGCATGGGTCCTAGCAAGCGAAAACACTACAAGCACAACGACAGGAAATGTACCCATCTGTCAAGATCAAGATGGCAGTGTCATTTCGGCAACAGAGTTGAGCAAACGGATTAAGGAGGAGCGGTGAAGACAGGCCAAAGTTCGGAACATAAGGGGGACCCGGTTGGTGTTTCAATTTCCGTAAAAAAATAACCCGGGTATTTATACTAAAGCAATACTATAAAATTTTGAAAAGTGATACACAATTACAGTGAGACACTACCATGATAGCCATGAACATCTATACCGTGTTGGATTAATAAACAATACAAACTAGCGTTGTGGGCGCCCGCTCCGCGGGCGCTAGGGCATGGTTTGTTGGTGTAGTGTTGGCTTACCGCCTCCGCTGCGCTGCGGCGGATTAAACAAACATACCGATATGGAAGCTAAATGTATTATATGTATTAACGTGACCTACAAATTTCGCGTCCCAAAGATCTCTCTGTACACTATATTCTTGGTATGCACCTTTCCGTCCTCGTCGATGGCCTCTGGGTCCACAGCAATCTTGATCGCCTTCCTTGAAGTCACTCTCGACAACGCCTCATATAGCTGTCCATGTGCGAACACTGGTGATTCCAAGTAGATACCCCTGTGGTTAATCGATTGTCCTTGGGCCTTGTTGATAGTCATGACGAACGCTGGAACCACCGGAAACGGCTTACGCTTGAGCTTGAACGGAAACTCCTTGTCATTGTCCTCACTATAAAAGATGACGGAAGTCATGGAACCCATGAGAACGCCTTCGTAGGGTCAGGCCAAGTACTTGCTGACGTTTTGTCACGTCTTTTCGAGGTATGTTGTGGCTTACTCCATGAAGTACAAGAGCAAGGTAGCCACCTAGTTTAAAGGGTTCAAGGCGCTCTACGAAATCAGTGGGGGAACGCATGAAGTGTTTGTGTTCCGACAACGGAACGGAGTTTTTGAACAAGACGGTCGCTGTTATTTGGCATCGGAACGGCATCGTGCACCAACATTCCGTCCCATAGATCCCTCCGCAGAACGTAGCGGCGGAACGCATGAGTCGTACCATCATGGAGAAGGCGCGTAGCATACTGCACTACAAGTCCATCTCGACAGAGTGGTGGGCGGTGGCGGTGAGTACTGCGGTGTACCTCTCCAACCGTATTCCAGCTCTAGTCTTTATCCCGCGCCAAGAAGGGTAATGGATTGCAAGACATCTCTCTGGTACTGCGATCGACTAGAAGCAATCTAACAGAAAAATGGATGCAAGCCAAGCCAGACTTTTACTCCGTGGTAAGGCATGCAAAGGCACATCCCGACAAAGAAACAACACAACTGTGCTGCAAATTCAGGACAACATCAGCAAGTATGATAGCAATACGAGCTAGGGAATCCCGTGGGCAACCATAAATATCTACACAGTTTCAAGGTAATATGATACTATAATATTCGAAGTCGATCAAGATGAAATCCTCGGATGATCAAGTTAAACAAATTCAAAAATGATTATATCGGCTCCGGCATCACGAACCTGTTTATATAGCTATACACAGCTACGATTTTTAACAGCGGTGACAAAAGGCTGGGATATTTCAGATAAACATGCAAACTATCTTTTTGAATCACGGCATGACAATGCAAATGTGATTGCCGGAGATGGCCAACTCCTTCGCTTACGGAACTATCCATCTTTGCGAGTAGCACGAATCAGAGACATCGCAGTTACTATCGAAACTGCGTGTACACTGCAGAGCGGTATGGCCGCCGTGTTGGAGCCACAGTTGCAGGGAAAATCATCTACACAGAGACACTCATATCAACTAGCGAAGTGGCGCTGATGTGTAATGCTCAGCTTGCCTTGGAAATGCTGGACAGCGAAGCCCCCAAGCGCTACGACCTATAAATCTTCCACAGATACAACACAAGTTAAAATGGGTTTATGGGACATCTGACGACACCATAAGAGCTAGTGTCAAGAGCGAAAAAATTCAGCAATCTAGCCATAGAACTGCAACGCAACCAGCACGGGTGGACCTGGAGCATTTCGAAAGCGTCAGCATCGTATCAAAAGCCACACGACTATGAAGAGCTAATGGATTGTATAAACGAGAAGGCCTCGCTTTTGAACCAACACCGCAAAGCTCTCTATCTCTGGTCGGCACCAGAGCTCACGAAATCAGCCAACCTGAGAATCACTATCCGTAATCAACGCGGTTAGATATTAAAAACACAGCTCAGATACAATCTCCAACCCGTTATCGATGAAATAAAGAGAAGCAAAATCAGCACTAGCCTGGCAAAAAGCAGCGCTTGAACAGACGGTGTATCAACTGTGGCCCACTAAAGGCAACTTCACGGACTTTCAAAATTGGACACTGTATCGTATCGCCCTTGAAGTTTTCAACTTGCGCCATGATAAATGGCCAGGGCACCGTGAATATCCTGAACCTACGTGCTCATACACAACAGAAACGATAGACCACATGATATGGAACTGCGATAAAGCACGACATGCTTGGAAGGATGGATTGATCCATGGCTCAGCGTCCCGACTGCCTTAACCAAAAGGAATGCATTACTGGATCACGTTACGTCATCGAAGGCCCAAACACCGACATCAGAAATTTTGACAGTAGCTCATCAATGCATGTCGCGATGGAAAACACTCCGCGACAAAGCCATGGAGATATTTTGGTTGAAATGGACAACAACAACTGCAGACATACTATGGAGCTTAAGAAACCGTCATATTTTCAACGAAATACACAGATCGACAAGCGAAACACCCTCCATTTCCTTCAACACTTGACATCATAGATGGGGACACAAGTAGAAGCTGCATTAATCTCAGTTACGAGCTCGATCTCACGGGTGGTTGCAGACGTGCTACCCCAATGTCAGGTCAAGTTCGTCATTTGGGTTAGCAGTCCTTGCTCCTCTTCCCATACGTTTTGCGAGTTGAATTCTTGACGCGGGGGCTACTCTAATGTATGTCTGGTATGCATACGGATCGTGTCAGCATCGACTCCCGCAGCGTGCAGAGCGGTTGCATCTCCGACTCGCAAGGAGTGAGTCGATGCCAAAGCCGGTTTTTTGTAGCAGCTTTGTGCGGCTGCGCGTAGAGCCTTCGTCATTGAGTCAGCCGATCACACCGCGTGTCGGTCGTAGGAGCATAGTGGGGCGTCTGGTGGTAGATTGAGTGCCTTTGCGTTATGTGCAGGAGGAGCGTAGCGAATACCGGGCACACCGGGGCGATCGTACTTTTCATCAATGTTCGATTCGTCGATTCCCCGGCTTGATCGGTCTTGCTGCCTCTGAGGGGTATACTTTCTGATGTAGCCGATGCAAACACATTTGTCTTTGCTCCACCTATATTGACGACAGTCACATCTTGCACTTGGAGACAGTAGGAATGGCGTTTGTTGCGTTGGGCCAGGAATTCGGGTCCTCGCAAGCAAAAGAAGAAGCCCAGCACCGCAGCCCCACAAATGACGCGGTGCTGGGCTTGTGATAGGTCTGCGGCTATTGTGATGACTTGGAGCATATCGCTGGAGACGGCGGTGCGGCGTTGTCTCGGCGGGCTGAGGTGTCGCATACCCTGCCAAACGAGCTCGTGGTGGGACAACAGGCGTTGTCGATACCCGGCGACGAGCTGATGATACCACTTAATATGGCTGATTTTAGTCCGAACGGTCTCAGAATCATCGACGTGCGCTGTCACGTTCCAGCAGCTAAGCGCGAGAAGAGTGAGCGGTAGTGATTGCCCGGCAGGGTCGAGGGTAGACAGCCAGGGTGATACTTCATTTTTGGCACAGAAGCGAATCCAGCGTGACCAGGTGTTGAGGTATTGCCGGCGGGGGGTGTCCGCGAGCGAACGCCATTGCAGTTAAGTGATCCGCCGCTGTAGATCTTGCGATAACTGGATGGAACTTCCTGTTGGTACCAAGACGACATATAATTAGTCCATCGTTGTAGAGAAGAGCCGCACGAAGTTCGCGACCCGAGGTAAGCTAGGGTGTTGGATGATCCTTTTAGGTGCCGCGTCGAGACGACCAGACTGAATTCGAGTTCGACGCACGCCAATATGCGGGCCAGCTCCTGCCCGAGGATATTACTTGCAGAGTGACGATCAATCCACCTTACGGCCGTTGTATTTTCGATCCAGTAACGGACGTGGATAGGGCGCTAATACGTTCTCTCAACCTGACTCCAGCGCGGACCCCAGATGAGACTGGCCAGGAGCGCACTAAGCATCACGCGCACATTAATGCTGAACAGTGCAGGCTCGGTGGGGCTGCGTGACCGCATGGTGCCAACTTCATCTATGTTAAATTGCACACGGAGGAACTCCCGAGCGGCGGGATATAGGACGCAGAGTCCCGTATTACTGGCATCCATAAAGAGGTTGACATGGACCGGAAGGTTGTCCGCGAGAATGCCCAGCGAAATTCCATTCATGCCGCCGTGTTGGAGCAGGGCTGATACTCACGAGAGATCGTGTAGAACAGGTACCGGAACTGCGATGAGACCAAACCGGGAAGCGCTTCTCCACAGGGAATTTAGACGTTGGATGAACGCGCGAGACGCACGAAAACAGAATCCAACGTGGCGGAGAGACCCCAGTAGTCGCTCAAGTTGAGTCCGAGTTGCGCTAAGGGCGGAGAGTACAGCCGCTATTCGAGCCACGGCCATGTCCACTTTGTCTTCCGGCATCGACACGGTTCGCGTCTCCGTGTCCCAGCATAGACCAAGTAATATGAGACGGGTTGACCACTGCGAGAACTTTTGCTCGTTGATCGCGTCGGGACCCAGCGTCGCCAGCATGCTAAGTCGGAGTGCAGCCTCGGCGAGCCGCAGTCGGGAGCCACTGTCGATCTCGATGAGAACGTGGTCATCGACCCATACATAGGAGAAGAAGGGGTCCGTGTCCGTTTCTACTGGATCCAGCGAGTGTGGGCTCTCGCGGGCGACAAGAAAATCGCAGTCGACGTGTCGGACGGCCACTACATCTACGGCCAAGTCATCGAGTATGAAGGCGCCACGATTTTAATTCGGACCGTCGACGGAGAGGCATCCTCGTCGCTTTTGGACCTGCGCGAGGCTGCTCCAATGCTGAGCTTCCTAATGTGACGCACCAAGCTGCCAGTGACTGGTATGTCCGAGCAAGGTCTCCTGGAAGAGCACCACACCATCCTCGACCGCTTGATGCGTGTGGACGGCCAGCGCCCCACTCGTGCAATTCCGCGATTGCTCAACGGAATAGTGCCCCCGCGGCAACAGCCGAAACCCGAGGCCCGTCTGCGTGGACGAATGCACGATCAGGAACTGTGTCCTTTGTTTGCATTCGACATGTGGTCGACTACGCTTACTTTACCGACGGTAACCGCCAAATACGACTGTCTTTGCGCGCCAGCATCGGAAATCGCTTCGATGTTGATCCCACGTGTCAATCCCCGGCGGATTCCTTACGAGAGAGCGACGACTAGCCGGACTTCGCCCCCGAGCCCGACGACGTGGCTCTGGATGCGATCCTCGGTTCGATTAACAGGAGGGAATGACAGCCGCAGCAACAATACCAACAACCAGAGCCAGCATCGCCCGCGTCACCGCAGCCACTGACTTCGAGCTCCACCAACCATGCCAAGGTCCTCAGTGCGATTGCGGATGATGCTGACCTTGTTCGTTTCTATATGAGTCTCTGCACAGGCCACAAGCGACCGCCCAGCGCAGACGCCCCGCGAGAGCCTCAACTGCGTCGTTTAGAGAGCCCATCCGATCGCCTTGATATATCCCCTCACGATCGTCGATCCAAGCACGCCTACGCTCCAACGCAAACTCAACGGATCGTCAACGACCTCATTCTTACCTCCGAGTACTCAGGTAAGGACGATGCGGCTCTGGTTGATGCGATATACTCCTCCCGTGCCGTGAAGTTTCGACCCCATCCTGCTATTATTGTACGACTTTACGCCTTCGAATTTGGTGCGCGTGGGCTGACGATCCTCCATTTTCGGCGCTTCGACTTCGCGTCGAAGCGTGCATGGTACGCCGATGGATCTGCCAGTATGAACAACTTCGCTGCCTCGGCCCCTCTCCCAAAGGCTGCCAGACCGAGCTCGCTGGACGATATATCCAATGCTCTTACTGCTCTACACGTATTTGAGGAAGCAATCACTGAGAAGCACACGTACCGATTAATTTGCACAGCGAGAGAGTTCGTCGAGGACCTGGGGAGTTTCCGAAAGTAGTCAGCAGCCGATGTGGAGACCCTCGTCTTCTGGTTCGACCGGGTGCTCGAAGGCTATCGTGCCGCTGCTCACGGGCGGGCACTCTTACTCGTACCGAAGTCCGCTCGAAGATGCCCCTCCGAGATCCCGAGCTTCAGAGTCATCTCTACGTCATCCAGGCGGGGCGCTACGAGTCCCTGAACACGAACACTGGCCACGGAGCACCACCAGCATCTTCCGGTTGCTCCGGCCCTGGACGGTGCACAAACACCCAATGTCCGGCAAGGAAAACACCCCGCGACGTCCTCGATGCCCTACCTCGCAAGGGTGGGCTATCAGTGCGTATGGAATACCTGTCTAGTGCTGGATGTATATCGAAGTCGAACGAACGCTCCGCCTTCCCAAACCACTGCCACATTCTCCCCGACGAGCTTCCTCCAGTGGTTCGAGCACACATAAGCAATAACCTTTTTTGGTGGCTTACGGACAGAACGGCATCAATGAATCGCAAAGAAACATTCGCCAAGCTCTATTGCACCCGGTCCGTTTCGTTGTTCATCTCCCCGTTCCAACTCCTTACGAACAACACGCAGGAGCAACCCTCAACGGACATCGTTGCCGCACCCACCGTTCTCGTCGAGCCCGCAACCGCGTGGCCAACCGTACCGGGTCACCACGGGCACTCTTCCGCCGTACAACACGCTCGCGCCCGCCCGCTCCGGTCTCGAGACCAGAGCAGACGTCATCCATCGCTCGCGCCATGCACAGAGCGGGAAGCGCTGTGCCGTCGCGTCTCGCGACAAACATTGCCATGGTGTCACCGCCCACAGTTATCAACTCCGACCTCAATGATGCCATGTCACAGCTGATCAATCACGAGGCGCTCACATTGGAGGCAACCGTGGCATTGTGGCGGGGGCGAATCCTCCGGTGACGCACGGCCAAATAAGGCTCTACACCCTGTATGGCTCGACATCTTGCTTCACGGCAACAAGTCCCAGAAGCTAGTGGTCTCCGTAGCGTGAACGGGGGTGCGACACAGGTTCTCGACACCGAGACAACCCGACAAAGTTCCACCCGCGAATCACGACAGCGCGCGTCAGTATCATGTCGCCCTCGAACGCAGTTTTTCTGACGGTCAGGCAGCCGGAACCTACTTGGTCATCCACACACCGGTCGCACTGCAATGGCAGCAGCTCCGGTTCAGCCCCTTTGGATGCGTGCCCAAGAAGGACGTCGACCCCGCTATAAAAAAACTCGCCTCATTCACGATCTTTCATACCCGGATGGCACTTCGGTCAACGTTCGCTCCTCGCAAGACGGCCTACCAAACCTAGACTGCAACTCCGTCCGCCGTATCGCATCTTGGACCGAAACACTCGCTGAGCAACACCCTCGCGTATCGATAAAATTGCTCAAGGGCGACGTCAAGAGCGCCTTTCGCCGGATCGCCGTCGCGTCCGAAGTATCAGTGCACTTTGCCGGATCTAGCCATGGGAATCGGACAGTACATGATCTGTCACTACCCTTCGGGCGGACAGCATCACCGGTATACTACGATATACCGGTTTGCGAAGCCATTCCCCGGGTGCTCCGGCCCCGTGTTCGTCGCTGCCAACCGGGCGGTCATTGATCTTGGCGCTACTCACACGCACCTGCGTCTGCGGCGGTAAGAGAAACTAAACCGTTGTGGTCGCGCTCGATGTTCTGCTAACGACGTCATAGACCGAAGTCAAGACGGGAGATTGCCCCTCGATATCTTCGGGTAGAAAAAGAACGTGAACAGCGCGGGGCATCAGGATGGATTAGGTTGTAGCGGTGGTGTTTCTTCAAAGAAAAATTTCACAATGAGCTTCTAGTGGACTGACTACTTTGCGTTCAACTGGATGTCGTGAAGTTCGACACCGTGACGGTGTCGAGTCGTCGTTGGCGGCAAATGTTCGGGTGGATCCTTAGTCCAGGCTCTGTCTCGCGTACAGGAAACACAATCTTCAGCTCTGCCGATAGATGGCCATAGTCTGAGGAGCTGGCACGTACCAAGTCATGGCGGTAGCTAGCTCTGGAAGTCGCAACTATCAAAGCGGATACTTGGAATTTGTGTGGAGCCATGTCACAGAATTATATACCTGTTCACCCTGGAAGGACATGGAACTACTTGAATCCCGGCTAATCCGCTACTACGCGATAAATCCTGCCGGAAAAGAGTCCCAGGTATGGTTAGTATATCATAGAGAAAGAAAACACGAGTGGAAGCTCCACGCAATTTTTTTTTAGGTTTATATACGGGTCGGGTTTAGGCTAGGTCCAAGCGGGATGCCCCACCCTGGGTAAGCGTTGCTGTCCGTAGGCCACTCGCGCGTTGGCTCTCGGCTGCGGACTCGGCCAGGCGCGGTGGCTGGAAAAAAATATCGGGTTGCAGCGCTCGCTTCGACAGCACCGCTTAATCGGCGGGCGTTGGCAGAGCGTCAATGGACTGAGGGACGCTCGCGCTCTCACTGGTGTCGTCCCAGATGTTGCCCACCCTCATTGTTAAGTGTTTTGTAGCTGATGCTAAATATATATTGTATATCGTACATGTATGAGCGACTTTTCGACCTAACCTAGACCCGACTCGTTTACGAACCATTAAATAATCTACCCTCCACGGAGCAGGAAGCAGCACATTTGATTAATAATAATTCTGTTCGACGCTCGATTTTCTCTATTCGAACAAGCCGTGCAAGCCATCGGTCGTCAAGATGTCGCCCATCACGTTCTTCTATTGCTCGACACCATCAAATCACGAGCCCACAGCCTAGTTAGAAAAGCCCCAGAGGAAATGACCGACGATAACGACAGCCTTCCTCCTAGTGCACTAGCATCCTTCTTTAGAATACAGTGGAGAAATTCGATGCTTGCGGCATTAACAGCAGCCAAGATGTTGGCTACAATGAGCAAAAATACAAATAATATATTCGGCAATACGAACATGGTGACCACCGAAGATTATCGTTAGCAAACGGAGGAGCAAATCCAACAAAAGGCAAACCGGCAACAGAATGACGGACGCCATTGAGAACGGTTTAAATGCATACCATCATCAGTAGGCTTCTATATAATAAAACACCCAAGCAGAAGACCATTTAACCACCACCACGCTTGAACTTCCAACCTTCGAAACTTTGCCGGGGTCTCATTAGGTGGAATTTCCAAGCTGCAGTGAGGTGTGAAAGGCTCCTAAACGTGCGGTTAATGGTGGGGTAGGAATGGTTTTCGCGCGTAAAAATCTGATTGTCGAGTGCAGGCAGTTACGTGCGTCTGTCTAATGCATTGTATCCTAGCAGAGATGCTAGAGATATAACTAGAGGGGTAACTAGTGTTCAGCCAGCTCAATAGTGCTGTTTGGAGATACATCTTAGCCCCTCTAAATCGTGCCAATTTCTCGCTTAATCGACAGTATTATTCTATCAGCAACAGCTGAAAGTGTTAAAAAAGAATCTCACAAAAGCGGGACCAGTAGGCCGTCTAGCAAAACCATTGTCTCGTCTAGATGCACTTACGATACCCCCCCCACAAAAAAAAATAAATAAATAAATAAATAAAACTATTAGCTACATAAGACGGTCTAGTCACTTGAAGTTCTGGTTTTTGAGCTCGAACACCATCTTGTTCCTTGACGCGGAGCGTAAGAATGGCGGCAAAATGTACTTTTACTTGGAGCGCTTCCGAGGGTATTTACTAAGGGATAGGAAAACGTATTTGTGTTTGCGCCGAATTTTTGATGCTGCGAATTTTATATTTTCAATTATTTCTGTTGCGGTTAAGGCTGGTAGCGCTCAGGAACACCTCGTCAACCCCGCTATTAACTAGGTCGTCTGTGACATACACTGGGTATGCAATTACAGTTTTTGTGCGGAATTGGTTGCGTTTTACTTTTCGAGTTTAGATACTACAGAGTTGTACTGCTGTAGAACATTTACGATAATTGCGCACGAATAGCGTACAAAGCGTCATAGTAGTACGAAATATTAGCGGTAACGGAGCGTGGATGGTTTTCGAGCGCAGACAGTTATGCTGGATATTATCCAGTTTATAACGCCTGTCCATCTAGTGTAGTGCACACCATCCGCCTTCCAGGGATTTCGGGCGTATAACAAAAGAGACATCTAGTGCCTAGATAGCTCTGCAGTGCTGTTTGGATATGCATCCCTGCCACTCTAAATGTTGCAACACTATCTCGATAAAAGGGTGTATTGACCTTTCAGCAGCAGGTTAACGGGTGAAAAGGGGTCCTATACAAGTGAAACCATAAGTCCATTCAACCCTACCAGTACAGGCACAACAAGTTTTCTTACGATAACGTTCCCTACTAGGGGCGGTATAAAACATTAAACGGTCTTTGCACTAGAAGTTCTGATTTTTGAGCTCGAAAACCGTCTTGTTCCGCCGTAGCGAGAAAAAAAACAAAATGATTTTCGGGTGTCTATATCAACTATCAATCGCCACATCAGTAGGGCAAGGGACGTACTGCAGGATAATTCGTGCCTGGATTCAATGGATAAATGAGCGCTGTGATAAGATAAATATTCTTTCTTCGAGTACAGTTTCATAAAGTATTGTATGTCGGCAGCACCAACTGCTTTTCTTGGCCTTCCGATACTCTTGCGTGGTCAACTCTTCGTCGCCGCTTGTCAAATCAGCGACCTGGCGAAGGCTGTTCTCAACAAATTTTGCAGCAAAAGATTACTATTGCAAAACAGATCTGCACATTTTTTGACCAGCTCTTCTCGAGGTAGTTGTCGAAATTGCACACTTCTTTTAATTACAAATATAAGGCTTCTACGTAACTATAAAAATAAGTAAGACAAGATAGAAGGCCACCTCTCACCAGATCAGCTAGGCGCTTAGATTCGACACTGCTGAGAAGCATGAATGCTCGGGCATTTGCTCACAAACAGAAAAATAATAGTTTTGTACGCCGTACAATATCCCATATGTGGCGTTTGTGTAGCAAAAATAAACAACAGTTGAGCGCGGCCGGTACTACCGGCACACTAGCCAGTATAAGATGCCCAAGCGAAATCCTTGCATTTCATATCTAAAATGTCCACCTTTTATTGCTATCCCTAACTCTAGTTCAAATGACAATTGATAGCTTACGTGAAACGAAAACAAAGTACTTCGAAGCAACAGCTAAGACCGGCCACCAACAACGCGCGAATTCATCATAATTATTCAATAGAGGTCCTTAAAGGATCTACACGGTTTAGCTAGGGTTAGTTAGGGGTCTCTTCCAGAGTTTAGACCTTGTCGGTTTGCAGCAGCACTTTAGTGGGATCAATATTGTAGATGCCTTGCGGTATATCAGCGCCGGTGCCGCAGCATCGGCCTCCGATCGTAGTCTTCGCCTTCCGCCGCTCAGCTCACGGCCATGACGGAGGTCTTGGTGTGGGCGATGATCCAGCAGCCCCGCTCGAACGACCAAAGCATCTGGGATTGCTTTAACCAGGTACAGACGGTAGGGGATGTCGGTTCCGCGCTCACCACAGCTACCGCTCACGTTTTCGACAGCTCTTCCGACGACGGAGAAGCGGCGTGCGAGCCTGGGGGCGGTGCCAGCGAATGCTCGACCCGTACCGGCGTCGTCCTGAGTGGGGCACGGCCCGTCGGAGTAACCGCGATTGAACCCGACGCGCCACGATGCTTCTTCGTGGGCTTCGACGCTTTTTCCTTCTTCCAAGGTTGAGGCATGTGGCGCCGGCGACGGTGGGTCAGACTCGGCTCGCTCACGATACCAGAAACGTCGCGGATACCCGCAACAGCCATGGTGGTATCACGAGATGTGCGACGGCGACGACGAGCTCGTGAAGTATCCTTTAGGGATCCTCCAACAACTCACTGGAGCCCCCATGACGACGAATATGGCGACGCTTGCCTGGACGCTTGGTGCGATGGACAGTCTTAGCGACGTTGAGCTCCAGAGCCGCATAGACGCCGGCCGCGGCGTCAAGTTCCTGCCGCTGAGCCAGAGCATCGAGAGTCGACTGGTCCAACTAGAATTGATCCAAGTCGAGCTCGCCTGAAGCAAAATTCCTGAAGAAGGACAAACCTCGTGGGAAGTTAGAATGAGCCACACACAGAACGACGAACAGAACAATACATGGGACGAACCTTCCGTGGCAAGCACCAGCGTATCAGAGCCGAGAGCATGGTGGTTTAACCGCTGGCGAAGGATGCCGTTAGCACGCATCAGCAGCTCAATACGGTCGTGTTGAGTGGAGACCTTCGTCGGCAGCGCTACAGGTAAGATATCGAAGGAGTCACCGTGGTTCAGATCTGACAATAGACGATGGAGCTTGTTCAGCAAGGGCGTGTTAGCAGCGACCTTCGCCTTGAACGTCTCGCGATGGAGTGTCTTTCCGAGCATGACATTATCGTCGTGGATGGGGGCGGTGAGCTGATGAAACTTTGCTACGACCTCTTCCTGCGTCGACAACGTTGCCTGAGCGTCGAGAGGCCTCTTGCGTGGCGTCAGAGTTGCGAGAGCGTTTAAGCTCGACTTTCAACTCCGCTTTCTCCGCCGTCGCCTGCCGAGCGACAAGCTCCGCGTTTCACGGAGAACAACCTTGATACGCAGTTTGTTCTCTAGCGATGTGTAGCCCACGGTGGCGGACTCGAGACGAGCGCGGAGACGACCGACCTGACACTGTCAGCTCGGATTTTCATAGCTCGTTGCTGTCTAGATAGTGGACCTAAAACCCACAACAAAGACGCACCCCAAACAACTACATAGCACAAAAAAGTACTTTTGTGGCTACTATAGGAGAAGTGCTACTACTATTGTGCGAATAACACTACTATTTGCAGTTTATTGATGACTACTGCCGAACCCTGGATATTTTCCTCCTCCTATCGTCCACAGCGGCATTACTGGCTTTGCTGAAGTCTGCACCAACGTCAGACATCTAGGCTTTGACCTTGAATCTCGACATAACTTCTGGTTATCAGGATTTAATTAGAATTTGTACGGCTATCACCTTTACAACCATGGACCCCGCCAACTCTTTCCAATGGCTCTTGTATGCGTCCCGCAAACAAAATCTAATTAAATCCTGATAACCGGAAGTTATGTCGAGATTCAAGGTCAAAGCCTAGATGTCTGACGTTAAAGCCTTGTGCATGCGAACTATGTCGGCTTTCCAGAAGCGGAAGAAGTTAAAACGTCAGTCTCCGTCACTCAAAGCGTTAAAATTGTGGTTTCTTTTTATAGAGAGGATGGGTCCTGGTACAGGAGGCACGCGACGAGTACGATGGAGACTAAGTACGGTAGCTGTGAGCATAAAGTTCTCCTCTGGCATCTTGACTGGTTCGCGTGCGTTACGGATGGATGCAGTTTTGTATACGTAATGTTACTGTCTTCAGTACACGTTTAATTGGCTAAAGGACTTTCAAAGCAGTGAACGTGTGAGCTGGTGTGATAAGGGTTGCAGATGTGTAATCTGTCTATAACTCGCACACGTTCACTCAGCTAAACTGCTCTATTATTGTATTACAAACTTCATTAGAAAGCGTATCAATCATACTATAAAATGGTCTCCTAGACGTGCCAAGAAATTTCTTATACAGAGTTCATTTGGTAATCATGTTCAGCTTCACCATGACGATTCCAGGACTTACAGTTAAAACCCATCCTTTTTTAATAAAAGAAGCAGAAAGACATCTACAACATTTTCCACTGACCAGAAACCAAGATACAATGCCACTACCAACGACAAGCGATCGGCCCCTTTGGCACTCTTTGCCACCCCCAGCTGTATGCATTTGTTTGTATAAGCAACTTCTTGCCTTGCTTCAGCCAGAAATAGTTTCACTGTAAAATTTTCAGCATTCAAAGCACACTAAATTCCCAGGCTCAGAATAAACCCCAACACCCAGAAGCCAATCATTGGCGGCATTACCACCGGGAGGAGCAGTAAGAATAACGTAAAGCACGGATATTTTGTTCGAGGCCAGCAAGCAGTGGCAAGACTGAGTGACTGCGATATAAAACGGGGATTAAAATCGACGAAGCTGTCGCCATTTTCATGTATCACCACATGAAACGAGTTGGGCCTTCTAAAAACGAGGGTACTTCGTAACTTCTCGGTCTCACGTTAGCGCAGTAAACTTTAGAGTTTGGTACGGCGAAAAGTCGATTGACCACTTTACTTTGAACAGTCTATCAGACTTCTTCGGTATCTCGAATGAATCGTCTGCGTGCATTTAATGGAGGATGACCAACGGGCTCACCTTGTTCTCAAGTCATGTAGAAAGCAGCAGTAATTCCACGCTTTCAGCCAAAGCTTTTGAGGCTGGGTCCCTCTTGGCTTTGACGACCATTCTTGCTATAGCAGCACCGTCGAAATGGTTCCTTAGCGTATCGATCAATGTCGTTTTCTCGCCGTGGTGTTTTATAATAAACTCATCCAGGAAACGGATCCAATTTCAGTACCGGATCCGAAAGAAGTTCGCCATTTCTGTCAAATGCTAGGTCCAGCCAATATTCAAATAAGAAATCAGGTGTACGCTTCTGTGCCTCCCACTCTGCGAATAACTCGTTCTTCAGTTGTATGGAAATGTCCTTTGTTCTACCAACACTCAGTCCGGTTTCAAGAACTTTTGCCAGCTCTCTGTCGCCAAGACCAGAGGCTAGTGCTCTTATTGGCGACATTTCCTCCTTTGGGCTTCGTGCATTGAATTCTTTGACATGCTTGATCCAGGGAGTAAAGAGTGGATTTGTGAGGACTTTATGGTCGTCAAGCAGTAGGAATTCGAAAATGTGCTGCGGGGGAGTATTCTTCTGCGTCCAGCTCTCAAACCTCTGGGCGTATAAGTTAAGCGCAATGGCTTTCGTGTCTCATCCTCCATACCGGCATAAGTATCATGGAAAGCCAAATGTTACCTAACCCCTCTAGCACCGTATTCTGTATTATACAGAATAAGACTTTTCACAGGACAATATATCCAGCAAACTTGGATACAGCCCTAATTTTCGCATATATGATTTTATATTAGGTAGGATCAGTTGAACTTTCCTTTTAGGTCGGCGAAGGGTAGAAAGACGTGGATTATTCAGTGGAAATAGAAAGACGAGTATAAATCTCAAACAGGTTTGAAATCTCTAATTAAAACCATAGACGACACGTGCCATCCACAAGAATCCAACCTCATTCAAAAATAAACGGCCTCCTGAACGAACCGACTCGCAAGCTTGGACCAGAAATTGAGGACTCGCAAGTATTCGAGGGTGGCCTCGGTCTCTTACTACGTTAAGGCAAGTGTCCAGGAAGGGGCGGAGTGGGAGCGGGGGGGGGGGGGGGGGGGGCTGTTGAATCAAGACGAGAAAGCAGCTTGTAAGAGGTGGGTACACTGCACCTGAGGCTGGTACTGTGTTACTAGCTGCATTATCTAACGCGGTACCAGATATGGAAACCAGACATACCTGCTGACCAAAACTGCCCCAGTATTACCGATCGTTGCGCTTTTAGCAGCGAACGAGGTTGGAAGAGGATGCTATCCCTGATTCTACAGAAGAGTGGGGTTGAAGAGAGAGAAAGAGAGCTATTCTGTTTACCCTTTCGATCACCTATACCGGCAGCATGTTATACTGCTTAGCTTACCTGTGTCGTTCGAACAAGTGCAGCATAGTGCGTTTGTCAGATATGTATTTCTTGTGGGGTGAGGTGCTCTGGCAGCTGATATTGACGGTGAAGGCACCATGGCGGATGAATCGGCTGGTATGGCGCGTCTAGATAATTACAAGCCATGGCGTTGCGAAGAAATGAGGACGGCCCAGGAAAAGGTATATCGGAGTCGTCAATGATGCGGCGAGGTGGCGCCATAGGATTTTGCGCAGAATTGCTTCAACGAACACAACGCGCTAGGATACAGAGTAAGCCATTGTAACGCAGTCTTGTTCTGTATTTTCGCGATTTAGCTTGCGTCCATTACAATGCGCATTGGTCGCGTCTTACAAATGAAGGGACTTGCAACTTCATTTATTTGAGTGCTTTAGCGGGCAATGAGATACGAATTGGGCTGGCGCATGCAACGCTTCTGTTGCCTTGCCTCCTGGAGAGCAGCAAGACACTATCATGCTAAGATATTTGGCCCAATACTAGTCAAGGGTGCAACCGAGTTATTCGTTGTATAATAGCACCCATCGAACTAAGGAATAATTTGCCCAGTTCTTCCTCACTAATCCGTTAGTTAGGAACTGGGCAAATTTTTCCTCTACACGCAGTCGAGGAGAGAATGTTTGGCGCCAAGACGGTTGGCGCTAATAGCTTCAGTAGCTGTATCAAGCATGCAGGGTATTGATACCACGGAGGTTTTGGCTTCTCTTTACCAGCTCAAGAGCCAATAGACGGTCGCAATTGCTGCAGATGCTGGATACCTTGAGGATTCTATGTTCTTTTGTGCTCCGGCTTTGTTCAAAATGTGTCCAGTTCTTGGCCTCTCAGCGCGAAAGGGCCTACAAAGGCATATTTTTCACAGGTTTTGAAGTATACTTTAATCAAGATGTTTGCTTATTCTGTAGAATACAGAATAAATCCTGGGGCTAGAAGGGCTAATTTAGTGTCTTGGTAGTGAGCGGTGAGCACCGAGGCCGCGGATGTTGCTTTGCGTGGGTTCTTCTGATTAAAATCATCGACGTAATCAAGCCAAACCCGGAACTTGGGGTTTGCCAACGCGTTGCCTTCCGTAGACGTAGACTTCAGCTTCGGCTCTCCGGCAAAACACGCCCACTATTTTAGAAAGTTTCAAATTTGGAAATAAAATAATCTTGAGTTCAGTGTGCGCACTCCAAAAGTGTCATCCCGCTATTAATAGTCTTTCTCTTACAAAACAGATCTTGTTTACAGGACCTGTTTTGTAAGAGAAAGACTAGTGGTGGCCACTATCTCTGCGCCATGCTAATCAACATGTTTTTCTACAATATAATGCACACCGATTCAGTCACGTTGTAAAATGTATTCAAGTAACCATGTAGGTGCATCTTATTCAACTAAGAGCCAATTCTGCGGCCTATGCACGTGCGCCGATTGTGTCCAAGCTGATTGCGACCTGTACACGGTAATTAGGGCCGGCGACATTCTTCTTATTGTTTCTAACCCGCTTAGAGCGTGGCTGCCCGCGCTTGCAGCTTTTAAAAGTTAATGAACACCAACCTTCCCGAGCTTTGCAGCTTGAAAAGGCGGCATAGTCACTTCGTCTTCCTTGATGTCTTGGTCCGGTGACTCGATTTCCAGCATCCCGTGGATGGAGCATAACTTGGTTTTAGAATTAGCGGAGAAAACACGCCCGCTACCCATACAAAGGCTGTTCAAGCTCAATCTTCTCTCCGCTATTAATAGGTCCAACTGATCGACGCAAGCCCACTCTCACAGGTTGCGGTGGATCTATCGGTCATATCAGTTGTATGTGTTGACCCCTGGCGCGTATTAGGTCGTTTACCATGCATTTAAATTTAGAACTTTCCAAAGAGCGTGTTCTCGGGGAGAGCCTGTGTGTACCTCGCTGAAGTATGCGAAAATAGTTTCTAAGACTCCACGACCTTGGTCAACAGCTATGAGATACCTGCAAGGTAGCACACACCATTACCTTGTGTATACCATTTCCCTTAGCTATCTTCAAACTCTTTCCTACATTAAACCATCTTTCTTGTCTGCGCGTCAAACGCAGTTACTACGTAGTAAATCGCAATATTTTTTACTATTGACGAAGGGATACACTCATTATTCAGCCACTATTATAGATTTTCATTACACCGGTTTAGACATTTCTTTTGTTCTTATTACACCACAAAAACGTGAAAATATTCAGCTGTTTGACGCCTACCGATCCAGTCACAAAAACTACTGCCTTGGCAAGGAATATTTTAATATACACCGATCGAGTCATTTTCCCATAGCTAATCCATTGTTGCTTAAATTTTGGAGAGCACATGGTATATGTGAGAACCCTTTTTTCAAAAGTATCATTATCGCTATTTTGAGGTTTTTCGCTAAGGTTCGCCAAAGATTGGGACAGCTGTACCCTCAAATCCACTCTGATTTTGCAAACAGCCACAAAAAGAACACGACTGACAATAGTGATTGTATGAGTTTTCACTCGATAAAAACCGCTTTTTAACATGCTATGAGAGCGAATTAGGCACTTAATAATGTCTAAAAAGAAAAGACATATTTTTCTTTGTAGATTACAGAAAAACAAAAAATTGAAACTTTGAATTTTTTGACCGAGATATTTTTTTGACGGGCTTATTACTCAGGAACTATTAAGCGGTTTTAGAAGTGGAAGGGCTCAAAATAAAGCTGAAACGCCGTAGATTATCGTACTGCCCATAGCTGAAAAACATCAAAATAGCGATAATGATACTTTTGAAAAAAGGGCCCTCATATGCATTGTGTTACAATCGTGTAAACATTGGAACTGTCCTAAAAATGACACAAATGCAGAAGATACGACGCAGTGGACCACACTTCGGAACAGCAAAACCCACCATCATAGTATTCGGTTAGTGCGGCAAATGCGAAGCATATTTATCGTAACTAGATGAGATTCGCACGTAATGAAGCAGGGTAGCCGTAGTAGCAATGATACTTTTCTTCTTGCGGACCCTCCGCAGCATATACATGAAATATCGTAGCGCATGGCATGTATTGAGGTAATCGCCGGTGTCCATCAGTTTGCCTGTACACATCATTTATGTGGACCACGTTCATGTTTTGTGTCGTTTTGGCAATGAAGATGAAAGCACAAATCTGACGTATTTCAATACACAAAACGACCGCATTTTGCGTTTGTGTCATAGATTTATGTCATTTTTGGGACAGTTCCATTGTGACAGGTGATACAGATCATGTAATCCCGGTTTTTGAAGTTTTGAAACAGCTCGTTTGCAATGTGAAGTACCCAAAAATTTGGTGGTGAAATGACTCAAACTAACTTTAGCAGGATTTTATATGTGAAAATGAATTGGGCTAGAAAATTCTAGCCAATTCCGTCTCAACATGGCTGGTTTGAGGACCACGAAAGTTTCTTGTGGCTTTTACGATTATGGGTAGAGTTCCTGACCATTTAGCAGTGGCCAATACGTTCTTTCGACGCTGGGCGCGCTCACCACAAGCACGCGCGAGCCGAATGAGCTCAAGCTCAAGGCATTGTTCTTGAGTTTTTTTATTTCACCTCACGATATTTATCATTTTTTTCACGGAAGCACCCGTACCAGAATCCGAATCAGCAACACATGCCTTCCCTTGTAAGGCTCCTTCACTAAAGTGCACAATGATGCAGGACTTACATGGCTGCACGAACGTATGTATGCGGTTCGTTTCTCGTTCGATAGAACTTGAAGCGTAGTCCTTTAACCCTTTTCAAGGGTCGTTTATTCATTCGGCTGGGCCTTTTTGAGCTCCTTTTTAATGCGAATTTTTTCGTGTTTGATCTCGGCCATCAGCTGTTCGTACATACTGGGGTCGATCTGGTCTTTCTGAGCCATAAAGTTGTCTTCTACCTCACGAAGCGAGTCCAGGCGATCCTGCATTTCCTCGCGCGTCAAGCGCTTCGGCTCGCTCTTGTCTGTAGCAGCACCTTGGTCTTCCAATACTCCACAGTTGATGATCTTGACGTCGGCCATCGGCTTGCCCGAGCGCTTTCCGCAGCTTGAGATAATATCCACGACGTCCATACCTTCCAGCACCCGTCCAAAGACGATGTGCTTGCCATCCAGCCACGGCGTGTCCCCCGTGCAGATGAAGAACTGACTGCCGTTCGTGTTGGCGCCAGCGTTCGCCATACTCAGAGTACCGGGGC
Organism: Phytophthora tentaculata; assembly: GCA_033557915.1. NCBI lineage: Eukaryota > Oomycota > Peronosporomycetes > Peronosporales > Peronosporaceae > Phytophthora > Phytophthora tentaculata. The sequence goes on along the minus strand of JAUCEA010000020.1, from coordinate 4,241,533 downwards.
CGGAGTGAGGAACACTCAGGTCCTCATCGTCAAAGCGACGACCGTAAATGGCCTCTCCGCCTCGTCCATTATGCTGCGTGAAGTCGCCGCCCTGGATCCTGTTAAAAATAAAATAAATATTTTTTATCAGAAAACCTTAAGAAAAAATAGTATCGTCAATAGCCAGAGCGTACATGAATCCAGGGATGATACGGTGGAACTTGGAGTCTTTATACCAGAGTGGAGGACCGGCACGAGACGCGCCCTTCTCGCCAGTACAAAGCGCACGGAAGTTCTCCACGGTTTTCGGCTGCACTTCTCCGTATAATCCCATGACGATCTTGCCCACGTAGTCGTCGTTGATGCCAATATCGAAGAAGACTTTATCTGTTACGATGAGCTCGCCCTTGTATTCGGGGGCCCCGCTTACGGCCTTGACACCTGTGAGCTCTTCGAGCGACGGGAAGGGCCCGAAGAAGTAGCCGAGGGCATAGCCGCCGCCGAACATGGCAGCCAGACCCAGTGACGCCTTCTGCAGTGACGTGAGGCCTGGTGGAGCGCCGGCTGATGAGCTAAAAGCTGCTGTCTGCAAGTTGAAAAAGATAGGAATAAGTTGTTGCGGCTTAGCGACGTCCGCTACGCAGCAATTGAAGCCGTACAAGAGAGAGTGGAGAACGAAGAGGTACCTTACGGAGCAGTGGGGCGTGAAGAGAAGGCTGCGAGCGCAGCAGGAGGTGCGATGGACGCAGCAGCATCGACGCCATGGTATTGAAAAGTGTGCTCTAGCCACACAATTGCCAGATGTATACATCTGTATACACAACAGCTGCAATAATGCAAATTATGCTCCACATAATTGATAAATACTAAAGGAGTAAAACTTCACAGTACTCTTTCTCACACGTCACATATTGTGTAGCCATTTTCTCACACGTCGCAGATTGCACATGAAGGGGCACGACGGCAACGTAACCGACTTGTACTAAACCTGCACGTGCTGTTTCCTCTTTGATTGTCGGTGGGTTCTGCGTTTTTGTCTCGTCACGTCGATTAATCCCTCTTGCCATCCTGTTCCGCCGCAGCCTCTCACCGTACGTGCTGATGACACCGGCAGCAGTGGACGCGAGCTTGGACGACGACGAGCTGCGGCCGCCAGCGCGTATCTCCGACAGTCAACAGCCACCAGTGTCTGATAAACCCGAAAGTAAGGGGGATGATGTAGCCAATGAAGTTGATGGAGAGCAAAACACATTACCTCCAGTTGCTCCTAGTCCACGCGGAAGCGTCGCGCCGCCTGCAGAGCCTGGTGTTCGTGTTGTAGCGGATTTGCTACGCGCACCAACTGCCGAGGCTCAAAAGAGCCAATTGGTGATGTCACTTGGAGTTTTTATACTGTCGGTGTCGCTGGGTGCTTGCGCATTTTGCTTCTACGACGAGATTCTCGACGTGACTGGTATTCAGAGCGGTCTCCTGTTGGGGTCAGTCGGATCCCTCTCAATGTGCGGAGTGATCATTATTTCCTATCTCAGTACCAAATGGTATCGCCGACACATGCACATCTTGCTCCTAAACTTGGCGCTGTGTGAGTTCTGCCTCGCGGTTTCTTTTCTACTGGAACCGGCTTGGAATCGATTAGGTGCTGGCGTAGGAAGCGATCTCTCCTGTCGATGGGTACACCTAAGTCTTGTTACCAATACATCATTATCTTTGGTTCTAACACTCGATATCTGGCAGCTGTCGACAGCTCGAGAGTACTTTATCATGTGCTCCAGCGCCTGGACAACCTGTACTGCTCTAGATTTATACTACTTGGTAAGTCGGTGCGATAAAATGTTACTTTTTTTGTAATTTTTTTTAAATGTTCCGTTTGGCAGATGACAAACCCGTTCACGTCTCCGCGGCTGAATCGTCACAAATACCAGGCAATCGCTCACGTCACAGCCATTGCAAGCGCAGTTATCATGTGCGTATCCAACAGTTTCGGATCTCCTGTAGCTGTGGGTAATTTCTGCTGGGTAGGAGCGGATACCCAAGCACGAAGCGACCACATCAGCTACAAGCAGCCAAGCGGATCAACCACCGGTATTTGGGTCTTTATTGTCACCCCCGCTAGCATTTCGATGGTCGCCAATTTGTACGTGACGTTGGTATCCTACGGACGATTGCGACGAGGAGTGTCAGCAACTTTACGCAACCGACGAGTATTGTTACGTGAAGGATTCGTGACGACTGTGACGCTGATTGCCTACTCGGCTCTGCTCTGGGGAGTATATGGAGCCTATTGGCTCACTCCCTCCGCTACACAAGCTCGGAGACTGTCTCGATTATTTGCGTTCTTATTGTCCTATCGAGGCAGTGTACCTTTCATCCTCTGGTGTCTGTACAAACATCCACAACACAAAAAACGGAAATCCAAATCCAGTGTTGTGGTCGACGGTACTCGGAGCCAACATATCTCACGAATTGAGGACGAAGAAGAGGAAGATGACGACGCGGTTCGTCCTCAGATGAACCTGGCGTTACTAGATGAGCTGGTGTTTTACACCACTCACGGTATCGCTAAGGCGGTGAGGAAAACCAGTACTTTGGGACAGTATCGGTCTCATTCAAGCTCACGTGTTGACTCCGAACATGGACCAGCCCAGTACTCGTTCATGGTGCAACCGTCACCGGAAGATGCTGCATTGAACCAGTGTCGGTTTACAGCGTTCCATCCGCTGGAATTCCAGCGGATTCGTCGATTTTACGGTATCGATGACGACGCGTATCTCTCGTCTCTCAAGTCGTGTACGACGCCCAAAGTCAGCGAAGGTGCGAGTGGCTCGTTCGTCTATTACTCGTCCGATCGCAGCTACGTCGTCAAGTCCTTGACACGCTCGGAAAGTGTGTTCCTGCATGGCATTCTGAGCGAGTATACTGTATACATCGAAGAGCAGAACGGCGAGAGCTTCCTCACGCGGTTCCACGGCAGCTACTGCCTCGAACTATACGGCCGTCCGACGTACTTTGTGGTCATGGAGAACGTGTTTGACGTGCAGCAGGGCATCTCCATCCACCAGCGCTACGACATCAAAGGATCGTGGGTCGATCGCAACGCGCAGAAGCCTCGTCGAGGCGCCGAAGCCACGTGCCGCCACTGCAATCTGAGCTTCCGTTGCGGGGGTACAAACACTCGCTCGAACTCTGTTGAGCGTCGGAACGTCTGTCCTAACCGAGCTGGGGCTCCTCACGAGCCTAATGTTGTGCTGAAGGATATGGATCTCACGATGAAGTTGCGCTTTGGCAAGAACGCGGGACGGAAACTACTGGCGCAACTTATGCGTGACAGTGACTTCCTGTGTGCTTATGGCGTCATGGACTACTCGTTGCTTCTAGGAGTGATTGAAGTGAGTTACTTAGTCAATCGACACAACATCCTTACGAGGGATGGGAGTGTCTTCCTACCACCTGACAGCTTTACCGGTACCGACGATAGTGAGCCAATAGGACACTCTGACCGAGTCAAGCAATCGACGCAGTGTCTGCGAGCTGCGGAGGTGGTGATCGGGCCGGGGTTCTACTACATCGGGGTTATCGATATGCTGCAGACGTGGAATTGGTCCAAGAGACTCGAGAGGTTTATAAAAACCGTCGTTTTTAGAAAAGACCCAGACGGGATCTCTGCCATGCCCCCGAAGCCGTACCGAGATCGGTTCCACCGCAAGTTGCGTGAGATCATCCATCTTGGCCAAAACTCGAGTATCGTGCCGTCTACGCCAGCCACAGTGGAGAACGCTGAAGGATGCACCGATAGCGTTGGCGGTGATCGCTCAAAGAGAGTGTATACTGATCGTGAGGATGACGAGTACGACCGAATGACACACATCAGACCACGCGGAGTTGCCCTTCCTCCTGTAACCCACACCACGACACCGAGCAGTAAAGATAACCAGCAAACGCGAACGGACAGTGAAGGGATACCCATGACACCCTCTGCCCTAGGACGCGTACTAGGAAGCAGTTTGTAATCTACAAGAACAGTAAAGGGAACGGTGTCGTATTTAGCGTGGTTGCTTTATGAACTCCTGGCTAACTGTAAAGCCAGGAGAAGGCCCAAAGCCGTCTTTTGCATGTCTTCCCTTAGAATACCTTGAGATCCGGACGCCTTTTGTAGAAATAATCGCTGTATGCGTTCCAATTTTTCTGGGTGTAAGGTTTGGCTTTGATGGTCTTCCTGTTAAGCTTGAACAGTTGCGGATTAAAATCTAGTGTGAAACGGATGACTTCCTTGTGTAGCCAATAAAACGGATGACTTTGGCAGTATTTCAAATCTCAACGATGAATCGCTAGTGTGGCTTAAAACATGTGTATACCGACTGGATAATGACTGTGTGTACATGTTGTACACGGGTATATTGAGCACTGTGGCCAGCTCTAGACTACATGTAGATATTGTCTTAGCTCCAGTGACCTGTTGCCTATCAACAGGGCTCCCGAATAATGCATTAGGACGTACATTAATCTGATCCCATTATGCATGGGAGCCACTGTGAAGCTGGAAATGCATCATGTATGCAAAGAGTATGTACGCATGCATTATTAATGTGGAAAATGCGAGCCGTGCTTACTTACATGTATACCGCTCCAAAAAGGCAGCGCTACTCTTCCTCAGGCTCTAGCTTTCGAAGAAATGCTCGCTTTATTAATAATCCCAGTCGCCCCTTTTCGTAGGACAAACGGAAGGACAAAATGCCATTTATCTTGATTTCACTCTTGTGTACCACAAATTTTGTCCTAGACGCAAAATTTGTGGTACAAAGCACAAATACGCTTCCGTTAAAATTGGGTCTGACAGCTTAGATGCTACGAATCGATCTTGGCTTGCCACAATAAAGGGTAGATACATATTTGCCTGACGTAGACAATTATTCCGCTCGCAGATCATCCTATCTCGTCGCAGCTCTCGAAGAGCTGTTCTTCGCATTTGATAATGGCGATGTACCCATCGCCACCGCAACGGATATTTGTACCCATGACTCATGGGTCATGTGTCGCTTTTAGCTTTTCACTGAAAAGACGCCACTGTGCCATTTCAAGTGGCTCACTGGCACTCTTGCAACCTTCCACTAGCCATGGTCGGCACTCGTCGCGTGCGGAGGAGGTCCGTGTCAGCTTGTCCATTCCTGCCAACGTACGTGGCGCTGCTGGAGCCGCTTCAACTGAGACTCCAATCCGCTCGCGACAGCAAACGCCCTCTCTTCATCTTGCAAGTCCAGCGACGCAGCAGTTTTAACAACAGCAGACACAGTTCGACAGACAGCGGTAGTTCCTGGAGCTCTCCACTTCCGTTTGAGGACTTCGAGGCGCTGCACAAGCGTATGATACTGGCACTGCAGCATGGTCACTTTTGCAACGCAGGATGCCCGTGGCTCTTCTCGTTCCTGACTAGCGAGTTCCCGAAAAAGCACCTTTTCCAACGTAATTTCAGCCCGAAAACTGTCGAGACACGGAGAGGAAAGCTGCTGGAGCTGCTGACGTCCACGGTCGAGTTCCTACTAGACAGAAAGAACCACGCGTGCACCGTGGCAACGACCGACGTGGCCAGGCTCTTGGCCGAGTTCCTCTACGGCGAAGACGCTGTCGCGCACTTCATCGTGGAGTCATTCTCCAAATCCGAGGCTTCTTCGTCCAGTAACAACAACAGTCTACGCCAGAGTCTCAGCTTTATGTGCGGGGCCGAGGACGTAGTTAGCCACGATACCAGCGGAGAGCTGAGTTTATGCAGCGTCTGCAACGGGCCCTTGGGATGCCAAGTGAACAACGGACGCAGAGTCAGCCCTGCCAATTCCGGTAGTCGCCGCCGATCCTCCGTCTACGCGACCGTTTTGCAGTGCGGCCACCAATTCCACGATGAGTGCATCGTACCCGTTCTGAACAAGACGTTGCGCTGTCCGACCTGCCACCACTTAGAGATCCACTAGGTAGCAGCAATGGCAGAGAACTCTATCGTACAAGTACATTTACAAGAGCCCAAAGGCTTACCACAGCAGCCTGACGAGATTAATCCCTGTGGTAATCATGCTCAGCTTCAGTTTGACATGACCAAACGTACCGGTAACAATATCCAGCAACCAAAGATTCACTAGTCCTCTTTCTCTGCGCTACATGTAATCAACCGGTTTCGCATGATTACACCAACCACTCCAGCTTCATGTTCACTCTGCGTCATACTGTACCATGCAAATCCCACGGTATATTTTCCCACAGACAAACCTGAGATTGCTGCCAACTGAACGTCTTTCATGGCCGCATAATCCAGCAGACACGCACACAACCAATGGTCTCACCTGGCAACACCAGTCTTTCATTGCCCAATTTGCCTCACTGCAACTACGACGTTCGCAACGATAACTTTAACAGTACCCCACTACTTCTACCGCCTAATATGGTGTCCCCACAGCCACCCCGAATGATGTCTTCCAGTTCGAGCATGTCAATGGGCTCACGCCGTCGCCGTCGCCGTCGTACCGTTGCCGGTCCCCCTGGCACGCCGGTGAAGAGCCCCATCGCTTCTCCTACGTCGCACCGACCCCCGACAGTCGCGTACCTCGATCAGTTCGAGTTGAGTATGACAGCCTCGAAATTGAAGCTCAGCCACGGCAAGGACGTCCGCTACGACTTGGTCGTGACTCCTACGAGCGACAGCAGTCAGCAGTGGACAGTGAGTCGCTCGTTCAAGGAACTACAGGAATTCCAACTCAAACTGCTCGAAGTCATGCAACTCGGCCACTTGTGCCACGCTGGGTGTCCGTACCTGTATTCGATAATCAAAGGCCGCTTCCCAAAGGAGTGCTATTTGTACTCGTCCAGCTCGTACGTAATGGGCAAGCGTCGCCAAGCAATTGAGGAGTGTTTCGCTACGCTCTTCGAAGCGCTTCGCAAGCGTGAGAACCACTCGTCCTGCAGTATTCTACCGGGTACTGTAGCGCAGGAATTCATCGCGTTCCTGAACGAGGATCTGCCAATTGATCACGAATTCCGTTGGGAGAATTTCGTGAGCTTCTCTAAGACCCCCAGCGACAGCTCGACGTGGTACAGCACGGACGGCAGCAGTCGTAGCATCACCACTCCGACAGGTCTCTCCAGGTGCTGGCAGTCGAGCAGCGATAACAGCATCGAGTCATTCCGCTCCGCCGGCAGCAACAACAGTATACTGGACACGTGTGGGTTGTGCACCATCGACGACGACGCCGCCAAGGGGGCGTTGACCTCGCTAAGCTGCGGCCACCGATTTCACGACGAGTGCGTCGTGGCCAAACTTAACGAGACGCTGGCGTGCCCCACTTGCGGCCAAAAGTTTTAAGCTGAGACCCAGCACTACCCAAGCGTTTCATGTGTATTTACCTTTTGTCCTTACCGTTATTCTTGCCAATCCAAACATTTCAGTCTTGCATCTTGTTTCTTTTTTCGGTGGCAAAGAGACCACAAGCACATCAAGTCAAACATTTTGTCTCATCCTCAAATTGGCGGACAATCGCCACAACTCTGGCTAATTTGCCGATGCTCAAACTTTGAGTCAAAGCCGCAGTACGGCGTGTGTCATTCTGTCCGCGGCTAGGGTTAATAATCCTCACGCTAATACCGGCGTTCTACTGGCTGCCGAGCGCAGCGAAGGCGGCCCCAATTGGCTAAAATGCTGCCGAGCGCAGCGAAGGCGGCCCTTATTGGCTCAAATATAATTATTATGTAATTGCGTATTTTATGTAGTTTACATTTCGTACTTAAATGCACCGTTCATTCCATTTTGCCCCCATTTTCAAACCAGAAGCCGCGGAGCGACGTGTTACACAAGGTACGCTGCGTGTATGTATGTTAGTTTGCATTAGCAGGCTACGCCGAGGTTCACGTAAGGTTTCTACCGGCCATAGAAGCTGCCAAGAGAATTTGGGCAGGATTCCGGCAATATTTGGCATTGTAGAATTTTCTTGCTAAAATAAAACAGAGCCTCTGATTTAATTTAAAAAATGCACTTATTGTAAAAATCAAATCGTCTCATTTAATAAAAAAACTCGCATTACTTCTTGTAAACAATAACCTCTCTTTTAAATAAATTATTATTAATAATAAAACACTTTGCCAATGGAACGTTTATCTACAATATGCCCGACGTGCCGGGTGGACATCATGCACCCCCCGTTCGACCACGACGGCCTCGGGATGCAGCTCCGGCGGTGCGCCTGCTGTGAGCAATTCTTAGCATGGGATGCATTCGCACTGGGCGAGGCCCGAACGGGCGCCCGCCGGTGCATTGCATGTGCCTCTGGCCCATACAGCCAGGCGTTCTGGCACCGCACACGTGCGCCAGAGCCAGAGCCACCCCAAGACCCGCGCCAGCGAAGCGCGGCCTCAGTGGCCGCTGCTATGGACCCTCCACACCCGCCACCACACGTCGTCCAGGGGCGCGTTTGCCGCCGCTGTCGTCGCGGCGAACCTCGCCGGCGAAGCAAGCATACCCGTAATCAGCGTAAGGACTGATTGCCTAAAACAATAAACGTTTTCCACTGACCATAAAAAATTGTGTACTTGCGCACTTAGTGTGCGAACCTTAGTAAACGGTGCGAACTTACCAGAACACTATACAGATACAATAGCCCGCACTTGGAAGAGGGTACATAGGGCAACAGCGAAGCACGGAATGACACGAAGCCAGGAATTACGCGAAGCCACAAAATCACACGAAGCCACGGAAGGACACAACACCACGGGAGGGGGCGGAACCACAAAATGACGCGAAGCCAAGGGAACACGCGAAACGACGGGAGGACTAAACCAGAGGACCATGACACCACGGGAGTACATGTAGCTGCGATAGAGCATGAGCGGGAAATTAGTGAGCCACGGAGCACGATACCATGGTGGAGCACGAAAGTACGGGTGACGGAACCACACCGTGAGACTACGGAATCACTGAGACGCACAGATCCACTGCAAACCATGTAGCGGTGAGGGCGCGGACGACGGGGGGGACAAGGCTCGCGGAAGGCCACGGACCATGAAAAGAGGTGAAAACGCGGAATAGTAAGTAACCATCGTACAACGGTAGAGTGTAGAACTAAGGACGGACACATGACCACTGAGTGACACGGACCACGTGCGAGTATGAACCCACGGTGCTACGAAATACACGGACCACGGAAACGCATGAAGCCCGAGGAGTAATGCAAAACCACTGAAAACGAGTACGCAACTACGGAAATTTACGGAACCGCGTGATATTTTGGAATGGTAAAGTAGTTCAAGAACATAAACCCACGACGCACTTGGATCCACGAACACACGCGAAACCTTGATGCACGCTATCAACACGATGCACGCATTCCACGAAGTACTCGAAGCTACAAACACCTTTTCTCCAACAAACCATGCCACCTCCGCCGCTTCGCGCTTCGCGGCGGAGGTGGCATGGTTTGTTCACACGTCAATCAGAGCTCGCAAATGGCAAATCTCGGTTTACCCAGTCCGTCAGATCGAATTTTGCATCACGGTTAGGGTACCCGTGTCCAGTCCGACATCCATTTTGGGTACCCGAAACCCAATCCGCTCCCTATTACGGATGAGCAGAGGTGGACGAGGCAGTCCCAATTTTCCATAGAAAGTACTATTTGGGGGTATAATCAACGGTTTCACCACATTTTCTTTCTTTTTTAACGTTTTTGTTTCGGAATTTGCGTTTTTATATTCAGTTCGGGTACCCATGTCCAGTCCGAAAATCCGTCGACCCAAGTTCGGGTACCCGTGTCCAATCCGAAACCAGGTATACCCGCAAATAGTAGCGGGTATACCCGAGTTCGGGTACCCGTTTGCGAGCTCTGACGTCAATAGCCACCTGTAACTATTCCCATTAATACCATTAATGGCCATTATGCATGGGTGTCTTCTAGAATTTGAAAATGCATAATGCATGGGTGACTCAATAAATGACATGCGATTAATGCCATTATCGGGAGCCGTGTCTATCAATGCATGGATGACCCGCTTCAGGTGTGGGTCGAGCCTACATATACTCTTTCAACACACGTATAAAGCAATGCTGCTTCAGCATCGCATTACGATCTCATCCTTGCGCTACAGTGCTTCATGCAATACAAGCGCCATGCAGAGACGATTCCGATTTCCTCTGAGCGTGGAGAATCACGCTGGGGCATTATAGCCAGCGCAGTAACGATGCTTAAAACACCCCCACAACGTTTCTAAGATTTTATGTCGAACACTTGGGTTGGGGCAGTATAACATTCATGGAGACTGGTAGTATGACGGTAGCTTACGACGACGTCTCTAAGGGCGTGGTTGCAGCAGCGAAAATACGCTAGGCTGCATACCCACGTCAAATTTAATGGCCCGTCCGATATTTTACGCTTGTATACACGTGTACACTAGGAGTTCATTCTTTTGGCGCAGCACACGGGGTAGTCATCCGTTTTTGCAATTCACTAGGTTTTACACTATGTTTTAATCTTTTCTCACCTTGAACACCTTTTCCATGGCATTTATTGGCAGAAAATAGTCTTCGAACTACTTGCCAAACAGAGCATTCTCCAGCTTATCGGCAATTTCTTCTCTCTTCCCGGTCTTTGATTTTTGAACCATACCAACCAGCGCTTGATCCGTGACGCGGTGAGATTCCTCCTAAAGTGATTTTCTAAATGAAATGTATTTTGCCAGCGAATGGTTAGCAGAATCCTGCTATTGTAATTGGGTGAAGATGTTGCCTTCTAACCAATGAAAACTCTAAATGCATGCAGACCAGTAGTCTGTCAAACGTAACCATTGGTGTATCGCAATCCAATGTGGAAAACTTTCTTCGTAACCAAGTGGTTTCATGTAGCATCTTATGTGTAACCCCGTTCCAACATCCCCCTGTTGAGCTAGGACTCACTAGTCTTCACACATCATTCAAAGTATTGACGAGACCGCCAAAATGTTTGAAAACCCCGAGCTCATTTCGCAATTAGCTCGCCTAAGAAGCCCCCCGCGCAAAGGTCTGCTCCGGCAGACTCTGCTACGTCCGTGCCTGCGTATACAGGCACCACCACTTCGGCGTCCGCGCAAGCGAGCACGCCCGCGACAGACGGGGAGCTTTCTGTCACTCAATATCACACTCTGCAGAAGCAGAGGCGCGCGCAAGCCACAAACTTACAATCCGTCAGTCGTAATGGAGGGCTCGCCAGTGATGTCTACTGATGGAGATATACCCATTGACTATGGGTCTGACATTAGCGGCAACCCCATGGAAGTCGAGGACCCCTCGTGTTTCAGGCGGTAGTTCGGAACACTGCGTATGACTTACGCTCGCAGAGCAATATTGTAAGACTAACTCCACCACACTCCAGTAGCTAACCCCCTACGCACTACCACGTTTTAAAACTTATTAAAATATGACTACCTGTTTATATTCATCGTCCTACCAGCCGTGCTGAACTTTTGAATCTGAAATGATTTACATGAGGCCATTTTCCAGAATGCGCTCTTAGGAGGCCTGCGCTAGGGTGTGCTCTACGATTTTAAACTGCGCTCTGCTTGACTAAAGACTGCGGTAGTTGGCGTATTCGTAGCTCGGTTGGATGGCACTGCGAACAGATCCGATTGGACATTTACAATTTTATTGTCTGTATTGTGTGGTATGCCAATCCTGCGCGTACCTGGTAGCTGAATTAGTAAGAACATAAATGAAACCCCGCCAAGCAAAGTGAAGCCGTCCAGATTATTTTACGTAATACTATTATCGTGCTACCGTATTACAGACAACTCCGGCTAAATTGGAGGTGTTTGGTCTCACCTCCAGATACATGTACCGTATAAATCGGATTGAGCGAGATAGACGGATTGAGTGCGACACCCATAAAATGTAAAAAGGTACGGCATACAAAAACTAGTACGACGGTACTTCTTATCTAATTAGTGTTCCTTTTATATCTACATTTTTTAATAGACTGTTTACTTTTTACGACTGACTCACTCAATCCGATTTATACGGTAGGAGTACCTCTCTTATATATTCTTACACTCATAAGAGAAGCACTACGATTAATCACAAAATACCTACTTACCTCATATTGTAAAATCTCCATTAAAATCCCATGAGTTTCTAGCGTAAAGCCCCATCGCTACCTGGGCTTTTATAACGGGGAGACTCTAATAAAGGGAAGACAACACATCCCACGAAGACAATTTCAGAGTGCTATCATCTGATCGTACACTGCACTACCCAGGCAAAGTCGATCTCAAAATCGTCCTCCAAGTCCATGTTGCTACCGGTGTCCTGCGCATCCGAAGCAATGAGCTGCGGCACTTCATCATCAACCGAATGTTCGCCGATAAGTTGGGTTTTGAACAGAGGGCCGTACTCTGTGTAGCACTAGAGCGGATGCTCATTGTCATGGCCCATGAAGCAACTGCGAAAGCTGCGACGGACCACAGCATCTGGCACTTGTGCGCACGCTGCCTTGATCCACTCAATCATCAGCGAACGCGCGGGTGGTCTAACGTTACCACCCGATGTGTACGTGTGTGGTCCGTGCTGCTTCCAGCTGTCAATGAGCTCAGCCAACGCCCCCTTGAGCGGTTTGAAGAGCCCGAAGTCGCATGGCTGGAGGTACGGAGGCATTCCGCCTGGGATTACGGCGTGTAGGATCTTTCGTGCCTGAAGGTGTGCCTTCGATCGCTTGCTAATGTGCGAGTGTGCTGAGTCACAGACCAGCAGGAGAGAGTTCGGCTCGACAAATGAAAACATGTAATTTATATAGCGAATAAATGACTCCGTATCCACCCACGACTTTACGTTGGTGAGAATGGGTACAGCAGCTTCAGTGGTCACACTTGAAATCTTGCATTTGACCATTAGGTACGGCTTCAACTTGGTACCATCGGCAAAGGCACCAAACACAGGTGTAACATGCACTTTCTTGATGGCAAAACACTTGACCGGCACATCCGCCGCACCGCGTTCCTCCTGCGTTCGATCTTTATTGTGCTCAGCAAACACAGCGGTTTCATCGAAGCTGACGATGTTAGCCAGGTTTATGTCAAACTTCAGGATTTTAAATCGCGGAGATGTCGGATGAAGTTTGAACCACGCAAAGCAATTTCGTCACCGCTGATCTTGGGTTTGTTGGTGACCTTCCTCATCACAAGGTTGTAGCGGTTGAGAAAGCACTCGAGCCACCCATCCGATAGCTGGAGGCCAGGATTATCGTCCAAATCTGAAATGATCTGTGCCACCAGCTCCATGACTTTGTCGCGCGTCACACGGCGACGCTGGCGACGCTATTCTTTTACTTCTTCGATAAGTAGAGCGTCGAGCTCTACTTATCGCCACCGTCGAGGTGCGACGGCCAGCGGGCTACTCATCGATTGCACCGCGCGCGTCTTGAGCCATCCACGAGCGAATGCACTTGCGATCGACCTTGACTTTACGCGATGCCGAGCTGAGAGTGACCTTCTTGGCCTCCCGTGCGATCCTCTTCTTCTCAGCGACGGTGTAGCTCTGCCTCATGGTAAAAACGAAACTGAGTCGACCGAGATGGGATAGTTAGCATTCCTACCAAGACAAGCCAATTCTAGAAACTATTAGCAGATTTGACTTGATTTGTACTATAGGTAAAATTGGGAACATATCAGACCGCTCTAAAACCCGATTTCCTCTTGTACCCGGCGCCACTATAGCCGGAGTTGTATATACCAGTAACAGTAACTAGCTCGGCTACATGTACCGTATAAGAGGTCCCATAATTAAGCTCTCTCTGTCCATACATTACGTCGCTTTCAAACCTTGAATATCCAATCTCTCTTTCAGATCATGGAGAAACGTGGCGACGGTATGTATGATATGAGTCGTGCCCGACACCACCTGGAAGGTATGCTACATGCCGTATGTCGGGCAACACCAGCAGCTACTTCTTGCAGTAGGTAGGTAGCAGGTTGCCACCATTTTTCATTTTGCTGTCCATCCGTCCGTCCGCCAGTCGCAGTACTCTCAAACGACTCAAAAAATGGTTCAGTCCATCGTACCAGCGCTCGCAGTGGCTTCGACTCTGTCGAGCATGGCCCTATTGGCCCCAACTGCTGATGCACACCAGATTGTGCTGCTTCCGGAGCCTCAATGGACGACGAACGACAAGGACACCAAGTACAACCCGCTCGCTTTCCTTGAGAACCAGGGCTTTAAGACCCAGGAGAATTTCAAGTCCTGGCGTGCCAAGAAAGGCTACAAGTCGCTTCGTGACTTCATGGACAGAGCCAAGTACAACGTGACCAGCGGTGCCGACTTCTCGTGCGGTTTTACAGACCCTAAGGGCACGCCGCAGCCTATTCCGGCGGGTAACGCCATGCGTTCCACCGGGTACACGCACGACGGCCCGTGCGAGGTGTGGCTTGACGACACTATGGTGCTTGACGGCGACAATTGCCACGAGAAATTCCCCGGCAAGGACTACACTGTGGACTACTCGTCGTGCAAGGGAACGTGCACTCTCCGCTGGTACTGGCTGGGCATTCGTTTCCTCAAGAATCAGTACTCGTGGCAGGTGTACAAGGAATGCATCCCGCTGGCTGGATCTGGCGGTGGCTCGGAAACAACGCCGTCGACGTCGGGATCTGGCACTGAGCGAACGACGCAATCGCCGGAGACTCCAGCGACTCAATCGCCTGTTGTGGAGACGCCTACGTGGGGCGGAAACTCGCCTACAACTTGGGGCTCACCTACGTGGGGCCAACGCCTGCGTAACTAAGGGAAACCTAGTTTTGTAGCCTACCGTCATAGGCTTAACCCGTGTATGGTGTTGGCATAAAATACTCGTTTTGCGTTTGTATTCTTGCAACAGAAGCACTAAAATATTTTTAATTATTTAAATAATGCTGATCTGTATAACTCATATACTATAATACGTAGTAACTCACTCCTTCATGCGAATGGATTCGTGGATCTGTGGCAAAGTAACGAGCACGTATAATATCATACGGTCCAAATGAAGTACTGTACACGTGTGGATGGAAGCATTTTGCTCACTCGGTTCTTGCCTAATTGTTATTCGATTTGAGTAGCGTACTCTCAGATGCTTTGCAGGAAAGCTCACCTTTCGCCATTATTTCCAGCGAAATTAAGCCGTGGAGATAACAGAAGAATACGAAGGTATTGTGATGCATTGTTTGCAAACATGGTGACGTACACTTCTCCTCTCAAGCCTTGAATACACAGGTTAAGACATGTACATTCGGAGAAAAAAAATGCTTTTACCGAGACTCTACTCGTAGCTTCAAACCGCTACAAGCTCATCTACAGTAGACAACAAAAACGAGCTAGAAAACCGAAACAAACCCGCTGTGCTTTACATGCGGAGGTTCTTTTGGGTGTCAGTCTCATTCTTCTGAGATCCCGATCCATCCGGCTTGGATCCGGCGGGCGCACCAGAGCCTCCAGTCAGCGGGATGCATTCCTTGTACACCTGCCACGAGTACTGATTCTTGAGGAAACGAATGCCCAGCCAGTACCAGCGGAGAGTGCACGTTCCCTTGCACGACGAGTAGTCCACAGTGTAGTCCTTGCCGGGGAACTTCTCGTGGCAATTGTCGCCGTCAAGCACCATAGTGTCGTCAAGCCACACCTCGCACGGGCCGTCGTGCGTGTACCCGGTGGAACGCATGGCGTTACCCGCCGGAATAGGCTGCGGCGTGCCCTTAGGGTCTGTAAAACCGCACGAGAAGTCGGCACCGCTGGTCACGTTGTACTTGGCTCTGTCCATGAAGTCACGAAGCGACTTGTAGCCTTTCTTGGCACGCCAGGACTTGAAATTCTCCTGGGTCTTAAAGCCCTGGTTCTCAAGGAAAGCGAGCGGGTTGTACTTGGTGTCCTTGTCGTTCGTCGTCCATTGAGGCTCCGGAAGCAGCACAATCTGGTGTGCATCAGCAGTTGGGGCCAATAGGGCCATGCTCGACAGAGTCGAAGCGACGGCAAGCGTTGATACCAGCGAGGAAACCATTGAAGACGATTAGACTTGCTGGTTCTGGTGCAGGTGGAAGAACAGGAAATGGCGCAAGGAGATGCATGTGTACACAGTCGATCGTACGTATTGACGTGGACCATGCTCTCGAACGATAGATGGGACCTTCCCGGATTCCTGCTCCGATCTGTAAACTTCTTGGACAACATGACTCAGTCAGTACATGTACACTGTATACTGTTCGACTGAACATGCTCTGTTACGCGGTGGATGTTCCGCCGTCCATCCTTTCACAAGCTACGAAGGACTTCGAAATTCAAGCATGTATAATAATATTATTGTAATTAAAAGCGTTTCGCTTCCAGATTTAAGAAAGCTGCTGCATTAATGCCGGTAGGCTATCAATACCGCTAAACGCTTATAAAGTGCTATTCAAGTGAACCTTTGATGGTGCGTCTCAAGAACATTAATAACGTTAAGAAACTACGAAACTAAAGCTTTGTTATTGTTAAAAATGCTGACACCACCAGACAGTTAACACATTTTAGTCACTGCGATTACATGAAAGTAACCAGGTATGCTGCTTCTTCTCCAAGTTATACAGGGAAGGACATGACCAATGATAGCCGCTTCGATCGACCACTGAAGAACTATGCTGTCGCTTTGCTTATTGTTCTCATTTCACTCAAAAATGCAAAAGCATTTACCGGTTCCAGCCGGGCATAAATGGAGGTTATTTTTTAAGGGGTAATTTTTCGAAATGTATACTTTTGTATACAATGAATACATGTAGCAAAACTGAGAAATGGTACATGTATACATGTACAATGTAGGTTTTCGAGGTGATCACCGATCACGATTTACAACATCACAACAAACGCGTGTTTGTGCCGTACTCCATCTCTTCCCAACTACATGCACAGTGCTTCAATACATACAGGAATCTACCTATTACAGTAATGTACAGAATTAATACATAAGTTCATGTTTACAGAAATTCACAGTACATCACCAATAAAAACTGAGTTGTAGATCAAACTGTTTCACGTAAGAAAAATAGTTTCTCATTAATTTGAGTGCTCCACGCTGTTGCAGAACTCAAAGTATCTATAACAGCGTCGATTCCGCTTGTGTGGCATTGTTTTCGACAGAGTACATTGCCAAAGAATAGTCACATCTGGAAGATAGCAGAACGCCCAGGATATCTCGGCTGTTGTTCATCCCAGCATACGGTAAAATTGGCGAAAATTGATGTTCTTATTTACGAGATAAAGTACGGAATATCCCATATTTTAAGCGTAACATGTATACCATCTTACACTACCACCAGGTAAATTTGTCATGCAATGTATCACACGAAAAAAAACAGCAACCATGTATTGAACCGTCTAGATTGTACAGTGTGTACGAACCAAAGGGCTAAATGCTCCTGCAGTGCTCTACATTGATATACAGTACTGTACAGTACTTCGTTGTATACGAACCAATGTAGTATGCGTTGGGTTGCGTGCACGATACATCCCAGCTCATGATCAAGGGCCAATCTCTCTTTCATATCAATGGAAAAGCGCGGCGAGAACATTTGCCAGATCCACCGAGAAATATTGGCCCAGTCGCGTGACAACTAGTCACCATTTTGCGTTTTGCTATCGACACTTATATTCCACCACCTTTCGCCTGCAATGATCTCCTCGCTCGTATCAACTTTCGCTGTCGCTTCGACCTTATCTAGCGTTGCCCTCCTGGTCCCCATTGCTGATGCACACCAGATTGTGTTGTTGCCTGAGCCCCAATGGACGACAAATGACAAAGAGACCAAGTATAACCCGCTCGCCTTTCTCGAAAACGAAGGCTTCACGACCCAGCAGGATTTTTTTTTACTGCCTGGCGCAAAGAGAACGGGTACAAGTCGCTTCGTGACTTCATGGACAGAGCCAAGTACCCAGTCACGGAGGGTGCTGATTTCATGTGCGGTTTTACGGACCCCAAGGGTACGCCACAGCCCATTCCGGCAGGAAACGCCATGCGTTCTACCGGATACACACACGACGGACCCTGCGAGGTGTGGCTTGACGACACTATGGTGCTTGAAGGTGACAACTGCCACGAGAAGTTCCCCGGCAAGGACTACACTGTGGACTATTCCTCGTGCAAGGGCTCGTGCACGCTTTACTGGCGGTTCTTGAAGAACGACTACTCGTGGCAGGTATACAAAGCTTGCATTCCGACTAACAGGAAGTGCTGGGGAGTCCACGGGGTCGACGGCGACTGGCACAGGATCCCAGAAAGAACCTACGCGAGTAAGCTGGACGTGAGTGACTGTGTTGTGGTATTGTAGATGCTTGTGGCAGGATCGCTGAGCGATTACATGCATATCAGTATGTGGTTGCATCACTAAGACTGTTAGCTGTTACTGAGCTGATATGTAGTATGGAGAACAATAGTTGTCAAACGTTTGTTTTGAAGGTAATTTTTTTATTTTGAAGAGAAGCATTTCTGTTACATCAAAGGTTTGCCAAGCAAAAAAGCACACCTCTTTCTTGTTGGGGACAAGAAAAATTAAGGGCAAAAAGAGGGCCAAAACTTAAGGGCCTTGCTTGCTCTCAATTCTAATAGATGCCCGTGTGAATGTATATCGAAGTGTAGCTCTGTATTAGCTCTCTACAACCATGCCAGCAACTCTCTGTTAAACCTAGTTGCTGTGTAATGACTACCGATTAAGTGGTTTGTCCTGAAGTTAACGACAAAAGTCCTTGAATTCAGTAGTATAGCCAAGTTAAAATTCATCTCCACACAATGGCGTCAGGTCATATCAAACATAGGCAATCGCTTGCCGAAGGGCAAAATCCCCCAGAATTTGGATTTAGCATGCATCTTATTTCGTCCTTATTTTAAGGACAGATTTGTTGGGGCTAAAAATTCGCGACTTGGTGTGAACTGTCTAGTAGGAGTAACGCATTGAAAGCTAACACAACTTACCGGTTACCGAGGTAAAGTTGTAAGCTAGAAACAAAAGAAAACTTTAAAAGGATAATGTGTAACCTTCAAAGCAGTATCTGCTTTCATTCCTGCAAGAAACTGCTTTTTGCAATATCCATTTTTCAACCTGTGGTTAGATTCTGAAATATATTGTTAGTTAAGTGCTAACACCTACAGAAAAATGCGTGAGCACTTGAACACGCAACTGAAATGCATTGAAACAAAGCACAACCCACTGATGCACTGAGCTGAAGTCATTCCGGATTCGTATTGCTGCGAAATAATTCGATGCGCGATTAGTTAGCTCGCAGTATGTGTGGGCTTAGATTGAAAGCGTACCTCGTTGGACGACCAACATACATGAAGTCCGCTGATCAACCGATATATTCGTCGATGCGAAGCCCCTCCCCCAATTATTGCATAATTGAGTTAGTAGGCGTCGAACACCTCGCTGTTTCTCGCGATATCGTACCTGCCACTCTTGAGACGAATTTCTTCATCTACGCTGGCCACTTTCCATATGGAAATTTAAAACTGAAGCCATTTCTTGAAGGTCGTCGTCTGTCTTCTCTCTACTTCAACTTTAGAAAAGTATAACCTGGCGGAGACGTTTTGTCTCCACCGAAAAATATCTCCATATTTATATGATTTCTAAGATAGCATGCGATTTATGAGATTTATAAGACTTTTCACAGAAGCAAAGTATGAATTGAATTGGTGTGCGCAACACAACGGCTATCCTCGAATTACTGCAATCCTCGTTGGACTGATATCTACCGACAAAATACCTAAATTGTAGACTTTTCATTTTTGAAATTTTGTTTAAAAGGGATTATGCGTACAGCACAGCAGTAAATATGTGGACCGCCCTACAGAAAAATCCCCTCCCCCTTGCTGAGTAACAAGTTCGAACATTCAAATAGAAACAGGATTCGAGGCGTCACATAGCTCGAGGTATAGCGGTATAGCATCTAGTGGGGCGAGTGTTTGACGTTGGTATTATGTGTGTCGGCAAGGAACTGTGGGGCGTGACTTTATCATTGTGGCTATCCTTATCAGCTTAAGTACGGAATTTGGCGATGCTTTCCACACCCAATATTATTTGCAGTTGTGAAGTAGCGCGCGTACGCGCTGTTCTCGGTGTGGGTGGGCTAATGATGGGGTATCAGTAGAGGCTTCGCTACGACGTCAACGTGGTCGCAGTGGACTCAGAAGGCACAATAACCCAGGTGACACCGGTCCTACTATCAGCACTGGCGACTACAAAATCAGTCATAAGGGTCAAGATCGTGGTCAAGACCAGAGCGCAGCTCAAAACCTCTATAGAAGAAGCTACCTCCACAGACGAATTCGACGATGTCTGGCAAACGAGGATGCATTTAGCGATCCAAAACAACAGCAACCCCCGGGCACGCACTGACTATGCAAGGAAGATTAGTAAGGTCGTCGAAGTACTACAATGCACATTGGTGCGTGGATGTGGGTGCCCTTCTCATTTGGCATTCGATGAAGCTATGTTGCCGCGCCGATCTTCATTCAACGCGATGCGCGTCTACATGAATGACAAGCCTTGTAAATGGGGGACAAAATGGTTCACGTTATGCAGTTCTGTTACGGCATACTGCATACGGTAAGTTATTTTTTATCAAGGGGGAGCAGGACACCAAGAGATGGAAGGACATGACAGCAAGGACTGTACGAGAGGAGAAGTTGATAATGAGTCCGTGCGCTGCACAAGTCTCAGAAACTAGAAGCCTTACTATGAGATATATCGATTGTAAATTCTCTCTCTAACGGAGTCTACTGAGGTGGAGCTCCAGCTATCCAAAATATATTATGCTGTATTAGGCGTGCATATCGACAGCTTCGAAATTTATTGTGACAAGAAACAACACCAAAAGTGACGCGCAGAAGACATATATGAAGTCACGGCAGCCGTTGTACGCAACTTGCTGGAAGTGTTTGGGCCAAACGCCAGAAAGGAAGGTATGAGAATAGTGGTGATTGAGCGCTTCTATACGTCACTCTAGAGATCCAGCTACTGCTCATAAGAGTATATTGTGTCGGGGCCATAATGACGAGTCGCTGGGGACTATTATGAGGAAGTGATCGAGAGAAAAAGACTCGACCATCCACTGTTCTTCGAGGATCGTTCAAGATCACCCGTTCGAAGTTGGTGCCAAATATGAAATCAATTAGCAGGTGGGATGGACGACCTGTGCGTTTCCTGTGCACTGGTGAAAGCTCTGAAATCGATCTATTCGTGCGTCGGAACAAGCTGAGCTGGCGTGCCCACGAGTGGTCAAGGATTACCTCGCCTTCATGGGGGCGTGAATGTCTACGACCAGCTGTGATTACAGTGCTATTCGCTGCAGCGCGCGCTCCGTTTCAAAATGTACTATAAATTCTTATTACTGGCGTTGATCGATATGGTCATCGTCAATGGCTATATTATCCACAAAGCCTATCACGAAAACAAAGAGTGACGCCTACAGACGCGCGTCAAGTACCTGATAAAGCTTCACCTCTAGCTCTGCCAACTGCAGCCTTCGACATGTACGAAGGCAACGCGTTTCCGCGCAGAGAACCATGCATGTGACAGCTTACGCGCCACTTCCTGGCGTTGGTGATCAGTCGTCCGTGCACATTGCCTGCCAGACCGATGAGTGGTGAAACAAGGATACACAGGCTAAGAGACGTCAGCGTACGTGCAAAGTTTGTTCCGTCCTGAAATCCGGAGACCAGCGCGCTTCCACGACGTCGTATTTCTGCATGGACTGCAACAGAGTGGGTCCACTTTTGTCTGTGTATGCGCGCTCTGTGTAACGTGCGTGGTGTTGCCATGGATTAGATGAATGGCAAACTTATCCCCTCGGATAATGCCTGTTCCATCCGAGTTCGCCGATAGGCAGATGCGACCGCAACTGGATTTTCTGCAGCACCTGGCACTTTAGTTTCGAAACAATCGACGACACACTTTTGACGCTAACCTGCATATTAGCATGTCCTTTATGTTGAATACATGCAGAATACGATGCCTGTGTTGCGGTGGCTCCTGGTTGGACATGACCACCAGTCTGCATGACACCTTGGACTCCCCGTTGTCTTGTCTATCTTCACACACTCAAATCCTGATCAGCATTATATTGAGCTGTTTCGCACACAAATCGGTCGTTTCACTTGATAACACCATCGCGCTTCGGAAGTGTGTGGCGCAGGTAGTGGTGACATCCCACTTTCAATATGCATATGTGTATTGGAGGTCTTGATCTGTAATTTTTTTTAAACAAGGACTTGCAAAACCGTTTTTCTGTTCGGCGATGTTTTTGTCACTTTCCCCAATATGTAGCATTATTAGAGTATTATAGGTCTATTCTTGGTATGATATGCAGCTATATATGCTAGATTAGCACGAATTTGTACCGCCAAATCCTGAATCCTAACTACCTAATCATTTATATTTACAAACATCGAGTACGGCTAATTGTGCTGCATATGCAGTTTATGTGTTTTTTCAGCTCCCGGTCTGGAGGGGGTGACTTTTTTACGATAAACTATTTATTTACTCTAATTCGGCATTTGTTTTAGCTCCTGACCCCCCCCCCCCCCACATAATTCACGTCTAGGTCCAGCGCTGCTATCTTTTTGTTCTTCCTCCACATAGCTAATCAGTGGACGCATAGATAGCCTCGAGCTCTCTTATACCTGGTATGGAAGTGGCTGTTACTGCAGTAGTAGTGCGATAGCTAGCACTATTGGTAAGGAAGCGGAGCTCCATTGTCAATAATATTCGTGCGTTAACATACGCAGTTCATTAAAGCATCTCCAGCGGTATGTCTTAAAGGCAGTTTTAACCTAAAAGTAGTGTATTTAGGATTCGAAAGAACTTTATTGGTCCCAGTGGTAGGACGTATTGGTAGGTTTAGCTTCACCTGGTTTTATACTTTGGCGCTGTGGTCCTAAAATAAAACTCGATTTTCAATCGTTTTGACTTGCTTTCACTACTGCGTATCGTCGACCAAAAGAAAAACGCCGATTGCACGCGACCGTTATCAGCACACGGCTTGTATGGATTGACAGTTAATCATGTACATATACTAGTCGTGTTGGACTGTCGGTGGACGTTGTGGTAGCGCGGGGCAGAAGAAAACAACATCAACAACTAAACTTGCTGAAAAAACGAAGGGTGACGCTAACTGGATAATATTTTTTTCACGTGTATTTTGAGTGATTTTCACGTGTGCATTGAAATTTACGTGTATGATGCATAATTCCTTTTTACGATAAAAAGCACGTGTATTATGCAAATCCCGTCCTGAATTTCATGTGGGTCCTTCGTAAGGACTGCTTACGCTAAAATGGTTGCCGAGTTGGTTGTAAACCTCTATAAACAAGGATAGCCCGCTAGGGTCATGTGTGATCCCCGTGGGAGGTTGTCAGATGATAATTGAACGTATTAAGAGAAAACCCTACTCGAGCCGCTCTATTACGGAAAAGATGTTTCCTTGCGTTGTAGTTGCTTTCCCGGGGTGGGAGAACAGTTCATTCATCAATTTGCTCCATCTTCTAGTACATCACATTCAAGTCAAAGTCATTCGCAGCAATGCCTCGTCATCCTAACCCAAACAATGGCCAAGTGGATCGCGACCGTGTCAAATCTTTCCTAACGGAGCTTATGTAGTGTCGGATCGAGCGTGATCAAGACTGAACCAACTTGGAGACTCACATGCAGTAGTATTGTCGGGTCCGGCAAGTTTACGGTGTCTTCGGCTTCAGCGTACCGCTGTCGAGCTTGCGCATCCATCTTCGCGACAGTAACGGGGACTGATATCGGCGTGCCCGAAATTGAGCTAATCGTAAGACTGCCAGTGGAAAAGTACTGACCTCAACAACCTGAAGCAACTTGGGCGAGGAAACTGATGTGAGCGAGAACGCTCTTACGCAGCAGTCAGGTCTTGCTATAAGATCGAAGATGCATGTTAGAATTGTGGAAATACGAATTTGACATAATACTAAAATATCGAGCTTCACCGTAGAACACGTGTTACAACTCGATTTGCATAATCATTGTGTGAAGATGTCATCACCCGAGTGCAGAAGCTGCCATTTTAGTCCGTGCAGAGAATACTGTACAAGCAATAATGCCGTGCCGTACCACGGGTATGGTGACTATCCACTCCATACGAGTTGTACGGTACAACGCCTAAAAAAATGGTACATAATACGTGTGCTTAGGTATATAGACTATCCTATACTTCTAAACAAACATGTAAGCCAAGCATACATGAAAATAAATACGACATACGGGAGACTCAGATTTTCACCATTACTTACGGCTATCCGCGTGTTTCAACGCACACGTGAATATAGTTTTATTTACACATGATAAAATTATCCACCCACGTTAACCGGTAGCAGATTGTCTACAAACATTGCTGCCAAAGGTGATCGAGTGCACGACCAGATTAGGAGCCTCAGTGGAGTGAAGACACGTGCGTTTTTATGGTTTACAATTCCGTTAAGACTCCACTGAGTTCCTCTCGGTGGGAGCAGCGCTCCTCATCTCAGGCTTATCTTAAAATACAAGGTCCTAAGCGACGCATTAAGCCTAAAATAAGCCCAACAGCTGGAGATGTTCTTAAATGCTTTATCTGATTATCAGCCGACTGGTTGTATTTCATGGCAACTATGTCAATTCGATTGGAGTTTATTTCACTTCTAGTACGCCAGCAAAACCTACCATGTTCCTTTTGCCTTTTGGATTGCCATGTCACCATTATACGCATGTCGCGGGAGGGGAGACATGTTGCGTGAGTGGTTAGATAAACAAAGTGTTGAGGGTAAAAATATCAAATTAAAAAATATAGTATCAAAAGTCTTTCTCGTTGTCCCATGCGGATGGGTCATCATTCACAGATATTAATAAATAGATTGAGGGTATATAATAATATTGGACAAGCGTCGCAATTTTCCTAACACATTGCTATCGGTCACGAAAGGGTATATAATGTTGGGTTGCCGGATGGTGGATCCCGCGGATTCGCAGTTCATATATACTTAATTGTGCTACACGACTCGAGGGATTGTGCTGGTAGTGCTAAATATTGAGTGCGGTCGTCACTTTCATCTACCTGGTACTCCTTTAGAACCCGAGTGTTGCACCTCACTATGAAGAAGCACGGTGGTTCAGGGCCGCTAAGCTCCCGCATTTTTGAGCAGGAGCAAGTAGCGCACACAGCTATTAATCTCGGTATATCTTGTCATAAACAATATTTTGTAAGATACGAATCATACCGGCACCCAGTAATCAGTATAACAATGGCCTTAGAGCTCCGTGCTTCACGATGTGATATATAACTAACCTTGTCATAGCGTTAAAAGGTCCGTGGTCCAAATAAGCTTATTAATTTTGGCTAGACAGAAAAGAACTTTATTTCCGCATAATTTCCGGGATCTTTTCCTTGGATCTATCTAATAAACGCCCCGGCGATCCCGACCCAGTCATCGTTTGATATATGGCAATTGCAGTCAAAGACTTTCTATCAGCCGTGTTCAAAGCCGGTGAGCGAACGAAAGTCGGCTTTTTTGGTAGCCGGTAGCCACTCGACCCTATAAGAAAACCCTCTGCCGCTCCGGCACCGAATTGACCGGACTTACAATCCTTACCTTTACTAACGACTACGGCCAGGCGAACAATTTACCCGGTACTGACGAATCTTCTGCCGTCGTAGTTTAGAGTGCAGTACGAAACCTGAAGATTATATTTTCACTATCCGATTCGAGGAAAAAAAATGACCGCATTAGATAGATAGAACCCAGATTTTTTTTTCGTTGCTATAAGGCAGCACGATCATGTATCCTCCGCAGTTCAATAACTCGTTAAAATTCAAGCGAGTTTGAAAAAATATTATTGGATTTACTTGGCAGAACGAGAGCTACGCGTAGGCTGGAATGGTTTTTTTCTTATTCTCTGAAAATGTTTCGCCCGAAGAAGCTTTAAAATTTAACATAATCTATCAGTTTAATCGTTTTCAGTGACGTACTTTTGTACCCAACGATTTTCTGTACCCTCAAGCTAAACATTGCAACAAAATCCATTAGATTTCTGCTGCGCTTAGCATCTACAGTGCGGCCTCACTACAGCGCAGATGGAATTATTTCCGTTGCTACTGCTTAGGTAGTATCTAAGCAGTAGCAACGAGCGTATCTAATACCCTATTAGGGGAGTCGAACCCAACAAAAATCGTGCTCATCTCGCGTCCTGTTTTTGCTGCCAGGTGCACAGTGCATGGGACACCAAGCCAGGGCCGCTGCAGCAGAGCCTCGGTCCTCGTTCGCCCTCCATGTATGGGGATGCCTTCTCCATATATGGAGGGCGGTGGCTTATTTGTGAGTTAAGCAAAAAGGCGAACAGAGGGGCACCTATCGCACACGGTTGGTGCCCTCAGCGCCCTTGTGCATCGCCGTGGGACGGAGCGCACAATGCCCCACTGTGCTCCGCTCGCTTGTTTCCGCGAACCGTAGATTTCGCTTCGTTTAAGTGCGAATATTTTAAAACAGACGAGTACAAAGTGACCCCCCTTCTATTATGGCTCATCTCATCGCATTTTTTTTGTATACAAATCTGACCATTTCTTGCTCATTATTTTTGGATGATTTGGAATGTTCGACTCCCCCTAAGATCGATGCCCAAATAGAAAATCGATCTATTTTTTGCGCCTGTTTTTTTCTTGATTGTTGCTCGAAGAAACATGAGGTGACCAATTGGCCTCTTTATAATTCGTCAAAAAGAAATAGGTGTCGGACCGTTTTTTTTGAGGCGGTGTCTATTTATTTGAAGGACATGAGATGTTTGAAAGGAAACAATCCTCCGCGTGGGTTTGTACGCGAGTGTTAGCCCTTCGCCACGATGGTGCGCTGATCGAAGGCTACTCCGTGGTGGCCGGACAAGTTCCTCTCCATCCAGCCCACGAGACAGACCTGGGTTTTCATGATCGACGCGCGGGCGGCGTGTGTGGCCCCTGGCGTCGGATAATCTCGTTTCTAAGCGGGTGGTCGGGCTCGTGCTCGGACAACATTACCTTCCAAGAAATGTCCCTCTCGAATCCTGAGCTGAAGCATCGCTTCTCTTGCAGTGGGGAATATTTACTTGTAGACTCGGCATATCCTGCCGATCTCTACTACAGCACGAGTACAATATCATGCTTTCGGATCGAACGCCGTTCTTCTTATTCTTGTTCACGCAGCTCAGCTTCTACAGTGCATTGGTGTTTTTTCGCTTCCTGCTTCGCATTCCATTGGCGCCGGTCCTCTGCCAGCATTTTGACTAAGTAGTCAACTTTGGCTTCCGTATTACGCACGTACGCCGTTGAGAGCGAAATGCGAGTATCATTAGCGGTCGTGGAGCATTTGGTTTCGTCCGTGTCTTTTTCATCTGCTTTGGGGCGCTTCGGTTCTTGTAGACGCGCCGAGCTTGTTCGTTTCGAAGATGCAGCGTTCTTTCCGCCCCGTGCAGCTGAACTTGGCTGCTCGTTGCATGTCGGTTCTGCACTCTGTGATGAGCATTGTGATTGCTCAGTAGCTCTGCCAGTTAAAGTTAACTGATCGTTGTGTGGCTACAACGCGCTTTGGGACGAGCGCTGCGATTGTAGCTCTGCTCGACGAAAGTCTTTCCTGGAGTGCCAGCCGACTGCTCGTCCGCTGTTGCAAAGCTTGAGGCTCCACGTCATCAGTACCACCCGTGAGAGTAACATTCGCGGATGTTTGAATTAGCTTACTCGCATCAAGCGACACAAGTGCTATTGGTGTGGCCATTGGTGCCAAGGTCAACTGCACAAGAGAGGCAAAGTTCAGCTCGCCGTCACTCCATCCATTGGATTTGCAGGTGCCCTCTTCAAAGTTACCATCCTCCGCGTCATTACTTCCAACGGTCGCCACCGCGTCACTCTCATCAGTGTCAGGTAAGCCAAGCTTTACCGTGGCCGACGGCGTAATATTCGCTTTCAGACCAAACAGAGTCTCCTTCAGTTTTAGAGGGATAGACATCCCTTGGGAAAGCTGACGTCGGGATTTTCCCATTCCTGCCGCGGTGTGGATTGCCTTCAGTGTTCGTTTAAAGCGGCGCATATAGGTTCTCCAACGGTGTTGCATATTACGACCTGTTAGCCCCACCCCACGCAACGCATCATTTTCAGTTGCTAATAACAAGTGTTACTACTGCTGTGAAAGCGTCAATTTTCTTGGTCTTTGGCTTCCCGCCGACGCGCGTCTTGTCACTTGAACCGTGAATAGCCGCAAAGTTGTCCTCGACCTCCATCCAACTCACAATGATGAAATAGTCGTTACGCGAGAGATGGATATATGTTGGTACCCTCGTTCTCACTCATGTCAGGTGGTGTTGTCGTCGCCGTTGCGTCCTAAAACTGGCCATGTGTCACATGTACATGTCACCAGGCCACAGCATCATTATGGTGGTCTAGTTTAAGGAACATCGGCTCTTTCTAGTACGTGTAACGAAGAATGGGGATTGACAACTGAAACAAATCAGCGGTATGCAGCGCCAAATTCCGCCGAGAGGGAACGAGGGAACAAACAAACGACGTGGCCTACTCACTTATCAAAACTGCTCATTTCAAATATAAGCCAACTCCGGAGGTGGCTTACTTTGACAGTGTGCAAGTTACTGTCTAAAATGTGAGCATAACTCGGATGAAATTTTGAGCACTGTTTTTGCAATGTTCGACTACCTTATTAAGGAAAGTCGAATATCTCAAGTACGCCGCAAAACGTAAGCATCAGCAAGCACAAATCATAAGCACAACTGTGACCGATACGTAAGACGGGGGACTCAGTTTCGCACTCAAAATGCCAGATTCTCGTTGCAGTGGCTACAGTACGTAAAGAGGGTAACGGAGATTTTTACTTGGAATTTGTATCGAAAGACTGGGTACATTTCGATAGTCCGACACAACAAAACCAATTATAGCGATTTCTTGACAAGACGACAAACCAAATTAAAACCTAGAGCTCATTAAGGTTTTAGAGGTATTTAGAACATCAAATGGTTCAATCATAATAGATTACCCTTGATTATCAATTTATACCTGTGCAGACTTAATGATGTGCAAGTACCCCCAGGACGGAAAAGAAAATACGTTGTTGAAATTGCGACGAAATGAGTGCTTATCTCTCAAAAAAGGCCACCTCAGGAGGTGGCTTGTTTGGGAAATAGGATCAGCAAGATTATAACCAAACCAAAAGCATCATCATGCACAAAGAATGAGCACGATTTTCGAGATATTCGACTCCGCCTATTAGAGCTATGTCCAAATAGAAAATCACTTGTTTTTCTGTCAACCTATTTATTACGCTGTTGAAAAAATGATGTGTAACAATCGTTGGGATGTCCAAACCAAAAAATAGCTCACCGAATAATTTGATATCCCCACCCCATAAAAGCACATTCCGAATACTAGGTTAAATTACAACAGCATACAAGTACGTGTATCTCGGCTGTCAGACAGCATGCACCTAACAATGATAGCAAATCTGCCATGAAATCTACAGAACAAATCTCAGCACCTATACAGATCCGTCCCGCATACACAGAGCACGGTCTTGACTAGACGATTGTCCCAGCCCAGCAGCACTTGAGCTTGACCACATCTTCGCCGGGCCAAACACGTCACCGCCTTTTTGCTGCTCTACAGGAACTTATCTTACTCAAGTGCGCCAGTTGCTGGCTGCATTAGCGTCCTTCACACGCTCTCGTATGTTCCATTGAGCTCTGGACTTCGTTTTCTTGCCGGGCGGCAAGGCGATCGTCATCTTCCTGCCGTACTGTAGTGCCGTCTATAAAACCCACACAACCGAGGAAACCCATGCTTCCCATGTGGCGCGGTGACTTTCTTCGGTCAGCCGCACTTGGCCATCGGGCGAAACGCCCCGACAGCTCATTTAGCGCACAAACAACTCAATCGGTGTAATCATCGGCAGTTTCCTTTCCAAGTCAGTATAATCCCTTAGACCGACTAAGCGATGCCCCGTGCCTTAAATCCCAAACCGATCCAGAACAACAAGTTGAAACTAAGCTGGGGCTTGCTTGCAATGTGCAGTGGTAGCAAATGCGGAGCTGTCTCGGATGAGAGCCACAACGCGCTGGAAACTGCTTTTATCCATTTGCGTCATCTCTCGGAACTCGGAATCCGAGGTTGAGTGAAGAAATGTACAGTGGTTTTGGGAAGGCGTTCTCGGGAAACAAGATAGCGGGACGATTGCACTAGTAGAAGAACATCAAAAAGAGCATCGGCTTCAGAGAAGAGAAACTTCTTTTCGTGGTCCTCGGTATCAGCAGTGGATTTGTCCAACGTGTCATCGTCTACTTCCTCTAGTGCAGCTACAGCTAGCACACTGACGATCCCTCGTAGATATGTCTGGGCTTTGGCATCCTCGAATCCTTATTTCGTGGCCTACGATTCGTAGGGGACTACCCGAGGGGGATTTACTTCTTGTTTAAGTACGTGTTTTTATTTTAACTTTGACTTTCCCTTTGCTCTTTCTGCTCAGTTTTTTGACACTTCACTGCTTACAAATTGAACACGTCGCTGCTCACTTTTTTGCCCCCCCCCCCCTAATAGATAAGCTCGTTTTTAGTAATCAGGCAAAGTTGGAAAGCTGCAAGTCCTACACTTTTAATCTTTACTCCCATTGAGCCTACTAGTAGGCTTTTCATCCTACTAGTCGGCTCAACTAAATATTAGTTTGCGAACCTTCTACTGCGTTTTATTGGATTATCTTTTGCAATAAGTAAGATAAGATAAAGAGTTTCTTTTTGAGCGCCAACGAGTTACTGGGGGTCACTGAGCTCATCCTTAGCGCCCGCCCGTACGTGAAACCGCAAACGCCCCCAGAAACTAATGATGACACTTAACTTTCGCGCATACCTTGCTATATAGCACCAATACAGCCTTAAAAACAGCAACTGAAGGTAGTGTGGCCAGAGAATGCTCGACGCAGCTACCTTAAGCCTCCCCAGGACGCACCTGCACCACCGGATTTCACTTGGCTTTTGTATCAGAGCCGTTCGAGCTGCAGTTATCGAGCTTGGGCCGTTTTGATATGATAGATCGCCGATTCGCTAATAATACCGTGCTTCTTATCTGCCAATCACATATCAGTATGCGTTGTCCCGAGAATAAGCCTGACCCCATCCGATACAAAATTCAATATAAAATCTCTGTTGTTTACAGATTCTAAGTCAAAGTTTATTTCGCCCAGAGGCCTACCAGTAGGCTTTCGGTCAGGCTAGGCTTTTCACCTGGGGAGTAAAGATTAAAGTTTGATGGATACTTCCTTAAAAAGTATCCATATCAATTAAGACAGGCTCAGTAACCGGCTCCAGTTAGGCATCTCATCAGTATCCTATCCGCAAACCCATTTTTTATGCTGTTAGTTTATGGTGCTTTGCAGATATTTTTACCTCTATTTTACAGTGCTATAACAGACTTTTAAAATAGCTAAACCGACTTTAAATTAATCTAATTCTTAGACTAAAACCACACTTATTCCTACTCGTTGCACAACATGCTCTATTCTCTTATAAAGGTTTGCGAAACATGATGCCGGGACAACGAGAGCGGCACTTTTACCTTGTGCTTCCACGGGACGTGCTTCACATGCATGAGCTCTCCTTCTTTGGTCGTGAAGAGCACGTAAAACCCGTACGGTTTGGGTTTCTGTAGTCTCGACGTGTACGGCAAATTCTTCGTTCCCTAGCCATTTAAGCCCGCCAACTCCACACCAGGCATGGCTTTGCTGTTTTACTCAACACCGTAATATAATCGAGCTGACGCATGTACTCTAGGCACTAACTGAACCGACTAATTTGTATCTGCTATATCAGTAATGATCAGTACTGGGAGATAGCTCGGTTGGGCTAGCGCTGTTCACGCCTAGTGTGTCGAAAATCATTGCACTGGTGACAACTCTGAACTTGATTTATTTGGGCTGTTTTCCTTTCGATATAAAAGACTGTGCTAAGTTATTATTATAAAAGCGAATACTAATTACAGGAGAGAGTCTGATTTGCAAAACTCTCTTATATTTACATGTGGCACAGAAAAGTCGAATATACTCTGGAGATCTCTATATTGCAGCTTTGCAAGTCGGAAATGCCGGGCCAGGATGGCATTTCGGATAGTCTTTCATCCATATCCGACTTTTTTTGGTCGCAAATCGCAATTGCTAATCTGATGTGACAAGTCGTAATTCGTGGATAGGCTGTCACATAACCAAGTTTTAGCAAAACAGAGAGGTCTAATTTAGACTTTGAGGCTAACTATAACCGAGATTTATTTGCCAGTTTTGCAGAAACACGTGCAAAGCACAATACTTCTCTGTCCCACCAATGTAACCGCGCTCTGGGCACCTTCGGCGTACTGCTGTCCCAGTGTTAACAATATTCTTCTACCAACCCATAACATACTACTATAATGCCGTGCCTTGCACGGGGAAGCTCTGGATTTTGGAGTACAAGAACGGGTGTTGAACTGAGTTAGAGAGGAATATAGTAAGTAGAAAGCGTAGCATAGTTAATTATTAATTGCTAATTCGACCTACGAAAACTGTATGCTATAATTAACCCGCATCAGCGCAGCCGCATCATCTGCTACAAACAATGAAACACACCCACGGTTGCCTCTAATTTCGATTACGAGCAGTTGGCTACAACAAGCATTTTATTAAATAACAGTAAAGAAACCAGCACAGAGTTTGCAAGTGGCTTTTTAATATAACACACCTTTCTTAGTGTCATTCATGTACGATCTTTAATTAACCATCTTTCCTTCACGCAACAGCATATGGGTGATAGGGTTTTGATGTCTTCCCTAGCCGACACAAGCAACATTCACGTTCTTTTTTTCATTGTCATGCGGCTATCGATTATAAGAGTTTCACCTGGCTTGTTTTCTATAGATCCTAGAATTCCGTATTTGCATCTGTAGCCTCTTCATCTCGTTTGAAAGTGAATAGCGGCACTTTTGATCCTGGCGTCTCGCTGGTATAACAGTTATTGGGCTGGAACCTCGATTTATAATAAGTTGAGGTCGTTATATTAAATCGAGGCTATAATAAGTACAAATCGACCTTGTTAGACTGGCTGATAAATCGAGCTGCGGCAAAGAAATCGACTGCTCGTGGTCGATTTACCGCCAAATCCACATGTAAATCGACCGTTTTTGCCGTTCAAATCACAGATAGATAAATCGAGGTCTCCATTCTCATTTTTACACCTTGTTTTGTGCTCCGACCATGCTCGATCTAGGACAAAAATCGGAGGGACATTTCATCTGCAAACCCCTTAGCTCTGAAATAAATTTCAGAGATTGTAGGGGATCCGGTTGGTGTTTCCATTTCCATAATTTATTTTCTCGATGGGTATAGTCTCCACTGGTGATATCTGCTTCCACGTTATTTGAATAACTAGCTATGGTATTATGGCTCCTTATAAATAATTGTAGCGTTACAATAATTGAAAAAATGACTTATATATATTAAAAGAAATTCATTCTTTTTTATTTAATTCTAAACAAAATTATTAAAATTCAATCAATTTAAATAACCCGTGTATTTATACTAAAACAATACTATGAAAAGTAATACTCAAATGAAATACAGTGAGACAGTACCGTGATGGGCATGGACATCTATATCTGTGTTAGATTAATAAACTATACAAATGTTACCTGTGTCGTCGCTCTCGCGCTTAAGTACGCCTATTTTAATATGGAATGTTGCACGAACTATTCGTGTAAATTAACACCTGTCTGAATGCAGGTGATAAGTTTTCTACGGTTCCTATCACTCACAATGTGAGCGTACACACTGAGTGTGGAAGCATTTCAGATATTATGTATTCACTTGTTGCCTAGAATCTTACACACGCTCGTGTAGGCGAGAACGCTTCAGATGGCAGTAGGTTAGTAGGCGGGGCGCGCCATTCGAGTAGTCCATATCGGGGTACCTAGCATTCAGGTTTTCGATGCAGATCTTCCTAAATATCCCAACCGCGAGATGATCTTTAACCTGACAACTTTGAGACCATTGCTCATGCCCGACTTGCTTCTCAGACAAACAAAGGCCACCACGCTAATGAGGGGAACAAGCCGCGATTTTTTTGTGTACCGCTTGGCCTAAATAACCTAGTAGAAAGCAAATAACATGTATGCGCACCGACTTTTGTCACTATCGCAATAATGGGCGCAAGCCGTCCGCAACAATAAAATATCAATAGCCACTGATCCAGTTTCAGTGAAATTAAACTGATGGAGCGCACGTAGCATGTACGAAATACTTGTACAGACGAACCCTTCCGTAGTCATAGCACCGGGAACCAACATTTTATTCCTAGCTAAGGGTATTCCTGACGTGGGGTGGCTCAATTACTAAGCGTGTGAATACAGTGAGCCAGAGGAGGAAGATCCCGTAACCGACGAGCTAGCTGCAATGCTGTCGCGCCTACATGCGTCCGATCCGATGTCGGTGACGGAACTGCTGAATCCTCCAGGTGAGAACGTGAACGACGACCCCATTGATGAAGAATTCAGCGGGATCGAAGTGGAGGACGTTCCCATGAGGAATAACTCGGCGGGTGCCTCCGAGGATACTGGAGGCGAAACAGATATTGATGTTGTAGAGCTTGATTCTGCGGATATTCAAGTGGATTGCAAAGCTGGAGAGTGTGACGGTTAGAATTGTACAGGAGATTAGAGAGAAGCAGAGATAGCTGCGAGAGGAGCTATTAATAAGCAACAAGGAAGGGTGCAAGCAGCACATATCCTTGCTTGCCTACTTTAGACGTGTTGCACAAAAGTGACTTTCCCATAGTTAAGCACCTCATAATAGTCATTTTGGTTGTGATTCTATATTTCATATTACAAGGTAGAGGTGAGAGGTAATTTTATTTTAGGCTTGTAAACTACTAGACTTCGGGAACCGATATTTTATTCCTGTCGGCGGGTATTCCAAGAGTAGGGATTACAACGGAAGGATTCGTCTCTATGCGGTTACTGTAGTAAAATGAAAGACCAGAAATCCCAACGTTTACAACGCTAATAGATTTTGTCGAGAAATCCCAACCTCCACAAATGTTAAAAGGTTTTGTCCACCTAAAGGGTAGGGAACCGTTAACATTGAAAAGGAAAAGGGATCATAAATTTCGGAGCTTCTTCGGGCGAAGCACGACTCTAATACATCAGGTACTTTAGTTTGTGTGTTATATTGAAAATCGACTTTTTTTCTTAGTGTTGAGTCAGCGTAAGGAGTTCTTTTAGGCAGAATCGCACTGTGTAAATGGATTTAAAATCCAGAGAACTGTAGTACTACTAGTAGTACGTACTACGTAGTAGCTATTTATTTTAAAAATAACAATATTACTGTACTGAAGAAGAAGTACTGTAGTACACTGTGAGCTTCACTCCACAGTGAAGTAGTACATGTGAGTCACAAGTTGTGACACACATGCACATGTACTACGCCGTGGCCTTACAGAATTTACTCGTTGCATGGAATCCACTCCAAATGTAGGGAATTAGTAGTATACCACTGCGGTAGTACTACAGAATTTCATAACGTTAGCTTAGTTCCTGTCACGTCGAGGGCGACCAGGCAGATCGCCAACTGCACACTCCGATGTAAGCAGAGCTCGTCCTAGTACGACTGATACGTCGACAAGCCTCCCAAATAGGCGAAGCATGGGCGAGACTAAGTCGATGTTGGGTTCTAGACGTATGATACGACCACTGTCTTCATCGAAGAGGAATGTCACGGTACAATTGCAGTCAAGGCGCTGTCCAACTAGTTTTTTGTCCAGTACTGACACTTTGCCTCTTCCGCCTTTGGGAATTTTGAGATGAGGAAACACACATCTCACCGTAAACTCGTTGATGGACAAACTGAGCGTGGCTACTGCAGACACGACGCCCGTTGTCACGGCCTCAACTCGCTTAAGTTCGAGATGAGGTTCTTCGAAGTACAGTGAGTAGCGTCTCCACTGATTCATAAGCGCATTGATTCCTCTCAGCTCACCCATGGCTACATCATGTACGAACGACTTCTGAAGGAACTCAAGGCTTTGCTGCGTCTCAGTGTGTTTCATCATCTGCTCCATACTCGCCAGTCGCCAGGGGGATCGAAAGCCGTCTTCCAAAAGACGAAACACTTCTCCAATAACGGTCCATGGGCTTTGGTTAGTTTTCCGCTCGAATCGGATGCTTCGTCGCTTGACTTTGAGACCTTGAATCTCCTCTTCCAGTCGCTGATTTTGCCGCTGGAGCTCGCGCCTCCGGTTTAGTTGTTTATTCCGGTATCGCGCTTGGTTCGCTCGACATTGCTCGCGTCGAATGGCCTGTTTGTCAGTGAGTGTCGGCGTCGTCTTTGGCTCGAGTCTGGGACTCGCCACGCTCGACTCTTCGGTCATTACTGACTCTGACCGCTTCCGAAGCATGAGACGCGCCGATTCGTCTGCTGACGGTGAGGGCGCGGTATTGAGATCAGGTTGAGCTGCGTCGACACTGCCGAGATCAGGATCGGTGGTACTCAGCGACACGAGCGCGCTAACTTCCATTTTCTTTCGACGGTACAAAGGTTTCTTTCCAACTAAACTGGAATCGCTCTTTTCGCGACCATACCCTGGCGTTTGGCGAATGGTTTACAGAAGTGCCGAGGCAGTAAACTTGCAAATGGAATGCGGATACGACCATGAACCACGATAACTGTAAAACGTCGGTCCAGAGACACACACTTTGAAGGTGTGTCTGCAAATCAGCAAAGCCATTTGGAGCTTGAACTGCATCAACTTGTCTGGGAGGAGGAATTTCCATAAGTCAGTAGTAAGTACTGAGATTTGACTGTGGAGATGGGAGTAGTATCCAAATCGTTAAAAAAATTGGAGTACTATTCTAGCTTCAGTAGTTTATGAAATAGTAGTAGTCGATTCGTACATTAATACTAATATTGAATTTGAATAATCGTCCTCCTGCTCACTTGCTACCCACAGACATATTCGTGGTTCTAAATTAGTGGTGTTTGCAAACATGTTACCTAGTTTTAGTGTATTTGTTCGTCTGACAACAGAAAACCATTGCAACTGCTTTTGTCTTCGTTGGCGCAGACATCATCGTTCAAACTGCTGTACAAGAAAATGTACTGGTAACGTTATGCCTCATACGATGTCGATGAAGAGGCTAGAGGAGCACGATGTTTCGTATCGTGTCGAGGACAAACGACTACTGACTGAGACCTGATAGTTCGGCATGGCCATTCTTACTGTGCATGCAAGTAGTTGTTAAATACGCAATTCAAGAAGAAATAAATACGCAAACTCGAGCTAATTTGTAGTGGTGACCGCGCTCACGTCAACCCGTTCTTGCGGAGGTTGGTGGGTGAGGGAATGTCTATTTGTGTTTCGTCACTATAGAGTCCTGCAGGCATTTGCTTAAAAGAAACGTTGCATGGTTGCCATCCTGGGCGAGTTGTTCTCACACGACGTGGGTTGTTGCTTGCGGGCTTAATTAAAGCACAAATACAAGGTTAGATGCTCCAATTTCTAGGTTTTTGTAGGTATGAGAACAAAATTGACTATGTCTACTTTTTGTGTAAAGCTGCTTGCGATGACTACTGCTGATAACAAGCGCCATTCAATGGTCTTTCGAACCCTCCAGACAGCTCACTTCTTTGTGTTGCTCCAGGACAAGTGTACGACCGCCCGTCGCCGATATCAGCATGCTTTTCAATACCTTAAGGTATCCAATACCTTCGTGGTTGATGGCATGGGCGAATGTTCGGAGAGAGCCACATGATTCTGAACACTCCAGACCGCCTGGACATTTATCTTGTATCCGTCATTATTGGCCACTACCCGAGATTGACTGAGCTGAACTACACCACCAATTACATTACCAAGATGGTTGCCGCATGTCAAGCATCTTGGCCTTTGGAACATCGAAAATGTAAATAAAATCTGAATAAACGACGGATAAGTTACCTGTGGGCTTAGTTCCATTGGAGTAACGAAGGGTCCACTTTTGGAACTCCGGATTTGCCTTTTTTCCGTTTCCAAATGAGGATAGTATTCAATTCTATTGGTATTATAGTTGTTCATCCGACACGAATAGTACTTTTCATTCATATAATAAGTACTGATCAGTAGAAACCCATCTTCGTACTCAAATCTCAGTACTTATTACTGATTTATGGAAATTCTTCGTCTGAGAGACGTTTGAGCCACGAGCGGCCGCACAGTCTGTGCCACAGACGCCGTCGGGAAGTGCTTCCGATCCTCCTGAAGCTGTGTGGATCGACACTGTGGATTCACGGCACACACTCTAGAGTATTGTTGTACTTCAGAATACTGGTATGATTAACCCTTTATGAATACATTTGTATTGTTCCAGCAAGATTGCGAGCGGCAAAGCCTCATTTTCCAAATGTTCAACCTCGGGACGAGTCGTAGGAGACGCTGCAGCGTCATCATGTTTTACCGGTATGTAGAAGTAAATCTAATTGTACGGAAAACTCGAAGCAAATTCGATGTGAAAACAAATGTTAACTTGGTCTGCGTATCGTTACCACTTTCAGCTTTAATACAACGAATTCAGTTGCTGCAGTAACATACATCCTTTCAACAGAGTATACACCATGAAGCTGCCATTGCAGGGAACAGCGTGGTAACGCCCTCCCAGTTTGAGCTGCGCTCAAACTGGGAGGGCGAAGAAGAACTAGCCCCATTCGTAAATTTGGTTACGGATTAAAATCTAGTGTAAAAAGGATGAACTTCTCGTGAGGCCCTTAAAACGGATGATTTACTTCAGAAGTACGAGTTAATTCAAACGTATACTGTCTGGATAATGAACTTGTTCAATACGTATACCAGACTGACTCACATGCCAGTACAGTACGGCACTTGGCTATTTTCGCCGTAGTGCACATGAACCATCGTGCCCCTAGCCAGCGACGACGAGTCGTCAGTCACGCAGATCTGTCATCATATGCCACACACGACAGCGCACGAACGTTATCCATGTTCCCAACTCGTCAGGAACACTGTAACGTCCTGCATGCTGCTCGTGGACAAGCAGAACCGTACCTGGGTGGAAGAGTTGCGTCACGGAGTGAAAGTGATGGTATATACAGTATCTGCGGGGGCTTACCCTCGCAGATGGCGGTCTAAAACTCAAATGGAGGTGCAGAATGCGTCGTCGATAGCCATCGACTTGTGGTCGACCATGCCAAGCGGTAACTTGAGAGTTAGACACACAGGAGTGGCGGTCGCTTAGGTTAGATGCACTGCGCTAGCTAGCAGATTGTTTTTTCGAGCAAATTTTTGCTGCAATGAGATGCTGCTATAAACGCTAGATTGGCTGTCTGGAAGCCGCAACCAAGGCGGCTTCGTTGGATCGATTGGTAAGTTATCGCCTTGTGCAATGGTACCAAGAGTACCACCTTTTTTAGTTGTATAGATAGGATGTATTACATACCGGCACATGTGTCTACACGAGGCGATCATCCCTTTGTGAGCTCACCAAGGCGTTCATCTCTTTTTGTATAAAACTACGTGTTCATCCCTTTTACACTAGCTATTAATCTTTTCTCCGTAACTTTATGCGCTGTAGGCCTTGATCGGAAACTTCGCTCCGGCAAGTTGGTACTCCGAGTCCATCGAGTAATTCACCTAAAATTCAATCAAGCTAGGCGAATGCATAGGCTAGCATCACATTCATGGTTTAACTGTTGCGACACTCAAACCATCTATATAGCATCGATACTAGGCTATGTCAGACTCTCACCAAGTTGAGCGAAGGTTGTCAAAGGTTACGGTGGATTGAAAGCTCGATTGCGGGTCTCGTAATGCTGCGGTCGACATTTTTGGGACGATGTAATGTTTGCGATGCCCTACAGAATACTTCGTACTTGTATTCCTCCCGGTATAAACGGACAGAAAAATTATGAAAAAGATTTACGGAAAATCTAGCGCCCATGTTTCCGAAATGGAGGGGGTGAAACAACTCACAAATCTTCCAAGAGCGCCCAAACTAAATTGACACTAGGGGCGTTTGAGAGTGCTGAACGGCCCGTTGACTTCGCCCAAGGGCCTTCCTTGAACCTATTCTTCCCTGTTTGGCGCTGTGTCGGTGCTCTAATGGCTTTAAGTGCATATAATTCTACATTTGCTAGCTGCGACTTGCCTTAGCTCAAGGGATTTGTATCGGATTTGCGAGCCGTGAGTCACGGCTTGCAAATCCGATACAAAGCACGGCCCGTGACATCCTTCCCGAAAGTCAAACATGGATCCATGATTCCACCATGGTTTTAACATGTTTGGCATCTTTACTTGATTTCAGTTAGCGTTTTAGCCTAACCCTTTTAGAAAACATGGGCGCTATCGGTCGCCTAAGATTTATGCGATGATTGCTCTCAAGATATTCTACGAAACCAACAAGATGTATAAGTGTTCCCTGCTCACTCATCGATCGATGTTTGGTTCTCTTTTCAGCGTTGTTGAAAATACAATAAAGACTCTACTAATGTATCTTTGGACCAGTATGAAGTGAAACAACCTACCAATTGGGCAATAAAAAGAGTAGTGTCACGGAACAACTGCGTATTTTCGATTCATAAATTAATAATCGAATGCTGTATCCATTGTAACGAGAACTATATTGAAGGCAAGCTTCGCCGCCTTACTAAAAATAAGTGGATTGTATCGAGCTACTTCAAGCAATGGCGCTTTTGATAGAAATACCACTACAGTAAGAAGTGTAATTAGTCTGGAGTCCAGACTCTGGACCAGACTAATTGGGAATCCGGTTCTCAGGACACGCGGACACAATTAGTCTGGACTCGACGTACCCAGACTGCATGTAATTGTAAACTGATACAAATAACAAGATAAATTATTTATGGATAAAAATACGGGTCATTTTCGCAAATTATCTAATTGGAAATCCAGACTAAATAGGAGTCCAGACTAATTACTTCTTACTGTACCATTCGTTTCTAAGTAGTCAACTTTCTTGTCTCGAGCGCCAGAACGAGCACTGAAGGAGCGAACACAGCAGCTGGTCTCGTACGGTACTTGGTTAATTAGACGATCACAAAATCTCAGAATCTGTGCTCCCGGATTTTTGTAGGAGCAGAATATTTTGTGGACCTGAAATGACTTGAGTATGATGTGAATCACATCATGTGATCATGTGTCGATTAGACGGGCGAGATAGAATACCACCCCATCAGATTTGTAGGACGGGTGATATCAAACTCGTCAGGGTCTACCAAACAAAGAGGTCTAGTAAGAAGTAATTAGTCTGGACTCCTATTTAGTCTGGATTTCCAAATGGATTAATCGCGAAAATGACCCGTATTTTGATCCATAAATAACTTAGGCCGTGTTCGAGTTGAAAAACGTGATTTCGCTAAAAATAGCTATTTCAATTAATCTGCCTAATTTTAGCAGCTCAATCGAAAATAGCTGCTTCGTGAAAAACAAGTCAACCAACAATTTGGAAACCAGGTATTTCGAGGCATTTGAGGTTTTTCTATAACGTAGGTATAAAACCTCAAAACCTCAAGAATCATAATAAAACCTCGCTGAAATAGCTATTTGGGAGCGAAGTCGAACACGGCCTTATCTTGTTATTTGTATCAGCTCACAACTACATGCAGTCTGGGTATGTCGAGTCCAGAGTCCGCGTGTCCTGAAAACCCGATTCCCAGGTAGTCTGGTCTAGAGTCTGGAC
Organism: Phytophthora tentaculata; assembly: GCA_033557915.1. Classification (NCBI taxonomy): domain Eukaryota; phylum Oomycota; class Peronosporomycetes; order Peronosporales; family Peronosporaceae; genus Phytophthora; species Phytophthora tentaculata. The sequence goes on along the minus strand of JAUCEA010000020.1, from coordinate 4,199,808 downwards.
TCCAGACTAATTACACTTCTTACTGTAGTGGCATTTCTATCAAAATCGCATTGCTTGAAGAGCTCCGATACGATCCACTTATTAAGGCGGCGAAGCTTGCTTTCAATATAGTTCTCGTTACGGATACAGCCATTTAAGACTCTAATAGACTATCAATTTATGAATCGAAAATACGCAGTTATTCCGTGACACTACTCTATTTATTGCCCAATCGGTACAGTACATAGAGCGATTTCTTGTTTCACTCAATACTGGTAGTGCATCGGTACGAAGTAAAAATGTACGGCCCATTCCAGCCGGAGCCGACATAGTGTATACACATCTATTCCGGCATGCTATCATGGAAACTTTGGCAAATGCGTACCAGCTGCCCCCTGCAGGTGGTATATTTTGCCTCTTTTCTGCGAACTCAGTGGAGGTTAGAATTCAAGCACAAGCAGCCAATCAGCATCAACGCCGCCTCCCGAAGGAGGGGTAAAGTCCACCCGGGTGCCGCTCGCTGGGACGGTGACCGTAGAGTTAGCATAATACTGGCCGTCGCGAGGAGAGAACCAGCGAGCACTACCCAATCGCTCAGGTCCGTTGCCCAGTTTTAAACTGAAGGCGTCGCCATGGCCGGTGTACACAAAGTAGCGGTTGCGAGTCTCCGACGCGAGGACCGAAATGTATCTGGTGCCTTCGAAAGTGTTCACAGCGGTGTCCAGATATCCACTGGGGCTGCCAAGGAGATGACGAGAGGGCTCAAGCTGTTGTAGGCCTTCAGTTGAGAGATTCTGCAGCGGTTTCGTGATGTACTTGACTTGGGTCGCCCCCTCGAAGAAAATATCCTCACGCCATGAGCTCGACGCATTTTGGCCAGCCGCAGGGGAGTAGTAATCGCTCTGACGTAGTAGATTAGTCACAGGTTCGTACATCTGCCACACACTGTTGGCACCGTAGGTGAAGCCAGCCGCACCCCCGTAAACGCCGTGATAGAGGCCCGTACGGACCTCCGAAGCATTCCAGATAGGGAAGTTCTTGTTGAAGTTGTAGTACGCGCCTTCGTAGTGGTTTTCTAGGTCCAGTACGGGCCCGGTGAAGGCGTCGCGCATAGTTGCAATAAGCTCGTAGTTCTTGGTAGAATCCCAGGTCGTGTATGGGGTAAACCCGCCAAGCGAACCAGGCGTGGCGTGACCAGACTGGGCGCCATCAATGGACACACGGAACTCCTCTTTGGGCAGCATCCAGTGCGCGTACGCCTCTGGGGTGTTCACAGGTCTAGAGATATAACCAGCAGTGGGGTGGAACAGGATCACGGGCTCATAACCGTGCGCCGTCTCCGCGTCAACTACACCAGAACGCATACTCACCCAGATATCAGTTGTGTCCTCAATTGGACCGAGGAGAGTGGCAGGGTCCACGTTCGGGTCCGACGCGTACGACACCATCGCCTTACTAGTGTTTCGTGGCCACAGACAGTCCGAGTCGCCTCCTAATATCTTTGGTAGACCTGGGTAGCGGTCACCGAGGAATTTGCCCCATTCATAGGCAGTCGATTCGTTGAAAATCGACTCCTCATCGTTGTGCCAGCCGCCATTGACCCAGCGGCCCCACACGGGTACGAGGGCGACCAGGAGACCGTAGCTCGCAGCCAGGTCCACTGTCCAGTCAATAAGCTGGAAGTAGGCATCGTTCGGCTGTGTTGTGTCCGAGTTGTTGTACGGTAGATCGCCGTAGAAGTTGGAGCGTGTAGTGCCGTTCTGTTCCGCGATCACAACCGTCTGGATTACGTTGAAGCCTTGCTCGGCACGAGTTTTGAGGTAGAAGTCGATGGACGTCTTGTTCAGTTTGTGGGTTAATTCCCACGCGGTGTCAGCTTGCCACAAGAAGGGCTCCCCCGAGGCGGTACGGGTGAGGTATCTACCGTATCGTGGAGCCGTGATGGCGAGGTTGTGCCAGGACGGCTCGGCGACTGTGGCCGCGAGGCCTGTCAGTGTCAATAGACCAGCGAGCGAGGCTTGAATTTTCATCGAGCGAAGGAGCTCTTGGGAATGAAGTCGAATGCTGTTCAAGGCAAGCTGGGGAATGGAAGGAGAGCGGAATGCTTGTGTCTATTCGCGACTATTAATAACAACACTGTAGTCTTGGGGTATGTTACAGACTGTAGTCGGACTATAGACCCCATGCTGCCGAAGTTGCGATTTGCATTGCAGCTCCCGCCTGCATCCACGACTCGAATGTTGCAATGCTGACCAGTTGTTGAAGCCATGACAGCTGGTCTAAGCTACAGACGAATCATTCCGTAGTGCTTAAGTAATCCACTCTTGGAATACTGTACCCGCCGACAGGAATAACATATCGGTTTCCGAAGTCCAGTACCGGTAGATAATATAATATTTTACCTCGCACCTCTCCCTTATATTATAGAATACAAATCGCACCGCTACATGTACTAAACTTGTAACCTGTCTGTCAGTGTGTGTGTCCGTCGTTTCCCTGTCTACCTGCATATGCCTACCTTTTCGCGTGGTACACTCCGCCTTTCTAATACGTTTTCTACCCATCTTCTCAAATGCACCTATCTTTCTGACTGGACCTAACTAGGCAAAAATTACAATTATAGCCAAAAATGCCACACTTTTAACTCGCGCCCTGACTGACTGGGCAATAGTTGCAGACTTGCGACACTGACTGGATCTGTTGCACGATCAGACTGTCTCTGGCGATTTCGATTGGACGTACGGTAAACATTTTTGCAGTAGAACGAAACGTACCGATTGGATAAAAACGACTGTCAACTTTTCAGTTTTTACCTTTTGCAACTCAAAACCTGTCCTTTGTATTTGCAAATACAGTGACGGCCATCATTTTCACACTAACCTTCAAGCGTGCAGACGCTATGGTGGCGCGCGGCTCTCGCAGCCTTGCGATAGCGGCACCTGGTCACAGTGCGCGATCGGCGCATGCGCACAAACTATTTAAAATGTATGCATCATAGCTTATGGGTGTCCTAAATATTAATACAGCGGTTCGATTAGTATATTTAGAAAAATAAGTTAGACTATTTTAAATAACTATAAAGACTATATTATTATTTTATAATATTCTAGCTTATAATAAAATACCTTACTTTACTGTTTTAATTTTAAAGGTTTAAGAACGACCGTATTATTGGCTAATACTTCAGCGCAACCTATTGGCGAAAAAAATAAATTTATTTGTTGGCTCACAGTTTGCAAAATGGTGGGCCCCACATGCAAGCAATGCGAGGCGAAGATTGACCCGCTTTTGGTGAACCCGCAGCGGTCTACGACGGACCCCTGGACGCGCTGCGTCTGCTGCGGGAAACTGCAATCCGGTTACGCGATCCGGACTATCAACGGGCGAAACATCGCGCGCCGCTGTATTGCCTGAGAGATCAGCCCAAAAACGACCAAATTCTGGGAGGAGAAGGTGCCGCCACCTGATTCGGCAGAAGTGCGTTGCCAGGAAAGCCTGGCGAACGTTAAGAAGGCGATGGGTCCTGACTGGTACCCCAAGAAGAAAAAAGGAGCAGCCGCTTTCGCAAGCTGCCCGCCCAAAACACTAAGTACATTGAGCAAAAGAAGCATCTGAGCGCAAGTAATTTGGAATATACACCTGTATAGGCCTGTCATTACCCTACCTATCTTTGTATTTTGTATAGCGGATAGTGTGAGGCTGGTGTGGCACATATGGTAAACTGAGTATGGCGCTGCTAATAGTGTTGACACATGGGGTAAGTCTCATGGGATAAATACAGCTATAGGGCGTAGCCTTTTGCATATATTAGCTAGCGAATGGTATATACTGTATACCGCTACAAGCTGGGCGTCCCTATCAGCATATACGTGACAATAGATGGCAAATGCACTCGCTCACTTGGACATCAGCAAAACTACGATATTTGGTACTATCATCGCTCACAGAGTATATTCCGCTAATGTGCGCTCACAAATAAATACTGCAGTATTGAGTGAGCACTTATCCGAGACTACGCGCGGAGAATTACTTGCTGTCTACATAGATACGAGCACGTGTGCGGTAGTACAGACGATACAGATGGGCGCGGCGAGTCGATGTGGCTGTACGCACTATCGTACCCTACGCAGTACTGCACTTATGTGTCCTGTCCGTAATAATCGAAATATGAGCGCGGTTGAGTCACGGATGGCTATAAGGCGTTCCCTCGATGCATGTAAGTATCGCGTTGACTACTGCTAACAAACGAGTGGTCAGCTTGCCTGTGAATTACTATGGTATGACCTGTGCCCAGTTTGCGGTGCGCTTGGTCGTATAGACTGCTACGTCAGTAGCGTAAGCACCGTAAGCTAGCACGACGATGTAAAAGTACCGAGAAAGCGACAGTGACTCCATGCATAGGTTTTGGTTATCACGAGAGCGTGGAGTATACACAAAATGCCGACCTTGCCTAGGAGCTATGCACGGACACATCAAATATCACGTCGATCTGATCAGTAGGCAGCCAAAGTACTTTTTCTAATAATGAGCTACTATTCTATCCTTTCATGGTTGGACATAACTACACTCTGACGGCCATGTGGCTTTGTATGTACATCGTATATAACTGAACCAGTAAGCGCCACTCTGTAGTCAGTAACTACGCAAAATAAGTCCGGGAGTAAGACAATGACGTGCCGCCTACCACAGATTTAGAAGTCCACCGATCATCGAGAGCTTGCTTTAAAACTGAGGACATGCCCTCCAGCGATATCACGATGAACTCAGCGAGCCATTTGGAGGCAATGTATTAGTGCCTTTGGTAACCACCGGCAAATACTTGCGGTCCTAAAAGACACTACACATGACGAAATGATCGAAACTTGCTCTAGCAGGCTGTCGCAATCAACGAAATGGTAGCGAAAGCCTCACGACGAGACGTAGTAGTACCTATCGCTCAATTAACCCGATGACATGGCGGATCCCAGTGCTTTAGTAGGCGTATTTACTCTCGCTACGCTTATCTGGGGACTACTCACCGACGTATCCACGGATTTGGAGCATCAATGATAATGACCCGCCTTCTGGACAGCAGCGTGTGACTTTCCAACGAAGCACACCCCAGAGTAGAGTCATTCGGGGGCGAAGCGTTCAACCTAGAATCAAGGAAAGTCTACCAGCGTAAGATGGTGTTCAACGTGCAGATCACCTTAAACCATGGTGGCGACGACAAAGACTTCCTCTTCGCAAAGATTTACAGTCATGTCTGCCTTTAACATAACGGCCACCAAGACTCACCGGCGCTAAATCTATCACGCGGGTATCTACCTGGAACAACCAGTTGTCGCGGATACGGTCAATGAGGCAGGAAATGTGAACACTAACGATATTGTGTACAAAGTGTTTTGGAACGAAATTTGGTAGGAAACGATATATATAATATATGTAGCTTTGTTCTGAGTAAGGGTTTATAAGTCTGCCGCAGCGGAGCGGAGGCGGACAGCCGACTCTACCCCAACTAATCATGCCCAAAGCGCCCGCGGAGCGGGCGCCCAGATCGCTACTCTTAATAAATAAAATGAATGTCCGTCTGTCTATCATGTTGCGCAAATCCGGGCTTTGGATTGGCTATAGAAAATCACGTATTATATTACATTCATGAGACAATTTAGACAAAATTGTGTACCACATTCTAGAAGGTAGCTACTGCATACAGAATGTGTATTACAGATTAGCTGCGCCAAACCGCCGTACATGTCGCACCGGGAACCCACGTTTTATTCCTAGCTAAGGGTATTTCTGTCACAGGTGCCGCAACCTTCTGTACCATACAAATTGTAGATATACTGGCTAGGAGAACGTGATCGATGAGACCTCTAAAATGAATTCAGGTGGAAGGAGTAGCGATATTCTAGTACTTCAAATCTAGAGCTTCCCCGTGCAAGGGACGACATTAATTATTTATGTTGCTCCAGTAGTAGCACCAATAATCTATTGTTCAATGAGCCATACATTCTTTAGTACTTGCGTAAGGGGTTAATAGTACCGTTCAAAAACGTACCGGAACTACCAGGCCATCATTGACAGGGAAATACTAACATGCTTATAGATACCAGGTTTTGTTTCGAAATACAGTATGTGTGCAAAACTACTACTATTACTCAAGTACCATTTTAGTTACAAAGTACTATCAAGTTTCTTGCTCATCGTTCGTGCAGCCGGGCAACCGTAGCTTTAGCGTCAGAGGAAGACGTTCGACTCAAAGAGTCCTTAATACAAAGTTCAAAATAACTCTTTGCTTCCAAAATCCGAAGTGTTTTTATTTATCTTTATTGCGGCCGAGACGCTATCTATGTTTAACTATCTATCATAGTTAAACCTAAATCAAATCCATAACGTGTGGCCCTCAGCCTATGTACTGAGTCCACCATTAATTCTACACAACATGTACTGAGAGTCTGTTAACTCTCCGGGTACTCCGTACTCATGTCTGCGCCACGCCGTGCAACCCGTTACCCCCCCCCCCCACTAAGATGAGAACTTACTCGTTCTCGAAACTACCTCAGCGAGGCCACGTCTTGCCAAGACGTCGGAGGTCACAACACCTTGATCCAGCGTTCTTTACCTTCCCGAGCTTACGAACACCTTTGCATCTCAGATGCTCAACAATTCACCTGCAGCCCACAGCCCAACACCATCAGCGCATCGCATCTCAATCTCTCTCGAGGTATCAGACCATCACGCGCACGCGGTACCGGATCCAGGAGCTGCCACACATATCTCTGTGTCCGAGTTCACCGCCGCCGACACGACGCACGCTCCATAAACCAAACGGCCGTGGTTCGACCCCCCTCCGGGACACACCACCTTCGCTGGTACAGCGCAACTCCAAACTTGGATCATGCTCCTCGAGAACGTTTTTTCGAAACCAATACGTGACTATCAGACGCTTGTGGTTGGACCTCGTCCAACACAACACGAAGCATCTGCTTCCTTCGGGACCATTTCTCAAACACCACGACGCACACCTGCCTCCTGCTCCCGCTGTGAGCATCGATGCTCATACTTGAGCTGGCTGCTCCAGCCACCGCACTACAGGCGGGAAGCTCTTGGCGCTTAACGACGCAGTCGCGAGTCCCTGTGACGCATTGGCAGTGGGTGTACCAGGTCATAGGCGTCAACGAGTCCTCACGGAGGGGTGCCTCGAACTCCCATGAGTTCTGTGAATGTGGATATCCTCTCCACTTCGCCAAGTACTGTGTACGGCCCTGGCGACGGGGCCGCGCCGCGAGGCGCTCCACGTGGTAGCGGGGATCACCGTGCTCATCGAGCAGAGCTGGAGGAGGCCTTGCCTCAGCCGGATTCTCGCGCTACGAGCCAGCAATTGCCGGAACGTCGTCTTCGTCTGCTCGACGCATGTGTCCACGACGCGAACGGCCAAGTTCACCGCCGAGCAGTTAATTTCGAGTAGATCTTCCACCTTGTGGACTGGTTGCAATAACCTCCGTTGGTTCACAACCAGGTATCGGACCTTGCGCATCAAGATGTTCAGCCTCATCACGCGATGCTTGAACAGGCCTCGGACCTGGAGCGTTATGTCGCTCAGCTGTACCTTCAGCTTGACTTGCTCCTGTATCCCGAGCACTTCGCCCCGCGATCTGTGGCTCCGCCACCACTTGCTGATGACCAGCCTTCCGCGGTTCCACCAACCTGCTGTCGCCCAGCGCCTCGTGGTTCCGCCACCTGCTGTCTTGCAGCCGCACGCAGTCCAACCGCCCTCTGCCGAGCCGGCGCCAGTGACTAAGCGCTCACGCGAGCCGTATCGTGGTATGGCTTAAGCAAGCCAACGTAAAACGACGGATGGGTGCGCATCTTCTTAGGAAGGTTAAGCGTGTACGCTATGCCCTCTTGGCCACGACCTTGAACGGTTCAATGAACCTTGGTCTGAGCTTTGTCTTAAAGACTGCAGACACTGCATGATTAGGGAGGTTCTTAGCGTTTAATAAACCCTTCTACATTGCCTCTGCTCCTAGCATCAACATACTCATTCCGAAAGTCCTGGCTCTCAGCCATAGCGTCGCGCACCTACCGCTTGACGCTCAGTCTCAACGAGACAAAGTCATCGACTTGCTTGCGAACTGCAACAGGGCTGACATCTGCCAGATGCCCGGCTACTAATCCCCGTCAAGCCCTGAGCCACTACGTGGCGGCGTCAGCGTGGCGCGAGGATTCACCAAACCGTTCACATAGAACGGAGTGAAACCTGTCGAGGCATGTACCGCATTGTTCAATGCAAACTCGACTAGTGGGAGCATCTCACTCCAGCCTTTGCGGCGCCTCGGCGCATACGCTCCGAAGGATGTCATCCACAACGCGATTCACGCGATCAGTTTGACCATCGGTCTGCGGATGATCCGCTGTGGACATGTCCAAACGAGTACCGAGCACTCTGAAGAGGGACGTCCAGAACGTTGCAGTAAACCGCGTGTCTCGATCCAAGACAATTGCCTTAGGCAAGCCATGATGGCGAAAGATTCGGTCTAAGAACAGCAAAGCTCATCAATGGTGTCCGGCACCGCCACAAAGTGGTCCATCTTGCTCAACCGGTCCACAAAGACCACGAAATCCGTGTTGCCCGCCTTGTCCTTTGGAAGGTCAAACCCAAAGTCCATACTGATGGGCTGCCATCATCCCGTGGGCGTGCTCTTGGGAGCGAGGGGTCCAAGGACTCGGACAAGAAGCTGCCGGGGCGCTTGCGCGCGAGGCTACATCGATACACTCCATCGATATTGGCCTAGCACGGGCCCCGAGGATACCCCTCGTGTGGTCGTTCCTCATGACGAGGACCTCACGTATCGTATCCTCTACGAGGTACATGACACCCCCGTCGGTGGGCACTTAGGTCGTGAGAAGCCCTATGGCTCGGTGTGTTTGATGTACTGGTGGCCCAAGATGTACAAGTGGGTTGGCACTTACGTACGCATGTGTGAGACCTGTCAACGGACGAAGTCCGCGCCGAATATGACAGGGCCGTTGGCGAGTTTGCCTGTCTAGCAGCGCTACACACATGTCGTCCTGTGCATACGCAGGGCGTGTTAAGTCGGGCACTGACGACGTCACCGTTGTGACATGGGCTAACTCGTAGTTCGGCCTGCGCGACAACGCATCAGCCACCACATTAAGCCACCCCGGCTTGTACTTCACCTCGAAGTTGTACTCGGCAAAGAAGGAGATGTATCTTGCCATTCTCTGAGAGAGGTGAGCGACTGAGTCGCAGTGCGTAACTACGCATGATCAGTATATATCACGAAAGGCAGGAGCCAAGCAGGTGCACCCTGAACTTGACTAATGCGTATTTCATCGCAAGTAACACTTTGTCATGAACTGGGTAGTACTTCTCCGCAGCCTTGAGCTGGCGAGACCCAAACGCGATGTCGCGTTCACGCCCTTCGGCGTCTGCTTGTAGTAAAGCACAACCGATTGCAAAATCTGAGGCGTCGCAGACGACCCGGGTCCGGTAGCGCGAGTATCGGCGCTCGCGAAAGGCTCTTCTTCACGGCCTGGAAGGCTCCGTCGTGCTTGACGCTCTAGCACCAAGGTGCATCCTTCTTAAGGAGATCCGATAGTGACCTGGTCATCTCCGCGCAGTTCGCACTGTACTTCCCCAAGTAATTGGCTAAGTAAGTTCTTCTGGTTCTTGGGAACTGGCCAGTCCACGATGGCCTTGACTTTGGCAGGATCTGCCCGTAAGCCATGCTTCCCGATGAAGCACCCGAGAAAAGGGATCTCCTCCGCACCGAAGACGCACTTGTCCAAGCTGGCATACAACTTATTCGTGCGCATGCACACCCGCTCGTAAGTGGCCAATGTGGCTCTCCACGTCTGACTTCCCGTGCTCAGCGCGGCTATGGACGAAAATATCGTCGATTTACGTCTGTGCGTACTACCGATGAGGCCGGAACAACTGCGTCACGAGTCGATTGAACGTTGCTGGTGCGTTCGACAGCCCCTGGGGCGTCACCAGCCACTCCCAGAGCATTCCGCTCGGAGTATTGACCACTGTCAGTGGGATGTCGCTCTCTCATGAGCAATTGGTTGTATCCATCGACCAACTCGAGTGCACTGTACAGTGTACAGTCTACCATGTTGTTCTGCAGAACATCCTTGCGAGGAATCGGGATCTGCGCGGAATGGTGGCCGCATCCAGCTTATTAAAAGCATGCACATTACGCCAGTTGCCATTCGGCTTTCTGACAAAGAAAGTGGGTGTCGAGTGCGGAGACTTGCTCTCACGCACCAGCCCGGCCTCGTGCTTCGCACGAAAGAATGCGTCAACGACGTCACACTGTTTCTTCGGCAAGGGCCACTACCGCGTCACGCAGTATTTGGTTCTGGAACCAGGTCAATCTCATGACGCACGCCTAGATCCGGAGGCAAACCCATCCGTGGGTTCCTTGAGACCACGTCTCCATACTCCTTAATCACAGGATATAACAGATCCGACGGGTCTTTCAGGGTCTCCGACCCACTCCGCGCGCTCAGCGTCTTCTTGGTGCTCTCTAGGACCGCGTCGTCCACGACGGACGAGGAGTTCAACTCTTGCCCAGGACTTATCAAGACCACTTCTGCTAACTCGCCCACCTTCAAGGCTTCGCCGAACTCGGTAACGGACATCTCGTCCAGTTCTACCAGAGCATCAACAACGGGCAGAGCGTCAAGACTGATGTCGCCTTCGACCTCCCCCGTCACCCCATTCATGAGTGTATACAGCTGCTTGCAGCGATCACGTAGAGACTCACCGCTCGACACGTTGGACACATCGTCCGACGCTGAAGACGTCGCAGACGCTCTGCGTCTGTTTCTCCTCTCCCTCCGCGACCAAGCCCGGGCGGTCGAGGGCGATGCGGCGACATCTCCACCACCACCACTTGGTGCAGCAGTACCAACACTCCTCGAAGGGGAAGCTGTGTCTTGCGAGACACTCGGCTCAGCGCCATGCGGTCCATGACCCTCACTCAGTGAACTAGGTGGCACTTCACCTGCATCCTCAGGGCCGCGCCCACGATGCCTCAACTCGTAGTTGACCGCAGTTATCGGGGCACGCAGAGGTCGGTCATCGACCAGATCCGTACCACTCAGTGGATTACGCGCTACCCTGCGCTCGTCCTTGCCAGGACACACAGCAACCTCGTTGCTAACATGTTCCGACATACCAATGACCAGCACCACGGCCGCCTCGGCCTCGTCCTCGCGCCAATAGCGCTTCTACTTTCTAGCAGTGGTGGGTTCATGACTCACCAAAGCTCCACTAGGGGCAGGGTGCGTAGCACCCAGCGTCTTCGACATCCGGTCGATCCATGGCTCATGGTGCTCCAGCTATGCTATGACAAGGATAAGGTCATAGCTCGAATCCAGTTCTAAGACCAGACAGCGTTCCACGCTATCGAAGTCCAAGAACTGCACACTAAGGTCAACAGAGACCTTCAACACAGTAACAAGTGTCCCCATCGCCAGACGGACTGAGATTTTAACTCGCGTTGGCACTTCCAGTGCCTCAGCGTACAGCCGATCCGCTTCCAGGGTGGAGAGACGGGCATAGTTGCCCGATGCGCCCGAGTCAACCAAGGCCCTCCACGGCTTCGCGAAGCCCTTCACGTTCGCTTGAACGACCAGCAAGACCGGCTTGCACACACTCTTCTTGTAAGAAAGCACAGCTCTCTTCGGGGCTGAGCCCCGTTACCCTCTACCTCCTCGGGGCGCGACAGGACTAAGTTCTTCCCCAGTAGGCCGCCCCGCGCCTACTGGGAGCTGCCGTTTTCCGTCGACGACCCGGAGGGCTGGCTCGCCGAAGCCTGGCGCTTAGAGCGCAGAGGCCAGTGCGCCCTTAGGTGCTTGGTGCTCCTGCACAAAAAGCATCGGCGAATGCCGGCGAGCTGCTCCGCAGCAAGAAGTTCCGTTACTTCATCTTCAGCGTAGCTGAGGTCCATCGGTTCCGGACCGCTCGAAGAGCCTGCGCTGTTCGCGTACCAGCCCGGTCGGGCCGACTTGAAGTTGCGTTCGGCATTCGATACCACGTTCACCGCCTCTTCGAAAGAGGTAGGGTGCACACGGAACACTTCCGTTCGGGCTGCACCCACGGGGAGTCCCTCCATGAACACGGTCACCGTGACCAGTTCTGGCAGAGGGTCCGCCGTCATCCCGGCGATCAGAGCTCTCAACTCTTGGACGTAGTCCAATAAATCTTTCTTGTCCTGGCGGGTAGCAAGAAACTTAGACCGAACACGGTACGCCTGGTTAGGCGGAGCGAATACGCTGTTTCAGCAGAGCCCAAGTGGGAAACGCGGCGTCCACAGACGTACCGCACGTTAAGTCCATTCACGGGCGAGAATCAAAGCTTGGAGATAGCGAGCGTTACGCGCAGCTGCTCATTCTGGAGCAAGGTCTATCCCATGGCCATCTTGACCTACGGGTCCAGAGAAGGAGATTCTCTCCATCCTTCCCTTCGAAGGTTTTCATGCTCAGCAGGAGCAGCTTGGGGCGTGCAGACCCCTCATTCATGACGGACGCAGCTGCCGTTGCAAAACTCATCTTCTCTTGAACATGCTCCAAGAGCGTGTTCTCGTAACAGGAGAACGATTCCAGTCTGGCGGCCACCGCCTCTGGATCTTGCGATGCAAGATGAGCCACGCTCTCCGGGCCAAGCAATGATATGAGCTTGTTAAGTGTGTCCTGCTGCGCCGGGATACAGTCAACCGACTCAGGTGCGGGATTGACTACAAGTACTACCAAGAGCAGCGGGGCTGCCGAAGCTCTAAAAGTCAAAGTTCCTTATCCGAAGGAGCTTTAACACAGCCCTAGTACCAGGCCCAAGAGTTATTAACTCGAAATAACTCTTTGCTTCCAAAATCCGAAGTGTTTTTATATATCTTTATTGCGGCTGAGACGCTATCTATGTTTAACTGTCTATCATAATTAAACCTAATCAAATCCATAACGTGTGGCCCTCAGCCATGTACTGAGTCCTCCGTTAATTCTACACAACATGTACTGAGAGTCTGTTAACTCTCCGGGTACTCCATACCCATGTCTCGTAACCTCCTTACAATTTATCTTCTTGGCCTCTTTCTTCATCAGCACGATCTCTTTTCGATTGTGTCGCAGTAGAAGCAATTTATTGGCACACCTGTGGTCAGTCCTAGTATGCAGAGGCCCCATCACCATGCCTCCCGACAAGAAAACGCGCTCTTGGAGGCCGAGGAGGACACTTTGCCGAGGTGGGTACGCGGAAGGAGTTCAGGCTCTTCTTTGCTAATCGCCTGAAAACGACCATGTAGACAGACACGAGGTTTTCGCTCTGTGCCTTCACCAGAACCAGATTAGCAATGTTGAGTGTTGCTGCTTCCATTTCAGCACCTAGCATGCAGGCTTTGGCCGTCATAGCGGCCCGAACAACAGCCGATGTTTGGTTGGCTTGAAAGTAGGCCTCGAATGCTGGATAGTTTACAATTTGATCTCCTGATCAACTTGCACGTGTACCCCACGCGTACATTACTGTCCGTCAGCGGATGAAGTTCTGGATACGACAGGGCTTGCTGGATCAGTTTGAAGCTGTGTAGTTGTTCAGGAGACTTGAAATGGTTGTTCAGGTTTCGAAGCTTTTGCGTAACAGCCCCGCCATTGTTTAGAGCACCTCCCGGAGTCGCGATAGTCGCCACCTTGTTCCACGAGCCACTTGCAGAGTCCCCCCACTACTAGTTTGGATGTTGTGTTTTAATCCAATTCCGTATGCAATACAGAGATTTAACAAATACATTGCGCAGTCCTACTTTTCGGTGCCGAGATGGTTGGCAACGTTCTTTGCTGACGGGGGTCGTATCAGCTATCATGAGCCTCGTCACATTTTGAATGTCGACGTCGAACTTTGATTTGAACCGGTCTCGATCAGCTATGCAACAAGCCGTGCATTGTGGCCGTCACTCTTCACAGCATCAAGCGTAGCTATGAATCGAAACTACCATAAGCTATCTATTAAAGCCACTGAAGCCCCAACGAGACTCACTTTGCCACAAGTCGTCCAGATATCATGCATCAAACTCAGAAACTTTGTACTGCATGCTCTCTGAAACTCAGATGCAAGTAGCACTCCCAAAATACCACAAAAAATCTGGAATTACCCGGTAAGCAGGCGGCTACGTCGATCGCGACTCAAAATGAGGAAAGTAGAGTCTCCAATAGCCACATGAATCACGTCTTTGAACGTGTCCAACGTACACAACGTTTGCGGAAGACCCTGAGAAATAAGCCACTTCTCTCGTTCAGCATCTTCTGGTCCGGACGAAAACAGCGCTTCGTCTGCTTCCCAGCGGAGCTGCCCCCAATGCTACTGTCATCCAAAAAAACGGATAAAGACGCACACGCACCAGTAGTGTTAAGCTCTTATGTTGAGGTCGTATCCAGAAGGCTGAGAGCCTCTGCCTCAACCAGCTCAGCGTCGTTCTTTGCCTTGTCGGTAGTTTTCTGCTCAGCTAGTTTAGCCAAAGGATGATATTCATGGATGGACTTGATGTGATCCTTCGTGTTTGAAGCATTTTTTGCATTCCTCAAAGCTCCTTCCAGCGATAGCGAGTCCTCGCACGTGCTTTGACCACCTCGTAGCACAGGTTGTGGTAAACTTCCTCCGATGGTTGCCAGGGATTACGTTTCTGGTACGGCTCGCCCACGTAGTGAATCAAATCCCAAACTCAGTCAGTCGTCCCAGCTTTCTGGGCATGTCTGACAGAGATTCGGACAGCAAGCTCGGACACGGGCTCGCGAGGGTCTTGGTCTAGCTCCAGCATCATGAACAACAGGCTTTACTTTCGTCTTCCCCCTCGTAGTAATAGTGTCATAACCCAATTTCGTCTGCTGTTTTGCCGACTTATGGCACTTCGTGGCGCGGTGACAAAGGGCACAGATCCCTTTTTCTGTGGTGTCTGGTGACAGCACGAAGTCAGAACTGGAGCCGGCCCAGTTATTGGATGAGGACCTCGTTAAGATAGACGAAGTATTCGAAGCCGTGGTTGGTGTAACGGGGTTACACGGTGTGGTGCACATATGGGTACGGAGTACCCGGAGAGTTAACAGACTCTCAGTACATGATGTGTAGAATTAACTGTGTCCTCAGTACATATGTTGAGGGCCACACGTTATGAATGTGATTAGGTTTAACTATGATAGATAGTTAAACATAGATAGCGGCATTGCCGCAACAAAGATAAATGAAACACTTCGGATTTTGAAGGCAATACAGTTATTTCGAGTTAATAACCCTGCACCCTGGTTTTAGGGCTGTGCTAAAGTTTCTTTGGATAAGGAACTTTTTATTACGGACTGAGTCCAACGTCTTTCTCTGACGCTAACCCTACGGCAGCTCTGCTGCAGTTGGCGCTATGGTGCTGCTCTCAGTGTGTGTAGTAGCACCTTCCGAAGGGTAGACCTAGCTGACACACGCAAGACAGCAGAACCTTATGCAATGCATAAAATTGTTGTACACAAAAAGTGAATTACCTCTCGCTTAGGGCGCAGTCCTTGCCTTTACACACTCAGATGGTACACATGCGGTGAACCTGCTTACCACACTCTGTGCAAGTGGGTCTGTCTTCCGTTCGTCGTCTTCCGAGTACCCTCTCACTACACAGCCCATTGTCGATGCGCTCCGATGATACTAACAATCCTTCGTGTGTGATATGACGCGTTTTGGAGAATGGCGATCTTCTACGAATGATGAACGGGGGCCAACCACTTAATAATTGCAAATTGAGATACTAATACTAATACTAATCAAGTAGTACTACTACCATGTTGTATGGTATTCCCTATGAGGATTAGTATCACTCGCTGAATGCGGTACTATAGTTCTTTAGGGCACTACTATTCCAAGAACGGCGAATGGACAAGGTCAGCCAACCACTTAATAATTGCAAACTAGCCGAGCGCCGCCGCTACGTGGCACATGCATGTTACTTATCGTGCTGCGCCCGTTCCGCTCGCCACGGGCCCGCTGCACTACTCGAATGTTAGGTTGGTAAGTTGTGGCTGGGGCGGGCCCTTCGGCCTGCAAGAGCGTACCAGGTGTCGGCTTGGGACGCCTCGCTGCGCTCAGCAGCAAAATTTTATTTTTGGCCAATCGAGGCCGCCTTCGCTCCGCTTGGCAGCCAATGAGAATGGCCTAAAATCTGACCGTTTCGTGACGCACAGACAGACTAACTACAGTTGATGTCTAGGATTGCTGACTGCACAGTAATATTTGGCAAATGCTATATATACCGTGCTCGCAGTGTACAGTAATACCTATTCTAAATGAACCTTGAGAAACCTGATATCCTGTCGTACATGATATAATTCAGATCCATCGAGTCCGTTCCCAGAGATTACTATGGAGTAAACTTGCTATTGCTCAAATGACAAACCTGATTCGAAATTTTGAGGACAGCAAGTGTATATGTGTAGCCTACGACTACGAAGCGACCGTGGAAAAACTTGTAAATAATTTGATGTCAGTAACCGGCAACCAGCAGCCTTGAATGTGTTTGTATCATACTTCGACGGCATCGAGAACGCATACGATTTGCATGTGTTCTCGATGCAGCCGAAGTTGGCAGCCTAAAATATGTATGTACCAAGAATTGTAATTAGGCCGGACTAAATTTTAGTCTGGCATAATGGTCCACCAACATGTTTGTTGTGGGCCTCCCTGAACACGTAGGTAGGAAAAACAAAGAGACAGTAATTCATCTGAACTCCATCGTCTTATATCTGAAAATGATTATCATTTTACGCGTTTTTAGAGAGAAGGTGGTGCGATACTCCATTGCACTTTCACAAGTATTCCTGACATGGAATCGAAATTAGTGGAGGTCTACATTTGTATACATGTAATTGCGGCTGCATGTACATGTACATGTAGGTGAAGAAGGGTTGGATAACCTGGTGTTTCATAGTTCAACAAATGACTATCCATGAGTCCTGGAGAGACTTACATACTTAAATCCATATAGACAGTTTCAGTATGACATGCCTGTGTGCCTCCACGTTAGACATGGAATGCACAGCGTAGTACATTTGAATCTCTGCTTCTGTACGCCGGCATGCTTCCTCACCTCTTTCATATACGTGGATATTGGCGCCTCTTACAAAATTTCTAACTCTAGCAATGACCTGTTTACTGAAGACGACCGAAGTAACATGAAATGCTGCTGTACCTGATAGAGGGGCCGTCCACGGGTCATATCAGGTAGGAAAGGTTTTACTGTACCAATATTTCTGTTCCAATAATCTATTTTCTGAGTTGAGGAAGCTCAATAATCTATTTTTGGTTTAGCCAGTTCTCAAACCCAGTAATTCATATTCTGCTTTGATTAGCAATAAATAAAAATGCAATATTCGGCATCCCATGTTGTCCGCTAACTTAGCGGACAACAACTGGCTAAAAAAGTAAATACTTTTCGTACGCGCCGAGGTTGTACAGGGGCCATGCATGGGGCCAGTTGTGTCAACAATCCCGAGTCCGGTTTTCCATATTCACGTTATCGTGGATGTGTCAGGACGCATACTTGAAAATGTGGATACGTAGAAGATGAGGCAAGTTGAACAAGCAAGAAGCATGTGAAAATCGATGGCAGCTCGATTTACGCTCGATATCAGTATCTATTAGTGACAAATGATATTTTATAGCCAAAGTAGCGCGGGATTACAGATTGTTCGGGATCTGTTAAGTGCACACGAGGGAGTTCCTTCCCGTACTGGTGTGTATGCGCGCTCTCGATGGCGATGCGAGAATCACCGAAAAACACGCACTACTTTTGCCTATGTGGTTGAACGTGGCCACACTCGTGTTCGCAGTGTGGTAATTTCAGATTATAACTTTTGAATGTTTTTTTGGCGGCGAAGTTCTATTTAACCCAAGGGCGACCGGTGTTATCCCGGTTTTGCAGGAATATCAATAGCATAGAATTTTGTATACAATAGGGTTTGGGAAAAGAAGCTTCCCATCGACCGCCCGACCTTTAGCTTGCCGAACGCTAATTGGTCGGAATTATATAAAGCAAGAATAGATAGCTATCTAATTATAGACCTCTCAACGGTGAGCTGAAAAAACCTTAATCTAATATCAAGGTGTCTCTCTATACTCACAAAATATTCTCTATAATCACGTTAAAGCTGAATATCACGAGGTATATCGTTTCTAAGTACTTCAGATATTGTTGTGAGATAGTTTCAATCCGGCACGGATCTTGGTATCGCTGGAGCACGTCGTAGCAGCGCCCGTATTGCGTTCACAGTCAGAATGGTACGCTAAACGAACGATGAGGAGCGGCGTAGCAGACCCTTCCATCGTGAAGCACTATACAAGCCCAAGCGGCACATTGCCTTGGCACTTTTGAGAGCCGATGCCTGGACAGGCGCTGTCGCTCTGACGTCGTCTCTCAAGAGCTTCAAAACTAGACCCACGAGACGGCCGGGCAAGCCCTTATTATTCAGTTACGACAGCCTGTAGGATTGCATCTGCTCGTCGCTGCGCGGTTTCCCTGCTAGTATTTATGAGACGAGCGTCGAGTAAAGCGATACAAAGAGCATGCTGTACCCCAGGAACACATTTTGTTTCTTCATGTAGGTGTCACACGCGGGGAGGGGTAGGAGCAGGAAGCTATCGCTGTAGTCTTGCATACGAAAACACTTTAACTACGGGTAGGTAAGAGCAGCGCAGTCAAATATTTCCAAAATTCAAACAATGCTAGTTTATTTCAGCAACGTACTTACAAAAGTTCAATATGCAGGTTTGGGTGCATCATGGATGCGCATTGGAAGTGGCATTGATTGTGTAGTGGATGTCCAGCGATGTACCGAGTCGCGGCAGTACCCCCTCCAGCTGATATACCCAGAGGGCAGCCGCCCGACAGCGTCGTCGTCAGATAATCGCGCTTTGTACTCAAGCTCTTTGAGAAACCCTTCCTGAAAATGCTTTCTTATAGCGTCTTGGTCGCAAGATCCATCAGCCTCCATTGCTAATTTTTTTTTTTGAGCTTCGATATGTTCGTCAAGAAACGCATCGAGGCGAGCGATCTCCCACTGGTAGAGTGTTTGGCGGCGCTTTAGCATTGGCAACGTTATCTAGAAGCAGCAGAACATATTTAAGATATCTGATTATACCTGTCGGAAACGGTTGGGATTCATACCTTCGACCCTATGAGCGACGCTTGCAGCCACGCAAAAATGGCGGTCGACTCAGAGTCATTCTTAAGCTGCTGGTACATATGAATAGCGGTAGTTCTGCAAGAAAAGCATCCACGTGATTTGTAGATCGGGACCTTAGCTCGTAAACCTGTACAAAGATACCGATGATTAACCCTGAAACACTTAAGCAACAATAGTAAACATCCGATTGTCCCACGACTTGCATATTGGGGCCAAGGTAAGAAAATTAAGCTTGCCTTGATCCCACTGAATTCTCGGAGAGTCTGGTAGCAAAACAATACTGTCAGTATTCGGTTCAAGCTGAATAGTTGCTTTACGTACTTCCGCAGCTGTTAAGGGCCCCGTAAAGCTTCTTGTTGTTTGAGGTCCTGCGATCGGTATCCGGCACAAAGTTCTAATGTGCATATTCACAAGTAAGTTAAATGATGAACATAACTGGACCATCAAAGCAACGACACACCTCGCTTGAAGCTATATCTTGGGTCTGCGAGATTCAACCAGGCGTCACCCTCATCGGCATCGTCCTCTTGATTGCCCCTTCCTTGCGTTGCTTCTTTTTTTGATTCAAGCGCTCGTTTTCATCGCTGCTGTTGCCGCCGACAGTAGCGTTCGTGTCAGCCTTGCTGGATCTTATAGTTTGGACACCCCCAACAGATCAAGTGTGGCGCAAGTCGATCTTATGCAATATTGGCCAATCAGAGAGTTGTGGGTGGCTTCCAGTGGAACTCCAATGTGCACTGTACTTAACCACGCGCCTGATGTTTGCGCTAGCACCGTATTCGACATGGCTGAATGCTCGAAAAAATCCGTTACCCCACGGCATCGCGGTTGATATTGCCTTTAATTACTACGAGATGCATGTGTTTTTGCGACTATCATGTCCGTTTTCCCAATGTCGACGATTGAAAATATTGACATCCGAACGAGTGGTATTTGTATTGATTTCAGTATGATTTGTCGATGTCAAACAATATTCACTCACCAGCCGATTTTGCATCATGTAAGTATGCTTTTTGTCGATGACAAGCAATATTGGCATGAAATGCGTCACCATAACGCTACTGAACGAATCCTATTTGATTGTAGTAGTTTCCATGAATACGCGCATCACAATTTAACCCGCTTTTACTGCGTACAACAAAAGTGCCGTGCAGCGACGCTTCTACAATGGAACTTCCGCAGTAGATCTTGGTTATTAGGGAGACAACGCATTATTACTTCCATGCTCTGGGTTGACAACGAACCATTATAGAACCAAACAATTACGACACAGTACATTGCAAGAAATAAAGACGCTGCCACCACCTGCGGTAAGCTACTAACGCATCCTTTTCTCCAATTTGACCAACGTATCTTTAATCTCGTTACAGACAACCTTGAATACTGTCTTGGTGTGATGTAGATTTTGGATTCTTTGTTCCTCTTCGTTGAGCCTTTGCGCTTGTGATGCCAGCCTAACCGCCTCCTCGTTTTGACATTTTGCTACAGCATCGAGTTCAGCCTTGTGCCTGTGAGCCCATTTGCAGCAGCGCGAGACCTGGTAATTCGACGAAAGCAGACAGCGACGTCTCTATGGAGGACGTGTCGGTGAAGGTCCTAAACGCCCCCTTGCTGCCTGTTGCACCGGATTACCGTGGAACCACGTACGGAGATCTTCGCGTCTTATGGAGCAATACAAATGCTACACAATAGAGCTAGCTTCTTTCAGAACCCTGCAAAACAACTTTACTGTATGCCTGTGTCAGAGTGCATCGAAGGGGACACGCGTCAACGCATCGCGATGTTTGAATTCGGGTATGCCCCCACGAGATATCTAAGACTCAGTGGGTGAACTATTTCCTACAGGCGAGGGTGTCTACGCTCCGGAATTACGTCGTGAATCACGACTCGTGATAGATGAAACCATGAAGTCACTTCGAATGAATACTAGTCTGCGGGAGGCTCCATTTCGTATGAGTCGGCTTACGCGTGACCTTTACGTGATTCTCGAAACCCATAACGTACCACAGCTGGCTTCTGGCTGACGAGGGCGTCGGGGTACCATGGCGCCGTTGTTGGCTTCTGTTCCCGCTCGTGCTCATTCCACGCCATGTACCGCTCGAGCATGGTGGAGACCCACTTGCAAAACGTAACAATTTGCATCTTCTTGTCTTTGGTACTCTCCATCGTGAGCTGGTGGCGTACTATATAGCGGAACCCGGTGGGCTCGAGATCTTCCAGTAGTTATCGCACGTCTCTTCGAGGTGCCTCAGTAAACATCTCGCCCACCCTACTGTGCCTAAAATGTAGTTCATCGGAGTATGATGTGAGACACTACCCGTATGCGCGACCCGGCGAAGCGATACAACTCATTGCCGAAGTTAGGGCCAAGTGCAAGGGTGCCAAGCTGAAGGCGAGGCGTGTTCAAACATCCACGCCATCCTCCGCCCCAAAGTGCACAAAGGAAAGCGGTACCGTACCTGCTCATTTCGATGGCCTCGGTGTGACCGCTACCTTGTTAGACAGCGGATCAGACGACTCGCTGGTTGCTCGTGCTGTTGTCGATGCGCTGGAATGCCGAGGTGTGTACGTGGAAACATGCAAACCGGCCGTTCCGGCTCGCCTCATACCAGCAGGGAAGCAAACGATAATGGCTTCATGCTGTGTTTGTTTTCGACACAATAGTCTGGCCACGTCGGTCGAGCCCTCATCCTGCGTAACTTATCCTGTTGGGTGGACGAGACTGATGACGATCACAGCCTGAATATCGGTCGCCCCATGATGAAGCAGTTGGGATACTCTGTGGACGGTTACTAGTCGCTGCTCTCGCGAAACATAAAGAGTACGAGAGCAACACTCCATTACCAGTTAAAGATGCAGCGACTGCAACACAAAGTCTGCTATGAAGCGCCCAGGGCGACTACTGAGACGCCCTTGGAAGAGTACACACTCACGCCGAAGTTTGAACCCAAGGAGGAGTCCTCTGAGCGCGTTCAAAATTACCTTGTCGATGGACTCCGCGATGCAGTTGCTCGGGGCCTGAGTGAGCGGGGTCTTAAGCGTATGAATGCGTCTCGAGATAAGTATGCTGGCAACTAGCGGGATCAGATTGGGTTAGATCCCCCCGCCAAGGGCCAGCCTGTGAACGTTCGACTGATGACTGGTGCGCAGCCGGTCAAGGGCACGGCGCGACGGTACCCACCGCAACATCGGGTTTTCCTGGAGGCCCACGTGAAAGAATGTCTGAATGCCATGCTGATCCGTGAAATTAACCGGAGCCGTTGGGCTTCGCCACCTCGCACAGTGCCCAAAACACTGATGATCGACCTGCCCATGGCGATTGAATCCCGATTGGTAAACGCTCGGATGGAGCCAAGGCCATTTCCGATGCCGCAAATTGAGGTTTCAATCACCGACGTTGTCGGTGCGACGGTGTTTTTCTCCTGCGACCGATCCAATGGATACTGGCAGTTGCCATTGAACCCAGAGTAACAGAATTACTATACGGTTATGACACACCGGCGAATGTATACTCCGACCCGCGTGCCGATGGTTTCAAGCGACACTGTGGCATTCTGCCAACATGCGGTCGAGGAACTCTTCGGGTATTTCATACGTAACGTCGTCTTAGCTTGACTTGGTGATCTTTTGGGCTTCGCCGAGAGAGAGAGGAAGCGTTGTGTATCTTCTTCAACAAGGCGATGAATCGATGTGCACAGTACGGGTTAAAGTTACATCCCGCCAATTGTGTATTTCTCACCCGAAGTATTAAGTGATGTACTCTGTTATATTTTCTAAAGGCGCATTGCGCCGACCGAATTCAAGAACTAATCGACCTAGCACCACCGATCACGGGTACGGACCTACAGCAATTGCTTTGTGCGGCAAACCGGATGCGCACTAGTATCCCAGAGTTTGCTCGCCTCACAGAACCTCTTTACGGTGCTTTCGAAACGGTGATACAAGCAGCGGGAAGTCGCGAGAAAACAGTGCTGCAAAAGAATGTACTGGCGGGTTGTAAGTGGGGATTACCAGAAATCGCAAGTCTCACCGCTCTGAAAGACGCGGTCGTCCAGATCACACCACTCTCACATCCCAAACCAACTTGGGATGTATGTCTGTATACCGATGCCAGTGCCGAATATTGGGGAGCAGTAGCTACGCAGTTGCCCCCAGGAGACGTGGGGCAGCTCCGTGATTTGCAACGTCATGAGCCTCTCGCATTCTTAAGTGACAAGTTTGTCGGTGCAGCGAGTCGGCAGTCCATTGCCGAAAAGAAGCTTTCGCAGTGATCGCGTCTTGTCAACGTTTGGAGTATATGTTACTACGTCCGGGAGGAGTCAGGCTTTTCACGGATCACCTCAATTTACTCTGCATCTTCAATCCGTACGTAGTTCATGCGGATATTCATCGTTATCAGGCGACAAATTACAGATATGGGTGCTCGGACTTGCCTGCTACAACTATGTGATCGAGTATGTGTCGGGAGAGGACAACGTATGGGAGGACTGCTATCTCGCTTGGGTTCTCGTCGTGCTGATGAATCACGCGAGCTCCATGTTCGTAGACTCGCGGTTGTGGATCCTATCGCCCCACTACAAATACCAGACTTCGATTGGCCGACACTAGACGAAGTGCGTCGGATCCAGGACGGCGCGATTGCAACATCTTCACGATCAACGTTAGTGATTGACTTTGCAACCGGTGTGTATAGGACCGTCTCCAAGGCTATGTTAATTATAGACGATTGTACGAACCTACAGCAACGCATCTGCGTCATCGCGCGCGCCGGTGCGAGCGGTCGTCGCGGTGCAAAGGCAACATTGACTGCTGTGACAGAAGTGTTTACGTTGCTGCGTTCGTGACCCGTTGCAACCACTGTCTCAGTTTGGGTTCAGCGTGGGGTACCGCACCCTTGAGGCCAGCCGCTACGCGCGACAGCGCCCGACAAGGTGCTCCATTTTAATTTTTTTAACTAATCGCGTAGTGTACATGGCTCAAATTACGGCTTAGTCTTGAAAAATGGCATGTTCGATTAAACGGAGCGAGTGGAGGGCACAACAGCGATGGCAGAGGTGACGGTTGAGTCGCTACTCGACTGGTTCAAGAGATTCGGCGAGGTTTACCATTGGGTTTCGGATCAGGATTTACATTTCAAGAACACAATTATTAACACGATCGAAAAACTATTTGGCGCACAGCACCATTTTGTGACCACCTACTGTCCATGGACCAATGGATCAGTCGAAGTAGTGCACCTTGAGCTCACTTAAAAGCGTCTTAACGCCTCGTGTTACACGACATTAAGACGCTTTTAAGCGAGCTCAAGCTGCCCGTACGTTCTTTGAAATGTCATCGGTGATGATGCTAGCAGGTTTCTAGGAGACTGCTAATGATTCAGTTTCGATCCATTGTACCTTTATTCGTAGTCTTCGGGGCCATGGCGTACGTCGAGTAGTTTGTCCACTAGATGGCCATCATTGCCATGGTGAATATGGGCGAGCATATCTTCGGTGACACCGTGTTGGGAGTCGCGGTAGAACTGCAAACGAGATGCATGGTGAACCGTTATTGTGAACGGTTCAGTCAAATCTTGCACTTCGAACGTAAAATCGTTGATAGCCGGCACGACGCGTTTGGGACCCATCCACTGTAACGCGAGCTTGTTAGTGTGTGGAAGCACGATGGCGGAGAGTACGATATCTCCAATTTCAAAACGTACCGGTGCTATCTGACGTTGTTGAGTTTGACGCTTCCGGTGTTGAGGACTTCGGTGGTCGCTTGTGCGTAGCGCGTTTTGGTGTATGTTGTCTAGGGCCTCGCGTCCGGCACGGATTGTAGTTTCCTAAGCCTTCTTCAGCCCCGCTTCAGTCACCTCCAAGGTTTTGTCCCTGGTGACGATAGTACGGAGCCGAGACGACGATGGAAGGCCGGAAAATGCTGAGATAGGGGGCGTGACCCCCAATCCGGTCCGAGGGCATCATGTTGAGGCCGTGCTGTAATCACATGTTTTTTGAAATATCCGAGCACTGGTTCAAGCAGAGATGGCCGCTCTACCGGAAGTGGTGCTGACAACTGACGAAGCGACTGCCAAAGATCTCAATGTCAGTGATCCGACCTTCATCTTCACACGCTGGAAGAAGAAGCTCGCCTACAGCGGAAGATCTGGAGGCGCGAGCACCAGCTGATAGGCGAAGGAACGCGCTGCTGCCGGTAGCTAGAGACGTCAAGTGTGACATCGACGTTGGGGATGTGAAGTGGATAGAATCTGGATATAAAGGTTTATAACGTATTCGTAATTTTCTATTGTTTATCGTTTATTACTACTGTTTTGCTGCTACTACAGCTTCTACATAGAAGGAATGGCGTACTACTAGTGTTAATGTTTCGCAATAATATTTAATATTGGTAGTTGTGGTAGTAGATCAGGCAAGCTAGACAATCAACTATGATATAGTAGTTTTGCGCTGTTCTCGAATAACTTGGACTTTGTATGTGTTAGTGCAAAGCTGAACAACTAGAAAGTACACACGGAAAGAATACTACTACTATCATGCATTATCGGAGCGACAGCATGCTCATTTGATTCGTTCTTTCGTAGAAGAGCTCTGTTACAGCATACAGAGAAGCTGACTGCCGATACATCTAGGTACTGAATTTGAGCCCTAGTGCATTTCGATAACTTTTGTAATACATCAAGGCTGACAACGAGGGTAAACGACACAACGGCCCGAGAGTAGCCCAGCTCATCATACCCTCACCGCGCTGCACCGGGAACACTTAAAGCGTTTTTTTTTTTTTGCGTCTTTCGGCAACAACAAGCGTATATAATTATGGGATTTCTTTGTTTTAGTACCAAGACTAAATTTGGATTTTCTTCTTAAATTTTTTTTTAAAAATACTATTTTTACCAGCAACGATTTAGTAATGCCGTGCCTTACACGGAAAAGCTCTGGATGTTGAAGTACAAGAACGGGTGTTACACTGATTTTGAGAGAAATAAATAACGTGAAAGCGTAGCATAGATAATTGCTAATTCGACCAACCCGCCAAACGAGAACTGTATCCAATTAACTACCCCAATACTCGCATCAGCGCATCTCCTGCGCATGCTTCGCAGCCGCAGCATCTGCTACAAGCAATGACCCCCCCCCCCACGGTTGCCTCTAATGTCGATTATGATAGCAGTAGGCTGCAACAAGCATTAAAGAGGGCAGCACGGAGTTTGCAAGTGGCTTTTATAAATAACCCACTTACTGGTTTCTGTAGAGCCACTGTTATGTTTCTAAATACCCACTCCCCGCCGCGCCGCCCACAGCCGAAACGGTGCATCCCACAGTGCGGTTAGCGTGAAGACAGCGCACCACGTCAAGGTGACCGTTCTCTGTCGCATGATTCATCGCGCCAACAGTACATCCCTCGATTCTGTTGATAAGCAACCACTTAACGGTAGCCACTGAAACACCAAGATTACCACTACTAGCCGCGCCATCCATGGCAGCAGCGGTCGCTCTAGCTCCCAACCCAGGGATCCAAATCAAAAACGCCAGATCGCCGTTGACGGCAGTATCATTAAGGTTCAGTAGCATTGTTTCACGGCGCGTATTCCACATCCATTGCGCTCGATTTAAAGGTGATTCAGATAAAAGCTCTTCCAAAATCAGCGACCGCCAGTCTGCCTCGATCGCAACCGCCCAAAGCCAGCGCACAACCATGGTGTACCCTGTATGCATTGCCACTCCCAAAATCGATGGATCAAAGGGTAGTCCGTACTTAGTCCATAACTAGCACCCAGATGCCCCTTCCCACTAGCAGTATGAAAAAGATGTTTACCCCAGCATACACGGTCACCTCGATAATGTAGCCACGGCAGCATATGAACGTGTCCATTGGGAGCGGCTTCATCCGGAGCTCATCAAATGATCAAATTCGAGAAATGCATATAAAAGGCGATTACCGTTGCTAGGTCGCCAGTACGAGTCACGCGGTCTATTCTCTTATTGAGCTGGCGATCTAGCAACCGACGGTCAATCGCCTACCCATTCCCGCCACCCACTAGTGGACAATCAACCCTGGATGCCCGCGCTCAACAGCATCCTCGATTGTCATCGTGGAAAAGAATCTATAAACTGGATAATATTGACTGCTACTCCCGGGATATTCGTATCCTCTTCCCGGATAATTAACTTTTTACTTCCTCTAGCTGCTCAGCAGCCTGTTATTTCCGGTTTTTCATCGTCGCGTAGGTATTGCAAAAAATGCAAGAAACTGAGAGCGGCAGGAACACAATAGGTTTAAATCGCCTGGGTTGCCTACAAGCGCCAATATCACTGTGGTGTCGCGTTAATGCGTTCGCCGAATAGGGAACATAGGAAAGGTCCCTATAAAAAAACTTCGGAAAGCTCCCACGCAATACCTTAATTTCCGAGAAAGAGAGTAATCGGGGACAGGAAACTAGCGTATATCATTGATACCCCCGCTGTCACTATCATCACAACCTATCTCTATCACCCCATTGATATGTTGATCGGACACGACAGTTTTTTTTCCGGGAGATTCTCGAAACCAGGTTGACATGAAATCCCCTGCCGCATTTCCCTCGCAATATATCAGCATCTACATTTTTAAAGAAATAGCGAAGCTAACGGGGCCACGTGCTCAGGGCCATTTTTAAATTCCATTAGCGCGAACACCAAATACAAAGTTACGGAGAACCTCATGGACCTCACCCGCCCGCACCCCAACACGATCGAAAGCGACAGCGACCACGATTTCAAACGAATTGCATCGGTCACTGCCGGAAATTACTTTCAAGTCCGTGAAGCAAACAAAGCACTGGAGCGCCAAGTCGATTACCGAGAAGAAAGTATCTGATACCCTGTCAATGTGTTTGTACTCGAAAAAGCTCTTCTCGCTCGGGTGGTTTCTCTTGCTGGTCGACTATAGACGCGCGTCCGATTTTGCCGAAGAAAACGCTGCATTCGATAGCCTACCATACTCGCTCAGGAATAGCTATTTGCTATCAGTGGTGCTGTATCTGGTTCCGTTTAACTCGAAGAAACCCGAAACCATTCCGGACCTTCCTAATCGTGAAGGCTCGATACTGCACCGCAAACACGAAACCGGATTTAGTATCCAAAAAGAAAACGGAATACCTAGAAGGAACGTCAGCAGTGCCGATCGTTTTACTGAGGAAAAAGTGAGATCTATCAATTAACTGCAGCACCGCTGGCCAAGGACGATGCGCCGCTTGTTAGAATTTTTGGCCGACCCTGCGAGCAACCTGAGTCATCCCAGCCCGTGATAGCCATCGCCGCGAGTCTCCACAACGACCGCGAGCCGGTTAGCACGTCTGACTCCTCAACGAACCCTGAAGAAGTCGTCGTCGGGCGACTTCAAGAGCACGCAACGTCATCTAGCCCTGAAGTCAATGCTCGCGCACGCTAATTCAACAATGCACCACTGCTCCACTAGGTCTCCGGCGACGCTCTCCACAATAGCGACTGGTTATAAGGGCCAGCGGCAACATTGCTTATTAATCTCCAGAAGTATGCATCGTTTCTTTCAACCTCTCCAATAAAAATCTTAGGTTCCCCGCAAAAAAAACGAGCCGCGGCTGCTAGCTCCAGAGAACAAGAAACGCCGTAAGGAGCATCACTCGTCAGAAGCGGGTATTCAGAACGCGAAAAACAAAAACCTACCCATCTTTTGAATCTTTTTTTATTTAAGTTAAACTTTTATCTATCTGTCATTTTTTTCAAATTTTATCCAACAACTAAATTTTTCTAAGCACGGCATTTTATTAACTCTATCCTTACTATTTCCATCATGTACTGATACGCCGTTATCCTTTTCATCGTCAAAGATTTTGAAGACTTCATGCCTACGCTGTCCCACTCATAACCTTCTCCAGCGTCGGGCTTTAGGTCATGTTCACGCTCGTGAGTCGGTTGTAGTTCCCCACCGGACTGGGGCAGGACGTCGGTTTAGACCGCGTGTACCATGTCCCACCTGAAGTACCGGTCACCTTCTAGCAACATTTCGCCCTCTGCGTAATGTTATTCGTACTCGGTCCGGACGACACTGGCAACATTCATGCACTTTATCGCTTTGATCAGAGTATTAAATTCCACAGGCTTATATAACTTGAAGTTCTTAAGTCTAATCATCACTTTAGACGGGACTTCACCAATCACCAAAATAACACCTGGAGTTGCATCCTTCCGTAACTCTGAAATAAATTTTAGAGAATTTACGCATAGCTCCACCTCGTTTTTTTCGGTTATTAGAGGCCAAGAGCTGCCTCTTGGCAATTTTGAGGAACATTTTGATTCTGGCATCTTTCTACTAGGATTTTTGTAGTAGCAGTAAAATGGGAGATTTTAACAAAACAAGATATTGTGAGTTCTACTTCAAATTTGGATGGGCGACTGGTCGAGTCGAGCGCGAATCAATCGCGCGAGCCAGCTAAATAGAACTATTTTGTGTGTTTTGAAAGGTTTTGCCGTCCGTGGCAGTCTTCATGCCATGATCAAATGGGTACGGTTACTGTTTTGACCAATGAGCGACACTTGTTGACTGGGCTGGCGACGGAGCCCGCTAAAACCACCGAAAATGGAAGGCAATTTTCGGTGTTTCGGTATAGCTTCGGTACAGTTTTGGGAGGATTGAACTGATATGGTGGTTTAAAGGTTAAATTAATTATAAGAGGGGCCAGGTGAGATCAACCCAGTAAAACGAGCCAAATTCCCTTCATCGTTTGGATAATGCCAGCATCTCAGGGCTCTGTGGTTAGCCACTAATCATACCAGCAATCCAATCAGACCAATACAGCATCATTGGGCTTGGTTTTGCTGAGCGGTACACTTTCTTTATCGTGGGAGGGCTCGCTTTGGTGATTTGAGGGCCATGACATCCATCCTCTGTGAGAGAGGATTAGGATTAATACCAATTTCATTTTCGGTGGTTCTAACTCGAGCACCTGGCGAATTTACCACCCAACCTTGTGTCCTAAAAATAACCGAATTCTACAATAATGCAGTGGCGTACTGGTTCCGCCCGCTTAAAGTTGAAATGGATCAAGATCGAATATCGGCTCTTGGGAGGAGGATGTAGAAGTGCCGCCTGGAAGGCAGTTCGAGTGCGCTGGTAAACTTGACAGCGTTATCGGGAGAGTGTCGGCACGGATCAGCTTGTCCTTGCGTAGATGGCCCAAACAAACTGCGCTTAGAAGTAGTTGTCTCCGTTCTTTGTCAGTAGCACTCGTGCTGCGCAGAACTTGAGCCGGATATCCTTGTGCTTGGGGTGTAGTAAAGGACGCGTTCGACGCAGAGCGCGTCGTAGATATCCTTCTTTCAGTATTTGACTTTGTTGCGGTTAACAGCTGCCTACACCCGAGTTTGCGCACTGCTGCACACTCGCCTGCGGATCTCGTGCCAGTACCGCCACAGAACTCGCGGTAGGAGCCAAAACACAGTGATATCCTTCCTACGAAACTAAATCAGGTGGAGTGATATCCTCCTCAATAGGAGTCAAATGTAAAGATGAAGGTAGCAACAGCAGCATGCTCGTCTCGCTATAGTTCACCAAGCACCGCGCTCCGTTGCAAATACATAGTTGGTTCGGCGTTCTTAGTTACTCTCGTCGCGACTCTATCATTCGATTGACGGTTGCTTGCAACCGTCTTCCCCAGCTCTGTCGCCGTGCTTTTTTTCATCGATGACATCGACAAGATGAGTGCGGAGTTCGATATGCGTCGAGATCCTATCGTTCATGGCACATGTAATCCTCCAGTACTCTCGGAGTGTATCCCAAAATTCCATACAAAACTGAGGCGTGGAGTGCTTTTGCGCTTGGCGGTGCGTATGTTAATGCCTCAGCCCAGCCCAGCGCATGCGTTGCGTTATCATTGTGGGGTACCGTCTCCAGCCTTCTGCAGCTTGATACACTATCAGTCCTCATTGCTCAAGCTGTTGTCGGATGCGCATCCACCTTTGCGGCGCAACTGCTGTACTGTGAAGCCTGTTCCAATTGAATGCAGGGTGGTCCCACACTAGGTGTCGTGCTTCTATACCAACGTCAGCTCATTCGAGTAGTAGTCAGTCTATAAAGAAAGACTGGGTAAGTCCCCCATTCGGGTAGTAGTCAGTCTATAAAGAAACACTGGGTGAGTCCTCGTCTCCGTATTGGGACCGCATGTCTTACAACCTTGTGGATCTTCTGCGCGCACATTAATACCCCAATGAGAATGGCCTTGTGCTTACTAGTGTACAGCGAGGAAAAGGACGGTTGGTGTTGGCCTTGAGCCACTGTAAGACCGGTCCATATATGCAGCTGTCCACATGGAATCTTTCAAACTATTGGCCTCCAATTGCTTCCAGTATTTGCTTACCCGATGATCCAAAGTACGTGATTATCCATTATATATGCGGTCTTGCTTCTAGCTTCTGCTCGTATTCACGCAGAAATGAACCCCACTATTTTTAGGTGTGCGGGCAGTAGATATCATCAAGCCACCACGTTGTGACTGCCGTGGCATATGCCAGATGTGAAAGGCTAGGTAATGAATTGATATCTAAATCTCGGAATGTTGCTGTAGCCCATTTGGGGACCCATCGTGATATTTGAGCTTGATATAATCCAACTTCAGCACCACAGTGACGCACAGCTTCCCCTAGATGCGCTGGGGCCATACAGCCGCGGTGTATTCCACTACATACTGCTACGTCACGTTTCAGCGCTTCGAGAAACATTAAATCCCTTAGAAGACTCGCAGTGCCCCCAAGCCAGTCCAACCACTGGCCATTAACACAAGTCTGGTCCGCGATGCGGACAAATGTGTTACAGATATCTCCAGGGCTCGTTGGTGACAACATCTCTCTATGCATAAGGACGGCGGAGTTAGCAATCGTACTTGCAAAGCCAGGGATGAATACATCCTGATCGGGTAATAATTGCTTGAGAGCAATGTCATAGAAATAGGAACATAGCATGTCATGGAGTACAGGAAGTTCCTCAGATTCCGGATGCGGCAGTCCAAAGCGAGGGTCTTATGCACTGGTGAAAGTACAAGGAAAAGCTTGTCATGTGCTGGGCATCTCAATATTTACACTATGCTAAGCGATACTTCTGCAGTTGAGGGGGCGCACTCAAACGGCAAAGCTTGGCTCGATACATCTAGATGTGATCTCTTCGAGGCCTTCCAAAAGCTATTACCGTGGTGGACTTTTAGCATCCGTCGGGTGAGCCTGGAAAGTGAGCGGGGTGTGACCATAAAAGCGCATGTGCTTCAGGTTGATCGCTATTCTCCTATCGTACTGCTGGTGAGCAGATGCACGCTGATGGAAACTATAAAACTATGAAATAGAGCACAAAACACAGTCCGCAAGAGCCCTCCTGCAGAGCCTAGTTTGGTTTTTTCAGACACACCCATGGAAGACCGTGTGCTCATGACCTCATTTCAATTATTAAATCAGAGCGTCAACAGAAATATTTTTAGTCAATTTCATAGGCACTGTCTCACGTGGAGAAGCCGCGACAATGAAAAACCAAGTAACCAGCACCCGCTAGGCTCGCAGCTAAAAGTAAGCGCTGTAAAAAAGCGTCGCACATTAAATACCATAAGAAAACTGACACAACTCTGGAGCCAACCTTGAGCGAACGAATAGATCAGAACAACTCTCCCCTCCCAAATAGATCTGTCTCGCATACAATGTTCTAGTTCACACCGGCGCCAAGAGCCGGTTCTCTTGTTCCAGTTCTTCCGCTATTAGCGCAGCGATAGCCTAACAACCGCACACTATTCCTACAGACAGTGTATATCCCGAGGAATACAATCCACCTCGTGCGTGGCGTTATACAGGGACCAGGCCTTATGAATGATTTGGAAGCAAGAGTCCGTGAGCCATCAAACAGAATTTTCATTTTTCTTAAGGCTCAAAACATGCAGTTGCAGTTGCCGTAGTTTTAAGCTTAAAATACAGAACTGAAATTCACATTCGCTAGCTTGTTTAAATTAGGCTTATTTAATAAGATTGAATTTTTTGTGCAGTCAGTTCACTTTTGATGGAGTTGGTAAGAAATATACATATTAAAAGTACAGCAAAGAAGAGGACGAAATAGATCTAATTGTCTACTAACGATGCATAATAGGTGACTACTACAGAAACCTGAATCAAGAGTTATTACACTTGTCAAAAGTTTTGACAAGCCTTGATTCAGGGTTCTGTAGTAGTCACTTGTCAAAAATTTTGACAAGTGTAATAACTCTTGATTCAGGGTTCTTTTAGGATGTTATGAAGCCATGCAACAGCGTTTAATGCTGTTGCATATCTTGCTAAAATTCAAAATGTTACTTCAATGAGCTATAATTAAACGCGTATCGCTGGAGGGAAGATAAGATACAAAATATTGCTAGAGTGGTTCAAAAAACAATATGGTGCAGGTAACAGCTTCAAGCTAAAATATATAGCATCAAAAGGTCTTTTCTTCTTGTCCGTTGCGGATGGGTAGATACACTCCGCGACAAAACTTGAAATACACACACGTTTCTGGCCATAACTTTTTTTCTAGGAATAATTGGAAGATGCTATTTATATATGTTCTTTCAATCATGGAGCTCGATTGTTGACATATCGCACGGGGCAAGATTCTGCATTATATAGATAGGCTGGCATATAACGTTGTAGATTTGGGACCGCGACAAAGCTCAAGCGCAAAAACTATCTTATTTAAGTATTGGGATAGGAGATTCAGACATTATTAAGGCCCTAATTCGTTCTCAAAGACAGTTAAAAAGCAGTTTTAAGAGAGTGAATACTCATACAATCACTTGTCGGCTGTTTTCTTTTTGTGGCTGTTTGTGAAATCAGAGTAGATTTAAGGGTACAGCTGTCAAAATCTTTGGCGAGCCCTAGCTTAAAATCTCAAATTACCAGTAATGATACTTTTAGTAAAATGTCTCTCAAATGTCATCTATAGAGCTCTATGATTGGAAGAACATATCTAAATAGCATCTTCCAACTATTCCTAGAAAAAAGTTATGACCAGAAACATGCGCGCTTAAAGTTTTTGTCGCGGAGTGTAATATTACACAATTGAAGAGTATACATGATACAGGACAAGCGTCGCAGGTTTTTTCGCGTCCTGCGATCAGTTGCGAAAGGGTGTATGTTCAAACCATATTCTGACCACGGGATTATGGATACAAAGTAATATAAGAAATTGGTATTATTTATTGTTTATCACTTATTACTTTAATTACTTGCTGTTTTTTGCTACTGCAGCTACTACATTCAAGGAATTGCATACTACTTCAGCTAGTAATATTATCTTGCAATGATACTATAAGTATGTATCATTGGTATAGAGGCCCTAGAAATAGTAGACTTGATATGCTGGACAAATCAATTTTGCTATAGTAGTTTCGCATCACAAAAAATACACTGGAGCTGTTCTCAACTATCCGGAAAAGAAGTAGCTTTATTCCATTTTGAGCGCAATTTGTGGCAGTTTGTTAAACGCCCCGTTTTCGACGTAGTTAAAATATACAGCGGCGTCTGATGTTGTAGAGGCCTGATTTTTTGATTCTGAGAGGCCTTTCGTTGTTTATTTTGTTTTTTAATAAAAAATTTTGGAGCAGCATTTCTATCTCGATATCAACTATTGGTGATTGGAAACGATGAAGCTCAATTTGGACCCAACACTCATCTCGATCGATAGCACATAACTCGACGAAGTCAAAATGATAATCAAATGGCTCATTGCGGGCAGATCCGCGAATTAAAGCATAATTTTGATTTTCTCAGCTAAACCCAACTTTGCTCCTCGATATAGTGCCAAATACAAACAGAACTCAAGCATAAGACTCAGCTTTTCTGCTCAGGAATTACACAATTTGATAGTCTGAAGTGATGGGGAAGGACTCACCATATTTACCTTATTTCAGACCTGTTAAGTTGAGCTTCAAGGTGGACGCTACTGAGCGGTGGGTCAACTGAACGCGACCATAGGGTGGGTGTCTGCGGTCCTGGCTACCTCGCCGTTAGACCTTCGGTTGGTTGGTTACCAATCATTCTGGTAAATGGCGTATTCGAAACAAAAGGAGCGGTCAGCATCGAAGTTTCTAGATTCAAAATTGTGGGTTCGGGATCTCGCTAGCGTGGTAGCATTGTCACTCACGCAAGTGATCGGATGTGTCCCCGCTACAGAGCTTGTATCGTCACAATGTAGCATCCCTGCGCGCGTAACTTAAGATCAAGGACGATGGGGTTGAAGGAACACAAGGAGCATATCGATCACTGCATTGTACCGCTAGGAGATTAAGTGTTCGCAGATCGGCTTGACCTGCTGCGGTTGATGAATGCGGATAAACTGAAGAAATTTTTCTGGGCTTTGGATCGGGCTAAGACCCGTCAGAAGAAGTCGGCTTACGGGAGCAAGTATCGGGAGAAGGTGTGGAATGCCCACCGTGACGGTCCAAAATAAACAGACCCGTGCCTTCCAAGCGCAACCATCGGAACTCGTAATATCATTCCGGACTAGATGAGTACGGCTCGGACGAGGACTATTGCCGCCAGATCTATTCGGCTGAGACGGATGATCCAACATTGGGGACGACGAGACAGACCCGGAACGCTTGCGATCCAAGTCAGCCGGCCAGAGATGTGCAATATATATATAAACCCCACAACCAGCGGACTCGTTTACGATAAGTGAGATCAAGTCGCTACAAGTGCACCCACCGCAGATCACTGACAGCTGGAAGCGCTTGGTCTGCGAACATTTTGGTAAGAAGGGCTATTCATCCGATAACTGTATATTGGTGTGTAGTGGCTATTGTGAGCTGCACGATCTGGACAAGTGCAGAATGAAGGCGTTCTACAACCAAATCCGAGAGTGCCACGACCCAAACAACACGCTGGTCTGCTACTCGAGATCGCTGAGAAGGGTTAACGCTCCCCGGGATGACATACGGTACAACAAGCGCTCTAGATACTGCATCAATGCATATGTGATCAAAATATCGGCTGAGTAAGTTTGAAAACGACCCGATCTATTCAGAAATATTTAATCTGCACGACAACCCTACCGTCAGATTTCGAGTTGATACCATTCCAACGATTTCGACCGAACCGTGACGTCTGGGTCCTCGGATCCCTATCACGGGGAAGCTAGAGGATACCGGACTCAGCGAAATCTGGATCAATGATTCAAGCCTGCTGAAAGCAAGTTCCTTCTGCAGCCGAACCGAATCGCTGAAGTTCGATGATCAGGAATGTTAGTCGTGGCCGATCTCTTACCGGGTGAATCGCGTGGATACTGGCAATACCATGCTCCTTGGAATAGTTCCGTCAAGCTAAGTCACTGGCAAGATTCAAAATCAGAAATTGAACATTTGTCCACTTGGACACTGACTTTGCTCGTAACGTGGGGTGCTTAATTGACAGAAGTCAGATCCAAGACGGTGTTGAAATCGACAACAATGTGTATACGATGGACGAAAGAACTCAGAGCAAGACCACGTTAGCTGGAGAATCTGGCCTATGACTTCGATATCTGCCTGTCGGATCAGGAAGCTATCCTGGGCATGAACATCATGGGCCCTGCTTGCGACCGCTTGGATCTCACTGGCTGCACAATGTACTTCCCTGACGAGATTGAGATCCGACTGAGTGAACGAAACGACCAAAACAAGAAAGTCCACGCGAATCGAAGTTGGGAAGTCGTGTGAGAGTGCGATACTACGAGGGGCGAACATATATGAATAACTATTATTAAAATTATTAACAGGTTTAAGCTATTTATACATTTTTACATTTATAACACCTATTTTTATTCCAAAACGTTGTTAACAAATTTTTGAAATGATTTAAAATGTTACTATTGAATTAACTTATTCAAGTATTGGAAACAAATTGGGCTTAATTGTTTTGAAGAAATATTAATTCATAATTCAATTTATATAAAATAATTGAACCTTGGTAAAATTGTAAAATCCACGATCGCGACAAGTCAGAGGGCGATCCTGATCGAGGGGAAGTCAAGAACGCCGGGACAAGTTAAGGTGATGCTGGCATACGTTGCAGGACGCACATGATGCCGAGGAACCTCGGGATCCGGAACCGGATGCGGCCCGATCGTCCGATTAATGCGATGGGCGTCGTGACACTAGATACATGAGGCAATGTCTCAACAGAGACAGGGCAGGTGCTGGAATATCAACCAAAAACGTCAGGGCAAGGCCTCAGACATGCGCCAGCTGTAAATTGCCACTGTGAAATCTTGCCAGATCCAGGTCCGACGGCAGGTGCCAGTGTCGTTTCTGATAGGCATGTCTGTTTCCACGAGGGCGCTCGACAATTGCAAAAGGCGTTCAAGCCAGTGCTCGGAGAAAAAACTTATTATAATAAATAATAATGGTATTTTTCTACCCCATTTATGATTCTTGTTTTTTGCCGATCTAGCATTTTATTGCTATTTATTTGAATTAAATGCTCCTGATTGCTGCACCCATGTTTTTGCTACAAGACGTATTTTGCCTCGGTGTCAAGGTATCGATCGTAGTAATGGTCGCAATTATCATTACCAATCTGTCTTGATACTCAGGTACCTGCAAAACGAAGTTTATTTTTGCTCAGAACTTGACGTGAGGACTGCACTTTTGTGTTGATAGTACTGATGACACCTAAAAATGTAGAACACAATACAATACTTTTTACTCATTACTTTGTTATTATTTTTATCCTCACTCATTTATTTAATTCTCTGGATTTTATATCCAGAGTATTTACAGAGGTGCGATTCTGCCTTTGAAAAATTCTATACGCTTATTTTCAATACTAAGAAAAAAGTCGATTTTCAATATTAAACACAAACTAAACTTTGTAATTGATGTAACTGTTATATCAGAGGGACGCCAGGATTTTTTAGCCAAAAGAGCCGCTACTCACTTTCAAACTAGATGAAGAGGCTACAGATGAAAATACGGAATTCAAGGATCTACAGAAAATGAGCCACGTGAAACTCTTATAATCTATAGCCGCATGACAGGACGTGAATGTTGCTTCTGTCGGCTAGGGAAGACATCAAAACCCAATCACCCAAATGATGTTGCTTGAATGAAATATGGTTAATTACAAATCCTCATAAAT
Organism: Phytophthora tentaculata; assembly: GCA_033557915.1. Taxonomy (NCBI): domain Eukaryota; phylum Oomycota; class Peronosporomycetes; order Peronosporales; family Peronosporaceae; genus Phytophthora; species Phytophthora tentaculata. The sequence goes on along the minus strand of JAUCEA010000020.1, from coordinate 4,161,487 downwards.
GACACTAAAATTGATGGGTTATATTAAAAAGCCACTGTCAAACTGTGTGCTGCTTTTTTATTGCTTGTTGTAGCCTACTGCTATCATAATCGAAATTAGAGGCGACCGTGGGCGTGTTTCATTGTTTGTAGCAGATGCTGCGCCTGCGAAGCAGGCGCAGGAGATGCGTTGATGTGAGCATTGCGTTAATTAATAGCATACAGTTTTCGTTTGGCTGGTATCCATAGGTCGAATTAGCAATTAACTATGTTACGCTTTCTACGTGCTATATTCCTCTCTAACTCAATTCAACGCGCAAGCAATGTGGGCGACGCATGGCGTTGATACACTCCAGGCGTCGAACAAGAAACTTGTGACGAGCAGCAAAAAACCTGGGTGGGGGGTGGGGGGATCTGAACGGAGACGTTACCGTCCAGAGTGGTCCACATAGCCCTGACACCAACGCGTCAAGAACGCCGCTGAAATTGTCGAGTAAACCTCGCAGTACAGCAAGGCAGAGACTAATAGTAGTTTCTTATCAAGCACAAATATACTCAGTTGTTTTCTACTTATTGGCAGCACGTCGAGTTCAACCACGGAATCCCGACGCACTGCCGCAAGACGTGGACGCAGATCAGTTATGCAGGATTTGTTTTATCTCGGCAAAGAACGTAGAAATAGTTGCCTTCAGCATTTCTTGTACTGTGGAAAATGCTAGATGCTCTCTCTCTCTCTGAAATCTTCTTGTTCTTGCGTACCTCAACATAACATGCGTGTAGAAGCTCGAATATAGATTCATGGTGGTCTTCCAGTTCCTGTGGATTATCCTTGAAAACCTTGAACTGAGGCTTTGTATAAAGCTCGGTGTAGTCCAGCTCTTCACTGCTTCGACGTGCAGCTACATATCTATCAGCCTAAATGCGTTATTGATAGTTAGCCAACTTGTACGGATTCACATGCGAGCGCCGACCAAAACTGACGGTGTTTTTTTTGCCTACTTGTTCGCCGTATTCATCGAGCCATCTTCTCTGCATCGCCAAACACGCATCTTAGAGGTAGGCATCAAGAACCAGTGGGCTTGCCCACCGACTGATTCCGCCACCACCACCTCCTAACGTACTTTGTGGCGGTGGCTTGTCTTCATACTGAGCAGGAGACGCACTTGATCCCGATGTATTTTCACGTGGCTTGATCATGAGAGGGAAGAGGCCACAAGCTTTAAATCCCCTTTCAATATTGCGGCCAATGTTTGCTCCATGCCAAGTCATAATTGCCACCATGATAGCATCATATTTGTTGATAGAACAGTACCCATTGTCATCTTCTTCCACAAGAGCACTTATCAGTCGATGAATTTTGTCATTAAGCGTGGCGAACACAGCGACATCTAACGGTTGTAGGAGATGCGTCGCGTTCGGAGACAAGAAGACAAGCAAAAGTTGTAGATTCTCAGCGGCTTCACCAATCTTAGCCGAGTAGTGAGACGAGCATCCGTCTTAAATCGACAGGAGTGGTCGTTTAACGGGTGTAGGCACAGAAGCGGCAGAAACCCCAAGTCAATCTTCAAAAAGATTCGCGTTCATGAAACCTGACGACGACGTTGTAATACTTGCTCCTTGAACATCACACTTGTCCAAAACTCCCAATGAAACCGTCTTTCCAGGCAGGATAAATGTTGTCGGAACAACAAAGCCAGCTGCACTTCCACAGGCCACGATCGAGAGGTAGAATTGGCGTTGGGAGCTGTACTCCACACATTTCGGGAGCCACGGACTGCCACGACCTGCTTGCTTTTTAGCTGTTTCTGAAAAGCTGTTTCATCCATATTGAACACACGTGAGCCATCAAGCTTGAACTCAACAACAAGTTTGGTAAGGGTGTTAAACAGTGTAGATAGGTCAGATGGCAAAACGTAGTTGCACTCTAGAGGGAGCACCTGAGCTGTTCTCCCAGTTAATACAGGAAACCGCTCCATGAAGCGTCGATACCACCCACCGCCAATGGTCACCCCACAACCCAGCAAGGATATTTCTTGTGCCCTGTGGAGAATATTGGCTCGATCGACAGGGTGACCCACTAATTGCCGGCCAATCATCCAGTCGTAAATGCTGCGCTCCGCAGCTTCTGGGAGGAAAGGTTTTCGTTCTGGGCGATTGGAGCACAGCGACCTTCCCTCTTTTGTAGTCTTCAACCACTTTCCGATCATTCTTTCGTGGACATCAGCAGTGAAGACACCGACGATTGTGCCACCGGCTTCAACTTCAGCTATGATGGCTAGCTTTCTCTTGGCTGTGTAGGTGTTAACTATGGAGATTGTTGTGATATGAGAACTTGGCGGGGAATGAATCCGATCACTTAGTTTACCAACCAATCATTTTGCCGCCAAAATTTCCCCGCCAACTTCAGAATTAGCTTGTAAAGAATTTGTGCAAAAAACATTTTGAATGAATAAAACACAACAAAGGCAAGCACGACGTGCTAAGCGGCCAAAATTGTACCGGCCCCTAATTGATCATCTGGCTTCTAATTGACCATTCCCATTAATATTGAAATCGACTTTTTCTTAGTGTTGAAAATCAGCGTACAGAGTTTCTTTAGGCAGAATCGCACCTCTGTAAATACTCTCGATATAAAATCCAGAGAATGCATGCAAAAACATGGTTGGCGGACTCGAGAACCCGTTTCCCGAGCAATTGGCGCGGGAAGAATATTTAGAAAAGCATTGTACCTATTTCCAAAGGTATTTCAACCTAAGTGGTTTTGTCGTGAATCGTTACCAAGCAAGGTGGTTACCCATCTTTGATGATTTAGAACGAAGTTTTCGTTGGCGAAATGATGTCCAAAACGTATGTTCTGAAAATAAGCAATATGCATATAGTGATCTACGAGCTTAGAGCTTTCCAACTGAGTATGCTTAATTGGCGAAAAAGCAACTTTTTTGCTCACACACCAGTCTGTAGGAGAGGTACCAAGGCTTGTGAGGTCATTTTAAACACCAAAGATTTAGGTAATCATTTTGCTTGGTAAAAGTAAATCATGAAACCACAGTGGTCTCAAAGTGCACATTGTTCTCGCAATATTAAGTTCCGCTATTACTTCCCACACCATTTGCTCAGTAAAACGACCAACTAGCCTGGTAAATGGTGTAGATCGGCCAAGGTGGTGGTACCAGTTCTACGCCGGTCCAGCGAGCAGATCTGCAAAGGAAAGACACTTCGTTTCGTCCAAAGCTTGGCTCACAAAGACTCTGACTTCGTTTTGCTGATCCAGGCTCTTGCACGGTCTTCATCCTGATCCTTACCGATGAGCTCATCAGGGCTGTGATTGCTGAGATCCAAACGCTCAGAATCATAGACGATTTCGTAGACCCACTGCAGTGGGTCTACGAAATCGTACTTATAGTTTCTTAGGATTCCTGAAAATTAATACGATCAGGATCGTATTCCAAATTTAGAACCCGTGACTCGTGATCCAGTGCTCCCACCGATTCTATCTCGCTATCTTGTGATCTAACGGTTCTAATCACCACCGAGCTCGATGAGGCGGACATAATCTGTTGCACGCGTAAGCATCGGCTAACGGAAGCTTGGAAGTACGTCTCCAGCCTGCATCTCGACTGTTCAGTGGGCGTAGTAGCAACAGTTTGGTCCGTAGATCGTGGGACCTATTTCTGGCGCGGATACCGTGATTGATCACGGCGTGCTCAATTGCCGATGCTCCCAGGGACATGCGACGCGGCTTAGAACCATTCTTAGTTCGGCTGTTGATGCATCGTGTGACGTCTCACCACGCTGACCGCCGGTGATTACGGCGGATCATGAGCAGCATGCACGCCACCTACAGCAGCTTGTCGATCAGGTTCCGACGATTGGATTACAATCGGCTCTAGATTGAATAAGCATACACGTCAAATGCGCCTGCAGTAAGAGCAGCGCGTATTGGGCTCACGGATAGACGAATGTACATTGATCTGCGCCATCCGACTCAGAGGCTTTTAGCCTTTCTTCGAGTAGATTCGTCTTATTCTTCTGTGCTGCAGACGTTTGAGCTTGCGGGATCTGGGCCACAATGACCCAGGCTGCGCCTTAAGTTCTCCCTAAGCGTCTATTTGTTTTGGTGAAAAACGACTTCCCTCATGCTCCGCAGGAGTTATCCAGGGGACTTTCTCATCCGGATCTGCGTCTATCCGTCGACTAAATTCGTCCTAGTACACTGTAGATCCGCGAATCAATTTCCACTCAGCGGTGTCGTTTCGATCTGATCTTTGATGCCGCTTGATCCTCTGTTCAGTAATCGCTTCGGATCTGGGCTATATAGTGTACGGGCGTTGGGTGCATCGGAAGGAAGACGAGACAAGTGTTTGTGCACCCCCTCCACGCATTCAAGCCTTCTTCTTCTTGAGCAATGTGCATCACGACTTAGAGCAGCGCGGTTAAGCTGGTTGCAACGGTAAAGTGAGTCGCCGTACTCGATCATGCGGACGAAATTTGTTACGATGTTGTCAGTAAGTGCACGAGCCGTGTTGACAGCAGTAGAGCGAAGAGTTCCGGCACTCCTCCCCCAACATACACCTAAGACGGTTAAGCGTTCCACTTGGACCTTCATAAAGTCACTGGAAGAGCAAGATCCAGCCCGGTAAGTTCAGCTCAAATCGCGGATCATCGGGGGGGGGGGGGGTCTAACTACACCACAATGGTACGCGTGCGCGGAACGTCTGGTGACACGGGATTTTACCGTCAGTCTCAATCTAGGTTTTCAAACGGAGGGACATTGTATCCGCAAAGCACAATAAAGCCTATTAATATAGTTGTAAGAGCCGTTGTGAGGATACTTGTGAGTTTATATCTTGTACGAAAATAGAAAAGCCGTTTGAGAAGAGCATACATTTATGTTACTATAGTATAGGTAAAGATTAAACAATATGGGGCCCATAGTTGTGCTATGCAAGCTAAGCCGATCGGGAGCCCGTGAATCAGAACCGCACGATATCTCAGCTGCGATTGTCGGAGAAATGTAGGCGGTATCTAGTGTTTGTATGTGATCATACGAAATGTAGCGGTCGAATCTACACAATTTGCTGAATTGACACAACGCTATTATACTGAGATTTATAAGTAGAGACGAAGATAAGTAAATGACTTGGTTATCGTCGCCACGATTTCCGACTCCTTTTCATTGGCTAAAAGAAGATCTCGTTGTAAAGTTGAAGGCGTTCACCTTGCCCCAGTCAGCTCGTCCAGCAGCCCGAACAGCAGCTCGGCCTTCTCGGCCGCGTTGTCTTCGACCAGAAGCTCGGCCACACCAGCCCCGTCAGCCTCGACGAACAGCTCGGCCATATCAGCCTCGTCGTCCTCGACCAGAACCTTGGCTCCATTAACCTTCGACAAACACTCCGACCAGAACTTCGGCCCCGTCGGCCTCATCGAACAACTCGGCGCCTCAGCCCCATCGGACTCGATCAGCAGCTCGGCCAGCATTTTAGCCCGGTCGGCCTTGGCCAATATCTCGTCCTACACCTCGGATCCAATCGACCTCGACCAACAGCTAGCTCATCGTCTCGGCCCGGCCGTCCTCGACCAGAAGCTGGGTCACCGAGGCCCTGCCGCTCACACCCAACATCTCGACAACGATTATCGCGTCTATTAAGTAGCAATTCTGCCAGGGTAACGACACAACAAGTGGCGTAAGAGTGGAAAGCCAAGGTGAGACAGATGATCAGGGTGTTATAGCCCAAGCTATTAGGGAAGCATGTGTGGTAGAAAATACGCGGCTATCGTACAGAGAAAGCCTTTCTGTTATCGCGTGATGAATCCGAGCTACTTAAGTGGATCAAGCCACCAACCACTTTACTGCTATAGGCGAAATTGACCTCGTGCAGTTCACATCGAATGATTTTGAGGTGCGCTTCGCAAAACGGTAAGTGTGGTAACTCTCAGTGGTTACCGCAAGCAGCAAAGATACAGTCAGGATTCCCACAGGAATGTGGCAAGGACCCGTTACCCCTTTCATCGTACCGCCAATTTTGCAAAGCTACGTTGGCCAAAAAGGATGGTGGTTTCTCTTACCTGCTGTCTACGACTTAATGGAACGTGATGATCGCACACACTATATTCCACGCGAGCGAATTACAGAAGACAGTATTAAGTTGGACACGCTTAGTGAACCTTATTGTTAAGGCTGTCGTAGCATTAGGATTCGAACTAAGGTAGATATGACCAAGCGGCAGGCAGGATATTATCAAAGTAGGGACGGGACCCTTACCGCTGCTTGCGTCGTCTTGCAAGCGTCGGTCCTGTAGTAGCGTTGTCTGATTGGGCTAAAACTTGCACTATTCTACCAATTATATACAGTCCTATGTTGACCGTCAACCGTCCTACATTTTTCCTAGATAAGTGATACACTCTCCAGTACATCCAATTTTTATATCGCGAGAGAAGTGATGCGCGGCTGGTTATTGTTTGCTGAACAGCCAGCCCAAAAATTTGTTCTGAAGGATAAAATGTGTGATACCGTCGATTCGCCTTGAATTTGCATCAACGCCGTTAATGAACGCATCAACGAGAAGAAATAGATGCAGCCGAAAACGAAGATTTTGCATCATTGGAGTGTTTACATGCACAAACGTATATATAAATATATAAACATAAAATTATTTGTTCCAACCATTTTGACATTCAAACTCGTTGCCTACGCGACACAAATAGACAGCCATGGTGGGAAGATCCATTGAGAGAGGCCGCCCGGAATGGCACTACGAGATCGCGGAAGTGTGAATGGAAGTTCTCGTAGCTGATAACCGTTGCGAAAGGCGTCTGGGCAAGCAAATCGATACTGCTAGCAGCTTTGGCCGTCAAACGGAGCAGTGCTAGTTGAAGAGCTTTGAATACATGTAGTGGTGCTAGTCACACTGCGTTTCTGTGACATGGCTCAAACGATGCATTGGCACTCGTTTACTTGCATCTATTTCTTCTTGTTGATGCATTTATCAACGGCGTTGATGCAACACTTAAACAATAAAATGAATGTTTGTGTGTCTGTCCTGTCCCCAAATCCGGAGTTCTGATTGGATACAAAAAAGCACTTATTGCAGTACAGTTTTGGATACAATTCTGACAAAAATTAAATTTGGTAAGTAGAGAATTCTAGAAAGCTTTAAATTAGCCAGAAAGGCGGGCACAGCGAATAAACTGAAAACATACACTGGCTTTTCCAACGGGGGGAATATTATTGGATGGTTAGTTTGCGCAGTACTACTACATGCAATTCCGTACGCTTTCTACTACTTTCAAAGAAGTAAGACGGAACAACAAATTAGCCACAGGCGCCCCTTTCGAGTAAAGCATCATTACACCCGCTAGAAAAAGTATTGTGTGGCTGTATCGAAGGTCACGACATGCTCTATTTGGACACGAAATTTCAAAGACGTACCACAATTCGAGCATTCTGTAGAATTGAAGCTCGATAGAATAGAGGAGAGAGTGAAAGCAGTATGTTTAACTACGTTTGGTATTAGCTTCCTGGTAAAGTCTCAGTCCTTTGAACAGCACCATCTCCTGTTGGTTGTGCCATAAAATAGAGTACAGTGAGAAATACAGTACTACGTAATTAGATATAGAGCCTTCCAAGTCATGTTGTTAAATATATTTTATTAGAAGCAATATACGAAAGTAAACTAGAATGTTGTACTGCTTTGAGCTTCCTATTTTATTTCAAATACATTCAAGGTTGAATATCAAGTTTTGAAGGTGGGAGTTTCGAAGCAATTCATCACAGACTGATGCTTGTAGCTCGCATAAAATTTGCAAACTAAATATTGGTGTACAGGACCACTCCGCACCCTTCGGATAAAGAGATGGATACTCTTGTCTGTACATCGTTGAAATTGCTTTCACCGTATTCTCCTGCTAGAACTTGATCCTATCTTTCCTGTATGCAGAATCGGAAGTGTTGGCGGCGGTATAGAAGGTACAGGGACGCCTTGGCGCAGCCCCCCCCCAATAAAATCTTGAAACAAATCAAGCAAACGTGGCTCCCGACGAATAAAAAAAAAAAAATCAAGCAAACGTGGCTCCCGACGAATAAAATCTTGAAACAAATCAAGCAAACGTGGTCGGGAGCCACGTTGGTCGGGAGCCACGTTTGCTTGATTTGTTTCAAGATTTTATTCGTCGGGAGCCACGTTTGCTTGATTTGTTTCAAGATTTTATTCGTCGGGAGCCACGTTTGCTTGATTTTTTTTTTTTTTTTTTTCGTCGGGAGCCACGTTTGCTTGATTTTTTTTTTTTTTATTCGTCGGGAGCCACGTTTGCTTGATTTGTTTCAAGATTTTATTGGGGGGGGCTGCGCCAAGGCGTCCCTGTACCTTCTATACCGCCGCCAACACTTCCGATTCTGCATACAGGAAAGGGTGGTTCAGGTACTGTAGTTTTTTTACGGCGTCAATTCTTCGACGGATACGTTTCTCTCTTCGTCTTCCGAGTCCAGATCGCCACCTACAATGTCATCTAGTGCCTTCATGCCTCGAAGAAACTTCGCTTTACTCATGGCAGAGCCGCCTGTCAACTGCATAGTCTTTGAAAAGCCCTTGTTGCGTCACGATCAGTCGAGACAGCGTCACATTTGACGAGTAGAGAAGTCGTAGTGGCAACAAGTATGGAGCTCACACGCATTGCAGGTCTGTGGTGTTGAGGTGGCTGGGTACAGCGTTGTAAACGAGCGTTTTATGGCGGTGAATTACTAGATCGTCCGCGACTTACCCTGGGAATATTTTTTTTATTAATATCTTTGTGATCTGTACGGTTATACAATAAATTGCCCAAACTTGCGCACAACAGCTAAGACCGTAATTGCTTCTGAGGTAGAGAGTATATGGTCCACATTGCACGAGCTGGTGTGCTCAAATTCCACGATAGTGAGGTTATGGAAATATATTGAAACTACATGCACTGTCAAACTGTATCTGGTATACTGTACTGGCATTTTGTAGTGGCTTATTTTACTGTTGACATATTGGCACTGGCTAACTGCTAACTCACTGTAAAATGCAGTCATGCATGCAGCTCCAAACAACTGCAGGAATTCCTTACAGCTGGAAGGCGTTATGTATTCAGCTCCGAGCAATCGCACGATTTCGATCGTAGCTGGATGGAAATTCTGCGCTTGCTCGGGAGTTGTACATACATGCCTGGAAATCCTGCGCTTGCGCGAAGCTGGCTGGAAATCCTGCGATTGCTTGGAAGCTGTACACACATGACTGGACTACATCTGCGTGTGCTCTCAATATCAATATATTGAAGCTCATCGTCATATCCATGCTCTTAAGCGTGTCCACTTCTTTTTTAACTCTTTATCGCGAATGACCCTGCCTCTGCACTGATATACATGCTTACTGTACTTGCTTACTGTACTGACTCACTGTACTTTCTTACTGTACTGATTCACTGTACTGACTTACTGTACTGACTTACTGTACTGACTCACTGTACTTTCTTAATGGACTGCCTCACTGCACTGACCGTCAGTGACTGACGTACTGTATTGAGCGCGCTAAATGTAGTACGAATGTTGACTGAGGTTACGCTCACGCAAGTACCGTGACATTAATCCGTTGGGGGCTGTCCAGCCCTCATTCTGAGGTAATAGTACCGATGCAGATCCTAGCTTCCTAATCAAGAGTCATAGAAAAAAAAATATGTAACAAACCCTGGGTTACGGGCACGCAAGACAAGACGTCATCAGAAATTACAATAAGTTTTTTTTTCAATAAGTACATCGCAGCTCCTCGGTTGTTCTTATAAATCTTTCGAGTTCACCATACACCAGTAGAGCTGTACTTAACAATCAGGCAAACGTACATGTAGAAACGTTCCTGGATAGCATTTGCTGCATACGGCCCGGAGTGAAATGGGCGTTTTAAATAAGCGGCAAAAACGTGCAAGGAGCTGCGCTCTTGCGATCAAAAGTGTTGTAGTACTTCAGTACTTCAGTATCAGGACTTGATTGGGCAGCACTGACAAACTCTTCTTAGACGGATTTGTCAGGCATCACGGTATCTTCGGTTGTGCTGTAGTGTGCGTACCTTGAACGACGACGCCTTTAAGAGAAATGTAGCCAGTGATTTGAACGTCGGCTTCTGTCGATTAAACCACCGATAGCTTCTAGGGGTTAATGGACTCAATAATATAGATACCGAAACAGCATAAAAACAAACTGTAGTTCAGTGCGTTATTGCAACACTGCGACTTTGCATCTAACGTTCAAGTACGAATTAACGTCGCAAGAACCTTTCAAGTGGCTATACATCCGCTTACATTTAACCAGATCCCGTCGTGCCAGTCGTCGTAGTCGTCGCAGTCGTAGGCATCGCTGTGTCCCTGCTGAACATAAGCTTGTACGCGCCGTAGATAGCTAGAGCACCAACCGCGGCGCCCAGAGTACTTTAGCAATCTTGCGAAGGCGAGGCCACGATTTAGGGTTCTTCTTGGCAGTTTCAGCCATCATCTTTAGAGTGACTTTAGCAATCTTGCGAAGGCGAGGCCACGATTTAGGGTTCTTCTTGGCAGTTTCAGCCATCATCGCGGACATGTTAGCGATGCCTTCATCGCTAACCTTGGTCCTTCCTTGGCAGTAGCGAATGCCATAATCGCTTTTCTCGTCGCTGCCTCATCTCCGTTAGACGTCACGTGACCGTCTTAGTAGCCTTCGTCCATGCGGTTTGCGTCCTCCATTTCTCAGCAGCATTTGCGGCGAGCTTTGCACCGCTCGTTATACCCTGAAGACGACGATTTTCACCGACAAGGTCAACGTTCTCGGCGCTGCCAAAGCTGGAGCAACACACTAGCAGCGTGGTAACAAGCAGGGAGACAAAGATACTGGAGTGCATTTGCTTAGTCTAGAGGCAGCAAAATCGCGAATGGCAAAAATTGTTAATCACACTCCTAGGAAAGACACACAACAATGTACCAAGAATCCCATAAACCAGTACTTCGTTGGCGGTACCGATTAAGAAGTAATTTATTCATAATTACAAAATATACACGCACAGTTAAATGCGTTCCTGGATCGTAGACATCGAAAATCTAACGTTTGACTCTGAAAGCGAGGGTAAGGGTCTCCAAAGTCCCAAATTACATTCATTAACGTTTCGTTGATTTCTAATTCTACGCTGTTCATATTTTGGCGTTCACCACTAGAGCGTAAATTAGAAATTATCGAATATCGTGCCTTTTTTGAAGTTGTTGCGACTACCATGATTGATTGCTTCAGCTGAGACCAGAAGCCGATAAATATGCAAACACACACCGAAAACGTTTGAACATATCTTATCCCTGAAACAACAGTTCACCTCGGGATCAGTAGCATTTTGGATGGGTTGCAAAATAACATAGGGCCTGGCAAGCATGTAGTGCGTTCTTTATGCAGCTTCGAATGATACATTCTTGTAGCATATAACCATGAAGTCTAACTCAGCATTTAAATTAACAGTTCAAATGCGACCTAAGCTCATGCATGTGGTTAGCTGCATTCGGAGGTCAATCGAATGTATTCAATTCCTTTCCTACCTTCACCGTTCGCTACTATATTACCTGAAATGAGTTAAAGTCACTTGCGAATTACGAGCCTCGTAAACTAAACACACCATGTAACCAAAAACCGAGAAATGTAGATCCACAGGTTTACTTCTGCAACACAAGCTACACCACGCGACGATATCACTTTATAATAAAAAGGGGTTACAGTCTTCGAGCAAAGGCAAAGTCTCCCCTGAAGGCTTTTACTTCGTGCACAGTTGATTATATTTACACATTTGATAGGTTACAATACGTTTCAGCAAATGATATTGATAAAATCCAATACTCTAGTACTGCATTACGAAATTCCTATACTACGTACTGAGAGGTGGTAAGCGGTAAAAATCCATCTAGATCGGCTTCAGATAATCAAGCACTGGCTCTGTACCAGACTGCTGATGTATCCCATCTCTAAATTTATAGAGTTGATTTATACTATTGGTGGCCTATCGTATCGCTTTCCTCTTTCCCGTGACTTGATGCATATACCTGTAGCTAAGCTAAAATGCTGTTGAGCACTTCAGGTACTATTAGATAAGTTTAAAAATACAAAGACATCCGTCGTGATGAGCAATCCTTGAGCAACTACCTAATCTGTTCATAAGTACAAACTAAACTAAAGCTTGGTTACCTTCACGATTTCGTGGTATCTCAAATTATCCCCAGATCTACTGCATTGATTCATTTGAGCAAAGTCTAGCAGATGTCTACTGAACAGGAAGTTGACGTTTTAGTCACTGATTACGATTCTCCCAGTTGTACATGTAATCCACTACAACACTAACTGAGATGCCATAATATCTGACAAGTCTGCCTGAGGTGCCGTCATAAATTACGTTTCTACATGTACCAAAAAGGGTATATACATATTTTGCAAAGGCCCAGTCTGTTGCCCGGGTTAACACATCAGACAATATTCCTTGTTACATGATCACTTTTTAAGTTCCTTTTTTTGATAGGCTGAGGAGAAGGAACGATAGCATAGAATACCCCATGGGTCTACAGTATTGAAATGAATCCATACATTTGCTACCGGTAATTATGTTAATCCACCTGTGCTACTACCGACGCGTTAGAAATACACACTAATTATCCCTACTTTACCACACTTTTTTTTAAAATTTCCGCCACGACTCAATAACCCAAGCATCCACTTCATCAAGAACCATATACATAAATGCGCCTGATACTATCGTAATTAGTTGTGACAGCCATCACTACCCTAACGAGCAATATGGTCACATCATCAGCGTGCCACATCGAGCATTTTCTACAACCGTGGTCTTGCTGCGAATAGCAATGAAGAAGTAAAAAAAAACATGAACATAGCGGCAACATCGCGAGCGCACAAAAGAAGTATTGGGGCGACGCAGAAGTGTATGGTAGTTTGCAAGAGCTCGTGTTTTCAAACCTTAAAGCAAGATTTTGGGCCTGGGTGGAAAGAAAAAACTCTCGAAATAAGGTTTCAAAATTTGACTGGCGAAGGCTAAGCAATTTCCGATGTCTGTATAACCAGGGTGATGGGGAGTGGTTGATTTTTGACGCCATCAGGATTCAAAGACTTCACTTCACCAATCATTATGAAATTTGATGCAAAGAATATTGCCCGGACCTTGCGAAACGGTATTTGCTCTTCTTTCCTGCACAAGGGGCTTCGCTTTAGGTCCTCGTGTGATCTTTTCAAACCTAAGTATGACTAACGAACTTTTCTTATGATCTAACCATTGTTTGCTAATACTCGAGAAGTGCTTAAAGCCTAAAAAAATCAGCAAAAAATATGTTCGTGTGCACTTCTCGAAGCAGGTTTACATTGTGCAGTGTACCACGGAATGGAAACGCTTTATTTGCACAAGTTCAAGTTGGCAAGCGTTAACGTTAACAATGAAGAAGAATACATATATCAACGTAGCAAACGTCAACTATCCCTCTACGTATAATGCAAATGCTAGTGAAGGTTAAAGGGTATAGTTATTACAAGGTAGATTTCTAAATGGTCTTATTTTGACCTGGTCTCAGATTTGGATCAGGGATTCAATACAAATGTCAAAATATATCATTCCGCTTAAGTACGATTAGGAAGATAGGATAGGCGACATCTGTGTTGATGAACAGCAATGCGCATGCTCAATTTAGATCAAGATGAAAAAGTCCGAAAATTGCTGAGAGGGAGAGAATGGCCGGAAGTGGCGCATTTGCATTATTCAAGCTCAATTAAGGAGTCGCCAAGTACCAGCCCAAAAGTGAGTCAAAACAAGAATCGCAAGACCAGATCTGCTTAAGACCTCAATAAAACGCAACCTAGCCGGAATTTGGTTTGTAATGTGTAGACACTAACACATTTCCATGACGTCGACAATTAAGGATCCTTGAACCAGACATTGCTCTCTGGGACATTTAGGCACGAAGTCGACGGGCGTTCTTAGCTTGCTGCATCTTAAGCCTTTTCTCGTAAATCTTTCGAAGAAGTCCTCGTCGAGATATGGCGTATCGTTCGGGTACATCAATCCGATCTCCATGTTCGGCCTATGGATCTGGCTGCCGAATTTACGTCTTCCCCCGCCACGCTTGCCTCTCTCCTCCAAAGCTGTTGCAGTATGTTCATTAAGCTCGTAGGTATTCTCGTTTGTCGTAACTGTTGCGGTGACACCGTTGACTGTGGTTGTGCTGGCACCAAAAACAGTAACCAGTGTTGCCGCGATGACAAACACAGGGTGAATTAATCGCATGAGTTGTGCTGTTGCATAAGAATGTACCCGACGTTCCGCGCGTTGGAAACAGGCGAATGAGCCACGAGGAAACAAGAGAAGACCGGCTGAAATCGACGTAATAATGCGAGCATCGTTGCAGTGGAGGGTTTTTTGCCATTTTTACGCCTCCAACGTGGAACGGATAAAACGCCCGTAGTACCCCCCAAACATCGAGAATAATGGCCATGCATGTACGTATTAATATAACACTTAACACTCGCAGTAGCAATCCCGCACAGGATCCGCGTTAGCGGATTTTCTACGACAAAAACATCCGGGGCCTTTTGCCAACCTGAGTCGAACTCTGATCGGAGGACCAGCTGACCACGTAGGCGGAACCCAAGCTCCGCAATCAGGGATTTGACGATAGTCGTTTCTCTATTAAGGAATGTACATGTAAGCGAAACCGCTCTCAGTCCGACTTTCCATACAAAGTCGTGCTTTGCCCGAAGAAGAAGATCTGAAACTAACAAAATCTAAGAACTACGGTATGAACTGCGAAGGTTGGGATTTCCTGTTACGAGTGAGACGCAGCATATGTTATGTACAGACTGCGCTTTGAGCTGTATGCCCGCTTTCTAGAATTCATTTAAAACTTACGTATGAGCGGCCTTAGCACAATAGAGAGGAGAAGTGTATAATCCTGTTCCTAACGCAGGAGATCAGTAAATATTATACCAGCTGCCACTTTGATCCCATCTTCCCAAAGTAAGTCGGTCAGCTTACTAACTCAGACCCTTCGAGCGCATAGTTTGTAACCAATAAATATGCACCGAATCCATAGAGATAATAGAAAGATTAGCCGAGCGTCGCCACTATGCGGCAGCAGCTGAGGTTTAGTCCTTCTTGCAGGTTTTTCCGCCTGCTTCTCCACTTCGACTTGACGATCGACTCGCTCTTTCTCCCAATTTTGCTTCTCAAGCTCTAGTCGCTCTCTATCAATTGCTTGCTGTGCTCGTGGCCATAATAAAGTAAATTTAGTAAACTCATTACGAAGTAGTGGTAACATAGCAAACGTACACGAAATCCGCTTAGCATCGCTAGTCCAGCGCTCCCTATCAAAACTCAAGCGGTCTTTCTCGACTATAAAAAGTTACAGTGTTAGTGATTTGTCAAAAAGATACTAACACATTGTTGGTACTTACCCGTTGCCTTTGTCTTTGCTGCCATTTTAATAGCACCGGCTATTGCGTTTCTTTGCGCGGTTCCGGGCGCAGTCGGGGGCGAAGCGTTGAGTGTTGGTAGCTCGAGTTTTCTAGAGGCAACAGGGGTCTGACGTTTAGTGGTACTTGTAGGTGCTTGGTGGGCCTTTCGTTTCCGTGTGGTATGAGGATCAGCTCCAGGATCTTCATGTTCGGCATCGGCTGCGGATGCCGATGTAGGACCTTTGTGTGCTGCATCCGTCGTGGAAATCGATAACGCAGTACTTTGTATGGGGGAATCTCGTGGGGAGATGCTACGAGGGATGCACCCGAGGAGGAGTCGGTAAGGACCTCGGTCTGGGCGAGCGGGTGCGACACTAGGAATTGGCCGAGCGGACTATCCAGAGCTGCACTTAGCAGTGGCGAGGAGCCGTCGCCACTCACTAACGTGTCGCCTTCGTCGTCGTACGGCGCATCCTCGTCATCACGGTCCTCGTTAGTAAAATCAAAGGTACTCAAAGGAGTTACAGTAGCCTTGGCTCCGAACAAAGAGTCCATCTTGCTATACCAGGGACATATGTTCTCAAGCTTTTGATCCATCGTATAGACACCCGCTGCTTCATCTTTTGGTGTGATGCCTGCACCCGTGGACGCCTCGTACCCTTTGGCTCTGAGGTAGAGGGTTCGGTAAATCTGGAAGCGACCCTTCGTTTGCTGAGGCTTGAGATCAAATCGTCCTTTGCTGCTTTTCTTCAGCGTTGCGCCCATATCTCGGAAGCCATCGCTCTTGGAGAACTGCTTCTTCCCAACTACAGTCTTCTTGGCCACGCCAAAACATTTCTCGAAATTGGGCGCCACAGCACCACCGCAAGGAAGTCCTCCTTCATGAGGTGCGTCTTCGACATAACGGCGTTGAGTCAACTCCAGCACTGACTTTACTACCAGGCAAAAAAAATCAAATCATTGGTCACGCAGCTACAACCCCCTGGCGATTTGACGCGCGTATGGGGATCAAGGGATTTTCAAATCCGATGGATTATGATAAGCCAAAAGGTCGATTTTGAAGCCCCCTGATGAACGTAATCCGGCGGGCAACTTATGTGTACATGTAACGTTACAAAGTAACGAGCATCCACTGCCTGCGATGAGCAGGTATGGCCCCTGGGTGCGGCATGATGGTGAATAGGCAGTGCCTATTCACCATCATGCCGTTTTAAACAACGTAGGGGGATTTCGGAACTCTTCAAATGGGTATTCTTATTTTAATGGTGTACATTTGTAGGAAAGCTGGTAATTCGTTACAGACAATTTTTGGATGTGATCTAACGACATTCGCGCAACATGCATTCTCGCCCTTTGGATATTATCGTACAACGTTTGTACAACATGCACATTCGCCGCAGAAGGCTTTTGGATGTTATCTCACGACGTTCGTGCAACATATTAGTTTACTATGGATCTGGGAAAGCAGTACGGCATGCTGCTGTGGACAGTCCAAACAGATTAATTCGTTGAAGCCGGTAAAAAAAAACTCATATTACCTCCAGCCCGGGAAGACACTACAGAGGAGTCTGTGAAACGAAACCGTTTTGTTCCGCGCTACTGTCAAAATTGTTTCTAAAAATGTTATGAAACTGTATGCACGAAGTAGATACTGCAGCTGCGAAGCAGGCGCAGTAGATGCGCGAGCGCATTGTCTTTTTCAAATGCTGACAAGTATAAAAAATACAAAGAAGGAATTAGGGTGTATTGGCTTGTTTTCTTAGCCGGTCTGCTCATGTTTCTATAACATTTTGATTTTTTTTGCTTCCCAATAGCAGCATAATACTTTTGCCAAAACATATCCTGCACCAAAGCATCTCCTGCGCCTGCTTCGGACCCGCAGCATCTGCCGTGTCGAAGCTACTCCATGAATATAACTTTAATCCATTTTTGTACTTTCTGTATACCTGGCATGGTGATGATTATGCGCAAGTGATTCAACTGAAAAATGAACTCGACGAGGAAATGTAAAAAGCACAACTATACTACGTAGTATTATTTGAATAGTATGAATGATACTATATTCATTGTGCATAGTATATTCTACGTAGTATAACATACATGATGCTATTTTGCAATAATTTTTAAGACCAATCAATGAGGATTTCCTAGCCTACGCGCCGCAGAGGCCAAGATTCCTCAGCTAATCGTTCCGCAGCTACATGCATTTCAAGAAGTGCTGTGATTCGGGGACGCGTTTGTCCAATGTTGACAATCTGCCGTCATTACTCAAGTTCTGGCGCTGCAAAGCTGGGACGAGGACTACGAGAAAGAACGTTTAAGGCACCGTTGTGTGGTAGGGAAGCATGTCTGGATTTAGCAAGAGAGATCAGTCCGAAGAGTGAAAAGAGAAAGCCACTAAGAATTGTAACACCAGATTGATCTCCATCGCTGTTGGTGAAGTCCTGGTTGGATTGCAATAGGGTTATTAGCCCAATGGGATGACCAAGAGACTGCAATGTTGGCAAATAACCAAATGTAGCCTAGAATAAGGATGGTCGTCCAGTAAATTGGAATGGACGTGACTGGCCCTTGTACAAACGGCAAATGCCCTTGTATTTGACCTGTGTCGAAGTTAAAGAGTACGAGGAGCCTCCAAATGAGATTTGTGAGGGCAAGATGAAGTGCAAGACGCCTGGAGTGACGCCAAGAAGGCCACTTTCAAACGGCAGAATACAATTCTCGCTAAACTGATATCGATCTCACTATCATGCGCACTGGCTCGCTAGGTAATGGAATTCGATTCAGGCTAAGCCATGTGGGAGAACCTCGCCAAGCGGTATGAAGGCCGCGAAAACGCAACTACGACATTATATACACAACGTGTGAAACTGCAAAGTGCAGATATGGGGATGATGTTGAAACTCATTTAAGCTACTTAATGTCACTCCCGAGCAACTTGCAGCTGTGGGCGCGATGCTTGGATGGTGGACATACTTACACGGTGTCGCGTTACCCGGGGTTGTTACCAAAGAGGTAAGTTTATTAATGAGCAAAAAAAAAGTGTACATAAATATCAAGAGCTAACATACAGATCAACCTCTTCACTGGGGCGCCACTTGTGTGGTCCATCATGGTCGTGGTCATGTAGGACGCATGTCAACATCCATAACGGTCACTGCAGCGTGCGCCGACTCCAATCAATCTCCTTGCTGCAGGCCTCAAAGTACTACGTACTACTGTAGCAGCACGTAGTAGATGTACTATAGTGAAACTAATGCCGTGAAAATCTTGCACAGGGAAGCTCTGAATTTTGAAGTACAAGAACAGGTGTTGAACTGAGTTAGAGTAATTGCTAATTCGACCTACGAAAACTGTATGGTATTAGTTCAGCCAATACTCGCATCAACGCATTTACAGCGGCTGCGAAGCAGACGCAGCATCTGCTACAAACAATGAAACACGTCACGGTCGCCTCTAATTTTGAGTTCGAACAGTAGGCTACAACAAACATTAATGAAAGCAACACAGAGTTTCCACGTGGCTTTCTGATATAATCCGCCAATTTTAGTGGCATTAATGATGATCTTTAATTAACCATCTTTCCTTCAAGCAACATCATTTGGGTGATTGGGTTTTGATGTCTTCTCTAGCCGACACAAGCAACATTCACGTTCTTTTTTTTCGTTGCCATGCGGCTACTGGCTCATTTTCTATAGATCCTGCTGTAGCCTTTTCATCTACTTTGAAAGTGAGTTGCGGCACTTTTGGTTAAAAATTCCTGGCGCCCCTCTGATATAACAGCTAATAGTTTATTAATTCATCACAGGTATATATGTCCATGACCATCATCGTACTGTCTCACTGTATTTGTGTATTACTTTTCATGAATATATAGAATTGTTTGAGTATAAATATCCGGGTTATTATTTTTCGGACATTGAAACACCAACCGGATCCCCCCTTACCTCTGAAATAAATTTCAGAGAATTGGCATATCTCCTATTTGGAAGATTTTTTCTTGGGTCGTACTCAGACATGACCTGGATTTAGGTCTGATAGTTTATCCTGGTAGTGCTACGGTCACTTAGTACGGACAGCCCAATAGGGATTAATTCGACCCCTTCATGGTGTGGTGAACCCAAATCGTAGGTACCGAGATCCTACATTTTTCAAATGTAAAAAGCTGTAAAAGTTTCGTTTCGTATCAAAAATGAAAAAACACCACATTGTACAGTTATCTTTATTAAATTAAGCAGGAGTTTTGGAAATTGGCTCATAAACAGGATGACAGCTTAAAACGGCAATTAACAGCTATTTCATGTTAAGGAAACAAAAGCAGCATGGCCGTCATTCTGCTCTGTCGGCAAGCTGAGCAGCTATTAACGAAAATAACTACGGCCGTGGGCTTTAAGAGCTAAGACAAAAAAAAAGATGAAGGAGTGATTCTTGACTGCAAGAATCACTCCAGCTTTTCGATATCTTTTCAGGAAGAAGCGGCGAGGTCGGTTCGGTGCTCCCACGCAATGTCAACCGCAGGATCAAACTAGCAGCCCTTCTTTAGGGCTGCTTCTTTGATCCTGCCTTCTTTGGGGTGCAAGGTTACGTTGGCAATGGACTCAACACACCCACCTATAGTGCAGCTGTTACGTGTAACACGCGGGCCAACCCAAGTCGAGCCACTCACCTTGGCGGGTACCACTTTGGTCGTGTTCTCACTGGAATGGGCAAGAGGGTCCACCATAAAGAGCCTTGTGGTGTTTGTGCACGTCCTTAGTGTCGTCGTGACAGTAGGACACGTCCACTGCCAATGTCTCTGAAACGTAGTCAGCGCTCGACTTCCTGTCAGCGCTGTAGCTACAAAAAAAGCAAAGAAGGAGTTAAGGAGCTGATGCGCTGATACGTTAATGCGTGTGAATACGTAGCTACGTGTGAAACGTAATAAATAGCAACCGCCACAGCTCGCGCTTCACCACCCCAACGAAATATGGCCCGAAATTGGGTGGGGGTCACCGCAGCAGCAGGTGCGCTCGCTGAGAATTTGCGGTTGTGAAAGCTGAAAGAAGGATTTCCGATGGACTGAAAATGATCAGCTCTTTCAATTAATCATATCCGCCTCAAATCGATTAGCAAAATAAAGAGGTGTAAAGTTGATTGTGTACCAGCAAAAAAATTTGGGTAATTTTACAAGAGCTTATTCGCATAAACGCGTAGACTTTTTAAAGTTACGCAAGTTTTATAAATGCACTACCAGCCCAACTCTCTAGTTTCAGTCTAAATTCAAACAACGCATTCTCGGCCTGATACTCGACGCATTTGCAAGTGTTAACCCCCCCCCCCCCCCAGCGCGAGGCCTTCTGGTTGCGCCTATTTACCGAAACCCCGGACACGATAGCGTTTATCGGACTCTATACCAAAATCAAAATGAAAGCAAACGTGTATCAGCCAGAGCAGGGACCTGCCCCTACCCCCTTTACTGTATGATTTTTGTATCGTGTCATCCCACAAACGGGAATTACGGATACACGTTATCAGCTTTAGCTGTCTGTCCAGTACAAAACAATTCACAGACCTGTCTTGAGCTTTTTGATATGTAGATATTGAAGACACCTGGTGTCCGGCTGCAAAAACGTATATTCAAAGTAAGTCGAAACAACAGATCCAGAGACACTAATCAGAATTTGTACGACGGCGCTTGCGTCGCTGTTGATGACTGTCGCTGCTTCCGGCCTCCTCACTTCCCGCGGCGACGTTGGTGTCATCTTCAACAGATCTTGCTGGTCGGCGCGAACGAATGCCACCCCGGTCTTCATCGTCGGCCTTTGGAACCAAGGTGCCGTTCTTCCAGTGCTTGTTCCAGATTATGAAGCAAGTTTCCGCGTCACCCTGACTTATGTGTTTGATCTTGTTGCACAGGAAGACACGGGCCGCATCGGCGTTCTTGGAAGGATTTCGGCACCTGCGATTTGGGTGCGCCACACCATGATGGGGTCGAATTAATCCCTATTGGGCTGTCCGTACTACTAGTAGTATGTCGTTTCTTGTGCTCTTACTTATCCCAGTCACAACTATACGTCGCTTGTCAATCGAGCTTATTAAGGTGAGCTTGGCAATGATTCGGACGGTCTGATGTGGAAAGTGAGGAGCCTGGCGATATTTGCTATATCCCGGACAACTTCCAATTCAGATTGAACGCATGCACATTTCGATCGTCTTCCTCTGGATCAAGAAGAACATCATCGAGGCGAAGGATATCAAAATGTATATGCGTTAATCGCTTCGTAGCTTGGTTGTAAAGATTTAGCACGAGAAGGAAGTGCTACGAGCGCTGCAGGATTGTGCATTCGTATGTGATGCAGGTCTGGTGGCGCTGAAGATCGATTTTGCTTTTTATTTTATTCATGAGAACACTGAAGCACGTGGTACCTAACATGGCTCACTATTAATACTTCCTATTCTGTACAACCCTAGTTACATGAAGAGTGATGTGGCGCTCTTTCTGGTACATGGTACCAGAGCCAACCATTGACGTTCACCTGCTTTAGCACTTCCTCTGCGTAAGGTGCTATGTGGCCCCGTCATATATTCAAGCTCTTATGCCTCTGTAAAGTCATAACGAGGAACAAAAAATCCGATTTATATCTAATGCTACAGTGTAGTTGTTTACATCTGTGAATATGGACGAAGAGTTAGTTAGCCGCTGATTTCACAGTAAGTTTTAAAGACTTGTTAGAGCGTACTGTTACACTGGAAAAAAAAAAAAAACTTTTCATCTCGGTCACATACAACAACATGCACACATTGCAATACATAGCAGACGGACAAAAATCTTTGGAGAAAAACCAGTGAAGCTGTTATTGGCCTTGGCAATGATCCGCTGAAGCACGCCATAAGGCGTAAACCCCTCGTTAGTAACAGCGGGTCCTCGGCCAGTAACGCGCTCTGGTGAGCCCCTCGCCATACGCATAGCCGGATTCGTGGTGATTGACGGTCGTAGTGCGTGTACCGCTGAAACGCATCCGAACTCCATCGTCCGTGTAACATCACCAACGTGCTATCAACATCAGCGGACACCAGCGCCTCGGCACCTCCGCTCCTCAAAGAATGACACGATATCCTCGTCGAATCAGCACCCGACGGCGCTGCTGCCCGACGCAGTGCCTTTGCCATGCTGTCCGCGGACAGGAGCTCACCAGCGGCCACAGCGGACTTTGCTGGAAGACCCGATCGCTACCGCGTGGTGTAGCATAACTAGTACAACACGGACTGGGCTTAACATTTCGTGCCCGGGCCGCTTTAGCTTTCGTGTCGTACTGTTCCCACTCTGGTTGTTCTTGCTGCCTCTAAAATAAATCTCCACCGATGTTGCCAGGTGCCAATTGCGTGTAATCTTCTCATGTATATCACGGATCTTGACTTCTCTCACTTGCAATGTGTACACACGCCTAGTACTCTCGCTTCTAGGTATTCTGCGCTCCTTAGCAGAAAAAAGATGCCCAACAACGCAGCTCCTCCAATGACGCCTTGGTGGGATTTTCTCGGGTCGAGGCTCTCCAAGAGCAATCGGAGCATTTCGAGTGTGACGGGTTCACGGGATCTGGAGGGTCCGGAGACTCGCTGCATGTCGGCCAGAACGAGACCGTGGGAGTGAGGGAGCTGAGGGTCGCAGCTGGCATAGAGGCGATGATACCATCGGACGTGGCTAAGATTGGTTCGAATGGAGCTTGCCGAAGCTCTGCCGTTTGGGAGCCCACCGGCCCAGCATTGAACAGCGAAGATAGCCAGTCATAAGGATTGGACTTGAGGTCGGGCTGCTGGTAGCCAAACCGAGACACGGAGCAGAGAGCAGAACATTCACCACTGTCGCCATGTGATGGTGTACTGTCGTTGCGAGGAGTCCGCGAGGGAGCGGTGCTGTAAGGCGAACATGTGCTGGAGTAAATCTTCCGTAGTGTGGAGGGGATCGGTACCTGTGACCATGAACATGTTTGACAGTTCCAGTGCGTTAGCTGGCGACCAACCCATACCTGCGAGCCCAAATCCGCCATGATATTGAGCTCACACGGAAGGTGTGCAGCTGACACTCTAAATCTCCAACACGATTTGACCGCCCCATTAACGCGGTTGGGCTCCTGAGCGTGCGGGTCGCGACTGTGCAGTGCGTTGCACCAGGATACAGCCGAGCTGTTATCAATCCAGAAGCGAACGTGGGTCAGAGTAGATGCCCTTGTCGGGACCCACGACACTCCCCAGCACAACATAGCGAATACTGCAGAGAGCTGCTCCCGCACGTTGATAGAGAACTGGTTCGCCGCGATCATATCACGCTCAGCTTCGCCGAGCTGGACGCGCAGAAACTCCTTGGCAGCCGGGTGGATGGCGCAGAGCCCGGTGTTACTTGCATCCATGTAGACATGTACCTCAGGTTCCGGTAGATAGTCAAAGAGCGTTAGCGGTACCCCCTCGAGCTGACCATGGGTGATAAAATGTGCTCAAACCATAACACGTCAAACAGTGCGTCACCACACAGTACGGTCGTACCCCAGCGAGGTGTGCGCCGATGCAGACCGGCGAGGCGTCAGAAGAAGGGCCGGGCGGATCAAATGCAGGTGCCGACATGCCGTAGTGAGTCTAATACTTGGCTAATTTAATTTTTCCGTGATACCGATCTAGACGTGAGCAGTCGGCGGACGCGCAACAGAGCTTTGGTAATCTTGTCAGGAGACATAGAAACCGTTTGACGGGTCGTATCCCAGTCGAGTCCCAACACCCGCTACGACGTTGCCCATGGCGTGAATTTGCTCTCGTTGATCGAAATTGGTCCTAATAACGCGAGCATGGCAAGGCGGAGCGCTACTTCGCAGAGCTCGAGGCGGTCAGCTCGGTCTTCTTCGTCGAGAACGTGGTCATCGACCCACGTGTCGTAAAAGAATGGCTCCGTAACCTCGTTACTGAACACAAGAGTGGATGGACTCTCGCGACGTACCAGGAAAGCGATTGCTCCACCGAAGGCGCCATAGTGGGCCGGTGATCCTGTCCACCCAAAAGGCAGAGCCGAGTCCATCACCGCTGCTCCCTGTTGCGAAGGGAGCCAGCAAATCTTGCATATGCACGTGGATGGTCATGAAGGTGACGGAAAGCGGTTTTGACGTCGCCGCGCTTCAACTTCACGATCGCCTGCGGTTTCTTGTTCTTGATCGGTTCTATTCGACGCGCCAGCGCGCCAACAGGCGCGTATGTCAACGGGGGGAGATCGTCGGGGTCTAATGCGGCGTTAACGGATGACCCGCGAGGAAATGATAAGTCATGTCAAACTCGAGCTTCAAGACAAGGATCCGCGTCAGCTTTCGGGCTTTCAACCGAACGAGCTAATGTAGAGCTCCCGCCACGCGATGGCGACCTCGGCATCTAATACCAAATATGAATCGTTGCCCTGTCCCTCCCGGGTCAGTCGCAACATTGCGTTCTCCATTGCCAAAGCACTTTTGTGGTTGTCTTTTGCGGTCGCACCTCCTTCAAGACAGAATGACCCGTTCCGATCCGTCCGGAATACATGCTTAACCCCAAAACGTATCGTCTCCAGCACCCGGTTCTGGAATCGTAACCCGCGAGTAACCACTCGAGGTGTTCGGCATTCAGAGCTTTGTTGGGCCGGTTGTCCGCGTGCGTTTGACCTCGCCATAACCGAATAGTGTCTTCCAGTGAAATGACGAACCAGCTATGACAGAACGCGTTGTGCTTCACCGTCGAGACAATAGCGTTGTTGCATTGGGGGGGGGGGGGGGGGGTCTGAGGTCATCGGTGGCTGCACACCAGCAGCAGGACCGGCCGTCGAGTGGCCTACCCGAATTGCGCGCACCTCCTTCAGCAGTATCCGATGTAGCGCCTCTTCAATGTCTCTGACACGAGCAAGAGAGAGTCGACCCGAGGAGCGCGAGCGAGCCTCACTTCATACGTGATGAAGATCTGATCGCAGACCTCCCAACTTGTCCTGAACATGAGCTTTTACAACGGGTTCTAGGTTGACTTGCGGGACGAAATGGCTGAGAAATGAGAGTGTACAACGGTCTGTAGACGAGGAGGGGCACCCTCGCGCCGAAATGAACCTAAGGCGGAGATGCTTGCCGCCTTGCCGCGGTGCCGCAAGGCCCACCTCTGTCGGCACCGACCACTTTGTTGTTTCCTTTTGGATTGCCGCTCCACCGCGGGTTGGAGGCGGTGCAGCGGGTCGATTGCCTTTGTAAGTCGCTGAAGCAGGTCCACCTGAGATCTGGGAGCGTGCGTTTTGTCTTGACATCTTGAATAAGAGTCCGCACCTTTTGTAGTTTTGTCGAAGGCCAACTTGAGGCAATATTTGACCGCAGGATCTGGAGCCGGAATACGCAGAAATTGTTGACGACTCGGTCGCTTAGCGTGTTGGGGTTCGCGTCCTGTTTACCGATCCCCCAGACGAAGATGAGGCAGATCCAGCTACAGAAGACTGCGAGTGGGTGTCGCGCCCCCAGGCCGACATGTTCCGCATTTGGACTGGCGAGCTGACGGTGTCAGCCCCAGGTCGCCTACTCCACCGACCTGTCTTTGCCATGTCCGGCGATCGAACTATCTACGGGCAAGTCACGGCGTATTTAGGCTTTCAGCTCACGATCCGGCATGGATCGGAGAGCTCTCAGGTCTAGTAGTGGTGGTCGTTCCAGTCATTGTTTTCCTACTCCTAGATACGACGCTAGTTCGTCGCCTCAAGCAAGCCCCATCGCGCCATCAACCAAGCGTATTCCAGGATTCTAGATAGGCTGTTGGGCACCCAAGGCACCACCGCGACGCGGGACATTCGACACCTCCTAGCAGATATCACACCCCTTGCCGAGCACCCGACCGACGACTACCCGTACCTGGATGGACCCACGGTCGGGACGTGAGGTCACATGCAGTGTCCGTCACGTCATTGACTTCGGTTTCTACCAGGGCGGTATTCGCGCGGCGTCCCCAGACGTAGGGCTGGGAAGTCAGGTTTGGGAGGACCCTAGTCAAGCTAGCCCCCGTGCAGAACCCCAGTCACCAGACGGGCGGGCTCTGCATCACGACCCGATTCCAACCCCAACCGCCTCACCAGTCGACGATAACGCTGCTGCGCACGCTGTGAGTGTCGGTGGTACCGCCGAGGTAGCAGAGGCTGCGCCAATCGACCGGTCGCGCTTCGTTGACTTCATGGATGCACTGGAAGAAACATCTGCCCCTGAGGGCTCAATGGGGCACTCCGTGCCGGACCCCCTTCTATCGGATGCGACCAGGACCAGTGACGCGCCTCGGCGGATACACCAGCGTGACGAATCGACGCCTGTCACGGCAGGTGCGTCAATGTGTATCCTCGCTGCGCTATCAGAGAATCCCGACCTGCTTCAACACTACGCTCTCCGGATCAGTGTGACGGGGCAGGAAGCCAAACGGCCCCGTTACTCAAGTATTTCTGACCTTTTGACGGGGGATGAGGCACCGGCCTGGCGATACCGCCAGCACAGCTTTTGCCATTCGGCACGGCAGCAGGATGTTCACGACCTCACCTGTGCAGACGACCCCTTAGATATGTCCCCTGGAGCATTTGTTGACTATGCTCGTGCCTCTCGTTCCACGGGGTTTGTTCCGCACCCGACCATCTTAAGCCGCCTGTACGACTTTCTCTTTGGCGTATGAGTTGCTAAGTTGGGCAAGGAGATCGTCCCGTAGCCGGAAATGATGCCTTGAACTCTCTATCTCTCCGATTCGAGAGGAAAGATCAGCTATAACACTTGGCATTCTTCCTTCAGGGCTATTTACATGAAACTCTAAATCATCAGTGTCGTTAGCACCCCGCTCAAATAGGTAGTTGTGGCCATCGTAGTGAACCTTGCAGGATTCTTCGCATATCATGTCGTGCATGATGATACATGCACGCATGGTCTTTTCCATATCCACTCGAGAATGATACTGGCACGGCAACGCGATTAATCTGAAGCGGACTTGAATAACTTTAAAAACCCTGTCCACATCTTTTCTGTACGCTTTTTGTGTTGACGTATAGTAGAATTCTCGGTTTCCGCGGGGTTGATGCAATAGCTTCACGAAAATAGGCCATTCCGGGTATATGCCGTCTGCCAAGCAATACGCCATGTGATATTCGTGATCATTCAGCATAAGATGCACTTATGGTGCCTCACCACGCATTAATTTGTCAAAGAAAGGTGAGCGATCTAGAATGTCGATGTCGTTAACCCTTGCTTACCAACGTCGTAACTTACGACGTAGAGTAAAGCTTAAGTCGTACGTTACGACGAAATTTTCATTTAAAGCAGAAAATGGCTCAGAGGCGGTGGTCCAATACTTTAGTCAAGTCTGTTTCACGGCTAAAAATATAAGCTAGTAAAGGTAGCGTGCGACAGAGGAGAACAGGGCTGTATTTGGATTCACTGTCCCACTATATGGGGACCGTACATTTGGTGGATAGTGGATATTCTCCATCAGTACAGAATTTGCGGGGTCAAGTGGTGATGCCGGTCAGAACTAGCAAGCGGACAAACGCCGAAGCGGAGGCGTTACCTGCAATCGACGTGCGACATGTGGACTTCGATCATCGATGGCGTCAGCTCGTGCGTGCCGGATCAATGCGGCTGTCCAACTCGTACTCATACTAACCCCCCCCCCCCCCTAAGCTGCAAAGGAGCCACGCGTTGAGAGTGTGAACATGTTTGTCGGTAAGCATGTCGTGTTTATTATACTGCAAGAGTATCTAATACGTGTTGTATGCTGTGTACGTGTATGAGAACATGCGGTTGTTAAACATGCGCTTGAATAGGGCATACTGGGAGCTGACGAGGGCAATCCAGACGAGGACAGAGTGTGCCAGTGTTCAGATGATGAACCAGAAGTGCCTGTAGGATGTGAGAGAGTAACAGCGTCTCAGATTGACACGACTGTTGCCTTCACGGTGAACACCGTTGAAGCACTGTTCGGGTCCGAGATTGAAGAAAGCGAGAATATTACGAACGCCCAAAATTCATCACAAGCCCGTACATAGCGGATAAGAGCGCGAGGGCGTCGCTGATGGACACGAGTATTGCGCTTTCGGCAAACACTATTTACGATATGTTTCGAGGAGATCCGATGGGCGAAGAACAGGAGGTATCGCGATCGCTATCGACAAGCATGGGTCGAAATGACGCCGTTGTCGATCCTGTGACGCCGACAAGCTCGAGACGAAGTGATGCTATCGCCAGGTCTGTACACAAGCCGTATCTGGATTATCTTTGTGTTTTGGTGCTTTAGGATATGTGCATGTTGATCAATCGAAGCGATCCATGTGGGACCAAAAGGCACACCGATTTATCTTTCTCGGTTATGCCGATACATCGAAGGCCTATCGTGTATGGAATCTTGAAGACGAGAGACTAGCGAACACGCGTACGATTGTTCTCACCCGGTCTGTGCAGGACGTGGAATGCAGCACTAACACTTTTGCTTCAGCCGACATCGATTGGGGCGAATGTGCGCCTACGCCACTTCCTCCTATTCCTCAGGACAGCGACGGGCCAAGCGATATGGACGTGGACTGCGATGGTGCGCCTGCAGAACCAATGCGAATTGACAGTGAAGGTCGCTCTCGACCGCCGGTACTGGAGGGATCGAGTGGCGTTACGCAGCCAGCGCATACAGCCCAATTTCTGTAGCAATTCAGGGGGAGAGGTGCAATCGTCAGGACCGAACAGTCTTTGTTGGAGAATTGCACGAACTTGGGAGGCTTGGTACAGCGATAGCCTGACCAACCAATGAGATATCGCCGAGAAGAATCTCGTCGTGAGCAACTAGTAGTGCATCAATGCAGGGCTCCGAAAAAAAAACAATATCAATGCCGTGATTGCGGTGCTATTACTATTATTATCGCGGTCGCTCTGGAGCCGCAAACGCGGGTGCGGCATATTGCGGGTTATTGTTTTGCCCAGAAAAAAGTATAGTGCGATACGGACACAATAATACTAATATCTGGAGAGGAGAGTACGAACCAGTCGTTTCTCGCTACCAACCATTTCTGGCGGACACTGCGACTTCGAAAGACGCCTTCAAGCTCTCATTCTGCAATTCTCGCGCTCACCATGACCTCCCGACAACTCGCTGGTTTATTCTTTAATCCACGGGAGCCTGAGCTCTACCGATGCAACATATGTGAGCAGACACGCAAGCACGCTCAACGCACAGGCTACATGAACTTAATGTCACATCTACACGATGTCCACCCTACGCACGACGAAGAGTACGAGCTGTTCCAGTGGCGAAACCTCGCTTCACTTGAAGTGTTCGGCTTCGCCGACGAGAAAACGTCCAACATGTACCACTGGCTTCTCTGGATCGTCGAGAGAAACCTACCATTAAGCGAGGTGGATAACCCGCTCACCCGCCAGCTAGTCCGAATGCGTCCTACAACGACTCTCACACTCAATACGCACATGAAGCGCGTGGCCGGCCGTGTCGGCAGACTATTGCGAAGGAGATGGGTACATCCTTCGGAGTGATGTGGGATGGCTGGACGTCCAGCTTCGTCGCGGTGATCGCGGTATACGTCGGTAGCGCCGGTCGTTTCGAAAGGGTAATCGTTCTGTCGCCCATGGAGGACGGGCAGACAGAGGATGCTTAAATCAAGCTTATCGATACTGCCCTTGCCGTTTACGACAAGTCGATCGATATGGTGAAGTTTGTGATTGGCGACAATTGTGCGACAAATCAGTGTCTCGCCACGAAGTTAGGTGTGGATCTATTAGGGTGTGCTAGTCACCAGTTCAACTTGGCCATGGTTAAGTTCCCGTCGGATTCTGAGAATCTGATATTTCAGATTCGTCAATTAATGACGACACTCCGGTCACCAAACAAAGCAGCCCAATTGGCTCTACACACTCACCTAGCCGCTGAGCGATCAAACGCAGCCCAGTAGTCTTTGGTGTGGAAAGTGATGGACAAGTACGTTCTCATTCGTGATGCAGCGAAGCATGTACCTGCTGTCGAGGACTTGCTACCTCGAAGCAACGCCCATCTGCGCATTGTGGCTCTTCAGGAAAAGCTGAAAGAGCTGAACAGTGTATGCGAGAAATTGCAACAGCACAACCGCACGCTTGTGGATGTTCGTGCTCTATTTGACGCGTGCATCAAAAAGTATCCTGCAATGGGCGAGTACCTGGAGGTGGACGCAGCAATTGTGCACTCCCCGGTGTTTGAAAGTGCTGTAATTAAGGTCGCGAGCTTGGCCACGCTTTCACCT
This sequence comes from Phytophthora tentaculata, assembly GCA_033557915.1. Taxonomy (NCBI): domain Eukaryota; phylum Oomycota; class Peronosporomycetes; order Peronosporales; family Peronosporaceae; genus Phytophthora; species Phytophthora tentaculata. The sequence continues at coordinate 4,130,790 of JAUCEA010000020.1, read as the reverse complement.
GCTGAGTTGGAGGTGCTGGAGCCATTCCGTGCCTCTACGGTGGCAGATACACAGGAAGCTGCGTGGACTTTGTCACTGAGATACTAAGACAAGCGAAGAAGCCTCGAAAGGCTCAACGCACCATTGCAGACTATGACCGTCTACTCGCCGCGATCCCTCCTACAAGCAACAGATGTGAACGTTTGTTTTCGGAGTGTAAGTATGTTTTGGAGTCGCATCGCTCCTCGATGCACCCCGCAACCTTTGAAAGACTCATGTTCTTGAAAGCAAATCGCGAGTTATGGAGCGCTTCCACCCTTGCTCCGTGATATAATGCTGTTTAACTAACAATAGACTTAATATTGGGGCACAACGGATTATCGTTTGCCAATATACTGTACTATGTATTACTGGCTTGAGCTCGCCTCCCTATACTGAGTATTTATTTCTCGGACCCCTGGAATCAGAACATGAGAATCGGCTACACCGGAACGGTTCTTCTTCGCAAACAATTCTGTACCTGCTTACACCAGGTGGCGGGTCCCGATCTGGAGGCTATCATGATAGCTATTTGGCACCTGGGTTTCGTAAACTAATCAGCCGGAACTCGCAAGCACTACCTGCACTACCACCGTCTACTGGTCCTAGATTCGAAGAGCCTGATCCCAAGCGTCCTCGGCTGAGCAGCTACGGAATTACTCTTGCTGCTGAAGAGTATATCCCTACTTCATATGCCGAAGCTATTCGCTCATCGGATGCTGAAAGATGGAGGGAGGCAGTCCGTGCGGAGATTCGATCACACGTGCGTAACCACACATAGGACTTTGTGCGCAGATAACCCGGAGGGAAAGGAATCGGGTTCAAATGAGCATTGGCACACAAACGTGACAAGCATGGGAACGTGGTGCGCTACAAAGCACGTCCCGTAGCATTAGGAAATCTGCATATCTTTGTAATACATTACACTGAAACGTACTATCCGGTCGCGAGTCAAAACATTGTAAGTGTCTTTATTGGTGTATGCTGGTCATGGAATAAGAGCTTTATGTGGCTGTCCTACCGGGAATCAAGTCGTCAAAGGGGATGGTACGCTGCTTGCACCGCAGATTGTACAGACTCAAACAAGCCGCTGCTGTTTGGTACAAGAAGATCCGTGACGTGTTTTTAGATGTGGGTTTTGACAATGTGGAGTTTATGTTTGACTGTTCGGTAAGGAGAACGACACAGATGGAACCGTCTATGTGGACGACCCCCTGATTGGATGCAAGAACGATAACATTGCTGATGAGATCAAGCGAAAACTGGCTAAACATTTTACAGCCAAGGCACCGGGACAAGCGCGATTCGTTTTGGATATTCAAGTACACAATGATTGTACCAACGGGATATTACATCTTAGCCATTATTAACATTTATCCAACGCATGATTACCAAGTTTGGTCAGGGCGAGGCTTATCCTGTATGAAACCACTGTATTGTTGGCAAAGATTTCCGTCCCCAAATGAACAACAATAGGAACAACAAGCCGAACACGCCGTACCGTGGATTAATTTGTTTACTTCTTTAGTAGCAAATGCTCCACGTCCTGATTTTTGCGGGGCTGTAAACGAGCCGTCTCGCTACATGGTAAATTCTGAGGGGATCCAATGGCGTGCTGCAGTGCGCGTCCTGTGCTACCTGAAATGTACAATACATTTGAGCAGTCGATACTCACACACGACGATGATACGCTGCACTGTTGCGACGTCACTGGTCCAAACTGGGAAAGCGATACGTCGCTCAATATATGGTGTTCTTATCTTCGTAGCTGGTTGGCCGCTGGGCTTCCGAAGCAAGCGACAGCAAGCCGTGACCTTGCCTACAGCGGAGGGTGAATAAATGGTGTTTGCACTTGTTGTTCATGAGGTACTCTGGTTGCGAGATGAACATGGCATCACTCGCGCGATGCCCATCTATCAGTAACAAGTCGGGCAATCAACATCGCCAAGAACACCGGGTACTCACCACGAGCAAAACCCATGGGTCTACGTCACCATTTTGTGCGTCGACAAAGGCGACATCACCGTGGAGCACGTTCCATCTGCGCCGCAGCTTGCTGATTTCTTGACGAGCCGCTTCCCACGCCGCAGCTCACGCGTCTTCTTCAGGGCTCTGGAAACAATTTGAGGGGAAGTGATAGTGTTGGAAACACAAAGGTGTGTGATACACACAAAGGCAACTTGCTCGAGAATGCTGGTTTAGCGAATGATTCAAAAATCGAGTTTTCCAGAACGTAGAAAGCTTAGGCTGATGACTTAGTTATTCTAGCGCAGAATCAACTCACTTTCCAATCCGCCTAATTCAAGACAAATCTACATCGAGCAACGTTTCCTGGTTTCAATTAGCAGCAGCCGCGCTTGTACAAAGATGCTGGAGGAAACAAGAAGCCGTGCATTTGCATGGAGACCAATCCGAAGGACTGGGGCTTTGGGGCGAATGCTTTCAGTACACTAGCAAGCTGTCACCTACAACTGTCTTTAGTAGTGCTTCAATTGTGCCCTGGGTGCAATGTTTAAGGTATTGTCCATTTCTGAGCGGCTTCTCACTAGAAACCATTTTGCGCTCGAAACAATTCAGGCAAACGTATATTATCTGTAATATAAAAACGGAGATTGTCTATGGGGCTGAATCGGTCGCTGAAAACTAGATCGTATTACCTACTGTACAGTTCTCTTCCTACCCTTTATGCATGCGTGCAATCGGCTTCAACCGAAAAAAATAACCAAAATAATAGTGTAACGGACATGAAGCCGTTTGCATCCCAGTCGGTAACCCGGCCTTCCTACTGCTCAATAAGCGTGGAGAGTTTGCCTTGAGATCGCCTGGAGAGCGTACAATTTTTCGAGACACTAACACACACATATCAGTAAAAACAAAATACTTTTCTACCCCATTTTTCAATTAGTGGCAAATATACCGTGTAATAGAGAGTTGGGCTCGTAGCACTAGCAGAATAGTATCTCCTTCGAGCCGATAGTATAAACACGGCTCGGTCAGCAAGCGCTGGCACTCATGGTTCAATGGTCACTTGCTCAGCTCGAAATTCCACTCTCGAACAGACTGTTTTAATCCGTACAGTGGCTTCACGACGGCATACATGTGCTCACTTGCCTGGAGTGGATACCCGTCAATGAACTTTAAGTATTGTCGAATGCTAAGTGTCGCATTTAGATATGTCGTGTTGATATCATGTTCATAGACCTGTAGATGCAGCACTGTAGCCAGGGCTAACAGTAGTCGAAACGATGACATGGGAGCCATCGGCGCAAAGGTTTCACGAAAATCAATTCCGGGGCTCGGACTTCAGCGCCTAGACCCACTCCGTGTTGATTGGCTTAGTATCATCCAGAACCTCCTCTTGAGGAATCTCCACAAGTACGCCTTTGGCTCTGAGTGCAGCCATCTCCTCCATCACGGACACCAACCAGAAATCTGATTACTTCGATCGTCTGGCTTCACGACGGTTCCTAAGTATTTTCACGTCACAAGCCCAAATACGTTTGCCATCCTTATCAACCACTCATGCGGTTTTCTGAATCGCGTTTACCACATAATCATTCAGGTACCCTAGTCGTCGACGCTCATGAAACCCACGAAGACCAGTGCGTGTCTGCTTAGGTTCGGCCTTTTCAGCGCCTCGTTCAACTCTCAGTTCCTCTGATGGCGTCTCATCGTGTTTTGTACGCTTTCTGTCTCGCACACGATTGATCAAGATACTGGCGTCGACCGTCTCAGGTATCATCCTCATGCTATCGTTCTGCTCACTAGAACAGCTTGTAGTGAAGACACTAGCCATTGTTACTTCATCGTCGTTAACAATCATGTCCGTCACTACCTCGCTATGTGCCTCTGAGTCCACCTCTTCCCCACCAGCTTCCGATTCGTATAGTAACATGATAGTTTCGTTTCCATCACAAAATCCACTTCCCGGTGTATCCCTTTTTGTTTTGGAACACGGTTGTCACTTCGCTAACGTAAACGACATCTGGCCGCGGAGCCCATAGACCCCTCCGCTGCGTAGTTGTCTGGCGTTCCGTCCTTGGAAGCGCGATGCCACCTCCTGCGACGTTGCTGGCTAGTCTGTGGCGCAGTCCTCGCGACCACAGAGCGCGTTCCCGGGGGTGTCATACCCCGCGCGCATATTGACGTCCTAGCAGGCGTCCTTGGCGGACACAAAGCGTGCCCCCAGAAAACGGCGGCGTGGCGCCGCCTCATGCCGCTCAGGCATGGAGTTGAGCTTGAGTCTCGCTCGTTACACGCGAGCTGTCGGTCGGGCATGGGTAACGCCGCGCTCCCAGCGCGCTTGCCCCTCCGGGCCCGCCAAATGGCGGGGCTTCCCATCTTGAAGGGGACTTTCCGGTGTATCACATCCACGTTGTAGCGTACTTGGCTCTACTGGATCGTTCTCGCTCTGGATATTATTGGCCTTGGTGTAATTATTCAAACACTTAATTCCAGCTTCTTGAGTACCAGTTTGTTCGACTGTAGTTGCCATACTTGACATTTCAGCACTTGGATCCTCTGGTGTTTGTTGACTGTGCTCATATTTTCCACAAACACCATGGTCAATTGTGGTGTTTTCCTAATGAGCAGCAAGAATAGCAGCACCAACAGTATCATCATCGATTGCATCTTCTGCAACGTACTTGGCCCCCTCGTGATCCAATGTGCCCAACAGCATGGCCTCGCCACCCCTCCACTCGCTTGCAGAATGAGTATCAGCACCCAGAATCATTGTAGACATTTCTTCATCACTACCTTCCATTTTGCTTGTCACATCGGCTTGCGAGAAATGTTGAGACTTCAAATCGGCCTTCAAGGTCGACCTCGTGGCAATCACGATACATTACGTCTTCAGTCACTCTCAAGTCCGGGACGAACTTGGTTGTCCTATCCTCCGGAAAGAATACTTTGCATCCAACCACATCCTCTGTGTAACCTAGTACGAACCCAATTATTGCGTTGTCGTAATGCATACGTCGCCCAGCTGTCACCGGCACATGGACGTATGCCAATGATCCAAACTTGCGGATGAGCTGTAGATGATATATGAGGCCAAACATCTTATCAAAGGGAATCCCCTGTGTATTCATGTTGTACACTCGATTCTTGATGTATACAGCATTGAACATTGCCTCAGGCCACAGGTTGCGAGGACATTCAGCGTGGGTCATCATAGACTGGTCATTCCGACCAGTGACTGATGAGTTCTCTCGCAAAGATTTAATTGGGAGCTCCGTGGGCCAATCTTGATATGCTCGATACCAAGAGCTTTGGACCAGGTCACGATCTCACCATTTACAAACTCCCCGCCCTTATCAGTCAGTGCTTGATGAACTCTGTACAAGCACTGTCCTTCACCACCAATATCTCGGCACACTTGGCGCTCAGCCTAGAGAATGTACTCCTTAATGTATTTGTTCACAATTTCACTCGACTTATTAGTCAGCATGTAAATAGTCAGAAAGCGAGAGCATCCATCCATGAGAACTAGAACTGCTTCGTAGTGAGTGCCATTTTCCTTGCTTGGAATAAGCAAGTCAGCGAAGACAATTTGATTTGGCTTCTTCAGCCCACGGTAAAGCTTCTTGGGGGTGCCTTTTCTGTTTTTGCTTGCCAATGTGGCACGCGTCGCATGTGTCTTGTTTGCGCTGGGTCAGCATCATGCCACACACTCGACCTTTATCAACCATGATCTTCAAATACTTTGGACAAATATGAGCTAGGCGTTCGTGCCAGAGAGTCAACGACCCAACTCCGTCAGCTATTGTGAAATTACATAATGGTATGTCGTGTGATCCTGTAGTTCCACCATTAGCAGGGTGCGCCACGTGAAATCCCCACGTTGCTTCAAACGGAGTGGCCACCCCCACTGTTTGACCTTCATCCTGGATCAGGAAGCTTCGAGTGTCGCGATCATAGTCAAACTCTAATCCTTGTTCGGCCGCCAACCCGGGCGAAAGCAATCCGTGCCCCGCTCCTGGTAAATAGAACACATCATTCAGAAACAACGTAATTTGCACTCCGTTCACCACTGTTACCAGCTCAACCGTGCCCACGCGAGTCGAGACACCAACTCGGGTGATACACCGTGCACACTCTGGGCCCGAGACACATCTTATGTAAACGAGACATAGTAGGATCGACTCCAGTGCTGTGCGTGTTTGCTGCGGTATCGAAATACCACCACGCTCCATTTGGGTTCAACTCCACATCTTCTTCGCTTCCCTCCTGCAGTTCGTCATCGTCATGATTATAAGTAGTACCTTCTACTTTAACACCATCGCAAATTACCAGTGCACCGAGCGCCCATGTAACCTGACTAACCTCTTCCGCATCAGTTTTGTCATCACGAGATTGTGTGGCAGTTCTGCTGATCGTCACATTGCCTCGCGGATTCTGCTTTTGCTCAGTTTCCCCAGCATTCAAACCGCTCTGCTTTCTTCCACGTCGCTGACAGTCCACCTTGAGATGATCAGTGCTATCACAGATAAAGCACTTTTTGAGTATCTGGTACCGTGCTTATATTGGTTCTGCTGATTATCCGTTTTCCCCTTTTTCTGTTCAGTTCGCATTGCCTTTCTGTCCCCCACGCTTCCCTCCACCAGCTTTACCATGAAATTCAGCGTGCCGCACCGAGGCCACTCGAATCATATCACGGAGTTTGGTGGGCGTGAATTTTGCACTATAGCGAGCCGCAAGACTGTATACTCTCGAACTCTGTCTGAGGAGGAAGACCCTCCAACATCATCTCAACCATTTCGATACCCCTAATCTGGTATTGTAGAGCTTCTAGCTCCATTCGGGTACATCCTACCCAAATGGAGATTGGCGTCACCGCCAGGTGCCAGTTTTGCGTCTCACATCTCGTTCACCAGCCGGCGAATTCCGTGTACCTTTACCGCCTTGATCGACTTATTCTCGAGCAAGCCCACCAAAGCGAGCCAATCTCGTCCGGTGGTACCAATTTACCTTCCATGGGCTTAATCTGGAGCTGATTCCGGTCGAACTCAGCCTCACCTTCGGCCGTGGTGAGTGCTGACCGCTCCAAACTGCCGTCTACAATGTTGACCATCTCCTTCCCGCTGAAAGCAGCCTCCATTGCCCACTTCTAGATTCTCGAGTCCTTCCCGTCTCAGTTCTTGGGCACACCATTATTATTACACTCGAGTGGCTTTGACATCTTGCTTTCCGAGCGAGCGAGGAAGACAACCGTACTTTGGGTTTAGAACCCTGTTGAGAATTGCACTTGCTACAAGACGATATGCTCTCAGTAAACAACAAAAGAAAGACTCATTAATTTTAACTTGGCGGTTTGTCCTACATATCGCTCTGATTCTCGCCGCCTCGCATACAACGATCTGATACCTGCTCCAGTACCACTCCGTTTCACTCTACTTGTCCCCTTCAACTTTTCAGCTGTTCCAGATTACTTGTCCTCTAATTTAAACTTAGTTTAACTATGAAGAGATGGGTAGGTGCACATCTCGGCCACAAACGGGGTATAATAGTGGTTCTTACGGGTGGCAGATTAGCAAGTTGCAGGTTTTACTACCCAATCAGATTCACGGAACGTTGACATAATGATTACCTGCAGATGGGTAGAAAACAAGCATTGCAGGGTGGCGACCATACCGACTTTCAGTCTGCAGGGTGAGTGCAGGTTTGCAGGTAAAAATTACAGGAATCCTATTGGCTGGTGAAACATGCAAAACATTCGAACCGTGAGAACCCCTAATATGCAGAGCTGGGGACTAATCGGAGGGGATTTTTAGGCAAGAAACGATTATTTTGGCCACAACACGATCAATTTTGGGGATATTTATCACTACTGACCTCGAATTCAAAGCAGCATCTGATTGGTCCAGCCTCGTTATCTATATATGGCTTGTGCGAGCGTTTGCCATTTCAAGAGTGACGGGTGAAGAAAGGTAAGCTGTGCTGCTGTACTGTTGTTTATCTATTGGTCGTGCATCACGTACGATATTGATTTAATCGTCTCTCAAGAGAGGTGGTAAGAAGGCCCACTCGTATCGCTCTTCGACTAAGCTGTCAAGAGTGTTCAGTTGTAAGCTGTGGTGGCTTGAATAGCGAAGAGTTCCTTCAAAGTATATATATGTAAGTCGATATTGTGTGGTCAATAGCAGGGGGGCATGCTTTGCCACGAAGCTTTTTGGGTATTTGTAGCAGAATATGAGCCCCCCCCCCACGCCAGAGAATTTGTGCTGCGCCGTCATGAGGATGCAGCCCGGGCGAACCGCTGGTTGATCGAGGGCAAACAAGGTCAGAAGCTTCGAAAGGAGCGGTCGTCCTTGTCATACGAAGCGAGCAAGGCACGAATGGAGCAAACCCCAGAACCGACCTTCCCAGAGGGTACGGATGGTATTATTGACGAGCAACATGGAAACAAAAGGAGAAAGGAGAAGAAATGTGGAGATGCCTGAGGTGGTAGCGGGGTCGGCATCAACAGGACACGCATCTGAAAATGATCATGCTTTTATGGAGTTGTGGGGGGCATATAGCAAGTCGAAAATGGAATATAACAAAGCAATCCGATATGATAGTCTAGCCCACCTAGCTCAAGCACGCCGCAGTCTAGATTTGATGCAGTCGAGAATTACGTTTTGCAATTGGTCGACTGCACTGTGGCAGATTTTATGCCTTATGTGAACCAGGAGCAGGCTGATTTGGTTACTAGGACATTCAAGGGCAGTCTAGTCGGAATTGAGTCGACCAAAAATTTGAGCAGTTTACAATCGATTGAAGAGGAAAATATCATTGTTGAAGAAACGAGTTCTGTTCGTGAAGAATCGCGTCAGCTGTACAACGATGCTAGGTGTCAGGCAGTACAGAGCTCTGAGATAAGAGGAATTCTCGCGAACAAAAGGAGTTATCGTCCAAGATGTGACCAGCGCTGGGACTGGGTGGGGTCGATCACCAACTGGATTGATGCAGATGATGGAGAGAGACACCTTTTGGACGGCTCAGAACGTAACAACAACCCGTCTCGCCATAATAATTCGAGCTCTGCATCGGCTCATCATCCGGTGACAGAGAACCCAAAGAAAAGAAAGGGTATGCAAGTCTCCGTTACTCCAAAAAAAAAAGATTGCAGGTCGATGAAGCTCATGATGGTGCGCACTGAGGCTGAGACAGGAGGTTTATTTGATCTTCGAAGCTTAAGTATTTTTTTGGTTAATACATTACATTTTAAGTACACTGAAGCCCAATACCTTCTAACACATCAAAACTGCTCTAATTTCTCGCCGTGTCGATCTGGTAGACTACCATAGTAATGGGGATCTACTTATCACACTTGTATACTTGCATGTACAGCCACTAAGCAATCTGATATAGTACCAGTACACAGTTAGTATTAATCTGGTACCATAGGACTCGTTCAGCAATTTAGATGTCAAGTTAAAAAATATTATATATTTCTACTACCTACACAAGGCCGAAAAACTTGGCCGTCAGGATGAATTCGACTCCAACATTTGGTACCCGTAGGAGTAGGATGGTTTACCATTTGACCGTTAGGCGGAGTTGATCTTAAGAAGATGCAGAGGCCCACTTCTTGGGAAGGACGAGGGTTTTAGAGACCAAACAATGAAGCTTTGAGGTAGAGTATATTACAACTAGGCCCACTAAGATTCATAACTACCAAAGAATGCGTCTAGCTACTAATTTATTAGTAAAACAGATAGATTAGCAAACTTGTAGTCTGCAAGACAATATCGTATACTACAACTACAACTGCAACAACCGGGTGCAACAACGCCACAATATGGTAGATTACTATGATATTAACAAGGACAATGTAACCTGGTTTATAGTACTAGACAAATATGGTAGACCGTCGGATGCCCCTGACGTTAAAGGCGTAACCACAATGCGTAGAGCTCTAGAACAAAGGCTTACACGGCCCGAGTGGGTAACGCCTTCATCATCTCTGTAGAACTTTGGAACGTTAATATGGTAGAACAACTTAATAGAGCAATTTGTTACACTGCATCGAGTCCAAGTGGTAGTTCTACGTGATAGTTGTGTATGCTGTGATGGTAGATATGGTACATTTAAACTTGTATTATGGTAGAGCAGGACATACAATATGGTAGAAACGACTGTTGTAATATGGTAATATACAACATTGCAGCGTGGTAGTTTATGATTAGTAATCAGATCCACAATATGGTAGATTGCCAGGTTCGACAGGCCACTGCGATTGGTTGAAACTCGAATTTGAGGTCAGTAGTGATAAATTATCGCGAATTCGAGGTCAGTAGTGATAAATATCTTCAATTTTGGTCTGCTCCGTACGATATGCACACCACCGAAACCAGATGAATGCCAGCTTTCTATCGGGGCCAATCAGGGCCTTTGTTGATTAAAATTGACAAATCCCGAGACGCATTTGCATAAGAGGACAAGTGGAGTGGAACGGAGTGGTATTCAACTGCAAGAGCCACAGACTTACACTTCAACACCTACTGCCAAATACTACCAATAAGGGCCAGCCTCTTGACGCTGGAATAATTGTTACATTTATGCAGCGCTACCGGCAACGCCAGATCCACCATGCTCTTGTGAGTGATAACTCGACCTGTGCATCTGAGGATAATGGAGGCGGAGCAGAGAATGATTTTGTAGAGCATGATTCTGCGGATATTAAGGAACACGTCAAGTGAATTGCAAAGGTATTAGGTTCAATGGACGTGTCGGATAGAAATATACAGGCGCTTAAACAGATGCAGAGAGAGCTGCGAAGCAAGCTAAGCAGGGAATGAAAGGTGCAAGCAGCAAGTGTCTTTGCTTGCCTACTTCAGACGTGCTGCGCAATAGCGACTTCCCATAGTTAAGCACCTCAGAATAATCATTATTGTTGTCAAGCGAGCTCAGTTGGCTGCGCCGCTTTGCGGCGCAGCCAACTCGCACTACGCTGGTTAAATTTTTTGAAAGGACAAACCCGTTGTAATTGTTAGTGAATTCCAGCGGCGGGAACAATGCAGAAGTCTAAATATGGGGGTCCACCCTTTTGGAGCCAACGAACATTAGATATTGTTCGAGTGCCTATAGATATCGAGGTGATCCCTCCTAAACCCGACCTATTGGCTTATACGACCCAAGGAAAAGTCTATCCTACAAATTGGTCTCGTAGTCTAGCAGCTTACAAACCTAAGTTAGTTCCCTCTCACATCTCCCTAATAACTAGATCTTTAAAACATAACGGCCAAAAAATACTATTCACAGATGCATACTTATAGCTGTTGTGAAGCACAGACCGAAAAGATCATCAAAGGTATTAACTGCATTTTCTTAGCTCCTTCATCTCACAACTCTCTTCTTCTCTACACCGCCCTCCACCCCTGCTCAGTTTTGGTCCGAAATGCCCATCAAATCTGCTAATCCATTACATGTAGGGATGCCTCTCGCAATTTTCAGGATACAATTTTTTAGCTTCATTCTCTGCTTTTCCCAGTTTTCTCGCTGGATGACATCGAGCTTATGGTGTTGAACTGAGTTAGAGAGGAATATAGCACGTAGAAAGCGTAACATAGTTAATTGCTAATTAGACCTATGGATACCAGCCAAACGAAAACTGTATGCTATTAGCTAACGCAATGCTCACATCAACGCATCTCCTGCGCCTGCTTCGCAGGCGCAGCATCTGCTACAAACAATGAAACACGCCCACGGTCGCCTCTAATTTCGATTACGATAGCAGTAGGCTACAACAAGCAATAAAAACAGCAGCACAGAGTTTGCAAGTGGCTTTTTAATATAACCCACCGATTTTAGTGTCATGAATGAGGATTTGTAATTAACCATATTTCATTCAAGCAACATCATTTGGGTGATTGGGTTTTGATGTCTTCCCTAGCCAGCACAAGCAACATTCACGTTCTCTTTTTCATTGTCGTGCGGCTATAGATTATAAGAGTGCTACCTGGCTCATTTTCTATAGGTCCTAAAATTCCTTATTTACATCTGTAGCCTCTTCATCTAGTGTAGCGCCACTTTTGGCTAAAAAATCCTGGCGTATCTCTGATATAACAGTTATTGTGCTTTGCAAAGCTTTTGTCGTTTTCACTTAGCTGGATGCTCAATTTATAATAAATCGAGGTCGTTTTATAAATCGAAGTAATAAAAGGGACAGATCGATCAAGTTAGGGTAGCTAATAAATCGAGCTACGACAAGCCAAATTGATCGCTCGTGGTCGATTTACGACCAATCGATCTTGATCTCCTGTAAAACGACCCCTTTTGCGTTTTTGAAACGCAAATCGAGGACAGATATAATAATTCCAGGTCTGCCTTTCCCACCTCATTTTTACGCCTGGTTTTATGTGCCGATCATGCTCGATCTAGGCCATAAAACGGAGCGACATTTCATCTTCAAAGCACAATACATCAAGTACTACAGTTTAGTTTGTAATATTGAAAATCTTACATTTTTCTTAGTATTGAGATAAAGCGTTTAGAGTTTTTTTAGGCAGAATCGCACCTCTGTAAATACTCTGGATATAAAATCCAGAAAATTGGTCTTCCACCCCAATAAATAATTGGTGCTATTTCATTTAAATAATTGCGGCACCAATTTATTTTTCGGCATCCCTGAAGTAACTAAAGGCTGGGATAATGTTTTGAAGCTCGGCGCATTTTTCCAAGTGAAATTTTACTGATTGCTGTCAAACATCAACTGTTCGAGAAACTTCAAGCTGGCAAATGGAAGCGACGTAACTTTCCTTTGATTACGTCAAGGCAGGAATCAAGCCCACGCAAAAAAAATGATACTGGACATCTGCGTAGGGAAATAAATATCTGTCGCTATTTATTTTACCTCGCTGCTGTAGGAGAGTTTCCTATTAGGTCGACGACTTCCTTTGATCGTCCTCTTCCCTTGCGCAGCATCTCGAGTATGGGTGTGGGCGACGTCTCGGCTTGGCATAAATCTCCGGCGACTGAGGCGGACTTGAAGACGACGTGAAGCCGCTCCAGATGCCGGACAGCGAGCACACAGCCTGTTGTCGCTCGAGTCTCGGGTGTAACATCCTAGGCCCGCGGAAAGGGCATCCAGAAGGCGGAGACATCGACTCGTCAATCCCCGTCGACGTGCGCGGTCTCCTGTGGCAATTGCCTTTGTGTCTGTGTTGCGGCTCTGTGTCGTCCATGGCCTCGATGCGCTTACGCCACGACTGTAATAAACATGGGAGGCCCGAGACGTCGCCTGAACCTGCTGAACCTGCTGATGCTGCTCTGTGCGCGTCGAGGCAGCGACTGCGCATGCGCTGGCGGAACTGCTGAATGCGCTCGGACAAGAAGCTGCCACTATCCGATGGTGAGTCTGGGGAGTCGTCTGGTCGGGGCATGGTTCGGGTGTGTGTTGTGTATGGTGTTAAGAAGGTTCTGGTAAGTGTGATGGACGTTGTAGAGTGAGGAGGTTCTGTGAGTCCAGCGCCACTGTGTTTTATGAGGAAAGAAGGCGAGCGCACTGTGTGACCATCGCTGGAAGGTCGGAATGTTGGTAATGTCCCATCTATACTCAACCCATGTTTATACTTGTAAACTCTATGGCGGCAAGTTGACGACAAGAAGGTGAAAGTGATTGTGGTCAAGAAGAGAAGCTCGATACCGCAGCAACGTCAAGTGATGTTTTCGATGCCACCCCTGAGCTTTGTTTGTAAGCACTGTTTCATCTGGCTACGATGATGATCGCGGTGGCCTCGTGCCTATGGTCAGAAGTTTAGTGTAAGTGGCATGCATTCGCTTTTCAGAAAGCAAGCCGAATGTTGGCCGGGTTGATTGATTGGTACACGCAGTGGCGCTCGCTTTAACTCACCGGCAGTCGTGGCATTGAGCGATCAGCGTGGCATGCACCGCATGGCAAGCGGGTCAAAATAGAAATCAGTTCAGTCGCTGTGCAGAAGGCAAGCATGGTTTGTGTGATGAGAAACACTCTTCAAGAATGATTCTTGGCCAGCACGATTCGTGCGACGAAGTTCTAAAGCACGTTCCTATTATTACAGCAAAGAGACGCTCCTGGCGTTTAAGTTTACAGGTGACATCAACCATCGCGTGCATTTGCGTGCGGATATAGTGCATTGCATCCTGGCACACGGAGCCAATTCTATAGCGTCAACGCGTTTACTGTTCTTTACGAATGGAATGCTTCGCTAAACTGGTTTTATCAGAGGTATTTTGTGCACATGTAGGCCGTGTTCGAGTTGAAAAACGTGATTTCACTAAAAATCGCTATTTCAATTAATCTGCCTAATTTTAGCAGCTCAATCGAAAATAGCTGCTTCGTGAAAAGCAAGTCTAGCAATTTGGAAACCAGGCATTTCGAGGCATTTGAGGTTTTTCTAAAAAGTAGGTTTAAAACGAGCTTTAATTGGTGGTTTTGGTAATTGAGTATTTCATCTAGATTTAACGTACAAATTGATAATATTTGTTTTATTTTTAAATTGGATAATTTTCATTTCATATTATGTATGAGATGGAATAAGAAATCATTATTTGCAGTTGTTATGTTTCATAGCTTTAATTTGAGCTGCAAACCACTCTCTCTTTCTCTCATTTTTAATATAAGCAATATTTGCAGAGCTCAAAATGTCAAGAATCAGATAAAAACCTCGCTGAAATATCTATTTGGGAGCGAAGTCGAACACGGCCGTATTTTTTGTACATTTGAAGGAGTACAAGCTTGGCTAATTGGTCAAAATTAAGGTGCATTAGTCCCGAGGCGGGCAATTTTGTAAATTAACATGTAAAAACTCACTTTGGACTAAATTTTGTGACGAAATAAAATTCTGCAGCCAAAATGAGCGCGGAACCCTGCTCGCAGCTTCACACGGTGCAAGTCACAACAGGCGATTGACTTCAAGCAGGACCTAGGGCGACGCAATGAGCTCACCAGGACGAGATGCTCTTTTGGTCAGGGCTATTTATGTAATAAATGTTGAATTCATGTGCACGAAACTGCACGAAACTCTAAAAGTATGTTTGTCCACTTTAATGCAATGCATGAAACAGCCCTAGTAAAAAAATCTTCCACCCCTTGAGAACGTCCCTCCAGTTGGAAAAATGAGAGAGGATGGCGACGCGTACATGTACAAGTTGGTCTGAGCTATACCGTGGAGGAAACCCCCTTTGTCGGTGACATCGACGTTGATATGCCAATGGGCGAGTTGAAGGAGGCGATCAAGGTGAAGAAAGCCAAAAAAAATGGAGGGGGTCAGCTGCGAAGCTGCGACTCTCACTCACGAAAAGGAATGGCACATGACTTACATCGGATGAGATCTGGCTACAGTTCTGCGCGGTGGGGTGTTTTCGGACGGGCTGGCGGAGCTGTTATCAGACGAGATCGATCATCCAACATGCAGTAATTTGGCGGATATACCGGGCGTAGGGGTGATCCACGTGCTGGTTCCTGGGTATTATTATCACGATTCCAAGAGCACTACCCGAAGTTTACGGATTATGTTCATGTTCGATCTTTCCCACCCCGAAATTATCCTATGGATCACATCGCCTTAGACTAATCCCAGGTCGTTTACCCTGATGGTTATGGCGACCCATACATCATGCCCGACCCGTAGAAAGTTGACGACTCAACTTTCAAGCCGTTGCAGCAATGTATGGGACCTCAGCAAATTGCTGAGTCAGCAATGTCAGGTACTCCTTATTGCTCAAGCTTTATCATGCCGTCACTCTTACGGAGCAACGATGAGTGAGATTTCCAAAGTGAAATCCGCTATCCATATTGGTCTTCGCTTTTGAGCGGCAAAATATGTCGGCCAATCGATTACTCGTCGTCGGAATTAATGAATACAACGTAACACTCCATCGGCGTCTTATATCCAACATACTCAGAATTCCTCAGAGCCGCCTTCAACTGTACGAAGTATTTGTTACTGTCATGTGTTGTATGCACTGTTCTTTGATGCCAAGCTTCTTATCCAGCTCTTGACGATTCTTTGCTTCAATGGTTCCCACTTCCGTGGAACTAACTACAACTCTTCAGAGCCTATTCTATTCTTGTCTACAAGTATTTTTTTATTCTGAGATAGCAGCAATAATAAAGCTATCAAAATCGCGAATCAGATGAAAATGGATTTAGAGGAGAGAAAAGACAGAAGTTGATCACTTTAAGAAAAGGCTGGCTTACTTTTAAACATAACAAAGAGGCAGAACATGCAAGGGTACCCCGGTCGCGCCGTTGTCTTTGGCCTGCACGAACCTAGGTCTATGATGGTGGTGGCCCGACAAAGCAACGTAAGCCTTTGAAGAACTAATAATATCATGTTCAAACAAAGTTTATTTATTATTCCACAGCATTATTCAGTGCGCAACATCAATGTAACTCTGTGCGGACTAATAACGTGAATGCGTGTACAAGGCTATACAATGAATTGTCCTATTGATTGACAGATGCTGCGGTTGCGAAGCAGGCGCAGGAGCTGCTTTTGAAGTCTACGCTTATCCTTAAAATGCTGTATATCTTTGGTCTTGAACTTACAGCTCGAATTCCACCCCGAACATCAGTAAGTTGTGCTACATGTCGACTAAGTGCTGCAATAGCTGTGATATCATTCTGAATGAAAACAAAAAAGCATTTTGCCATGAAGCACCACAAAGTTTTCTTGCAGTAGAAATATGTAACAAATGCATTGTTTTTCAACTGCGCTATTAGTAGAGTATTTAGCAAATTCTAGTGTTGGTGGCGGAACTAAAAGGGCTATCTGGAACCTACGCGAAACCCTAGTTCTTTTGTGGGGTTATTGACTCGTTATGGGTTGCTTAATTAAATATACTTCGAAATACTAGCTGATACAATAGCCAAATTTCAGCTATCTCGAGTTTCTACTATTCTAAGCTGAAAATAGAGAGGTTTCGCAAAACAACTTGTGGGAGTTAAAGACGACACACACCCTAGCATATACAGAGTCGATGCTCTACAAGTTTTCTCGACTCGTCTAGAACGTCTACAGGGCCTTCTACACGTTGGTACTTGGAGGCCAACCGGTAGTCGTGAAATGTCCAAAGCAGCGCTAAAAATCGTATAAGGCTAGTGTAGCCTAGTGCTAACAGCCATAAGGAAAGGTCAATACTGTACAAGAAGCGTGTAGAAACCTATTGTGGGTACTTACCCCCCTCCCCAGCGCGAGGCCGTCTGGTTGCGCCTATTTACCGAAACCCCACACACGATAGCGTTTATCCTCACGATGGGACTCTATACTAAAATCAAAATGAAAGCAAACGTGTATCAGCCAGAGCAGGGACCTGCCCCTACCCCTTCACTGTATGATTTTCGTATCGTGTATTCATCCCACAAACGGGTATTACGGATACACGTTATCAGCTTTAGCTGTCTGTCCAGTACAAAACAGTTCACAGACCTGTCTTGAGCTTATTGAAATTTAGATATTGAAGACACCTGGTGTCCGGCTGCAAAACGTATATTCAAAGTAAGTCGAAACAACAGATCCAGAGACACTAATCAGAATTTGTACGACGGCGCTTGCGTCGCTGTTGATGACTGTCGCTGCTTCCGGCCTCCTCACTTCCCGCGGCGACGTTGGTGTCATCTCCAACAGATCTTGCTGGTCGGCGCGCACGAATGCCGCCCCGGTCTTCATCGTCGGCCTTTGGAACAAAGGTGCCGTTCTTCCAGTGCTTGTTCCAGATTATGAAGCAAGTTTCCGCGTCACCCTGACTTATGTGTTTGATCTTGTTGCACAGGAACACACGGGCCGCATCGGCGTTCTTGAAAGCCGTTTTCAGTTTGCAGACGCCGCAATAGAAGGTTGTCTCTCCCCCGCGGGGCTGACCGCGGGGCTTGAGCACTGAACAGACTTTACATGCGCGCCGGCGGCACTTCCTAGTGTCCTTCGAATTTCCTTTGCGCCATTATTTGTCTGTATGGGGGCGTGATCAGTTGGGCTGTTGCGTCGCTTCGTCGGTGTTGGTTGGAGTCCGCGGTTCTGCAGCATAAGCGCCCAATCTACAGCTTGAAGCTGTATTAGCTCAAGGTGGAGGCGTTTCAAAATTCGACGTGGGGCGCCTTTGGTTTTCCGTCCGCGGAGCGCCGACAGCTGTACAGGATGTAGGCATTTATGATGACCAGGTCGATGAGACCCAGAAACAGCGGTCTGTAGTAATTTTTGTAGCGTCTTGCAAGCTGCAGTGAGTATCTCTACAAACAAGCTGTATAATACACGATAAAATTAGTCATGCTAACTTGTACATACACGATAAGCAAATGTACCTTTGGAGGCGAAGCTGGTCGTGTACATCGACGCCGCCCATGTAGGTCTGATAGTCTTTCACCACTCTTGGCGCCATCATTTCGGCTTCGTGTGTTGTCAGTGCGCACGATTCTGTCTTTCTGTGCGCTTCCCCCAGTTGCGAGAATGTGCACACCCTGATTGTCGTACCAGCGAATCGCCTTCAAAACCGGAGTATCAACAGAGTTGGCAACTTTAAAGCTACCCTTCTCAATGTTTTTCGGTCGCTTGTTTGAAGCCCGTCTCCCGTTTTTCTGTTTCGGTGGCAAAATACCTTCGCAGAGGCCTTGCTTGTTCATCATTATCGTGCCGATACTGTAAAGCTTCATCGTCAGCAACTGTATCGCAAGAACCACCGACGTATAAAACCGGTCTGTCACGATCGACCGGAAGTCAACAGGCCCGGATGGACCAAACACGTGGCGGAGGTTTCGAATTACTGCTGCTGGGCCCGACTTCTCATCCGGTGGTGTACTGCAGTCTTGCATCTGGCGCTTTCCGCAGTAGACTTCAAAGCTATATAAGACACAATAAGAAAAATACAAAAAGGTATAGGACACGATAAGAGAACTTAGGACCAAAAAAACGTGCCCGGGGGCACGCTCTTCCTTACCAAATACAGTAAGCAGTTTTTGAACAGCACAACATGAAGAGTTTTGTCCCCCACTTGTGCGGTTTGTCCTTCATGTAAACTCTCATGCGGTTGAATGTCGATCTTGATGGAAGCATAGCTTCATCAAACGCCATGATAGGAGGAGGTATGTAGCTGGCTTGAAAGGTTTCTTGTAAGACATCTATGACAGGATGTAGCTTCCATGCGCGATCTGTAGCAGCTCGAGGATCTGCGTTGCTGCTGAAATGGAGGTTTCTCGAAATATGGGCGAAACGATCGTGTGTCATAAATGCGTTGAAACACCCGCGAGAGATCGCCCCTTCATCAGTTGTCTTCCAATGATTCCCGAACTTCTCTTATTTTGGAGCAATGGTACTAGCAATCAGCAGGCCAATAAATGCACACAGCTCTCTGCCCGAAATCCACGGCGTCCGTTCGAGATTAGACCGAATTTCTGCAGGCGGTTGCACCTGGAAACTGGGGCGTTTGAGCTTACGTGCTTATTGTTTGGCATGCTGGGCTGTCACACGCGCGTCAAGGTTTTCCGCAAAGTACTCGTCACTCGACCCAGCAATTGCTCCCCGCATTGAAGGTGGAGCGAAAAGAAAAAATGCCCCAGACGGCGTTTCTGCAGCTTTGAGGGCTTCTGGGGTAGGTCCATATTCTCCACCATAGATACCAGTATAGTCTTCCTCAATCCAATTATCAGGACGATCTTCGTAAGGTTCATGTAGGTATGGATACGGTGTGACGAGACTTGGCTCGCTCCACCCATTGCTCTTCATGTATTTCAAAAAGTCCTTGCGTACATTGCCTCGCGCTATTTCATCTACACCGCCGACTGCATCAAGAAGCGACGGATCAAAGTGAAGGTTAGGAGCTACGTCTGACTCCTCAGCAGCAGGTTCGCAAGGCTCAAGATCGTTTTCACCCTCAATCACAGAAGTCACGTCGGTCTCGTCGTCGGAATCCAGGCAAGCGAAGTCTTCATGTTGTTCTCCAGGCTCAACAACATTCGGATCATCTACACAGTTGTATGATACATGATATCAGTTCATAACGTGTATACATAACGTGTATGTACACGATAAGCGTACCGTGACTAATACAATGCTCATCAGTTGTTTCTCCGTTATCCATGGCATCCTCGTTCCCCGCAGTATCGCTGTCGTCACTGGCACTGTTCTCCGAGAACACATACTCGCTTCCTGACATATCCGCCTCTTCCAACTCACAGGTCAGAATACGGCGCGAATGGTATGCATCTGCTGAATAAATAAAATTAGGAATCATTTCAGATAGGCATTTTCCAATCAGCCGAACTGGATCCTGGGCGCACGATCCCAACAGAAGGAGCTGTACAATACACGATATAATTAGAGCCATATAGTGAATAGTGCATCAACGATTAACGCACCTCCCGAGCTGCACGTGGCGTTGCCACCTTCCACAACAGAGCCGGAGTGACGGACCTCCGTAGTTAACATAGCGTTACCGAATTCATCAGTGACACTGGGGTCAGGCCCGTCCGTACTTGCCGTAAGGTAGACATCTTCCGCACGAGCACTGGCGTCAGGCACGTCCATACCTGCCGCAGAGTCGCCACCATCCCCAGCTGCACTGGCGTCAGGCACGTCCGTACTTGCCGCCGAGCCGCCACCATCCGCGATGAAACAAACCTCAGGGGTGTCAGCACGATCTGAAGCAGAACTGGGGTCAGTTGCGGCGCTAACAGACGTATCGTGGCCACGCGTGGTAGGAGCTGTATAATACACGATAGGATTAGACTCATAAACGGTATAATACATGCAAAATCACCGCACATTATGAGCCACCCGTAGAAAGAATCGTAGATCCATCACCATGCGCGACAACACCGGAGGCGGAAACGTCCGTAGCACCTGCGGATACGCCACCCACCACAGCAGCACTCGGGGAAGGCGCGTTCTGCGCAGCTATGGCTTGAGAGTAGGCTTCTCGGGCTTGTTGTTTCGCTACTGCGGCTGCTTCTATTCATGCGCATGTCTTGTAAGGCACGCACAAACAGCCGAGGATAATAACAACAAGCTTACCGAGGTCACAGCGGTCCAGCTACCGCATTAAAGCTTTTTCTCCGACGAAGTAGTCCACGTTCTCCACTCCCTTCTTCGTCTTACCCGGCTTGAGGTACGTATGATGCAAGGAGATATAGGTTGGCTTCTTTGAATCCCAGCCGAGCTTCTACAGCTCTCTCTAGCGCGCTTGGAATGCCATCACCTGCAGCAACGATCTGTTCTACCAACTTGAGAGGAGATTCTGAAATGAGGGAGAAATGGGTGGCGCGAAAACACACCGCTAATGCTCGATAGGATTCGGATACGCGGGAAAGATGTGAATACATACCTAACCCCTTGACTTCAAGTTCGTATGGACCAATACAAAAACTAAGCTTAAAACGCGTAACGTGTCTAATACAGCTTAAGGATTTTCCCATAGCGTGTCTAATACAACGTCTCGCGCTGGGGAGGGTTCAGTATTATTTAAGCACATTCCTCCTTAATTAAAGCGCTTTAGTTTTGTTGAAAGCTCGTACGAACACCATATACGCAGCAGATATACAAGGAACAATGGGTCATAGGAAGGAGGAGTATGGTAAATAGTTGCTTTAAAGTGCATTCGCGTCGACGAAACCCGGTACGCGGTTCCTTAATAAGCGGTGGCATGAATCCACGCGTACAAGTTGTAAGATGCGAAAGCTCTTCCTCTAGATTGGACGAACGAAATGGTGGACGCTCTCTGTAGCGCCCCTCGAACGTCTCTAACTCCCACAAGTTCGTCTTGCGAAGCCTCTCTAATATGTAGGAGCAAAAGCATTTGCTTTTGCCCCCTCAATGCTGTGTTACATCTACCCAACGCGTTTGGCATGATCCGGCGGGTTATAATCCCGCGTAGGCTGCGCTATACTTTTAACCCAAACAGCAGCACTATCTAGCAACACCTCGAATACATTGTTTTTAATTACCCCCGCAGCAAAACAAACTCGTTCTCATTCACTATGACGTCTAAAACCGCTGGACCTAGTCAGGTCACACGTGGCACGTTTTGCCTTTGTCGTCCTCCATGCTCACCTTCGTGTCCATGTCAAGATCTTTAAGCTCATAGAATGACAAGGCCCTCCTCAGTTTTTTTTTACAAAAGGAACATGGTAGTCACTTATCTATGTATCATAGCTAACGACAGCCGATGAACTCACCAGTGGCCGTCAAGGCCTCCTCAGTTGACGAGCGCCTGCTGCAAGCCTCGATGTGAGCTATCAGTGTAGGAAACAGTCCGATACTGTATAAAAAATATTTTCGAGATCAAGTTAAAATGTTCCAAGCGTCTCGCGCGCTGCATACCTGCAACTTTAGTATTACGTGTACAGCCTGGGTGCATTCTAAACTTACATGTTAGTTAACTGTAGAGTCCAAACACAGATACACAAACACAAAACATTGGTGAGCGTTCCAACCGTTAACGCACTATAGCAGCGCGTTGAAGAAAAGGACAGCTCACCGCGCTGAACTGCAAGAAATGAATCCATATTGCTGCGGAAAAATCAGGTTTCGCGAGCAATTAGTGGTCGGCCAGTCTGGAGGCCTCAAACGCCGCGACTGGAGTACAAGTACTTGGAATTCACTGCTTCGTGTTGTTCTGTGTCCAAGGAAAGTTTAAAAGTGAGCCACCCTGAACCTTTTTCTTGAAAACCTTTTGTCTCTTTCTGTAATTTTGCTGAGTCCTCTGTAGACCGAGGTTGTCTCTGAAAGAAGCTCTGAAATTTACCAATATATATTCCCCTAGACGTTTTTGAAACTAAAAAAAGGAGTCCCACCTATAGGACTTCCAGTTCTTTTTACTTTTTTTACGTGGTTTTCATCCGCAAAGCAGCACCCACAGTACCGGTGCGGGATACGTAAGATCAGCCTACTCCTAAGGATTGAAACCGAACATGTTATTGGCTGGGGATCAGAAACGTTCGCTGTCGCAGTGATCACCAATAGACCATATTTTCCGTTCACTTGTTGCTCTCTGCTGCACGCTATGCCCGAAACAGCGGCTCGAATAGATCATTCGACTCAATCCGATAGAGAACGCGGCGGTGACTGTGAACTTCACAGACATGATGCACTGATCATGCACGCTTTGCGTTAATCTCATGTTGAAGAGATTAAACGACGCGACTAACCAGAGCTCACCGTCTACCGAACAATTCAATCGAAACATGCAAACTGCCATGGCATGCATCAAGAGAGAGACAGAGAGGCAAAAGCTTCCAACTCAACACATTCCTGCCTGCTCAGAGAATCTCTGAGAGATGGACATTTTTGGTGGCCACTCAAGTCCATCTTCCTCATTCAGCAGCAAAAACACACGCTTGACAGCGTCACTGTTCAACAGCCCACTGCAGTCTGCATCGCTGTTTTGTCACCAAGAAACGTGAAAGTTACGTTTTGTAACTTTCGCGATAAGACAACAACATACACCACCTAAACTTCAACGGGATGGGCCACAGAAAGATGCGACTTCTCTGCCGCTTGCGACTGTGAAAATGTTTCATTTCTGAATTTCTTCCAAGTGGTTCGTTCGGTTGGCGTTTTTTGCCAGTGTGAGATGTTGTTGCTGTTGCTATCGTCGCTGTTAATACACGTGGCAATTGCAGCCGATGACGACGCCACAGTTCCCTTCAACTCATGGGACAACACTGTCGACACGCTGCAGTATGGGCTCGCCTTCATTGTGGTGCTTGTGGCTGCCCACCCGCTCGGTCTCTTCTTCCCCAAGCTTTTCAAATTGCCGCTGATCACGGGATATCTAGTGATCGGCATCATCGCAGGGCCATTCGTAGCGAATTTGTTGCCAAAGGAGCTAGTGGATTTGCTCTCGACGTACGTGAGTGCATTGGCCCTGTCGTTCATCTCGTTCCAAGCGGGTCAGGAGATTTATCTACCGGAGTTGAGGCCGCAACTCAAGCAAATCTTCATCCTGCTCAGTGTTCTCTACGTCACAGCCATGATCATCCTCACGTGTGTACACTTGCTGGCCAATAACGCCTTCTTCTACGACGACTTTATTTGGAATTGCCAGCTGGGTATCGCTCTCATGTTTGGCTCCATCTCAGTACTGGGCTCCCCTGCGACGGTGATGGCCATCAAGATCGAGCTCAACAGCGTCGGACCATTCACAAATCTCATGCTCGGAGCCACGATGACTGCGGAATTTGTGGTCCTAGTGTCTTTTTCTGTCTCGAGGATTATTTGCTCGATCTACTGCGCCGACCTGAGTGTGTCAGTGGGAAATCTCGTGTTCACATTGGCCATTGTAGCGTCGAATCTATTGCTTGGAGCATTACTAGGCCTCATTATTATCCTCATCTTCCAGATCCCAGGGAGCGCAGCAGACGAACACTTGGATCTCCACGACCCGCAGTCAATCACTGCATCTAATTACAGTCAGTATAAAGACCTGGAAGCAGCTAACGACCCCGATAGAATGCCGCACCCACACAACGCATACGTAGAAGATACGGAAACAGACACAAGACGTTCTAAGAGACCGGACTTCTGGACTACGAGGGTGTCTCTGTATGCCAAGGGGTTTCTATGGTTGACAATGGGTTACGTGTTTTACATTTCAACTACAACGATCAGTGAGGCCACAGTCGCAGCCTATGGATTGTCCTGGGAAGTGAAATTCGAGCCTTTATTGGTTTTGATGGTGGCTTCATGTCTCGCTGGTCATTACTCGCTGATTCGCCACGACATGCACGTTATCCTAGACACTGTGGCGCCGTATATGTTCCTGCCTTTCTTCGTTATGACTGGAGCTGCTCTCAAACTGGACAAAGTGGTGGACGCCATCCCACTCATGAGTTTGTACGTGTGTCTGCGGTTCGTGTCTGTCTTCATCGCGTGTTACTTCGGTGGTCGATTCCTACTCAAACTCTCGCCAAGACAGTACAACAATCTCTGGCTCACAATGACTCCTCAAGCTGGTGTGGCACTAGGGTTGGCAAACGAAGTTAAGGCGTTAAGCACAGAACCCTGGGCTGCAGAGTTTGCAGCGACTATCGTGGCTGCTGTGGTGGTCAACCAGATCATCGGACCGGTGTTGTGTGCCATTGGACTCAGTCGAGCAGGTGAGAGTATGTACGACCGGGTCGCAGAGGCTCAGCCAGCTGATGATGATGCATCCGAGAGTGACAGCAGCGTTAACGGAGGTCGATCTCTTCATCGAACTCGCAGTCGTCTCTCAAGTAGTAACATTACTCAAGGAAACGGTGATCCACGAGCCTTACTCCCTTTCTACAAGGTCAAAAGTGCCGTGGTTATCGGTGAGGACGAAGTGGCATTCGAAATTGCGCTGGAATTGTCACTATACGGCGCTCAAGTGACCGTGCCTTTGTTAGACAAGGACCAAGCGGATAAGTGGCATTCTATCAACGAGACTATACTAAAGCGTTCGGCGAAAGAAGAGTTGATCCAGTACAAGAACAAGGTCCAAGACCGTGAACAAAGAGACCAAATGTCAACGGCAGACGTTCTCATCTTCACTGGAGACGGCATGCGTACACTGGAGCACGTCCGGACGATGAAGGCGTTGCTCGGAGAGGACCATCCTCGCATGATCGCAGTCATTCCAGACTGTACGTACAGTAAGGACCTGAAAGAACTAGGAGTGCTGATCATCCAGCCTGCCATTGCTCTGGCCAATATCGCCACTCGAATGGCACTTCTGGAGCCCAAACTGGCCGAGTCTCTGTCCCAGGAGATCAGCACGACGAGCGACTTCGCTACAGCCGCGTACTTTATGAACCGCGAGTCGGTCCACTCGCTGTCGGAGATGCGACTCGAAGGTCGTCGCTTGGCTCTGGGCAGGAGCGTCGTCAACCACCACTCGGTCAACTACGACAGACTGGCGGAGGCTCTGGCTGCTGAGAACCTCCCCATGCCTCCCCCACCGTCGCGAGTGTCCATGTTCGGCACGTCAGCTGCGGGTTTCGACCCGTTCGCTAGTCGCGGCGAGGGAATGTCAGCGTACGAACACTTTGTGGTGCAAGACGAACCCGACGTCAATGATGAAAATGTCTTCAACGCGCAGTTCGTGCAGCGTTCGCCTCGTTTAGGTGTCTTCCCGTCACCACAAGGGAGTAACCCGCACTCGTATGTGCGATCCCGATCGTCTCGCAGCCCCGGAGGACGCCCACGTTTGAATTCGAGCTCAGGAAGCGCCCACCGAGGATTCACACGCACGTATTCGGATGCCGTATGACGCGCTTGAAAAGTTGAACGCCAGAATAATAATATCCTATGCTTATGAAGGACTGTATTAATATTTTTGCTGCTGAATGAGGAAGATGGAGATGGGTGCCCGCAAACATTCTTGCCACGGAAAGCTCTATGCTTCGAATTCCTGGTCTCTTGCCGGTTAATCGCGTCGTTTTTAAACGCATGTTGAAGTGATTAAAATCACTGATGCCGACGCTTTGAAGATAATTTCTTTGTGGACGAATGATCGGGGTGGTTCGAGGAGTGATTATTAATAAGCTCGGTTCGATCCGCTGCCCCGCAACCGAGAACAGCATGTGCATCAGTGCATCTTCGGTCAGAATGAATATGTGGGTGGATTGATGATCAACCTTTAAAATGTTCGCTATCAATCCTTGCGAGTAGGTCGATCCTGCATATCCCGCAGCCTTCGTTTCCGAGCTCGTTCCAGACGCTCTTCCTGGCTGAGAGGCTTCCGAGGGCCAACCGGTACGATATTCTGCTTCTTGCCACCCTTTTTGCCTTTCGTGGCAGCTGCTTTCTGCTTGCGTCGAACTCGTTCTTCGTCCGAGTCGCTGTCACTGTCGCTGGACTCTTCGTCGTCAATAATAAAGTATTTCCTTCGACAGGGACAGCAAGTGTAGTACAAACATCCCATTTGCATTCGAGCCGCCTGGTCTTGCCGCTTCTGCTTCATAGTGCGCTCCATCTCTTCCTTCCTCGCCCTCTGAGTCTCGTCACTCATATCCTCGATATTCCCTGCTGCTGCTTGTTGCGCGAGCTTCTCATTGTGCTCGACGGCTAGTTCCTCGATCTTCCGCTCCCACCACTTCTCGCCTAGCGTGAAGATCTTCATGTTCTGCTGGATACGGAAGGCCGGGTACAGCAGACTTGGGAACTGCGAATGGAGCTGCTTAAACTCGGCAAAGTCGATCTTCCCGTCCCCGTTGAAGTCGAAGGTCTTGAGCGCGTGCTTCATGTTGCTCGTCTGCTCGTCTTCGTGCAGGATTTCTAGCAGATTTGTCAACTCCTCGCCCTCAATTGTGCCGTTCTTGTCATCATCGAACACGTTGAAGCAAACTATAGAGAAAGTTTGTTAATAATTTTTAGTGATATCGGAATGTTGATTTAGGACCGTACATCTGAGCATGTCTTCTTTGTTCAGAAGGCAGAACTTCCCCAGGGCTTCGACGTATTCGCTAAAGTCCAGAACTCCACTATTGTCTTCGTCTGTTGCAACAAGGGAATTATGAAAAAAAATCACGAAAAAAGTATTTTTTTGCATTAACAGTAAATAGCTTACCGATGAGAGCGAAAATCGCATCGCCAAATTGCGAATGCTTCTCATCGATGGAGGCGTAGAATTCAGTTCGGTCGATCGTGCCGCTCTTACTGCGTAGTTGTACGTACCAGAACAATCAGTTGCCTACACAACCGCTATGCACTCTACTGCACAAGTACTGCGTAAGAAAAAAAAAACACAAAATTTGAAAAACAAACACAAAATAATGCACCAACCAATATAGCAAACCTCTTTATCGTAGCGAGAGAATTTGCCATAGAGCACACTGAGATCCTTTGTCGAGACTGCAGAGGCAATATTCAAATTGTAAACGTTAGCGCTCGAGTGAATATCTTCCCTTGCAGTAATATCCACGAACGCTTGAGCTTCTTGATCATCTGCTGCATGCGCTCATCCGGCACAGGCACCTGGTTACTGAAGACTCCACCCATGGCCTCTTCACAAATGTATTAATCCAATGCAAAATATAGCATCGCTAACAATATAAAACCGTTACGATCGTATTTTGCATGGTAAAAAAAATTGCTGACAAAATGCACCACTACAGAGATCGAAGCCACACTCTGTACCGTGTGCTGGGTCATACACTTAACTCCCGTGTGATTTACTCCTTGTTCTGCCTGCGAGGGACGGCCATAATGCGAGCCATACCTCGGTGGACCTGTGCCTCAAGGTACGGACCTTCCACTACCTCTCCGTCCACACACATGAGGTCGGTGGATCGCTCGGGAACGAGCTTAAACGCTCGCGTGGGCACCTGTTGCACGCCTTTCTTGTCCATGTGATCGCCCGTCTCGATAGAGAGCATCATAGCCAGCAGATCTTTACGGGAGTAGGCGCCATCCATGAAGGTTATGTAGTTGTACCCATCATCAAATTCTGC
This sequence comes from Phytophthora tentaculata, assembly GCA_033557915.1. Taxonomy (NCBI): domain Eukaryota; phylum Oomycota; class Peronosporomycetes; order Peronosporales; family Peronosporaceae; genus Phytophthora; species Phytophthora tentaculata. The sequence goes on along the minus strand of JAUCEA010000020.1, from coordinate 4,102,403 downwards.
TCCGGGGGCGATTAGAGCGTCCGAAGCTGCGTGCGAGACGTTCATGACCCACACGATACGGAAATGTCCGCTGAGCTCCTTCCACTTGCCCTTTTCTGTCTTCTTTTTGGCGTCCTCCGACTCAGTCTCAATAGGAGGACCTTGACCCTCTCCATCGAATAAATCCATCGTAGGACGCTCTGTTGACTTGGGGTCGTGAGTGTCGAAGTAGCGCTGTGGATTCTCATTGTCTCCTTCGTCCAGATACCAGATTTTACCTGGATATTCGGGTCTTTGGAACACCAGCTGGTTGATAAAAGCGACTGTAAATCGGAGTCCGCCCAGCATACGCAACTTCTCGGAGCCGATATCCACGTCGGCGATGGAAGCCCATTCCAGTGACAGGAACGAATACGTCGTCTCCTTGCCATTGCGTACTGACGTGATGTCCAAGTCGTGGGGCAGACCTTTTGCCAGGATATACGCAGCGTTCACTGGCTTGCCCTTCTCCTCACTCTGATGAGCGATAGAGTGTGCCAGACCGTTACCGGAGCCGCCCGGGATAATGCCGATCGGCTGTCGAATTGCGTCGTTCCAGTCTGCGCGCTTCATCAGACCTTGCACAACTGGAAAAATACAGTATCCATTAGAGACACTCTAACCATTAAAGCACCCTAACTGCACTTACTCTCGTACAGACTGCCATCTCCACCAACTGCGACCACACAGTCATAGACACCTAACGGCATCACCGTGACGATCTCCATCGCATGGTTGGCGTGGTCCATGACCCTCACCTCCGTCTCCACGTTGGCGAAGCGGAGTACAGGCGCCACCTTGATGTCGTAGATCTGCTGCGCTCGTCCTGGTCCACTCACGGGGTTCACGAGCACTAGGAACTTACGCTGCGATCGTTCCTCGACCTCCAACTGGTCCAAACTCTCCAATTTCTCGACGATCTCGTGGTTCCTCGGATCTGCCACAAAGTTGATAATTTTCTGCAGCTTAAGCACCAATTGCATCTGTTCTCCATTAAATCGGAAGAAATACTCCTCGGTCCGCCTCTTTTTCAACGTTTTGGGCTTGTGGCTCTTGCACACGCAAGCGAAGACGCCGAATAGGAACTTGGTGCCGTTCTCCGCGTCTACGGGAGTTGGGACGAGCTCTCCGTCCGCTGTGAGCACGTGTGCGCCCAGGACGTCGCCCCACGGGAGTTTGAGTGTTTGCTGCTTGTTACCAGTGGCTTCAACTACGCAGTGCGATGGTGAGAGGCGGAAGCGAGCGGGCTCGTGGCTTGTGGCGCGCCACAGCGTCTTGACAACTTGTTCCATCAGTAACTCGGCTAACAGAGCCTCTAGCGACGTGGGGCTTTCAGAGGGTATAGAGGAAGCATCGGGCTTTAATTCTGCCGAAGGAGGGGCGCTGGAAGGCGCAGGGGCAGCGACGACAGACTCCGATGTCGACATGGTGGCAGCCCGACTGGGTATATTTCGTACTGACGAGTGTATTCGAATTGGCGGTAATTTTGACTTGCGTTTTGTAAGTGCGTGATTACTACCGGATGTCCCGTGACGAATCGCATTTGAGACGGGATAACCTGCGAGATTTGGTCGGCTGCAGGATCACATGAGCGGCAAATTTCCCGTAATCATGTAATCAACCGAACGGCAACGTCAACGTTGCGCTACCTCCATGATGAAGTTCATCGGTATCACCGATTCGGTCATGCATTTATTCGGAAAACGAGTCACTAACGGCAAACCTAACAGGTAAAACATCCCAGCGTCAAAATACTGTTGTCCCTGACTAATGGGCATCCTCCTGGCGAAAGGAAAAGTAGGATTCATCCTTCCAACCTACATGTAGAATTCCAGGACGAGCAGCCAGTCATTGTCAACGCCGCCTCCCGAAAGAGGGGTGAAGTCGACAAACGTGTCATTGGCTTTGATATTCACGGCCGACTCGGCGTGGTATTTGCCGTCGCGTGGGGAATACCAACGAGCTGCACCCAAGCGAGCCTTTCCGTTCCCCACCTCCAGACTGAATGAATCTCCGTGACCAGTGTACACGTAGTAGCGGCTCCAGTTTTTGACGCCAGCACAGAAATGAACCGTGTGTTCTCGTACGCGTTCACAGCGACGTCAGTGTGTCCACTAGGACTGGCCAAAAACTGACGACCGGACTCAAGAAGCTCGAGCTGTTCCATAGTATTATAAGGCTCTGCAACGGCTTCGTAACGTATTGGATCTGTGTGGCACCAGAGAAAAGACCACGAGGCCACGAGCCGGACGCATTTTTGGTTCACCGAGGGTGAATAATAGTCACTGGCGCGGAGGAGATCTAGTGCGGGTTCGTACATTTGCCACACGCTGTTGGCACCGTACGTGAACCCGGCAGCTCCACTGTATACGCCATTATAGAGACCAGAGCGTATTTCAGATGCGTTCCAGATTGGGAAATCCGGGTTGAAGTTGTAGTGGCCTCCTTCGTAATGGTTCTCTAAATCAAGTACAGGCCCAGTGAACCCGTCAAGCATCTTCGCAATGAGCTCATAGTTCTTAGTTGAGTCTCTCGCTTCAAACGGAGTGAAAGCTCCAAGCGATTCGGGCGTAGCGTGGCCGGGCTGTACCGCGTCAATCGACACGCGATCTTCTTCTTTAGGTAGCATGAGATGACCGATCGCTTCCAGGCATTCCGATAATAACATTGGAATAATATTGGTGGCACTAGCAGAAATAAGATATTGCATCTAAAACTAAATTCCAAGAAATAAATTACTGGTAGCAAAAGAAGTGTATTGAATAAGTATCAACTTCACTACAGCTACATGATCCTACGCTTTACTCGACGCGCGCCACGGTTCCCAGTAGTAAAAAGAGAAAGTTTGGTGCATGTTTGAGAGAGAGGTTGGCAATTCTGAAGATTTGACTGGTAATCTCGCTTTTGCAAGATAAAACAAAGCAGCTTTTTATGAAGATGAAGTACTTAATTGAATGAGCAAAATAATTTACTAACAGGAAGTTGCCAAAGTGAAAAAATAATTAATTAAGTGTGATCTATTAAACTGAAATCGCAATACAATGATTATTTCGGAATGCCTGATCGCTTCTGGAGTGCTCACGGGCCTAGCAATTCTACCAGCAGTAGAGTGGAATAGTACAACAGCTTCGTAACCTTGGGTTGCTTCACCATCCTTCACCCCAGAGCGCATGCTCACCCAAAGGCTCGTTGTGTCCTCGATGGTTCCGACTAAAGTAGCTGGATCCACCACTGGGTGTCTTCCAAAACTCTCATAAACACTTGACATATCTGCAGCAGATATGACAGGTTTAAAAAAGGTTTATGCTTGACATATTGCGTTGGGTAGCCGCCTCCTGTCCTAAAACAAAGTGTGCCGAAGATCGCAGTACTTGGTGTATTACTATATGTTTTTATGCAACTTGAAGTGTACCCGACATTTCGACCCGGACACGCTTTTGGGGGATCCTTCCATTTTGTGCCACTTAAGAATCTGCTACCAGATAGGCAACACGGAGGAGGAAGCTGAGATGTGGCTGTCGATTGCTCTTTCGCAGGTAGAGGTAGACCTCAGCAAGGCGCGGGCTGAAGTGTACCGGATGATGCTGGAAGATGCGTGGCGCATTGCCATCAGAAGCCGCCACTACCTAACTGTCCAGTGTTTGGACAAGCCAACCGAGTCGGCGTGGATGGCGCTATACAAGCACGGAGGGACAAGAACTTCATCAACGCGACCAGTTTGACGAGGTAACACATAGGTTGCTGCTGTTTGAATCCATTAAAAGTGATATTTATCGACTACTGATTGTATTCTTGCTGCAGGGCATCTTTCCACCAGCTGCTAGCGCGTTTTGCTACCTTCTTCCATATTCGCCCTGTGTCAGCGGCCGGAGGCCGCCCTCCCAAGCTCCGATACCACCACCATGCCCTCGGCCTCGTGTTGTGCTTCTACGTGGGCTCCGTGGAGGTGAGCACGCTATGTATGCTTTTCGGAGTGCCTCCGAGCACTCTCGTGAGAGCGCTCCGAAAAGCAGAGGAAGCCTTGGCATGCACACTCAAGGGCTACGCGCCGGATCGCATCTCCTGACCTTCTCCTGCCCGTCAAGTCGAGCTAGCACGCTGTGTGGAGGCGCGTGAACCCTTGTTGAAGCACACGTTCGGGTTCATAGACGGGAAGAATTTTTGGGTAAGGATAATCAATTATTGCTTATTCATTACTCAAGTATTTATTATCATTTAATTGTATATTACCGTGTTCCGATGTTTGTGAAGATCATGCAACCATCGAACGCTGACATACAGAACGCCATGTACAACAGATGGCTACATGGGGTCTACGTTAAGATACAATCTGCTTTGCCGCAGATGGATGCATTTTTGGAGTCGACACAATTGTCCGGGGTCGTGGAACGACTCCGACACGTCGCTTGGCTTCAGAACCAAGCTCTTGTATCCAAAGTATTGCCCTGACGCCAGGATGAACGTCGTTTCAGGCTCAGCCTTTTCCTGCTCTACGGAGCTGACAGGTCGTATACTGACCCCGCTCAAGGACGGCGATATTGACCGCATCTTGCCTTCTCTGCGGAGTTCTGCGCGTACACTACACAATGCCATCGCGTCGGTGCGTTAGGCCGCGGAGTGGGGCATGGGGAGCGTGCAGAAGGTGTACAGCCGCCTCAACCTTCCGCTTCCGTACGACCCCGAGCTCCGCGGTCTACGTATCGACAATATCTTTCGAATGTCCAATTATCGCGTGCGCACGCTGGGGATCTCGCAGATCCGCACCACTTTCAGTGGTGAGATGAAGGCGGTGTCTACTGGTCACTAGTACGCGTCCGTACTTGGTTCGACGATCATGGTTGCTGTATTGGGGTTTGCGTGGGAGAGCGGGTGTTCGTTAGTTACTTTGAAAACAGCATTAATTTTTAACACATAATCCGCTCTTGTATTGAAGATACTATGGCTGTTCAATCAAACTACACTAAAAATGAAAGCGAATACTTGCTTCCCTCCTCGGGATTTCAAATACCCACATGGGAACTATAGCCAGTCGTAGTCGGCGCCCTCGCATCACTCCTTCTTAGATAGGGCCCCGATCAAGGGGATCGGCTCTTGCGTACGAGCTCACGTGTCATCCTTGTCGCAGCGCGCTCGCTCGTCCATGTCGATCTTGTCCTGACGACAACGCTCCTCAGCCTCGGCCTTCTCCGCCGCCATACGAGCCTCTTTGGCTAGACTATCTTCGCTGCGGCGGCGGTCTTCTTCTTCACGACGGGCCTCCGCCTTCCGTTCGTTTTCTTCATGAAGTAGGAGCATCATCTCAAACATGGAAGACCCCATCGAGTTGGTAGCTCCCTGCATGTCTGTTAGCTTTTTCTTTAGTGTTGTAGTTGCTTTAACAGCGCGTACACGCTTCGCCTCCGCGAAACTCGCCTCGGCTAAGTCGGAGTCCTCGTCTTCGCGTGCTCGTTTGGCACCGACGGTGTCTCGAAACGAGTACAGGTCCGATCCTCCAAGGCGGTTGGAGTAATCGAGCAGAGAGTCGTAGCGCATCGCCTCTTCTTCATCTCGGGTGCCAGGCTTGAATCCTCGAGCCGCGGGCTTCTTTGCATTATTCTTGCTCTACGGGCATAACGATCCTTTGGCCGGGTTGGACGGAATGCCTGTCGACGGGGATGCCGTCCTACTCGGCCTACTCAGGCCCATCGAACGAGACGAACGGGTAACTGGTTGCGGCGTCGGGGTTGCAGACCCGGTCGAATTTGAGAATGTCTCCAACTCGTCTCCGTCCACCGCCAACGAGAGCAGCTCCTGGAAACTGCCTACTCCAGCTCGGCTTGCGGTGGCCGTGATCTCTTCTTCGACACCCTCCACTGCAAAGGGCGGATTGATGCGACGGCTACTCGCATTATTGGAAGTAGTGAGGCTAGAAGCATCTCCACACTAGCGGTAGTCACCACCGTCGTCGAATCGGCCGCTGGAGCAGCTCGCATCTGCGTCGATGGCAAAGGACAGGTCGTGTTGGCCGTTGTTCTCGCTGTTCGGTGCCTCGGCACCTTGATCGTCGTACTCGAGATCTTCGTCAGCGTCGTCGTCCATCTCCACGACGCTGGCCTTCTCGTCAATCTCCTTCTTCAGGTCTTTGGCCTTTGAGATGTGGGGCGGCATGGTGGCGGTACCCGTCGGCTTGCGTGTGCTGTAATGCACTTTGAATTTACGCCGCAGACTCTCGAAGTCGCGCTCCGCCCACCCGCGCGGCCTGCTCGTGTTGTAGAAGCTCGCCAGGCGCTCTCACTCGTCCTTCCCCAAGGGCAAATGCCCCTTGACAAGGTCAAGTAGACGGTCGACCTCGGCCAACTTGAAGTTAGTACTGCCAGAGCTTTTAACCATCTGCAGATGAACCATTAACAATTTAATATACAGATACAGCAAACATGCGGAGGAGATTGTTTGCAGCTTTAGTCTTCAAAACCTTGGTTGGATACTGGGCGTGAGAGGCGAGGAGACGAGGACACAGGAGAAGCGAGGCTTGTGGCCGACAAGGCAAATGAAAAAGTGAGAAGCTGGAAAGGGCCTGCTAAGAGCCCTGCTTTCGGCCGCCTCCAGGACAAAGCTCATAGCGCTAGAAATGGGCGCGAAAATCGTGGAACACCTAGCTTCTACACGCCAAAACTGCGCGCGCAGCTGTCGACTAGTTTTTCGTACGAGTTGGCCGTGAGCCCCCGTGGTTTCATGCCGCTGGAACTGCAACGTGGCTCGAGGCGAAAGGTCGTCAAAGACCTCGCCACCGTCACCAGATTCGGACGTGATCTGGATTCTGCGCGTGAGATGACCAAATAAATAGCGAAGATAGCACACCCGGTCGTTAAAAATGTAGACATTTCATTTGTCCACACACGCATCTCCACCAACCCTCAGCTACACGATTTCTCGATGCACCGTAACGACTCCATCTGATTACGGATCGAGCTGCTCTTTGTGTCTCGATGACGACAGTCGTCGAGCACACAGCGACAGATGAACCACAAATTGTCACCGTAGTCAACGCTGATCTCCTCGCCCTTGCGTACAAACTCCGGCGTGACCACCACCACGGTTGTGCGTCGCCTATTGGACATCTCCACAAAGCGTGCACACGGACGGCATGAATGATTCACGAAACGCATCAACCCACCGAGGCGCTCGGCGTTGATCGCGACGCGAATCGCCTGGGCCGGACTTTCGGGGCGCTGCTGCATCACAAGCCGGTACCCGGTGTTGCGAGGACGCTTCGACGGGTCCACGCACACGTTCTCGAGCTCACCAATTTACTGGCCGAGCACTTCTCCTGCTCCGATGCCCTCCGCAGCGACGATGCCCAGCATCTGGGTTCGCAAGTTCCGATTAAGGAACACCTTGGTCGATTCCTCCAGTCCGTTGCCGCATTGACCACCGTACGGGCAACTATTGATGTTGTAGTACACATGCATCAACGAGTTGCGGCACTTGCCAGCACGGCAGGGCGACGAGCAGTCGCACCACCGAAGTGCTGCACATCTGGGAAGACGGTGCCGAGGGGGTTGAACTGCTCGCGCAGATGAACCACACTGAACGGCCACCTGGCCAACACGAACTCGTGTCGGGGGTCGGAACGTGTGAGCACGCGCACGCGGCCCGGGTTCTGGGCTCGAGCGTATAATATCTTGATTGTTGACGCCGATACGTCTTGGCTGTCGAGAAGAAGCTGCACGAGGACGAGCGTACGGTGCTGCATTTGCTCGACGGTCGAGGCGCGAGCTTCCGCGTTCACGTAGCGGAGATCTTGGACCTCTGCATGCTCGTCGTTCTTGACGGGACGCCGGTCTCGGCTCATGGCGGGGTGCTGGTCTTGGTGGTGTATCCAGCATCACTGGAGATGACGTCGTCGGGCTCCTAACGAAGCGAGCGCGAGTGGGTGACGACACGGGACTGCGCATGACCTCCTTCGGTGCTACCGGCTGCACCGCCGTCGCGTCGGTCTCTCGTGGTTGTGTAGATGCCCACGGAGGGACCAGAGTGACCGTGGAGGCGATGGAATCGTCCGTCTCGATGTCACTGACGATGACATCGCCGATCTTGGCTTCGCCTTGGCGTCACTGTACGTGAACAACGTTCGGGGAGACGTTCTCATCGTCACTTGGAGGGTCGTTGATGCAGCGGTGCTGCCAGAACAAGGCTGAATGCGTGCGGTGTGTCATCGTCGCTGTGGGTGAGCATGTAGGAACTCTTAGTATAGGCACCGTCACCTCGAACACGCCAATCGAGCACGTACCTCCTTGATGTGCGCTTCCAGGATGGTCGTGTGAGCCCGCCACGGCAAAATTGATGATTGAGCAATTCCACCTCCTGGCTGCGCGAAAGCTTTATGCTAGGATATATGTCGGAAGAATGATGGCAGAGTGATGGTCTACATCAATCTTACAAAATTCAACACAATCTTTAAGATGGCTACACGACAGAAAATTAGGGGTAGGGTAGACTCGTCAGACGTAAATCCGGCCTCACGAGATTTAAGTCGGCTTTATGACGCGGCATATCTGCTGCAGATAAGCCACCTGTTTACGATAGTTTTGGAAGGCACCCACTGGATTACTAGAGTACGAGATGCTCGCTTCCATCAGATTACGGGCCCAAACGCAGTTAGTATCCCCACCAAGTATCTTCGGGAGTCCAGGATAGCGCTCACCAACGTACTTTCCCCATTCGTACGCCGTCGAGCCATTGAAGAGTAGTTCCTCCGTTCCGTGCCACCCGCCGCTGATCCAGTTGCCCCACGCAGGCACCGGGACCATCAGGATACCATAACTCGCAGCGCGTTCCACCGTCCAGTCGATGAGCTTAAAGTACGCTTCGTTCGGTTGCGTCGTATCGGAGTTATCGAACGGCAAGTCTCTGTAGAAATTGGGGCACGTGGTCCCGTTGTTCTCCGAGATCACAACGGTCTGCACTATGTTGAAACATTGCTCAGCTCGCGTCCGCAGGTTGAAGTCGATTGAAGTTTTGTTGAGCTTGTGGACGAGTTCCCATGCCGTGTCAGCTTGTCAGAAGAATGGCTCCTTGGATACGGTTCGATAAAGATACCGACCATAGCGCGGCGCCGTCATGGCGAGTTCGTGTAAAGATGGGGTTGCCAAAATCGTGCTGACCAAACTGATCAGACAGACCAAGTCTAAGCTTATACTAACCCGTTCGATTTTCATTTCCCTTTCAAAGACTTCTTGGTGTTTGGAGAAGAGAAAAGACTGAAGGTCGAATCAAAATGAAAAATGAAAGCGGCTACGTTAGAGTCTAGTTGCAGCAAACGTTGAAGTGGTCGTGGTTCCTGACAGTTTAGCGTAATCTGCTTGGTCTGAAACAGCAAAATCAGTGGTACCATGGTGACCAAAAAGCAAAGTTCTTGAACCATTACTTCGAAGTTTCCTTTGTCCATAACGCAAATTAACATGACGCGATTCACGGTTGAAGTAGTTGTAAGAGCTTCAACTACTAATGTACATGTAATAAGTACACCAAAGCGAAGGCTTTTCTAACTCTTGCCGCTTTTTTTTTGGAAATTCCTAGGCTGAAAATATCAGCCTGATATGCGAGGCTTGGAGGTGTCAGTAAAATGTGGTATCGATAAGGACCGCAGCGACTTCTGTCATTTTGGGCCATCGGCTCCCTTCTTTTGGCGGGATTTGATGTTAATGTAAGTCGTGAAATCATTTACCATTTTTCTCTGGATGTTGGACTTCAACTTGGAGGGATCTGCCCCACCTGCGCCAAATATCTTAGGTAGAACCAAGCCTCCTACGCGCCCAGGGGTAGGGGAGCCCTTTTTCCCTCTTCAAGGACCTCGGCTCCGTCAAAATTCTTTTGGAGCCCGGACGAGATGACAGGGGGCTCCATCCAGTTAAAGTCCGAGAATACTGAGCCCAACGCAGGGCTCTCTTTGGGGCTCTTATTTAGGGCTCTTGTGGCACTAGTGTCAAGTTATTCAGGCTCGTGTCTACGCGATATGATTGGATAATTACGTTAGAGTTCTTGAGGATGATATCTAGATTCTAGACTCTTGTCGACTCAACACTGCCCGAAGCTCGCAGATCTCGTTCCCCACGTCGAAAATGTGGCCAAATCTCTTCCAACGCCTCCAAGAGATACGCGCGCTGCGCGCAAGCGAGCAGCCGGCAGGCCCAGGAAGGACTGCCGGCGACACTGGCGACGCTCCGCCTCCAGACTACAGAAGACAAGTTGTTGCCTTTCGTGGAGCACCACAAAGCGACTTAACACCAATCCGACCCTGGTCGCAGACACACGAAGCCGCTCCGGCTGTTAATTGCTCGAGACGTGAGCAGATGAGCCAGAATGGCGAGGAAACCCTTGCGTCGAGTGGTAGTGCGTCGCGCGCGTCAGTTGCGGCAACAGGTCAGGTGGACCAAAGCGCAGCAGCACGTGTGCCACCACATGCGTCTTCTTCGGCCGCGGAGTCAGATGCTCACCGCGTGCGTGATTTGGCAAGTGATGGACATCTCGACGTCGTAGTTTCAAATATAAAACCGTCCATAGTGGTGACAAACGCAATCGCAGCGTTCCTGAGGTGCCAGGGTTTGTGCTGAAGCCTCCTACAGAAGAGGAGACTTCCTATATATACAAATGGGGCGTTCGCGTGGAGGTCGTCGAGCGTGGGGCTCCTATTCGCACTGGATTTGTCTTGCTGACGAAACCTGCAGGCGAAACGGAACAAATTTTACACTGTCCTGTGATCGCACGTCTAAACCGGCAAACCACCTAGCAGTGACCCACTGAGTTGTGTCCATGAGGACGAAAGTATAGCTTGGCGAGGAACAAAAACGGGAAGATGAGATCGAGCATTTACGTTCTTCATCCTTGTTCAAGAACAATCCGCGCCGATTTGCCTTACTTATGGAGACGTTACGAATTATCAATAATAACCCCCCCTTTTAGATTTGGAGAGTACCGAGAATCCCGTATCGTCGAAGCCATGTTGAAGGGAGAAGACGTGCAGATCATTATAAATGCAGCCAAGGTCACACGAGCAATTATCGAGCTCTATTCGTCCACGAGAATCGAGATTATGAGCGTGTTGGGGGACAGCAAGCTGGGATCGTTTGGTAACTTCGTCATAATGAGTTATTTCTGGACGTGCAAAATTTCCCACAAGAAGTACATGGGCGTTCGTGTTTATTTCATCGACTTTAACTGGGAGTTTCGCTCTATTCTTCTCGGAGTGCGCAGGTTTTCGCCGAGTTATGTAGACCGTGAGATGGGGATCCAAGGTCCTTACAAAGCTTGGACGCTTCAGCTACTTGGTGATTTTGGGTTGACTCCGAGTGATTTCTTCGGTGCACGAGCGACGGCGGCCCTGATGTCAAAAACTTGCTAAAAGTGTGCTGAAACTAAAATGGGAATGGTGCATGACGCACATGGCACATGCTGCCACCAAAGAAGCCTGTGGAATGAATGGAGATGGTCAGCGATCCCACAATTCAGGCATGACGGAGCTGCATAAAGAGAACAATTTTTGACGTCCAGTCAGTTGAAAAAACAGGAGATCTATTTGCTGCACTTTGCCGAACGCAGACAAACACGTCTACTACTCAGCTACTAAGTTACGCGGCGAATCGGTTTTTGAGCATTACAGGCACCATCCGCCGAATATTAGAGAAGTGGGGTGCACTTGTCGATTGGTACGACGAATGCGCCCACCTCGCTCGCCGACAGCGCATTTCTCCCCCATCTTTCAGACTGAAAAACAATCGTGGGATCTCGAGCAAATTTTATCGCTGCTGGAACCAGTCTCAAGGCTTAAGAGACTCTGTCAGGCCGAGCGTCCAAACCAAGTAGAAGTGCTCATGGAGCTGTATCAGATACGGCTTGACACATTGAATTTGGAGGAGGCTTTGCTAGATTATCGATCGAAACCCGATTCTCTCAAGTGGATTGCAGTGGACGACCTGACAGAGATTGCGGCACAAACTAGGCGGTTATTGCGCAGTGCTATTGATTCGCGGGTCTGCCGCTGCACAAGTGAGTATTACCTCGATAAAGGAGCTTTTGTTTTCGAAATGCAGCAAAGGCTGCACCCTGAGTTCAAAACCCGGAGAAATTTCTCAACGCTGTTGTAAAATTGTTGTACAAGGAAAAAGATATATCGGACGATGCAATAACGGTGTTCGTTAGCTCCGTAAATGAGGCAGTCAAGGCGAGGCTTCGCACGTTAATGGGGAAGGTAGTAGACCCTGCTGGAAGTAATTTGGTGCGGCATCCGCATTCTATCGAAGTGGATTCAGCACCCATCAGCGGTATTCGAGCACGGTTTGGGAGCCGTGCTACTCAACGTCCACTTCCTATTCAACCTGATCGAGTTAGCCAGGAGCTTCGCAACTGGGAGATAGATCAGTCCGAGATGAGAGCCAATGAAAGCGTGCTTGATTTCTGGATGCGAATGGAACACAGTGGTGACTACAGTTTATTGCCGAAGGTGGCGAAGGTTTTATTTGCCTTACCCTCATCATCTGCCCAGATCGAAAGATACTTTAGTCTGTGTGGAGAGATGGTGACATCGCAACGTGCAAGCCTTTCAAACGAAAACGTCGACATGTGCGCTTTTCTTAAACGAAGCGAAGAGTTTATGGACATTGCACAGTGCGAAGCAATCCCGGACGATGAACTGGACGCTCACATTCCGCATGTACCCGACGAGTGACAACACTTTCATGACCTGAAGCTCCGCCTATCCTGAACGTATTCCACACGGCGGCGAGAAATCCCACGTTGGGCGAGGGTATCAATGAGGGGTGCCGTTTGTGCACAGGTTCGAATCGAACGTTCATTTAGTGTCCATTGTCGTGATGACTCTTCAGGTGCGCGTCCCTTTTGGCTCTACACTCGTTGCTCCGGTGTCATCTGAGCCGTTAACACCGCCCAGCTCGTGATATTCCTGTTCGCGGGACAACCTGTGTCGGTCTGGCCTCCGGAGTGGCGCCTCAGATTGGATGGAGAGCCACGATCACCTGCAGTTCCGTGCGGTACGTGGCTATGCTGTGCTTTGGAACTCCAGAGTCGCCGTGTTGAATAGCTAGTGTAGAAAGAGTGAACGAAGCGCGGAGAAGATAGAGAAGACACACAGGAATCGAGAGCCATTCGCGGTGCAAGACAGTTCTATGGCCCAAATGTTGGTCGACATGAAGACGCTGGATTGGTCGCCAGGCACACTGATACTTGGGTGTTGTGGACGGGGTGGTGTTGTCAGCGAACGCACTGGACATGTACGTTCCGACGCTCATTATATTGTGGGAGATTCAATTTGGAGTATATTGGTGTGGCTCAAGGGCTATATTGATTGGATGCTCGTTATACTCCTCGGTGAGGAGCACGAACAAACATCCTCGCTGGATTTGGCTGGATGCCACGTTGGCGCTGCCAACATCAGGCTCGTAGGGTTCTCCCAGTATGAAAAAGCTGATGGTCTAGTAATCAGCTGTGCTGATAAGAAACTACCCCTGCCAGGAGTACGAAGTGCCCGCTCGGATGCTAAGATCGGACGTTCCGATGAAGTAGATGATCTGGTTGTCGGAGCTGCCTCAATTACTGCCGTTTGACTCAGGCCACACGGGATGATACAGTCCTCGCGACCAAAACCGACCGTATTAGCGGCGTCAATACAAATCAAAGATTTTGGTTTTGCTAGTTTTACACGCTGGTGTAGTACATGTACACGGTATACTGAACGCTCATGGGTGAGAGAGATGGTGATTGTAATTTCGTGCCCGAAAGCAAAGGCGCCGCGTCGACAAATTCAAGGTCGTGGTCAAAGGCCATTCCGTCGTGTTTGGAGAGGGAGTCACTGGGCAAGTGTCGTCGTCGCCAGCACCGTCAAAGAGGAAACGTCGGTCTTGCCTGAAAGCGATGTCCCAGGACACGGAGACTTAGCCGATATCATGGATGAAGGCATCTCAGCCGTGTCATGAAAGGAAGTCACTGGGGAAGGTGTCGTGACCACCGGTGCTGTCGTCAAAAAGGAAGGGCGTTTTTCAGATAGGACGTGTCCGCCGTGTCGGACGAGAGACCACGGGACACGGAGTCGCCGTCGCCGGAATCTTCATCGAAGGCGATGCTGTCGTGTCTGGACTGCAGTGAAAGGTGTCATCGTCGGCGACATTGCCAAGGAGGTAAAGCGCTCATCGTATCAGGAAGCGATGGTACCGTTCTGGGTGATACCCCCGGCTGATAGCAAGTCTGTCGTAGGCCTACAGTATTGTGGAAGTGATTAATTAAGAAGTTTGTCGCCGGGGCCACTGGCACGACCGAGTAATAACAAAATGTGGCTGTCGTGGTAATAGCTAAGCCTCTCGACGTCATAGCTTGGTCACGAAATGTATTTAAAATGATAACAACCGTGTAACGACTAGAGTCGCGATCAGCTACCACTCATCTCGTTCTTGAGAAGAGCATCGTATCGGCGATCGGCCAGCTCTGATCGACGCTTGACAGCTTTCTGCGCTTGGTCAATTGCGCGTTTGACCTTGGTAGAATGATGCGTCACCGGAACATCTTCTTGCTGGGGTCGGGACTGTACAGGAACTGATTCAACTGGGGGATTGTGGCAGGAAGACTGGGCGCAACCTGCAGAGCCCGACGTAGCTCTGCTTGAACATACTGCTCCATACAATCCACTCGCTCATCTTGAGAACGCTTATTTTCTTTCGCCAGATCATTCATGTGCCTTACAATGGCGGGGACTTTATTTTTCCCGCGCGCAATACTACGTTTCGGCGGCACATTAATTATAGGTGCCTTCTTATCCATCTTTGTCTCGAGTCCATCCAGGCGTGCCTTCAGTTCTCGAACTTCTGTGCTGTGTTCAGCGCGGGTGCGCTCAACTTTCTCTTCAACTGCGTGAGTTGCCTTCATTTGACGACGCGACTCAGTTAATCGTTCTTCGTGGGTTTTTTGTAGCATGTCGCGGATTCGGTTTTCCATGCGAACTTCTGTTGCTGCTGATTCATCCTCCAGCTGGCGTACGGATTCGCACATCTTATTTTCTAGCTTTTTCAAGCTGTTCAACATTTCGTTGCTAAGCTGTGAGTGGGCGCTCTGTAAAGATGTTTGACTTTATTCTCCATCTTCTCTTCCTGATTAGCCACGTACTCAGACACCAGCTTTTGAACCCGCCGAAGCGTCAATCTACCGGTGGTAACACCACCACGCTCCTCCAACTTCGAAATACAGTTCTCTGCAGTACTCGTAGTCATCTCGCTGAAACTTCATGTCGATCTTCTCCTGCATTGCATCCCACATTTCCTCCAAATGGCCTTTTACATTTTCGTCAATGGCGGCCTGTGGTTGCAAAAGCACATCATTTATCCGCTGCACCAGTGCGCTGTGAGCATTTGTGATTGCCACAGTCATTTCTTTCTCGACCTGTTCAATTTTCACTGCTTGAGCTGTTTTCGTACTCTTCATCTCCAATGCTTCACGATGCGCGGCTTCCCTCACAGATTGCAGCTGCTCCTGGATGAATAAACGCGAAGATTCATTGCCAACTACCTGGGCATTGGCGACAACTTGCAGTTCTTGCTGTAGAGCTAATTTGGCGTCTTCCAGAGCCTTTCGTATCTGGCCTTCAATCCACTGTTGGTGTGCTGCCAGCTCTCCGTACTGCTTCGAGCATCGTGGTGGATGGCAGTCAAGGCGGCGTGATATTCTATCGCTTGTTGAACTTGATTGCTCGGCAACATTGTAGTCTCCGCAGCAAGTCTTTGGGTCTCGCTCCAGAAGTTGTCGACGATTCTCGAGACTTGAGACCCTAGGCGAACATTCTGCGCAGCGGCAGGTGCAGGGCGACAGCAAGGAGCTCTTTCATCATGTACCTCGGTAACAATCCCCTCCATTATGCCCGGTTGTTCTTGGGCTGCGACGCGGGCCTGAGATCTTGTTAGAACCATCACCTCCCCGCTTTGCTGGAAATCTGTGATTGGAACCTAGATATTCAAACAAATGACACGCACCTTAATTAACAGGGCTCCCGACCATAACACTGGCTCCTTCTATTTAACCTATTTAACACAGGAGCCCAAGAGCCCGTCTAGCATAAATTCCGGGCTCCTCCAAGAACCCGGGGGCCCGGCTTTCGTTCGGGCTCCTATGAGGCTTGGGTAGAGCGTTTGACGTATCCACACCCTTGCCTACGCAACCCTTGAACTGCGCATTCAGTAGAGTTTGAGCCTTTTCACCCAATTGCAGATTGAATCTAAGGCCCATAAGCGTCTCCGCCAACTGAGCTTCGCTTCAAAAACCTAAGCCAATACACCAACCAAAGTTTGCTTCGCCCCCTTCCATGGTTGTATAGCTTGACGTACTCGTCCAGCATCTCCAAGTCTCGACTAAAAACCACAGAACCATCGTCCTTGAACTTCAGAAGCTTGTAGAGAGAGAAGAAAGTCTATTTAACCTTACTTATGAGCTTCCTGGTATAGTTTTAGCCTTGTCTGTAGTAATAGTGCGGTATGTCGAAGCCAATCTACTTGAAGTGGCGGTGGCTCTCGGGTACTATAACAAAGCAAGACGCAGACGCACAAGGTACATCGGTCTTATTTGAGTGCGTAGATGTTATAATTCTACATGTATTGACATGTACGTAACACTTGCACAGCATTTTTTGCCACCATTGACGAGCCTTTGGTTTGAATTTGCGGGAGTTGTCGTGAGCTAGCCAAGGCGTCGCGCATGGTTCGGAAATTATACGAGCCAGAAGGACAGTACATGGCTCCACTGAGGAACGCAGACGGCGTATGTGATGTGATACGTGAGGCAAGTACTGCTCCTATCTATGGATCCTGTTTCATCTTCATTTTCTGTCGCAGTCACGTTTCACTAGTGGGAAATGAAGTGCTGAAGTTTAGCAGAGCGAGCGGGCTACGCTTAGCCCCTTTTCCAGTTGAATTGAGTGTACTGAACCGTATCGAGTCAAGATTAATCGGCCTCGGTATGTCGTTTACAACCTGTGTTAATTTGTACCGGGATCAACAAGATTTATTAGGGGGATGTGGTAAATTATTGGTATAACGTGAGTGCTGTGACGTTGTCGCTACCGAGGCCGCTGAGCGAGTATGGATTGGCTTTGCTTCAGTCAAGAAATAACGAAGGTGAGTCGTTTGTCAGAGTTCGTCCACACAATATTCGACAAGAACTACAGTGGCTAATTATGAATAACCCACTCTACATACACGTCGCCACTTCAGAAAAAATCTTGTAGCGCTCACTTGTATTTCTCCAGATGCTACCATTCTTGCTATACAGCTCACACAAGAGGAGACCGATGATCTTCTTTTAAACACCCGACCTGGCGTGAATAGCGAAGAGGCCCATCCTGTAGTTGAAAACCTCACGCAATCTGCAAATTCAGATTTGTCTTCAACCAATACTTGCTAAAAAAATACACAATTGACAGAGAGAAGAAATTGACATTACGCAGTCATTTAAATTAGCGGCCGAAAAAGACGATTGCCTTACAGAAGCTGAGAAAACTAATGGCGCCGCCAATGCTGCTGTAGGGCAACAAGTGTAATCAACAGGGGAGTTGCGACGTCAAACCGAACCAATTAATGAGTACACTACCAAAATGTTAATGCGAAATTGTTTTCCTACTCTTTTTTCCAACGGGGAAGGAGGATTTCACCCATTACCTGGCGTTGAGCACAGAAACCACGAATACACCATCGCCGACTATTGTGCTCATCTTATGAAATGGAATGATCGACGGTATGTAATTCAAGGGAACTTTAAATTCTTTTGCTTGAATTTAATCCAACGTAGACAGATCGATGGGCTTATACGACAAATAAAATTGTCTGATAGAACGCCAAATCAATCTGCCCTGCATGGTAGGCCAAAAGGTGTTAGTGAAGATGTTAATGCGGCAATGGAAATGCTTGACTCGCTAAAACCGTACTTCAGAAGTGTCCGCGGAACTGGGCTTTACTAGGAAAACGTTAGAGACGATTTAATGAGCATGCTAGGACGTAGAATTTTGCCAAGGCGCTGGTCCACCTTTTTTCTAAAACTTAGCGCTGCTGATACAATTTGGCCAGACTTTTGTAAAGCCTGTAATCCAGCCCTTACCTGAGAGGAAACACGCAATTTAAGTTCTCAGGACAGAAGAAGGTGTTTACCTGAGAATCCTGATATTGCTGCTCGTCATTTTAACAAGAGATTCAATGCTTTTTAATTACCATGTGCTATGCGGTCACGCCAAACCATTGGCGGAAATATTCGATTATTTCTGGCGTGGCGAGTTCCGACAGCGAGGATCACCTCACATAGATGTTTTACTGTGGATCAAGGACGCATCGAATGTGTTGAAACTATCGGAATCTGAGCTAGGACACGCTAAACTGGCCAGCTACGTTGATAGTGTGGTTTCGGTATTGTCAAAATCACCCAGTGCACTTGATACATGTACCTGCACTACATGCTCCGCGGAGAATGGTCAGAAGGTAGATATTTTGTCAGGGAGGCCACCCACATCTGGAGAAGAAGCCTGGCAATGTGATCTGACGCGAGTAGTTCAACGAGGTCAGCAGCACGTATGCATTTCAGGTTCTGCCTGCCGAAAGCAATTCAATGCGTGTCGATTTGGCTATCCTAAAGACATACTCGTATTGGGGTTGAAAAGTTTGTAGATGGCACTTCATCGGTGCCGATTTAATAAAAGAGAGATGTTCCTACAATTTGCAACTACTCACCCGGTCTTCTTTCTGTTTGGAGAGCAAACATGGACATACTATTAATTGGCAACGCTTATGGTGCACTGCCGCTTATATAAGCAAAACTGAACCGGACACTGTTCGATTCAAAAAAGTAATTACCGCGGCTGTAAAGCGCTGCGACCCCAATTTACCTACACATGCCATCCTAAAACGTGTTGCCAATGCCGGGTTGTCGATAAGAGAGGTTAGTGCTCAAGTAGCATACTACATTCTGTTGAGGGAGCCTTCACTGCACGGAAAATCTAGGCAAATTACGCGAGCTAAAGTAATGCGGCACACCCAACGATTTTATCGCGTCGGAACAATCGAGTGGCACTTTTCAACAAGGGCCAGCTCCAAGATAAGATTCGAATTGAGGCAGTTCATTGCATACATACATGGCTCTACCTATTGATCCGCTATTTAACGATATGACCTTCGCTACGTTTGTCGAGAAATATGAATTAGTCAGTGGATTTTCCTCTCTACGACCAAATACAGGGTACTGGAGCCGAATAGATCCAAATGGATACATAAAACGCCGATCCAAAGCCCACGTAGTCTGGGGCACGCAATGGGTCTCGTCAGATCCAACAAATCCGCACTTTTGCTTTGCATAAATTCTCCTCCACTAGCGCGGCGATCGCTAAACGAATTACCTGAAACTGACAAAGAATGCATTGGCGCATTTGCTAGTGAGCAGGAGCGCTCACTACTGTCAGAGGTTACGGTAGAATCTAGCGCGTTAATTTCCCGCCATAAAAGTGCTGATATTCTGAAAAATGCTGGCGCGAAGACATCTGCTACTGTTTTAGCAGGTTCATAATATATTTTTGTTGAAACGAGAGATAACGACAGCGACTTCAGCGACACAAGTGGTTATGAAGATCACTCTAAAAAACGAGCCAGCCAGCAAAATGGGAGGCAAAGCGAAACTATACACCCGACAGTTTATAAAAGCTTGTGAATTCATTAAAAGATATGTAAAACCTTGGATGAAAATGCAGTGATACGTGAAAAAATCACAGAGCACATTAGAATGAAGTAGCAAACCTGAAAATCAATACTTATACCCAATCTCTTCGGATGATGACTACCATAACAAAAATGAAATTATGGACCATTCACAATGGACACCGTTTGCATTAGCCATGCAGCAGTCGCGGAAGAGACTCAGTGCTTCCGCTACTGGTTCAGATTGCACACCAATGCAAATGATAGTACACGGAGAGGGTAGATCGGGTAAAAGCTGGCTGATACGACACTTAGTAAAAGATGTTCATAATGTATTTGGTGATCATTGTATTTCTACTCACTACTCAAAAGAAGTGCTACTACTAGCTCATCAAGGTGCATTAGTGTTTAATATTAAAGGAAGGACAATATGTTCTGCGCTGGAACTCACATCTTTTTCTCGTTATGCATTACGTCTCAGTTTTCTTCGCTGGCAAACTCAAAAGGAGGACAAGCAAAACTAAAACGACTTCAAGTAGCACACGCAAATGTTCATTTAGTGATTATCGACGAATTTAGCGTTATTTTGTGCTGGATGCTGTATTGGATTAACCAAAGAATGCGGAAGTTTTGACCGAGGTTCAGCACATTACCATTTGGAGGCCGAGATGCTATTGTTACTGGCGATCTCGCGCAACTTGACTCCATAGTTCCGCATTCTCTTTCTACGCCTCATCAAACATTAAAAATCCAATACAACGCTTAGGCCGAGAGATTTGGCAGAGCATTGCGAATGTGTGCATTTTAACTAGTCAAAATCGAGGGAAATGTGACCCTGAGTGGTTTGTTGCGTTACGTCGCCTTCACTGTAAGGTACCTACCATACCAGACATTGCATTATTTAATAGTAAAGTTTACAGCGACGAGAAAATGCTTTCGTGGGCTCCAACAGCAAAACATATAGCATATATGAATATTGATGTGAACACTGCAAACGACAAAAATCTCGAGGCGAATCCATGCCAATTCTCCGTTTACATGCAAAACATAGTGTTCAATTCAAACGACACAACATGAAATATCACCAACTACAATAAACCTGCTGCTGCAAGAAGTAGAAGCACCGAACTCAGGCAGAGATCGAGTCATGACAACCTATGGCAAACTAACAGTGGGTGCCCCAGTGACGTTGACGTTCAACATAAAGCAATCTGCTGGTCTGTGTAATGGCACGAACGGTGTTATCTACGATTTCATGTTTTCATCAGACTCTGATTTACCGATTGCTTGAGTTCAGATCACCGACGAATACGTTGGGCCTTCATCTCTATCCGACGTGCCGAACAGTGTGCCAATTGTACCTAGAAGGATTAGCTGGAGCAAGTAATCTAGTGACTTAAGCGTATTTCGTGAGGGAACTCCTGTGCGACTAGCATATGGAATGCAAGTTTGTAAAGTTAAGGGTTTGACGTGCTCTAAAGTAGTATTTCACTCTACGTCCATTCCAAATGCTTCTTTCGCCTACGTAGCGCTCTTTAGAGTTTGATGTAGAAATGGCATAGCACTTACCGCCCCTCTAACTCTCGAAAAACAGTCGTCATCGCGAGCAACGTACAATATTTTTATAAACGTAAAGGATCGCATACAACAAGCCGTCCGAAAAACCGAAGATGACGCTGCTGGCGCTGTAGTAGCAAATGAAGCACTTGTCTATACTTCACAACGCATCTCAACAACCACGGTGGTAAAAGGTGTGTATTCAAATTTACCCGCTATCGCAGCATCACTTTACGTCTTAATAATAGGGCCACATCGGAGCTCGCAATGCACTACTTTACACGATTTGAAGAGTAGACCATCCACCACTTCTCTTTAATTGCCCAGCAGTGAACGTACCCAGCGGATGCTGGCTACTATGAAATCAGATAAGAAGCGAAGGCGCAGGATCCATGAAGTTCCGGCCAGGTTTCTGCACGCATGACGTTAATATGAAAATGATGGCCGTCGCAGAATTTGCAATAAAATGCGCCTACTGTGCCCAATTTGCAGCACATAGGCCTCGAAGCTATTCGGTTGATGCAGCTACGTGTCGACGTCAGCCTCCAGTTGTTTCTCGAATACGAAGCCGATAGAGACAACGCGGTAGACATAGTACACGATCTCGCTACTGGAGGCCAGTAGATCTAACGATTGTTGCATTCTAACAGGGCAAAAGAGAAAGTAAGCTCATTGTAGAAGCTTTAATAAAAAAAAATCCCATTAAAACTCACTCTATGTAACGGCGCTACTTGTCGACGACTCTTTTGCTGCATTTGACTTGTACAATTTCTCCATGCAAAACTCCAGCCCTTGGTTCTAGAGGTGACTACGCATCCTCCTTCGATTAATGGTCCTTCGGGCGCTTGAAGCGACGAGCGCACGCAGCCTGACGCACGCAGTTTGAGGCACGCGTACCTTGCGAGCTTCCTCGCCTTTCATTAATAAGACACATCACAGCAATTAGCTCTCCAAAACACATAAATCACATTTATAGCAATACTTACGGTGCTTGCGCTTTGCACGCTTCACCTTTCGCGCATACGAAGCTCCCTGCAGCATACGAATGATTGCCGCATGATCAACCGGGTCCTCGACCTCGTGGACGCCAGTCCTAGCGCGCCGCTGCCACCGAGCATGCCCTCGTCGTTACCATCTTGGTCCACCTTCTCTGCTGGACCGAGAGAAGTAGTCTCCTCACTATCGCTAGCATTCGAAGCGAGAAGGACGACTCTAGCTACTGACACAATAAATAATAAAAGGTACAATTTATGCATTGCAGTTTAGAGTCCTCAGGCTGTACTTCAACCCGTACCTGCCTTCGCCGGGGTTATGTCGCCGATATTGCTGCGAGATCCTCCACGCGCTGCAAAACGGACCCGACTGACAATGCCGTAGCAACAGAGGTTACCCGTTGAATGTATACGCGTGTACGCAAGGCAAGGCAAGCTGCGAACCTCCAGTAGCGATACGGCGCTTTCCCGTCGCGGTGCTTCCCGTCGTCTCGGCCATTTGGGTTGCTTTCGTTCTTTTATTATTATTGGATTCTGCAAACGGGATTCCGAAAGGTCGCCAACAGGACAACGGGGGGGGGGGGGGGGGGGGGGGCGCCCAAAGTTGTGTTTACACACAAGTTTGGGTGATTAGCAACACGCCGAGCGCAGTGAACGTGTTGCTCAGCTACTCTTAATGTGTATAGTAGCTGAAGGCTTATTCAAAGCAAACGATAGTGATCCAAGGAAGAGTACACGTAGGAAACGGATGCGAAATTATATATTTCGCATCAATGCATTTCCTGCGGCTGCGAAGCAGCCGCAGCATCTGCTTGTGTCTCTTCTCAAAAGCATTGCCATGCCAAACCCCATCCGACAACGAATGAAAAAGAGACTGCTGCTACCATGCACGATGTGGTAGTCATCGCATCGGATGGTGGTCCAGTGGCCTTGCTGCGCTAGTTGTCTAGGCAACATGACAATACGAGTGATCGTTATAGTAATTGGTGCCTAAAATCCTTGTAGACGCCAAGTTTGCGATGCTGGGCTAGAGCACTTTCGACTCTTTGCGAGTTGGGACTACTTGGGAGTGCACCTTCAGGTAATGGTTATTACGACGTCTAGTGCCGCGCAGGAGGGGAGATGCAAACTGAGAGAGAGAATAGGAGATTCACTAGTCAATTATATCAACCATCGGCTTAGTGGTATCGTAGGGATGTCTCGACACTCTTTCTGCGATGGATTAAAGTTAAATCGCGAGTAAACCAGGAGGCCTAACACAATATTTGCACTAGAATATCGCATTCAGGTCAAGGTTGCACGGATGCTGCCCCTGGCCGACACAGGCAACATTCGTAAAAGAAATCGCTTTGTCAAGGGAAATAAGATTTATTAGAAGCGGACTGTTCAATCGATAATTTTGCAATTTCGGAAGAGCTCCGTAAATATCAATAACCTACGGCATACAGTTAATGACAGGACTTATCTATTCGATAAATCATACCAGTGATTCAAATGCGGATCGTGTTAGTCCCACCGAAAGTGACCTAAAATGATAGCAACAAATAATTCGAAGTAATGGGTAATGGTCTGTCTTTATAAGCTAACGAAGAGCGGGCTCGTGCATGTATTACTAAGATTTTTTAATTTACTTACATTAGGGAATTATATGGAGCTACCATATAACAGCCGTAGCCAACAACGAATGAAAATCGTTTTACCAACAAGTGGTGTCAAGTGACTATTATATATACACATTTAGTACACAAAGTGTGTCGACCAGTGACTTCGTGCCATGGCGGCTGTACGGACCGCTCAATATAATCTTGTCCGACAGTTGAACGGCACGTGCCTTTTTTTTCCTTCGGTAATGCGTATCGCAACTTCCTAGCCAATTTCATTCATGTTGAGCCGCTTGTTTCTTTTCGGCCCGTCTCGTCAATCCATTCCGCTAAAGAGGCGAGGCAAATCCAATTGGCCGATCACAGCTGCCTTCTCCCCTTGTTCCAACTCACTTTTGTTCAGCACTATTCCCCATTTCTCCATCTGCCGGTGCTGACGCTTTTTCTTTGAGGTTGTTCTGCGATTGTCTATCTTGAGAGAGTAATCCACCACGTGGCGTAATAGTTTTATGCACGACGTGAACATCGTCATCTCCGTTATCACGGGAAGATAGCTGAGAAGGCGTAGTCATTCCGACGGAGGAGATCTGTGAGAGCCCAGCAAACTAACGAGTAACCGCTAGGTCGTCCCCGGTAAATTCTTCCAACTTTCCAGTGTGAAGAGCGTCGTGTAATCCCTCCAACCACTTCATCGCCAAAATTAATGTTGTTGACGGTTGCAGTGAAATAAAGCTTTGCAGGATATCGCTGAACAAAGAAGGGGAAGTAGAGTGATCTCGGTAATGTGTTTCGCCTCACTGTATTTTGCGCCATTGCTCACTGGTCGAGGCTGTCGCGGCGTGGGACGGTTAACGCGGCTCAAACTGCCAGGTGAAACGTGGCCAGCTTCGATATCATTGGCAGCACTGTGAACAATCCACCTCGTAGCTAAGTACCTCGTAGATGGAAGCACTGTTTCGTAGTTTGAGCGTGCTCTGACGTACATTACATGGCGGCAGGGTAGCAGGCATGTCTGCATAAAGATGCAATCACATACAGAAAGCTACACACTTGAATCAGAGAGAAATACCAAAACTACAGCAAAATCAAGATATACACCAAAACTTACCCGAGCATCGACTTCGTGAGAGTCACCAGTCGCATGATTCGTTGTTCGTGTCTTACCACTTGTTGTTTGCTCCACATCGTAGCGCACGTCCGACAGCCAACGCGTGTTGGTTTGCAACCATCTTGAATGCATAGCCACTCAGCTGCAACGCAACCGCCGTAAGTTCAAGATCTTCCACTATCTCCGGGCGACCACTCACTCGATGGAACTCTGCTATGTAGCGCTCTTCCGCATACTCTTGCATAGTTATGGGTATTGAGATTAGGTCATCTATAGTGAAGCTTCCATCAATAATCTCTTTGGGCCCCACTTGGACTCCAGTCGATTGCTAGTGTTGTTCATCAGATGAGGTACATCACCTCGTTTGAATATCACCCATTCCTATGTACAACTGTTCCAATGCTTAATAAAACTAGTATACAACAAGTTATCCTTGTTTTTGCCCAATTTCTCCAACGATGCATCTTTCAAATATTCGTATTCCTGTTGTGACTTCGCATTGACCAGTCCTTTCATAATTGCCTTGAGATCCTTCGTTGTATGCTTGTCCGCATCTCCCAAACGAGAACACGGCTTCTCAAGCCACGTTTCGACGTGCCATCGGCAAAGAAGCTGTCTGGCGTTAGGCCATCCCTCCGTCAGCACGTCCTTCTCATGAATCGTCTTATCCGCCATCACAACGCGAATCTTGCCCCAGTCTGGATTGTTCTTCTTGAACGCCGAGACAGCAATAGCCAAGTTATTTTTCCTTGGTCCGTACCAGCGCGTGCTGCACAAATTGACCCTGCAGGATACACAACATAATGCAAAACCACGTCAATACTTTATGTGTATTTTTGGTGTTCTGTTGTGTAACCCTTCCTTACCTTGCCAAAGACGTCGTGAACAGCAAAGCTGGACAGCTTATACCGGTTTGCGTTGGTACCATGCGTAGAACCAACGAGCACACCCTCTGGAAAAGCAGCAAACATCCGCTTTTGTCTCGCTGATTGAAAGGTACCCACGTCGACTTTGTCAGCTAGACTATCGACAACAAACTCGGCGGGGTTTCCTAAGTTCATCCTGCAGAACTCTTCCAGTACATCCACAGCTCTATCCGTGTCGGTGCGGCCGCCCCTCCGAGCCGTTTTAGCCTCTTGTACCATGTTACGGACATCCCGCAACGTCGTATTCCTGCCTACACGATGTCGAAAGAACAAACCAATCTTTAAATAAATTACCAAAAATACACCAAAATAAAACCAAAAACCGAACCTGTTTTAGACCGAAGATGCATCAATATCCCACGTGGCGTTGTGCATAATGGCGACGTCCCGATGCAACTCTGGGTCTTTAATACGCCTATTCTCCACGTAGTTTTGCCACTGGTGCCGGGACAGAGGGTGGTTGTGCTTTCCTTTTGCTTTGACAACGATGTGAAACTCATAACCGCTAGGTCTTGCACACATACGCGCGTTCAAATGAGCTGGGCAGCCAATGTCACGCACATTATCGTGCTCTCGATCACCTTCACCACGGGATTCGTACTCCATACCATGTGTGCACAGGAAGTCCGATTGAACTTGTTCCAAGATTTCGGCAGCAACTTCACGCCTGTTACATGTCGGAGGGTTGTCTTCTTCACTTTCGTCTTCTGGTTACGGTCGTCCAAGACTTGCGTCTGCTTGGCTATAGCTCGCGCCGCAGATATAGCTCGATTCCGGATGGCGATTGAGGTGCTCGTGCGCGAGGAGAAGCGCTGGCATGTAGCCTCTTAGAAGTCGTCGAAGGCCTTGGAAAAAGACTCCCAGGACTGCCAATACATAGGGAATCCTTCTAAATAACCCCCTACAATAGTAGTATCGTCATCATCCAGGCTGGCTCCATTGTAACCCCGCTCTGTAGCTTTTTGGTGCAACGTTCGGTGTATTTTTGGTGCAGGGATGTTCGTTTGTGCATCTCCGCTAATATCATCACTTTCTCTCCGGTCCACATCCCCATCGCTGCACGCACCACTCCGTTTGACAAGAGCGTCTCCGTAATCCGAGTCGTCCGATTCGTCCGCGTCGTCCGGCGAGAGCTCCTAGTCTTCCTCGTCCAGCAAATTGAACACTTCTGCCAGCGCACCGTCGTGGTCGCTCCTATTCCTCAAACTTTGACAATTCGCCTGCATGTTTCGTACAGCTCGCGCTTCCCACGGATCACCATTCCAGTCATCACCTTGTACTATATTCACAGGTTGGCCTTCGTTGCTGTCGTCAACTCGAACACGATCTCCATATTGCTCGCCTAAAACGCGATACTACTGTGGCGTCAGACGCTTTCCACCACGAATAACCTGGGGAAGAGGTGTGAGCCGCCTCTCGTCTGAATGTGACTTTTCTTGGCGACGCAATCTCGTCTCCGAACGAGCAGCAGAATGTTGTGGTTCTGCCTGTTGATACCATGACAAGTTTAGAGTAGCTGAGCGAGGCTTGGCGGTAAGGACTTCGTTCTTTGCCTGCCCAACGCCCCTACCATTGCCAGAGCTGATGCGTGCCTTTGTAGGGGGGATCTTAAATTGACAGGGACGGGGAGCCACACACATTTTTTTTAAATAACATATTTTTTGTAGGCCGAAGTTATTTTTCGCTGCGCAGCTGGTAGTTAACAGCAGGTGATCTGCTTGGTCCGGATACACCAATAGGGTTTGTCAAGGCCGGTAGCAGCTAGATACTTTTTTTTGTACTGCTCGTCAGATTTTTTTCAGGTCCCTGATTGGCTGAAAAATTATTCGACAAACAGCACGAAAAGTCACACTGATCAGTCTGCAGCTAGAAGATTTTTTTCTTCGTGACCTAGCACGAACGATCTTGTCAGCAGTATGAGGTCCATGACGTCCTGCAAGTGGAAATCGTGTCGCCGTGTGTCAAAGATAACTGGCGAAGACTCAAGCATTCTGCCGTGCGACAATAGTGGATGTGCGAGCAGTGTTCACCGCGCTTGTTTGGCAAATATGATGAAATCCTTCACTGACGACGGGCAGTTCATGAAGATTGTATGCGGAAAGCGCTGCTATAATGCGATTCTGAAAGCCGCTCGGCTGGAAGCGGCTGCCCTTCCCCGAACAAGCGGATTCCGTGGCACAATGATGGCCCCGATCGAAGTGTCAGCCCTCTCAGTGTGTTGATCAAGTAAATGATGGACGGTACCAACTACCACCGGTACCATGGTGGTGAAGGCCAAAGTGGTGAAACAAACCAAACGTTGGCTAGCGAAGTCGTAGAGGCCATATCGGCTAGCGGTGTGAAGACAGCTCGTGCTCCCAAAGATGTTACGAACAGGATCTCGGGACTAGAAACTAGTTTTCGCGTAGCCTCTCACTGGTTGAACAACACAAGGCAGGGCGTCGAGAACGAAACTGACCTACGAGCCCCCATCTTGCACAGATGTCAAGCTTCTTTGAGCCTCATCCCATAATGGATGACAGCCCAAGTACATCAGGCCGACGAGGCGGAAGAATGCCTCACGGTGCAGCCGAAAGTGATCCAAAAACTCCGTCGAATTTAACTGTGTAGTATCGTAGAGCAGTTGTTTCCAGTGAGCGGCACGGCGACGGTACGATGATGGCCGATCAAAGTATCGCAAGCCAAGTACTCGCTCGTATGCAGCAGCGTGCAGGACGTCTAGTTCATCTTCATTGAGATCTTCATCATCGTACAAATAGCGGAGTGCAGCTGCCTCCTTTCTGACGTCAAGAGCAGCCTTTAACTTTTGCAGAGCGGCTTGACGTGCGCTTGGACGCGGCATCTTGGAGAAGTCTTTGACTAACTGCTGCAGCAACCGAAGGGGGTGGTCAATAGTACTTCTGTTTGATTGACTAATAATAATGTTTTGATAATGTCGTTGAAAAAAGTATTTTTAGCTGCTGCGGGCATTGATAACCCCTAATATTAGACCGAAGGACACCAAAACTGCTGAAATTTTTTGGTACATCTTCTGTGGTACAGATGAACCTGTCTAAAATGAGCTCGTATATCGTGATATCCTGTAGTACCTGATAGGTTTTGATTTCACCGGACTGGTAGACTTGCTTTTTGAATACCGACTTGATAATACTGTCTAACTTGAAACTCGATACAATGTGAGGATAGAAAACACCAGTCAAATGAGGTCAAAATCACAGGTTTTGGTTAGAATCAGGGTACAAACCGGCATGAAATCTCTTGCCCGCCCATTCTAAGCGGTTTTTATCGGAAATTAGCCTCTAAAAGGGTCACAGTAGTGGCCTTGACAAGTGTGGCGTATTGTCAGATATTTCTATAAATTTCCATATTTGAAGTATTTTGCTCGAATTCCTCTAAATATCATGAATGTGCACCACATCAACCGCCTTAACATGATCAACTTGCTATACTTGATCGAAAGTTGTTCTACGGGCTGTATTAGCTAAGGGAGGTTTATCTGTAGCAGCGTGTTCGTTCAAATGCCTGGTAAAACAATGAAATAAATTTCAGAGAACACCTAGTTTGTATTGAACGTTTTTGTTTTTGATAATTTTCGGAGCAATAACTTACCAGACTTTAATTCACGAAAAATCATACCCCCATGGTGGCTTCCTTAGCTCTGAAATAATTTTCAGAGAACAAAAGCAAGCTCTCGGACGTCCAGAAAAATAAAACCATTCTGTATGTATGCTAACATTTCAGGTTGCGGTACTTCGTAGCCGCAACTTACTGTAGAGGCATTCTTGGGCAAACTACACTCCTACAAAAATAACGTGTACACATTGTATCTATCTTTGGCCAAAGCGCCGCACAAAGGAATCCTGAACAGCCGCGGCTCCTCAGCCTCAGATTCATTTGCGTTCAGTATGTAATGCAGCGATCATTTCGACACACGCGTCCTGTCATTGCGATCTTTGTGCAACCCCTCATATGGCTCATTCTGCAGTCGAAGCTCCAAGCCGCACAAGTCTTAACAAGCCTTCAAAGTCTCCGCAACCATGGCCGAAGAAGCGATTGCGTCGGCTGCTGCATCGCCCAACAAGCTGGCGCAGAAGATCTCGACAGCGCAGATCACGGACGCCAAGATCACGGGCTTTCCGCAGTTCACGCCAGCGCATCGCTCGCTAATGGCTAAGCATCTGTCGATCGAGATTTATGCGCAACTTAAGGAGATCAAGACCTCCACAGGTTACACTCTGGATCGCGCAATCCAAACAGGCGTGGATAACCCCCACCTTGGAGTGGGTGTAACCGCTGGCGACGAAGAGTGTTACGAGCTCTTCAAGCCCCTATTCGACCCCGTAATTGAAGGCTGGCATGGGTACAAACCCTACGACCACCATAAATGCGACATGGACCCATCCCACGTGACCAACGGCAAGTTGCCGGACGAGTTCATCATTTCCACGCGTATCCGCGCCGGTCGTAACATTCGCGGCATGCCCCTGCCGCCTGCCACGTCGCGTGCGCACCGTAAGGACGTTATGAACTTGTTACAATCCGCGCTGGGCGATATGAGCGGCGATTTGGCCGGCAAGTTCTATAAACTGTCGGAAATGTCGCCCGAAGACGAGCAGCAGCTCATCACGGACCATTTCCTGTTCCAAAAACCTGGAGGCGGCACTTTACTCGAAGCTGCGGGCGCTGCGAGGGACTGGCCCGCGGCTCGCGGCATCTTCCATAATAACGACAAGACCTTCTTGGTCTGGTGCAACGAAGAGGACCACATGCGCGTCATCTCCATGCAAGACGGAGGTGACGTCGGCGCCGTATTCGAGCGCTTCTGTCGCGCTATAAAGAGCGTTGAGGAAAGTATCAAAGCCAAGGGAAAAGAGTTCATGTACAATGAACATCTGGGATTTATCGGCACGTGTCCCTCTAATTTGGGTACAGGGTTACGCGCCAGTGTCATGGTGAAGTTACCCAAATTGACGGAAGATGTACCCCGCTTCGAGAAAATCTGCTCGTTGCTGCACTTGCAGCCTCGAGGCACCGCCGGAGAACACTCCGCGTCGGTCGGAGGCGTGTACGACGTCAGTAACAAGCAGCGCATTGGTCATTCGGAGGCGGAATTGGTGCAAACGATGATCAACGGCATCACTTTGCTCATTGCCATGGAGCAGAAACTGGTGGCCGGCGAGTCTATTGACGCTCTGATCCCTACGGAGCCTGCCGCTCCGGTAGTCATTGACGCCGGTCCTCCACTTGTAGCGTCGACGACGAGTACTGCAGTGTTACCGTCACAGGAGGATAACTACCCTGTGTTCACTGCGAAACACCGTAGCTTGATGGCCAAACACTTGACTAAGGAATTGTATGACAAGTTGAAGGACAAACACTCCAGCAAGGGGTACACTCTGGATATGGCGATTCAAACCGGTATCGACAACCCTCACCTCGGTGTGGGTGTGGTAGCCGGTGATGAGGAATGTTACGAAGTCTTCAAAGAGCTGTACGACCCCGTGATCGAAGGCTGGCACGGCTTCAAGCCAGAAGACAAGCACCACACCGACATGGATGTGTCTAAGCTAGTCAACGCTGACAAGATCGACAATGCCTATGTGCAGTCCACTCGCGTCCGTGCTGGTCGTAACATTCACGGTCTCAGTCTACCACCTGGTACGACGCGTGCAGAGCGTCTGGAGGTGGAGAACCTCATCGCTACGGGGTTGTCTGCGCTCACTGACGAGCTAAAAGGGAAGTATTATCCTCTCGGTAACATGACGAAAGAAGAGGAGGATCAACTCCAGAAGGATCATTTCTTGTTCCAGAAACCCGGCGGCGGTACCTTACTCACTGGCGCCGGCGCTGCACGGGACTGGCCGAGTGGACGTGGCATTTTCCACAATGACCAGAAGACGTTCCTGGTCTGGTGCAATGAAGAGGATCACATGCGAGTCATCTCGATGCAAAGTGACGGTAACATTGTCGAGGTGTTCACTCGCTGGGTCAAGGCAGTGACTGCTGTGGAGGAAAGCATTAAGGCCAATGGATATGGCTTCATGCACAACGATCACCTCGGTTTCCTCGGTACCTGTCCGTCGAATTTGGGTACGGGACTACGAGCCAGTATGTTCGTAAAGCTCGAGAAACTTGGAGCCGATCCACACGCTCTTGAGGCAGTCTGTGCCCCTCTTGGCTTGCAACCGCGTGGCTCGGCTGGCGAACACTCGGCTGCTGTGGGCGGCATGTGGGATATCTCCAACAAGGCTCGTATCGGTAAGTCGGAGGTGGAGCTTGTGCAGACGATGATCGACGGAGTTGGAAAGCTTATTGAGCTGGAGAAGGATCTGGAAGGAGGTAAGAGCTACGCGGACGTGCTGGCGTCTGTAGGCGTCACACAGACCGCACACTGAAAGTCGCAAGAGCGAAGGGGAACTGGTTGTAAAGTTCCGAATGCTCGCGGATACGGCACAAACTATTGGACAGCGACCACAGTACTGATTTCCTTCATAGCTCGAAGGTTTGCTTTTATCTTTTTTATAATTTCAATACGAACCTACGCACTTCCCATTTCGGTATCTTCAGCATCTCCTCGCAAATACGATAACTGGTATAACCCTCTTCAGCACTGTACCCCAGTAAGCTAGGAATTCATCCCAAAAGTACCACCTTCGCTTGCTGCCGATTACTAAGATTATTGGTACGATTTGCGCGCTGCTCACCAAACACGAGCACACTCGCCCGATGTTCTCCTCAATGCTCTACGGTGCTGTACTGATACATGTATTCACCGCAGTACATCGAAGAGTCTTTATCGTCTCCGAGGAGCGAGGAGTCGAGAAACTCAGGTTTGACTACTCAAGTTTATACGCTGCCTCGGGTAGGCTCAGCGTCTTGTATACTTTTCAGTTCTTGTGGGTATTTGCAGTTTTTTTCGAGCAAAGATTACAGATCCCGAGTATACAGAGCTTTTTTTCATCACCGTTAATACATCTAAGGTCCTTAATAAGGGTTTAATTAAGGCCGAAAATTGGTTGGTAGTGTGCATAGCGCCGACTTATTTTGAAAACACACCAACGATGCTTCCTCCTCCGTTATGATAATGTTGCGCGGTTTGGAGTTCTGGTCGTCCCCATTGGGGACCTGAAACGGTACTCCTATAAAGTAATATTTTGTAGCAAAAGTCAAAACATGATTCCATGTTGCAAATTTATCCTATAAATACTTGCAAAAGAGCTAAACGATGAAAACGAGTACGGTCTACGAAAAGCTTACCTAACGCTGAAAACATCCTGATATACGAGTTGAAGCCTCCGAAAAGCAATAACAAAGTGATAATCGAATTCTTCTGGATTCCGAAGTTTGAGTAAAAAAAAATTCTTATAAACGACATAATCGTCGGTATGACGAGACAATCGTTCAGCGGTGCCATATGCTTCAGCTGAGACGTCGAAGACGATCTCACACAGCTTTTTTTTTGATAAGGGGTACCCCAAGCGCAGTTCCTACCCTCAGGTTCTTAAGGACCGACGATACAGCCGTCGAACTAGCCGAAGAGAGAGCGGGCTTAGGAAATGTGATTCATGCTCTATCGGCGGGTACAACGAAGCTCGTCGACTCAGCTAAACTGAAGAAGTACTTGCTCATGAAAAAGACCTCAGTCGATGTATTGAACAAATTAAAGTTCGGAGATGACGTTGTGAGTGCTTTGAAGAGCTCAAACTTTCCAAGTTTGAGCGAGTACATCGCGATGCTCAATAAGAAAAAGCCAGACAAGACGATCACCTTGATCGGGACTCTCTCAGCGCGCTACGGAGATGATGCAGTGGCGAAGGCGCTTGTGTCCGCGGAAAGAAAAGCTGGATCAGAACCGCTGGTTGCGGAACTTGCTAAGCAGTTGCGCTCTCAGCAACTATATGCTTGGCTAGACAACGGAAAATCTGTCAATGATGTTTTTCAGTTACTCAAGCTCCGTAACGATGGTTATGAAGCGCTCGCAAGTCGAAAACTAGTCGTATTAGTCGACTACATCACGAAGTTCAACCGCGAGAATACTAGCCATGAAACTACTTTGGTCAAGACATTGACAGCTGGTTTTGATGGCGAAAGCAATTTTTTAAAGATTCTAGCGACTGCGAAACTCGATTTTCGTACAGAGGCGAAGGCTAAGGAGTTGGAGGAAGCGCTGCTGGCAGAGGATGGAAAATAAAATATGTTATTATATTTTCGTTTTCAAGTTCAGTAATATACATTGCAATACAGGACTGATCAATACTATGGTACTTTGACCAATTATTACAATAAATAAATATTAGCCCCAATTTGATTTTCACTTATATTTTGTATGTCATTAAGTATTGCAAAAGTATTTTACATATTTATAAATTATTGGAAGGAAGAAGGAGCAATAATAAGTTATTCCGTACAAAAATACAATATTTATTTTATTGATATTATTTTTTCCATCCTCTGGCTGCTGGAACAGTGGCGACACGACAATCTTAAACCGGCAAACGTCATGACTCTGCTCAAGCTTGATGATGACGTCTATGGTGTTTTAAAAAGCAGTCATCTGGAGATATTACAGGAGTACATTGCGATATTCAAAACGAAGAATCCGACCAACCAGGTGACATTGCTAGGGGCGATGACGTCGAAATATGATGAAGGCAATGTGGCAAAGGCAATCGTATCTGCGTTGAAGAATGAGAATACGCCTCTGGAGACGATCGCGGCAAGACTGCAGAAGGAGCAGTTAGACAGGTGCTCAAACGCGATATGTCCGTGGATGGTGTTTTTAAGCTTTTAAAGTTTAAAAGCGATGGATCTGTCGTTATTAGTCAAAACTTGGAGACACTGAAGGAATACATCCTTTTGTACAACCGTGCGAAGAATGTAGAGAAACCTTGGTTGGTGCATTGGCGAAGGGCTTCGGAGGTGAAACAAAGCTGGCGGAGATGCTTGTGGGGGCGAGATTTTTTCCGCAGTTGGACGAAAAGGCTATACCACTCCAGAACGCGCAAATTAGGGAATGGAGCGACAAGGGTGTTGATCCAACAAACGTTCTAACCAAGATTTTCAATCTAGCGGAGACTAGTCCGTCTAGTATCCAGAAAAAAAGTGGTAAGCGATTTCAAGACTTACTTTGAGAGTAAGATCGCTCCGGTGAGAAGATTTGTGTATCCGCGGCGTTCATAGAGCTTGCGTAATCTCCAACTATGAGCAGGCCACTTGAGAGTCGGCAAAAATACCTAGCTGCCTCTTTCAAGCCTAGGTAGGTACTTTGGGCTTTCAAGTAGGTATTAAAATGAGAATTGTATCTCAGATTCAAATTAGGCATTCAGATTCCTTACAAGTATCAAGTCAAATATTCAAATCCCTGATGATTGCTAAAACTTGACCACTACGAGCTCTTGATCGACTTCAAAAAAAACATCGAACTAGCGCTTCAGTGTGGGTCCTAGGCAGACCCACAGGGGCATAAGCTACCAGCAGTTTTTTTTCTATTGACCAACAGCGACTTTATCAATGATATATCATCAGTAAGATGATTGAGGCCGCCCTTCTGACACCGCTCAAATGGTTTCCAAAGCTGGTTTCGCGTAGTTTGACGAGCAGTGCCGGGAGCTACTGTATGGTCAGTCTTACTTATAGTCAATCTGAAATCAAAACAACGTATTAACACACGCTTCTATCGTTTAGAGCATGCATTTGAGCGACCTATTTTAGTCTGCCCCAAGTATTACTGAGCGTCCGCCAATAACCTTCCATGTTCTTTTTTGTCGCTCTTCTTCTCACCGGCAAAACATACAAAAGCAATGTCAGGTAGGAATACAGCGGTGATAATAAAGTCAAACCAGTCGATGGAGACGACCGATAATTTAGTAAACAGATCACCCATCCACCAGCTATTAGTGAAGGAGGCGCCGAACGGGCTCACAGATCCATACTATGGATTGGATGATATAATATAATACATGTAACACGGTCAAATAGCAAGTAGTTCCATTTACATCTATATGGCGTGGTCGAATAGAACGTAGCTCACTTAGCGGCAAACTTAATTAGTTTCCTAGAATGTTCGCGTTTTTTGGGCGCGGCCTAAAAAGACCAGACCCATCGGTAACCCGACTTTATTTCCTCCCACGGCAACCGGGGTGTTTCTTTCCCAAATGACTCGCAGAACTTACTCCGCGCCTCCGTCACATCTCCACCAGCACTTCGGTCGAAGGCCAAGCTCTTCTTCATACTTCGGGAGCCTTGATATGGCACTTAAGTGTGGTTTGGACGAGTGCGGTATTGACGCAGCGTGTTGAGCTAACAATTTATTCTTTGGACAGACGGCGTCGGTGCACGGCCTGTACTATTAATAAATCGCGGGGATGAGAGCCAATCGTTGCCAAAAAAGAGTCTGTGGACTCCGGGCTTCGGTAGGCGTTTTGAAAAAATAGGAATCGGCATTTTGTACTTTCTGTACAAAATGCCGATTCCTATTTTTGCAGATGTGACGCCGCCGGCTCTATTGAAGTATTTGACTACGAATCCGTTGATATGGATACTTTGTAAAGAAGTATTCATCAAAGAGTTTTCCCAGTATAAGACACGGCATTAGTTTAGTTTAGCAGACGTGATATCTATATTTTAATAATGATCATCATTATACAGAATAATGAAACACCAACTCGAATCTGTCCACTGAAAAGATCAAGCCCAGCCTTACAGTCTTTGTCTCATCGATCGGTGTTGGCTTCATTGGTTCAACTTTCTGTGGCTGAGTTGATGCTGCGCAAGAAGTATGAATTGCCTTACTACGCTCTAACCCTGTAGTGTCTTTACTAGAGACTCCCTAGGTCTGTAATTTATCATCGTTGGCGTTGACGAGGTAGCGCAACAATCCGCGCCATGCCACGGTGTACTTGTGCTACTAGCGATGGTCCCTCCATCGGGTGTCCGTCGACGCACAACCGGTCGGACGAACGAGCAGGCTCCAGCTTTAACGCTCTTGTGCCAATTTGTTGGACTGCCGGTCGTTTCAGGTGTCGACCGGACTCGATTGAAAACAGCATACGCCACACTTCGCTACGTGGGTGGGTCCCATTAATGAAGGTGAGGTATGTGTAGCCATCGTCAAGCTGCGCGCCAGGAGCGACAAACGCTGAAGGTGTCGCGTGACTCGTATTGGTGACCCATGCGCTGCGGAAAGGACCCTGCAGCTCCACCCACTTATCAAGGCCAAGTTCTGTAGAGAAGAGATCTTGAACCGGTCCACCTCCATCGTGGTCTTCACTGTGCTCCTGGAAATACCTCGTTGGTTGATGATCATCAACATCTTGACTCAGATACCATATTCGGCCAGAATATGGGGCCGTGCGGGTAACCTGGCGTCTTAACGACATTGAGTGGCGCAAATCTCGGAGAATTTCGGTCTTGTGCATCGGGACTGCTGCTTGCTCCGAGTCTGACGGTGTCCACTCGAGCTTGAGGAACGAGTAGCGCGTCTCGATACCGTTGCGAACTGAGGTGATATCGAGGTCCTGCGGACGTCCTTTAATTAGTGCGAAGGCGGCATTTTCCAA
The DNA here is from genome assembly GCA_033557915.1 of Phytophthora tentaculata. Classification (NCBI taxonomy): domain Eukaryota; phylum Oomycota; class Peronosporomycetes; order Peronosporales; family Peronosporaceae; genus Phytophthora; species Phytophthora tentaculata. The sequence goes on along the minus strand of JAUCEA010000020.1, from coordinate 4,064,943 downwards.
GTCTAAGCATTCGTGGCTGTGGTGCGCTACTGAAGCCAAGAGGCCATTGTTCGAGCCACGGTCGATAGGCAACATACCGAACGGCTGACGAATTGCCTGCTTCCAATCTGGTCTCGCCATCAACCCTTGTACGACTAACATATAAAGCCAACTCGTTAGTTAATAGCAAGTTAAAATACAGACATGACATATCACTTACACTCATGAGCGAAGCTGTCTCCTCCAGCAACAGCGACGCACTCGAACTGGTCGAGTGGGAGCTGCTTGGTGATTTCTCGAACGCGCTCGATATCTTTAACGACGTCGACGGTCGTTTCGATATTTGCAACTCGGAACATAGGGGCCACAAACTGTTCATATTTGCTTAGACCAGACCCTTCGTTCGAGTCGATAAGCACGTGGAACTTGCGTAGTGAACCGGAACTAGGTTCATCCGGCCTCAAAAAAAATGCCGGATCGATGATATCCTCCGTAGTCGTACTACGAGGATCTGCCCACTTGTTCAGTGCGTGGTGTAATTGAGCTACTTGGTCAATCTCGTCACCGTAGAATCGAAATGTCCACTGACGGGGGCTCCGCTTCGTCGGATGGACGTCTTTGTGGCGGTGCTTCTTTTCATCGAGCTGGAGACCTTCTGGAGGACACGCGTATAGTGCGAGCATATACACTCTGCGTGGGACGACCGAGCGTCGACTCAATGGCTGACCGCATGCTGTTTGTAAGTGTGCACCAAAAACTTCTTCCCATTTCAGTTTCATAAAGACGGGGTCTTGAGACTTCTCGCATTCGTCCGCGAGACTGCCAGTGGTTACGGCCGATAAAGTCCGTTCATGGTTGAGTGACTTGCAGCGGCGTTCCGGCACGAGTTCTTTTCTGTGTTTGTGCTTGGGCACAATACGCAGTGTACAGTATGTCTTGGAGAACTCAAATTGGACGAGAGGGTGCTGAGTGTGCTGCGAGCGCCGATGTAGCCATGCGAATCGCTCGTCCGGAAGCTGGCAGCTCTCGAGATGTAAATGTTCGAACAACTGGGCGAGCGACATGGCAAGATAGGACGTGACTGGAACGCAGCAAGTTGGAGAATGCTACGCTACTGGGTCAGCAGTTGGAAGTATATCACAAGTACAATGTAATAGACATTGCCAAATGTCTGCGAGAGATAATTTTTCTAAAGATAGAGTCTCGCTTTTAGTGCGTGTTCCGCGAGGACGAGACCTGTAAGAGTTGATTCTGAAACCGCCGGGTCGTTTCGGGACTGCCTGAGGCGTATCACACGAATTACAGAGGCACATCCGACTCACGGGTTCTTGTACTTGCCATATTAGCAGCGCGAGACTTGAACGAAATCACTCCGCTGGCCACACTTTGCGCCGACGCTTTGTGCGTGTTGTTGTGTGTGTTTATCATGTTTCTATGACCGGGATAAAGGTTTGAAAAGACGTTGGTGGTAGTTCATGTCAAGAGAGGAAAGTACTTCAGGCTAGCATTGTCAAACGCATACATGCAGCATGTCGAGTTCGTTTCGATGACTTATCCTGACACAGAGATCAGCTGTACTGATTTAGCGTAGGGGCACTAACTGCCGTGGCACACGTAACGCTTTAAAGTCTGAGATTCCCTTAAGTCCAGGTTGCTTCGCCAAAAAATATTTTTTTTAATCTAAATAGTTTAAAGCGGATCACTTAGGTAGAATGGTGCCTACTGTGTTAATATTTTTTTACCGGTAGTAAAAGTACCACCAATTCAAACTTCTGGCGAACATTTTTTAAGTGAAGGAGCGAGCGACACATAGTACAGCAAGGTCTAACGGCTCAATGGCAACCTCTGTTCACACGGCATGTCTACGGATAGTTGCTTTTGATTTTCAGATAAAACAACACCTAGAAAATGAAAGCAAAAGATAAAGTGTTGGAGGAATTACAACAATCAGGTGTTCGCGGTTATTTGGGAGAAGCCGACAAAATCACGACTCCTGGCCGCCAATATTTTGGCTAAAAGACACACCAAAACGATATATGACCTGAACATGAACAAATCAACACCGACTCTCGTAATAAACTACATCAGAAAAACAGAACCACAGACCCCCGCGGGTCTTCTTATGCACATCCAAAGACCCAAGACGTTTGTCTCGCGGGCTTCTATAGAAAAAGGAATTATTGTGGGTTCTACTCAAAATTGGAGAGGGCGGTTGGTTGAACCACTTGCCTTCAAAATCGACCTCCCTGTATAACAGCATAAAATATTATGTTTTAAAGTGTATTGTGGGCATCGCTTTCAGTTTGAAGATGCGGCGTTGCCAGGGGTTAATATCACCGGTGATTTTGACGGTATCATTGATATTGATCCTCAGGGTATGCGCAACTTCGCTAAGATCACTGGATCCTGATCCTCTGCCACTCCGATATCAATACCGTATCAATATCAATATCAGAACATAAGTATTTTATCAGCGAATTTGGCCTATACAAAAAATAAGTAGTATTTTTAAATCTTAAGCGGATTATGTAGGAAATAGTTTTGTTGGCTTAAATACTTGCCTCTTCATCATAAACATCATATGCGCATGAAGCCGTTTACAGTAGCCACTGAGTGGAATATTGGTTTCCTGTACCGCAGTATACACTTATAATTCAGTATGGCTAGAATAGCGTCCCCAAATATTTTTAGACAGAAAGCTATCTAAGTAAAACATAGCAGCAGCCGCCACACTGGACCTTGTAGACTTATACCTTCGATATAATAGTTCAGTTATTTATTACGAAGAAATTTATTAAAAAGAAATTGAAGGCCATGGAAGACAACTTGATTTCTACTCTGCTTTGAAGCGGTAGTGTCGGTTGTGGTTGATTGCTATCTTGGTAGCAGGTTCGCACCCTCAGTAGCGCGAACAGAGGCATCTATGTCACGCAGAGCGCGTATAATGGTGTAAGCTTAAGAAAAATAGGAATTTTAAAGACACGATGTAATCGGGTGATATAGTATCGTTACAGTATCGGGAAGATCATTTTTTGGGTGCTCAAGGATCAATGATCCTGATACGAAGAGCACATCGACATCAGGTGATATTGATACAGGAATTCGGGGGTCCGATATCGATATAGTATCCAATATCAATGATTGATATTAACCCTTGGGCGTCGCCCTTGCTGCATCAAGCCCACAGCAAGCAGCTTTGAGACGTAGCTTGCCAGCAGCGAGACGAGCTCCGGTGCAGGATCGAAGAACACCTCCACGTCAAACCTCGGCTGCCAGGGATGGCCACGGGTCGCCATATACACGCTTGTCACTATACCCCGAACGACAGACAACACACACAGCACGAAATCAAGCGCCACCTGCTCCACCATCGTCTACGGAACCTGTAGTGGGTCAGCAGCATCGGCTGCAGCTAGTCGTGCATTCGATAGTAAGCACAGTCGGCCAGCGTGATACGTCTGGCGAGACGCTAAAGGACTTCGCAGTGAAGGGTGAAACGTTTAAAGGCATACTACACAAGCTGTGGACAAAGTTTCGCCCCCATATGAAAGGCCAAGCGGTTGTGGTAGATGGAGCGTGGACGATCAGCACTCTTGCTGTTCTCTAGATGCTGTTAGCCTTACTTCTCACTTGCCGCAAGTGCCGTTCTTGGTCGTACGTGTACATTGTGAGTTTCATCATTTGTAGCCAAGTAGCATTTTTGACCAATCAAATTAAAAGGGTGATTCTTTTGCAATCGCATCAAAAATCCAAAGTTGGGTGAGATTCACAATAGCTAAAACAAAATAGAAGCCACTCGACAGTCCCGTTGATTCCATTCACTCACAGTGAATCACTTTCCAGCACAACTTGGTGATCATTTTATTGACATCACGCCAGGTAAACACCGGGGCCTTTATGGGCACATACGTGCATCCAGCAAGTTCTGCTCGCAGACTGACAACCCTTTTAGAGTGGACATCGTCTTCGCGGCTCAACAAGCAATCGAGCCCTCTCCCATCGAAATGATAAATTTTGCCTTGATAGTCACATCGGTCGGCTGAGCTGAAGAATGCAGAGGTACATGTACGAAAGGTCAGTGCCTCGAGAGATGGTCGTTTCAAGAGCCCTCGGTCACCGAGTCGGTGCGCGCTAAGGTTAACAGTGCTACCAATTTGGCGTATCTAGGCCAAAAAAAATCGGGGGGGGGGGGGGGGGGGGGGGGCACACCCGAATTTATAGGGATTTTCCGGCAAAATGTGGGGGGGCAAGCAAAAAATTGACCTTTTTTCTTTCTAAAATCCCATACTAAACGCAATTTTCCCCTAAATGTCGGGATTGGGGCAAAAAAATGGGGGGGGGGGGCGGTGCCCCGGCTAGATACGCCAACTCGCTTGTCAAGTTCTACCATAAGCCTTGCAGTCACTGCATAGAACCCATCGACTAGCATAATGCTGTACAATGCCCTTTTACAAGCATCCGTTGTGGTGACGGCACTCGAGGACCCAGATCCGAGTCGGGTGTATCAGCCGCTGCTGACAGCAGTGCTGTGACTGCTCGTATCGCGCACGTCGAGAAGGACGCCAAATGAACGCTCCAAGATCAATAACAGGTCTTTAGCGATCGGGAGCGCTCTGATTGTCGTTCAGGCAAATCACGTTGCTACGCTCAGAGACCAGCGTCTGTACGTCGCCAGCATCACGTCCGATGGTCGTGGGTGTGGTGTCGTGGTGATCACCGGCATGGGAAGTATGCCGCCCTGCCAGCGTGAATGATGGCGAAGACAAGGCAAGTTTGAATTTCTGACCCCACAGGCTTTGCTCTTCACCATGTGAGGAGCCCAAAATTCCTGGCGAACCCAACGCTATGAAAACAAGTGTAATTGAATAAACTCACGCTCTTTCTGCAGATTCGGACCCCTGCCTCTCGCACATGGACCCTTGTCTCTTTGCGCACTCCCCAAAACAACATTCAAAGATATCGTTTTGGGCTGTGCGTCGCTTCACTGAACGGTATTCACTACAGTCGAAGGAATGGCGCGCCGTCCGTGTTCACGTTTCGGTAGTTATATTTCGCTGCAGCCATTTGAACTCAAACTAATCTTTGAAACGAGTGGCATCATGGCTATGGAGTCTTGTATCTCCCGTCGAGGGCAGGTGATTTTCCATTCCAAACGTAGCCGGTTGCCGTTCGATTTTGGGCAGCTCTTTTCACGAGCAAACGTCGCGTCCGGTCACTCTCCTTCGCGGGACTGATTCAGGCCAGCGTGAGGTGCCGCTGCACAATGCCTGGACTGAAAGCTGGTAGAGCTCTCCCCGCAGCCGCGTGCCGCGAGCACTTATACGTTGAGCTTCGATTCATTGCCATATGGTGATGGGTAAGGCCGGAACATAATTAATAGATAAGGGCAGCCAATCAGTGGGCGTTGGCCTTCATATTTGATATCGATTACCGCTCAATTGAATGGCGACAGGATCAATTTCACTTCAGTCTGGCAAGCGCACATAAGGCACCGCCACCGTAGGGGGCTGCTTGTGGGTCCGAGGTAAGCAACCCTATTAAAGTTGATGCTTGGTGCGCGTGCTTGATTCGTTCATCGGTTTTGATCCGTGGTGTGAGGAGTGACTCACAGAATCTGCTGTCTTTCCTATTCCCGCCTTACCTGTAATTTACAGGCTGTGAATGCATCGATAGCTGGGACGCAAGGTCGACAAGCTGATACAGTACCAATAGGAGCAACGTAACTCACGCATTTGTACCTCACGACGAGGCCCCGGGTGGGTCTCTTCGGGATAAAACCTGGAATGGCTCAGCTCAGCGGAGCAAGAGAGCCATAATGCCACCGCCAGTGTTTTGCTGATGACTAAAAGTCCTCATTGAGAAACCTAAAATTCCGTCGGCGGAAACCCAATGCTGGTTCCTTAATTGAAATCAAGTATGCAACTTTGCGCACCAACGCTTTTTTTCTGCATTCGGACCCCTATCTCTGGCAAATGGACCCCTGTCCCTTGTGCGGTATCCACTTCTGCCCAAAACAAATGCCTAAAGATATCGTTTTGGGCTGCGTCCAGCGAGTTGCCGTCAATAGTAAGACATTGCAAACCACCACCCTCAGTCGAAGATCTTCGTCCAACCGCCTGACAGGCGCGAGCCAAGGTCGGCAGGCACAGATGTCGTGCATGTCGTTCCGCCAGGCATCGTGAGTCACGAGTCGTGACTCACGAGTCGTGGGGCTATTTTGCAGCTCCGTTGGAATTGGTCGAGTTTTTTTTTTTTATGAGAAGAGAATGTTCGTTTCTCACACTTGATAATGAAATGCGTTGAAATACATCATACTTCGAAGTAGCAGCTACATGTACTTGATTGACGACCTTCACTAACAATACATACTACAGTAACAGACCAGCTCTCACCCGAACAATGCCCGAGGTGGGCGACACCGCTTCTGTGGCGGGAACGACGCCTTCTGTTCGATCGCGACGATCTCCACGGGTCGGCCCTCCGCTGGCCGTGTACAGGCCACCAGCTCCACGTTGACACGAGACTGTGGTCCTCGTAGACCAGGGTACTTGAGTGTCCCGCTTAGCCTTTTAGGTGATAGCTCTCCGCCTCGAGCTAGATGGTGTACCTCCTCCATTGGCAGCACGCCACTGTAGAAACGGAACTCGTCCAGCAGTCCGTGGAAGCCATACCAGCCCACAAAGTCTCCATGAGGATAGTCACCCCCACCTGCTGTGACGTATCCCGTGCCGACCTGTTCATGAAGTAGATGCTGCCATTCACGATGTAGAGCTCCTGTGGTAGACCACACGTTCTCGCCGTCCAGATAAACGTTCTGTTTAAGATGTTCGAGATCGTAGGTCAAAGCTAGATGATACCAGTGGTCACACTTGAGGTTCTTGGCCACGGGTGTCTTGGCATCCAGCACCGAGCAGTAAAGGTTACTCTTCGAGTCCACCATGACAAACTGTTGGTGGTACTGGGGCCAGTTCCTGCTGTCTCGTTCCTCGGACTGCAGTCCGAAGATGACTCCGCCTGTGTAACTAGTCGTATCAAGCTCCTTCTGCTCTGCTGGTAGCAGCGAGAACCATAAATCGAAGCTGAAACTTTCCTCGTGCATCGTCCGCAACGCAAAGTACATTCGACGGAACTGCCCCCAGTCCGTTGGTGGTGGATACTCGACACAGGCGTATGACGCACGTTGTAGCTCGTCATTGTCATCTGTACCCAGGCCATGGAACATCATGGACCTCGCCTGCATGTAGCGCCGCTTCCACGTGTGCAGCAGGTGCTGCTGGCTCTGCGGGACGGGGCCGTGCACCACGCGCTCATGCCACAGCAGCCCGTCCGAGAGCAAAGCGAACCACCATGAGTTCGTGTGCGACAGCTGAAAGGCATCAAAGCCAGCCAGGAAGCCGCAAATCGCCTCCACCAAGTCCGCCGGTAGCTCTTCCAGCCACATGGAGTTCCGATCTGCTTGTCTCGCGAGAATTTGAAGAATGGCTCGGTCCGCCCGTCCGGCCTCCTTCCAATCCCAACGTTGCCGTTCCAAAAGCTCACCCGGGATGGGTGACACGTTATCCTAAATTGCTATATCTGTCAAATGAGCGGGGCGGCGCATCACGTCGCCCATCCCAATGCACCGTTTTTGAGACCGATGCGTTGAAGTTGGCTATGCTTTAGAGCAATTCTATTTTCAAAAGCAACGACAAATCTGGGACTCCTAGACTTGCTTGAACATAAGAAACAGAACAGAGCTGCACAGTGGTGTACAGTAGAGTGGAAAATTCAAAACTACGCATCGATTGTGAATGAAAACAGCAAAGTCATCCCATGCATCCGTCCGCAACTCCTTTCTCTTCGGCGTCGATGCAGTTTATCTCTTGAGGTGGCTCACGTACTTGAACGTGAGGAAGATGGCCACCTGAACGACCAGCCAAATGACGATGAGGCCGACCATGAAGTTGTACTTGCGATCTGGGCGGAAGTCGTAGATGTTCTCAATGTACTGCGACACCGTCATTTCGGTCGACGTATTGCCCGACGTGACTGTGATAATCTCGTGGTTGCCACCGAACTGAACGCCCACCAGCGCCGCTAGAGAATAACTCGACGGCATCAAGTACGTGAACCACTTGTAGCCAGCCTTCATGGCCGTACGCGGCAGCAGGTAGCCCGAGAACAGATTCAACAGACACGACAAAGCACCCACAGCCACGTTCGCCACCTTCTCGTTCGGCATGAGCGCAGACATCCACTGGCCCATGTACGTACACGCCGACGTGTAGAGGTAGAAGACGAGCAGGAAGAAGAGGAAGTCGCCGGCGTTGTCGCTCCAGCCCACCAGCCAGTACTCGATCGTCACGAAGAGGATGATGACCACAATGAGGTACGGGATCTCAGCGAACCACAGCGACAGACTGTAGGGCAGTGGACTGTAGTAGTTGGACATGCGCTCACGGTAGTACACGGCACGTTCAGCACACGTCACTTCGATCACAGTCATGAGGTTCGTCACGCCGATAAAGTCCATACTGTTGTAGATGAGGCCGATGTGCGAGTTGATACGCTTGACGCTGTCAGCTGAGAGTTGGTAGAACGTCGTGCCGAAGATGACGGCGAAGATCGGGAAGAGGAAGACACGCATGAAGTTGTACTGTGGGTTGCGCCAGTACGTGAGTCGCTGCTTCTTGGTCAACTCCTTCAACTGGTTCCAGAAACCCGTGGCGATCGGTCGATAGTTTAGGGTAGAGTGACGAATGAAATCATCCGACACCTCACACAACTCCAGTGTACGTTCGCGGTTCTTGGCGAACAGCTCGCTGTTCTTGTACTCGACCGAGTAGTCCTTGACATCGCGGCCGATACCTGCGCCAATAACCTCCAGCATGTACGTGGCCGGGTTGTATTGCGGTCGGATCTCCTCCGTTCCAGGGATGGAGGCAAAGTACTCGAGCATCTTGACCGAGTCTACACCGAGATCACCAAAGTACGCTGTGTAGCCACCCTTCTGAAGCAGCAACAGGCCGTCAAACAGCTCGAAGATCGAGATACTGGGCTGGTGGATCGTACACAACACCGTACGACCAGTACGAGCAATGGATTGCACGCCTCGCATGACGATAAGAGCCGAACGAGCATCCAGACCACTCGTGGGCTCATCCAGGAACAGAACGCTCGGGTTGGCCACCACTTCGACTCCAATTGTCACACGTTTCTTCTGCTCCACCGACAGACTGCCGACCATTTCAGAGGCAATCGTCGTCAGTTCCAACAGCTCCAGCGTCTCATGCACCAGGTTCATACGCTCCTCCTCAGTGAACGTCGGCGGCAGACGCAGTTTGGCTGAGAAGACCAGCGCCTCGTAGATCGAAGCGGCCTCCGAGTGGATGTCCATCTGCTCGCAGTACGCTGTGATGCGACTGAAGATCGACGGGTCTTTCAACTCTCCGTTAACATAGATATCTCCAATAATACGTCCACCAGTCTTGCGTCCAGCAATGACGTCCATCAGCGTCGTCTTGCCAGCTCCAGTAGCGCCCATAAGAGCCACCATACGACCAGGTTCAAAGTGCGCCGTGATCTTCCGCAGCAGTTGCCTCTCCTCACCTGACGGCAACGTCACGTAGTAGTCCAGATCCTTAATACACAGATTTGTGGGCGTGAAGGGAAGACCTCCTCCTTTCACTTTGTTGGCTCCAATCCCTTGCAGCTCAGTCGTAGGCGTACTCACTTCAACGTACACATTGTGCGCTTCCTCCTCTTTCATGGCCTTAGCACTCACGCCCTTGAACTTCTCGTAGCGGATGTAATGCAGCGCCAAAGCGTTGAAACTCGTGAAGGCGAAGTAGTAGACGACCAGAACAGCTACGCCGAACCAGATGTAGCCCGTGCCTTGCGTGATAGAGAAACTATCCAGTAGCGCTTTGCTCTGGGCATCAGTGTAGCGATCACTCGAGAACTCTGACAGCATATTGGAACGTAGAGCCCAGGAGATCGGGGAGAACCAGTACATCCAGATCCAGTAGTCCGGGATCAAGTCGGCCAGGATGATATTACCCGAGAACAACAGGAAGAAGCTCACGGAGATAGCAGCAAAAGCCTGGCCGATCGTGATACTTGGAGACAGAGAGCTCAATAGCGTCATGTACGCGCTGATAGCGTGCTGGAAGGCCAACAACACCAGGTAGAACACGATGTACTTTTCGAATGTGCGAGTCAATCCACTCATGAAGTAGAAGAACGTGCCCAACACGAACGAGACGGCCATGTTGACTGGGATCTGGACCACACTCTCAGCAATAGCGTACGACGACGTCCGGAAGAAGTTTCGAGGCCGTTGCTTGTAGAAAACCTTACGGAGCTGGAACGAGATGGTGATCTGCTGCCACGCTTGACGCTGGAACAGAGCGATACTGAAGAAAATCATGCGCAGGTAGTACGTGGAGCTCACGTCGAAGTAGATCATGCCCATAACGAGACCGATAATGAGAGCTTCGATCAGTTTTCCCCACAGCAGAGGAGGGTCTCGAATCCACACCAACTTCTGTCGGTTCAGCAGTAGCATCGTACTGGGCATGAAGGCCAATCCGAACTCGGACTTCTCCTTGGAACGCGCCAGGTTGGCCACACTCTTGGCCTTCTTGAAGTCCTCAGCACTCTCGAACTGGTGCTCATTGAAGCCCTTGCTGATGGCCTCGTGGGTCTTGCGGTAGATGTTCGACTGGCAAAAGAGGTTGTTGAAGTCTTCCGATGACACGGCCAAATCCTTGACTGGAGTGCTGCCGTTCGCATAGCGGTGGCCTCTTCCGGACGTCACTTCGATCAGGAAATCGGCTGGATCTACACGAGGGGGACACGTGAAGCCGTGGCCTTCAAAGTAGTCCAGGATCTCCGTTCTGGGGCCGTGATACACCATGTGACCTTCGTTGACCATCAAGATGTCGTCGAACATCTCCACCACTTCGGGAGTCGGTTGCAGCAGCGCGATCACTGCCGATCCACCTAGAGTCTTGCACCAGGTACGCAGCGACTTGATGATATCGAAGGTCGCAGCACTGTCGAGGCCCGTGGAGATCTCGTCACACAGGAACAAGCTCTGGCCACCGACCAGCACTTCGCCAATAGTCACACGCTTACGCTCACCTCCACTCACGCCTCGTAGCAGAGCGTCGCCCACCACAGTGTCGGCACACTCTTCCATGCCCAAGATCTGGAGGAACAGCTCTGTCCTCAACGCTGCGATGTCTCTCATCTCCTCGGGTTGGTCCTCTGGACGTCCGTTGACGCACATGTCAGCGAATTTGAACGTCTCCCGCACTGTCAACGTGGCGATGTGGTTATCCGTCTGGTCCACCAATCCGGCCAGCTTGATGAGGTCGATCTCGTCTCCTCTCAGTCCAGAGTACAAAATCTGTCCTCCGAGTTGAGTCTTGGACGAGCTTTGAAGCTTCCCGGCCAGAGCCTTGAGGAACGTCGACTTGCCGGCGCCAGGGTTGGCCAGGATCAACGTCAACGTGCCAGGCTTGATGATGCCGCTCATCGGGTGCAGGGCGTGCTTGGTGGCCATGGCCGGTCTCTTCCAAGGCGTGAAGATACCTCGCAAGTGAGAGCCCACAGTACCGTGGTCCTCCGCCGACGCAGGCACTTGCACTGTGAAGGAAAGGTTCTCGAAGCGCACCTCGGGCGTGGGTAGTTGGAGGTTTACCTTGCGAGAAAGGTGGTCGTACTTCTTGTAGAACCGCTCGAGGCCTCCGTTGAGCATGGTTTCGAGGTTATCAGCTCTCAGAGTACTGTAGCGACTCGCCATGGTGTCGTTGTTGTGCGAGTATGGGTCTTGCAGACTGCGGAAGTTGAGCGAGCGGTAGACCTCGGGCACGCCGTCGCCATTCTTGTCGGCCTCGGGCTGCAGCAGCTTGAGCTTGTCTTCCTCCTTGGACATGTTTGTCACTGGGGAGTGCAGAGTGATGGTCTTGGCTTCGTCTTGTGCGGCTGACTGCAGATTCGGAAGTGAGGGTTGGAGTTGTGTGTCGGCGGGGCGTGTGGGGTCTTGGCCAACGTCAATGCTTATGTTGGTTAATTAAAACGTTGCGGAGTGACGCCAACGTTGAAGTGGGACAAGAGAAAGGGCGAGGGAAACAACACACGGGTGCAAAAGGGAGATGCCGCTTCGCTCTCTCTGCTGGAACTTCAAGAATATCAGATATGGAGGGCACCGGTCTTGTATCGATGGGTCTCTCGTATTTAATTGGAACTTTTCGAAAGAGTAATGACTGCATAATCCACCGGGTACATGTACTATTACTAGTACATATTCATGTACAGTATGGTATCGGTCGGAGGTTTGCGTGGTTTCTGCAAAGCCACACCTGTAGCCTTAGTCAAGTGGGGGCGTAGAACTATGGAATTCTCAAGGATTTCTCATGACCTCGCGCTTAGATAGGTCAGACCACAGCCCTGTCATTCGTTGCATATTCCTCGCTCGAGCACAGTGATACCAGTAGATCAGTCGTCTATAGATGGTTTATATTCGTATACACTATTGTCATGAGTGGGTCATGCTTTCTACTAGTACATGCATTGGCCAAAATGCAAACATTGTCCTAAAAGCATGTCAATAAAATTACGGATTTGGGCAACTTCAACGCATCGGTCTCAAAAACGGTGCATTGGGATGGGCGACGTGATGCGCCGCCCCGCTCATTTGACAGATATAGCAATTTAGGATAACGTGTCACCCATCCCGGGTGAGCTTTTGGAACGGCAACGTTGGGATTGGAAGGAGGCCGGACGGGCGGACCGAGCCATTCTTCAAATTCTCGCGAGACAAGCAGATCGGAACTCCATGTGGCTGGAAGAGCTACCGGCGGACTTGGTGGAGGCGATTTGCGGCTTCCTGGCTGGCTTTGATGCCTTTCAGCTGTCGCACACGAACTCATGGTGGTTCGCTTTGCTCTCGGACGGGCTGCTGTGGCATGAGCGCGTGGTGCACGGCCCCGTCCCGCAGAGCCAGCAGCACCTGCTGCACACGTGGAAGCGGCGCTACATGCAGGCGAGGTCCATGATGTTCCATGGCCTGGGTACAGATGACAATGACGAGCTACAACGTGCGTCATACGCCTGTGTCGAGTATCCACCACCAACGGACTGGGGGCAGTTCCGTCGAATGTACTTTGCGTTGCGGACGATGCACGAGGAAAGTTTCAGCTTCGATTTATGGTTCTCGCTGCTACCAGCAGAGCAGAAGGAGCTTGATACGACTAGTTACACAGGCGGAGTCATCTTCGGACTGCAGTCCGAGGAACGAGACAGCAGGAACTGGCCCCAGTACCACCAACAGTTTGTCATGGTGGACTCGAAGAGTAACCTTTACTGCTCGGTGCTGGATGCCAAGACACCCGTGGCCAAGAACCTCAAGTGTGACCACTGGTATCATCTAGCTTTGACCTACGATCTCGAACATCTTAAACAGAACGTTTATCTGGACGGCGAGAACGTGTGGTCTACCACAGGAGCTCTACATCGTGAATGGCAGCATCTACTTCATGAACAGGTCGGCACGGGATACGTCACAGCAGGTGGGGGTGACTATCCTCATGGAGACTTTGTGGGCTGGTATGGCTTCCACGGACTGCTGGACGAGTTCCGTTTCTACAGTGGCGTGCTGCCAATGGAGGAGGTACACCATCTAGCTCGAGGCGGAGAGCTATCACCTAAAAGGCTAAGCGGGACACTCAAGTACCCTGGTCTACGAGGACCACAGTCTCGTGTCAACGTGGAGCTGGTGGCCTGTACACGGCCAGCGGAGGGCCGACCCGTGGAGATCGTCGCGATCGAACAGAAGGCGTCGTTCCCGCCACAGAAGCGGTGTCGCCCACCTCGGGCATTGTTCGGGTGAGAGCTGGTCTGTTACTGTAGTATGTATTGTTAGTGAAGGTCGTCAATCAAGTACATGTAGCTGCTACTTCGAAGTATGATGTATTTCAACGCATTTCATTATCAAGTGTGAGAAACGAACATTCTCTTCTCATAAAAAAAAAAAACTCGACCAATTCCAACGGAGCTGCAAAATAGCCCCACGACTCGTGAGTCACGACTCGTGACTCACGATGCCTGGCGGAACGACATGCACGACATCTGTGCCTGCCGACCTTGGCTCGCGCCTGTCAGGCGGTTGGACGAAGATCTTCGACTGAGGGTGGTGGTTTGCAATGTCTTACTATTGACGGCAACTCGCTGGACGCAGCCCAAAACGATATCTTTAGGCATTTGTTTTGGGCAGAAGTGGATACCGCACAAGGGACAGGGGTCCATTTGCCAGAGATAGGGGTCCGAATGCAGAAAAAAAGCGTTGGTGCGCAAAGTTGCATACTTGATTTCAATTAAGGAACCAGCATTGGGTTTCCGCCGACGGAATTTTAGGTTTCTCAATGAGGACTTTTAGTCATCAGCAAAACACTGGCGGTGGCATTATGGCTCTCTTGCTCCGCTGAGCTGAGCCATTCCAGGTTTTATCCCGAAGAGACCCACCCGGGGCCTCGTCGTGAGGTACAAATGCGTGAGTTACGTTGCTCCTATTGGTACTGTATCAGCTTGTCGACCTTGCGTCCCAGCTATCGATGCATTCACAGCCTGTAAATTACAGGTAAGGCGGGAATAGGAAAGACAGCAGATTCTGTGAGTCACTCCTCACACCACGGATCAAAACCGATGAACGAATCAAGCACGCGCACCAAGCATCAACTTTAATAGGGTTGCTTACCTCGGACCCACAAGCAGCCCCCTACGGTGGCGGTGCCTTATGTGCGCTTGCCAGACTGAAGTGAAATTGATCCTGTCGCCATTCAATTGAGCGGTAATCGATATCAAATATGAAGGCCAACGCCCACTGATTGGCTGCCCTTATCTATTAATTATGTTCCGGCCTTACCCATCACCATATGGCAATGAATCGAAGCTCAACGTATAAGTGCTCGCGGCACGCGGCTGCGGGGAGAGCTCTACCAGCTTTCAGTCCAGGCATTGTGCAGCGGCACCTCACGCTGGCCTGAATCAGTCCCGCGAAGGAGAGTGACCGGACGCGACGTTTGCTCGTGAAAAGAGCTGCCCAAAATCGAACGGCAACCGGCTACGTTTGGAATGGAAAATCACCTGCCCTCGACGGGAGATACAAGACTCCATAGCCATGATGCCACTCGTTTCAAAGATTAGTTTGAGTTCAAATGGCTGCAGCGAAATATAACTACCGAAACGTGAACACGGACGGCGCGCCATTCCTTCGACTGTAGTGAATACCGTTCAGTGAAGCGACGCACAGCCCAAAACGATATCTTTGAATGTTGTTTTGGGGAGTGCGCAAGAGACAAGGGTCCATGTGCGAGAGGCAGGGGTCCGAATCTGCAGAAAGAGCGTGAGTTTATTCAATTACACTTGTTTTCATAGCGTTGGGTTCGCCAGGAATTTTGGGCTCCTCACATGGTGAAGAGCAAAGCCTGTGGGGTCAGAAATTCAAACTTGCCTTGTCTTCGCCATCATTCACGCTGGCAGGGCGGCATACTTCCCATGCCGGTGATCACCACGACACCACACCCACGACCATCGGACGTAATGTTGGCGAGACCGTCAGGTACAGACGCTGCCATTGGTCTGGTCTCGCTGAACGCATGCGGATCTACCGTGATTGTCTGGACGCCAATCAGCGTGCACCGGATCGTTACAAGGGAGACTCACGACTTGGCGGAACGACACCAATTTTGGCTCGCGGTTGTCAGGCGGGTGAACGAAGACATGCTTACATGCATCTAATATCGTCTGCGGAGTGGTTTACAATGTCCTGTACCTTTGCTCCTTGCTCTCGATACAGCCCAAAACGATGTCTCTTTGGAATTTGCTTTTTTAAAAAAAAAATGAAACAGTCCATTTGCCAAAGATAGGAGCCCAGCCCAGCAAAAAAACGATTTCAATACCGGTACATGTATGATAGTATCATTGATACCGGTAAAGATCAGCCGGTTTTTCACGAAGAAATGAGCTGCAATTTCGAGGCAGGTATGCATGTGGAGGAAATTTTTTTTGCTGTTGCTGAGGCAAGTGAGGCTTTGTCAAAAGCCTTTCCCGGAAGGGATTGCTCAAGATGACCCTGCTCACGCCGTATTAATAAGGTCAGGCAAGACTTAAGTTGCTTTGATCATAAAGTCATTCACAGTCTGTGAGTTTCATCTTTCCCTGATCCGGCGGTATTTAAATACATGTAGCTGCTGCCGCTCATTCTCGCCTCGTTGTTTCAAAGAAATGATATTGATTTTTAGCTCGCTCAAATCAATGGTACGGTAATCTACTTATAAAATACGAAAGACATTCTAACATTTGAAAATATTCCGGCCTTGCGTGGCACATTACTAGAGGCACGCGGCTGTGCCGCATTGGTACCTTGTGGTGCACAAGTTGTGCAATATTAATACCTCGGGCTGGCCCGAATTTGTTCTGCACAGACCCTCTGTGACACTGTCAGACCCAACTGACAGAGGGCGCGAAGTGAGTGGCCGGACGCGACGTTTGTGCGCAAGAAGGACTGTGAACGTGGCTATGTTGATGATTGAAATGCCTCCTGCCCTTTAAAAAAGATAAAAAACGATGCCATAGCCGTGCTGCCGCTTGCTACAAATGCTAATTCTTCAATGACCTCATGCTGCAGCACTATCGTGTGTTTCTTTCGGATGTCGACACTGTCGACTCGACGGTTCGGCGAAGACAGTGCTGAACCAAAACGACATCTTTTGACCACTGCTTTGGGTACGCGCAAGAGGCAGGGGTCCTTTTGCAAGCGAAAGGGGTCCGAATACGCAGAAAGAACGTACGATTCAACAGCACTCTCTTCATTAAGACGAAAAGTAATCACTGGTACATACTTAAGTATGTATGATGAAAAATGTGTACTTGTACAAGTACATGAGATTGAAAGTTTTTCACTTGAGTGCGACACTCACTGAAATGCTGAAAAGCGCCACATCACACGTAGGGGAGGTCGGTAGGAGTGAGCTGCACCGCAGAGGGTGGTGTGCATATTAGGAATAAATAGGAACTCACCATGGCAAACGAAAAGATGCTAACGAACCTAAGTACGAATTGCGATTTAAGCACATCATGGGAAAGATTAGCGTTTCTTCTTGCTGTTGGTGATTTCAGACCCTTCAGAAGTTGCCTGCGCGCCCGTCAGAAAAAGTATCTACCTCAAAATCGACTTTCTCGCATTTTTTATTTTTGTGTTTTTTGGGGTAGTTATTTTCGTGGAATCGAATGAGACTATTCCCATAATCTGTCAATTTTAAGTTTTTTTTCTTACTCTTCAAAAATATAGGTATATTTTGATTTTTTCAAACAAAATAGAGAACAGGACGATAGAATCATTTTGATTAGCCGCCAACATTATGGTTACCTCAAATCTTACAGAGGCTTCCTCGCACGTTTGGGAACTGGTTTGTCTGGCTTGACTTGACCTGCACTACTATCAGCGACCTTAGGGCTGTCAGGATTTGGTCTCGGCAACGCACACACGGGTCCTGGCGCAACATCCTTCGCCTCCGACGCATGTAGTGCATTTTCTTTCTTCTTCTGAGCTGTGAACTTTCTTCGAGATCGTTTGGCCTCATTAGCGAGCCTCTCTCTTCGTCAGTTGGCTCATTGTAAATTGGATCCGACGCAAACTCGTGCGGGGCTTGCGGCCGCACCTTGTTATGTGTGACGGGGTCACACAGCACTTTGCACAGAGGAAGTGCTTACGGGTATTTACTACCCAAGTGAACGTCAGTTTATGTGTTCCCGGCCTCATATCTTCTATGTAAGTAGTACATGTACTGATTCAGATTTTTGTTGAGGATTGAGCTGGGATCATCATGAGTGAGTGACGAAAGTGCCGAAACAAATTCTATGCATTTTATATAGTCGTCCATCGACTTAAGCTACCAGGTGCTTATCTCTTGAGGTGGCTAACGTACTTGAACGTGAGGTAAATAGCTAGCTGAAGCACGGCCCAAATCACGAGTAATCCCGCCATGAAATCGTACTTGCTGTCCGGTTGGAAGTCGTACGTCTTCTTAACGTAGGCTGCCACCGTCATATTTGATGCAACACCGTTTGTTGTCACAGTGATAGTGTCCTGATTCTCGCCGAATTGAATGCCAGCCAGTGCAGAGAGCGAGTAGTAAGAAGGCATCAAGTGCTGGAACCACTTGTAACCCGGCTTCATTGCCGTTCGAGGCAGCAAGAAGCCAGAGAACAAGTTAAAAAGACACGACAGCGCACCCACAGCGACGTTCGCCACCTTCTCGTTCGGCATCAGAGCCGACATCCACTGACCCACGTACGTGCACGCCGACGTGTAGAGATAGAAGATGAACATGAAGAAAAAGAAATCTTCCAGGTTATCACTCCAGCCGACCAGCCAGTATTCGATAGCCACGAACATGATGATCACGATGATCAGGTAGGGCACCTCTGCGAACCATAGCGAAAGACTGTACGGCAGCGGACCGTAGTAATTGGACATGCGCTCACGGTAGAACACAGCACGCTCAGCACAGGTCACCTCCAGTACCGTCATGAGGTTGATGACACCGATGAAATCCATACTGTTGTAGATGAGACCGATGTGCGAGTTGATTTTCTTCACGTTGCCCGCCGACAACTGGTAGAACGTCGTGCCGAAGATGACAGCGAACAATGGGAACAAGAACATGCGCATGAAGTTGTACTGCGGGTTGCGCCAGTACGTGAGCTGCTGTTTCTTCGTTAGCGCCTTCAGTTGGTTCCAGAAGCCTGTTGCGATGGGACTGTAGTTGAGCGTGGAGTGCCGAACGAAGCTGTCCGACATCTCGCACAGCTGTAAAGTGCGTTCGCGGTTCGTCTTGCCGAGCTCACTGTTTGTGTACTCCACAGAGTAGTCCTTGACGTCACGGCCGATACCGGCGCCGATGACCTCCATCATATACGTGGCCGGGTTGTACTGCGGTTCAATTTGCTGCGTACCGGGGATAGAGACGAAGTACTCGAGCATCTTTACTGAATCCACTCCAAGGTCTCCGAAATACGCCGTGTAGCCACCTTTCTGAAGCAGCAGCAGGCCGTCGAACAGCTCGAAGATCGAGATACTGGGCTGGTGGATCGTGCACAGCACTGTACGACCCGTACGGGCGATCGACTGCACACCACGCATGACGATCAGAGCCGAACGCGCGTCCAGACCACTCGTCGGCTCATCCAAGAACAGGATACTCGGGTTCGAGACCACCTCCACGCCGATCGTCACACGCTTCTTCTGCTCGACAGATAGACTGCCCACCATAGCTCCTGCAATCGGACTCAGCTCTAACAGTTCCAGCGTCTCGTTCACCAGATTCATACGTTCGTCCTTCGTGAACGTTGGCGGTAGACGCAAGGTTGCCGAGAACACCAGCGCTTCGTAGATCGAAGCGGCCTCCGAGTGGATGTCCATCTGCTCACAGTACGCAGTGATACGACTGAAGTTGGCCGGGTTCTTGGGCTCACCGTTCACGATAATATCACCGACGACACGTCCACCAGTCTTGCGTCCGGCGATCACGTCCATCAACGTCGTCTTGCCGGCGCCCGACGCTCCCATGAGAGCTACCATGCGACCGGGCTCGAAGTGTGCTGTGATACCGCGCAGTAGCTGCTTCTCTTCGCCCGACGGCAGCGTCACGTAGTATTCCAGATCTTTGATACACAGATTCGAAGGTGTAAATGGTAATCCACTGCCTTTGGCAGACTTAACAGCTTCAGAAGCCCCCGGCGTGTTCACTTCAACGTACACGTCGCCTTCCTTGGACTTGCCATCCGATAAGGTCTTTGCAGTGACACCCGAGTACTTCTCATACCGGATGTAGTGCAACGCCAGTGCGTTGAGCGTCGTGAAGAGGAAATAGTAGGCTAAAAGTATACCCACTCCAAACCAGATATACTCGGTACCCTGTGAGATTGAGAAGCTGTCCAGCTTCTTCTTGCTCTCTTCGTGG
Organism: Phytophthora tentaculata; assembly: GCA_033557915.1. Lineage (NCBI taxonomy): Eukaryota > Oomycota > Peronosporomycetes > Peronosporales > Peronosporaceae > Phytophthora > Phytophthora tentaculata. Next base: position 4,044,955 of record JAUCEA010000020.1, on the reverse strand, counting down.
GTGTAGCGGTGACTCGAGAACTCTGACAACATGTTACTGCGTAAAGCCCAGGAGATCGGAGAGAACCAGTACATCCAGATCCAGTAGTCCGGGATCAGGTCGGCCAGGATGATGTTGCCCGAGAACAACAGGAAGAAGCTCACAGAGATCGAAGCCAGAGCCTGACCCACCGTGATACTTGGCGACAGAGCACTCAGCATCGTCATGTAGGCACTGATCGCGTGCTGGAAACACAGCAGGACCAGGTAGAACACGATGTACTTCTCGAACGTCCTTGTCAATCCACTCATGAAGTAGAAGAACGTGCCCAGCACGAACGATACCGCCACGTTCACCGGGACCTGTACGACGCTTTCAGCTATCGCGTAGGACGTCGTACGGAAGAAATTACGGGGCCGTTGCTTGTAGAACACCCTACGGAGTTGGAACGAGATGGTGATCTGTTGCCACGCTTGACGCTGGAACAGAGCGATACTGAAGAAGATCATACGCAGGTAGTACGCCGAGGCCACGTTGTAGTAGATCATGCCCATAACGAGACCGATAATGAGCGCTTCGAGCAGCTTACCCCACAGTAGCGGTGGGTCACGCAACCAGATCAACTTTTGCCGGTTCAGCAACAGCATAGTACTTGGGATAAACGCCAGTCCGAACTCGGATCTATCCTTAGAGCGCGCCAAGTTGACGACACTTTGCGCCTTCTTAAAGTCCTCTGCACTCTCGAACTGGTGCTCGTTGAAGCCTTTACTGATAGAGTCCAATGTCTTTTTGAAGATATCGGACTGACAGAAGAGATGGTTGAACTCTTCCGCCGAAACGGGCAGGTCCTTGACCTCGACGTTCCCGTTCGCATACCGTTGGCCACGACCTGACGTCACCTCGATCAAGAAGTCGGCAGGATCTACTCGTGGGGGGCATGTGAAGCCGCGGTCCTTAAAGTAGTCCAAGATATCGACTCGCGGTCCATGGTACACCATCCGCCCTTCGTGGATCATCAAGATTTCGTCGAACTGCTCTACCACTTCGGGTGTGGGCTGCAACAACGCTACTACCACCGACCCTCCCAGTGTATTACACCATGTGCGTAGTGCCTTCATGATATCATACGTAGCAGCACTGTCCAGACCGGTCGAGATCTCGTCACACAGGAACAGGCTCTGGCCACCGACCAGCACTTCGCCCACCGTCACACGCTTCCGTTCGCCGCCACTTACACCACGCAGCAACGCGTTCCCTACGACGGTATCAGCGCAGCTCTCAAGCCCTAAAATCTGTAAGAACAGCTCAGTTCGGAGCGCTGCGATGTCTCTCATCTCGTCGTGTTGATCCGCTGGACGGCCGTTAACGCAGAGATCAGCAAACTTGAACGTCTCGCGCACGGTAAGCGTCGGGATGTGGGTATCCGTCTGGTCCACGAGACCCACGAGCTTGGTGAGCTCAATCTCCTCTCCTTTAAAGCCCGAATACAAAATCTCGCCACCGATCGCGCTCTTGTAGCTGTCGTGTAGCTTACCGGCAATTGCCTTGAGAAACGTCGATTTACCGGCACCCGGGTTGGCCAGAATCAGCGTCATGGAACCCGGTTTGATGATACCCGTCATCGGGTGTAACGCGTGCTTGGTCTCCATGGGTGGGCGCTTCCACGGCTTGAAGATCTTGGCCAGATTCGAGCCGACCGTGTTGTGACTACCTGCTTTAGCCGGCACTTCCACTGCGAAGGAAAGGTCTTGGAAACGCACTTCGGGTGTTGGTAGTTGCAGGTCAATCTTGCGGGACAAGTGGTTGTACTTCTTGTAGAAGCGCTCGAGGCCTCCATTCAGCATGACCTCTAGGTTGTTGGCATCCAACGTACTGTACCGACTCACAAGCGTGTCATGACTTGAATGGTTGTACGGTTCCTGTAGACTACGGAAGTGGAGAGATTGATACACATCGGGCACTCGCGTTTCTTCCGCCGATGTGTTCGTCTCGGTCTCCGGTAGCAGCAGACTCATGGTAGCCGCCACTCTGCAGCCGACTGGTTTGCTGGTCTTCTGGCGACTTTCTCTCTTTGCGGCTTGGTTTCAATTTTAAAAAGAGCTTCCAGCTTGCATCTCCTGCGAACGCACGAGTGATGTAGAGACAACTACCCAAATTAGGCTTAAGAAGGAGAAACACTTCTTGGTCGCATGTAACCAACCGACCTCACCCACCTTCGCTGTAGATTGGTTTGTAGCGATTACTCACTGCAGCGCTGTTCTTGAAAATAGGAAGTAGACTAATTTAGACTAGTCCTCGATGAGGGGAAAACGACAGCTTGATCGCAACGTGTAACACGTACTACAGTACAAGTACAGTAATAGGTACTGTAGTACAAGCATCTATAGAAGAAAAGCACACACACACAAAAATCAAATAGAAGGCAACTTACCCCGGAATTTACGGTATTTTTGCAACCGATCGATTTTTTGCAACCGGTAGTACGTAAAAAGTCTGTAGCTCCACCAAAATTAACCAATCCGGCATCAAAACAGTGTCCCAGTCAAAGCGCACCTTTTCTTACAATATTGTGAACAAACGGACACTTTAAAATGGATATGAGTGTATTGTACGCCTTCCGCCGTTTTTACGGTTTTGACTTGAATAGTACTTTTTACACCGGTTGCAAAAAAGCCGTAAATTCCGGTATCATGTAGTACTAGTAGCAGTAGCAGCCAACTCCAACATTTTCGTAGGTTATAACCTACGCTCGTTAGGGTATCGTGACAGGTTTAGCAGTTTTGTAGTAGACGAATCTCTACAAACTTGCGCGCTAATATAGCCCATGGTTCGTTTTAGGCAGTCAAGACAGTCGTCTTCTCAGCCTCAACAAAGTCCCAAAGATTTTGGAGCTGGACCTTTTCCTCTTTGGTGGTCGGCCAGCGCACAAAGACCCCCGGTTGTCCCCATGACGCGTCAACCGTGACAATTTGGCCAGGTTCGAACACTTCGCCACTCCACAGATGCTTGTATCTGATACTCGAGTCATTAATGCGCTGTCATTAATGCGCTTCACTGTTGAGCTCAATCGATGGGAGATAAACTTCAAGTGAAGTAGCTCTCACATCGTACACCGGTGCCACGTACAGCGCTTCTCCCGTCCAGAAACTTTCATCAATGAAAATACGCGCTGTCGTATCGTTCGGGGAATAAACGATCGGATGACGAAGAGCCGACCAACCACGTGTCTGATACTCTGCTTGCAGTGCCACGCGGTACTTCTTGAGGCTCCGGAACAGTTGCGTATTGTAGGCGTGGTACGCTAACGTCGAAGCGTTAGTGTACGCCTGTACGCTCACCTGTGGGATATTCCCCTCGTGCGTTCGAAGTACGGCGTCGCTGAAGGGACTTAGCTCGCCCCAGCGTCCAAGCAGCGCAGCACTACGCGTTAAATTGCCAATAGCAGACAAGATCGTGGTGTTTCCGCCCACATCCGAGTGCGTGTGAGCGAAGCCAGAAGCGCCAATGTGGAGTGCACTGCTCACAACAGCGCGTAGTCCGTCTTCGCGAGACTCATCGATATTCTGGTCGCCTACCCAGAAGAGGTTCGTGTGCTTGGCTGAAAACGTACCAGCGCTACGGTGGAATCCGATAGTTTCGTTGGTTAAGTCCAACTCTTCGACAACTTCTCGATGAATGAAAGCCCAGACCGTTGGGTACGCGTTGTCGAACACGCGAGGGTCTATCGTACCATGTGAGAGACTCACCGAGTCGTCGACTGCAAGGTATTCTCCGAAATCCTGCATTCCACCGGAAATTGGGACGGAGTAGAACTGCTTCTTAACCAGATCCTTAAACCAGTCGACAGTGATCTGGTTTGAAAGATCTAGAATGCCGGCATCGATGTCAACACCACTGGTACTAGTCCACACGCTGTCGTCTCCTGCGGTGGTGTTCGTAACGAACCGCCCTTCACGTTTGGCGATATCGTAGAAGTTTGTGTTGTATCCGGTGCTCTTGGTACTGACGTTGGCCAAGAACGTATTGACGTACATCGTACTGTTCACGAAGATACGGTACCCACTCTGCCCACGTCGGATACAGAGTGGTATCAGGCTCCCAGTTCCACCATAATCGGTGGACGTCAATGCCGTACACCCCCGCCTGTAGTCGTGTACCCGACCAGTCTTGTAGCCAGACGCTCGCTAATGGCAAACTCGCGTTCTGTGCGTCTTGAATGACCCCCTCGACGAAATCCTGTCCGCCTTGGATGCCCAGAATGGCTACGTCGTTCACCCAGTCCGGTAGAGTTGGTTGTCGTCCCGTTACATTTGTCAACGCACCGGTAGCTTCAAGCAATACGTTGCCTCCGGTGACTCGACCGAGCCAACCGCTTATTGATGAGCCCTCGTATTGGATCTCCACAGTCGTAGACGACGAGTTAGAGTAATCCCCTTCGACTATATCACCAGCTAAGAAGCTCTCTGCCGTGTCTTTAAACGGAGAAGTAGCGTTGCTTGCGAGATTAAACAGCGCGTAGCTGGTACCGTCCAGCACGATCCATCGTCCTAGAGACAACGTAAGCGAAGCCACCGCTGTGTACGTCGTTAACAACGAGCCGCCTGCGAACTGACTGGCAACAGAAGGGTTGGCGTTGAGAACCGAAGTGATTGGCTCTTCACCACGACCAGCTCCCCCTTCTCGGGTCTAAACAGGCACTCGCCAACCTCGAAGGTTCCCGATGCCAGTCTGTTCACCCAGTCCGAAGAAAGTTTCGTTGGGTGGAGACTCGTACGCGATGTAGACGTTGGCAACGTCCCCACCATCGACAGTTGCATTGAAGAGGAGCGTTTGTGAGCGATCGGGATCCAGAGAGAACGTCAACGTCCAGTGCCAATCGGCGTCACCGAATGATCCCAAGATTTCGACACGTTGCGAACTTGAAGTCACGTCATCGATGGTGATATTCTGAGCCGGGGTTTCCACAGTAGCACCGTTCAACTCGAAATTCCCTGACGATTGGGTGAGGCCCGTCGAGGCCGAAACGAAGGCGCGGTCGGAGGCGGCTACAGCACAAGACAAATCAAGTTAGTATGATATAAAGGTGCATTTAATTACAAGCATTAGAGACGTACACTTCCACACTTGGTCACCCGCAGCATTCACGACTTCGATCGAAGTCTCGTTAACGTCGATCGCCACCGTGAACGACGTACCCAGTGCGTACAGGGACGCAGCAGCATCAACTTGCTGTATGGCGGCTCTGGTCAACACCGCGAGGATGGCACCAGTCGCTCGCATCTTGATTGGTCGCCGGTTGCTGTCTCGGTGGAGAATTGGAAAATGCCAGATTCCGTCGCTGCTTTCAACTTTCCATTGTCGGGCGTCCTAGCCCAGAACATCTTCACCATGAGCGCTCATCTGCTCCAACGTCGATGCTCGACCGCGTGGACTTCCGATCTTCGAACAGCCATGCCGTTATGGGCGTCCTGGTTCACCAATCATCGTCCTGAAAGTCCATGCGTGAGGGAATTAACAACCTCAACGTCTGCAAAATGTATTGGATTTACTGTGTATTGGAGATCGTCCTCACCGTGGACAGTGCGCGACTTTCTTACGTTGACAGACTTGATGTCAAGACAGCGAACGAAGAAATCTGTGCCACTTCCGTTTCATAGTGTACTGAAGTTCTGAAGCACATTTATCGCGGCCCTCACCGGCCGGGAATCTGGTAATAGTCTCTACTAAAAAAAATAAAAATGTAGTTTTATATGGAAAAGTAACAAATGGTCTTCTCGCTTCCTTGACGAAAGTCACACCGTGCTTTTGCCATCCGTGAGCTATTTATCTCTTGAGGTGACTCACGTACTTGAACGTGAGATAGATGGCAATCTGCACCACGATCCAAATGACAATCAGGCCAACCATGAAGTCGTACTTGCGTTCCGGACGGAAGTCGTACGTGTTGGCAATGTAGTCGGCCACCGTCATTTGCTTGGTCGAGTTGTTGGCCGTCACGGTGATGATGTCTTGGTTTTTACCGAATTGCACGCCCACCAGCGCTGCGAGCGAGTAGCTGGACGGCATGACATACTGGAACCACTTGTAACCAGCCTTCATGGCCGTGCGCGGCAGCAGGTAGCCCGAGAACAAGTTGAACAGACACGATAGCGCACCGACAGCCACGTTCGCCACCTTCTCGTTCGGCATCAGAGCCGACATCCACTGACCCACGTACGTACAGGCCGACGTGTAGAGGTAGAAGACGAACATGAAGAAGAAGAAGTCACCGGCGTCGTCGCTCCATCCCACCAGCCAGTACTCGATCGTCACGAACAGGATGATGACGATGATCAGGTACGGGATCTCAGCGAACCACAACGACAGACTGTAGGGCAGCGGGCCGTAATAGTTCGACATCCGCTCACGGTAGAACACAGCACGCTCAGCACAGGTCACTTCCAGCACCGTCATGAGGTTGATGACGCCGATGAAGTCCATACTGTTGTAGATGAGACCAATGTGCGAGTTGATCTTCTTGACGCTCGCAGCCGATAGTTGGTAGAACGTTGTACCGAAGATGACAGCGAACAACGGGAACAGGAACATGCGCATGAAGTTGTACTGCGGGTTGCGCCAGTACGTGAGCTGCTGTTTCTTCGTAAGCTCCTTGAGTTGGTTCCAGAAACCAGTTGCAATCGGCCGGTAGTTCAGAGTAGAGTGGCAGATGAAATCTTCCGACACCTCGGCCAGCTCCAGTGTGCGGTCGCGGTTCGACTTGTACAACTCACTGTTCTTGTACTCGACCGAGTAGTCCTTGACGTCACGGCCGATACCGGCGCCGATAACCTCAAGCATGTACGTGGCCGGGTTGTACTGAGGGCGGATCTCCATCGTACCTGGGATCGAGGCGAAGTACTCGAGCATCTTGACCGAGTCTACGCCAAGCTCACCGAAATACGCCGTGTAGCCACCTTTCTGAAGCAGCAGCAGACCGTCGAACAGCTCGAAGATCGAGATACTGGGCTGGTGGATCGTGCACAGCACTGTACGACCCGTACGGGCGATCGACTGCACACCACGCATGACGATCAGAGCCGAACGCGCGTCCAGACCACTCGTCGGCTCATCCAAGAACAGGATACTCGGGTTCGAGACCACCTCCACGCCGATCGTCACACGCTTCTTCTGCTCGACAGATAGACTGCCCACCATAGCTCCTGCAATCGGACTCAGCTCTAACAGTTCCAGCGTCTCGTTCACCAGATTCATACGTTCGTCCTTCGTGAACGTTGGCGGTAGACGCAAGGTTGCCGAGAACACCAGCGCTTCGTAGATCGAAGCGGCCTCCGAGTGGATGTCCATCTGCTCACAGTACGCAGTGATACGACTGAAGTTGGCCGGGTTCTTGGGCTCACCGTTCACGATAATATCACCGACTATACGGCCACCAGTCTTACGACCGGCAATCACATCCATCAACGTCGTCTTGCCGGCACCCGTCGCACCCATGAGCGCCACCATGCGGCCGGGCTCGAAGTGCGCCGTGATGCCACGCAGAAGCTGCTTCTCTTCGCCCGACGGCAGCGTCACAAAGTACTCCAGGTCCTTGATGCACAGGTTCGACGGCGTGAACGGCAGACCGCTGCTCTTGATAACGCCGGTGTTGGGAGCACTCGGCGTACCCACTTCAACGTACACCTCGTCATCGGACGGTTTGTCCGTCGTAGTTTTCACACTGACACCCTTGTACTTCTCGTAGCGGATGTAGTGTAGAGCCATACCGTTCAACGTCGTGAACAGGAAGTAATACGCGACGAGAACGATGACGCCGAACCAGATGAACTCCGTACCCTGCGTGATCGAGAAGCTGTCTAGGAACTTCTTGCTCTGGGCATCAGTGTACCTGTCGCTAGAGAACTCTGACAACATGTTACTGCGTAAAGCCCAGGAGATCGGAGAGAACCAGTACATCCAGATCCAGTAGTCCGGGATCAGGTCGGCCAGGATGATGTTGCCCGAGAACAACAGGAAGAAGCTCACAGAGATCGAAGCCAGAGCCTGACCCACCGTGATACTTGGCGACAGAGCACTCAGCATCGTCATGTAGGCACTGATCGCGTGCTGGAAACACAGCAGGACCAGGTAGAACACGATGTACTTCTCGAACGTCCTTGTCAATCCACTCATGAAGTAGAAGAATGTGCCCAGCACGAACGATACCGCCACGTTCACCGGGACCTGTACGACGCTTTCAGCTATCGCGTAGGACGTCGTACGGAAGAAATTACGGGCCCGTTGCTTGTAGAACACCCTACGGAGTTGGAAGGAGATGGTGATCTGCTGCCACGCTTGACGCTGGAACAGAGCGATACTGAAAAAGATCATGCGCAGGTAGTACGTCGAGGTCACATTGTAGTAGATCATGCCCATAACGAGACCGATAATGAGCGCTTCCAGTAGCTTACCCCACAGTAGCGGCGGGTCACGCAACCAGATGAGCTTCTGACGGTTCAGTAGCAACAAGGTGCTTGGGATGAACGCCAGTCCGAACTCCGAGTTCTGCTTGGAGCGCGCCAGGCTGGCCACGCTCTTGGCCTTCTTGAAATCCTCGGCATTCTCGAACTGGTGCTCGTTAAAGCCCTTGCTGATCGCCTCGTGCGTCTTCTTGTAGATAGCCGACTGACAGAACAAATTATTGAGTTCTTCGGGTGTGACCGGGAGATCCCTGGTCTCCACGCTACTGTTCGCGTACCGGTGGCCTCGTCCCGACGTCACCTCGATGAGGAAATCAGCAGGGTCGACGCGTGGGGGACACGTGAAGCCGAGGTTCTCAAAGTAGTCGAGGATCTCGGTTCTCGGTCCGTGGTAGACCAGGTGACCTTCGTGGATCATCAGGATATCGTCAAACATCTCCACGACTTCGGGGGTCGGTTGTAGTAGCGCCACGATTACAGAGCCGCCCAGGGTCTTGCACCACGTACGCATGGACTTGACGATGTCGAAGGTGGCGGCACTGTCTAGACCCGTTGAGATCTCGTCACAAAGGAACAGACTCTGGCCACCGACTAGCACTTCACCGACCGTCACACGTTTACGCTCACCGCCGCTGACACCACGCAGCAGAGCGTCTCCGACCACCGTATCGGCACAGTTCTCCAGACCCAAGATCTGTAGGAACAGCTCCGTGCGAAGAGCAGCGATGTCGCGCATCTCCTCCGGTTGATCTTCCGGTCGGCCGTTCACGCACATGTCGGCGAACTTGAACGTCTCACGCACGGTCAGTGTCGGGATGTGGTTATCCGTCTGGTCGACCAGACCGGCCAACTTGATCAAGTCGATCTCGTCGCCACGCAAACCGGAATACAGAATTTCTCCTCCGATCTCCGTCTTCGAGTTGTCCTGCAGCTTACCGGCCATGGCTTTAAGGAACGTCGACTTGCCGGCACCTGGGTTGGCTAGGATTAACGTCATAGAGCCCGGTTTGATGATGCCGGTCATCGGGTGTAGTGCGTGCTTCGTCACCATAGGCACCTTTTGCCACGGTGTGAAGATAGATGCCAGATGGGAACCAACCGTGTTGTGGCCGGCAACACTCGCAGGTACTTGCACCGAGAATGACAGGTCCTGAAAACGCACCTCGGGAGTCGGTAGATGTAGGTTGATCTTACGGGACAGGTGGTTGTATTTCTTGTAGAACTTTTCGAGGCCACCGTTGAGCATCGCTTCCAAGTTGTCGGCGCGCAAGGTACTGTAGTGACTGGCCATGGTATCACCGCGGTGCGAATACGGGTCTTGTAGACTGCGGAAGTTGAGCGACCGGTACACCTGCGGCACTTCTTCGGTCACCGCCGGGGCCTCCGGCTGCAGCAGACTGCGCTTGTCATCCGACATGGTCGCTCTAAGAACCGGTCAAACTTTTAAGTCAGTCTCTGCCTTGAGCTAGAGCTAGAAAGAGACTGGCTGGATGCAGAGAAAAATGCAGAGTGAGACTTTACCTAGGCGAGCGCTGATTTAAGTATGGGATCAGCAAAACTCCCAACTGGTCGTTACTAGTCTCCCATTGTTGCAGTGTTCACACGTCGCATGTGGCTGTTAGAGGGCGTGCGGCTGTCCTCTACTATACTTAGGGGCCGTTATGGAGCAACGGTTCACCACCACGTCAAGCTTCACTGAAACTCGCTGCACTCGTGTAAAGTGGTCACGTCTCAGTAGTCGCAACAGTGATCCGGAATTTCCGGTTATGTAGTTCCGACCGAGGGAGCCTGCTGCCGGCGTTAGTGCCGGACCGGCAGCTTCATCTTAGCCGGCAGTGTCGCCGAAGATAAAGGCCACGTCTGCAAATATCTACATGTAATGGTTGTCTCGAAACCCCACGATAGTTTCTTCCAATTCGAGATCTATACCAACGTAGGAAATAACTACCAGTAAAGCCAAATGAGCAGGAAATCCGATCGTAAATCCCGCGTGGATCCATCGTTCAGTACTGCAGAACCCCTAAATGGGCAGTACTTCAGGCTCCTCCCAGCGATCATCCGGAGGATCGCGCAAGTACACTTGACGCAGAACACATGGCGCTGCAAACGCAAATATCGTGGATATCACGTTCTGATTCAGCTCACTGAGCGGTCGTGTAGCATGAGCCGATCTGGTCGATCTTCTCTTTTGTTTCTTGGGTTCAGGCGGCTTGGAACGGGTCGCTATGACACTGAGGAAGGCGATCTTAGTGAACATCGAGAGCTTGCGCGACCGGTTGATTGGCTCCAAGTGATGGCGTCTAAAGTCTTCCAGGTAGATAAAGTGGCCAAATGGCACGACCACGTCGAGATATTCCAGCGATCGATTGACCGCCAACATGTCCAGAAGCGCGCGCAGTCCCGCTTGGAAGGCTGGGCGGTAGTTGTGGTCTGCTACGATGATGCCCCACGCTGCCCACTGGTCGATCTGATGGACACGCAGTCGACGCACACACTTGGCAAGTGGGCTGCCCACAACCGCTAGAGCGTTTGCAAGCGCAACGACATCGTTCCAATCAAATGCGAGCTCAGGAATAGGCAGCTTGTTGGCGTGATACTCGCTGAAGTTGAGTCGAATGTCCGCCGTGTTGCCTCCACAGAGCGACAATTCCTCCAGGTTAGGGCAGTTGAGGACGATTTCGTTCACGTCCAATTCGATATCCGATATATCAAGTGTGAGAGTCTTCAACGAAGAGCCAATGACAGCCAAAAAGTTTGGCAAACCATCCGTGATCGACTCACCGTCTCTTTCAAATTCGACCTTGAGGTCCGTCACGCCCCCAGAAGAGACAGTCGACGTGTCATGTAGCGTCAAGTCTGTGCGTTGGACGTAACACCGACCGTAGCCTGGAACGAGAACGTTTACCCATTCGCTCGTGCCGTCGTCACTGAAGGTACGAGCTGAGGTTACCGGCGTCTCGAAGGTCAAGGCACGAGCTCCTCTTGGCGGCTGGCCTCGTTTGTTTAACTTGTAGTGGATCAGAGCGCCCGCCTTTATCGTCGCGTCTCTGTCATCCACAGTACCTCGACTGCAGCCATAGAGTTCTTCTTCCGGGTGTTCGGACGTTAAGATGGACGAAAAGGCTTCAATGTCTGCTACACTCATGCTACCGGTTCGAAGAACCGCTAGAGATTCCAGTGCAGAGCACGCGCGTGCACGCCTAGAGAACAGAGCGTAAGCCAGCCCTTTCCACCATTGTTGACTGGTAGTCGGCTCCTCCGGGTCCATTTCCAACAGCATTGACAGTCTTCTGGTACTCTGGTTCACCACGAGTGCCGAGCACATCGCTTCCAAGGTATTCAACGTCATGGTGGTATCGCACTCCAAGCTAACTGTTCCTAACTGGAGTGGCAATGTATCACCGTTCGCGACGTCAATTTCTCGACGGTATTGGCTGCTAGCGAGTTCATAACTGCGACGCGTATCGCCAAAGACGGAGGACATTAACTGGCCCATCGCCTTCCACGATTTATACTCGTTAGCTTCAAGTTCATGACACATACGGAGCCAGAGCGAAAACTGTGAGAGCCACGTATTTTCACGCACTAAAGTCTGCATAGTCTCGGCCAGGTCTGATGTGATCCTGGCGTCGTTGAAGCTCGCAGTCATGGGCTCCAGGACGAAAGTGCATCTCAAACTGCACGGCTCGACGTCTCGTCTCTTGCGGCTTCGCTCGTATTTCTGCCACGCTTCTTTCACGTATTTTTCAGCTTGTTGGATTTTGTGTATTGGTTCAAAATCTTCACACAAATACATCAAAGAAGCGGGGTGCATCACTGAGAAGCACACTCGAACGGGGATTTCGATGTCAATTCCAGGCTTACCCGGCGTCAAACGTTTGTCTTGCGCTGCAATCCGCTTTAATGCCTTTGCGTAAGCGGAACTGGCGTGTTCGCGTTGGTGAACGCTACAGAATTTGATAATATCATCTGTGAGAGAATCGGGATATTTTTTCTCGTTTTGAAGGAAATAGAGCACGAATTCGGCCGGGAGATTGTCTTCAAACGCTTCTTGTCCCTCCGTTCCGAGATGCACATCACAATGTTCTGTTAGCAGGTATCTCAGTCCCGCTTGGTCTACGTGAGCCACAGCTGCCAGTAAGGCTAAAGCTTCACGCGCTTTTTGGAAACAACTTTGAAAATCCTGGTCATTAGAAAAGAGAGGTTGCGGTTCTTCCCAAAATGATTGGATGACGACGTCGTGGCGCGTTGGCAGGTAAACCTCCAGTCGACGGCGTCGCATGGCCCAGACCTCCTCTTCACGCAGCGGCCACACGTACCTGATTCGGTCCTGCAGCACTTGACACCAGGACTTCAGAAAGTCCCATCGCCGCTTTAAGACCACAGTCGATGGCGCCATTGTTTTCAAATGTTTTCCCACTTCAATTTGATTATTTCAGAAGAAATTCCAATTTCTCTATTTAAAAAAAATCCAGTTTCCTTAACATAATCGGAAATTGCATACCATGCTCTTCAAATGTTTGCTCTCCAAACAGGTAACATTGGTTCCTTTGGAATGGTATTTTATCTCGCGTTGGTATCATCCTCAGCGTGCTCCCTCGAAGTACTTTGTGCAACCCTTCTCAGGTGTAGCACCGAAGCGTATCTTGCCCTGAACCAGGTGTATCAAATGTGTAGCTCAGTTCGAGCGGCAACATATGAGCGGCATGTGAGCCAAACGAAGCAATAACTTTGGGCAAGCATCTCTGGAAGGCGCACATACGAGCGGGTAGATTACCACCAGCTGAACGTGAGATCGTGGCGAAAACGACTTTAGAGCGCCAGCTCTGACTTAACACAATTCAGATACGGCATACGATTCGTCCGCGACGCACAGACGGTAAGACCTATTTTACTCTTCCATACTTCGAACAAGTATCTACGTTATAAGATCCTCGTGGCAGTACCAATCAACCATAGATATCGTCCTCCATAAGGTCCTTTGACGCTTCTCTCTCAGAGGACACCTTTCTCTTCCTGACAAGTGAGCCAACCTACCCATGCCCACCTCTTCAGTTCTCACTCTTGAATTTCCCTCGGCCAACCAAGGACCCCCCGTTCGGTTGACCACAGCCGAACGACACACGCGCCGCGAGACTTCTACCTGCCTACCAGCCCCGACTACCCACCGACGGAGCTCAAGATGAGCTTGTTGCAGCCCGAGGCCAACGATGCTGGCGAAGAGGTTCCCGGAGTGTACCGATCGCTCAACTTCCGCAGTTTGCAGGACCCGTACTCGAATCGTGGAGGTGACACGATGGCGAGTCGGTACAGTACGCTGCGAGCCGACAACCTCGAGACCATGCTTAACGGTGGTCTCGAAAAGTTCTACAAGAAGTACAACCACTTGTCACGCAAGATCAACCTGCAGCTACCGACTCCCGAGGTGCGCTTTGAGAACTTGTCGTTCTCGGTGCAGGTGCCAGCCGAAGCTGGTGCCTATGGCACGGTAGGTTCGCACCTGAGCTCCATCTTCACGCCGTGGCAGAAGATTCCCATGACCACCAAGCACGCGCTGCACCCGATGAGCGGCATCATCAAGCCGGGCTCCATGACGCTGATCCTGGCCAATCCGGGTGCCGGTAAGTCGACATTCCTTAAGGCACTGGCCGGCAAGCTGCAGGACAACTCGAAGACGGAGATCGGAGGAGAAATTCTGTATTCCGGTCTGCGTGGCGACGAGATCGACTTGATCAAGTTGGCCGGTCTGGTCGACCAGACGGATAACCACATCCCGACACTGACCGTGCGTGAGACGTTCAAGTTCGCCGACATGTGCGTGAACGGCCGCCCCGAAGATCAACCGGAGGAGATGCGCGACATCGCTGCTCTTCGCACGGAGCTGTTCCTTCAGATCCTGGGTCTGGAGAACTGCGCCGACACTGTGGTGGGTAATGCGTTGCTGCGAGGAGTGAGTGGCGGTGAGCGCAAGCGTGTGACTGTCGGTGAAGTGCTTGTAGGAGGCCAGAGTCTGTTCCTGTGTGACGAGATCTCGACGGGTCTGGACAGTGCTGCGACGTTCGACATCATCAAGGCGCTCCGCACGTGGTGCAAGACGCTGGGTGGCTCTGTCATTGTGGCTCTGCTGCAGCCTACTCCTGAAGTAGTGGAGCAGTTCGACGACATCTTGATGGTCAACGAGGGTCACATGGTGTACCACGGACCGAGGACGGAGATCCTCGACTACTTTGACGAGCGTGGCTTCAGCTGTCCTCCGCGTGTGGATCCGGCCGACTTCTTGATCGAGGTGACATCGGGTCGTGGTCACCGCTACTCGAACGGCAAAGTAGAGAGGAAGGACCTGGCCGTGACGTCGGAGGACTTCAACAACCTGTTCTGCCTGTCGAGCATCTACCAGAAGACGCACGTGGCCATCAGCAAGGGCTTCAACGAGCACCAATTCGAGAACGCGGAGGATTTCAAGAAAGCCAAGAGCGTGGCCAACCTGGCGCGCTCGAAGCAGAAATCCGAGTTCGGATTGGCCTTCGTGCCCAGCACGTTGCTACTGCTGAACCGTCAGAAGCTCATCTGGCTGCGAGACCCACCGCTGTTGTGGGGGAAGCTGTTCGAAGCCCTGATCGTGGGTCTCGTGCTCGGTATGATCTACTACAACGTAAGCTCGACCTACTACCTGCGCATGATCTTCTTCAGTATCGCGCTGTTCCAGCGTCAGGCGTGGCAGCAGATCACCATCTCATTCCAGCTGCGCGGCGTCTTCTACAAGCAACGCCCTCGCAACTTCTTCCGCACGACGTCGTACGCCATTGCGGAGACGGTGGTGCAGATCCCGGTGAACCTGTCGGTGTCGTTCATTCTGGGCACCTTCTTCTACTTCATGAGTGGATTGACGAGGACGTTCGAGAAGTACATCGTGTTCTTCCTCGTACTCGTGTGCTTCCAGCACGCCATCGGCGCGTACATGACAATGCTGAGCTCTCTATCACCTAGCATTACGGTGGGTCAGGCGCTAGCGGGTATCTCGGTCAGCTTCTTCCTGTTGTTCTCGGGTAACATTATCCTGGCGGACCTGATCCCGGACTACTGGATCTGGATGTTCTGGTTCAACCCGCTGGCCTGGGCGCTGCGTAGTAACATGCTGTCCGAGTTCTCCAGCGACCGGTACACACATGCACAGAGCACCAAGTTCCTGGACAGCTTCTCGATCTCGCAAGGCACCGAGTACGTTTGGTTCGGCATTGGCATTCTGGTGGCGTACTATCTGTTCTTCACGACGCTAAACGGTATGGCGCTGCACTTCATCCGCTATGAGAAGTACAAGGGTGTGAGTGTGAAGGCGATGGCGGACAATGCTTCGGAGGAAGACAACGTGTACGTGGAGGTGCGGACGCCGGGTGCTGGAGACGTCGTGCAGACGAAGGCCCGTGGTGGCGGTCTGCCGTTCACACCATCGAATCTGTGCATCAAGGACCTGGAGTACTTTGTGACGCTGCCGTCGGGTGAAGAGAAGCAGCTTCTGCGCGGCATCACGGCGCACTTTGAACCTGGCCGCATGGTGGCGCTTATGGGTGCGACGGGTGCCGGCAAGACGACGTTGATGGACGTGATTGCTGGTCGTAAGACTGGCGGACGTATCGTGGGCGACATCATCGTAAATGGGGAGCTGAAGAACCCAGCCAACTTCAGTCGGATCACTGCGTACTGCGAGCAGATGGACATCCACTCAGAGGCCGCTTCGATCTACGAGGCGCTGGTGTTCTCGGCTAATCTGCGACTGCCGCCGACGTTCACCGAGGAGGAACGGATGAATCTGGTGAACGAGACGCTGGAGCTGTTGGAGCTGTCGCCTATTGCTAGCGAGATGGTTGGTCGGCTGTCGGTGGAGCAGAAGAAACGCGTGACGATCGGTGTTGAAGTGGTGGCGAACCCGAGCATCCTGTTCTTGGATGAACCGACGAGTGGTTTGGATGCGCGATCGGCTCTTATCGTGATGCGTGGTGTCCAGTCGATCGCCCGTACGGGTCGTACAGTGCTGTGCACGATCCACCAGCCCAGTATCTCGATCTTCGAGCTGTTCGACGGTCTGCTGCTGCTTCAGAAAGGTGGCTACACGGCGTATTTCGGTGAGCTTGGCGTAGACTCGGTCAAGATGCTCGAGTACTTCGCCTCGATCCCAGGTACGATGGAGATCCGCCCTCAGTACAACCCGGCCACGTACATGCTTGAGGTTATCGGCGCCGGTATCGGCCGTGACGTCAAGGACTACTCGGTCGAGTACAAGAACAGTGAGTTGTACAAGTCGAACCGCGACCGCACACTGGAGCTGGCCGAGGTGTCGGAAGATTTCATCTGCCACTCTACTCTGAACTACCGGCCGATTGCAACTGGTTTCTGGAACCAACTCAAGGAGCTTACGAAGAAACAGCAGCTCACGTACTGGCGCAACCCGCAGTACAACTTCATGCGCATGTTCCTGTTCCCGTTGTTCGCTGTCATCTTCGGTACAACGTTCTACCAACTATCGGCTGCGAGCGTCAAGAAGATCAACTCGCACATTGGTCTCATCTACAACAGTATGGACTTCATCGGCGTCATCAACCTCATGACGGTGCTGGAAGTGACCTGTGCTGAGCGTGCTGTGTTCTACCGTGAGCGGATGTCGAACTATTACGGCCCGCTGCCCTACAGTCTGTCGTTGTGGTTCGCTGAGATCCCGTACCTGATCATCGTCATCATCCTGTTCGTGACGATCGAGTACTGGCTGGTGGGATGGAGCGACGACGCCGGTGACTTCTTCTTCTTCATGTTCGTCTTCTACCTCTACACGTCGGCCTGTACGTACGTGGGTCAGTGGATGTCGGCTCTGATGCCGAACGAGAAGGTGGCGAACGTGGCTGTCGGTGCGCTATCGTGTCTGTTCAACTTGTTCTCGGGCTACCTGCTGCCGCGTCCGTCGATGAAGGCCGGCTACAAGTGGTTCACGTACTTGATGCCGTCGAGCTATTCGCTAGCAGCACTGGTGGGCGTGCAGTTCGGCGATAACCAGGACGTCATTACGGTGACGGCGGGTAACACTTCGACGGACATGACGGTTTCCGCCTACATTGAGAAGACGTACGACTTCCGTCCAGACCGCAAGTACAACTTCATGGCAGGTCTGTTGGTGATCTGGGTCGTGCTACAGGTGGCCATCTACCTCACGTTCAAGTACGTGAGCCACCTCAAGAGATAAACAAGAGCGAAATGGCAGTCGGTCGAGCGATGATTAGATATCGCCGAATGGCATCGGCCAAGGATCTGGTGGTCCGATGAATGTCGATACCGTAGCTCCCTGCATATCTGTATTGAATAGTTACTGTTTTTTTCCTTCTTGTTGATTTTTGATTCTACGTTCCAAGAAATGCTAGAGAATACATCTATTTTTCGGTGGAGACAGAACGTCTCGACCAGGTTATCAATTTTTAAGGCTGAAGTTACGACAACAGCGAGTGTGTTCGACGCCTCACGAACTTAATTATGCATAGATGGGTTGGGGGGGGGCGCGCATCGATGAATACATCGTCGGATTACATGTGCGTTTGTCGCGCTTCGAGGGATGCTTTCGATCTACATTCACACCTATTGCAAACTAACTATTCGTGCATAGGTTTATCTCGCAGCAATACGAATTCATTGCGACTACTGTTCAGTGCATCAGTGAGTTGGCCTTTGTTTCGATGCGTGTGTATCTGTGAGCGCTTACCTAACAAGTAAATTTCAGGATCCACAGGTTGAAAAATGGATCTAGTAAAAAGCAGCTTTTTGTAGATATGAAAGCAAATACTGCGGCTGCGCAGCAGCCGCAGTATCTGCTTTGAAGGTTAGACTTAGTCCTTTAAAAGTATTTGTTTCTTAGTTAACAACTTTTTACCTGTCAGTTGTGTTTGCTTTCAATACGTTACTCCTACTTGTACTCACCAAGGCCGGCCTTATCCACTGCTATCAATATAACGAAATTAATCATGAACTCACATACTACGGATCTAGAACTCCGGCTTGTATTTTACTATTTAACGTCGAATTTAGGGACTTGTGCTTCGGGCCCTTGGGAATAATATTATCCAGTAAATACTTTACTGGGATAGGAAGCACTTTACAGTGGACAGCCCAGCATGGATTAATTCGGTGGGATGGTTTATCGATACAAATACCGACCCATCAGAAGCACTTTAATGCGGTGGGATGGTACTTACTGGTATATCGATACAAAAACTGATCCATCAGTAGACCCCCGTTTAATGCGGTGGGGATGGTATAATACTTACTGGTATCTCAATACAAATACCGACCCATCAGTATGGGCTGCGAATACCACACGAATCTTGAGAGCGTCGCTTTTCGCGCCAACTGAGTTCTTTGTTTGCGTGGCAATATTGCTTAAAGAATGCAAATTTGCATCGATTATCGTTTGCGCCGTCGAGTATTATATTAAGAACTTTGGTTTGTTTCATTTACTATAGTTGGAACTACAAGGCCCGGTAGTCTGAGGACAGCAGAACTATCAACGTAAAATCTCCAAGCAAAAAGTCAAGTCAGGTTAGCAAGCCAATGCGCTGATAATAATGTCATGGTATGATGACCACCTGGAGAACGAGCGGCAGAACAGCTAACACAGCATATATTTTACATTTTTCAAGTGGTATATCATCTTCTCTTATAAAAAAAACTTGTTTTAATGAAGGATAGCACTTTTCCAGTGATGTCACGTTGGGGCATAAGGTTTGTCTTGTTCATTTCGCCACACCATGGGTGTGGCGTGGCGGGGTTAGCTATGGCGAGTAAAATCTCGAATGAGCTCGAGCTGCAGCGTGCTCTCGATCTCCTACTAGATCTATCTATAGAACCACTACAACATCAGGAAACTATGCTTTCGTCTGCAACTGCTTTCAGCCTTGGCTCTCACCGTTGCCTCTACAACCTGCAATTATTGCCAGACAATTTCGGAAACCTACCAGCGGAACGGTCACCACCGGTGCGTCGATACAAGTACCGGTAAAATCATTGGGAAAGCTTTCTTGAGTGACAAGATGGATGCAAATCTAATAGTTTGATGAGAACGCACCGTTCCCTGAAATAGCTCGTAGTTAAAATACGCTAAAAGTATCGATGGTACGAGAGCAGACTACGTGTTAGTTGGGGTCACTATTTTAACGCTTTAAAGGTATTTTCATGGCTTAAAGATTTGGATAAGGTCCCCTTGGGCAAAGTTCCACATGAATTACATCGCCAGGATTGCCCAGAAGTTAAGCTAACTTGTAATACCTCAAACAGGTTAAAACTAAAGTGTTCTTGGAAGTATCGTAATACATTCTGGTACTGAGTCATACCTATCCCCGCGTTGCCCTAGTAAGCAGCAGCACAAAATATTCACAAGTGGTCCTTGCTGAATAGAAAAACATTTGAAGTAATCCGCCTCCTGTATTTAGTAAGTTCCTTTTTTGGGAATCTGGCGAATCCCACATTCTCTGTTGTGGACTTTTCAATTTTATTTAATAAAAATCGAAAAGTCCACAACTTATCTAATTTTATCTAGATTCGTCATATGCCTAATTAAAAAATTAGTAATTTTAGGAGGCCTGATGTATTCTCTAGCATTTCTTGGAACGTAGAATCAAAAATCAACAAGAAGGAAAAAAACAGTAACTATTCAATACAGATATGCAGGGAGCTACGGTATCGACATTCATCGGACCACCAGATCCTTGGCCGATGCCATTCGGCGATATCTAATCATCGCTCGACCGACTGCCATTTCGCTCTTGTTTATCTCTTGAGGTGGCTCACGTACTTGAACGTGAGGTAGATGGCCACCTGTAGCACGACCCAGATCACCAACAGACCTGCCATGAAGTTGTACTTGCGGTCTGGACGGAAGTCGTACGTCTTCTCAATGTAGGCGGAAACCGTCATGTCCGTCGAAGTGTTACCCGCCGTCACCGTAATGACGTCCTGGTTATCGCCGAACTGCACGCCCACCAGTGCTGCTAGCGAATAGCTCGACGGCATCAAGTACGTGAACCACTTGTAGCCGGCCTTCATCGACGGACGCGGCAGCAGGTAGCCCGAGAACAAGTTGAACAGACACGATAGCGCACCGACAGCCACGTTCGCCACCTTCTCGTTCGGCATCAGAGCCGACATCCACTGACCCACGTACGTACAGGCCGACGTGTAGAGGTAGAAGACGAACATGAAGAAGAAGAAGTCACCGGCGTCGTCGCTCCATCCCACCAGCCAGTACTCGATCGTCACGAACAGGATGATGACGATGATCAGGTACGGGATCTCAGCGAACCACAACGACAGACTGTAGGGCAGCGGGCCGTAATAGTTCGACATCCGCTCACGGTAGAACACAGCACGCTCAGCACAGGTCACTTCCAGCACCGTCATGAGGTTGATGACGCCGATGAAGTCCATACTGTTGTAGATGAGACCAATGTGCGAGTTGATCTTCTTGACGCTCGCAGCCGATAGTTGGTAGAACGTTGTACCGAAGATGACAGCGAACAACGGGGACAGGAACATGCGCATGAAGTTGTACTGCGGGTTGCGCCAGTACGTGAGCTGCTGTTTCTTCGTAAGCTCCTTGAGTTGGTTCCAGAAACCAGTTGCAATCGGCCGGTAGTTCAGAGTAGAGTGGCAGATGAAATCTTCCGACACCTCGGCCAGCTCCAGTGTGCGGTCGCGGTTCGACTTGTACAACTCACTGTTCTTGTACTCGACCGAGTAGTCCTTGACGTCACGGCCGATACCGGCGCCGATAACCTCAAGCATGTACGTGGCCGGGTTGTACTGAGGGCGGATCTCCATCGTACCTGGGATCGAGGCGAAGTACTCGAGCATCTTGACCGAGTCTACGCCAAGCTCACCGAAATACGCCGTGTAGCCACCTTTCTGAAGCAGCAGCAGACCGTCGAACAGCTCGAAGATCGAGATACTGGGCTGGTGGATCGTGCACAGCACTGTACGACCCGTACGGGCGATCGACTGGACACCACGCATCACGATAAGAGCCGATCGCGCATCCAAACCACTCGTCGGTTCATCCAAGAACAGGATGCTCGGGTTCGCCACCACTTCAACACCGATCGTCACGCGTTTCTTCTGCTCCACCGACAGCCGACCAACCATCTCGCTAGCAATAGGCGACAGCTCCAACAGCTCCAGCGTCTCGTTCACCAGATTCATCCGTTCCTCCTCGGTGAACGTCGGCGGCAGTCGCAGATTAGCCGAGAACACCAGCGCCTCGTAGATCGAAGCGGCCTCTGAGTGGATGTCCATCTGCTCGCAGTACGCAGTGATCCGACTGAAGTTGGCTGGGTTCTTCAGCTCCCCATTTACGATGATGTCGCCCACGATACGTCCGCCAGTCTTACGACCAGCAATCACGTCCATCAACGTCGTCTTGCCGGCACCCGTCGCACCCATAAGCGCCACCATGCGGCCAGGTTCAAAGTGCGCCGTGATGCCGCGCAGAAGCTGCTTCTCTTCACCCGACGGCAGCGTCACAAAGTACTCCAGGTCCTTGATGCACAGATTCGATGGTGTGAACGGCAGACCGCCACCACGGGCCTTCGTCTGCACGACGTCTCCAGCACCCGGCGTCCGCACCTCCACGTACACGTTGTCTTCCTCCGAAGCATTGTCCGCCATCGCCTTCACACTCACACCCTTGTACTTCTCATAGCGGATGAAGTGCAGCGCCATACCGTTTAGCGTCGTGAAGAACAGATAGTACGCCACCAGAATGCCAATGCCGAACCAAACGTACTCGGTGCCTTGCGAGATCGAGAAGCTGTCCAGGAACTTGGTGCTCTGTGCATGTGTGTACCGGTCGCTGGAGAACTCGGACAGCATGTTACTACGCAGCGCCCAGGCCAGCGGGTTGAACCAGAACATCCAGATCCAGTAGTCCGGGATCAGGTCCGCCAGGATAATGTTACCCGAGAACAACAGGAAGAAGCTGACCGAGATACCCGCTAGCGCCTGACCCACCGTAATGCTAGGTGATAGAGAGCTCAGCATTGTCATGTACGCGCCGATGGCGTGCTGGAAGCACACGAGTACGAGGAAGAACACGATGTACTTCTCGAACGTCCTCGTCAATCCACTCATGAAGTAGAAGAAGGTGCCCAGAATGAACGACACCGACAGGTTCACCGGGATCTGCACCACCGTCTCCGCAATGGCGTACGACGTCGTGCGGAAGAAGTTGCGAGGGCGTTGCTTGTAGAAGACGCCGCGCAGCTGGAATGAGATGGTGATCTGCTGCCACGCCTGACGCTGGAACAGCGCGATACTGAAGAAGATCATGCGCAGGTAGTAGGTCGAGCTTACGTTGTAGTAGATCATACCGAGCACGAGACCCACGATCAGGGCTTCGAACAGCTTCCCCCACAACAGCGGTGGGTCTCGCAGCCAGATGAGCTTCTGACGGTTCAGCAGTAGCAACGTGCTGGGCACGAAGGCCAATCCGAACTCGGATTTCTGCTTCGAGCGCGCCAGGTTGGCCACGCTCTTGGCTTTCTTGAAATCCTCCGCGTTCTCGAATTGGTGCTCGTTGAAGCCCTTGCTGATGGCCACGTGCGTCTTCTGGTAGATGCTCGACAGGCAGAACAGGTTGTTGAAGTCCTCCGACGTCACGGCCAGGTCCTTCCTCTCTACTTTGCCGTTCGAGTAGCGGTGACCACGACCCGATGTCACCTCGATCAAGAAGTCGGCCGGATCCACACGCGGAGGACAGCTGAAGCCACGCTCGTCAAAGTAGTCGAGGATCTCCGTCCTCGGTCCGTGGTACACCATGTGACCCTCGTTGACCATCAAGATGTCGTCGAACTGCTCCACTACTTCAGGAGTAGGCTGCAGCAGAGCCACAATGACAGAGCCACCCAGCGTCTTGCACCACGTGCGGAGCGCCTTGATGATGTCGAACGTCGCAGCACTGTCCAGACCCGTCGAGATCTCGTCACACAGGAACAGACTCTGGCCTCCTACAAGCACTTCACCGACAGTCACACGCTTGCGCTCACCGCCACTCACTCCTCGCAGCAACGCATTACCCACCACAGTGTCGGCGCAGTTCTCCAGACCCAGGATCTGAAGGAACAGCTCCGTGCGAAGAGCAGCGATGTCGCGCATCTCCTCCGGTTGATCTTCGGGGCGGCCGTTCACGCACATGTCGGCGAACTTGAACGTCTCACGCACGGTCAGTGTCGGGATGTGGTTATCCGTCTGGTCGACCAGACCGGCCAACTTGATCAAGTCGATCTCGTCGCCACGCAGACCGGAATACAGAATTTCTCCTCCGATCTCCGTCTTCGAGTTGTCCTGCAGCTTGCCGGCCAGTGCCTTAAGGAATGTCGACTTACCGGCACCCGGATTGGCCAGGATCAGCGTCATGGAGCCCGGCTTGATGATGCCGCTCATCGGGTGCAGCGCGTGCTTGGTGGTCATGGGAATCTTCTGCCACGGCGTGAAGATGGAGCTCAGGTGCGAACCTACCGTGCCATAGGCACCAGCTTCGGCTGGCACCTGCACCGAGAACGACAAGTTCTCAAAGCGCACCTCGGGAGTCGGTAGCTGCAGGTTGATCTTGCGTGACAAGTGGTTGTACTTCTTGTAGAACTTTTCGAGACCACCGTTAAGCATGGTCTCGAGGTTGTCGGCTCGCAGCGTACTGTACCGACTCGCCATCGTGTCACCTCCACGATTCGAGTACGGGTCCTGCAAACTGCGGAAGTTGAGCGATCGGTACACTCCGGGAACCTCTTCGCCAGCATCGTTGGCCTCGGGCTGCAACAAGCTCATCTTGAGCTCCGTCGGTGGGTAGTCGGGGCTGGTAGGCAGGTAGAAGTCTCGCGGCGCGTGTGTCGTTCGGCTGGTGGTCAACCGAACGGGAGTCCTCGGCTGACCGAAGGAAATCAAGACTGAGAGCAGGAAAGCTCTGTGCACAACGCAGTCCTCGGAAGTTGGTTCACATGAAGAAGCGAGGTGTCCTTGGGAGAGGAGCGTTAATGGACCTTATGGAGGACGATATGGTTGATTGGTACTGCCACGAGAATCTTATCGTAGATACTGGTTTAAGGTATTGGGAGAGTAATACCGGTGTAAGCTAGACCGTCTAACCATCTGGGCCAGCGTCGGGGTGTGCTTAGTCAACCCTTCCGCTCGAAACTCGTTTTCGCCACGAAGGCACATTCAGCTGGCAGGGGTCCCGTGGTTAGCAATAATAAATATTGCAGCACCCAATATTACCTGAAGCAATATTAAATATTGCCGCAATTTATATTGTACTGTCCAATATCTTCGAGCAACTTTGGTATTACTTTCATTGCTTCGGATGCCAACTAAATACTCGAAGAGCAATTCAAACATATCCTCAGCTCTGAATTATTACAGCATTATTTTTGCAACAACTCTTTTACTACAGTACTGTACGTGTTCAAATGGTATTACATGTATGTCATTTGAGATTAGAGAAGTACAGTAGATGCTGTTTCAAGTAATGAAATCAGTTGACGAGCTACCATTGCATGTGAAAGAAACCAAGTCATGCAGAAAATAACGACACAGTACCATTTGCGGAAAGACAACACTTTATTATTTGGTACATGACTGAAATTGAAGGAAAAAAAAAACTAGACTTGTTATGCAACGATGAGTATGGGAGATAGAATTGGGAAAAAACATTCGTGGCGACAGATTTGGGATTCCAACATCATTCCGTTGCATTATCCGTATAAGCTGGCTTATATGATATAAGTTATACATCGTTGTTCCCGTTGAGTGATTTACATGTTAGCTGAGTGCAAGCTGGTAGATGCAAAATGGCGAAAGATTATTTGTTTCAGACATGTCGAAGTGCATGGAGAATGCCCAAGCACAGTCATACATTTCGTTAAAATCATAACGGGTTGGCAAAGTGATTGACTCATCGCTGAAAACTCCATAAATGATGGACTCGCGTGGTCACGAGATTGATTTTGTGATACTGGACATTCGGATTTGGGACAGACAGTCTTGCTTAAGATTGTCAATAACTGGGTCTTTTTTATCTCATTGGAATCGGATCGGTCTAATAATAAATATTTTATTGTAAAACCAAATAGTTTACTGGATTGCAATCTGGAAGTAACCGTGCAGTGCTTGCCCGATGCTCCATGTATTGTGTCGTTTGGCTCAAATGCAACTGAGCTACACATTTAATACACCATTCTCAGGGTAAGATACGCTTCGGGTACTAGAGTGGGTTTGCAGTGATGTATTTCGGAGTATGTCGAGGACGCTATATTTCAAAATTCGAAGGTCGAAGTTCCTGGGTCGTGTAAAGAACACACGCGACGTGTAGGAGCCAACGAAAACTCCTGCTGCATGTCTTTGTAAACCTTCTTTTTTTGTTTTTCAGAAAGATACATTGATGTCGCTAGGACTACAGTGCCATCATCAAAATACTGTCGTATGCACTTGACCGAGTCTGAATTGCTCCTACGGGTGGAAAAGACTCAATGTATCGATGTACGCGGATGCGAAACAAGCGCAGTAGATGCGATAGTTCGGGGGCATTGTATTATTATGCTTTAAACATATCTTCAGGACTGAAATATTTTGGATAAGCCTCTTCGGGCATAGTTCTACATGTTCTGCATCGCCAGGATTGCCCAAAGTTAAGCTAATTTGTATGACTTTAAACAGGTTAAAAATTATAGTGTACCTTAAGTATGTGGTTTGGGCTGTTGTAGTATCTAATCACTTGACCAACATTTGGGATTTTTTGGTCTTTGTTTGTCTACTAATTTTTGACTTGTGAAGTACTTCCAGCGCTCAATTCTGCGAAAGGGCATGAAATAGAGGTATGATCACTATCACCCCCCGGACATCATGTACTGAGTCATACCTATCCCGCCTTGTGTAGCCCTAGTTTTTGCCGAAACTACACAACATTTGCTGATTCGCCTTTCACGTGAGTTTTCTACTTTGAGGTACTGTTTGAATACATATTTAAACCAAGATATTTTTTATACTGGTAGTGCTTCGGTACGAAGTAAATGTACAGCCCAACGGGGATTAATTCATGTCCGTGCGTTGACACAATTTGATGCAATACAAATACCAAGTAAATCCATTCATATTCCTACAGAATTGAATCAAACTTAGCGGAGTATTAATTTGTGGGTGTGAATTGGTCCAGTATCGAATTGAGTTGGAGGAAATATAGATTTCTGAACTCATCTAGCTGATGAGTATGCGCTGGTCTGCTGTTGATATTCGTGATTAATGTACTTAAGGCCCCCCCCCCCTTAATATGCTTCGATGAGGAAGAGGCGCTAGATTGAGTTTCGGTACATGTATATGGCGTTGGTACACTAAAGCTACGATACACCTGAACATTCACTACATGTACGCGGATTTGTGAACACGGTTGTGTTTGTGCGCATCTATGTGAGCACGGGTGCGTTCATGCGCCTGGTTTAAAGAGAAAATGTTTTCTGGTGGGCGACCCGACGCTGGCGGCACCTCCTTGCCAGTTCGTCTCGGCCTACTGCTTCCATCGTTGCAGCAGTGTCTTCTTGGTATCCGTTTGAACATGTTTGTGAGTCCGGTCATTTCGTTGCCGCGGCAGCAGAGGGTTCCCATAGAGGGCAGAGTGGTTGCCGCGGATTCCGAAAAGAACGAACTGAGTCAGGAAAACGACTAGAGCTGGTGATAGACCGATGTTCTCCATCGATCAAAAAAAAAAACCCGGGCGGAAATTTCGACGAAAATCGGGAATTCTCCGTGGTTGCCGCTAAAGGATTGTATAATATTTAAAATTATTTTCTTACAGACTTTTCGATGACGAGGTCCGCGGATTCGCTTTGTTTGTTCTAAATCACGCGTTTTCAGGCTACAAAACCACGCACTACCAGCCCAATTCCTCTAGTTCGGTTGCTACTTGAGGGGTCTTTTATCCGCGATAAAAGCCGATTAGACGAATTGCTTGGTGAGACCACTTTTTGGTCTAACCAAACAATCCGCGTTTAGTCCAGATTTTTAATGACCCTTTTAGTGCGCCCTACCCCTAATGATTAAACCGTTTTATGATAGTTTTGGAAGGCACCCAATGGGTAATAATGATTAAACCGTTTTATGATAATTTTGGAAGGCACCCAATGGGTGATTGCTCGACCAAGATGACATTAAATGTATTAATAAGGAATTTTTTTACAAATATGATATTTCTAAAAAAAAGCTTAAAATTGTAATATTGTTATGAAGATAAGTAGGTTAATATGAATAATAGTAGTTTCTCTTATAAATGTAAGAATCTATAAGGGAGGTATCTGGAGGTGAGACCAAACACCTCCACTATAGCCGGAGTTGTCTGTATATCTTTTCGCACAAAGCCCCAGACGGGGGGTCTTCGGGGAATTTACCAGATTTCAAGGGTAACTCATTATGGACCCACCGGGTTGCGAGTATTTTCCGAGAATTGGCATACAAATTTGAAATAATTCTGGTACTCAACAGGCACCCCGTATTTCAGTCTGTGTTGATGATGAAAAGCTTGAGCGCCATTCAGTACATTTAAAAGCGGCGACTTCCTGAGTGGATGTACAAGTTGTAAGGAGAAACTGCGAGCGAGTACGAGTTCTTTTATCTGATTGCGGTAGATAAAAAACGCACATGAACCTAACTATTCACCGCTAAACCGCCGTCTTGCCAGTGCTATTTCCCGTGCTATTAGCGGAGCGGTTGGCTCAGCCAGTTCTTGACTTCAACAAGTTGCGTTGGTTGTCCGATAGCGTCACGTCCACTTATAAGCGAGACTGGTCGACTCCTCCATCTGCAGGATCAGCGATTGCGCGGGTGACGCCGGTACCAGCTAGCAGAAATGCTCCATCGACTGGGCGTACGTCCCGAAGGTCGGCATCATACATCGGTACGACGAGACTGTCCGGCACTACAAGCAGCACGACTTGCGGCAGAGCGGGGAACACCGGCACCGGCTAGCTGAAGTTACTCCGCCACCCCGGTGTCCGCCTAGATGGCAGACACCTCCAGCAGCACGTCCAGCGACAGCGTGAGGGACGCCGGTACCAGCTTGTATGTATTGATCCATCACCCGTTGGCCGCCCGGATGACCGGCACCATCCAGCAGTGCCAAAAAAAATGCCGGGACCTCCAGCCGCACGGCCAGCGATAGAGTGGGGAACGCCGGTACCGGCTAGCCGGAACTACGCTATCGACTCGGCGCCGTCGGTATCATCTAGCAGTACAGCGAGACTGCTCGGCACCTCCAGCGGCACGACCAGCAACAGAGTGGGTAACGCCGGTACCAGCTTGCATGTATTGAACCATCACCCAGGTGGCCGCCCGGAAGGCCGACATTATCCAACAGTGCATAACGACTGGCCAGCGCCTCCAGCAACACGGTCAGCGACAGAGTGGGGAGCGCCGGTACCAGCTAGCACGTATTGCTCCGTTACCATGGTGGCCGACCGGATGACCGGCATCCTCCTCTAGGCGCTGGAGACCATACTCGACCGGGCCGGGATCACGCGGGAGCCCCTGCTCAACCGCGGCATCGTTGGACGGGAGCCCCATCTGCTCGACCGCCGGTTCGTTCGGCGGGAGCCCCTGCTCCGACGCCGTTTCGCGTAGTGGGAGCCCCTGCTCGACCACTGTCTTGAACTGCGGGAGCCCCTGCTCGACTGCTGTCGCATTCGCCAGCGGGAACCCATGCTCGACCACTGCTCTAGACTGTGGGAGCGACACACGCTCGACCACCTCGTAATTCTCCTCGCCATATTTCGAGGAGTCGGTGTCCAACAGCGTAGCACAAGCCAGCTCGCTCTGAGCACTGCTTGCGTCGTGGCTGTTTTGTCCACGACTGTGACATGAGGCCAGTCTCTTGGAGCCACCAAGAGGTGCGTGGAGACCTCACTCACGTCGAATCCACGTCAACGCTTGACCGATCGGGCCTGCCAGGCCGATATCGCGCAAGCCATGCGATGCCCAGGATGCAGTCAAACGCGTAATTCATCTAGATCGCCAAGAAGTCGTCCTTACTGCGAAAGCCGTCGAACGTGTACGACAAGGATACTTCACGCCGCGCAACGCGGCGAGCTTTACCATCCGCAAGTTTGACTTGGATATCGATTGGGCCATTCCGGACGCGGTTCTTGGGTAGCACCGGCAAACACGACGCGCGGAAGAAGTTGTTGATCGCTCCTGAGTCTAGGAACGCGCGCAGAGGTCGCCGGGCGCCGGTGACGTGAAGACTGACGATGATCAGCCTCGAGTCGCCCGGCGTAGTGATGGTATTGGTGTGTGCATGTAGCACGGGAGGGCTAGAAGGCTGGGCTGCCACCGGAGGCCCCCGACCTTCGTTCCAACCAGTAGGACGCCCTGCACCTACTGGTCCTGGTCGTTTTTTTACTGAGCGACCGAGGACTGTTCCGCACCGATGTGCGCGACGACTGGAGCTGGCGCGCGGCACTCCGCCGCGCGATGACCTTTCTTCCGACAGCGAAAGCAAGTGAGAGAACGATTGCTTCGCCCACCACCCCCGCGGTAATTCTCGCGCCGTCGATCACTTGATGCTTTGATGGCGTCGATCTCCATGGGCTCGGGGGTAGACTCTCGAGCTTCTGCAGAGATGGCTTTAGCATACGACGCAGCCACCACGGAATCCTCGCGAAGCGCGAGGGCAAATGCCTCCTCGAGAGAGGAGGGCGCGGCTCTGGTGAGACAGTAGCGAGTCATATCCTCCCGCATGCCGAACACGAAGACGTGGACTTGAGAGGCCATGTCAATTGGCTTGGTCACGATGCACGACGCCAGATGTCGCGTCTTCTGAACGTAACCGCGCATGGACATCTTCCCTTGCCGAAGGGCGATGAACTCCACACGCACACGTGACTCATCTTGAGGAGGTTCAAACGCAAGTCGCTCTGGAGTGCCTCCAGAGTGGGGAAGGCATTGGGATCGACTACCAGCTTGCCGAGCGCCCACTCCTCAGCCTTCCCTGCCAGCCAGGGGAGTAGGAAGTTCACCTTGGCTGATGGCGCCTCGATAAGTCGCGAGGCGACAGCGATGTCGATCTCGCGGAACCATCACTTTAGAGGGAGCCGGCCTTCGCCGGCGCCAGAATACGTAGACGTCTCCAACTTGACGACGTCATTCCGGGAGGGACGCGAGGGAGTTGATACCCGCCGGTTCGCATCGGCGAGCTCGCGTTCCATGAATTCCTGGGCTACGATATGTTGCTGGTCGGGCGTCGCTGAGCTCAGCAGCGATGCGACAACAGCTTCTCCGAACACCGCCGCGAGGCGGTGGAAGGATTCCCACTCCACGCGAGTGAGGTGAGGAAAGGCAGCGTGCTCCAGGTCTTGACTCATGTCGAACTTGGTCATTGGAAGGACTACAAAGTGCTACTAGGTGTGACGGGGCTAGAGTCACCGTTACTTGCTTACACTGTAGTGTAGAGGAAGCTCGCAATAATAAAACCAAGTGTTAGGTTTGTGTAAAATTTAACTCTGATTTATTTGGGACCAGGGCGGCTACCCCTGGCCGCATGTGAACCACTCAAATGCAGATCACACCTGATTGGTCAATAAGTGGGTCTGGCTCCCCATTATCAACCAAGCAGATGATGACACCTCGGCACACGCTACTCGCGTGCCGCTATGCCTACTTATGCAATAACTCAAGAGATATCTACCTACTTATGTAATTGGAGTTGGGCCCATTACAGTGGTGACCGGTTTCCTGCCGCTTTTTGATTAGAAGTTTGTACTTCGAAGTACTTGAGTAAATCCTTTAATTTTTTATTTTTGTCGTCACACGACGCTGCACGCAGTTTGCTTTCATTTACCCCGCGCAAACGCGAAATTAGAATACAATCTGCTCTGAACCGCGTACCCTACGCTATCATACCAAGGCAAAGATGTATTCGGCAATATATCGATCTGCCACTTCAAGAAAGATGGCCCGCCCCAGCTGAATTAGCGGTGCGTCGATCGACATCCAACAGGCCAAAGTGGAGCCACCGCAACGACATGCTAAGGCGCTGCAGTTGCGGGCTCTTGGTATTGGAGTTGTGATCAGTGGAGAAGACTACGGCTAGAAATTCTCGCTCGTCGCTAGTTTTAACGGAATGCTCATCGTGACGTCCATGAAGACGGTGCTGTATGTGACGCTGTCAATCTCGCTCACCGAGCTGTCCGCGACGATCCACACCGGTGGAGGCCCATTTATCTCCGCGATGCATTTCATCGGACCCCGTGTAGCACTATTCAGTGGGTTGGCGGAGACCACTCAGGTGATCCCCGTCAGCTCATCGACATTCTACACCATCTGCAGTACTTCTATCTCCAACACTCAAGCCGCGGCACAGCGGTGGGTGCGCCGCTCTTCGGCACCATCAGCTGTGTGCTGATTGCTGTCATCCTGCACTACGCTACCGCCGATGACGATCTTAGCTCCGTGTTGATTAATTCGACGCTGCAGGGCGCCCTCATCTCTTATATCTTATATTATTCCAGCTGCTGTCATTTGTATACTTGCGATATCGGCAACCCAACCGAACCCGGCCGTACAGGAGACCCTTCGGCCTCGCCCACGCATTCGTCGGTCTGCTGCTGTGCGGAGTTTCCATCTCCGCCCTCCGCCATCCTGTACACGAGCGTGGCCGACACTACAAGTATCTATCTTCCTGGCGTCGATTGGGTCGACAGGTTTTATGTTCCTCGCCGATGGGCTTAGGCTCAATACCGGTAATTAAACTGGTACTTCAGAAATGCAGCCAATATGCGACTAATTTGCCACCAGTTCTTTTCTATTGCTGTCGCGATTTCTAATCATACTGAAGACAAGTGAGCAATGTCAGTCCCGTACTTAGTGATCACACAGTTCATGCTCTCTCATAGAACTGTAGTTTCCGGAGCTATTTTGGGCTTGAAGCTATCTGTTGTTGCTCCAAAATGGTACTCCTGTTGGTACCAATTTGAACTGTAGTTTCAGAAGCAGTGACACCGCCTAAAAGAGAAAATTCACGGTACTAACTACAAAATCTGAGGGGTGATCTTTGAAACGGCAACCATGTGCCTCGACGTCACGATCGGAGAGCTTGCATTCTTACTGACTGCTGTGCTGGCGGTCAGTATGGACATGGGTGAAGCCCTCTAACGGCTGATGCGTTTTGCCTGCTCGCGTGTCATACATGACCGTGTGCCAGTTTGCCGTTGCCGCTTTTGCCTGACGGAGATCACGCCCGCGCTGAGCCGTCGCCGTTTTCGCTTCTTTGCTCATGAGATCATCGAGCTAGAAGAAGCCCTCAAGCTGCCAAGATGGGTCTTCTCGGCACAAAACGTCCCAGTCCCACGACGAGAAGCTTTGTGTATGTTGCTACGGCGTTTGGCATTTCCATGTCGGCATGATGACCTTGCTGGTGAATTTGGACATAGTCCCGAGGTGATATCCTCTATAGCAAACATCATAGCTCAGATCATTTACACGAAAATCAAAGACAAGATAGAATTTGACCACCGCATGGTCAGACGCTACAAGGAACGCTCAGCAGAATCGGTCTTCACCAAGGTAGGACGCCAACAAAACTTGGGATTCATCGATGGAACCGTTCGCCGTATTTGCCGTCCAACACGCCACCAAAAGCAAGCCTACAGCGGTCACAAGAAAATGCATGGAATTAAATTTCAAAGTGTTACGATAGCGAATGGGCTGATCGTATCTCTCTATGTCCCAGTGGAAGGCCGCCGCCATGACGGCTACTTGCTACATGCGAGTGAAATGGAAGCGGAGATGGCGAAGTATCCCGAGTATATGATATACGGCGACCAAGGATATCCGCTGCGAAGATAGCTTCTTTGCCCTTACGCTGGAGCCGTCTTACCAGACGGTCAAACTAAGTTCAATCTTGATCTGAGCAAGGCTCGCGTTGCTGTTGCGTGGAGTTTTGGCTGGATCGTGCGTGACTGGAAGTATTTCACGCTCCCAAACAACATGAAGATTTTCAAATTGCCCGTTGGATTATTGTATGTTGTGGCAGCTTTCTTCACCAACTGCTTATCGTGCGTGCGCCGCCGTAACCAGAGCAGCAAGTACTTCCGGTGCCAGCTCCCAACCTTAGACATTTATCTTGCTGACCTTCATGAAGACGTAGTGATTGAGGCTGATTATTTGTCTGACGATGACATCGACTTTTTTGACGAGGAATCGGATTTATCTAGCGAATCCGACAGTGTTTGCTCTGGTAGTAGCAGTGAAGGAAGTATTGGCAGTGGTGATGAAAGCGACTAAACTACACGAAGCTAGTTAAGTGAAGCTTAAAATGTTATGACAAAAAATAAAGAGAGCTAATAGCGTTTGGAGCCAAAATATCCGTGAAGCAGATTGCGTTCGGTGTTTAGTCGACTAAGTTTGAGGCGGTGTCACCGCTTCCAGAGCTGCGGCTGTCGCAGTTGGTGTTGGTGGAGCTCGTGTTGCTGTTGGTGTCGGTGGTACCGAGTACCTTGGCCAACGCCTGCATTGCGACAGCCATCATCTGGTTGACTTGCTGCTGGGATTGAAGTTGTTTCTCTTGGAAATCAATGGCCCGCTTTTGCATACGCTCTTCGTGCTCAAGTCGCTCACGGGTCTCCGTTGCTCTGCGCGTCTCGTAGTCCTTAGTCAGAGTCTTTAAGAACTCTACTGGATCTGAGCGTCTTTTGGTAACTGATTTATTCGGCTTCTTGGGTTTCTCGCACTTTAACGCCGCGTCACGAATGGCTTCGCCTCCTATGCTGTCTGCTTCTGCCTTTGCATTACGGCTTTCGATGCGTTCAGTCTTCGTGGCGTCTTCATCCTCCTTCAACTCGATGTTGCGCGTGAGAAGCCCTTCAAGCTCGACTTGATCTGCTGTTTTCTTCGGTTCTCGGCGTGTATCTTTTTGCATATGTCATTTAGCACTTATCATTTGTAACAGAATTTTTGTTTAGTACTCGCCAGAGAGAGCCTGTTCCTCTGTCATCTTCTTGTTGTGCTTCTTTACCAGCACCTCAAGGTGCTTACGCAGGCGCTCGGGAGAAATCTGGCGGCTCAGAATTGTGTTCATGCGGGTAGTGACGCTTACCCAGCGCTTCGTTTTAGATTCACCTTTGCGGTCAAATAACCCTCCATCACCAAGAGCTTCCTGTAGAACGAGACAGTCTTGCTTGGTTGTGTACGTCCACCGACGCTTGACCGATCTCTTTGTAGCTTCCGGCTTGCTATCACGTCCGTCATTGTAACGGGGTACAAGCCCCAAGTGTACCCAGGTTACATGAGGAGTAACTAGGTTACTCTTCGGAAGGACTGGTACCTGGTACCAGTGGCTCCAGGAGCCAACCATTGGACAATTACATAGCTTCACTATAGGTGACTTATAGTTTGTATTAGCTCAAGCTTAACCTTACCTATAAATACATTCAGTCTTAAACGTACCTTTAACTGGTTACTTCGCCCCGTCAGACCAGGGACACGTGAGCTGCCGTTCACTTAGAGTTTGTATACTCTCGGAAGCTCTTACTTCCTCAAGCGCAAGGTGCTCTGTGACCCCGTCACACTTGGTAGCTCTTGTAGTCAATCCACGCCAACGCGGGTAGACTACCTGAACCTCTGAGGCTCTGTCATCATGGACCGGAACAACTTTCCACACCTGAACGACTCGCAGTTTGAGTTTGTTCGGAAGATGGCAGGCATCTTCGGGATGGAGGCCTTGCACAGCCTGGTGGCGTCAACACCGGCCAAGCAGGTCGAGCGTGTCAACGCGTTTGACATTTA
The DNA here is from genome assembly GCA_033557915.1 of Phytophthora tentaculata. Lineage (NCBI taxonomy): Eukaryota > Oomycota > Peronosporomycetes > Peronosporales > Peronosporaceae > Phytophthora > Phytophthora tentaculata. The sequence continues at coordinate 4,009,682 of JAUCEA010000020.1, read as the reverse complement.
TGAGCAAGGACTCATCGTGCACGTGCGGGGAAACCTGCAGGTGCCGGCGGCTGAAGGGAAGCCGCCTCACCCGAAGCCATTGCGGCTAAAAGTGAAACCGTACGAAGGGAAGGAAGGTGATAACCATCACTTCTGGGTTCGAGAGGCGGAGCTCGCGATGGACGCGGCTCTGATCTCGATCGAGCAACTCCGCGTTGCTTTCGCGCTCTCCAACCTAAGCGGTCGTACCAAGAGTTGAGCGTACACGCGGGAGGCGACTTCGCCTGGATGCTTCACATCCTGGGCTCAGCTGTGCGAACAGCTTCGAGCCGCGTTCCTCCCGGCGAACTACGAGTACCGGCAGCGCTCGCGCTTCCTCTCATGCAAACAAGGGAAGCGTGAGCTGCACGAGTACATCCAAGAGATGCGGGAGCTTACGGCATCCCTAGTGGGTGACCCACTCAACGAACACATCAAGGTGACAGTGTTCATGGACGGTCTTCGAGTGGGCCCTGCGTGCACTCAGCTGTTCCGGGTGCAGTCAAGTACCCTCGAAGAGGCGATCCAAGTCGCTCTTCAAGAAGAGTACAGCCATCGCCAGGCGCGTGCACCGGCCTCAGCGTGGCCTGGGAATTCATCGCTGAATCCCAGCCGGGCAAGCCCCAGCGGACCAGTCCCCATGGAACTCGGTTCCGCCGAACAGCACGACATTCGCTGTTTCGGCTGCGGGAAGCTGAGCCCCAAGCCTGTTCTGAAGGGTCGCTGGCAGAAGCCACGATTCCGAGGCCAGGGGAACGCCGGAAACCAGTAGGGGCGGGGCGCCCTACTGGGGGGGAGATCTAAGTCTTCGTGAGCGGTACGCAGGTGGTGGGTACCACGGGGACTTAGCCCCTGAGAGTCTTCGCACTCTCGAGTCGGCGAAGGGCAGCGATGGGCTGCTTGTAGTACACGGACGTGTACGGGGATACGATCATCCCTTTAGAATCTTGATCGACTCTGGGGCGTCGAAGAACTTCGCACGCCGCCGGACGGTTGCTCGTAACAGCAACAAGTTGGCCGATGCTTTGAGAGAAAGCAAAGGCAACGGGGCCGTGTCAGTGCGACTGGCCGACGGGAACTAGGTTACTGTTCCCAAAATCCAGATGGATCTGGCTGTCAAGTTCGAAGACTTTTTTCGACAGTCCAGAACAGTTCACGTTCTCGACATGGATCCATACGATTTGATCCTGGGCATACCCTGGATAGAGAAACACGAGCCGTGGATCGACTGGCGAGGCAAGGCCATTGGTGCCAGCCGCCCTGCAGTGGCCGACAGAGCATTGGTGAGTCATGTTCCCACTTCTGTCAGGACCTGGGGCGCCCGCAAGGGCCGCCAAGGTACCGAAGCATCCGGCGGATACTTGGGAGTCGTCGACATATATGACGGACGACTCCGAGGAAGCTTCGAAGGTGGCGACGCAGACAGACGTCGGCCAAGTGGGAAACATTGGTCCACAGACGGTCGCCCAGACCTTAACTGAAGAGGAAGACGCGGGACGCGCTTCCTGTGTGGGTAACACAGTTCCACTCGAGGTCGCCCAGACTATAACTGAAGAGGAAGACGCGGGACGCGCTTCCTGTGTGGGTAACATAGTTCCACACGAGGCCTCGAGTGCCTCAGATGTCCGGATCACGACATCCCCAGACGTGGGTAACGAAGTTCCACGTCACGGTCGCCGTCGACGACGCCGCCGCCGCAAGTCAAGTCTGAACCATGTTCAGACCGGAGTCGTGCACAACGACTCGGAGTCCAGGGCCCGGGCTCCTACGACACCGTCGGTGGAAGAGTGTTATCACATCTTCGATGGCGAGACCGGTTTACCCGTCAAGGCATCTGGTGTCCACTTGGAGCCGTTACCAGAGGTTGCAGAGATACTGACCCTCGAGGAAATGACGGTAGAGACTTTCCTGGCTAACCTCAAAGCTGGAGAGATTGCCGAGATGGTTCTCATCAAACACGAGACCTCTCAGGAAGAGTTGAACTCCTCCTCTGTCTTGGACGAAGACGTCCTCGAGGAGTTGAGTAAGCAGCGTCAATCGTGCTTGGGTTCTGAGATTCTTAAGAACCCCAAGGATCCGGTGTAACCTTTGGTGTCGGAGTATGCGGACGTGGTGACCAAGAACCCACCGACCCAACTCCCACCAGATCGTCGAGTACGGCACGAGATTGATCTCGTGCCTGGCACAAAGTACTGTGTCACGAGGCAGTGGCCTCTACCTCGCGAACAGTGCGAGGTGATTGATGCCTTCTTCGCTGCGAAGGCGAGGGCGGGCATGGTGCGGGAGTCGAAGTCCCCGCACTCGACGCCGACCTTCTGTGTTCGAAAACCGAACGGGAAGTGGCGTCTAGTTCACGCTTATAACAAGCTGAACAACGCGACGGTGCCGGCCCAGACACCAATCCCACGAAAGGATGTGTTGTTGAACAACGTGGTCGGGTGCGTACTGTACAGTGCGCTGGATTTGGTAGACGGATACTACTAGATCCTGATGCGCGAGAGCGACATCCCGCTCACCGCGGTGAGCACTCCAAGCGGCATGCTATGGGAGTGGCTCGTCATGCCGCAGGACCTGTCTAACGCCCCAGCGACATTCAATCGCTTGGTTAAGCAGCTGGTCCGGCCGCTGCGTGCCTTCGTATTGGCGTACTTCGACGGCATCTTCGTCCATAGCCGTGCCGAGAAAGGCAAGACGGCCATGGAGATGCATCTTGGTTACCTCCGTCGAGTGTTGGACGTCATGAGAGTGAACAAGCTCTACGCCAACATCGACAAGTGCGTCTTCGCGTCACCAGAGATCAAGGTTCTCGGCTGCTTCGTCAGCAACGTGGGCGTTCGGGCTGACCCAGACAAGGTCAAGGCCATTGCAGCCTGACCGACGCCCAGATCCCAGAAGGATCTCAGGAAGTGGTTGGGCTTGGCCAACTACCTCCACAAGTACAGCGCAGCGTACGCGGGTCTCGCAAATCCCTTGTCGGACCTCCAGAAGAAGGACGTCGACTGGCGCTGGGTGCAGACGCACCAGGACGCCTTTGACAGCGTCAAGGCCAACCTTCAAGATGCGCCGGTCCTGGCCTTGCCGGACGAGACGAAGCCGTTCAGCGTCGTCTGTGACGCTTCCGATTATGTGATCGGTTGCGCATTGGTGCAAGACGATGCAGACGGACATGAACGAGTCATCTCGTTCCAGTCCAGGCAGCTTAAGGCCGCCGAACGGAACTATCCAGTTCACAACAAGGAGCTCCTTGCCATGAAGTACGCCCTCGTCAAGTTTCGGGTACATCTTCTGGGCTCAAGGCCCTTTGTGATCTACACAGACCACGCATCCTTGAGAACGACGACCAATTCGCCTCACCTCTCCCAACGGATGGAGAGGTGGCTGTCTTTCTTCGCGGAGTACAACTTCCGCGTTGAATACAAGCCGGGCAAGCTCAACGTGCTTGCCGACGCCCTGTCTCGGCGTCCGGACTACGAGTTGGCCCACATCACACGGGTGACAACGGATCTTTATGATCGGATACGCATGGCGTTTCGAGACGATGAGGCTATCGCGCCTATCGTCAAGTTCCTGGTAGCAGGACGGACGCAAAGTCGTACTGGCGTTCGCCGCGGTAGCGTTACCGGCTCCACCGATATGAGTTGGTGGATGGCCTCCTCTATTACCGGGTGGAGCCTGGTGAGCCTCCACGGGTGGTCGTCCCCAACGACGAGGATCAGAAGTTTGACATCCTCGCGGAGGCGCCCTCCAGTGGCCACTTGGATCGTGAGAAGACCTTCCTGTCGATTTCTCAGGCCTTCTGGTGGACCCACATGTACAAGTAGGTCGCCTAGTATGTGAAGACATGCGAAACATGTCAGCGGGTGAAACCCACAGGGCACGCTTCGGCTCCGTTACAGAGCCTGCCCGTACCTGCTGATGCTGGAAGTCGATGAGTCTTGACTTCATCTTTGGACTTCCCGCCGACGGACACGGCAACACTGGGATCGTGGTGTTCGTGTGTCGGCTGAGCAAGATAGTACACCTTGCTCCGGTGCCCGTTACGGTCACAGGCGAACTGATCGCACGGCTGTCCGTCGATGGCTTGTTCCGCTATCATGATCTGACCGAGACCCGCCGTTTACCGCTGCGTTCTGGAAAACGCTGTTCCCTTTGCTTGGAACTCATCTACAGATGTCCACTGCTGACCACCCGCAGACGGACGGCCAGACGGAGCGCGTCAATCGGGTGCTCGAGGACACTCTACGTAGCGTCTGCGCCGGAGCTCCACGTACGTGGTCGTCACAGCTCCCAGTTGTTGAGTTTGCGCTCAACAACGCGGTGCACGCGTCCGCGGGGTTCACGCCGTTCTACTTGAGCGGCTTCAGCCACCCCAGATTGCCTCTCACTCTTCGAGGAGACGCCACGTCCTCTATTTTAAGTGGATGAGAGGCTCGGAAAGCCCTTTCCTCCCAGGTTTCCGATGTGAGACCGGTTTCTTTGCGGAAACAAGTGGAGTTCTTTATGGACACCAAGCTGATTGTGATCAGCAGGGTCCGCGATGCAATGGCAGCGGCCCAGAACAGACAGAAGGAGTACTCGGACAAACATGGAAGAGGAAACTTAAATGTGTTTAAAGTGGGTCAATTTGTGTTACTTGACAATAGAAACCTACCGCTAGACACTGTCAGCTCCGTCGGCAGCAACAAGTTGAAGCACCGCTTCATCGGACCGTTCGCGGTCCTGGCCAGACATGGTGCGTCGTACACCATCGACCTACCAAAGTCAATGACGATGCACCCGACGTTCTACGTTGGACGTCTTAAGCGATACCATGATCCGCAGGGGGTTGCTGACTTGCAGACCCACCTTGGTCCAGCTCCTCGAAGCGAGGAGCGGCCTCTGACGTCGACGGGCGCGCTGGAGCGTGCACCCAAGGCTCGCGCTGGACAGCAAGGCTGCGATCGAGATCGTACGCCGGAGTGCCCCCGTGCGAACGGACCCCAGGGGCATACGTCGGGGACGCTGAGTACGCACCATACGCGTACGCCTGGGGGTGCGCCAAAGGCGGCTCCGGACGTTGTTGTGCGTACTCAACACGTCGGATCAAGCGGTAGACCTCCTCCAGATCCGACGAGTGGGCCCGGTGGTCGACCCGCCCATGGGGTCCGCTACCTCCCGGCTCAACCGGTCCAGACGGTCCTCAAGTCGAGCAAGGACCCCTCGGTTCCCGGCCTGGGCGGCAGCATCACAACCAGTCCCAAGGCCAAGTGCAATCTCAAGTACGAGGGGGCGTTGACGGAGGCGGTCAACCTCAGGGCCCTGCGTCGGACCCGCAGGTGGAGCACTCGGGCGAGAGAAGCTTCCCGGAGGCGCCTCATACTCGTACTCGTACGAGGGTGCCTCCGCCCCTGCTTGACCGAAACGGAGAGGTCCACTACCACGTGGAGCGGATACTCCAGGAGCGGCGGCAGCGTGGTAAGCGCCAGCTCCTTGTGAAGTGGAAGATTATGCCCACTCCGAGAACTCGTGGGAGCCGATTGAACGGCTCCAGGCTGACTGCCCGAAGGCTGTCGCGATCTGGGAACAGAAGCGGCGGCAGCTTCGTAAGTAGTCCGGGGCTTCTTGCCCGAACGGGGTACGGACGTTGACGACACTCCGTACCCGCGCTCATCACGAGCGCTGGAAGCCGCGCGCTTCTGGATGTCCCTTGGCAGCTGCCGCTTGCTGACCAAGTGGACAAACCGAATGCGAAGATCGCGCTGGTTCAGGATTTTGGACAGCAGCTGATCTTATTGGAGTTCCCGTAACTCCTTGGGTGAGTACTTGAGAGTCTCAACCCATGCCCAGAACATGTCCTCGCATGAGCTCCAGCTCGGACACTTCTCGAGAAGAACCCAGGGGTAGCCCCATACAGGGTAGAGAGCACCCCGGTTCTCGGGCTTCTTACGACAAGTCGTGAAGTCCTTCAGAGGGATCTGGTGCTGCGCGAGAAGCACGCACCGGGCCGCCTCCAAGTTGTCGGTGAACAACTGTTGTTTGGACCAGGGCGCGTTCGTAAGCACCCTTGGAAGTGTGGCCACCGATAAGCCCACGAGGAGGAGTGAGTTTCTCCAAGAAGAGGTCGGCTCCAAAGCTCGCCACGGGAGGCCAATAACCTCTCGGATTGATGGAAGCTCCCTGACCGACAGGTGTAGCCACCGGACCCCCACGCATACGCTGGGCAGCTTGGAAGTCATCCTGCTGCTGGTCGAGATCGTTCGTGATCTCCCGGGGCTTGTCGATGGCACCCACCTCCTCTTCATCCGAGGAGCCGAAGAGATCGTGGTAATGATCACGAGTCTCCTTCTCTTCGCGAAGCGGAGACTTCGAAGTCATGCGCTTCTTGGAGTGCTTCGCCTCTTCGGCTGCGGCTTTAGCAGCCCGAGCACGATCAAGACCCTCAGCAAGCGAGAGGTTCTTCGGAGGTTTATCTTCCTCGTCGCCGCTAGCATAGGGCGAGCCCTTGGCCTCGTCGGCAGGGCTCTCAGAGCGCTCAGGCGTCTTTGAACCGTGATCATCGTGATCACTAGCGTGCGAGTGTACGCTGTCGTCGTCGTGCTCGCTGGGCACTGGAGTGTGCCCTCCCTCGGAGCTCCCAGATACGCTGTGGAGGCTCCTGGCCTTAGCCTCGTCCTCAGTACCCGGGCTGTGCTCACGGTATGTGAAGCGCGGGTTCGGACGGGTATCAGGCGGCACCGAAGGCGACCGACTGCGGCGTGAGCTTGCGCGTTTGCTCGCAGCCGTGTTGCCAGACGAATCAATCGCCTCGGAGGCCACCTTAGTAGCCTCCTTGAGTGCACCCCTCTTTGCCGCGAGGCTTAGAGCTCTTGGCTTTCGCCTTCCCGGCAGCAGCCTTGGCGTGTGCTTTCGCACCGCCTTTCGCAGAGGCACGAGGCATGCCAGAGATCGAAGTGGAGACCATGAGGAAGAGCGCGTTTGCTGCTCGAGGCTCCAACTGTGGAATGAGCCGCCGCCGCGTTCTCGCAGCTTGTCGATACCTTTCGACTTAGAGAATGAGAGTTTGTGACTCACTATCTCTCATTCTGATTGGTCGGTAAACCGAACCTAAGTGGGGGAGGATGTAACGGGGTACAAGCCCCAAGTGTACCCAGGTTACATGAAGAGTAACTAGGTTACTCTTCGGAAGGACTGGTACCTGGTACCAGTGGCTCCAGGAGCCAACCATTGGATAATTACATAGCTTCACTATAGGTGACTTATAGTTTGTATTAGCTCAGGCTTAACCTTACCTATAAATACATTCAGTCTTAAACGTACCTTTAACTGGTTACTTCGTCCCCTCAGACCAGGGACACGTGAGCTGCCGTTCACTTAGAGTTTGTATACTCTCGGAAGCTCTTACTTCCTCAAGCGCCAGGTGCTGTGTGACCCCGTCACCGTTATCCCCTTGCTCGCCTCCGTGTCCGAGAGCAAATCAACAGCGATATCCATTGCTTGTGCTCGCTTCGAATTAGTACTCGGTGAGACCTCTTGTACTTTCCTGCTCGCCGTGGCCTTGTTGCCCTGGAGTCGTGTAGCATCAGGAGATGTGCCTTCGGCCGAAGAAACCGCGCGTTTAGCAAACTACTGCCTTAAACCGTTTCTTGCTAGGGGGTTGGATCATCGTTGAAGGTGCATGAAAGGCCGCAGGGACGTCTCTCTTCTTGACACCAGGCTTTGTGGTTACATCAGCAGCGTACGGCTTCTGAGAAACGCGCAAGCGGAAGGGTGCTTGGGCCGTGGAACAGTGGAGCTGAGGCGACTTGTCATCAATGTAGACAGCCTGGAGAGAAAAGGAAATGCGGTTCGACGCGATCTTGTATAAAATCGTGAGGGTTTTCTGCAGTTTGCTCCTTGGAGCAACAGACACCCTTGTATCTCCAAGGAGCATCGTGTTTGGAGCTAAAGGTTACGTTTTACAAAAAAAAAAATTAGTACGAAATTTAACTCCGTAACCTTCGAATAGCTCCAGAAACTACTGTTCTCTATTGGCACAAAAGTCACCAGGTTACTCACTTAAGTGTCGTCAGGAGCCATCAAAGGTATCCAAAATCGCAACTTAAACGAGGGAAAGCGACCCTTCGCCGTCTCAAACTGGACACTTCCTTGCGACAAGGTGTCGATACCATACCAGTTTTAGCGTTCCTCCGTTACCGTGTGAACTTAAGCGCGGAACTACCGTGAATGATGTAACAAAGAGCATGGATAATTAGGATATCTAAACGATGAAGATGGGACCTACGTTTGACCAGTTTCACAAATTTGAAGGTGTCCCATGCTGGGCGCCGACAATAACAAAACCAAGTCAAACGACATGTACCGCCTGCGCCACACAACGCCTCGGTATCCATTTCTAACGACGGTACTTCAATGTCAGAGCCCGTTAGGTCTCAACTTGGCTGAGAGAACTTACCAAAACCTCCAGAATTTATTAACGTCGTACTAGTTGGCGCTAATGGATTGGCCACCTGAAGAAACCTTGATACGGAAACGGCCACGAATTCCGAGACAATTTCTATGAGACCTTGCGTTGCACAAGTCTCAGAAGCTAGAAGTCTTTCAGTAAGGTTGCTCAGTGTGAATTCTCTCTCTAACGGAGTCCACTGAGGTGGAGCTCCAGCTAATACCAAGAGCCCGCTCTGTGGGGCCAGCATGGTGTTCCCATTCGTTTTCCCGTCCACCTAGGACGTCTTCAACTTCTGCAAGCGCATAAGGAGTAGCTCAACACTGCTGCTAATTTCTCACACAAAAATCATGATTTTTCCAATTGGGTTTTTACCAGAACCTCCAAAAGGCGGCTCGTGCTACAGTCGGGCATTTGAGCACTTTTATTTTAAGTGCTCAAATGCCCAAATTGGTTTAACGAGTATTATTTTGTCGAAACACTATTCGTGTCCCAACACTACGATGTTTTGGTGCTTACCACTTCGGAAGCGGCACTTCCTATCACCGTGAAAAGCTGATGAAGTTACGACCCAACATCTACACCATCAAATGGTTGATGAGTATCGATGACAACGGATTCTGGAAGAGAATACTAGTAGAGGTAGAGAATTGTGTCAAATAGTATACTTAAGAATTCAATGAAGCAGACTACCTCACCAGCAGCAAACATTTTATTTCATAAAACTAAAGTAGAATGTACTTCGAAGTAGTAAAATACATGTTGGTAGCGAGTGGTAATGCACGCAGTACATGTAGTAAAGCAAGTCGCACAATTGCCTTGCAAGTTACATGGTTGCACATTTCATCTGCAACAAAAAGTAGTACTTAGTACATGCTCCGAATCGTTTCCAGGCGAAAAGTAGCAGTTGTTATTCGAGAGCAACAACACAAAAAAGAACGGAACAAAGGTGTTACAGTCAAACCTGCTTATCTGAGGCACATTCGGTGACCAGTGGAGGCGTTGACTCATATAAAATGGTTCCATTTAAAGAAACAAATGCAAAATTACAAAAGAAAGTCGCGCATTGTTCGCTGGCGCTTTGCGTTCGTAGCACTAGCGCGAACTAGATTTGTGATTGCGTGCAGTCCTTTGCGCTCGTTGTTTGCGGCCTCACCACACTGTAGCAAATAGGAAGAGAGCTCCATGCAATGCTTCAAAGCGATCGAACGCGCAATCGTGTCATCGACTTCGTCGTCCGGCTCGTGGTCGATCTCTGGTGCTTGGTCGATGATCACGTCCGGCTCGTGGTCGATCTCTGGTGCTTGGTCGATGATCACGTCCGGCTCGTGAACGTTAATCTCATCGTCAATATCCACGTAATCGCCAACATTTATACAGTGTAGACATAGTCAGATCCGCCATCATCACAAAGAGTGCGACCAATTCCTCCTTGGTCAACGGTTCCACGATACCCGCCTCGTTGTGCCCCGTCGGTGGTTATTGTCGACAGGCTGTGGCGCGCTGTTAACGAGATTATCATAGTGGGAGGAAGGAAGGAAGACATGAGAAGGCTATATGCGTCCTTGGTTCGGAGGAGCAGGTTCTTTTTGCCTGTAGAACTCCAAGGCAGCAACTACGGACTTAACGGGATAATACACTTTCTTCTCTCCCTCCTTCGCAGCGGCTTCCACATACTCTCCGCACTGTCGCACACCCACTAGCGTGGTGTCATTTAGAATTTGAGTTTTGACCCAGCAGTTCTTAATTGTGTTGGCCGTGACTCCTGACCACGCCTCAATAGAAAACTGGGCTGCTTCCAAAACATTTAAATTCCTTGTAAGATTCGCCTCCATCGCGTCCAAGCACCAGCGAATAAACAATTTTCGGTATCGTTCTAATAATACCTACATACAAATAAAAAAAATGGTAACAAATAGCAACATAAATTAAAGTAGGAGACCTATCAAATGGCCATTCATGAATCAGTTAAAATGGTCTGGCTCGATTTGGTTCCCAAAATGTGTGGCTCAGTTAACATTTAGACAGTTTTGCATCGTTTAAGCAGCATACATATAGTTTATCCAAGTGATCATTTTGGTTCCCTCACCATCTGTATCAATAAAACTCGTGTTGCAGATATAGAGGATCATATAAACAGGTTTGACTGAAAAATCAACCAAGAATCTACTTCAAAAGCAAAGTCCATGCACACAGCCGCTATCATTCGCAGCTACTCATCAATCCTACGTTGCGCCACAGCGGCAACGTTTGGCTTCAACGTCCCAGCTTATCTCTTGAGATGGCTCACATACTTGAACGTGAGGTAGATGGCCAGTTGCAACACGCCCCAGATCACCATAAGACCAACCATGAAGTTGTACTTGCGATTCGGTCGGAAGTCGTACGTGTCCTCAATGTACTGCGCCACCGTCATTTCCGTCGTGACGCCGCCCTCCGTGACCGAGATAATGTCCTGCACCTCACCGAACTGGACACCCACCAGCGCGGACAGCGAATAGCTCGACGGCATCAGGTACGTGAACCACTTGTAGCCAGCCTTCATGGACGGACGCGGCAGCAGGTAGCCCGAGAACAGGTTGAACAGACACGACAGCGCACCGACAGCAACGTTCGCCACCTTCTCGTTCGGCATCAGAGCCGACATCCACTGACCCACGTACGTACAGGCCGACGTGTAGAGGTAGAAGACGAACATGAAGAAGAGGAAGTCGCCACCGTTGTCGCTCCAGCCCACCAGCCAGTACTCGATCGTCACGAACAGGATGATGACGATGATCAGGTAGGGCACCTCAGCGAACCAAAGCGACAGACTGTAGGGCAGCGGGCCGTAGTAGTTCGACATCCGCTCACGGTAGAACACAGCACGCTCAGCACAGGTCACTTCCAGCACCGTCATGAGGTTGATGACGCCGATGAAGTCCATACTGTTGTAGATGAGACCAATGTGCGAGTTGATGCGCTTGACGCTGTCGGCCTCGAGCTGGTAGAAGGTCGTGCCGAAGATAACACCGAAGAGAGGGAACAGGAACATGCGCATGAAGTTGTACTGCGGGTTGCGCCAGTACGTGAGCTGCTGCTTCTTGGCGAGCTCCTTCAACTGGTTCAAGAAGCCCGTGGCGATGGGAGTGTAGTTCAAAGTCGAGTGGCACACGAAGTCGCTGGAAACCTCCGCCAGCTGCAGCGTGCGCTCGCGGTTCGACTTGTACAGCTCGCTGTTCTTGTACTCGACCGAGTAGTCCTTGACGTCACGGCCGATACCAGCACCGATAACCTCCAGCATGTACGTGGCCGGGTTGTACTGTGGACGGATCTCCATCGTACCGGGGATCGAGGCGAAGTACTCGAGCATCTTGACCGAGTCGACGCCAAGATCACCGAAGTAAGCAGTGTAACCACCACGCTGGAGTAGCAGCAGACCGTCGAACAGCTCGAAGATCGAAATACTGGGCTGGTGGATCGTGCACAGCACCGTTCGACCCGTACGGGCGATCGACTGCACACCACGCATCACAATGAGGGCCGAACGCGCGTCCAGGCCACTCGTGGGCTCATCCAGGAACAAGATACTGGGGTTGGCCACCACCTCCACACCGATCGTCACACGCTTCTTCTGCTCCACCGACAGGCCACCGACCATGGCACCCGAGATGGCCGTCAGCTCCAGCAGGTCCAGAGTCTCGTGCACCAGGTTCATACGCTGTTCCTTCGTGAAATTCGGGGGCAGACGCAAGTTGGCCGAGAACACCAGCGCCTCCAAGATCGTCGCAGCCTCCGAGTGGATGTCCATCTGCTCGCAGTACGCAGTGATACGACTGAAGTTGGCCGGGTTCTTGGGCTCACCGTTCACGATAATCTCACCGACAATACGGCCACCAGTCTTACGACCGGCAATCACATCCATCAGTGTCGTCTTGCCGGCACCCGTCGCACCCATGAGCGCCACCATGCGGCCGGGCTCGAAGTGCGCCGTGATGCCACGCAGAAGCTGCTTCTCTTCGCCCGACGGCAGCGTCACAAAGTACTCCAAGTCCTTGATGCACAAGTTTGATGGCGTGAACGGCAGACCGCCACCGTTACCCGACCGAGCGGCTCCGTCAACAGCGCCAGGGGTATTCACCTCGACGTACACGTTGTCGTCGTCCTCCGACTTGTCCGTCATCGGCTTGACGCTCACACCCTTGTACTTCTCGTAGCGGATGTAGTGCAGAGCCATGCCGTTGAGCGTCGTGAACAGGAAGTAGTACGCGATGAGGACGATGATACCGAACCAGATGAACTCCGTGCCCTGCGTGATGGAGAAGTTGTCCAACAGCGCGGCGCTTTCGACGGGCGTGTAGCGGTCGCTCGAGAACTCCGACAGCATGTTACTACGCAGAGCCCAAGACACCGGAGAGAACCAGTACATCCAGATCCAGTAGTCCGGGATCAGGTCGGCCAGGATGATGTTGCCCGAGAATAACAGGAAGAAGCTCACAGAGATCGAAGCCAGAGCCTGACCCACCGTGATACTGGGCGACAGAGAGCTCAGCATCGTCATGTAGGCACTGATAGCGTGCTGGAAGGCCACGAGCACAATGAAGAACACGATGTACTTCTCGAACGTGCGCGTCAGCCCACTCATGAAGTAGAAGAACGTGCCCAGGATGAACGAGACCACAAGGTTCACCGGGATCTGCACCACACTCTCTGCGATAGCATACGAAGTGGTTCGGAAGAAGTTGCGCGGCCGTTGCTTGTAGAAAACCTTACGGAGCTGGAACGAGATGGTGATCTGCTGCCACGCTTGACGCTGGAACAGAGCGATACTGAAGAAAATCATACGGAGATAGTACGTGGAGCTCACGTCGAAGTAGATCATACCCAGCACGAGACCGACGATGATGGCTTCAATCACCTTACCCCACAGCAGCGGGGGATCACGCAGCCAGATGAGCTTCTGACGGTTCAGTAGCAACAACGTACTAGGCACGAAGGCCAGACCGAACTCGGATTTCTCCTTGGATCGCGCCAGGTTGGCCACACTCTTGGCCTTCTTGAAGTCCTCGGGGCTCTCGAACTGGTGCTCGTTGAAGCCCTTGCTGATGGCCTCGTGGGTCTTGCGGTAGATGCTCGACTGGCAGAAGTGGTTGTTGAAGTCCTCGGACGTCACGGGTAGGCTCTTGTTGGGCACAGTGCCGTTCGAGTAGCCGTGACCACGACCCGATGTCACCTCGATCAAGAAGTCGGCCGGATCCACACGCGGCGGGCACGTGAAGCCGAGGCCCTGGAAGTAGTCCAGGATCTCGGTACGAGGGCCGTGGTACACCATGTGGCCTTCGTTGACCATGAGGATGTCGTCGAACTGCTCCACCACCTCAGGCGTCGGCTGCAGTAGCGCCACAATGACAGAGCCACCAAGCGTCTTGCACCACGTGCGAAGAGCCTTGATGATGTCGAAGGTGGCGGCACTGTCCAGACCCGTGGAGATTTCGTCACACAGGAATAGACTCTGGCCACCGACCAGCACTTCACCGACGGTCACACGCTTACGCTCACCGCCGCTCACACCACGAAGCAGAGCGTCACCGACCACTGTGTCGGCACAGTTCTCCAGACCCAGGATCTGAAGGAACAGCTCCGTGCGAAGAGCAGCAATGTCGCGCATCTCCTCGGGTTGGTCCTCGGGACGGCCGTTCACACACATGTCGGCGAACTTGAACGTCTCACGGACAGTCAGCGTCGGGATGTGGTTGTCCGTCTGGTCGACGAGACCGACAAGCTTGACCAGGTCAATTTCGTCGCCACGCAGACCGGAGTATAGGATTTCTCCTCCGATCTCCGTCTGCTTGTTGTCCTGGAGCTTACCGGCCAGTGCCTTAAGGAACGTCGACTTGCCGGCACCAGGGTTGGCCAGGATCAGCGTCATGGAGCCCGGCTTGATGATGCCGCTCATCGGGTGCAGCGCGTGCTTGGTGGTCATGGGAATCTTCTCCCATGGCGTGAAGATAGAGGCCAGGTGGGTACCCACAGTGCCGTGGGCTCCGACCTCGGCCGGCACCTGCACGGAGAATGACAGGTTCTCGAAGCGCACCTCGGGAGTCGGTAGCTGCAGGTTGATCTTACGCGACAGGTGGTCGTACTTCTTGTAGAAGCGCTCGAGGCCGCCGTTAAGCATCATCTCGAGATCGTCGGCACGCAGCGTACTGTAGCGGCTGGCCATGGTGTCGCGGTTGTGCGAGTACGGGTCCTGCAGGCTGCGGAAGTTGAGCGAGCGGTAGACCTGCGGCACCTCCTCGCCATTGTCATTGGCCTCCGGCTGCAATAGGCTGGCCGTGGCCTCGTTTTTCTTGTCCTCCGTGGCCATGGCGGACGTCGTCTTGGTCTGGACTGGGGCTCTTCGATTCGGATGGAGGGCGAAGGCTTTCTTAGCGTCCACCGAGGCAAATTGAAGAGTGAGGCGATGGGTGGCGTTGGCGGCGAAGCGGACAAGGCGGAAGGAATGAAGGCTGCGGCTCTCGGGAAGGGGTACATGTACATGTACGGCGCCTGTGATTGATTGGCCTGGTACAGTACATGTACCGTATGTGGTAATGGTTAGGGGAAAGCGATTCAACGACGTAAAACCAGCCGTTAAGTTTGACTTGGCCTGGCTCGTAGTAATATTACCAAATATTATAGTAGCTAAAATCATAGTAATTTTAAGATGTGCTACACTGTAGCTAAAGAATACCTATTAGCATGTTGACCACAAAACCTCATTGCATCAAAAGAAGTGAAGCGAGCGACATTCATTTTGTACTTGGTGGTTTTCGCTGTGACAACGTCATAGTATTTGTATGGACTACTATATCAGATTTTATATGATGCCACTGAATTCTACATGTATACTTCAAAGTAATACTCACGGTTTTGATTGCGAGGTACTTGGTATCAACTGCGCAGCGCCGGGACATTTTAAATGCCCTGGTTATACATCTAAATGAGTGAACAAGAGATAGAGCGGAATTTGAAACGGTTTCGAAACGATTTTGAAAGGGCGTTTCAAAAAAGATAGCCTCGAGCACTGAAGCTACAGTTTTGTGGCGCAAATTATGCTGCCGAGTGACACAGATCGCTATTTGATCACTGCCGCACTTTACATCGCCTGTCAAACGGAGCACCGCAGGAGAGGACCGGATTTGCGGTGAAAGGTTCATCTTCGTCGGCGTTCTTGGAGAGTGCCAGCTGGAAGCGCGAGCAGAAACAAGGCGGTGGGGCCTTGTTCCGGCCCTCGCTCCTTTGGCTTCAACTTCACAAATCAGCAAATCAAAGCTGGTCGCTCGGTCGGGCAAGGGTTTTTAATCTTCGCAGGCGTCAAAGACGTAAAAGAAGTGCTAATGGAAGGAAGGCAAGCACGGCTCGTGAGCATGCTTCAGCGAGATTTCGCGTAGACACTATTCACAGTAACTGAGTCAGTGCCTGTCGCGGTAGAGATCCCATGCTTGTCACAGTGTCGAGCGGTCGCGGTCCGTTTGCCCAAAAAGATATCTTTTCCGGTTATTTTGGGTGACGGGAAAGCATCTGCTTGGATTGGGCACCTCACATGCGAAATTTTGGGCTATCCGTGTACTGGCTCGATTGGGTCTTTTAGATTCGAAATGGTTGTTTGTGCGGCAAATTGCCGCAGGCTCTACGCGAGTTAAATCGCCTGCTGCGTTGCACAGCGAACATAAAGCGGTGTTTATCACGGTGAATCTCAGTGCTTGTCGGCGCTCTGTCAACGGCAGGCTGTTTCCTGCCGACCATGGCGTTCGGACAGGTGGCTTCGTAAAGAGCTCTTCAAAGCTACACTGTAAACAGTGTGCTTCAAACTTCAGTCGCAAGGCTGAAGTTGGTGGCGCAAGCGAAAGATTAACCCTCAACATGTTGGCAAGCTTCTATTCAAGCTGCGCTTTGCCTGGTACTGTATCTTGAAGCGTCTAGGCTAGAGTCTGACGAGGGGCGCTCGTCACCTTGTCCAGTGTACCTTTTCGGCCTCGATGCGGTACTCTCTTGCACAAGATATTTATCCGATACTAACAACGCCTCGATAGTCGTTCCCGATGGTCTGAACGTACCAGGCCTCGATTGCACGTTGTTCCCTACGACTTGTTGTTGGTGACTTGTGCCGCCCGGAATCTTGATAACAAGGACCTACACACTGCGCGCACTGGCGCCATGACTTGCAGTCTCCGATGCAGAAGACCCCGTTTACGAGCCGTTAATCGATCGAGTTGTTGCGTGAAGGCACAATCGCTCCGTGCTGGACGACGCGCGAAGAGCCGGCAATGACAGAGCGCAAGGCGCGAGCCTGGGCGCGCGTGTACAGGTACATGTATTATACTTGCTGCAACTTGCAATGTTGAAGGTGAGCCCAACCCAGCGTTCGGTTGCACCGCAACTTTCCAAGCCAGATCGAGCCGCTCGTCAGTCGTCAGCCGCGGTTAACCCTTTTAAGCTCAACTGAGAGCGCCGGTGCCGATTCGGCGTTGCTACCGGCAGTGACTGCCGCAGTCTACCGATAGCGTGAAGAGCGCAAATCGCATGTAGTATCGGATCAGTGTGGCGGCGACCTTGCCCTGCCAAAGTTGCCGCCAGCATGGCAGCAAGTCGGAGTGCCGCCGACGAAAGATGACGGAAGTTGGGAATGCCCTGCCTTTGTGCGCTCACAAGATGTATATTTTAATCAAGTCTCCTTAAAGCGCACGCTTTTGTTTTCACTTAAGCGCGCGCTTAAAAACTTGCTTCAACACGCTAAAATGCCGTGTCAATTTGCGAGATTCCCAACGAAAAGCAGTTAAATCACATCATTTTTGTCATTACAGATGAACCTCCCTTAGCTAATACAGCCGGTATTAACTGATAGAAACTTAGTGTATCAAACGTAACCCAATAGGGATTAATTTGGGGTGTGCGCTCCTTATTTTAATGCAGACAAAAAAGGTTCAAATGAATGATTTACTACGGCTTCAGAAGGCTTTTGGCGACATTCGTATACAGCAAAGATAACGACAATTCAACACAATACCTATTGCACTATGGGCATGCGTAGTGGGTGCCACGATTCCAAGAAGGACGACTGTTGCGTGTTACAGCACCCCAAGGAGACAGCGCAGGACGGCAATCTCATTCTAACAACACTATAACACAAACGCGGCGCCGGCGAAATTGCCGGGGCGCAGGAGTCCTTTGGTAGTGACGACACCGTCCAGAGGCGTGTTGCTCGAGATGGTCATGGCCATGGGGTGGATGACACAGATGCGTCCAGTGATCTTCACGGTGGCGTTGAGCTTCTCGGCCTTGTTGCTTGCCCAGCCTTCGTTCAACAGTCCCAACATCTTCGAGTCGTCCACGAGAGCAATTGCTTCTGGGGCTTTGAGGTGGACGTGGATCTTGTCGACAAGATCCACGTCTACCTCAGCGATGCCGTTCACCTCGTAGTATTTCCTCACAAACCTTCGCAACTGAGAACCACTCAACACCCCTAGTAAGATCGACACAATATCAACGACAGGGATGTGGAAGTCTTTAGAGTGCAAACAGGATACTTCTCTGGCCCACTCCAAAATGACGATTACATATTTTGACTGATAACTTTGCAACCAGGACTCGGCGGTGAACGAAAAGCACACCATTTCAAAGCCCCGGATGTAGCGCACGTGAACATATTTTTGTTGTTGTCTAGGCACCAGTTAAGCGGGAGCGCTGCGTCTAAACCGGCTGCATTTCGTAGACTGTTAGGTTTTTTGTCGCAGTTCAGTCAATTTTTAGCGATATTACACCCAACTTTAAGGGTGGGTAAATCAATTAGCTACCGGTGTGCGCACATGCGTACGCAGAAACGGGCTAGAAGCGCAACAATTTGAGCGCAAAGAGAGCGAGGTTTGTCTCAAAATACCAATGGGTTAGCGAAAGCCACCTGCTTCCATTGGCCAATCAGAAACGACTTCAAATTAACCCTAAAATTAACGATTTGGAAGGCGCATTTTATCCGCAGAAGAATGTCAACAGCGGAGTGATTTACTCCATATTAATTATGACGATGATGATCTAGCGTAGATATGTTGACTATTAGCGCGTGTAAGAGTCATATTGGGGCCATTGGCTCGTTCTTAGTGAGCTATAGATGACCTAGAAGCAAGGTGGAATAAGTGATTAGCATTGCACCATAAAATTAGCTTTCTGCGACAATTGTAATCACCGTTAAGTTTTATCCAATAAAGTTAGATTTTTCATTTATGTACGATCACTGAAAAACCCCAATAGGTTTTTGTTTTGTAGTTTTTTTAAATCGTCATTTTGGAGTGGGCCAGAGAAGTACGAGCGATGGTCGTCCCCGCCCCAGCCAACTGATACGTACCAGGAATCACGTTCAGACACCTCTCCAAAGGGAGCAGCTAGCGACAGGCCGCTGTCATTAAAGCACATTTAACAAATGGGAGGGGAATATCATTGCTTTCGCCTCAGTTTTTTAAAGTCCAAAAAGGAAGCTGATTTTGGCTCTACGTTACTAGGAAACATGCACCTTTCCAAATAACTTGTACTGCCTAACTGGTAGGCATATACAAGAGCTATCCTTCGCACTAAACACAGTTGGAGGGGATTGTATGGTGACTTCACGAGAGCCCCGTTCCATCAGGTCCTCCCTGACAGAGTTCGATTTTGAAAGCACTTAGGTGGAGAGGTCATCCCTCCTCATGTGGTTCACACCCAAGGATCCCTAACCTATTCTTGGGATAAATGTGCTTCTAGACCAAAACAACAGTTTAAATGTGCTGTAAGATATGTCGTGTTGTTGTTATTAAATGTGCTGTAACGAGAGTCAGCGACAGGCAGCGCTTCCTAGCGACAGGCAGTTGCAATACAGTAATTCATAAGAGTTTACACAGCCGGGCGGCTAACTTTGGTCCTAAAAGAGCATTGGAGCACAAAAGAGGCCACCTATAGTTTAGACTGGCACTACTAACAAGCCTAGACCTCTCAATACCTTCTTCGGAGAATACGAAAGTTGTTAAAACAGTACTCGGCACAATTGACTGGTCTGCAAAACACAACATAACCAACACCACAACATTCCACCATTATTTTGCCAAGCAACTCGCCTCAATCGATCATGCTTCCTTTCTCTGCTTCTTTTGAAATGGCCTGGGCCGCGGCCGACCAAACCACGACGCAGAACTACCAGCCTTCCTCTGGCTATGAGTGTGGCAGTCAGTCTCTGCGTAAGCCAGTCTGTCCACGAGCTCATACACCATCTCCTGCGACTACACCACCAACTCATTTGGCCACGTACCACCCCCTTCAAGCCATTCACGTTGACGCTGATAGTAGAGCTCAATCTGTAGCCCGGTCAGAACCTGACCGAGGAAATTGGGAGCTGCCATGTCTGCCCGAACAAGCTTTTGAATCTCGTGAAGCAGCTAAAGACGCCATGAACAAGTTCGCTCAGGGTAAAGGCTACGGTGTGGTACACAAAAGTACATACAAAGATAAGAACGGCGAGAGGAACCGTGTCGTATATGGGTGCGATCGTCATGGTGCAAGACGTACGCATCACAAACCCCAGCATGACGGGCGTCGCCGCAACGTGGCGTCAAGAAAGTGTGGCTGTCGAATGGAGGTGAGCGTTGTGCTACAACAAAGCGGTAGCAGTCACCCCATGTGGTTGCTCGAGCACCGGAAGAACGCAACAACGCATAATCATCCGCCTTCCAGAGACCCAGAGTCTCATCCAGTCCACCGACGCGCGGCGATGACTTGCGAACTACGGAGTACCATTGCAACGGATAGTGATACTGGTACACGTGCTGCGCAAACCCTTACGCGTATTTACAAAGAGAATCCTGGTGTCCCTATTACTGCTCGTGACGTCTACAACGAGCGGACGCGGGCCGTAACTGCTGCTCTTGGTAACCGCAGTCGAGTTGAACATCTTTTGGAGGAGTTGAAGACGGGGGATTATTTTGTTGCCTATCAAGTGTACTGCAAGTCGGCTTAGCGACTTGTTCTTCTCGTATAACCCATCCATTGCGATCTACCGAGAGAACCCCAACATTTTACTGATGGATTGTACGTACAAAACCAACAGGTTCGATATGCCACTGTTGAATATTGTCGGAATTAGTGGGATGAATACAAACCTGCTCGTCGGACAGGTTTTCCTTCGAGGTGAGGCCAAAGATGATTTTTTTGTGGGCACTTCAGCAGTTAAAACGACTTCTGCTCGGCAATGACGTATTTTACCCCAGTGTGATATTCGTCAAGCGTGATTTGGCGTTATTGAATGCGTTAGAGGAAGTGTTACCAAGCGTTCCTGTCCTGCTGTGCCAGTGGCATGTCGTCAAGGATGTGAAGACTCACGCCCGGACACATGCCTGCCCTCGCGTGTTGGATACAGAGAGGTCGAAGCCGCGCACACCTAAGTACCAAGATTCTCCGCTTCACCGCCTGTTTTGCGATGCGTTCTTGGCCGTCGTAAACGCCAGCACGGAGGAAGAGTACACTTTTCGCAGGTGGCAAATGCACTGCATTTGTCCTGCTGAAGCTGCGTATGTAGATGACGTGTGGCTAGATATCTGGCGGTACCGCTTGGTGAGATGCTGGACAAATGCGATAACGCATTTTGGAGTGCACGCTACCTCACGGGTAGAGGGATACCATTCTACGCTGAAGTCTTGGCTGGTAACTTCAAACTCGGACCTGTTAACCATCCACCAGAGACTAGTACACAGGTGGACCCAGTCTGTGGTGAAATATCGCGTGACAATGTCAAACGCAGAAGTTAAAGTGGCGACTAGGCTCCGCGGCGAGTGGTACGGGCGAGTTGTATGACGAATCCACGAGTATGCCCTTTTAAAGTGTGTACAGCTTTATTCGGAGTCCAGTCGTCTTCACGCTCCATGCTCGGGAACGTTTACGAGGTCAACTGGGCTCCCCTGCATCCACCGTCTTCATGCTGTAACGATCCTCACACCTGATGATTTCATCGGCACTGGTGGATCAACCGAGACGAGGGTCCGATTCCAGACGAAGTAACGTTTCTCGAGCCCGAGCAGATCCGTGACCGACGATCCCGGAAATCGCTGCTCGTGCAGCTCGGAGAAACGAACACGCACGCGGAATGGAAAGTACAGGAACACGAAGATTTCTTTCAGGGTTTGAGCTTTCTATTCAGAACCCGCAGGTGCATGAATTCCTATATTCTAAGAGCTTCCTAGTACTGGTAGTTGCATTTACTGACGTCTTCATCTCGCCTTTTTCACGGTGAGCTTAACTGTGAATACAATTCGCTTCTCCGCACAGACAGTCGAACCACAGTTTGCCTTTTGTATATTGCACAGTTAGCTCCTCGAGCGGTGCGATGCTGCGCGTCGTTACCAGGATTCCACAGCATTCTGTGCGATTGCGAACCTCTAAGAACCGGCAGTTCGGTCTGCACGAGTGGTTTACGTGCCTGATGATGCCGCCGCAAGCAGCGGCGTCAATATACACCGTTTTACCAGCATCACTAGCGGTACACAACATTAGTGCGTAGTGGCTGTCGATGATTTCCTCGTAGGTAGTCGTGAGAACCCCAGCGTATTCCCCGACAGTTTTCGAAGGCGTCATCCACTCAGTCGTACGGAGACTCAGTCCTTTGGCTGTGTCACACAACTCCACACAGGTACTCACCTGAACTCTATTAGCATACGCTCGCTTCGCACCACAGTTGCTTGCAGTACAGTATACACCGCTCACCGCGTTCCAACAGTGCAGGGGGAAACACTCCAGCGTGCACCGACAAGGTCCCAACTCGACATCAGGAAGGAAATGTTGGTTGGGTTCCGGTTACGTACTATGGGCTCGACCCACATAGGCCATTGAGTTGCGCTCGTTGCGTAAGGTGGCACCCACATTTCTCCTGTAGCTTGGAGTACTTTGAGTTCGTTGGGATCCGGGCGTACGAACGACACGGCCGGTGGTCCGGGTATCGCTTCAAGAAACGAACGACTCGAATCCTTATCCATATAATTTCGAGAAGGTTGCATGATCGATTCTCTGTTTTTAAACTGCTTCGGCACGCAGTTTTTAGCATCTTGTTTTTCCTCTGTATCCATTTCTGCACTCTCCACTTCACCGTGGAATAATTCACGACGACAATTGCCCGGGCGGGATGCAGAAGATTGATGCATATCGTGCGGTGCGGCCTCCGGAGACGTGAGATCGATGACATCTGGTGCAATACGCGGCGGGCTTGAGTGCACTAGAGCAGGAGACGTAACAGCAGTACCACCAGCATGCAGTCGCTTGAAAGCAGCTCGCGTAGGCGCCGAGAAACATCCTTTCTCCAGAGTGAACGTACGCAACTTGCGCCACTTTACTTCACTTCAAGGAAATTCACTGCCGTCTACTGCAGACATCCGTCGGAGCATCATTATTAGAGGTATTGGTTCTAGGCTGTCGAGAAGAACTGGGAACTCGTCGTCTTCCCTGATCTCCAATATCTTCGCCTCACTGTGACCACGAGGGTCGCCTGCCACAAAGCGAATGAAAAGTACTCGACGGTCTCTCCTGGGCGCGGTGTCTCGGGCTGAAGCTCAGCAGCCGACAGCCCTCCCATGTTCGCTCTCTTGATGGTAGTGCTCCAGTATTTATAATGACGCAGGCTACGATCTGTCGCGCAGAACCAATTTAATAGCGTACACTCGGAGCTGGCAGCTTCGTGGCCAAGACACTACCTTTCAGAATGGGCTGATCGCTGAGTTCTACTCCTGCACAGTCTATGTCATGACTGCCTGTCGCTAGGAAGCGCTGCCTGTCGCTAGCTGCTCCCCTCTCCAAACCTGCGGCCGAATGCATCCGCGATGTACGTTGACACCCAGATTCCAGTAGAAATCTTAACCCCTTAGTTCCCATATGTTGTACCGTAGAACATAAGAGGTGTATACCCTAATTCAATTTTTGCGCAATAGGGAGTTTAAGAACACTTTACATCTGTAGAATGCAGTGTAGTTTGCAGTTTGTGTGTGTTATTTTTTTTGTAAAACGAACCTACCAATCGGTATTAAAAGGATTATATTTACTTAAAGGGGTTTGTGTAGATACACATCAATGCGTAATGTTCGCTGGTCCCTGCGACAAGTTGCAGCTACAAAATGATTCTTATTTTGTTGGGAGTCAGCCTCCGCGGCTACAATTTCATCGGGTTTTGTAGCTACAAAATCGCCAACGTAGTGCCACAGTGACGGTTAAGTTCGCACAGCGACCGCAAACTGCAAAATACACTGCAAAGTGCAAATATAAGGTGTCTCTTAAACTCCCTAATGTCTATGTTTTATTGTACTGTAGAGCATAATGGATTTTTTTTACTTTAGATTTGTATGGAGCAATGAGCCGGTTATGCCAATACTAAAATCAAAAGAAAAGTGTGAGTGAAAACAGAACAGATGCACAGGTGTAGGGCTGGTGCACCATCCCGTGATAAAAGAAAAAGCATTGTCACCCACCAACGATCGGGTGACCAGTGCGCTCAAATCTCTCATTCTAGAAAACGCGCCAAAATGGTCGCACCGGCCGCGAAGACTCCATGCAACAAACTGACCGAAGCGCAGAAGAAGCTGTGCCTCGACGCACTTCGGCGGGAGCGCCGCACCCGTCGCGCGAAGGACAAGGACGAAGATGAGGCTGAAGTTTCTGGCGAAGCGGCTGAGACGACGGGAGCTACCTCCACGAAGGCGGCAGGCAAGAGGCCAGCGGCAAAAAAAATGACAAACAAGAAGAAACCGCCGACCTCATGCCTACCGGAGCTTCCGCAACTCACGCCGGCTTTGCCTCTACCTGTACCTGCGCGAGCTACGCTAGTAAATGACGTGCAAGAAGTTGTAGCGGATATAGTGTCCGCTGTCGCAACAAGCGAGCCGCTGACGCCTCCCCAAACGAGCCCCAGCCAGCCTGCCAGTGTTCCTGCGTCTCGTGGAGCTAAACAGCCACAGAGAACGGTCTTGGAACGTTCGAAGAGCGTCGCCGCGGTGTTTTGCAAGATGGCAGTGGAGATGAACGTGGGGGTGTAAGTGGAGATGAACGTGGGGTGTGAGTGGGGATGAACGTGGGGATACACCTACAGATAGCCATTCTACCACTGCACTGCCGTGTGTGCCAATTGCGTGCGCTGTGGATGAAGGTGCCAATCTGATGGAAGGATGTGCTGAAGAACGCACGGGCCTCAACTCCGATGAGAACCCGTTGTTGGTGGAAGAACCTGAGGATGAGGAGGACATCGAAGGAGACGACGACTGGGAAGAGGACAGAGATATTGGGGCGCTCACTGGCGAAGACTCTGATCAAGAAAGGGAGGAGCTACCGGGTTCAGTGTGCTCGTCGATGGCTCGGAGCCCGAAGTCTATCTCGACGATGCGTACGCACGGGTGGGGACACGGTATGTTGACCAGGTCTAACATAAGGATCGTGTGCTATTATCATCATCCAACATAAGGGTCAACATGACTAACTTTGTTGTATTATTGTTTGTAGATCCAGAAAACTTTGGTCCTGATTCCACATACGCCGATTTGTATGACGGACCCTACGGACCGGGCGACAGTGTGATGAGTGTCGCTGATGATCCACTGGTACTACTTTCTACTATATACCGCCTAAATTGTGGACCCAGATAGCTGCTGAAAGCAACCGGTATCACACTCAGTCAATACATTACGTGCGAAGGCGATTCGGCCGCAGCAACGCCGTAACGGCGACAAGGTGGAAGAATTGCGTGATATACGCAGTCGATTGGCGAATGTGCGTGACATCGAGCCATGGGAGGTGCTGCGTGTGGTGGGGCTCCTAATTGCGCGGATGCTGATGCCGATACGCAAGGGCATAGCGGCACATTGGTCTACGAAACAAAATGGGGCGCTCCCGACCAACAGATTCAACTTGTACATGACCAAGAGCAGATTCTTTCATATTATGGGATATCTACACTTCTCTAATAACAAGTCTCCTCAAGCCAGCACTGGTCGGGCCTAAAACATTCGTCCCGTTATCGATGTACTGCAACGCACCTTCGCACGTGGGTATCACGCGCCTCCAGTGATTAGCTTTGACGAAGCTACTCTCTCTTCACGCTCGCGGTACAATCCGACAAGGCAGTTCAACAAGGACAAGCCCCACAAGTGGGGAACGAAGGTGTTTATGGCGGCATGTGCGAAGACCGCGTACTGCTTGAGGTTCGTCATGAAAATCTGTAGCTGGCCTTTGGCCGGCTGCAGCTTGTTGTGGTCAAAGTGCTTATACTGACTCTTGTGCATCATAAGCAACATTCTGCTAACAATTTACCCAACATAAGCTAACATAAATTATGCGTTGCAATTTCAGAATCGAGATTTATTGAGGAGCCAAGAAGAACCTTCGGACCCCGGTACGCAAGGGCAACTACACCGGGGAGGCTACAGTACTGAGAAACATGAACGCGTTGTACCCTCCGCCCCCTACGTCGCCCTGGCGTTTAGTGGTTACGGACCGCTTTTATACATTGGTCAAACTGGCGCTGGAGCTACTGCACCGCCGAATGTACTTGACGGGAACGATCCAGACCGACCACTCTGGCTACGCAAAGGGCATTATCACCAAGAAATAGGTGAAGACGGTGAAAAAAAGAGGATGATGGTGGCTCAGCAAGGCACCATAAAGCTTGCACAAAACAAAAGATTTCCCCAGATCACTGCGGCGATGTGGATGGACCGTAACCCAGTGCACGTCCTCTCTACTGGTAATAACCGGCGGACAAGAACTGTCAGTAAGTTATGTTTGCTACTATTTTGATTTTATTCCTACACTAATGTCTGCTATAGTGCGCCACGTTCAAGGAGATATGCAAGCTGTTCCTGCACCGGAGTTGGTCCGCGATTACCATCGCTGGATGGGTGGCGTCGACATCCATGACCAACTTCGGGTGCAGCGATACAGTGTTCAGATATGCTAAATATTACACGACGCTATTCCTAGGCCTGCTGGACATGGCGTTGGTGAACTCCTTCATTGTATTCCGCCACCAGAGGAAGGTGAAGAACAAGCGCCCGGCCCAGCACTGCTCATTCTTCGAGACCCCGATGGAGCAGCTCCTGGCAATTGACTCGTCCGAAACCTACGATGCGATTGAGGTAAGTGTTATGTTGACTTAGTCAACATAAGCCGATGCTTCAATTATCTATAGTCAACATAACGGCATCTTATGTTGCAACTTTTTTTGCTGAGCGCGACGCGCGCCCAGGACAGAACAGCAGCTTCGCCCGTGTGCGCTGAGAGCGAGGAAAGCATTCACAGCCTCAGCAGATGGTAGGCGACAGCGGCCATCGGCTTGAAGAAAACCCGGACACCATGGACAACGAGCAGGGCCACAAGCGCCGCCATCGTTCCTGCAAACTGTTCGCGATCTACAAGTCCCAACCGCGGAAGTACACGAAGTACTTCTGTCCTGAATGTTCTACTGGAAATCGACGGTACGTACCCGTGCGGGTCGACAACGCTAATGCATGTACTAGCAATGGTGATACGTGTAGCAAATACCTGTGCAACGTAGCGCGGGGCGATCGGTCTAAGACGTGCTTTCATATTTGGCACAACGACTGGAGCAATGGCAAGAACATTCCCAAGAGCCTGGCGCACAAGACGCGCGACCGCCCACCGGCCTCACGCCCAGGCAAGAAGCGCCGCCGCCGGTCTCCTTCTGGTGGACGCGGCGGAGAAGATGATGGCGGTAGACGACCAAATGGCGCAAGTGTAGGCAGAAGTTCTTTTGTAGCCAGATGCAGGTAGCAATCAATGGACGCGTAATTTTTCTTACCCTTTTGTTGCACAAGAGTGTTGAAGTCTGCGTTGCTGTAAGTGCGCAACAAGTAAAAAAAAGCACCAGCCAGATAAAAGCTGCAGTGCCTATGTTGACTTTCTCATCATAAGCTGCTGGTAAGTCCTCGCTTCCGCCAACATAAGGCACGTTATGTTGGAGCTGTTATTTTCTGTCCGTCATTACACCTTGCGTTTCTTGAACTATCCACTGAGCATAGTTTTGCAAAAATTTCGCTCCATACAAATTCCTATATATTCTTATGTTCTGCCTCCAACATAAGGGTCAAAATATATCCCCTGCTTTTCTTCCGGGAATTAAGGATACCAGGGGTTAACCCCTAAGGATACCAGGGGTTAACCCCTTAATTCCAACAGGATACCAGGGGTTAACCCCTAAGGATACCAGGGGTTAACCCCTTAATTCCCGGAAGAAAAGCAGGGGATATATTTTGACCCTTATGTTGGAGGCAGAACATAAGAATATATAGGAATATATTTTTACCCTTATGTTGGAGGCAGAACATAAGAATATATAGGAATTTGTATGGAGCGAAATTTTTGCAAAACTATGCTCAGTGGATAGTTCAAGAAACGCAAGGTGTAATGACGGACAGAAAATAACAGCTCCAACATAACGTGCCTTATGTTGGCGGAAGCGAGGACTTACCAGCAGCTTATGATGAGAAAGTCAACATAGGCACTGCAGCTTTTATCTGGCTGGTGCTTTTTTTTACTTGTTGCGCACTTACAGCAACGCAGACTTCAACACTCTTGTGCAACAAAAGGGTAAGAAAAATTACGCGTCCATTGATTGCTACCTGCATCTGGCTACAAAAGAACTTCTGCCTACACTTGCGCCATTTGGTCGTCTACCGCCATCATCTTCTCCGCCGCGTCCACCAGAAGGAGACCGGCGGCGGCGCTTCTTGCCTGGGCGTGAGGCCGGTGGGCGGTCGCGCGTCTTGTGCGCCAGGCTCTTGGGAATGTTCTTGCCATTGCTCCAGTCGTTGTGCCAAATATGAAAGCACGTCTTAGACCGATCGCCCCGCGCTACGTTGCACAGGTATTTGCTACACGTATCACCATTGCTAGTACATGCATTAGCGTTGTCGACCCGCACGGGTACGTACCGTCGATTTCCAGTAGAACATTCAGGACAGAAGTACTTCGTGTACTTCCGCGGTTGGGACTTGTAGATCGCGAACAGTTTGCAGGAACGATGGCGGCGCTTGTGGCCCTGCTCGTTGTCCATGGTGTCCGGGTTTTCTTTAAGCCGATGGCCGCTGTCGCCTACCATCTGCTGAGGCTGTGAATGCTTTCCTCGCTCTCAGCGCACACGGGCGAAGCTGCTGTTCTGTCCTGGGCGCGCGTCGCGCTCAGCAAAAAAAGTTGCAACATAAGATGCCGTTATGTTGACTATAGATAATTGAAGCATCGGCTTATGTTGACTAAGTCAACATAACACTTACCTCAATCGCATCGTAGGTTTCGGACGAGTCAATTGCCAGGAGCTGCTCCATCGGGGTCTCGAAGAATGAGCAGTGCTGGGCCGGGCGCTTGTTCTTCACCTTCCTCTGGTGGCGGAATACAATGAAGGAGTTCACCAACGCCATGTCCAGCAGGCCTAGGAATAGCGTCGTGTAATATTTAGCATATCTGAACACTGTATCGCTGCACCCGAAGTTGGTCATGGATGTCGACGCCACCCATCCAGCGATGGTAATCGCGGACCAACTCCGGTGCAGGAACAGCTTGCATATCTCCTTGAACGTGGCGCACTATAGCAGACATTAGTGTAGGAATAAAATCAAAATAGTAGCAAACATAACTTACTGACAGTTCTTGTCCGCCGGCTATTACCAGTAGAGAGGACGTGCACTGGGTTACGGTCCATCCACATCGCCGCAGTGATCTGGGGAAATCTTTTGTTTTGTGCAAGCTTTATGGTGCCTTGCTGAGCCACCATCATCCTCTTTTTTTCACCGTCTTCACCTATTTCTTGGTGATAATGCCCTTTGCGTAGCCAGAGTGGTCGGTCTGGATCGTTCCCGTCAAGTACATTCGGCGGTGCAGTAGCTCCAGCGCCAGTTTGACCAATGTATAAAAGCGGTCCGTAACCACTAAACGCCAGGGCGACGTAGGGGGCGGAGGGTACAACGCGTTCATGTTTCTCAGTACTGTAGCCTCCCCGGTGTAGTTGCCCTTGCGTACCGGGGTCCGAAGGTTCTTCTTGGCTCCTCAATAAATCTCGATTCTGAAATTGCAACGCATAATTTATGTTAGCTTATGTTGGGTAAATTGTTAGCAGAATGTTGCTTATGATGCACAAGAGTCAGTATAAGCACTTTGACCACAACAAGCTGCAGCCGGCCAAAGGCCAGCTACAGATTTTCATGACGAACCTCAAGCAGTACACGGTCTTCGCACATGCCGCCATAAACACCTTCGTTCCCCACTTGTGGGGCTTGTCCTTGTTGAACTGCCTTGTCGGATTGTACCGCGAGCGTGAAGAGAGAGTAGCTTCGTCAAAGCTAATCACTGGAGGCGCGTGATACCCACGTGCGAAGGTGCGTTGCAGTACATCGATAACGGGACGAATGTTTTAGGCCCGACCAGTGCTGGCTTGAGGAGACTTGTTATTAGAGAAGTGTAGATATCCCATAATATGAAAGAATCTGCTCTTGGTCATGTACAAGTTGAATCTGTTGGTCGGGAGCGCCCCATTTTGTTTCGTAGACCAATGTGCCGCTATGCCCTTGCGTATCGGCATCAGCATCCGCGCAATTAGGAGCCCCACCACACGCAGCACCTCCCATGGCTCGATGTCACGCACATTCGCCAATCGACTGCGTATATCACGCAATTCTTCCACCTTGTCGCCGTTACGGCGTTGCTGCGGCCGAATCGCCTTCGCACGTAATGTATTGACTGAGTGTGATACCGGTTGCTTTCAGCAGCTATCTGGGTCCACAATTTAGGCGGTATATAGTAGAAAGTAGTACCAGTGGATCATCAGCGACACTCATCACACTGTCGCCCGGTCCGTAGGGTCCGTCATACAAATCGGCGTATGTGGAATCAGGACCAAAGTTTTCTGGATCTACAAACAATAATACAACAAAGTTAGTCATGTTGACCCTTATGTTGGATGATGATAATAGCACACGATCCTTATGTTAGACCTGGTCAACATACCGTGTCCCCACCCGTGCGTACGCATCGTCGAGATAGACTTCGGGCTCCGAGCCATCGACGAGCACACTGAACCCGGTAGCTCCTCCCTTTCTTGATCAGAGTCTTCGCCAGTGAGCGCCCCAATATCTCTGTCCTCTTCCCAGTCGTCGTCTCCTTCGATGTCCTCCTCATCCTCAGGTTCTTCCACCAACAACGGGTTCTCATCGGAGTTGAGGCCCGTGCGTTCTTCAGCACATCCTTCCATCAGATTGGCACCTTCATCCACAGCGCACGCAATTGGCACACACGGCAGTGCAGTGGTAGAATGGCTATCTGTAGGTGTATCCCCACATTCATCCCCACTCACACCCCACGTTCATCTCCACTTACACCCCCACGTTCATCTCCACTGCCATCTTGCAAAACACCGCGGCGACGCTCTTCGAACGTTCCAAGACCGTTCTCTGTGGCTGTTTAGCTCCACGAGACGCAGGAACACTGGCAGGCTGGCTGGGGCTCGTTGGGGAGGCGTCAGCGGCTCGCTTGTTGCGACAGCGGACACTATATCCGCTACAACTTCTTGCACGTCATTTACTAGCGTAGCTCGCGCAGGTACAGGTAGAGGCAAAGCCGGCGTGAGTTGCGGAAGCTCCGGTAGGCATGAGGTCGGCGGTTTCTTCTTGTTTGTCATTTTTTTTGCCGCTGGCCTCTTGCCTGCCGCCTTCGTGGAGGTAGCTCCCGTCGTCTCAGCCGCTTCGCCAGAAACTTCAGCCTCATCTTCGTCCTTGTCCTTCGCGCGACGGGTGCGGCGCTCCCGCCGAAGTGCGTCGAGGCACAGCTTCTTCTGCGCTTCGGTCAGTTTGTTGCATGGAGTCTTCGCGGCCGGTGCGACCATTTTGGCGCGTTTTCTAGAATGAGAGATTTGAGCGCACTGGTCACCCGATCGTTGGTGGGTGACAATGCTTTTTCTTTTATCACGGGATGGTGCACCAGCCCTACACCTGTGCATCTGTTCTGTTTTCACTCACACTTTTCTTTTGATTTTAGTATTGGCATAACCGGCTCATTGCTCCATACAAATCTAAAGTAAAAAAAATCCATTATGCTCTACAGTACAATAAAACATAGACATTAGGGAGTTTAAGAGACACCTTATATTTGCACTTTGCAGTGTATTTTGCAGTTTGCGGTCGCTGTGCGAACTTAACCGTCACTGTGGCACTACGTTGGCGATTTTGTAGCTACAAAACCCGATGAAATTGTAGCCGCAGAGGCTGACTCCCAACAAAATAAGAATCATTTTGTAGCTGCAACTTGTCGCAGGGACCAGCGAACATTACGCATTGATGTGTATCTACACAAACCCCTTTAAGTAAATATAATCCTTTTAATACCGATTGGTAGGTTCGTTTTACAAAAAAAATAACACACACAAACTGCAAACTACACTGCATTCTACAGATGTAAAGTGTTCTTAAACTCCCTATTGCGCAAAAATTGAATTAGGGTATACACCTCTTATGTTCTACGGTACAACATATGGGAACTAAGGGGTTAAGCGTGATGCACAGCAGGAGAAGGATAGGATGGAGTGTGCGTAGTGATCCAACCGCAGCAGCTCGCTCACCGCCACGGCGACGAAATATAGCGCCCGAAGTCGGGTGATGGTCGCCGCAGAAGATGAGCTCGCCGAGAAATTGCGGTTGTGGGATTCTGGAAGAACCAATATTCTCGAAGATAGTAAATGACAACCTCATTCAAATCATATTACCTTTTTAAACAAGTTTACAAATTCGAACCAAACAAAAGAGAGCGCACTTTCCTCGAGATTTTGATGAATGCCGATGTGAATGTGATCATAGATCCTAGTTATCAGCTATCACACTCGTTTACCGATTTCGTTTGACTCGACTCGGCAGTAAAACTCTAGTAGTATCCAACACTGCTATCGTTTTACTATTTTAAATTAAAATCAGTGATAGTAGTTTCTTAGACAGACAACTACTGCTGCTAAACTCTGCTAGCAACTCAAAATGCGTACTAATCGTATTTTCGCGCTTCGCTCGGGTTGCTAGACGAAATTTAAATGTACTTGAATCTTTAACTGTTTATATTCTGACGATAGTGAATAAATAGTGTATGACATTAAACGACTATGCGGCTGGATACCTCTATTTCATGCACATAGAAAATATGCAATCTAAGTCGTACGGACACTGCTGCTACAGAGCAGGCGTTGCTGTTATCCAGCGCTACCAGCCCAATCTCTAGTTTCTAGTCTACTTTAAGTATGTTCGCAATTTTGGGCGGACCCAAAAAAAGACCAGACCCTCCGGTGACCCAATTTGATTTCTTCCAACAAGGTAAAACGATCTTTGCAGTATAAGTTCTCAAAAACCATCTCGTTCCGCCGAAGCGAGAAAAAGCGAAATGATTTCCGGGTGTCTATAATATATACACATTTGGCGGGAACCCGGATCGTAGTGTGGAAAACTACCAGTATATTTCCAGTGCTTAAATAAAATACCAACAGCTACTGTATTTATTTAAAATAACTTGTTCTAGAGTAATTGAGCTGGTTGGATTCCAAACAGTTATATCTGCTTAAAATTGTTTCATTCCGGTTTAAATTTCTCTTTGGAACTCTACTTCACTGATAAATGCCTAGATTTACAGCTTTTATAATTAGATCTGTCTTGGCTTTGCTTGCGCTGACGCTTCACCTTCTGCTACATTCGTGGGCTCTCAAGTTTTTACCAGAGTGTAAGTGAATGAACCGGAGTGACATTATCAAACTAAAAACGACGAAATTACCTATGCTCGAAATCAATTAATTAGTTCCGCTCGACCTCAGTTTTGTGTGCGGGAACCCGGGTTCCCGCCGAACGTTTCAATATCAACTATCAATCGCCACGTCAATAAGACAAGGGACGACTGCAGGACAATTCGTGCCTGGATTCAATGGATAAATGAGCGCTGTGATAAGAGAAGTATTCTTTCTTCGAGTACAATTTCCTAAATTATTGTATGTTGGCAGCACCAACTGCTTTCTGGGGCTTCCAATACTCTTGCGTGCTCACAACTATTCGTTGCAGCTTGTCAGATTAGCGGCCAGACCATTCTTCATCAAGATGAAGGCTGTTCTCAACAAATTTTGCAGCAAAAGATTACAAATGCAAAACGGAACTTCTAAATTTGCTCATTTCTTGATCAGCTCTTCTCGCTGGTTGTTATCGAATTTGCACACTTCTTCTCATTGCAAATATAAGGCTTCTCCGTAACTATAAAAATAAGTAAGGCAAGATAGAAGATCATCTTTCACCAGATCAGCTAGGCGCTTAGATTCGACACTTCTGAGAAGCATGAATGCTAGGACATTTGCTCACAAACAGAAAAATAATAGTTTTCTACCCATGTGTGGCGTTTGTGCAGCAAAAATAAACAACAGCTGAACGCGGCAGGCAGCCAGAATAAGATACCCAAGCGATACACTTGCATTTCATTTCTACAATGTCCACCTTTTTTGCTATCCCTGACTCTAGTTCAAATGACAATTGATAGCTTACGTGAGACGAAAACAAAGTAACAGCTAAGACCGGCCACCAACAACGCACGAATTCATCATTTATATCCATTGAGAAATACGTTTTTTTCAGTTAGATTTTTTTACGGTGACACGAATGTTGACCCAGGATATTTTCAATCTACACAGTACCGTGGAAGTAATCTGTCCATACCTCTATGAGTCATTCCCAGTATAAATGGGGAAATTTACTTCACGCCAAAGAAAGAGGAAAGGCGAGCGAGAACCCCGTTTCGTTAGCAAAAATTGCCTTCAAGCCAGATGCCCTCGCAGAATACGGAGCGCCGCCATATTGCGCACATGACGCGATGCGTTTATCGCGCGGACACGCTGTCCAAACGCCTCAATGAACTCCAAAGCAAGATCCTACACAGCTTGCACGTAAGCAGCGATCTGTGCTGCTCACCCAACGACAATACTCCGTTGTCGTTGATGTGCTAATTATTGCAAGGCACCATCAAACATGCAAGTCTCGTTCGACAGATGTTTGCCATGCACTGCGCTTATTATAAGTAGAATCAGACGCTGATACGGTCACCTGGTACGCTTGCGTATCGAAATGAGTACTTCAAAACTAGATACCCCTCGACTAGGTTTATCGGAGGTGCTCGGGCCGCTAGGCCCGGGCACCTCCGCTCGACTGGTTATAGCTCCGACCTCCGACTACGCCTGTCCATTTTAAGAATTGAATCGGAAACTTATCAACCTACCGAAAAATAAAAAGAAGAC
The DNA here is from genome assembly GCA_033557915.1 of Phytophthora tentaculata. Taxonomy (NCBI): domain Eukaryota; phylum Oomycota; class Peronosporomycetes; order Peronosporales; family Peronosporaceae; genus Phytophthora; species Phytophthora tentaculata. Next base: position 3,974,931 of record JAUCEA010000020.1, on the reverse strand, counting down.
AGATTCGGAAGAGGCATCGTGGTATTAGTAGCGCAATGAATCCTGATGAACACAGGCGTCGTGTACAAGAAGCTTTGCAGCGATGTGATTTCCCTCCCAGTACGCTGTATCCTGAGGCAGCTAAGTGGCGAGACGACCTGGCCCCAGTGTCTAAGCTGTTCAACCGACCAATTGTTATTTGGGTCCCTGAATGCATTAATGGCGGCAAGGCTGAATGTATTTGTTCGGGATGTCTGTGCACACCGCGCGTGAAGGAGTATGTACAACGTACAGTTGACATTATCGACTGTAAGTGTGAGTTGCTGTACGTACGCTATGAGTGCACCTCAAGTGATACAAGTTTTACTACTGTGTCTTCGGAATATTTGCACAAGAGTGTGGAAATATTTGTCCATTTCACTTTCGTTCTATCCGTGAACAGTGGTCTCTCTAAAGAAATGATGGAAATGGTACATGACGGAGTGATGTCACCGAATGGACTGTCGAGTGCATTGGCGTGTATTCAGCGTAGGCGCCAAACTCGATATTACAAACTGTATTTGCAGATCGTATTCGGCGTATTCGGAGTGAACACGCGGACAATGTGGTTCCAAACCCGCCTAGCTGCTCTCAATTCTGTTCTGACAACGCCCCTCCGACATCTAATTCGCTCACCGCACAGTGGATGGAATGGACAACAATTTACAGTTCCTTATGTGAGAATCTCATGAAAAATATGAAAGTTCGGAGGGCCCTGCGAATCGACCACTCAGTTAAGTTTTGTAAGCGGCTAAAAAAAATTGGGTGGGAAGTGGCCAGCGCGAAGGTATATCCGACGGCAGAATGCTCCTTCTAGCTCAAAACAAGTTGGTCAGATCGTCGGCAGGCGGCTCACCAAGTCAGAAAATAATGAAGAAACAGAGGAGCCTTTACGGCTCATAGCACCTGCGCTTTCCTCGTCTACAGAACAGGGTGAGTTGTGTATCGTCAGTGACAATCTTTTCTCGTCATGCAGCGTATAACGGGGATAGTTAAGTCGACAAAGAGGAAGTGGGTCGCTAAAGAGCTGAAATCAGCGCTGTGTACAGTAGATCGGGAGCTTCGGCCCATTCCCGAAATGGAGACTGGTTTTAAACACGTTGTCGAAAAGCTAGTATCAGAGGACATTAATTGTTCTGATTCCGAGTGGCGTCGTTGCTGCTCGAGTAACCTAGCTCAAATTTCCGCTGGAGATCTCTACGTTCGGGATAGTGTTTGTAGCGAGGGCGGTAAATCGGTCAGAGTTATTTCGACGAGCCAGCTTGAAGGGCTCCACTCTGCTCTCAAGAAGTTGGTTGCTCGCCAGGTGTCCGCCTCACTCGGCTTGCGTATTCTTGATATTTATATTGTGCATCATAACCTTCGGGTCGGTGCTGCATTTGGAAGGAATACAAATCTTGGCGACCTAGACTTTTTTTCTCTGGCCCAAGCTGCGCTACTCAGTCGTGGTGCTTTCGCTGAGTTGCCACAACTTGAGTTTGTACTGAGTATGTTGTCGCAACCTAACGCCTTACTCCAGTATCGCTCGACGTCACGAATTGATTTTAATCTCGAACAGTGGATCCGAATGTTTGAAAATGCACGCGTGGTCTCCGAAAATGTGGATACAGCTCTAGGAGCAACGAGGAGGCACCACAAAACAATGAAGGAGATGTTTCTGCAATGTACCAAATCGCTACGGTCTACTTGTCTTCATAACAAAGTCTTTTTCTCCTCACTGCAACTCACGGATACCGGGTACGAGCCTTCAACTGATTTTTCACTCGAGGAATACGAGCTATTACGGCAAGTTCGGTATGAACAAGCTCGCGAAGGAGCTGTATGGAAGCCCTGTTCTCTCGTCTCTACAATACTTTTCAACCTAGTCGCTGATAGCAACACAAACACTACCTCTCGGCTTCGACGGCGGAGCTATTCTACTATCGACAGCAAAATAAAACGGCTAGCAGAAGATGTAAGTGCCAAAGATGGATTACACAAAGAAACAACAAAGCGAGCTTCTCTATTCCGGTTTGAATCAGATCGACCGGTGTTAACTACAGACAATACGAGTGAGCAGAAAATGATGGTTGATTTATTTGACGCACTTCGAAGTTCGAAGCTGATAAAAAACAGAGTGGTCGTGTTTATTCGTGTGTATGATTTTTCAAGTCGTGTTTGCGATGGCATTTTCCCGAAAGCAGAAGATTCTCTCCGGCGAAAGTGGGCATCTCTTAAAAATGCAAGAAACAGCGGTCGAGAGCCAAAACTCAAGTCATCTATACCGGCGGAAAGGCAGATCTGCAACGAAACATCAAATCCAGTTTTACGTCACTATCTAGCTCCGCTGTAGTTTCAAATGGTACTTCCTTGCTGCTTTCTGAGGCTGCCACCGGTAATTCAGCTGCTCAAGCACTCGAGAGTCTACCTAAAACCACCCTGCAAAACTCAACAACCAGCTCCAGTTTGCAGATATCACGTCCTGAAAGTGTTGCCAAATCGAATTATACCCCTGTTGGTATTGGATGTGGCACAGACACACAGAGTTTCACAGATTTACTTCTCGAAGCGTCATATAATAAGGCAGTATCACGTTCGAGTAACAATTCAGCTCCGACGATTCAGTCTACTAGTGGCCCGACATCCCGAGAAGCACCTACAGACGCTGGAAGGGTTGGAACGCAATGCACTTCGCGTAAGCATACAAAGATTTCACCAGAGGATATTATCTACTTCCGAAACGTGGCCCAAAACATGCCCAGAGTGCCCGATAAATGGACTGAGATGCTACAGTTATTTCGTCAAAGGTACCCAGACAGTGATATTAGCGCCAGTTCATTGCGCTGTAGACTCAAAGTAAAGAGGCCGCGTACGCGCAAAGCAGTACTTACTGCTCCCACTGGATCTGGTACTACTCCGATATTTGGCACTGATAACAACACAAGTGCTTCTGCACCTGCATCAAATACAAACAATCGAGCAGCGTGTGGAAGTTGCAGGAAAAAAAGAAAGAAGTGCGGCGATCCAGCTCAGAATGCACATTGTGAACGCTTGAAAACCTCTAGTAGTGGGAGCATTCAGAACTTTTTTCTCTAGCCTAATAAAATACTAATATGTGAGGAAAGTTTCTTCTTGCGTATTGCTAGTCATAGACTTTGACTCATAGTAATGGGATCGTCTAGAAAGCCCTCTCTTGTCATACTGTAGTATCATTTGGTTATTGTAGCGGGTGACCACACGGTATTTTGGGATTTGCGCGGGGTATCGACACCTTTTAGAGGGAGATAAACGGTGACAGGTGGCATCCGGTGTCGATACGTCCCCGGGCATCTACGACAAACCCCAACCCCATCTACGACAAACCCTCGACTAATGCAAAGCATATTCTGTGCCAGGGCTTGCATTCATAGGAGCAGTACTGACATCGGGCCCTCCACTCTATGGCAGTTTGCGATATATGTTCAGTAATTTATCTTTTCGATAAGGATGATAACTTCAACGTGCTCAACATTAAACAAAAAATTGTAGACGACTTTTTGGTCTTCCTGTTGCACAGATTATTAGTACCGTTCCATCTTCAAAGTGTAGTTGTGTGATGTTTAGTTCGATCGGCAATCCCAGCTGCTGTCGCTTGTTGAGCTGCAGGATACCGACACGACACTCGAGTTGACGTGAGTCCACGCTGACTGCCAACTTGAAGTCTGCATTGTGTCAACGCGCTAACAAAGACGACTCAGGGACAAAATTTCCAGACGATGAGATCCTCTACTGGATCTGCTATTGACAGCGCCCTGTGAATTGCCCTCGTCGTCCGGTACTGACATGGTGAGCGACTTTGATGCTGTCATTCTCAAATTTGCTTTCGGTACCACAAGCACGACACAAAAAATTCACACGTGCTGTGCGTAAAATACTCAATATGAGATCGACACAATGGGTTCGAGCCGCTGCGGTGATCGCCATGACGACTGCATCGGCACTCGCATTCGACCTCTCGCTGCTGGACGATGATTCCAACTATCGCAGGGCATCTTACACGCCCCGTCACAGCAGGAAGAAGAGCGTGCAGCTTCAATTGGAGGTTCGCATGCTCAGACGCTCTCGAGTTCAGGAGCTAGTGCTTCGGTATCTATGTCGACATCTACTTCTGGGTCCGAAGACAGTTCATCGGGTTCCGCTTCTGCTGCAAGTTACTTCACCTCCAGTCTTTCGAGCTGCGGTTCGACTGCTATTTCCTCGAGCTCTGGATCGGACACAAGCCTTTCGAGCTCGGCCTCGGATGCTAGTATTTTGACCACTGGATCGGAGGACAGTGCTAGCGCTGCTACTTCATCGTCTAGTTCGACTGATACCTTGTCAGCTTCAGGGTCCGACGCTGCTTCGACGTCCGGTTCTGGTACTTACCCCGCGACTTCATCGACCAGTTCGGCCGGTGACCCGTCATCAGGTAGTGGCAGCTTTCTTGCACCGTTCTCGACTGAAGAACCACCTCAAACCCTCTTCCCTCGCAACGCGTTGGGTGATATGGCTCCGGTTGCTAACGTCGCTGAAGGATTGTTAGGCAAGCCACTACCCACGAACAAGTGGTGGGGTAACCTTATCCACACTACCGCCGAGGAGATGAACACAAAGGCGAACCCTGGTTGGTCAAACCCGTACGCCGTCAAGTTACTCAAGGAGGTACCGTACGGCATTCAGCGTGTTACTACTCCTACAACTACCGCCAGTTGTCTCCTCTCACCGACGGCGTCGCGGACTTTTATTTGCACGACTTTGTCAATGACCTTACGCTGTCCGCCACAGAATTTGCCGGGGAGGCGAAGCCCACGTATGAAATGTATTCATTCAGTGACTTTGGCATCAAGGTCCGGGCCTGTCTCGAAAACAAGGAGCAGTGCTTGGATTCCGCTCTGGTACACGGGATGGCGTTTATCACGGCAACTTACGACCGCCTCACGGCGCGTATCGAGTCCGAATACACCATGGAGATCATGGATAAGTCGGTGCCAGGCAAGTACATTGTTGAGCTCGGAGGTAACCAGACGTGGGTTGTTTACACCGACAAGAACGGTACCTTTGCGCTCGACGAGTTTGGGAAGGCTTTAGTGCCCAATGGGTTATTCAGTGGCACAATTCGTGTTGCCATTCTGTCTTCGAGCGACGCAACCGATGTGTATGACAAGTATCGGGCCTGCCATGTCCGCGGTGGGAACGTATCTGTAGAATCTCGCACGCAGTACTCGCTGAACTGGGAGACGGTGGGCAAGAGCTGTAAGACCAACGGTATGCTTCACTTCGCACTGCCTCACCACCTGCCGGCGTTGAAAGGGGCCATCACTGCGAAACACCGCAAAGCTATTGTCTTGAATTCCGCTACTCGAGGCGAAATGGTTGCCCAAGTGTCCAGGACCGGAAAGTGGGTCCTTTCGGAGCCCGAAGACGATCTGGAGGTGGACTTCTACCCCTCGACTAAGCCGTCAGCTAAGGTGGTAGCAAAGGTGGGTCTTCTCAAGACGCTGCAGGCTGATATCGCAGATGACTGGGCTCTCAACAAGACGAGCTGGTACTTTAACGGCAAACAGTACCAGAAGTACGCGTCGTTGTGTCTTATGGCTGCCGACTCGGCCATCGTGGGCAAGAACAAGAAGCTGCTCAACAAGTGCCTGACGAAGCTGGAGAAGCTGCTCGTTCCATTCCTGGACAACACCCTGGACCCTCCTCTCAACTACGAGACGTCGTACGGGGGTCTCGTAAGCAGCCAGAGCTTCACTGTTACGGACGTCAACGCTGACTTCGGTAACAGTGTGTACAACGACCACCACTATCATTACGGCTACTGGGTCACAGCTTCAGCGATGCTCAAGAGTCTGCACCCCAAGTGGAATCGCATGAAAGAACTAGACAGGATGATCTGGATGATGCTACGCGACGTCGCCAATCCCAGTACGGACGACACCTTCTTCCCAAGATCCCGCCACTTCTCCTTCTATCTCGGCCACTCGTATTCACACGGAGTGACGCCGATGCTGGATGGCAAGGACGAAGAGAGTACGTCTGAAGATGCAAATTTCTACTACGGTATGAAGCTCTGGGGCCAGGTGTCCAACGACAAGGCCGTCGAGGACCTAGGCAGTCTCATGCTCCGTCTCAGTGCCCGCGCTATCCGCACCTACTTCCTCATGACGTCGGACAACACATTATCCACCCCAAACAGTTCGTGCCGAACCACGTGACGGGCATTTTCTTCGACAACAAGGCGGCGTATGCGACCTGGTTCAGCGCCGAGAAGTACGCGATTCACGGCATTCAGATGATCCCAGTGTCGCCCATCATCGCTATGGTGCGCACTACAAAGTTCATCCAGCAAGAATGGGACGACATCCTGTCCAAGGAGCTAATCGTCGCGGAATCCAACACTACCAACGCATGGAAATCACTGCTTCTCGTCAACCAGGCGGCTGTCAAACAGGAAGACGCACTGACCAAGCTGCAAGAAGCCACGATGGATGACGGTCTCACCCGGTCATGGGCACTATATAACGCGGCTTCCCGTCCTCATAACACCAAGCAGTCAGCAATTGTTTAGGAGGACGAACAAAACCTATGTTGTAGATGTTCCATGTGTCGTATGAATGACTTCGTTTTGGTCCGTTACAACTTGTAACTTACAAGACTTGCTTCTCCTTATGATCATTTGCCAAAGATTCCTACTTTTGAAGCGTCGGTTCATGGCAATCTCCATCCAGGAAGCATACAACACGCTCGGGTTGGAGCAAAATGCTACCCAAGACGAAGTGAAGAAGGCGTATCGGAAGTTGGCACTGCAATTCCATCCAGACAAGAATCCGGATCCAGCAGCGACGGCCAAGTTTCAACAACTCTCGACTGCATACAAGCGGGTAGACGACCACTTAAAACGTGGTAGCAAAGGATCCTTTCAAGACTTTTTAGATGGTTTCGATAGATTTGACGAGGATTTTGGGATGCCGTCGATGGAGGAGATGCTTTTCATGTTCGACATGCTGTTCGGGTCTCCACAGCTATCACGAGGCAGCGGTGAACATGGCAAACGCAAGAAAGGCAAACGCGGGGTGCGTGTCAACGTCCGGCGCAAAGGCAAACACAAAATGCCGCGCGATCCTCCGGGTTTCCCTCCGTATATTGACCAGGAATTCGTGGGCATGTTCGCACATGGAATGATGTTCGATGGCGCAAACTTAGATCTGTACGTTGACATCTCGGTTCTGTGTGTTTCTTGCATATAGTTGACAAAACTTGTTCTTGCTGCAGCGCTAGGTCTGACCTGGAAGATGAATTCACGTCAATGGCAACCTTTTTTGGGAGCTCAGGCATGAGTCTTGGCTTGAACAACTCAAAGAAAAAGGGGACGAAGAACCAGTCCACCTCTAAACGTGTTGAGCCTGAGAAAACTCTCATATCAGCACCTATGATAGGGAGCAAAGTGTACATACATGGCAAGCATACAGGGGTACGTATCCAGGCCCATTGATGTTGTACGGATGGTAGATACTTATTATGTTTGCCAGCAGATTGTTAAGTTCACCGGTCACGTTCACTATGCAAAAGGTGAATTCGTAGGCGTCGCTTTGATCTCACCAGTGGGGAAAAACGACGGCTCTATCAAAGGCGTGAGGTACTTCGAGTGTCGTCCGAGTCATGGGCTCATGGTACGCCCCAACGACGTGACTCTAACTGCTTGATTGCTACCGAAACGTGATGTAGAGCGAGTTTTTTTTGTCGCCTTTTGTCATTTCCACAAGTAAATCTACTTTCTAAGAACTTCAGCTAGACACTAATAGCAAATTGCTATTAGCAGCGAGTGATGCAGGAAGCTACATACTACAGTAAGTGTCTTCTATCTCCTCGCACATTTTGGCAACTTCGTTTACGATAAACTGCTCATCAACTTGAAGTTGACCATCATTCCCACAAGCGATGAGCTCACGCTTTCTTGCGCTGTTATTGGCCAATAAAATATTCATTAGCACGGTTTCAGGATGCTATAGAAAAGGTTGTTGATCAATCAAAATGATTACATTTTTAGAAGTGTAACCGAATACGTAACCGCTTCATCTTGTCAATCATTCTCAAGCTTATTTTTCGATTCACCTCCAAAAACTCAAGTCAACTCAAGGCCCCCCCCCACGCCCCACCATGGCCACCTCCAAGCCCGTACCTTACGATTTCAAGATCGAGCCCAATGCTGATACCCAGTTCCCTGCTGAGAAAGGTCGTTACCACCTTTACGTCACCTACTCGTGTCCGTTCGCCTGCCGAGCACTCTCAGCCCGCAATTTGCTCGGCCTCGAGGACGTCATCAGCATCTCCATAGCACACCCAATATTCCAAAAGACCAAACCTAATGACGCTAGTGACGAGCACAAGGGCTGGACATTTGTGGAACCAGCGAAGTCCGCCACGATGATCGGCGCCAATGGCGAAACGTACCCGACGGACGACTGCGTGCCAGACACGGTGAACCACGTGACGTTTGTTCGTGATCTGTCCGAAAAAGTGGACCCGGCGCCACGTACATTCTCGGTCCCTATGCTGTGGGACAAGAGGAAGAATACCATCGTGTCAGAGGAGTCCACCGGCATCCTACCCACTTTGGACTCGGGGTTTCGTGACCTTGTGCCGTCCGACGTGCACCTGTATATTGGAGTCCAATAGCCGTATACATGTGTACAATGTACGTACGGCAGATCTACAGTAGGTGACGTTGGCATTTGCAGTCGAACACACCAATCGAGCATGCAGTGCATCAGTTTCCGATTTTCGTCAAAGCCACCGTATTGCATGATGTTCTCTATTGTCACTGCCGCTACGTTCGTCGCTGTCGCGGCCTTGCCTGCCTTCGCCAATGAGGAGTTCTGTGGCCAGTGGGACTCCAAATAGGCGGGCGACTACATTATCCACAACAACCTTTGGGGACAAGACAACGACAAGGCGGGTGGTCAATGCACAAGACTCGATAGCGTCCACGGCTCTACCATCGCTTGGCGCACGAGCTTTAACTGGGCCGGTGATAACTGGCAGGTCAAGTCGTACGCTACCGCTGCTCTCAAGTTTGACCCTGTGCAGATTTCCAATGTGAAGTCGATCCCCACCACGATCGAGTACAAATACAAGTACGATGGCAACATCATCACCAATGTGGCGTACGATCTCTTCACTAGCCCCTCGATCGGTGGTCAGACCGCGTACGAGCTAATGGTCTGGCTTGCCGCGCTGGGCGGTGCCTGTCCCTCAACCACTACAGGCGCACCTATTAAGTTTGTAAAACTCGGAGGCGTGGATTTTGATCTGTACCAGGGCTGGAACAACAAGACCAAGGTTTTTACATATGTCGCCAAAACCATGGCAACGCGCTTCTCGGCTGATCTAAAACAATTTTTTGATGAGCTTCCGGCCGACAACACGATCGAGACGACCCAGTATCTGACCCAGGTTCAGGCTGGTACGGAACCGTTCCAGGGCAAGAATGCCACTCTGACGGTGTCCAAGTACTCGGCAGCAGTCAACTTGGCTTAAAAAATGATTGAGGTACTAAGCAAAGCAAAGCGTAGCTCGATGCTAATCTAATTGCAACAAACTCTCGAAGTAGTTTAAGGCAATGCGTTTTTCGGTGGGGCGTCTGCGATGTAGTACTGAACAAGGGTGCTTCGCTTTTGGACTGAAGGACGTGCCTATATTTAAGTAAAGAGTAGAATCGCTTGTCTTCTAAGTCTTCAAAAGCACTGCCAATTTGTTTTACCGGCACTACGTAGTATAAAAGGGAAATTCAAAAATACGTCCGTAAAATTGAGCTAGATCATCTGCGACTTACGCTGGGAATACCGTTTTTTTAGGAATTTTTGTGCTGTGGACACTGTACTACATGTCTAGAACGAACTTATTAATACCTACACTTTCCAATTCCAATCCCCGTGATCGAAGTGGAGATCGGTGACTGGAAATCCTGCGCTTGCTTGGAGCTACTATGTACTGACTAAAATGCTGCGCTCTGACTGAAGTCCTGCGCTTGCTCGGTTCCGGACACGTATTGACTGGAAGTCCTGCGCTTGCTCCCCTCACTCCGTCTCGGGTCTCCCGCAAACGCTCTTCGTGGCAAATGCATGGTCCGTTCATGTTCCAGAAATATAGCACGATAACTATATGTATAAACACATGTCAATTTCGTACTCTGTGGGTGCTCTCAATATCAGTATTTTGCAACGCAACCGGGTCTTATCACTAGACCACTAGGGACCACAAGCGTATCCAAAAGGGTTTCTGTGCTCTTGATTCTTCGGCACCGCCACTGTGCGCGATGCCGGGTGTACTTTAGTCGACAAAAAAACTAACGCTATCAATTCAATTCAATTTTGTTCATGCATTCTTCAATGTACTGATTTACTGTACTGACTTACTGTACTGATGTACTGTACTGACATTCTGTGTCGAGCCTTTGACGGTCCTACGAATGTTAGCCCAGGTTACGCTTACACCGTGGAATCAATCCGTTGGGGGCTGTCCATCCCTCATTCTTCGGTATTTCCAGTATAATACTACTACTGTAGTATCGAGTTGGGCTTAGCAATTAATACTTAATTATGGATAGAGTACTATTGTGCTTTGCACGCATTGTGGCTAAAAGAAGCCGTAACTCGTTGTTTTAGCAAATCGTGAAGATTAACTCAGCGTTGATTTACCTGCTGTTCTCTTCGAGTTAGTGTCTACTCGAACAATTAAGGTTGTGTTGTTACTATTTTCGTTGAATGGCTGGAGTAAATACGCCAAACCAACGCCCAGAAAACTAACTTAATCTTGCTCCTTTCTAGAATATAATAATTTCACACGGCATTCTATAAATACTATCGTGCATTGACCTAACGCATAGAACGTTGCGTTCATCGAAGCGCGCGTCGAGGAGCGTCGTGTTTCTTCAAATACAAATACCTCTGGGTGATCTCTGAGTCACTAACGAACGTTTGTATATCTATTCCGAGCAGTGCGCCATGATCTCGTGCTACAAGCATCTAACAAGGAGACGAGATTAGGAATCGCAGCAACGTCAACGCCTACTACGAAGGAACTTCTAATTTCTGTTTAGCTTATTTTTAACGTTGAGTTAATGTTCTCTTCAGGATTAAGATCATGGATTTTTCGTTGAATTAGAGGCGTAAATCGTATGCCAAAATGAGTGCACGTACACCCTTCTCTCTAATTAGTCGTGCTTCGTAATTAGTCATGCATTCGCGCTTTAGTGACGTCACAAATTTGGGAAGTAGTACAAATCTTACTGATACCTATCAAAATGACCGGCTTTGGATAGATCTCGCAGGATTCATTATTCTAGTATGCTCGATTTGAAATTAGGATCGGTAGTTTTCACAAAACGGGCAATTGAAATCCCGAAAAATTGTGTTCTCAGCTTATCACGATAATTAGTCAGGGTCAGACTAATTAGAAGGGTGTACAGCACCAAAATGTAGAGATGGGGATGTAAACCAACGGGAACTTACGTCAGAGGAGAAAGTTAACGTTAAAATTTACAAAGTTAACGTCAAATGACGGCAAATCACAATCGAACTTAATAGAATATTTGAGTTGAGCACATTAACTATTCAAAGGCTGTAATTCACCAGGTCACGATTGTCATATTGAACAAGACCAAGCGTCTGATGGTGTCCCGGTGTTACTTGTAGAGTTGTGGGTTGCTCTGCCTCATCACCAATTTCGTCGCCGTGTGGAAGCGTCTCTCACCAATACTATCTCAGCTCTAAGTCGAAGAAACATCACGAGTCAGAGGAGTATTACGGTTACGTGCACGAAGTGGGGAGGCTTGTCGCGTGGAATATCCTGTTACGGCTAGTCTATCGGCGTGGAGTAGGTGGAGAGTTGGGGAGTTGAAGACAGTTACTGCCAATAGTTCAAACCTTCTGTCATGTCGTCGAGCACGTCACCTCCTGAGGCACCTCCAACATTTCCGATGTCTCGTGTTTACAGAAAAGAGTTTTGGGCCTTTGTGGACCTTGTTGCGCCTAGTCATGAGCTACCGGAAGGAAAAAGTGAGTGGCTTTCGTCAGACGCTAAGTCAGCGTTCTGCAAAAGGTGTAAGGTTGAGTTTTCTTCAAATCAGGAAGCAGTGCCGAGATCAGAAAGCACATGCAGCATTATCATCCAGAGGAGCTCGGTGGTCTCGACCGCAAAAAAGCTGTAACGGTGGTGCAAAATGCTTTAGAATTGAAACGGAAAAGTCCTTCTCGACTACTTTCGCCAACTAAACGAGCTAAAACGTCAAGCCGGCGGAAGAGGAAATGGCAACGCGACCTTTTCTCGAGTGGATAGCAAAGTGCCTTCGGCCGCTGAGTCTCACTGACGACAAACCACTCATGTTTTTTCTTGACATACGTGCAATCTGTTAGCGGGATCTACGAGTTGCCGTCATGACGGACATTAACGGAGCGGCTGCAAGCGCATGCGCAGCAGGGGCGCTTGGTGATGAAAGTGCAAATGCAAATGCTCTCTATTATACTCTGACCACGGATATCTGGACTTCTCGCGCGACAGACAGCTTTCTCGCTCTTACCATTCATTTGTCATGTGCGATTTCGAGCTTGTGAGCTACACGCTAGAGGTTATCAGTTTTCCTGGGAAACATACTGGAGAAAGAATCGCAAATGAGATTAGACGTCTGGTTAATTAGTGGGGACTTGACATCGACAGCGTCGTTAAGATAGTACGCGACAATGGATCTAACGTTGTAAGTGCTTGCCAGCTTTTGGGTGCTGAATCGTTCGGCTGCGTTGCACACTCGCTGCATTTAGTGGTATCTGGTGCGCTTTCGAAGACCAAGGACGACATGGAGAAATTATGTTCTGGTCATAAACAGCAAGTCGGGATTGGTGACACCGCTGAAGACGAACAAGATAAAGACGAAGTGTGGATGGAGGAGCCAGAAGTGGAATTAGCAGCTATTCTAAATTTAGAGTGTGAACTTGATTCCCTAAATCTTGTCGGAGATCGTGATTTTACGGCTCGAGCTTTCGACGGGTCAATTGACTTGGAGGTGGATGACAAACTAGATGACGGAGTACTTGATGGTTGTTTAAGTGCGCGCGCGGTAGAACAGCTTGCCGACACCATGAAAAATGCGATGAGTGAAACAAGAAAACATGTTGGAAGTTTTCGCAAAATTGTGAAATTATTTTCGAAGAAGCACAAAAGGAAAGTCTAAGCTGAAAGCGCTTCAGACCGTGGAGGTACCACTCACGGTAATTATGGATGTTGCAACTCGCTGGAATAGTACGCATGAAATGGTTCAACGGCTTATTCAGCTTCGCCCGGCAATTACCGCATTTCTCGAGCATATACAGTCATCTCCAGGAAAAGATGAGTTTAGTGATATCAGAATGGCTCGACCTACCGGCGAGATGTGTTTCCACATTCAATGCCTTGGCAAGCTTCTTGTAAGCTTTGGTAGTATGACAAAAGTTCTTTCTGGTGAAAACTATCCTACCATCACACTTGTGCTGCCATGTCTGCGACTTTTAGAGAAACGGCTGTCGAACAAGAATATTTTTTGTCGAGTGGCCCCAGCTCACGACGGAGAGCCATACTACGCTGTGGTTTTGAAGAGGATGCACTTGGTGCGCCGCTTTTTACTACTTTTACTAAAAAAAACGGTTTAAGGAATTCCGACTGACGTGAAATATTCATGTCTGCTGGATCCGCAATTCTCCCACGGCGAGTTTATGAGTGCGACCGAGAAAGAAGAAGGGGAAAAGATTCTGATTGATGAAGCCGTACGTCTTGTCGGAGTAACCACGGATGTGTCGGATAATTTGAGTCCACCCCTGGACACCGACGAGGATAGTGACTGAGAAGTGGATTTTGCGAGGGGGCTAGTGGCTCGAAAGCAGAGGCTGCCTGGTCGAGAGTCATCACAGGTTGTGTCGTTGCGAGAGACCGTGAAGACGGAAGTAATTACATAATTTGAAAGGTGCCGGCTATGGGACATCACCATTAATCTGAAGAAGCGCAAAAACGAAGAAAACAAGGTGGAAGATGCACTAGAGTGGTGGAAAAAGAATACTGGAGATATCAAGTTGTTGTCGAGCGTTGCGAGAAAGTATCTTGGCGTTGTGGCAACGTCTGTGCCGTCTGAACGATGTTCTTCGTGCGCTGGAAACACTGTAACAATTTGACGTACACTGACTAGCTCCAACATTAGAGATATAGTCTTTATGCGTAACAACGACGTGGAAGAGGACAGTAGCGATTAGAACTTAGCTTTAGTTTGTTCAGTTGCAAACTACACAGTAAAAGATATGTGTTGCGTCAAAGTCCATCTCTTACGCAGAGCGTTCAGCCTGCGATTCGCTCATGGTTCATACTTGGCGGAGAGCGGGGCACCACGAGTATAGCATGTCTTGCGACAGCATGTCCTTGAAGAAGGCCGCATTAGTCTCGGAGAAGTATTACGTGATAGCGTATGAGAAGAGCTTGAATTTGTCGTTACGCCTTCCATTGTGGTCCAGCTCGAACGACGTCACTGGAGACGCAATGGAGCTGTGCTGGTCTATGTGCGTTCTGACCGCGATGGTATATCACGGCGTGTTGCATTATAACTGCTTGACGAAGCACTGGCGATTTCGGATAGTCATGAGAAACCCCGCGGGGTGGTCGGGTAGTTCTTGTCCCATCCGTTGTCAGGTGGTAAGAACTACGGACGTTTGGATCTTGACACGGCACGCCAACGACTCGAGCCTGTCGGCGTTGGATGTCACCATAGTCCAAGTCCCGCCGTAATGCTCGAGTACACGGAGTGGCGGACGGGCCCAATTTTCTGGGTACAGATTGGTACGTGTCCTCTCATTTGTTGGGCACTGCCTTGATTACTTGTTAACCTCCACCGAGGACGCCGTACAGCTTCGCTTGCCGTCGGACACCATTGGTTACTTTGTAAAAGTACTGTGAGCACCCAAAGTCATCGAGAATGAAGCCTGAGAGCTAATATCTGTCACGGAGATGCCCGCGCTAGCACTGCGTCTCTCTGGCAGTTTGATCGACTATGCTGCCTGTGAAATCCGATACTAATTTGTTAAAACTTGTTAAATACGAACGGGAATTAACGTAAATTAAACGCTAACGGGAACTTCAGCATTTTCCCCGTTCTCATCAAATTTTACGGCAACATCGTTTTCGTCCCCATCACTACCAAAATACTGACACTCCCGGCCAAATTATACCAACGTTTACAAAAGACGCGTAACTCTGCCAAATCTTATTATTTTATGAAACGGTTTTGACACAAGTTCCATAACACGGTTCTGCAGAGCTGTATAGCGCCAAACCTCACGTTTACGTATTCTACATTAGCTCACATACAAAAAAATCGATTTTGCCCATCGGACATAATATACGAACACCATCACCCCCATTCAACAATCAATAAAAAACCTGATAAAAATGCTATACAAGGCATTTGTATCGAGTGAGCTTTAGCTCGACGGTGCTTATGCCCAACGAGGGGGGAACCCAGCAAAAATGGCATAGTATCCACGCAAACATAGTCCTAAACGACGTGTGAATCTAACCTAGCTGCTAGAGTGATGTTAAAAGAAAAATGTAGTGGTGCAGTCTTATCACCATGCTGGCCCAATGATTTGCTATAGAAATGAGCATGGGCAAGGAACTTCATTTTATATACTCAAGTGTGCAAGTTCGAGCAATGCAGCTTCGTTCCCTTACACTAAGAGTTCTCCTGTTCCAGTCCAACCCAACTAAAAGTGAAACTGACGAGATAGCTCGGCTGTATGAGGGATCTAGAACTCACCCGATACAAATGCCTAGTATATCATTTTTATCAGGTTTTCCATTTATATTGATTATCGTATGGGGGTGATGGTGTTCGTTTATTATGTCCGATGGGCAAAATCGATTTTTTGTGTACGTCAGCTACCCTGTAGAATGCGTAAACGTGAGGCTATACTGCTCTTCAGAACCGTGTTATGGAGCTTGTGTCAAAACCGTTTCATTAAATGATAGGAATTGGCAGAGTTACATCGTCTATTGTAGGCTTTCGTATAATTTTGGCCGGGAGTGAAGATTACTTATTTCCACTACTACGAAGTTTTTCCAAATTTGGCAGTAGTGTACGATGCCAAATCGTGGCTATTTTATCAATTAAAACCTTGTATTTTATAGTTATACTATGTCATTGGCTGATCGTTGCACTCTTCGACTGGATGGTATGTGTTTTGAGAGCGCTCATAGAAACAAAGAGGACATTCCGATTCACCGAGCACCACACACAAGCAACTATTACGATGGAGAAGGATATTTACAACCAAGTGAACGTTGATCTTGCATTGACGCGCGTCGCAGCTGGCGAGAAGAAGGCTGCGGTCGCGCGGACGTCTGCGGAACCTCTGCATACACTTTTCGGGCTTGTACAGAGCGCTTCTGACACCCATGGCACTGGTCCATTACGGCCTGGACCGAAGCCTGTAATGCCAGCAACGTTAGAGCAAAACCTGGAGGGTTGGATGGCTGCTATGCAGCGATGTGACATGCCTGTAGGGCGAAAAGATATCATCGTTAAGGCCATCGCAATACTCGGCGTAGCCTCAGGGTGGTTGATGCCTACCCGCACCACGCAGACGCACATTCTGACTAGCGGATGGTACCGACGCTTTCTACAGCGTCACCCAATTTTCTCCAACCGAATCGCGCAGTGTATCGCGCGCGTGCGAAACGACGTTAACAGGGAGGGGACCTCTATCCTCTTCAACACCCTGGCAAAACCGTTCATGGAGATGAAGATCGATGGGACGCGCATCATTAACATGGACGAATCTTCGTTCACGCCAAAGACGGTTGTGCGGCTCTACGAATGTATGAAGAAAGGATACGAAACCAGGCTTCCATATGACAGTGATAGGCGTCATGAGCGCAGCTGGAGCCGCGATAACCCCTCTCCCCATAGTTCCTGACGTGCAGCTCTTCAAGGAGAACAATGCTGCTATTGAGTATCAAGGGCTCGGCTATTGCTGGAGCTGCAAAGGGTTGTAGTAATAAAAATATATTTGTTCAGTTTCTGAAGTTCTTTGGAGAAAATGTAAAACATCTTGCGAAACCGGTGGTGCTTATTGTGAACAACAGCTCGACGCATATTGATGCAGGTACGCACGTACCTGCATCAATATGCGTGGGTTATTATTATATAGAAGTGTTTGAGACGTGTGTTGAGTATGAGATCATGCTCGTGACATTGCCAGCAAATGCGACGCATTTGTTCCAACCATTTGACATGGCGGTATTCAAGCCATACCAAGACTGCGTACACGACCTAATGCTAGAGCGGCTGTGCTCCATCAATGATCCTGCCGTCAGAAAGACGGATGCTATAGAAATGGCATGTACTGCCGACAGAAAGGCTCTCATCGACAAGCCCATAAGCGCTATCAATGGTATTAGATAGTGCGGCATTTGGCCTCAGTCTTTGGTGGAGTTCAGGGCTCGCTTGGCATTGAATTACGGTGGCAGTATCAAGGGTGATATTGGCACAACTGCGTGGTGAATCCACCGAGACGCTTTCATCGAAGAAGTTCGCAAAGAGATTCTTCTCCTTCCACCGGTCGATGTAACTGACAAGAAAAGAAAACGCGCGATGGTAGACGTCGCTGGACGTCTTGTATCAAGAGAGCTGTTTTCTTGGCAGGCGCTTACGAGTAAGTGTTCCGAATCGTGCCACTAGCTGGTCCGGTCTTAAATCGTAATAAATACACGCTTACTTTTGTAGTAGCACAATTCTTTTACTTTATTATCTTTCCTTTACTTAAATCAACAAAAATATGTATCATACAGATTTCTATAAGCTCTTTACTGTAATTACATCCCGTACAATGATTTTTGATGTATGCAGTAATTTTCAAGGATCGCAGTAAGGGTATATCGAAACCTGCCATAATTGGCATTTTACCTTTGTAGTATTTGGGGGGGGGGGGACACATGGTGTGGCTCACACGGAACAGCTTTGGATTCCGATAAAAAGAATAGCTTAGGTAGATTTTTTGTGGAGTTGTCATTTTATCATTACAAATATGTTAAAATTAAAATAAAGTATCCCCATAATTGAAATAATGCGAACGCCTTTGTGATTAGTACATGTACTGTACTCACTTAGTCTTTCGTTTAGTTCATCCGGGCGGTTGCGCATGGCCTTAGTTAATACGTCTGAGTAAATGTAAATAGAGTTTTTACTCTGGAAACTTTCAACTGCGAAGGCGTGGGGAATACTGTGTCAATATGTCGACAATCAAGTGGATGTCCCTTGTGATAAAGAATTAGCCGGGTAGGGGCAATCATAATAATCGTCCTCCGAGCACCTGCAAGTCCAGCAACTACGAACACTTAGTCTATTGGGTCGACATTGGTCGTTACTGCTGATCACAACGCGTCACATCAAGTCGCCACCGTCTATCGAGCTATGGAGCTGGTTTTATCACGACAACGGTAGATAACAATCACGTATTGTGTTTCTTAGCTGACCGCTTGAGTTCTACGACAACGGATGTATTCTGCACTTGCGATAAGGAATAACATGAGGCAGCGTCAAACAAAATGATCCTACGCCTGCATTTGTTTTTTCCGAGAAAAACGGCCCCAAAGATTGGCCACCAAAAATCGCACTTAATTGATTTTTTCACAACTGGCAATTTCAATAATCTCTACTTCCCTGGAATTCGTCGTTCATATATAGCAATTACTCTGCAAATCGTCGTGCACATTGAGCGATGAATTCCCTACATCGGAAGATTACAAGTATATAAATTCAAGTCAATTCGGTGAAATGCAAAGATGCAGTGGAAATCGTCGTGCTTTTTGCACGAAACATTGAGTACTTCGATTGTAAGTATAAGCCGGTCACTGACCAGATTATAAACATGAATTAATGTGTGTTAGTACGACTCTTAAGCTCTCGCGCCAGTGTTCTCCACGATAGATGAACCAATCGCCGTTTTCTCCCCTTGGCTGAAGAAGACGAGAAAGAAAGACGATCGTTTATCTGGGTGAAGAGGACGCCAGCCGAGTTTGTGGAGCTGTATGCTCGACGGGCCGCGTTCGTTAACAGTGACGCTATGTGGTGCATCAATCGCTGGAGCTCAGCCAGGAAAATCTCCACTCCTTGCGTCGCCATATCATTCTTTATCAGAAGTTATAGCGGCGGTTGCCCTGTGCACCAAAGTTGCCACACAATGCGAAGAGTGCCTGAAGGCAGCTCAAACTCTCTAGGTACACAATGGAATGCCCCGTTGCACATATGAAGACCCGAATGTGGAGTGTAGTTGTAGAAGGATCGACGTCTTGGGAATTAGGGGTCGGTTGGAGTTGTTGAGCAGATGAAAGCACACTGCAGCAAAGGTTTGAGCGCGCTAAAACAGCTTCAAAAGCTGTCTCCATGGCCTCTATTGTCATTACGGATCCATAAATATGAGGCTTTAGAGTACTCTCAAACGGTTTGCCAGTTCTTCTCTCAGCTCTCCACCTCGACTTTGTACTTCTACAATTTTTTCATAATACCAATATGTGGAGGAATACCAGATTGACTTATTGGGTCATTTTCTTGATAGTTGTGGTACACTACATGGTGTCGAAGCCATGCAAGTGATACTTGTATGTCCGAAGAAAAAAACGCGAGGTTAATATTAAATGATTTGGTGCAGAACCTCACCGAGCATCCAGCACGTCCATCGTTTTTACTGACTGCTCGAAATATCAGTTCAGGATATCACTATCAAATACAAACATATTCGTCGTGCAAGTTGCACGACGAATTTCAAGTATCTATATATTTCAACCAGGTATATCATTTTGTGATCTCGAAGAAGCCAAGAGGCGATAAGCAGCAACACGATAAGCGCGGCGCCCAATGCTGGGCGTACAACCGACACGAGCATCACTTCCGGTGTCAGTGTGGCTTCTCAGACCAGAAGCAGCAGGAGACTTCTCGGCACGCTACGTAGCGCACCAAGTGAAGGGCCAGCAGTCGCGTCCGAAAGAAAGTGAATGTGAGCCAGTATCAGACTGCTCGAACGGGGCCTCTGGAGTCAATTCAGATGCAACCACGGCCGACGAGGCCGCCGCTACTGAGTCCAGCTCACGACAAAGAGGATGGAAGAATCATTTCGACTGACGAGGACGTGCGCGAGCGTGTTACGGCCTTAATCAATACCGACACTAGCGATCAACGCTGCCTAGAAGGGAAGACACGAGAGATACAAGATTTATTGTGCTTCATTGCACAAATGACCCCTCCCGCAAACAGAGCATTCAAACTGCGTTGGCGCTACTCATGAAGACAGACACCGCAGTGCGTCGTCGCGGGACTGACTCGCGGCTAACTTTTCATGGTACCTACCTCTCGTTGGAAGATTTTGCCGTGAGTCTTCATGTGTTTTGTATGGTGTCTCGACGGCGACGGTCACCCGATATCGACATAGATGCAGCGTGGTGCTTCTCAGTAAATCCACACGGTGGTCACTTAATCTGAACGCAAACAAGATAGAAATTGGATGTCGAGTGAGATGGTTTCGCTCGTTTGCCGTCGGCCTGGGAGACGTGGGGCCCGTTCGCATGCGCACGCAAAATCCTGTCGACGGCGTTGTGCAATAACACTTCTCTTCAGATTACTACACCATGATACCAACTCGCTTTATGTGGGACCTACTTCGTATTGAGATGCCCAAGTACGTTCTAGAGGACAACATAGACGTTTGCGAGCTTAAGCAGTCAACGCCCAGGAAGCTTCTCCATAAACACGGCCCCACAATTCGCATCCGAGCGCAACGCAGTAACGTGTGTGACGTCTGTTCAATGTTGTACTGAAATATGAAGGCGGGGGTGATCACGGAGCTCACAGAACAGCTCGGTGCTCACACAAGCGCAGCCAAAAAAATTGCGTTGCGTGTATTGAGGGTACAAGGGCCATTTCGATTAACTATTGACATTTGCTGAGGACACTAACATCAGTTGGATTTACCGTGATCTTTTATTTTGTAGTGAGGAGTACAAGCGAGATCTTGTAGCCGCTTCCGATGATCACGCTGTGATCATCATGGACTACAGCCAAAATCTGAAGCTGCTGAGTGTTTCGCCGACTCCATCTCAGTGGTATTTTCTGTCGCTCTTAGAGGTAGTGAACGCAGCATCAAATTCGACACTAACACACATTTCGCGCGAGAATTCCATTTTCAAGTTTTTTTTAAGAAGATTACACAAGAAGCCTACAAGGACATGAAGAAAGCTCAAAAGTTCCAGAAATTTTCAATGAGCGCTAGCAGTCCAGATAAAATGCCGAGTGGAGCCACGTGTCGAAGTGAAGACACAAGACCTGAGGTCTTCATTTGACGGTATTCGACGGATGCTGCCAACGTTTTTTAATTGTGAGTAGAGAACGATGCCAACATGGCTTGTAGTCGATGTAAGTCAATGAATGGAAATTTGAAAGTGAGATTGATTGAGTTACAAGTCCTAGTACCTCGTTCTCCCTCCTACATGCAGCCTCTAGTACCTCCTCCTACGGGCGGTCTGCATACACGAAATAGTATGCTGCAACAGACACACTCACAGGCAACGAACACACCTGTTTACAATATGCATACTAATCGTAATATACAATGGACACGTCTGTGTGCACCGGACACACTTGTATACAGTGTACACGCCACATGCTCGCAGCAAATCCCATGACAGGCCAATTTGAAGTTGACGTCCAATCTGATCTACCAATCAGGTCGCACTATTCCTACCACTTCAAATGTAGCACGCATTCGGCACGCGCACACCGCGTGCCTAGTGATATGCATCCCGACGAGTAGATAGCGAAGTGCAACCACAACAAGTCCGTGCTTTGTTCGTATATCATCTTGAGATTCTACCGTGTCCACCTCCCAACTGCGAAACGAAGCAGCAAATGCATAATGTAACGGGGTACATCCCAAGTGTACCCTGGTTACATGAAGAGTGATGTGTCACTCTTTCTGGTACATGGTACATGGTACCAGAGGCTCACTGAGCCAACCATTGGATATCTACATAGCTTCGCTATAGGTGACTTCTAGTTTGTATGAGAGCTCATGCTAAGTTTACCTATAAATACATCAGTCTTTAATCTACTCTTCTAAGTAGCAAACCGTCCCTTTTGAGGCCGGGAACACATAAACTGACGTTCACTTGGGTAGTAAATACTCGTAAGCACTTCCTCTGTGCAAAGTGCTGTGTGACCCCGTCACACTTGGTAGCACTTGTAGCCAATCCTACGCCTGCGCGGGTAGATTGCACTGCCTGAATCCTCTGTGATCTCGACGTTTGAGCCACGATGGACCGATGTGAGTTTCCTCACTTGAACGACTCGCAGTTCGAGTCTGTTCGGAAGATGGGAGGCATCTTTGGGCAAGATGTCCTCCGCAGCTTGGCGGCGGCGACGCCTGCTGATCAACACGAGCGCGTGCTCGCGCTTGAGACTTACGAGCGTGGTCTCATCGCACACGTCCGCGGGAGCTTCGAGGCTTCAATGGCCGCTTCCCAGGCAACCAGGCCTAAGCCGATAAGGCTGAAGGTCCCCGCGTTCGAGGGGAAAGAAGGGGAAAACCTTCACTTCTGGGTCCGAGAGGTTGAGATCGCCATGAAGGCGGGCCTCATCTCGGACGAGCCACTACGGGTGGTATTTGCCCTGTCCAACCTTGGTGGACGTGCCAAGAACTGGGCATACACCAGGAAGACGACGTCTCCTGGATGCTTCGCATCCTGGGCGCATCTGTGTAATCAGTTGCGCGCCACCTTCCTACTGGCGAACAACGAGTTCCGCCAGCGCTCGCGCTTTCTCGCCTGCGAGCAAGGCAGACGCGAGCTGCACGAGTACGTGCAAGAGATGCGCACGTTGGTGGCTTCGCTAGGTGGGAGTCCCCTCCCTGAAGACATTAAGACAGCAGTCTTCATGGACCGCCTGACGGTCGGTCCTGCACGTACGCAGCTATTTCGCGTGTATGCGACCGCAATGGAGGAGGCGATTCGAATCGCCCTCCAAGAGGAGTACAGTCACAAGCAGGCTGGTACTTCTCGGGAAGTGGAGCACCGCCACGACCAGGCTGGTGTTCCTATGGGAACGGGGCAGAACCATAATGATGCTCCTGCTGTTGCGCAGCCCGTGAACACCAGTGCGAACAGCGAGCCCAAACCCATGGATTTATGCTCAGTCGAGAGCTTGGTCCGCTGCTCCAGGTGCGGCGGACAAGGACACTACCAGCGTGTATGTCCTTCACCAGTCTTCGGGAAGAAGACAGCCCGTGGATCCCAGGGCCGGTGGCGTAGGTCACGGTCAGGTGGGCGATGGCTCCCCAGGCACCAGTAGAGGCGGTATGCTCTACTGAAGAGCGCTGAGTCTTCGTGATGGGTGTGCAGGTTGTGCGCACCACGAGACTTAGCCCAGAGAGACATGGTTCTCTCACACCGGGTGAAGAGCAGAGGTGGACTGCTGGTAGTACACGTGGTGTACGGGGGTACGGTACCCCTTGAATGTTTGATAAGTTCTGGTGCGTTGACACGCCACCGGAATGTCGTTTGGCATAGCGACACCTGACTGCACTCTACGTCAGAGTGGCAGTCGTGGGCTGGTCTCTGGTGGACTTGCCTCTGGTACGGTGAAGGAAGTACCAATGGTCCTTGACGGGCCTGAACGTCTGTGTTCGATGAACTCGCGCACCACGGTGTCGCTCGCAGTTCTCGCCATGAACAATATGGCTGTGCCGAACACAAGGCACAGACCCGGACATTTGGTGTGGCAAGGCTGCGATAGCCTGCCCGCCCAGGCCTATGACGGAGCATTGGTGAGTCATGTTCCCACCTCCGTCATGCCTTGGGCGTCTGAAAGAGACCGCCAGGACGCAGTAGTGTCAAGGTTCGCTGACAGCTCCACGTACAACAAGGCCATGCCCCCCCTGCGGTAATGCCGTGGGCATGGGTCTTTTGCCCGGTGTGTGGACCTGCTACGCCAGCAGCGTCCAACGCCGAAGGTTGTCGCGCCGTATGGGCTTCGACAGTGGTTATGCCTGGTAGCGCTAACCAGGTGGGTAACTTAGGTCCACACACGGTCGCCCAGACCTTAACTGAAGAGGAAGGCGCTGTTTGCGCTTCCTGTGTGGACAACACATCCACACACAGTCGCCCAGACTATAACTGAAGCGGAAGACGCTGGGTGTTCTTTTTGAGTGGGGAACACAGTTCCACACAAGGTCGCCCAGACCATAACTGAAGAGAAAGACGCTGGATGCGCTTCCTGTCTGGGTAACATAGTTCCGCACGAGGTCTGGAGTGCCTCTGATGTCGCCATCGAGACATCACACGACATGGGCAACGGAGTTCCACGTCACGACCGCCGTCGACGACGCCGTCACCGCCGTAAGTCGAGCCTGAACCTTGTTCAGGCTGACGTCGCTCCAAGCGACTCGGAGTCCAGGGCGCGGACTCCTTCGACACGGCCTGCCGAAGGGTGTTATAACATCTTCGACGGCGTGACCGGTCTTCCAAGATGCGGTCTGCGACGCGCATCGGAAGTGTACGTGTCACTGCGGCAATGCCGGTGGACATAAACTTGTGTCCGGTGTGTGTGGGTCTGCCACGTCAGCAGATCCCAACACCGAAGATCGTCGCGCCGTACGGGCTTCGACAGTGGTGATGCCGACTGGCACTAACCACGGTGGTGAACAGAGTTCCACATCCAAGACGGGTAACATAGTTCCGCACCCAGCCAATGGCTCCAAGTGGTGAGGTTAAAGGGACCTCACCAGACGTGGGTAACTTGTTCCACGTCAACTCACGCAGCCTCAAACTGCTTAGAAGTGTGGCCACCAGTAAGCCCACTAGGAGAAGAGAGTCTCTCCAGGAAGAGACCGGCCCCAGAGCTCTCCTTGGGAGGAAAATACCCTCTCGGGTGGATGGCAGCTCCCTGGTCGGCGGGTGTCGCCACCGGACCCCCACGCATACGCTGGGCAGCATGGAAGTCCTCCTGCTGCTGGTCGAGATCGCTCGTGATCTTACGGGTCTCATCAACGACACCCTCTTCCTCTTCATCTAAATAGCCGAAGATATCGTGGTAGGATCCACTGGTCTCCTGCTCTTCACGGAGCAGAGACTTCGAAGTCATGCGCTTCTTGGAAGGCTTGGCCACCTTGGCCGCTGCTATAGCTTGCGCCTTGGCCCACAGCCGTGTCACCCTGCCTCGGAAGCTACCGGAGTCGCCTCCTTCCGTGCAGAGGTTTTGACGAAAGACTCAACGGTCTCAAGTCTAAGTGGGGGAGAGGCTCGGAAATACGTTTCCTCCCTGGTCTTGCACGAGGCAGACAGCCGTCGTGCTCGCCTGTGGCTATCACACGCCACGTGAGACCCAATGGCCTCAAGTTTAAGTGGGGGAGAGGCTCGGAAATGCTTTTCCTCCCAGGTCTCGGAGATAAGACCAATCTTCTAACGAAGACAAGTGTCGATGAACATCGACTGCAGGCTGAATACGATCAGTCGGGTTAAAAGCCACGGTGGCTCTAACCAAATCAAGACGCACAAAGTACTCTGGCCAAAACGGTAGATGAAATATGAACAAGTTACAGTTAGGGACCTAGTTCCTATCGCTAACATTGTTCGCGTGGTGGTGGGCACCACGGGCGCTAGCCGCCTTCACTAAGCTGAAAAGGTATCAGCATGCAGACGCAACCACAATAGGAGGCAAGCGCGGACCTGGTGCATCGCTGCTCAGGTCCCTTGGTCATAAATGACCAGACAGCAGGGCGAACGAACGCCTCGCTCAGTCGTACGGCCGCTGTCGTGTCCGTAGTATACAGCGCGCCAGATGTATGGGGCCGTGACCCTGTACACATCTATGCCATGGCGGCCTGTCGAGCAGGGTGAACGGAAGTATCATCCGCACGCAAGGCGGTTGCTGTACGTGATGTACGCAACGCGCCGGGTATAATGGTCGATGGAGCCATGACCCGTGTGTTGTCCCCGAGGGCACACACAACTGACCAGGTATCAGTCGAGGCAGCGCACGCAGTCGCAACTGGTGCCGCGCCGAGTATGGCGCCGTGGTGGTAGCTGCTTAGACCACCGTGGGTTTAGTACTGCACGAGTACTTGGCGTCAATACCGGACGCCAACGCCGCAGTGGCATGGTGCTGGGATGCGCCCCATCTGCGGTTGAGTACCATCGTGGTACACGGTGTCGCTTGCAGACACCAACGCCGCTGTGGCATAGTGGTATGGTGGCAGTATGCCCCGCCACGATTGGGTACCGTAAAGGTACATGGTATCGATGTGAGACACCTATGCGTTGTTGGTATGATGACCAAGACGCGGGGCGTAGCATGGAAGAAGCTACGCCCGCAAGGATGAACCCTTGTAAAGAGCCGAAGGCATGGCCCGAGGTGAGCTTAGAGCCCTCCGTTGTTGGGCAGGTGTTGCCCTTATCGGTGTTGTTCCTTGCGGGAGACACCGTGCTCCGGACGCGTTCGCGAGGACTGTCGTGTCCTCCGGTGCGAACTGTGAGCGAATGCCACACGTTCGGATGCTATTGCATCCCGTGCCAAAGCATAGCGCAGGAGCTAAGGCAGCTCTGAGTGTCGGCTTTGCGGCCAACACAGTTGTGAGAGTGGGGACGCAGGGCCCAGTGCGCTTTGTGAGCACAAGTCACTGTGGGCGTGACTGAGAGCCGCGCCAGCCGTGTGGCAGCTCAGTGTGAGAATTGCACCTTTCAGTGTTTTGATTCTCTCACTTCTGATTGGAGAATCAGTTGTGATTGGAGAATCAGGTGATTCTCAGTTAAGTGGGGGGATGTAACGGGGTACATCCCAAGTGTACCCTAGTTAGATGAAGAGTGATGTGTCACTCTTTCTGGTACATGGTACATGGTACCAGAGGCTCACTGAGCCAACCATTGGACATCTACATAGCTTCACTATAGGTGACTTCTAGCTTGTATGAGAGCTCATGCTAAGTTTACCTATAAATACATCAGTCTTTAATCTACTCTTCTAAGTAGCAAACCGTTCCTTTTGATCTTACGTGGTTGCAGGTGAGCCATCAAGCTCTTCATGTACATATACCGTACTAAACAATTACAAAGGAAGTGCTCAACTTTCGGAGTTGGGTCATGTCATGTCACTGGATCTACATATTGTGCATTCTACTCAAAATTTCCAGACGGGCCCGGGTTAATATCCCCTGGCCAATCGAGTCGATTTGTCTTTCTTAATAGTTGTTAAGATAAAATAGAACCTCTGAATTATTAAAAAATCTATGACCGGATCGGCAAAGTTTGATATTTTAATATTTTGTATAATATAGAATCCCAGATTTAACCTAAATATTATTATAAATGTCAAAAACACTTTTAAAATGGTTGCTTCGAAAACCCATTTATATAAAACGGTTTGATCAGTTTAATCAGTAATATGAAATAAAATACTAATCGCTTTAATGCACACCAACACGGGTACCGGTACGCGATATGTGGGTATAGTGTAATCCAGTCATGTGCCTAATATCATAGAATGAAAATGCGTTCACACTAGGCGAGGCTCGAGCGGGTGCCCGCCGGTGCATTGCGTGTGCCTCTGGCCCATACATCCAGGCGTTCTGACACCGCTCGCTTGCGCCTGCGCCAGAGCCACCCCAACATCACATCCAGAAATAAAGGCTTACTTTGGCTGCGATGGGCCCATCATGCCCACCATCACGCGTCGTCCAGGAGTGCGTTCGCCGTCGCCGTCGTCGTGGAAGCCTCACCAGCGCAGCAAGCATCTCCGTCAACAGCGTAAGAACTGATTGGCTAAAACTAAACATTTTCATTGGCCATAACAGACTTTGTACTTGCGTACTTAGTGTGCGAACCTTAGGAAACAAAGCGAACTTAACAGAACGCTATGTAGCAAACGTTAATGCACTTGGATGATGTTACATAGAAGCGAAGCACGGACGGACACGGACCCACGTAGCACGAAAGACACGAAGCCACGGAAGGACATGACACCACGGAAGAACGCAAAACCACGGGAGGGACTAAACTAACGGAAGTCATGGACCATGGAGGAGCACGGGAGCCCAACAACACGGGGGTGCATGTAACCATGGGTGGGCACGGACGTGATACCACCGAACCACGGAGCACGATATCCCGGCCAAACACGAACGCACGGACGACGGAATAGCTCTGCGAGACCACGAAACCACTGAGACGCACCGAGCCACGGCAGAGCACGCAGCGATGAGGACGCGGACGACGGAAGGTTATAGCCCGCGGAAGGTCATGGGCTATGATTGGAGATGAAAACGCGGAATAGTTAGTAGTCGCAAAACCACTGAAGGTTAGTCTCCGGTTAGGCCGTTGATTATCGGCGGCCTAACCGGCGACCTATTAAATATAATATGTAACTCGGTTGTTCTTTCTCTTTCCTATCACCCAGTTCGAACTTTTGTTTTCTCTTGTTGCTCCTGCGCCGCAGCAGTTCTTGGCGCCGCTTTCGTTGCTGGGTTCTCCGTGCCCCTGTCGTAACTAGAGCTCTCGGCGCCGCTGTCGCTGGTGAAGCTCTCGTTGCCACTCGCTGTTATCGTTTTCGGTCCCGCTGGCGTTACTGGAGTGCTCGGTGCCACTATCGTTGCTGGAGTTCTTGGTGCCGGTGTCGCTGCTGAAGTTCTCGCTGCCTCGCTCGCTATCGAAGTTCTTGGGCGTTACTGGAGTTTACTAAAGTTCTCGGTGCCGCTGTCGCTGCTGAAGGTTGCCGCCCCACTCGCTGTTAGCGTTTTCGGTGCCGCACTCGATGGCAAAGTTTTTTGACCCCGCTGGCGTTACTGGAGTTCTCGGTGCCACTCTCGTTGCTAGAATTCTTGGTGGCACTCTCGGCTCTGTGGTTCTCATTGCTCGTGTCATCGGTACTGTCTGCGGCGCTAATATAGCTAGCACTGTGACCACTCAAAGCGAAGGAGCAGCTGCTACAACGAACAATGCTGCTGTTACGCCACTAGGACAAATTATACAAGAGCGTATTCGTGTATCTCCCTGTCCGGAACGAGTCCGTACGCCAGTACGTGCATTTCACTCGCCCCCAAGCCTCGCGAGATTACCGCTTGATTGTGCAACCAATTGTGAAGACGACGGTCGGTCAGCGCGACATGTCCGGCGACACACTGGATGACTTTATTGCTACAGGGTCTTCGTTCCAAGATATTCCTAAGAAACTATGGGAGCAATTTAGTCAACACATGACAGGCAGAGCTGTGAAGACAGGCGGAACTTGTTCTGTCGAACCTGTCTCGATAGTTGATTGGACCAAATCTATGCAGTTCAAAGCAAAGCGGCATGTTGTACACAGCCACTGCCGCTGTTCTGGAGTAAACGTTCGGTCGATCTTTGACGAGGCGCGCTCGAAGGTCCCTGTTACTTCGTAAACCTTAATCCAGCTACTAATAGTCTTCTCCGATTTGTTATATACGTGCGCTAAAGTCTTTCTCGATAGGCCTACATTGTAGTAGCCATATAAGCAATGAAACACCGTGTTTGGGTGTGCGTGCTGCCTCGTGGCAGCGGCTTCCATGCTACTTAGAATTACTAGCAAGAGACTTGTAGCACGAGCGAGTCAATGCGAACAGCACCGACAAGAGTCCCAACCAGACCACCACCAACAAGATCTCCAGTCCGAACGCCGCCGACTGTAGCTCCAACCCGAACGTCACCGCCAAGAGCTCCAACTCAAACGCCACCGACACGAACGTCGCCCACAAGGCAAGAAGCTGGACGTCGTCGACTCAACAACCTATATCCTTGGTAGAATACAGCAACGACACGAGAGCCCTGGGTGTGGGTATCGGTGATGAGAACAGCGCGTAGAGCACTAGCAGCCAGATCTGCAACGACGAGAACTTCACGTACAGCTTCCAACAATGAGTACCACATGTGCAAGAAATGACAACGAATTTTGACCAATAGTGAATGACCGTCGATACTCTGTTGAGTTGTGAAACCGAACCTGATTGGTAAACTTCGGCGGAATTCACAATTCGTACTTGTCTATAATGTCCCTCGCTTAGCATCAACAGTTGGAGTGCATTGCCTTTCTTGCTCTTAGAGGGTACAAGATTTACTACAGGTGCATGGCAGCAAAACATTTTCGTACCTCACTTTCTATTCTCTAGTCAGCACGCAAAGACTCGGCCAATGACAGGATCACGCGACCAGAGTTCCGTTCAACATGTTGCCCACCGCCTAAAGAACCGAGAGTGCATGCGTAAAGCGAGACAACGCCGACACCGGGAACTGCAAGAGATGCAATCCACGGTTTCAGCGCTAGAAAAGCAGTACGCAGAGCTATCCCAGTGTTCAGCACGGAGCAGAGACCCATCCTTGTCTCAAATACGCCAGGACCCTAAGTACACCGAAGCGATCGATACAGCCAAGCGACTTGGAGCCGAGAACCTTTACCTGCAAACTTTGCTCTATCAAAAGATTATCTGGGAGTGCCAGATCCAAGGAATTGTTGACTTCGATGCAAGCGAGATCATGTGGTCAACAGGTACCCATAGCCACACGTGACAGCTCAATATCGACGTGCTTGACGAAGCCCAGGCCGAGAAGGAGCTTGGATTCCATCGTTTGACCGACTGGGAGCTTACTCGGATCATCCTGGACAATAAGCGCGAAATTCATGACGTAGAAACTCGACTACTTCAGCCATCGAATACTACTCGTACACACCGAATGCAAGCGTTTGGTTGGGATATGCACCAGCGGATCGAAGGCGGTGTGATGGAGTTCGTATTCACGAAGAAATTTACGGGGATTAATGCACATGAAATATTAAAGACAACGTTGTCGAATGAGTTGCAGCTCGAACGGTCCAGAAAGATCAAGGCGGAGATACTCCGCCTACAAGTTATTTAGCAGATGAGCCCCAATGATTTTGTGTTGGCGCACAACGTCTCCTCCACCGGGAATATCAGTGTCTTCCGGTCGGTTGTCGCACGTTTCGTAATTGAAGATACCAAAACTTTCCCACTTACAGTTTATAGGTCCAATGTGGGCGATAATTCGAGTGGTTTAGCAACGGGCAATGGATACGTATTGGGAACACACACCGTTAAAACCGACAAAGCGCAACACCTGTCTGAAGAAGAGCTATCTGGAAAGCTTGTGTGGGCTGATGTTGCTCTATCCGTCGGAATATACGACGTGGTTGATCCTCTTACAGGTGAGGTATGTCAATACGTGGGCTGGGCCGGCCGCACTGATTATTGTAGCGAGGAACACGCGCAGCGTAACGCCTCGGATACAGTACAATGCATGCTGCGCTGGGAGGTGTTAGTAATCTCCCCGGCAGTAAATCTAGTTTCTATTTGCTAGCTACAAATTAGACGCGGAGAATTCTAAGTACAGTTATACCCAAACAATTATTGTGAATCCAGCCAAAATTTTCCACTTTTGACCGGCAGTGATAGAATTTTGATTTCAGGTATCTGTTCTGAGAACCAAGGGTTTAAAAGTGTCGCCTACTGCGAACCCGAAAATTTGGCGCATCGTGAGCAGCACGCGTGGCGGTCAGGCCGTCGTTTTCAAGGCTAGGATCCTTTTCCTAGTGTACGAATAGTGAGAGTAAGTTAGTTCTGGACTGTTAATTAAGTAATACGAATGATTTTCATACACATACTTATTTCTATTGACGAGCTTATACGGTAGTTCCCAACAACTTGGCGTATCGGCCGACCATTTCATTGGAGTTCGGCACACCATAAAGTATTGTTTTAAGGTCAACCAGTGTCATCTTGACATCGAGCCACTTGATGATCAGTGCATTCTCCAAGTCCGTGGCAAGATTCTTCGTATTGGGTTCCATCTTTGCAGTTTTAAACGTTGACATTAGAGCGAGGTCGTTGTAGTTAGCTCTCAGTCCGTCGATGATAGTCGTCTTCTCGTCAGGATATCGCCGGTTGAAGTCATTTAGATAGTTTACCCATATTTGAAATTTCGGTCTGGCTAGTGTTTGATCACCAATTTTGTTGAGGTACAGGAAAGAAAATGCCACCTCTGGTACCGTTTTCCTGTCAAGTAGTGTTCGCACAAACACTAACTGTATTGTTGACATACATGTAACTGTTTACTAACTGTTTGTTAGTGTATAGCACATCTTACTAACATGTTGGCGGAGTTAGTCTTATTCTCATTGGTTCATCTTATAGCTCTTTCTCACACATACATAGCTGAATAGAAGCAATAGCTGGCTGGCATGGACTTACCGCGCCACTCGCAGACAGCCAAGGTAACGTGAATTGGTGTTCATTTCGCATATGGCAGACTGTCGATCACTTCTTTTCAGTCAGTCGCCCACGATGTCTAGTCCTACGCAACCAAATGTCTCGCTACCAATACAAACTGACCGTTTTTAGAGGCTTTTCTTTTGTCGTCGCCGCCGGCCACTTCAACCAAGTTCGACATCGAGCTGTACTTGACTCGTGTTGACACTCAGTTCAAGGGAACATGCAAAGTGTGCGCGCGTGTTGTCCCGTGGGCTCGAGATAGGACGATCTCCCACAAACGAGCGTCGTGTACGGGTATCGCACCCAATGAAAAAGCTTTTTTAGACACAAGAGACGCTTTGATCTGGGTCAGCGGTGGCGCAGCCCCCACCCAAGAAGGCGAAAATAACTCTGAAAGTAATAAGTTTCAGTGGAGCGATGACATCTCGGACGCCTCCTCCTACGGATGACCAAACGAAAACGACGGCAAGTCATCCATCTACATCCCAATGGGTAGATCACATGACCGTTGCTGAGCGAGACGGCATTACAGAGGCTCTGTGTGCACTCTTCTATCGGACAGGCATCCCTTTCAACATCGTCGAGTCCGCGGCGATGAAGATTCTTTTTGATCGAGTACGACCTGCCTACAGTCCGCACCTCCCGTCAGCAAAGTCACTCAGTGGTGATATGTTGACTCGCACGTACAGCAATATGCTGGCTAAATTTCATGTGTGGATTAAAGGAGCGCGTTGTTACGCGTTGGTGAGCGACGGCTGGTCCAATATACACAATGTGCACTTTTTCAACTTTGTTATCATTATTCCTGGTCGAGAAACCTTTTCTTCAAGTCAAAATGTACGTCTGGCGGCCAGGGTTCGGTAGTAGTGGGAATTCTGATTAGTAGTGATAGTGATATGCATGACCCGATCTTGAAAATATAGGCTAGTAATATATTAGTAGTTTGCCTGACGGCGATATCACTATCACTACTAATATCACTTCTATTATTACTACTAACGAGACTGAAATGGCTACAAAATACGATGCTCGCTCTCCTCCATGCGCTGAAGCTCCATGAGGTTGTGGCGACGAATCGACTGCCGTTGGGCACGTTTGATATCGGTCCTAGAGCGCAGACGACTCATGACGAAGGATCCAGTCGAAAAAAATCTTTTTTGAAAGTCAGTTGAAATACTACGACCGAACCCCAGTTATTTGGACTTGAGTGGGCTGGAGCCTCCACCACCTCTTTTGACGTTTGGATGGCTGGTCGCCGTCAGGTCTGGGTTCACTCGGTTCTTCGCGCTTCTCGTTCTTCGTTGACATCAGATCAACTGCGAAACGTTTTTGCGTTCTCCAAGCGTTGTTTCTTTACCTTCACCGCTCCAGCATGGTCTTTGTGTGCCGAAACTAGGTGCGTCTTTGCGTTGCTAGCATGTCGTGATCGACAAAGTGACTCTCTCCGCGTCTTCGCCTCCAAGCAGAGCAAGCAGATATGGGTGTACGTCTTGTTCTTGTATGATACGTCGGTATCGAGCTTGTGCACTATATTCCACACAGTATCGTACGTATTCGATGGAGGAGCATGTGTAATCTCTTCTGGTAACCTATTCAGGGCTTCGTGTTTATCCTCGAGCTCCTCTTCGCCCTGTGCAAGGTCGATTATGGCGGCTCGATTAGATTTCGATATTCCAGACGAGCTGCTGGGCGTAAGCTCCTCCACGTCAGCGTCCTCTTCGTTAAAGATCTTCTTCACGCACTTGGAGCTGCAGAACCTGCTCCCATTCAATATTAGCATTAAAGAATCGTTTATGGAGCTCATTGCATCAAGTCACCTGTTCCGGAGGTCAGTTTCCTTTGTGCACAACTCGTTAGAGCTCAAATGATGGACAAGGCGGCCGCACACACAACACGGGGACGTCTCCGGCACGTCTTGCCAGCAGCAGTCTATCTTAGCACACCTGTTTTTTATGTGAATCTAGAAGTGAGGAGAGGCAAAAGGGGGGAGGCAGTTGCGTGCGACCTTGGAAGATGTCAATGGGTTCGCGGCTTCCTCAGAATAGTAGTTCTACTAGTGCTAATATCACCAATAATCTCCCTTTTTAAGACTACTAATAGATATAGCACTACTAATGCCATTTTCTTAGTGCTATAGTAGAAGTAATATGCATATTATTACTGTTATCACTACTATTATCAATATGCTAGAGGCTACTACCGAACCCTGCCGGCGACATCACAGGCGATTGGGACCGATATTATCCAGGTGATGGAAGAGTTGGGTGCATCCAAGTGTGTACGGACAATGCTCTGAACATGCGAGGCACTTGGAAGATTATTGAGGAAAAGTACCCCATGGTGTTCGCAAATTGATGCGGTGCGCATGTACTCAACCTTCTTGGCAAGGATTTGTGCTCTATGAAACTGTTCTCAGAACTATTGAGAATTTGTCCTTTGTAATAAAATATGTATCGGAGCGACAGCACAGTTTGGAATTTTTCACTAAGAAACGGAAACCGTTTTCTGTGGCAAAAGGCTTGGCTCAAGCAGCCCCGACATGGGGTACACGCAATACAGTCTTGAAGGCTAGATTTGCAATACTAGCCTTACTGGAACCGGCAGCAGCTGCAGTAATGAAGGCAACAAAGTGCCAGTCTAGTGTCGACCGATTTAGGCGTATATTAACCGAACCAACTTTCTGGAGCCAATTGCAGCAGCTAGAGATGTTACTGAAGTTTCCTACTTCAGTCCTTGGCGTGTTCGAGCGCGACACCAGTGATCTGGCGACTGTCTACAACAATTTTATGCGGCTACACTTGTACACAATGGGTCCAGAAATGAAGGCTGTGTTTTCTGGAGGTGTACTACAGGAACTTCGTGATCTCATAAAAGCTCGCTGGGATTTCATCCAAACAGCATCAATGGGCTATGCGTATTTGTTGTGCCCCAAGTACATGAAGAGCAAGTGATTTCCCGATGACGAGGTGAAGACAATAGTGCACGTTCGAAAACACATCGATGAATACTATAAAAACGACAAAAAGATTGCGATAACATGCAAAAAAAAGCTAAGCGAATTCTCGAAGATGCAGATAACAAGCTCTCAGGCTGAGTTAGGGCTGTTCCGTGATATTGATGGTCTTGAGTACTGGTTGGACCACGGTGTGACGGGGTACCCGCTCTTGGCTCCTTTTACAACTCGACTTTTCACTGTCCTTACATCGTCGACAGCGGCCGAACGTGTATGGAGCGCGTTTGCATTTGTCTGGTCCAAACGACGCAATCCGATATCTGCAGACAAGATCGAAAAATTCGTTTTTAAATATACCAATATTACCCTACTCTACGCCGACGACGAGACCGACAATGTGAGGCGAATTATAGAAGATTTGGATGGAGATGATGCTACAACATAAAGTCAGGGCTGAAAATTTGCAGTAGCAGTGTTAGTGCAAAGAAGGGTGCCAATTTGGCAAGGGCTTGCTTATTTACTGTCACTTGCTGCAGCGATAACAATGACACCTGATATTCGTTAATCGGCTCATCGGGACCAGGTTTTCCCAACAACGGCTGTTTAAGCTGAAAAGCACAAAAATTAAGAACTTTAAATACTCACTACGCTTAGAAAGACAACAGTTATACTTACCGCTTGGTCCGCTCCACGGTGGCACTTGTGGCGACGAGATTCCTCTCTGCAATAGGTAGCAGCATCGTGTATGTACTATTAAAAAAATACAGATCCGTGTTGAAGATTTTGCGATGCAATAGTTGCCAGGAAGAAGTAATTGTTCTTTTGCTTTCATCACAGCATTTATCGGCAAATACCCTGGTTTATGGTAAAGTAAAAAATGTTAGTAACTCGTAAAATATATCGATTGCTTCGCTTACCTTCTGCGTAGTGGCGATGATGTCCAGAAGTAAGGTTGGGCGCATTGTATAGTAGCACCCTCCGCAAAACGGAGTTCAACACCGCAATTGCGGGGGCCTTCTTGTAGTCAGTGACTATCATCTTGATTATACGGTGATGACTTGCAATAGGCTACTGTGTAGGAAGGAAGCCAGGAACAGAGGAGCTATTAACACTCCATCGCTCCCATCCGCGCTTCAGGTATACATTTTGAAGCCAACCAGCAAGTTAGTTATCTTTTGCTGATTTCAAAGCGTTGACGACTCGTTTTAAAAGAGATCTGAACTGCTTGAGAGATCGTGGTTCGTGAATAAGTCGAATATGCAAATCTGCAACCTCTTTATTAAGGCCTTTGTTTTTTTTTCCGGTTTTGTCTGCTTCCGCTACTGCTGAAGGAAATGCTCCCAGCACGTAAGTACATCATCGTGAGGCCAAACTAATTCCAAAGCAGACGCTATAGCATCGAAATGATCGATACTAGCACTTTGGGTATTCACCACGTCCACAAACGCTTTTGCGTACTTCACCAATGCTTTGAACATGCACTCATAAGCAAAAATGCTTTCTGTTCGAATGAACATATATAACCAGGGTCTGAATCGCTGTTCGTAACCTGTCCCAGAACGGTCAACAAAAATTCCCACGCAATCGACTTGGGCCCGACCATCAAAATGGATCCTGTAGGTTCCATCGGTATTTAGCACCAAACCGTCGCCTTGGCCACGAATAGCGTGCATGACATTGCGAAAGAGCGACCTAGATGTCATGACCACATCCATCGACGCAACCGACAGGCCTACTACAGTGACGTAATGCTCAATCTCATCTAAAACGATGAGATCGTTCATGTCAGCGACGTTGACTTCATCGACACTGTTGAAGGCATCCCGAGTCTGACACAGTATACTGATAGCTCAGTTTCTTAGAGTTATAAACTGCTGATCTTCCACCCTCCCCCTACTAGACACTTTATATTTTCTTAGGCTCTGGTTTCTCCGTCGGTCTCTGGGTCTGGGAATAAAGTGTGAGCGAGTTTATTGGCTAAACGAGAATTTCTCTGAAGCTTTGCCGAGGAATTGACTCAGCAGCATTAATAAATACAATACTGCATAATTCAATAGTATGCTTGAATTGATGCAGGATTTACGACAAGTGGTAGTAATGATGTTGTCAAAACGAATACACATCTCGAACCCTCCTTTAAGGACCCCCCCCCAAGGGGGTGGGAATTAAAGAGATCTTCGGAATGTATTCCCAGACCCAGACACCGACGGAGAAATCAGGCCTTATTCTCTGGTACCAACGCTAGCATCGCTGGATTTCTAAGTTACTTAAACAGCTGCATATTGCAAACACGCCCCACCGCCATACCAAGTTTGAGCAAAGAGTCGACTTCGTGCTTCAATATCAGCGAAATCCTTTTTGCTGGGAGTTGGACAATGTCTCCGATGTGCTGACCTATTTGTAGGATTTCGTATTTCTTTCCTATTTCTCCGACGTGATGCTTGATAAATTTAATGCAATGATGGCAGCCTTTGTGAGATTGTCACTCGTATTATTTTCCAATACCAAATGTAGAAAGATATTGTGTCTTGTATGTGTACACAAATTCATTAAGTTGGCGAAGACTCGGCTTCCTCTGTGCCATAATAGCCCAGATTTGTGTAAGTAGCCTCCATGCGGCCCGAGTTATTGGTACAGAGCGGAAAGCCGATCAAACTGCCGTAGTCCTCATACTCAAGCAAATCCTGGCAGTCGATCTCGTCCAGTGCTGGTGTACTGAGACTTTCGATTTCATCAGTAGAAGTAGTCGCAGTCCTGCTATTGTGCGCCACGCTACCCCTGTTGTCATCACTAGACGAGACGTCATCTTCCATATCTCCGACTGAAACCCTTGCACTCCTCATTTCTTCGTCAGAAGCCTCACTTTCGTCGTCTTCGTACTCCAAGACATCGGTGTCTTCGCCTTCGCCACTAGAAGATACGAAAAACGTCTCCGTCGCTTCGATTGAGTGCTGGCCGGCATACAAAGAGTTAGTGGGCGATGGGTGACTGGGACGGAGTAAGAGGCGATTTGAATCCGAAACAACAGTAAAAAAGTAAACACCAGCTTTTCAGCACTGGTTTTCTGGTGCTCGAACCACCAACATATTTTCAGAGACGATAACAGGTGGTCACCATCGACAACAGAAATCCCTACAAATTAAGGCCCAACAGGTATAAAGCTTGAGCAAAACTTTTTAATATTATTCCGACCAGAGATCGAAGAATTTCCCCTACACGTCGAGACAGCAGAAGCCCAAACCGTACGAGTTTTACGTGCTCTTCACTGCCAATATTTTTTAAAGGTGAGTTCGTACATGAAAAGCACGTCCCGTGGAAGCACAATTTAATTGTGCCACTCCGTTACCAACGACTTAGCATCGAACTTCAGAAATTACCATGAGAGTGAACAACGTAGATGAAGGACTTCATCTCAAGAGTGGCAGGTATGATATCACCCGACAAGCAGCGATGTGTTCGACGTCTTACGAACTTAATTATGCGAGATGGGTTGGGGAGAAGGGGGGGGGGGGGCTACATGTACGTTGGTCGCGCTTCGAGGTATGCTTTCTATCTAAGCTTACACATTTTGATAACAAAAAAAACTAATCACACATAGATTTATTTCGCAGCAATACGAATTCGTTACGGCTGCACCTCAATGTATCAGTGAGTTGGTCTTTGTTTCGATGCATTGGTATCTATCTGCAAGCACTTACCTAACAAATGCATTTCAGGATCCGTTCACAGATTGAAAAATGGTTATAGTAAAAAGCCGTTTCTTGATATGAAAGCAGATACGGCGGCTGCGCAGCAGGCGCAGGAGATGCTTTGAAGGTTAGACTTAGTCCTTTTTACTTTTTGTGCTTCTTGGTTAGCAACATTTTACCTGTAAGCCGTGTTTGCTTTCAAAACGTTACTCCTACACTAGACAGTTCACAAGGTCTTACAGGAAACATTTGTCTTATCTACTGCTATCAATATTAAAGAAAATTCTCATGAGCTCACGTACTACAGAACTAGAACTCCAGCTTGTATTTTACAATTTAACATCGAATTAAGGAATTTATGGTTCGAGCCTTTGGGAATAGTATTGTTTAGTAAATGTTTTTTCTTTTCAGCATCCAATGAATATTTTGTGCTGTTATGTCAAACAACAGCACAAAAAATTCATTGAATGCTGAAAAGAAAAAAACATTTGAAGTTATCCGCTTTCTATATTTAGTAAGTCTTATTGGGAATCTGGCCAAGCTGCTACCAGCCCACATTATCTAGTTTCTCATTTAGTAAGATGATTTATCCTGGTAGTACTTCGTAGAAGCGCTTAGCAGCCCAACAAGGATTAATTCGCCGATAGAGGTTGTTTACTGCACACCAACTCAATTCATACTTTGTTCAAATGAAACGTTTTATAAATCTCGAAAATCGCATGTTATCTTAGAAATCATGTAAATGTGGAGATATTTTGTCAGTGGAGACAGAACGTCTCCACCAGGTTATATCGCTGCTTGTCATGCTATTACTCCTGCCACTCTTAAGATGAGTTACTGAATCTACGCTGTTCACTCTACATGGAAATGTCTATAGTGAAGTCATGTTTTGGGTCGCTAAGTCAATTTATGTCTTCTCTCTTCTTCAGCTTTAGAAATTGATAACCTGGTGGAGACGTTCTGTCTCCACTGAAATATCTCCACATTTACACGATTTCTAAGAAAACATGCAATGTTTGATATTTATAAAACGTTTGGCTTGAACAAAGTATGAATTGAAATGGTGTGCAAAACACTACCGCTATCGTCGAATTAATCCTTGGTGGACTGCTAAGCGCTTCTACGAAGCACTACCAGGACTAGAGAATTGGGCTGGCAGTGTTTTTGTGAATTTTTCAGTA
The DNA here is from genome assembly GCA_033557915.1 of Phytophthora tentaculata. Classification (NCBI taxonomy): domain Eukaryota; phylum Oomycota; class Peronosporomycetes; order Peronosporales; family Peronosporaceae; genus Phytophthora; species Phytophthora tentaculata. Next base: position 3,934,751 of record JAUCEA010000020.1, on the reverse strand, counting down.
TCTATAAACGTCTTTAGATCTGTTTCAAGAATAATATATTTAAAAAAATACGTTATCACAGTTTAACTCCAACACCTCTAGAATTTATAAATCTGTTTAAGAAGGTAATATGATGTGAGCGAGGTTGTCATGTTCTATCATCGGAAAGATTGTTTCTTTCAATAGCTCACGCACAACATCTAGCTGTCTATAGTGTAAGAAAAAACTGAATTTAGGTAAATATTCTAAAAATTACAAATCCCAGCATTTACGTCGAGCCGTATTATGATTCATACATCAAGTTTCTATCAGTTTATACCCATGCTAAACCTTTACTGCGGAGTGAAACCTGTGAAGTTTATACAAATTGGTAGGAAAATAAGACCTTCTCATTTGAAATTTGTATTGAATCGATACCTACTATTGGTGTGTGCACATAATTTCGAATAAATCCCTATCGGGCTGTACGTACGACTACTCGTACCACTACCAGTATAAGTGTTGCTTTAGTCTAAAATTAGATTAATTAAAAGGCGGTTTTATATATTTAAGAAAAACTCTAATAGAACTCTAAAATAGAGGTAAAAAATATCTGCGAAGCACAACAGCACTTGAGGTACTGAAGAATTGGATGATGCATTGATTCGGTCGTTGTTTTTAGCTTTCAGGTTGCTTTCAACGACGGCTGGCGATCGTCCTCATGCCCTCACAAGTGCTCAAGAAGCCGTCAACCAAATAATGCTGCTACGCATTAAATCTTCTTTTCATGCGACTGTTCCCTATCCATAAACACCCATTGCATGACGTTTTTGTTCAGAGGCTGATCTCTCTCCATCCAAAATAAACTGACGTCGTCATACCTGGCTATCGCTAGTGGTTAAACTGCCCATCGGAACCTGCCAAGAAACACATAAATAATTCCAAGTACCAACAGAATTTGATGAAGGACCCCGGGGTCCCGCTAACTGTTTCATTTGGAGAGCACATCTAATACGGACAAAGATTGAGCTCAAAAGCATAAAGACATACTGAATTGCACAAGCAACACACAAACCACAAAAAATGCTACAGGAATGGACAATCGAGACCACGCTCACACACAGGCACGCAGTATCACACAAGAACTGCACGTAACAGCACCCAATGCCTCCGATTTATATTCTAGTCTTAAAATAGCTTAAAACAACCTATGATTTAAAAAAAAGGTTGGTCGTAGATTGAAAGTTTAAGTAAGGTGTTACAGTATACAATCGTCATTTCCCAATTAGTCGCTGGTATGTCACCGACGTACATGTAGGCTACTGTTGCTAGCGGACAAAATGAAGCCGACATTTAGCGCTGGTTGGACCGCAGCAGATCATTTCGTACACCTACGAGTCACCCCGTTCCATGCCAACTTTGCGAAGTGAGCCAAGATGGCCATCACATGCAGTACCGTATCATCAAAATGTGCTTCCGCCATGTGTGCTACTTCCGTTGGGAGCTCATGCACGTGGCGCCAGGAGATTCGCACCTGCCCTGACACGAGGCGCAGCGATATTTACCAATCCGGTCGTCACTTTACGGAGGTAGCACCGCCTAGTAAGCCGACACTTACCCGCGAAATGAAGAGGTTTGCAGCACCTATGATATCAATGAGAATGAAACCCCAAAGAATTTACAGCAACATTCTGGATCACTTCGGCCACACGGACGCGATATTGCCAAAGCTGATCCAAGTTCAGTCTTTTGTCGGACACTTTAAGCGTACGGCACTGAACGAAACGGATTTCATTGATGACATGGTGGATTTAGTGAAGAGCACCCAATACACGACGGACATGCAAGACGGGGAAGCATTCACATTCGGATACAGTGTGAGTGCTGAAGGCGCCCCTATGATTGGAAATGGGTCTGTTGAACGTCCGGCGCTGGTAGGTATCGCAACCCCGTACATGATTAAGAAGCTGAGCTACTGCAAGGAGTACATCCTCCGCATCGACACTACATACAAACTGAATCAATCGGGGTACCCAGTTTTGTCGCCGGTGTGTCAGACCAAGCGGGTAGCACTGTTCATAATGTCACCGCAACATGGTGATATCATCGGCTCGGCCTTAAGTAGCTTGTTTGCGTCGTACAAGGCTGTCACTGGTGTCTATCATGAGATCCCGTACTGCATGGGTGATGCTGACAAGGCGCAGCTAAATACTGATACAAAAGTAACAACAGAGAAGACAAGTACTCGCACAGCATCCACCTGTCTGATATGTTTATATGACGTCGTTAAGAAAATGGCAGACCAAGTATCGAAACTACCGCTTGAGCTGGTGTCGTTGGCCTTCAGCCACCTCTATGCGATGCACTATTCGCATAGCAAAGAAGAATTTCCAACCAATTCAGTGAAGGCGTTTTCTGCATAGAATCGAAGGCCGAGCTAAAGGCGTTTGCAGTGTTCTTCAACAAGCAGTGGATCGATTCGCTGTGGTGTAGCGGGATCAGCAAAGTCTGCGAGATTGCTGGAGCAGACTTCCCACCAGTACCCAGACACCGACTAACGGAGGGGGTCCACCAATGATCCGTGATCTGCCGAACTTTTCACACCTTGTGAACCCGTCGGTAGGAGGATCTTGCTCCTCTGGTTACTGCAGAGGTGTTCAAGGGGTAGAAGCTTGGATGTCTTGGCGAGACGTGGGGATTTAGTGGAGTAGTAGTGGAAGATCTTCACTCTACGTCCGATGTAGGGTCCAGATCACAAGCGAGTGCTTCGATCTTGTAAGATCTGGCGGTCTTGATCTGAGATCCGACCGCAGGGTTGCCTTGCGGGTGTGTTCCTTTGGCTTTTAGCTCCTTTTCGTCGCACTTGCCGCTTCCTATAGCGGAATCTTGAGAGTTGAGAGGCGATAGGTATACCCAACCAAGTAGTAAATCTGGTTAACCTAAGATCTGCACTCGTAGGATAAGTTCACTAGGTGGTATGATCTGGCCAATATATTATCCAGGTATCACAACCAACGCTAGATCTACTATATCCAACCTTCTATTATCCCGTACGGCCAAAGTAATCCGGTTTCTTGGGAGCAGGAAGGCACTTGTGAAGTATAATGCAAATTCGTCTCTGTTTTAAAGGTTAAGCCTATACCAGCCTGGATCTCTATCTCCGTTGCCCTTTATTCGTTAAATCGTTTGCCAGGCCTAGCTACTTGTCCTTTCTCTCCTTGGTCCATCTCCCCAGCTGTAGCCACTCCTGACTTCTCCAGATCCGTGGCGCAATCATCATATCGTGCCAAACATAGATCTACCCCTAATCAGGAATACCCCCATCAGGAATATTTATGGATCTTGGTTTCGGGTCCTGGGCTTATTTCGCCCAGATATTCATCTTACTCAATCGGATCTTGGGTCTCACGATATCCAGATCTCGGCCCTTGCGGTCATCCACTTAGGTCCTAGTCAGCTTCGTCGCTTCCCGTCCGAATGGTTATGACTTCTGCCCCGATCCGTCATCTCTAGATCCAGATCTTCATACTCGGATCGGCCGAGTCATTGATCCGGAATAATGGCCAACTGTCGCTTCCCATCTTCTCATTCTTCGAAAAGTGCTTCACCACATCGCCTTTTTTCGAATTGGGCCTGCTTTCATACTCCTCCAGGCTACGCCAAGACAAACAACCCACTGGAACAGTATAAAAACGCGATTAAACGGGACTAATCGCTTCGCACGGTTTTGAAGCTAATTAAACTGGCTGAGCAACTTACTTTGATGTGCCGACACCGCTCGCGAGGCTCTATTGTGTTTTCGCGGAGGACAAAGCCAAACCGCGAGCTCCAAGATCGATTTCGATATCTCAACAAGAATGGACGGCTCATTGGAATTCAGCATAAACATGGCCTCGCCTTTCCCCTCGATGGACCATCAGAAACTCACATTGCGTATGTGTACCAAAGAGGCGCCCTACCGCGTAATCCCGACCCAGATGAGGAAACGCAGAAGAAAATGTTAGGGAAGCGAAACAAAAACCGAATGGAGCGCCACGAACAGCCAGTGGGAGGGTGGAGTGTCGACATGGAAGCCAACAGTTGTCCGTGTCGGTCCTGGTACAAATAAGAGCTTTGTGTGCATGTGTTGGCAGGACTTAAAGCCACTAATCGCAACTTTCCAGGTATGCCTGCAGCCAAGGAGCGATTTTCAATAAGGGTAGAAAGCATAAAGGGCGGAATGCTGATGTTGGCCCTGCGCTTTCGGTTGAGTAGGTGACGATAAGACCCAATAGGGCAATGAACTACGGGTTGCCAAAGAAATACAGAGCTTCGTGGTCGCTAATGCAGCACGTTTGATTTTCTTGTTAGCTTTGATGAACAGATCCTACATTCCTGGCGAAGGGCTTCTGCATCTCCTATCACGCACAGAAACCGATTCCGGGGACGACAACACCGATGCATGGCTCTGCGAAAAAATGGTCTTGTCAGCCGGCGGCAGCTCGGTATTGTATCGGATTCGCGCTAGCCTGACGGTTTCATCATACTTCTCCTGCTGCGCTTGATATTTACGCTCCTCACGACGCTGTGAACGTGCACGCTCTAAGCGGCTCGTGTAGTTTTCCAGTGCACGCTTGAGCAGAATGGAATCTGGAGCAGCACATATTTCTTGCTTGGTGTCCCGGACACATCGTTGAAGGATTTCTTCTTCGTTTATTGGGCCTTCCTCTTCGTCGCTGTCACTGAACGCCCTCTGCCAAAACTTCGAACGCATCAGCTTACCTAGACGACTGCGTAGAAAGCGTTCATCATTGAGCATTCGCTCTTCGATACTGACGTTCGTGCGAGACCACGAATAGTCTTTCACCTTACGAGATCCGTGCTTCCATCAATACACCCAAAACTCGCTATCCATTCTGAATGAAACCGAGTATACCACCTTTCAATACGCCGTTCAACTTCAAGTGGTTGGCTCTGAGACCACTTACAGTACTATTAAGTCTGTTACTGCATGTTTGGAATCAAAACGGTACTACATTCTATAGTACCGTGAATGCACTATACATACAGTAACAATGGTATTTATACCCTATTTCATAAAACGGATCTGTAGCGTGGTTAGGCACACCTTTTTTGACAGTGAGTTGTTAGGCTTGGTCCTATTCCATAATGTAGCAATATCACTATACTCAGGTCACTGTAACCTAGCTTTCTTGGATTTTGAGCTGCGCTGGGCAGCCTGTATTGGCTTCTTTCTCGCAAGTACCATCTTCCAAATGCGTTCAACTTTACGGATAACGCCCACGCAACGTATCCACTGTAAATTGGTCAGAGGTTCTTCGGAGTACTCGGGATCGCCATCACCTTCGTGTAAGTCGTCAAATACATGACGACGCGAAGTATTTCCATATACCCGCATTACCAAACAATGTTTGGCGTTTCGAATGCAGCTCGCCCTAACCACATAAAAACCAGGCTTCAATGAATACTTCGCAAGGTCCCACACAGTATTCAGTGATACGGTTAGTACATTTGTCAGAAAAGTATTTATTGCTAGTGAAGATCCATTTTTGCGTAAAAATCCTGAAAAGCGCTGAATTCCGCTTTGCAATATCCCTTGTGAAGGATCCAATATGTTTTCGACAAATAACTGAGTGATTAACGCCTTTTTGACTAGCCCTTGGTCTCCATACAGTATGCAAGCTAGCCGTACAGCATCAAAAAAACACATACCATTCTCGGAAGCAGTGTATGAGGAAGGAAATTGACGGATAAACTCAGTATAGCTCAACGTAGGATTGCTGTCTTGCCACATATCGATACGACTCATTTCGTCACTAAAGCCATCGCCGTGCAACGAGGTAGTCCACACGCAGGATGCTATAAATCGATGATCTTCATCGCACCACTGTACTACTACTACTAAATACGCACGATACGGTATCTCGTAAGCTCTATCTATGATCGCAAATACTGCGTAGACAGCGTCAAGATCAAAAGGCTGGGAAGGATCGACACAATTAGGAAACCCAGTAGTTGGATGAACTGCTGGTGGAGCGGGAAGCAAGAGGCGCTCGTCTGACGGGTTGTCCTGGTAATACACATGTTTTTCATTGAGATCCAACTCTGCAAAATGCTCGTCAAAACGCCGCAATCGGCGTCGGCAGGGACGCTTCACATCATCATCATCGTCCGAGTCTGCTAAGGTCAGATCTACAACATGGTCACTCGTATTCTCCAAACGTAAAGTATTCATAGGAGAACTGGTCTCTTATCCAGAAACGCTAAAATTTTGTTTGTCAGGTGCAGACAACGCTTGCTGGGTCTCTAGAAAGTGCGGCCGAATCATACTAGTTACCGACGGAAACGGGAACAAATCATGGAGCAAATCGCCTAACGTTGTATCATCAATAGACGCGATGCCGCACGCTTGCTGAGATAAAACCGATATGTCAGCACTCACTGTTAAAACTTGCTCCCCACGCGACAACTCGAGGTCGCACATGTATTCATCGCGATATTCTAGAGCTGTTTTAGCCATGCAAGACTCCCTCCTTCCCCGTTCAGCGGTGTCAGTTGTGCTTTCGAGTTCCCAAACGGTGGGCCGAGCAGGGATTTCATCGGGCAAAACTGCAAATGATTTGTTATCTGCTTTTCTTTGGGATTGGCATGATTGACAGACATTGACACGGACAGGATCTGACAACCTATTTGTCGTCTGTGCGTTTTCACCATCGACGGCCATTTCAACTATTTTTGTGTGTGATTAGATGATCTGTATTAAACAAATGTATTCCCTCTTTCATTTGGACCAGGGGCACTAATGATTTTGGCTACCTAAAAATTACCCTACGGGGCACTAATCGCAACGGAGCTTCTATTAGTAAAAACACGTTATACTGAGAGATAGGTACCGAAAGCTAGCTATTGGGAAGCCCAAGGAGGATTAATTTGTCGTCAACTAGGTCAACGTTCATGCAACATGATATGTGGTCCACATAAAATGTTTTGGACTATAAAATCAAAACGTTCGGTGCATGCTGTCTGTCACCACTAGATCATGACGCAGGCAAAGTAGTCAATTCTGTTTGTCTTTTGTGTGTGTACGAGTATAATGGCCACGGCGTAATGTCCAGTATCACAAGATCAGTCTCGTGACCACGAGTGTCCATGATTTATGGAGTTTTCAGCGATGAGTCAATCAATTTGCCAACCCGTCATGATTTTAACGAAATTTACGACTGTGCTTGTGCATTCTCCATGCATTCGACATGTCTGAAACGAAGATACTAACGCCCTTTTGCATCTACCAACTCGCACTCAGCTGACATGTCAACGGGAACAACGATAAATAACCTATTTAATAGAAGCCAGTTTATACGAATAATGCAACGGAATGATATTGGAATCTCAAATCTGTCGCCATGAATGTTAATCTCCGAGACTCATCGTTGCATGAGTCTAGTTTTAGTGTGGTCTGTTCTACTGAAGCAGCACCCTCATATTTTCATGTTCAGCACTGTGACTGAAATTGGTTTAGCATATGTACGTGAAGCCCAAGTGTGCCGAAAAATGCCTTGAATTTATGTATCTTCTCATCATTACGCATTATTTTTTAAGTTATTTTAATCAAACATGACGCGACTCATTAAATTTTAAGTCAGAAATCGTGCTTAAAGTGTTCTCATGTCGAATTCGCGCTCGGTTTGCGCCGGTAATTTCGTCTTGCACTACAGTCTGGAGCCGCTGTTAATATGATAAACTGGCTCCGAGAACTACACACTTTGCAGTACACAATGTACGGTACAGGTGTTGCTTTGCGTTGGTACGACTTGCGCGATGCTAGAAGATCTGATGATCTGTCGCATGGTCATCGTCGATGACGTGGCACAATGCCTGGCTAGGATGTACCAGTATTTATTATCCAGGTCAAATCCCGTTCCGACTCACACTCTTCACTTGCCCCGAAGTACTCTGAACTCATGTAGCGCAAGCTTAGTCCAAACAAGTGAGTCGTCACTCTCATTTCCTCTCCGTAGTCAGCAAATTCCGCGTGCTCTCATGATGCTCCGACGCATTTTGACTTCGAATCTAGTAGTTCGGAGGCGGCACAGAAGTTCGAGACCCAGGAGAACAAGGCCGTGCAGCTTGACATAGTGGACGAAGTCCAAGCCGAGGAAGAGCTAGGGTTCCACCCACTTACCGAGTGGGATCTAGCTCGAGCTATTCTCAACAATAAACAAGATATCCACAGCGTCCAAGGCTGGCTGAACCCTCCGTCAGGACTTGTGGATAAACGTACGCATCGAATGCAAGCATTTGACTGGGATATCATACAGCGCGTCGAAGGAAGTGTCATGGAGTTCGTATTCTTGAAAAAGTTCACAAACCTCAATGTGCTCGACATCATGCACAGAACGTGGACGAATGACATTCAGCTGTCAAAGTTCAAGACTGTCAAGGCCGAAACGACCCGCCTCGAAGTTCTCCAGGAGATGAACTTGAGCGCCTACGTATTCGTCCGCGACGTCGACTCTCCCAGTGATATTTCTATTTTCCGTTCAGTGTTCGTGCACTTCTTAGTTGAAGCGACCAAGAAATTCCAACCTCAGACGGCAGTACCCTCACTGGTACAGGTTACGTCTGGGTACACAGAGTGTCGCCGTGGACCATCCCAGTGACACTATCCAACGATGGTCGGAAAATGGCGTGGGCTGACCTTGCACTCACTAGCGAAGCATACGACGTGGAAAACCCGAGAAGTACCAGCAAGTAGTATGGGCTAGTAGAACGGACTACTGCACGGAAGAAGACGCTCATCGAAACGCTGCTGATACACTGCAAGGTCTGCTCCGCTGGGAAATGAAGATCATTGCACCTGTACTTAACCTCACGTCTTAATAATTTATAATTGCTGCTGTTGAAACCTTCCTTTTTTGTATTAGGCTCTGCGGGTAATAATGACATAAAAGGTATGTATGTTTTTTTAAAGATCGATGTTAAAGGCGCTAAGTGAATTGCACATAACCGGTCCGTCACGTTACCCGAGGGGTGTGTATGGAGGCATTAATGTGCCTCTAGGCACCTGGGGGCACTACGCAGCTACCGAACCCAGAAAAAAGAAGTTTTATATTCAAATAGCTTTCATAAATTTCATCAAATATAGAGATTCGGATGAGTGGCTGGTGGCCTCACTCGCCTCGTGTTGCAGGAAGGTTTCACATGGAATATGTTGTTGCTTGGATGTACAGATAACTTGATGATTTTCTTGCAAACCAAGGGATCAGTCTCCTTAACAGGTGCGGTGAGGAGGGCGACTACAAGTGTGGAGATGCGTTCGCAAGTGAGTTTTACAGAGATGAGCGACGTGGTGCACCTCCGTGCGAACATGAAGCTAAGATGGTGCACTTTCTAACAATGAGCGTACTGGGTGAAGGAAGCAAAGCAACCGATGTATTCATTTGTTCTCGGGAATACATTTCAGTAGATAACGCAGTCTCATGAATTGAAGAAGCATTGAAGTTGGCTTGCGAGGCATCTAGATTCCGGGAATGTAGCACTCGAAGAACATCAACACCATGACACCGCAGCTGGCTACATCCGGCTGCCGCGACTTAGTTTCCTTCTTGTTCGTCATGAGACGGCACATACCACCAAACAGAGCTCGAAGCAGCACGTCCTACATGCTGTAGTACTTGGTTTTAGGTGCTTGAAGTGGATCAAAGACCGCGATCGACCTGCTTTCTCGACAAAAATCGATTACGACTCCACACCAGTGGTTGTTCTCCACATGCAGTACCAGCAGCACGAAGTTGTTTGCAGGGTTGAAGGGGTTACCCGTGGTAACATGACGCAACTTGTCTTCCCGCGATTCAAACCGATGAAAGATAGGGTCAATGATCCCGATATCTCGGTAGTCGCGCTGAAGCAAAGCAATTCCGTGTCCCATGGCAGCGTCGTCTGCCCAGCGGTTTCCGCACAGGAAAGTAGCGAAACATACGGCAAACTCTCAAACGGAGTCGATCGTCCACCACGCAGCTTCATCAGCTTAATTGCCTGATCACATTCAGCAGTGTTGTCGCTGACGCCATCCGACAACTCGTCTGGAACTGAGATGCGCTTGGTGGTCGTGCTGATCGCCCACTTCGCTGCTTCTTCCGCTTTCTCGAGGGTTTCCATCACGCAGTGTCACCGCCCCATGGCATTGATGTCCTTGAGCATGTATATTCCAAACCGAGGAGCCCGGACGCCGACACTATTTTCACCACAGTCGACAGCAAGGCTGTTTCGGAACTGCGTGATAACGTTTTGAGCTTTCGTCACATACCAACGCGGAAATACGTAGCGAATATCGGCTTCACACTCTTCCATTGTAAAACTCCCAGCAAAAGCCTTCTTCGACTGCGGTAGAGATCGTTTGGACAGTGTCTGTATTATCTTCTGTATGTCATGGTAGCTGTAGTCTTCGTCAAGTCGCTTCATAAAAAGTTGCAGACTTGGGACTGGAGAAAGCGTTCCTTGCACCAACTTGGCAGTCTGTTCCTTCCCACGAGTCATTCGGTTCTTCTTCGCGGGTACTTTCTCTGTTTTCTATTTTGTGGACGGCCTCGGCTCTTGGAGCTCTTGCTTAGAGTGAACGACGATGGGCGAGTTGAATCTGATCCTTCACTCGCTGAACTTGTGGAACGTCGCTTGGCCAAGATACTCGATTGAGGCACGTCGGCGATGGACTTGGCGGCATTTGCAGGGACTTTAGCATCCCTTTCAGTACCTTTAGTCACTTGAGCCGTACCAGCAGTGATTACAGGTACCCCTTTGGGACTCCAGTGTCTGTAAGCACTCCATCGGTCCTTTGCATTGTCCCAGTTGCACTCGAACACTTACTCTGGGAGTCATGCAGGGTGGGCAGCGTCTTGGGCACTTCATTGCATGAACCATCTTCATCTAGCTCACTGGAATCTCCTTGCTCGAGTATCGCAACATTCGGAGTCTGGGCAGCCGCAATAACAGGCACATGATCTCTACATGTCGGCTGGAACGGTCCTACCAGCGATTCGTCACGGCCAACACATGGCGCAATACTATCTTTAACAATCCCCTCAAACTTGTCCAAAGCCGCCATCATAGCATTGAAGATAGTAGTTTCGTTTCTGCTCATCATGTCGGCGATCTGATTGCCTCGTCGACAAGCTGTGGTATACTTGGTGATGCCGTTGAGGACCTCGTGTCTGCTCGCTACCATCATTGAGTCACGAACATGAAAGGAGTTTTCGAGCCACTTGATCTTCGGGAGCATCTTCCTCTTCGGCGGGTTGATTCAACTTGCATGACAGCCTCCATCGAGGGGAGATGTGCCGAATCGGGATAGCGCTTTTTATGTTGACCGATCTCCAAAACATCACGTGTCGACATGGCAGAAGAGTGGATCGCACAAACACACAGGAGCACCAGTATTTTTGGGGTAACGTAAATGACAAATATTACAGTAATATTAGTCAGCGTCTTCGATTGAAATCTTCAGGACGTACCGATGTATCGACGTGGTAACTGCACCCGTCACTGGTCGACACAACGAACATGTTTAACGTGACTTGACAGAGATCGTAACGCGTTGCGGGGTCCTTTGCCATCCAGTACTGTGTTTCGATGTGACGATAGGCATGCGCACTGACCTCTCGGGATAGTCGATCTAGCTACTCGTCAGCACCTCCATATTGCATGTACCCCACAGCAGTGATCTTCTCGCTGTATTCCATCTCGGCTAACGCCTGCAGAAAGATGAGTGTATCGACACATTCATCAAGAGGCAGTTCGGGTTTCAAGATCTCTTTGATGTGACCCCACGAAGTCTCGAGCCTAGCCACATACAGCAGACGCATGCTAGACTTTCATGTAGCATCAGCATTGATAGTTCGCACGCTTACCGATTATTGGTGTGATTACTAAGATGTGGCACGTCGGAGCGAGCGTACGGGGCCCAACGCTCCTTTTGCTGGTCCCAGTTTTTCATGAAGTACCGGACAAATTGGTTCTTCGGTTTTGGGATGTCGGCGTCTGAGTGTAGGTGAACGTTATCCAGCAGAAAATAGAGGTACTTGAGGTACTTCGTGTATTCGCCAACTGTCGACGACGCTCTCAACATGTCAACCGCATGCTCAACTTGATCCTTGTCAAAGCTGCTTGGTCCGGCGCATTCACTCTTGGCCATTTCCGTGCGGATGCATTTCTTCAGATGGAAGTGGCAGAGGATGACCTTAGCCTGAGGAATATGTGACTCCAGCAAACTTAACTCGCCCATATCTTTGTCGATTACGATCACGCGAATTTTCTCCCACGAAGGATTCGTAAACTTGAACGCATCGATAGCATCCGTCAGACACTCCGCGCTCTCGTTTGCCATCAAACTATGCTGTACATATTGACCCTATTAAAGAAAACAGTACTCTTAGTACACAAATTGATCATGGAAGTACGTATATGTACACTCCAATTACAAATAACACCTAAAGGTGCCTATAGGCACCAGTACTTACATGACCATACACAGCATGTATCGTAAACGAGAAGAGCTTGTATCTGGAGTCGTTCGTGTTGTGGGTCGCGTCCACCAACATAACCTCGGGGAAAGCCTTGAACCACCTCCGCATTTGAGGCGTCTGCAACGTGATTGTTTGCGCCAACAACCGATCATCAACGTACACAGAAGCTCGGTTCCCGCGACGCTTGCAGAATCCCCGCAGTAGCGTTTCCAGACGCTGCTCCATGGTTTCGCACCCACGTCGCTCTTCTCTCATCCTCACGACCATGTTGTGAACATCACGATGGGTCACATTCTTGCCTACATAACACGAAATCAAGCACATAAGATGAGAAAATTATCGATAGCAATAAACATGCTGAAGTACTTTACCTGTCTTGGCTTGAAGGAACTGCACGATTCGCTTGGGCTTGGATCCTACGGACTGCAGCACGTCCACAAAAGCAAGAAGCACAGGGTCGTCGATTCTCCGCGTCGATGGATGGTTGTCGTAGGCCGCTGCATGAACCCGGTGGTTGTGATCAGTCGAGCAGCCTGTAATACGAACCATGAACGCTTGTATCTCGCTGTTGCATGCCACGGCGGCCTTGACGTCGACATTGCACAGCGTCGACTTGTTGAAAATACTCTTGCGCTGGCCAGTGATCCAACTATTGCGACGCCATCCGTGGGTGCAAATGGTTTCGCACAAAAGGTCGTCCGGGATTAACTCTGGCGATGAATGAGCCCCCGCTTGCGCCTTGATTTCTGCGTTGCGGCGGGCTACAGATGTGGAGCTGCGCAGTCGAAAGATCTGGTGTGTGTCCGCCTGGTACACCTTCTGGTACTCGTAGAACGCGTCCCAGTCATTGTGTCATTTCTTAAAATTATCGGTGTATTTTTCCACACGCCTACCGACGGTACGTGTGTCTCTGAGTCACTCCCACTCATGACCCTATAACGGTCAGTACATCAACAGGTTAAAGCTATATACATCAAACACGCACTTGACACCGCACGTACGTCGATATGAGCGAGGTCAGCCAACGTCGTCGCTTTAATGCGAGGAAACTCCAAATGGGAGCCAGTGAATCTTTGGAGGACGGGAGAAAGATGGGAGGGGGTGTCACATTTTCGATTTTCGAAGTGTTGAAAACGCTCGTAAGATATAAAAGTAATTTACGCAGGACGAACCGTATCAGAACAGCGAAGGTCGTGGAAGATATTGACGTAGCAATTTCCATGCCTCGAACGAGGCGACCTCAGCGAAGGCGGTTTTACCGATATTACCGTCTCACCGGCAAAATCTCAGACGAAACGACGATCTCTAGAGAATCCTTCTCAACTTTTCGCGTTACGGTTTCACGATCTCTCTATGGCCGCACCAAAGCTACCCATCTCCCGACTGTCTACCTTTTTGATTCGCTAATAAGAGGACCGTTGAACCATGTTTTTTCTACCCAGGGTAGGATGCTAAAACCGCGGCCGAACGCGTGTAAAACTTCTATATATCTACAGAGGATTGGGCCTGTCGAATGATCGACAGGCAAATATTCGATGCATGCAGTCAACACCGGTTCGATCAGTGCCGAAGAGCAGCGTACTCGTATCTCACAACACATTTTCTCTCTGCGACCAACGACTCAAACACACCCCTCTTACCGTGAACAACTATCCCCAAGGCCTACCACTTGCTCAATGCATCCGATACCTCCTAGTATCCGCGACGCAATCAATGCATTCGAACCACACGACGGCTTCATCGTCCTGCCTCCGCGCCGCAATCAGAAGACCGTCATCTTTGCTATTGGGGTACGGCAGGTCAAAGCTCCCGAGGACCCTTCTGCGGAGCCCAACCCTTCTTCTCCGGCAATTTGGATGTGTTAAGCTGGTGAGGTATGCCGTGAAAGGGATGTATCTTTCCCGCTTTCGACTGGAAAAACATCCGCTGCAACCAAGCATATCACGAAAGCTCACGATATCACATCCGAAAAAACAGATGTGACCCAAGAACGATGGCACTCCCGTGAGACTGAGCGTGAACGTGTTCGAGACTCGCGAATGTTTCGCGATGATCCCGCTCGCATTTACGTCTTGATAGAGACCCTACGTATTGTAAATAACAATCTTCCGTATCGACTTGGCGAGTATGAAGAATCTATCACCATTCGTGATCTCGTCTTCAAGGATGCTATGCTGGCAACTATCAATTCAAAAATTGTATGTCATTCGGTAATGGAGTTGTACGCGTTAACAAAGCGAGTACTAGACGGGGAACTGCAACTGAGTCACGTTGGTTTTGCTCCAACATTCACCGCTGTTGCTGACTTTTGGAACTAAAAGGTGCAAGGTGTTAAATACCTTGCCCCTTCGATTGTACATGATCAATTCGAAGTTTGAATTTGAGTCGATTCTGCTTGGCACTCGTCACTTCGTACCTCGATATGGAGAGCGCAAAGGCGGTATACGGCATCCGTTTAAGCGCTGGATCGTTGACATTTTACGCGATTTTGTGTTGATGCTGCGAGACTTATTCGGGGCTACATCAGATGCAGGGCCTGATGTCAAGTGGATGATAAGTGAGGGCCTCAAGCTCAAAAGGCAGTGGTGTATCCCTCACATGACTAATGCAGCTACCAAGGTTGCCTGTGGTATGGTCACCAACACTTCCGCGTCTAAGAACCCTGAAATGACAGACCTGATTCGTCGTATCGTGAAGACCATTTACACGGTGAAGCATGTTGAAGTCATGGGATCATTGTTCGAAGAGCTGTGCGTCTATGGAAAGAGCAATCGAGCGTCTCACCAGCTATTACAATACCGCACTCACCGGTTTTTGGGTCTAACTCGTGTGGTCAAGAGGATTCTCGATCTGTGGGAGCCTCTAGTATCCTGGTACGCAGAACGTCTGGATAAAGCTCGGAGTGAAAACGATCACACAGATTTTGTCGCTTCTGCAGCCGATAACACAAGTGAGCGTCAAGAGTCAGGGTGAAAGTGCAAACCAGGTCGAAGTTTTGTTGACCATGTACAAGCTGTGTATTACAATGTTAGATTGCTCCAAGGAACTACGGGATTATCGCTCTAGCAAGACCCATCGAATGGCCTTCAGACCCGAGGATCTCACTGTCTTGGCTACCTCCACTCGCTCATCTCCCGTTACTCGGGCCGTCAGGTTATGAACAAATGTTCATTTGTGCTGGAGATGCAGCATTTTTTGCATCCTAACTTTAAAAGTTTTGATGGTTTTCTGAAAAGAATGGTTTTGCTCTGCAATGCTGATGAAAATGGGGCTGCCACTGCTGCTGGAGAACGCCATTTTGCCAAGATCAAGAAAATCATCTACGATAAAGTGCGGGCAGTAATGCTGTCAGTGGTAACAATTCAAGAAATCCGCGCTGCAGCTTCGCAAGACGAGATGGTGCCAGCACCTCATCCAACGCTCTTCTCGGAAGGCGTGATGGATGTCTATGGAGACCTCATGACTGAAAGCAACGTGGAGCCTGCCACCGCTGTCGACAAGAACAGTAGTCGCGTTGATGAAGAGCTAGGGAGGTGGGAGGCGACATCAACCTCTATTCAAGCAAACGGCAATCGTCCGGAGACGGTTCTTGAGCTCTGGAGGCGTCAGGCAGAGAACAATACGAATTAATTTCTGCCGCTGGTTTGCGCGCATTGTGTACGCAGTTCCGTCATCATCGGGACAGATAGAGCGCGACTTCGGCACGGCTGGCCAGCTAGTAACGCCACAGAAGGGGTCAATTGCTCGTCATAACATTGATGTGTCAGCTTTCCTAAACTGTAACAGGCAATTTGTGGACGTGACTCAATGCCCCAAGATCCGCGAGCGAGATGTCGATATGTTCATCCCGTCGTATGTCAAGGTTGGGTTGGATGACGATGAACTAGACAGCTGTGAGTTGCTGAGCTCATATTTCTCTGCTGAAAGCGATAACGAAGACGGTGCTGACGAGGCGTAGGGTCCAAAAAGAACAGAGCCAACATCGATAGCTAATACACGAAATACATTTGCATTTTAATGGAAATCGTTTGAGGTCTTGCTAATTTGATAACATCGCAGATGTTCGATCTAGTTTGTCACTGCATTTCCGCTTTTTAGCAGCAGTTCAGCGAGTTTCATGACATCTTCTGCTCTTTTCTTTTTCTGCGTTTTCCTTTCGTCGCTACGGCGCTTCACAACGATTTGAATCTGCTCACGGGTTGTCAGTGCTTGTCCTTTTACATCGTTTTTAGCGGAGCTCAAGTTTGGTCGTGAACGTGCAGGTGCTGTCTTGCTGCTGACTAGGATGCGTGAACGAGCAAGAGCACGCGCGACAACCTTATTTTGCTCGGATCGGGCAACACCACTTAATGACTGAGTCGATCTTGGTTCGATCGTCGTCGTTGCTTTCGCAGCTTGGAGAAGTTTTGCAAGAATCAGAGCTTGTTCTTCTTCAATAACAGAATCAGCATCTCGGTCTATCTTGGCACCCGTAGCATCTGACTTCATTTCTTCATCATTCGATCGCGAAAGGAAGGATCTTCTTCATCGGTTATAGCCGGTTGTGCACTCGTAGAGTAAGTTTGATTTTCTAATTGAAACATCAAATTTGGTGTTTTATTGCCGGTTAAAACGCGCTTGGCAAAGTTCGTCTGCGCGATGAACAGCACAGTAATCACAGTGGCCTTACATTCCTCAATCGCTTGTAGCAGCGAAGTCGTAATTGCTTCGTGTGTGGTATTCTCCTCGGCATGATGTCGCCTCACGATTGACTTTGCTTTTTTTTCCAGCACAACCCTTGGGGTGATCCAGTTGCGCAGTAGTCTGTATCTGAAAGTCGTCTAGTTCTCGCTGAATCAGTTTTAATAATTCTTGGCCTTGTTTTTCAAGATACTGGCGAACTTCCGTACGAAATTAATCGATTTCAGCTCCTAGCATCTCGCGCATTCGCTGTTCGAAGCGTGTGTGAAGCTGCATCTCCATTTGCTTGAATGCTTCGACCATCCGTATGTCGCTGACCTTGGCGTGCTCGGCAGCATGTGCCTCAGCGATAGCTGTCGCTTGAGCCTGGGCCACATCGTTTGCAACCGAAATTGCCGAGTGCAACTGTGAGCTCACGTGCTGCTCAATAGCAGCAGAATCAATTCGCGTTGCGTGTATCATCTCTGCAAGCACCTCAGTTCTCGATTTGGCTTCTGTACGCGCCTGCTGTACACGGGCCTCAGTGTAGAGCTGTTGCTGCTGAGCTTGTAGCTGCTGGGTGGCTTGCAACTGCACTTGGTACACAGCTAGGTCGTGAGCCTGAGCCGATACGTGGGCTATGGCCATGCCAAGCATACGATTGTTGATGCCTGCACTTGTGTCTTCTTCGCAGACTACTATCTCTCCACCGACTTCTGACGCCATGGCCTTGCACGATTTGCCACTGGGAGGCCGCGCGATCTTGGTATCGTGATTTGAAGCTTAGTTCTCTGTAAAACTTAGGTGAGTAATGGAGGGTCATAGGCATTGGTCAACAACGCGGCCAACAGCAGAAATGACGCATATTAGCCAGCCCATATCCTGCTCCAGGGAGTTTGAAGAGAATCTCCTAAATCTCTATCCTGGTAAGTAGGTCTCCCTCCGTTTAAATACGGGAGATGGGAGATGTAAAACCTTGGGATACAATCTCGCGAGGTTTTAAATCTCCCTTTTTTTTAGCGGGGATCGATCTCCGTCTCCTCTCCTTCTAGCTGTGGCAATTTCTGAGCGACTCGGGGTTTATTAATAGGAATAATCCTTGATTACTATCAACATGTACATTGTCCCGTAATTGTGTGCCCAATAGTAGTGGCAGAGCGTATAGATGAAAGAATTCAAGAGTGGCATGCATCACGGCAAGCAGCGATTTGTTCGACGCCTCACAAACTTTATTATGCAAAGATGGGGGGGGGTCGCATCGACGAATATATCGTATTGATCAGCGGACTACATGTGACGTTGGCCGCGCTTTGAGGTATGATTTCGATCTCGATCCACCCACACATATTGCAAACTAACTAATCGCGCATAGATTTATTTCGCAGCAATACGAATGCCTAATCTACATTTGCGGACTTGACGAGTATTGTGAATCACAATTTGTGATGAATTTTCGTAGAAAATGACACTATTCGACCGTTGAGACGTATGCCTTCTCTCTCGCGTCACTCCTAATGTTTGTTTATGCCAGAATTAGTTCTGCAATCACGATGACAAGAACCTAGAGTCTAGGCTAGACGCGAGTAATTTCCACATTATGCGGTTTCTTGCCACAGCTTCAACCCGCTCTCTTCCACAAGTACTGTAATAGCCAGCCACGCTGTGACGCATCTCACAGTTGTTCACAAAGTGATAATTGTCGTTTGGTAATCATTGATGATGTGGCACAGCGCATCGCTGGTCTATCCCGGTTAACTCTCTTGCTTCGCAGACCACAAAGTACTCACTCGTGACAGAAACGAACGTTCCGCTTCGTCCTCGTGGCGACTACATGTAATTCATTCTCACTTTGATCATGTACCGACGCAAGCTAACCCCAGCCGAGCAGGAGGCGCGTCAAAAACCGCGTGGGCATGCGCAAGATCCGCCAGCGGCAGCGCCAAGAGCTGCTAGAAATGAAGACCACTGTGGTTGAGCTCGAGAAGGAGTACGCAGAGCTGTGCCGTCGAGCTGAGGCTGCCGGCAAAGACTACGAGATGATTACACTACAAATGAATGGCAGTGACGACAATGGTCACTCGGACCTGTCGGTGTTGGCAAAGCAACTCGGAGCCGAGAAACTCCTTCTACGATCGATGATCAAGCAAAAATTGGCATGGACACTCCAGATCCAGCGCGTGCTTGACTTTGAAGCGAGTAGTCTCGCTACGGCTCAGAAGTTCCAGAGTACTGTGGACGTGCAACTGGGATATCCGCCACGTGGAGAATCGACTGAACCCTCCATCAGGACTTGTGGATAAACGTACGCATCGAATGCAAGCGTTTGGCTAGGATATCATACAGCGCGTCGAAGGAAGTGTCATGGAGTTCGTATTCTTGAAAAAGTTCACAAACCTCAGTGTGCTCGACATCATGCACAGAACGTGGACGAATGACATTCAGCTGTCAAAGTTCAAGACTGTCAAGGCCGAAACGTCCCGCCTCGAAGTTCTCCAGGAGATGAACTCGAGCGCCTACGTATTCGTCCGCGACGTCGACTCTCCCAGTGATATTTCTATTTTCCGTTCAGTGTTCGTGCACTTCTTAGTTGAAGCGACCAAGAAATTCCAACCTCAGACGGCAGTACCCTCACTGGTACAGGTTACGTCTGGGTACACAGAGTGTCGCCGTGGACCATCCCAGTGACACTATCCAACGATGGTCGGAAAATGGCGTGGGCTGACCTTGCACTCACTAGCGAAGCATACGACGTGGAAAACCCGAGAAGTACCAGCAAGTAGTATGGGCTAGTAGAACGGACTACTGCACGGAAGAAGACGCGCAGCGAAATGCCGCTGATACACTGCAAGGCCTGCTTCGCTGGGAAATGAAGATCGTCTCTCCTGCGTTGAACATTACATTACTTTGACATTCACTCAGAGTTGCAAAAGCAAACTTTTTTTTTCGTCTGATTAAGTAAAATAAAGAAAACGTGTCACGCGTGGGTCCTTTGCGCCCTAAAGTATGTTGCACCACTCGTTGCCATAGATGCTGGCGTTATTGAGCTCGCCACAGTTGCGGCATCTCCAACTGGTACAACCGGCGGGTAGCGGATATGGCACTGAGCACTTGTTGCAAAGTGCGTTGCCCTGTGCGTCGCGGCGAATGTTAAAGTTGTTGGGAACCGCGCGAGTCTGGACGGCGGCGGCTGAGAAGCTACCGGGCGGGGCAGGGACAGCCTCCACCACTGGGCGGCCATACGAGTCTACTTGGACGGGTTGGCCGGTGGTCATCGGGTAGCTCGGCGCATCCACGGTTTTCTGCGGCTTCTTGGGCAGGTCCATTGTTGCGATGATGTTTTTTTCGGTAATGGGAGGCATCGAGGCAGCCAATGAGAGTAGCTTATGCCTGGATTTTTTCCTCTATGCGATAAAATTAAAATTATCGCATGTTTACAAGATTTACATTGTTTTAAAGGAGAACATATTAAGAAAAGAGAGTGATTCCAATTTTAATAACATCCGTATATTAAATAATTTCAAAATGCGTCCAAACCATCTAATTGAGTGATGTACACCTACATTTGGGTCACGAGAACGCACCTGAAGCACACCCTAAATATGACAAGGGCGGAACGGGAATCTTATTTGGTAGAACCCAGTTGTTTTGTTTGCTAAAAACTTGTGCAGAAATACCTCCGGTCCGAAGAAGAATGTGCACCTCAATAAAGTTTGAAACACATGAATTTGGTTAATGATTATGATTAGTTGATAATTGATTTTACACCAGGTTTGGCCACTGGGAACACGTACTAAATTTATGCTTATCACCACATTGAAGTGCACATTCGATTCAGATCGGAGGTAGTATCATTTAACAACCAACTCAATTAACATGAAAGAATCCTAGAAAGCCAGTCACTTATAAAAGGTGTTGTGCGTGCTATGATTGGATAAAGTTCGCATTTTATTCTATTTCTAACAGTAAATGTATTTCTAAAAGTGATGTCCGGGGGGGGGGTCCAAATTATACCCAATTGTAAAAAAAAACAACTCCATAATTAAACATACCACTGGTTTTAGTAAAAGTCCCTCAAATCACAAAAAGAGCGGATTCTTGTAGATCTCTAAAACTTTAAATTTTAGAAACGATTATTTGCTTTTATGAAAAAAAGTCCCCGGGGGATGTAAAGCAGTACACGGTGGCACGACTAATTAGGGTGAACGGTGTATTAATAGTGCATTACACCGTGTACTTTATCATCGATTGCGTTTTTGTTATTGTAAAAAATAACCTTGTACAATTGCGAAGTACGGCGGGTGCTAGTAGCCCATGCAAGTACCGTTTCCAGACAAAATGGAGTCAATCCATCCTCGAGCATTGGAAACACGGGCATTTATGCCAGGGTAGCCTTCACGCCCACACGTATCGCCAATGCCCCAGCTTACAAGTCCAAACAGCACGTCCTCTGTCTCTTCCGACCCTTCCAGAATGAGTGGGCCTCCAGAGACTCCATAGCAAGAATCTTGGTTTAGAACTCCACCTGCACATACCATACTGGGGCCGATTGTGGTTTTAGCAGCACATTCCTCATCACTGACGAGCTGGAGGTTTACGTGCAGTAGTTCGTAAGAGTAACTGACATTCACCTCCGAAATTGAGTCCCATCCCATCGTCGCTACCCACTTCCCCGCTTCGAAGTCGGAGTCCTCGGGTGCAGCAAGCTTCACAGGCTTGAATTTGCTTGGTCTCTCTAGCTCGAGTACCGCGAAATCGTTCGTGTAATTGGTATTGTCAAAGTTTTCAGAAGTTTGGGTGGTTCATCACGGATAGAACTCGGATATATTTTCCGTCCAGACTGCCGTCGCGGTAGTGGGACGCAACTGTCACCCATCGCATGTCTTGGCTCACGTAGTGTGATACGGTGAGGACGTGTGTCGGAGAGATGAGATTGAACCCGCAAAAACTGATGTCGTCTGGCCTTGACCGACATACGTCTTGGTGCCTATCGGTACGGCATTTCCATTCAGAATTAGCTCGCGCTGTCCGTAGGCACTTGGGTTAGCCCAAATACTCGCAAGTGTCAAAGCAAGGATGTAAATCATCTTCTTGGTGACTTGTGTTTCCGTCGGTAACTGACCATGGAATTGAAAGTGCTTGGAAATTGAATGAAGTTGAAACAGAAGGAAGGTGCAAGACTATGTCGACGTGATTTGTTCCACCGAGTAAACACTTTCGATCACAAACTAAACAAATTTACAAAACAATATGTCGTCCGTGATGCATTTCGGATTGGAAAAATTCGATAGAGGAAATTCGCACGCCTTGAGCAAAGCCAGTGGTGCACTTTGGTTTATAAAATAATGTGCTACATGTAGTAACTGTTATTTTGTTTGGCAACCTTTTCGACAGAAAATAGTTCACGCCGTACGGAAATGCATTCCAACAGGCTCCCTAAAACTCAGCTACTGTACTCAGCGATACTATGAAAATCATTTAGTATCGTGTTGGATGAATTTTTTTTCTTTAACCCCTCATTCACCGGGCACATGATGGTAATTGCCGAATCGCAGAACATGTCGGAGCCTCCTTCAAAAAAGACTTGGTTATATTCTCGCTAAAGTAAGTACGAAATTATTCGCAGGTTTATGCTTAAATATTACCCATCTTTGTCGATCACCTCCGACATACCTCCGACATGTTTTGCAAAATGAAATCGTTTATTGTTTGTCTTTGTCGGAGGGGACGACATCCACGATGACGAACGTACGAAATGTGCGGAAACGATGCTTGACGGGGTTCAAGAAATGGCCGTAGACACTGCAATCAGCACAGTGCTCACAAAATATGTAGTATAGCACGATCGAAAAGTTCATAACTGTGCAAACGAGCATGGCTCATGAGCTACAACCAGTTGTATAGGAAATAGATCGCTGCATAGATTGGCTGAAAACCTATTAAACTAAATACCCTAGACAACAGGATATTGTAGGTCTGTGGTGCGCGGCCCGATGCAACGTGAAAGCCAGACAGAAAAGAATTTGCGCGCCCTCAGAAACCCCCTGGCCTCGACATCATCGATTCAGTCTCATTCACAAATGCCATCGTGCGCCGCTTTCTAGTCGCGACACCGCCATGAAATCACCAGCGAACGCACCACCTCCATCCTATGCACCGAATTGCACTTGTTGTGGAACACCAGCACCATAGAGCCACGAAGTCCATCCAAACACGTTGCCACTGGGTAAATCGGCAGCAAGCCTGTTGCGGATCCGTACATTTACATCGTAGACACCAGCGTCGACAAAGCCGCATTCAATACGCTCGTCGGGCTACCACCAGCGCTCGCCTACACGTCGGCCTGCACGCCACTTTCGTAATCTTCAACGTCCACGGACCCGTACTCCGACTACATCACTGCACTGTCAAGCGACAGATGAACACGTCCAGCTTAACCATTGGCATCAGCTCCGCCTTGTCCTTCCGGCTCTCCACCACGATCAGCTGTAGCAGAACACTCGACACCAGACACCGACGTTCGACATGCTCTAAACGATGTACGACACCACCACTACGAAAGCTCGCGACGACACCTCATCCACCAGTGCCACATTCACCCCCATCGCCATTGTCTGAGACGCGGCCGTACGCGGCGCCAGAACCACCTCGATACTCTTCGTCCAACTCACGACGCCGGATTACAACTCGCCGGACATCCGCCACTTGCCGCCACCCTTCATGCTATGTAACATCACGATTCAGTGACTCTTGGGAAGTTGTCGTTCTGGCGTGATATATGCGTGTACTTACAATTATACTGCGTCTCGTTGGTATTGTGGCTGGCGCTTCTTACCCGTAGGTGGTCTGTACTGAATTCGCTTGTCCACGTTAAAAGGAAGTCGATTGCCACATTCCCATTCTTCGTGCCAGATCGAGAAGCACGATTTTCTCGCACCAAACGATTCATGTCTGACAAGTTGGCAAAGATATACACTAAACATAAGAGCATCACGTCAGACATCGCATTGTTAAGCTTACTAAACACAAGCGGGAAACTTACTCTCCATAATGACCTTCGGAACACACAGCACACAGCTACTTCGTTTTTTTTCCTCTTACCTGCCGGAGCAAGTAAACTGCATACTTTACACGCTCTATGCATTCTTTTCCGACCTGGGTCTCCAATTTCACCGGTAAAATCTTCGGTTTCCGTAGGTGCGTGACCTGCCAAGTTTCTTTGGCGTCGTGAGTGTTGAGCTGGCCGAGATGTCGGTGGCTCGTTGTCCTGTCGTTGCTGATCATACCAAGCAACACGGTTAGTTTGGCAGCGTGCGTGAGATCACAACCGTTATTTGATCTTACCGGTCCAGCCATATCCGATGGCTTGACAGCTAAAGCTGGGCATGCAACGTGGTAAGGAAGACCGAGTGCGGCAAAGCGCTCCTCCCGAGCCTTGTGTAGTGTGTCCGATGAACAACGTAAGCATTGACGATGGCCATGTCAAGAAGTCCAAGAAAGAGTCTATAGAAATGCATCACAAATAATTAGTAATACAAGAGTTTGTAGAATTCAGCACGTACGTCTTGTAGTATTCCATAAACGTGAAGGCCATTTGGACTGAGTAACGTTGCAGTCTAAGCAGGTCATGGACATCTACTCCACCCATTCCGTGGTTGTAGTCCTTGACCAGCTTAGGGCACGGAACTTCTGTCGGTCCAGCATCAGCCCACAAGTTCCGTCCTGCAAATTTTCACATTTACAATAGTTAGGATACACTTGCATATTTTCAAGTATCTTCTCATCTTGGTTACCTATCGTCAAGTGTTGTGTACTCGCCCCGGTTGCAAGCAGATGTACTGGCTTACTGTCCCACCAGCAACAGGCAGACAGTTCTGGCACAGCTTTTGAGCGCACCAATTTGTAGGTTCCACGCGGGACATTGCTTGGGCGTTTCTTGCGCATGTCTTTCAGTGTATTTGGGAAACCGACCCGCCTCGGCTGGATTGGCCCGACAGAATAGATCTTATTCGCCAGTAGTTCAAAAACCAACGCCACCGAGGTATAGAACCTATCTATCACAACAATGTAGTGCGATCGCTGATCCTTGGGCAAAACATTTTCCAAATTTCGCAGCCCGGCTGCAGGTCCAGCCTTATCGTCAATTGTCTGTGGGCCTTGGAGGTGGGCCTTCTTTCCGCAGTAGACCTCCAACCTGGTACAAATATTAATTTTTTTAGCTTAGTGGTGCACAGCTACGACTCAGTCGTTCAAGTTCATAACTCATACAATATGACGTCCTTAGGCAGCAAGTGAGAAACAGCTTTGTTCCCCACTTGTGTGGCTTGTCGCGCATGGAGGTCCGAGTGCCATTAAATCTCGAATGCGAAGGTAATATCCCTTCATCGAAGGACAGCACAGGACCCGGTATATACACTTTCTAGAACGTGCCCTGAAGCGCCTCAGGTGGTGTTATTGGCTTTGGACCGCACCTCTGCGCTGCTGAGCGCCGCACGTTTGGCTGCACCGAGCATGAGCATGGCAATTCCTCCCAGGAGCGACTCGTGCTGTCGCACCGCGTGAAGGGTGGCAGCAGGTGGCGTGAGTTCGGCGATGTGCAGATGTCTGGTGAGTTGCAGCTCAGCGTCGAGAGCTGGACGAAGAGTATCGAGGTGGTTCTGGCGCCGCGTACTACCAAGTATCAGACCATGGCGGTGTGGTTGAATGTGGCACTGGTGGATGAGGTGTCGTCGCGAGCTTTCGTAGTGGTGGTGTCGTACATCGTTTAGAGCATGTCGAACGTCGGTGTCTGGTGTCGAGTGCGCTGTTGCAGCCGATCGCGGTGGAGACGAGGGAGGAGGAGGCGGAGTTGGTGTCAATGGTCAAGCTGGGTATGTGTTCATCTCGTCGTTTGAACCGAAGCGATCTTCATACATAAATATGTAGGTTTGGCTAAACGGAAATTGAGATATAGAAAACAAATGGTGATTTACATTATGGGCTTGGTTAATTTTGAAGACTTTCCGCTCATTTCAATTTGTCGCTCCAACTTCACCGCTCGTTTAGTGGCTTATGGCCAAGCAGTCATACGAAATCGCTGCGTGCGAATATACATTGAAATGGAATCCTGAAAGTCCGTGCACATTTGACCCAAGCGTAAGTTAGCGTTGGTCTCTTCGAGCAGATCTGTCAGCAGTGCCGTAACCTCTTCGAGAGGGAAAATTTCGTGGTCGACCCAGCGGGAGCGACAGCATCAAAAGACAAAGTCCGGAATTTCCTCTTCCTATTCTTCGTAATCACACGTCATTAGCCCACTGTGGCAATGAATGACATTAGACATACTCACGCACCGAGTTCTCGCGTAGGTAAAGCCCAACTCGGGCCTTAAGACGAGCGTTCGCTTGACGCTTAAAGTTTTGTCTCAGATCGATGGGGTTTCTCGTCTCGGTAAACCCAAATAGGACACCGTTAGCAGGCGTCCTTGTCGTCTTTCGTGTGACGTAGTCCTGCTGACCAGCGATAAAACGCAGCTCGTGCGCTCCTCGGTTGCCTAGAGGGGAAATTGTCAGCGCGAATCCATGGACCTTTTCCCCAGGGAGGGGGGCTTGTGTAACGCGGTCAGTGGTTGTACTCGCTAACGACTCCATCAAACGAGCATGCATTTCCATTAGAGCGTTTAGTCTCGCCTCGAGGCCATTCAGGAGCCTTATCTTCTCAATGTGGTGCTGAGTGATGAGGCTTCTGATGCGGCCATTTGCCTTGAGGAGTAGCTCTCGGAGGAAGGTTTTCTCGGCTCGCAGAGTGTCTATGACGTCGGCCATGGTCTCAGTTTTGGTGGATGGAGGAGTCGATGATCGGGCGTATCTCCCACGCTCTGTCGCGCTTCGCCAACGTGCTCGAGTTGTCCGAGAAGTGAAGATAATCTCGTCAAATCTATTTAACAATCCGCAGCCATACACAATTAACAATATTATTCATAGATTCCCTTGTAAAACGAACCGACTCCGAGGCATCCACGCGTCGAAAGTCCCATTCGGAAGTGCACTAATGCTTGAGGTACTCCAGTGCATTGATAAACGCCGTTTTTGCGGGCAAAGCTCCCAAACTACCTTCGTCAGAATCAGAGCTCTCGCCTTCTGATGGTCCATCTGATTCCATGGCATCGTAGTCACCGTTTTCAACTTCCTGTCACACGTTTACATCGTCATGAGTATTAACCAGGACGTCTCTTTTGTGTTGCCGTTCGATCTCCCTGCTGGTTTCATCATCTTGAAAACAGTCGTGTTCTCTACCATCATTGTACCAATCTTCCAGTTCCATACCAATGTCTTCAGAATTCGAATCACTGTCAAGAAGTGCAGCGCATGCATCTAATAACTCCTCATTTGCCCTTCGATGTGGTATACGCATAGCTACATTCGGCTCCACCACTGCATCAGACACCAGAGTAGATGTAGTCGTCGCCAGTGCCACATTTTCCAAACAAGCTGGAGATGTGTGGCTCATGTATGCTGTCGGAGCAGACGATACCAAGACGGATGCCTGTTCACCGGCCGGCGGTGCCACGATTGGTGCCTCGAAACTGCTTGGGATAGCACCCGTGAAACTGTTTAATGCACGAGAACGACGTTTGTATTTTTTAGACACAGTCTCCCCAGTTGTGACACCTGCCTCGCTTGCCGTACGTGAGCGCTTTTTGCGTTTCCTTGTATTTGTCATCACTGTCATAACGGTTGAGCTAGTTATGGATGGCTGTGGTGGAGCCGACTCCGCTGCATCCATTGAACTTGACGTAGAAACCGCCTTTACCGTAGTTTCCGCCTGAGACGCACGAGAACCTGGTTTGCGCGGCTTCGAGGCAGTCGCCACGGTCGTCCCAGTCGAGCTGGTTCTGAATCGCTCTGGTGACGCCGACGCCGCTGGCTCCACTGCACTTGACGTACCACCCGTAGTTACAGTAGTTGGCGTAGTTGGTGCCCGTGCCGCACGAGAACGAGGCTTGCGTGGCTTCGGAGCAGCCGCCACAGTCGTCGCAGTCGATCCGGTGCTGAATGGCGCTGATGAAGCCGGCGCCGCTGGCTCCACAGCACTGGACGCAGCACCCGTAGCTACAGTAGTTGGCGTAGTTGGTGCCCGTGCCGCGCGAGAACGAGTAACACTCGCTTATTAGAGCTGGTGCTGGGTGGGCCCGGGGGTGACGAGACTGTTGCCATCGCAGCACTCAACGTAGCCAAAGCCGTTTCTCCAATTTCAGGAAGTCCCGATGTAGAGCGAGTACAAGGCGGCTCCGTCGACATAGGCTCATCATTGGGCGATGGCGTGGTTGGTGGCGTTGTCGCACTTCGAATAGCGATGTTGGAGGACGCACTAACCGCACTCAACGTAAGCTTACTCGGCGCCGATGCAGCAGCTGGACCCGTGGTTGGTACCTGGGTCGTTCTTGGAGTAGCGACATCGACGGGCGCACAGGCCATCTCAGGACAAGGCTTCTTGGCTGTCGCAGCCATGGAGATGTTTGCAGGGCCTTTAATGGGGTTCACGAAAAGATCAATGGGAGCCAGTTACTGTCGATAATTAATGATCAGGCTCCTCAGGGATGTGTAAACTAACCCACTTTTACTTATCTCATGTCCTATTTATCGCAAAATCCGCATAAAGAAATTTATATGAATTACGAATTCTGGGTCACTATGTGTGTTTATAACATCCTAATGTCGGTGGTTCCAACATGTGACGTTTCTGTATGTCGGAGCCTCCGACATCGGTGAATGAGGGGTTAACATTGCTGGATTTATAAACAACAGGTGGTGGATTAACGATAATTCGAGATCATGAAAATGTGATCCTCGATGATTTACGGTAAAGTGGCCACATTTGCACTTTTGAGAGAGCAATTCTGGCACAGATGCTGCATTCCATTCAGTGGTCTGTAGTTGTACAATTAAACTAAGATGGATTTATTTAGAGCAAACACAAGGTACTGCCGGCTGGTATATCCAGGGGTTCAGATCAACGACCGATTTGGATGTATCATTGATCCAGATCCGCAAAGTTTTCAAGATCATGTGATCTTAATCCAGGACCCGAATCTGACACTGATATTGATACGATGATACTGCATCTGATACACGTCGTATATTATGTAGCTGCAGCGTACACCTGTACACTGTACATCCTGTGGGGTTATTGCTCTTTCATCAAGGTCTTGTGCTCGCCCCAGTTTGCATTCTTAAACCATATCATTTCTGCTCTGTCTCCATCTAGCCGAGTGCGCAATTGATTCACAACATATCCACTAAGACTGAAAACCTCTCTTGGATTGCAGTCAAAAGAGGTTTCCCAAGATAAACCCTCGCTAAGGCAGCAATAACAGGATGCTCTCGATCTCCGTGATCCCTGAACCAGGAGAGGATGTCAACTTCGTGGAACATGTCCAGAGCATCCAACTGATCTGAAACATTTCTCGCGCTTCGAGTAGTATCACTATCCATGAAACGAGAGTAATTGATCGATGTCTTGTGGGGCGTGGTAGTATTGTGCCATTCTCTACGTTGGTTTTTCAATCTGAAACAGCTAAAGACTGGTATTCAAATGGACTTCTACACGTGCGGCATTCCTGATATAGGTTATAAGAGCAACCCCACCGGTGACGCTATTCGGCTGTTGTAAACCAGATTTGGCGTCAATTTGGTGTTTGGGCGATCCACCGGTTGCACCAAATCGCTGTCAAATATAGAGCAGGTGCTGTTTATATTACTTTTGCACACCAAATGTGGTGTTCAAAATAGCGTACACAGAGTTAGTAACGGACGGATATTCGAAGGGTGATCTAACTTCATTGTTCAAGCTGAGCGACTCTCCTTCCAAAGTTAGAGGATCTAAATACCAGCGGAGACGGAGGCGTCGGTACGAATCCGTCTGGAGGCGACTCTTACAATCGCGTGAAGCAGGTATTCGACCAGGTGCTACAAGAACAAAACGAGTGGGTTGCAGAGCGTGTTCCCAGATCGCTAAGCAGCCGATTCAGCATCATATCGTACGACGTGTCTAAGTGTGTTGCCTGTTACGCTTATGTGGAAGCACTGAAGCGTAGCTGTCGTACATCGACCGATATCGAGCACCAAGTAGTCCTATTGTACGAATCGGATAATAAAAACTTCAAAGTTCGCTTTCTGTAGTGCTGGTACATACTTAAGGATTCACCGAAGTGGGAGTCGTGGCGCCAAAAGAAGCAAACTCCAAGAAAAACAAAACTGTTCGGTCCGATGTGAATACGGCAAACTCGGAAGCGGCTCAGGTTACGGGGCCATCGAATTCGGGCAAGCGACCAACGGGCCAAAAGAGGATAAAGCGTGACGATACAAACTCAGCATTTTTTGCCAGACAAGTGAAAGCCGCTGAACGCATGGCCAGCAACACGGAAGCTAGAAACAAGGTGGCACGGGAACAAATCGACCTCAACTTGTTCAGTATGAAGCCTGACGCTGACGACGCAGAGGCGCTCGAGTATGTTGCGTTGCAAAGAAAACTTCTCCTGGCGCGGGTTCGCAAGGATGCCGTACATCTCCCACCAAGTGGTAGCGGCGTTGATAACACCTGTAACCATACAAATCTTAGTGAAAGTAGGACCCTGAATGATGTCGACGAAAGCAACGTGACGACAGGGGTAACGACTACTGAGACTGCGACGCATACCGATTCTACGGTATTCAGTGCAAACGACCATACACGGATTGCACCGGTTGGAAGGCACCTCAAGTGTGCTTAACGGGGCGTACACGCTGCTTTCACTATGAGTATACTGAGCGTCGTAGAGGGAGACAATGCATAATGTTAGGAATAAAATGTATTTTTTTATATATGAACTGAATGGCATCCCTGTATTCTTCTTGATCTACGTGCGGCGTGAATAAATATATCGACAAAGCTAACAACAATAAAATTAAATTAAGAAATATTATCTGGTGTCTATAGCTAATCACTAAGACCGTGAATATTCCACAAATGGTCCATTAGATCATCTCTGAGGCGAAAGTGCTGTCGTTTGTCGTGAATCATCTGAGAATTTGCAATAAGGATGGGTACTGTTGCCGGTCGGGGCGGTACGGATGGTCGCAATACTTTAAAAGTAGGAATATCACCCGGTTGAGCTGCTTCAGTAAAAAGATCGTCGTGACCTGCAAAGTCTTCATATATGCGTTTATCTTCCACAATCATGTTGTGAAGGATAACACACGTCATCTTGACCGTGTATGTCGCATCTGCACTCCCTAGACGTCGAGAATCCAAAAGTGAGCTTGCAATACCCCAAAACATCTCTCAACATCCTTTCGACAAGCCTCCTGTAAACGCCTATATAGTTTTTTTTTAGTCGTGCGGGCACTCGAGTAGTTGGGGTAAATTCCATCAGCTAGAAAATACGTTATAAAGTGTTGGTAACCTGCCAAACAATAACAAAAATTATTTTGAGCGCTAACCTAGAATTTTGTAATTCAAGAAACAATCTTATTTGCTCACCAGCCAATTTAAACTCAACCTGAGGTGCTATTCCCTGTAGCATGTTATCGAAGAGCGGCGATTGGTCCAAGATGTTGGTATCGTTGAGCGATCCAGGTGATCCAAAGTTGCAGTGCTAGATACACAGACTGTAGTCTTCAACAGCTTCTAAAACCATCGTCGGTTTTTTTTTCCTTGCGTTTACACTGTCCTCCATGAGCTGTAGGACAAAGACGCCATTCCCAGTGCATGCAATCCACAGAACCAACCATGCCGACAAAACCCCTTCGTGCATTTTCTTCCAACAACGTTTACAGCTCTACCTCATTTGAAGGGCGCAAGTACTCAGCTCCAAATCCAGAAATTACTGCCATGCACAACCGTTTAAGACATACAAGTGCCGTAGTCTCAGAAATCGCAAGATTTTCATCTATTGCGTCCGCTACACTAGCGTAAGCAAGCTGTCGGAGGGCGGCAGTAACTTTAGCCCTTTCGCGGTAAAAGGCGCAGAAGTCGCCCTTTTAGTGGTTTGTGCAAAGAACAGTAGGAATCAGCCTCTTAAAGGGCGCATCATGCGCCCTTTAACAGAAGCTCAACTGATCCCGGACTGTCTTTTGGGACATAGCATATACATTACGATTTATAATCATCAAAGCATACTTTAATTCAGTCAAATTCATGTAGCAGATTGCATCACCGTTGTAGCTTAAATGATTTGTTACAAGAGATAGTTCAAAACGAATACCGTGATCTCGTAAAAGGGCGAGAAATGCCGTCTTTTAGCTATAACTGACTTCTACTTGTATACTATAGTTCATATAAGATACGGGCGAAAGGGTTAAGAAGGCTTGATATACCCATTTTACCAGTCGCACCTGGTCACTGCACAAAGTAGCTGTCAGTCGCCACAACGCCAAAGTACTGCTGCAAAAGTCTGATGTGGCAACTAGATGGGTCTTGCTTCTTGTTGGAGGCACGTCCAGGTCGTGAGCCACCTCGCTAGGTCTGGGTTCCCTGGACAGTTGGGTTCAGGTACATGATGAAGGCAAACATCGCTTCATCTTCATCGGTTTCATCGAGTACATCTTGCACCCAACGAGCTGCTGCTCCTGGTTCTATGGTTAAAGTAATAATCGGATGGTGCAATAATAGCGCGAACCGCTGCAAAAGTGGCGCGCAATTTCACAAAATGGAAAAAATCAGGTGGGTTTCTCAACCACATTTACGTTAAAAATAGCGTCACCGGTGGGGTTGCTCTAATGCATTGTATTCAATACTGGATCACTTGGAGATCATTCAAGAATATCTTGTACCAACTGATACTGATACAGCATGCACCCCGTGTTGATCCAGATACTAATCCACAAGCAGCATGGAACTGTATCCGGATACCCAGGTGTATCAATAGATGATACGAACCCCTGGGTATAGCCTCGTAGCAACATCGATTAATATATATGCAGGTGCATTTAGAAACATATTTAGCTAAATACTAGGGACATGAAATATTTTTCACACATTTACAGTGGTGGGCTGCCATATTTAACGCTAAAAACTGTCGGCAAAATAACTGCAAAGCACAATAACGCTTACTGATATTTCCACCGGACAGAGTAATCAAAAGGACATAACCAATTCACACCCTAATCATATAAAATCGTACAGTTCGATCAAATTCCGACCAAGCGGGATTTGGTCGCCTTACAAACATCAAGTGAGCGTGAGAAAAACACCGATTATCGTATTACGAACAGCCCTATAGAGATTAATCCAAGATTATGTGCACACACCAATAGTATGTTTCGATTCAGTACAAATTCCTAATGACAAGGTCTTATTTTTCTACGCCAACGCATGCGCTAGAAAGAAATTCTTTTCTACTCTAGCATTACGTGCGTCATGTAGGTATGTATCGTGCGTTTACATATATACTTGTGTATCCCTTGACGCACCTCAGACGCAACGCTGCAATATCTTCCTCCAGGAATAGAACTGTATCGTAAACAAAATGCACTGTCTAGATAGCGAACGGCCCATGATGCGTGGATGGAGTAACTCGACTTGAGCATTGGCAGTCTTCAGGTACTGTTCAGCGTTCTCACGCGCCATGATGTCAGGATAGAGTAACTCGACTTGAGCATTGGCAGTCTTCAGGTACTGTTCAGCGTTCTCACGCGCCATGATGTCAGGATCAAGCGAGCGGTAAACAGCGTTGGGTTCGGTTTGGGCGAACAGGAGTTGAGTGTGAAGGTTCCCGACTTGGGCTGGAAGGTCGGCTAGAGCGTCAGGAAGTGGCTCAACGGCCGCCAGCACGTCATCGAAGCCGACCGCGCGTTCGAGACGCCGTTGAGTGCGCATGACACCTTGAAGTGAAGGCCGCACGCTGTGCTGGACTTGGTGGCAAACTATGAAATTTAAAAAGGGAACGATGGACGTCATCATGTGCTCCACCGACGCTTCCACAGTTTCTGCAAGCATCGCGCGCAATGAACCCTCAATAAACGGTGGAGAAGCTTCAGCGGGATCAGGAGGTACTGGTGGCACCATGAACAAGGATTAGAGAGCCGTAGAAGCTGCGGCAGAACTTGAGGCAGGAGCGGACGATACCGGAGCAAGGAATGCCGACGTTGCGCCGGACGAAGGTGCTGGTTTAGCTTTTGCCGGTACAGGTGGGTAGTTTGAACGCCCAGTGTCGCACTAAAACAATTAATGACAATCGATACAAGGTGATTAGCACAGTACCGAGGAGTTATGGTCAAGATGTGCAGACTCACCTCCAGTTTTTGACGTTCCCGCCGGTGCTGAGGTTCAACTGATTGGAACGCACGCGAAAGGGCACGATTCAAGTGCTTTGACATCCCGGCACTGGTGTGGAGATTTTAGGAATGAAGCAGTGTCACAACGCGCACCAGTATTGTGGCTTCCATTGCGACAGGGCCAGTTGTGGCGTTGTGATTTCTGTGCCTGTGCCGACAATCGTCATGGGACAAAGGCTCGACGGCCTTCAAGTCGCCCAAGCCACGAACACTCCGTCACCTGATGTACGGTGGCTTCACGGTGCAAGCAACTCGCCCATGTCGCTACCGAGACTACTCCGGGTCTTTGTTGGGCTCATTTACGGTCAAAATGTCATTCAACCTAGGTGTCTTTATTAATAATAATGGGGCTGGCCGGATTCGTATTCATCGACCAAGAACTGACCAGCTACGGTATGAAGACTCGGTGGCAGTTGGAACGAGTTCGTGGAAGTCTCCACGACCTTTTCAGTGCTCCGTCATGAAGCAGGAAGGGACGTTGGAGGATGAAGACGCACATGCGACAGTGTGAGTGTCGCTTGGTATGCAAGAAGATCCATAACAGATCGTAGTTCACTTGATATTAGTATACATGATTAGGATTGCAACACTAGGACATGGACCGAAGGGGCAACAAAAATACAGGACAGAATTTCCACTCAAGCACAAAGAGCGAGGTTTGGATTCAAGGTAAGCGTCTTGTCAAGCTTGCATGAGTGTGTTATGCCTGTCGGCGGACTCGAAGGATACTAGCGAGGGTTCATCCGGCAAGGCCAAGAGATTGTGTGTATATTGGCCGGTTAGTATCGGGAGGTTTACGTGACGGCTATATCTAGCTATTTACACAGTTAGGAGTGCTTGTATTGCCTCCTATATATTCTTCCTACCGAGTGTTGAACACTCGGTGCCCTGGTAAACGCTTACCCGTGTATGGTACCCTGCCGCTGTTGGGACCACGAGGATTCATAACATCTACTAGCTTTGCTCGTCTTAGTAGCGTGTTCTTATTATAACTGGTTGGCCTATAGAAGTAGTACGTAGGGTCCAGTCTG
This sequence comes from Phytophthora tentaculata, assembly GCA_033557915.1. NCBI lineage: Eukaryota > Oomycota > Peronosporomycetes > Peronosporales > Peronosporaceae > Phytophthora > Phytophthora tentaculata. Next base: position 3,899,297 of record JAUCEA010000020.1, on the reverse strand, counting down.
TCCCGGTGCAAGGGCAGAACTGAGGACTTCAGGTCCGCCCGAACGATCGCTTGCTATCCTAGTAGACGTATTGTTGTAGGAACATCCTAGCTACACTAGTATCTAGAGTTCACGTGGGACTTACTACACCACAGAGCGGTGGTCAAAGACAGCAACGAACGAGAAGTGCAGAGAGACTTCAATGTCTCAAATGTTTACAACGTCGTCGGAACGGCACTCACGTTGTTATCCGTGCTGGCACTGTGGCGCGCCGTTCACGAGGTTCATAGTAATAAATGTAACTATTGGACGAATTTCAGCAGCAAATTTAGGATCTAAGATCTGTCCTTTCTGAAGTAAATCTGGAAAAGCCCCCCCCCTCTCCTCCAAACTCCAAGTTAAAGAGTTTAGAATCATAGAATAAGGCCAATAATCTAGGATTCACACGGTCTCAAAAGCATCCGGGAATCGATCATTTACTAAAAATAAAACGCACCAAATAAACCACAAAAACTTTAATTTAACTATTTTACGATATGGTTTATTAAAATTTGAAATATTTCATAATTATGCTGACTCAGCATTGCTGAGTAGTTGTGTGATACCTATAGCAGCGTTATCGAATATTAAATATATTCAACTTTCAACATCACCCTAACCTATAAAAGCCTGTCGAAGAACAACTCCGCTGACTCGGATACGGCGCCGATGCGCGTGAGGCTTACCCTCTCGTAATACAACAAGTTTCTGAGCGCTGCACTTGCGCACATGCACCACAGTGGTGGTCTGACTTCTGCGAGCCGTCGCATCATTTCTCAGCAAATGTAGCACAAGCGTTCTGTCAAGTCAGTCCAAACTGAAGGCGCTGCTCGTGTATCCTCCTGACCGAATACTGCATTTTCAATGAACCCCAAGATGTTGCTGTTTGCCTGGTTAGGACTGATACCAGATAACGGAATCTCCAATTTACAAAATTTGGAACGGTTGAAGCAATCAGAGGTAAATTTTTAAATGCCAAAGCGAGGCAATTATTTGCAAAACTTTAACGACTCAAGTGACTACCTCAGCTGGCAATTACATACAGTTCGACCTTTTTTTCATTAGGAGTTTGCCTCGGTAAAATGAGTGAAGTTTTTAATATTGGTTGGTGTTAAATGTCTATGAGAGTGGTTGCTGCTCCAGACTAGAAAACATGTGAGCTTATCAAACCCCTTCACCTATTGAGTCGTAACTAGCCTTGTGGCATCAAGTTGTATACATGGCAGTATACTGCGACCGATCAGAATAGTTCTGCGACATACCCCGAAACAAGAAGAATAAGCCGCGCTTCCTGGAGAAAGCGAGCGACATGGAGAGTGCAGCTGGAGGTAGAAGCGCCTCTCCCCAAATGAGGAATTCTGTGCTGCTGGGGGTAGCAGTGATGAAGAGGGCTCGCAGAATGAGGCTTTTACTACGTCTCACTTATCTGACGAGCGCGTCAGCAATGACAGCTCTCGGGCTGTGGCGCCTCTAACAGGCCTTTTAGCCTTTTGAGAGGGTCATGAACAAACGCACATGCTTCCCGACAGCTCTAACGTGCTATTAGAACGCTTGGAAGCGACCGCGGCTGTGTGCATGGGGGCCGGGACCGCCCTCTCCCCTGCTGATTTCGGGAAGATGGAGTTCGACCCCTGGTCTAAGTTTCTCTTTTACATTAGCGCCTACCAGTCGAGGACATACCAGGTACATTGCATGTGATTTCCACTATCTTGATAACATCTAACTGGTTGGTCACTATGGAGCGTTTTCGAATGAGAACGAATAAGACGGCTCGTGCTCGAAACGCAGTGGTGAAAGACTCGTCCAAGCTGATCCCACTACCATTCGAGCAATATGCAAGGGACTAGAGTGTATTCATGCTGGTAAATACAAGTCACGAGGCAAAGACAAGCGTTTGCAGCAGTCGATCTGCCAGTTAGGTTGTCCTGTTCAAGTTCGTATTTGCATTTTGTGAAGCAGAATACTATTTGACCTAGAGTTATACTCACGAGCTACAGTCTGGAATGTTTTCCGACTGTATTAATGTGGCTTCATTTTCTATGACATCTACCCAGTTCTTTTGAAAATTAGCGTGTAACTATGGTGGCCCCAACCAGCATTGGTATTGTCCTTAACGGAGCATTTACCGTTGACTTAGCGAGCTCAGAGGGATATTAACATCTCGAACTTCTGAGTATGTATCCATTCCTCCAAACGGCAACGGAAACCACTGGTGTAGCATCATGATTCGAAAGTCAGGCGGATTGCACACACATACGCATCTACGACCCCAGAAGATCTATTTTTGCAACTCATATTCGAGCAATTGCACACAAGCACGCTAAAATTCTTCGAGCAGCAGGAAATGACACTTCTACTAGTGTGCAGGAGTTCGATACAGACTCTGATGTTCAGCGAGACGATGGTATTTACGTGTTATTGGGGGCTGAATATTTTCTCGGGGTCCCTACCCTTGGGAAACTTGACAAGAAAATATTGCAATACGTACCTTACAGGTACATGACTCTGTGCTACCAATGAAACTAATAATTTCCACTGTGCACGCATAATACATTCTCAATTATATGAATTGGAATTGATTGTTGAGCGCTAAACAAACCAGTGATTAACGTACATGTAGTTAGAATTGATATAGAAACGTTTTGAATTTTGCATGGTAGCGCTTTCTGGATGCGTATACCCTAGCCAATTCATATGGATAAACTTGCTCTCTCTGTCTGGAGCGAATCGGGATACAGACTGGTCTAGTCTGGTGCAATCGGGGGCGTCTGGACCCAGTCTGGTGTAGTCGGGAGCTCCAGGCTCGTATCATATTTTCCAGTCTGGAGCAGCAGCACGTGCCTATGTCTATGTTGTTATCTGCTACTACGTATTTTTTGCTGTGGAACACACTACTACTACGCTCCCAGTATGGCTGTCCTATATTTATAACATTCTAAAAGAAGGATTGCTTTACTAGAAAATTTATTGCTCTAGCTCTAAAATTTAGATTTGAAAGGGCTTCTTTCGATTTTTTTCATCCTCAAAAATGTTAAAGAAAAAATAGATAATTTATGTAGCCGATATTGGTAACATTGGCATCAGGATGCATCCAATATGAGTAGGCGCACCCAGTATTAGTAAGTTACAGTGCTACGGTCATCCAGGCACAGGTCTTACGACCTGTGAGTATATTACGACTTGCGCCCATGTTGTTAGCTTTCTACTGAGTTATATAGGATGCGTCACACCACAAGACGAGGCTTTAAGCGTGGTGGCTTTAGTTTGCCGGGAAAAGCAAGTCAGGCATGAGCAATGGTCCGAAAATTGAAAGGTTGAAGATCATCTCCCGGTTAGGATGTTAGGAAGATCTTAATCGAAAACCTGAGTGCTAGGTGCCCTAGTATGGACTACTCGATCGGCGCGTACTTCTACAGTATTCTCGCCTAGATGAGCGCGTATAAGATCCTAGGTAACCACTGCATTCATAATATGTGGAATGTTTTCTCCGCCTATACACAGTGTGTACGCTCACACTGAAACAAAACGATATATAAAAACCTTATCGCCCGCACCCGCCATTCAGACAGGTACATTAATTTCCGCGAAAACTTCGTGCAACATTCCATATTAAAATAGGCGTACTGAAGCACGAGGGCGATGATACAGGTAACATTTGTATAGTTTATTAATCAAACACAGGTATAGATGTCCATGGCCATCATCATGGTACTGTCTAACTGTATTTGTGTTTTGAAATTTTGGTATGTTTTCGGAGAGAAATACTCGTGTTATAATTTTACGGAAATTGAAACATCAACCGGATCTCCACTTAGCTCTGAATTGTTTTTTAAGGAAAATGTCCAAAGAGGTATGAAATTCGGCCCATATGGGCTCAACGTGTAACAGCCGACAAGCCTATCCCGTACCGCCACCATCGGTATCTCCGCATACACCTGCACACACGTACGGACACAAAACTTTTAAAAGAGATCAAGGTCATGCATGTATGCTAAAAGAAGGCCTTGCGATGTTATTATTAATAGCAAGGACTATTAAAAACATACGAAGTAATAATAGTATCGAAAGCTTGTTGACGACAAGCGTGGGCGAGTACACATGCCTGTTGTTTGTGTCAGCCACTGTGCTCGTACTTGTTTATCTAGCTCGTGGCCTTTAAACGCTCGCTTCCGGAAATTAATCTAGAAAGAAACTTGGGATCAAACCCGTCGCAGCGTCTACAGTTGGTGAAAAGTATTTGAAGAACCCGCTACTGGGCGAGATCGTGGGGTCCACGATGATGGTGACCGACCAGGGATCGAAAAAAATAGATTGATATTATAATATTATCTTATTGTAGAAAAACAATATTGATTGCCATGGCCTCGTGACAATATTGATCCTGTAGCATCAGCGACCGGAGTTTCCGACCTGTTGCTATCACTCTCCAACATATTCCTATCAAGTCGGCTTAACCTATTTAGGCATAAGAGAACATCTAGTTAGTTATGAGATGAGAAGATACAGGGTCGAGCCGAGATTTCTGCGGACGTCGAACTATAAAGAGCTTCTGATCATCGACTGATGAACAACACGTGGACACGGTATCTACGATTGCTCCAGTGAAGGTTATGCACGAGTACGGGTTTGCACCGAGAGGCTGTAGCCAGTAGCACCCTGAGCGTCACTTTGAGCGTCACTGAGCTCGTACACTCAAACCATGCAGCGTCACGAATTATCAGGTCGGCGATACGGAATGGGCAGCTAGCCACCAGTCTGTCGGATTGGTGGTGTATGGAGACGGAGGATGGCTTGATGTTGCTAGGGCGGATTGGAAACTGAGCTCATCCTTTTCGAAACCGACCGTGTGATCGTCTCTACCATTCCAAACCCGAGACATTACCGTCTTAAGGATGACTGCGTATAATTATATAAAGTTTGGTTATAGAATTGGCTATGTTGAAGTTATAATATAATCGGTGTATTGCAATACGCTTAGTCAGGTATTGGTATTACCACAATATTGATTGTAAAGACCGTCTCTCGGACAATCAATAAACAATTTAAATTGTCCGATCCCTGGTGATCGACGGTACGGCAAGCAGCTGAAAGCCGAGGGGGAGCAGGCAGGGAAGGAAAAAAAATCAATTTGCATCAATTTCTTGGCTTACGCCCTTTTGCAGTTTTTATTGCAGTTAGCTGTACGAGTGCAATTAAGGTGTTGCAATCCTCAAGGACCATGCAATTTGGCATTGTAATTTAACATTGGCAATACTTCACTTCGACGTATCTACAATACAAACTACTACAAGAAAGCAAGCAATTAGGAACGATGCAGACTACATCATACGAGGACTTGAGCTTCTTAAAGGGAACATCCGTGGCTGTTGAGCGATTGTTCAACTCTGACAAGTACGCTATGACGGACCGAAGGACCAGATTGACTCCCGCCATGTTTGAAGTGATCATGTTTCTAAAGACGAGTCGCGATTTTTGCGATTTAAAACTTGTAGCCAAGGCTACCAGAGAGGTACATGCTGATGAACGAGGATAGCAACGATTTCTGTAAATCAGTGCAGCAGTTGGGTTCTGCAGGTTCCGCTCCAATTGGGTATTGCAATATCTTGCTTTTTTATGTAATCTCTCCTTTTTATTGCAATACATTTCCGGCGGATAGATCAATTTATTTTTTTCCTTGCCTGGGACCAGGTGTGATCACCATGCGTGGGTGAGCTCAACTTTGCCCCCGCGCGGGCAATAGTGAAGGCTGGAACGTGGAGCTCCGTACTCTGCTCGCGCAGTACTTAGCGGCCCAATGATGAAGATCCAGACAATGTACCATGGATTGATGACGACCTCGATGCCTGGTGAACAGGTCCTGAGCCCAGCGTCGTACATATACTGGATAAGCTACCCGGATATGGTGAAAGTGACGAGAGTTGTGTCTGGCATCCTGCAGACAAAGCTATTGCAAAACTATCTGATTGACCCGGTGGAGTTTGAGAAGGCGCTGGTGGTCAACCTAGTAGTCATCGTCGACGAGATCTACGAGCGGTTAGTGAATCAGGACGAGAGTGAGGTAAAGCACGAGCACCAGAGGTACGTGACGGAGCTCGGCATGTACGAGCGCACCAAACGCTTTATGGGATCCCCAAGTCGCACGTCAACGAAAAAACTGTTAGCTATAATTTTAAAAAAAATCACTATTCCCTTGCCGCTTCGTTTTCATAGCCCCCCCCCCCCCATGGTAAACGTCATCCCCTTTCACAGCATTGGCGGCAGTTCTTACTCCGAGTAGATCATGCGCAACGATATCACCTACAGTGGAGCGGTGGCCACAGGGACAGACGTATTATATTATTTGATAGGGTCTCCGTGCAGTTTTTCGTTAGGCAGTGCACCTGCTCGATTCCTAAAAAAAGGGAGCGAGGTTGGAATGAAAGCTGTGAAGCTCATATCCGATCTAATGAAGTCAAGAGAACGCACAAAGCCCAAGGCTTCACTTCATCCTTGCTGACACACACGTCCAGACGTGCTGCAAATAAATGCATACCTCCATAGGCATAAAAGTATCATATGTGATACCGCACACACGTACCGATACGTTTTTTCACCTTCAGCACATACTGACCAAATTCATACCTCTTTAGACCCTTTCACTAAAAAAATTTTTTTAGAACTTTGATCAAGTGAAACGTTTTATATATATCAATAATCACATGTTATCTTAGAAACCATGTACATGTAAAGTTATTTTTCGGTGGAGACTCTCTACCATGTTATCAGTTTCAAAATTTGAAGTAGAGAGAAGACAAAAGTTGACTTAGTTACTCAACAAATGTCTTCACTTTAGAAATTGAGTGAACATCGCTGATGGAGGAATTCATCAAGAGTGCCAGGTATGATATCACGACAAGCAGCTAAGTGTTCGACGCCTCACCAACTAAATCATACAAACAATGGGAGGGGGGAGGGGGGGGGGGGGGTCGCAGCGACGAATATATCGTGCTGACCGGTGGACTACATGCACGTTGGTCGCGCTTCGAGGTACGATTATCATCCCTTTTTCATAGGGGATTCGGGACCCATTCTTTATTTGGATAGAGTCGGCCATCGGACCTGACGCCAATAGCTATTCTCTCGTAGAACGAATCCTAAAATTTACTTTTTGTTAGGTAAGAGCTCACAGATACAAACGCACTGAAACAAAGCACAAGTCACTGACGCGCTGAGCTGTAGTCATAACAGATTCGTATTGCTGTAAGATTATTTGATGCGCGATTAGTTAGTATGCATTAGCATAACTCGGGACCGGACCGGGTCCTGACAGGACCTCAGTCTAAATGAGAAATATCAGTAGGGCAAATAATCGAGTAATCAGTCCCTGGGACTTCGACCTTGTAATTGGTTAAATATACTGTGCTGGGTGGTGTGATCACAACCAACAGCATTTGCGAAGTGCTTGAGACCGAAAAGGAACACATGGATGTGAGACAGGCGGAATCCAATTATGGGTTCTAGGAGTATGATGCCAGGCATGTAAGCAGTGCGCGCAGTGGATACGAATGCGAGCACACTCCTCGCGTATCAACCCTGCTACTTGTGCGGTTTTGGCAGGGAGCGCCGCCATTTTCAGCTCACACTTTTGAGGCGTGCATGAAGGTACTCTAGACATTCGCTCGTTGCGGTCACCCGGACCAACAACTTCCCGAATGTTATCCATACCAGGCCTACTCGGACTACAGTTCCAAGTTCGATGAGCCCGTCCTGACCGGTTTTACTCGATCGTTCGGTATGGTTCTTCCTGATGCACGTACATCAAGCCGATAATGTTCGTGGCCAGTTCGATGGGTGCCACTATACTAATGGTAAACTTGAGTATAGATATGGGTGCTGAAGATCGGTGGTCCATGCTACAGTATTGATGCGCGGGTGTCGCTTTCGCATATCCAAGAGACCAATTCGGCCGCGGTACACCTTAACGCCAATCAGTGTGGAGATGTCAAGATGAAATGCAAGCTGAATAATTTGACTGCTGCGACTACTTTCTGGGAGTGTACAACTAGGGAATTGGTGGCAACGGCGACGTTCTCAAGGAGATCATCAATTCGTACAACGCGATGCCCGTTGATGTTAATTGTGGATGCACGATGTGCGGTGTGTAATATCCTGATGGGTGACGGCACCCTGCCCGTACTAGAGACCTGGGGCATAGCGTAACGGTAGAACGATGTGCTGCTGCTACGCCCGAATCCCGTGGTGCTGCTCGCGCTATTCAACCCCCCATAGGCGGGTAGGCCACGTGACAATCAAGATACTCAAGAAAGTGGCGTGTGTGAATGAGCGCTGTGAGGCTACGATCATGTTCGTAAAAGGTTGGGTGGCCGCCGACGGGTGGCAAGGACTCGCAAGCCTAGCTAAGCTCTCAAGATCAACGGGACGGATGCCAAGACACTTTGGATATCTAGTTATCACAAAGTGCGAGCCAAAGAAGGACGTCGAGCTCAATGTGACATCCTACATCAAGAGCCACAGATTGGGCAGCTGCGTGTGCGCTTGCAAGCACAGGATAAAGATGTTGACGAGGCCAACCCCCCTATAGGATTTGCTTGAACGCAATGACAACGGCTTAAGTAGAGCGCTAGTCCTGATCATGTAATGCGCATACAATTCAACTAAACTCGAGTTTTGGATTGGTTACATCTCGACCAACTCGGCACTTGAAGCGTTATAAATAAATGCCTTCATTCAATAAAAGGCTATTGAAAAACCCACACATTTCATCACAGGTTAAAAAAGGATAGTGTAAAAATCAGTTTCTTCCATGTCCGAAAACAGGAGATGCTGTGAAGGTTAGACTTAGTCATTTCTATTTTTTGCTTTCTTAGCTTACAACTTTTTTTTACCTTGATTACCGGTAAGGTGGACTCCGACATTTACTTTACGTTTTTACAACTGACAATCTGCTTCTGGTTAAGGTCAAATTCAATGACTTCGCCCCGGGTGGCCCTGAATCCGAAAAAAAGTGAAACAGCTGACAAGAAAAAAAAAGTCGAAATAAATCAGCCTCATACTCTTAATAAAGTTTAAAAAAATATCTACAAAGAAAACCTGACGATTGTGCTCATTCTCTAGTTTACTTTTAGACTTGTCACTTTTTTGGGATAGCAAGTACATTTAGGGTTGAACCATGTTAACTTGTTAAAACCGTTAGCTGAAGTCGATATGGTAACTGAATTGAAACTGGTAATGGGGTCGGTATTACAGAAAGCAGAATTAAAATCAATCAATATCACTATGGATATCCATCAATAAGGTTTTTTTGTAAAAATCTAATAGTTCTATACTATATATCACGGCCGAACGCTTTACACACATCAACGGAGGACTTACGCGGCCATCGCAGCAGCGGGCAACGCTATAAAAAGGAAGAACGGTGGTGTATTGAGCAGATGCTGCGGGCACGAAGCGGGCGCAGGAGATCCTGTATACAAGCATAAAATTATGAAGAATATCTATCCCTTCGTCGCTCACTAAAACGTGTGTCATTCATCACACAATTTACCGCTGTTTTCGAGTTAGCGGCTGCTACGTTAGGTCAAGTACGCCGTACACAATTTAGGGTACGACCAAATTGTATCTGCACATACGTTGGAGAATGTATCTATTTTGCTTTCGGAGAGTGAACGCTATGAAATATTCCAAGATCTGTCCGAAGCTAAATGTCATTACGAGGCGTATCGATCAGCAGCAGGTTCAACGATAGTGCATAGATCTCTCGTGGTCGTTTCACCTCCGCAGTATCTGTACTATACCTCCAAGAAAAGACGGCGAATCGTTGAAACTATTTTTCGCGTTAGAGCTGGAAGTTAACTGCGGACCGCGGCAGTGGCGGTAGTACGGTCGTATAAGCGCCCCTTTTACATGTTTGGCCCCTGGAAACACACAAATGATATTTATGAAAAATTGGTATCATATATTTGCGCTGATTTAATTAACATTAAATTAAGATAGTTCTATGAAATTTATTTCAGAGCTAAGTGGGGATCCGGTTGGTGTTTCAATATCCGTAAAATAATATCCTGGGTATTTATACTAAAACAATACTATAAAATCATGAAAAGTAAAATACAAGTACAATGAGGCGGTACCATAATGGCCATGGACATTTATACCTGTGTTGGAATAATAAACTATACAAATGTTACCTGTGTCGTCGCCCTCGCGCTTAAGTACGCCTATTTTAATATGGAATGTTGCACGAACTATTCGCGTAAATTCATACCTGTCTGAATGGCGGGTAAATGCAGGTGATAAGTTTTCGTAGGTGTCATTCTGTTCCTGTCACTCACAATGTGAGCTTGCACACTGCGTGTATGTAAATACTTTTTGCCTAGAATCTTACACACGCTCGAGACGCTTCAGATGACAGTAAGTTAGTAGGCGGTACGCATCGTTCGAGTAGTCGATACCGCGGCAGGTTTTCGATGCAGTTCTTCCAAAATATCCCAACCGGGACATGATCTTCAACCTTGCAACTTTCGGACCATTGCTCATGCCCGACTTGCTTCTCACACAAACAAAGGCCACCAAGCTAAAGAGCAAAACAAGCTGCGATTTTTTTGGTGTGCCGCTTGGCCTATATAACCTAGTAGAAAGCAAATAACACCTATTCCCACATACTTTTGTCACTATCGCAATAATGGGCGCAAGGCGTCCGCCAAAAAAAATATCCATAGCCACTGATCCAGTTTCAGTGCTACAAACGCCGAAATTAAACCGCAAGGGGTGTCGGCTGCCTGGAACCGTTACGCTTTTACATCCAAACTCACGGAAGCGAGTGGCTACAGAAGCAGGTGCTAGAAGGTAGCCGACGCCGGCCGCGTGCCAGGGGACCGACCCGTTGTCAATCCTACAGAGACGGCTGGGGAGAGGACACTACTGGAAGCCTCAACCTCGGGTAAGTCTGTAGGCCCGTCCTCATGCCCGTGAGCCCGAATATACACAAAGTGTGAGCGCGGATCCTTCCTGTGTAGCCTAGGGGTCTACTCCAGGTCCAGCACTCTACGGTCGAGGCGCTAACAATAAGCACCACAACCTTCACGGTCGTTAATCGTGATCCCCGCCACTCTATGCATGCTGCCATTCATCTTTGCTACGTCAGAGCTCATGCCCTACCTCTTGCATTACACGGTACGCCTCCGCCGACCAGTATTGTCGCAGTATGAAGAACGCACGAAACCTCTCTGTGCTGTTGGGTGAGGACGGCCCGATTGCCGCAGTACTCCACGCGTAAGTCTTGTTAGCTGCTTAACTCTCCACAACCGCGTAGAATCGCAACTGAGAGAGGGAACGACCAACCGCACGCCCAGAGCCCTCCTTAACTACTGCTCACTATAGCTACACCTACTCTAACTATAGCGGACGCCACCGCCAGGATCTTCTCCCTCGACGGCTCTCTGTCTCTCTTCGCCACCGTCCGTTCATGACGGTTCGCGCCGCCGCCCTGTGTCGTATACTTTGTCGTGCACCTTCGTGCGCGTGTCATCCCTCCTTACGATCTTCCACAGTCGCCGTACTTCAACGTGTCCGCCTCTGATACGGTGTCCTTAGTCCTTCCCGCCACCGTCTCGTACTCCGCCGCCACCAACTGACTGCTGTTGCCTTCGTCGTACATTCCGTCGTGACAATCACTCATCAGTGAGACCGATTGTCACTGAGGCGCGGTGTTCCACTGACATCTGGTGTTCTTCCTGCGTCAAGAGCACTGGTTGTCCACAGGTGTGCACATATTAGTGGCGCGCACTGTAGCATATACAAAGTACTTGTATGCGGTTACTGTAGTAAAATGGAAGTGCTATGCAGATGCTGCGGCTGTGAAGCAGGCGCAGGAGATGCGTCACTACAGGAAATCCCATCCTTCACAACGCTAATTTGTCGAGAAATCCCACCCTTCACAAACGTTAATAAGTTTTGTCTACCTAAGGTGTAGGGAATCGTTAACATTGAAAATGAAAAAGCATCATGCATTTCAGAGCTTCTTCGATCGAAGCACGACTTTGTAATTCAAGAGTCGCTATCCCAGCCTTCGCAGAGCCCATATTCAAGTAATATCATATTTCGACCATAACAAGTCTACTATTGGCAGAAAAAATTACGAATAGATACATATGCTTCTAGGATGAGGCGCCATCCAATACCCCTTTAAAAAGCTTGGTGATCAGGAGTTTGTTTTAATGCTAGGATAAGGGACCCTGCAAAACTCCTATCACGACTACTGTTCATTCTCAAGGCCAAAAACTAAATCATTTGATTAGTCAAAACTACGAATATCTTGAGTTTAAAGTTTTTTTCCCCAACTTTTTCTAGACAGCCCCTTTTGAAGCCCTCCATACCGGAGGACAACAGTTTCTTAATTTGCAGTATTCAGCATTATTATAGTTGATGTTTTTAAACAACGGGAAACGGTATACCGCGTGAAGAGGCAGGTCTGCGACAATCATATGCGAAAACTGCATATCAACTGAAATTGACCGCGGAGGAAATACAGCGCGGAATTTTGTGGACAGCTTGCGCGAGGTATGCGTCGCTGTTGTGTTATAGACGGCAGGCATGAAGAGGCTTTTTTCAGTTTTTCACGATGTTCTTCTAGTGGATACTACGCGCAACACAACCCGAACGCCAATGCCTACAAAAAAAAACAGTTTTGTACTGCATGTATGCTTCGGAAAGGTAGATGATTAAAGAGCGAAGTGAATATGCCATTTAATGTGATATCTAACGTTTTATCCATCTGATCTGAGGTTCATTACGTCAGTCATGCCCTCGTCGAGCGAGAACCCAATGAGAACCTACGTCTAGTATTAACGACATTCATGGAACCCAACCCAAACTTTGCACAGAGTGAAGGTGATCATTAACTGACAAATCTTTCCGTGAAAAAGACGTGTTGGCAGAGGTCTTCGTAGGAGCAAGCCAACTTCTGTGCCAATTCCACGCGCAGCAGTGGTTTCAAGACAAGTACGCAGGCTAGCGCGAGGAACCGATGCTGAAAAATATGTCATAGAGGTCTCTATGTCACCGCTTATTGATTCTACAAGTGCTGCAGAGTATGCATTCCAAATACAACTGCTGCTGGATCAGCTTGGGGGAAGACAAATCAGCCATTGTTTAAAACGTTTCTGGAGAATTCGGATAATATGCGGGAGGAATGGGTTGCGTACAAGTGAGGTAATATTCCGCACTTGAGGAATAACACAAATAACCGCTTAAGAGTCAAAATGGGCCAAGATTGAGCAGCTCATTACTCGCGACTACAGCATCGACGAGGCTCTTGCTACAAGAATGGGCCGAAGACGAATACGTGGAAAATTTCCACAATGTTGGATCCATTCCTGCTGTGTGCGAGCACCGCAAGCTTACCGCATTGGCTGCGACATCGAGCTCGTACGCTGTTAACCTTGTTGCTGCTGAGTTTGACTACGTTGTGGCGGGGCGACATATACTACGAGATCGCTCAGAAAGTCCACGACGTCACCTTGATGAGTCGCCGGACCGGTGTCACCCATTCGCTGGACATCAAGGAAACCTGCTTTGGTTTACGGTATTCCGATCTGTTTGACCTTAATCATTTCCGGTATTCGCTAATGTGGTTGTCTATTTCGGATCTTTTGCTGTTATGTAAACATAGTCGTGTGACAGCTCTTTTGCTATGACACTGCCGTCACGCGCTATATTATCGGCAGTGGAACAACAATGAAAGCGTCTTACCGCCGCTATCAGTTTTGTACTGCGCGCTGGCTGGGGTCTCACCCCGGCAATGACATACGCTCTGGTTCTGTTCACGCAGGTATTTTTGAGCGTCACAAAGTGGCATCGGTGAACAAACAAAAGAGTCGAAGAGGAAATGCGATTTCGTCAACGGGGAACAACGAAAAGTACTCGCGTCCAAAACAGATGTGTGAAAATATTGTTGTAGCTATGGCTCGCCAACTGACACCCTGATTAAGACGACCATGAACTGTCTGCAAGGTTTCAATGAGGTCCTGGAAAACTTAACAATGGAAGTCTTCACGGGATTAGTTTTTGGTGAGCCTACGGAGGAATCTAAGCTGATTGTCTGTATTACGACCCCAATCTCACGGATAGAACCTCAACACAATTCCAACGGATCAAATTGCCACTGAAGCAAAATTGCATCAGATACAGGTGACAGCATTTCGAAAGCACGAGTTGTGGTTATATCTACCACATCCCCTAACGTCACCGCACGTAATCATAGTATTGGTATGACGAACAAGCTCAACCAAACCGCTACAGATCCACGGTCGGCGGAAAAGTCAAATATACCTTCAAGAAGGTCACAAAAAACAAAAAGCTGTAAAAATAAATAAATAATAATAATACTCGCGTACGCACAAGCAAAACACCAGCTCCAAACTGTAGTGCAGACTATTACTTGGATAGACCGTGCATCGTGGAGCAAGCGGCAGTTGACTTAGCCCCGTTGAGCTTAGATAAATCTGTTACTTCATCTTACCGTAGTCGGTTCTTTGTACCCCGACGTCAATGCTGTTGTGGAACTCGAAAAGGCAATCATATCTGAGTTATTTAATCTAGCGGTCCACATCGGAAAATAATATAGGCTCTCTCAAGCTCAATTATTGGGATCTTCATACATGTCAAGGCCTGCGCAGCGATTATTTTCGGTAAAAAAGGCTCATACTTTTCCACGTTGTATTGCTGGACCTCGAGCGACACACCCCAATGTACTTGAGCATATACGTAAGTAGTGCTTTAAGATCATCACTTTGCAAAGCAGCGTACCTCCTCGGTTAAGCTATTTCCTACTGAAACTGAAACAAGGATATGGTCGTTGGTGGGTGTGGTATTCTTCCCATGCTTCACTTTCGCCGGTTGAGAATAGTCTCAAAGTCAAAGCGATGAAATGATCTAGATATTGGTCTGTGGATTTGATGGAGTATTTCGTAAGCATCGATTTGATGGTGTTTTGGACCGGGCGATAGATTGTTGGCTCGGCCAGAAGGCTTTCAATATGTACCAGCTCACATTTATTTTCGTGTGATCACTCCTCCACGATCAAATAAGCGCTTGATAAAAGCCATGTATTTTTAATATTGCGGAGGGAAATGGGTTGCTGTTTTCTTCATAAGCACGACTCTGTGATTAGACAAGAATTCAAAACATGTGTGATTTGCAGTGATTTATTCGACCGACATTTCAAAATTTCTGAACGTTTTATGATGGTTTATCTTGGCTTTTGTAGCGATATGTACTTTCCGGTCGGGCGAGTTTAGCTGTCATTTGCAGCTGCTTAAAGCGCAAAGAACACTACGAATTCGCATATTCTGACTGCCTTTTTGGATTCTACGCGCAAAACTGTCCCTCTCTATTTTTCGATTTTGCAAAATTGGTTGACAGAACGTCTTGGTCGAATGACTAATGACGAGAGCAATAGCTGTATGTTGCTCCGGCGGGATAGGTTCTAACATAAAACATATTGTCATTTTGTTTTCGCCCTTCCGCGGTGGCCGCGATATTTGGCTACAGATTTCCAGATATTCGGAACGATCAGTTACTCGGGGAGCAACTGGTTACGTCCAGCGGTCTACGTTACTGTTGTTCCGGCCATTCCTCCATAAGTTTGATCTTGTGCCGGGGGAGAATCTTACTGTGCTAGGTGGCAATCCCCTACGGCTATGAAAGTTAAAAATTTCTGGAACAACGCAATGAACTATTACACATCGCGTGAGCTAGCTAGTGCTCACGTAGACGAAGATACGCTGCGGTATAGTGAGTACGACGAAACCTCGACGAATATCGATGGGGCTGTCTTGATTTCGAATAGTTACTCCAGATGATTCGCGCATTCCGGAGAAGATGATAAATTGGAAGATATATTTCCCGGGATATTGGACTGTAAAATTACTGCATTTCGGCTCCACCTTTGAGATTAGCGCGCTGGATGTGCGAGTTCTAAATTGGCTCCAATGGTGTTATTTCTTAACCCGGTCGCCTCTAGAAAAGATTTAGCATTTTGGGCGTAGTGTCGCGCGCTAGATAGGTACTATCGTCGAAGATACACTTGATTGTGCAGTGAGTAATGGTAGCATCCGGGTTGTCGAATGGATGCATCAGCATACAATCGCGTGATGTTAAACAATGGTGTAGACGAAGTAGCAGCTAGTGATCGAATATTCTTGAGTGGTGTCACTTTCACGGCAACCGAGTTTTCTCCGGCGTTTGTTCTTTCTCCCATCAATGGCGACCTTGCCGTAATCTGATGAGTTTTGACTTACTACATGAACCAATATCATCCGACCTCCATTGCGCACTCCTCAAGCGCGGTTCAGTTAAAGAACGTTTCGTACCTTTCCTCACGCTTTTATCCTACGACAGAGGGTATAGACTGGGCTGCCACCTCGATATCTTGCGGTAGCTTCACAGCAATACAAACGCTTGCTGAACTACTAGTGCCATGGATTATGATGCCGCGAATGGCCATCTAGAAATCGTGCCGTGGTTGCACGAGCACCGAAAAGAACGACGCGCCTTTGAAGCAATGAACAGCGCCGCTGGTGGTGACTTCCTATATAGTATCGTGTGGCTTCACGTGAACTACCTGGAAGGAACAGATGCGATCGCCGGGCTGCTCGTGGCGACCATGGCCTCCTTGTATACTAGGTTTGTTCGCAGAGCGGTAATATCGAGCTATTTCGGTGGATTTTGGCTGATGGCCTTCAAACATGCACACGCCGGGTATTGGATAGCGCGGCCCTGTCAGACAACACTGGGATGTTGGCGTTTTTGCGGCTCGGGGGATCGGTGAGTGTACTAATTTAAGTATCGCGTAAGCAATTGGTTGCGGAAGGCTTTACGTCGCCAGGTGGCTTTTTACAAACTACCCACAATAGATGAACATGACCGGCGTCGCTGACAATGCCTCCACGCTGAGTTGGTCCGACGAGATAATCGATGTGGTATTTGTGGGGGGGGGGGGGGGGTCGAGGCTACTATACATCAAGCCACATGAGCGTACGCGTTTCACTACTGTTTTAGGCTTACTCTTGTCTGGCACCAGGGCTTTAGGTATTATGTGATTGAAAGTAAGCTTTACAAAACATCTTACGGGTGGTACGCTACTTATCTCCAGCTGTATGTAGCTATTTATAAAGCCTAACCACGTCAGTTATCTTAGCGAGGTTTATAACCGGTACAGGTAAGCGACATGCCACGAGAAAAGAAAATGCCGGTAGATCGCGCTTAAAATTTAGAGCTGTTCCGTCCGAAAGCGCGGTTTTGTTTGTATAATACATTGTTGTCACTTTCGCAAGAAATACACACAGTACCAAGTTGCTAAATGTATTTTTATTAATACCGGTAAAACCGGAAAGACTGGGACAGCCCAAATCGTACTAATTCGATCGCTGTAACTGAAACCAGTAATTGATGCCGGTGCACCAATTTCACGTTCAATTTGAGTTTTTTCCCATTCAAAACGAGGGAAAATCGAATCAGCTCTCAGAATGGTAAATTGCACAATTATGCAGGCTTTACAACCAACCAATTCAGCTCAAATGAATTCAATTAACGCGACCGCAGAGAGTATCCAAGGTGGTCTTCATCAAAGGAATGTGTTATAATAACATTACAATAGACTATGCATACCTCACACTAGCAAGGTAAGCGAATATCGAGCTGTGCTCGCCAGCTTTCAATTTAAGCGTAAAACCTTATTCAACCTAAATCCAGGTCATGTCCGAATACGACCCAACAACAAATCTTCTAAATTGAGCTCACTAATATCAAAATGGTCTAGGCTTTTGGCAGCCTACTTAGAAAAGGCGACTTAATGAGATTTGGAATGGTTTGTCTGCAGAAGCGTACGAATGCTCTCTATGGCCTCCGACGACCCATATACCTCGTTCGCATGTTTGGTTGTTCCTCACCAGAAATACTTAAAGGAGCAAATCCACTTAGTAGCTAAAGGGTTAAAAGGGTTAAGCTAAAGGGTAAATAATTTAAAGGGTTAATCATTTATCTACTGGGCGGATTTGCTTCTTCATAAAGGTTCAGATAGACCTCTACTAGGACACTTCTTAGCCGCATTTGGGTTTTATAGAGTCAAATGATTTGCGGAAGTTGACGTAATATGGTGGGTCTTAACTGTTAAATCCTTGCTAGGGGTCAGCTGGACCCTTAATATAAGACCATTAATGGAGTGAATGCACATGTTATAACATAAGCGGTCGTGAAACATATGTTCTATTAGCCTCAGATTGATTTGAATCGAGTGCTCGTACTATTGGAGCGATTCCCTTAGGTAAATAAACTCAAGAGTCCTAACCCAAACTCCATTGTCTTTCTTGACGACATAGGTTTTTTAAAACGCTGTACATTGGTCGGTCTAACCCTCTCAACCTTAAATCGATGGCATGGCATCGGTTTTGCTGTTGCCTCCCACCTTCGCAGGTTTCTCTACAAGAATTGAGCACAGTCTGAACGCGTCGGAGTGCTACAACTACGACTTCCCCACGGTCAACGCGTCAATTTAATTAACGCGTACGCGCCACACAGTGGGTACCCCCAACTGAGGTTGACGAATTCTACTCTGGTCTGTAGATGCGACATTTCTTCTTGGCGACTTCAACGCCAAAGTTGGGCAGCGCCGTGACCAGGAACACTTGATTGGATAGTGGGTCGCAACCGCAACGGCCACGTCCTCGCTTCGTTCTGTGGCGTTAACGACTTGTTTCCTACTAACACGGAATTTCGAATGACTGCTCGCAACATTACGACCTGGACCCACCGGCTCAAGAGCTGTAGCATCTATAACAAGATTGACTACATCATTTGCTCCCAAGACAATAAGAAGCTCTGTGTCAATGCGCAATCGTGGGGCGGCGCCCTTACTCAATCCGACCACAAACTGGTCACACTCGACTTCAACATCCGTGATGTCTACGAGCTTCGGCCGCCGCCCCACCACAACGCCCACTGCCACCGACGGTACCCTCCTCACGACGTACTTACTAGTCCACGATAGTGCCTTGCACAACGATTATCAAAAACCCCTTGAACAAATTGTCCAGCTGCTGACGCGAGATCACATCACGGACACTGATCGCTGGTCCTCCACGCTGCACACAACCATCCATGCGGCAGCTGACTCAATCGGTTACCTACCACGGGTCAACCACGCGAAGGTGGTCGATCCCGAGCTTGCTCGGCTCTCCCAAGAGCAGCGCAGACTCCATCTTCTGATCTACAGCGTCCACACCAAGGACGTGAAACCCTCCGTCAGCAACGCAACCGCATCCTCCATCACATCCGCGACCGCTGCAAATCGCCACCATAACACGAAAAACTAACCGCCGTCGAGCGACCGAGTCATTCATCCCGGCTGTTTGAGGCAACACGAGCTCTATTTCGTAAGCGTTCACAACTAAAATCTCTCTGTGATGACAAAGGCAGATACCCACTTAACCTCAGCCAAACAGGAGCCAAGATTAAACAAAGCTTTCAAGCGCAATTCGTCGATCCCACAAGGGTTCCAGATGCTGCAGATTGACTACAACAACAGCTAGACCGCCCAATCACAGATGAGGGGATTCATTGAGCATTCATGCGCCTACGCAACGGCCGCGCAGTCGGCCAGGATGACATTCCAGCCGAGTTACTCAAGTATGGAGCCACTACGTTGGAGCAACCTCTTGCAGACATCCTCACCACACGTTCGTTACCGGAGCAAACCCCCCGTCTGGGCGAAGGGATCCTACTCGGGCTTCCTAAGTCAAACAAGCCAGCCGGCCAATGCGCCAGCCTTCGACCTATCGTCCAACTCAACAGCATCCGCAAAGCGATTTCGCTAGTGGTTACGCCGAATATCTCCAAAGGTCGAATTCTATCCCCACACCAAAGTGGGTTCAGCCCAGTCGCAGAACTGCCGACGCAGTATGGGCCCACAGATGGATAGCAGCACTCGCCATGAGATACAAATAGCGCTTCCACATTCTTGGAATTGACCTCTCGCGTGCTTTCGACTCCGTCAACTGCGACCAGATCCTATCCGTATAAGGGGGGATCGTCGCCGACGACGAGGTACGGCTCGTTTGGCTCCTCCTCCGAGATACTTGCTCCAATTCGGCTCCCCCTGCTCTTTCCATTTGAGAACATCACAGGTACTCCACAAGGCGACTCACTTTCCCCGGTTTTAGTTGTTGTGTATCTTGAAGTAGCCCTACACGACCTGGCCAGCCAACTCGACGTCCCCTACGACTTCCTTGCTAACATGATTGTATATGCACACGATGTTGACTTTATTTGCAATCGCGAAGAACCTGCTAAGCTGATCGCAACTCAAGCACCTGTCGTTCTCGCACAATGGTCACTTAAGATGAATACTTCAAAGACAGAGCACACCACCATACTCCGCAACCCGACAGCTAGCTCCACTAGGATTGAACATCGTCCACGCAAAGACGCGCAAACTCGGCTCTCATCTTGGCGACTCCGAAGACCTATCCAGACGCAAGAATCTCCCTACAGTAGCACATCACCGAATGCGGAAGATCTGGCTTCGGCCGTCGAAAACATCCGGACTCAGTCTTGGCCGCTTTCATTGTCAACAGCTCAGGATGAAGATCGGAGTGCGACACCCTAACTGGAATTCAATTGACACGCTTAACGATCGTACTGATACGGAATCGCTCCGATACGCTCTCCCACGCAGCAGATGGAAGCTCTTTGGTCTATTCCGACTATGCGCGCAAGACCGGTGTAACTGGGAAATCTCGTTGCGAGGTTACTCCTGCGCGCTCTGTTGGACGGACTATGGCCGTGTGAGTGAGAGAGAAACAAGTAGAGCCTGAAATATAACCCGACGCATGCGGAAGTTGAACCGCTTCAGCGGCAAGACGGCACACGAAACCCGATCACAATACAACCACGATACAACAATTTAAAAATGAATTTAATTACATGTAGTTCTGTAGATGAAGTTATTATCTTAACTGGTGTCAGTGACACCACCAGACTTCGTCAATATGGGCAGTCGTACTGCCTCTGCGAGGTCTATGTAGGCATTTTATAAATCTTAATGGGCATCATGCATTATACATTAAACTTGTATGAATCGGGCCATGCAATGGAGCGTCACTGTGCAAATGCTTCAGTAAGCTTAATGTGGCTCACTCCCAAGCATTATTTATGAAGTTGCTACAATGTTGCTGCAATGGCCGCTTCAATATCTAGGACATGGGAGGGTGTAGAGTGAGACCAAAGTATTGTTGTTGCTGTGATCGGCGGGTCACTCACAGCATTCATGTGATCAAGTAGGATAGGAACTGTTCCTCAGTGTCAAATCAGCAGCGCAGAGATAAACCGGGATAAGGGGTGAGATAAATTGACTGAGGTCAATTATCTATCGCTAAACAAACCTGGTCGCTACATGTTGCGCATCGATAGCGAAGTGGACATGAGAGAAATTGACTGAGGTCAATTATCTATCGCTAAGTATGCTGCAAAAGCCGGTCAAGTGTTGAGTTTATAATAATTATCAGTGGTAGCTGTGAGGGACAACGACTTGATCAGGAAAGTTCTGGAAGAGAAGTCCGAGAACTTCTTGATATTTTCCGTGCACGGGTGCGCCCCCTTAACGGGGAAAACTTACATACTCAGTTTAGGTCTACGGGAGTTTTACTGCTTGAGAAGCTTTCCCCTACACAACAACACTAACTCAACACAATTCATTCTCAATTTTCATTCGAGCTACGTACTTCGTCGTTTCTTCCTTCTAAGATCCAGCTTCGCTGATTCTTAACTAAGGAGCTCACACTGCTAAAGTGCTTCTAAGACCTGCGGATCTCTCAAATTATGAGCGCCAAGAGGCTTGTGTGAAACAACGAACTAGCAAGAATGTTTGGAGTGGAAGGGGAATACTTTATTCCCCTTCGATTCGCTCGACGGGAGCTTTCGATTTCGCTTTATTTTTATCCATTAATAATTAATAATATTCCGAATACTACATGTGCCCCCTTTATACTGGGAATGCCTCATAGAGGTATGGACAGCCCACACCGGATTAATTCCACGGTACTGTGTAGATCGAACAGCGTAACTTGGGTCAACATTCGTGTCACCGCAAAAAAGATTTTTCTAATTGCAAACACGTAATTCTCAGTGGATAATTGTGACGAGTTTGTGGGTTGTTGATGAAAAGATTCCAGGTCTTTGCTGTTGTTTTGTTTTCGTTTCATATAATGTGGCGTCTTGTTCAAACACTGCTGAGAGCATGAAAGCTCGGGATTTGCTCACAAACACAGAAAAAATTGATATAAAAAGATGCGTACTGTATACCGTACAATATCCCATACGCGGCAGTTTGAGCATCAAAAAGAAACATACAGTCGAGCGCGGTCGACAGACACCAGCCAGAAAAAAAATAGCTGATCTGATGAAAGGCGGTCTTAGCTTTCTGTTTTACAGCATAGAAGAGTATTTTTTTATTATAATATGAAGAATTGCGCATATTCGGTCATTGCCAGCGATAATTGCTGAGGTGTAATACTGTATGAAGAATGGTCCCTGAGACTGACTGACGCCGAAGAAACACAAATCCATTCTGTAATTCTTTTCCTGCAGAATTTGTTGAGTACAGCCTTCAACTTCAGGAAGAATGGTCTGGTCGCTCAATGACTACTCCAGACAAGCTCGACGAATAGTTGTGAACACGCGAAAGGATTGGAAGCCTAAGAAAGCAATTTGTGCTGCCGACCCAGCTTCTATGGACCAGATATATAAATTTAGATAGTTGTACGCGAAAAAAGAATACTTATTCTAACATAGCGCTGAAGTATCCACTTAATCCAGAGATGAGTTGTCCAGTAGTTTGCCCTATGTCTTATTGTTTTTGCGATTGATGAAATACTTGCCTTGCCTGTAGTTCGTGCTAATAGGACTCATACGATATTCGTGCGAAATTATCGTAAATGTACTACACCATGTAGAAATGTGGTTCGTGTAGTTCGTACTAACATGAACCTTCGTACGCTATTCGTGCGAAACTATCGTAAATGTTCTACAGCATATAGGAATGTCAATCAATAAGTCAACGAGAGCTACGCGTAGACTGGGATAGCTGTTTTTCTTAACTCTGAAACGAAGTCGAAGAAATTTTGAACTTTAACAGTTTATACGGTTTAATCGTTTTCAGTGAGGTGCTTTTTCACCCAACGATTTCCTGTACCCTTAAGCTAGACATCTCAGCAAAATTCATTAGAGGTATCTCCTGCGCCTGCTTCGCAGCCGCAGCATCTGCAGGGCGGCCTCACCAGAAACAGGAGTAGCAATTAATGATGCAAGCCCCGACACTTTTAGAATATTATTCATATCAAAATCACACAGGCTCAGTAACCGGCTCCAGCTACCGGCGTCAGATTTGTTGTCAAATCTTTCAAAATAGGCTTCAGTAACCGGCCTCAGTTACCGGCTTCATATTAATACGATATGGGCTGAGCCACAGCCACCTTTGGCGAACTGCTATCCCAGTATTAACTTACCTACCTCAATTCGAAAAGAACCAATTCCGCAGAAAAATGTACTTGCATTCCCATTGGAAGTTGCAGACGACTTAGTTCCACGGTACTGTGTAGATCAAAAAGCGTAATGTAACCTGGGTCAGCATTCGTGTTACCTTCAAAAAAACGATTTCTCTAACTGCAAAACTTATGATGAATTCGTGCCTTGTTGACGAAAAAATTCGCGGTCGTTGCTGTTGTTTGTTCTCGTTTCATGTAATCTATCAGACTAGAGTCGAGCCATGTGATACTGACCCGACAAAACGCTGATCCGTTTTTGCATATATTTTTTTACTCTTTTGATGCAAAAATTGTTGAGAACAGTCTTCAACTTGATCAAGTGTAGACAAATACTTGTGAACACGCAAGATTATTGAAAGCCCAAGAAAGCAGTTTGTGCTGCCGACGTTATGTATTGAGTACAATATCCTAAATTATTCTGTTTGTTTCTGTGGAATCAAATAGAATAATTTAGGAAATTGTACTCAATACATAACGTTAGTGCTGGTTATCCATTGCATCCAGACACGAATTGTCCAGTAGTGCGTCCCTTGTCTTTGATGTGGCAATTGATAGTTGATATAAACCTTTGCTTGCTTCGCTACGGCTAAACAAGATGGTTTTCACGACATCTCGATAAATGGGCAGTATTGACCTTTTTAGCAACAGGTTAACACGTAGTTTATTCAGCAACAATTGTCTCATGTAAGTACAACAAGTGTCAACAAATTCCGCAAAAAAAAACTACTCACATTCCCAGTGTAAGTCGCAGACGACCTAGTCAGTGTACCGTGGTCGGTATCTCTTGGCATCCGTCCAGACTAGATATTAGCTTCTTACACTTGGCTCGAATACTGTTAAGTAAAACAAACTTGAATTATTCCATTGCAAATATTATTTATTGCACGCTCTTTTGAGTTTTACAGGGTTATATTTTAATCTTTAAGAAATGATACATTAATTTAAACCCGCCGAGCGAAGCGAGGCGGCCCACACTCTAGCTCGGCTAAAACGCGCACAAAGAGCCCCGCTTGCGTGGCTCCGCTCGGCTTGTATGCTAAATAATCCTCCCTCCCACCGGCCAGACCGGAATGGAAATGGAGGAAGGCCGCCTTGAAGGCTCGTGTAATGCTGCGCCCGTCTCCGGCCCGGAATCGGGTGCCCCAAGGCGCGTCTTGCAGCACACATGTAGGAGATAGATGCTGCACAGAAGGCTGCACTCATAGTACGGCGCCAGTGCACCAGGGCACGCGCTCCTGCAGCCTGTGGCCGCGCCACTGCAGTGTCTGTGCGAGCGGTCGCTTTTGAAAATGCAATTTATTTTTTTAAGTGCGAATTTTAGCCTCTCGACTCCCCTTTTACTGTTTCTGCTCAGTTTTTGTGCACTCCTCAGCTTGGACACATCTCTGCTTACTTTTTTGGATCATTTTTTAAAGTTCGACTCCCCCTAATAAGCTTACGTTGAGCTTATCAAGTTTTCTGGCGACCACAGAAAGAGACAATAAAAAATAATGATGTTGACACGGCGTCTTGTGTCCAGAGTTTGCTCCTTGTGCACTCTCGGATCTCGCCGGGCGTCTACCTCCAACGTTTCTCGACTGAGAGGCACTCCACATCTCAAGCGCAAATTGGGCCAGCATCTTTTGGTGTCCGATGGCATATTGGGCCAAATCGTGGCAGCTTCGGACCTTTTGGACATTAGTTCGGACCCAGTGCGAGTGCTGGAGATCGGCCCTGGAACGGGCAACTTAACGTCGGCACTGCTGCAGGCGAGCCCCAAGGTGCAAGTTCACGCAGTGGAGTTCGATTCTCGCATGGTAGAGCAACTGAAGCTCCGATTTCCGGCCGAGATCGAGTCGGGCAGCCTCGTGTTGGAACATTCCGACTTCGAGGATTTCCGCTTTATAGCCGACACGTACCAGGAAAAACCCCATGAGGAAAAGTTTGACGCCTGCGTTGCCAATATCCCGTACCAACTGTCCTCTATTGTGGTGTCGAGGCTTTCGAACTACATGCATCGCTTCCCGACCACGTTCAAGTGCGCTGTGTTGCTGGTACAAGAGGAATTTGCATTGCGACTATTGGCTGAGCCGGGTAACAAGAACTACAGTCGGTTGAGTGTCAACACAGCTCTTGTAGCGGATGGTACGTCGGTTGTTAAGGTGCCGAGAGAGCTTTTTTTGCCTCCTCCGAAGGTCGATTCGCGAGCGATTAAGCTCGTGCCACGAGCTGGTTCGACGCCCGCGTTGCCGTCAGATGACAAACTATTTTTCCAGAAGTTCGACGCACTTTTACGACTGTGTTTCGAACGCAAAAACAAAACACTGAGAGCTTTGTTACTCGCCAAGACGGCGAGATCGCAATACGTTTTGAAGGACGGTACTTTAACCGAAGGAGATGACGAACATAAGGCCGTGACAGAGCGTGTCGAGGCTGCGTTGGAAGCCAGCGGCCTCACGTCCAATCGAGCAGTTAAGGTGTCTGTAACCGAGTTCATCAAGCTGATGCAGGAGCTACACGAGCGTGGGATCGATCTACGCCCAAGCTCCACACGCCATTTTCGTGATTAGAGACAAGATTAGAGTACTGTATTCTGTAATACAGAAGACATACAGTGCCATGTAATCTTCCTATATTCCTATCTCTTATACAAAAGCTCTCCACTTTTTTCTTCTTCACTCTCGGTTGTGTCCTAGCTTTTTCTACATGTTCACAACGGTCTTACAGAGGGTTGAAAATAATTAGACTCGTAATCGCTCGGTTCGTTCACTTGGGATAAGTATCCGTCGTCTTCAATGGCTGCCGCTCTTCTGGCGCTTGCTGTGGTGGCTGTGATGTCGGTGATGCACGTGGGAAACACGAAGTTCTTCTGCGATGGGAGACTCGTCCTCGTCCTGCATCCCAGTGGGGCTCACTCGTTGCCGCTTGTGTAAATTCTTGGAACATCCTCCACCTTTCCCGCTATTAGGAGACGACCCGGACGACCCAGTTGCTGTAGTTTTCGATACACTGGGCGACGTTTGCTTGGACTTGCGCGTGACAACTTGAAGGAATCCGTCGCCCACTTTAGCGCACAATTTCTGCTTCTTTAAACTCGGGAACAATGGCTTCACACTACGACCGCTAGTGTTGCTGGTAGAATCGTACTGAACTCCAAAGGCTGCGCGTCGCTTACGTGACTGTGGTGTGAGATCTGCCAGGTTGTTGCTGTTGGGGCTTCGCACTCTAAGTGGGGACTTGAATAGAGTCTTGTTACGCTCCCCCACTGACTCATTTTCTCCGTCTGTATCTTCATTCGTTTCTTTCTCTTCTTCACGATCCTCATTCTCCAGCTCTGGCGAAATGCCAGAGGAGATTGACACCTGACCGATACGTTGAATCAGCGACAAGGACGACTCGTTCCCGTCCTTTTCCGACGTCGGCGACGCCATCTCAGCAGCTGGGATGGTGTCGTTCTCCTGTTCCTGAGTAGAAACCTGCTCATTCTTCTCTTCAACTAAACTGTCCTTGTGTTCTACCTCCTGTTCTACCTGCTCTTCCTCCTGTTCTATTTCTCCTCGACTCCGCAGTTTACGAGTAAGCTCCTCGATAGCCGCGAGCGAATCGAGTCCCTGTCGCTTGAGCCGCCCGAGCTCCTGTTTGACGATTAGAGCGCGGACCGCGTCGTCATAGTTCATCTGGAACTGACGCATAACCACGCGGACGGCCGCGGCCTCGGGAGGTTCCGTGCTGGCCACGATGCATCGCAAAAGTAGCTTCACGGCCTCTTCGCGCTTAGTGCCGCCCTCAATCAGCATCTGGAGCTCCTCCTTCACTACTCGCTGGAAGGTTTCCTGCGCCTCCTTCATCCGAGCGCTGCAGAATGAACTCGAACGGGATGAGGCCGCCACGCGCCGCGTCGTCGGAGCTTCCATGCGGCCTTAAGTGCGGAGAAGAAACCCAGACGGAAAGTGCGGCTGCTTTAAGCATTTAAACGTCATGCTGATTG
The DNA here is from genome assembly GCA_033557915.1 of Phytophthora tentaculata. Taxonomy (NCBI): domain Eukaryota; phylum Oomycota; class Peronosporomycetes; order Peronosporales; family Peronosporaceae; genus Phytophthora; species Phytophthora tentaculata. Next base: position 3,871,715 of record JAUCEA010000020.1, on the reverse strand, counting down.
GCTGATAACAAGATCCAATTTACACCAATTACACCACGTAACAGTCAAAGCTCTTCGTCCTTTAATAGATTTTAGTTGATTATTTCTACCAATAAAAGAAGGGAAAGAGGATCGGTTTCATTCCTGATACTTTTTGCAACAAAAGACGCGGATGCTCAAGCGGCACTTCCGAAGTAACTTGCGTAACCCCACCGACCATGGCTCGCCGTATCTCGCAGAAGCGCAACGCGAAGACCTATGAGCGTCCAGGACTTAGTGAGGAGGAGATCGAGGAGATCCGCGAGGCCTTTAACCTGTTCGACACCGACGGAAGCGGCACGATCGACCCGAAGGAGCTCAAGGCAGCCATGCAGTCGCTGGGCTTCGAGGCCAAGAATCAGACTATCTACCAGATGATCGGCGATATCGACAAGGACGGCAGCGGATCCATCGACTTTGAGGAGTTTCTGGACATGATGACAGCCAAAATGGTCCGTTTAGTACTCGAATTGAGTGTTGGAGAGGACTGAACTGACGTGTGTGTGCTGGCAGAGCGATAAAGACTCGAGAGAAGATATCCAGAAGGTCTTCAACCTCTTCGACGATGACCAAACGGGTAAAATCTCGCTGCGTAACCTCAAGCGCGTAGCTAAAGAACTGGGCGAGACCATGACGGACGCTGAGCTGCTCGAGATGATCGAGCGCGCCGACACGGACCAGGACGGAGAGATCAATGCCGAGGAATTCTACGCCATTATGACCAAGAAGACCTTCACGTAGAACACCCAGACTTAAGCGTTAAACCACTTTATACACCATCACTCTTCCTCCTACTAGTCCGCGATGGCGTCGTTTAGTGCCACACAGATGACGGCTTTGTGGTGGCCACTGTACTGGCGGATGGCTTCACCCTGACTCAAGTCCCAGAGGCGCGCGCTCTGGTCCGACGAACACGTGACCAAATACGACGAAACAGCCGAGAACGCGCAGTCCCAGACCCATCGCTGATGGCCCTGCAGGGTGTGGATGAGCCCCGTACTACTCGGTACGGGCGGCGTCGACGGCCCCAGCGTGGAGCTCATACTGGACGAGCTCATCTGTCGCTGCGAGCTGATGGATCCGTTGCCGAGCATCTCCGGCTCGGTCACTTCGCCGCTCGCTGACGCCGCCATCGCAATCGGGAGACTCCACACTTTGGCCGTCTTATCCGACGAACACGTCGCCAGGAACTTGCCGTTCGCACTGATCCGCGTCTTGAGAATGTATCCATTGTGCGCCTGAATCGAGCCGTGTAACTCGTAGTAACCCTCGGGTTTCGGACGGTAGAAGAAACATTTGCCGTGGTTATTAGCTGCCACAAGTGCGCTGCCGTCCCGCACAATATCCACGGAACGGATACTGCTTTCTCCTGTCTCACCCGTGGGCGACTCCAGTTTCGTGGCCATTGCATTGGCCGTAAGATCGTACACACGCACGGCTCCGTTCTGGTCGCCCACCAGCAGCTCCGCCTGGTTCGGATGTAATACCACCGAGTTGAGGGGTACACCAGCGGCGTAACTACGTTGGCAGCCGGGGGCGCGTAGGTCCCAGATCTTGACACTACCGTCGTCCGAGCACGAGTACATCCACTTGCCGTGGCGCTGGAAACCCAGCGACGTGACGTTACTGGAGTGGCCGTCGTAGCTGGTTACGTGGTTAGGATTGTTGCTGTTGATCTCGAAGAGGCGGATGTGCGGGTTACCCGCCGCCGCGATGTATTTCTTGTCCGGCGTGATCTGAAGGCAGTTCACTTGCTGCAGGCAATGCGTTAGTGTGGGGGTATCCGACACGTGGAACGACGGACAAGCAACTTACCGAGTCTGGGTATTTGACTGTGCGGTTGCATGTGCCCGACGCGGCCTCCCAGAAGCGGATAGTGTGGTCATAGCCCGCTGTCGCCAACACCACGCCGGCCATGCTTCTGGTTACGCAGGAATTGCAATTTGGACAAGGGGGTACGACACAGATGCAAATTCACTTGACTTTACTATGCTGACGTTTTGTATAAAACACCACCAAACGTACCCCCTCAAATTCCTTCCGCTGGCAAAAAGCTCAAAACCCAATGGCCCAACCGGCGGTGACAGGGATGGCGTCTGCGTCCGCGGCGCCACCAGCTCAACCGACGATCTCCACGTCCTCCAACGCCACTCCAAACGAAGGCAAGACACAAGCGCATGTTTCTATGCCGACGGAATTCTCCAGTTCCCAACAGAAGTCGCTAAATGTCGCCGCGACGGGCGCAGTGTCTTCTCCTGCCAGCACCGAAACGTCCACAGCCTCTGTAGAAGCCAAATCGAGCGGTCAGCTTGCAGAATCCACTGTAAACTCAGGCACAGATGCGTCTGCGATGGATCGCGCGCTCCGGACACAAGAAGAGGCACGGAGACTGCAGTTCGCGCTGGCGCAGCAGCAGGTGGAACAGTACCAGGCTATGACCAAGCAGCTCGAGGCCCAGTCAGGCATCGCTATGACGCCGTCCAGTACTATTGGCGGTAGTAATGGCACTATTACGGCAAGCATGGCAGGCCTGGCCAAGACGTCAGAGGACCTGCAGAAACTCCGACAAGAGCAGCTGGCCAAACTACAGCAGAACGTGCAGCATCAAGCGGCCATGGCGGCACAGGCGGTGCAGAAGAGAAACAACGAGGAGTGGTTACGCAGTAAGTTGCTGCTAGAACAGGAACATCTGAGACTATTGAGACTTCATGAGCAGCAACTTAAGCAAACGAAGGGGAACACGGTGACGGCTGCCACGGCCACGTCCATCGCCGACGGTTTGCTAGCGCAGCAGCAACAGGTGATGAGACAGCAGCAGCTACTGAGAGATATGATGCAGAAGCAGCAGGCGCAGCGACAGCTACAGATTCAGCTCCAGAAGGGAGATAAGAGCACAACAAACTCAGTGACTACGACGACAGCGAGGCCGTACGTTACGACGGCACCAACGTATTATTCGTTGAAAAAGAAGAAGAGTAAAACAACGTTTGATACGGATTTGGAGGCGCTGGCCAAGGTCTGTATCCGCGTGGCTAACTCGAGAACCGACTGCGAGATGCGGCAGGCGCTTGACAAGATGACGTCGTGGCTGCATCGATGTACAGAGCTGATGCTGCTACAGATTGCGCAACGGGATTATCGCGACTGCCTGGCGCACCGCCGACCCATGTTGATTCAACAGGACAGGTGGTCGCTAGATCTCCAAGTCAAGTCGGAGTTTATCACGCAGAAGATCGTGCAGATGCTGGCGGCGTTTATGCTTCGAGAGAAGAATAAAGCAGCTCAACAAGAAGCGGCGGCGAAGGCTGCCGTTGCCGCCAGCTCCGCTGTTGCAACCGCCGCGGCTGCTACTACGTCGACTGGTGTCAATGCCGCCACTACAGCTACTTCAGGCTCCCCCACTACTGCTAGTGCTACTTCTACTCCTCCCGCAACCGTCTCCGCTGTCTCGACAGCAACCACGGTACCTGCTGCTCCCGCAGCAACACCATCGTCACAGTCCACAATACCATCACTTTCTGTTCGAGCTCCTGTCAAGCGTGACATGGCAGCAGTCGAGCGCGAGTACGCGGAGATTAAGGCTCAGTTGCAAGCCAAACAGATCGAGACTAACCAGAAGGCCAAGGCGAAACGAGATGCAGCCAAGCTGGAGGCTGCGAAAGTCAGTAGCAGCGAGACAACGGCGGCGATGGTGGCAGCGTCCTACAAGCGTCCGTTGCAGGTGGAGATTCCTGGGTCCGTCAAGAAGCCGCGGATCGACTCGTTTGCAACGCCTTCGCCTTCCATTTCTACTGGTTATCGGCCGTCCACGACCACAGTGCCGCCCATATCTCCTCGTGTGGCGCAGCAGTTTTACGATCTCGACTTGGCCACCCGTGCAAGCACAAAGAGTGAAGACAAGATGTATCTGCCGTCGAAAATTATCTCGAAAATCATGTACAGAGCGCTACCAGGCGACAATGAAGATGACGCTGCTTCTACCGAGTCAGCTAAAGGTAGAACGCCGTCTCCAGCCGTCTCGCCTACACACAGTGTGCAGGAAGTCGACTCTTGTCAAGACTCGATCAGTATCAGCGACGACGCTGTGACGTTCATGCAAGAATGCGTCACTGAGTTTCTCCTGTACTTCACGAGTGAGTCCCGTGATTTATCCATCATGCAGAACCGAAGAACGAAAAAAGGTGTGGGTTTATCGATCTCTGGCTCAAATGTCGTCGAGAGTATGGAAAATTTGGGCTTCACGTCGTACGCCCGAGTGTTGTCCGGATACAACGAGAAGGTCAAGGCTAGTCAAGACGCAGCGGCGAGGAAGAAGATAGAACGCAAGAAACTCGTCCAGCAACAGGCACTGCACAAAGCCATAGCCGCCAAGAGTGCGATATCCCCTCAAGCGCTCACGACTAATGGGCTTAAACCGATGCTTCCATCGCCACTGACGCGACCGAGTTCAGCTACTAGCATGTCACCGGTATCTACGATCACAAGGGTAACGCCGACGGCAACAGCAGCAGCCCCAGCGAAACCCGTAGTGGTGCCTGCAAAGCCCACAACTCCAGTAGCAAAACCAGTGATTCCAGTGGCAACTAGTGCAGCAGCAACACCGACAAAATAAGTGTAGTATGGATACAGAGGAAAAAACATTTCTGTTTCGGGTCCGTTTCATTTTTGCCATTTCGAAGGAAAAACTACTTAAGTAAAGATGCTGTACTCGCGCTCGACGTCGATGAACAACTCGCGCCGCAGGCGTGCGAGGCTTACAGCCTCCCGTCTGCGGCGCTCCAAGTTGCTGACCGAAGTGGCGATGCGCAAGATGAACCTCGATCCAGAAAAAACCATGCAGATGGAGCACATCTCGGAGCAGCTTTCAGCAGAGGATCTCAGCTTCTTCCGCCACATTTTCCGCCAGATTGACAGTGCGTGTAGTTTGTGCGAGTAGTGCAAATATCGGTTGTAATGTTTTGGTGTCTGTGTGGGTGTTTTATTATAAACTACAGCCGACAACTCGGGCATCATGTTACGCTCGGAGCTGCACGAAGTAAGGAGAGATTGCAATTCGCTGGCTTGAGAAGGGCTAACAGTGTAGTGCAGGCTCTCACTCTACTAGGAATCTCCCCAAGCGACAAAGAGCTCGATGAGTATTTACTGGTCGCAGATGCAGATGGTCAGTCTCAGTAACCCGTCCAATGGACTTAATTCAATAGAAGCTGATTTGGGCTATGCGAGGGCAGGCAGTAAGGCCATCGACCTCCAGGAATGGATTGTGCTCTGCGGGATGCTCGTTACTCCTCCGAATGATGAAGAAGATCTACTTGGCGCGTTTCAAGTACGTTGCAACAGCGCACTGTCATCCAATTTTCTCGTCTAACAAGCTTTTTTTTTTCAAACAGTGTCTATTTCCCAATGAGGAGGATATACCAGTGATCGTATTCCGCACCAAAATGCAGCGCATCCTCGAGAGCGCGTATGCGCACTTGCCAGACAGCAATCAGCACGAAGTGAGCTGCTACGTCGATGACATTCTCAGTGCCCTCGACCCCAATGACACCGAGTGCATTGACGTGCAGGAATGTATTCGAGTTCTGACCACACCCTACCACGGAAAACCTTTCCTTCCTCCCGCAGCAAAATAAGAGTGAAGGTCAGTGAAGACCCATTATCAGGTTGGTGTAGACATACTTCAATCAGACACTATCATACCGTTACATCTATCTCCAAAAATGTAAAGATACTTCATTCTTCACTTCTTGATTCCGCACTCGCCTCGGCGATTAACTCGACAGATATGCCCAACCTATTCGCGCCAGGGACGCCGGTGGAGGTGGACGAGCACGTTACCGACCTGTGGCTCGAGTTCGCGGACAACAGCGTCGAGTGCGAGCTGTGCAACGAGCCGTACGACGACGACGACAGCGATGAAGGCCACATCCCACGCCTCTTGACTTGCGGTCATACCTACTGCCAGGTAGAGTGCGTTCTACCTTTCGCTACCCCTTCCCTCGCTTCCCAGCCTTAATCTGTATAACTTCAACTTAACGTTACATGTACCGCAGAGCTGCCTAGACGGTTGGGCGACCCACACAGGCGCTCAGACTGGAGAACTGGAGTGCCCTACCTGCCGTAGAGTAACGCGGTTTGAAGGATCTGTGGGCGCACGCGCCCTACCCAAGAACTACGAGCTGGTGCGTGCCCGTCAGGAGATGGAGGCGCAGACCCAGACGCAGCTGCGTAGACTCAAGGAGATGTGGACGAACCAAGTGAAGGAGAAGGAGCAGCTAGCAAGAGAAGCCGAAGAGCACGCTCGCACGGCGCAGAGGGAGAGTGTACAGGCCACCCAGAAGGCCATGTTCCTGGCCAAACAGGTGGAGATCAATGAGCAGGAGAAGAGACGCGCCCAGGAATTGGCCGAGGAGGCCAGACACCGAGCTCTCGTCGCCTCGCAACAGGCTGAGGCGCTTCAAGCAGAAACGGAGAATCTCAAGCGACAGCTACAGAATGACGCGGCTCAGCTGGCGCGCGTGCAACACGATGCTTCCAGTGCTGCAGCTGTGGCCAAGGAGCTCCACTCCAAGGCGGAGCAGCTACAGCAACAGGTGGACTGTGTCCGTGCTCAGTTATCACTCCACGCTGGACGACATGACCCCAGTAAACTGGTAGTGCTGGTGTGCGAGCCTACGACGGTAGGCTCTTGGCTGCTGCCCTACACACGGTACGCTGTCATCAGCATCGCTAGTGACACAACGAAAGGTGCGCAGGCGATCGACCCGTACCAAGCAGCCAAGACGTGGACGCGGTTGCGTCAAGTGGAAGAGCCGAGCTCCTCGGTGAAGGTTTACCGTCGATACAGCGACTTTGTGTGGCTGCAGCATGAATTGCAGCGTCAGTTCCCGTTTGAACTGGTACCGTGTGTCCCTGGCAAGCAGCTTTTCTTCAACAAGGAGAAGGAGTTTGTGGGAGAACGCATGCGCCTATTGCAGGCGTTCTTGCGTGGCGTTTTACGACAGCCGCTGCTCGCAGTGACGGAAGAAGTGCGCGCGTTCCTGTTGTCGACCACCGAAGAGCTCGAGAGTCTCCGACGCGCCACGTCGAGCTATTACAGCAGCGTGGAGGACGCTGAAATGCGATCAGTGGACGAAAACTCGCCTAGTGATGAAGTGGAGTCTCGCAGCTCTTCGCCTCCTGTTTCTGCGTCGAAAGACTCGACACTGAGCAAACGTAGCAGCAGCTGGAGTGCGTGGGGCGCCGTGTCGGCCATTACATCGAGTGCTGCCAAGCTGGTCACCACAACCGGCACAGCTCTGACTGGGATTGGCTCCAAGACTGGGACTGCAGGCCTTCCAGAGGACCCGGACGTGGAATTGTCGAGTAGTTTCTTGGAGATGGAAGGGAAAGACGCAGTGACTCGGGAGTGTATCGAGCGTCGACGCCAATACATCGACGTGGCGAGGTCGTACCAGTCCGCGGCTCAGAAAGGAGGTCAATTGTCTCGTGCTGCGCGTCTGCAGTCTCATCACCTGCATCGCATGTGTGAACTGCTCCACGATATGAACAAACTGGACCAAGATCACTCAAGGCGTCGTCGGCAGAGACTGGCAGCCTCCGAGGACGTACAAGACGATGAAGACGACGATATGGAGACGCGAGCCTTTGACGAACGAGCGTCGGATGTGTTTAGCGCCATCTCGCTCAACACCAAGAACGACGCTGACTGTATGGAGTACGCGTTGCTGGAGGTCGTGCGGATGCAGACGCTGGAGTTGGGCGGGATCGAGGATGCATTCACACGGGTGCGTCGTCGTGAGGAGGCTCTGCACGCACAACAGGAGCTGAACGCGTCTTCGATGACAAGTGATGGTGGATCTACACTCTCTACGTTGGCTCTCAAGCGCGAGGAGTTGGCTACGCACAGACGCGAGTTGAACGACAAATTGGTGGCGCTGGATCCAGGTCGGTCGCAGTTTGTGTTGCAAGTCCTTCGCAAGAACACGAGCGAGATGTACAAACTGGCAAAGACGAAAAGGAAACTCTTCCAGGCCTCGCAGCAGCAACTTGTCGGCGTGCAGCGCTAGATGGAGGGAATGGTAATGTGTGTATAAGATATATTGGGGGTATTTGTCAAGGAACGAAGTGCTTGTGTGTCTTCGCTGTTGTGGTCACCTTCTTAGCAGCAGTTTTGGGGAGATATGACGAGTACGGAGGGGCGACGTGCATGCAGTACGTCTGCATGGACGGCAAGTCGACGATCATGGGTCGATTCAGGTACGTCACGGGCTTGTCCAGTGCGTCTTCCTCGCTGTCTTCTTCCTTACACTCTCCTTCTTTATGGTCGACCTGGTCTTGGAGATGTGGATAGTTGCCGTGTGCCACACTAGAGACGAGGTTCTGGAACGTAGCCATCTCGGCCTCGACCCTCGTGACGTGCGCTTGGTACGCGGACAACGGTGCAGTCGCTGTACCTGCCGCCAAGTCGAAGGCACGCGAAAGACTCGCTGTCAGTCCCTCGCCGAGCTGTACCATCTGCAGGGCAGCAGCTCGGCTCGCTGTGGTGCGAGGCTCAGCGAAGCATCGCATCCAGGCCAACTTTGCCTGTACCAGCACTTGACGGAGCTCAAGTTGCAGCTTGGTGAGTCGCGTCTTGAGCTCCAGACGCATCTCGATGGAGACATACTGAGACGCATCGCGGTTATTAGCGACGAGTGTCGCCTGCTGGCGTGTGGACGAGCCGCGTGCGAGCGCCGCCGTGATTGGGCCGCTAGGTTGACGTCGGAGCTGCGTCGGCGGGTCCATGGTGGGGCTGTCACGTGGCTGCGGTGCCGCTGCGAGTGCAAAGTGGCACACAATGGTGACTGCAGTGGCTCCGACAGGAACTTGTTGAAGTTCTTACGTTAGAGACAGCATCGACTGCCAAAGATATTCGCGTCGAGGTGATTCGTCCTAAACATAGCGAGCGATGCGACGGCGTCTGCGATCTTCCGTCGGCCAGCGGAGCGTGAAGAACAAACCGACGAAGTTGGAGTCGGGGCTGCCGTGCCAGCAAATTTCTGTCCACTGGCGGTGATGTCACTTGACGAAGGCACGACGCTCGAAGATTGCTTATCTACACTGTAGCACAGCCTCCATGTCTCTCCGAGTGTCGAGGATGGAAGCAGGTCAGCCAGCGCCGTCGCGGACGCCACGAAAGCTCTTTCTTCCCATTGCTGAACGCGGCCGGACGACACCAGCGACATCAGCGCAGCGACCGCGCACACTTATTTTTGCCGGCGGGTTCAAGTGCACGGGACCCCATCGAAAGGCACTGCGCGTGTTCCGCGAACGCCGCAGTGCGGACACCGCCGTCTTGAAGCTTTGACCGCTGCGCCAGCCATTGTCGAGTCGCGCGGCACTCAAGTCCGGGATCTGCGCTTCCCCCCTGATCTGACTGGCAGAAGGTCCACCCCGAGGAGACCTGCAGTGCACAAGAGACCGAGGCCGAACGCGGACTCATTGCGGGCGGAACACGCGGACATCTTTGAAGATGTCGGAGACGACATTTGGCGTCGTATTGTGCCGTTAGAGCAACATGAGATCCGCCACTTGGCTGTAACGCTTAGCGTATGTCAAACGTCTAGCGTTAAACGCTAGACGTTTGCCATGTGCGACTTTTAAATCACTCGTCTGCATTTTTCGCTACGATCGAAGCGACACTTCGAGACCATTGGTTGAATATGGGTTCCACAGCGACTAGCCATTGGTTGAAATTTCTGTTGCGACATTGTGACACAGTTTTTGGCCCATCGCTGGCCGCCTTGGAGAAGAGAGCAGGAATTGCCAGAGAAGAGGCGAGTCCCGCTTTCTCCAACGTCCGCGGAACAAGTCAAAGAGCCGAGGAGGCCACAGTCTCGATGGCAACCCAGTGGATGCAGGACACCGCCTACAGCGCCTACCAGGCGGACAACACGAGCGTGTCGGACGAGGCCTCGAAGTCCTGCAGATTCATCCATAACCAATGCGACAAGGAGCTCTTCACCGGCGAGTATTTAAGGTACACTTTTGCTACAGTTCTCTAAAAATAGCGCTCTCAAAATCCACCACTAACCGTAACGCTTACCGAGCAGAAGCAACAAAGCCAGCGGCCACAAGAACCTGCGATGCTTCCCACACTGCTGCGGGGGTCACAACCCCAAGAGTTTCTGCGGCTCAGGCCTCGTAGTCGAGTGTTTCTTGCCCAATTGCCAATTGGTATTGGGCAGATTCGAGGAGGTGGCCAAGCAACAACCAGCCAATGGCAAGACTCTACCGTCCCCCACCACAGTGGACACGAGTCTGGGACGTAGCAACCTCGTGGTGGGGCGGGAATACCCTCGCCAAGAGCTATTCGACGACGTCAAGATGCCCGACCAGCCTTTTGGGCGCTGGTTCCGAGGCTCGGCGGTGCCCAATGGCTCAGGATCGGGCACATGTTTCCTACTCAATGGCAACCGCCAGTCGTGGCACTATGGATGGCAATCCTCCCGTCTTAACTGCAAGAACCTGCACGTGTTTAAAGTCTACGTCTTCGATGCCAGTTCCAGTGGGAACGCCAACACTCTAACGTGCGTGGCAGCTCTGGCGTCGCCTGCGTTCAGGATTTCATCCAGTCGCAAGGCCAGAAAGACATTCCGTTCACCAATAAACCAGGTGAACGGCGTTAACACGCCCAACTCTACTCTCATGGGGTTCCAGAATGTGATTCCAAGAGCTCCATCACCGTCAGGATCGACGCAAAGCGCCAGGAGTATTGACGAGCTATTGGGTAGCGGAACGGGGAATAACACGGCGGTGGCGAATGCTGCAGCCATGTACGCGGCAGTTCAACAGCGACCTCCAACGGGGTTTATATCTGGACAGAGAGATCCCGCTCGACGTGAACGGAAGCGCCTGACGCGCTCGGCGTCACTGAAAACGGATTATTTCTCGACCATCTCGTTCCCCACGCTCCAGCAGCAGCAACAACTGCAACAACATCATTTCCAGCAGCCTCAAAGACTGTCGCTCTCAGCTACGCACCCGCCGCATATCGAGGGACTGCAAGAGAACCGCGCGTCGATGCCGTCGCTGCCAAGTGTGGGGTCTTTCCTGAATAACTCAACGGCGCCGAGATCAACTGGAAACAACCGCACGTTCCACAGTCGCCGTTCGTCTCTGGCTGCTCTTCCGATGCCCGTTTCCAACCCGCTAACCATGTCGCGGCAGCACCAGAGACCCGTTCCGGTGCTAACTCCCATCACAGGAATGATGCAGCTCCGACTGGAGAACCACTCGCCTTACACGAGAACGCCGATCGCCAGTTCAACGCCGTCATCGTCCAGTTCTGCTACTCCGACGACCAACACGACGCGGCTTACTGCTGCTGCGCTGCACCAGCACGCGTACGCTTCCGCCCGGCCGTACCCGTACGCACGACGTGATACTTGGTCGAGTAGCTTGCAAGGAATGATCCCTGAAGGCGGCGGTATCCCCATGATGATGATGAATGGACCCGGTTCGTCACCCGACAGTTTTCTCAACCGTAAACGCAACCGCTCGACGGACTCGGACAAGGCGATCACTGCTGCTATCGAGGCATCCGAGAAGATCCACCCGACTTTATCCCCGGTATCGGCTCCTCCGATGGTGGCCCCAGTGCCCACAGACAGTGAACTGTACCGCCGTGCACGCATTTTGCAGCTCGCGTTCACTATTGTCAAGCGTATCCATCGCTTCGAAGAGGTGGCAGCCAAGCAGAAGGAGACGCCCAAAGTGTATCGCCACTCGTTCGAGATGATCACGCCGCCGATGCCGACGCCAGCTTCAACCCAGACACCGCGCAAGAAATGCTCGTTGGTCCAGATCCCGCTGAGCAACCCGAAGCTGCTGTATCTGTGCTCCAATCTCGTGACCGTTTGCACTTCACTGGTAAGCTCTGGACTTTTGGAAGGGATGCGTCAGAAGATGCGGGACTGTGCCCAAGCTGGACGTGGAGTCCTCGCCGCTTATCAACAGCTTGTGGACTTATTGAACGACTCGGTGGAAGCTCAAGTATCTCGTCTGCCCCGCCGTATGCACAAGTCGTGGGGTGATGCCGAGTCTGCGGATGAAGGCGAATGGGATCTGTACGAGATGCTCAAGAGCTGCGAGCCGTGGCTCGTGCAGGAATCCTGGTGGGTTGTTCTCGACGACGACGACCAGCAACAAGCAGGAGACAAGGAGGAAGGCGCGTTACGTCCACTCCCGTACATGCACGTGTTTGCAGACTATTACCGAGCTATTCAGGACGCCGTGCCATCGCCACAAGACTTGGAAGTGGCTGTCTCGCTGCGTGAAGCAGCACTTACAGGAGCCGCGGGCTTAACAGGCGAGTGGAATCGCCAGGGCGAGCCCGATGAGCATCACTTACAGCAGCCGCAACGTGTGGCTTCGGTTCGTTCGGCCACCGCGGCGTCGTCGCTGTCGTGGCTGGCTCGATGCATCCACGCACATACGACCAAGACGTTCCACATCACGGAGACCGACACGACGATGACACTGTCGCTACCGAACAGCTTGGTATCTGCTGACGCCGTGTTCCTCTTGCAACTAGATCAACAGGAGCCGACGGTGGTGCTTCCTCAAGATTATTTCCCGTTCGGATGGTCTCGCAAGCGCTCGTTGATGGCGTATCGCGCGTGGCGTGTCCGTGGCATTGGCGACTCGAACGGCAGCGCTGTGGCTGTGCAGTTCATGCGCTGGCCCGATGATAACGAGCTGGAAGCCTTCGAGAACGACGAAGAAGAGGAAGAACTGGACGAAGTGGAGGCCGAAGACTCCCCCGAGGAACCTGAAGAAGAGCCGCTGGGTCGTCGCGGCCGGCAGCTCAAGCGTCTGCGCACACGGATCACCGTTTACTTCTCTGTCTTCTCGTCCACTATACTGCAGCTACGTACGATTGTTGAAGCGAGTCTGGCTCCTGCGGCGGCGCTTCCTGCTACGTCCAGTACCCAGCCGACTGATGCAGACATGCTGAAGTACTTCAAGTCGCCGTCGTCCTGGGAAATGCGCTCGCAGATCTCGCAAAAGTACACGAAAAACCTGTAAATACCCTGACGAAGTGCCGCCGCCCTATCCAGTCCAGCTACGTTTTCTCCCTCTTCGGCTTTCACTTCGTGTGTGTGCATGCGTGCGTCGGTGTGTGTGTTTTCTTCTTCTTGGAAGGTCGGAAACGGGGGAGTTGCTTGCCGACATATTCTGGTCATAGATAGGTAAAAAGGTATAAAGCAGGAAGGTCAGGCACAAATACCTCAATGCAGCGGACTTAAATTGAACATTTCTTGTGAAGTGGGATTTTAGGTGCCGTACACCAATTCGTCGTTCTAAACTCCATTTGTTCTTATACAGAGTGATGCGGTCCAGCCCAGTCGATCGCAGCAGTTCTCGAGTCGACGTCACCATGGGCCGAGTGAGTGCCAAGAGGAAGCTGAAGCAGTGCGACCCGTTCTTTAAGGGCAAGCGCGAGAATGGAAAGAAGGATAAGGCATTCGATCTGCCTCCCACCGAGTCCAAGCGCTCCAAGAAGCGTCGGCGTAAGATGCTGAGCGACGATGCCATGGAGCAGTATGTTATGCGCTCATCTGAAGTGGACGGAGACGGCGCTGCTGCCCACTCCAAGAAGAGACAGAAGCTGCAGATTGGATCAATTAAGGAGGGAGAGTCCATGCGTGACTTCAACAAACGCATCAGCACGGAGGTCAAGCGCGTTATCTACGACGCAGCCAAGCAGGGCCGACGCAGCAGCGAGAAGCGCAAAACCTACCTGGCTAAGAAGAAGGAGAAAGCTCGCGATAAGAAAATGACGGAGCAGGAACGCTACAAACGCGACTACCAGAGCACAGGCAACACCAAGAAGGATTACTTCGAGGACGCGGCACCAGTTCGCTTCGGTGAGCGCGTGGACGCTCCTCCGATCATGCCCAAGCTCTCCGGTATCTTCAAGAAGCGCGCGGAGCAGCTAGAACGCAAAAAAAAAAAGACCGAGAAGAGGAATGCACTGGCATCTGGAGCCCGAGTGATCAAGCGAGCGAAGAAGTAGAGACTTGCTCAAGTTTTTTAAAACTCAAATCAATGTATTTCCCCTTTTAAGGGGGAATACATTGATTTCTGTTTAAAACACAAGCCGAGGTTTTATCAGGATGATGATGCATTTGAGAGACATTTTATCAAAAGTATCATTAGAGGCTTTCAGAAGTACCAACATTTGCAAAAAGCGGTATCAAAAGTACGTAGCAAGAAAGCAATTTTCGGAGCAAAAATCATTTTCGGACTCGTTACGTATTTTTGAGATACGGAAAAACGGTAGATAAAGCGGTCCTCACGTACTTTTGATACGTGTTTTTCGAAAGTCAAAATTCTGCCTTAGTGACATTCTACCGTATTTTAGTGACCCACTTTCTTGAACCCTGGGCGGACGCGCCCTGCGCGCGTTGGTTCGAGCACGTGTACAGGATAGTAGAGACCCTCAATTTAATAGCGCTATGAAGTAGGCACACTAAGCTATCTGTTAAGCTAGGTAATATCCACTTCCACTTCCTATAGCTGCTGTAAGGATGCGCGGCTGCGGATCCATCGTCCACACTTTTGCTTTTGGCTACTGACGCAAAAAGCGGACAGAGATACGTACTTTTGCTACACAAATTTGAAAAGACGTGATTCTGAACCGCAAGAGTTACGTAAAATCCGTAGCGATTTTTACGTTTCTCCCTTACGTGTTTTTGCGCTACGTGTTTTTCATTTATCGGTACTTCTGAAAGTCTCTATAATCGCTAATTTGAGGTTTTTCAGCTATGCGCAATACGATAATCTAAAGCAAAAATTTGAAAATTTGAACTTTTGACCGAGATATTTTTTTGACGGGCTTATATCTCAGGAACTATTTAGCGGTTCTAGAAGTGGAATGGCTCAAAATAAAGCTCAAACGCCATATTGAAATCAACAAATATGATTTTTCTTATCAGACATTATTAAGGGCCCAATTCGTTCTCAAAAAGACATTTAAAAATCGGTTTTAAGAGAGTGAATACTCGTACAATCACTGTTGTCGGTTGTTTTCTTTTTGTGGCTGTTTGGGAAATCAGAGTGGATTTGAGGGTACAGCTGTCACAATCTTTGGCGAGCCTAAACTTCACAATAAAATTCTGGAAAAAATCTGAGGCACAAAAAGGCGTATTTGATGGCACGTAGTAACAAAAGTATTCCCGACAAAGTAAGTTGGACCTGCTATTGATAGGGCACATTAGGAGGTACAACACGAGGCTAATGAGCCGTACTGAGTGAGTGAAACTTTTGTTTTAGCCTGAATACAGCCTAGAAGTCGTCGACACTCGGTTAGCTGCCGCCGGGCAACAATATGGTCATAAATGAGCCTTTCGTAATCATTTTGCTGTTTTATAATCGATACATGATGTATCGAAAAGATTGCAGCATAAAAGACAAGAGGTTTGGACATCGGTGGGAGCGTCCGCAAGTGCACCAATATCGTGCGCGCAGTAGTTAGCGTGGACACGCCGCTGTGTGTTTTCGTCAACGGTATGGACAGCGACCGGCTCACACTTCACGGCGAGACAAGCAACGCACACGCCGCCCCCTCAGCGCACCACTCCGACCTTGCTGCAATCTAATCCACACCAGGACAATCAACGCTCACGTCGACACCGTAGCGCTCCACTTCGATTCCTTGCAATCTAATAGGCTGTAACAAAACAATCGCGCACGTCGACACCACAGAGATCCACTCCTATCACTATGTAGTCTTATCCACATCGAGACAGCCGACCCAATGTGCTGACACCACTGCACCAAGCTAGTACTGCTGACGGGGGAGCGCAATAAGGGAATGGCTCGTCGCTCCATGCTGTTTTGAAGGGTATTTGATGTGACAGGGGATTGGTATCCTACTGTCGTCTGACTCGTACTACTCTTTCCAATGGGAATTGCATTAGAAGCAGCGGTCACTTTGCTATGATAGCCGTCCTAACGCCGACATAGCTCTCTTTACGTTAGTGATAGTTGTCCTGCAAAATGAAGCGTAACCGCGTATTTTGACATTGATATCGTAAAACTGAAACTCTAGTAATTTTAGAATAGTAAAAATACTAATATCTTGTTCCGGAAAACTTTTATCTCAAGTTGCCATCCATGATTGCCTCAGATTTGCAGAAATGTATTGTTAAGACCTCAAATTACCAGTAGTGATACTTTTGATAAAATGTCTCTCATTTATTCTACGTGCATCTGTCTGTTTGATCATTTGAGCTGTAGTTTAGGACACTTTTAGTCGGAGCCCTTGTCACTGGAGGTGCCGCCCAGGAGACCTGTACGCTGCCGTGGGTCTTTCCGCATATCGAATGAGCTCATGTGTTTCCCTCGCTCACGTCGCAACAGTAATACCGACACAGCTAATACGACCGACATCAGCGCCTGCATGCAAAGTTAAAGTATCAAATCCATCAGTTTTCTAACCTCTGCAACCCATTCCAGCGATTTTCTTACCTCAAATTTCACCACCGCGACGCCTGGTCGAGCTGTATCTGCAGGTGAGCAAGCTTTAAACCTTGTTTCCCGCCCATCCTCTGGCTTGGTGAGCAGATTGGCGTCCTTGGGGTCTTTCGGTCGAGGGCAGTCCAGCTCCTGACGGTATCCCGTCTCGCGGCAAAAGCTCTCGTCCTTCTCGGATGTCGGACACGCCATACATTCTCCTACTAGCGAACAGGCCAGTCCCGATACTGGATCGTACACGCGGTGGGCAGACACTAACGACCGGTCGCGACGTTGCAGCGGGTTGGTCGAGTCCTTCTTCACTCCTGTCTCTTTCGGCTTTGAGGCGAACTGAGCGCTCTCCTGACGCAAGTGACGGTTGGTAGAGGCATCCGCGACGGATGCTATCCCTTCATTGCCTGCTGCGGGCGTCAACAGCGCCACACACAACGCCGCCAATGCCACGATCACCTTGGGCACCTTCATGCTGCTATCAATTTCTTCTTTTTGAAGGTGTAATAAAATAGACGCTACTGAATTCTTACTGCGAAATTTGTGCGCAATTAGATCAATCATTTCGATACACAATATTTGGGACGTTAAGAATGGGACAGATATCTCTGGACACAGCGACATCTCTTCATGTCCAATGACGCCGACACTAGAGACGTTGGCCGCTACGCCGTCGCTGCCAACAGAGCAAGAGGAGAATCTTCCAGCGGCGTTAGTCACCTTTGCGAAGCGTCGGCAATACCGCGTGCTCACTGTCGGTGACGGGAACTTTTCATATTCGTTGGCACTGGCCAAGCAGCACAAGAATCGCAGTAATGACATGTTGCAATTGACTGCTACATCCTACGACAGCTACGACGAGCTGGTGGCTAAATACCCGGAATGTAAGCGTATCTGCGCTCAATTGAAGGATTTGGGAGCTTCTGTGCTCCATCGCGTGGACGCGACGAACCTTTGCGAGTCTCTCGTGGCAGCAGGTGCCGAGCAGCTCAAGTTCGACGCGGTAGTGTTCAACCATCCCCATTGCGGAGAGGAGAACGTCCGTCGCCATCAGAGTTTACTGTCGCACTTTTACGCTTCGTCATTGGAGATATTAGAGGATAGCAAAGAGAACGAAGAGAACGGAATTCTGTTGACACTGGCAGAGGGGCAGCCGGAACGTTGGCAGGCAGTGGAGCGAGGGTTGAAAGCAGGACTGAGACTGCATCGACAGGTTGACGATGTAGACACCGACGAGTTCTTTGGACTGGCATATGAACGCAAGCGGCACCAGAACGGCAAGTCGTTCCATCAGGTGACGCTGCATGGCGAGAGAAAGAAGCAGGCGAGCACATTGTTCATCTTCCGACAACAAAACCTTACGGAGGCTGCTACAGATAAGGACGACGTAGCTGCTGTTGCATCGGCACTGACTGAAAAGGAAAAAGTGTCTGTATCTCGTAAGCGCAAGGCGGAGAGCGAGCTGCCTTTTGAGTTTGCATGCACTCAGTGCGAGAGGAGTTTTAAGTCCGCGCAAGGGCTGAGAACGCACGTGCATATGGTGCACGAACTGGAAGGTGGTAAGACCAAGAAAGTTTTGCTGCCGTGTGGGTTTTGCGACCGTACATTCAAAAAGGAGGACGCCAGGAGACAGCACCAACTTGCCAAGCACGGTAAGGACCCGCTTATTAAACCGGACTGGTACGACAAACAACAAACAGCCACCACGACAGCAGCGTCAGAGTCCGATGGTGCGGCAGCTCCTGGTGTAGTTGCATCTTCAAATTCCGAGCCAAATACGTGCTCGATCTGCCACATCTCCTTCATTACAACAGAAGAGTTCGACGCACACTGGCAGAAGCTCCAACCCCGTGCTGCCGCGAAGAGAAAGTGTGCTACGTGCAGTCGAGAATTTGATGAGGAGCGTGCGCTGCGTCAACACCAGAACTTTTGCAGTCAGAAAACCGAGTAAGTAGGAGTACTACTCCTAATTGTCAGTTGGTTTTACAAAACTGCTACACCCAGTTTTGCTCTATGTTTAGTGGGCTTTTTTTAAAGCTCATTATTGCATCGAATTTGCTTTTAAACGTTTTTTGTAAAACATTATACACATGATTTAAAAAGCAATAATTGACCAAAAAAAACAATTGCATTGTTTAAACAATGCATTAAAATAACAATATTTTTATGGTCAATTATTGGCTTAAGTATGTCCAAAAAAACTCCTGCACTTTTTAGTGCTAAAAACTATTAAAATAGTCCCAGTTTTACGCGATAAAATACAAATCGGAAATGTGCTACTGTACTTTGCATTAATTCAACACAGTTTTTATCTTACTATATTAAAGAAGAAACGTCAAAATACGTCCGTAAATTTGAAGTAATGTCATAATGGTCTAGCCCTTTGGTAACCTACTCAGGAGAGTCGACATGATGAGATTTTGATCGCGAAATAATGGAAATGATTTGCCTACAGAAGTGTAAAAATGGCCTCTATGTCAGTACGTCCCTGACGGCACATGCAGTTGAAAAACACCCCTTTAGCCTATTTTGTAGAAGTTCAATAAACTAGAGGCGTTGCTTTGGTCTGAGAGGACAGTTTATTTAAGAAAAGTAAGTTTCAGTAACATTACATTAGCTTGTAGGTACCGTGCGACATGCATGCTAAAAAGGATGGGCCCATGTAGTGTCTTTCGACCCTAAGGGCGTTGCTTGAAAATCCGACTCGCTAAATTAGAGTTAAAATGAATTCTGGTATTCAATGTATACACTGTAGCCTATGCCACAGTGGTTTCAGTCTCTCTTGTGGTTCCTAATGTATGCAATACAGTGATATCAAGTGATCTCAACCTTGTCCCGTACTTCCTACTGTCGTCCGGTATCTGCTTATCGCGTACGAGACCTTGTTGATCATGTGCGAAGCGTCTGCTGTCGTCAGGATGTGACTTTCCGCCGCTACTTTGCCCTCCAAGGAGACGTCCATGCACGCCTTCAGGTTTAATGGACCTTTTTGCTCTGACCCTTCTTGATCTGCTTGCGTCCATGCTACTTCATCGCCGGAGTTGATATAGCTTGAAGTGGGTTCTTGTGTTTCAATCCCCACTGATGCAATTTGCTGTCATTGATCGCATTGTTGTACTCCTGTACTTTCAGTGAAACATCTTCGTACATGGTCTGGATAGGCTCCCAGGAGTCTTCTATCCTCCAATCCTTCCCAGCTTACAAGGAACTCGTACATACGCGATGGGTGCTCACGATGCTGCTTAAACCCTTCGACAATAAGGTACACGTCCTGATTCGCAATGTGCTCACAAATCTCCTCATTGACGTCAAGGCTGCTATCCACGTACAGCTTCAGACGGGATGTATGCACGTCACGCGTTCCTCCACTAATCAAACGTTCAATCTCGAGCGAATTGGTCTTAGCACCTATCACACGATACGAACCAACCAACTTCACGGATAACTTGTTCACACGCGTCTTCGCTTGGACAAGAGACCATAGAACGTAAGTACCAACATGGAAGTAGCACCTCTCTGGTTGCTTTTGTTGCGTTTCGTTTGTTTCTCTTTTGCGCTCTCAACGTCATGGTGCATGCCATCAATGGATGCTCTCAAACTGGCAACCGCCGATTGTACCACCGGCACCGCATCGTCCACCTCCATGATGTTATCTGCCACCGCCTCACTGCCTTTTAATATTTCTGCAGCGGCGTAGTCACCACAGCACCAAGAAACATCTCTGCAGGAGCGTGATTCGCCAATGATGCCACGGGGCTATGATTCAGGTTTGCCTGATTGAGAGGTAGAAGTGTGGCCCAATTCTCTTGCTGTACCTTGTACTCTAACAACATGACTCGAAGTACTTGAAGCACATCTCTGTTAAGTCGATCGATACTGTTATTTATCCATGGACAGTACGTCAATGTGAAGCTCCGAGTCACCTGAGTCTTATCGCACAGCTCCTCCATTAGTTGATTCTTGAAATGAGTTTCTATATCGCTTATTAGTATCTTGGGCATGCCATAGCGGCTGCTCCAATCAAGGACAGCCTTAGCCGCAGTCGCCACATCGGCGTTTGTGCATCGCAGAAGTGAGGGAAGTTGTCTTTCATCACTAGAAGGTAGTTTTTGCTTTTGTTGTACTCGCCTATGAAAATATAATCCATGTGCAGCTCTTCATTTCTCTCCTTAGAGCGATACGTTTCTCCCCATGGACTTGGTATTATAGCGCCACCCTTGACATGCCAACACAGCAGACAACTTGCGCAGAAGTCGCGTGCTTTTATTTCTAACTTCTCGATTTTGATGTGATTTTTGAGGTGGTTGATCATCATCTTCACCCCTCGATGGACCATTGTTCCGCAATGGGCGATCACCACAGCCGCATCAAAAGTGTATCCGCAGCAGGCGGAATCCATAGTCGGTTTATGCCATCGCGCCATCCATCATCCGCGTCTTCTTCCAAGCCGGTTGGGCGCGAACTCTCTGTTTCTCTCTGGGCGGTTTGGATATCATCCGCATTTGGCCAGGCAGAGTCGGGACCGAGTGGCCGAAGCTGGGAAACACCTTCTGCAGCTTCTCCAGTCCATCGTTTCATCGACATCTGCGTTTCTGCTGCGTTAGTACACGCCCTGCGTGAAGTCATGTCGGCCCAGACGTTTTCTTCACCGCTGATATGCTCAATGGTGTAACGAAGCTCATTGGGTTTGAAACTCCACCGTTGTAGTTTTCCGCGAACATGCTTCTTAATTTCATCGCCTGGTGCAAAGAGGAAGATAAGATTGCGGTGATCTAAGTACAAACGAAACCCTTTTGTACGTATCAACAGGTAATCCAAATCAGTTGCTGCCTTTATGATCGGGAACGCTTCTTTCTCTGATACACTCAAGTGTTGAGAAGCTCCAGTGAAAGTCCCACTCATGCAGTATACTAACGTATGATGTTGCTCAGTAATGCAAGTCGACGGATTACAATCCTGAACGACAGTGATGATAATGCTCCATCCAGGGTCGCTAGCGTCAGTCATCAAACAGATCTCATCTTGGTCGTCGGGGTCACCAGCGTGGCTGAATTGGCGAGCGGTTGCTTCACTTGAGCAAAACTCCTTCGTTCTTCTTCATCAAGATTGACAGACAATCCGGCTGCAACATGCTTCGTTCGTTTAGTACCCGCTAGTACCTCTTGTAGTCGACGCTGTAATGGCATAGCCGTTCGAGCGAAATCAACTAACGAATTGTGCATCCATCCTGCCGCACATATGAGCTGTTGTAACTCGGCGGCCGTTGTCGGCTCAGGCATATCAATCAGAGTTTTAATCTTGGCAGGATCATACGCTACTCCTTCGTTGGTAATAATACGGCCTCGCTACTTCGCGTTCTCGGTGTACAGGCACACTTTGTCGAGACCCAAGGACAGACCATACTCAGCTAGAGTACTGTATACGCGATCGAGTACCTCGAAAAATTCATCAATGATATCAGCGTAAATCAGCAAATCGTTCACCCATGCTAGTATATGTTCGTACA
Source organism: Phytophthora tentaculata (assembly GCA_033557915.1). Taxonomy (NCBI): domain Eukaryota; phylum Oomycota; class Peronosporomycetes; order Peronosporales; family Peronosporaceae; genus Phytophthora; species Phytophthora tentaculata. Next base: position 3,849,679 of record JAUCEA010000020.1, on the reverse strand, counting down.
GCAACTTCTTTTGGCGGAGTATCTTACTGCTGAAAATGAATCGACGAATCAACGGATCCTTTATGTAGTCGAGTCGGGGTGAAAATTCCATCTTAAGTCATGTATGACTGGGATTCTTGACTAATGAGTGCTCTTGATGAAGTCCACCGTTTGCTTGTGTTTCTTTTGCTTGATATGCTGCAGTCGGGTACTGAGACTCGGCATCGAACCAGCTAATGGTACAACACGGGCGTTAGCACGTCGAAAATCAACCGCTTGTCGAAGCTCGTGTGCTTTTCCAGGTTTCTTAACCGGTCGTGCAGGACTTGCCCATCTATATACCCAGCTTCGCTCCACCAGCAACGCGTTAAATTGCTTCATCCACTCACGTTCATGCGGAGCATACGTACGTGGTTTGCATCGAATTGACTGAGTTCCCTCTTTAAACTGGATCACGAACGGTTCAATTCTTGACGGCGGGTCATTGCCTATAGGAAGTCGCCAAATGTCATAGCGCGTGGCAACCTCGAACGGATCCCGCTTTCTTTCTGCTGGAAACCCGTTTGCCACAGCCTCGTTAATCAGGCTGCAAAAGCGGGCAATAATTCGTTTCTTGTCCGGAGGATCAAAGCTCAGAGGGGCCGTCGATTCAAAGGGACCATAATCCACAACTTCTTTATTTGCCAATGCTGCAAGCTGTCCGTTAACATCAATTCCTAACGTCTTCAGAGTCAAACTTTCTAAAAGAAACTCATCTTCGTCTGTCTCCGTGATTATGCATGTTACATCGCGCATCCTCACTTTTCCTGCCACCATAAGCAGCTCCAGACCCAATCGAATCGACTCGTTACATTTGATAATTGCGCCTCCAACAGCTTTACCTTCGATCGGTTTCGAGAGCCGTTGCATCTTTACACTTGGACACACTTGTTGGATCTCCTCAACTATACGTCTAGGAACGACGTTATACATCGTACCGTTCGCGGGATGATATGGCATCGTCACCGCCTGATTGAAAGCTATATGTTTTGGCTCGAGCTCTTCACCTCCGTTGATAAATCGCTTCATCTTTGCAGTCTCATCTTCATTACGCTTCTCCATAAAAAGTCTGCGTGCAGTTTCTTCTGTTCTTCAGTCGCTGTTGGACATTCATTAACCCAATGCGACCCCTTGCAGTGCAAGCACCCTTGTGCTGGAGCGCCATCACGTTTTCAGAATGATACTCGCTCATCTCGACGCTCATCACTTGCAGGAGTTGGTCGGCCACTGCCTTGCTGTCACGCTGTGTCAACCGCGCTGCCGATTTAGACTGACTTCTATCCTTATTGGACAGGTAGAGATCGAATGACTACTGATTCTTGAGTGCCTCTGCCTTAACCACGTCAAACAACCGCGTATACTTATCTTCACGGTCGGATCAAGGTCCTGGTAGAGCTGAACTTGCTCTTTCAGTGTTGGCGGGCGCAAACTATCCGTGAGTAGTTTGCACTTCAACTTCTCATTTCCGTCCAACGCGATACTATGCCCGTATTCTTCGATGAGTTCATCAAAGCGGTCAAAGTAATTTAGCACTCGAGCTTTGACATCTTTCTGCTTCAAGTCCATCTTCAAATGTTGACTCATTATGACGTGCACATTAGGTATCTGATCGTTCATCATGCTGGCTAAGATCTGGTTAATAGCCGTGACCAGCTTCTCGTTGGTCATCTCGTCCACTGGAACCTTCAGCTCACCCAAATGCAGCCGTGAGAGCTGAAACAACGAGCTGTTGCAGCATGTACAGCCAAGGAAAAGTGAAAGCAAAAAAGAATTATTGGACTAACCTGGTATGAGTATTCTGGTGACGAGCTGGAAATATTTCGATTCTGTGATAGTTATACAAATGACCCAAAGCTTTCACTAGCTTACTACAACTGCTGCGGATGTCATCCCGATGCCTTTGTCAGGCACGTTACTCGGCATCAAAACGGTTGTAGAGCAGACAGAACCACATTGCCTGCACTCAATTATATGCTGAGCAGATTGTTGCTCTTCGTTTTGTACTTAGATTTTTAGAGGAGTACGAGCTATTCAATCATGTAGTGAGACAGCCAACTGAGGCAGACAGCTTAGCATGTGGTTGCCTACATGCAGGGAACTGGTGAATACAAGATCAAAGAAGAGAAAACGAACACGCAAATTTACTTACATGTAAGTTAAGGGAGCCCATCAACCTGCTATTTAAAAGTATGTCTTGTTAAAAACTGCACTACATGGCTAATGCTCGCGCAAACACACCTGTTTGTTTACTGTTTGCCAGTGTTTTTAAGAGGAGCAACCGTTATATGGGTTCATCGTCATACCTGCAAAACTGCGTGTAATACATCAGGACAGGTTGGCACGGGCCCTCGTCGCTACTAACTAGCTATAGGGTGCTGTAAATGGAGCTTGCGTGTTGATGGTGTTAGATTGGTTCATTGTAATATATTATAACCGATCCGTTTAGAGATGAACTCAATTATACGGGTGTATTTTGAATTTCCCCTTACTGACCCCCCGATTGCTATACGGAAACACCCTTGATACAAAAGACGCCATGTGAAATCCAAACCATTAGCCAGTCATGTGCCCTAAAAAAAACTTTAAAATGTTCATGTTATGGTCCCATAATGGGCCTTTTGAATCAATATGTATCGTTTAGATCAACGGTCTAGCCAATAAAAAAATTCTCACAAATTATTGGCGAGCTTACTCCATAGTAAAAACTTCTCAATAATTTGTGAACGTTTATTGCGCCAAAGTTGATGGCAACTTTGTCTGTAGCCAACCAAAGACCAATGCTCATCAATCACAGATTTAATATATTAGAATATCGCAACAATAAGTAGTACAGTCAAACCTGTTTATCTGATCCTCTCTATTTGCAACAGGAGTTTTATTTGATACAGATGGTGAGGGAACCAAAATAATCACTTGGATAAACTATGCATGCTGCTTAAATAATGCAAAACTGTCTAATTGTTAACTGAGCCACACATTTTCGGGACCAAAACGAGCCAGACCTTTTTAACTGATTCATGATTGCCCTTTGATATGTCTTCTACTTTAATTTATGCTGCTATTTGTACTCCCGGAGTAGGTATTATTAGAACGATACCGAAAATTGTTTATTCGCTATCCAAGCGGACGCGATGGAGGCGAATCTTACAAGGAAATTGAATGTTTTGGAAGCAGCCCAGTTTTTATTGAGGCGTGGTCAGGCGTCACGGCCAAGACAATAAAGAACTGCTGGGGCAAAACTCGAATTCTAAATGGCACCACGCTAGTGGAGGTGCGACAGTGCGGAGAGTATGTGGAAGCTGCTGTGAAGGAGGGAGAGAAGAAAGTGTATTATCCCGTTAAGTCCGTAGTTGCTGCCTTGGAGTTCTACAGGCAAAAAGAGCCTGCACCTCCGAACCAAGGACGGATATAGCCTTCTCAGGTCGTCCTTCCTTCCTCCCACTATCATAATCTCGTTAACAGCGCGCCACAGCCTCTCGACAATAACCACCGACGGGGCACAACGAGGCGGGTATCGTGGAACCGTTGACCAAGGAGGAATTGGACGCACTCTCTGTGATGATGGCGGATCTGACTGTGTATATAAATGTTGGCGATTACGTGGCCATTGACGATGAGACTAACGTTTACGAGCCGGACGTGGTCGTCGACCAGGCACCAGAGATTGACCACGAGCCGGACGACGAAGTCGGTGGCAATATTGCGCCTTCGATCGCTTTGAAGCATTGTATGGAGCTCTCTTCCTATTAGCTAGAGTGTGGTGAGGCCGCAGACAACGAGCGCTAAGGACTGCACGCAATCACGAATCTAGTTCGCGCTAGTGCTACGAAAGCAAAGCGCCAGCGAACAATGCGCGACTTTCTTTTGTAAATTTCCATTTGTTTCTTTCAATGGAGCCATTTCATATGAGTCAACGTCTCCACTAGTCACCGAATGTGCCTCAGATAAGCAGGTTTGACTGTACTTTCTAGTAAAGACAAATTGAAAATTCAATGTGCTCAAACGCAAATTAATGATAGTATTATTGGCTGGTGACATTGTAACCCTTTACTATTGAATTTGCTATTTGCTATTTGCTATTTGCCATTTTGACAGGAAGCTCCAGCTTCGAAGTCAATATAAGGCTTATACAGGTAGGACATGCCAGCTCCATCACTACAGTTTATGCCATAGCCCACAAGCACTTGACTAGCGATTACACTGGGAGGACCTTTAGCTGGCTGGACAGCCTAGCCAATTGTATTACTTTGGTGGTGTGGGGCCCCAAGGATTTAATTGCGCGATTGTTACCTGAGTCGATAGTCCACGGGCCGAGCTTAGGGGTACAAAAGTTTTTATGTACGTTCTGTGGTAAGTGTTGCATGAATGTTGCTAGGAAGCGTGATGCGTTGAAACCAATGCCAATCGGCCTTAGCGTCTTTCAGTTTTGCTGTTGTGAGATTGGCTATATTAGGAAAAAAAGCGGAGCTTGGGGGAGGGCGCGCAGAATACACAGTGCCGCCCCCGCAGTTCAAGCGGATTGAAGCTTCTCGAAGCTTCCACAGCCACTATACGTCTGCCACTTACATTAATACTACTTTAACTATACCACAGTGAATCTTCTAGTCTACTGGATTCTACCGGTTCTTACCGGTACGCTCTATCCGTCACACTCACCCCTTCCTCGAATAGCGCTCCACTTAGTCTTGTCGCTCAGTCGCCAATTTGCTGAGCTCATGGGTATATCGCTGATGGCCTGGGATTCTTCTCAACCGGTGCGGTTTTGATACAACGCCTCACATGGAAGGGTTAGGTCCCGCTTCTGGCCTGCCGGCGCCACCCGCCTCGCCTCCGCCTGCCGAAGGGTGGAAGGGCTCCCGCTGCGTGATGGAAGCGCGGCTTCCGATGCTGGCCTCGATCTTCTCGCTGCTGCCGCGTCCATGTCGATGCGCTCGCCCACGCCCCCAAGCCCGAGCGACGTTTTTCTTTTGGATGCTGGCCGCCCCTTCTGTTGACTCGGCGCACTCCAATGTGCTACTGGACATGTCCATGAACGCCCTGCTTGAAGCCTTGGACGACGCTGATGCGGCGCCGCTACCGGAGCAGCTCGACGTCGCTTGGAATACCACCGATGTGACCTTCCCTGATCCCGCGGCTCCTACTGATCCCTTCGTTGCTTCGCCTGTTGCGCTGTCACCGCCTGTGGCGTCGCCGATCGCTGCGTCGACACCTGCTGATGTACCCGAGGTGTTGACGCCTCGTGATCGCAGGTCGGACCACGGTGAGACGAAATTCGACGCCGATCTGTATGATGCTGATGCACTGATAGCTGCATCGGCCTCCGTCCTCGAGCGACCGGTGCTGTCAGAGCCACCGGAGCGGCATCCTCCTGCCCAGTGGTGGAATCACTTCGATCTTAACGCTTCGGTCAACACCAAGCGCGTTTACCCGCTGAAGGACTCATCGATCGTTGGGGTACGCCACTCCACGCAGCGTACTTAGTCGAGTGGGACTTCACGCCCTGTCAGCTCAGCTGGGAATGGCCAGAAAATCTCAAGGGCGTTGATTATCTGATGAATCAGGTAAACAATTGGAAGATGCCTGATTCTCCATGTAGCTTCAACGCGTACTATCGGAAGATCCCCCGTGGTGCAACTGCTTCGGAGACAGGTTTGTGTTTCCTTGAGTCGGTTCGCTCGGCGTGTTTTGATCTTGGCCAGCCTGGGCTCGTCGACGATGGTCACTGGACGAGCTTATGCACAGCTTATGACAAGGGCTTATCTAACGGCGTCGTCCGTGCTGATATCGCTGCGTTCTTCGAGTCTCTGCGCCGACAGCGGGTTGGTCTTGACTACGATGCTCTGCTCCGGAATCAACTTGATGTTAGCATTATCGACGTGAGGATTTTCGGTCGCGTCGCTCAGTCGCTTCACCTGGGCCATTATATCGTTCACGATGCGCACGATCTCGTTGAGCATTGCTTCACGCTCGTTGTGAACAAGCGTGAGCCGGCAGGCTGTTGAAGAATCTCGAAATCTTGGATGGAACGGTGCTGATTACGATCCGCCATGCTACCGCGAACCGCTTTTGACACTCTCGTGGCTGACTAAGGTCATCAGCGTCAACCGCGTGGTGCTTGAGTCGTTTCCCTTGAAACGACTGAAAAAACGCAAGACGAAAACGGAGAAGCAGCGCGAGGCACGTCGTCGCAAGAACTAGGACCAGTTCATCCAGTCGAATACATGTTGGCCTTGGGCCCCCTTTCACTACTTGTGAGTTCTTCGTCTTCGTTTGGTGCGGCGATGTTCTTCGAAATTCGCGATCAAGTCGGGTACTTGTCCTAAGTCTTCCACCGGAACACAGGTGGGTTTCTCTTCATCCGCCCGCTCCACAAGATATTGCGTCCGTCGTTTGTGCATCCGCTTGCCCAACAACTGCAGAACAAGTTGGCCGACACTGCCATCCGCGAGGATGACATGATGTAGTCGCAACAATCTTGTTGGTTCCTTGCAGGGCTTCAGCAATCCCGTGTTGAAGCCTGGGTGAAGCTTGTTGCCGGCTTGAATGTTCAGCTCGTACGCGTGGTTGTGCACCTTGCGTACAACTGTATACGGTACGATCCACTTCGGCCCGAACTTTGTCGAATTGGGTAGACCAGTGTGTTTGGGGTCCAAATGGTTGGTGCTGAAGTACACACGGCTTCGAACTGTTGCTCCACGCGGTTACGGTCATACACGTCATGCATTCGCTCTTGAGCTTGAGCTAGAGCTTCAAGACATCGGAGAAGAATTGCTGCTTGGTGTTCGTAAAACTCAGCGCCACGTCCAATCTTGGGCAATGTTTCAAGGTGCTCCGCCGCTAGCTGTAAAGGGTTCAGTGGAATGTATCCCAAGTCAGCTTCGAATGGAGTAAGCTTGGTGATGACGTTTACGGTCGAGTTGACCGCAAATTCAGCGTTCGCAAGATGGATGTCCCAGTCGTCCTGCAAGGGTCCAACAAATCATCAAAGATACTCCTCCAGAGTCCGGTTCAGACGTTCCGTTTGTCCGTCTCCTTGAGCTCTGTGCGCGACGGTCATGCTAAGCTTCGTTCCGATGGGCTTAAAAACATGTTGCCAGAACTTGGATACGAACTTTCGATCGCGATCCGAAACGATATTCGTGGACATACCATGAAGCTTCCATATGTGGTCGATGAAGAGAGGGGCAACGCCTTCGGCCGTCAGTCGGCACAAAATGGCATCGCTTCGTCAGTCTGTCAACGACGACCCAGATGGAATCAACGTCCTGCTTGGTACGCGGCAAAGTCGGTGATAAAGTCCATGGAGATTGATCTCCATCGTTCGTCGGGTATCGCCAGGGGCTCAAGCAAACCGGGAGGTTTAGTCAATCGAGGCTTGTTCCGTCGGCACGGCTTGCAGTCTGATATGAATTTCTGAATCGACTTCAACATTCGAGGCCAATACCAGCGTCGAGCTAGCGATAAGTACGTACGGTCGGCTCCAGGATGACCACCAGAGTTGGAATCATGACACTCGCTGATGATCTGTCGTCTTAACTTGACCTCGTTGGGTACGCCAACACGTGGTACATCGTCACCAGGCGTATGGAACCAGAGCAAACCATTCTCTTCAGAGTAGTACTGGTACTTCTTCTATTGTTGTCGCTCGATTTTGGGCTGCAAGTTTGCTGTACGATGCTTGATGGCCGTGAAGATCGCTTGCGCAGCACGATCCTTCTTGTACGCTTTCTTGATACCAGTAACTAGATCGGAGTTCGTTGTAACTTCGCTGATCGCTAAACTGAACGACGTATCATCGAAGCTGGTACCCAGGACCCCATCGCCCCATGAGACACAGTCATGGGTGGTGGCGAAATTAAGGAGGCGATGGAGCGCGCCGTATTTGTAGTGTGACAGGGTATTTTCGTGCGGAAGGTCGATCCTGCATGCCGGTGACGGCGAGTTTGTGTCCGGGTAAAATCCCGACGCTGAAGCCTGATGATTCCAAGAGATGTGACTGATATTGGAGAGGACGGTCGAAGAGGAGTTGCCTTGATCTTGTCGTCCATATCCGTAGCGCCAGCACAAGACAGCGAAGAGTGGCAGCTGGTAGAATTGTAGGGCTCGCTCACTGTGCAGCCACGGCGAAAACAGAATGAAGTAGCACCGTTCTGTCCATTTTAGCCAGGTTGTGCGTATTTTGTCGTTGACGAAGGGGCCAAAGATTGGGTTTGCAGCTTGATGAGAAAAAAATGTCTTGTAATTATTTCTCAATGATGACGGGATTGAGACGTGTGACCATTTTAAGGAAACGTTAGACCAGGTGGATACGTGGGGTTCTTCCCAAGCTCTGGATGCTGCGTCTGCTATCGTGTTTGAGGCTCCAAGTATAGGCGTGGCTGGAACTACAATGTTGAGCACTGCTTCACCAAGTCCGATAGCACGAATGATTTCTTGTGCCTCATGACAAACGCTCGTCAACCGATTTGGCCAGGATACTGCTGAAGCATTATCACTCCAGCATCGAATATGAAGAGCCGCCGTGCGAGATACAGCTGCCCACTTCGAGCTCCAGGTCCATATTGCGAGGGCAAAACAGAGATGTTCGCGAACGTTAATAGAGAATGTGCCGGAATGAATGTGCTGGAGTTCGTCATCGTCGAAGCGGATTTAAATGTACTCATTCCACGTAGGATTCTGTACAGCAAGCAAGACCTAGGCTCGATGCATCCATATAAACATGAAACCACGCCGTTGGTAAAATGCCAAACATGGATAAGGTAGCTCCGAAAGGTGTCCATAATGTAAGATGTAGTCGAACTACCGAAGATCATACACAACCTTATCCGACAACCGTATTCGTCCAAAGCGATGCCACCGACGAACGGCTGGTTGGAAATACTGGAAGAAAGGCTTCGCTGTTAAAAGACAAGTCGTGATGTACCGCCATCAGTCCTTCGCGAAGCTTCGATGACCATCATTCTCTGCAAAACGCAAGTTGCCGTTGTGTACAACACACAATCTGAGACATGGTTACACCTAACTAAATCGATCTGCCCCTTTCTATAACATCGATTTATAAAACGACCTCAATTTATTTTAAATCGAGCAACCAGCTAAGTGATAACGACAAAAGCTTTGCAAAGCACAATATAATGCCCTCTACTGACTTGCTGCAACCGCAATCGGGTGAGGTTTGGCCTATGAAGGAATACTCATGATGTGTCCAGTTGTACATGATCGAGTTATGCTTTAATTAAGTTGACAACAGTTTGTCGTAGACCGGAAAACTGCTACTACTTTTGTCACCACTTCGTCCTTGCACTTCATGAGTCACTGTAACGATCAATGCGGGGGCTTGAGCGTTCGTGAGAGCTGACTGTGGAACATTACAAAGATATAGTAAATATTAACAAATCGAACGGCATTCGCAAGTACATACGCATGGTTTTTCATGGCGTTTTCCTTCTATCCTATCGGTAAAGCCGCCATTTTTTCAAGCATTGATGCTCTTTTAACACCAATTCTTTGTACGAAGAACCACGCTCACCCCTCCCATACAAAAACTAGGCATAAATGGAACCATCTACAACCGTTTGGCTCGGATTCTATCTTACCTGTCCCAATTGAAATTGTTTCCGTGTTAAAAAATCCGGGGCAACCCGGAGGCATGCTAATTGTATGGTTTTGGTGCTCAAAAGTCGACTGATGCTTCTGTTTGATCAATTAGAGCAGAAAGGGCTAAGATATCGGCCTTCAAAGTCCGGTCGGTCGTACGGACAGACAGCTCCTAAAAGATGGGACAAGATTCTTTTATAGAGGTTTCCATAATTTAATCAAGTCACCACATATATATCTATGCTAGAGTCGCAATCTCACCATCGTTGTTTTGACATCCCTCCGGACAGGTTTCGTGAAATTTCTCAGCTGTAACGGAATATTTCTCCGCGTGCCCTGATTGGCGGAAAAGTCCAGATTTTCAGCTTTTCAACGATACCCTATGATAAGGTAGAGCCTTATTGGTCGTTCCAAGAGGTGGTTTCAAAACGCTACAAAAATTCCCGACCAACCGACCAAAAGTAAGCTTCATACAAAGAATTGGTGTTAAAAATTAACTAAAAGTATATTTTTGTGAATGCCTTCGTTCGGAAAAATCTTCGCAATTTGTAGGACGAAGTATTTGTTTATTTTCTTCTTTTTGCAGACTCAACTCCACCAATTTATTAACAGAATTGACAGCAAATGCAGCACACAGCAGCACGACTGCCTTCATCATGATACTAAGGAATATTAAAACGACTGGTCATGACAGGATGTACGTTGGACGAAGGAGGTTACTGGAGACGCCCAGTTAAAGCCTTTGTGTCTTTATTTCGTTGATTTTCTTACTTTTTCGATACTAAAGGGTCTGTTAAAAAATCGGCACTTCTTGCAAAGTGCCGGTTTTAACCCCTTGAAACCGGAGCGTTTTCATTCCCCCCATTTACCTAAACCCTACTTATCTTAACGTGTATGTGCGGGTAAGGTTTAATATACAAAGCTCGATATGTTAAGCTAACGTGTATGCCCCCTCGTCTTTACAAAAAACTAGACCCAGATCTGTATGTCCGCCATTATCGTGTAACATGTATAAGAACTAGCAAAAATAGAGCAATAATGTGTTAGAGATGCGAATGTGTTAAACAGAGCATTGCACACTTTGAGCAGAAATCTAACTGACGGGAACACATGTAACGGACAAAAAATGGAATGTATTTGCAATACTCAAAGCTATATAAATGCAAAGAGCGAGATCAGATTTTCAGTCTGTCTCTTCCATATCAGCTCCACGGCGGCCACGCTTGCGTGAATGGGGAGAGGCTTCGCTGGACTCACCACTCGACGACGCTTCTTTCTCGTCGTTGGAACCCTCACCGGACGACGCCACCGCTGGCTTACGCGCTCGAATCTTTTGCTTAGAGGCCTAGCTAGGCAGCACGCTGCCATTTTTCCACGCTTTATGCCAGATTTTTAAGCAAGACATCGCATCCTCGTTGAACGTGTGACGCATCTTACCAAACAGGAAGACGCGCCATGCTTTAGGCGCCTTAGAAGTGGTAGGAAGCTTGCACGCACTGCAGTATATAGAAGAGTCCCCGCGCACGGCAGCTGCAGGGCCCGACTTGTAGTCAGTCGAGCATTCAATCCCGGCACGCTCCTTTTTACCACAGTAGACTTCGAAGCTGTATGAGACATGATTAAAAACTGTTAGTATGTACGGTACAAGATAAGATAACTTTAGAGCCAAAAAATAACGAGTACTCCAAAAAGAAGCACTCGTTACTTACCGAATACAGTATGCTGACGATGAACAGCACAACATGAATAACTTCGTCCCCCACTTGTGGGGTTTATCATTGAGATAGACTCACTTGCGGTTAAAGTTGATCTCAAAGCCAACATTGCTTCGTCGAAAGCAGACAGGACCTGGAAACTGAGACCTGTCATCGACGCATTGCAGCATAGGTTTGCTGCTGGATACACGACGCCACCAATAATGGCTGTAGCGGCCCGTGGGTCGACATTGCTGCTGAAGTGTAGTTTTCTAGAGAGGTACATGACTCTATCCCGAGCCATAAATAGACCGAAGCAACCTCGGGGAATGGCTCCTTCATCAGTCGGGCGCCAATGGTTCTACAGCCTCTCTTTGTTGGGGACAATAGATAGCGCGATGAGGAGACCGATAAAAATACACAACTCACTTGCAGTGATGTCTTGTGTTCGAATCAGATCCTTTCTTATTTGATCACGACTTTAGATTGCCGAACCCGTAGACTGCAGGTAGATTTCAACGCGGGTTGAATCATGCAGCAATGCTACGTGCATCTCGCTATCGCTGGAGGCTGCTTCTGGGTCTTGAACAACTTCTTCTCGTTCTGTAGACACACAAACGTATGATACAGGATTAGCCCGACTCCAATCATGTACCATACTTCTCTGGTCTACCGTAAAATGGCAATTCCCTAAAGTACACTATAACTTTCTCGTTTTTAAAGCAGTTCGGACAAAAATACACCACGAGAAAGCTTTATGCATAATCTGCCAAGCCTGTATTTCTGAACCAATCACAGCAGGCACAACAGAAGAAAACTTGACAAGTTCAGACAAAATTTTGAGCGAAGTGAGGTTTTTTATCGTAAATCTGTCAATATTTAGCGATATTACGTGGTTACCAGGATACCGTACAATGCCTAGGGCGAATATATTGGGGGCTCTAGATAACTGGTAACGCGCACGTGACTTTGTTTGACTTTGTTTAGGAATGAGGTTTTTCTGCGTATTAAGTTGATTTCATCACGGTTAATGAAAATAATAGCTTATGATTGGCTGTAGAATGGATATGTGGACCACAAAATACCTTAATGGCCATTTTAAGGCGGACCAGAGAAGTACATGTTAGGTGAGCACACCTTCTTCTTTGCAGTTGGTGAAAGGGCCTGTCAGTAGCGTACATGGTAAGCAAAGCTGTAAACGTGAACATTACAGGTTAGACATGCGCACCTTCATTGTCACTTTCAGCGTTATGGTCTGGCGGCTGCTGGGGTGTCGTTGGGCTGATCGGAGCGGGAGGCAGAAGGGGTGAGGGCTCGGCCTGAGCCCGGAGCGCATTTGAACACCTCAAACTGTCAAAAGGGTGTTTCACAGCTCTCGTTACAGTTTGGTCACGCACCAAGGTCGATCCGGTCCAAGTACCGCATCAGTTCTTCTTCCCCGACGAATTTATCCTGCCCGCGCACTCCAATCTTCGTTTTCCTGGTTTGAAGCACGTGTGCATGTTGGAGAGGCCTGTCGGGCGCTTTGACGTCCATCCGTCCATTTTGAGCTCGCGCCAGTGCGCACGGAAAGCCATTTGTGTGCTGGCCGGAGTTTCTGAAAGTGAGATTTAGTGTGTGGCTGGCATTTTTACCTCTAATATTCTATCTTTGATCAGCAGGAAGCACCGATACCTCTCATTTATTAAATGATTTGGTTATGTACCAAAGGATCGCCGGGAAGATTAGAACTTTGTGCCTACCCCTCGATGATTTGAAGTTTGTAAGATCCAATACAAAAAACAAGTATGTAATTTCTTAACGTGTACGGTCCACGTTAAGATAATTTTATTACAATGTATCGTGTCCAGGCTCCCGGTTTCAAAGGGGTTTAGGAGGCCTGGCTTAATCTCGTGTACGACGTCTCTTTCTGCTTGGCTTACAGTAGTGTCGACTGTCGAGTTGGCATCGGCATACTGTACTTACCTAGTAGTAGTAGCTCACCAACACCCGCTAACGATTTGTACCTTGTTGCTGGGATCGACATTGGCCACAAACAAATACTGTAGTACGCAACTCTATGAGTCACTTTGCCGACGTCCAGGGATATGGCGAATCTCCTTCGACCAAGCATCACACAGTAGCGCAACAAATATCATCGACCGGAAAGACACGTCCGTTTATTAAGTATGAGTTAAGCATTTTTATAATATCGTAGCTGATAAATAACTACAGTTGAACAGCGTACAGGAGCGACTTGGCAGTATTTCACCGTGCTGCTCTCCTCAATTTGGCCAATAGAGCTGATAAATAGACGTTGGTTTGCGCTCACAGAAGCCGATGCTGTTGTTGCGTCACCACCAAGAGACGGATGAACCCCTCGATGTACTCGATCGCGAATACGAACAAGGAGAGCGCTGCGATGAACACAGCGACGAAGAGAAGCCCCACAAGAACAGTGTTCGGATCCCGACTGTGGAATTCACCGCCTCTGCCGGCTTCCCATCCTTCGGGTTTTCCTCGTTGTGGATTGTCACCGTAACTTCATTCGAAGGAGGAGGCAGAGGCATCACTTGAGTCGCCATTGTAATTGGAGAACGAGAAGCTTATTTGAACTCGAGACGTGAGCTGGACTTGGTAAATTCGAAAGTGGGCAACGAGGGTGAAAGGACTGATCCTGGTCCTCGATCTGCTTGTCCACCACGACTGAGCATAAACCACACTAACGTGCCAATGCCATCATCCAGAGATCCAAATTGACCCAACCGTTGATGGGACACTTATCCGTGAACAACCAGGAAGATTACAGCTTTATTGTGATGAAACAGCTAAATTACCCTCTATTCGACGGTCTAGCCACGCCTACAACATAAAAGCGCAGAGAATTGCATTCTTCGACCTCAACTACTGTAGTTTAATTCATAATCTGTTTTCTATTCGTGTACTTTCACTTTGATCCTATCAGCACATGCACCTCGTTATTTGTCGCTCGATAAGTTAGCAGACTGCGTGAATACGCCCTGGGTTCGTAGTGCAAGAAGACTAACACGGCCATAGAAAATGGGAGAGAAGATGGCGATTAATCAAGAGAAAGCTAAGCTTTTAAGTAGGTTTAATCGATTCCTGTTGCTCACCACGAAGATCTAGGCAACAACTTTCGTGAGTGTTGATGTCACGAAAGTCACCCCCGTCTCACGACAAGAGGCAATGGTTCGAGCTTGAAAGCACTACAGTATCCGGATAGTATCTCGTTACCAATATACCGCCAGAAAACACGGGATGGCATGAGCATTTAGGAGAACAAGTCCGACGTAGCAGAATGGTCAGAGATTATATGTTTAAATACGTTAACTGCGGGAGATGTTTGAAATCGCACGTGACAGCTGAGTGGTTAGTGACGTTAAGTGTCCGTTATGATGGTCTCACGGGATTCTCATCATTGCCGAGTAAGAACCAGCAAGAGCGTGAACATGTCTCCGAAGAATGTGACAGCAGCCACGCACATGTAGAGGAGTCCGCACGACGCCAACGCGCACATGACGCCCAGGCAGATTTTGTACTCGAGGCTCGGACGCTGGTCCACCAGTTCCGTCTTGTTCTCGTTGTCGTCCTTGGAGGGGAAGACCACGACCGTCACTTCATCTGAAGCTGCCATAGGAGTAATCTGAGCCATGGTTTTGTATCTTGAAGTGAGCTGAAGCGGGCGAATTCGTGAGTGAGAGGGAGGACCTGGTCGATAACGGGGGCATAAGCACACAGATAGGCGATGATGGTCTTGGCACATAATGTCCACTTAACCTGAGTATAGACCATCCTGTGACGCACGGCCTTAAACTGATGTGTTTAGGGTGCCAAAACGGATGGCGGGACTCCAAAACTGTCATACCTGAGATATGGCTTCACTTCAATGCATGAATACGCGATGCTATGCTGTACATGACTTAGGTCCTTACGTGTTTTTATCCTATACTACATGACTTCACCAGTACATTCAGGATAAGAGGTCCGGATAAGGGAAGATGATACTTGAGACGTGGTCGGGCACCACGGAGACTGTGATCGGAGAAGTGACGGTCGACGGAGACGACTCCGTTTGGCTGCGGAGCTGTTTGTGCAGATGCTGGAACTCTTGACGCGCACGGAAGGCGTTCGCCTGCATCTGCTGCATCGCGTACAGCTCCTGGATCTGTACAGCATAACTGGCGTGGAGCTGCTGCAGCTTCGCCGTAAGCTGCTTTTTATGTCGTCGCTTAAGCTGTTTGCGCTTGAGATAGTCGTGCGCCACGCTCCGCCGCCAGTTGATGCCCGTGGAGCTCGAGGATTTCTTCGCGTGCGACGACGCACAGCCGCAGTCTGGATGCTTGTAGATGCGCTCGCGCTCGGCCAAGAAATTCATCTTAAGCCGCTCGTTCTGATGCGAAAACTGAATAAGCAGGTTAACCTGTTCGGTAGCCGCAGCAGCACAATCCGCCTCAACGTCGTCGGTCATCGCGGCATCAGTACTCGCCGAAGTCGACGCGTACTGATACATGGTAGCAGCCAAGAGCGAGCCCTTGTCACTAAGGAACGGCACGGACACGAACTCCGGCTCGTACTGCTCCAGCAGCTCAAGTTCGTCGTCCAGCGCGTCCTTCTCAGGGGTCTCTGCCTCGGTCTTTGCAGGATCGTCCACGACAGCTTGCTCCTCGGCGCGGGGTGACTTCTTTCGACTGCACTTAGTAGCCACAGGCTTCTCTGCGGTCTCCTTGGCGTCTTCAGTGCTGTCAAGGTCGGCGAATAAAGCTTGGGCTTTCATCCGGTGCGTCTTTTTCGCACCATTCTTGGCCTCGTTACTAAGCTGAGTCAGCAATGTCGCTGCATCGGTGACTTCTTCCTGGTTGTCCTTGCGAGGAGGAGTCCACTGCAGTTCCTTTAAAGCCAGAAGCTGTCTCTCCACTCTGGACAACGCAGGCTGCTCGGGCGTGTTGGGGTTCGAAGAGCCTGAACACGACGAGATCGACACGACCGGAGACGCCGTGCTGGTCGCCGTCTTGCTGCGCTTCGGAGTCGTTATACTGTCGACTGCCTTATCCTGCTCGTCGCTCTGCTTCACTTTCGTCTTCTTCTGCAGCGTCTTCCTCTTCTCTCCAGCTTCCGACTTGGACACCTTGTCGCTATCCTGTCTACTCTGCTTAACCTTCCGTCCCGTATCCTGAGCCTTTATGGTCGACTCTTGACGGCTACGCTTCTTAACTCGTTGCTTGTCCTCATCGTCCGAGTCACTGTCGCTATCATCCGAACTGGCGCCGAGATCCCGCATCACATTCCTTAAGTCGCTCTTAACCTGTGAGTACTCCTTATCCTGTACGTTACGGTGTAAGAACGCGTTTAAGCTGCGTACGAGGAGCTGGTCCTGGTTCGCCGCCACCACGACCCACTTCTCCTTCTCCGTCTCTGGGAGAGGTAGAACGGCCAACAGCCCACTCGTATTAACGCGTGTAAGGTCCGAGAACTGCGCCTGGAAGTCCAGCGACGGATCTACAAAGAACTTCTCGTAGCCCTCGATATAATCCAGAGGTGTAGCCATCCCCGTCTCCTTCTTAGGTCGATGGAAGAACACGCTGCCGTCGCTGCACATCCCCACCGTAAACGGTGCCTTATCCTGTCCAGCGACTTTACTCACCGTGCGCATATGCCGCTGCGTGTCTTCCGTGCGTCTCCGACTGCCTCGCGGGTTCCACGCACGTAGCGACGTGGCGTTCCTGGACGTCAGCAGCGCGTCACGTTGCGCGCGTTGCTCCTTGGCAGACAGCGGCAAGTCCAGATCCATGCGGCTCGCTGACTGGAGATCAATAACCGCGAGGGATTCGCTGCCTCCGTACGCGTAATCTCCATACACAGCCACGGTATCAACCGTCTGCTTGACGTCCGTGTGCGACTTCTTGCGGATCGTCACCGAGTTGATTGCCGCGTCGTAGTCTTCCTCCAAGTGCCAGATACGCACGTTCTGGTGCTCCGACTTGGAGATGAACTGGTCGGGCACAGTAGGATGGAACGCGATGAACTCCAGTGAGATGCCGTTCGTCTGCTTGTCGAACACGCACTCCCAGCTCCACTGCGCGTCCTTGGTCTGGTAGAACCGCCACATGTGCACGTTCTTGATACCGATACCGCAGAGTAACCGGTATTCCGTCCTATTGCTGTCAGTATGGTACAAACTTTTAGCAGCTGCGAAGCCCTTGAGCTTAGCGTCCGAGTACGTATGAGAAACGGACTTAGCGGACGGTAAACCGAAGGCGTTGGCTGCTTCTTCGTCGCCGCTGTCGTCGCTGTCGAGTGTGGTTAATACCTGTGTGTTGCTCGAAGGTTGCACGTCGGTAGGCGACGGCAGCGTGATGCTGTCGACTTCGAACGCGCGGATCTCCGTCGAGCCGCGGTAGACGCCGGCGAAGATGAATTTGCCGTCGTCCGGGATGGCTACAGTCACCATAATCTGCGTGTACATGCCTCGAGGCATGATTTGGTCCAATAAAACGCCACGACGGAACACCAGTGAGTCTTTAGTTAATGGGTACAGATACACCATGCCGTTGTAAAAGCCGACGACCAGGAACTTGCCGTTCGGAGCCACCGCGACGGACGAGACGGTGGAGGACACGGAGAACTGATACTCGAGCCCCACGGGCGGCATGGACGCGCTGCTGGTCGTGGAGAGCGCGGGGCTTTGAGCTAGAGACTCGCGCACGACGCGCATGTTGCCGATGGTGGCGGCGTCGAAGGTTACTTCGGCCTCGTCGCTGGAGTAACCTTCGTCTTCGGAGCTGGACGAGGAGCTGTTGCTGCTCTCTACAGGCTCTTCTGACGTCTTCTTCTTGTCGCTGCTGCGCTTGACGGGAGTGGGGAACTCGAGTTTTCTCGTGGGATCGTGGCTCAGCGTCGTGGGGAGCCCTGACGGCGGCTTGTCCGGGTTTCTGCGGTTGGAAATGTCCTCGAGCACACGTGCAGCCTTGGAGAGGCTCTTGTTGGGCTCGAGCTTGAGACCGAGCTTTCTGCTTTTCTTATCCTGTGTCTTAAGCTGCGTGGAGGGCGTGGAGAGGCCCTGGACACGTCTCACGGGCTTGATCTTGCGTGTCGGCTGGCCGCTCAGTGTAAGCTTGTTCTGAGGCTTCTGCGCCGGTTCTGGCGATAGGAAGGAGGGCGACGCGAGCGTTTTGTTATGAGCATTCTTGCTGTCGGCTGTGCGGCCGCTTTTGGCCGGTGTCGAGGCCGCAACGAGGGCGGCAAGGCCGGAATTGGATGAGCTCATGGCCAGAAGGATTTCTCCGTCTGTACGGACACGTGGACGCTCGTAGAGGTTGGAAACGGAGGGCACGGCACGGAGGGGAGAAATGCACTACAAGCCGTCGAACGAGCACGTGGCGATGAAGAGCAGCGACGTCGTGTACGGGCAGTAGGGAACGTCTGCAAATGCCCGCGAAATTGTGCAAATGCGCGCGCAATCGAGCCAAAAGCTCAAGGTCGTGTGGTCCACACCTCACTACATGATTGGACTCGTTTTGTCCAATCACGCAGCGCGATTTGATGGCTGGGTGATAGACTCCAAAGTGACCGCACGGGCAGCCATGGCGGACGCTCGATCTCCCGTGCTGGAGCCTGGCGCCGACCTCAAGCACCTTGGTACGTCGCTTCACAGTCCTCCACGTCCACACCTGCACCCTCCAACCTTCTACTGCCCCTTCCAGAGTCCATGCTCGACGACAAGAACCAGAAGAAGCGCAACAAGAGCAAAAAGTTCGACGAACCTTACGAGTACGTCCCCATTAGTACCCCAAAAGTAGTATATATATACTATTTTTTCTAACCAGTAAGTATCAATGCAGAGGCAAACTCGAAGGCTGGTCTCCCGTGGACGAGCCCATGGAGAAGCTCACTCTGAACCCCGTGGAAGACAAGAAGCAACTGTCCAAAGCCGAGCGGAAGAAACTCGCGGCCGAGGCCTTCGCCAAGGCCGGCGGCGTCCCCAAGCGCGAGAAACTCTCCAAGGCCGAGCGCCGCGCCCAGCAGGAAGCCAATAGGCAGAAAAAAGAGGCTGGTAATCCTCCAATTAAGCCCAAAAAGACCGAGACAGCCGCGCCCACCCCCACGAACGTGCGTCTCCAATACGACGACGCCAAAAAAATGGCTCGGCGCTCCAAAGCGGCCGTCGTAGTGCGTACCCAGGCCCAGAAACAGGTGGAAATGTTCTCCCACTTGCCGCAATACGAGCGCGAGAGCTCGTTGTCCTTAAACGTAGGTTTCTCCAACAAGGAGGAGGTCCACGCCGCCGTGCTCGCGCTCGGTCTCAAGTACGCGGAAGGCAAAATATCGGGCGGCAATGCTCGCTGTATCGCAATGATTACAGCATTCCAGCAAGTGATCGACGACTATGTGACGCCTCCAGACAAGCAGCTACGGCGCGATCTGGACAAGCGTCTGCGTCCGTTAATTCAGTACCTTATTGACTGCCGGCCGCACGGGATCGGCATGGGCAACGCCATCCGCCGCCTGCGTCGCGTCATCGGCTCGACGCCGCCGGAGCTCAGCGAGGAGGAAGCCAAGCGCCGGATCCGCGACGATATGGACGACTACGTGCAGAGCCGCATCCTGTTGGCATCCCGAGCGGTGGCCAAGAACGCGCAGTCTAAGATCAGCGCGGGAGACGTCATTTTAACATACGCGCGAGCTAATGTGGTGGAGGAATTGCTGCTGAAAACAGCCAAGACGGCGCCCGAAGTAGCGGCCAGTGTGCGGATCATCGTCGTGGACTCGCGGCCGCACTTTGAAGGGCGCAAGATGGTCAGTGCGCTCGCTAGCGCCGGGCTGCAGTGCTCGTACCTGCAGATCAACGCGCTGTCGTACATTATGCGCGAGGTTACCAAGGTGTTCCTGGGCGCTGCGGCCTTTATGAGCAACGGCGTGGCGGTGGCGCGCGTGGGCACGGCGCTCGTGGCGATGACGGCGCACGAGGCCAACGTGCCTGTGCTGTTCTGCTGCGAGACGTACAAGTTCTCGGACCGCGTGCAGCTGGACGCCATCACGCACAACGAACTGGGAGATCCGGACGACCTCGTGTCGTCGCACTGCATCGACAAGCCACACGCGCGACGTCGCACTGGAGCGGGAAATGCGTCCAGTAGTGGCGCCTCGAGCGGCCACATTTTGTCTGATTGGCGGGATCTGGCAGACTTGAAGCTGCTCAACCTCGTGTACGATGTGACTCCGATCGACTACGTGTCGATGGTCGTCACGGAGCTGGGGATGATCCCTCCGACGTCCATCCCTGCGGTGCTGCGTGAATACTCTCGTGATGGCGTCGTGGACGGAGCGTTGTAATAGGCACAGATCGATAGTACTGAGACTTTTGATCCACAAAATATTAGTACTACAGAACTCGGTCGAGGTTGATACAGTTGAGCTACGACATGTTTGGTGTACCGTGTTCATGATCAAACTTCAACGCTACTGGACGTTGCTGCTCTTGTGTCCCGTAGCAGCGATGCTCATCGACTTTACAGCCACCGCAGCTCAGCAGCAGTTCCGACCGCGAGCTGAAGATATCTTACGCGAGAGATTTCGGCCCAGTAAGTCGAAGCGAGTCAGTGATGTCGTGGCTCCGATGGCACAGAACGGATCTCCTTCAGTCGACAAGCTCTTCGTAGCAGAGCAGTCTGCCAATGAGGATAACAAAGACGCCAAACCCAACACGTACGTCGTGACAGCTCAGCCGCCGTCTCCGAACCGACGGAGTAGCAGCACCAACAACCTCGTCAAGTTGGACTCGTTCAAAGGAGGGCTACCACAGCAGCAAGCTCGTAAGTTTTCGATGACTTGCTAAGGGATACGATGTGGTTGTAAAACTGACTTATAAGCGTTCGGGTGGTGATGCAGGAAGCAGCTTTGCGTTCAACGGCGTGGATCAACTTCCAGGCAGACACGCATCAGGTGATCAACCGGTTCAAGAGGCCGTGACGATGCGAGTGTTGAGCTTCCAGAAGCAGCGTCAAACCAGCCGATCCAGCTCGCTTACTAGGACCCCCACAGCTCCAGAGATCTCGTCTACTAGTCGTCAGAGCAGGAGAGAAGCGTATGGGTAGATCGAGAAAAAAGTGTTGCTTTTGTTTTAGACTTTACTGTTCGCCACGGTCGCTGCTCTTGTGCTTCTTCCTCTGTTGACGTTCTTGTTGGGCCTTGTGACTGGCTGCAGCCTCGGAATTTTCTTCGTCGTCCTGCGTCATGAGCTGCGTACACACGTCCATGAGCTTGGGCTGGCGGAGTTCACGGAAGCGCAGAGACAACATGTCGATCGCCGTCAGCACCTCCATGGAGCTCTTTTGAGTATCGTCACTGGTACTGGAGAGCACCGCCATCTTGGGATACCTCTGGCTGAAGTGCGTGAGCAGCAGGTGACGGGCGTTCGCTTGACGTCCCACCTGAATCGCCTCATTCATCGTACAGTGCGCCTTGTCCTTGGCTTCTTTGGTCAGTTCGTCCTCGAACGTGGCTTCGTGGACGATCAGGAAGGCGTGTGTGGCCTTCTCCGCCAGCTTCTCGCTCGGTCGACAGTCTCCAGAGAACGCCAGCTTTGATCCGTCCACGAACGTCAACACTACAGCGTACGATTGATGGGCGTGTTTGACCGGGACACACTCGAGCTGCGAGATATTCAGCGTCTCTCGTAGCCACGCACGGACGCGAGCAGCTTCAGCGTGGGCTTCGACTTCCTCACTACGAGAGTCGCTCTCGTCGAAGCTGTAGTTCTCTACGAACGAGTATTTGTTGCGCACTGTCGGGTCTTGCGCAGCGTATTCGTCCAGCCAGAACTGGAGCGGTGTAGGTCCAATGACCAGCAATGGCTCCATGGTGGATACACGGGCACTTAGTAGTCGCAGCAAGCCTAGATGATGGTCAGCGTGGTTGTGCGAGATCCAAACGCACTGGAGACGATCCACCAGCTCCTGTAGACGGCTTGTGTCACCTCCAGCGTAGCGATACATCTGCCCCAGGCTGCCTTCTCCACAGTCCAGCATCATCCCAGCCCAGTCCTCGTCTTCTTCTTTGCCAGTCGGGAGCTCTAGGTACATGCCTGTGACGTTGCGGTACTTGGATGGGATAGCGCAGCCAGTGCCCAGGAACGTGATGCGGCCGTCGATGAGGTCTTCGTCCAGCTTCTGAGCGCTTGGGTCTTCAGCTGCGATGTCGGATACACTGTCACGGATCTCACTGAAGTCTAGACGCGGCCAGCAACTGGACGATTCGAAGCCACGACGAGCCTGAGGGGATAGAATAAACTTTAACATACTCTCGCCTAGAACCAGCTTCGCCGTTGCTGGGTCCGTCTCTTCCCTAGAAGCTGCGAGTTCCAGACCTTCTGGCACGCGTGAGAAAGGATCGATGGCATCACGTAATTCATGCTCTTCATTGGACGGGAAAGCACGGGGAAAGACTGCGTGCAGCTGAGCTTGGAGCTTGGCTGACGCGCGATACACCGTCTTCTGTGCACAGGCGTCGTGTCCTAGCAGCACGTGACGTGCTTGAGCACCGAAACTCCGACTCCACTCTGCGTATTTCGGGTGACGCAGCACGTCGAGACTTCCAAGATGAAACACCATTTCCACCTGGACTTGAGCATCCATCTCTGTGTCTCTGTACCTGTCAAAGCCTTCACTGCTTACCAGTGCGTCCACATGTGCAATGGTAGGACAACTAACCACCACACAAGCTGCAGAAGGCGCTGACGGCAACACACAGTCACTCGACTTGACCACTTTCCCATCAGGCAGCGTCACGTCCTTGCCCTGGTGTAATTGGCCGAACAATTTGCCCTTGGGGACATCGAATGCCAACGCTTTCTCTACTAAAAATTTGCCTCTTTGCGGCCTGGTTTCCATCACGTAACTTACACTCACGTGGCTTTCCTCACCTTCCGATGTCGGACTCTCGTTCAGTTTCCGTTTAGCTCCAGCTCGAGGATTTGCTATGGCTACAGCATAAACCAAAACTTCGTCATCTTCGTAGCAGCTTTTAACCTCTTTATCCTTCTCTTCACTGTCAATTGGCAGCACCTCAGACGCCTCTAGTTTGAACTCGGGGCGGTACAAAAAGTGGCGTGTGGCTTTCAGATACTGCTTGGTATTGGGCGGTCCGTGGACATGGAGACAGGGTTTTCCCGTGTCAGAGACTGTGAGCACCATCCCAGGGAGGCCTCCAACAGTGTGAGACCGGAGCTCAGTCAGGAAAACGTGCTGCAGCTTGGCCAGACGCACGTGATGCTCCATACACAGTCGCTGAGTGCCATCTCCGACGTTAAATAGGAAACTGCGCAGCCCACAGAAAAGGGTTAGCGAAACGGCATTGCAGAAGCATAGGGGTGTGAGTGGACTAACGCACCGTCGCGTCTCCGTGGACAGAAGAAGGCTGGGTGCCGTCTCCACGGACTGCACGCTGAGCACCTGCACTTGCACGACCATATTGGCAAATGACAAATCTACTGGGCGTCAGCAGGTGGATACTTAGTGAAGAGACTTAGTGGTCAGTCGTCCTTACAATTATTATAAGGTGGAAAAGTTTACGAGAGTGAAATAGTTAACACTTTGTAAATTATGAGTGATGGTCTGTAGCCCTTTGGGCGGAATTTACCGGACGATTATCGAATTTTACCGGAAAGGGTTACAGTTGAGGGGTACGAATAAGTTATTACAGTGATTACACAAACGATAGCTCCTTATCCCCCAGTGCGGCACGATTAGGCAAGGCGGTAGTAATAGAATGCAACTAATAAGCACCATGGTAAAACGCCGAGCTACAATCTATCTAGACTAAACCATTAACTGTCGAAGAAGCTGGATGCTTGTGACGGCGATATACTCGGCACAGTCACCTGGTTGATGACACGCAGATATTTGGGCAGTTGATCTCGATAGCCACGACGCAAGCACCCTTTAGCTTACTTTAGCTCTGCTGCGCCATCAAGCGCCGCACGGACACGCTTAAACATTGTTACATGTGCTGTATTGACTCGGATGTTTTTCAAAGTAATGGACTTCTGATCGTAATATAACGTTGGGTAGCCTGCCAGTGGCTAGTACAGGCTTTATATTTCATGCCACGAATTAATCCTTAGCGTCGAATGCTAGTGGACGCCTAAAAATGAGGAGTACTCTCACAAAGGTGTTTATAAGTGGACGTGATTCAATCGAAGCGGTTGGTTCGGCCAGTTCTTGACTCCTAAAAGTTGCGAAGTCAAGAACTGGCTGAACCAACCGCTTCGTTAATAGCATGGGAAATTGCACTGGAATGCTCCCAAGACAGAGGCTTAGCGGTAACTAATTAGGTTTATATGCGGCTTTCTTCTTTTTTATCCACCGCATTCATATAAAAGAACTCATACTCGCTCGTAATTCCTCGTTACAAGTCTCACATCGACTGAGGAAGTCGCCGCTTTTAAATGTACCCAATGGCGCTCAGAGGTAAGCTTTTCATTATCAACACAGACTGCAATACGGGACGCGTGTACGAGTACGGTGGATAAGGCAAAACTACCCATTTATATAGGTGATTTAGGCAGCCAAAGAATGATATCATTTGCTAGAATATACTCCCTTCTCCACCTTCTAGATGCCATAATTCCATGATCAGTCTTAAGTAAAGTGCGTGTCTAAATGAAGCCATGGCTCGACTACCTCTCTAGGTTGATCACTGGAAGACTGTCCGATGGTCGGGCGCATCTAACCAGAATTATTTTAAGTTTGTACGCCAATTGTTGTACATTTTCGGAAAATGTCGGCAATCCGTCCGGTGAGTCATAATGGGTGACCCTTGAAATCCAGTAATTTCCAGGTAATTTGATTTTATTATATTGTTGAAGTTTTGTCGATCTACCCATAGGCTTCTCTCCTACTCTGACGATTTGTAGACGCGATCTCTGGTGCTATGGGGATCCTAGTAAGCGAGCTGGATCGGCTGGTTTGACGCTGCTTCTGGAAGCTCAACACTCGCATCGTCACGGCCTCTTGAACCGGTTGATCACCTGATGCGTGTCTGCCTGGAAGTTGATCCACGCCGTTGAACGCAAAGCTGCTTCCTGCATCACCACCCGAACGCTTATAAGTCAGTTTTACAACCACATCGTATCCCTTAGCAAGTCATCGAAAACTTACGAGCTTGCTGCTGTGGTAGCCCTCCTTTGAACGAGTCCAACTTGACGAGGTTGTTGGTGCTGCTACTCCGTCGGTTCGGAGACGGCGGCTGAGCTGTCACGACGTACGTGTTGGGTTTGGCGTCTTTGTTATCCTCATTGGCAGACTGCTCTGCTACGAAGAGCTTGTCGACTGAAGGAGATCCGTTCTGTGCCATCGGAGCCACGACATCACTGACTCGCTTCGACTTACTGGGCCGAAATCTCTCGCGTAAGATATCTTCAGCTCGCGGTCGGAACTGCTGCTGAGCTGCGGTGGCTGTAAAGTCGATGAGCATCGCTGCTACGGGACACAAGAGCAGCAACGTCCAGTAGCGTTGAAGTTTGATCATGAACATGGGTACACCAAACATGTCGTAGCTCATGAAGGTGAACTGCGGATACACCAGTAAGAAGAAGATAAAGAGCCAAGTACTGAAGGCCATGACTATGAGGTGGTACTTGTTCCAGTTCAACGCTAACAGCGACACCTTGAGGTTCATAGTGCCCAGTAGAATCGTGTAGAATAGCGTACCAATGACATACAACCCGTAATTTGTACGTAGAGTGCTTTCGTGACATCCGAAGAAGCAGATAAGAGCGTGACCTACGGAATTAAGGATCGTTCTCGTAAATACGCGCATATTCAGGTCGCTATCGTACTGCCCCCGACGATAAAGCTGCGGGAATCTCAGCACCACATCTTCCGAGATATCTTGATCAAAGACCCCGATAACGATGATAGGGAGCGCTAAAAAGAAGTTCCAGCCTGCCATCACAAAGCTCTCGAATAGTGGAGCTCCGGATTGGCCATTGTAGAAGTTAAACACGAAAAGACTGATCACCAGTGCAATGTTCTTGTAGAACGAGTAGCGGATGACCTTACAGATCCGCTTATAGTTGCAGCGTCCGTGCAGTAAAACCAGTCGTGTTAAGAACCGAAATTGCGCGATAGCGTAGTCGCTGGCGTTTACAGCTTGCACTCCTTCTTTTCCACAGATCCCCACTCCAACGTGAGCTGTTTGGATCATACTCACATCGTTCGCGCCGTCTCCAATGGCTAAAGTGATCGGTTGTTCTCCTTTCTTTTCACATCCTTGCCGACCGCCCTTACGTACAAGCTGCACTATCTCCGCCTTCTGTGATGGGCTAACCCGACAGGCGATTAGAGCTTTACATACTCGAGCAATGTCCAAAAGTTTTTGAGTAAGAACCTCAACACGAGCAATTGCATCTGTGGACATTTTAGCTCGAATGTCACGTGACGGGAAAATGTGCACGAGAGCTTTACCGTCACACACCATCGCGAGACTATCGGCCACTGTATCCCCTCGAATAAGTCGCTGAATCTCGGGAGTCTCGTAAAGTGCGTCCAGTTGTGTACTCAACGAATCCACTCGCTCAGCATTCACATAGAGTAACTGCATTTTGTCGTTAATGAGTCGACACGCATGCCCGATATTAATCGCAGTCTCCTCCCGATCGCCCGTTAGTACCCAGACTTTAATGCCAGCTTGTGCGAGATCGAAGATAGCGGAGGGAACTCCCTCTTGTAATTTATCCTCTATCGCAGTCACACCTAAAAGCTGCATATTCTGCTCAATCATCTCGGCACACGCGTCCAGTTTCGCTTCACGATCTTCGAGGGCTGTTGACGCGGCCACATACGCTTCATTGTAGCGTTTATATTCCTCAGCGGCGAGTACCCGACGACCGAGAACAAGTGTCCGTAGACCTTCACTAGCGTAATTCCGTAAATGACCAACAAGTTTCCCGTGAATAGCAGTATCACAGTCACTCTTTCCCGTTGCAGCGCGTTCCAGCATCATATTGTCGGCACCTTTGCAGTACAAAACGTACTCTCGAGTCTCTTCGTTCACTGCCACGACGGACATGCGCTTACGGGTTGAATTGAACTCGTTGACGTTTACTACCGTATAGGATTTAGTGACAGGTTCCAGGGTCCGGTTAGAGTTAGAGTTAGGGGGAAGCGAGGGTTTACGGGAGATCTCGACCTTCATAAGAGGGGCCGGAGATACGAAGTTATACCCGAGACACTTGGCAGCTTTCACTAACGCTTCTTCATCAGGTGACGATGCACGATACACAACTTCCCTCGTCTTAGAGTCTACTTCGGGAATTACCGTGTGACAAATTGACAATAAGGTCAAAAATTCGTGAATAAGTTCTCCTTGTTTCCCACCAGCATACAACGCTCGTAGCAATCCTGGATCATCGAAATGAATATTCGGATCAAAGTAAACCTGCGCTGCTTTGGGGTCACCTTCATCAACTTCAGTCACGGGATGTACAGGCGTTGCGGAGGACACGCTATCCCGAAGATCGTCTGTAGCGTCGATATCCAATCGCACGCCACTTGGAGCATTGAACAGCGGATTCACCTTGGCTTTAGCAGGTGAAGAGGTCGCTTTCGAGGCCTTTGTGGCGTCTGAGCTGGTCAAAGCGGCCACTGCTCGACCGATCTCGGTCGTACCGAAGCCGTAGGATATCCCACCAATAGAGCATTTACGGAACTCCATTACGTTGCACGTTAGAGTACCCGTTTTGTCACTAAAGACATACTCAACTTGACCCAATTCCTCATTAAGTTCTGACGTTCTCGCCACGGCATGAACACCGTCGTATACCATCTTAGCATCTCCCGTGATTCGGTTCGCTTGTATCACTTTAATGATATCCAGAGAGACGTAAAGCGAGATGGGTACGAGGTTGTTATACAGGATAAGAAAAGTGAAGAAATTCACGATAAAGTCATCCGCTTGGTCCGCTTCCTTGATAAAAGGTAGATACCATAGACGACTCGCGTTTTTCTTACTCCAGGTCGCCGCTGCTATTGTACTGGCTAAGCAGAGCCCAAACATGGTCGTGAAGATCAACAACATGCAGCGGTTTGCTGTGCGATACAGTTTACTCTGTTTAGAGGGTGCTGCGCGAGAATTTTGCAGTAATTTAGTCTCACTGCCTGTAAAAATCACAAGACCGACCACAAACGCGCAACTTCGAAGGCTGCAACCACGGAGAAGTAGATTCTCTGGGCCCAACGGGACTGCAGTCTCGCCTCGATCGCCTTCTCGAAGTAACATTCGCCCTGTGAAGGTGTAGAGCTGATTGTTTGGCTGCTCGTGCTCGACGGAGCCACGCAGCCTTCGCACAGCTGAAGCACACACAGATTCTTGAGAGATTGGAGCTTCGTGCAACTCTCGCCAACCTACGAGTTGTGCCGTAAGTTTGACAGCTATTCGACGTTTAAGATTGGTCTCGCCATCCAGATTGGAAGTCTCGATAAAGCACCGTCCTTCCTCTTCCGAGGTAGCGAGAATCACGACATCTGCTGGTAATTCCTCGTGGTTTTCCACACATACGAGCTGTCCAACCTGTAAATCCTGCCACGCTATCATCTCTGTCTGACCTGCTGTATTGATAATCTAAAAAAATAATACTTAGAATGCGTAGCCTTGCAAAAATATAAAGATGGCTTACTCGACAGGATCGACAGTTCTGCTTTTCGTCTGCTTGATGGCGCTTGTAGTCCTCGCTTCCCTGCTTTACCATCGTCACTAGGAGCACAAACAATAGTGGTCCTGCTGTTGTGAACCGATTCGTCGGCGACCACGGCGTTGCCAGCTATGCATACACTTTATGTCAAAACAATTTTCAGGTACAGCCATTTTTTTTAGAATATTTTACCTGTAACACCGCGATGAGGAGGAAGTAGACGTTGGCCACGACACGAAAGAACTCGAAGATAGTCTTCGGTATGAAGCTCATTGCAGTATACTTGGACGTGATCATGACGTTGCGAGCGTATTGCTTGGAAGTGATGAGCTGCTGGTTGGCGTCATTGTCGTTCAAGAAGGCTACGCGGGGCTCCACCCCGGCCACCGCAGCCGAGGAGGTCCCGACATTGCTTTTCATGGGCTGCACGTGCACACGGCGTATCTTACCCTGGCGTTGGCGAGCCAATGCTGCTGGTCTTGACGCCAGCAATACCTGGCCGGGAAATGCGTCGGAAAACGGCAGCTCTCGATTGATAAAAAACCGACGGTGGCCGCAGCTCACTCCGACTCACTCCAAGAGATCTCATCGTTTTTTGCAAGCCATTAGCGTCACATTTAGCCATGTGATTAGGAGTTCCGTTGTCGAGCCATTTTTAACATAACGGTTCGAGGACGTTCTTCACGCCGATTGGTTGAAACTTTAATACCTTGATTTTACTATGTGTGAAGCTGAAGTTGATGCCATTTTCGATCAAACAGTACTGAAGTGTCAAACTAGGAATACTCCAACCGACTCAAGTTGCGACTATGGGCATTACGATCTCCCAGCCGGCAGATGGCAGCGAGTGCAAGGACAGCCCGTTGGCAATCGCTGCCGTGGCAGAGATAACTCAGTGTGAGCGTGATGTCTCGCTCATTGAAGCGGACGATCTGCTAACTGTTGTCGTGGTTACAGTCACTTTAGTGCAGCTCCAGGCACTGCAAGCAATCTGGTGCTCTTCTAGCTCTAAGGAGGATGATGATTCAACGTCTCGAGAGGCACATCTGAGCTGCGAGGACTTCGAAGACGCGCTCAATAGTGTGGGCTTTGTAGCGTCAGATCGAGCGATCTTTGATCGGCTCTTCACCTTGTTGGATCGCACGGGCGATGAACGAATCCTCTCCGTTCAGTTCCTCGCTGGTGCATCGATATTGCTCCGTGGATCGCTTGACGTGAAGCTTCAGGCTGCGCTGCAGTTTGCTAGCGACGTTGACAGCTCTGAAGGAAAACTCTCTTCTGATGGTCTAAACTTCGCGCTTACAACGCTAGCTTCAATCGCAAGCTTCTTTGGGGATCCTCTGGTGACCGCAGAAGACGTGAGTCGAGTTGTAGACGACGTGTGCGCTGCAGACGGCAGTTTTTCATGCCAAGAACTTGTGAAAAGTCTCGACGATCACGCGTTCGTACAGCAGTACGTATACTCCACTACCAGCTAGCATAACTATAACATTAACGCGTTATCCGAGATGCTTGCCAAACGTGTATTGGCAGCGCCTTCGCATCATTTCAGACCTCGTTGCTCGCTCTTTATGTCTTGCTCGCTTTGCAGCTAGCCGGTCCATTGTACCAGGTCGCAGTTTTAGCCCTCGAGTGGCATTTACGATCACCGTCACGTCTTCCTCAGTGCCCACCGCTATCTCTTGCTCGAAATCCTGTTCGCTGCCATCTTGCCAGTTGTTATTGTAGTTCCCATGGATAAAACATCGAGAGTTGATATTCTGTTCATCCACAGATGAAGTGTAGCCATCTTCGCATGTACATTGAGGCCTTGGCTTGTCTGTACGGAAACGTGGAGGAGCAGTGGCAGATCGATCGCCGTGAGACTCCAGATGCTCCGCAAAGCGAGGACACAATCCTGTTTCTTCGTCCTCGTCCACTTCGCGCTCTCGACGAGGTCGTTTGGACGTCAGTGCTGCCCGTTTGGGTCGAGGTGATGTTGGCACTGTCCGACCCTGAACTCCGTCCTCCAACAGCGTTAGAGGAGGCTGTGAAGTGCCAAGCAACATCCATTGAGGACCTATAGACGTTCTCTCGACGGGGTGCACCACCGGGACGCGAATTACCGTTGTTCGAACTGGAGCGCTCTCCGATCTGCTGAGACCTTTACCGAGCACCAATTCATGATACTCATGCGGTAGTGTTGTGAGCTCCGATACGCAGGATGGAGGCTCAGGAGGAGCCATGGACGATGACATGCTTAGTGTTGGGGGAACGCTGGATAAATCCGAATCGAGATCCTTTGTAGTTAACGCCGTCGGGACAGTCACAACTCGATGGTTGGGAAAGGCTCTAGCAAGATCGTCATGTTCGTTATCGAATTCGGAATCCCACGGAGAGACCGAAACTTCGCCCTCTCCGTCGCCCGACGTGTGCTTTCGTATTCGTTTAGGCATTGGCTTGCTCGAACTGCGTCTCCTAATAACTTCCTTGCTTAACGACAGAGGTCTCGGTTGTACGTCGGTATTGCGAGGGATGGGTACATCGCTCGCTAGAGTCTCCGCTTTTGAGCTTCCTGTCGAATACCCTGTAGTTTTGTAGCTATTACTGAGATCTAGTCCCTCTCCATTATGATCGATAGAAGTACTGCATTGTCGACGCCCTTTACTGGTAGTACCACCGGAAGCTCCATTCAAGCCACGTCCGTCATCAAGCGGTTGTAGTAATCTCTTCGCTGGTGATACACTATCCTCAAATGTGTAGAATGGGGTCGTCGGGTCCACAGGTAACAATTCTGTCTTCTTAGAGACCAAATTGGCCTTCCCTGGAATGTCAAAACCCAACCCGGAAATGTACTCTCGTGAAGCTTGCGGTTGGTTATCGTTTAGTTGTTTTTGAAGCGGTGGGTCATTTTGAGTCCGAATATTCCACTTGCCTTGGCCATTCCTCACCCCAGAGGAGCTGGCTGGGGGCACATCAAGTGCTGCTAGTCTCATGTTGTTAATATTCGCTTGGGGTGCATCGAGCATGATTCCAGTGGGCTTCTTGTCGCCCTTTTGCTTCGCTTTAGATGACGAAGACAGCATCGCTAATCGAGCACCAGAATCGATACCAGCACTATCCACGCTACCATACGTAGTAGTGTTCATACCCATCATCGATTTTAGGACGGGGGTTGAGTTTGTCATAGCTTTTTGGAGACCTCCTGAACCTGGGAGATCATTAGACTCGACGCTACCGGTACCAAGACTCGTTTTTGGTGTACTGGACGCTCTTGTAACTACTTCATCGGGCTGCTGTCGCAGCTTAGGAGAGTTGGAGCTTGTCTTCTGTCGATCAACGTTGGGAGATACCGTGGTGTTAGGGACCACCGAGCTGGCTACATCTTCGACGATAACTGGAGTGCGCGACTGGGCCGACCGGACGCGGTGCATGGCTACCAGAGCATTAACGCCTTCATCTTCGGTGCTAACGTTTTCACGTACACTGGCTAAAGACGTTTGTGACTTGGCAGAGGATACTCTAGACTTTGCGCTTGAAGCTCGCATTGTCGGGATCTTTGGGTCCTCCTTGTCGTTGTCTGGGAAGCTTAACCCAGCAAAGTCTCCAAGCGAAATGATACTCGCTCGTCGCTCTGTTGACCGTGGTCTGTCTGTAACATTGTCAGCATCTGGAACATTTTGAGGTAGACTAGTGTTGCTTGAGGTCCTGGGACGCATACTCGTCAATGCATTGGTTGCTATGAACATCGAATGTATTGGCGCTTTCGGTGCCGGCAACGATATTGGCGTGTCTTCTTCGTCATCACTATCGTCTGTGTCGCTTCCACTTGATAACTCCTCCTCTTCTTCTCCCGCTGAAGAAGAATCATCCTCTTCAGATGAAGATTCGTCATCGTCGATACCTTTAATCTGCTTAAGCGAACGTAACAATCTCTTCCCTTGATCGTCTGGGTCGTTTTTGTTACGTCGCGTGGTACTCACTCTCAGTACCAATCTTTGAAGAAAAGTGATATACTCATCTACATCGATAGTTTCACACCATAGATCAGCGAGTTCGAAGACACTATCGAAGAAATTGGCGAAGCTCATGGCCGCCTCGCCTTTACTATCTCGCCTCCAGTCTTCTCGAATGGTTTTCTCCATTCGACGAAGACGTCGTTTACTTGCGTCAGGCTCCAAGCTTCGTCCAATGCGTCGGAACAAGGAAGCGTACCCATGTTGATCGATGCAACCCATTTCGTCTCTAGGAAACTCGATAGACCAGAGCTGTTTAACAGCACCGATCACGTCAGGATGGCTACGTAAACTAAAGCGCAGTGCCAGTGCTTCTGGCGTGTAGTTGAGCAGCTCTTGAGCTTCCTGTTCATTGCGAGCTCGACTGTACAAGTCCTCGGTTAGAACCACTGGACCGTCTTCCCAGTTTTTGAGCAGGCCTCGAGCTTTGAGAAGAGCTTCTTCTTGTATATGCTGATACTTTTGTCGCTTGTGCGACTGTAGTCGAGCTGTTTTGATGGTGAAGTTGAGCTTGAGCCATAAAACACTCGAGGATCGATGCTGTCGTTCAACTGGAGGTTCAGTCAAGGACGGCGCCTTATCTCGACGACCTGCAGACTTCTTGGAGCGCTTTCGGTCCATTTAATACAAAAAACTCAAAACACCAGCGACTTTAAATATTATTTTTAGTAATAAAACTTGTGTATTATTTAAAGAACATTGTTAAGATTTATGTGCAGAATGCAGGTTTATGACCTTTACTGGACAAAGGAGAAGGCACTTAGGGTGCCGCTGTCCAGTCTCGCGTTTGATGAGGTAATTGAGGACTGCTGAGCTGGCTTTGGAGCTCCATAGATCCACGAGTTCCTGATCTCCTTGGGACTGAAAGTCGGTGTGGGTTTCTGGAAGGGCATGAGGTTTTCGTCCTCCTTCTCGGACTTTGTCTCGCTGTTCCGACGTCTCCACGAAGCCTGGACAGCTAGCGACACCTTGGGACTCATGACGAGAGACGGTCGTGGGTTTTGGACCACCAGAGCAGTACTCTTGGACATGACAGGCTCCGGTTTGAACACC
This sequence comes from Phytophthora tentaculata, assembly GCA_033557915.1. NCBI lineage: Eukaryota > Oomycota > Peronosporomycetes > Peronosporales > Peronosporaceae > Phytophthora > Phytophthora tentaculata. The sequence goes on along the minus strand of JAUCEA010000020.1, from coordinate 3,815,636 downwards.
TTGTTCACTGCCAGTTTGCCCGGCGACATCGACGGCTGCTGCTTGACCTGCGGTGGCTGAGTACGCTTGGGGCTTTTCTTGGGCTTACCGCCGAGCTGGACGTGACGTACGTGAGGCTTGGTTGGGCTCTCCTTTGGGATGAGCGTTGGGTTTGTACCGTTCGAACGGATCAGTGACAGAAGCTTGCGTGCACCTTCACGGATCACCTGCTTGAGTGCGCCTGTACGAAGAGTTTCAAGTTGCTGTATGATCATCGGATTGGCTACAAAGGCGGGGATATACCGCCCAGCGTACGGCTTGATCTCCACAAGCATCTGCATCAAAACGATCGCCTTTGCGCGCTCTTGCCATGAGCATCTAGCGCCATCGTTTTGTAGCCGCGCAGCGAACGCTGTAGCCACGTTGGCAGCGTCGAGACGAGGGATCTGGGTTAGAAGCCGCTGGACACTCTCAGCGTCTGGGATGCCGTGGATGCCACCGGGTGGGGTGCACACGGCAACCAACTTGGCCTCGTAGCCGCATACATTGACTGCAGCTTGGCCACAATCAAAGCTACTTAAAACCCATGAGAGCAGCGTTAGGGAATCAGCGCTAGTGCAGCAGTGAAAACAGACAGTGACTCACTTCTCGAGCTCGGCATCGGGAGTTAGACCCACCCAAGACTTGCGCGCCGTCTTGGGGATAGGACTATTAGCGCGGCTTTCATCGGGATCGTCGCGGGAGTTGATTTCCTCTTCGTTATCAAGCAGCGCGCATCGCTTGTCCGGAGCGAAGTCCTGGTAGTCCCAGTCCTCACTAGAAGCACAAACAAACACAGTCAGTCAGTCTGCGCACTCCTAATCCCGTCAACCTCCAGTCTTAACTTACATCGCCTGCTCAACTTGGTGCAGGTACTTTTCCTTGAGTTCGTCCAAGAAGTGCATGGCCTCCTCCATTGTTGCTGTTGCTAAACTTTTGTCTTTGGCTGGTAGATTTCGAAATGAGCATCGGTATCGTGAAAGGAGCGAAGGCTGTCGCCCGTTTCGCCAAGTTCGCGACGCCTTCCCCTGTACTGGCACGTTGGCTCTCACACCTCGAACGTTTACCTCGACGGCCTCAGATAAGACCACCAAGCCGTCTGATAATTTTGGCTCACCTTGCAAATCCGATATGGGTTCATTAAACAACATCTGGAAGTAAAATGGCTACATTTAAAACTACCTACGGAAAAACACGGATGAAGCGCTCTACCCAGTCTGATAACCCCCTGGTCGATTGCTTCTTCACCTATCTGTCCGTCTGTCCACCTGTAAGTTCATCTTACTTGTTTGCATCGAGCTTGAGGTAGTCGTTGTCGAAGTGGTGCAGTCGCACGTAGCCATCCTCAGCTCCAGACGCGTAGCTCTTGCCATTAGGGTGGAAAGCGATCGTGTTGATAGGGCCGAAGTGGCCCTTGACACGGCCGAATTCCTCCTGGAAGACCATGTGGAAGAAACGGGCCTCGAACTTACCCACTCGGCCAGACGTCGTCGTCACACTCATGGCTTCCTGACCACCGCCCAGCACCACGTGCTCCTTGATCGGCGAGATGGCAGCTGAGTTAACGGGACGGTCCGTCTCGTACACCTTCAGCACCTTAAGCGTCTCCACATCCAGCAACTTAGCAGTGTTGTCCTTGGACGACGTGATGGCCAGCGTCTTGCTCTTATTAAACGCCACATTGGTGATCTCGCCCGTGTGGATGTCGTGGCTCTCGAGTAGTTGGCCCGTCTTAGGGTCGAACAGTTTGATGGTACCGTCGCCTCCCGTAGTCATAATGGCCTTGTTGAGGGGCATCCAGTAGGCTCCGGTGATGCGGCCCTCGTGGCCGTGGTTAGTGATGGTCAAAACGGGCTCGGCGCTCTGGTTGGCCACGTCATCGGCCAGTTCATAGACGTACACAGCCGCCGGTCGGTCCGAGAACTTGTCGGCCACGGAAACAAAGTACTTGTCGCCCGTACTGAAGTTCACACTGCGGGCCGGGCCCGTGTGAGGGAAGGAGAAGAGCTCTTCGCCGCTCTGAACGTCCCAGAGCTTGACGGTGGCGTCGGCCGCGGCAGTCAGTAGGCGCTCCGAGTGGTAGCTCACGTCGCAGGCCCAGACGGCACCAGAGTGACCCACGTACGTTCCGATACGCTCGCCCGTGTCGCTGTACCAGAGGTTGGGCGTGTGGTCCTTGGCGCACGAGAAGAGCAAATCTCCCTCGCGGTTGTACTTGATCATGGTCAACGACCGCGAGTGGCCCTTGAGCAGGATCGGACGCATGGCGAAGGGGAGGAGAGGAAGAGGCCTGGACACTTGCTAATGGAGAGGCTTCTGGCCACCAGTGGCACACAACCTAGTATTTATCATTTATCTTTTAGAAATTCCATAAGATAGGTTTGTGGTGATTTGTAATTTGGTCTGAGCTAAATTGGACTAGTTCGTTGCTAGCCGCACATTTCGAGTCGCCGAAATGCGGTGGCAGCGTCGTCGCTTGCTATCGCAGCAGCGCTCCTCGCGGCTGTTCTCCAGCTCTTCAAAGTCGCTGTCGCTCACGCACTTGTCACACCAAAGCCGCGTGCAATTCCAGGCGGGCGATGCGGCGCGTACAGACGTGGAGATTGTGCCAGTTTTGAGTGCCGACGACTTCGCTCTGCGTGTCATCACAGCTTCCGACAGCTCTTTAGACATCCAGAGCCTGTTCGACGTTAAAGAGGAGTCTCTTAAGGGCGCACTTGGCGGTGCTGATAGTGTTAAGGCTCTACAGATCTCTAAACAATGCGTCATGGACGCAAAACTGCAGCTACTTCTACCACACACCGTAGATCTGAACTTGGCGGTGGCTAACGGCAGCGTGACGCTCAAGGACAAAATCGAGGGCGACGTTAAGGTAGTTGTGGGTCGTGGAGACATCGAAGTGAATAAGGTACGAGGCACCAACGTAAGCTTGAAGACCAACGGAGGGAAGATCGACGTGTTGGCACTGGTGGAGGGCGAAACGGTGAGACTGGAGGCCAATGAAAGCGTCAAGTGCAAGAGACTCATGGCAGGAAAAGTAGAAGTGAAATTGGGCAAGGGAGAGACATCAGACTCGGAATTTGGCGCGATCTATGCGTCGACATGCAACGTCGTGTCAACGAACCAGTCTGGTCGGTCAGCGTTACGTGTTGGCAACGTACATGGCTACCTTCGAGTATCGAGCGACGGTCTTAAGAGTGTGGAAGTGAACAGTGTGACTGGAGCTTTGGAGGTGGAAGACAGCGGTGATAAATGCGACGTCGTAGCGCACTTTGACTCGTGGACTAGCGACGCCTCCAGCAGTATCCTTGTGGGTGGAGACGTGCGTGTTTCTCTCCAACCAGCAGCTTCGATTGATGTGGAGCTCCACGGCACCAACGTCACGGTCGGTAAAGACTGCGAGTTCGTCAGTAGCGAGATGGATCAGCTGGATGAGGACTACGCCGTCTTCACTGGCGAACTTCGTGCTCAAGACGGGGCCATCGCAGCGGCGTCGTGCTCTACGGGTAAGATCAATGTGGACAGCGCTAAGGACAATGCTATGCGCACGTCTTTCTTTATGAAAGAGAATGCCAACGACGACGGGGAAGCCAAGACCCCGCGACTGTTTGTCCACTCGCTGAGGGGTGACGTGACGCTGGATCAGCTCAACTGGATGGATAACATCAAGCGCAAACACCTCAAGAGATAGATAGAACCAGTGTCTTTTATGCTGCAACTTTCGCTTACTACAATGATAATCGCACACATACTTCAGGTAGTGTACATGTATTGAAATGGCCGAATGCAGTCGATCATTTCCAGTTTCTTGGCTTGTAATACATGTAACATTTGCTGCGCTTAAACCTGGGATCTCATCCGCTTCTGCGCTACATGTACAGTGCTCTGAACGCCAAATTCAAGTATGCTGATCGCGCGGCGAAAAAACTAGCCGTTAGCTGCTTTGCATGTCACCACTGGTGACTTCACCGCCGCGGGAGTTCATTTCAAAGCTATAACTCCGGCCCCGAACACAGTGAGGAAACGATCTTGTCGGTCGGACGAAGGTATATCCACATACACGTATATGTTGCCCGCAGAATAAGACAGGAGTAGCCAGCTTTGGTGCTTTGGTGGACCACAAGAGATCTCGATATGATCTCGAGTCGAGATTCTCGACAGCAGCACGCCGCCGTAAGTCGCTAGAGTTTGAGACCGTAATCGGCCCATCACGCGTCCCATAGTTTAAGTCGCTTCTGCCGCATTTTTGGGACACCAGCGATATCAACTCGATTATATCAAGACGTCTGCGACGGCAAGCGCGGGTACATTTCTGCCGCAAGCAGCACCGCGATACTTTAATAAAGCAGCACCACAGACAAACAGATGAATACTTTCATCTTTAGGACCCGTGCTGCTGACCATCTTGCCCGACCGATTCGGGACGCTTGAAGCCTGCAGCGTTCAGGAGCGCAAACAGCACAGCGTTACCTAATGCGCGACATATCTTCGTCCAAGAGTGTTGGTCGCCTGCTAAATCGGAGTTTAAAGTTTTGGATCGATAGTTTGCTGTTTGGCCCGCCGGAAACTGCATGAGTTGTATCGGCCAAGATGCACATGCATCTTTTCCAGCGCTGTCCATCTGCTTGGTCTCTTTGTTGTCTCACTAGATGGTTGGCGAGGCAAATTTGACAAGCGGCCTGCAGCCACAGCTTATATTTTTGGTGGCGTCCGTCAGCTGAGACTGCAGCTTGCCGGCTGGCGCAACCTATCGCGGTAACACGAAGCCGACTGGTCATTTCTGGACGTGTACAACACCATACGGCACCGCGAGCATCGACTGTCCAAACCAACAAGCTCAAACCCAAGTCAAGCTGACTGCGACCCTTATTTCTGGCCTTCCTTAAATCTGAGATCGCATAATCCCCATAAATCGTCACCCGTGTCTCAGCATCTTGTCAAGAAACTTGTCAAGGAACCTGTGTAACAGCCTTTTCTATCCCATTTGCCAGTGTTTCCACGCGTAATCTTCGGGTGCGTATCGCAGGTCGGACGGAAATAGAAGGCGCCTCTGCACTCTGAGCCTCAGTGCCTTCGACGCCTGCGGCAGGAACTGTCATTATCGAATTTGCTCCAAGCAACCCACTCACAGAGACAGACACAATGGCCTTTGAAAGCACCGTGGAGATCACACGCGGCGGCGTGGAGACCAAGCAGGGCGCCTCGCAGCAGGAAACGCCCGTGGCCGACGAGTCTTCGGCTTTGACGTTCGCCATCCCGGCCCCCATCGCGACGGTGCGCGCCAACATCGCGGCGTTCGAGGAGGACAGCATCCGCAAGCTGCTTACCCGCTACGAGGGTTCCGACGTCTTGCCGAACGGCTGGCGCGAGGGCCCGAGCAACAAGGGCATCCAGGTTGTCTACGGCGAAGTGGCCGGCAAGGGCAGCGAGTGGTACACTATGAAGACGACGGGCACGCTCCACGTGAGCGCTACCAAGGCTGCGCAGATTCTGATGCGCAGCGACATGGTGCCCAAGTTCGACGACATGACTAAGGAGGTGAAGGTCATGGAGAAGCTCAGCGACGCCTCCGAAGTGCGTCGTGTGACTGCCAAGTCAGTTATGTTCACGGCGGCGCGCGACTTCTCCGTCGTGTCCACCTACCGCGAAGAAGCCAGTGGCTGCATCCTCATCGCCACTCGCTCAGTCGAGTACGTGCCCGAACGCAAGGGCTACGTGCGCGCGACTATTTTGATCTCGGGCTACGTGGTGACGCCTCACCCGACCAACCCCAACATGTGCGAGATGAGTGTGATTGCTCACATGGACCTGGGCGGCAACCTGCCGGCGATGGTTGTGAGATACCTCGGACTGTCCGCTCCCATTAAGCTCGTCGAGAAGATCCACGAGATCACTCTCCGGGCATAAGGCGCCTATGCGTAACTCTTCCTCCAAATTAACACACAGTCAGATAGCATGTACCAATAGTAAGCTAACCATTCAAGAACAACGTGGTTTTCCAAGTTTTATCAATTATTCTTGCCATTTTGAGTGAGAATTCGCCCTGACCAGCCAACCAATGGAAGCCTTTTGTGTTCCCGCTGACGCTGGTCGGAAGAAACCGCTCGAGAGACTGAACAGAGGCGTTCAACGAAACAGGCTGCCCAAACTCGCTCCATGGTGGTGCGCCTGGCGTTGACCGGCCGATCCCAAGCAGCGGAGAAGAGCTCAAAGTCGACCGAAGAAGACGACGCCCAGGAACTTCCTAAAGCCTGTGAGCCACGAGCCGCGTGGAAGATGCAGGGTCGTCTCTGCTTGAAGAAGTCTGCATGCCCGCAATCAGCTCGATGCAGTATACGCACAGCGTTCTGTACAAAATTGCTGTCTGCAACGTTGCAGCATTAACTTGGAAGCTTGTTAGGTCAGGTAAACAGCGCAAAAAAGTCAGCGACTCCGTTGGCAAGCTGTAGCGAATAAAAACTCTCAAGTTAAGAGTGTTGGAGTAACCTTGTAAGCGCTCAACAAACTGCGGACAAGTTGTCCGAGACAACCCCAGCTCGCATGTACCTAACGCCGAGCGACCAGGTATCCCGATACCTCGGTTATGAACTGGAACCTGGATCGAGCTGATGTAAATTGGCTTCACTAAGTATGAGCACACTACAGAGCCGACGAGCTGGAAAACTTTTAAGCTGAGAGTAGTGGGTGTGTTGACTCGACTAGTGTGATCAAGCCACCGGCGTAGAACGACAACCGAGCAGAATGACCCGCTTCAATGCTGCAAGTTGCAGGCTGCAATTACAAGCTGGCCCAGGGGTTCCACACGATCGTGTCTTAAGCGTCTGGGCGACCAAATTGATCTCTTCATCGAGATTCGCGCATCCAGGAGGGAGTTATAATAATGCCTGCCAGAATTTGAGAAGTGCTCACTGGGATATTGGTAATACTTCGAAGTACGTTTGGTATTGCACAGCTCTGTCGCGATACCAGCGCCACTTGCACCCTCGACCATGGAGAAAGTTAAAGCTAGATCGATGCATTTTTCCAGCTACTTGGAAGCCCATTGTCGACCGGTGGACTTCAACACCGGTAGTATTGAAATGAACATTTACATGTTAATTGTATTAGGGGGGGGGGGGCAGAATTGACTTTTTTGCTGACATTTTCTAGCCAAAATGACCATATTTTTTTATGGCTAGCGACCATTACCATTTCGAAAATGGTTCACCAAAAACAGGTAAACCATTTCGGAAATGGTCAACCATATCTGAAATGGTTGACTGACCATCACTCTTTTAATCTTATGAATTGTATGCATATCGATCCTTCAACGCCGTGCACCGCCCAGACCCTTGCATGCGGCTAGCAAGCGTTCGGGGGCATTTGGGACCACCCACCATAGCTCTAAGCATGAGTACAAGATGCATCTTGCGCTCTGACACACGGCGGTGTGTAGTGATGCTGTAAGATGCCCATCGAGCCGCCAAGCCGGCAGAAAGGTACAAATGCAGGTTTTAGTAGTGTAGTGGACATGTTACGCGGTCATTGACACAACAAACACATGCAGACGCTAAAGGAACGCATGAAGAAGTGCCAGGAACACTTCTACATGCTTTTCAAACTACGGAACACCCTCCCTACGTGCACAGCGTCTTCCGCTGGCCCTTGTTGCTAGTAGTCGGCAGAAAATGAAAATGAATAAAAATGGTTATTCATTTCAGTTCTGACCGGTGCGATATTTTGGGAGGTGTCTGACCATCGTCCAAGTGGCCATATTTTTCGTACCATATTTAATTCTGACTTCCCCTATTGAATCAATACATTAATTGCTCATTTGACCATTAGAGGCTTTCAGAAGTACCGATATTTGCAAAAAGCGGTATCAAAAGTACGTAGCAAGAAAGCTATTTTCGGACACGTTACGTACTTTTGGTACGTGTTTTTCGAAAGTCAAAATTATGCTTTAGTGCCATTATACCCTATTTTAGTGACCCTCTTTTTGGAAACCTGTAACAGCGCAGACGCGCCCTGCGCGCGTTGGATCGAGCACGTGTACAGAATGAGAGATCCTCTCGATTTAGTGGCGCTATGAATTAGGTACATTAAGCTATCTGTTAAGCTAGGTAACACTTAGTTCACCTTCCTGTAGCTGCTGTAAGGATGCGCGGCGGCAGATCCATCGTTCGTACTTATGCTGTTTGCTTCTTTTGCAAATCGTGGAATGAGATACGTACTTTTGCTACGTAAATTTGAAACGAAGCGCTTCTGAACCGCGAACGTTACATAAAACCCGTAGCGATTTTTACGTATCTCCTTTACGTGTTTTTGCGCTACGTGTTTTTCATTCGTCGGTACTTCTGAAAGTCTCTATTGACGTGTTTCATAAAGCGAATATGACGAGAGGTGAGTTTGTGGTGGTGTTGATAATATGCCCAGTGGCTTTTGTCACCCAGCTCTGTGTCGACCTTGCTCGCTACGATTCAATTCCACAGTGTATACAGTGTATGATTCCAAACAATCTAGTCGCGGGCAACTGCATGCATCAGTAAGAGACCCACGCTCCATTGAGCGCGTACATCTTTTCTTTGGAGTGGGTAGGGCGAGAATGTCCTGCGTTTGTGTTAACCGTACTCGAAACAAGAGTCCTGGCATCACGTTAGGCTTTGCCTTATCGTGTTTCGACTCAGTTGTTGTTTTTTCTGGCTACCGAATAATTTTCTGCAGACCTCATACTACAGTATAATGGTCACCTCAGAGACCTCATTCGAGATTGCACTAAGCAGACTGAACGTGCATGGTGCACTACATCATCGCAGGCAGTTTCTTTTTTTTTACTAGTACCGTTATCAGCCCTGCACATGCATCGAGCTGGAGAAAAAGCTTCGTTACCCCCAATAGATGCTGTCGAAATGGCCACCAACCTGCTTGAGCTTGATCTCACAATTGAGCTCTACTGCTTAAACCCCCTTTCAACTGCAAAGTTTTAAGTTCAGCCATGCTTGCTCCACCAAAACGACCTGCTCAGCATTTAGCGTCTCGAGGTCGATCATTACGTACCACCTGTGGACCAAATGCCATTGCTTAGCCGTGATATCGCTCAAGCTCTTCGACCTCAGTTCTGCGCCGCCAATTCGGAACTGCAGCTTGCTTGCGACGTCAACCGCAGCGGATAGTATCATCTGCGCCGCCAATTCGGAACCGCAGCTTGCTTGCGACGTCAACCGCAGCGGATAGTATCCGTCGGATACCCGACCAAGAAAGCGTCAGCGATTTGCATGAAGTTCATACGCCGGCGCGTCAGCGCGCCGCTACTGACGTCATCTGCGAACGTAAAAGAACCCACTCGAGATGAATACTTGCTGTGGTGGCGGCACAAAAAGGGGCAAGCTACGAATGCGATCTTCGATCACCGTTGGATCCCTTTTGGTCAGCACTCGTGCTTTTTCTCCGTCAGCTTTATTATCAAATACAATGCAACCAAAACTTCCCAGGTACATGGTATCGCTGTGTTTAGCCTAGAACAAAGCTAAACTCAAGCTGCTTCAGCATCTTCAGCACGCTGTGTTTGGATGCATCTGACACTGGAGGTGACGATGCTTTACGCTACTTCTTCATTTTCATGTAAACATGATGTAAATACAAATATCAAGTGAATCACGAAAAGCCGCGGACAATAACCACTTCATACCGTTACTTACGGATCTGTTACCTTGCGATTCTGGTGGCATTGATTCACAAACAAAAACGCCGTTCGGACCGCAGGACCGACAAACTGTAGCCCTCCTCAATGTTCCGCAAGCTCGCTGTGTCCGCCGCGTCCTTCGCCCGCGTAGGTGTGCGCCACCAGTCGCACGTCGCGTCCGTGTCCATGACAGTCCCGGGTCTGTCGTCTGAAGTGCGTCACGACTGGACCAAGGAGGAGGTGCAGGCCATTTATGACCAGCCGCTACTCGAGCTCGTATACAAGGCCGCCACTGTGCACCGCATGCACTTCGACCCGACGGAGGTGCAACAGTGCACCCTACTGTCCATCAAGACCGGAGGCTGCACGGAGGACTGCAAATACTGCTCGCAGTCCTCACGTCACAAGACGTTTGTCAAGCCTGAACCTACCAAAAAGGTGCAAGAGGTGGTGGAGATGGCGCGTCGTGCTAAGGCGGCAGGCAGCACGCGCTTCTGCATGGGCTCAGCCTGGCGCGAGGTGGGCAAGAAGAACGCTTTCAGGCACATTCTGGACATGGTGCGCCAGGTTAAGGACCTGGATTTAGAGGTCTGCTGTACGCTCGGTATGCTCACGGAGGAGCAGGCCGTGCAGCTCAAGGAGGCTGGATTGTCGGCCTACAACCACAACCTCGATACGAGTCGTGAGCATTACGCTAAGGTCATCACCACGCGCACGTACGATGACCGTCTTAAGACTATTGAGAATGTGCGTAAGGCTGGCATCTCGGTCTGTTGCGGTGGCATCCTGGGTCTAGGCGAGGACAAGACCGACCGTGTCGGTCTTCTGCACACGCTCGCTACTATGGACGAACACCCAGAGTCCGTGCCTGTGAACGCCCTCGTGTCAGTGGAAGGCACGCCGCTCTTCGACGAGGATATCGCTCCCGTCACGGCCTCCGACATGGCGCGTATGATCGCTACGGCGCGTATTCTGATGCCCAAGACCATGGTGCGTCTCAGTGCGGGCCGCATGTCCTTCACGGACGCCGAGCAGGGCATGATGTTCATGGCCGGCGCCAACTCGATCTTCAACGGTGACACGCTGCTGACCACGGCCAACCCGGCGTTCGAGAAGGACAAGAGGCTGTTCGAGAGCTTCGGACTCAAGGGCAAGCCCGCGTACCACCAGCACAAGTCCACGCCCTACATCGTCAAGGTGACGCACTCTGCGCCTACCGCAACCGAGGCCGTGGCATAAGTATGCAAACCGATATGTAGCGTCAGGAAACTCGCATAATACCGGTACACGAGTCGGTAACCTGTAGCCTGTTAAGATTAAGTTTGGGAGCCTCAATACACTGTATTCACCGTTTTGACCGCACACACCCTGTAGCAAAAACGAGATCTATATTATTCACGAGTCCAAAGCCCCACCTTAGGCCGTCTTCTTGGCCTTCTTAGTGTGGTGTCGGGTCTTCTTGATGGCTGCGTTGCCCTTGGCTGGACGTTTCTTCTTGGGTTTCTCTTCCATGGTCTCGTCACCGTCGTCGTCCTTTGTTTCCCCCTCATCCGACTCGTCGTCGGGGTACAAATCGGCCATGTCGTCCTCGTCTTCGTCCTTCTTGTACTTGTTGGGCTTGACGCCCTCAAGCTCCTCGATCTCTTCATTGGCACCTTCTCCTTCCTCCTCATCGTCCGAGTAAATAACCTGGCTGTTCTCAAACTCGAAGGCATCAGCGTCAAAGTCTCCATTGCCCTGCATGCCGTCGTCTCCGTCGTCCGCGCTCTTGATAACTTTAATTTTTACGTGTTGTTTCATGCGCTTGTAGCGCTTTCCCTGTACATGTTTTTCTATTTCGGACGGGATGCGGTTCAAAATGGTGCCCGTGACATTGCAGAAAAGACTCTTAGGAAGCCTGCGGTGCGGCACAATGTACGGCTCGTACTGCGAGTAATCGTGGCAGTACCAGTCGCGGGCCTTGACGAACTTCTTGGACTTGAGGTGTTGCTCGATAATGTCGACACGCGGAAGCATTTCATGCTGCGTCAGCTGGCACTTGACACGTACGCGCTTGTTGCCTTCCTCTCCTGATTCCACAACCTCCAGGAACTCATGATAGGTCAAAAGCTGCTGCACACAGAGGTCCACTGTCGAAGTTGCCATGGTTGATATGACAACGGATGAGCAGCTCCAGTCGTTACATTCGTTGTGTGGAGTGTGGCACACAATTTTGGGTAGTGGTTCTGATTGGTTTATTTTTTGTTTGATCGACTTACTTCAGTGCGCGCCATAAATATGGGTGCGCACCCCTAATTCCGATAAAATTACTTTAAAAAGGCGTTTTTAGCGTTGCAACTGCGTCAGTTAGCTTCCGGTATTGAGACGAAACGGAACACAGGCATACAATTTTTTTGCGGACGACTTGTAGTTTCCGAGATCCAGAAGTGACCATGCGTCTGACAGTGACAAGATTCTGTGCGCATACGTGTTATTTAGCTTTCTACTGGGTTCAATAGGCCGTACCGTACGGCTGTACTACGGTCCGTACGGTACACCAAAAGACGCAGCTTGTTACGCTCTTTCGCGTGGTAGCTTGTGTTTGTCTGAGAAGCGAGTTGGGCATGAGCTATGGTCCCGAGTTGTCCGTGATCGAGCAGGCAGTCATGGCCGACCTATACGATGTTGTGAATTGGCTCCGGTTGCCACCGTTGGTGCAACGGAGGCCTTCACATACTGAGACATTGAGGTAGTTGCCTCATAAGTGCGGGACGTGCCCATGGGAAGTTGCAGAATAGGATAAAGGTGTTGAAGTAGTTGAGTAACTGGTAGCACTGCTGCAGCCAGCCTTGCATGAGCAAAAGCTCAGTCTCGAATTGGACAACAAGGATAAACAGCTTCCAGAGCAAGAGCTGAGCTAATAAGTAGTCGGGGTTTTCTATTTAGACGGCTGTCTACTGCTAGTGCGTTGGATCGTAACATACGATGTAGTGAGAGCCTTATGTTCGGTCGGAATGTGTCTGATTCAATCTGTAACAGGTTGGGGGGGTCATGTGAATAAGTAACGTAATAGAAAATAAGTGGTTTAAGGTTGGAATGTCACGAGGTGTGATCGAGAAGGATGCGGTGTTGCATTGTGATGGACACTTTAGCGGGGTGAAAATGTAGCAAGCAAGGCCAAACACACATGGACTGCTGATGTGGTGTTTCAATCACTTAGATACTACCAATAAGCTTAGCCCTAATTGATCGCATGTAGGAGTGATTTATAAAGTATATTCACCAACGCTGCTGTACAGTATTTTATTCAGAGGAAAATCGCAAAGAATAGACAATGCTATTATTACAATACAGTCACACCTCTATAAATGACGCCCGATTGGCTCGGGAAGAAATGTCTTTTCATTTATAGAATTGGTCAGATAGAGAAATGGATACTTCTACGGAAAACGCCGTGCATATCCTCTGTTTTGTAAGAAAAACTGGGTGCACATCGCACGGTAAATTCCACACATGCAATAATGTCTTTCATAAAAATCTCAGTAAAATCGAATGAAATGCAACAATCGCTAGAATTCATCGTGCATTTTGCACGAAGCGTTACAACATGAATAGAAACATTAAATACAACAGTACTGTAGCTTTTTAAAGGGCACGAAGGGAGAAAAGTTGGCTAGTCGTTTGTTGTAAGCTCACGAGCAAGAGTTCGCCACGATAATTGATCTAGCCTTCGCGTTCACCCTTTGCTGGATGTAGATGAGAAGGACAAACGGACTTTTATTTGCTCGTAAAGATGGCCAGCGTTAGTAGATCTGTGGGCCCGGCGAACCCCCTCAGGTGTCAGAAGAGCTTCAACCAGACGCATCAATCGTTGCAATTCGGCAAGACGGATTTTCTTCAACCTGGCTGCCATGTCATGCGTAGATAAAAGTATTAGGGGCGGCTGTCCTGTGCACCACTGCTGCCAAACTACACGAAGAGTACCTTGAGGTAGAAAAAATTCCTGTGGGGCTCGATGAAAAGCGCCGTTCCACATAAAAACTTTCCGAGCATAATGGAGTATCGTCGAAAGCAGAAGTACTGCTTATTGAGTCCAACACACGCGGCTCCGGTCTCAGCGGATTGGACCGAGCCAAAACCGCAGCAAAGGCGGTCTCCATGATGGCTTCCATAGTCACCGAACATTGAGAAGCTAAAGAGAGATCGTTACGGCTCTGAGCATTTTTTGTCACAGTATGGTGAAGTCCTTTGAAGTAGCGTCTCATTTGGAGGTCGAAATCACGCGGTCGAGTGGACTCCGTTTGTGTGTACAAGTACACTAATGCTGACCGCACATTGCCGAACGTGGACTTTCCCGTCACTCCCCGCTGCCCCATCGACGTCAGATAACGCATACACTCCTTGGTAGATAAGACAGTAAGCTCGATGGGGCTCCGCAGAGGTACTGAAGAGAACCACGCCATTATGCTTTCTCCATCGATAGTTTGCTGAGACCAAAACGCGCTGGTGAGCAGGATTCCCCGTCGAACTTCTTTGGTATTGTCGTAAGGCCATTTCACGAAGCGTGACAAGGCTCGCAGATCCACGTATTAAGTGTTGTCTGCCGTAATACTTCCGAGTACTTCCTCGACACGGGCGTCAAGAGCTTCCATCGTATCCGTATTTTCGAGCTGACTCCAAAATAGATCTTAGAAATCACAAACCAGTTATCATTAGAAACGTTACTACATTGTAGTAGTTCAAAATGAACGGCGAATTCCATTTATCTATACATGTATGCATCTTGCATCCAGTGTCCGCTGTCGCCTTGCGTTCGCACCAGCTTCGTCTAAGATTGCAGCAAAAAAACTGAGGACGGTAGCAGAAACGCGGGCGACGCTTCGAAAAAACTAGTTCGTATATGTCGTAGATTTTATAAATGTTTCTTCCATTCACTGTATACTCTACAAGTAAGTCGTCGCGACGAAGCATTCTGTCAAAGAGAGGAGATTGTTCTAAGATATTGATATTTGTGGTCCAGTTGACAAAAGAAAGCAAAATGAATTGTGTTGTCTTAGCAGAGCGTTACCTGTGCTAGCTTGTCCTCGTGGCAGCTCGCCACGAATTCCTACAGCTTCTAGAACTTGTCTTCTAGAAGCTCGTGCACCGGTTTGGGCTTTGCCTTCATTGATATACAAAGCGACAGAGATGGAAAGGTCGCTACGTACAGTCCACAATATCATTCAATGGTCCGGGCGACCCAAAATTCTAGTGCCACACTCGCAAGTCGTAGTCGGCTACAGCTTCGAGCACTTTGGTTGGCATTTTTCCTTGCATTTGTGGTGACCAGCAAGAGCCATCGGGTAGTTCTTTTAAACCGAGCGCATACAATTGATTCATCCTACCATTCCGGGAAAGCCACGATGTGCGTTCTGCTCTAGGATCCGTGCCATTTCGTCTTGGCGTGGAGGTCGCATATATTCGTCTTCAAATACTGCTCTCACTGCATCGCAGAAATGGTCGACACATTCACTAATAGTCGGTCCAGACATCGCGAGATTTTGATCAATTGCGTCAAATGAGGACGCGTACGCCAGCGCCCTTAATGCTGCTGTTGTCTTGGGGAGACCTGAAATACCAAGCTTCCCCGCCGCCTTTTGCTTCTGAACAAAGTATGAATCGTGATCCAGAACCCCAATAGCGATCTTTGAAAATAGACGTCTAGACATTCGAAAGCGCAGACGAAAGCCGACGTCGTTGTATTTTGGGTCAGGATCAAGGTACTGCCGGCGGAGCAAAGTATGTCGCCCAAGCCAATCACGACGCTTGTTTGGTACACGCCCTGGCAAGGATCCCGCAGGCCCAAGCTTCGTGCTGAGTTCCGGTGGTCGCGTTTTATTAAGGAGGTCAACCGCAACCACTTCGTATTCTTCTAGCAGAGCCTGCGTCGATGTCATTAGCTTGCCTGCTTCCATGATTCTCCTCTACCAGAAGATTATAATAGCTGCATTGCTGTGAACATACTGGTTAGGGCATCTCCAGTGGGGCGTGCTATTGCTATTTGAGCGAGTATATTACCGAATAGAGCGTTTCGAATAGCACATGTTTGCTCAGTCGGTGTTCTATTGCTATCCGAACTCATCAATTACGCCCCGGTGGGCTATTGTGCTCGCGAATAGCCCACCTGTTCAATCGGTAGCAGCTGGACTTTCCAGCTTCTATTCACACAGTAATAGCACAGGAAATGTCTTCACGGCTGGATTGCTCCTGCTGTATTCGTATTGCTATTTTTGTGGCCAATCGGCGCCTGCACAGGTTCGGTATTAGCAATAGAATAGCGCTTGCGACTGGAGATGCTCTTAGAGCATCTAGAGCATCTTAGAGCATCTCAACGCAAACGAGACTATGTGATGTTCACTATACCAGACTCTCTAACTGACTAAAACCCTCTCTATTCGCTAAATGACAGTCAGGGCGAAAGTAAAACTCTCTATCTGGACAGGTGACAGTCCGCCAGTTCATCGAATCCTCCTCATTTTAGTGTTTCTTTTTTCAACAGTTGTTTTATTGGCGGGGATATTCGCGCTCTAAAAGACAAGGCTGTTCAATTCTACAACAGCAAAAACGAACATGGATGACAGCCCGAATATTTATCCGACTTACAAAATTCCAACTTGAAGATGGCTGTTCAAAATCGCAAGGTCCTGCTGCTCATTGACAATGCTCCATGCTGACTGGAATTGACGTTTATGAGAACGTTGACGACTATCTAGACATCGATTCAGATGACGAAGTTCACGAGCCTATAGACGTTGACTGCAGCGCAGTCAACGTCTGCATGAAGAAGATGATAGTGACAACCAAGATCAGGCATCAGTACATGCATCAACAGCTCTTGGTACTGCGTGGAGCTTTCAGTTTTATTGTTTCAGTGCGAAGGGGGAACTAAAGACCAACACGAAAACGTTGTAGGCAATTCGTACGATATACCGTACATGATTGTAGACGGAATCTATCCCTCTTGGTCGGTTTTGCGAAGACAGTTGAGAAGCCAATTGGTAATAAAGGAAAAACTACGCAAGGCACCAAGAAGGCTGCCGGAAAGAAGTGAAGCGTTGCTTCGGTGTCATTCAAGCGCGCTGGAGAATTCTCGACACTCCGTGCAAATTTGGAGTGATCTCAAAATGGATAAAGTGATGCATGCATGCATCACTATGCATAACATGATAGTGGAAGATGAACGAGGACTACGAGAATCCGAACGATCCAGCTATCTTTTCGACAAACGCTATGATCCAGGTGGGATTCCCGTATTTACTGTGTCTTGTCCGCCGCGATCGTCGTGCCCAACCACCATTGGTCGTCTTATTGTTCGACAATCAAAACTTGGAGATGCGCGGACACATGCCCGTTTTCATCAAAACTTAATAGACCACCTGTGGCACATGCAGGGCAACATGCTCTAACAACATTAAATAATATATATTAAAGAGTCACTCACACAGAGCCTAGCATTAAAAAGTTATTTCAAAACGAAGTTGAAAAAGAGAAGTTTAGTAAGAAATAGTATTAAGGTCTCTCGCTTAAAGTGAAGTTTGTAAAATCAAAATTTGCATATGTATTGAGTTTAATCGAGATAGTGCTTAAAGAGAAGAAAGCACCAGCATCTACACAACGGCGCTGTGCAAGGTACCGGGCGTGTTGCTGTTGTTGGACTCGCTTGGACCATTTGTGCCTACTTCGAGAGCGTCCGCAGTGGCCGTAGATGTGCTGATGTTTTCAAGCATTGCTGATATTTACTCAGAAGCAACCCTGTCGACGCCCCCCCCCTCCCCCCCCCCGGAGGGATTATTCCACTAGGAGCGCTCACATTCGGCGTATTGACAGCTCCTGTCGAAAGCTCCGGGGTGCCCATCCCGGCGGCCTCTTGACGAAGTCGCTTGATGACAGCTTGCTTCTTTATAAGTAAGAACTTAGCAGCAAGAGGGTCGTTCAAATTCGGCTGCAGGCTACGCAAACTGAGCTCAAACTGATCCTGCGCGACGCAGATTCGTCTCTCAGCGAGATTGGCTCGATCAAGCTTCGCTCTGGTCACACCTTTTGGGATTTCCTGGTCGTCATCTTGACTGTGTTGCGTGTATTCTAGCTGCGTTGGCGATGTATGTACGTTATTAGCTAGGTCGTTGCATTCGCGCGCAGTGCTCGACTTTTTTTTTTCATGTCGTATCTCATTTGAAGCCCGCCAAGCACCCCCTTTCTTTGAGTCGCGCAAAATATACCAACGCTCCATGAATTGAAACACTTCGTTTTTGGGGATGGACTGATATAGCGTTGCTGTATTGTGCTCTATGTCAGTAGGAGAACGCCCGCTGGTGCAAACATTAAGGGCCCGTTGATGATAAGCCACGAATTTCGATATAGACTGAGAGATTGTTTGAAACCGAGAGCTTAGAGATGTGACGGATCGTTCAGCAACAGTCGAGTTAAGTCGAGCTAGCTCGGCGTCGAAGGCTTCTTTTACCTTGCCGTAAAAGTCGTCTCCAGACTGGTAGATGTCATAAACTGGATCACAGCTCACAGATAGCCACACTTCGCATAGAACTTTGTCTTCAACAGGTTTGTAGTTTGCGCCGCATGCCTTTGAAGAAGTTGCCTCCGTTTGCATGATTGGTTTTTCGAGACGGGTGCTTTGTGTCCAGCTATCCACGACGACAAATGTGGAATGCCAACCGCCATTGGGAGACCAAATGATAAATATAGCAGCTGAATAGCAGTAGTGGTGGCTTATCATACTCTATTGTTATTACTGCTAAATCTGACTTTGACTCCTTGATGGCATCACTGGTGAAGATGCTCTAAACAGTACTACGACACGGAGTTGAAAGAGGTGGAATCACGGAAGCGAAATGGTCGTTTGGGAAGACTAGAGAAGGCAACTCCTGTCGAGCGAGAGATTTTAGAGTGTAGAACAACCCTGACTTGATACACTTTGGTTTCACTAGCATTTCTTTCTCGTGTAGCTCCGCATTCTAATATATCATTTTCGGGGCGTAATGCCCTCTCTGATGGTACCGTTTTAGCCACGTAGCCGAGTCATTTTCTTGTGAGTAGCTTGAGCGATGGGTACTGATGACAGTTGCTTGACCATCACACTACCAAATCTTGTTTACGCCAAACGGTCTTTACTTTTTCGAGATTCGGTACTACATGTGGTACGGAGTCGTTCAGTGGTTGTATCACTGCTAGCTCGCGACGTGGTTTCTTCATCGTCCGAGCCATAAAAAGCCTTCCCATCTGCTATCGGTATCTTCGGCTGCAGATCTGCGTGTAACTGCATCTCGGGAACTGTGTTGCTTGTGTTGACGTGTTTGCTGCATAGTTGCGAGCTTCCAGTGTTGTATGATTAAGTAAGCACCCCCTGACAAGCTAAACCTCGTCCTGGGTAAGCAGCTTCATCTTGAAAAAGCGTGGATCGAGAAAGATATCCACACCACATCGATATTCATGTCCTTAGGTCGTTTTTAAAAAGACGGATAACCGCCTCGTGTACTTTGTTCATCGTTGCAATACTTTCCGCTTTAAACTCCTGACGACCGACAAGTGCAGCTTGATTCGAGAAGATGGCCGGGTTGCTGAGAACTATATGACCCGATGAAGCATAGAGAAAGCCAACACTAACGTAGGGTAGCTACCCCCCCCTCGTACTTTTACCACGGCAGCTATTGGATCACGGAGTGCCACCATGCACTAGTCGGCGAACCACTCTCTTGACGCTGGGTACTTCTCCTGATTTAACTCTTTGAATTCCGGCTTTCCTTCTGGCGTCTTGGATACGTAAATAAAATCATCAAGAGGATCT
This sequence comes from Phytophthora tentaculata, assembly GCA_033557915.1. Lineage (NCBI taxonomy): Eukaryota > Oomycota > Peronosporomycetes > Peronosporales > Peronosporaceae > Phytophthora > Phytophthora tentaculata. The sequence continues at coordinate 3,796,140 of JAUCEA010000020.1, read as the reverse complement.
TTCAGCTTAATCATGTGACTCAGCATGTCACGACACGAATGCTAGCGCGTTGGGCAATCAGTAACTACATGAAGTGCTGCTCGTTTCCAGCACTTCTTTGGAATTTATCAAGTCGACTTGTTCCCCTAGCCGATTTGTGAAAATAAGTAGCGAGATGACGAAATTTATGAGCCGTCGTCCGTTCTTGGGTCAGGGCAGATCGTGCTGGTTTATCGCGCTCTGCAACCGATGCGGGTAAAATAACTCGAGAGCTGTAAGTGCGGAAGGCTCGATAACTGTCCTGCCGATCAAGATGCTGGGCCGGCAGCAGCCGAGCCAGACCAGGGTGCTCTCGGTGGTAGCGGTGTTCAAGCTGCTCAGCCTGAGCAGGCTTTTGTTTTATTCACTTTAGAGCGCTTCTTAAACCGTGGAAGTGCTCCATCAAGTACCAAGTGCAGAGAGTGCGCAATGCGCGACATGTTCTTTACGCCAAGGAACTGCGTTTGCAGCACCATCACGGAGCAAATGCGTCACATAGCGGGGGTCGCTGCAGCATGTTATCCAAACATGCTGCAATGGCAACACCAGTATCAATTCCCGGAAAGGCTTCAACCTCCAGCGTCCAATTGCCGAGCAGAAAAGGTTCGTCAACATAATACAGTGTAAGAGTATAAACTCTATACTCTTCGGCTTGTCCAGGTAGCTGTAGTGACGCAGAAGTACTGACAGTCGGACCAAATCCGGGCTTTCGATGACGCTTTGAGTTCAGGTGTAATCCGGACGATGTCGTTCCGCAGTTCGATGGCCCCAGGTACGTCTAATATGATACCTCTTAAATCATACGTGACAAACCGCACAAATTCACGAAGTCCGGGGCCCTACACATTTGATAATGGCCGCGTACACACTGCAGCCCACTTGTTATCACCATAGCAGAGCCTGTATAATCGTCTTAAGTAGCCGCTTTGAAGTATCTTCTGTCTCATCAAACGCATATTAATGCCGCCTTTTTGTGCTAGTATCGCCTTTTCCTTCCCATCCATACGGTACTTCTCCGTGTGCAGTTTCCCAGTCATTGACCCAGACAAGAAGTTAAGCTTGCAGCTGCATCTGTCGTAGTAGGCGTATGTAGCGCCCTTGGAAGTCCATTTCTGACCATTCAGTGCCGACTCACTTAGGTCATATGGAACCAACAGTATAAATACCCACCGCTCAGGCTTGATGAAACCAATCATTGCAAATAGTTTTCTTGATCGCACAGACGCTCCGGGAGAGGTTCCGCATGAGCTAGAGCCGGCGTGCGCGAAGTAAGCAACCTTGGAGAGTATCGAGAGGTGCTTCTCTACGAACTAATGCTGAGCCACGTGCCCTTGAAGGGGTTTTACGACGGAGTGGCGGCTGCACAGGAGTGCGAAAAAGGGTTTGCAGGGGAGAAGTGAGCGGTGTTTGCCGTAGCGCTGTATCTGCAGTTGGTGACGCTGCCGACTTGTGACACCGACTTCCATGGTAGCTCTGGTAGCTAGGCAATAACTCAAGCTCTTCTGCGAGACAGTTGAATACCAACGAGCGCCCTTCTGCCTAACGACTGCGACGTTGTAGTCGCTGAACAAAAGTGGAAATGCCTCTCTTACTAGGTGTTGTACGAAAATATTTAGTATTGTTGTTAAGTGAACACTTGCAATACGCACTGATTATTTTGAGTCAAAATCAGTGGTTGATACTCGTAGCGCCGCCCCAAAGCTCAGCGATAACGTAGATGTTAATATCGATTAACTAACATTAACTAACAAAACGTTGTGATGTCTAAAGTGCGCGCCCTAAATATGTGTGCACCCCTAATTATAGAATAATTCCTTTAAAAAGGCGTTTTTAGCGTTGCAACTGCGTCAGTTAGCTTCCGGTATTTGAGACGAAACAGAACACAGGCATACAATTTTTTTGCGGACGACTTGTAGTTTCCGAGATCCAGAAGTGACCATCCGTCTGACAGTGACAAGATTCTGTGCGCATACGTGTTATTTAGCTTTCTACTGGGTTCAATAGGCCGTACCGTACGGCCGTACTACGGTCCGTACGGTACACCAAAAGACGCAGCTTGTTACGCTCTTTCGCGTGGTAGCTTGTGTTTGTCTATGAAGCTAGTTAGTTGGGTATGCGCTATGGTCCCAAAGTTGTAAAGTGACGGAGGATTTTGGTGTCGAGCCTTGAAGAGGGCCCGTTGCGTCCCTAGGGGGCTCTTCATGCTGCACCAGTCCATCCTTGGGAATTTCCCATGGCGCAGAGCAGCAGCATGCGAGAGCTCTCGAGCAAGGTGATCTGCGTAGTAAAGGAATTAATATGGTGTATTTATTTTTAAAGTTAGAGAAAATACGCACTAAATTCAGGCAAGAGATCGCGGCAAGATGCTCTCCGTCGTGTACGAGTAAACCTGTTGCACCTTCTCCTTCTCTTGGTTCGGAGCACGTCTAACCAAACGATACGTCAGATATGCCCTGACTGCAGACGTACTAGTCGACAATTAACCTGACGCAGCTCATACGAGATCTCTTCATCTGCCTCTAGATCTCGTTCATCTCCTTTTCAATCTCACTCAGTGGCTTCATGTGGTGCATCTAAGAGGTATTTACGTATCCGCATCCACGTCCCCACCAGCATCTCCAGTACACACCAACCCCAGGCGTTCCCACCTTGTACATGGACGACATAGGGGGATAATCGCTCGACCGGTATAGCTGGCTACAAGTCGATGCGCCCTCGAGTCGGAAGTACCCGACACTCCGCTGCCTTCCCGCAGTTTCATTTTGACCTCTGCCGCAACAATCTACTTTGTCAACTTAAACAGCCAAACAATCCCCCTCGCCTGCTCACATACTCGGGTAGGAGGCCTCACGCTCGGACGTGCGAAATAAAACTTCTTCAGCAGTCTCCCCACCTCCGTGCCGCCACCACTCTCGCTAGAGTGCCGCCTTGTGCCTTTATGCATTCAGAAATACATTGTATTAAGGCTTCTCGCATCCTCTAATAATCAATAATAATTCATATTATCGTTGCTTAATTGAGGCTTGAGTGGCACATTAGCCATTCCTGGATGGTATAGACGGTCTGCTTCATCTTGCGTCCTTGGTTACTGCATTGGATGGCCCTGGCTTGACTCCAAACCAACGGTAATGTGGCGTACGATCACAGACCACCCCAAAACCAATTCCACCTTAGATTTTACAAAATCAGACGGCTGTAATTTCCGAAACGGTGGGTACCCAGCTTTTTGTTGCCCAACTACCAGATCCTCACACTCCAAAAAAAAAGTGCGTCGAGTTGCGGAAAACCAATACCTTTAGGCATCCGATGGAAACGACCATCTGACGGCCAATGGAAGATAGAATTCGGGACTCCTGAAGCTTCTGTAGCATGCTGAACAGTTCCGTGGGGGTGCCATAGGCCAGTCTATTGTAAATAAAACCCGGATAGTCACGCTGCGCGTGTCACGGGTGACAATGTCGTGAGTGACATATTTGTCGTCTAGTAGCTTGGCAAATCTATCGAGTAGCACTCTCGGTAGTCGGTCTACTGCATGCCGTGTTTCGACATGCTGTTGGTAGCACTCTACGTGTGACGGTATTCCTATTGGTCGCAGCCACGAGTGCTCTCCTGTGTTCACCTTTGAATCGAGTGTAGCCATAGTACCGGAATTTCGAAACACATAGCTATAAAGCAACTGGTGATCTGGTTGTATACTCTCTCGCAAAAATCAGCGTGTGCGACTAGCGAAACCAAGCAGTGGGTCAATACCGGAGTTTATAAGAGCGGCGTTCTTGGTAGATGGAAACATCAGATCAGTGCCCTCCTGCACAAAGCTATCGCCATGGTCGTCGGCAGTGCTGCAAGCAGAGGGCTATTCTGAGGAATGCCAGCAACAGCACGACCGAGATACTGGCCACCTGCGGCTTCGTATCGCAAGTATCGGTGCTGTACACCTCCAAGTCTCCCACCTGTACTCCCACTGCTAGCAGAGGTAGCAACGCTCGTCCGAATTGAGTGCGCCCGTAGGGTTTTTGGCCTGTAATTTCTTCCAGTATCTTGTCCAGTACTTCGCAAAATCTCGACTTTTGGTGTGGCCCAGGAAAACGTTTTCCGACGCGAGGGTATCGTTTGAGGCCAAATAGATACTTAACGCTAGTATCCAGTAGGTGGTTGGTTGAGTCGGATTCGCATATACATGCCGATGGTCTGTTGGGCCGGTTCCTTCTTGATTAGGCTTTGGTTTCTAAAGTATACAATCAACACTATCACCGGCCCATTGTAGACGAGATAGGTGCAGCGTCTCGGCAGATTTGGACCGGAGCATAAATTTGCATAGGTCAGGATAAATAGATGCGAAAAAACTATTGCCACTTTGGTTGATCGTGCGCTCGGGAAGTCAGGTGTGGAGAGAAAACGCGAGTGGCTCCTTTCCGCGCTTGCGCTCGTTGCCATCTTGATTGTTGTCTGCCTTAAATCTTGTCATGCCATTGAAGAATGCCTTAAGGTCGTCAAGCTACTTGGCGGGTAGATCTAGGCGCTTTTGCGGATAAACGTTTTAGGGCGCTTCTGTATCCACTAAGTGTCGAAACCTTCAGCTTGCCGCTGTTCATATTTTTGTTTTGGAAAATGCTTTTTCGTTTTCCTTAAGGCTTTAAAACGGTGAGGTTCGAGCGCGGGTAGGTTGACGCCGCCGTTTTCATCAAAGAAATGCTCGGGCTCTTCCTGGTGCTCACGTCTCCATGCTGATATTCCCTTGCTGTAGCTTCAATAATCTTTTTTCGTATTTGTAGCGGAACACGTTCTGAACTTGCTCGGTATTTAGTTGGTCATATGTAGGAGTTGCCAGCGTCGCTGTGTCAGCAACATAGACTTCTGAACGGGCGTGAGGGGGCTGTGCAAGTGCATCCTCCGTCATCTCTCCACATGGCTAAGACGAACGGGCGTTTTCACGGATGAGCGAATCTACCAGGATTACAAATAGAATGTATTTTAACCAATAGAACGAGCTCAAACCCCGTAACTAGTCTTTAGAATGATTTCTACTTCAAAAGCGTTGTCGAAACTGCGCTATTCCTTTTATGGCGTCAAAACGAAATAGGCTACACCGGCTTAAATTTTATTATAGTGGGGTTACTAAAGGCTATGAACGTACACGTATTAGGGGGAAGGGGCGGATATCGTGCTCATCTCGGGTCCGTTTTTTCTGCTTACCTTTTCATCTTTGTTTTGTGCAAATTCACAAATATGCCAATAGTTTATTTCTGAAATGAGCAGCTTGTTTCAAAGTTTAAGCTCGATGCCTCGCCCGCCCTCCATACGTGGACCAATATATGGAGAACGAACAAGGGCCGACTACATGTTAGGCTCTGTTGCAGCGGCGCTGGCTGGGTGTTCCCGTGAGATGTGAGGTTAAATGCATTGTGCACCTCGCGGCGCCTATCGCGCACTGCTCGCTCCCGCAGCACCCTTGTGCATCGGCACTGGGACTGAGCGCACTATGCTCCACGGTGCTTCGTTCTCGCTCGCTTGTTTCCAAATGCGGCGAGCCGTAGATTTTGCTTCGGCTAAGTGCGACATTTTATAAACTGATACGAGCATAAGCGACCCCTTCTTTTTGTGGCTCATCTCATATACTTTTTCCCTTGCTGTTTTTTTTTAATGATTTGGAATGTTCAACATCTATTAATACTCGCTGATAAAAACCCGGACACAATTTAGTAGTGTCAAGCCAAAGACACCGAGGGGTTTTATAAAGATAGTATTATCGAGCCTATTCTCGGTGCATTCTCATCTACCACTGGCGTATCGTTCAAAGTATTAGATTGAACTGGTCAGCGTCAACATCGTAAATGCCTTCTTACTTGCGGCAATATTAACGGCTCCATCATAATGGAAATGACCTTCAATGATGGCGCAAGAGCCCAGCAGTAGATGCTGATCACTACTATTAACGGGTGGTTGAGAAGAAGAGAGGGCACTAATAGATAAAGGTAACTATTTTTTAGCGCCGGCCTAGTATCGGCGACAGGGCGTTATTTGGGGGGGGGGGAGCGCTTTTATTAGGACGAGAACATTATTGTACTGACCCTAATAAATTTCTGCCAGATTTGCTACCGTGACTGTGCCCCGTTACGCTACAATACATGTAACTGTAAACCGGAATCTAAATTACTCGTTACCGGAAAGCCACAACTGTGTGAGCCGAAGAAGCGATCTGCCGGTAATGATGAGCGAGCCCATGCGACCCAGTCCTTGCGTGTATAAATTTCGTAGGCATGAGGGCAAGATTGATTTAGACCGGTGTCAAGCCACCAACATGCTATTAATAGTTACAAGTACAACACTAACAAACCGTTACCCAAATAGAATTTGTACGGCGGACAGACAAGTGACTTTGGATGAGCAGCGTTTAGGAAACATTAGTCGCTTGCAATTATGAATGGGCTTAATATGAGCAGGCTGTCTCCTCTTTCCAACCACGTGCACTATAAGTTGGTGCGACCAAAATTATGGAATCTACGGTCGATCACCCAAACGACATCATTTTTCTTATTGACTTGACTTTGTAAACAAGCAAAAAACCATGGATGATCTACATGCCCACCGATGTTTTGCACGGTTATCACAGGCATTCTAAAATTAGGTAAGCCTTTTGGGGAAAAGGACCAATTGAAATAATTTAAATATCAATAAGTGCATAATTTAATGATTGACTTTAATAGTTAAATCGAGGGGGTCTGCTATAATACACTATTCCCCGGTTTCTAATACCAACATTACAAAACTGGGTGTTTTCTTGTATGACCCCATAACATCGTTACACAAGAAAACACCCAGTTTTGTAATGTTGGTATTAGAAACCGGCCAACCTACTATGCCAGGACTGGTATACTAATACTCTTGACTCAGAAAACTTTCGCTTTCACCCGGAATTGCCATGATGGTGGTTTCCGCATAACGTTGCTATAACTTGCGTGTGGGGAAAGGCAATCCGTTCATTTCATTGAATACAGGCTTCAGGCTGTCTCTTTCGAGAGCTTGACTGAGGGGTTGGGTGGGTGTTGCGAAGCTGGCCGGAGGAGTGTTCCGCATGACGAATGGCCGAAAATGAACGGTTTACCAGCAACTACTCGACTGACAAGTTAGGACAACAGACAATACTTCCCACCGTCGTTTACTGGTACGGTACCTTAGATGTAGGGCAAAAACCGCTGGCTTGAGCGGCATACTATCGCGCGACAGCACCTTGAACTGGCACACGAAGGCTTCTTCGCAGATATTTTCCTCTTAAGGAAAATTACCATTTCGACCCGGATGCCCCTCGTCTGGCGGCTGGCATTTTGGAGCGCTGCACGTCGCTTCGCACGCTAAAATAAAAATGCCCGTTGTCGTCTGATGTACTTCCTGTAGTTCTCCCCGTCATCTGCTCGGAGAGGCTGCGTGCGGATGTCGATGTTTGTTAAACTAACGGTAGCACTACGCATGTCAACCCCCGCTGTATTCGGTCTGCGCGGCAGGACTACGCCTGTCAATCCGCACCGCATTCGATATGAGGCCAGAGCTGTAGAATCCGCTGTACTTGTGCGGTTTGAGCTACCAGCAGCCGCCCGGTCCGTGAGTGCACGGCGCGCAGAGGCTGCGACCCCCTCGCGTAGGAATTCCACTCGGCTGGTGATGAATATATAGTTTTTAGTCGTAGGAGTGGAGGAAGGAGGAAGCTTAGTTCTGCAGTGGGTGAATTAGCAGATGACTACACTTTGCTATGTAGCCGAGTATCCTATCTACGCTGTTGGTGTTCTCACCATTAACTCTATACCTCTTACTTCACCAGCTGACTGCCACTTTCACGAGGTAGTGGTTAGCATTATCTAGCTTGCCAAGTACCCGGCGATTATCCGGCTGACCTACAGGTTAACCATGTGAGGATATTTATCACTACTGACCTCGAATTCACAGTAGCACCTGATTGGTCCAGCCTCGCTATCTATATACGGTTCGTGTGAGCGTTTGCCACTTCAAGAGTGACAGGTGAAAGAAGGTAAGCTGTTCTGCTGTACTGTTGTTCATCTATTGGTCGTGCATCACCCACGGTATTGATTTAATCGAGAGGTGTAGGCCCATTCGTATTGCTCTTCGAGTAAGCTTTCAAGAGTGTTCAGTTGTGAGCTACGGTGGCTTGAATAGTGAATTGTTCCTACAATGTACTAGTACGTAAATCGATATTGTTTGGTGGTCAATAGCAGGTAGACATGCTTTGCCACGAATCTTTTTGGGTATTTGCAGCAAAAGATTGGTCAAAGACTTTGTGCTGCGACGTCATGAGGATGCAGCCCGGTCGAACCGCTGGTTGATCAAGGGTAAACAAGGTTAGAAGCTTCGAAAGAAGTTATCGTCCTAGGTGTGGCCATTACCAGCGTTGAGACTGGGTGGGGTCGATCACCAACAGGATTGATGCAGGTGATGGAGCCAGAAATCATTTTGGATGGCCCAGGACGTAACAACAACCTGTCTCTCCATAATAATCCAAGCCCTGCTCTGGCCCATCAGTCGAATCCAAAGCAAAAAACGATAAGCGAGTTTCGGCTACTCCAAAAAAAGAGATTGCAGGCCGATTAACCTCATGATGGTGCGCAATGAGGCGGAGACAGGAGGTTTATTTGATCTTCGAAGCCTCAGTGTTTTTAGTTAATATAATACATTCTTTAAAAACAGAAGCAGCCCACTACGGATTCATTCATTCTAACACATCAAAACTACTCATGCTTACTACAAAAGACAAAGACAACAAACTACTTGGAGCGCAAGATAAGTTATTTTGTTTTAGCTGATACATAAGTAATATCTAAAGTATTCCTTGTATGTTTGGTTGTACTCACTTCCCATTGTTCATTCTTCACTGCTGAATTAAAGAAGTATCCAACCGGGAGAAACTCCCATTGCTGCATAAAGGCACGTTCCCACTGTATATGTTCCAGGCGTAAATTTCTCGCCGTGTTTTTCCCAATCCTGATCTGAGTTTGGACAGCGTCTCTTGTTGTGATGTTGAGCTGCAATTACGGCAGTTGTATTCCTCACGCGGTTTGGTGATAACAGCACTTATTCCAGCCGAGAGCTCAGACATCATCAGTGAATATTCTGCTTCAGTTTTGCAGGATATTTTGAGATTTCGAACTCTCCTTACTTTTAATCCGTTTTGTAGTCTTTGGGCGGTCTATAATCGCTCGTCATAATCCAATAGTTCCTCCAATTTGTCGATATCTGGGCGGAAGCCATATTGGATTTTTTTTATCTCAAGCAGCTTCTACTGGAATAGATAACGCGAAATTCACAAACGCATCGTGGTATACCAGCTTACGTTCCTATAAAGTGGAGGATCAATTATCATGATTAACATCGATCTGGTAGACTACCACATATCACACTTGTATAATTACATGTACAACCACTAAGCAATCTGGTATAGTACCACACACAGTTAGTATTACTCTGGTACCTTAGTACTCGTTCAGCCATTCAGATGAGTCAATTAAAAAAAATGTATTTCTACTACCTACACAAGGCGGAAATACTTGGCCGTCAGGATGAATTCGACTCCAACATTTGGTACCCGTAGGAGTATGATATTCTACCACTAGACCGTTAGGCGGAGTTGATCTTAACCCCTTGAACGCGAGAGCGTGGACCGTACATGTTATCAGCGATTTCTTAACGTGGACCGTACACGTTAAGCATTTTTATCTTAGATTTTGTATGGTGTCATACAAAATTAAGTCAACAAAGAGTAGGTGGTATTCCCTTTCATTCCCCATGGGATGTTGTATCTTAGAGTAAAGTCAGTTCATCTGAACAGAAACTTGCCTCACTAGAAATCAAAGAGAAGGTGGATGCAAGCACATCCCTTATGCGATTTTACAGGTGCCTTGACTCCCGCCACTTATTTGCCTCCCTCATTTTTAGAATCGCCGGCTTGAGCAAAAATGGCGTTCCAGGCGAGATGGCGGGAACTAAAAAACCTTGGATGGCAGTCGAGGAAGCCCACGGGCCTCTCCAATCTACACACGTACCTGAAGCCGGGAAAGAAGAAAAACAATGGCGTCCCCGGCCAAGATTTCTTCGTGGGTGAAGAGGAGCTGATGCAGTACTTGGATCGCGTCGACCTGGGTACGTTTGAGAGTTACTCGTGTGATAGTATACCGTCTGATGTTGCGTATCGCTATTCGACTTAGAGATGCTCCACGGAAGCCACCAGGAAGCAGCCCAGGCGACAGCGAAGCAGCAACGAGCCAGACAAGTGGTGAAAGCAGGCGTGAGGGCGCAGCAAATGAGAGCGAGACTGGCGAGCGCCCGCAGGACAAGGATGCAGAGGCGAGTAGTGACCTCGGCGGCGATGGTAAGCTGGCTTATGATGTATGGTACGCGTTTGCTGAATCACTAATCGTGTATTGGTTTGTTATGGTGACCTCAAGACCACTCGAGCCCGGTTCAAGACCGAAGGTAATCTTGCGACACCTGCGGTTTTGAGCCCTGAAAGTGGTGCCATCGGTACGTTGATGAGATGTACGGTACAAGTTTCTGCGTTTACCAATCGTGTATCGCTTCGGTAACGTGTACGGCAGACCAAGGCACGGAGCGTTAAGACCAGTGTGCTGTGATGACACCCCCAGTGTCTAGCAACGAGATCGATACCACTCTAAGAGTGTCCGTGGATAGCTCAACCACCGACCGTGATGTCACGCCTCGAGTTGTTGAGGGTACGAAACTGAACATACAAGCAACTTTGACGTGGCGTTGTCACTAAGATGTATTGGTGTCGTTATGCAGTATCTTCGGCTCAAACCCGACGAAACCATAATGCAAGTTGTGGGGAAACTACTTCGCCTGAGGTGTCCGACATCCTCACCGCACACAGGCCTCTCAGTCCGCAACCACGAGCAAGGACAACGTACGTGGGAACACGTGCAGTAACAAAGGTTTGATAAATCTCTATGTACATGTTAATAGAATGATATTAACGTGCATGTTCACAATGTTATTATAGAAGTTCCATGTGTCACAACTGAGTTTGGACCTGGACTCGAGACGTATGCGACTCTGGACTCGGAGGGCGAGGACGATGAAGGCATTGGGTGGGAAAGTGATGACCTCACGGGAGAAGGCGAGACATATTTTGGTGTGATGAAGATGGACCTCCAAAGCCAGAGCTGTTGTTTGAGGACGAGCTGATTAAAGCCGTTGGTGGAATGGATACTATCTCCTCAGGAATTGTCCCTACTGGATTTCTAAGGGAGATGGAAAAAACCGGTTGGCCACCACTGACAAAGCAGACTCCATACGAGTACCTCCAGCAGCCTTATGAGCCGCGTCCTCCGCAATCTATGGCGAGCGACTACCCTAGGCTATACAACGGTGAATACGGCCCCACAGACGGGGCTTTAGAAGCTGCTGTTACGCCACCAGGTGCTTTCTTCTATTTTGTACAGCCCATGATGCTAGAGGACATCACAGGCGCTAGTAATGGCTACGTCAACTAGAAGTTGGACGAGCGAGTGGAAGGAGTATACAAAAAGTAAGTCGAGCGGGAGAAGAAACACCCTGGATTTAAGCGTAAGGACCGCGATAAGATCAGAGAAGAGTTGCACCAAAATCAAGACATTAGTGGGCGTGAATTGTGTATTTTTATCGGACTACTGGTGGCCCGCACGATTGCGCCTAACAAGGAGAAACTTGAGAATCACTGGAGACTACCGACGAGGGCACCGTACCACGGGGGTGTTTCGGACAGTTTATGGTGCGTGACCGATTCATGCATATATCGCGAAACCTGCATTTCAGCTACAATGGAGATCCACGTGCGCAAGTAGATCGAGCTTGGAAACTCAGGCCCGTCATAGATGCTCTGCAGCATCGCTTCCAGTCTGGGTACACACGACCACCCACCATGGCATTTGACGAAGCCATGCTGCCGTCTCAGCCGAGCTTCAACAGGATGCGAGTCTTTATGAAAGACAAACCGCATCGTTGGGGCACGAAGTTATTCATGTTCTGCTGCTCCACCACAGCATACTGTATCCGGTACGAACTGAGGGGTCCTATGGGACTCCTCGAGATTTTTTTTGGTTGTAAAGTTGTCTTATCGTGGACCGGACATATTAACAATTCTCTTAACATGTACCGGACAGGTTTGAAGTGTATTGTGGGAAGCAAGAGCAGAGCAACTCATCCACTCTGGCCAACTACAACTCTGGGCCAGCTGTTGTCGTGCGAAATCTCCGGGAGGTGTTTGGCCCAACCGTGCCTGGGACTGGCGAAATGCGAGTCATCGTCACGGATCGATTCTACACGTCGGTGCCGTTGGCAATGCAGATGCTTACGATGGGATTCTACTCGATAGGTACAGTACAAGCAGATCGTCTGGGGCTCCCTGTTTCCATCGTGGGTGAAAAGAAAACTGGCGAGAAAAAGAAGAAGATACCACCCAAGAATCGCACTTCCAGTATCGAGCGCAGGATGTTTGAATTCACGCAGCACCTACAAGTTCCTGGCTTTAGAGCACTGCGGTGGTGGGATAACAAGGCTGTCTACTTGCTTGCGTCTGGTGGAAGCGTGGAAATGGACCTGGTTGTGCGGCGTGATAGACAAACAGGTTTGCAAGTTGAGGTTGCCTGCCCTAGAGTTCTAAAGGACTACCAGACACTGATGGGCGGTGTCGATAAGCATGACCAGTTGCGTTTACAAAGGCAAATTTTCCTATCATGTATGTACACGATTGACATGTTTTCTAATTGTTCATTTTATTCACTTAGCAGGTATTCGCTGCAGTTGGCGATCAAATACAAGAAATACTACAGAGGTTTGTTTTTCGGACTTGTGGATCTTGCGGTCAACGCTTACATCGTTCACAACGTACGCCGTGCTGCGAACGGCTTGCGGAAACTCTCACACGTGAACTTCCTAAAACAACTACATCTCGAACTATGCCAACTAAAACCAGAAGACTGGGAAGCTCTCCTCAACAATGACACCGTTCAAAACACTCCCTCCAAGCCACGAGCAGGGCAAAAGAGCGCCGGGCACGAACGCGTTCAGGATGACGAGTGGAGGCCTGGCAACAACCAAACAGGGAGGAAGCGCCGTACACGCGTTTGCAAGGTGTGTTCGCTACTGAAGCACTCCGAGGCCGTACGTGGGGGGTACTCATCTACCTACTGCAGTGATGGCAAACTCACTACGTCGTCGAAGCGACCCAAGGCCTGGCGAGTCTTCCTGTGCGACAAAGCACGTCGTGAGCACAACGGGATCCCTATTACCTGCTTCGATCTATGGCATAAGGTCTGGCGCGACGGGACGCTGATGCCAATCACGGCGCGCAAGCTCAAAATTCGAGCCCGCACACCTGCAGACCCGACTGAAGGGAATGGTGACAGTGCGTGTTCGAGCGATAGGTCGAGTGAGGGGAGGAGTCGGCCGAGGAAGAAGATGTGGAAAACAGCAATCAGCAGAAGCGACCGCGCGTAGCCGATACGACGGACTAAGCAAATGGTGCCCTTCATGCTTCAATTGATCTCAATTTAGTGTCCGTGGTACTATGTTCACGACTTTGTAGGACTTTGAACATCTTCAACTCGTTTCTAGCACTACGTTGGATCGGTTTTGTCCCGGGGCATACATGATAGGAGGTAACCATGTATACTTAATCATAATTAAAGTGGAGATACATGATAATTAGGGAGTCGGTACGGTAGGTGTAGGTTTAAGGCGCGCTTACCCACGATATACGCGATACCATCACATATTAAGTTTTGTAAAGGAAACCCTTACCCTGACATACACGTTTATTCAGCCGATGGGAGGGGGGGGGGCTGAAAAGGCTTCGCGTTCAAGGGGTTGAAGAGGCCCACTTCTTGGGAAGGACGAAGGTTTTCGAGACCAAAGAATGAAGCTTTGAGGTAGAGTATATTACAACTAGGCCCACTAAGGTTCATAACTACCAAGGAATGCGTTTAGCTACTAATTTATTAGTAAAACAGGTAGATTAGCAAACTGGTAGACTGCTAGACAATATCGTATACTACAACTACAGCAACCGGATGCAACAACGCCACGATAAGGTAGACTACCATGATAATAACAAGGACAATGCAACCTGGTAAATAGTACTAGACAAATATCGTAGAACGTCGGATGCCACAGCTAGACGTAAACATGTAAAGGCATAACCACAATGCGCTGTAGAAATCTAGAACAATGGCTTACACGGCCCGAGTGGGTAACGTATTCATCAACAATGGCTTCAACGGCCTGAGTGGGTAACGTCTTCATCATCTCTGTAGAACTCTGGAACGCTAATATGGTATAACAACTTAATAGAGCAATTTTTTACACTACATCTAGTCCAAGTGGTAGTTCTACGTGATATTTGGGTATGCTGCGATGGTAGACATGGTAAATTTAAACTTGTATTATGGTAGAGCAGGAACGTACAATATGGTAGAAGCGACTGGTGTAATGTGGTAATCTATTCAACATTGCAGCGTGGTAGTTTATGATTAGTAATCAGATCCGCAATATGGTAGATTGCCGGTCTCGACAGACCACTGCGATTGGTTGAAACTCGAATTCGAGGTCAGTAGTGATAAATTATCGCGAATTCGAGGTCAGTAGTGACAAATTTCCACCATGTGAATATCACTTAAAACCTGTTTTATGAAAGCATACCAACAAATTGATACCAAGCTCTAATGCGATCTGTTGCAAAACGCATCGCATCAGTGAGAGACGCCAATAATTTTTTTTGCTGTTTTGACTTGCTGCTTCCACGAAATGCATCACACCGGGTATACTACAATCTCAGCTTGAATGCGAGGTCGTCAAAACCAGGCAGAACATAGCAAACTAGCAATGAATTATGGACGGTTGTTTGTTGACCTGTAACTGACCGGAGGTATGAAAAGGTAGAACTCGTTAGGCACATTCAACCGCATTGTACTAGACAAATATGAACCCTCTAAACTGTCTTGAAGGTTTTAGCGATAAACTTCAGAGCTGTTCCGACCGAAAGCACGGCTTAGCTCTCCCTACAACGCCATGGGTACGTGAAGAATCAGTGAGACGAGCACTATTAATACTACAATCCACGGTCGGCCTGCTGCGGGACATGTCCCAACATCAGGTAAAATAAAATAAAAAACAAGTTGTGTTATTGCTTCGAAGTTTCAACAATTTAAAATGCACAAGGTGCAATTATTAGTGTTAATCAAGGACAAAGCATACTACTCGGTGACGTTCACTACCAGGTCACTGAAGCTTAACGGCATCACCTATCTACTATAACAATATCGAATTCATTCGATTCTTGCGAAGAAACCAGCCGACAACGCAACCGCAGGTGGTTGTTTTCTTTACTCAGTTCATACTTTGCAGCCAACGACGTTCGCTGCACACCCACATTTGCGTGGCTTTTTGCTACTCAGTAATAATACAACGATAAACCAGTGCCGCAATCGGTAATCATTGGTCACTTTAACATTTCAGATCTAAAGCTGAACTCCAGGGGTAAAGCTGAACTCCAGGGGCATGTGGGCACAGTTAGTTCCGCTTAATACAAACTGAATATAAGTTGTCCTTAGGAGGTTTGATGCAGGCGATACAGTCGAGGTGGCGATCGTAAAACGAGGCGATTGAAATTGCTACAGTTCCTATTCCAGTGGCCGTCACAGAGTACCTTCTATTATTGGGTGCTTTGGGGTATCTACTTACAGTACTCATTGACGAGATTCAATTTGTACGTATTTCGAAATTGAAGGTTTGGCTGGATCTGCACAATTGTGCAACGCGATCAGCTATGACGACGGCATAAACAGATTGTACATGCTTTTGCAAACATAAAATGCCCTGTAATATCTAACTTAAGGTCTTTTTTTCATAAAGTCTCATTTTGTATCTCAGCTAATATATTAACCCCTAGTGATTCGGGATACCTGCTCAGATAATTATCTAGTATACTACGAATTCTCTGTGTTAGTTCATGGAGGAACTACATCAACACTGATAAGCATAGATCCTCATACTGTAGCAGAATGACTCGAGGATACAACTCGAATGGAGGCTTATCTCTACTTGTATTTATTTATGCAAGCCAAAATGGACGCAATCACGTCCTGAAAAGAATATACGTATGCTTCCGAATCATGCGATACCGATGGAGGAAAAATCAATCAGCAGAGATGTAAGAGCTAGTAGGAATCTAATCACTAGTAAATGCAATTCCACTTCTGACGTATCACAGCGATCGTGTTACAGTAGTCACCAGGGCCGATCATACTTGTACACACGATGGGTAGGGGGGGGGGAGATAATAAAGAGAGAAGCTAAGTAAATGTATTAGACAAAAACTTATACAACTCATATATCAAATGATGTTGAATTTGTTGTACTAGAAGTTCATTTTAGGTCTGTCAAAAACGGGTACAACAAGTGCAGCTATACGGCGGCATATTCCGTTACGGAGGTGTAAAAATTGTCGGTCCAGTATATGTATTCCGAAGCGCATTAGCGTTAATAGTGCGGGGTTACGCAGCATTGTTCTGTCTTTCAAAAACTTACAGACATGCCATTGTTGTACCGTTCTGCTGTATGTGACCAGTATCTAGGGATGGATGTGCGTCTGCGACGACACGAATACAAGCGCGCTAAAAAGGGACTGTACGCTAAGTATTATTCATGCTACCGTGTTGTAGGTCTCACTTTACAAGTTGCTTCCCAACACCCAAGAACCCAAGCGACCTAAACGAAACCCATGCAACTATATCACATATTTGCGGTGCTCGTTGCACCTTTCCTGATTGCCAGCGTCTCTTCGGTCACTGTGGGCTCGAGTCCGAACTCTAGTGTTGGCAACCCAAGCCAGCGACTTCTGAGGGTGCACCACGCAGCCTTCGGAACCGACTCCGGAGACGAAGAAAGAGCAATGCCTAAGAGGGAGATGAAGGACATGATGAAGAATTGTGTGTCCTAGGAGGACTTTGCTACATCGTTGGGTATTAGTCAACTGATTAACAGCAATCTGAACGGGGGCGCTTTGGTGCGGTTCATGAACACTCTCGAGTACCAAAAGTACCAAGATTACATGAACTTCTTGAACGACATGGCGAAAACCAAGAAGTATGCGGCTTTGGTAGCGCAGATCAAGAAGAAATTTCGCCTTGATCAGGAAATATTCTAACACGAAAGTTTCTTCTCGACGTCTTTACGGACATACTGTCTTTGGTGAGGCTAAAAAACAATACATATCATTCGGAATGTGTTTTGATTTTACGTAAACGTAACTTACATTATCGTTCGATTGACTAACGCAGCTAGGCACTTTATAAGTGTGTGTTTAATTCAACATATGCTCACTGTAGTACTATGGTGTACTTAGACTTACGGTGTAGGAGCTTGAGGATGCTGCCGACCACGCGCTCTCTCGGAGAAGTCTGGCATACACTCCATCTTGAATCTGGAATAGCTCCGAGTGTGTTCCTTGGTCGACTACTCGACCGTCTTGAATCACGTAGATCAAATCGGCGTTCCTAATCGTGACCGATTCCGATGGATGAGCAGCAATCACCGTCGTTCGACGCACACGCTGAGCGACGACCGTGTCGAGTGCTTGTTGAACTGCAATCTTCTCGCTCTCGGATCCCAGAGATCGTGTAGGCTCATCCAATAGCAGAAGTCGAGCGTCCTGAAGCACAGCTCGAGCGAGGGCGATCCGTTGTCTTTGACTGGCCGTGAGCTGATGCTGACCACCTACACGAGTCGCGTAGCCTTCTGGAAGCCTTGATATAAAGGCATGAGCGTGTGCAACTTCAGCAGCACTGATGATCATATCCAAAGTCGGTGGAGCAGCCATCCCATACGAGATATTCTCCGCTATCGTACCTAAAAACAATGTCGCATCCGAGCCAACAAAACTGATTTGTGCACGTAGCCACGACACGTCCAAAGATCGAATATTGACCCCATCCAGCATCACCCGACCACTATTTCCTGAAGCCGATGACAAGTCGTAGAAACCTTCAACAAGGGCAAAAATCGTCGAAATCCCGGCACCTCGAGGCCCGCACAAAGCCACGGTTTGACCAGCTGCAACATGCAATGAAATATCGTTAAGAACCAGAGAACTTGGCTGGCTGGAGTACGCGAATCGAACGTTCTGAAACGTGACACTTCCTCGTACCATGAGGCTCTGCGGCATCGGATCTCGTTCTCCGTCTGAAGCCTCGTTAGACCCACTAGCGACAATTGCTGCGTCTCGTATAGCGAAGATATTGGCACCAGCTTGCAACGCTCCGTCAATTCTGGTTAGCCAGGCCACTGGAAGGCCCAACGAATGGGCCGACACGATCACAATGACTAGAGATCTCACGAGTTCTCGGAAAGTGGCGTCACCGTAATGCACTAACACGCCCCCTAACCAGCAGGATAGAGCACAGGTAGCTACTGTAACCACAGCACTAAAGCCTTTAGCCACCGCTTCAAGATGAGCTTTCCGTCTGATACTTTGCAGCGGACGCTGCAATAGAGCGTCAAAGCTGGAGCACCACGAGTTCTCGAGTCCTAGTGTCACCACAGCTCGATAATTCCGCAGAGCTTCATTCCCATGGATCTCCACCGCCTCCTCGGTCGCGTCCTGTGTAGTTGAAGCCTTCAAACACTGTTGAATGTGGATTGAATAACCGATAAGAAGCAGTGGAAGAGAGGCTAGCAACACGAGTGTGAGCATCCAACTTCCTCTCCAAAAGGTGACGACGAACGTGGCTGTTAAAGTGCAGAAGATCTGGATCTTGTACCCTTGAACACGACCGACTATCAGCGATCCCATAGACGCCTGTGTAGCGAGAGACTCTACCAGTTCTTGAGTATTGTACTGGTCGAAATAGGGAAGTGGCTGAGCTAACAGAGAGCTGAAGTGAAGATCCCGAAGATGTGAAGCCACACGCTCCGCTGCGGCGTCCAGACAGGAGAGTTGAATGCTCTGACACACCACGATAATAGCCGCTCCAGCGCTTAAGAAGAGACCGTGTCTCATAACCAGATGACGTAGAGTCTTGACCAGAGTTACGGTGTCATAAGCCTCGAGATACGTTGTGTACTGCTGCGTCATAGCAGCCAGCATCTCGCTGGTCAACACACCGAGTAGCGGTGCTCCTAGTCCAACGATAACCGAAGCAGCAAGTCCAAATGCCAACAACTTCCTCTCTGGACGAGCTAAGGCTTTAATGTCTCGCTTCGTGAGCTTCGTAGGTGATGTAGGCGCAGCTCTGGTCACTTGTTGAGGCTTTGGCTTTCGTGGTGGTGTTTCGGTCATAAACTGGTCTCTTACAGTACTGTGTTGGATCTGATGAAGACGTCGATAGAAACTATTGCCACGTTGCAGTAACTCGGCATGTGTACCCTGCTCCATAACTTTCCCTCTCTCTAGAACCACAATCTTGTCGGCGTACTGCACGGCGGCAGCTCGTACTTGACTCGTACAGAACAACATCGTGGTACTCCCAGCACCCACAGCTCCTCCAAATCTCGTGAGCAACTCTTGCGGACTGAGTGTAACTTCATCAAGTAGCAGTAACTTCGGTTCACGTATCAAAGCTCGAGCTAGAGCGATCCGTTGTCTCTGTTGAGTTGAGAGCTTCACGGCTCCATTCTCTCCAACGCGAGTATTGTAGCCATCAGGTAACGACAAGATGAAGTCGTGAACATCTGCACGTTGCGCTGCGTTGATCACTCGTTCCTCCATTCGGTCAGAGTTTCGTCCAGTCAAATCGCGTAGAACTACTAGCCCCATAGCGATATTATCGAAGATGGAGGCTCTGAACAGCGTCACATGTTGAGGTACAAGACCGAACTGAGCTCGCACCCATGTGGGATCCAACGCATCAGCTTCACGTCCGTCCAGTAAGATCAGACCCTGTGAAGGTTCATATAGTCGCGTAAGTAGCATCAACAGCGTCGACTTGCCAGCTCCACTGTCTCCAACGATGGCTACACATTCTCCAGCTAAGAGAGCGAGATTGCAACCTCTTAACACTGGAAGATCGGGTCGTCTTGGGTACGAGAAGTGCAGATCAACTGCCATTATGGCACCGGAACACGAAGCTGGTCGAGGTAATGGGGCCATGACGCTGTTGCGACGTTTTAACGTTGTTTCCAGAAGTAAAAACAAATCAGATGCCGCGAGTTTCGCTTGATTTAACGCTGAAACGCTCGGAAGTAGGTGACCCAGTGCGTGACTGCCGATGATCACGCCGAGAATTGTTGCGAATACTTCGCCAGGCTCAGCTTCAGTTTCGTATACTTTCTTGCCACCATACCAGAGTCCAATAGCGCTGATAACCCACAGACTTCCAGTCAAAGTGGCATGTAAGGCTGCGTGTCGGCTGTGCACGAGAATCCGCTGTTTCTCGGTGATACGAACACGAAGCGCATGTTTCTCACGTACTCGACGCTGTGCATTAAGCGCCAATAGCGTCTGCATGTTGCTCAGTGCTTCGATGGCTACAGCGTCGGCTTCGTTTTCCGCTGTGCTTTTACTTTGTTTTAATGCCAAAATGACACTAACGATCACTGGAGTGACACAAGACACGACGAGTGTCAAGTCCCAGAGCGTCATAAACGCCACGATAAACCCACCGACAAATTGTAGAGAGAAGCGACACACCGCTCCAAGCTCAGCTCCAAGTCCTTGGCGAATAAAACCAGCGTCTCGCGTCAATTCAGCGCCGAAATCGGCCATAATGGACTTGTTAAAGTCGAAATGCGACTGGTTCCGATCCAGGAGAAGATGACGCAGCACTTGCTCTCTCAACGATCTCAACATCCTCTCAGAAGTGTGTGAGAGGCACAAATGAGCAGCATATGCCGTTACGCCCAATGCTAACGACAAGAGCATCAACGTTAAAGCAGCGAAATCGACGTTGTGGCGATTATACGGAGTAAAAGCGGCGATACTGGACTGCACTTGTCTCGCCAGTAATGCGCACAACGTTCCGTGGATTGAAGCTGCCAATAGCCCCATAGTCATCACGAACAGGTCACGACGTGTAGACAGCCGAGTCACGAGATGTCGTAGCGTTACATAGACTGGTTCCTTGTCTTCTTCTTCTTCTATGGCCGCGCGACCTTCTCGAAGTTCTCGGAGACTGCAATCGTGCGAGTTCCACGTAGCATTTAACGTTCGATTGGACGGACGCGTCACGACGCCTGTAGTTGGCACCATACGCTTTACAGACTCTATGGGCATCGACAGCAACGCGTAGTCACCTCGACTGGAGTTCGACTCCATTGCATCGACGTCGACCTCCTGATCGTCGCTGTCGTCGAAGAGTTGGCTGCTATTGAAGCTCACCAAGCTGTCGGTGCCTGCGAATCCGCCGCTGTAGCTGCTGGAGAAGCTGCCGCGGCCTCCGCGAGGATGCGGAGGGCCAGGAGCTACGGACAGCGAAGGTAGCTCCATGGTTTCGTCCAGTAGAGGCTCGTCCTTGGGGTGGAGTCGCATCGACAAGAAATTCGGCAATGGAAGGGGAAGACGTTCTGTTTTCTTTGTCGTCATCTATGGGAAGTGGAACGTGGCGGAACTAGCGGCATCTTTCGCCAATAGTGTCACCCAAGGCAGCTGGACAAGATGAATGTAGCCATCAAGTCAGTAGGATATTTATGCAAAGAGACCGGGTTTCCATCACAATTTATTCAAAAAGACCGGGTTTGGATTTCGATCTATTTATTGGCTGCAAATGAGAATGCTTCATTTTCTCGACAAAACGTCCTGTTAAAACTAATATACATGTATTTAACTGATAGATTTCAGTGTGAGGGGCTTCCGGCAGATTAACAATACCAAAAAAAGGTCGCCATAGGACTCGGCCATCGATGAAGCACCTATTCTTTTTCACCGATGCCCGCCATTGTGTCAGTCTGTTCCGGAGGAAAGTTGACGCGCTGTGTCGATACGTTGACCCTTCAGTGAAGGGAGGGGCATTTACGGCCCACACAACGCAGATTAGGATGCGCAGTCCAATCTAAACCAGAACTACACACCAGATCGATTGGCAATGTACTAGCAAAAGAATAGCAATGACTTACAGTTGTAGGACGCACACACACATATGTACCATGCTTTTATTGGGGTGCCGTTTGCAACCTTTGTTGTATGCACCGTAGCATGAACAACCGACTTTATAGCAAGTCAGCCCCGCACAGTAAAATTTAGTCAGGGTTGCAAACGCAGGGGTACCCAGCGGTATATAGAAGAATCAAATCTTCTACTTGGCGCGGCCCGCTCTGTGCTTTTGGCGGTATCGATAGTTCGTATGGTTCTTCGTTCAATGCTCCATCGATTTACTCAACTCATGGTCGGCCTACTGAATGACGACAACACAGTGCGACGAGCCTCCAATGCGTTTACGTCGCTAAATGAGTCTTCGGTACTACTACAGCCATCGTGGACCTGTGGATCGGGCACTACAACGCATATGCGGGCGTAGTTTTTGACGTGATGTCGTTCCTAACTGGTAACTTCATCGTTTCCACCAGCACACACGACAAGAAGTGGTAAGCTCATTCACCTCAGCGAGAAGTAGCGTATTGAATATGAATCTATCACGGCTCCGACGACACGTGATGTCCTGGTGACTGTGGAGCTACCGCCGGTTACCAAAACGCTAGTGAGTAAACGCTGGCGAGGCCCACTGCGCTTCTCACTAGCTTTCTCTTTCGACGCATAGGCGTCCAGCAACTGGTTGCAGCGTTCTCGGCAGCGACGGCTATCAACATCGACATCCATTGCTACAGCAATAGTAACATCCATTGCTACAGCAATAGTAGCAATGGATGTCGATGTTGATAGCCGTCGCTGCCGAGAACGCTGCAACCAGTTGCTGGACGCCAAGCCCTTGCCTGGTTCATCTTCCCATAATCTTCCCCGAAGGGGTTCTTATTCAAAACCTCCTGAATGAACTCGCAGTCGACTCGTCAGCGAAGCAAAGCATGGTTTAGCGTCGCTTGCGTAGGGATTCGCCTTAGCTCCTCCTGTTGCTCAGCTTGGGCTTGCATTGTTTCACAGCGGCTTGATTGGAAATGACGACTCGTACTCTCTAATGTACAAACGTGTAAGTGGTCTTCTAGAAGTTCTAGACAAGTTGGGAGGAACTTGTAGCCGTCCGGCTATGAATTAGGTTACCATTGCCACGCCATTAACTCCGACAAGTAGCCCTGGGCTACAAAATCTCTCTGATATTAATACGGTACTGACCTATATTTCTCAATGGTAAATTACTACTACCGACAATTACTAGTCATAAAGGGCAAACCCAAATGCATCTCAGGGTAGGGTTATGCTGCTGTCTTTATCTCAGTCAAAGCCAACAATGTTACAACATAGGTTTTCCTGTATTTTTATTGGTCATAAATGTCACAACCGACTGAGCAACGCTACAACAAATCATGCATTCTTGTATTCTTATTGGTCAAACTGATAAAGTAGTGCCCTTATGACTAGTAAATGTCGGAACTCTCTGAAAGCTCCGATAAATCAAAACGTGCATTTTCGTCCAATCAGTACGCCGTATTTCAAACCCGGTCTTTTCGAATAAATTGTGATGGAAACCCGGTCTCTTTGCATAAATATCCCAAGTCAGTATCGAGTCAGAAGTCCGACTAGCGAAATTGTTTTTTTCGATGGTCGAGAAGAGAAGTTGAAGTGATACAAGATCGACTCGATGATTGTGGGTGGTCAGGGATCAAGGCAAAAAATGATAATGTGGTTTTTGGCTGTAGTGGTCGAGTTAAGAGGTTGATTTAGCTGTGGCCGCACGAACCACCAGAACTCACAGGGTGCTGGCATTCGCTCACCGGATTAACGGAAAGAGATTTCGATGCTATATTAAAGCAGGATGCTGCCCCCCCCCCCG
Organism: Phytophthora tentaculata; assembly: GCA_033557915.1. Classification (NCBI taxonomy): domain Eukaryota; phylum Oomycota; class Peronosporomycetes; order Peronosporales; family Peronosporaceae; genus Phytophthora; species Phytophthora tentaculata. Next base: position 3,772,192 of record JAUCEA010000020.1, on the reverse strand, counting down.
GTGAAATCTATAATATGTAAAAAGTAGAAGATTATTATTCTTCTGGTTATAATTTTGTAGGGCAAGTACTTTTAACAATGTGGACGCTCCCAATGGGGCTATAACGGGTAGACGAACCCGGCCGCTGGCACCAAAACCTCAAACTACGAATCCACCCAGTTCTACCAACTTCATTAGGGAACTGAAGTGGAATGTTATGTCTGTCTGAAGTTGCGCGCTAATGCTTATCGTATAGATGAATGCGAGAGATGGCTATTGTCAAGCCAAACGCAAAGTCCAGCACTACTGATTATGGGACCATAAAGATAGTTACGGGTACCCGTTGGCCGGCCGAAGTTCCCGTACCCGGTACACCCGATGCGGGTAGGGCGGGTACCCGAAACGGATAATACTGTAGCCGATTGTGAGGCGAGCTTCAACCTCGAAGACGTAACCAAATTTCAACTACTGTATACATTTCATCGATCATCTGTGCCATCACACGATTGATCGTGTGATGAGCTTCCTTGGTAAGACCTGGAGCTCACCATCATTGTGCACCTATGACTCGATAAACTTCAGTATCCTCTTCATCATACCTACATAAAATCGGGAAAAAAAAAAACGTACGTGAACTATTAATACTAAGGTCTGGAGAATGACCGAGCACTGGTTATCCATATAGTCAGGTAAGAACAAATGCTGGCCGAGTATCGTGAAGCTGGCATATATATCGCGCTGTCCACATAACCAAAGAACTTCATGACTCAAACTTCTAACATTGTGAACATGCGAAAATGTTTCATCTAAATTGGAATTTATGCAAGATGACGGCGAGCGGGTTAATTTTTTTTGGTTGTACTCAGACATTACCTGGATTTAGGTGGGGCTTACTTTTAGCGGTAATTGCACCATTATCGAGCTTTCAGTTGACATGTAAACCAATGCAGCAGTCGAAAAAGCTCTCGGACGTCTTCTTTGAGCTAGCCAAGTACTGCAATAACAAAACTGACAGCACGTTGAGCGGTAAATCGAAAAATGACAACAATTTTGCGTATCAACTTTATAATTGCCCTTATGAGTGTCGATAAAGTGCTTACAGGGGGGGTTCTGAGACATTCCACGTGAAGGGTATGTAAACCCTGTAAACTCCGCTGGCTCATGTCTACTTAACACTTGTGAATGCATGGTCTGAATTTAGCCTTAAAAAAGCTATCCGACCTAAATCCAGGTCATGCCTGAATACGACCCATTTCTTTTTCTCTAAAGATGCCAGGCTATGACTAACGTTGGCATCAGCTTCACGCCTCACAAAACTTTGCAGTTATACGTCCACTCGAACCATGTCTAGACCATTTTTCTTGAAGTAGTCGTAGCGCTTCGCTGACTCAATAATGGATTCACGAGCCATTCGTAACAGGAACTGCTTCAGTTCGTCCGAGTCGTACGTAGCGTTTTCAAGCTGCGGAGTTACTTTTGGCCAAATTGACAGGTCACGGAGACCATTTTCCTTCTCGTGCTTAAAGCGTCGCATCATCCGCGATGCGTACGCGTCCACGTCAACTGGGTACACATACACCAACATGAATTCAGCGTACGGATCCGTGAAGATCTTCTTGACCAGCTCTGCTTCTGCAATCGCCCCCTCGATTACAATTCGAGTACATGAATGCTGCCGGAAGAAAGAGTGAATGTGCATCACAAATGCGTCCATGACAGGGGCCGGGAGAGTATTCTTGTACATCGCGAACATTGCTGATACTCAAGCTCAAAAGCTTGCCCGATTTCCATCACCACTTCGTCCAGCTCTAATACTCTATAACCTTTCAGACGATTCGAGAAATAAGTTTTCCCGGCACCGCTTTTCGCAGTCACGAACACATACTTCGGCTATAGCTCGTCGATGCGCTCGATCGCCTCCTCCATCGATGTTGACCACGAGCACTCGAATTCGAAATGAACTGATGCAAACAATTCTGCAACTCATTTAGAGGGAGGGCGGATGGATTTTTGTGTGGCTTTGCCGCAGAAATCCATTTTACTGCTTACTAATCATTGCACAAGTCATAATAATGTTTACAACATTTTACCTGTAAGTGCGGTCGGTATTCGCTGAAAAATACTTCGAAGTATGACATTTCCGCATGAACACTCGAGTTTGATGCCTAGATCGAAGCATATTTAAGCAAATCCTTCTTCACGTCCCGAGAGCATAAAAAATAGACAGATGCTGTTGTATTGACCGAATTTGGTCCGAAAGATCGGATCTGGCAAATTGGAATATGCACTGACGCCGTATTAAAACGAGCTCTAGCAAAACGAACGGCAAGCGCAAAATTTGCGCTTGCCCATTCCAAAACCGGTGGCTAGCGTTACCTGCAATCTGCTAATGTATCCATCGTCTTCCCGAGCGCGCTTTGGAAAACCTAATGTAGGCGGTGCGCCGATGCTATGTACACAATGCCTACATTGCGAAGCCTGGGTATCACCGCTTGAATCGACAAATATGTTGCTATTTTTCTATTAATAAGGCTATCGTTGAAAAGCTGCGCTACAGGTCATGTAGCAGATTGTCAATTCCGTCCAAATTTGCCATTTGGAGCGGTCGGTGGAGTCGCTCTCATATTGTGAAGTGGGACAGTGCCCACGAACAACCGCTATCAACCGAAGGAACACTACTCTCCAGACAGTTACTACGAGTGTGACCAGGTTAGCGACATCTGAAACAGTTGCCGTTCTTCAAGGCATTTTCATGCTGACGTTGCCTCTGATCACGTTTGCTATCCTTGTAGTCCGATGATCTTTTGTTTCCTCCCATGCACACGTTTGGTTTGCTCGGTTGATTATGGATCGACTGCTTGTTGCCGAACGATCAGGATAGGTGCGAGTCAGCCTTGCTAATATTTATAGGATTTTTTTGGTAGCGTTGGAACCGTGTGTTCTCCCGTGGTATCATGCACCGTGGTCCGGTGGTTTTCCGCCCGCGCTCCACCGTAGCATCATGAAATCCCGTGGCGTCGTGGTCGCGAGTTCTTCCATGGTCGGTGGCCCTCGTCGGTTTAGTCGTTCCCGTGGTTTCGCGTCCTTTCGTGGTTTCGTGTCATTCCGTGACTTCGTGTCATTGTGTGGCTTTGGGTCGTTTCGTGGTTTCGTGTCATTCCGTGGTTCGTTCATGCAACCTCTTCCAAGTCCGTTTAATGTGTGCTATATAGCGTTATGGTAATTTCGAACCTTAGTTTAAGGTTTGCACACTAAGTGAGCAAGTAAAAAAATGATGACCAATGGAAAACATTTACTTTTAGCCAATCAGTCCTTACGCTGATTTCAGGGATGCTTGCTGCGCTGGCGAGGCTTCGAGCGGCGGCGGCGGCGCCTAACACGCACCTGGACGACGCGTGGTGGTAGTGGTGGACGTGGCGGGCCCATCGCAGCGGCCATTTTGGCCGCTAAGGCGGCACTTCGCTGGCCCGGGTCTCGGAGTGGCTCTGGCGCTGGCGCAAGTCGGCGGTGCCAGAACGCCTGGCTATATAGGCCAGAGGCATACGCGATGCACCGGCGGGCACCTCTCTAGCCTCGCCCAGTGCGAATGCATCCCACACAAAGAGCTGTGCGCAGCAGGCGCATCGTCGTTGCTGCATGCAGATGCCGCCTCGGTCGAACAGTGGGTGCACAATGTACACCTGGCACGTCGGGCTAACTGTATGTAAACGTTCCATTGGCAAAGTGTTTTATTATTAAAAACAATTTATTTTAAATAAGAGGTTCTATTTTGTACAATAAGTAATGATTTTTTTTAATAAATGAGAGGATTTGATTTTTACAATAAGTGCATAAGGTTTTTAAATTAAATCAGAAATTCTTTTTTATTTTAGCAATAAATACTAAAATAGCAATCTAGCCAAAACCTGGTCCAAATTCTCTTGACAGCTTCGATGACCGGTAGAAACCCAATGTGAGCAGTGGCGTAGCCTAGAAATGCAAATTAACACACATGCACGCAGCGCACCTGGCGTAACGTGGCCATCCGCGGCTTCCGGTTTGAAAATGGGGGCAAAATGAAATTTGAACGGCGCATTTAAGTACGATTTGTAAACTACACATATTATGTACATCACATAATCGTATTTTAGCCAATTGGGGCCGCCTTCGCTGCGCTCGACAGCCAGTAGAACGCCGGTATTAGCGTGAGGATTATTAACCCTAGCCGCGGACGGAATGACGCAAGCCGTACTGCGGTTGAATTTTAGGGTTTAACCTCGACAGCACGACAGCTGGTAGAGCACATTTAGCTCCTAAATGCACATTTAGGTGATATATATCGCGTTAAGGTATTGTGCCTTTCAACAATTCTGCCGTGATAATTCTGGCATAATTCTATTCCGTTACCACCCTTAATTAGGCTTTTGGGTTATCTAATTTCATCTTATTTCTGGGCTGTCTCAGTATGGCCGGTTTTAGGACGGCGATGGTGGGGCTGCCTTAAGACGGAATTAGCTAATCCAGCTCGAGTAAGAGGAAAACAGGGGCCTTTGGCGGGTGGCTACCCGCCACTCCGTCTTTAACCAGGCTTATCTCCGTGGATTGGTTCATGCATGTTGCTCGGGGAATGTAGACGAATGCTTCACAATCTTAGGCAGAATTATTATTTAATAAGGGTACATCGCCTTTTTATGGAACTAATTCCGCCTGAATTAACAGTCCACCCGCCATAATAGGCGAAAGGCACAATAAATAGCAAGAGCACATTTAGGATGTGGCGCATTTATTCGTTTTTAGATTTTTGGGATGCAGTCTCTATGAAATGGGAAGTGCTGCATGCAGCACGTTCAAAAGCTTAGCATTTGCTACCTTATGTGCATGCAATGACTCCTAGTTTTATCGACTCCTAGTATTATGGGGGCTGCGCCCCCAAACCCCCGCACTAGAAAAACAATGTACTGGACGTGTAACGGGTCCGTTCGCTGGGGAGCTCGTCGCTGGGCACGCCTCCGCAAATACCGCGCGGTCCTGCTTCGCGGGCCCCCCGCGCGATTTTGCTATGGCCACGCTCCTCGCACCCGCTCACTGCCTACGTTGGGCATTACCAGTGGTCATAGCCAGTGGCGAATGGAATATACTAAGTCGTTCTTAGCCTGATCGATGGCGCATTTTCACCTATCTCTCGCGTGCAGTCCTGCTTCCTACTTATTCTTTCCGCTAGGACTTTTAATACCACTACAGTTGATTTTAAAAGTAAAACCACGACAACAAATGAAACAAGCGAGAACTCACTTCATCATCACGACCTGCTGAAACGACTACCGGCAACAGTAAATAGAAAAACTCCTAGAAATCACCGTAACATCATGGTTACGAAAGCAAAACATCTCCGCAGCAACACCGACGCTTGTACACACAAACGCACTTGTTCTCTATCGGGGTTTGTACCCGCTCGATCGCTTAGCGCGCCCGCTACCCACCGACGTTATTCCCAGCGCGCCAAAATCAAAATGAGGAAATGGGAGGCGGAGAGCAATCGTATTTTAGCGCAACAATTAGGTAGGTGCTGTCGAACATAAATGTGCAGTAACGACTCCCAACGTTGCGTGTTTATTCACATTTAAGTTGCTGAACAATTGCTTATGCCACATATAAAAAAGTGAATTATTCACAGAACATGTATTGTGGTTTTCATCCATTTTGGCAAAACGGATGGTCCAAATTGGGAAATAGAGAATTATCACTGGTCCGAAATAGACCAAAGGGATAGGTTAACATATTGAAAGAGAGAAGGTTTAGGATATTGCCGATATTCACCAGCATTATTGACTGGTGCCTCGACACTCAACGGGTGATAACTTTTCTTTGCTGGACGGAGACCTACTCTGATGACTTCCGCTGGAGAGCTGTTGTCCTCATTCACGTCTACAGTGTCCCTATTGCGCATGTTTCGGGCTTCTCGGGCCCAAACAGAGAACGATTTGTCGATGGTACGCCCTATTTCTTAGAAACGGTGTTGTCAACGAGCACTGCGAGCGCCAGTTACAAACAAGATGGCCAAGAAATATTCTGGCGGCCGTAGAGAGCTATGTTCAAGGGCATCCAACATTCTATATCGAGGAGCTACGCGAATATGTTATCCAGAACTTCCCGACACTTCCAAACGTATCACAGTCAACGTTGTGTCATGTCCTGAATTTCGACCTTAACCTTAGCCGCAAGGTATTAGAGTAAGCAGCACGGGAAGCCATCCCTGCTGAGATCTAGATCTACCGACAGAAACTACTACCGCTGTACTCGTATGCTGAACAACTAGTTTTTCTCGATGGGACGGCTAAAGTCGGTCAACATGCACACCGGCGCTACGGGTGGTCCAAGCGCAACACAAGAGCTATAGTAAATTTGCCTTTTCGGCGGGGTAAGCGTCTCTCGGTGCTGGCAGTTCTTGATGTACATGTTTTTATGGGTGGGAGTGGGCGGAGGGAATATTCACACGTGAGAAATTTCACGAGGCATTCCTTTGTCAAGTGATCCCGAAGCTTAACCATGGCCACTACCAAGATCGATTGTCGTGATAGACAATGCAAAGATACACTGTTACCCAGAGCTACAAGCGGCTATTCATCAGTGTGGAGCACGGTTAATCTTTTTACCGCCGTACTGCCCACAACTAAACCCTATCGAACAGTGCTTTGGGTTGCTAAAGTGATGGCTCCAGCGATACACGAACTTACTATTCCCATTGTATCCTAATCAAGTCCTAGATGTGGCAATGCGTGCCTGCACTAGACGTGCTGATCACGGATGCTCAAATTCTTTTCAATACTGCGGATACCTTAAAACTGAGCTGAGAAATAAGGTATTTGATGATTTAATGTGCGTCAGTGGCAACAGTGAGGGAGGTTAAACGAAAAATGAATTTTTATTTGTGAACTCGTGATTGCAGTTATTGCTAACACTCGTGCATATATTCGTCTTCTAAATGGTCGGTTTCTTGCATAGCTGGGTTGGTGGCAGGTGCTGAGTTAAACTCGTGGAATATTCCCTGTGTGAAAATGTCATGATCTGGAATTCCGATGGCCCATCGAAGGGAAACGGTATCTACCTCGACAGGCATCCACAATCCGTTCAATCTTATATGCACGACTCCTGTGTGGTATATCGATTCGCCTCGGAAGGGATTCGCCTGTTGGGCGAACAGCTGCGCGTTCTCACGAAGGCCAACCTCGATGCGCAACTTGTTCTCCAGCGACGTGTAGCCAGGTCTGGGAGGACTCGAGTCGAGCACGCAAGCGACCAACGTCAGTCGACGTGTCGTAGGCTGGAGCGGTACTTGCCGTCAGAGCAGAACCGACTTCCTCGACTGTCCGAGCTTGGTTGAAACGACCCCAGAAGTCCTGATCGTTCGAGCGAGGGCGCTGGACCATCGCGCGCACCAGGACCTTCGTCATAGACGTGAGCTGATCGGTGGTCGTGCGAAGGCCACGGTCAGACGCCGAGGTAGCCGCAAGCGACGATATCGCGCAAGGCATCTTCACTGACACCGGGGAGAGCGGTCTCAGGCGAGAAGGCGTGCGTTATCGTCGATGACGACGGCGGGACGTCCAACGAAGGGTCGCTCGACAGGAACGACGTCTCGGACGGAGGCAGCAGGAGCCGCGAGGGAGGCACGACGGCTGACTCATCGCCGGAGCCCTGGACAACCAAAACGCGTCGTGAGAAACAAGAAGCGAATAGCTGCGATGGGTACAACTTACCGGAGGTGAAGGCGACGAAGCATAGCCGGTCAGGTTGAGAGCGCGCGCTGCGGTGCGACGAAGGAACGGGCTCATGATGGATCAAGGTAAGGTGCGTCAAGATACTCGCCAAGTTCCGTGGTTCGTGTCTTCGCGGGGGCAGTTGTGGTATAGCGAGTCGCCTCGGAAGGGATTCGCGCCGCGTCTCAGCGTGGGTCGATACCCGTCGCCGTCGCCGTTCAAGGATTCGCCGGGACCGGCCCGACCAATCGGCGCAAGTGGCGATGACTACAGTGACGACGGTGTGTCAAGATGGTGTACACTACACAAGACGAAGGCATACACTGGTCGCAGCCGTCGCGATTGGACGCACGGTAAGGTCCGGACTGATTTTACTTGACTTTTGTAAATAGATGACCATAGGGGCAAAATATTAGAAAAAAGTATGGGCCTTTTGGCCTACACAATACAGAGCTGAATTTTCCCTGAAGCACACAAGTGTTCAAGCGTCGCGGTAAGTACCTTACACTTAATAGCTTTACAGGGTATGCCTACCAGCGAACAGCGACCTTCCTGAAGTTAGTGTTCGTTTCTGGTAAGGCCAAGAGACTAGTTGGGACTGTGTTGTGGTTATTCCCTCATTGAGGGAAACTCGGGTATTGTATTCCGGAATTTAGTGGTTTGAGTATTGGAAGTATACTCCTGACAACATACAGCCTGAGTTAATCTCGGGCACCAAACCCGTAAAAGAGTCGAAAGAGACTAGGCAACCTTCCGCTGTTGGTGCCACAGGGTTAGAGAGAGAGAGAGAGAGAGAGAGAGAGAGAGAGAGAGAGAGAGAGAGAGAGAGAGAGAGAGAGAGAGAGGATAGACGTACAGGCGACGCTCGTGCCTGCTATGTTTGTGTGTTAGGCCTACTTACGCTAACGGTAATCGAGAGAAGCGTCGGCTCAGGGTGCTGGGTCGGATTTGGTTCCTTCAGGTTCGCCCATAATATTCGCCGACCCTTGTGGAAGGCGTATTGTTGTGTCGAGAGGCTATATACGTGTTTAGCGATAGATAGAAATTAGTGATTCCCTACATCACACCTGTCTGTCGATCTGTTGCCGCCTCTTCATCCTCGCGGCGAATTTTCTCTCGTTGCCTATCTAATGCTATTGCTTGTACGTAGTGTTGTTCTCTGGAACTTCAAACGCAGTAGCATCAGGATGCCGTGCGTGAACAGCCACCAGGTGATGCGCTGTAATTGGACCAAACATCACTGAGTTGGCAGCTTCATACGCTAACCTCTGCACCCTGGCATTTTCAACTCTATGCTCCGTTGCTCGATGGAACTGATCAGGAGGAGCCGTTCGCTGCACGTATAGGAAGGCCTCGAACCTAAATTCCCCGAGCCGAGCAATATCAGTGAGGGACTACCAAAAATCGCCGATAACTTTGGACCAAAATTCTACCATGTGCCGTACCATCTGTGAACCAAACTCGTACCAAACAATGGTAAGACGCAAAAGACGTCTCACCAAGTACCGTACTAAGTACGGTACTTGGTACCAACAAAGCTATCTGATTAAACAGGTTTAGCTTCAGTTCTGTGCGCGGTCGCACCATATTTAGCATTTTGCTAGCAGGAGCTCACTACTACACAATCACGAACGGTTATTCGACGTTTTGCTATCGGGACCACACTACATCAACAACAATGGCAAAGGGCAAGACTAAAGGCACAAACTTCACGACATCAGAAGTGATGAGTAGGTATATTTCGATAGTTTCATTGGTGGGTTCTGGGCTAACACGACTTAATCCTGACAGGGCTACTCGTGGATGGAGGTCTCCGAAGAGCTCACACAACGTTTTGAGTTCCACGGCTGCAGTATATCGATGAAACATACAGGCCAGAACGTTATTCTTTTAGACAAATCGACGTGGCCGACCACGTCGAGACGGTCCCGATCGCACGATATAGTACCGACTAATTGCCTGTAACAACAAGTCGTCGTGTCTGGGTCAAGAGATATTTGTACACCAATGAAGTTCTTCCAAGTATTTTCTTACGCAACACGAATTCGAGGGATTACCAAAATTGATATATTTTTGGTGGCCATCTGTGGATCAAGTCGAAACTAAATTCGTACCAAATGGGTTACTATACCGCGCCTATGTTTGTGCTTGGTACAGTGTATAGGACATTTTTGGTAGTCCCTCAGTTGCCGTCAGCAGCTTCCACCGATGTAGCAGCGTTGACGAAAAATTTCCGGATGTCATCTTGATGTATTTTTCTTGAGAATCGTTGCATCCCTTTTTCATGAAGATATCGGCATCACCGAGAATTTCGATAGGCCGGTTGACCACCTCTGGATTACTCGAAACCTCAGTAAACTTCGACAAGCACTTTCAAGAAACACCCCTTACCCCTCGGCGATGTCGAAATGCTCGTCCTTAGGCCCCCCCTCCCCCCCACGATATTTTCCGTAAGGCTTGTCCACTCGAATCACTAGAACCGCAGCAGCATGATCTAGTAAAAGCCGCGAGCCATCAGCTGCCAGTCGAATAGCGCCTACAGACCACGGAGATGTTAAAGGTGCGACTGCTTCGATCCGTGCGTCAGTTTCTTGGGTGTCCATTGGAACAACAAGGAAGGTGTAGAGAAAAGCGGCAAAACGGATAGTGGTCCTCTCTAGAAACAACAACAGGTGAACAAGAAGGAGAACCAACGTTAGATCAATGACAACAACATGTAGAAACAATGAACATCCCATCTTATAATTTACCTAATCCTTTTCCTTAACGTTCTTGTCTGCATCCACCAATTCTTTTCGTGGCAGTAAGTGTTTCTACCTCGCTCCTTCATTTGGACGCATGATGCAATATGGGACCCAATTGTCTTTTCCGAACCACTACTCATAGACCGTCACCGGGTCTGCCGTGCTGACTGGCAGCGCTACCTTGGTCGTCGTGATCGCCGTGGAGCACTTCACATCCTTGTCCGGCGCCATCAGTCCCTTCTCGGTCTTCTTGGTCGGCGCCGGCACTGTTGTGCAGGCTGGCAGCAGTACATTTCTCGCCGATGCCTTCTCAACCCGGCGACCTAGCAGACGTCATGCCCCTGGAGGCACGATAATATCCACACACGCAAAATCATTGCAATTGCTGACCTTGGATCCGATTTCGTGTTCTATGTTTGGTGATACGGCCAAACAAGGAGGGAGGGCCCGAAAAACGATTTTTGGAGCCCGAATTATTTTATAAAGCCAGTCAGAAATATGAATCTAATTCGGATGGCAAAAACCATGAAAACCACAATACCAGTGTCATTTATGATTCAACATATGGCGCTAACAGAACAGTTTCTGGGAACAAGCGAGCTAGCTGCGTCGCTTTGCGGCAGCCAACTCGCACCAACAAAACAAATTTGCTGGCGTAAATGTAGTTGAAAAAAAAAAGATAATTTACGTAAAGCTCAAAGCAGGACGTGTTGATTTACATTCGTACACAGATTTTTCAAAATGTACCAAAGAATTTAAACAACATGACCTGGACGGTTCTACATCTAATTGCGTATTATTTGCTCCTTGAGCTTTATTTACCGCGCTCCAATTTTATAGAATGTTCTACCTGTGGCACATAGGCATGGCAAATCAACTCAATCCGAGTTAATCCGATTATGATTCGATTAGCCCTGATCAATTGTCGATTGGTTTCGGCTGAATCCGATAATCGATATCCTTTTATGCAGATTCAACCTGTCCAAACGACATGAAATCTAATCGAAGATAGAAGTATATAAGAATAAAAAAGATAATTACTAAGCTTTTAATGGAAGAAAATCACAGAATAATAAGGTAATATCCAATTTGTTATAGTATTATGTATTTTGGTATTAATATATAAATTGCGACGAGCTAAGAGAACAACATCATCTGCATTAGCTGGGCGTCCCGTAGGCCACGGGGCCGTGGTCCTGTGACAGCATTTCGTGCATCTGGTGGGCCCTCCCGGCGCGCAGTGGACTCAGACGCCGCCATGCCCTAGTTGGAGACGTGCGTGCAGCGTCTTTCAAGTGATTGGAGTGCTTTCTCGGCGTGACGTGCTCCTACGCCGAGTCGCCTTGTTGGTAGGCGTACGTGGCAGCGTATTTCGAGTGTTTGGGTTGCTTGCGCAGTGTAGCGTGCTCGTACGCCGCCTCGTCCTGTTGGTAGGCGTACGTGGCTTTGTGTTTCGAGAGTTTGAGGTGCTGGTCGGCGTGGCGAGCTCGTACGCCGCCTTTCCTTCGTTGTACCCATTCGTGGTGGTGCGGTGAAGCCAACTCTGGGTAAGTTAATGAACGAAGATGAATCAGTTTAATGCAAGACTAAACATGTATTGTTGGTGTATGTTAGGATGATTTGAGCGGTTTTTTCAATTCTTGTCGGACTCGAACTTGGCTGTTGCTTCGCTGAACTTCAGAAATGACTGCATTTCGGAGACGGCTGCGACGGCGTCGTCCCTAACGCGAGCTCGCCGAATACTCGCCGCGGTGCCGGCAGCAGAAAATGCCTGTTCGCTGGGGACAGAGGTCGCCATTACCGCGAGGAAATTGAGAGCCATCAACTGGATTCATGGAAACTGCTCAAGTTTCATCCATGTGCAAACTATTTTGCTCTTCGTTTTGGAGTTCATCGCTTTGCCGCGGTGACAAAGCCAGCGATCCAACTCAGACGAGAACGGTTCTCCATTGAACGACTTTGGTTCATCGACACCAATATTGTCGTCAATCAATCGGTGAAGTACTGCATCTAGCACTGCCTCTTGCTCGTCTTGTGGGCTTGCTTGAGGTGGCCTTATGGCTTGGTGCTGAGATCAAATGTTGATTGGTACCCAGCTTCGTACTCGTCGCAGACATATTGCTTAATGGAGTCCATGTCATCAACAACTTTCGACAGCGAGCATTGTTGCTCGTGGATCGAGCACAGCAACAATCTTGGCCTCGCGGCTTTTGACGGTCTTCATGTACTCGTCGAGTTTCTTTTTGAAACCATTTCTATGGTGTAGCTTGATGTGGTCTGTTCAACCACTTTGTTTGCATGCATAGAGATTAGCTCATACACAACAACCGCCATACCGAACGTGGGATAGTTTTTACCAGACATCATGGTAGTAGCAGCCTTTACTGGTGTCAAAAACCCGTAAAACTCTTCTACCGCAAAAGTCGGATAGATGCAGCACCTTTCTCTAATAAAAATGTTCGAGAGTTGCATCTTTGCCACTAAGAGCGATTTCTGATAGGGTTTGTGTGCGATTTGGGATAAGATTTGCACCTCTTTTACTATAATCGTTTTGATACAAATATTAAGATAATTTACCATTTGTGCACCAACTGCTATAGTGATGATAAGCATGGACACACGCTCTTAAAGGATCTGCTGCCTGTTTTCGGCAGATAAATCGAACAAGTGCTGCAATTTTCCGGGTGCTGCATCTATCCGACTTTTTCGGTAGCGTGTTCCAGGTGTCATTGTGGATGCACGCGGCCAGACGATTGCCAGGTAAAATAGAGAAGTCCGTATATCCATCGTGGCGGTCTCGGATACGACGCTGAAGCTCTTCAATGGGCCTTCTGAGTTTAATCGCCGATAGTACCATTTCCCAGGTACTATTCCAGCTAGTAACACAGTCAAGCTCCGGTTGGCGAACATGTACTTTAGTGTAGTGCAAACCCGCTGCAGTGCTTCAACCAAAGAGGGTGAGTCGGACGGCTTCTTCACGAATCGTGCCGATGTTCGTGTCGACGGACGGACACGCTGTCACCCCCCCCCCCCCCCCCCCCCCCCCCCCTTTGACAGCGAGTTGAAGCACATGCGCCACACACCGAACTTAGAAAGCGGGCTGGGGTTCTCGAACCAGCTCGGGATTTAGGGATTCTACTGCCGCTGCAGATGATGGTAATTAGGCTTGTAGATGTTGACGAAGCTGCCTAGGCAGCTTAGCATTGATGTGTTTCACCATAGAAGTGTTGTTGCTTGCATTGTCGGTCGTGATAGCCCAGATCGAGGATAGCAGCGCGCTATCCATTGAATTTACCACCTTTAAAAGATGATCAGCAAGGCGTAGGCCAGTGTGTGGGTATTGTACCCATTTTTTTTTTGAAGCCTATAATAACGGATCTCAAGTGCCACCCAGTATCCATGCAATGATCAGTAACCACCATTGTAGCCCCGATTGGCAGCAGACGTCCACATACCAGTCGTAATACTGGTTTGACACGATGAAATGTCTCGTATCATTGTTTTTCGTGCCAATTCCTTTTACAACTTCCACTTGATAATAATGTGGAGACGAATTGTCTGTCTACACGGCACTTTGTAGGAGGGCTCCAGCAAATCTCAGAAATTAATGAACTTTGGCTGCTCTACGATAGAAAACGGCTGCGAGTTCTCTACAATCCACTCAACAAGAGCGCTGTTAGCGTCGGTTTTAGAAAACTCGCCTCGGATACGCTGCCTTACGTTCCGACTGAATCCGTAACATAGCAAATCAGTTTGTCGAGGGGTAGATATTACATCGCCAAGATACTCATAGGGATGATATTTTTCGAGATGCATTCTCACTGTTGTATGAGCTTTGGCATTCCACACTTGCATTTTGCCGTCTCGAGCGCAGCATTCGCATGCATACGCGCCTCTCGCCGATTCACCAATAAAGTTCCAAATATCTGAACGTTTACGAGATCTCATCTCGCCAGAGGTTGTGGTTGATTCTGTGCTTTCTGGTTGGATTCCTCCGTCAATGTTGCGATCTTCGTGGTCATCTGCGTCGACCATGGCGCCGAACACTTCGGTGTCATCCATGTTGGACAGAAAAGAGGAGAAAGACTTGTCGGGGAGGGGACTGGGCTGAGAGGATCGGAAACAAGAGGGGAATTGAGCGGGATCTGTGTTTGTAGGATCGTGATTTATTCGGATCCGGATAAGCACAAAAAATCGACTCGAATCGACCGACCTGCAATACTTAATATTTACCTAAACAAATACTTTTCTATTATTGCAGGACTTGACACCAGGCGGAATCGATCGGAGGGAATCCGATCAAGAGTAGATCGATCGATTGGTATTGCGACTGGACTCGATGACATGCAAATCCGATCAAGTCGATGTAGCCAATCGAAACGATTTTTTATACATCTCTAGTGGCACATCTTCTGACTTTTTTTTTTTAATAAATCGAAACTTGATTTGGACCACGAATCAGCATGAGATGTCTCGATACAGGTATACAGAGCTACTTCTACTGTTTTTTAGTGGTACATACAGGACGCCCTTGGTTGATGAGTTGTCCCGTGCTATTTAAGTTTCGCTATCAATACTGAGTTTACGATTCTTGCACAGTGCTGCACGACACCCCAGCATTTTATGAACGGGAAATGTCAGTGGATTTTTTCGAGTTTTTTTGTACCAGATCACACAAATCACCGGCTAATTTAGCGTTTTCTAGAATGTTCTACTTGCCGGTTTTAAACGTTTGGTAAGCATTGTCATAATATTATACTGTAATAAGATTATGTCTACACCCAATAAGAAGTCCGGATTTGCGTAACATGACAGACAGACGGACATTCATTTTATATATTTAACTAGCGCTCTGGGCGCCCGCTCCACGGGCGCTAGGTCATGGTTGGTTGGTGTAGTGTGGGCTGGCCGCCTCCGCTGCGTTGCGGTTGATTAAAAAAATGCCGAAATCAAAGCTAAATGTATCATATGTATTACGTGATCTACCAATTTCGCGTCCCAAAGATCTCTCTGTACACAATGTTCTTGGTGTGTACGTTTCCGTCCTCATCGTTGGCCTCTGGATCCACAACAATCTTGATTGCGTTCCTTGAAGTCACTCTCGACGACGCCACATAGAGCTGTTCATGTTCGAACACTGGCAATTCCATGTAAATACCCACGTGGTGGATCGATTGGCTTTGGGCCTTGTTGATAGTCATAGCAAACGCTGGACCCAAACTGTTTTCGCGTGAGCTTGAACGGGAATTCCTTGCCATCTTCCTCTGTATTCAAGATGATCCGAGGAATGAGCACCTTCTTACCCTTGAACCAATCAGACATAATGCTCGCCTCGGTGCTCCTCTCGCGCAGTGGCACCACCCGAAGTCGGGTTTCGTTGCAAAGTCCTGCGTTGCTATTCAGGTTTCGAATCATGATGATGGGTGTCCCAACCTTCAGGACAATCCTGTGCGGGGCTATACCAGAGAAGTTAAGAGAGTTCAAGAACCCCTGCTCAAACATATTTCGGTCTGTGACCGCTTCGAAGTTGCTCACCGAGAGATATTCCTTCTTCTCACTCGACAGTCGTTCCGCAACCATGTCGTTCATACGCCGAACACTTGCATTTGTGGGAGCTAGTATGGCCCGCTCAACGAAGTACAAATTATCGGAATCATCGTCAGGGTACACCGCATCTATCAGTGTATTAACGTTTCGGGTCCGTCGATCTACTTCAACTTTGGCCAAGTCTCGCTCGTGCTGCTCATCCACAGAAGGAAGTAAATTGAAATTTGGGGGCGGCTCCATATCCATGTCTTCTTCATCATATGCGATGTCTTGTCTCCGTCCTTCTGGAATGATACTCATGTATCTGGGAAAGTAGATGTCGTCATCGCTGATCACTGAATTGACAGGATAACGACCTTCTCCAATTTGAAGTACAACTTCCGAGAACTTTGCCAATTCTGTTGCGCTGGCCGCGTCTGGAGCGGTGCGAACACGCATGTTTTCGGTAAGACACACATGTTCCCACAGTGGGGATGAATTGAAGCAAGCTTAAATCCTCTCCGCACGCGTAGCATCCTTTAGTACAGGTAAAGTCTGAAGATAGTCACCGCTGAACACCATTACCTTTCCCTCGAACGGTTCCATCTCATTCTTCATGATATCCCGAAACGACCTGTCCACCGCCTCGAAGCATGCTCGATTCATCATCGGCGCTTTGTCCCAGATGAGCAAGCTGGCGCTACGAATCAATTTCAGAGTTTTGGCTCTGCCATGAAAGGCTGCACGTTGACGTCTTTGCAAGTTTGAGGAGGATCCGGAACGTCGAATGCGCGGTATGGCCCCCGGTTAATAGGGTAGCTGAAATTCCTCTCGACGCAGCAGCGATGACAACCTTCGGTTGCTTCCGAATATGAGCCAGTATTTGCTCGAGTAGAAAAGACCTCCCTGTTCTGCCTGGTCCATCCAAAAAGAAAAGCTTCCCCCCTTCAACCGGTCTGCTCATAACCGCAATAATAATGGTCAAAAATATCTTTCTCTCTTTGTCGTTCAACTGGCTCGTCTGCTCCGCCACATGCTCCAGTTCGTTCTGGGGTACGCGGCAATCTCTTGCTGAACAACATCCACTGATACTGTACCCTGGCCGCCCACTTGAGCGGATATATCGCTGTATTCAGACAACGGAGGTAGACTATACATTTCGAGGTGCTTTTAGTTCGAGGCCAAGCGGCCCGCCAAGTTCTTCAGCGCCTTGTACTCCGCCATGCGAAGACGTACCCCCCCCCCCCCCCCCCTTCGCGTACAATATGAAGACCCACATCTCTTTCTTCAATGCTTCGTGCGTAATCCTCTGACATATCCTTCTTGAACTTGTCCCAGAGATCTTCGGCATTACCAGGTATCGATTATACCAAAATGACCCCGAAAAGTTGGCGTAGCTGGTACGGAATCTTGACCTCGGCACAGTTGTTTCGCGTAAACAGTGTATCCACTCGTCGTCATTTTCCCAATATCCAAGCGCCAAACCGGCTTGCGGATATGTAGGATGCTCCGTACCATCAACCGTTCGAAGATCCGCAAAAGCCTTAGGCGAGCGTTGCACAGAAGAAGTCGCAAGTAGAACCGTTTCAGGTCTTGCGGAGATACATGCACCATGTGAAGCGACGTACTTCTTGTACGATCCCTCCGTCCACCTGTTTTTTCGCGATACATCCTTGAACATTGGCCATAGCTCCTGGTTTACGCGCACAGCTCTAAAAAAACTCTGTCAGCATTGTTTTGTCCCCTCGGTTGATCAAGTTGTGGAGCTGGGGGGGGGGGGTTGTTGCTTGGTCGAGATAAGTTCATTTCTTCCAAATGGATAGGTAGCCTCACCACAGAATGCGTTGACCATTGAGTTGGGTTCCGGAATAGTCGCATGCAAGCTTCAATCGGAGAAATATACCTCCCGAGGAGATACTGAAGAATTTCGTTTGCCCGAATCTCTTCGCCCTCAATCGTGACTGTCGTCATGCCCGAGCCATTGTATACGAACTTGTAGATGCACTTGATGGCCTTGTTTGTAGCACAAACCTCGTCGTTGATGTGGCAGTTGTATTTCTGCGACAGGAACGGGTTGTAGGGTACCACCCATTAATTAATGGTCGCGTTGTCCCATACTTTCCCTTTGTGACACAAAATTCCATCTGGACGTCGACCACGCTTGTATTTGGGGTATTGATCGGGGGTCATCTCCGTTTCGCCCGGCAGCGGCTTTGAAAACTTCTTGGAACACCGACCGTTCTTCATACACGGGCAGTTCGGGTTCTGCTGTTGGCCACAGGGTCCATACAACATATCGGAAATCGCCGTTTCATACAGCTCGGGGTGCTTATTTTCATCCGGGAGTTCCGTGGAGACCAGCTTCTCGACCTCCTCCGCTGTAACGGGCTTGTCCTCCAGCCTTAGAATAAGAAGTATATGGGCGTGAGGACGGCTACGCTTCTGGTATTCCACTACATGCACCCGAGCGGCTTGAATCCCCAGCAACCCTTCGTCGAGATCCTAGCTAAGAGCTTTCAGCTTTTGCTTAGCACGCGAGCCACAATGTTCGGTCGATCGGGTGCCTTTTCGCCATGTCGTAGATTTTCCATGATCTCAGGCCAGTTGGGGTTGCATCTAATTGTGATGAACAGGTTGGGGGCTCCTGTTTCCTGGACAATAGCCATGGTATCCAATGAGCGTTCGTACATGTACCGGGGACCACATGAAAACTTCGGGGTATGATAATCTTTCGTCCGAGCTCTCCCGCATCTAGCTCCGCCGACCCTTGCTCGGTGTTGTTGCCTCGCCGAGTCCTGCGCAAATGAGCTTCGTCGTTAGTGGCCATTCTGTGAATTTCGACGGACTCCCTACGTAACGCGCCCGTGAGGTCTCCAACCGGTACGGAAGCTGGTTCTTCTTGATGAAGCGCAGACGTTCCAGCTCGCATTTGGCCCATTGATCAAAGCTGTATTGCTGCGTCAGATGACCACCGCGCAGAATGAGTGAACTACTGCCCGTCCGTTCGTAAAGTAGATACGCCTCATACTCCCAAAGATACATCGTTAACGGGCCACCGTGGCGATCGACAGGATTCCTAACGTATGGGATGTCATACGTCCACTCATTTTCTCTGTACGGCAAGAGGAGAGGGTACTGCAGCGGGTCGTACGTAACGCTTGACTCAAAGATGTGCTCCATACCTCCTTCTGTCGTATGTAGGATAATATCCCAAAGCTCAGCCGAGCTTGTGTCGATTAAAATAACCGCCACTTCCGACGCGGTTGGGGTGTTGTGATTACCCGGGTTCGCGTTTCGGGTGACGTGCAAGCGAAGCCTAAAGTGATCCCCTTCTGGGAGGAAATTTCTCAAGACTGACGATGCCTCATGGTCGTCAACGTCTTCACCGGTCGCGCGGGGCCATTTGTGATCCCTAATGGCAGCTGAATGCGCTTCCCGTCCACGCTGTATTAACAGGTTACGCGCGTTGATAAACTATTGTGTGTATGGGTTGTGAGCCACCATAACTCGGCCAATCTTCTCAATAATCGCTCGATCGAGACCCTAAGTCATGTTCATACGGCTTCTCAGACGAGCGCTCATGTCGGGGTCGTTAAGATACACTTGGGCATACATCGGGCTGCGGAAGGGGAAAGGTAGTAACGATCCCATGCGATGGCTCGCTGACCCCTGTACACGGAAGTTGTAGACGCCGTCTCTTGTCACGCTCTCGTCAACAGTGAGCTCTCGAGATCGCGAAGCTCCCATGGAAGTAAACGCGATTTCATCGCATGAAGGTCGGGTTGTCGAAAAGTTTAAGAAAATCATCCGGGCTTCCCGCGAACACCAGTCCGTTACGACAGCAGCATCCGGCTGTCTCATCTCGAATTTCCAAGCGTTGCAATACCGACAAACCCGCTCGCTATCCAAGTTGTCGTATGGGTAACGCGTGGAGTAATGGCGGCCAACCGTCACTAGGGAAGGATCACAATCTTCGTGGTGCGCAAGGCCCTTCTTATACTGCCGAGACCCCCTGCGAAACCGCTCTTTCTCCTTTTGTTGCTCTCGTTGATCTTCTGACATAGCTTCCCTTCCAGCTCTATGCGCGGCTGCATCTCGGTTGAGCTCTGCTCGGCGCTGTTCAGCTGTCAAGCCTACCCAGCGATCCTTGTGTCCCACCGCATCACGGATCCTTGCGTCCGTCTCTGTTCTGGTGGATATGTGGTTAGCTCGAGCGTTTTGACCGTATTCTTGATGATGCCCTTGCTCGTTCGGCATCTCACCCACGGTCTCAGGCACTCTGGGAACCGGACCTATTAGCTCTACGCGTTCGCTTCCTCTCCGCATTTTTCGCTCGTGCCCCTTTTTGAGTTCTTCATAGCAACTCGCCTGGCTGTTTCTGTATCACGCGCACGTTTAGCCGCAGCCCTATCTATGGCTACAGGTCCTGGCACTCCAATCTGAAAACAGTGTATATTGTCGACAGGTTCTTCGCGATGCACCTCATCCTCGAATCGACGTTCATGCACCGCGGGGTCATCTTCTTCTGTCTTCTCCTCACAGTCCATACCTGGACCAGATATGTAACGGGGATACACGCTGTGGTGCACACATGGGAACGATGTACCCGTTGAGCTAACAGACTCCCAGTAGATGATATCTAGAAGTAACGGTGGCCTCAGTACATAAATTGGGGGCCACACGTTGTGCGTATGATTAGGTTTAACTATGGTAGATAGCTAAACATAGATAGCGGCTTGGCCGCAATAAAGATAAATAAAACACTTCGGTTTGGAAGCAAAAGAGTTATTTCGAGTTAATAACTCTGCGCCCTGGTTTTAGGGCTGTGTTAAAGTTCCTTTGGATAAGGAATTTTGTATAACGGACTCTTTTGAGTCGAACGTCTTCCTCTGACGCTAAAGCTACGGCATCCCCGCTGCACTTGGTAGCACTTGTAGTCAATCCCGCACCTGAGTCGGTTGACTGTATCCTTTGCGAGGATGGAACACCCAGTGCTCGCGATTTTGCCCCCGGCGCAGCAAGACGCGCTTAACAAGCTCATGTCCTTGCTTGGCCGGGAGGGCGTGACTCATCTTGCGTCGCAAGGTCCAGAGCCGGTGAACGCCAGACTGGAAGCGTTCTCCCGTTATGAGAACGCGCTCCTGGAGCATGTCCAAGAGAAGATGAGTGCTACAACGGCAGCTGCATCGGGCAAGCACGACGGCATACAAGACCCAAGTCGCTCGTGTTGAGCGTGAAGACCTTCGAAGGGATGGACGGAGAAAATCTCCTTCTCTGGACCCGTGAGGTCGAGATGGCCATGGGATCGGCCTTGCTTCAGAATGAGCAACAGCGCGCGGCGCTTGCTATCTCCAAGCTTGGAGGTCGCGCCCGTGAGTGGGCTTTAACGTGTGGTGCATCTGTCTGTAGACATCGCGTTCCCCACTTGGGGTCAACTGAAACAGCAGTTGTTGCGCGTATTCGCACCGCCCAACCAGGCGTACCATGTTCGGTCGAAGTTCCTTGCTACCCGACAGGGCAAGAAGGAGTTACTGGACTATGTCCAAGAGTTGAGAACTCTGATCGCCGGGATGGCGGCGGACCCTCTTCCGGAACTGGTCACGGTGACCGTATTCATTGAGAGACTCCGCGTGGGCGCAGCCCGAACGGAAGTGTTCCGTGTACACCCTTCCTCTTTTGAAAAGGCGGTGAGCGTGGCATTGAATGGCGAACACAACTTTAAGTCGGCCCGCCCGGGCTGGTACGCGAGCGGCGCAGGCTCTTCGAGCGGTCCGGAGCCGATGGACCTCAGCTATGCTTAAGATGAAGTAGCTGAACTTCTTGCTGCGGAGCAACTCGCCAGCATACGCCGATGCTTTTTGTGCAGGAGCACCAAGCATCTGAGGGCGCAATGCCCTCTGTGCTCTAAGCGCCAGGCTTCGGCGAGCCAACCCGGAGAGTCATCGCCGAAAAACGGCAGCTCCCAGTAGGAGCGGGGTGGCTTACTGGGGAAGAACCGAGTTCTGTTGTGCCTCGAAGAGGTAAAGGGCAACGGGGCTCAGTCCCGAAGAGAGCTGGGCTCTCTTACAAGATGAGTGTGTGCAAACCGGGCTTGCTGGTCGTTCAAGCGAACGTGAAGGGCTTCGTGAAGCCGTGGAGAGTCTTGATTGGCTCGGGAGCTTCGGGTAACTATGCTCGTCGCTCCACCCTGGAAGGGAGTCAGCTGTATGCTGAGGCACTGGAAGTGCCAACGCGAGATGAAATCTCAGTCCGTCTGGCGACGGGGACACTTGTTACTGTGTCGAAGGTCTCTGTCGACCTTAATGTGAAGTTCTTAGACTGCGATAGCGTGGAACGCTGTCTGGTCTTAGACCTAGATTCGAGGT
Organism: Phytophthora tentaculata; assembly: GCA_033557915.1. Classification (NCBI taxonomy): domain Eukaryota; phylum Oomycota; class Peronosporomycetes; order Peronosporales; family Peronosporaceae; genus Phytophthora; species Phytophthora tentaculata. The sequence continues at coordinate 3,749,842 of JAUCEA010000020.1, read as the reverse complement.
ATGGCCTCATCCTTGGCATGGCATGGCTCGAGCGCCATGAGCTATGGATCGACTGGAAGTCGAAGACGCTGGGTGCTACGCACCCTACCCCTAGTGGAGCTTTGGTGAGTCGTGAACCCACCTCTGCTAGGAAGCAGAAGCGATATTGGCGCGATCACGAGACCGAGACAGCCGTGGTTCTGGACGTTGGAATGTCGGAACTTGTGAGCAATGAGGTTGCTGGGTGTCGTGGTAAGGACGAGCGCGGAGTGGCGCGTAATCCACTGTGCGCTATGGATCTGGTCGAAGACCTACCGCTGCGTGGCCCGAGGGCCGCGGTCGACTGCGAGTCGAGGCATCCTGAGCGCTGCCCAATGGATGGTGGTGAAGTGACACCTAGTTCACTGTGTGAGGGTCATGGACCACATGGCTCTGAGCCGAGAGGCTTGCGAGACACGGCTTCCCCTTCGAGGAGTGTTGCTGCTGCACCCGGTGGCGGTGACGGAGATGTCGCCACACGCCGGGCTCGGTCGCGGAGGGAGAGGAGAAGAAGACGCAGGGCGTCTGTGATGTCTTCGACGTCGGACGGGGTGTCCAACGTGACGAGCAGTGAGGCTCCATAATCGCTGTGAACATCTGTACACACTCGTGAATGGATTGACGGGGGAGTTCGAAGGCGACATCAGCCTTGACGCTCTGCCCACTGTGGATGCTCTGGTAGAGCTGGACGAGATGTCCGTTACCGAGTTCGGCGAAGCCTTGAAGGCAGGCGAGTTAGTCGAGGTGGTCCTGATAAGACCTGAGGAGGAGTTGAACTCCTCGTCCGTGGTGGACGATGCAGTCCTGGAGGACACCAAGAAGGCGCTACGCGAGAAGTGGAGCGTCGATCATGAAAGATCCCTCGGATCCGCTCTATGCCGTCGCTCAGGAGTACTAAGATGTGGTATGCAAGAGCCCACCCATGGGTTTGCCTCCGGATCGAGGTGTGCGTCATGAGATTGACCTGGTTCCAGGAACCAAATATTGCGTGAAAAGGCAGTGACCTTTGCCGAAGGAACAGTGTGACGTCGATGACGCGTTCTTCCATGCAAAGCACGAGGCAGGTCTGGTGCGTGAGAGCAAGTCTCCGCACCCGACACCCACTTTCTGCGTCAGAAAGCCGAACAGCAAGTGGCGTATCGTGCATACTTTTAATATGCTGAATGCGGCCACCATTCTGGCGCAGACGCCGATTCCTCGCAAGGATACTCTGCAGAACAACATGGTAGGCTGTACGTTGTAGAGTGCGCTCGACTTTGATGATGGTTACTACCAATTGCTCATGAGATAGAGCGACATTCCGCTGACAGCGGTCAGTACTCCGAGCGGTATGCTCTGGGAGTGGCTGGTGATGCCCCAAGGGCTGTCGAACGCACCAGCAACGTTCAATCGTTTCGTGGCGCAGTTGTTCAGGCCCCATAGGGCGTACGCGCAGACGTACTTTGACGATATCTTCGTCCATAGTCGCGCTGAGCACGGGAAGTCAGACGTGGAGAACTACATTGACCACTTGCGAGCGGTGCTCGGGTGCATGCACACTAATAAGTTGTATACCAACTTGGACAAGTGCGTCTTTGGAGCGGAGGAGTTTCCTTTCGTCGGTTGCTTCATTGGGAAGCGTGGCTTACGAGCCGATCCTGCCAAAGTCAAGGCCATTGTGGATTGGCCGGTTCGCAAGAACCAAAAGGACTTACGCAAGTGGCTACAGTGCGAACTACGCAGAGATGGTTCGGCCATTGTCGGATCTCCTTAAGAAGGACGCACCCTTGGTGCTTGAATGTCGAGCACGACGAAGCCTTTGAGGCTGTGAAGGAGAGCCTTCTGTGAGCGCCGATACTCGCGCTACCGGACCCGGATCGTCCGTTCAGCGTCGTCTGCGACGCCTCCAATTTTGCAATCGGTTGTGCTTTACTACAAGCAGACGCCGAAGGGCGTGAACGCATCATCGCGTTTGAGTCTCGCCAGCTCAAAGCTGCAGAGAAGAGCTATCCAGTTCATGACAAAGAGCTGTTTGCTATGAAGTATGCTCTAGTCAAGTTCAGGGTACACCTGCTAGGCTCCAAACCTTTTGTAAACTGATCATGCGTCGTTACGCACTGCGACCCAGTCGCTTCACCTCTCTCAGAGAATGGCAAGATGGCTCTCCTTCTTTGCCGAGTACAACGTCGAGGTGAAGTACAAGCCGGGATGGCTTAATGTGGTGGTCGACGCGCTCTCGCGCAGGCCGGACTACGAGTTAGCCCATGTCACAACGGTGACGTCGTCGGTGCCCGACTTGATATGCGCTGCGTATACACATGATGATATGGTTGTAGATCTGCTACGAGTTCTGGGGGGCGAGGAGATTGAGAACTTGGACAAGGAGCTGTCAGGGCGCTTGCGCGCGAGGCTACATCGATACTCAATCGATCATGGCCTGCTGTATTACAGCACGGACCGAGAGGATACTCCTCGTGTGGTCGTTCCTCATCGCAAAGACCTAAGTATCGTATCCTCTACGAGGTAGGTACATGATACGCCCGTCGGTGGGCACTTAGGTCGTGAGACGACCTATGGATCGGTGAGCTCGATGTACTGGTGGCCCAAGTTGTATGAATGGGTGCCCACTTACGTACACACGTGTGAGACGTGCCAACGGACGATGTCCGCGCCGAATACGGCGGCGCCGTTGGCGAGTTTGCCTGTCCCCACGGGCTGTTGGCAGTCCATCAGTATGGACTTGTGTTTGGCCGTCCTAAGGATAAGGCGGGCAACACGGGTATTGTGGTTATTGTAGACCGATTTAGCATGATGGCTCACTTAGCGGTTGTGCCGGACACCATTATGGTGAGGGTACAGCGTTGCTGTGTTTAGACCGAGTCTTTCGCCAACATGGCTTGCCTGAGGCAATTGTCTAGGATCGAGATCCGCGGTTCACCGCGAAGTATTGGACGTACTTTTTCGAGTGCTCGGCACTCGTTTGGACATGTCCACAACGGACCATCCGCAGACCGACGTTCAGACTGAACGCGTGAATCGCGTTGTGGAGGACATTCTCCGAAGCGTATGCGCTGAGGCGCCGAAACGCTGGAGTGAGATGCTCCACTCGTTGAGTTTGAAGTGAGCAATACCATACATGACTCATCAGGCTTCACTCCGTTCTATGTGAACGGCTTAGCGAACCCTTGTGTCCCACTAACGCCGCCACGTGGTGGTTCAGCTTGGTGGGGGAGGGATAGCCGAGCGGCTTGCTGATGTCAGCCCTGTCGTGGTTCGCAATCAAGTCGATGACTTTGTCGCTTTGAGACTGAGCGTCATGCGCAGGGTGCGCGACGCTATGGCAGAGAGCCAAGACCTGCAGAAGGAGTATGCTGATGCGAAATGCAGAGGCAATGTGGAAAGGTTTGAGGTCGGGGACCTAGTTTTAATAAACGCTAAAAACCTACCTACTCATCCGTGTCTGCAGTCTTCAAGACTAAACTGGGACCTCGGTTCATCGGACCGTTCAGGGTCGTGGCCAAGAAGGGCCTTGCGTATACGCTAAACCTTCCGGAGAAGATGTGTACGCATCCGGTCTTCTACGTCGGCTTACTCAAGCCATATCAGGATCCTGCTCAGGTAAGCGCGACGGCGTTGGCGCCGACCCGGCAGGTGGCTGAGCCACGCCCGAAGGTTGGGCAGCAGCGACGGGTGGCGGGGCCACAGGACGAGGAGCAAGCTGCTGAAGACGCAGCAACAAGTCGAGCTGACCTTGCAGCTGAGCGACTTGACGCTCCAGGTCCACGACCCGGTTTTGAACCGACTGAGGTTGCTCGAACCAGCCCACACGACGGTGGGTCTCGTCGAGATCATCTACATGGCAGTTCAGGGAGCCAGCTGTATCTTGAAGATACTGGTCCAGGGAGCTTACGCGCTGATCCAGTGCAGACAAGTCACTCCGAGTCGCGACGCGAGGGTCCAGCTGAGGCTCAACCTCCTCCAGCTCTGCTCGACGAGCACGGTGAGCTCCACTATCACGTGGAACGCATTGTGGCGCGGCGTCGACGCCAGGGTCAAACCTAGTATCTTGTAAAGTGGCGGGGTTATCCTCATTCGAAAAAAACTCGTGGGAGTTTGAGGTCCCCCTTCGGCAAGACTGCCCAAACGTCGTATACGCTTATAATCCGTCACATCCGATGCCGAAGCGCCACCTCAGTGTGCGACGGCGTCGCCAGGCGCTGAGCGCTTCCAACTAGAGTGGGAAGGAGACAGATCGGCAGCCGAGCTCAGGCGCCGATCGGTGGCTGGAGCAGCCTGCTCATGAGTAGGAGCGGCGCTCGCAGCGGGAGCAGGAGATCGGATGGTCTCGTAGTATTGTGGATGGGGTCCTGGAACGTGGCGTCGCGCCTTCGACTTTGCGAAGTCCAGGCGCTACGTCACTCAAGACGAACATCAGTTTCGGAGAAACTAGCTCGAAGAGCATCGTAGCTGGGGATCCGTCGAGAGTGCTCAGCCCAGTTTGCGAATTGTGTGTCATACGCAGCCATCGTCTCTCCTTGATAAAGGACCACAGGAACTGAGCGCATGACAGGCACTGACTGCTGGTGCAGCTGCAGCCGTAGGCTCTCTCGGGTCTCCTGGGGGAGTTGTGACTTGTGTAGTCAGAAAGCGCTCACGGAGCTGGTGTCTCTGCGCTTGCTCGTCAGCAGTAGCAGCCGCAGGCCCACACACATACGTGTCCAAGAGCTGTTGCACAGCACGGCGGGCCGTCTCGGCAGGATCTCGTGGTTGCAAGCTGTAGTCACTCCGCGTGGCGTGCGTCAGTAGCCGAGCCACAGGTCGATACGACGCTTGTGAGCTCTGCTCCTCGGACATCAGTCGGCCTTGGGCCTCGTCCAAGTCGTTGGTAATGACGTTTGGATCGTAGCGATCGTCCTCGTCATACCGAGACGGTAGCGGAGGCGCATCGCGCATGGCGCGCACAGGATTGGCACGGTCTGGGTACGGATTCGGTGCGCGAAGCTCTCGTTGAGGTGGCGACCGCGGAGCACAAACGTGAGACCTTGGAGAGGCGGAGTTTGAGTACGCCTCACTACCCATGGGATCATCCTGGCCAAGCTGACCTTCCTCGATCTCTTCGAACAAGAGCTCGTTTGCTCTGCGCGGCGCGGCTCGGATGAACTCGTCTCTTGGGACTGGGACTGGCAGCTCATGGAGCGTGAGGCGTGGCGGCGGCGGTGTTCGCGGTGATACTCTTTAACAGAGAGGAGGCAGGAAGCTCTAGAAGCTGACGCTGAGCGACGTTGAGCGCGGGGTGTGAAGGTTCTCGGGCCTTGGGCCGGCGGCGGCGTGTTCGGCATCCACGATGCGAAAGCGTTAATGAGCTCGGTGAGCCGCGAACGCAGAAGATGACAGGAGATGACGTCTAACGTTTTGACGAGACAAGACCTCGCCAAGGATGTTTCGAGAACCGGAGAGTTCTCGTCTTGGTGGGGGAGGGTGTAACGGGGTTACACGGTGTGGTGCACACATGGGAACGATGTACCCGTTGAGCTAACAGACTCCCAGTAGATGATATCTAGAAGTAACGGTGGCCTCAGTACATAAATTGGGGGCCACACGTTGTGCGTATGATTAGGTTTGACTATGGTAGATAGCTAAACATAGATAGCGGCTTGGCCGCAATAAAGATAAATAAAACACTTCGGTTTTGGAAACAAAAGAGTTATTTCGAGTTAATAACTCTGCGCCCTGGTTTTAGGGCTGTGTTAAAGTTCCTTTGGATAAGGAATTTTGTATAACGGACTCTTTTGAGTCGAACGTCTTCCTCTGACGCTAAAGCTACGGCAGCCCCGCTGCAACATACGCGCAGCTGTCCTTATTCAATTCTCGCTGGACCTTCTGCTAAGTCGATCTGCTCCAATTCTGGGATAGCCTTGCGCCTCTGCGTTACGAAACCTTTGTATACGGAGTTGCCTTCCCCTCCTCGATTCCAGTTGCGCTGGAGAAGTGTTATCTACGACAGGGACGAGGAAGCATTTTGAAATACCAACCAACGCAGCAACGACTGGGTGGACCCTGAAACCATTCCAATTGGTACGGGGGTCATCCCTAACAACGTCACCGGATTGAAGCTAAGGCAAGTGGATCAAGGTAACATCTGTCGCGTAGCTGTTCAACGCATCGACAAATCAGTCGACTTAATAACGGAATTCGACCACGCTTCGGGCTCAGACGAGGAGAAGCGACTTCTCGATGCGCTCGAAAAAGGACCTAGCATTACCCCCCAAAACCTACCTGCTCCATACTTCTCAACATTCGTCTGTCCGATTCAGATTCATCAGACGTCGAAACGAAAACCCAAGCTTCATCAACTCAATCACAAAAGCGGCCCACACGGGCTCCGGCGTCGATGAGAAAAAACAGCAAAACATAAGCAACGACGATGAAGGAGGGGTCATATTCGGGGAATCAGCGCGACCTTACTTCCGAATCTGGCGCTAATGCCGGGCCATCGAAAATGTGCATTCAACGCCAGCCAAGCGTAAAACATCGGCTAAAGGGAAGACCCCACGCCAGTGTCGTATATGGTGTTGGAGATCCCACGTGAGCTCTAGCTGCTAGTGTAGCTAGGTAGCTCTCACAAAATACGTCAACTAGGATAGCACACGATCGTTCGGGCGGAGCTGAAGGCCTCAGTTCTCCATTACACAGGGGCATCCTGGGCCTTGCAACTACTTAAATATACCAGCCAGTGAAATTTAGAACACGTTAGTAGCACAAGCAAAGCTAGCAGATGTTATGCATCCTTGTGGTCCTAACAGCGGAGGAATACGATACACGGGTAAGCATTCTACAAGGGCACCGAACGTTTAGCCTTCGGCTGGAAGAATACATAGGGCAATCGTTGTTATAGTCGCGTCACCTGCTGCTCAACCATAATACATACTTGGTATAGGTTTACGATGCCACCACCGCGGGCCTTAGGCCCTGGTTTCTACGTCGGTGTCTGGGTCTGGGAAAAAAATGTGAGCGATTTTATTGGCTAAACGAGAATTGCTCTGGTGCGAGGCGGGCCCAGCGTCGAGCTCACCAGCGAGCCGCGCATTGCACTCTCCAGGACATTCTATCTTCATATCGCGAGCGTAGCGAATCGCGGGGGCGCCTAGCCAAGCGTAGCGCGGCTGGTCATGACCTCTAATCCTCTATTAAGTCTTATTGCGACACTTACAAGGTCAAATCTATACAGAAGTCAAGTCAAATGATTTGCTGTGTGCCGACGCTGTAAATGCATGTGTTTTGCATGTTCTGTCGATAATAATTTGCTATAAGTCACTTCCACGCCATATATAGATTTTTCAAACTTGAATATACGAGCCAGTTGCAGAAATCGGGCTTTTTAAAGATACAATTACAAATTTTAATTTGTAATTCTATCCTCCATGAATTGGTATTATGAAAACTAGTTTTGGGTACATTAAATAGTGTTAGTGGTCAATTACTGTTACTACCGGCATATCCCGCACACCCAAATGCACTTCGGGGTAGGGCTAATATTAAGTCCATGCAGCCGATATACATCGTACGTAATAAGAACCAAACTGTATTCAACAAATACCCCCCGCTCTGGATGATCGAGCAGCACGCCACTAATGTTAACCGCCTTGCCCGACAAGCTAGATATATAGGGAATAAAATGTAGTAAATAGTAGTATCATCGGCGTGCCATCAGACCCTCATTCTTATTATTATTAACCCTCACGGGGCCGTCGATCTCGGTAGTACCGCCCGCACAGCGCCGAACAGGTGGACTTCCTTCTCCTCTCATCACAACTGAGCATTTTGTAAAATGCAGGTGAGCTAATCACATTATCTCGTACTTAATTGTAACCAGTACTATACGGTGTGCCCTTATGACAAACCACAAAAACATCACAATAGATCTTGCTTGCGGATTGGCTATTAATACTTTGCCCTTATGACAAAGCGTGTCCTTATGACAGGGAAATACCGGTAACACTAATCCCTGTGGATTGGCAATGTTATTAACACTAAAACTGTGATCGGTGTAGCTATGCTCATATCACCTCGTACATGCTGTTTACTGCTGTCCCCGAGCTACTTGAACGCGATGACCAAATCAAATACTTTAATCACAGCTACATGTAACGGGTTCCTGCACATATTAGTACCCCGTAGCAGTTTTGGTGCCCATTCAGAGAAAAAATGAGCCCTTCACGTATTAGAAGCCAGGTAACTACCGTCTGTCGAAATGCGAGCGACAATACGACTGGGGAATGCGCCAGTGGTCTCGCAGTAAGCGCTCTAAGCTCAGACTCCGATGGGCATCCAACACCAATCATAGCAGTTCAGTGGACTTACGTTCTTTTGTTTGATGGAGGTCCAGGGGCAACCTAGGACCAGGCGGCAGCGGAGCAGTGATCTATTGCACTCGCGCCGGACGGACCCAATCTTGTTGTACTATGGATATGAAGCATGGCCTATGGCGGCCCGACCACAACGAGCAACATTGCCGAATATCGCGGACTGCTTCATGGGCTGAAATACGCCAAGCGAGCTGGACTGTGTGATATAGGGAGGATTTGCCGGGACCGGTTCGACCAATCGGTGTAAGCGGCACAGTGACGATGGAGTGTCATGGTGGTGTGAACCACACGAGACGAAGCCATCGACTGGTCGCAGCCGTCGCGATGGGACGCACGTTAAGGTCCGGACTGAGTTTACTTGATTTTTGTATATAGCAGATGAGAGGGCAAAAGATTAGAAGAGAGTCTGGGCCTTTTGGCCTTAACAATACAGAGCTGAGTTTCCCCTGAAGCATACAAGTGTTCGAGGTAAACACCTTACACTTAATATTTTGCAGGGTATGCCTACCAGCGAACAGCGACCTTCGTGAAGTTAGCGTTCGTTTCTGGTAAGGCCAAGAGACTAGTAGTGGGGGGTGGGGGTGTTTTAGTTATTTCCCTATTTGAGGGGAAATCGGGTATTGGATTCCTGGTATTAGTGGTTTGAGTATTGGAAGTATACTCCTGACAACATACAGCCTGAGTTAATCTCGGGCACCAAACCCGTAAAAGAGTCGAAAGAGACTAGGCAACCTTCCGCTGTTGGTGCCACAGGGTTAAAGAGATAGATAGATAGATAGATAGAGAGAGAGAGAGAGAGAGAGAGAGAGAGAGAGAGAGAGAGAGAGAGAGAGAGAGAGAGAGAGAGAGAGAGAGGATAGACGTACAGGCGACGCTCGTGCCTGCTATGTTTGTGTGTTAGGCCTACTTACGCTAACGGTAATCGAGAGAAGCGTCGGCTCAGGGTGCTGGGTCGGATTTGGTTCCTTCAGGTTCGCCCATAATATTCGCCGACCCTTGTGGAAGGCGTATTGCTGTGTGAAGAGGCTATCTACGTGCCTAGCAATAGAAGAATTTAGTGATTTCCTACATCACAACTGAGCTCGCTACATGCCGTGGGTAGCAGCCAGATGATCATCCGACAACTTGAAAAACGGAAACCGCCATTAGCCAAACATCTCGCGAAAATTTAGTGGCAATTCCGGACACTTGCGCATCTCTGCAACGCGTGAACCTGGGCTCATCATTATCAGGTCCACAGCAAAACGGCAGACGCTCTAGCCAATACCATAGCCAATTATGGTCACGAAGATGGTCGGCAGGTGGTATTGGCGGACGACCCCCACCCAACTCAACGCTGCTGGGACGCTGAACTACAGGATGTTCGCGGGGACATCGGCGCATGACAAGCAACTCGCAGTGACACTCGAGCGAACTCCATGAGAAGAAGCCAACTCTTAGACAGAAGACTGCAACAACTAGCAGCGCGAATGCGTGCTAGTTGCGGATATTGGTGATCGTTAGTTGTACTAAATGAGCACAGTATACCTTACTCGCAAAAGCAAAATCAAAATAGAAGCCCGGTATTATATTCGATTTACTAGCGACAGACCGAAGGTTTTAGCAGCGCAGTTCTCTTGGTATTGTTTCTGCAGAGGTATGATTATGCTCTACTTATATGCTCAATGCTAGTAAGAAAAAGCAATATTTCTAAATAACAAACATTTGAACTGTGTACTGTATTACTTAATCTGACTAATATAACAGAGTGACTCCCGGATTTTTCGGCAAAAGTGGCGTTATTCACTCTCAAATTAAATGAAGAGGCTACGAATGTAAATAAAGAATTATTGACTACATTGTAAACAGGGAAGGTCGAACCTACTGTAATCTATAGCCGCGTCACAATGAAAAAAGAACGTAAAAGATCGCCTGTGTCGGTCAGGAAAGACATCAGAATCCAGTCACCCAGTTGGGTTGCTGAAGTGTAGCAAAAGGCCATTAACCAGATTGATGGTGGTCAACACGACTACCTTGTCAGTCGACGACTCGCCGTGACCTTAATCAGTATCGACGGCAGTTTCATAGTCGAGAAGGTACAGAAACAGCATTCTATCCAAGGTGTATGCACGTGTGCAGTCGCTTTCACTCTAGGCTTCGATGCCATACGTGTGGTATAGTGATGTTCTTGCCACTGCTGACGCTCGCCAGCTGACAAAGACTCGACCGTCTTCAAAATGCTCAAGTTACGAACGCTCGGGTCACGTGATGTACGGTGATTTCATGATGCCATAGCCTCGACCGTACCACTACCGAGTCCTCGCCGGGTCCTAGCTACAATTAAGATGTCACTCTCCAGGCTGTCTTTATTAGTGATAATGGGACTCGCCGGATTCGCATTCAGCGGCCAAGAACTGGCCAGCTGTAGTATGAAGACTCGGTGGCGGTTGGGATGAGTTTGTGGTAGTCCCTACGACCTTTGCGTGCTCGGTTACGACCTGGGAATGGACGTTGAAGGATGAAGAGGCACATGCGACGGTGTGAGCGCCGCTTGGTGTGCAAGAGATCCATAAGGGATCGTAGTTCACTTGATATTAGTTTGCATGATTAGGAGTGCATATTAGGACATGGCCCGAAAGTGCAACACAAATACAGAACATAATTTCCACTCAAGCACAAGAGCGAGGTGCGGCTTCAAGGTGAGCGTCTTGTCAAGTTTGCGTTAATGTGTTATGCTTGTCGGTGGACTCGAAGCTCTGTAGCAAGGGTACATCCAACAAGGCCAACAGACCGTGTGTATATTGACTGATTATATATCGGAAGGTTTACATGACGGCTATATCTTGCCTATTTGCACGGCTAGGGGTCCTCGTACTGTTGTTCAGTAGATCTCAAAGCCAATTATTGACAAATCAGGAGAAATCCCGCCAATTCGAGAATGACGATCACGTTCCTTAGGGTACACTCGCACTAGAGCTTAGTTACAATTATTGAGTACACGACGGTTATTGCAGCAAATCACGGAATATAATCAGTAATCCTCTTAATCTTACCAGATAAGTAAAACAAGTTTATTGACATTCTGTTGAGGGTACGTGCGAGTCTGTAGGGCAACCTGAAACTAGACTGTTGCCTCAAATGCAGATTCTGCCACGTTGTATTGCGAGGATGAAACAGCTGCAATAGCGGGATGATGACATTGCGGCAATGATAAACTCAGATGCGAACATTTTCAAGGGTATTTAGCGTATAGATAAAAAAGGTGAGATTGCCAAAACTATCGGAGTTCACCTTTATTAGTGTTAATTGCGTGGGCGCTCTTCCACTTACAGGAATTAATGTTAATCACACTAACTCACTAACACTATTTAAGTATAAACACTAAATACTGTGATCGGTGTAGTCAGACTAGCCTTGCCTGCGACTTAAGGCCCTGGTTTCTCCGTCGGTGTCGTCAGTAATTTCGAATTTACCCAGTGTTAAAATAATCAAGAATTTCAAATCATTAAATAGCAGATACCATGGTACTCGAGTGGGGTATTTGCGCAATCAGTTTTGCAAGCTCGTGGACACTAGAAAGAGCACACACGTTTTATGTATCAGTACAATAAAACATTTTTATATGACATATACACATTGTGCCCAACGAGGGAACTGGGGCGAGAAAGCGGGTGTGCTCCATCTCTTCGATTGTCACTTACGCTTCCCCATCAAATCGGAAACTTTAGTTGCATGCAAACTCTGCCCAGTTTCAGATTGCGCTGGTTCGAGTAGGACTTAACTTGCTAATACACTACCAGTACTGTAGTAATATCTGTAATTTGAGTAACAAAACAGAAGCAACAAAATCACCATATCTCGTTCATCTTTTAGTTTTAGTGTTTATGAGCTTCGAGAGTATCTTAAACACTTTCCATTTGTTTGGTTTGGCCTTGGTATTCACAGCTACAGCATGCTTGTAATTCACCACCATAACATTCCTCCTACTAAAAGCTTGATCGAGCATCGCCGCCAAAGCCTGCTCCCGGTTTAAAGGTTGCTCAATCTTCACCAGCAAAGCCTGTTTCTTGCTTACCGTATCCTCGACCGTTGCCCACAAAGCCTTAAATTCTGATGTATTGCCTTTGCCGTCCTCGATCATCTTCACCAACCTCGAATAATCTCCGTCTTCCTTCATATCACTCAAAAAGTTCATATAGAATTGGTACTTTGTGAACTGTTCGGTGACCATGAATTCGTGTAACCCTTCCAAGCCGTTGTTGATGAAATCGACCATCTTGGTTTGAATGTTCAACTCTTTAGCGTAAGCATCCTTGGACTTCCCCGACTTCATCATCTTCATCATTTCATCCCTAGTAAGCGGGACTTGGCTTATGGGCGATGCAACGTTGGAATTCTGGTCGGAGGCTGGAGCCATGGAGAATACCTCACTGGCAACCAGGAGAGTCGCGCCGATCAATACCACCAACGCACGGACTTGACGCATCGAATTCCTGGTTTTCACTTAGGGGTTATGGGCCGGAAAGGAAAACGCAAAATGGGACCTTCCAGCGATGCACTGCCGTTGGTGCTCCTATGTACATCCCTTGATGCAAAGAGGCAGAAAGGCCCCATCCACATCAAATCGGTTGTACTGTACATGTACCAGATTTTGTACCAGCCGACTATACCTACAATTGCCGCAACAGATAATGAATACATGTATTATTATAATGATGGTACTTCAGAAGTAGGAACCCTACATCAGATCCAACTAGGTTCTCCACAACCGAGAGGACTGTCTGTATATTATTTGGAAGGGAGATTTGGTGTTCAGAAGTCTACTTTAGGTTATTAAACATGGCTCTGACCAATCGAAATCAACGTAAACGTTTGATGGCGCCAAAAAAACACTGTCTCAGGGCATTGATATAAATTCTAATCTAATTTAGAACGCTGACTAATTAAATCATATATTTAAAATAGAACGTGTTTGTTTAGGTTAAACAGTTTAAAACAGTACTTGTTATCAGTAATAGTACTATAGTAGCTAATATCACATAAAATATGATAAGTATGTTCTACTAAATAGTTAGTACTGTATGATCTATGTATTCCAAAAATCTTCAGCAGATCCTTTTATCAGTTCTATCTTAACAGTAAATTGTAATGTCGTACGGTAGTTCGATCAGTTCGCTCTTTTTTTTTATTTAAATACCCTCATCTCGTAAACTTCTACATGTAGTTTACTGGTAAGTCGTCTAATATTCAGTACCACTACTTCTTCCCGGAAGCCACTTCCGTTGAAATGTGTATTAATAAGTTAGCTCGAGAATGGTTTTGGCTGCCAGCACAAACGTTTACAGTACTTTGCTCTACTAGTGATCATAATTTGATGGCATTTAATTCAAATGGGTTCCCAAGTCAAATTTCCCCCTCCCCTCTCGTTAGTGGTTAGTGATACGAAAAGCTGAATTATCACTAATAAAAGGTGCCTAACTAAGGATTGCATCGATATGCGGAACAACGGTAAATGAAGTCATCATTGACTTTTGCGGCATTGTTGGTCGCTTGTTACGAGCCTCGTAACCTTTTTTCTACAGGACTTGTTGTTGTGCGCAGTAGGGCTTTCTCGATAGGTTAATAATTGTGCGGGGTGGGCGGGGTAAAGTGATCGATGATATTGTTTAGTAAAGAAGAGATACGAACCTGGTTGACGGTGCCAACCAGTTTACAGAACAGGCCTCCACCGTTTATCAAGCCGGGTTAACCATGGACTATGGGTGTGCAAACGGCCTCACACTAGTCCCAACATTGGAACCGCATCTGATCGAGCAGGTACACTCTGGATTGTAATATCTCCGGTTTGTGATACTTCGGATCTGATTACGAACAAGGGTGTATAGGGTAACACGATGTTTACGGCAACCACTCCAAACCTTACAGTTAACCCTTTGATATAATCTAGGGGATTTGACCCAACCAGATCTGGCGTGCTGCCTGCGTAGCGTCATAGCCAGGGCGGCAGAGCGATTTTTTCTAAAAACCATTTCCTTTATGTACTGGTGTACATATTAATAGACACGTCAGGTCGTAAACAGCGAAGTCGTTAACGATCAGGCCGTAACCTCTACATTTCAACCCGATGAACACAATCAAATGTTGATTTCATGGATACAGTACCATCAGCATTTGTTTAAGCAATGCTGTGCGTTGCCTGGGAAGCCACAAAAAGTTTGCACCTCCTCACTCTGGAAACGTTTTCTTCATCCTTTCGATAACTCAGCTACCGTTTTCCATGAGACCAAAGACACCCGCGCTAGCGAAGCGAAGGTATCCTGCTTACTTTTACTGAGCGATAGTGCTATAATACGCGAGAGAAGTTCAATACAATCATAGCTTGAGCAAATAACTTAAACCTTCCTTAAAAGATGTGATTTCCTCAAACTCCAAGACCCACGACGTCCTTGGCAAGCAAAACCGTCGTTTGCGACAGTACATTACTTTTGAAAGCAATACTTTTCTTCTACAATACACTGTTGTTTGCGAATTCGTGCTATAAGTTTCATTGTCCATTCTATTTGTGCTGCAATCGTCTTCATGGTGCCTTCGATGGACTAGGATTTCTAAAACGGTGCTCCAATAAACCCCGGATGAAGTAACGTGGTTACACATAAGGTTGTTTGAATGTCTTTATTGTCCGACTGGGCCCATATAAGTTTGACATTTTATTGCGACAATTATTTTTTCATGAATCGGTTTCGGACCGTGTTTTACATAACTACGATATTAGCCCATGTTTCTTTGTTCGAACAGGCTTACCGAGCTGTGATCCAAGTAAGAATTCTACCCAGAGAATTAAGGGGTTTCTAGCTCGTTGCTTTAATGCTTGTGCGAAAGCCCCCCCCTCCTCCTCCGATGGTGTTAGCGCCTTCCTCCTCGATGCAAACTTAGGACCTAGGCTGGCAACAAGCCAACAGCGCAAGCGAGGGAGTGATCGGATCTCACGTATGGTGTAGAAAATTCTCTGTGCGTGTCGGCGGTGTCTCCTGGTTCAAGCTCTCACGCTCAAAAACCTTACGTAATGAGCTGTTTGGTCCTTTTGGACATCAATTGGAGTTTATTATTGACCTTCACATGTTGCTGGTAAGCGTGCGTTTGCTTAACAAGGTAGAGCAAGATGCTTGCGAAAGGTTGGAATCACTGACGCTTTTGCTGGAAGATAGCTAGCCATGCGCTCCTCCATCCGCTGTCGGGACTACAATAAACCGTGCATGCATGTGGGGCGGCTTTTATTAATAGCCTAGCTCCTGTCGCTCTGGTAGCCCGCAGTTCGGCTGATAATTTCCTGAGCTGAATGGGCCCTTGAAACGGTTATTTTTGTCTATTTTAATACAGAAATGGGTTATTTTAATAACCCATTTGTGTGACTCGATCTCGTCGTCTTGTCGTGGCGCGATCAGTTGGGTTACATTTATAATACAAGCACTGATTCAGTCTATTGATATCGCTGTAAGATTACTGAACGCGACACGACGAGACGATGGCATCGTCATTTGACGAGTCACAGAGGAATGGGTTAAAGATTACAGTAAAACCTCTCTTAAACGAACCTTGAGAAACCTGATATCCTTTCGTACGCGATATAATTCAGGCCCACCGAGCCCGTTCCTGCTAAAATTAGATGGACATTAATTGACTTGTGTGGGTACTGCGTACCGATTTTGATGGCTAAGAAGAAACACGTGTCAAAGCCGTTACCCATAATATAGGGTTAAAATATTAAATCTTCAATTTGGTGTGAGAAAGATACACCATGTTGTCGCAGTCATTTGCGGTAATATCTAGATTTGAAAATCGTGGCACTTCGTGTATTTTTATGAGCTCTGAATTCATTTTGTGTATGATTTGTTAGCTTTTACAATACCAAACATATCAAATACGAATTTAACCTACCAAATTCACGTACGAAAAACACCAAAGCACTTTACCGACCAAAAATAAGAGCTAAGAGCTGAAGTAATGTATTTTAAATTGAGTAACCTGCTTTGGGTGCTATTTTTTAGCAAGTCACTTTTTAATTTTAAACTAGTCACTATCGAAAATATTGTTTCGACTAGTTACTTTTGTGTCTCCACTAATCACAAGTGACTAGCCGACACGAAAAAAGTAACTAGCTGAAAATTAAAATGATTGAAAATTAATACTCGACTTAGACACTACCAAAGTGACTACCTGAAACGCAAAAAAGCAACTAGTCTCAAATTAAAATTCAGCATCAAAATTCATCATTAACTATATACTTTTCCTGAGTTTGCTCCGCACGGTACTCAAACCGCAGGTAGCGTCTCAGCCTGAGTCTAGACGCGCGTGTTACTCACACGGCTCATAACCCACAGCAAGCGCTCCATTCTGGATCCGCCTGTGTTTAAGCCAGCGCGCAACGCACGCGGCTCTTAAACCACAGGAAGCGTTACAGCTTATCATTAAGCTACCTGCGCAGAAACTACACCCGCCCCCTAAACCAAACCTTAGACCGTTAGTGTAGCCTACACCCCCTCTACCTCCCCATAAAGTGGGAGCACCTCGCTGCGCTCGGTCGCGTCTAGACCCGCCTTCGGCGGGCTTTCGCGTTTTGTGTAAAAATGTGGTTAAGTACGACTTTAAAGCTACTACCGAACACTGAAAATGTGACAAGTCTAAAATCCATGTTGGCACTACCGTATAATTTCATTTAAGTTGGATGGAAGTGACTAATTGAGACCCAAAAAGTGACTAGCTGGAACATTACTTTTAGTAGCGAATACTAGTCGAAAATGAACACCCGCCTGCTTTCCAATAAAACTTATCTCTTTGTTCAAAAAAACGTATGTGCAAGTACAGCAACAGCTAGTTTTGGTGCCCGGACAGAGAAATACAAGCTCTTCACGTATTAGAAGCCTAGTCTTCTATTCGATTTGCTAGCGACAGACCAACGTTTCTAGCAGCGCAGTTCTCTGGATTTTGTTTCTGCAGAGGTGTGATTCTGCTCTATTCTTATGTTCAGTACTATAAATAAGCCTGTGTCGGTCAGGAAAGGCACCAAAATCCAGTCACTCAGATGGGTTGCTGAAGGGTATCAAAAGATCTCGTGAACGGCGCTAGTTGTAATGATATCAATTGAAAAAGCCATTGACCAGATTGATGGTTGGGTCTACACTACTATCTTGTCACTCGAGGACTCGCCGTGACCTTAGCCAGTATCGGCGGCAGTTACTGAGAAGGTACAGAAGCAGCATTCTATCCAGGGTACATGCACATGTGCAGTCGCTTTCACACCTGGTTGCGATGCAATATGCGTGGTGTAGCGATGTTCTCGCCGCTGGCGACACTCATCAGCTGACAAAGACTGGACCCTTTTCAAAATGCTCATGCTACGAACGCTCGGTCTGGTGATGTACGATGACTTCATGAGCTTTGCTCCAGGTAGGTTGTCGATTTTGATCGACTTGGGGTGTATAGAGTTCATTTACGTGGGATAGATAAAACTTTACTAGCGAGGCTAGACGGCTTCCTATAGCGGAGAGTCGAGGGCGACGACAGTCGGGTCGGCCAAGCTGCTAACTCCGGTGATCGACACATGTACTTGGTAGGTTGACTTAGTTTCGGTATGGGCACTGCAATTTCCCACTACAGTCCAACTCCGAAGAACACTTGTTGTTGACAAGGCAAAAGTCACTTTGTTAATACTTAAAGTCTTTTCGGCCCACTATCTTGCGTATCCTATGATTGCCAGACTGGCCTTTCGAGTTTTTATCGTACTTTACCTGACATGGATACAAATCAGTCGGTCGGTATGTGATGGATCTCGAGCGTTTCTGGGTGGATCGCATATCCGATCTCAGGCCCCAAGCCGATCCGATCTAGCCAGCCACGATCCGATCTCGTTCTCCTGTGGGATGGTGCCATTCCTGCTTCACCCAGAACCCGTTTGGCCAGACCGAGTCCAAATCCATCACGCAGCCCCCAAGTCTGCTAAAATTCAATAGGCGCTTCACCACAATCGTCTCCTGTGTGAGTTGTGGTGTAGCGGGATCAGCAAAATCTTGCGAGACTGCTAGGTCCAACTTCCATTAAGCCGGGACTCCGACTAACGGAGGGGATCCCCCGATGATCCGTGATCTTGTGCTGAACTTTGGTCACCTTGTGTAGCAGACGGTAGGGCTGGATCTTTCTCCTCCAGTGACGCTGTGAAGGTCCAAGTGGTGAAGGCTTGAACGTCATGGCGAGACGTTGTGGATGGGGTGGAGCAGCGCGGAAACTCTTCGCTCTGCTACCGATATATTCCAAATCCTCAGCGATTACTCGAGCTTGGATCTGGCGGCCTGGATCTGGATCCGGCCATGGGTTGCCTGGATGGGGTACGTGTTTGCTTTACGGTCTTCCTTCACACTTGCTCGCCGCTTCCTATAGCGGAATCTTGGGGTACTTAAGAATCGAAGGATCCCCCGACCAAGCAATAAACTCTGGTCGATCTGGGATCTGTACTTCAGGATAGATCACTAGGTGGCTAGATCCAGCATGTATATTACCAGATATTAGTAACCAACACTAGGATACTTATCCTTAAACTTGCTAACACGACGCGCGGTATATGTAATTCCTCTTCTTTGCGGGCGTGAAGCACTTGTTGTTTCCATTGCAAAATCGGTCCTGATGTATGGTCACTATCCTCACAACTGCTAAACGACCACATATTACCGCCGTTATGTCCTCCGCACTTCTGCACACACGA
Source organism: Phytophthora tentaculata (assembly GCA_033557915.1). NCBI lineage: Eukaryota > Oomycota > Peronosporomycetes > Peronosporales > Peronosporaceae > Phytophthora > Phytophthora tentaculata. The sequence goes on along the minus strand of JAUCEA010000020.1, from coordinate 3,730,747 downwards.
GGTGCCTTCTTCAACGTGGGCTCGCCATCATCCCATCGTAGATCTGGATATCGTCCTCGATTGCCATGCCGGGATCCGAGATCCAGATCCCTAACAATCCTGGATCCCAATCGCCTTATCTTGTGGATCCGGATCCGCTCTTCCTCTCGGGCCTTGGACGTCCGGTTTCTACTCGGTTCCGTGCTGCATCAACTTGATGTTCACCGGGGACCATGATGCTTGCCCGTAGTCTTCTGCCGCCTGATCGGCGATCGTCTCTTCAGCCCCCACTGGATCTCCAGTGGTCACTCTTCAAGGAAAGGACCGGGTCCAATATTGCCACTCAGGTCCCAATCCATCCTTCTCTCTCCTGTCCCAGAATCCACTTCACCACAGCCGCCTCCTGTATGAAGCTGTTGCCGCACAATGGCATCGCCCCGTGCACTCACTTCTCAATCTCCTCACCCCAAAGCGTACTTCCACCTTCTTTGTGGTGCAGTCTTCCAGTTTTCCGCCTCCCAACGTACTTCGCTCTCATGCCGGGCTCCGGTGGCCCTCCGTCCGGCGTCGGACTTCGGGATGCGCCGCCTCTCGATCGTGTTGGCACGACAATAGTTCGCTCAGCCCCGTCAAATTAAAGCTGATAACCCTGCAAGACTTATAATTTTGAAATATATGCTCGATTGCAATGTTGGTGAGTTTGCAGCTCTAGCGATTGCCATGAGCCTTCTCTCGTATGTGATAGCATTATCGTCAGCGACAGAAACTTTCTCTATAATCCGAGAGCCGCCGTAGATTGACAATCGCGATCGTCGTCCAGATCGCCTTCCGCGGCCTCTACTTCCGGACGCATGTCGACGGCCCAGATCTTGCGACCACCGTCGCCCCCAACTGCTCCGTCGACACCAGCGACGCCCACTCCGGGATCCGATCCTCCGCATCCCCGTCGTATAGCGTTGCCAGCGCTTCGATCCTCCACGTCAGCAGGGCCACGCGTCCTCTGGATCGGCTCAGCCAACTACTCCTTCACGTTAGCCGGTTCCTGTGTCCTATGGATTTGCCCAGGCAACCACGCCCCCAGCTGACACCTCTCCGAACAGCTTGCGTCGCACGATCCGAGAGCTATCGGCCCGGGTGGCTCAGCTTACTGCTGAACTGCAAACTGCACAGACGGATCGCGACACTACAGCGGCCACGCCTCGCCGATCGACCATTACTGTCCTCCAACATGTGCCAGACATCCGACAGTTTGAGCGCCGGGATATCGATTGGACCGCTGGGATCCATTGCTTGCAGAATGAACTGGTACATTTCCGAGATTCCTTGGTGGGCGCCGTTCAGACCCCTCTTTCCGATTTCCAAGACCAGATGGACTTACAGCAGACTCAGATCCAACAGCTCGAAGGTATTATGGCTCGATTCACCGGGCTCCGAGATATTCTAATGTCTGAAAATGCTCGTCTGGCCCAGGAGTTGGATCATGCGCACAACAAAATCTTGGATCTTCAAGTTCAGCGCCACAACGCCGACCGTGGTCCCTCGGACGCCGAAGATCTTCGCCAAAGGGCAGAGAACTCGCTGGATCGGGCAAAGGTTGCACTGCAAGCCGTTGAGGCCCAGATCGCGTCCCAAGCTACCCCTCCTCAAACATCACAAAGTACCTCGCCACCGACCAGAACCGCTGTCTCAGGTTCTGGATCGATGTTCAGTATATCACATGCTGACTACCACCGCATATCCAAACAGCTCGCTGGATTGAAGAGCTCCCTGGCTAAGGTAACCAGCGAGCGCGACGGTGGACGGCATATGCTCATCCAAACGCTTGCCGATCTAAGGAACACTCGCAATCGTCGAGATGCCATCCAGGCCGACCTCGATCGCATGATCCGAGAACGAGATGATGCTCTCCGATACGCCGATCTCGAGAACGCTCAAAGCTCCGAGTTGCGTAAGTGTCGATCAATTGCTTCTTGTCCGATGTCCGGTTATTGAACGTTCCATGCGTTAACATCTGCGCAATTAGCGTCCACCCGCCAAGCCGTTGCCAAACTCAAGCGTCAGGTAGCCGAGATGGAAGATCAGTGCCGGATATTGCGATCAAATTGGCAGAAGATCTAGCATGAACGAGACGATCTCCGCCGAGAGCTCGATTTCGCGCTGGCTCGTCTTGCTTCCGTAGCTGCTGTGATCCACGTCGACGTTTCTCAGCAGCCCACTACTCAGTGATCCACGATCGACTCTTCTTCACGACTATCCGATCCTGCATCTTTGAGATCTGGGGTTTCGTCCCGTCCCGGGTATGTTGTTCCTCACCAGTCGGCCACTTTGAACCCAGCCCATACGGCATCTTCCCGACCCTCTAAGTGTCCTCGGAGTACATCTCCGCCCCCATGATCTTCCTCTTCTCGTCCAAAGCTCCCGCCATCACCACAATTCAGTAATCTTCCCTCGACGCATCGCCCTGATTTGCCGCCCAAGTTCTTGCGCAAACCCAATCCGGCATCCTCCACGATCCCAGTTGCGTAGTACACCTCGTACTCCTACCCGAAAAGGCAAGAGTCGCCACCACCCAGAGCGCCGAAGAGGAGGAGGTGGACGACGAAGAGTCGGCCGCGATAGTCAACTTCGTGCTGGAGGAGCAGACGTTGCAGACGCTTTCTCAATCCAGATCCGAAGAACGCCGTCGGCATCATGCCACTCCACGCCGTTATCAGACTGCATCAGGATCTTGGCCTAACGATCCAGATAATCCGGACAGCGGGAGGTATCCGGATCCTGCTCCTATCGATCTCACATCAAGATCTCCACGGTCTCCGAATCGCTTCCGTTTCGGTAGCAACGGCGGAGCTGGCGGCGCGAGCAATGCTTGCCCGGGCGGCCTCAAGACTTTCATAGCGCCGTTCGGCCCGGACTCCCAGTGCACCCCAGGCCGTACTCGCCCCCGGCGCGTGACTATAGCCGAAATTGACCCGTGGCTCAGGCGTCGCTGGTTGATGTCACGGTTGCGAAACTCACTGTGGATCTGCTTTTTACGGCGTTTCCGCTCCGTCTCATGTGGATATTTCCCGTCCGTGTCAACGGTCCCCGGCCCGCGGCCAACGAGTACCTCGAAGATCTCACCACTGAGGCCCATGTCAAAGCTCTGTTGGCCGAAACGCCTCGGGACATCTTGGAGGGGGTGGATGTGTGCATCAATTTCGAGGTAGAAACTGAACGACGGCTCGGAGTCGTGACCAACCGGTATCAAGGCTACGAGAGTAGTGAGCTGATGACATATTGATAATGAACACACTCATTTCCGATCCTTAAGGCCATGTGCAAGCGAGATCCGTGGCTAGCAGAGTGTCGTAAGAAGCGCAGCAATTGCAGATCACACACCGGCAGAAAATGAAAAGAAATCCAATGGCTCTTCATCACGGCGCTACGAGAGGGCTGGTTCGACCTGAATGTGCTACTGGACCGATTCTTCATTCATTTTCCGAAGAAGACAGATGATGTCGTCTGGTATCCAGGGATCGAAGCTCGCCATGCCGACTTAGCAGATCCTCAGCTTCACCGTCGTAAACTTGCCAATTTGGTGGCGGCTCTGCCTGGCTGTGATGCTGCCGAACCGTGGCGCAACCACTTCCGGCACTCGCCTGGCGATCATCCAGCACGCCAAATCACGCGTCTGGTCGACAAATAATTCGGCGCTCGTGTGTCCAACACACCTTGATGCCCTCACGTTTCGCGCGATCGTCGTAGTCACAAGTGTCTTCTTTAATTCGATCAATACATGCTCGATTCGATCTCCATTGCGTCTGTTTCAGATTCACGCGTCACACAGAGTCACAGTCCTGATCGCCACAGTTTAGGAATTGGTAGTTCTTGAGCCATACCGTCCGCCTCATCGCTGAAAATTTCCACATGTAAACACGTAACCCAGTCCACCAATCTACATACTTTATGTAGACCCTTCAGCTCATCCCCATCAACACAGCCATCCTGAGCTGGTGGATCGCAGTCCACTTTTCCTCGTGGGACATCATCACGTTGTACTGATTCTGGCTCACGTGATCTCACAAGAACTCGTGCAACAAGGCGTCACAATCGAGGTCTGATTCATCCACCCAGGTAGGTTCATCGTATCGTTGCCAGTGCACTAGGAATTCTCGATAGATCCGTCCATATCGCGTCTTCCTATGGGTTCGCATAACTGAGATCCGCTCGGCTTCGTATTCATCGTCACCTAGATCGTGGATCCAGTTACCCTCCGGCAACAAACTCTCCTCGAAATCCAGTCGGTCGGTGTCTGGCGAAATCAACCGCGATCTTGGTCGATCAGGAAACGTTTTGGCGAATTTAAGCTTAGAGACATGCACCACTAGGAACAGGTGATAACGGTCGTGTACCAACACGCCAGAAATGTAATAGCACACTTCCACACCAACAACACCTACTGAGTTCCAATAACTCAGTCAGGCTTTAATGTGGGTATCGAACCAGAAGGCCCAGGAACTACCCTACCAGGTTGGGGTTTCCTCTGTGTACCGTGTGTCCAGCTTAACAAGCCACCGATGACTCAACACTACTAGCCACGAGCACAGGCTAGAGTGTTCTCTCTCTCTCAAATATACCCCGCGGTCCCTATAAAGATAGGGTACCGGACGTGTTTCAGACTTGATACGGGGGTGTCGGAGCTATACTCGGATCGGTAAGTAATATATGAATAGCGTACAAGCTTATCCAGCACACAGCGATGACGCGCTACCTACTACACGGCCAAACTACTCCCTATCTATTGGCCCCTGCCGGGATGAACACTAAGCTACTACCAGTAGGAGTGTTCACCGACAGTCATATCCAGGCTACCGGAGCTATCCCGCCACTACCGCGTACTTACCGATAGTCGGACGTGGCTTAGTGTAGTTGAGAGTCACTGCAGTTCTGTTCTTTGAGCACAAAGACTCTTAATGTCATATCTAATCCTACTAACTACCTATACAAATATCTAATCAGACATGTCCGCTAAAGATCTTTTTCACTACCACCGACGTCTCGACAGGTCGGTTGTTGTCGGAAGGTCGTTGGATCTTGCTCAGCCAAAGCTCGTGTTGATTGCGCACTTCCTGAGCAGGACACGCACCTAGACACTGAGTTGCCGCTGGGCTTGTCGAAACCGTTGCCGCCAACGACTCGTCAGCGACTTAAAGCTCCGCCGAACACGGGAGAACACGGAAGATTTCCGATCCCGTGGCTTTATCCCTACTGTCGCACTGCCTGTCGCGTCTCAGCCCCTGTCCCATGGCTCCCAGACGGATTGTCAGGTCGCTTCGCCGCCATGCTGAGTTTCGACCAATCGTCATGAGTTATCGGCACTACCGTAACTTGGTCCAATGATGTCCGGTGAATCTCGTACCAACGGTGGTATCACTTTCGACAGGGTTGGATACGCCAGTTGCCTTCAGTGCTTGTGTGTCAATCAAACGCCACACACTACACCACATAGCCCGTGCCTGACGTTTCGACCTTCACAACGTGTTCGTTGATCTTCTCGACCACGTGGAATATGCCATACCAGAGATGTGCCAACTTGCGGGTGTATCCTTCCTTAACGCGAACACGCGAGGTTCAACGTCGATCTAATGAGGTCGGACCACGTCATTGTGCTGTTCTGCACGCTCTGAGATCGCTCCTCGTAATAGTCACTTGTCCTCGAGCACGCCGATAATACTTCTGAATCCGATACCTCCACCGACGCGGATCTTGATCTCGTCGCCTGGTGACTGTTTCGTCAAGCGTAGATCGAGGATTCCACCCATGTACCAAGTAAAAAAAGGTATTTCCCTGCGGATCCGATCGTGAGCCGTGTAGATCGCAAAAGTAAGCCTCACGACGTACTCGTCCCAATCCCTCTAATCCGGATCCTGCGCATACATCTCCAGAACTCGCGTGATCGTGTGTATCATGCGTTCCGCGGTCCCGTTCGCATGGGGTTGATAAGACATCATAGCTCGTTGCCGCTGGCCCAGGATCTTGTTGAACGTTCTGAAGAAATCGGGCATGAATCCAGGCTAGCGATCATGGCGGATCACCTCGCTAGCGCCGAATCTCCTAAACACACACTTCTCATACGATTCCGCGATAGTCTGCGCCGTTCTTGATGAACTCGCTTTTGCGATAACGTATCCTGAGAAGCGATCCACCCAGACCGGCAGCTCGGTGTTACCTTTATAGGATTTTGGCAGAGACGGAATGTGACCCTTAGCTAGGTTCTGGAGCGGATACGTGGCTTGGGCGTTTCCCGGTGACTCTCCTTGGATCGCCGGCCGGCCTTTGCTTGTTCACAGCCCGCACACTCGCCCACATAGCGCTGTACGGTTTTGTACAAACCTCTCCAGTGAACGTGATATCGGATCCGCTGGTAAGTCCAGCCGACCCCTTGATGGCCACCTTCCAGACTCACATGATAGTGGTGTAAGACGTCTTCTCGCAAAGTCTCTGGGACTTCTAGTTGCAACGTGCCGTCGCGCTCTTCGTCGGTCCGTTTGGTCGTTGGGCAATAATATAGTAGATCGTCCAAATCCACCTCGTAGTTATCTGGTTCCTTACCGTACGATCTAGGTTCGTCTTGCGACAGACCGCCGAGCTCACCACTCAGATACTTCTTGAGACCCGAGATCCACGCCTCCTTGTCTTGCACCCGACGGATCCGTTCGATCCGGAGTGATCTCACTACTTCTTCATGCAAGACGGAGGAGTTTGACCTCGTCCTCTGTCTCGATCTGGTCATAACCGGCATGATCTGAGCAGCATCGTCTTCTGACTTCACAACCAGGATCTCCTCCAAACGATTCAGCGTAACTAGATCCGTTCGATCCGATTCCTTCACGATTTCGATCCCGACTTGTCGTAGGAGCGCCTCACTCGCAAAAAGCTTGTCCGCGCTGCCATTCTAATCACGATTTACGTGTACCAGCTCGTGATCTGGCCAGACTCGCGAATTGTTCAGCAACTTCTGCTTCAGCAACGTCAACGCCGGGGCCTTGCAGTCGCTCTCGCCACGCACTTGCCGTACCACCAGATACGAGTCGACACAGATTATCAGTCGCTGTCGATCCATATCTTCGAGCAGATCCAGGCACAACAGCAGTCCATGGTACTCTGCGTCGTTCACAGTCAGTCCATCAGCGTATCGTGATTCGGCTCTGATCACTGTCCTCTCAGGCAATCGACATACGATCACGCTGTAAGCAGAACCACCTCGCTTCACTTTTGCAGATCCATCAAAGCTAACCACGAGATGTTCTTCATCAGCTCGCACAGTTGGTATGGGCATCTGAATCTTGCGACGCGGTTTCTCCTGGGGCGCGATCGCTGTCAGCGCCTTGTCGACTTCGGATCTTGGCGTGATACTGGATGCGATCGTCCCCAAGATCTCGTCTTCATGTCTCGTTTTCCAGCGTCCACGGCGACAGAAGGGCGGCCCACTGTCCCAACCTTCCTTGCAACCGGGCGATCTGAACAGCCACACCAACGTAGAGCGCCGAGTTAAGATCCGGATGTGTCGTCCGACCAGGATGTTGTTGTTGAGATCTAAGATCCGCAACAAAGCGAAGACTTCCTTCTCCACTACGCCGTAGTTCTGCTCGTTTGACTTCAGCGTCCTACTAGCAAACGTCACCGGACATTAGATGCCGTCGTATTCTTGCGTCAGCGCAGCGTCGATCGCCCAATCACGGTTACCACTGGCTGTCGATCCGGGCCGAAGTGCTTCAAGATCAGAGTCGATGCAATCATTGACTTCAGATCTGTAACGGCACGGTATGCTCGAATTTATCGCGGTTCCACTTTGCTCGGATCGTGGTGGATCGGCCCTTCTCGATCTGTGGTCCATTCGGGGTCCGTAGCTTCAGGATTCTGGCTCACGAGATCATTGTCCTTATAGCATGGGTTTGTTGCTGCTGGATCCACGAGATCTTGACTCTGTATTCTAGCCAGCTTCTCGATCCGCGTCAGTTGATCTGGCTCGTCGATCGCCTCGAAATTTACCTCACGTAACTCGTATAGAACCGCAGCATTGATTGTGTAGTTATCAATGAAGCGGCAGTAATAATTCAGACTGTCCAAGAACGTTGCATCGCACGCAACGATCCCGGAAACGACAGATCCACGAGCGCGGCCAGATGCTTCGGATTTGCATCCAGTCCCTCGATGGCCGAGGTTATCCACCGTCCGCATCAACCAGTAACGCTTAGCCACGCTGGTCGAGAGATTCCACTCGTCGCACTCATCCAACAGCTTATCGACACGTTCGCATAGTTGATCCCATGACTCTGTCATGATAAGGATGTCGTCGATGCACGATCTCCTTCCTAGCACCGATAGCTTGTCCGGATCGCCCGATTCGCCTTCTCCTTCGAAGAGATCAAGATGATCTTGACAACCAGATCGTGGGATTCGGATGGACCCGTACATCATGCTGTCGACCAACCGCAGATAGATCTGCGGTGCGTTTTTGAGTCCAAACGGGCATGCGATTCCACTCGAATAGGCCGAAAGGCGTGGTGAACACCGAGATCACACGGGCCCAATCCGTTATCTCCATAACCCAGAATCCGCTAGCCATTATTCAGCGAGCAGTACCACAGCGCCGCATCCGTGTCGCCCCCATAGGTTTGCCAGCCTTCTCTTCCAGGTCATCACCGAAAACAGTGTTCATGTCATCGTCCACGTCATCGGATTAGCCCACCAAAACATCGAAGCTGACGCTCGTCAATCGGGTCTAGGTGCGGGGTGATCAGATCCGCGTTCAAGTCATTGCCTCGCGATCCGCTGATCTTCATAGGTGTTGCTGGTACCGCTAAAGTTTTCGTTATAGTTGTTTTCTTCTTTTTCTTCTTCTTCTTTTCTCCTCAAGGTCAGCTAACCTGCAGTAGCACGAACCACAGAATGTCGCCACCAATCCCGGGTGGCGGACCAGTTGTCGTGTAGGAACACGCCAGAAATGTAATAGCACACTTCCACACCAACAACACCTACTGAGTTCCAATAACTCAGTCAGGCTTTAATGTGGGTATCGAACCAGAAGGCCCAGAAACTACCCTACCAGGTTGGGGTTTCCTCTGTGTACCGTGTGTCCAGCTTAACAAGCCACCGATGACTCAACACTACTAGCCACGAGCACAGGCTAGAGTGTTCTCTCTCTCTCAAATATACCCCGCGGTCTCTATAAAGATAGGGTACCGGACGTGTTTCAGACTTGATACGGGGGTGTCGGAGCTATACTCGGATCGGTAAGTAATATATGAATAGCGTACAAGCTTATCCAGCACACAGCGATGACGCGCTACCTACTACACGGCCAAACTACTCCCTATCTATTGGCCCCTGCCGGGATGAACACTAAGCTACTACCCTCGATTTTTTAAGAATACAAAAAAAGCTCAAATGATAGTAGTTTTTTTCTTACGTCGTGTCATTAGTACTGATCATGGGTGAAAGGGTTGATCCAACTAGACGTTGTATATCGTCAACACAATCTCATCTATTAGAACGTGGATTTTGCTAAATATGCCAAAACTCATAAAAGCTTACAGTACCAGCTCTATGTACCGGCTTTAACTTTTTTTGTGTGATAGAGAAACAATGCTGATTTTAGTGGGAGTACTTCATAGAGGTTACAAAGTCGGCTTGTGGTGCTTCCCCCACGTCATCTGTTTTGTGATCATATTCGATTCAGGCCAAGCATGTACCAGCTGTAGTTTTTTCTGTGTGTGTGGGGGGGCTCAAATACCGCGCGGGTTTGCTACAATAAAAAGTTAGTCTCGATAACCCGATTCACAGTTAGTCTGGTCCCGACTTATTAGGGCTCATAACCTAGCGGCTAGCGCACTCAATGATAGGTGACTGCTTGCAGGAATAAGACACTGAAGCAGTCGCTAGCACAAGAGGAAAACAACGACGAAGACACTGCTCGCCCACAATGCAGATTCGGGATTGCGAGAGTTGCGAAGAACGTCCGACTCCGTTAACTATAGTATACTTAAACTAAGTAGCTTAATGGACGAGGACAGGTATACAAAGGATAATATAACTGACACTAGACTGTTGGTCTTTGCAACGGGTGACGTACACCAGGTACCCACGTCTCATACTTCCCCGAAACCGGCAGTCACGCTCGGCAATCTGCTGTTTTACTCAGCATTTTCATCTGCATCATCATCGTTGTGAGCAGTAATGCATTGGACGCCTAATGCAACACGATGCTGGCGAAACTTGTTCTTGCCGAGAGGCTTGGTGAGTGCATCTGCAGGCATAACCTTGGACAATAAGTGCTAGACGGAGATAAATCCACGGTTGACGTAGTCAATGACCTTGTAAATGCTGAGATCCAAGCACTTCTTCTTGTGGTGTCCGCTAGAATGAGTCAGCCCTTGAATTGCAGCTTCATGGTCAGACAATACCAAAGATGGCATTTCCAACGGTACATCAAGCTTCACTATCAGGTTTTTAGTCATCGAACAGAATCAGCACATGTGCTCGCTGCAGTCAGCACAGCACTACGGGTATCCGTGACTACGTTCTTCTGCATATTGCTCTGGTAAGCAACAACTCATACATTGAGCTTGACAAAATAGCCAGATACGGATCGGCTTGTGCCCCGATCGTTCCCGAGATCTGCATCTGTAAATCCAGCAATACCAAATTGAGTCACTACTCCCATTCGCAAAATCAATCCATAAAATACTGTGCCCTTGAGGTAACCCATGACTCGCTTGGTCATTTCAAAGTGAGCTTCTGTGTAACAGCTCATATACTTGGAGAGTACCATAACATCGTTCGCAATATCAGGGCGCGTGCACCGTACCAAGTAATTCAAGGAGCCAACAATTTCGCGATAGGGCAAATCCTCTCGATTCACAGTATCATCGGGCTGGCAGGCTTCGCTTTTAGATCCATGGGTGTACGAGCAGCGCGAAAATTTTCCATGTCAAAACGCTAGAGTAAGTGCGAATTTAGGACTCCTGTGAGAACGTGACTGTGTCGGACTGCATATCCACTTCCACCGCTAACAGGTCACTCACGGCACCAAGGTCTTTCAACTAGAATATATATTTTACCTTTCAAGACTATTGGCCAATCGAACTTGAAAAACTGCATTTTTTGACGGAGCGGTTAGGTGTAAGGTAGTGCTTTAATATTCAGACGCAAAAAGTAAGACCTGATTTTAGCTCCTTCATTTTAATCTAGCCAATCATCGAGTAGTATACTACAACCCCGACGACTGACTTTGATCGGACTGGAAAACTGACTTTAAGCGATTGAATGTCCGAATGGCTGTTGTCCACTCGGCATTCAAAGATTTACTCTTTTGGCGGAGCTTCAGATGACATACTCGTTAGATATTAGCTGGAAAGGAATTGTACTCATGTACGTTTAATCTATAGATACAGCTACAATAGCCAGTGTGTTGGGACTCCCCGACCGTAGCCTCGTCGATGGTATCAGCTCTTCCGTACCACATGCAATGTACTTAAAGCAGAGACTCGAGCAAGGACGTCAAGGCGGCCTCGCGACGTATGTGCGTATGTAGAGGAGTATGTGAAAGTACATCCGTGTTTTTACTTTGAGGAGCTACGCTACGAGCTACGTACACGCTACAAGGACTCTATCAACTTCTCCGACTCGACAATTTGTCACTCATTACGCTTTGATCTCAAACGAACTCGATCGTTATCACTAAACGGGCATGGGAAAGTGTACCTCGCGAAAGGCGTGAGTATGCTGACCGCCTTGCTCCCCTTTGTATTGGCCCAGACCAGCTCGTCTTCGTCGACGGAACATCAAAGGACGGAAGGTAATTTGTTTTACTGTTATAATATGATTATATTTTTTACTAACAACATTATTAAAAAAGAAGTCTTTTTAATTTACATGTAGATCTGAACTGCGTCGCTATGGCTGGTCTGTATGCAGCTGTACCGTTCAGTCGCGGTAAAATAATTTCGATCCTTGCCCCAATGGACGTTCAAGTTTTTTTTGTCTGGGGTTATGTCGAGGAGACCTTCACTCGTGTTAGTTTTCACGAAGTGTTCAAAACTAAAATCCTACCCTTTCTGAGTGCGTGGCCTTCACTACGATCTATTGTCATAATGGGTAATCCTAAAATCCATATGTACAAGGAGTTTCAAGACATGATTCACGAGACAGGAGTACTGCTGTTCTTCCTACCGCCCTACTTACCCAACCTCAATCCAATTGAGGTTGGCTTTTCGTTGCTTAAGCACTGGATTCAGCGTCACGCAAATATGGCGCTTTGTGAACACCCTCTCGCAGTGCTCAAAGTCGCTATGTAAACATGTAAAGGCAGAAAGAGGAAATAGGAGAGAACTTGAACAGCCGTTGTGATTACAAGCCAAACACATTGTCAATTAAAGCAATGTAGATATCCGTTCCTTCTCACTAGCTAGCACTGTTATCAACTATCCATGTGAGCGATTTCTACCTTGTCACCCACAAGGGCTGGCGTCGTTACCGGAGTAGATTGTCTAAACGAAGGGGCGCTGGCTGTATTAGGGGAGGTTAAGAAGTGCACGCACGTCGCTGACGTTCACCTCCATAGCGACTGGAATACCTTGGATCTTGATAAGCACGAGACCGTATTCTGCATTTGCAAGCAGCTGATCTACTTGCATATCGTTTTCCATCGCTGTTTGGCACGCATCGATCTATTGGAGCTGGCGGAATGTTGAATTGTCTGGAACTACCTGCGGTGCTCCATCCGGATGTCTCACCTGCGCGGTTGCCACGTAGTTCTGTGCGGCTGGCCCCGCCGGTATTCCCTGTTCCCGAAGAAGACCTGCAACACGCGGCATCGGCTTTTAAATGCGAGCCGCTGTTGCCCTTCGTAGTGATGTCGTCGCATCGGTAGGCTTTGGCACGTAAATGTAGATCTCCAGCACAAATCCGGCTTGGCCGCCGTTGCGCAGCCTTGCTTTGTGCCACATTGTGGCTAATTTAACTTGCATGGTGTTGCTCTCACCGCATAGCACCTGGAAGCCCTTCTGGTACGCGTTGTTTGTGGGCTTGAAGTAGATAGAGGACACGGAGCTCCACTGACCCGGTAGCTTGCTCACAAAGTGCTTTTTGACCTTGGCGCGAAGGGCACGGTACTCCTCCGCAATCCTGAACACAAACGCAGGAGAAGAAGCCACTTTGCTGCGACACGAATCGTAAGGATCCTCGTTCTTAATGAACAATCGGCAGGTTAGAGCATCTGAAAGAGGAATTGCTGACTCCATGGCAAATATTAAAATTGCCCACTCACACACCAATGGTTACCACACCAGGCTTGCTTCGAACTGCGGTCGGGATGGCGTCGCTGGTCCTACTATACCACCTGTTGCTGCTCTTGTTTCTTCGTGCGCCTCTACCGTCCAGCTACCACCAAGTTATAAGCCTCGGGGAGGAATTGAACCTCCATCATCCACATACGGGGCTTTTCCGTTAAGCTACAGAGGCACTAGTGGGCGGTGGCGGCCGGTAGGTACGCACAGAGATCATGAGCAGGTGGTCGGCCGTCATCCTCGCTCTCGCAGTCATCGTCGTCGTTCTCCACGTCCTCCTCTCCCTCTTGATCTCCGTCGTCGTGGTTATTGAATGGAGTGTTGACGTCGTTCTGACCACCAAATGAAGTGGCTGTCAGTGATTGGATAAAAACAAGAGGGGTAGGGTACGTTTTATGGGACGCTTCCCCCAAAGTCAGATTTATTTCCCAAGTACCTGTGCAGCAGCTACATGGCTACATGTGGTGTATCGCACACCACCGTCACGTCATCGACGTGTAGTACATGGTACCACTCAATCTGAGAACCAACCATTGTATAGTTATATAGGTTTTACTATAGGCAACGTATAGTTTGTATTGCAGGCCAAAGTAGAGCCGCCTATAAATGTATTCAGTCTTAACGTAAATCAACTAACTGCAAGCAATTTCCTTCAGACCGGGGACTGTTAACTGCTGTTCACTTGGAGTTTATATACTCCTTCAGCACGCTACCTCATCGCAAGGTGCTGTGCGACGTCCCGTCACACTTGGTAGCACTTGTAGTCAATCCTACACCTACGCGGGTAGATTGATCTATCTGAACATATGTGGCTTTAACAATAAGCCAAGATGGAGAGGAGCGAGTTCTCCCACCTGAACGACCCCCAGTTCGAGTCTGTGCGTAAGATGGCAGGCATGTCGAGCGCATCAACGCATTCGACATGTACGAGCGTGGTCTCATCGCTCGTGTGAGGAGAAACCTACAGGCCACAATGGCCGAGTCGAAACCGGTGCAACCAAAGCTCTCCGGCTGAAGGTTCACCCTTATGAAAGGAATAAAGATGAAAACCTTCACTTCTGGGTTCGCGAAGTTGAGCTTGCGATGGACGCAGATCTCGTCGCGGGCGAGTGACTTCGTGTCGCTTTCGCGCTCTCCAACCTCAGTGGCTGAGCTAAGAGCTTGGCGTGCGAGGTGACATCACCCGGATGCTTCACATCATGGACGCAGCTGATTGGGCTACTACGGGCTGCGTCCCTTCCAGCGAACTACGTGTATCGCCAGCGCTCACGCTTCCTCGCCTGCAAGCAAGGGAGGCGTGAGCCGCATGAGTACATCCAAGAGATGCGAGTGCTCACTGCATCTCTGGTGGGAAACCCCCTACCTGAACAAAAAAAGTTAACCGTCTTCATGAATGGTCTATGGGTCGACATGGCCCGCACACAGCTATTCCGTGTGGAGGCTAGTACTATGGAGGAGACAATTCAGGTTGTCCTCAGGAAGAATATAGCCAGAAGCAGGCTCGCACTCCTATTACGACTTGGCAGGGTAATTCCCAGTCAAGCGGGGCGCAGAGTACCAACCCCGCTGCCGGAGCCTAAACGGGTCCGGTGCCAATGGATTTGAGCCTGGCTGAGCAGAGCGGCATCCATTGCTTCGGCTCTGGCAAGCTTGGACACGTGAAACGTGTCTGTCTCGCTGGACGACAGCGAAGGAGGTACCCTCCACAACCCCGCGGTTCGAAGGGCCGCTGGCAGTAGCCGCGACTCAAGAACCAGATGAGCGCAGGACACCAGTAGGGGCGGGGCTCTCTACTGGGGAAATTCTAAGTCCTCATGAGCGGTGTACGGGAGGCGCACAACATGGAGGCTTAGCCCCTGGGAGTCTATGTACTCTCGAATGGAAGAAGGGCAGTGGTGGGCTTCTTGTAATACACGCAAGCGTGTGAGGATATGACCATCATTTCCGAGTCTTAATAGGCTCTGGCGCGTCGAAGAGCTTCGCGCGGCGCCAGACAGTCGCACGCAACCGTGACAGGTTTACTGACGCTCGACGGGAGAGCGAAGGTAATGAGCTGGTCTCGGTCAGGCTAGCAAATGTATGGTGATTAAAGCATCTAAGTTTAACATAGATCTGGCTGTAAAGTTCGAGGACTTCGACAGCACAGAGATGGTAATGGTTCTCGACATGGATAAGTACGACTTTATCCTGGGTACGCCGTGGGTCGAGAAGCACGAACCCTGGATCGACTAGCGTGGTAAGGCCATTGGGGCCAGTCGTCTTGAGCTCTCTGATAGAGCATTGGTGAGTCATGTTCCCACCTCTGCCAGAAGCCTGGACTTCCGAGATGGTCGCCAGGGCGAGGGAACGCCAGAAGAATTCATGGGTGGCGTCAATTGAATCGACGCCAGCCAAGAAAGCATTGTACTAGGCTGTACAACAGGTCTCAGGACCTTGTCCTATACGAGAGGATCTAGTGAACCGCCAAAGGTAGCGGCCGCGGGCTGGCGGACCACCCAAGCTGCAACACTGCGAAGCTACCAATACGGCACAGGAAAAGAGGAGGCCATCAGTGTCCCAACAGTGGCTGGTCCCAACCACGGCCAGGTCGGTAACATAGGTCCACAAGTGGGTAACTGAGTTTCGCTAGCTGCAGAAACAGCGACAGAGGCCGACGATGGCACTCTAGGCGATGAGAACGGTGTATCTCGTCAGGTCACGCAGACCAGTTCCACATCAAGAGCGCTTCTGATGTGGGTAACGTAGTTCCACATGCCAAGGCTGGTAACAGTGTTCCGCACGAGGTCAAAAGGACCGATGGTGTCGCTTCAGTGGTAACGCAAGACGTGGTTTCATCCGCGCCGCGTCACCAAGCAACAGGCTTGGTGAGAAATCAGTCTACGGCAGTCAGCGACGGCCCGAAGTCAGCTACGTCCGACACGCCACTTGAAGGGTTTCAGTCTAGGCGGCTTAATGCCGCCGAACGGAGCTACCCCGTTAACAACAAGGAGCTACTGGCCAGAAAAGAACGCCCTTGTCGAATGCCGGGTGCATCTTCTTGGCTCAACGCATTTTGTGGTCTAAACTGGCCACGCGTCCTTGCGGACAGCCATTCACACGCCACACCTGTCACAACGCATGGCGCGGTGGCTTTCATTCTTCGCGGAGTATAATTTCCGCGTCGAATATAAGCCGGGTAGGCTTAAAAAAAAACGTGCTTGCCGATGCGCTGTCGCGCCGGTCCGACAAGGGGCTTGCTCAATTAGTCCGGTCACGACGGATCTTCGACCGAATCCGCCAGGCGTATCGCGAGGACGCCAGTCTCGACCCACTTATGCGGTATCTTGATGTTCGGTGCCTGCTTTAAACCGTACAAGCTCTTGAGGAACCTGCAGATAAAGCCTGGTCCGCCCGCTTGGAAGCCGGGCGGATGATCCATGAAAATGAGTCCCTCCAGATCTTCGTAGAGAAACGCAGTTTCACATCATATTGTAATATCTCCCAACCACGCATAGTAGATGGCAGCTCGAATGGCTACGAGTCGTATCACCGGTGCGTAGGTCTTGCGATAGCCCACCCCCAGCTGCTGGTTAAGGCCGCACATGACGAGACGAGCCTTGAATCTCTTGATTTATCCACGCTCATCTCGTTTGACTGCAAATAACCGTCTTCACGTGATAACTTTGACGTCTCTGGCTACCGCTCGTGGTACCAATTTCCATGCCTTATGGCCCTTCAGTGATTGCAACTCTCCAAGCACGGCTGCCTTCCATTGCAGTTAGTACTTGCTCCGACGCGCTTACTTGTAGGCGGTCGGGATCTCCACGTCCATGCTGATAACCAGCCCATGGCCCACCACGTAGTTTCTCAGTCGTACGTTCTTCTTCTGCGTCCGTCTTGGCTGCTTCAGGCATGGTTCGACCGGTGGCAACTGAATCTCAAATCCGGTAACCTCTTCCTCAGTTGGGGCAGGTTTCTATCGCGCTCTACGCTTACGCTTCTTCTTTGCCTTGGTAGCCCTGGTGGATCCTCAACCAGCTTTTGAACGACAGCCGGTGTAGCAACACCAGACTGAAACTCAGTACTGTTCGCAATCGCATTATCACTAAGTCAGCCGGCGTTGCACTCTGACTGGAACTCTGCCCGTTCTCAGCAGTAGCGTCTACTAGTAGCACTTCAAGTTGTTGAGCAGTGCCCAGATCCTCCATTCCCAGGTAGATATGCATCCATACTCGTCTTTATCCGTGCCGCCGGAACAGTCTCAGGTAATTGACGGTCTCCATCATGAAACGCATTCTCCAGCAACTGCTTTACGTACATCCCGTCCTCGGTGAACTCTTCATGGAAGCGTGCGTTGTTTCCACGCGCAGTCACCACCTGTGCTGTTTCCAGATCGAGAAACTTGTAGCCAACAGTAGTGTCGCTGTAAACCGAGTAACAACGGCAACTTTGCCCGTGCTATTAGCTTCTCTTTCTTCTGTCGTGATTCCGGGGGCACGCGCACAAATGCAATACATCCCCAGACTCGCAGTTCGTCGACACCAGGTGCACTTCGAAACAGCTTGTGAATTGGAGTGACCAGCCCCAGTGGCTTCTTTGGTAGTCTGTCCAGTGTGATAACTATATGCAGTAGCGCATCACCCCACATAGTATTTGGTAGGCTCGTAGCACTCAGCATGGCTCGCACACGCGGCATCACGACGCCATTCGCTCCCTCCACAATGCCATTCTCTTGTGGTGAAGAGACGTTCCTGAATTGCTGCTCGATGCCATTCTCTGCACAGTAGTTGGCCAGCTCAGTAGTACTCGCAAACTCGCCACCTTGGTCCGACCGCAATCGTCGAGCCGCAAATTTAGGTAGCTTCGGCTTCAGTTGATTTAATAGCGCCTTGATATGCCATGTCGCCTCACTCTTCTTTTCAAGTATGTACGCCCACTTATATCTGGTAGCCTCATTAATGATGAGCAACAACATGATAGCACCGCCAATCGTAGGCTCGTTCGCCGTGCAGATGTTCATCATGAGGGTCTCTAGCGGATTACACTTCCTCACCGGAATCCGTGAATAAGTAATGAGTTTGGATTTGCTAGCTGCACATGCAACGCACTCGTAGGAGCTAAGACCATTTGCATTCATCTTTACTCTAACATCCAGCTTGTTCGACAGGACTTTCACAGTGTCCATACCGGCGTGCCCGAATCGCTGGAGAAGCAGCTCCATTCTCTTCTTGCTGTCAACGTTCTGCTTCAGTGCCGCCATCACCATCGCTCCAGGCACTCGCTCAGTACGTAGACGATAGATGGCCTTATGCATTGCAAATTTCACGATAGTTCCAGGCTGAGACATCCAGGCTGTACGCTGGTCGTGCGACCACGTCTACTTGTCATCTGCAGGTACCCCAGGCTGATAATGGTCACCTTCGCGTGGAAGGTCCACTCCACGTCGTCCAGTAGCCGATCCTCCATCATTCCAGTTGCCTGGTTCATCACACGTAGTAGCACAGAGCCGTAAAAGACGCATGCTCTGTAGTGCCGTTAGCAAAGTCGATGCGACTTGCACTGTCCTCACGTACAGTGGTGAACAATGCAAGGACACCACATACATTGGCCTGGGGTCCTGAGGCGAGGATCCGCTCGACCGCATCGCATTGCATACCTTCATTGTGGGTAAGTGTATTGACTTGCCAGGATCTTGGCGATCCATCACAGGGTGGACCAGCAAATCGACGTGGAGATCCATCACCCCGCCGAGGTGACACATATCGTCCACGATTACCATCACGGCAACCATGTTCATCATGATCTCGACCATCACCACGAGAAGGTGAACGTTGTGGCCCATCACGCCACTGCTGTCGTGGTGGAGAACAATAGCGGCTGGGTAAGCAATCACGCCACTGCTGGCGTGGCTGAGGTCCATAATGGCTGGGTGGACCACAAGATGGCGAGCTCGAACGTTGACCCCATATCGGCGGAGGTGACGTGCTGCGTCTCGGGATTCCCCATGGGCGGATAATCAGCGCGTCCACAAGGTGGCGATCTGCCACGCCAATTCTGCATACCCAGGTGGCGAGCGACTGCGTCCTCGATTGAAGTACGTAGGCTCAGCACATAGTGGCGAACGTCCACGTACTTCATGTCCACGCTGAAGGCCTTGCTCATAGGGACTCAGCTGCATCTGATTCCCGTATCTTTCGTCATGTCCTTGACTTCTAGGAATGTCCAAACGGATCCCTTGAATGCCGTCCCCGCGCACGAGCGGACCTCTTGTGATTCATTCTTGTTGTGCTTCGGCTAAGGCAAAGGCTCGACATTCGAGACGCTCTTCAGCTTTTGACTGATATGGAACAACACCTGCTGTCATGTAGGTGCTGATCCTTGAGATTACACGCCCTCCCAATGGAGCTGCACAGCGTCTGGCACAAGTGTCTGCATTGCTCGTCGAACTGCAACATCGGCTTGAAGAGGTAGTGCAGGCGGCTTTTCCTCAAGCTGCACTTGCTGTGAAGTAGCAGCCATACTACCAGTAGGTAGGCATGGTCTTGCTTGGTCATCGTCATCAGGACTCGCAGGAGACGTGGGCGCCGCCTCAGCATCAGGAGACTTGCTGCCGATCAGGTCTAGGGTCTACGGAGCACTTGAGGCACATAACGACAGTCCCGCTACCAAGTCTTGCGTACCACTCTCTCCTTGAACAACTTGCACACGATGAACGAAGCCAACGATGGAAGCAGGCGGCTTCATGTTTTGCTCTTTTTTCCAAAAACCTTTCTTGCAAGCTCAGGCTTGAGCGGCCTTCCAGTCTGCTCAGTACACTAAGCGTACCAGTGACCGTCACCATTATAGTTGGCGCACTGGATACGCTGCTTCTTGTCCGCCACAGCCTTCAGTCGCTTTTGCTGCAGCTTGCTGCGCTTGCGGTTGTCGTTGTTATTCCTGTTTGCACCTTGACCACCTGCATGGGGCGTGCCACAGCAGCAGCCGGCTTCGACTGCAGTTCGAACTGGTTCCGCTGGTGCTCAGCCGACCGGAGACACTGCAACGCCTCTGCCAGCTTCAACGACTTTAGACCGTTGCTGTCGATCCATTTTGCGTTTCTCGAGCGAGATCGCGGAACACCAACACGGCGTTCGACAGCAACAGACTCGCGTGCTGCCATTCCTCAAACTCGCCCTTGGCCTGACGCAGTATCGTCACCTTGTGCTCGATGTCGTCGACGTACGCCGTCACTGAATCGTTCGTCTGCAACATCCTCATTATCAGGTCTATCAGGTAACCAGGGTTGATCCCGTCCCCGGCTCGCTTGGTGATGAAGAAACACAGGATGGATACAGCCTCCATGTTGTCCCTCATGTCGTCGATCTTGAACGTGGACGTCAAGTTCACCGGCAATGACAGTGCGAGCGCAGAGAACGCCTTGTTCTTACGTGTGCAGTACCATTCGTTGTACTAGGCTCGCTGGTAGCCGAGCGTATCGTCAAAGCGCTCACCACCGTACGTAATAGAACCGAACGTGCATGTCTCGAACTGCAGCGACACTTCGCTGCGTCACGCTTTGTAGTCGGCCTTGCTCACGAGCTTGGGCACTAGAATATCTGGTTGGTATACTCCGTTAGCTCATTATCGTCGTATCTCCCACCGGGGAACGAGCTGTTCATCCCTGCTTCTTCACGTCAGCGACCGCTTGTTCCGCCGCTGTCGCCTTGTTCTGTTGTCTGGGGCGGCGGTTGGCTTTGCACTGATTCCACAGAATGAAGGGCTTGGATACGTTCGAGCAACCTGCGGATGAGTGGTTGACCATCCGTAATTTGGGCCAACGAGCCTTGTAACGGGGTTACACGGTGTGGTGCACACATGGGTACGGAGTACCCGAAGAGCTAACAGACTCTCAGTACATGGCGAGTAGAATTAACGGTGACCTCAGTACATAGGCTGAGGGCCACATGTTATGCATTTGATTAGGTTTAACTGTGATGAATAGTTAAACATAGATAGCGGCTTGGCCGCAATAAAGATAAATATAAATACTTCGGATTTGAAACATAAAACTTATTGTGTTCTAAATAACTTTAGCCCTGGTTATTGGGCTGTAAGTGTCCTTCGGATAAGGAACTTAGATTTAGGGACTCTTTGAGTCGTACGTCTTCGTCTGACGCAAAGCTACGGCAGCCCCTCTGCACTTCTGCACCTGAGTCGATTGACTGTATCCTCTGCGAGGATGGAATACCCAGTGTTCGCGAAGTTGTCCTCGGCGCAGTCAGTATGCGCTTAATAAGCTTGTGCCCTTACTTGGCCCGGAGGGCGTGGCTCATCTTGCTTCGCAAGGTCCAGAGGCGGTGACCGCCAGGCTGGAATCGTTCTCCCGTTACGAGAACGCGCTCTTGGAGCGTGTCCGAGAGAAGATGAGCGCCGCAACGGCGACCGCGTCGGTGACGCGTGACGAGTCTGCGAGACCAAAGCCGATCCTGGTGATCGTGAAGACTTTCGAGGGGAAGGAGGGAGAGAATCTTCTTCTCTGGACCCGTGAGTGGGCCTTAACGTGTGGTACGTCTGTAGACGTCGCGTTCCCCACTTGGGCTCAGCTGAAACAGCAATTGTCGCGCGTATTCGCACCGCCTAACCAGGCGTACCGTGTTCGGTCTGAGTTCCTTGCTACCCGACATGGCAAGAAGGAGTTACTGGACTACGTGCAAGAGTTGAGAACTCTGATCGCCGGGATGGCACGGACCCGCTACCAGAACTAGTCACGGTGACCGTGTTCATGGAGGGTCTCCGCGTGGGCGCGGCCCAAACGGAAGTGTTCCGTGTACACCCTTCCTCTTTCGAAGAGGCGGTGAACGTGGCATTGAATGCCGAACACAACTTCAAGTCGGCCCGACCGGGCTGGTACGCGAGCGGCGCAGGCTCTTCGAGCGGTCCGGAACCGATGGACCTCAGCTATGCTGAAGATGAAGTAGCTGAACTTCTTGCTGCGGAGCAACTCGCCAGCATTCGCCGATGCTTTTTGTGCATGAGCACCAAGCATCTGAGGGCGCAATGCCCTCTGTGCTCTAAGCGCCAGGCTTCGGCGAGCCAACCCGGAGAGTCATCGCCGAAAAACGGCAGCTCCCAGTAGGCGCGGGGTGGCTTACTGGGGAAGAACCGAGTTCTGTTGTGCCTCGAAGAGGTAAAGGGCAACGGGGCTCAGTCCCGAAGAGAGCTGGGCTCTCTTACAAGATGAGTGTGTGCAAACCGGGCTTGCTGGTCGTTCAAGCGAACGTGAAGGGCTTCGTGAAGCCGTGGAGAGTCTTGATTGGCTCGGGAGCTTCGGGTAACTATGCTCGTCGCTCCACCCTGGAAGGGAGTCAGCTGTATGCTGAGGCACTGGAAGTGCCAACGCGAGATGAAATCTCAGTCCGTCTGGCGACGGGGACACTTGTTACTGTGTCGAAGGTCTCTGTCGACCTTAATGTGAAGTTCTTAGACTGCGATAGCGTGGAACGCTGTCTGGTCTTAGACCTAGATTCGAGGTATGGCCTCATCCTTGGCATGGCATGGCTCGAGCGCCATGAGCTATGGATCGACTGGAAGTCGAAGACGCTGGGTGCTACGCACCCTACCCCTAGTGGAGCTTTGGTGAGTCGTGAACCCACCTCTGCTAGGAAGCAGAAGCGATATTGGCGCGATCACGAGACCGAGACAGCCGTGGTTCTGGACGTTGGAATGTCGGAACTTGTGAGCAATGAGGTTGCTGGGTGTCGTGGTAAGGACGAGCGCGGAGTGGCGCGTAATCCACTGTGCGCTATGGATCTGGTCGAAGACCTACCGCTGCGTGGCCCGAGGGCCGCGGTCGACTGCGAGTCGAGGCATCCTGAGCGCTGCCCAATGGATGGTGGTGAAGTGACACCTAGTTCACTGTGTGAGGGTCATGGACCACATGGCTCTGAGCCGAGAGGCTTGCGAGACACGGCTTCCCCTTCGAGGAGTGTTGCTGCTGCACCCGGTGGCGGTGACGGAGATGTCGCCACACGCCGGGCTCGGTCGCGGAGGGAGAGGAGAAGAAGACGCAGGGCGTCTGTGATGTCTTCGACGTCGGACGGGGTGTCCAACGTGACGAGCAGTGAGGCTCCATAATCGCTGTGAACATCTGTACACACTCGTGAATGGATTGACGGGGGAGTTCGAAGGCGACATCAGCCTTGACGCTCTGCCCACTGTGGATGCTCTGGTAGAGCTGGACGAGATGTCCGTTACCGAGTTCGGCGAAGCCTTGAAGGCAGGCGAGTTAGTCGAGGTGGTCCTGATAAGACCTGAGGAGGAGTTGAACTCCTCGTCCGTGGTGGACGATGCAGTCCTGGAGGACACCAAGAAGGCGCTACGCGAGAAGTGGAGCGTCGATCATGAAAGATCCCTCGGATCCGCTCTATGCCGTCGCTCAGGAGTACTAAGATGTGGTATGCAAGAGCCCACCCATGGGTTTGCCTCCGGATCGAGGTGTGCGTCATGAGATTGACCTGGTTCCAGGAACCAAATATTGCGTGAAAAGGCAGTGACCTTTGCCGAAGGAACAGTGTGACGTCGATGACGCGTTCTTCCATGCAAAGCACGAGGCAGGTCTGGTGCGTGAGAGCAAGTCTCCGCACCCGACACCCACTTTCTGCGTCAGAAAGCCGAACAGCAAGTGGCGTATCGTGCATACTTTTAATATGCTGAATGCGGCCACCATTCTGGCGCAGACGCCGATTCCTCGCAAGGATACTCTGCAGAACAACATGGTAGGCTGTACGTTGTAGAGTGCGCTCGACTTTGATGATGGTTACTACCAATTGCTCATGAGATAGAGCGACATTCCGCTGACAGCGGTCAGTACTCCGAGCGGTATGCTCTGGGAGTGGCTGGTGATGCCCCAAGGGCTGTCGAACGCACCAGCAACGTTCAATCGTTTCGTGGCGCAGTTGTTCAGGCCCCATAGGGCGTACGCGCAGACGTACTTTGACGATATCTTCGTCCATAGTCGCGCTGAGCACGGGAAGTCAGACGTGGAGAACTACATTGACCACTTGCGAGCGGTGCTCGGGTGCATGCACACTAATAAGTTGTATACCAACTTGGACAAGTGCGTCTTTGGAGCGGAGGAGTTTCCTTTCGTCGGTTGCTTCATTGGGAAGCGTGGCTTACGAGCCGATCCTGCCAAAGTCAAGGCCATTGTGGATTGGCCGGTTCGCAAGAACCAAAAGGACTTACGCAAGTGGCTACAGTGCGAACTACGCAGAGATGGTTCGGCCATTGTCGGATCTCCTTAAGAAGGACGCACCCTTGGTGCTTGAATGTCGAGCACGACGAAGCCTTTGAGGCTGTGAAGGAGAGCCTTCTGTGAGCGCCGATACTCGCGCTACCGGACCCGGATCGTCCGTTCAGCGTCGTCTGCGACGCCTCCAATTTTGCAATCGGTTGTGCTTTACTACAAGCAGACGCCGAAGGGCGTGAACGCATCATCGCGTTTGAGTCTCGCCAGCTCAAAGCTGCAGAGAAGAGCTATCCAGTTCATGACAAAGAGCTGTTTGCTATGAAGTATGCTCTAGTCAAGTTCAGGGTACACCTGCTAGGCTCCAAACCTTTTGTAAACTGATCATGCGTCGTTACGCACTGCGACCCAGTCGCTTCACCTCTCTCAGAGAATGGCAAGATGGCTCTCCTTCTTTGCCGAGTACAACGTCGAGGTGAAGTACAAGCCGGGATGGCTTAATGTGGTGGTCGACGCGCTCTCGCGCAGGCCGGACTACGAGTTAGCCCATGTCACAACGGTGACGTCGTCGGTGCCCGACTTGATATGCGCTGCGTATACACATGATGATATGGTTGTAGATCTGCTACGAGTTCTGGGGGGCGAGGAGATTGAGAACTTGGACAAGGAGCTGTCAGGGCGCTTGCGCGCGAGGCTACATCGATACTCAATCGATCATGGCCTGCTGTATTACAGCACGGACCGAGAGGATACTCCTCGTGTGGTCGTTCCTCATCGCAAAGACCTAAGTATCGTATCCTCTACGAGGTAGGTACATGATACGCCCGTCGGTGGGCACTTAGGTCGTGAGACGACCTATGGATCGGTGAGCTCGATGTACTGGTGGCCCAAGTTGTATGAATGGGTGCCCACTTACGTACACACGTGTGAGACGTGCCAACGGACGATGTCCGCGCCGAATACGGCGGCGCCGTTGGCGAGTTTGCCTGTCCCCACGGGCTGTTGGCAGTCCATCAGTATGGACTTGTGTTTGGCCGTCCTAAGGATAAGGCGGGCAACACGGGTATTGTGGTTATTGTAGACCGATTTAGCATGATGGCTCACTTAGCGGTTGTGCCGGACACCATTATGGTGAGGGTACAGCGTTGCTGTGTTTAGACCGAGTCTTTCGCCAACATGGCTTGCCTGAGGCAATTGTCTAGGATCGAGATCCGCGGTTCACCGCGAAGTATTGGACGTACTTTTTCGAGTGCTCGGCACTCGTTTGGACATGTCCACAACGGACCATCCGCAGACCGACGTTCAGACTGAACGCGTGAATCGCGTTGTGGAGGACATTCTCCGAAGCGTATGCGCTGAGGCGCCGAAACGCTGGAGTGAGATGCTCCACTCGTTGAGTTTGAAGTGAGCAATACCATACATGACTCATCAGGCTTCACTCCGTTCTATGTGAACGGCTTAGCGAACCCTTGTGTCCCACTAACGCCGCCACGTGGTGGTTCAGCTTGGTGGGGGAGGGATAGCCGAGCGGCTTGCTGATGTCAGCCCTGTCGTGGTTCGCAATCAAGTCGATGACTTTGTCGCTTTGAGACTGAGCGTCATGCGCAGGGTGCGCGACGCTATGGCAGAGAGCCAAGACCTGCAGAAGGAGTATGCTGATGCGAAATGCAGAGGCAATGTGGAAAGGTTTGAGGTCGGGGACCTAGTTTTAATAAACGCTAAAAACCTACCTACTCATCCGTGTCTGCAGTCTTCAAGACTAAACTGGGACCTCGGTTCATCGGACCGTTCAGGGTCGTGGCCAAGAAGGGCCTTGCGTATACGCTAAACCTTCCGGAGAAGATGTGTACGCATCCGG
Organism: Phytophthora tentaculata; assembly: GCA_033557915.1. Classification (NCBI taxonomy): domain Eukaryota; phylum Oomycota; class Peronosporomycetes; order Peronosporales; family Peronosporaceae; genus Phytophthora; species Phytophthora tentaculata. The sequence goes on along the minus strand of JAUCEA010000020.1, from coordinate 3,704,379 downwards.
TCTTCTACGTCGGCTTACTCAAGCCATATCAGGATCCTGCTCAGGTAAGCGCGACGGCGTTGGCGCCGACCCGGCAGGTGGCTGAGCCACGCCCGAAGGTTGGGCAGCAGCGACGGGTGGCGGGGCCACAGGACGAGGAGCAAGCTGCTGAAGACGCAGCAACAAGTCGAGCTGACCTTGCAGCTGAGCGACTTGACGCTCCAGGTCCACGACCCGGTTTTGAACCGACTGAGGTTGCTCGAACCAGCCCACACGACGGTGGGTCTCGTCGAGATCATCTACATGGCAGTTCAGGGAGCCAGCTGTATCTTGAAGATACTGGTCCAGGGAGCTTACGCGCTGATCCAGTGCAGACAAGTCACTCCGAGTCGCGACGCGAGGGTCCAGCTGAGGCTCAACCTCCTCCAGCTCTGCTCGACGAGCACGGTGAGCTCCACTATCACGTGGAACGCATTGTGGCGCGGCGTCGACGCCAGGGTCAAACCTAGTATCTTGTAAAGTGGCGGGGTTATCCTCATTCGAAAAAAACTCGTGGGAGTTTGAGGTCCCCCTTCGGCAAGACTGCCCAAACGTCGTATACGCTTATAATCCGTCACATCCGATGCCGAAGCGCCACCTCAGTGTGCGACGGCGTCGCCAGGCGCTGAGCGCTTCCAACTAGAGTGGGAAGGAGACAGATCGGCAGCCGAGCTCAGGCGCCGATCGGTGGCTGGAGCAGCCTGCTCATGAGTAGGAGCGGCGCTCGCAGCGGGAGCAGGAGATCGGATGGTCTCGTAGTATTGTGGATGGGGTCCTGGAACGTGGCGTCGCGCCTTCGACTTTGCGAAGTCCAGGCGCTACGTCACTCAAGACGAACATCAGTTTCGGAGAAACTAGCTCGAAGAGCATCGTAGCTGGGGATCCGTCGAGAGTGCTCAGCCCAGTTTGCGAATTGTGTGTCATACGCAGCCATCGTCTCTCCTTGATAAAGGACCACAGGAACTGAGCGCATGACAGGCACTGACTGCTGGTGCAGCTGCAGCCGTAGGCTCTCTCGGGTCTCCTGGGGGAGTTGTGACTTGTGTAGTCAGAAAGCGCTCACGGAGCTGGTGTCTCTGCGCTTGCTCGTCAGCAGTAGCAGCCGCAGGCCCACACACATACGTGTCCAAGAGCTGTTGCACAGCACGGCGGGCCGTCTCGGCAGGATCTCGTGGTTGCAAGCTGTAGTCACTCCGCGTGGCGTGCGTCAGTAGCCGAGCCACAGGTCGATACGACGCTTGTGAGCTCTGCTCCTCGGACATCAGTCGGCCTTGGGCCTCGTCCAAGTCGTTGGTAATGACGTTTGGATCGTAGCGATCGTCCTCGTCATACCGAGACGGTAGCGGAGGCGCATCGCGCATGGCGCGCACAGGATTGGCACGGTCTGGGTACGGATTCGGTGCGCGAAGCTCTCGTTGAGGTGGCGACCGCGGAGCACAAACGTGAGACCTTGGAGAGGCGGAGTTTGAGTACGCCTCACTACCCATGGGATCATCCTGGCCAAGCTGACCTTCCTCGATCTCTTCGAACAAGAGCTCGTTTGCTCTGCGCGGCGCGGCTCGGATGAACTCGTCTCTTGGGACTGGGACTGGCAGCTCATGGAGCGTGAGGCGTGGCGGCGGCGGTGTTCGCGGTGATACTCTTTAACAGAGAGGAGGCAGGAAGCTCTAGAAGCTGACGCTGAGCGACGTTGAGCGCGGGGTGTGAAGGTTCTCGGGCCTTGGGCCGGCGGCGGCGTGTTCGGCATCCACGATGCGAAAGCGTTAATGAGCTCGGTGAGCCGCGAACGCAGAAGATGACAGGAGATGACGTCTAACGTTTTGACGAGACAAGACCTCGCCAAGGATGTTTCGAGAACCGGAGAGTTCTCGTCTTGGTGGGGGAGGGTGTAACGGGGTTACACGGTGTGGTGCACACATGGGAACGATGTACCCGTTGAGCTAACAGACTCCCAGTAGATGATATCTAGAAGTAACGGTGGCCTCAGTACATAAATTGGGGGCCACACGTTGTGCGTATGATTAGGTTTGACTATGGTAGATAGCTAAACATAGATAGCGGCTTGGCCGCAATAAAGATAAATAAAACACTTCGGTTTTGGAAACAAAAGAGTTATTTCGAGTTAATAACTCTGCGCCCTGGTTTTAGGGCTGTGTTAAAGTTCCTTTGGATAAGGAATTTTGTATAACGGACTCTTTTGAGTCGAACGTCTTCCTCTGACGCTAAAGCTACGGCAGCCCCGCTGCAACATACGCGCAGCTGTCCTTATTCAATTCTCGCTGGACCTTCTGCTAAGTCGATCTGCTCCAATTCTGGGATAGCCTTGCGCCTCTGCGTTACGAAACCTTTGTATACGGAGTTGCCTTCCCCTCCTCGATTCCAGTTGCGCTGGAGAAGTGTTATCTACGACAGGGACGAGGAAGCATTTTGAAATACCAACCAACGCAGCAACGACTGGGTGGACCCTGAAACCATTCCAATTGGTACGGGGGTCATCCCTAACAACGTCACCGGATTGAAGCTAAGGCAAGTGGATCAAGGTAACATCTGTCGCGTAGCTGTTCAACGCATCGACAAATCAGTCGACTTAATAACGGAATTCGACCACGCTTCGGGCTCAGACGAGGAGAAGCGACTTCTCGATGCGCTCGAAAAAGGACCTAGCATTACCCCCCAAAACCTACCTGCTCCATACTTCTCAACATTCGTCTGTCCGATTCAGATTCATCAGACGTCGAAACGAAAACCCAAGCTTCATCAACTCAATCACAAAAGCGGCCCACACGGGCTCCGGCGTCGATGAGAAAAAACAGCAAAACATAAGCAACGACGATGAAGGAGGGGTCATATTCGGGGAATCAGCGCGACCTTACTTCCGAATCTGGCGCTAATGCCGGGCCATCGAAAATGTGCATTCAACGCCAGCCAAGCGTAAAACATCGGCTAAAGGGAAGACCCCACGCCAGTGTCGTATATGGTGTTGGAGATCCCACGTGAGCTCTAGCTGCTAGTGTAGCTAGGTAGCTCTCACAAAATACGTCAACTAGGATAGCACACGATCGTTCGGGCGGAGCTGAAGGCCTCAGTTCTCCATTACACAGGGGCATCCTGGGCCTTGCAACTACTTAAATATACCAGCCAGTGAAATTTAGAACACGTTAGTAGCACAAGCAAAGCTAGCAGATGTTATGCATCCTTGTGGTCCTAACAGCGGAGGAATACGATACACGGGTAAGCATTCTACAAGGGCACCGAACGTTTAGCCTTCGGCTGGAAGAATACATAGGGCAATCGTTGTTATAGTCGCGTCACCTGCTGCTCAACCATAATACATACTTGGTATAGGTTTACGATGCCACCACCGCGGGCCTTAGGCCCTGGTTTCTACGTCGGTGTCTGGGTCTGGGAAAAAAATGTGAGCGATTTTATTGGCTAAACGAGAATTGCTCTGGTGCGAGGCGGGCCCAGCGTCGAGCTCACCAGCGAGCCGCGCATTGCACTCTCCAGGACATTCTATCTTCATATCGCGAGCGTAGCGAATCGCGGGGGCGCCTAGCCAAGCGTAGCGCGGCTGGTCATGACCTCTAATCCTCTATTAAGTCTTATTGCGACACTTACAAGGTCAAATCTATACAGAAGTCAAGTCAAATGATTTGCTGTGTGCCGACGCTGTAAATGCATGTGTTTTGCATGTTCTGTCGATAATAATTTGCTATAAGTCACTTCCACGCCATATATAGATTTTTCAAACTTGAATATACGAGCCAGTTGCAGAAATCGGGCTTTTTAAAGATACAATTACAAATTTTAATTTGTAATTCTATCCTCCATGAATTGGTATTATGAAAACTAGTTTTGGGTACATTAAATAGTGTTAGTGGTCAATTACTGTTACTACCGGCATATCCCGCACACCCAAATGCACTTCGGGGTAGGGCTAATATTAAGTCCATGCAGCCGATATACATCGTACGTAATAAGAACCAAACTGTATTCAACAAATACCCCCCGCTCTGGATGATCGAGCAGCACGCCACTAATGTTAACCGCCTTGCCCGACAAGCTAGATATATAGGGAATAAAATGTAGTAAATAGTAGTATCATCGGCGTGCCATCAGACCCTCATTCTTATTATTATTAACCCTCACGGGGCCGTCGATCTCGGTAGTACCGCCCGCACAGCGCCGAACAGGTGGACTTCCTTCTCCTCTCATCACAACTGAGCATTTTGTAAAATGCAGGTGAGCTAATCACATTATCTCGTACTTAATTGTAACCAGTACTATACGGTGTGCCCTTATGACAAACCACAAAAACATCACAATAGATCTTGCTTGCGGATTGGCTATTAATACTTTGCCCTTATGACAAAGCGTGTCCTTATGACAGGGAAATACCGGTAACACTAATCCCTGTGGATTGGCAATGTTATTAACACTAAAACTGTGATCGGTGTAGCTATGCTCATATCACCTCGTACATGCTGTTTACTGCTGTCCCCGAGCTACTTGAACGCGATGACCAAATCAAATACTTTAATCACAGCTACATGTAACGGGTTCCTGCACATATTAGTACCCCGTAGCAGTTTTGGTGCCCATTCAGAGAAAAAATGAGCCCTTCACGTATTAGAAGCCAGGTAACTACCGTCTGTCGAAATGCGAGCGACAATACGACTGGGGAATGCGCCAGTGGTCTCGCAGTAAGCGCTCTAAGCTCAGACTCCGATGGGCATCCAACACCAATCATAGCAGTTCAGTGGACTTACGTTCTTTTGTTTGATGGAGGTCCAGGGGCAACCTAGGACCAGGCGGCAGCGGAGCAGTGATCTATTGCACTCGCGCCGGACGGACCCAATCTTGTTGTACTATGGATATGAAGCATGGCCTATGGCGGCCCGACCACAACGAGCAACATTGCCGAATATCGCGGACTGCTTCATGGGCTGAAATACGCCAAGCGAGCTGGACTGTGTGATATAGGGAGGATTTGCCGGGACCGGTTCGACCAATCGGTGTAAGCGGCACAGTGACGATGGAGTGTCATGGTGGTGTGAACCACACGAGACGAAGCCATCGACTGGTCGCAGCCGTCGCGATGGGACGCACGTTAAGGTCCGGACTGAGTTTACTTGATTTTTGTATATAGCAGATGAGAGGGCAAAAGATTAGAAGAGAGTCTGGGCCTTTTGGCCTTAACAATACAGAGCTGAGTTTCCCCTGAAGCATACAAGTGTTCGAGGTAAACACCTTACACTTAATATTTTGCAGGGTATGCCTACCAGCGAACAGCGACCTTCGTGAAGTTAGCGTTCGTTTCTGGTAAGGCCAAGAGACTAGTAGTGGGGGGTGGGGGTGTTTTAGTTATTTCCCTATTTGAGGGGAAATCGGGTATTGGATTCCTGGTATTAGTGGTTTGAGTATTGGAAGTATACTCCTGACAACATACAGCCTGAGTTAATCTCGGGCACCAAACCCGTAAAAGAGTCGAAAGAGACTAGGCAACCTTCCGCTGTTGGTGCCACAGGGTTAAAGAGATAGATAGATAGATAGATAGAGAGAGAGAGAGAGAGAGAGAGAGAGAGAGAGAGAGAGAGAGAGAGAGAGAGAGAGAGAGAGAGAGAGAGAGAGAGGATAGACGTACAGGCGACGCTCGTGCCTGCTATGTTTGTGTGTTAGGCCTACTTACGCTAACGGTAATCGAGAGAAGCGTCGGCTCAGGGTGCTGGGTCGGATTTGGTTCCTTCAGGTTCGCCCATAATATTCGCCGACCCTTGTGGAAGGCGTATTGCTGTGTGAAGAGGCTATCTACGTGCCTAGCAATAGAAGAATTTAGTGATTTCCTACATCACAACTGAGCTCGCTACATGCCGTGGGTAGCAGCCAGATGATCATCCGACAACTTGAAAAACGGAAACCGCCATTAGCCAAACATCTCGCGAAAATTTAGTGGCAATTCCGGACACTTGCGCATCTCTGCAACGCGTGAACCTGGGCTCATCATTATCAGGTCCACAGCAAAACGGCAGACGCTCTAGCCAATACCATAGCCAATTATGGTCACGAAGATGGTCGGCAGGTGGTATTGGCGGACGACCCCCACCCAACTCAACGCTGCTGGGACGCTGAACTACAGGATGTTCGCGGGGACATCGGCGCATGACAAGCAACTCGCAGTGACACTCGAGCGAACTCCATGAGAAGAAGCCAACTCTTAGACAGAAGACTGCAACAACTAGCAGCGCGAATGCGTGCTAGTTGCGGATATTGGTGATCGTTAGTTGTACTAAATGAGCACAGTATACCTTACTCGCAAAAGCAAAATCAAAATAGAAGCCCGGTATTATATTCGATTTACTAGCGACAGACCGAAGGTTTTAGCAGCGCAGTTCTCTTGGTATTGTTTCTGCAGAGGTATGATTATGCTCTACTTATATGCTCAATGCTAGTAAGAAAAAGCAATATTTCTAAATAACAAACATTTGAACTGTGTACTGTATTACTTAATCTGACTAATATAACAGAGTGACTCCCGGATTTTTCGGCAAAAGTGGCGTTATTCACTCTCAAATTAAATGAAGAGGCTACGAATGTAAATAAAGAATTATTGACTACATTGTAAACAGGGAAGGTCGAACCTACTGTAATCTATAGCCGCGTCACAATGAAAAAAGAACGTAAAAGATCGCCTGTGTCGGTCAGGAAAGACATCAGAATCCAGTCACCCAGTTGGGTTGCTGAAGTGTAGCAAAAGGCCATTAACCAGATTGATGGTGGTCAACACGACTACCTTGTCAGTCGACGACTCGCCGTGACCTTAATCAGTATCGACGGCAGTTTCATAGTCGAGAAGGTACAGAAACAGCATTCTATCCAAGGTGTATGCACGTGTGCAGTCGCTTTCACTCTAGGCTTCGATGCCATACGTGTGGTATAGTGATGTTCTTGCCACTGCTGACGCTCGCCAGCTGACAAAGACTCGACCGTCTTCAAAATGCTCAAGTTACGAACGCTCGGGTCACGTGATGTACGGTGATTTCATGATGCCATAGCCTCGACCGTACCACTACCGAGTCCTCGCCGGGTCCTAGCTACAATTAAGATGTCACTCTCCAGGCTGTCTTTATTAGTGATAATGGGACTCGCCGGATTCGCATTCAGCGGCCAAGAACTGGCCAGCTGTAGTATGAAGACTCGGTGGCGGTTGGGATGAGTTTGTGGTAGTCCCTACGACCTTTGCGTGCTCGGTTACGACCTGGGAATGGACGTTGAAGGATGAAGAGGCACATGCGACGGTGTGAGCGCCGCTTGGTGTGCAAGAGATCCATAAGGGATCGTAGTTCACTTGATATTAGTTTGCATGATTAGGAGTGCATATTAGGACATGGCCCGAAAGTGCAACACAAATACAGAACATAATTTCCACTCAAGCACAAGAGCGAGGTGCGGCTTCAAGGTGAGCGTCTTGTCAAGTTTGCGTTAATGTGTTATGCTTGTCGGTGGACTCGAAGCTCTGTAGCAAGGGTACATCCAACAAGGCCAACAGACCGTGTGTATATTGACTGATTATATATCGGAAGGTTTACATGACGGCTATATCTTGCCTATTTGCACGGCTAGGGGTCCTCGTACTGTTGTTCAGTAGATCTCAAAGCCAATTATTGACAAATCAGGAGAAATCCCGCCAATTCGAGAATGACGATCACGTTCCTTAGGGTACACTCGCACTAGAGCTTAGTTACAATTATTGAGTACACGACGGTTATTGCAGCAAATCACGGAATATAATCAGTAATCCTCTTAATCTTACCAGATAAGTAAAACAAGTTTATTGACATTCTGTTGAGGGTACGTGCGAGTCTGTAGGGCAACCTGAAACTAGACTGTTGCCTCAAATGCAGATTCTGCCACGTTGTATTGCGAGGATGAAACAGCTGCAATAGCGGGATGATGACATTGCGGCAATGATAAACTCAGATGCGAACATTTTCAAGGGTATTTAGCGTATAGATAAAAAAGGTGAGATTGCCAAAACTATCGGAGTTCACCTTTATTAGTGTTAATTGCGTGGGCGCTCTTCCACTTACAGGAATTAATGTTAATCACACTAACTCACTAACACTATTTAAGTATAAACACTAAATACTGTGATCGGTGTAGTCAGACTAGCCTTGCCTGCGACTTAAGGCCCTGGTTTCTCCGTCGGTGTCGTCAGTAATTTCGAATTTACCCAGTGTTAAAATAATCAAGAATTTCAAATCATTAAATAGCAGATACCATGGTACTCGAGTGGGGTATTTGCGCAATCAGTTTTGCAAGCTCGTGGACACTAGAAAGAGCACACACGTTTTATGTATCAGTACAATAAAACATTTTTATATGACATATACACATTGTGCCCAACGAGGGAACTGGGGCGAGAAAGCGGGTGTGCTCCATCTCTTCGATTGTCACTTACGCTTCCCCATCAAATCGGAAACTTTAGTTGCATGCAAACTCTGCCCAGTTTCAGATTGCGCTGGTTCGAGTAGGACTTAACTTGCTAATACACTACCAGTACTGTAGTAATATCTGTAATTTGAGTAACAAAACAGAAGCAACAAAATCACCATATCTCGTTCATCTTTTAGTTTTAGTGTTTATGAGCTTCGAGAGTATCTTAAACACTTTCCATTTGTTTGGTTTGGCCTTGGTATTCACAGCTACAGCATGCTTGTAATTCACCACCATAACATTCCTCCTACTAAAAGCTTGATCGAGCATCGCCGCCAAAGCCTGCTCCCGGTTTAAAGGTTGCTCAATCTTCACCAGCAAAGCCTGTTTCTTGCTTACCGTATCCTCGACCGTTGCCCACAAAGCCTTAAATTCTGATGTATTGCCTTTGCCGTCCTCGATCATCTTCACCAACCTCGAATAATCTCCGTCTTCCTTCATATCACTCAAAAAGTTCATATAGAATTGGTACTTTGTGAACTGTTCGGTGACCATGAATTCGTGTAACCCTTCCAAGCCGTTGTTGATGAAATCGACCATCTTGGTTTGAATGTTCAACTCTTTAGCGTAAGCATCCTTGGACTTCCCCGACTTCATCATCTTCATCATTTCATCCCTAGTAAGCGGGACTTGGCTTATGGGCGATGCAACGTTGGAATTCTGGTCGGAGGCTGGAGCCATGGAGAATACCTCACTGGCAACCAGGAGAGTCGCGCCGATCAATACCACCAACGCACGGACTTGACGCATCGAATTCCTGGTTTTCACTTAGGGGTTATGGGCCGGAAAGGAAAACGCAAAATGGGACCTTCCAGCGATGCACTGCCGTTGGTGCTCCTATGTACATCCCTTGATGCAAAGAGGCAGAAAGGCCCCATCCACATCAAATCGGTTGTACTGTACATGTACCAGATTTTGTACCAGCCGACTATACCTACAATTGCCGCAACAGATAATGAATACATGTATTATTATAATGATGGTACTTCAGAAGTAGGAACCCTACATCAGATCCAACTAGGTTCTCCACAACCGAGAGGACTGTCTGTATATTATTTGGAAGGGAGATTTGGTGTTCAGAAGTCTACTTTAGGTTATTAAACATGGCTCTGACCAATCGAAATCAACGTAAACGTTTGATGGCGCCAAAAAAACACTGTCTCAGGGCATTGATATAAATTCTAATCTAATTTAGAACGCTGACTAATTAAATCATATATTTAAAATAGAACGTGTTTGTTTAGGTTAAACAGTTTAAAACAGTACTTGTTATCAGTAATAGTACTATAGTAGCTAATATCACATAAAATATGATAAGTATGTTCTACTAAATAGTTAGTACTGTATGATCTATGTATTCCAAAAATCTTCAGCAGATCCTTTTATCAGTTCTATCTTAACAGTAAATTGTAATGTCGTACGGTAGTTCGATCAGTTCGCTCTTTTTTTTTATTTAAATACCCTCATCTCGTAAACTTCTACATGTAGTTTACTGGTAAGTCGTCTAATATTCAGTACCACTACTTCTTCCCGGAAGCCACTTCCGTTGAAATGTGTATTAATAAGTTAGCTCGAGAATGGTTTTGGCTGCCAGCACAAACGTTTACAGTACTTTGCTCTACTAGTGATCATAATTTGATGGCATTTAATTCAAATGGGTTCCCAAGTCAAATTTCCCCCTCCCCTCTCGTTAGTGGTTAGTGATACGAAAAGCTGAATTATCACTAATAAAAGGTGCCTAACTAAGGATTGCATCGATATGCGGAACAACGGTAAATGAAGTCATCATTGACTTTTGCGGCATTGTTGGTCGCTTGTTACGAGCCTCGTAACCTTTTTTCTACAGGACTTGTTGTTGTGCGCAGTAGGGCTTTCTCGATAGGTTAATAATTGTGCGGGGTGGGCGGGGTAAAGTGATCGATGATATTGTTTAGTAAAGAAGAGATACGAACCTGGTTGACGGTGCCAACCAGTTTACAGAACAGGCCTCCACCGTTTATCAAGCCGGGTTAACCATGGACTATGGGTGTGCAAACGGCCTCACACTAGTCCCAACATTGGAACCGCATCTGATCGAGCAGGTACACTCTGGATTGTAATATCTCCGGTTTGTGATACTTCGGATCTGATTACGAACAAGGGTGTATAGGGTAACACGATGTTTACGGCAACCACTCCAAACCTTACAGTTAACCCTTTGATATAATCTAGGGGATTTGACCCAACCAGATCTGGCGTGCTGCCTGCGTAGCGTCATAGCCAGGGCGGCAGAGCGATTTTTTCTAAAAACCATTTCCTTTATGTACTGGTGTACATATTAATAGACACGTCAGGTCGTAAACAGCGAAGTCGTTAACGATCAGGCCGTAACCTCTACATTTCAACCCGATGAACACAATCAAATGTTGATTTCATGGATACAGTACCATCAGCATTTGTTTAAGCAATGCTGTGCGTTGCCTGGGAAGCCACAAAAAGTTTGCACCTCCTCACTCTGGAAACGTTTTCTTCATCCTTTCGATAACTCAGCTACCGTTTTCCATGAGACCAAAGACACCCGCGCTAGCGAAGCGAAGGTATCCTGCTTACTTTTACTGAGCGATAGTGCTATAATACGCGAGAGAAGTTCAATACAATCATAGCTTGAGCAAATAACTTAAACCTTCCTTAAAAGATGTGATTTCCTCAAACTCCAAGACCCACGACGTCCTTGGCAAGCAAAACCGTCGTTTGCGACAGTACATTACTTTTGAAAGCAATACTTTTCTTCTACAATACACTGTTGTTTGCGAATTCGTGCTATAAGTTTCATTGTCCATTCTATTTGTGCTGCAATCGTCTTCATGGTGCCTTCGATGGACTAGGATTTCTAAAACGGTGCTCCAATAAACCCCGGATGAAGTAACGTGGTTACACATAAGGTTGTTTGAATGTCTTTATTGTCCGACTGGGCCCATATAAGTTTGACATTTTATTGCGACAATTATTTTTTCATGAATCGGTTTCGGACCGTGTTTTACATAACTACGATATTAGCCCATGTTTCTTTGTTCGAACAGGCTTACCGAGCTGTGATCCAAGTAAGAATTCTACCCAGAGAATTAAGGGGTTTCTAGCTCGTTGCTTTAATGCTTGTGCGAAAGCCCCCCCCTCCTCCTCCGATGGTGTTAGCGCCTTCCTCCTCGATGCAAACTTAGGACCTAGGCTGGCAACAAGCCAACAGCGCAAGCGAGGGAGTGATCGGATCTCACGTATGGTGTAGAAAATTCTCTGTGCGTGTCGGCGGTGTCTCCTGGTTCAAGCTCTCACGCTCAAAAACCTTACGTAATGAGCTGTTTGGTCCTTTTGGACATCAATTGGAGTTTATTATTGACCTTCACATGTTGCTGGTAAGCGTGCGTTTGCTTAACAAGGTAGAGCAAGATGCTTGCGAAAGGTTGGAATCACTGACGCTTTTGCTGGAAGATAGCTAGCCATGCGCTCCTCCATCCGCTGTCGGGACTACAATAAACCGTGCATGCATGTGGGGCGGCTTTTATTAATAGCCTAGCTCCTGTCGCTCTGGTAGCCCGCAGTTCGGCTGATAATTTCCTGAGCTGAATGGGCCCTTGAAACGGTTATTTTTGTCTATTTTAATACAGAAATGGGTTATTTTAATAACCCATTTGTGTGACTCGATCTCGTCGTCTTGTCGTGGCGCGATCAGTTGGGTTACATTTATAATACAAGCACTGATTCAGTCTATTGATATCGCTGTAAGATTACTGAACGCGACACGACGAGACGATGGCATCGTCATTTGACGAGTCACAGAGGAATGGGTTAAAGATTACAGTAAAACCTCTCTTAAACGAACCTTGAGAAACCTGATATCCTTTCGTACGCGATATAATTCAGGCCCACCGAGCCCGTTCCTGCTAAAATTAGATGGACATTAATTGACTTGTGTGGGTACTGCGTACCGATTTTGATGGCTAAGAAGAAACACGTGTCAAAGCCGTTACCCATAATATAGGGTTAAAATATTAAATCTTCAATTTGGTGTGAGAAAGATACACCATGTTGTCGCAGTCATTTGCGGTAATATCTAGATTTGAAAATCGTGGCACTTCGTGTATTTTTATGAGCTCTGAATTCATTTTGTGTATGATTTGTTAGCTTTTACAATACCAAACATATCAAATACGAATTTAACCTACCAAATTCACGTACGAAAAACACCAAAGCACTTTACCGACCAAAAATAAGAGCTAAGAGCTGAAGTAATGTATTTTAAATTGAGTAACCTGCTTTGGGTGCTATTTTTTAGCAAGTCACTTTTTAATTTTAAACTAGTCACTATCGAAAATATTGTTTCGACTAGTTACTTTTGTGTCTCCACTAATCACAAGTGACTAGCCGACACGAAAAAAGTAACTAGCTGAAAATTAAAATGATTGAAAATTAATACTCGACTTAGACACTACCAAAGTGACTACCTGAAACGCAAAAAAGCAACTAGTCTCAAATTAAAATTCAGCATCAAAATTCATCATTAACTATATACTTTTCCTGAGTTTGCTCCGCACGGTACTCAAACCGCAGGTAGCGTCTCAGCCTGAGTCTAGACGCGCGTGTTACTCACACGGCTCATAACCCACAGCAAGCGCTCCATTCTGGATCCGCCTGTGTTTAAGCCAGCGCGCAACGCACGCGGCTCTTAAACCACAGGAAGCGTTACAGCTTATCATTAAGCTACCTGCGCAGAAACTACACCCGCCCCCTAAACCAAACCTTAGACCGTTAGTGTAGCCTACACCCCCTCTACCTCCCCATAAAGTGGGAGCACCTCGCTGCGCTCGGTCGCGTCTAGACCCGCCTTCGGCGGGCTTTCGCGTTTTGTGTAAAAATGTGGTTAAGTACGACTTTAAAGCTACTACCGAACACTGAAAATGTGACAAGTCTAAAATCCATGTTGGCACTACCGTATAATTTCATTTAAGTTGGATGGAAGTGACTAATTGAGACCCAAAAAGTGACTAGCTGGAACATTACTTTTAGTAGCGAATACTAGTCGAAAATGAACACCCGCCTGCTTTCCAATAAAACTTATCTCTTTGTTCAAAAAAACGTATGTGCAAGTACAGCAACAGCTAGTTTTGGTGCCCGGACAGAGAAATACAAGCTCTTCACGTATTAGAAGCCTAGTCTTCTATTCGATTTGCTAGCGACAGACCAACGTTTCTAGCAGCGCAGTTCTCTGGATTTTGTTTCTGCAGAGGTGTGATTCTGCTCTATTCTTATGTTCAGTACTATAAATAAGCCTGTGTCGGTCAGGAAAGGCACCAAAATCCAGTCACTCAGATGGGTTGCTGAAGGGTATCAAAAGATCTCGTGAACGGCGCTAGTTGTAATGATATCAATTGAAAAAGCCATTGACCAGATTGATGGTTGGGTCTACACTACTATCTTGTCACTCGAGGACTCGCCGTGACCTTAGCCAGTATCGGCGGCAGTTACTGAGAAGGTACAGAAGCAGCATTCTATCCAGGGTACATGCACATGTGCAGTCGCTTTCACACCTGGTTGCGATGCAATATGCGTGGTGTAGCGATGTTCTCGCCGCTGGCGACACTCATCAGCTGACAAAGACTGGACCCTTTTCAAAATGCTCATGCTACGAACGCTCGGTCTGGTGATGTACGATGACTTCATGAGCTTTGCTCCAGGTAGGTTGTCGATTTTGATCGACTTGGGGTGTATAGAGTTCATTTACGTGGGATAGATAAAACTTTACTAGCGAGGCTAGACGGCTTCCTATAGCGGAGAGTCGAGGGCGACGACAGTCGGGTCGGCCAAGCTGCTAACTCCGGTGATCGACACATGTACTTGGTAGGTTGACTTAGTTTCGGTATGGGCACTGCAATTTCCCACTACAGTCCAACTCCGAAGAACACTTGTTGTTGACAAGGCAAAAGTCACTTTGTTAATACTTAAAGTCTTTTCGGCCCACTATCTTGCGTATCCTATGATTGCCAGACTGGCCTTTCGAGTTTTTATCGTACTTTACCTGACATGGATACAAATCAGTCGGTCGGTATGTGATGGATCTCGAGCGTTTCTGGGTGGATCGCATATCCGATCTCAGGCCCCAAGCCGATCCGATCTAGCCAGCCACGATCCGATCTCGTTCTCCTGTGGGATGGTGCCATTCCTGCTTCACCCAGAACCCGTTTGGCCAGACCGAGTCCAAATCCATCACGCAGCCCCCAAGTCTGCTAAAATTCAATAGGCGCTTCACCACAATCGTCTCCTGTGTGAGTTGTGGTGTAGCGGGATCAGCAAAATCTTGCGAGACTGCTAGGTCCAACTTCCATTAAGCCGGGACTCCGACTAACGGAGGGGATCCCCCGATGATCCGTGATCTTGTGCTGAACTTTGGTCACCTTGTGTAGCAGACGGTAGGGCTGGATCTTTCTCCTCCAGTGACGCTGTGAAGGTCCAAGTGGTGAAGGCTTGAACGTCATGGCGAGACGTTGTGGATGGGGTGGAGCAGCGCGGAAACTCTTCGCTCTGCTACCGATATATTCCAAATCCTCAGCGATTACTCGAGCTTGGATCTGGCGGCCTGGATCTGGATCCGGCCATGGGTTGCCTGGATGGGGTACGTGTTTGCTTTACGGTCTTCCTTCACACTTGCTCGCCGCTTCCTATAGCGGAATCTTGGGGTACTTAAGAATCGAAGGATCCCCCGACCAAGCAATAAACTCTGGTCGATCTGGGATCTGTACTTCAGGATAGATCACTAGGTGGCTAGATCCAGCATGTATATTACCAGATATTAGTAACCAACACTAGGATACTTATCCTTAAACTTGCTAACACGACGCGCGGTATATGTAATTCCTCTTCTTTGCGGGCGTGAAGCACTTGTTGTTTCCATTGCAAAATCGGTCCTGATGTATGGTCACTATCCTCACAACTGCTAAACGACCACATATTACCGCCGTTATGTCCTCCGCACTTCTGCACACACGAGGTGCCTTCTTCAACGTGGGCTCGCCATCATCCCATCGTAGATCTGGATATCGTCCTCGATTGCCATGCCGGGATCCGAGATCCAGATCCCTAACAATCCTGGATCCCAATCGCCTTATCTTGTGGATCCGGATCCGCTCTTCCTCTCGGGCCTTGGACGTCCGGTTTCTACTCGGTTCCGTGCTGCATCAACTTGATGTTCACCGGGGACCATGATGCTTGCCCGTAGTCTTCTGCCGCCTGATCGGCGATCGTCTCTTCAGCCCCCACTGGATCTCCAGTGGTCACTCTTCAAGGAAAGGACCGGGTCCAATATTGCCACTCAGGTCCCAATCCATCCTTCTCTCTCCTGTCCCAGAATCCACTTCACCACAGCCGCCTCCTGTATGAAGCTGTTGCCGCACAATGGCATCGCCCCGTGCACTCACTTCTCAATCTCCTCACCCCAAAGCGTACTTCCACCTTCTTTGTGGTGCAGTCTTCCAGTTTTCCGCCTCCCAACGTACTTCGCTCTCATGCCGGGCTCCGGTGGCCCTCCGTCCGGCGTCGGACTTCGGGATGCGCCGCCTCTCGATCGTGTTGGCACGACAATAGTTCGCTCAGCCCCGTCAAATTAAAGCTGATAACCCTGCAAGACTTATAATTTTGAAATATATGCTCGATTGCAATGTTGGTGAGTTTGCAGCTCTAGCGATTGCCATGAGCCTTCTCTCGTATGTGATAGCATTATCGTCAGCGACAGAAACTTTCTCTATAATCCGAGAGCCGCCGTAGATTGACAATCGCGATCGTCGTCCAGATCGCCTTCCGCGGCCTCTACTTCCGGACGCATGTCGACGGCCCAGATCTTGCGACCACCGTCGCCCCCAACTGCTCCGTCGACACCAGCGACGCCCACTCCGGGATCCGATCCTCCGCATCCCCGTCGTATAGCGTTGCCAGCGCTTCGATCCTCCACGTCAGCAGGGCCACGCGTCCTCTGGATCGGCTCAGCCAACTACTCCTTCACGTTAGCCGGTTCCTGTGTCCTATGGATTTGCCCAGGCAACCACGCCCCCAGCTGACACCTCTCCGAACAGCTTGCGTCGCACGATCCGAGAGCTATCGGCCCGGGTGGCTCAGCTTACTGCTGAACTGCAAACTGCACAGACGGATCGCGACACTACAGCGGCCACGCCTCGCCGATCGACCATTACTGTCCTCCAACATGTGCCAGACATCCGACAGTTTGAGCGCCGGGATATCGATTGGACCGCTGGGATCCATTGCTTGCAGAATGAACTGGTACATTTCCGAGATTCCTTGGTGGGCGCCGTTCAGACCCCTCTTTCCGATTTCCAAGACCAGATGGACTTACAGCAGACTCAGATCCAACAGCTCGAAGGTATTATGGCTCGATTCACCGGGCTCCGAGATATTCTAATGTCTGAAAATGCTCGTCTGGCCCAGGAGTTGGATCATGCGCACAACAAAATCTTGGATCTTCAAGTTCAGCGCCACAACGCCGACCGTGGTCCCTCGGACGCCGAAGATCTTCGCCAAAGGGCAGAGAACTCGCTGGATCGGGCAAAGGTTGCACTGCAAGCCGTTGAGGCCCAGATCGCGTCCCAAGCTACCCCTCCTCAAACATCACAAAGTACCTCGCCACCGACCAGAACCGCTGTCTCAGGTTCTGGATCGATGTTCAGTATATCACATGCTGACTACCACCGCATATCCAAACAGCTCGCTGGATTGAAGAGCTCCCTGGCTAAGGTAACCAGCGAGCGCGACGGTGGACGGCATATGCTCATCCAAACGCTTGCCGATCTAAGGAACACTCGCAATCGTCGAGATGCCATCCAGGCCGACCTCGATCGCATGATCCGAGAACGAGATGATGCTCTCCGATACGCCGATCTCGAGAACGCTCAAAGCTCCGAGTTGCGTAAGTGTCGATCAATTGCTTCTTGTCCGATGTCCGGTTATTGAACGTTCCATGCGTTAACATCTGCGCAATTAGCGTCCACCCGCCAAGCCGTTGCCAAACTCAAGCGTCAGGTAGCCGAGATGGAAGATCAGTGCCGGATATTGCGATCAAATTGGCAGAAGATCTAGCATGAACGAGACGATCTCCGCCGAGAGCTCGATTTCGCGCTGGCTCGTCTTGCTTCCGTAGCTGCTGTGATCCACGTCGACGTTTCTCAGCAGCCCACTACTCAGTGATCCACGATCGACTCTTCTTCACGACTATCCGATCCTGCATCTTTGAGATCTGGGGTTTCGTCCCGTCCCGGGTATGTTGTTCCTCACCAGTCGGCCACTTTGAACCCAGCCCATACGGCATCTTCCCGACCCTCTAAGTGTCCTCGGAGTACATCTCCGCCCCCATGATCTTCCTCTTCTCGTCCAAAGCTCCCGCCATCACCACAATTCAGTAATCTTCCCTCGACGCATCGCCCTGATTTGCCGCCCAAGTTCTTGCGCAAACCCAATCCGGCATCCTCCACGATCCCAGTTGCGTAGTACACCTCGTACTCCTACCCGAAAAGGCAAGAGTCGCCACCACCCAGAGCGCCGAAGAGGAGGAGGTGGACGACGAAGAGTCGGCCGCGATAGTCAACTTCGTGCTGGAGGAGCAGACGTTGCAGACGCTTTCTCAATCCAGATCCGAAGAACGCCGTCGGCATCATGCCACTCCACGCCGTTATCAGACTGCATCAGGATCTTGGCCTAACGATCCAGATAATCCGGACAGCGGGAGGTATCCGGATCCTGCTCCTATCGATCTCACATCAAGATCTCCACGGTCTCCGAATCGCTTCCGTTTCGGTAGCAACGGCGGAGCTGGCGGCGCGAGCAATGCTTGCCCGGGCGGCCTCAAGACTTTCATAGCGCCGTTCGGCCCGGACTCCCAGTGCACCCCAGGCCGTACTCGCCCCCGGCGCGTGACTATAGCCGAAATTGACCCGTGGCTCAGGCGTCGCTGGTTGATGTCACGGTTGCGAAACTCACTGTGGATCTGCTTTTTACGGCGTTTCCGCTCCGTCTCATGTGGATATTTCCCGTCCGTGTCAACGGTCCCCGCCCGCGGCCAACGAGTACCTCGAAGATCTCACCACTGAGGCCCATGTCAAAGCTCTGTTGGCCGAAACGCCTCGGGACATCTTGGAGGGGGTGGATGTGTGCATCAATTTCGAGGTAGAAACTGAACGACGGCTCGGAGTCGTGACCAACCGGTATCAAGGCTACGAGAGTAGTGAGCTGATGACATATTGATAATGAACACACTCATTTCCGATCCTTAAGGCCATGTGCAAGCGAGATCCGTGGCTAGCAGAGTGTCGTAAGAAGCGCAGCAATTGCAGATCACACACCGGCAGAAAATGAAAAGAAATCCAATGGCTCTTCATCACGGCGCTACGAGAGGGCTGGTTCGACCTGAATGTGCTACTGGACCGATTCTTCATTCATTTTCCGAAGAAGACAGATGATGTCGTCTGGTATCCAGGGATCGAAGCTCGCCATGCCGACTTAGCAGATCCTCAGCTTCACCGTCGTAAACTTGCCAATTTGGTGGCGGCTCTGCCTGGCTGTGATGCTGCCGAACCGTGGCGCAACCACTTCCGGCACTCGCCTGGCGATCATCCAGCACGCCAAATCACGCGTCTGGTCGACAAATAATTCGGCGCTCGTGTGTCCAACACACCTTGATGCCCTCACGTTTCGCGCGATCGTCGTAGTCACAAGTGTCTTCTTTAATTCGATCAATACATGCTCGATTCGATCTCCATTGCGTCTGTTTCAGATTCACGCGTCACACAGAGTCACAGTCCTGATCGCCACAGTTTAGGAATTGGTAGTTCTTGAGCCATACCGTCCGCCTCATCGCTGAAAATTTCCACATGTAAACACGTAACCCAGTCCACCAATCTACATACTTTATGTAGACCCTTCAGCTCATCCCCATCAACACAGCCATCCTGAGCTGGTGGATCGCAGTCCACTTTTCCTCGTGGGACATCATCACGTTGTACTGATTCTGGCTCACGTGATCTCACAAGAACTCGTGCAACAAGGCGTCACAATCGAGGTCTGATTCATCCACCCAGGTAGGTTCATCGTATCGTTGCCAGTGCACTAGGAATTCTCGATAGATCCGTCCATATCGCGTCTTCCTATGGGTTCGCATAACTGAGATCCGCTCGGCTTCGTATTCATCGTCACCTAGATCGTGGATCCAGTTACCCTCCGGCAACAAACTCTCCTCGAAATCCAGTCGGTCGGTGTCTGGCGAAATCAACCGCGATCTTGGTCGATCAGGAAACGTTTTGGCGAATTTAAGCTTAGAGACATGCACCACTAGGAACAGGTGATAACGGTCGTGTACCAACACGCCAGAAATGTAATAGCACACTTCCACACCAACAACACCTACTGAGTTCCAATAACTCAGTCAGGCTTTAATGTGGGTATCGAACCAGAAGGCCCAGGAACTACCCTACCAGGTTGGGGTTTCCTCTGTGTACCGTGTGTCCAGCTTAACAAGCCACCGATGACTCAACACTACTAGCCACGAGCACAGGCTAGAGTGTTCTCTCTCTCTCAAATATACCCCGCGGTCCCTATAAAGATAGGGTACCGGACGTGTTTCAGACTTGATACGGGGGTGTCGGAGCTATACTCGGATCGGTCAGTAATATATGAATAGCGTACAAGCTTATCCAGCACACAGCGATGACGCGCTACCTACTACACGGCCAAACTACTCCCTATCTATTGGCCCCTGCCGGGATGAACACTAAGCTACTACCAGTAGGAGTGTTCACCGACAGTCATATCCAGGCTACCGGAGCTATCCCGCCACTACCGCGTACTTACCGATAGTCGGACGTGGCTTAGTGTAGTTGAGAGTCACTGCAGTTCTGTTCTTTGAGCACAAAGACTCTTAATGTCATATCTAATCCTACTAACTACCTATACAAATATCTAATCAGACATGTCCGCTAAAGATCTTTTTCACTACCACCGACGTCTCGACAGGTCGGTTGTTGTCGGAAGGTCGTTGGATCTTGCTCAGCCAAAGCTCGTGTTGATTGCGCACTTCCTGAGCAGGACACGCACCTAGACACTGAGTTGCCGCTGGGCTTGTCGAAACCGTTGCCGCCAACGACTCGTCAGCGACTTAAAGCTCCGCCGAACACGGGAGAACACGGAAGATTTCCGATCCCGTGGCTTTATCCCTACTGTCGCACTGCCTGTCGCGTCTCAGCCCCTGTCCCATGGCTCCCAGACGGATTGTCAGGTCGCTTCGCCGCCATGCTGAGTTTCGACCAATCGTCATGAGTTATCGGCACTACCGTAACTTGGTCCAATGATGTCCGGTGAATCTCGTACCAACGGTGGTATCACTTTCGACAGGGTTGGATACGCCAGTTGCCTTCAGTGCTTGTGTGTCAATCAAACGCCACACACTACACCACATAGCCCGTGCCTGACGTTTCGACCTTCACAACGTGTTCGTTGATCTTCTCGACCACGTGGAATATGCCATACCAGAGATGTGCCAACTTGCGGGTGTATCCTTCCTTAACGCGAACACGCGAGGTTCAACGTCGATCTAATGAGGTCGGACCACGTCATTGTGCTGTTCTGCACGCTCTGAGATCGCTCCTCGTAATAGTCACTTGTCCTCGAGCACGCCGATAATACTTCTGAATCCGATACCTCCACCGACGCGGATCTTGATCTCGTCGCCTGGTGACTGTTTCGTCAAGCGTAGATCGAGGATTCCACCCATGTACCAAGTAAAAAAAGGTATTTCCCTGCGGATCCGATCGTGAGCCGTGTAGATCGCAAAAGTAAGCCTCACGACGTACTCGTCCCAATCCCTCTAATCCGGATCCTGCGCATACATCTCCAGAACTCGCGTGATCGTGTGTATCATGCGTTCCGCGGTCCCGTTCGCATGGGGTTGATAAGACATCATAGCTCGTTGCCGCTGGCCCAGGATCTTGTTGAACGTTCTGAAGAAATCGGGCATGAATCCAGGCTAGCGATCATGGCGGATCACCTCGCTAGCGCCGAATCTCCTAAACACACACTTCTCATACGATTCCGCGATAGTCTGCGCCGTTCTTGATGAACTCGCTTTTGCGATAACGTATCCTGAGAAGCGATCCACCCAGACCGGCAGCTCGGTGTTACCTTTATAGGATTTTGGCAGAGACGGAATGTGACCCTTAGCTAGGTTCTGGAGCGGATACGTGGCTTGGGCGTTTCCCGGTGACTCTCCTTGGATCGCCGGCCGGCCTTTGCTTGTTCACAGCCCGCACACTCGCCCACATAGCGCTGTACGGTTTTGTACAAACCTCTCCAGTGAACGTGATATCGGATCCGCTGGTAAGTCCAGCCGACCCCTTGATGGCCACCTTCCAGACTCACATGATAGTGGTGTAAGACGTCTTCTCGCAAAGTCTCTGGGACTTCTAGTTGCAACGTGCCGTCGCGCTCTTCGTCGGTCCGTTTGGTCGTTGGGCAATAATATAGTAGATCGTCCAAATCCACCTCGTAGTTATCTGGTTCCTTACCGTACGATCTAGGTTCGTCTTGCGACAGACCGCCGAGCTCACCACTCAGATACTTCTTGAGACCCGAGATCCACGCCTCCTTGTCTTGCACCCGACGGATCCGTTCGATCCGGAGTGATCTCACTACTTCTTCATGCAAGACGGAGGAGTTTGACCTCGTCCTCTGTCTCGATCTGGTCATAACCGGCATGATCTGAGCAGCATCGTCTTCTGACTTCACAACCAGGATCTCCTCCAAACGATTCAGCGTAACTAGATCCGTTCGATCCGATTCCTTCACGATTTCGATCCCGACTTGTCGTAGGAGCGCCTCACTCGCAAAAAGCTTGTCCGCGCTGCCATTCTAATCACGATTTACGTGTACCAGCTCGTGATCTGGCCAGACTCGCGAATTGTTCAGCAACTTCTGCTTCAGCAACGTCAACGCCGGGGCCTTGCAGTCGCTCTCGCCACGCACTTGCCGTACCACCAGATACGAGTCGACACAGATTATCAGTCGCTGTCGATCCATATCTTCGAGCAGATCCAGGCACAACAGCAGTCCATGGTACTCTGCGTCGTTCACAGTCAGTCCATCAGCGTATCGTGATTCGGCTCTGATCACTGTCCTCTCAGGCAATCGACATACGATCACGCTGTAAGCAGAACCACCTCGCTTCACTTTTGCAGATCCATCAAAGCTAACCACGAGATGTTCTTCATCAGCTCGCACAGTTGGTATGGGCATCTGAATCTTGCGACGCGGTTTCTCCTGGGGCGCGATCGCTGTCAGCGCCTTGTCGACTTCGGATCTTGGCGTGATACTGGATGCGATCGTCCCCAAGATCTCGTCTTCATGTCTCGTTTTCCAGCGTCCACGGCGACAGAAGGGCGGCCCACTGTCCCAACCTTCCTTGCAACCGGGCGATCTGAACAGCCACACCAACGTAGAGCGCCGAGTTAAGATCCGGATGTGTCGTCCGACCAGGATGTTGTTGTTGAGATCTAAGATCCGCAACAAAGCGAAGACTTCCTTCTCCACTACGCCGTAGTTCTGCTCGTTTGACTTCAGCGTCCTACTAGCAAACGTCACCGGACATTAGATGCCGTCGTATTCTTGCGTCAGCGCAGCGTCGATCGCCCAATCACGGTTACCACTGGCTGTCGATCCGGGCCGAAGTGCTTCAAGATCAGAGTCGATGCAATCATTGACTTCAGATCTGTAACGGCACGGTATGCTCGAATTTATCGCGGTTCCACTTTGCTCGGATCGTGGTGGATCGGCCCTTCTCGATCTGTGGTCCATTCGGGGTCCGTAGCTTCAGGATTCTGGCTCACGAGATCATTGTCCTTATAGCATGGGTTTGTTGCTGCTGGATCCACGAGATCTTGACTCTGTATTCTAGCCAGCTTCTCGATCCGCGTCAGTTGATCTGGCTCGTCGATCGCCTCGAAATTTACCTCACGTAACTCGTATAGAACCGCAGCATTGATTGTGTAGTTATCAATGAAGCGGCAGTAATAATTCAGACTGTCCAAGAACGTTGCATCGCACGCAACGATCCCGGAAACGACAGATCCACGAGCGCGGCCAGATGCTTCGGATTTGCATCCAGTCCCTCGATGGCCGAGGTTATCCACCGTCCGCATCAACCAGTAACGCTTAGCCACGCTGGTCGAGAGATTCCACTCGTCGCACTCATCCAACAGCTTATCGACACGTTCGCATAGTTGATCCCATGACTCTGTCATGATAAGGATGTCGTCGATGCACGATCTCCTTCCTAGCACCGATAGCTTGTCCGGATCGCCCGATTCGCCTTCTCCTTCGAAGAGATCAAGATGATCTTGACAACCAGATCGTGGGATTCGGATGGACCCGTACATCATGCTGTCGACCAACCGCAGATAGATCTGCGGTGCGTTTTTGAGTCCAAACGGGCATGCGATTCCACTCGAATAGGCCGAAAGGCGTGGTGAACACCGAGATCACACGGGCCCAATCCGTTATCTCCATAACCCAGAATCCGCTAGCCATTATTCAGCGAGCAGTACCACAGCGCCGCATCCGTGTCGCCCCCATAGGTTTGCCAGCCTTCTCTTCCAGGTCATCACCGAAAACAGTGTTCATGTCATCGTCCACGTCATCGGATTAGCCCACCAAAACATCGAAGCTGACGCTCGTCAATCGGGTCTAGGTGCGGGGTGATCAGATCCGCGTTCAAGTCATTGCCTCGCGATCCGCTGATCTTCATAGGTGTTGCTGGTACCGCTAAAGTTTTCGTTATAGTTGTTTTCTTCTTTTTCTTCTTCTTCTTTTCTCCTCAAGGTCAGCTAACCTGCAGTAGCACGAACCACAGAATGTCGCCACCAATCCCGGGTGGCGGACCAGTTCGTGTAGGAACACGCCAGAAATGTAATAGCACACTTCCACACCAACAACACCTACTGAGTTCCAATAACTCAGTCAGGCTTTAATGTGGGTATCGAACCAGAAGGCCCAGGAACTACCCTACCAGGTTGGGGTTTCCTCTGTGTACCGTGTGTCCAGCTTAACAAGCCACCGATGACTCAACACTACTAGCCACGAGCACAGGCTAGAGTGTTCTCTCTCTCTCAAATATACCCCGCGGTCTCTATAAAGATAGGGTACCGGACGTGTTTCAGACTTGATACGGGGGTGTCGGAGCTATACTCGGATCGGTAAGTAATATATGAATAGCGTACAAGCTTATCCAGCACACAGCGATGACGCGCTACCTACTACACGGCCAAACTACTCCCTATCTATTGGCCCCTGCCGGGATGAACACTAAGCTACTACCCTCGATTTTTTAAGAATACAAAAAAAGCTCAAATGATAGTAGTTTTTTTCTTACGTCGTGTCATTAGTACTGATCATGGGTGAAAGGGTTGATCCAACTAGACGTTGTATATCGTCAACACAATCTCATCTATTAGAACGTGGATTTTGCTAAATATGCCAAAACTCATAAAAGCTTACAGTACCAGCTCTATGTACCGGCTTTAACTTTTTTTGTGTGATAGAGAAACAATGCTGATTTTAGTGGGAGTACTTCATAGAGGTTACAAAGTCGGCTTGTGGTGCTTCCCCCACGTCATCTGTTTTGTGATCATATTCGATTCAGGCCAAGCATGTACCAGCTGTAGTTTTTTCTGTGTGTGTGGGGGGGCTCAAATACCGCGCGGGTTTGCTACAATAAAAAGTTAGTCTCGATAACCCGATTCACAGTTAGTCTGGTCCCGACTTATTAGGGCTCATAACCTAGCGGCTAGCGCACTCAATGATAGGTGACTGCTTGCAGGAATAAGACACTGAAGCAGTCGCTAGCACAAGAGGAAAACAACGACGAAGACACTGCTCGCCCACAATGCAGATTCGGGATTGCGAGAGTTGCGAAGAACGTCCGACTCCGTTAACTATAGTATACTTAAACTAAGTAGCTTAATGGACGAGGACAGGTATACAAAGGATAATATAACTGACACTAGACTGTTGGTCTTTGCAACGGGTGACGTACACCAGGTACCCACGTCTCATACTTCCCCGAAACCGGCAGTCACGCTCGGCAATCTGCTGTTTTACTCAGCATTTTCATCTGCATCATCATCGTTGTGAGCAGTAATGCATTGGACGCCTAATGCAACACGATGCTGGCGAAACTTGTTCTTGCCGAGAGGCTTGGTGAGTGCATCTGCAGGCATAACCTTGGACAATAAGTGCTAGACGGAGATAAATCCACGGTTGACGTAGTCAATGACCTTGTAAATGCTGAGATCCAAGCACTTCTTCTTGTGGTGTCCGCTAGAATGAGTCAGCCCTTGAATTGCAGCTTCATGGTCAGACAATACCAAAGATGGCATTTCCAACGGTACATCAAGCTTCACTATCAGGTTTTTTAGTCATCGAACAGAATCAGCACATGTGCTCGCTGCAGTCAGCACAGCACTACGGGTATCCGTGACTACGTTCTTCTGCATATTGCTCTGGTAAGCAACAACTCATACATTGAGCTTGACAAAATAGCCAGATACGGATCGGCTTGTGCCCCGATCGTTCCCGAGATCTGCATCTGTAAATCCAGCAATACCAAATTGAGTCACTACTCCCATTCGCAAAATCAATCCATAAAATACTGTGCCCTTGAGGTAACCCATGACTCGCTTGGTCATTTCAAAGTGAGCTTCTGTGTAACAGCTCATATACTTGGAGAGTACCATAACATCGTTCGCAATATCAGGGCGCGTGCACCGTACCAAGTAATTCAAGGAGCCAACAATTTCGCGATAGGGCAAATCCTCTCGATTCACAGTATCATCGGGCTGGCAGGCTTCGCTTTTAGATCCATGGGTGTACGAGCAGCGCGAAAATTTTCCATGTCAAAACGCTAGAGTAAGTGCGAATTTAGGACTCCTGTGAGAACGTGACTGTGTCGGACTGCATATCCACTTCCACCGCTAACAGGTCACTCACGGCACCAAGGTCTTTCAACTAGAATATATATTTTACCTTTCAAGACTATTGGCCAATCGAACTTGAAAAACTGCATTTTTTGACGGAGCGGTTAGGTGTAAGGTAGTGCTTTAATATTCAGACGCAAAAAGTAAGACCTGATTTTAGCTCCTTCATTTTAATCTAGCCAATCATCGAGTAGTATACTACAACCCCGACGACTGACTTTGATCGGACTGGAAAACTGACTTTAAGCGATTGAATGTCCGAATGGCTGTTGTCCACTCGGCATTCAAAGATTTACTCTTTTGGCGGAGCTTCAGATGACATACTCGTTAGATATTAGCTGGAAAGGAATTGTACTCATGTACGTTTAATCTATAGATACAGCTACAATAGCCAGTGTGTTGGGACTCCCCGACCGTAGCCTCGTCGATGGTATCAGCTCTTCCGTACCACATGCAATGTACTTAAAGCAGAGACTCGAGCAAGGACGTCAAGGCGGCCTCGCGACGTATGTGCGTATGTAGAGGAGTATGTGAAAGTACATCCGTGTTTTTACTTTGAGGAGCTACGCTACGAGCTACGTACACGCTACAAGGACTCTATCAACTTCTCCGACTCGACAATTTGTCACTCATTACGCTTTGATCTCAAACGAACTCGATCGTTATCACTAAACGGGCATGGGAAAGTGTACCTCGCGAAAGGCGTGAGTATGCTGACCGCCTTGCTCCCCTTTGTATTGGCCCAGACCAGCTCGTCTTCGTCGACGGAACATCAAAGGACGGAAGGTAATTTGTTTTACTGTTATAATATGATTATATTTTTTACTAACAACATTATTAAAAAAGAAGTCTTTTTAATTTACATGTAGATCTGAACTGCGTCGCTATGGCTGGTCTGTATGCAGCTGTACCGTTCAGTCGCGGTAAAATAATTTCGATCCTTGCCCCAATGGACGTTCAAGTTTTTTTTGTCTGGGGTTATGTCGAGGAGACCTTCACTCGTGTTAGTTTTCACGAAGTGTTCAAAACTAAAATCCTACCCTTTCTGAGTGCGTGGCCTTCACTACGATCTATTGTCATAATGGGTAATCCTAAAATCCATATGTACAAGGAGTTTCAAGACATGATTCACGAGACAGGAGTACTGCTGTTCTTCCTACCGCCCTACTTACCCAACCTCAATCCAATTGAGGTTGGCTTTTCGTTGCTTAAGCACTGGATTCAGCGTCACGCAAATATGGCGCTTTGTGAACACCCTCTCGCAGTGCTCAAAGTCGCTATGTAAACATGTAAAGGCAGAAAGAGGAAATAGGAGAGAACTTGAACAGCCGTTGTGATTACAAGCCAAACACATTGTCAATTAAAGCAATGTAGATATCCGTTCCTTCTCACTAGCTAGCACTGTTATCAACTATCCATGTGAGCGATTTCTACCTTGTCACCCACAAGGGCTGGCGTCGTTACCGGAGTAGATTGTCTAAACGAAGGGGCGCTGGCTGTATTAGGGGAGGTTAAGAAGTGCACGCACGTCGCTGACGTTCACCTCCATAGCGACTGGAATACCTTGGATCTTGATAAGCACGAGACCGTATTCTGCATTTGCAAGCAGCTGATCTACTTGCATATCGTTTTCCATCGCTGTTTGGCACGCATCGATCTATTGGAGCTGGCGGAATGTTGAATTGTCTGGAACTACCTGCGGTGCTCCATCCGGATGTCTCACCTGCGCGGTTGCCACGTAGTTCTGTGCGGCTGGCCCCGCCGGTATTCCCTGTTCCCGAAGAAGACCTGCAACACGCGGCATCGGCTTTTAAATGCGAGCCGCTGTTGCCCTTCGTAGTGATGTCGTCGCATCGGTAGGCTTTGGCACGTAAATGTAGATCTCCAGCACAAATCCGGCTTGGCCGCCGTTGCGCAGCCTTGCTTTGTGCCACATTGTGGCTAATTTAACTTGCATGGTGTTGCTCTCACCGCATAGCACCTGGAAGCCCTTCTGGTACGCGTTGTTTGTGGGCTTGAAGTAGATAGAGGACACGGAGCTCCACTGACCCGGTAGCTTGCTCACAAAGTGCTTTTTGACCTTGGCGCGAAGGGCACGGTACTCCTCCGCAATCCTGAACACAAACGCAGGAGAAGAAGCCACTTTGCTGCGACACGAATCGTAAGGATCCTCGTTCTTAATGAACAATCGGCAGGTTAGAGCATCTGAAAGAGGAATTGCTGACTCCATGGCAAATATTAAAATTGCCCACTCACACACCAATGGTTACCACACCAGGCTTGCTTCGAACTGCGGTCGGGATGGCGTCGCTGGTCCTACTATACCACCTGTTGCTGCTCTTGTTTCTTCGTGCGCCTCTACCGTCCAGCTACCACCAAGTTATAAGCCTCGGGGAGGAATTGAACCTCCATCATCCACATACGGGGCTTTTCCGTTAAGCTACAGAGGCACTAGTGGGCGGTGGCGGCCGGTAGGTACGCACAGAGATCATGAGCAGGTGGTCGGCCGTCATCCTCGCTCTCGCAGTCATCGTCGTCGTTCTCCACGTCCTCCTCTCCCTCTTGATCTCCGTCGTCGTGGTTATTGAATGGAGTGTTGACGTCGTTCTGACCACCAAATGAAGTGGCTGTCAGTGATTGGATAAAAACAAGAGGGGTAGGGTACGTTTTATGGGACGCTTCCCCCAAAGTCAGATTTATTTCCCAAGTACCTGTGCAGCAGCTACATGGCTACATGTGGTGTATCGCACACCACCGTCACGTCATCGACGTGTAGTACATGGTACCACTCAATCTGAGAACCAACCATTGTATAGTTATATAGGTTTTACTATAGGCAACGTATAGTTTGTATTGCAGGCCAAAGTAGAGCCGCCTATAAATGTATTCAGTCTTAACGTAAATCAACTAACTGCAAGCAATTTCCTTCAGACCGGGGACTGTTAACTGCTGTTCACTTGGAGTTTATATACTCCTTCAGCACGCTACCTCATCGCAAGGTGCTGTGCGACGTCCCGTCACACTTGGTAGCACTTGTAGTCAATCCTACACCTACGCGGGTAGATTGATCTATCTGAACATATGTGGCTTTAACAATAAGCCAAGATGGAGAGGAGCGAGTTCTCCCACCTGAACGACCCCCAGTTCGAGTCTGTGCGTAAGATGGCAGGCATGTCGAGCGCATCAACGCATTCGACATGTACGAGCGTGGTCTCATCGCTCGTGTGAGGAGAAACCTACAGGCCACAATGGCCGAGTCGAAACCGGTGCAACCAAAGCTCTCCGGCTGAAGGTTCACCCTTATGAAAGGAATAAAGATGAAAACCTTCACTTCTGGGTTCGCGAAGTTGAGCTTGCGATGGACGCAGATCTCGTCGCGGGCGAGTGACTTCGTGTCGCTTTCGCGCTCTCCAACCTCAGTGGCTGAGCTAAGAGCTTGGCGTGCGAGGTGACATCACCCGGATGCTTCACATCATGGACGCAGCTGATTGGGCTACTACGGGCTGCGTCCCTTCCAGCGAACTACGTGTATCGCCAGCGCTCACGCTTCCTCGCCTGCAAGCAAGGGAGGCGTGAGCCGCATGAGTACATCCAAGAGATGCGAGTGCTCACTGCATCTCTGGTGGGAAACCCCCTACCTGAACAAAAAAAGTTAACCGTCTTCATGAATGGTCTATGGGTCGACATGGCCCGCACACAGCTATTCCGTGTGGAGGCTAGTACTATGGAGGAGACAATTCAGGTTGTCCTCAGGAAGAATATAGCCAGAAGCAGGCTCGCACTCCTATTACGACTTGGCAGGGTAATTCCCAGTCAAGCGGGGCGCAGAGTACCAACCCCGCTGCCGGAGCCTAAACGGGTCCGGTGCCAATGGATTTGAGCCTGGCTGAGCAGAGCGGCATCCATTGCTTCGGCTCTGGCAAGCTTGGACACGTGAAACGTGTCTGTCTCGCTGGACGACAGCGAAGGAGGTACCCTCCACAACCCCGCGGTTCGAAGGGCCGCTGGCAGTAGCCGCGACTCAAGAACCAGATGAGCGCAGGACACCAGTAGGGGCGGGGCTCTCTACTGGGGAAATTCTAAGTCCTCATGAGCGGTGTACGGGAGGCGCACAACATGGAGGCTTAGCCCCTGGGAGTCTATGTACTCTCGAATGGAAGAAGGGCAGTGGTGGGCTTCTTGTAATACACGCAAGCGTGTGAGGATATGACCATCATTTCCGAGTCTTAATAGGCTCTGGCGCGTCGAAGAGCTTCGCGCGGCGCCAGACAGTCGCACGCAACCGTGACAGGTTTACTGACGCTCGACGGGAGAGCGAAGGTAATGAGCTGGTCTCGGTCAGGCTAGCAAATGTATGGTGATTAAAGCATCTAAGTTTAACATAGATCTGGCTGTAAAGTTCGAGGACTTCGACAGCACAGAGATGGTAATGGTTCTCGACATGGATAAGTACGACTTTATCCTGGGTACGCCGTGGGTCGAGAAGCACGAACCCTGGATCGACTAGCGTGGTAAGGCCATTGGGGCCAGTCGTCTTGAGCTCTCTGATAGAGCATTGGTGAGTCATGTTCCCACCTCTGCCAGAAGCCTGGACTTCCGAGATGGTCGCCAGGGCGAGGGAACGCCAGAAGAATTCATGGGTGGCGTCAATTGAATCGACGCCAGCCAAGAAAGCATTGTACTAGGCTGTACAACAGGTCTCAGGACCTTGTCCTATACGAGAGGATCTAGTGAACCGCCAAAGGTAGCGGCCGCGGGCTGGCGGACCACCCAAGCTGCAACACTGCGAAGCTACCAATACGGCACAGGAAAAGAGGAGGCCATCAGTGTCCCAACAGTGGCTGGTCCCAACCACGGCCAGGTCGGTAACATAGGTCCACAAGTGGGTAACTGAGTTTCGCTAGCTGCAGAAACAGCGACAGAGGCCGACGATGGCACTCTAGGCGATGAGAACGGTGTATCTCGTCAGGTCACGCAGACCAGTTCCACATCAAGAGCGCTTCTGATGTGGGTAACGTAGTTCCACATGCCAAGGCTGGTAACAGTGTTCCGCACGAGGTCAAAAGGACCGATGGTGTCGCTTCAGTGGTAACGCAAGACGTGGTTTCATCCGCGCCGCGTCACCAAGCAACAGGCTTGGTGAGAAATCAGTCTACGGCAGTCAGCGACGGCCCGAAGTCAGCTACGTCCGACACGCCACTTGAAGGGTTTCAGTCTAGGCGGCTTAATGCCGCCGAACGGAGCTACCCCGTTAACAACAAGGAGCTACTGGCCAGAAAAGAACGCCCTTGTCGAATGCCGGGTGCATCTTCTTGGCTCAACGCATTTTGTGGTCTAAACTGGCCACGCGTCCTTGCGGACAGCCATTCACACGCCACACCTGTCACAACGCATGGCGCGGTGGCTTTCATTCTTCGCGGAGTATAATTTCCGCGTCGAATATAAGCCGGGTAGGCTTAAAAAAAAACGTGCTTGCCGATGCGCTGTCGCGCCGGTCCGACAAGGGGCTTGCTCAATTAGTCCGGTCACGACGGATCTTCGACCGAATCCGCCAGGCGTATCGCGAGGACGCCAGTCTCGACCCACTTATGCGGTATCTTGATGTTCGGTGCCTGCTTTAAACCGTACAAGCTCTTGAGGAACCTGCAGATAAAGCCTGGTCCGCCCGCTTGGAAGCCGGGCGGATGATCCATGAAAATGAGTCCCTCCAGATCTTCGTAGAGAAACGCAGTTTCACATCATATTGTAATATCTCCCAACCACGCATAGTAGATGGCAGCTCGAATGGCTACGAGTCGTATCACCGGTGCGTAGGTCTTGCGATAGCCCACCCCCAGCTGCTGGTTAAGGCCGCACATGACGAGACGAGCCTTGAATCTCTTGATTTATCCACGCTCATCTCGTTTGACTGCAAATAACCGTCTTCACGTGATAACTTTGACGTCTCTGGCTACCGCTCGTGGTACCAATTTCCATGCCTTATGGCCCTTCAGTGATTGCAACTCTCCAAGCACGGCTGCCTTCCATTGCAGTTAGTACTTGCTCCGACGCGCTTACTTGTAGGCGGTCGGGATCTCCACGTCCATGCTGATAACCAGCCCATGGCCCACCACGTAGTTTCTCAGTCGTACGTTCTTCTTCTGCGTCCGTCTTGGCTGCTTCAGGCATGGTTCGACCGGTGGCAACTGAATCTCAAATCCGGTAACCTCTTCCTCAGTTGGGGCAGGTTTCTATCGCGCTCTACGCTTACGCTTCTTCTTTGCCTTGGTAGCCCTGGTGGATCCTCAACCAGCTTTTGAACGACAGCCGGTGTAGCAACACCAGACTGAAACTCAGTACTGTTCGCAATCGCATTATCACTAAGTCAGCCGGCGTTGCACTCTGACTGGAACTCTGCCCGTTCTCAGCAGTAGCGTCTACTAGTAGCACTTCAAGTTGTTGAGCAGTGCCCAGATCCTCCATTCCCAGGTAGATATGCATCCATACTCGTCTTTATCCGTGCCGCCGGAACAGTCTCAGGTAATTGACGGTCTCCATCATGAAACGCATTCTCCAGCAACTGCTTTACGTACATCCCGTCCTCGGTGAACTCTTCATGGAAGCGTGCGTTGTTTCCACGCGCAGTCACCACCTGTGCTGTTTCCAGATCGAGAAACTTGTAGCCAACAGTAGTGTCGCTGTAAACCGAGTAACAACGGCAACTTTGCCCGTGCTATTAGCTTCTCTTTCTTCTGTCGTGATTCCGGGGGCACGCGCACAAATGCAATACATCCCCAGACTCGCAGTTCGTCGACACCAGGTGCACTTCGAAACAGCTTGTGAATTGGAGTGACCAGCCCCAGTGGCTTCTTTGGTAGTCTGTCCAGTGTGATAACTATATGCAGTAGCGCATCACCCCACATAGTATTTGGTAGGCTCGTAGCACTCAGCATGGCTCGCACACGCGGCATCACGACGCCATTCGCTCCCTCCACAATGCCATTCTCTTGTGGTGAAGAGACGTTCCTGAATTGCTGCTCGATGCCATTCTCTGCACAGTAGTTGGCCAGCTCAGTAGTACTCGCAAACTCGCCACCTTGGTCCGACCGCAATCGTCGAGCCGCAAATTTAGGTAGCTTCGGCTTCAGTTGATTTAATAGCGCCTTGATATGCCATGTCGCCTCACTCTTCTTTTCAAGTATGTACGCCCACTTATATCTGGTAGCCTCATTAATGATGAGCAACAACATGATAGCACCGCCAATCGTAGGCTCGTTCGCCGTGCAGATGTTCATCATGAGGGTCTCTAGCGGATTACACTTCCTCACCGGAATCCGTGAATAAGTAATGAGTTTGGATTTGCTAGCTGCACATGCAACGCACTCGTAGGAGCTAAGACCATTTGCATTCATCTTTACTCTAACATCCAGCTTGTTCGACAGGACTTTCACAGTGTCCATACCGGCGTGCCCGAATCGCTGGAGAAGCAGCTCCATTCTCTTCTTGCTGTCAACGTTCTGCTTCAGTGCCGCCATCACCATCGCTCCAGGCACTCGCTCAGTACGTAGACGATAGATGGCCTTATGCATTGCAAATTTCACGATAGTTCCAGGCTGAGACATCCAGGCTGTACGCTGGTCGTGCGACCACGTCTACTTGTCATCTGCAGGTACCCCAGGCTGATAATGGTCACCTTCGCGTGGAAGGTCCACTCCACGTCGTCCAGTAGCCGATCCTCCATCATTCCAGTTGCCTGGTTCATCACACGTAGTAGCACAGAGCCGTAAAAGACGCATGCTCTGTAGTGCCGTTAGCAAAGTCGATGCGACTTGCACTGTCCTCACGTACAGTGGTGAACAATGCAAGGACACCACATACATTGGCCTGGGGTCCTGAGGCGAGGATCCGCTCGACCGCATCGCATTGCATACCTTCATTGTGGGTAAGTGTATTGACTTGCCAGGATCTTGGCGATCCATCACAGGGTGGACCAGCAAATCGACGTGGAGATCCATCACCCCGCCGAGGTGACACATATCGTCCACGATTACCATCACGGCAACCATGTTCATCATGATCTCGACCATCACCACGAGAAGGTGAACGTTGTGGCCCATCACGCCACTGCTGTCGTGGTGGAGAACAATAGCGGCTGGGTAAGCAATCACGCCACTGCTGGCGTGGCTGAGGTCCATAATGGCTGGGTGGACCACAAGATGGCGAGCTCGAACGTTGACCCCATATCGGCGGAGGTGACGTGCTGCGTCTCGGGATTCCCCATGGGCGGATAATCAGCGCGTCCACAAGGTGGCGATCTGCCACGCCAATTCTGCATACCCAGGTGGCGAGCGACTGCGTCCTCGATTGAAGTACGTAGGCTCAGCACATAGTGGCGAACGTCCACGTACTTCATGTCCACGCTGAAGGCCTTGCTCATAGGGACTCAGCTGCATCTGATTCCCGTATCTTTCGTCATGTCCTTGACTTCTAGGAATGTCCAAACGGATCCCTTGAATGCCGTCCCCGCGCACGAGCGGACCTCTTGTGATTCATTCTTGTTGTGCTTCGGCTAAGGCAAAGGCTCGACATTCGAGACGCTCTTCAGCTTTTGACTGATATGGAACAACACCTGCTGTCATGTAGGTGCTGATCCTTGAGATTACACGCCCTCCCAATGGAGCTGCACAGCGTCTGGCACAAGTGTCTGCATTGCTCGTCGAACTGCAACATCGGCTTGAAGAGGTAGTGCAGGCGGCTTTTCCTCAAGCTGCACTTGCTGTGAAGTAGCAGCCATACTACCAGTAGGTAGGCATGGTCTTGCTTGGTCATCGTCATCAGGACTCGCAGGAGACGTGGGCGCCGCCTCAGCATCAGGAGACTTGCTGCCGATCAGGTCTAGGGTCTACGGAGCACTTGAGGCACATAACGACAGTCCCGCTACCAAGTCTTGCGTACCACTCTCTCCTTGAACAACTTGCACACGATGAACGAAGCCAACGATGGAAGCAGGCGGCTTCATGTTTTGCTCTTTTTTCCAAAAACCTTTCTTGCAAGCTCAGGCTTGAGCGGCCTTCCAGTCTGCTCAGTACACTAAGCGTACCAGTGACCGTCACCATTATAGTTGGCGCACTGGATACGCTGCTTCTTGTCCGCCACAGCCTTCAGTCGCTTTTGCTGCAGCTTGCTGCGCTTGCGGTTGTCGTTGTTATTCCTGTTTGCACCTTGACCACCTGCATGGGGCGTGCCACAGCAGCAGCCGGCTTCGACTGCAGTTCGAACTGGTTCCGCTGGTGCTCAGCCGACCGGAGACACTGCAACGCCTCTGCCAGCTTCAACGACTTTAGACCGTTGCTGTCGATCCATTTTGCGTTTCTCGAGCGAGATCGCGGAACACCAACACGGCGTTCGACAGCAACAGACTCGCGTGCTGCCATTCCTCAAACTCGCCCTTGGCCTGACGCAGTATCGTCACCTTGTGCTCGATGTCGTCGACGTACGCCGTCACTGAATCGTTCGTCTGCAACATCCTCATTATCAGGTCTATCAGGTAACCAGGGTTGATCCCGTCCCCGGCTCGCTTGGTGATGAAGAAACACAGGATGGATACAGCCTCCATGTTGTCCCTCATGTCGTCGATCTTGAACGTGGACGTCAAGTTCACCGGCAATGACAGTGCGAGCGCAGAGAACGCCTTGTTCTTACGTGTGCAGTACCATTCGTTGTACTAGGCTCGCTGGTAGCCGAGCGTATCGTCAAAGCGCTCACCACCGTACGTAATAGAACCGAACGTGCATGTCTCGAACTGCAGCGACACTTCGCTGCGTCACGCTTTGTAGTCGGCCTTGCTCACGAGCTTGGGCACTAGAATATCTGGTTGGTATACTCCGTTAGCTCATTATCGTCGTATCTCCCACCGGGGAACGAGCTGTTCATCCCTGCTTCTTCACGTCAGCGACCGCTTGTTCCGCCGCTGTCGCCTTGTTCTGTTGTCTGGGGCGGCGGTTGGCTTTGCACTGATTCCACAGAATGAAGGGCTTGGATACGTTCGAGCAACCTGCGGATGAGTGGTTGACCATCCGTAATTTGGGCCAACGAGCCTTGTAACGGGGTTACACGGTGTGGTGCACACATGGGTACGGAGTACCCGAAGAGCTAACAGACTCTCAGTACATGGCGAGTAGAATTAACGGTGACCTCAGTACATAGGCTGAGGGCCACATGTTATGCATTTGATTAGGTTTAACTGTGATGAATAGTTAAACATAGATAGCGGCTTGGCCGCAATAAAGATAAATATAAATACTTCGGATTTGAAACATAAAACTTATTGTGTTCTAAATAACTTTAGCCCTGGTTATTGGGCTGTAAGTGTCCTTCGGATAAGGAACTTAGATTTAGGGACTCTTTGAGTCGTACGTCTTCGTCTGACGCAAAGCTACGGCAGCCCCTCTGCACTTCTGCACCTGAGTCGATTGACTGTATCCTCTGCGAGGATGGAATACCCAGTGTTCGCGAAGTTGTCCTCGGCGCAGTCAGTATGCGCTTAATAAGCTTGTGCCCTTACTTGGCCCGGAGGGCGTGGCTCATCTTGCTTCGCAAGGTCCAGAGGCGGTGACCGCCAGGCTGGAATCGTTCTCCCGTTACGAGAACGCGCTCTTGGAGCGTGTCCGAGAGAAGATGAGCGCCGCAACGGCGACCGCGTCGGTGACGCGTGACGAGTCTGCGAGACCAAAGCCGATCCTGGTGATCGTGAAGACTTTCGAGGGGAAGGAGGGAGAGAATCTTCTTCTCTGGACCCGTGAGTGGGCCTTAACGTGTGGTACGTCTGTAGACGTCGCGTTCCCCACTTGGGCTCAGCTGAAACAGCAATTGTCGCGCGTATTCGCACCGCCTAACCAGGCGTACCGTGTTCGGTCTGAGTTCCTTGCTACCCGACATGGCAAGAAGGAGTTACTGGACTACGTGCAAGAGTTGAGAACTCTGATCGCCGGGATGGCACGGACCCGCTACCAGAACTAGTCACGGTGACCGTGTTCATGGAGGGTCTCCGCGTGGGCGCGGCCCAAACGGAAGTGTTCCGTGTACACCCTTCCTCTTTCGAAGAGGCGGTGAACGTGGCATTGAATGCCGAACACAACTTCAAGTCGGCCCGACCGGGCTGGTACGCGAGCGGCGCAGGCTCTTCGAGCGGTCCGGAACCGATGGACCTCAGCTATGCTGAAGATGAAGTAGCTGAACTTCTTGCTGCGGAGCAACTCGCCAGCATTCGCCGATGCTTTTTGTGCATGAGCACCAAGCATCTGAGGGCGCAATGCCCTCTGTGCTCTAAGCGCCAGGCTTCGGCGAGCCAACCCGGAGAGTCATCGCCGAAAAACGGCAGCTCCCAGTAGGCGCGGGGTGGCTTACTGGGGAAGAACCGAGTTCTGTTGTGCCTCGAAGAGGTAAAGGGCAACGGGGCTCAGTCCCGAAGAGAGCTGGGCTCTCTTACAAGATGAGTGTGTGCAAACCGGGCTTGCTGGTCGCTCAAGCGAACGTGAAGGGCTTCGTGAAGCCGTGGAGAGTCTTGATTGGCTCGGGAGCTTCGGGTAACTATGCTCGTCGCTCCACCCTGGAAGGGAGTCAGCTGTATGCTGAGGCACTGGAAGTGCCAACGCGAGATGAAATCTCAGTCCGTCTGGCGACGGGGACACTTGTTACTGTGTCGAAGGTCTCTGTCGACCTTAATGTGAAGTTCTTAGACTGCGATAGCGTGGAACGCTGTCTGGTCTTAGACCTAGATTCGAGGTATGGCCTCATCCTTGGCATGGCATGGCTCGAGCGCCATGAGCTATGGATCGACTGGAAGTCGAAGACGCTGGGTGCTACGCACCCTACCCCTAGTGGAGCTTTGGTGAGTCGTGAACCCACCTCTGCTAGGAAGCAGAAGCGATATTGGCGCGATCACGAGACCGAGACAGCCGTGGTTCTGGACGTTGGAATGTCGGAACTTGTGAGCAATGAGGTTGCTGGGTGTCGTGGTAAGGACGAGCGCGGAGTGGCGCGTAATCCACTGTGCGCTATGGATCTGGTCGAAGACCTACCGCTGCGTGGCCCGAGGGCCGCGGTCGACTGCGAGTCGAGGCATCCTGAGCGCTGCCCAATGGATGGTGGTGAAGTGACACCTAGTTCACTGTGTGAGGGTCATGGACCACATGGCTCTGAGCCGAGAGGCTTGCGAGACACGGCTTCCCCTTCGAGGAGTGTTGCTGCTGCACCCGGTGGCGGTGACGGAGATGTCGCCACACGCCGGGCTCGGTCGCGGAGGGAGAGGAGAAGAAGACGCAGGGCGTCTGTGATGTCTTCGACGTCGGACGGGGTGTCCAACGTGACGAGCAGTGAGGCTCCATAATCGCTGTGAACATCTGTACACACTCGTGAATGGATTGACGGGGGAGTTCGAAGGCGACATCAGCCTTGACGCTCTGCCCACTGTGGATGCTCTGGTAGAGCTGGACGAGATGTCCGTTACCGAGTTCGGCGAAGCCTTGAAGGCAGGCGAGTTAGTCGAGGTGGTCCTGATAAGACCTGAGGAGGAGTTGAACTCCTCGTCCGTGGTGGACGATGCAGTCCTGGAGGACACCAAGAAGGCGCTACGCGAGAAGTGGAGCGTCGATCATGAAAGATCCCTCGGATCCGCTCTATGCCGTCGCTCAGGAATACTAAGATGTGGTATGCAAGAGCCCACCCATGGGTTTGCCTCCGGATCGAGGTGTGCGTCATGAGATTGACCTGGTTCCAGGAACCAAATATTGCGTGAAAAGGCAGTGACCTTTGCCGAAGGAACAGTGTGACGTCGATGACGCGTTCTTCCATGCAAAGCACGAGGCAGGTCTGGTGCGTGAGAGCAAGTCTCCGCACCCGACACCCACTTTCTGCGTCAGAAAGCCGAACGGCAAGTGGCGTATCGTGCATGCTTTTAATATGCTGAATGCGGCCACCATTCCGGCGCAGACGCCGATTCCTCGCAAGGATACTCTGCAGAACAACACGGTAGGCTGTACGCTGTAGAGTGCGCTCGACTTGGTTGATGGTTACTACCAATTGATCATGAGATAGAGCGACATTCCGCTGACAGCGGTCAGTACTCCGAGCGGTATGCTCTGGGAGTGGCTGGTGATGCCCCAAGGGCTGTCGAACGCACCAGCAACGTTCAATCGTTTCGTGGCGCAGTTGTTCAGGCCCCATAGGGCGCACGCGCAGACGTGGAGAACTACATTGACCACTTGCGAGCAGTGCTCGGGTGCATGCGCACTAATAAGTTGTATACCAACTTGGACAAGTGCGTTTTTGGCGCGGAGGAGATTCCTTTCCTCGGTTGCTTCATTGGGAAGCGTGGCTTACGAGCCGATCCTGCCAAAGTCAAGGCCATTGTGGATTGGCCGGTTCCCAAGAACCAAAGGGACTTACGCAAGTGGCTACAGTGTGAACTACGCAGAGATGGTTCGGCCATTGTCGGATCTCCTTAAGAAGGACGCACCTTGGTGCTTGAATGTCGAACACGACGAAGCCTTTGAGGCTGTGAAGGAGAGCCTTCTGCGAGCGCCGATACTCGCGCTACCGGACCCGAATCGTCCGTTCAGCGTCGTCTGCGACGCCTCCAATTTGCAATCGGTTGTGCTTTACTACAAGCAGACGCCGAAGGGCGTGAACGCGTCATCGCGTTTGACTCTCGGCAGCTCAAAGCTGCAGAGAAGAGCTATCCAGTTCATGACAAAAAGCTATTTGCTATGAAGTATGCTCTAGTCAAGTTCAGGGTACACCTGCTAGGCTCCAAGCCTTTTGTGATCTAAACTGATCATGCGTCGTTACGCACTGCGACCCAGTCGCCTCACCTCTCTCAGAGAATGGCAAGATGCCTCTCCGAGGTGAAGTACAAGCCGGGATGCCTTAATGTGGTGGCCGATGCGCTCTCACGGAGGCCGGATTACGAGCTAGCCCATGTCACAACGGTGACATCGTCGGTGCACGACTTGACACGCGCTGCGTATGCACATGATGATATATGTGTAGCTCTGCTACGAGTTCTGGGGGGCGAGGAGATTGAGAACTTGGACAAGGAGCTGTCAGGGCGCTTGCGCGCGAGGCTACATCGATACTCAATCGATCATGGCCTGCTGTATTACAGCACGGACCGAGAAGATACTCCTCGTGTGGTCGTTCCTCATCGCAAAGACCTAAGTATCGTATCCTCTACGAGGTAGGTACATGATACGCCCGTCGGTGGGCACTTAGGTCGTGAGACGACCTATGGATCGGTGAGCTCGATGTACTGGTGGCCCAAGTTGTATGAATGGGTGCCCACTTACGTACACACGTGTGAGACGTGCCAACGGACGATGTCCGCGCCGAATACGGCGGCGCCGTTGGCGAGTTTGCCTGTCCCCACGGGCTGTTGGCAGTCCATCAGTATGGACTTGTGTTTGGCCGTCCTAAGGATAAGGCGGGCAACACGGGTATTGTGGTTATTGTAGACCGATTTAGCATGATGGCTCACTTAGCGGTTGTGCCGGACACCATTATGGTGAGGGTACAGCGTTGCTGTGTTTAGACCGAGTCTTTCGCCAACATGGCTTGCCTGAGGCAATTGTCTAGGACCGAGATCCGCGGTTCACCGCGAAGTATTGGACGTACTTTTTCGAGTGCTCGGCACTCGTTTGGACATGTCCACAACGGACCATCCGCAGACCGACGTTCAGACTGAACGCGTGAATCGCGTTGTGGAGGACATTCTCCGAAGCGTATGCGCTGAGGCGCCGAAACGCTGGAGTGAGATGCTCCACTCGTTGAGTTTGAAGTGAGCAATACCATACATGACTCATCAGGCTTCACTCCGTTCTATGTGAACGGCTTAGCGAACCCTTGTGTCCCACTAACGCCGCCACGTGGTGGTTCAGCTTGGTGGGGGAGGGATAGCCGAGCGGCTTGCTGATGTCAGCCCTGTCGTGGTTCGCAATCAAGTCGATGACTTTGTCGCTTTGAGACTGAGCGTCATGCGCAGGGTGCGCGACGCTATGGCAGAGAGCCAAGACCTGCAGAAGGAGTATGCTGATGCAAAGGGCAGAAGCAGTGTGAAACGGTTTGAGGTCGGGGACCTAGTTTTAATAAACGCTAAAAACCTACCTACTCAACCGTGTCTGCAGTCTTCAAGACTAAACTGGGACCTCGGTTCATCGGACCGTTCAGGGTCGTGGCCAAGAAGGGCCTTGCGTATACGCTCAACCTTCCGAAGAAGATGCGCACGCATCCGGTCTTTTACGTGGGCTTACTCAACCCGTATCAGGACCCTGTTCTGGTGAGCGCACAGGCGTTGGCGCCGGCTCGGAAGGCCGCTGAACGACAGCGGGTGGCTGGGCCACGACAGGCTGGACGGCAGCAGGGGGCTGGGCCACGATGGGCTGGACGGCAGCAGGAGGCTGGGTCACAGGACAAGGAGCGAACTGCTGGAGACGCAGCAACAAGTCCGGCTGACCATTCAGCCGAGCGACTTCACGCTCAAGATCCGCAACTCGGTTCTGAGCCGCCTGTGGTTGCTCGAATAAGTCCACCCGGTGGTTCGTCTCTTCAAGATCACCCGCAACGCGGTGCAGTGCACCATTCGTATCCCGAAGATACTGGTTCAGAGAACTCACGCGCCGCTCAAGCGCAAACAGGTCGCTGCGACTCGCCACGCGAGAGTCCAGCTGAGGCTCGGCCCCCTCCAGCTCTGCTCGACGAGCACAGTGAGCTCCGCTACCAAGTGGAACACCTTGTGGCGCGGCGCCGTCGCCAGGGTCGTACTCAGTACCTTGTGAAATGGCTAGGTTACCCTCATTCACAGAACTCGTGGGAGTTTGAGGTTGCCCTCCGGCAGGATTTTCCGACGTCGTGGACGCTTTTGACCAGGCACATCCGTTGCCGATGCGTCGTCAGGCTCTGAGCGCTTCCCACCGCTAGAATGCGGGGATGGCAGGTCGGTAGTTGAGCTCAGGCTCCGGCCAGCGGCTGGAGCAGCCGGCTCATAGACATGAGCGGCGCTTGCAGTATGAGTGGGAGGTGGAGATGCCTCGTGATGTGGGGGACGAAGTCTCGGGAGCTGATGCCGAGCTATTGACTTTGCGAAGTCCAGGTGTAAGCGTCTCTCCAGACGAATATCTGTTTCTGAGAAACTAGCTCGTAGAGCATCGTAAGTGGGGAGCCGGCGAGCTATCTCCACCCAGTTTTGAAACTGTTCTTCGCAAGCATCTTGGGACTCTCCCGGGTTGAGTACAACCGGTATGGTCCGCATCGACGGAACCGATTGGCGATTGAGCTGCATCTGCAGGCGCGCCCGATACTCTTGAGGAGTTGTGGCATGCGGAGTCAAGAATCGCGCACGGAGCTGGTGCCGGCGCACTTGCTCA
Organism: Phytophthora tentaculata; assembly: GCA_033557915.1. Taxonomy (NCBI): domain Eukaryota; phylum Oomycota; class Peronosporomycetes; order Peronosporales; family Peronosporaceae; genus Phytophthora; species Phytophthora tentaculata. Next base: position 3,661,424 of record JAUCEA010000020.1, on the reverse strand, counting down.
TCAGCATTGGAAGCCGCAGGCCCACACACGTAAGTGTTTAAAGGCTGCTGTGCAGCAAGACAAGCTGATTCAGCAGGGTCCCGAGGCTGGAAGCCGTAGTCATTACGTGACGGATGTACGAGTGGTCGGATCACGGGTCGATACGACTGTTGAGAGCGCGGCTCCTCGGACATCTGACGGCCTTGGGCCTCGTCCAGATCATTCATAATGACATTAGGATCGTGTCGATCAGCCGCATCATACCGAGACACAGTGGCGGTGCATCGCGCAGGGGGCAAACGGGATTCGGTCGTTCTGGGAACGGATGCGGAGTCCGCAGCTCTCGTCTCGCCGGAGATCTTGGAGCAGAACGATGGGTCCTCATCGATGCTGCTGGAGAAGATTCGCCACTTGTGTGTGACCTCGGGGAGGCAGGATTTGAGCGTGGCTCGCTATCCATGGGGTCATCGTAGTCGACCTGGCCCTCCTCGAGTTCAGCGAACAGGAGGGTGTTACCTCTGGGCGGAGCCGGCGGCTCTGAAAAATCTTGAAGGCTCATAGAGCGTGAGCCGTGTTGGTGACGGTGCTCTCGGTGGTAGACAGCCACAGACAGAGAGGAGGTGGCGCGTGGAGCGGGCGCTGAGCGCTGCTGCTGGTCTTGGACCGCTGGAGGGCGTGGGGCGCCGTGCGCGGGTGACAATTTGCCGTGGGCTTGGTGGTAGGCATCCAAGATGCAAAAGCGAGAATGAGCTCGTGGAGCTACAGAAGCCGGTTGTGAGGTTAAGTGACCTCCAACGTCTTGACAAGACAAGAACTCGCTGAGGAAACTTCGAGAACGGGTATGTTCTCATTTTAGTGGGAGGGGGTGTAACGGGGTTACACGGTGTGGTGCACACATGTGTACGGAGTACCCGAAGAGCTAACCAACTCTCAGTGCATGATGTGTAGGATTAACGGTGGCCTCAGTACATAGGCTGAGGGCCACACTTTATGCATTTGATTAACTTTAACTGTGATGAATAGTTAAACATAGATAGCGGCTTGGCCGCATTAAAGATAAATAAAAACACTTCGGATTTAGAGCATAAAAGTTATTAGTGCTCTTTATAACTTGTAGCCCTGGCTATTGGGCTGTAAGTATCCTTCGGATAAGGAACTTAGATTTAGGAACTCTTTGAGTCGAACGTCTTCCTCTGACGCAAAGCTACGGCAGCCCCGCTGGAAGCCTCGATTCGTCAAAACTTCCGCTTCGTCTCTCGAATCGATGTTGCTCACACCAGCTGACACGTTAGTCGAGTTCTGCGCCCTGATTGGGCTCATAACCTGAGGCGACGCAGGGCGCGTCACCGGGCTGCTCTCAAGCTGTCTATCGCTTCTGATGCCCATTCTCAACCGGCTCTTGCGGCCGCATGCGACCAAATAGAGGCGTATGATTAGCGTAGACGGATTTCAGCAATAGGTGGCCGCGTGCGGTGAAGAGCAAAAAAGACGCTCATGCGGCGCTTTCGCCGCATGCGAGAAAATCGCCGCACGACGACGTTAGGGATCGCGTGGAAAAACACCAATTATAATGCGTGAGAAGTTCGACTACTAAAACTGTTGAAATCTGCTTTCCGCTTTAAGTTTGCCGCTGTTCCTACTCAAATGCATTTGCCATGGTATTATTGTACGTAGTTTAGCTACAAGCTAATTTACTATAGCACACTGTACTGATGGCGTACGGCTTCGGCAGTATGTCAAACACACCTAGTTCAATGGTGAAATACAAGCATGGTGGCTCTATTCAACGGATGTCGTTGCCCCAATCAGAGCTCACCGGGAATATGCTGTAGCATGCATTGGCATCCCCAACCAATGCGGGCGCATCCGGCAGCATCGTACAAAAATGTGCGATGCGGTGCGGTGCGTCCGGTTGAGAATGGGCCTTAGAGTAGGTGCCATGAGGAAACTGACACTATAGTAGCAGTAGACGCAAGAGCAGGTAGAAGAAGTACGTGTAACACAGTGAATTCCGGGGCAAAGCTCGACAGGACCGTGGCGTTCTGGTGTGGGGCAGTCGTTTGCTGCTGGTAGCAAAAGCTGAAGTGAAACACTGCCACACACCCGAGCGCCCACGCTCCCCAAAGTAGATTAGTTCATAGTATATTTTCAAGTAAAACTATAATAAACATCAGTAAGATGCCGTCCACCGCGGCAACACTTGTGCAAAGGCTCACTGCCTGCCATGTCTCGATGCACACAAACATCAGCATGTTTGCACTCGGTCCTGCTGCAGTTCGCGAAGCTGGAGTGCAGCACAGCAGCATTGCCGTGCGTATGGTGGAGAGTAGTGTCGGGACTTGTACCGTAGCATGTACCGTAGTGACTTCATCGCACAAGTATTGCCATCAGAAGTAGATCTGATTCCGGTGGTGTTTATCTTCGTACCAACTGGGACCTCACTTCCGCCGAGAATAAGCTGACGCTCAATATGCTCACCAGCAACGTAGGCAGCGAGCGACATTTTGAATGAAGGAGCCTGTCTTTTTGGAGTAATGGTTTAATCAGTTGTCCCCATTTCTTTTTTTTGGGCTAAGAACAGTCTTGTAATGTTATTTTTTACAACGGTAATGTCATGTATGAAGTTAAATGAACTATATTTCGTAAAACTGAGGTTAATTCTGAACCCTTCTATAAAACCCACCCACCGGCTGGTTTACTTACAAAGGCAAATATCCGACAGACACAAAAATTCGGCAGACATAGTCGTGCAATTTATAATCACAACTGACCAGCCAATCAAATTCAGCTGTTGCACTTGGTCTTTGTATTTGATGTGCTTTTTGGTATTTAATCTGTCGTTACGTGTAATTTTAAGCAAGTATTCTTGTGAAATGAACGGGTTGTTTTGTGTTTTTACTATGGAGGATGCATATCCCCAGTGCGCTTAGTCAAAAATATGTATTACATTGATCTTGCTTTTCTCTCTTTCTCTCTCTCTATGTGCCACAAACACTACAACTTGTTGATTGTTCCTGCAACAGCGGGATTCAGGAAAAAAAATATATTCAAATATTGTGACAAATCGAGCCAATTAACATACCATAATATATGGTACGTTTTGTAGCAGAACAGAACAAAAAAACACATCTGTACCACACAAAAATGATCACGAGTATGTCTTCCATCTAGGGATGTGCTCCTTTTGACGACAGCGAGCAATTGGCGGCCAATCGCTCGCTGTCATCGATTTTTGGTGCCACTGCTGCTGCTGTATAATGCTTGCAGCTCCCACTTCGCAATTTGCTCTAAATATCTCTCTCGACTCATTCGACACGGCCACGCAGTTATGCGTCTATCTCACGTTATGGTGTCGATCGCGGTGCCTTTCCTGGTTACCAGTGAAGCATTCTCGACGACCGCGGACTCAAGCCAGAACAAATCCGTTGCACCCACCAGCTCAATCCAGCGACTTCTGAGGTCCCGTCACGCTATCACCGACGCCAACGCTGACTCCGAAGACAGGTCTCTATCTATGAAGGAGAAAATGATGGAGAAGCTAACAACGAAGGAGAAATTTGCTGATACACTCAAAATTTCTAAGCAGATGGACGATTTCATCAACAATCGTGCGCCAGGTATGGATCAGCTCCTAAAGACTGAGGCTTACAAGAAGTACATCGGCTACGTTAACTATTTGAACGATATGGCGAAGCACCCGGACTATGCGGACTTGGTTAGGAAGATCAAGAATAAGAGCTAGGCACGTCAGCCTAATCCATCGGATCTCGGCATCTTTTAGTATCGGTATCTGCTTTAAGCTGTAAGTCAGCTACTAAGCCCCGAGAAAAAATACACCTTTATACGCGCGTATTTGAGGAAGTGCTTATGTTGATTGTCTCCTTTGTTGATTTGCGGGGGACAAGTCGAACAAGCAGTGCATGCTTACAACAAAAGAGATTATTACTTCTAAAAATGAAATTGAAACAGTGTTCACCAATAATACTAATTCTCCTGAACTTGTATGCGTCTCTCTATGGATTTGAAACAAAACTTCTGCGTTTAGTTCTGCGTTTGGCGCATACAAGTTCTTTGTACCCACTAATAGCTTCCCATACAAAACACTGTTGTTTGGAGAGTAATCGTGCGGCTGGCTGTTCAGAACTTGTCTGCGTCTGAAGCAGAAACTATTAAACAGCATCATGCCTCTCAAAGAGCAAGTACAGTAACGCACTCGCCGCAAACGAGCACAGCAGCCTGTGCAAAGCGCAAATACAAAGTATCTCTCACACTAACACCACGGTGATGCTGCAGTAGGCGATTACATTGCCTACAACTGCGATTTACTGATAAAACTTCACCAATTTCACGAATACCTTAACAATTTGACCATTTTGTGGCGCTTTTTATTCCTAGTGATTCCATATCGGCTTCAAAGTTTTGGTAAAGCATCTAGTCGCTACATACGTGCGTGATCCACATGCAAAGCGCTCGGCTCCGATGTGTAGTGTAACACAACTTGTGTTACTGGCTGAATAGAAGACTTTACCAATGGTACCAACTACTTCTGTGTGATTGAAACACTCGTCACTCCGACAGCGAATGACACAAAAGCTCGATAATTTCACTTCATGAGTGATTTTTGCAGTGCTACAGTCCTTTCTAATAAGTCCTTAAAACTTATTGTAAAATCAGCGGCTAACTAACTCTACGTCCATATTCACAGATGTAAACTAGTAGCAACAGATATAAATTGGATTTCCAGGTTCCCTCTTTATGATCTTACAGAGGCATTAGGAGCAATTCCAAGCCGCGCAAGCTGTACTTACTGTTAAGTACTGAGTAGGGAGTAGTTAACCAGGTTGAGTACCACAAACTGCGGTATTCGGATGAATAAAAGAAAGAGCAACATGGATCTTTAGCGCCACTAGGCCTGCATCACCTTAGATGAATGCACAACACTGCAGCGTTCGTAGCACTTCATTGCTACAGATGTCTCATGTTAAAACTTTACAACCAAGCTCCATAACGATTAACGCATGCACATTTGATCGCCTTCGTCTCGATGATGTTCTTCATCGAGACGAAGACGATCAAAATGTGCATGCGCTCAACCTGAATAGGAAGTCGTCCGGGAGATAACTAATATCGCCAGGCTCCTCACGTTCCACGTCCGAATCACCCGTGAGGCCGAGGGACAGCTTGCTTGCATACGCCATGCTTGACGTGTGAACTACTGTAGACGCTGCCACAAGGACAGCCCTAAGCGATGTATAGTAATGACTCGGATAAGTACGAGCAGAAGAAACGAAGACTAGGGCTTCGCGAGGCTGGGATAGGTTAACATTAACACCTTGGCGTTCCGGGAGCCACATTTATTAGGCTCGAAGAAAACGAACACATCACTCAGCTTCGAGCTTGTCCGTCCATACACGTGGAGGCCGTGTTCGGGAGCACTGGCAGATCGCCCTCGGAGATCTTGCTACCAGCAGAAGCGATATGTTACAAATAACGATCACGTGCAGTGCCATCCATACCATGTACGCATGCAAATGATTCATCGAGACGATCCGCATGATTGCATGCCGCCTCATAAAATTGCAGCTCTCAGTTTCGACATTGATCCCTCGAGAGCATTTCCGCTGTCGTTTAGGACTACCGCAGTTAATCGACGCTAATCTTCGAAATCATGGAGTCCAATTTGTTGGGACAATTCTGATAACAAATAAAATTTGAAAGTATATTTTTTTAGAAAGTTCTAAATCATTTTGGAGATTTGTGTCACCGTATTTGTTTTGGCGACGCGCTCGCCACAAAAATTGCAAACCCGCGTGGTTATTGAACTTGCACACGAATCTGTATAACGCTTTAATTAAGCAAAGTAAACGTATTTGTGCTTGCTGGTTCGACTACCAGCCCTCATTTTGTAGGATAGTATCAATCTCTCGGACTAAAAAAATACTTGTTTCGATGTACTAGTAACGACCATCCCACCGCTCTGGGTCATGTAAGTGCTACTGATGGCTCGGTACTTGTATCGATTTACTAGTAACGACCATCCCACCGCATTAAGGCTTTTGGGGGTCATGTAAGTGCTACTGATGGTTCGGTATTTGTATCGATATACCAGTAAGGACGATGTCGCTGATGAACCACCGAATTAATCCTTGTTGGGCTGTCCCCTACAGCACTAAAGTGCTTCCTATCCCAGTAAAAGTTCTTGCTACATATAAATGATCGTTGGACGTAAACAACGGATTAACCCGGCGTAGTTTGCCAAAACGTGCTTTAAAACTTTATCTTTTTATTGTAAGTTGCGGGTTGTACCTACTGTCTGTAAACAACAGTTCCGTCATTTCATACGCATAGCGGGATCCGGTAGGGCCAGTAATGACGATATGTTATGAAGTAAAACGGTCGACTAAGCGGTGTGCATCCTCAACAAACTCTATGCATTAGGGGAAAACGTTTTTAGTAATGCACAGCTACGCTCCGCAGGTAGATCGATCGAAAGGTCAGTAACAAAATGCTGGACACGATGCTGTCTTTGCTGCTACACTTTACTAGACCCGTTGATCATGCGGCCGTTGGTGGTGCTGGCCCTTGGACTGCCGCTGTTGCTCGAACTGCTGGTAATTTGCTACAACAACGTTGTTTAGTGTTGGTACCGCAGCTACAGCTAGAAATCTGGTACTCACTGCAGCTAGATCAGAAGCTTGTTCGAGTTTCAGGTTGTAAGATGTCTGGGGCAACTCGTACGGCTTCTTATTCTCGGGCGAGCGCCGACAAACGGCAAACTGATGGTTAACCATTTGCTTGTGTCGTGATATGCCCTAGTTCCCGCTGTATATGTCCGTGGTGCTGTTGTTTGACACGCAGTATGCTGATGTACCTTAGGCTTTTATCAGTTAATGATAATCTTATCGAAGTAAGTTCGTCACTCATACTTTCAAGCCATGAAATTGTTGGCTGTTGGTGAATACACATGCCAGTGACAGTCGCCGAACAAATTGTCAATACAGCCACAGAAGGACGCTTTCCTGTCCGTTGCGCCCTGAATGATGCTTGGCTTCAAAAATTCGATAGCCCAGCAAAAAGGCTCATCGGGAAGTCGAACCAGGGGATGCGACTCCATCTTCAACTGTTTTGAGTTTGCCATTTCACTGTGACACCCACGATAACGAATAAGGAAAAAGCGCTTGACTTGTGACCAGCGTCAATCCAAAATAAAAGCTGGGACTGACTGCGCACTGAGTGAGATCGTATTTAAACGAGATGATACGGTTCGTCCTTCGTAAATTACTTTTATATCTTACGAGTGTTTTCGACATTTCGAATATCGAAAACGTGACACCCCCTCTCCCCTTTTCTCCCGTCCTCCAAAGATTCACTGGCTCTCATTTGGAGTTTCTTCGCATTTGGACTTAAAGCGACGGCGTGGGCTGACCTCGCTAATATCGACGTACGTGCGGTGACAAGTGCTTGCTTGATGTATATAGCTTTAACATGCTGATGACTGACCGTTATAGGGTCATGAGTGGGAGTGACCCAGAGACGCACGTATCATCGGCGGGCGTGTGGAAAGGACACCAATAACTCAGGAATGGCACAAAGCCTGGGACGCGTTCTACGAGTACCTGAAGGTGTACCAGGCGGACACACACAAGATCTTTCGACTGCGCAGCTCCACATCCATGGCCCGCCGCAACGCAGAAATCATGGCCCAAGCTGGGGCTGATTCATCGCCCGAGTTAATCCCGGACGAGTTCAAGACCTTTTGGGCGAAACTCATTTGCACCCGCGGATTTGGCGTCGCACGAGTCGGAGCACTGGCAAGCGCAAGAGTATTTTCAACAAGTCGTCGTTGTGCAAAGCCGACGTCAAGGCCGCCGTGACATCGAACAGCGAGATACAAGCGCTCATGGTTCGTATTACAACGTGCTCGACTGATCACAACAATCGGGTTGATGCAGCGGCCTACGACAACCATTCGTCGACGCGAAGAGTCGACGACCCTGTGCTTCTTGTTTTCGTGGACGTGCTGCAGTCCGCAGGATCCAAGCCCAAGCGAATCGTGCAGTTCCTTCGAGCCAAGACAGGTAAAGTACTTCAGAATGTTTATTGCTAGCGATAATTTTCTTATCTTATGTGCTTGATTTCTTGCTATGTTGGCAAGAATGTGACCCTTCGTGATGTTCACAACATGGTCGCGAGAAAGAGAGAAGAGCGACGTGGGTTCGAAACCGTGGAGCAGCGTCTGGAAACGCTACTACGGGGATTCTGCAAGCGTCGCGAGGACCGAACTTCTGTGTACGTTGATGATCGGTCGTTGGCGCAAACAATCACGCTGCAGACGCGTCAAATGCAGAGGTGGTTCAAGGCTTTCCCCGAGGTTATGTTGGTGGACGCGACACACAACACGAACGACTCCAGATACAAGCTCTTCTCGTTTATGATACATGATGTGTACGGTCATGTAAGTACTGGTGCCTATAGGCACATTTAGGTGTCATTTGTATTTGATATGTACATATACGTACTTCCATGGCCAATTTGTGTACTGGCAGTACTGTTTGCTTCGGCAGGATCAATATGTACAGCATAGTTTGATGGAAAACGAGAGCGCGGAGTGTTTGACGGATGCTATCGATGCGTTCAAGATTTCGAATCCTTCGTGGGGGAAAAATTTGCGTGATCGTAATCGACAAAGATATGGGCGAGTTGAGTTTGCTGAAGTCACATTTTCCTCAGGCCAAGATCATCCTCTGCCACTTCCATCTGAATAAATACATCCGCTCGAGTGCCACATTCGCGGAATTGAGATGCCTCGCAAGCCAACTCCAATGCTTCTTCGATTCATGAGGGTGCGTTATCTACTGAAGTGTATTCTAGAGAACTAATGAATACATTGCTTGCTTTGCTTCGTTCACCCAGTCCGTTCATTGTTAGAAGTGCACCATCTTAGCTACATTTCCGCACGGAGGTGACATAAGGAAGCACTACGTCGCTCATTCCTGTAAAACTCACTTGCGAACACATCTCCACACTTGTAGTTGGCCTTTTAGCGCGCCTGTCAAAGAGACTGATCCTTGGTTTGTTGGAAAATCATCGATTCATCTGTACATTCAACCAACAACACATCCCATGTGAAACCTTCCTGCAACACGAGGCGAGTGAGGCCACCAACCACTCATCAGTATCGCTATGTTTGATAAAATTTAGGAAAGCTATTTGAATATAAAAACCCCTTTCTCTGGTTTCGGTAGCTGCTCAGTGTCCCAAGGTGCCTATAAGCAGACCAGTGCCTCCATACACACCCCTGAGGTAACGTGACGGACCGGCTATGTGCCATCCACTCAGTGCCTTTAACATTGATCATAAAAGTTTCTGCGATTCCTAGAATCACCGGGTGTACAACCGAGTCCTCCACACGAGAGCTTCAAAAGTTTCTGGGTGAAGTGCCACGCCGCTTTGCACACTTTGTCGTGATTTAGACCATCCAAAAGACGAACCACATCCGACATACCGTACCGAATAGCTGCTTCAGTGCACGTTGAGATCGTGTGCATCAAAATTGGACCGGAGTAGCGTTTATAGCGAGAAATATCAAGCGTTCGATGCCCAGCTTTGGCTTTCGCGTGTTCCGCAATTGCAATGGCATGCATCTTGTCATTGTTTTTATTGCAGCTTCAAGCACGCTGAAGGAGTGGTTTTGTTTGGCATACTTCTCGGCATCGATCTTATCCAGTAGACGCAACGTCAAACTCGTGTGTCCCCCATCGCTCGCAAGAAATAGAGCACTATGACCGTTTTCGTCACAGCGTGGCCACTTCAGAATTGTCGCGCCGTTCGCAGCGTTCCACTTCAAAATCCATTGAACAACCTCCCACTCGACGCCGTGGCGACAGGCATGAAGCAACACATCTCGCTCATGCCGATCACGAGATATGAGGGAAAATCCCTTGTTCATCAGCAGATCAATCATCTCGACAGCTTTACTTGGATCCGGATAAACTGCAGCGAGAAAAAGCGCCGTTCTTCCATTAGATGTCGGCACTTTAGAAAGCAGAGACTCCTCCTCAAGCCTTTGCTGCATCGCAATGAGATCCCCAGAGTGCACACTTTCATGGAAATCGTCACGCAGCACTGTAATGAGTCCCGGGTATGATAGCCGAGAGCTTGTTAGGACGGGGTCCAATTCTAAAGTGAGGCAAGGCATGCATTTATACGATAGGTTCGCTATTGCCATCATCATGATGTGGCATGATGACGCCACGGAGGACTAGTGGGAAAGCAGGCTTTAACCCTTTTAATATACAAGTAGGAATCCACTACAAGAACACGATTAGGTAAGCGAGCGGGGTGTGACGATGAGGAATTTCCACAATGCAGTACATATGTACTGTTCTGTCCCAATTTCAAAAGAAGATTTGCACTAATCCAGTTAAGTTCGCACAATTTACGAATCCAATACATCTGCTAAGTTCGTTTCTAAGCTTAGCGGACAAACCGGCGGTAGTGTAGCCGATAGTTGAACGTCGGCAGAGCCAACGGTTTAACTGTAGTAAGTCGCAGTCTGCTAGGATGTTACCAGAGCACGGCAGACAATTCTAGTATATTAAATTCTACATGAAGTCTAATTTTATGAATGCTCTAGTAAAATGTGGTGGGCTGCGAAGAAGTGTAAGTCACTTATCGACGTTAAGTTATTGTACTGGCAGAATTTCGTTGTGTTGCAGGCTGAAACGTTTGTATTTGGGCAACTTTCCCTCTAGGACGACAAAATCTGGCAGGTAGTTGTAAAACTTATTTTACTCAACTTACCGTTACGTACATTTTTTAAGTCTGATCCGATAGTTCGTACGGCTATCATTTTAATAAGACACTCACTTGAGCACCTCACATGGATGACAACTTATAATGCACCGAAGGATATAGATAGACTAGGCCTCTGACGACTCTGGTAACGCCATTTGGTCACGTGGAAAATAAACCTTCGTCAGGCATTTGACAGACATTGAAACACACCACAAATATCGATATCGATCATTTGTCTACAGTTGGCCTTGGTGGGCTCTACACTATTACTGCTACCTTATCCTTCCATCTTCCGTCAATTCCTATCGGTTAAATTGTTACGGTCCAAGCATGTAGCCCTTAACACCATCTTGTGAGGCCTAGAGCTAGTAGTATTATGAACGAACTGCTTCTAACCCTCATGGGATGTTTAAATGCTGGCCAAGTGCCTACCTTGACATATTTCCACTTGACCAGCTGACGTGACCAAAGTCACCAGAGTATTATTGATTACCATAATTCACGAGCTTGATAGTTTTACTAGATGGGTTTAAGCCAAACGGCAAGTTATCTTCCAAATTCAGCTCACAGTTTTCAACTTCTAGCATATCGACGGTACTACAGAAACACTAGCTGCACTGCTAGCATACCTGTTTACAAACTTCTTGTTATTAATAGTGTACTGTAGAGTAAGCCAACTGCATGCAACTGCCGACTCACTAAAAAGTACATGCACACTATGCCCCCGTCTTCTTGCCAGAAGAAGAGTTGCCAGCTCAATTGCTGAGGTGATGTCACTATGCTTCTTGCACGGATTCTTCGAAGTACAAGCATATCACTAGCAGTGTAGAAGAGTCATTAGTTACGTGTAGACTAATGACTGTAATGTATCACGAAAAGCTTATTTACCGTGTCCGCCTAAGTCTCCCGGTATCAATCGTGCTTATTTATCAGGGCTTTACACGAAGCATTGCCTTTTTATTAGCCCTAACTACCTCGGTTAGCCTTAGGTTCGCATTGCGAACTTAACATACTTACCCGTACTACAGTTCAACTTTGGGACAAAACAGTACATATGTACTGTATTGTGGAAATTCCTCGTGTGACGATACTCGTCTGCAGGAAGCCATCCTTCGAGCTGGCCGAGAATTCTCAAGTCAATCTCCTTTATCCCCTGAGACTGGGCACAAGGCTAGAAAAGGATCTAAGCTATTAAAACTTGTAAATGTTAGGCATGGACCTATTAAAGCTTGTAAATGTTACATGTAGGCATGGCCCTAAAGCCTATAGGGCACGTGCTTTTAAGGCGAAGGGCACGTGCCCGATAACTTAACAGTAAAGTTATTGAGTAATTCCCAGAACTTACTAATTTTTAGACCCATAAAGGAGTAATTCTCACCATTTCAAGTGAGGTAAATAATCCTGAAATTAAACTTCGAAGTAGTGTCTAAAATGTTATCTAGTATTTTAGGCATCATGAGTTTCCACGGCAGCTTTGACTGACGGGTCTTCGCAGCTTTGCTGAGCTTGGTTGAGACTCTGCTGTTGACTGATTGACATAGTTGACTCGAATACAGCAGCAATAAAAACATGTATTAACACGTTTGTTTGCAGTATTGGGGAAAAAGTAATCTTTGCGTACCAGACTTGCTCCTTTGTTCTTTTTAAACTTTAAAAACGATCACTCCAGAATTTAGCAATTCAGTTGATTACCGTTCTCGATTGATTGTCCTTTTCTCGTCTGGAAGATCTGTGGGTGTGGAAGCTCACCGAGCCAACGAATCCATCGCTTGAGGGGGTAGATATAGCAGTGTTCATCCTGACCACTACCGGCGTTAACCTAAAAAAAAGATATTGCGTCGACGTGGGCGCATTATATGTACATACAAGTATTATGCAAGTACAGTAATTTTTTTAACGGAATGAGATACAGTAAATAACGTTAATCATCGAAGGTAATACTGCCAAACTAAAAGGCGTTGGACATCAGCTAGCCCAGGTCTTCGCTAACCCTTGCTTGCGGCTCCCAGAAAAATTGCCAGCAAATCCTCACTTAACGATGCCTGCGTGTTGTAGTCGTTGGCTTTTGATGAGTACCCATGCCAGGGGCAGTCGCCGAACACACTGTCGATACAGGCACATGACGAAAAGAAACCCGTTCCCGCTGCCGCGTCCTGGAAGTTTCTTGGTTTTAGGAATTCGATGACACAGCGGAACGGTCCGTCAGGAAGTCGAGCCAAGAGATCCGACTGCAATTTGGGACTTGCCGTCTAGACGTCGGATCCACGATAGCGAAGAAGAAAATAAATCTTGGTTTGAGACCATCGCCAGTCCAACAGAAAGGTATCCGCGATTCCAACAACCGTTGGGTGTCTTGCGTCTTCTTCATCTGCCTCGTTCAGTAGTTTTTGAGCAAAGTGCCACGTTGCTTTGCAGACTTTATCGTGGTTCAGATCATTCATCAGGAGAAGCACGTCTAACATGCTTTTGAACTGCACGTTGAAATCGTGTGGTGCACAAAAGTACCGCAATAGCCTTTATAGCGAAACATGTCACGAGCTCCAAGGGCAGCCTCAACTTTTGGGTGTTCCGCGATGGTCATTGCATGTATCTCGTCGCCTGTGCTGATTGCAGACTCTAGCACGTGAAAGGGGTGATTTTGCATGGCATGTTCCTCGACGTCGATTTCATCCAGTAGATGCAACGCCAGACGCGTGTGTCCACCCTGACGCGCAAGAACTAAGGAGCTATTGGTGCCTTCGTCACAGTGAGACCACTTGATAACTCCTCCACCTTTCGCAGTATTCCACTTCCATAGACATTGCACAACCTCCCACTCGACACCATGATGACAGGCATAAAGCAATACGTTCCGCTTACATAAATCACGAGACCCGAGGATCGCTCCGTTCTGCATCAGCAGGTCAATCATCGGGACAGACTTACTTGGATCTGGATGAACTGCAGCGAGAAAAAGTGGCGTTTCGCGACCAGAAGTTCGCGCTTGAGAAAGAAGAGGCTCATTTTCGAGCTTTTGCCGCATTTCTGCGATGTCTCCAGAGCGCACACTATCATGAAAATCTCTACACAACGTACGATCTAGAGAACGAGTGGGGTCCCTCGGTTTTTGCCTGCGGGAAAACATCTTTCAGTTTGGCAAAAGATTCTGAAATGAGCCTGTGAGACTGAACGCTAACTGGGAAAACCTTCAGAAATATCTAAGATATGTTGTTTACGGGACCATTAAATTTTAAGAAATCGAAATGCAGTAAATAATTTTGAGAATAATAGTGTAGGCGTCAACTAGTTTGATGAGGCATCTACATATCGCTGAAGTGTCTCCATGGCAGCTTCAACTGACGGACCTTCACAGCTTTGCTGCATTTTCAGAGCTTGAGCCTGCATTATACTCTGCTGTTCTTGTAGATGCTCAATCAGTTTCATAGTCGCATCAGTGAGTTGCTGCATTTGAGTCTGGTGTCCACGGAGTAGTAAAAGTCCATACAGCAGCAGACCCAGCAGTAGCCACTGCACCAGCGACTTTGGCGGCGGAGCAACATTCACGATACTCGTGCCAATAGGTTCCTCTTTAAAAGCCTCAAGTCCTTCACCACTTTGATGACCCTTTAGAGAAGGCCTCACACCTGAAGCTGCACGTTTGAGTACCGGATGAATGGCACTCCCTGGCTCCGAATCCAGCTCGTTAAAGCTGTCCGCAGACAGCGCCCTAAGCGTTGGAGACAACGGAACGACACGATTCCGTTGAGACTCCAGGAACTCGATCGCCTGCTTCGCCCACGACTCGAGCGCCTCCTTGGATTCCGATTGCGTGGACGAATTAATCTGAGACTTAAACCACGTCGCCTTAAGGAAATTCACCACCAGTCCAACTTGTACGTGGCAGTAATTGTTACCGTCCCGGGAGAAAACATAGCGCATCTCCACTTCGAAATAGTCACTAAAGGGGATTTTACTCATCCGGTTCAACTCTGTGATGACAAAGCGATCCCATTTGTCGCCCCCATTCGAGCTTTTATCCAGACGGAATCGCTGCGTTCTCGTGCATCCAGCATACGGTGGTAGACCAGGGAACGACGTCTTGGGTGGGTGTTGAGAACGCACCATACGATACAAAGTATAGTCGTCCTCTTTCGAGATCTCGAACCCTTTCTGGATCTCCGCAGCCTTCACCGTATCGTTCTTGTCAATCGCTTTCCACGACTCAATGTCGATGTCGATATCGCGTGCTTTTTCCATGTTCCCGCGCGAGAATTCCTGACCGGGGCCATCATTCCACAGTAAATCAAACACTCGCTTAACGTCTGCACGCATATCACAGTCCAACAGAACCGTCATCTTCTCAAGCAGCGGATCTGGCGGCAAAGGTTCGAACGGTTCTTCGTCACTTGCCGTCGATTTGCCGTCGTCTGTGTGGCCTCCGTCCTCTACAATGTCACTAAGGGGAATGTCTGTACTGTCGTCGTCTTCGTCGACGTCGATGAACCCCACGGTCGAGATGGGGGACGAGGACGACAGCGGCGGATTGGTTGATCCCGCAGCACCCACCGAAGACACAATATGTTCAGAAATCAATTTGTACGAGCGTCTGCGATCCAGCGCCTGTCTGCGGAGTTCCTTGGAGCTAGGAGACTTCCCTGGACCGGATTCCTTGCGCTTACTAGCCTCCTGGTACGCTCTGATAAGCTGGTCTAACCGCAAGAAGCACGTGTCGCGTAGTCCGTTAAACTCGGCCAAAAAGAACGTTTCCTTGCGCTTCGTCTTGACCTGTAGCCCATTGATGTAGTAGAACTGAGGCTTCAATAGCGACACGATCTGTGCGTACGCTACTTTGCGTTTCTTAGCGTCCACGTAACTCTGGAAGCACAGACGCTTCCGCGTAAGTACGAGATGACCGTAAAACGGCGTCGTCTCGAGGAATAGCGCGCAGTTAAAGATCGAGACTGGCGCTTCGTCTTCTGATAGCTCAAAGTCCCGGACAATCACCTCGTTGCTCGGTGGCTGTAGTCCACTCCACGTGACGCTCGTGCTCTTCACCTGTTTCTGGAAGTTCTGAATACGGTGATAGCAACCGTCGCACACACGCAGCTCTCCCCGCGTTAAGTACGCTTGGTAAGGGACGATGATCGTCTTGGTGGTGCAGTTAGCGCAGAAGGAGCCCCCGCAGTTACGGCAGTGGTGTCGTCCTTTAGACAGCAAAGAGCCAATGTCCTCGCGACAGGATTCGCACGCGTACATGTTGGCGAATGGCGGCGGCGGGAGGTTCGGGTTCATGACTACGACGTTCGTAGCCTCGACATCTTCGTCCACGACGCTCCCCACTGATCTCTTGGGGGTCATGGGCGCCGGTACGTTGCGGAACAGCAACTTATCGATCAGATTGGACGAGCTCGAGTCCGTCTTGGCTTCCATCTCGGTCGTATTGGAAGAGTTCTTAGGAGAGAGAATGGCTTTGAGAGCCAAGTTGTCACTGGGTAGAAAGAT
This sequence comes from Phytophthora tentaculata, assembly GCA_033557915.1. NCBI lineage: Eukaryota > Oomycota > Peronosporomycetes > Peronosporales > Peronosporaceae > Phytophthora > Phytophthora tentaculata. The sequence goes on along the minus strand of JAUCEA010000020.1, from coordinate 3,645,167 downwards.
CTTGAGGCTCGTGTCTCCACGCAGTGGGTTGTTGACGCGCGCGTGTACAGACGCTCGTCGGTGCAGTGACGCTGCCGATGAGGCCGAGCCGGCACCACTGGACGTCGATAGCGACGAGCAAGACGCAGCACGCGACGTCTCCTCCAGATGGTCGTGGGAGTGGTGCAGATGCTGCAAATGCGTTGCTACAGAGTCGTCCGGATGCTCGCCAGCGGCTGCGGCTATGTCGGTTGCGTTGAGCTCCTCGTCCTCGTCTTTGGGGTCTGTAAATTGCTGTGTCGACTGTAATGCAGACATGGACTTGGAGTGCGGTAGCTGTAAGTTGGTTTCGGACTCTGCTGCGTCAAGACGCTGCTCGGACTGCGAGCGCTTTGGTGATGCTGGCGCAGCCTCCATTTGCTGTCTGTAAATCGAGAACTCACGTGCACTCGACGCGAAGAGGAAGGATCCCGGAGAGGTAAAATAAATGCAGCTGAGGTTAATCTGGCAGACTACGCGTAACGGATGCGGCTCCACGATCCCAATGGGAAAGTAATACCAGGAAGGCGTGCAGTGACCGTTGTCGAGCGCGTGTACTGATTGCCATGGCGACCGATGTATCCTCAGCCGGAAGCACTCGCGCGCGTAACAGGGAATGTGTGAATCTGTGACGTGAAATGGTGTGGTGTACGTATATCAGCTAACGCATTTCAGTAGTTTGGAAGGAAGCATGTCTGTTGGAATGAGTTAAAGGGTACTGATTGAATGAGAACTCCGTTTTTGCGACACTTTGTGGTCAGATAAGGACACTTGAATCGTGCCGTCGAAGACGGAGAATGCGACCGACATAAATAAGGCATGGCCGTGTGGTACATTTGAGCTGTTCGTCGCGAAAAAGAGAGCGAGCGATCTATCTGCGCTGGGAAAGTGATGCTGTTCAACACTGTTTTTCCTGAACAACTTGCTTCCGTTTCGCAAGTTATCAAATAATAAAGGTTTTAAGTCGAAAGTAAACTTTGTTAAAAACAGTTTGAGAGTAATATTTTGTTGTCGATAGCTTGATGGGACATTGAAGGGTATACGAAATTAGAGGAAACTGTTACCAAGCACCAAAAGCTCTTCGCTGAAGACGACGATTTGCGGCGAGGAAAGACGGATGTATCCTAAGTTATCCTAGCCTCGGATACATGTACATGCAAGGATATCCCTGAGCAGAGACGAACGAGAGCATTCTGTTTCGACACTGCCGAGTCGACAGTACATTGCAACGCCTGTTCTTCATTTCAGCCAGCGCTTGTGTAATGCCACAAGGACTCCATTCGTGAATACAGGTCATCGCTAGTAGCGCTCGCGAATAGCCTTCAGCCGAATGACCAAGCTGAAGCGAGCTCTGCGTTGTTGAAGTCAACTGCAACAACCGCGCGCTGATTGACAAGACTGATGAGTGCGCGGCTGCCAATTGTTCGACCGCCATGAATCCCCTGGAGCTTCTGCATGCTCAGCTGGCTTCGGCCACAAGTGTAGTTTGTTTGAAGTTGCGACCTTTCGAGTATTCACAGGTTGTGAATCACAACTACCGAAAAAACTTGCACAAAAAAAAATCTTTTGACCTGCATTCAAAAGTGCTACTGTATCCATACTTAAAGTAAAATACTTGCCATTGTTTCTCCATATGCGGCACCAAAATATATAAGCGATCAAAATGGAGAGCTACAAAGCCGTTTGCCACTTGGGTCGCAAGTGGTCGTTCACCGACCGGATAAGCGGCGCCGAGGCATGCGCCGAGTTGCCGCGTCCGCCATGCAAGTTCTCGTCCAGTGTGAAACACATGAGCAGCATATTAATCGATGTCTCGTATATCTGCCACCACAAAGCATTTCTCAGTACGGATATACGCATCCATATCGTCCAGAACAAGCTGCTCACCGTCATAAACGCGTGTGCTACGCTGTAAGAGAAAAGCATGACAACAACCAGCGGTAGCACAGGCGAAGGGGCCTAGACAAAAGCACAGCACGAGATCAGAATCGGGTATCCTGGAAAAATCCACCTAAAATCTCTGCCGCACAGCGTGTCCAACGTACATCTTCAAGAAGGAACCACGCTATCAGTCCCGTGGTGGTGCATACAATCAGTTTGCCAAGGAGAACCGACGCATGACCGATCCGACTGAGCGCTCCAACTCGAATCAAGTTGGACGAAATCAACGTGTACGCCATCTATGGATAAACAAGAAAAAATCCGGTCAAAACACTGACGATACCAGATATTAAACTTAACTCAGTACCTTTCCAGAAGTGTAGAAATTCGTGCCTTGGATCGCAGTAACATACACTGCTTCCTTGCAGATGTACTTGAGGCAATGCTTAAAGCACCAAATGCAGCACTGTAAAATACAACAAGATATCAGACTATTTACAGTCAACTTTGCAGATCCACGTCACACAAACGTACACAGCAGCATTTGGTGGCAAACTCCGTGACTGGGTTGGCGTCGAACTCGTTCTTGTTTTCGAGGTACAAAAAGAAGGAACGGATGTGCTCCACCGGCGCTACCGATACCGAGCTCAACGCTAACGTTCCCAGGTGATACTTGATCGTAGTATGTGCCGAATACGACGCTGGATCGGGCTCTTCAAACTCCTTCAAGCCCGTGATTCTGTTCTCCGGTGCGAAGTACCACAACGACATCGCTGTAGCCGTGATCATCTCTCCAATAGCCAATACAAAATTCACCGACCAATACATGCCCCATAGATGGTAGATAAACAGCCATCGCAGCTTCGTACTCACTTCAAATGACTCGGTAACCACACGAATAGTAGACGGTGAAGTAGCTGAAATACTCGCGATACGACTCGAAGTCTCGCCGGCTCCGAAGATGCAAACAGTCACGAGAATTCCCCAGCCAAAGAGCAATAAGAGCAGCACGTACGAGATGAACGGGAGCACTAATAGCCGCTTTAACTGGGATAACGCTCGTGCTGCATGGGAAATAAAGGCGCCAGCAAGTAGCAGTCGAGACATATTGACCACTGCGAACAGGAAGAACAGAACCGCCGCGCAGCACATGACGACTGCGCTGATCTGGAGAGAACTCAGCATTACGGGGTCGTTTTGGTAAGATAACGGGTCTGACGCCGCGTGTAGCAAACGATAACTGCAGTAGACGAGCGTCGATTCAATCGCTGCCGTCGATAACAGTACGCTAATACAGCCGCAATACCGTAACAGTACCAAATACAGTCCCGCAGTCGATAGAGAAATTGCAGTTGCGATCATTAGCACCTGCCAACACTGTAAATTACATACCGTCAGCACCCTAAAAGAACCCCATAAAAATATGAGACACGTTTCCCTTACCTTACCGAGTGCACCCACAAAGCGCCCTAACGTGTCTTGCAATTGGCGGATCATCACCTGTTCCGAATTAACTGTCAACCAAGTTACAGCGTCAGTATCTCCACACTTTTTACCAGTTTCAATCTCCACGAACCTTCCGTCGGTGCACACACATACGCCCAGCGATGAGTTGCGTACGATGTGAACTGAACTTGGTGCATTTCGCGCGATCCATTAACCCTCTTCCCCGTCTCCAATGGTAAATGCACCGTTATGATCTCTCCATCTTTGCGAGGACATTTCTCCACACAGAAACCAAAGTCTGGATTGATTTTGTAGTCCGGGAAATACACAAACTGATGCTGTCCACACGGCTGGCCCTGGAAGTCCACGCCGCTCTTGATCTCCTGGGCGAAGCTCACATTGCTCTCGTGTGAGAAGGCGGTGATAGCTAGCGCCACCATCCCGATCCAGTAGGTGGCGAGGAAGCCCAGGAAGAAGACGTCAGTGCACTGGCGACGGTGATGCTCGCCCTGGTTGATGTTACGTCGCAATAGGTCGGACGAACGGCCGGTACTGGGAGACAGAGCGGAGGCTGTGCGCGTTCCGGGACTTCCCGGTCCAAGCAGAGGCTGTCGCTCGCCCAACAGCTCGTTGTTTGCCATGCTGTTGCTGCTGCTGCTACTCCTGCTGCTCTGGCTGTGGTTGAATTCCTCACGATTGCTTTGCCAAGGGGACGACATTGTCACTACCTAGGTGATGAGCTCTCGGATGTGGAAGATGTTGGAAAATAGTATCTTGCTAGACATGCTAAATTGGGTACGTTGACATAGTGGGTGTAAGGAATGTGGTTCGATGGATGGGACCCACTTCTGGTAATAAGTAAAATGTGATGTAGGTTTTGACTACGACACACACCAAATTCGCAGGGAAATTTTGAGTAGAACGCACAATACTACATATAACTATGAGACAGAACATTTTGTGCAACTCTGCTACCTAAAGTTTTATGCAATTGTGTCGACGGCTAATCCTCTTGACGAAGGTTGTTGGTGGACATGCGTAGCTATTGATCTGTGCCTTTGAAGACCTTTTTCATGCTTCCAATGCTTTTGTGCAGTGATACCTCGTTCAATGCCTGCACCATCGTCAAATTTACAATAAAAACTGAGAAAAATGGTACTGGATAGGGTATCCATACCGGTATTGCGTTAACGTATGCACGCCACACATTATTCCTGTTAGAAGTTTTGGGCTACTAATAAGTTCCGGTTCAGTGATAGAGAGGGTTTACAAGTACATGTAGATAACGGTATAGCCCTCACCAGGTTTAAATTGTCGAGCTATTAATAACATGTATAGCATAGCATGACACACGCCTGGTATGAGATGCTGTTTATGGATCGATGCGATACCGTAATCAGAGCTGCTGTTGATCAAGAACAACGACACAAGCTCAAGTGTACCAGTATGCGAATAGCGTTGCGAATCGCAACTTGCGATCCCAAAAGGTAGATATATCCACATGGCCCATGTGGCTTTCTTTCTATCAGATTGACTGCATTTCTTACATGTATCACGCTGATTTACCACACAGTCATTGCACTTGTATTTTACCATCTAAGATGATGGCGTTCACGGTTTATCAATTCTTCTTCGAACAGCAAACACACGACATTTCAAAACATACGAGAATGCGGACGCGAAACAAGCGTCTTTACTGGTATTAATACTGCCTCCCGGCTTAACGATACCTCTCATGCACAGTGTGATGACAAAGTACATGTTCTGTAGTGAAAAGGGCTCCAGTCATTCGGTCATTCTGCATTTCGCCGAGTGCCCCTCCTCGCGTTGTGGCTTTCTACAAAATGAAGACTTACTCCGTGGCATGCTTCATGTTAGCTTGCATGACTCCAGCTCATTCCATTGAACGCAAGTTGATCCTAGGCGGAGACATCATCCCGGTTGGCACCAAGACCTACACGACTGGTATTCGCAGAACTCCTGGCGGATCTAAATTTTGTGGTGGAACTATCATTTCCCCCACCCATGTGATCACCGCGTCGCACTGCAGCAGCAGCTACGATATCCGCTGGGCGTCCGTAGGATCACACTACATCAATGGAACAGTCGACGGCGAGCAGATCAAGGTTGTGTCTATCATGAACAACCCCAACTACGAGTCCGGTCAATTCCCCAACGATTACGCTATTCTGGAATTAGCGAAGCCCAGCTCCTTCACACCGGCGAAGCAAGCAGCCGCCGATGACTCGGATTTTGCTCTGGGTAAATCCGCAACAATGCTCGGGTGGGGCTACACCACAGACAACGGTACGGTTTCCTACGAACTTCGAGGCGTGGATCTTCCTATGTGGGACGATCAAAATTGCACGAAGAAAATGGGCACGGACAGCTCGATGCTTTGTGCCGGGGAAATTGCGAATAAGGATTCGTGTGAATGGGACTCGGGTGGACCGCTGATCCTCGAGACGAAATCGGAAGACATCCTAATCGGTGTGTCGAGCTGGGGCCCATCCCCCTGTGGCTTTGGAGGCGCTCCTGGCAGTGTTGGTAAAACCATGGTTCTGACGACCATGAAAAACCAATCACCAGGTTTTTGCTGGTTCTTGAATGGTTCTTGTGGTTTTACGTGTGGTTTTTGGTTTTGTGCATAAAAAGACTTTCATTTGATACCTTCGTCCTGCACGCAATCGCGCGCGCATTAAATTAGAGCCCCAGATCGTATCAACTACACCCGGCACACTTGCCACCCTGCAGTACTAAGTCGGAACACGTTTGTGGAGATGATGCTGTACACATGTTGCAGCTACAAATGCATATCGCGTGTAATGACCACCTCGCCGTCGGCAAGAGCGTCTGCAACTAGGAGGATGTGATCTGTTGTGCGAAGAGGACAAGACATCATGGACTTGTGTTCGTGGAACCCTACACGAGCTCCAGAGCTCATACTTCTTTTCGATGACCGGATGCCGGACAAACTCCATCGCAAACCACCTCCCTACAAACCATCGCGTCATTTCGGCCTGTTGCGTCCCTCGCAAGATGACGATATTCCTGCTACTGGTGGAACGCAACACACGAGGTCGGGACTGCTTATTCAATCTCCTGCATATTCGCCGGCATCGACTAGTCGACGACAACGCGCTGTATTCAACATGCTGGTGGTCAGCACCTGGACCGTAACCATGGACACGATGGGGAATATCGAATCATTTGAAACATGACCTGCAAACAACAGAGGATCCGATCGCAATGGCGTCATCTCTGTTACACTGACCATGTCAACGTGTGTGTTAGTAAAAGCTCGTGCCGCTCTCATGATCGGCTTCATTGCATTTTTGCTGGTTCTGACGCATTTTCGAGTCCCACAATACGAAAATACTACCAAAAATGTAGTAGTTTAGCAGAAGCGTGAGCAGAATCACCCAAGCGTTGAGGCGCATTCGTCAATGTCACACCGTTTCATTAAGAGGCATTAAATGCACGCACTTCAGTAGTGATTTTGTTGTAGTGATACTGCTGAAAGGTGTTGTACTGAACACCGTTGATCGCTTTCCATTCACTTTCTTCGACGAATGGATTGAGGGCTCATAAAGAGAGCTGGTTGGACAACATTAACGTTAAATAGAATGCAATTACAACTCACGCAAAAGGAAGAGCAACATTACCTGGTAGTGACTCTCTGGTGCCCTCATCCTTCGCGCAAAGTTCCGCTAGAGTAATCTTTTGCGCACGTAGGCCCGTCATTTTTTCCTGTGGAAACGATTGAATAGCTTCTTCATCATTTGGATCCGGAAATGGTCTTCGATCAGGTGATGGAATTTGTGCCTCTGCTTGCTGAACTATCTCCAGTACCTTGTTACTAAGCTGCTCGTGTTCTTCACTGACTGCAGCCACGCCCACTACTTCAACTTCCGACCAAAACTCGTTGTCATCGTCTAAATCATTAAGGATTGCTCTCCAGTAATCAAACACTTCATCGGGAGCTACCCCCACACTGAATAAGTGTGGGTCGTTCTCAGAGTTTTCATCGGGCCCACCGTGTTGGGCAATATCGCATTCGAAGCCTTCATAAAGGCGTCTGGGTTCTCTTGTGTCAACCAAATGTTTGCGTTTTCTAATAGTAGGATTCTCGCATGAATCAGCCACTTGCACTTGCTTACGCACTGCTGCGATTTTTCGGGCTTTTATCGGTGTCATTCGGTTTTGCTTCGCACAATGGATTAACGAGAACTCACCAAAGTAACGTTCACACGTTGCTGTATTCACTCCAATCGACAGAACTGCAATTGCTAGACTAGGCAATTTGCTCTTGGGGTACAAGCTGCTCATCACTTGCCAGAATCTGGGAATATCTCCGGTTTGTTCAAATTCAGGAGACTTTGTTTGTCCACTAACCCAAGCCACTATATCCCCCATCAAACCTGCCGTGTCACCACCAACAAATTTTCGGTAATAGTACACACCAATATAATTTATTGAAGCAGCTGTCGTAAGAGGGGTCTTGTCTAAAATTGCATTCATTCGAAGTACAGGGTGCAACAATAACGCCAGCAGCATGAGGGGTTGTTCACATTGATACCAGCGCTTCTCCACCTCCTTTACTAGGATTTCGTCACCCGAAAAACCAGAAAAAAATATCAATGTAGCATCCAACAACATCAGCGAGAATATTCTCGTCTCGCTGCAGCTTCAACGACGCATATGCCAGAGGACGCACAACTTCTTCTGCTCTGATCAAATTCTCCCAAAAAGTTGATTCACTAAACACACGTAAAGCGCTGGGAAATTTGTCATGAAAGCAAAATAAAAGCGCGAAAGTTCCCAGAGCACTTCGTACACGTAGCACTGACGCAAAACACCCGTGCATGCTGTTCCAGCGCGTCTCACACAGCGAAATAAACGCCCATGTACCACCGTACATGTCCGCCATGATTTTTGTTACTTCTTTTAACAACTTAGACTTCGAGCCATTGAGAGCATGCACTGCGTCTGATGCTTGTTTGGTTACCGTACCAAATGCTGAGCTCAGCACGGCCTTCACGAAATTATTGAGTGCATGTGCAAAACAGAAGATAAAAGCAAACTGCGGCCACCGAAGACTGAGTATTCTACGAGCACGAGCACATTGTCCAGCATTATCCGTGATTATTGCCCCAATGTTCCATTTGTCGTCAATCATCCCTTAGTATTACCTGCCCCATCTGTTCAGCAATAGCCACACCGTTGTGCTTTGAACCAGTCGGCAGAAGGTCGTAAGTCATCTCGCGTCCAAACAGCGATAGATGACAGCCCATCAGGTGTGCCTTGGCGATGTTATCCCAACCATCCGAAAGAAAGTTCACCCGTCCACCAGTGTTTTTCTGATGTGTTTTGAGATTAGAGGAGTCTTTCCCTTCACAGTGTAGCGCATACCCATCTAACATAGGACCTCCTAATTGCTTCCGATTTGGAAGAACAGCTTCAATATTTTTCTCGACCTTCTGCACTTGACGGAGAAAACGTTTTGGCGAAGGGCGCTCAATAAACATATCTGGAAGCAGATTATCCGCTTGAAATTCAAGGAGATAGCGCTGAAAGAGTGCGTACTCCTCATCTTGAGACCTTTTAGATGAATCGTCATCGCTGCATTTTTGTCGTTTTGCTCGGCTTCCATCAGCTTGATTCACAGAAGCCACTACTCCTACGACCACCGTAGAGTTTGGTGGGTCTCTCGGCGCACTACTCTGGGATCTGATGAAGGCACTATAGTTGTCACACTTCCCAAGATGCCTTCGGAAGCTCTCGATCCGCCCAATCATTGGATTGGGTTCATTAGGCGGGTCTGGAACTGGCAGTGCTGCAGCGAAAGTTTTGTTCTTCTCGAGTATGATATTCCTCTCCTTTACTTGGGTGGCGTACGCAGCTTTGCAGTGTCGGCAAACATGCAGAGTCCGTTTGTGCCCGCAGTCTACTCCCGTGTCAACGAATTCCAGCCGCTCATCACATGCAGGATGCCCCATGATCTTGGCTAAGATAGAACTAGGCGAATAACTCTCGACTGGCTAAGCTCGACCACATTTGCTAGTGAGTAAGATCCTCTCCAGCTTCAACCAAGTTGACGTCAACAAAAAATGACTCGCGTCAAGAACCAGTAGAACCTGGTTCTACTGGTTCTTGATGTGGTTGTTCTGGTTATAAAATGGTCGAGCCATGGTTTTACATTAAACCAGAAAAACCAAGAACCACTACCGTGCCAACACTGCTCCTGGTGTGTACGCGCGCATCTCTCATGCCTGTCCGTGGATTGATTCCATCATAAACGGAACATGCCTTGTCTAAAAGAGCTAGCTACAGTCGTCCGTTGGCGACTGTCTACTCTCATGTCAATATGCGAATACAATATAAAAAAAGACTTCTACTAAGATAATATTAAACGACACTCCATTTTTATGTAAATAAGTCGACACTTTTCGAACGGTTATGGATGAATTTAGTCAAATCTCTGACCATACTTGAAGTCACTATACCCATTATTAGCCAATGAAGTGAATTAAGCACACTTTTAATCGCTTTCAACGAATAAAAGCAGAGTATTTGATGAAATTTGTCCAATCAGAAAGGTGCTGTGTAAATAGCTGGTGTAGAACAACATCTCCGACATATCGAGTCGGAGGGGAGGTCCAGTTATTGATATCCTTTTACAAACTGCAAGTCATTCACATATTGCTTAAATAACGTGAAAGCTCCGAAATCTCCGACTCCGTATGAGCTTCAACGACCTTGCACCCGCCAACACAAAGCGCGCTCGGGAGAGCGCAGCACGCTCGTTTCTAGCGTTTTAACAAACGAACACGTGACGTGGAAATACTTCGAGGCGTCTATAAGCCGCGATACGGCCGCACTGGTTCTAGAAGGTGTGGTGGACAAATTTGGCATGTATCTCGCATTCAAGGAAGGCCGCAAGGGCCAGCTTCTAGCTCGGCACTCGATAATGCAATACTATCGACAGGCGAAGAATTGGTTGCTCGACCAATTCCCCCAGCATCGTGTCGCAGTTGAAAAGATTCTGCTCAAGAAGGGTCAAGTGTTGGAGTGCTACTGCATGAAACGAGAGACAGGAACGTTTGTTAACAAGGCCCCAGCATATACAAAGAAAACTCTTAAGCAGATGACCGAATACTTGTATTCAACTGCATCTTGTGCTAGCGACTACCAAGATGCGGCACTCTTGTGCTTACTCTGGTACCTCTTCGGGCGACCATCGGACCTGACGCTTCTCCGCAAAACGAATCTGACGATCGGATCCGGCGATATCTTGTTCGTTCGGTTCGTCCGGGTCAAGACATCCGAGGAGCAAGGATTATCGCTGTTCCCTGACGCCGACTTTGCCACGTGTCCGTTGCTTGCCGTTGCGCTTGCGCTGATCACACGCCCATCACCAACAGCGGCACTTCTGAACCAACTTCCAGAACAGCGGGGAGCTTCCGTAGCTACTCGGACGCCATCTGCACCTCTGATTGACCTGATCGACCATCCTCACAACGCGCCAAAGTCCGATGGCCAGCCGAAAACCACCGCCGCCTCGCCTGGTATTCACAGCTACGTGAATCGCGTTCTCGAGCGAGTCTTGGTTAAGGCAGGTGTGGGTGACAACCTGACGTCGCATTCCTTTCGTCGCGGGGAGCGCAGCACGCAAATGGGTCAGGCATGTGCGTGCAATGGATCTTCGACAGAGGCGCATAGAATATGACGTCGAACAACAAGGCATTCGCTTACGTCTTCAATACTCCAGCCGAAGATCACAAAGTTGCCCGGGTACTGAGTGGACAGGACCCTGAGAAACGCGTACCACTAGTATTCCTGGATTCCTTCGACTGTGAGACGCTGGAGAAGATCCGCGATGTCGCCTCTGCGTTTTTTTGGGCCTCGACTGGGCTGGATGTGGAAGCTACAGTGTCAACGCGCGCGTTGTTGATACTCTCATGACATACGTGCTGCGCCACTATCCATCCTTGAAGGGCATGAAGCCGGACGCCTTTGCGATCCAGCGTATCGAGGCATGTGCAGTCGCTAAAGGGGCATCCGTGAACGATCTTCTTGCATGGTCGTCTCACCTGTCAAGCAGCACAAGTCGAGAAGGAAAACCCAACACGTTAACCCCATCAACCGCTTCAGACGCTATAACGGAGCACCCAGTATTTCGTCAGCAAGCGGCTTTGATTGAGCAGTTAATCCAAGTAAACCAAAAGCTTGACGCCCGACTGTCTACCATGGAATCTAAGATCTACAACAAGCGCGAACGAGCAGAATCAGCAATCAACACAAGTGAGAGTGCAGTCACCAATACGCAGAGCGTGAAGCGACGGCGTACCTCTGCGGCTACGAGCTTGAAAGACGCATGGTACTCCTGGTACGCTCAAGAACCTCGAATGTGGCGATCGACAGACCTGGCCATAAAACACACGAGGTCCACCTTCAAGATGATCGTGGCGTTCATGAAGCTGTTCCTCACCGAAGGTTACAAGCTGAACGAGAAGTCACCGACGTATCGCGATGAATTGCTGGCCGTAGGGGCACAAGCTGAGGTAAAAAGCTGCTACCTTTCCTTCAAGGTTACAAGAAAACCGCTCGTGGAGCCCAAAACATCTTGAAGTCCATGCGCAAGCTCCACAAGAATGGCCTTCTCAAAGATCATATCCGTAGCTACCACGAAATCCACGCTGCTGGACGCATCACCGACCCTGCACCTTTGCATACGAATACAGCCATAGAGTGAGATTGCATCCAGTAATAGCACGTTAGTTGCCTGGTCCAGTCGTTTCGTATCGCTTTTCTCAGCCTTCAGCTCATTCTGCAATTTACACTCCATCTTACAGTCACACCGCCCAACAATGATCAAGCCGACTAAGAACCCTGTTAGCTCTTGGAAAGAGTTCAAGACCCTGTGTATCACTACAGGCAAGGGGTACAAGCTTCGCCTGGACGATGAAGCTATTCGCCACCTCCGACTAACATTGAACACGGTCTTCGCATCAGCAAGTTTGATTCCCGAAGCCACCCAAGTAGTCTACGAAGCCATGAAGGAGCGGAAGAAGCGACGGGCGGGCCTCGAGGACGTTCGCGAATGGCTTGTCGAGCCTCCACCATCTGCTGCTGACGACGAGCATGTAGGTGGCGAGAAGCAGCACCAGGTACGCGAGGTTATGACGTGGAAGCGCGAGAAACGGCAGACGTACTATCTCGTCGACTGGGAGCCAATGTGGGAGCCGCGGGGGCACACCCACAAGACTGTTGTTGCTGCATTCGAAAAGGAGCGCCGCCTTCTTGTCCGCAAGCGCTTCTTCGAAGACGAGGCTGTGGAGGACAACTCACTCAATGACACAGAAGGGCAACGCAGAGTAAGCATTGAGAGTTAATACAGGGTGTATTACATGCTTAAGAAGCAGTATCTAAACTTATGCATTGGTAGCACCGCATTGAACGCTAAGCTTAGCCTCCATGTGGAACAGCAAAGTTAACCTCGTTACAGAGTACACTAAACGCACATGTGAGTGCTGCGTCAAACACAAAGCTTGACCTCCTTTCGGAACAGCAATGTTAACCTCAACGCAAGCAAGCACACAACGCATAGACAGCAGAGGTGGGCGCATATCGCACATACACGCAGTATACAAACACGGAGATAATCAACGTGGCGGGCCAGTAATAAAGTAGCAGTGGTTGGACGACTTGTCCCTTACCAGAAAAAATCAAGAATGAAGATTTGTTTACTTTGCGGCCCCACAAGCCAAATGTTTAGATATAACCTTACTGATAAGGTTTTACCCACATAGCCAGTCGTTGCTGATAGTAATTACGAATAAAAAACTGCCGTAAATAGGGATAATCTGCTTCTATTAGTGAGCCCCGATTTCTGAACCGGGGCCTCATTTCGCTTTTTGCAGTATAGAGTGAGCTCGCCTCCGGGCTTAAAAAATACATAATCAGTAATTTGACGTTTTCTTAGCCCACAGGCCGTTTCAGAGCCTAAGATTGCGGCTACAAACTCGCTAGTAAGTTTACTTCTGGCTTTGGCTATCCCGAAATCTGATCCCCTAAACTCCTTACACAACTAGTACACAAATACATAACTTGCACACAATTATGGACCGCTTCTGTTACGGTCGGAGAAAATCGGAGGTCGGAGATTTTATTTTATGGTTCGATAGATCTCTCCATCCTCATTTCATGTTATGTGTTTTTCAGTTATTTTGGCTAAAACAACTGCAGTCACACCTCTATATATGACGCCTGATTGGCTCGGGAAGAAATGTCTTTTCATTTTAAGAATTGGTCAGATAGGGAAATGGCTACATGTATCCATCTTGCATCTAGTGTCCACTGTCGCCTTGTGTTCGCATCGCTTCGTCTAAGATTGCAGCATGCTCTGTTGGTCTTTAGTGCCCCCTTCGCACTGAAACAGTAACACTGAAAGCTCCACGTAGTACCCAAGAGCTGTTGATGCATGTACTGGTGCCTGTTCTTGGTTGTCACTATCGTCTTCATCAAGTGAGTTGCTGCAGCAGTCAACATCTATAGGCTCGTGAACTTCGTCATCTGAATCGATGTCTAGATAGTCGTCAACGTTCTCATAAACGTCAATACCAGTCAGCATGTGGCATTGTCAGTGAGCAGGACCTTGCAATTTTGAACAGCCATCTTTAAGTTGGAATTTTGTAACTCGGATAAATATTTGGGCTGACATCCATGCTCTTTTTTGCTACTGTAGAATTGAACAGCCTTGTCTTTTAGAGCACAAACACTCCCACCAATAAATCAACGGGGGGTTTTGTTGAAAAAGAAACACTAAAATGACGATGAACTGGCGGACTGTCACCTGTCCAGAAAGAGAGTCTTACATCCGCCCTGACTGTCATTTGGCGAATAGAGAGGGTTTTAGTCAGTTAGAGAGTCTATAGTAAACCTCATATAGTCTCGTTTGTCTGTATTCAACTACAGAGCACGTGGTCACTTATAGAGGCTCAAATAAAGAGGTGTGACTGTATCTGTACATTCAAGGGTTAGGCTTCGCTCGGCAGTCGCCAAGAGACAGATAAGCCTATGTTATATTATTAACCCTTAATAAGGGTTAAAAAGGGAAAGGGTTACGGGGTCCTGTAGCTAAAGGATTAAGAAAAGGTTAAGGTAGCTAAAGGGTTAACCCTTTAGCTACCGGACCCCGTAGCCCTTCCCGTGAAGGTCCATTCGGATCTTTAAGAGCAAAAATAAATGACATCTATTGGCTAAAAATAAAGGGATGCATGCGATAGTGCAGCTCCTCGTCGCCGTATATGTCCATTGGGACCTTTACTAAGTGCTAGCCAGGCCATTTAATACTGTTCGTAACATGCCGGTCGCGCCGTTATAAATGCATTCAGGTTTTTGCGTTCTTCCGCACACTCCGTCGCGATTGCAAGCGAGAACGCGCTGATACTGGTGCCACAGAACGCATAAAATATCGAAGATGTAGCAGTGAAAGAACTCGCTGAAGGGAAGATGAGATGCTCGTTTGTGACGAGACGGATGTATGGTGTAGGGAAATTCAAGTTCGGCTACGCGCCTAAGCTAGACATACGGACGTAGTCTAGGAAGGCTTCCCGAGTCGACGGAGCCCAAGGACCAGAGGTCTACGGTACTTACCTGGCGGGCGGAGCGCGGCTTAGGACTGGAGATCTACGGTACTTACCTGGTGGAGAGTACGGATACGCTATCCGGAAGATAATTTGGGCTGAGGAGTCGCCCAACGGTAGCCGACGGAACGCTGGAGAGACGTTTGGAGTTTCGCAACGGCTCCATTTCACTTGATATTTGTATAGGAACATAGGAAATAGTACGAGGAGTCTCAAGGGGCTCCCGAAGGATAACAGACAACAGAGCAGAATTTTCCACGTCCAAGACAAGTGTATACTCTTCCGGTAAGTCCCTGTACAGGGCTGGATTAATGTCTGCCGGCGGTACTCGAGAGGCATAGCTTGTAGAGTACACGTCTGGCAGCGCCAAGAGATAAGGTTGGGAAGCCCGGGCCGGGCAAGTGATCTCGCTACGCGCGAGAGTAATACAAAGACTCGCCAAGTCGCGAGCCAGTACGTCGGACAGCCCGGGTCCGTGACACTTCTATCCGAGACGCCTTTGTGCTTGGTGACCTGTAAAAGCGCTCGCGCGCCGTCGATCATCCTTTGGTGGAGGGCACAGGGTATAAAGCCCGAGACTACTCGCCAGCGTCACCTGGCGAGGTCTCGAAGATTACTGGCTTGGTTAGTCAGAACCTGGCGAGGGTAAGACCACACGCCTGTCCCGGCTGGGACGAACCGCGAGGGGACCACAACCCCTGCACAGGTCATACAATCGCCTCAACCTTTCGTGGCGTGCCAGAGTTACCTGGCGATTTCTAAGTTACTTAGCGATTTCTTCAGGGACCTAGCGATTTCTATAGGGACCTAGCGATTTCTAAAGCGACCTAGCGATTTCCAAATTGACGTGGCGGACTCCAGTTAGACCTGGCGATATTGTTGTGGTTTGTGCAAGGAATCCACATCTGACGATATTTGTGCGTTCTGCTACACCACAGATCACAACCAAGCTGACGGTGGCGAGGAGAGGCTATGTGGCGTTGTTGAGCTACGGGATGCTGTTGAAGCCTACATAGAGGGACTAGTGACGTGCTGGAGCTAGCATCGGTCGCTGCCCAGACGCGCAGCAGTGAAAGTCGGCAGCATGCCCACGACTGAAGTTCAAGCGACGATGGAGAGCAGTGCCAAGGTTCGAAGTTCCAGCAACATTTCTCTTAGTGCTCCCGATCTGCCACTAAGTGCTAGCTGTCTGCAGCTTAGTGCTAGCGATGTGGAGGTCGACGCTGACGGCGTACCAGCTTACAGCGTCACGAGTGAGTCTCCGGCCAGTGCAACCATGAGCAAAAGCACACCGATTGCCAATGGAGCTGCGTATATGAAGTTGTCAAATATGCAGAGCGGTTTGCATGCTGTGGCGGAAGCAAAGGTAGCAAAAGCCTATCGTGACAATGGTGAATACGGATTATTTTCGCTATATTTTACGACAACATTTCGCCGCAGTTTACTTTCGTGGACATCTGAAGTTATGGTTTCTCATGGACAAGTAGCGACGACTGACAGTGAGTTCAACGCTTATTGTGTGGGTTAGAGATCGCTATACACTGAACGACATATCTGAATATTGGCCGGCCTGTAGCATTTACACGGAAACGTATCAATAGATCCATAACTTGTATAGCTGATCAAACACTACCGGAAGCTTGGTAATATAGCATCTGTACGGCCCCACCTTATTGTTATCAGTCCGATACTGGATATTTTTTCTTTTCACACATTCGGGAACGTGTGAACAGAAAAAATATCCACTCATACCACCCGTTTTTATGTAGATATACTTGAGACGTTACGTGGTACGCACTGCGTAGTTACATCGTCTTTTCCGTAGAAGAGTGCTCAACACACGAGCCGCGGTCTCTCGCAGCTCACCTCCATAACGTTCCCAGTCGCACTCGCTTGACCCGCACCACCCGCAGGCGCAGTCGTCATCCATGCCGCTGATTTGAAAGGTAGAATGTTTTTGAAAGGTTTTGGAAGTCGTTGTCATTGGTCAATTTTTGCCACACTGCAGTTTGATTAGTTGAGGTAAAGGTCCATTCGGACCCCTTAGAAGTGGTTCAGCAGCTAAAGGGGTTAGCCTTTTAGCTACTGAACCATTTCTAGCCCTTTAGCTACTACCCTTTAACCCTTTATCTACTGAACCGTAACCTTTTAGCTACTAAACCACTGTAACTAGTCAATCAGCGAAAAGGAGCCTTTGTTTTGCGAAACGGAGTATTTTCGGAAAGAAAAACTACACTTTATCCAGCTGAAGCCCGATTTGGCGTGCTATTTGATAGACTGTGAAGAAAAGACACGATAGCCAGTGAAGAACAGGACAAATCAAGGGTGTACGATGTATTCTGTCGATCTCAAGTGGGGAGGAGTCGTTTTACTCAACGCCTACACCATCGACATCGCGACGGTTGCCACTGTGCTGGTGTCTCGGAACGCAGTTTGAGTCGCTGGTATTTAGGCTTTAAACGGGCGGGCAATGTATTGAGCGAAGAAACGAGAAACAGGTCGTCACACTGGCCCGAGACTGTTTGCGCTTTCAAACGGGAGTATTTTATCACGCGCCCTTGTTTCTTCTTTGAAGAACTTAGAAAAGAGCTACTAGGACAGTTTGGCGAGGCCATCAGCTTGACAGACTCGACAATCTGCCGCGCACTTCGGTTTGGCTCGGGCGTCGGGTAAGGTTCTGACAAAAAGACCAAGAGAGAGCGTACCAAGGGAACGTCAAGAATACATTGATCGCTTACTGCCGTTTTATAGCGGGCCCGAACAGCTAGTTTTTTTTACGAGACTTCGAAAGAGGGGAGGTAAGCTACCGATGACATGCTGTACATTGGTAGTAACGTGTTTGATAATTATTATTTCTCTCTTTATTTTTTCAGATCTGTGGTACGAAGATACGGGTGGTCGGCTAGGAACACACCATCTTACGCTATGCTTCCGTCCAGCCGTGAAAATCGAGTCTCGTTGCCGGCAGCGGTGGATGCGAACGGATATTTTGGCTGTGGGGCCACTGAAGGGACTTTTACACTGGTTTCGTGTCACGAGATATTCAAAACTAAAATTGCTCCGTTCCTGAATCCATGGCCACTACCGAGGTCAATAGTAGTAATGGATAGCGCGCAGATCCATAATGTGGATCGAACTAACTCTAGGAGTTAGTTCATGGGACAGAAGCATTACTGTTTTTTTCTACCGCCATATACATTAAATTTAACCTCCCAGCGCCTGAGCGTTGTATCTGACAGCATGAAACATGGTGTATTGTGAAATCCAGCAAAGTTGCCCAATCTATTTTCTAATCAACCGATTTAAAGCGTTAGTAAGAGCGTATATCTGTATAAACGGATTGCAAGTTATTTTTAGTGGTCCGTTATCTAACTTCAAGTGAGTTATATAATAGCCCACCTCGTATATATATAAGCATAGATTTCTCCGAATGCCCAGGCAGGACTGGGCAATCCGAACATCGGCAACATATATAAGCACGCAATGGAGAAGGCACGCGCTTGTGCATCTGTTAAAATTGGGGAGTTTGATAACACCAGCAGAACTATTTTACCTGCTAAGGATGCATTTTTTTTAGTTTGACGAAGAGCAAGATAACTTTGAGAAATACTATGGAAGAAAAGGTAAGCGCGGCTCTGGCAAAGTACACTGCGAAGACAACTCGCCCAGACAAGAAGTTGTACCTGAAGTCGAGCCAGCAGCTCAGCTCGTATCCCTGACTACTGAGACGTAGCCTGGAGCGCTTGCCCAAGCCCAGACCAGCTACAACAAGCAGAAGCCGTCCGACGGGCCATTTACCGTGCACCTGCTCATGTAGGCTACAAAAGAAGTACGACAAGGCATTCGTCGTGCGGTATCGCCGAGGCCGCGGAGGATATTGCCTCCTATCTGGCTGAGAGACCTGGATGTTCGCGCAGGCGATGTAGCTCGCACGCACTGGGCAATCCGGCAAGAACGCCAACCCGAAGATACAGGCGTTGCTGTACCGGAGAGCGCCACAATTCGCCAGATGCAACACCTTGACGCTATGAGTGCATCGCGCATGAAAACAATCGAAAAGAGGGCGTTTATCGCACTATAATGGTAAGATTAAATGGATCGAGGGATACACATCTAACTTTTAACATCGAAGAGCTTCGAGCAGTACTCGACTTGTCAAACTATAGTCTACTTGCTGAAGGTCTTTTTTATTTACTTTCGGCCACCACCTGAGCCTGCAGTCAACATGGGCGATATAAACCATTTACGCGGCTAATAAAGGGTCTAGACAAAGTATAACGCATACAATTACTTTTTTTTCGCTCACTTCGCTCGGAAATTATCTACCCATCCACCTCCCTTCCGCCTCCCCGCTGTTATTATTTTAGCTCTTTCGCGAACACTTCTTCGCGTAGTCCAGAGTATCCCTACCCGCATACCGAAACAAATTAACACCTACTTCATCGCGTTGCATGCACTCGATCATAGCATCCTTAGAACCTTCTCAGAGTATAAAGGGAATGCTAGAGTTGCGTGTCGTGCTAGCCGCCGCTTCAGTTGTCCGAAATTCACCTCAATAGAATTAAGTTGAGGGTGGTATAGAGGTAGAATCAGCAACACAGCACCGACAGAGTGCATAGCGTCTTCAAACTTGGGCACATGTGCATGCATACATGTGTTGTCGAGCACCACATTCAAGCGTTGTAGCGGTCATGGGTTTAGACGCGGAAGTACTGTCTCAACAAACGCTCTGTGGAACTCCAAACGTGTAAACGTTCCGCAAATTGTACGCCAAGCCACACATCCACTAACGTCACAAGCAGCAAGAATTGATGCTCGCTCTCCACGCGCAAAAGGGGTTCGAACTATAGCTCTCTCTCCCCTGCATAGCAGCGCACACAGTCGAGACAGTTCTTTGACGTCTCGTCCACAATCAGCAACTGCTCTGGGCAGCTACACCAGCACCTCATTTTCGCCACGAAGACCTCATTTTCACGAGGGACTGCTTATAACCTTCCTGTCGAGGCCCAGATTGAGCTTTAATAACCGGAGTATGCTTGACGCCGGCGGTCCAGCCGAGCCCAAACCAAATCTGCAGCCCTTCGATGTAGAAACACAGGTGCTCTTTCACGTTGCGACCAAAGAAAGATAGGATATTAGGGTCGTAAATCGTCTTCTTCTCCGTCTTATCTGGCATAACGTGGTCACTTGTCTTGAAATACTTGTGTCATCGTGTAACAGTACACCCAGAGACACCAAAGATGCGACCCACTTGCTCGCAAGCAATGCTGTAGACGTAGTGAAGAGTGATTGCTCTCCAACGGAAATCGGTGGAGTACATTAATGGAAATACAACAATTGTTTCACTGACTCTTTACGCACCCTCTCTACAGACTTCTCTTATTTAGAAATGATAACCCACATATTACTCCAATTTATAAACGTCGGTCCCGCTATTTAAAATGACAACCTAATCCCTCTAGGTAAGAAATGCATGCCAATGCACACAAAGTGATCGGTTTTCGCAACTACACCTTTGCCCTGTCAATTTGAGACTATTTTCAGTCAAAGTGATACTGTCAAATGCACATTAGTAAACTTCACATTGAGGGTAAGCAAATCCAGATTCAAAATGAGATTTGACGTATTCAAAGTGGACAGATGGAGATGGTTTTCATAAATCTACTTACCGTAGATCATGTCATTCATTTCCTCAGCAGCCATCACGGCGTCGCGTGCGTGGAGCTCCATTTTCGTAACTAGCGTAGGTGTAATGGTCTTGATTTTGTTGCGAACGGCTCGTTCAAGGAAACGCATTGCGCGTTCCTTCACATTTAGAACGAGATGCCATCACTATTGACCATGTTGCTCCGATCGCAAATATCATCGAGGTACTCTTTGATGTGCGCCTTGAGAACCGAGAAGCAACCCTCAATGAGGTTGCCCATCGAAGAGTAGGGAGCTATGTGTAAAATGACAAGGTCTTCGTGCAAAGTCGCTCGCGCCTCCGTTTGTCTATGTGCGGGTGCATTGTCTAAGACGACGACGATCTTCTTCCCAAGGTAGTGCTCCTTGAAGAAGTCGGATGACTTCAGATCGCCTCAATAGAATCCGCTTTCTGCTCCATCCTAATGTTGCCTCTCTTAAGGCGGTCCAGCACGACACTCATCGAGTTCACGGCACATTGAATCTGAAGGTTTGGGCCTTTCGTCGGCGCCAGTAGCACGTGTACACTTTTTCGAGCGACCTCTTTCTCGCTTGCAACACACGTTGAAGTTAGTCTCATCGAAGTAAATATAACGGTCGCCTTCTTTCTGAAGTTTCTTGGACCTTTTGCGTACTATTGGCGCTTTGCCTTGTTTGTCAAGTTGGTGCAGGGCGTAGGCTCGACTCGCATTTGCATTACGGTGTAGAGCATGCACAAATGGCGGCTAATGGTTGACGTCAAGAGATGTACATTCAGGTAAAAAAAAATAATACAACGCCTGACCACCATGGTCTACGTGCAGCTCTCGCTCACGTACGTTTCGAGCTGCTTCATGACCTTCGGTGTAGCCTTCACTCAGCTGGGTCGTGCACCACCAGGTGGAAGATGCTCTACACGACCACTATCTGCAATTCGGTACGCCATGGACCGGTAGATCCGGTTGTGCGCAGCTACGGACAGATCGTCCGCCCTTAATGCATGGAAAGCGTCGAGGACACGGCGCTTTTCTGCTGCGGAGTGCTTCGGGAAGGCGGCTTGAGAAGGCATGTGAGGCTGAGGCGGAGGGTTAAAAATGAGCGAAGGTTGTGTCGCTCCAACCGGTGGCCCGGTGCTTTGGCTCGAAAGGGTCCTCATCACCCATCGATGAGGTATGCGCGCCGAGGTTCGATCTTTCTCCAAGTTTCACTTTGAATGCATCAAATTTCATGGATTTGCTTACCCTCAATCTGATTTTTTTTACTAATGTGAATTTGACAGTATCACTTTGACTGAAAATAATCTCAAACTGACCGGGAAAAGGTGTTGATCGTCTGCGACTTACCCGGGGAATATAGGTCTTTATCCTGGTAGTGGTTCGTTTTACGAAGTTCGTGCAGCTCATCCAGAATTAATTTGCGAAGTCAGTTGGTGTAACGAACACAATTTTCAAGCATAGAAATTTTAGCTTAACGGGATAATAAATAGAGTATTTCGAATGGTTTCGGACGGGTTATAAAGTCGGGGAGGCGTTTGGGAACGATAGTGGGTCGCTTTTCTAGGGATATGGGGCTAAGAAGATTGAAAATAGGCGCTCGATATTTCGATGGATGTATATGGCCAGGGTTGGTGCATGCAGTCGACAAAAATGGCGACAACAACGGTTTTGATAGAGGCGTTTTGCAGCATTAGTGAGTCGCGTTTTATCCACGATATCGGATTACGATGATTGAATATGTGTGTGTGATGTTTTGCCTTGATACATGGATACAGCGCAATGATGCAGCGCTAACGAAGTAGATGGATACAGCACAATAATGCAGCGCTAGTGGTGGCTATTTTGTAGCTCTAGGGCTAATACGAGATGTTGCCTCCGCGATGGGGCGGACCGATGTTCATTGCGTAGTACGCCACCGTCGTGCCCTTCTTCTCCTAAAGCCGCCGATGTTCAGGTCAACATCCCAACCATGGCGGCGAAAGGTTTCCCCTCGGAGCCGGTGTAGGTCGCCGTCGATCGCCTTCTGTCCCTCCTAGGGTGAAGCCTCTGATTAGAAAAAGAAGAAACGTGAAAAAGTTAGCGAACTGGGCATTCAGCCCATGAGCACCCCACCAAGTTGGCAGCGAGAGGTGTCCCAGTATGAGGGAAAAGAGGCTACCGCCGAGACCGAAAAGGTCTGAGCAGTCGCAGCGGCTTCTGGAATGATGGAAACCGACATTATGAACGCGGCAGACGAAGAGCCGAAAAATAATACGTTGGGTGCTAGAATGACGGAAGCCGACATTATCTTCCCCTATTTTTAGCTGTCGAAAAGTCCTGTGCGACGCTTGTCAGTTGAATCTTTCAACTTGAAACTCGCATTTTAAAATAAAAACATTTTTTTGACTAACAACGATTTGAAAACGGCGGACCTACCTTTTGCATCCAGCAAAACTTTTAGTGTGATCGAGGTTTTGTTTTAATTTCTTTTGGCGGCACCCCCGTCAACCGCGATCGGGATGATCGCATCAGTCGTCGCATTACCGAAAATTAATCATGAATTTTCCAAGCCTACCACGAGCAAAATGGGTACAGCCACCGAAACGAGGTTTACTTGCTTCGGGTTTAATGCGTACGAGCCAGTATCAACGGTGTATACGGTTCAAATCGGTGGAGATATGTCCACCCCAAACATCTTAATGCGTACGAGCCGGTATCAACAGTATGTACCGGTTTCATGTCGGTGCAAATATCCCATCCAAAAGTCTTAATGCGTACAGGTCGCTATCAACGGTATGTCCCGGTTTCATATCAGTGCAAAACTGCTACCCCAGTAGGTTTATGTACGGGCCCGTATCAACGGCATGTTCCGGTTTCATATCGATGCAAATATGCTTATGTGGCGTTGGAAATCCCACGTGAACTGTAGCTACTAATGTAGTAGGATGCTCCAACAACAATAATTCTACCAGAACGGCAAACGATCGTTCGGGCGGACCAGAAGACCTCGGTTGTGCCCTTGCGCCGGGACAGACCGGACCTTGCGAACTTCTTATATAGGCCAAATTGTGAAAATGAGAACACGCTACTAGCACGAGCAGGTGTTATGAATATTCGTGGCCCCTATAGCGGAAGGGTACCCGGCACGGTTATGCCTTTTACGAGGGCACCGAGTATTCAACACTCGGTACGAAAATTATACGGGAGGCAATACGAGCGCGCCCAACCGTGCAAATAGGAAAGATGTAGCCGTCGCGAAACCTTCCGATATACTAATCAGTCAATACACACACAGTCTCTTGGCTATGCCGGATTAACCCTCGCTAGTAAGCTTCGAGCCCACCAACAGGCATAGCACACTCACGCAAGCTTGACTAGACGCTTACCTTGAAGCCGGACCTCGCTCTCTGTGCTTGAGTGGAAATTCGGTTCTGTATTTGTGATGCCCTTTCGGGCCATGTCCTAATATGCAATCCTAATCAAGTATACATATATCAAGTGAACTACGATCCATTATGGATCACTTCGCATGTATAGCAACTCCCCGGGGGCCTGCGAAGCTTCTCCAACCGTCACCGGGACGTTCAAACAGGCACCGTGACTTCGCAAGAGTCGCTCCCTACGGCCACCGAGGCTCCGTACCGTGATCCGTCAGTTCTTGTCCGCTGAATGCGAATCCGGCTCACCAATAGCGACCACCTGACTTGAGGGACATCTTGGCCATAATGGAGCACGGACGATGGATCGGTAGTGACTTCCTTGAGTCTCTTGCACGTCAAAGCCACTCGCTGTCACATGACCGAGCGATCGTTGCTTGAACTTCTTAAACTTGGTCATGTTCCTCCTATCAGATGGTTCTTCCCGCGAAAACACTACACCACACTTACATACAGTGATGTGCGACATCGCGGTAAGTTAAGTACTAAAAGGCTGAGAATACCAACAAAGAATAGAATACCGGATGCACCCAAATAACAGGTCCATCATACTTCATCAAAGTTCTCTGTTTTGTTCTTTGTGAAACAACTCCCAAGACTCCAAAATCATGTTGGTATTTGCAGTCCACGAATGCGTCGTACAGTAACGATCTAGTTTCCTAATTACTTGTCTACTCGCTATACCGGCTATGTTAGTGTATCGCAATAATTCGTGAGGACTGTGTGGAACCTATAGTAGACTGTGGTGGACATGCATGTACCCTTTAACCTAATAGTTGCCGTTCCGTTTTTTTTTCTTCTTCTACTCAGCCTTCGCGAAGCCCTAGTATCAACAGATAAAGAGCACAACAATCAAAAATTTCATGCTGTGGTGGAATAAATGATCTCAAGAGCACGCTTTTCGGGGTTATTCGCTTCTTGAGGTTATCCGCTTCTACTGTACTGACGAACCGTACTGAACGCGCTGAATATAGTACGAATGTTGACTGACGCTATGCTCATGCAAGTACCGTGATATTAATCCGTTGGGGGCTGTCCATCCCTCACTCTTTGGTATTCCCAGTATGAACCGTTTCTGTGTGTATCCATATGTAAATGAATGCGCCACTTGGGGCTTCAGTAAAACCTATCCTACTTGATATTAGTGGTGGACGACTCCTCATAGCATTATATCATGTTACTCGGGTAAACGATCTATTTCTGGGGTTAGAAAGTCTATTTAAGGCGTCAATTTTTACGTATACCAACGAGGTGAGGAAGCAAGCCGGTTAAGAGAAGCGGGAAATGCTTATGTGCTTCGCTGTCCGTTTCCAGATCTGACTCCGAGGCTGAAACTGTCTATAAGAATTTAAGTATGTAAGTCTCTCCTGGCCTCATAATAACAGACAATCATTTTGAAATACCAGGTCATTCCGCGCTTCTTCACCAAGCCGCAATTTTACTTCGAAGTACATATGTAGACCTCCACTAATTGTTACTCCATGTCAGGAAGACTTGTGAAATTGCACTGGAGTATCGCACAACCTGCTCACTTAAAACACGAAAACATGATGATCATTTTTAGATACAACACGATAGAGTCTAGATAAACAATGCGTCTTCCTACTTGCATTTGAGAGAGGCCCCACAACAAAATTGTTTGAGGATCATCATTGTGCCAGACTAAAATTTAGTCCAGACAACATAAAATTTTTGTTACTGATATTTTATGTTGCCCCAGGTTGCCGATTTCGATGCACCGAGAACGCGCACAAACAATTCCAAGGCAACTGGCAGACATAAAATGAATTACAAGTTGTTCCACGCCCTCTTCGTAATTGTAGGCTACAATATATACACATGCTGTCCACTAATTTTCGTATCAGGTTTGTCATTTGAGCAATATCAAGTTTCCTCCCTTGTGACGGGACATCACACAGCGCCTTGCGTTGAGGTAGCGTGCTGAAGAAGTATATAAACTTCAAGTGAACAGCAGTTAACAGTCCCCGGTCTGAAGGAAATTGCTTGCAGTTAGTTGATTTACGTTAAGACTGAATATATTTATAGGCGGCTCTAGTTTGGCCTGCAATACAAGCTATAAGTTGCATTAAGTAAAACCTATATAGCTATGCAATGGTAGGTTCTCAGAGTGAGTGGTACCATGTTCCGCATGTCGATGAAGTGGCGGTGGTGTGTGATGCAAAACATGTAACTATGTAACCCCGCTACATCCTTCCAGTGAGAGACGTAGCAGGTCGCCCTCGGTGTCGGTAGATGACAGGCCGACCCCTCGGTTCGCCCACCGCGACTCCGAGAGCGAGCAGGAGTACGCGAGGGCCCCTAGGCCAGTCCGTTCGACACTTCGAACGAGAAGGAGAGAGTGGACGACAATCCGATGTATCCTATCGCTTCGGACAAGGAGGGCGATAGCGTGGACGAAATGCCAAAGCCCCCTGGCTGCTACGCACAGCCCCAGCGCTGCCGTCGAAGGTGAGAAGGGTGTGTCTAAGGACAACCCGAAGACGAGCTCGCCCGTCAAGAATCTGGTGCTTGGTGAGGGCCGCGCACGTGCGCAGGCTACGAAGACCAAGGATGCTGTCACGCAACGCAGTAGCAGGAAGCGTACCGCCTCCGCGTCGACGGACCGCAAGGTTGAAGGCAGAAGGACCCGTACTATGGTATGCTCACACATCCTGGGCCGAAAAAGAAGAAGAAGAGGTAGGTACACGCCAGCCCTCCGAGGTTACCAACGGCCTCGACGAGCAGCAGGAGGAGCTTCTAGCTAATCGGGCACACGCACAGGTGTCAGGTGTGCCATCGGGGACAGGGACTATTGCACCACGTGGGGCTAGGACACACCCCAGAGGCTATTATCCTCCCGATGAGAACACTGGCTCGCCACTGTTCCTGGAGCAGCTCAAGCCTCCGCGTGGGCTCATCGGAGGGCACACTTCGAGAGGCGTATACGAGAGCGCCTTGGTTCAGAAGGAACCACTCTTCATGAGCAACGTCGAAGCTGCTAGGCGCGTGCTGTTCGCGCCGCAGAGAATTCCATTGAAGGATTCCTCACTAGTATCCGTAAGAACGAGGTGGACTCCATCCGGTATTGAGATACCCATGGGTTCAACCGCTCAGTACCACGACCCAGGGTCATACGGAAACCCTCTTTTGAAAGTGGATATCGCTCCAGGGTTTCACCGCCCACGAGCTGCGCGAGCGCCATGAATACAACACGCTTGGACATATATTGGATCAGCGTGATCTTCGGGTGCGATTCGCTCACCTGGTGAGTAAGCGTCAGCTAAAGTCGGAGATGGAGGGACTTAAGCGACAAGCTAAGTCCAACGCTCGTGTAGAGCGCGGGTACAGTGCGTATGATTCGGCTACCGTACCACGTAACACGGCCAAAAAGCCGCGGCCTACTTACGAGCGCCCGTTGCTTCTATTCCCAGATCACAACGGCTTTCGGGAAGTATTCTGGGAGCGGCTCAATCGGCTCCCATG
The DNA here is from genome assembly GCA_033557915.1 of Phytophthora tentaculata. Taxonomy (NCBI): domain Eukaryota; phylum Oomycota; class Peronosporomycetes; order Peronosporales; family Peronosporaceae; genus Phytophthora; species Phytophthora tentaculata. Next base: position 3,617,615 of record JAUCEA010000020.1, on the reverse strand, counting down.
AGTTCTGTGACTCGGGGTAGCCACGCCACTTTCCCCACAACTGGAGCTTCTCACGGACCCGCCGCTCATGAAGGACCCGTTCCACATGGTAGTGGAGATCCTCATTACGGTCCAGGAGAGCTGGTGGGTCCCTCACACGCGTATGAGTACGAGCCGCCTGCGAGGCACGAGGCTCCAAGGTCTTCTGTAGGCCCACAGGAACAAGTGGTGTTCCTGTTCCAGGAGGAGATCCGTGGCCTCCGTGACCGTGTGTACGTTCTTGAGATCGCGCTGGGTCTGGGCCCTGGTGGCCAGGCTGCCGCTCAGACGGGTAAGTCTGGCGCAATGGAGGGCATTCGTGGCGACATGGCTACTCTGCGCCGGGGGTATAATGAAATCAACGATCGGATTGATCGCCGTGCTCATGTGGTTGATCTCGCGGGCCCCCGCTGTAACGTAGATCACCTTCGCGGTGAGGTCCAGGTTCGAGCCTCGTACCGTGAGTCGCAACCGTATGCGTCCTCTTACTCGTACGGGGCGTACGTTGGATCTGCGTATGGGGCACCGATGTACCCGTCGCTGTCGTACAACCAGCAGGGGCGTCCACCGTTTTATCGCGGGGAGACCCATTCTTAGGAGCGCTCGACAAACGAGTATCGCTTTGAGGAGATGTCTGTGTCTCATCGTGGTCTACTCGTCATTTCCCGCGGGCAGCCTGACTCTGGGGGGGTCGTGATACGGCTTCAGACGGCCCACGAAAAATGTTGGGTGGGTCGCCATCGACTGAGGCAGGTCATTCGTGTAAGCGCCGAGCCAGGCCTGCTCAGGACCACGATGGGTCTGATGAAGCGGTGCTTCAATTGGTTACTCCCTACTGAGCTGAAAGTGTCTAGCGGTAGGTTTCTGGTGTCGAGTAGGACTAGGCCCCCCACCTTAAACACATTTAAGTTTCCTCTTCCTTTCCGGCCAGCGTACTCTTTTTGGTTATCTTGGGCAAGTGTCAGTGCATCCCTAACCCGGCTAATGATATTCAGTCTGTTGTCGACAAACATGGACACTTGGCTACGCAATGCGGCCGGTCTCACGTCGGAGACCTGGGAGGAAAGAGCTTTCCGAGCCTCTCCCCCACTTACGACCGAAGCCGCGATTGCCCCATGCAATGTGATTGGCACACGCGAGTGGCGCAGCCCGTTTAAAAAGAACGGGGTTAACCCCGTGGATGCGTGGGCCGCATTGTTGAGAACAAACTCAACCATTGGGTGGGGCTCGGCCCACGACTGTGGAGCCTCAGCGCAGGCACTTCGCAGCGTGTCTTCGGGGACGCGATTAACACGCTCCATTTGACCGTCCGTCTGAGGGTGGCCGGCTGTAGACATAAGCAGTCTCGTTCCCAAAAGGCGGAACAGCGTTTGCCAGAACGCGGCGGTGAACCGCGGGTCTCGATCGGAGACGATGGTCTCGGGGAGACCGTGATGGCGGAACACGCTGTCCGGGAAACCGCGTAGCCTGTCCACCCGTAACGGAGATGGGGACAGGAGCGTGGTGAACCATCTTGCTAAGGCGACGGAACGCCGGTGTTTCCGTGGGCATCCACAGGTAGCCCGAAGACAAAGTCGAGCCCCATCGACTTCCGGCAGTCCGCAGGGACGGGCAGGTCTGTAACGGAGCTGACGCCAGACCGCAGGCTTGACGCGTTGGCAGGTCTCACATGGTTTGACGTACCGGGCAACCCACTTGTACATGTGAGGCCACCAGGACGTCTGAGAGACCGAAAAGAAGGTTTTCTCACGGCCAAGATGGCCACTAGACGGCGCTTCGCGTGTCTCAAGAAGTATGTCGTACTTCTGATTCTTGTCATTGGGAACAACGTCGCGAGGGGCATCCCCAGGCTCCACCCGATACTGAAGGAGACCACGTTTCACTTCAGCTTTTGCTACCAGCAGCAAACGACTGCCCCACACCAGAACGCCACGGTCCTGTCGAGCTTTGCCCGCGGAACTCGCTGTGTTACACGTACTTTTCTACCTGCTCTTGCGTCTACTGCTACTACAATGTCAGTTTCCTCATGGCACCTACTATAAGAAGCGCTTGACAGCTTGAGAGCAGCCCGGTGACGAGCCCTGCCTCGCCTCAATGCTTTCCGTGGCGGTGCGCTTATCACCCCGACTCACATGCCTACCACCGCGGCATGCACGACCTAATTTCGTGTCGGTTGGTACTCACTACATCAACGGTACGCCGGACGGCGAGCAGATTAAGATCGTGACGGTCAAGAACCATACTGATTCAACCAGACCAGCAATTCCTACGGCTTTGCTATGCTAACTCTGGGGGAAGGCGAGTAAGTTTACGCCCACCCAAGGCGGGCGACTCGGACATCAATGCGGGTATGCGGTCCAAGTCAAAACCTGGGGTGACACCAGCTACCCAACGGTACCCGTTCCGACGAGCTTCTGGGTGCCAGTTTGGAGGTGTGGGTAACGATGACTGCCTCCCATTATGGCTGTGACGACACGTTTGTCTGCGCCGGCAGCATCGCTGGTAAGGACTCGTGCATTGGTGACACAGGTGGCCACTGACCAAGGAGAAAGAAACAGGAGATGTGGATAGTATTCTTATTGGTTTGGCGAGCTGGGGCACAAGCTGTGGGTGTTGTCTGATACTGAGTGGCTCACCTCCGAGACCACGATACAGTAAATTCGTTTGGTTTACTAAGGCACGTTCCAAAAATTTTGGTGATGCGATTGGATGAAAGTTGATTTAACCAGGTTTTAGTCTGTATTTGTACCGGCTTTGATGAACCACCAGCCAATCAAAACGCAAAGTGTTCATGAACAACAAAGTCGTTCCCAACAAGTACTTTCTCTGTTCGGAAATATAGTGCCAGGACGCACTTAAGTACGTCCCGAATATAAGGCCACCTGATTTACTTTTTTACCCTATGATGGAAGTGGTGAATGCAGGCAGTTGCTTCTCACCTTTTGAGCCGTCATTTGATAATTATTGGATGCCTACCATAAAAAGACGGTAAAGAGGGTTTTGGGCACCAACCAGCTTACTCTAATTTTTCCTCTTTTTTTAAATAAAGAAACGTATTTTAAAAAACATAATACGTTTGTTTGGTGTGGCCCTATATTTCTGGACATAGGAAGTAAATTTTTATTGACACCCTATCTTGGGTGGTATTAGTTTATTTTTACTAGGCTTACCAATTAATCTCTCTTCCATCAAAGCAATAATTTTAATGTTAGTTTTTTTAATTAAAAATTAATAGAATAGTAAAAATGTAGTTTAAAAAAATTAAAATTGTCAGAAAACGGATGTCTTACTTTTTCATGCATTCACAACACAATTTACGTCGACTTATTCCTTCCACCCGTTCTCCAGGATGAGCTCCGCGTATGCTTCGGATGGTGGCAGCTCCACGGAGAGCGAGGACGACTCGATCTACCACGAGCTCGAAGTAAAACACGAGCCCAACGTCGACAGCTCAACTGAAGTCACACCTGCAGCTGACACCTCCACGGTTGTCAAGGCAGAAGCTGACACCGTCAAGTCTCCCAAAGTCGACTCACTGCTGAACGAGGTGAAACCCGAGCACTCGGCCGTCAATGACTCGTCTACAGTTACTGAGCAGCCGCCTGCCACGCCCCCGTGTTGCTCGGCCTGCGAATACCCGCTGCTGGTCGTCCCACAGACCGAAATTCTGAAGGCCAAGAGTATGCTGGCCTGTAAATGTTGTCTACTGTTGTTACCAGCATCGAGTTACTCCAAGACGCAACGAGGCGAAGGTAAGAAAGATATTCGCAAGTGCAAAGCGTGCACCGGCAACGTTGTGCGAGGAGCGGCGCCACTCGTGAAGCTCACGAGAGAAAAGCCCCAGGTACCGCAGAAGCTCCGGTCAACCAAGCCGGAGAAGCGCAAGAAAGAAGCGAGCGCCGTGTTCGTCAACAAAGTGGGAAGACTGAAAATGGCCAAGCGTGCGTTGCTTAGGAAGCGTACAGAGACAGCCAAGTTGAAGGTCACTAAGCGACGGGAGGAGTACGAGCAGCAGCTGGATAATGAAGAGAAGGATCTCGAGAGACAATCCGCTTTGCTTAAGCGGGAAAACCCATCGGCTTTTAAGACGCTCATGGATGAGTTGAAAGTGAAGAAGCCTCGTACGAGTGAAGTCGGCCAGAAGAAGAAGAAGAAGAAGAAGAAGAAAGTAACTTCAAAGCCGTGTGAAAAGCGTAAAGCGGAGGCTGATGGGGAGCAGGCGAAGAAGAAGAAAAAGGGGCCTGCGGTGGACTTGTCCGTGTACGTTCCACCAGCTTCCACAGCGGACGAAGTTCCGGTGCGACGTATCCCGACGCGATCGAGGGCGAAAGCCCAGCCCCAAGAGGTTGCTGGTAAAGCGGAGCCTGACGTGAAGACCGAGCCGAAGGTGGAGATCAAGATGGAATAAGTGATGAAACAGTTTTGAGCATTATCGATCACATCGTTGAGTACGATGGCGCGAGTAGAAAAAAAATGAGTTTTTCGCATTCTCTTAGCGTCATTTTTATTTTTTACTAAAGTAACAAATATTTGATCATGCATTTTTTTTTAACTGTACTGTGGGTTTCGACGACGGACCTGTACTCGGATTGTCTTATCCTTACCGTAACTTTCAATCGCTTCGAGCTGAACTTTGCATACAACGGATGCGAGTACCGTCTTGATCTCCGTCAGGGCGATATCAGCGCCAATACAAGCACGTGGGCCACCTAAAAACGAGTTAAATTTGTAACTGGATACAGGACGAATTCTGCCGCTTACTGTGTCGATCCAACGCTGAGGCCGAAATTGAGCGCAGTCCGGACCCCACACGTTCTCTCGTCTTGCCATACTGTACAGATCCATCGCCACTTCAGTTCCAGCAGCGACGAATGTACCGTCACTAAGAACTGTATCAAGTCGCGCTCGGCGTCGAATAAATGGCTTAATGGGATACAACCGCAGTGTCTCCTTCACCACAGCTTCAACACGTACTACAGATTGAAGATCTTTACCGTCTTCTTGGGCTTGCTTTAACTCATTGAAGATTTTTTCTTGCTCTTCTGGATGCTGAGCCAGACACTGCAGGCAATTAGACAATGTGTGCGCCATCGAATTTCTTGCTGCCACTACGAGACTTAATACAAATTCTGCCAGGAATTCGGGGTCTTTCGAGCTCTTGCTGCTGCCTTGTTGGCCCAGAACCAGATCGAGTATATCCACACAGCTACCAGCGATCGAACTGCCGCCTCGTCGTCCCATTCTCCTCGCTTCAACAGCTTCCAACGTGATAGACTTGACCACGTCAATACTGCGACTTAGTGCAGCTTCACTGCCGATATCCAGCAGTCGCTGGATCTTCCACACAACTGCAGATCGATGTTTTTGCTCACCAACAAGCTGTTGAATGTTATCAACCGCTTCCTCAAACTTACTAGTCTCCCCACGAGATCGCAATGCTCCAAGCTGCAAACCGAAGCCCAGTTCTGTAAATACTTCCATTGAGAACTGGTGCATTAGCTTTGTCATATCCAGCGCGTTATTGCTATCCAGAATTTGTAAAAGCGACTCAACGTGTTGTTTAATCAATATCGCCGCTTGTCGACGCAGTGCTGGTGAGGCTAGAACCGTCGCTGCGAGTTGCCGTTGAATAGTGACAGACGGACGAAGATGTCCGCTATACACTAAAGCAATAGCGCCACCATGCACGTCGTGTCTCAAGCCTTCCGCTTTATGCTCAACCTTCTCGAATTGCACTGCGAAGGTTCGTTGGATGTCCTCGAACGCTATCGGAGAGCTCACGACCAGTACGTCGGGACGTCCTGGACGGTGTAGCAGCCACGGTTTGCCGTGGAACCTCGCGGTTGTGGCGAACACCCAGTCGTAGAATGCGGCCGAGCCTTCCGATGTCCCAATGTGAATTGCAGTCGACGCATTTGGTAAATGTCGATAGCCACGAGGAGGCAGCGGGACGCTCGTCCAGCTCAATCGTCGCTGTCTTTTGTGGCGCATGGCCCAGAACAACACGAGCGCAAGCGTACTACCCAGCAACGGACCTGGTGAGAGGAACACCAGCCCACGGGCGTTCAGCAAGTTGCTAGGCATCATCTCAACGTAGTGTTTGCCACGACAGAAGCTCAAGAATGTGCTAGGAGGGACTAGAAACTGCACCAAACGGCGGTCGGAGGTTACTGCACTCACTTGGAGTCAGTGATGGCCGTTCGAATAGAGCCATGGCAAGAGCGCCTAATTTAGGGGCTTAACGCTTCTTCACTTTGGGTGGATCTGGTAAATTCAGATACTTCGGAGCATACTATCAACTGATGAGCATAGTCCTACTTCGTTGTTAACTTCATCGTCATTTTCTTCATCTCCTTCGCATTCAAAGATCGTTCTTCTCAGAATCAGCGTTGGTTGGCCCTTAGAAGGCTTTGATTAGTCGGAATTTCGAAAATCTTGCTCGTTTCTACGGTCATCGAGAATGCCTCCCTAGCGATCAGAAGAAAAAAAACATGCCCCCCCCCAAAAAGAAAAAAAAAGCTTATGTTTTTAAACTTAACGTTACCATTCAAACTATAAAGACAAATACTGCGCTCAGTTGAGAAATTCTTCATCGGATCGTGCACAGGGAGCCTTGGCTCGAGTCTGGACCGCTCCCGGCACTTCTGTATCCACGGCAGCCACTGCACAGTGCAGTGCACTGGTCGCATAAGCTAAATTTTATCAACCGCCGTTGAAAATATTGTGGATTTGCACCTCGTACGGTTTGAGGTCACTCAGAACTAAATCAGATTTCCTACCGAGACTGATTAATACTGTACATGTTGCTTTTAAGACGGTGGGTTTCCGCTTATTATTTCTGTATTAGCCTTTTGTTCGAGTTACCGACAGATATGATGTTGACGGCAGATGCTGGACCGGCGGGGATTGAGCGGTTAGAAGGCTGGCTTGCTCAACACCCCCTCGCTGCGCGGCATCTTTTCGGTTATTTGCCCTTCCCTGAATTGGCGGCTAAGCATCGCCAGCTGGAGACGCTTTTCGCTTGGGGCAGTTTTGAAGTGGGCACGGAGCAACGTCGTTCTATCCTCAGGGTCCTCTCCTCTCCTCGCCCACGGCATCGGCAGAGGAACGGGACTACAGACTGGATTAGACAGGCGGATCGGGCAGATTCCGAGATTCAAGTGGAAATATTTGGGGATGCTACCAGGTGGAGCAGGCTGGCTCAACTGCCTCCCACGCTCGACATCGGTAGCCGCCCTGAACGGGTCGCCCTACCGCACTGGTATGTGCCTCATTTACTCCCGTACAGTGGAGTTCGACGGTAATGGGAGCTGAGGCTACAAGCTCTCGCACGCGATGGCATACGGATTTTCCTCAGATCCGGCTTATATGCCAGAGTATCCAGGCTGGGTGGGGACTGGAGCCCAGTGTACGATTACCCGCTGGGCTGACCTGGAGGGAGTACGAGACGGGACCGTTGGTCTCGACTCCTCTCATCCACCGAAAAAATAAAGGGCCCGTGGCCCGACAACAACCACCGACCTAGCCCAGGGGGTCCGCGGTGCCCTCCCAGCAATGGGACCAAACCCTGGGCGATACTGGGGACAGGAGCGGCCAGAGGCACGATGCGACTGTACTGCTCTCCTCAAACTACCCCCCTCCATCGGCGGCCCGTCCGGATCCAAGACGCGGCGGAACACGGCGAGCATAGCCTACCTTGCACGATTTTTTCCCGCCATTAGCGCGAGAGGAGCGGGTTGGTTGGTAATACTGGGGGTTTTCCCGAGACCTTTTTGACCTTTTTGACCTTTTTGACCAGCTTGACCTAAATGACCAGCTCTTCCCGGACGTTTCCCCTTCTATCTATTATTGCTAAAAACATAAAATCCAAGTGACTTCACACACCAAAGAGCAATCTAACGAAACAAGCACACGTGCTCCTGGGCCGCGCGACAGCCTTCATCGCCATCGAGTGCGCAGCATGTAATGCATTAGGTTAATGAGTGTACCACTCTTCTTCTGATGTGAAATATCTAACGATAGTGTTTTGCTGTGGTCGTGTGCTGTTTAAACAGTTTGGATCCTCCCCACACTTCTTCCGACGCTTCTGGCAAGCGCTACACGCTGCTGTTTTTCGCTTCTTCGGTTGATCCGCTTCCGTGACAGATGGTGGTTCCTCATTGCGAGGTGGTGGCGTCTTTGAGAGTGGCTTTGAGCTTCTTAAGCGCATCCGAAGTGTGTTCTCGTTCATCTCGACACCAGGATAATACGACTGGAAGATGCTTAAAAGGTGGGGCCATTTCTCCCGGACACCATGTAATCGGTTTGAATGATTTCGCAGCTCTTCGAGATGCTGGTCTGCTATCCGGACGGGTGGAGCACTGCTTGCTAGCAATATCTGGACATGCTGGGGTGCCAATTCCTGGGGAGCCGTAGAAGGATCGTCGGCAGCAGTAGAAGCACCATTTGGGGGACATCGGTAGCTGGATGGAAGACTCACAGGTCGCTGCCGCAACGAAGGAGTGGCCGGTGAGGGTGAAGAAGCAGAATTTGGCTCAAGTACCGCGGTTTGGTGTCGTGGAGTATTGCTTGTAGCACCAGGCAATAATTTTAGTTTGATTTTCAAAGATTTTCCGGTGCTACTTGCTTTTTTTTATTGATTACCAGCGTGCTCGCATGTTCTTCTCAGTGAACGATCGGATTCCATCGCAAATACAAACCGCAAAATCGAGAAGCACGCAGAATACTTTAATCCTGTCCGACTTGGAAATGTACTTGGCGTTACGGATACTAGTGAAGAGGTCAATCTGCAGACTTTGTTCGTTTGTTGAGAGCTGGTTTGTCGTGGATTTCTCCGTTTGCATCCTGAACTGAAATATGATGGACTGTGTTCTAGAGGTTTTACGCGCTTGCACCGCAGGCTGTACAGACTTCAGAGCTGCCTCTACCGTGCGAATGCTACGACGCCGTAACTTCAGCTGCGAGTTACCATTGGTAGATACTACAAGATTAAACATGACAGTCGTGACAAGAACCGATTCAGCCCAAGAACGACCAGCAGCCTTCTGCTCTTTTCGAAGCTGTCTTAGCAGTTCGTATTCATCCGAGGAAAATCCGGTCGCTCCTTCGCACGCGTCGTCGTCTAGACGGAGGGAGTGCATGAACACACGATGGTCAACCGAGCCAGTCTGAAGTGCAGTTGCGTTTTTCATCAACAGCTCCTTGATAGAAGCAAAATGCTGCCTAGAACGTGTGAAATTTGATTTAAAAACTTCGGGGTGAACACGAGCGCTCTGAAATATTGTCTGCCATGTCTTGAACGAGAAGTCCAGCGGAGTAGCAGATCGATATTGTGGGGGTCTAAACGGTGTGGACATAAGGTGATTCATAAATTCCTGGTCTGCTGAGGTTGCCAGAAGGCCTCTACCGTTTTTACGACATAATAGAGCTGAACGGCATGCGGTAATCAGGTCAACTTGAACAAGCTTGGGATTCTTGCCGTACCGGGCCCCTACAGTGAGATTGTGCTTCACAATGTGTACGTCAAGAATGTGCAGCCCGACTTCCGCTCGGACATCGCGAACTAGCAGCTTTTTTAACCCAGAGTGAAATTCTTCCAGCTGGCTAGTTGAAGTGATTCGGACTGGAGTACCACCACCTTCCGTATACACATTTGATTGAACGTGTATATCCCCTCTCGCTATCTGACTAACGTTACTTTTAATGCATCCATTCCACTCGGCCACCGTACATGACAGCTCGTTAATATCAATTTTGGCCAATACATCCCGTAAGCAACACTCCATATCCTTTGGTGATCGTAGTTCGCGGTTCACATCGTACAGTGCCGTCTTCAGCTGCTTGCACAACAACTGACGGATAGGTTTCGATTTCACTTTCTCACTAAAGCGAGTGATCACATGAAAGGGATCTTGTTTGACACAAATCACGAGAAGTTTCTCCGTCTCCTCGTGATTCTCTGATCGCGTCAAACGACGACCAGCAATCTGCCCAACTTTATTTTGTAGCAAAAGCAGCTTCTTTGCATCAACTAAGCTCTCGCGCTGTCCTTGCGCGCTGCAAATTTTTAACCGCTTGCAGAACTTCACTGAATGGTCCATTCTCAGGACTTTCTTCACTTTAACCTGCCGCATCACTATCTCACACAACGATCCATATAGCTCAGTAGATTTCAGCCAAGCGTTTGTTAATGATCCATGAGAAAGAACTTTATTCTTCTCGAGATATTTCGTCAGCGTGGGGGGTGTTGGTGGGATATACGTAGGGTTTCGATCATGATTCCGGTTCACTCCGTAAGCAAATATTGACATTAAGTGATAGTAGCGGATCTGGCGTCGTCGTTCCAAGTGTAAAATTGTACTTGCCAACCCATTCGGCGACATTATACCGTCATGGACGTGCTCCAATAGTCTCCTTGATAGACCAATTTTCTTGCAAATAACAAAAGGAAGGTGCATCATCACGTCGGGGTTACGATCGGCATACACGAACTCAATGTTGAAAAAGTGGTAGAATTGTCGGAACTGCACTGGTACTTGACGTAAAGTACGTCAAACTTAAACTCCACGTCTTCTACAACGCGTTGTTTGTAGTCTTTTACCCGGGGAAGGCACGTACAGCTAGAAACGACACAAAATGGCTTTCCTGATTAGTTCAAGCTTTCTGGAATCCATACGAGTTGAAATCGAGAAAACAGAGCAACCAAACTTGTGTCAGATAAATGGACAAACGAGCTGAGGTGGAATGAGATTCTTAGCCATCGCTTCCTTTACTAATCGGCTCCGTTCCTTGGGCTGAATACCGTCCATCTTGCTAGCAGCTATCCTGGTTTGCACAACGAGCTCGACGCGTTTTTTTAGTGTGGCTGATCGGAAATCGGACTTAGCCGATGACCCATCGGAGAAACGGGGGCCTGTCGGCCCCCGTATCTCCAATAAACCGAGGAGCAGGCGAGGGAGGATCAACAAGCTGGCTTTCCGCCGGTTGCAGCGTGCCGAGGTCAAACGACGCAAACGTTCTGAGGTGACTTCACAGCTCGGGTTGGCGGAACGACTTCACCAGGCCGATCAGACTGTCAGCTGTGTGTCGCAGTACGTCAATGGTTTTGGTGCTACCACCAAACAGCGAATGGAATGGCTGCGTTCTTTCCGCGGTACGGATCGTCATGGACGCAACGTTGTCTACCTAATCCAAGAGACACATGTCGCTGCAGAGGAGATCCGACGGGCACGGGGCGAATACGCGGAGCAGTGGGGCTTTCGGACGGGTCCCGGCTGCCCGGACCAATCCTTTTGTGCGCTGGCGAGCGATCATAAGGCTGGGGTGGCAATCCTTATTGACCCGTATGGGGCACTAACGGATGTCAAACCAGCCTTTGAGGCCTTCTGGAATCCACACTTTGTAGCGGTGGAAGGCAGGTTACACGGCCAACAGATCTTCGTTCTCAACCTGTATGCGCCTCACCAGCTGGGGCGAAGGGAAGCGCTCTTTCATAGCCTTCTGGACATAGACATCCCGGTGGGAAGCCTGGTTGCCATGGGCGGTGATTTTAACTGCACCCTCGATGCTATCGCTGACCGCAGCTACTTGACATCGCCCACAGCGCACGATTCACCGGCACTACGTAGGGTTATCGCCGCCTTCTACCTAGCGGACCCGCTGGCAGTGGAGGATGCGCAGCGTTGTCCACGGAAAATCTTCAGCGCCACTACACGGAGACACATACGGACCACTACCAGGTAGATAGATGGGCATGGCGACGCGTCATCTCGTATGTACCAGTGGTAAGTCACGCCGGCCATACAGGCATGGGTAGGTACTTGCTGTTGTCAAGATGGCGCCTCGACCTGCCACGGTGTACCAGTAGACACTGGTACGACCTTCACTCAGTGGCACTCACGCATTCACGTGATTACGAGACAGGTGATTGCGAGACATGTGATTACGGGACGGTGTCGCATGGGTACAAGATTGTGGGTACAAGATGGGCATCGACGTGGCAGCCTCTGATTGGCTAACGTAACTCAGTATCCAGTTAGGAATCCAGTAGTGTGTATCCAGGAGAGAATCCAGTAGGCTTAGAGGTAGCAAGCAGTTAGCGAACTAAGTACCTAAATCAATCACTTTGCATTTCGACATCTAGTGCTCAAACGACCTTGACTTTTGGTTATGAGCCCAAGCCCCGTATTCCCTGCTGAAGACTCCGACTACGCTTTCGCCATGGACACCACCTCGACCACGACCTCCCGTATCAACAAGTTCGACGGAACCAACTTCCACACGTGGAAGTTCAAGATGCGCATGGTGCTCGAGGAGCGCGACCTGTGGGAAGTGACGTGCGGAGAGATCAAGCTGGAGCACTGCGCTACGACGCTGGACCAGACGACGTTCAAGAGGAAGACTTGCAAGGCGCTGGCGATCATCTGTCTCGCGATGGAGGATTCGCAGTTGCCGCTGGTTCGGTCGGCGAAGGATGCGTTCGATGCATGGTCAAGACTGGAAGGACACTTCGAGAAGAAGAGTTTGGCCAACAAGCTCTTCCTTCGTCGACGGTTCTTCACGACGATGATGGCGGAAGGTGATGATGTGTTGGAGCACATCAACAAGATCAAGACGCTGGCGGAACAGCTCGACGCAGTGGGCGCTCCGGTCAGCGAGGACGACTTGGTGATCACGCTTCTGGCAAGTTTGAACGAGTCGTACCAGTTCCTCATCACGGCGTTGGAGTCGAGAGCTGACTCGCTGACGTGGGAACTCGTGACGGCTCGACTGCTGCATGAAGACTTGAAGCGCAAGGAACAAGGTGGCGGTGCTGAAGGAACCGCGCACGGGGGTCAAGTGCTCATGACAAGCGGCAATGGGAAGATCAAGGGACGACAAGCGCAGAAAGCCAGTGCGTGTCACTACTGTGGTGAACAAGGTCATTGGATCGCCAAGTGTCCCGTGAGGATTCGCGAGAACGCGGATCGACAGAAGCCACAGCGAGCGAATGTGGTGAATGAAGATGAAGAGGAGTTCGACGCCGACTACCTGTTTTCGGTTGGTGGTGGAGCCACCAAGTCGAGTGAAGTTTGGCTGGTCGACTCGGGTGCGACGCAGCACATGACGTACTCGAAAGAGTACATGAAGAACTACAAGAAGATGACTCCGGTGGACGTGCATCTCGCGGACGATGGAGTGGTTCAAGCAGTCGGCAGTGGCGACATTGTCATGTCGATGAAGACTCCACGCGGGATCAAGAAGGGTGTGCTCACCGGTGTGTGGTACATTCCCAAGTTGTCGCGGAACTTGTTTTCGGTCGGGCGTTTCACTAAGGATGTTGGGCCTGTCACGTTCAAGCGCGACGGGTGTTTCGCCGAGACGAAGAACATCAAGTGGAAGCTCGGAGCAAGTGAAGGCAAGGGACTGTTCAAGTTGTGCATGACGCCTATCGTGACTGACGAGGCGAATGTGTCAAGTCCGAAGGAACGCAAAAGGGACACTACGTCATACCTCTGGCACCTTCGACTTGGCCACATTGGCCGTGGCGGTCTAGACGCCATCGTCAAGAAGGGTTATGGTGTTGGGATGAAGATGACGGCTGTGAAGCAGTGGGAGTTGTATGATGGGTGTGCACTCGGCAAGCAAACGCGAGTGAGCTATATGCCTAAGTCACCGAACCGCGCCAAGAAGCTGTTGGAAGTCATCCACAGTGACGTCTGCGGTCCCATGAAAACGCCGACGTTCAGTGGCAAGCGGTATTTCGTCACGTTCATCGACGAGTACTCGCACTTTTGTGTGGTATACTTGCTGCGGAACAAGTCGGAGGTGGCTGCCAAGTTCGCGGAGTTTGTGGCGTTTGCCGAAACTCAGACGGGTGGTCGCGTGAGAACGCTCCGTGTGAAGCAGCTCCGTAGCGACAACGGTGGCGAGTATAAGTCTCGTGAAATGGCCAAGTTCTGCAGCGAACGGGGTATCGTGCAGTAGTTCACTCCGCCGTACACGCCTCAACTGAACGGAGTGGCCAAGCGGATGAACCAGACGTTGGTGGAATGTGCGCGCTGCATGTTGGAACATGCCGGACTGTCGAAGTCGTATTGGGGTGAAGCGGTGGTGACGGCGACGTTCCTCCGGAATCGGTGTCCGACACGCTCCACCACCCACGACAAGTCGCCACACCAAGTATGGACGGGAAAGAAACCGCTGTTGGCGAACCTGAAGGTGTTCGGTTGCCATGCGTATGTGACGGTCCCGAAGGAGAAACGCACCAAGTTTGACGCTCGGTCGGTGCGTTGTCGGTTTCTCGGGTACTCGGAACATGAAAAAGCGTATCGGTTTGAAGAGATGAAGAGCGGTCGCGTGCTAGTGAGCCGCGATGCGCAGTTCTTGGAAGACGTCTTCGACGGTGGGAGACGCAAGTTGGATCAAGAAAAAGCGGTCGTGGAACTTCGAGAAGAAGTTGGCACGGACCAAGAAGCATCGTCCGGATCGGAAGAGGACGACGAAGAAGAAGCTGCGCGGGACGAAGACTTCGAACCCGGCAGCAAGCGACACCAGCGGACGTGGTTGTTGGAGGAAGCGGTGGAGATCCCAAGGTCCAAGCGGCACAGTCGGCAACAAACGCTGGGCGAGATGTCAGCCATCGCAAAAGAAGAAGGCTTCGACGCGGCCTTCGTTGTGGATTCAGTGGGAGAAATGCCGACTACGTTCGTATCGGCGATGGAATCCTGCAACTCGGCCAAGTGGAAAGAAGCGTGCGACTCGGAGATCAACTCTCTTCGCAAGAACGAGACGTGGGTGTTGGTGCCATTGCCGAAGGGACGCAAGGCGATCGGCTGCAGATGGGTGTTTCGGATCAAGGAAAACCAGGCTGGAGACATCGAGCGGTTCAAGGCGCGTCTGGTGGCCAAGGGATTCTTGCAGAAGTTCGGCATCGACTATGAAGAGACGTTCGCGCCGGTGGCCAAGTTCACGTCCATTAGGATCTTGCTCAGTCTGGCGGCCAAGTACAATCTCACGGTGCACCAGATGGATGTGAAGACGGCGTTCCTGAACGGCTGGCTGGACGAAGACATCTACATGGTGCAGCCGAACGGCTACGTTGACGAGGCGCACCCGGACTTCGTGTGCAAGCTCAAGCGTTAGCTTTACGGTCTGAAGCAATCGCCGCGGATGTGGAACCAGACCATCGACAAGTTCATGCTGGAGCTGGGGTTCAAGAAGTGTGAGGCGGATCACTGCATCTACGTCAAGCGCAATGACCAAGACATGATCTTCGTGGCGCTGTACGTGGACGACTTGATCCTGGCAAGCAACAACGACGACCTGCTCAAGTCGACCAAGGAGGCGCTCAACGTGCGGTTTGAGATGATGGACATGGGTCAGCTCAAGTACTTCCTCGGCATGGAAATCGACCAAGATCCCAAGACCGGAAATGTGTCGGTGCGACAGACCAAGTTTGCGAAGGACATCCTGGAGAAGTTCAGCATGGAGAAGAGCAACCCGGTCAAGACACCACAAGACCCGGGACTCAAGTTGACCAAGGTCATGTGCGAAGGAGATTGCAAGCACGAAGAGACCATGGCGAAGGTGCCGTACCCGAATGCCGTCGGGTGTTTGATGTACCTGATGGTGGGGACTCGACCGGATCTCGCAGCCGCAGTAGGAGTTCTCAGCCAGTTCGCCGCGGATCCGTGTCCGACACACTGGCAAGCGCTCAAGAGGGTGTTCCGCTACATCCAAGGCACGAAGACGCATGGCATCGAGTTTCAAGCTGGCAGCGAGGACGGACTCCAAGGCTATTCGGATGCGGACTGGGCCGGCGACATCGAGACTCGACGGAGTACAAGCGGCTACGCGTTCATGATGAACGGCGGATGCATCAGCTGGAGAAGCAAGAAGCAGCGGACGGTGGCGCTATCGTCGACGGAGGTCGAGTACATGGCGTTGACGGAGGCTACGCAGGAGGCTATTTGGCTCAAGGCATTTCTGTGTGAGATCGGCGAGATGGAGACCAAGTCGGCTGTCAAGATCTACGAGGACAACCAAGGCTCCATCGCGTTGGCCAAGAACCCGGAGTTCCACAAGGGCACCAAGCACATCGACATTCGCTACCACTTCGTGCGTGAGAAGGTAGAAGACGGCTAAGTGGTGTTGGAGTACTGTTCGACCAAGGACATGCTGGCAGACCTGACGACCAAGCCGATCACCGCTGTGCAGTTTGACTTCCTACGGAGCAAGCTCGGTATCCAAGGGCTCAGAGCTCAAGGCATAAAAAAAAAACTACGGCCGAGTCGAGTGGGAGTGTTGTCAAGAAGGCGCCTCGACCTGCCACGGTGTACCAGTAGACACTGGTACGACCTTCACTCAGTGGCACTCACGCATTCACGTGATTACGAGACAGGTGATTGCGAGACATGTGATTACGGGACGGTGTCGCATGGGTACAAGATTGTGGGTACAAGATGGGCATCGACGTGGCAGCCTCTGATTGGCTAACGTAACTCAGTATCCAGTTAGGAATCCAGTAGTGTGTATCCAGGAGAGAATCCAGTAGGCTTAGAGGTAGCAAGCAGTTAGCGAACTAAGTACCTAAATCAATCACTTTGCATTTCGACATCTAGTGCTCAAACGACCTTGACTTTTCTTGCGAGCTTGATCGCCCGGCAGCGGTGGCGGACCATGACGGCGTTCGCCTGCGACTGCGTTCACCGACTGACCCAGTCAGATCCTGGAAGCCGACCAAGGTGCACCCGCCTCCGCCGTATGCTAAGGCTGCTGTTGCCGTCTATACGCGAGCCCAGTTGCAAGCTTTTAGCAGCAGGATTGCTGCGCCTACTGCAACTGCACAGCTCACCATTCAATGGTGGGAGGACCTTAAACGCGACTTGACTAGAGGATCATTAGTCATTCGATGGGAGCCAAGAGGGCTTTGAAAACCTCGTACCAGCAGAAACTCCGGCGTCTTTTACGTCAGGAAGCGCGTCTCAATGAAGCAGAAAGAGGTGCTGTGCCAACTGTGGCATCGATAACGGACACGCTAGCCTGCCTCTCCCTCGATGACACCACGGGTCGAACGTCGGGAGCCCGACTCCGCAGAGCAATGCGGAATGCAAGCGACGGCGATGTGCACTCAATTAACGTCATCTCTTTGCTAATGCCACCTATAGCCCCGGTAAGACCGCCAAGTCGCTTTTTCGAAGGGTGTCATCGAGGTTCAGTGACAACACCATACCCACGCTGAAGCCAGCTCCTGGAATGCCCGTTCGTCCCACTCATTCCAAAGCTGATATCCTGGCGGACGCATGGAGTCCAATTTTCCAACAGCCTTCTCCTTCCCCAACTGCGATTACAGGCGTGTGCAATTGGGCAAGGCCGGAGACAGAGCCCTCAACGGAGAAACAAGCCGTGGCTGCCCCAATCTTGGCTGCGGAGGTCGAGGCGGCGGTGGCCGCCTGCAAGGCGGGCAAGGCATATGGACCTGACCGGCTCGGAAACGACTGGTACCGTGATTATGCTGACGAACTGATACCGATCCTAACGCGACTCTACAACCTTCGGTTTGACGAAGGAATTTTTCCGGACTCTTTTCTCGAGGCGGACATCTTCTGCCTGAAGAAAGCTGGCGACTCATCCAACCCGCTAAATTATCGGCCGCTGGCGTTATTAAACTCGGATTACAAAATTTTTACCCGAGTGCTGGCCTCTCGAGTGAGTGCAGCCCTTCCTGGGGAGATTCACCCCAATCTGAATGGATTTGTTCCCAGTCGGACGATCCACGAGACTGTCAACCTGTTGGACGTGGCGCAAATCATGGCAGAACTAGACTGTGACGAATCCTCTGCCGTTGCCCGACTGCTAGATTTCCAGAAAGCATATGACTCTTTATCACGAGATTTCCTGATTGAGGTGCTCTAGAAGCAGGGATTCTCGCCAAAATTTATCGCGACTGTATGCTTCCTACACTCCCGCACCAGCGTACGGTTTATCGCGAACGGGGCGAGGTCTAGACTGGTACTGGTAACCAGTGGCATCCGCCAAGGTTGCCCGCTAGCGCCCCTGCTGTTCATCCTGGCGCTGGATCCGTTCCATCGCAAGATCGACTCCGACCCAGGTCTACGTGGCATCCGGGTTCACAGCAAGGGTGGGCATTTTGAACTCCGTCTCGGCGGATACGCGGATGATACCGCAGCTTACTTGCGCTCCCAGTTGTACGTGCCTCGGCTACTGCGGCTTGCCGGAATCTATGGAGACGGAACGGGCCTTCGTCTAAACGAGGCCAAGACACTGGTTATTGTGTTGCACCCGACCAAGCCCGTAGATGACCCGTTATTACCAGAGCCGCTCAGGTACCAGCCTCGTGATACTTATGGCAGATATTTGGGGCTTCAGGTGGGCAGTGTCAAGGGCGCTGAGGCCTCTTGGCGGAAGGCGGAGGAGCAGCTGACTACGCGTCTGCGTGTCGCGAGCCATAAACTACTCACCGTGGACAACGCAGCACGTTTGCCGCAGCGGTCATCATCCTAAGCTGACCTACATCGCCAGACACCCCTGGCCCTCGAGGGTCACGGTCGCTCGATTCTCCAAAAAGATTAACAACTTCGTCAGGCACGCCACCTTCGCGGAGACTGCAACGGGCTCTCGGGCGTGGCAACATACAGAGATAGCCACACTGCAGCGCTCGGAAGGGGTTTTGGCGATACCGGACCTAAGGACGGAGCTCCTGGCGCTGGCCGCAGCAGTGGTTGCCACCTGGGCTGCTCAGGGAACGTGGCAAGCTCACATTGTGGGGGACGTGCTAGCAGCCCAGACTCTGGAGGCATCAGAGTTCTATGTGACACCAGGGATGAACCCGCCCTCCGACCCACCTTCTCGGTATGGTGCTTCTCTGTGGCAAACCGGAGCACGCATAGTGTCCGTTCTTGGCGGAGGGGCCCCCTACGCACGGCAAACGCGACATGGTGATGGCTCTGCATGCGGTGGCCGCTGCCTGGACTGACTGCCGACTGGAGGTCGACGCCTCACGACTCAGGGGCACTGTGCTACGATGCGTCATCATGGAGGAACGGCGGCAGCGTGGCACACCGTATCTGGAATGGCTACCCTATGCGTCGTCGCAGGCTTTGTCATTGCTCGATAGCGAGGGGAGGGTGTGCCGCTCCCACACCCATTTCAGCGCACTTTGCTCTGGGCGGCCTCTGCTCAAGAACATTATGCACTGGAACGTACACGGCACTGGCCACATCACCTTTACGGCGCTGTACCCCAGACGGTGGCTCACGGCCTCCATCCGCCTGCAGTTCTCCATGTTGACCCTGCTTCTTGTGCTGAACTACCCTACACTTCTCCACAAACGATATGGCAGGGATGAGGTGCATTTAACGACCCAACCATCAGACATACCGGCTGTAGCAGTGGTGACGGGTGCCAACCCTCCACAGGCTCGTTTAATTGCCGGTTGCGAGGAGATGGGACCCCACCCGATTGAGACTCAAGCTAGTTTAAACAAGTACGTGACGGCGGCACTATCACCCGACGTGAAGGTCAAGGAAGTACTGTTTCACCCCCGTGTTAGCCGGTGGACCTGCATATGGGCCGAAGGCCGAGTCCCGCAAGCAGTTTAAGCAGGCGGTGGCGGATCGCAGCCGTCGACGTGGAAAAGCTCGGGCGGAACAGAGGACTCGGGCTTGGAAGGACCTGAGCGCGGCCGCGGGCACCGGACTTGCTGACCTGGGATGGACCAGAATCCGGCGGGTAATTGGGCTTAACCCGTGGGGCGAACAGCTTTTGTATCTAGTCAAACTACGTGCTCTTTCGCTGTATGTCCCTGCTATAGCTGCTGTTGGGTGCCCCCACCCAGCTTGCGTCCGAGAACAGGGGCTCACGGTGCATCATGTCTTCTGGGACTGCCCAGGGGCGGAGGTGTTGCGAAGGGTGTTCATTTCTCGATGGCTCAGTCTTGGGGTGCAGCGATCGGCGGTTGAAAGGGCGATCTTCACGCTACAATTGGACGCTTTGCCACCCGGGATATGGGGGCTGACTGAACACTTGCGGCCAAAAATGACGTCGGGGAGGCTCGATCGACTTGCTGAGTGCATGCCTAAAACTTTTGAACAGTGTTGGAGCGTTGGGGCGGCGCTTTACCTGAATGGGGTGTGGAGATGGAGACTCGCGTATTATGATGATCTCTCCGAAAGGGGGGAACAGCATCACGCAGCACTGTTGGAGGCCAGGCTGCGGACCGGTTACAGCACCGTAATATCCAGACTTCCAGGGCAACCCGCCTCAATGGTTACGGCTACGGTTGCGCAGGTGGTCTCTCGGGCCCTCTTACACGTTTGGGCTCCACAGGCGCTGCCTGTTCAACGAGGAGACCAGCAGGCGTACATTCTGTTCTTTGACGGGGGCTCGCGTGGCAACCCGGGCCCCGGAGGCTGCGGGGCCGTGGTCGCCAAGCTTGGCCCTATGGTAGGCTCGTCGGAGGCATGCTGGATTTCGAGCATGCCATATGTAGCGAAGACCACGACGAACAACCTTGCCGAGAACCTGGGGATCCTTGCTGGCCTTCAAGCTTGTGTCCGGCATAGCTGGACCCCAGTTCATGTTGTCGGCGACAACCCACTTATCATACGACAGCATCGTACACGTACACCACCGCATGCGAGGCATCTGCGGGATATCTACTGGCGGTGTCAGCGCCTGGCGCATTCGGCCTCCGTGCTTAGCTGACGCCATAGCGAATGTGGCGATGGATTCGGCTACCCGTTTTCAATTTGACCCTCGGCGCGCATCTGAACTCGCGGGTCGATGGAACCTGGCGCTCTCACACTCAAATGGCGACATTGAGCATTGGATTGCCTCGACTCTGGATGAGGGTACCTCGGCTCCCGGACCCTCACCAGTGTAAGCGGTGGAGGAGCCCCAAGCTGGAGAGATAGTTCTTGGTTTTGGGGACGGGTAGATGGGCAAGAGACGTCTACCTCAATGGACATAGGATTTCGTTAGTCTTAGGCTAAGTGACATCAATGTACCTCACTTCAAAATGAAAATGAGTTAGCTATTGGCGAATGCTGCACTCGCTTACTGATCAAGTTTCTACGCTTAGTATGTCCGATTTCAAGCCGTTGCTGGCATCGGCCTCGAACAAAAACTGCTCGACAATGATGCTCGTATCCCCCCCCCCCTCCCTTGGTAAAAAATGTCACCATACTTCCTCGAGCGCCCGAGCTGAACGCGCGATGACACAGACTGTCGCCTAGCAAATTGCCCTGTGGTTTTTGGTTTTATCGTAGTATTGGATTTCGGGGGTGCAATTGCCAGAAATAACATAATTTGCCACTTTTTTTGGAAGTGATGTCTACATGAACATTAGGGGTTATCGCGGCTGGAATGTTTGAAAGTTGTAGGTTTCAGCAGCCAATCAGGTTAAACCTACCTGTCCCGTCCTTTTCATCTCCAACCTTCCATATCAAAGAAGGTTTGACGCGCTACTACCTCGTGTAGTGGAAGCTGCTAGACGCGGTTACACAGGATACGTATACGTTGGCAGCTTACATGCTGAGTTCTAAAGAGTTTAACCTTTGTCATTAATACATGTACCAGTACTTTTTAGAGGCCCCCACACGCACAGTCTTTTCTGTGCGCGTGTGTGCCTCACGGTTGAAAGAGTAGGTTTTGTTTGATTGGCTACTACGACCTTCAAACATTCCAACCGTGATAACCCCTGTTATAAAGGAACGAATTTGGCGTACAGTATCCAACCCGTGAGTGGTTAGTGGGTGAACGCGCACATCTCGATGTCTGGGGTCCTTATGCTATTCCATCTTTCTCCGGTAAGAGGTACTTTCCCGTCTTCATTGATGAAGCTAGCCACTTCACAACACTTTATCTTCTGGAGCATCGTAGTGATATTTACGAGAGATTTCAGCTTTACTACGAACAAGTAAAGACTGAGCTGAATGTTCGGATGAAGGAGCTACACAGTGATAATGCGGCCGAATTCACTAAGCTCGCAGATACTTGCAAGGTCAAATACGGGATGGAATACACAACAAGTTTGAAACATACTCCCGAACAGAACGGGATAGCAGAACGTATGATCAGAACGGTAACGGAGCGTATGCGCTGCATGCTTTATCACTTTCCACTAACACAAGAGTTATGGGCGGAAGCAGCTATGACATCAGCTTATTAAGTCAATATCATCCCTAATTCAACCAGAGACATGGAGATTCCTTACGCGAAATGGTAGCGGCAGATACTTGCGTATCCAAAACTGCGAGTCTTTGGTTGTGCGGTTCTAGCCTACATTGACAAAGTGGAAAGACGAAAAATGGATGCGAAGGCGCGTGAGGCGACCTTGGTGAGTTATGCTCGGGACACAAGGGGCTATCGTCTTCTTGACAGTCGAACCGGAAAAAGATTTTACAGCCACATAGCAGTGTTTTATGAGGAAAAGGCCGATCGTCTTCCACAACGACAGCAGTCGAATCAGATGTTCGTACACCAAGTGTTCCCAAGTGCCCACTACAGAATATATTGGTGCTGACAATACTCTGCTGGAGAAGCTTCCTTCTATGATGGACAAAGTGCACGAAAGGGAAGGAGCTCTGAGTGGGAGTCAGCCAGGTGGGACCAAGACCTCGATAAGCAATGACCGAGCAGGTGGTAGCACTTGTTGATGTATCTCTCAGAGGTTGGGCTCATAACCAGAAGAGCCGCACGAAGTAAGGTGGGGCATTTAGTACAGGAGAAGTTGCTCGGTCAGGTGGGGCTAATAAAGATGCTCGAGATGGCTCTGTTGATGATGAAATAGAGCAGGAGCAAAAGCAATGGGGTCGAGCCACAAGTGGTGCCTCAGAAGAGAGAAACAGCAAGCGAGATGGAACCAAAAGTGGTGGCTTGCAAGATCGACATTGTTATCGTAAGCGTGCGCGCTTATGAAAGAATCCTTTGTCAAAGACTGGTGCAGAGGAGGCACCAAAGACCTGCGCTGGTCCAACAAATTATGTTGCTGTGCGTGTATGCAGGAGACCCAACAAGAATGGGAAACGGGGTCTAGTGGAATGACATGCACCTAACGCGGACAACGTAGAAAGCACAGCCGGAATCTCTAAATTGCCAGAAGTTAGCGCTGAGGCCACATGGGTAGATGGCAACTCAGCATCAACGCCGCATGATAGTGTCGCTAATGGGAAAACGGTGACACGGAGCGGTAGTACCTCCAAACCGCCACGATGGTTTGAAGATTTTATCCAGTTGGCATATGTAGCAACAAACCCCAAGCCAAGTAAGAGGTCAAACCTCACTGAGTGGGAGAAAGCCCGCGAGGAGCTTTAATATGCCATGGCTAAGGAGAAGGCCTTGGTATGGTGGATGATTATTGTTGCTTGTCATTCCGGTGATTGAACCAGCTAGTCTCCGCGATGCAACTGAAGGAGAATATGCGGAACAGTGGATTATAGCAGCAGATATTGAGTATGAAGCTCTTGTGAAGAATGCCACCTGGGAGCTTGTTCCACGACACCAAAACATGAAAGTGCTGAGCAATCGCAGGATATTCCGAATCAAGTATCTAGCGAACGGAGAAGTCGAATGTTTCAAGGCGCGCCTTGTGATAAAAGGCTTCATGCAAGAGTATGGAGTAGATTATCTTTAGATTTACTCTCCAGTGGTTCGACTTACAATTTTGCGTACACTACTCAGCCTAGCGGCTGTGTGGGATTATGAAGTCCATCAGATGGATTTAACGACTGCGTTCTTGAATGGTGAGATCGACGTTGAGGTGTATATGGAACAACCAGAGGGATACACTGTGGAAGGCAAAGAGGACTAGGTTTGTCGTCTGCGAAAGAGTTTGTACGGGCTCAAACAAGCCCCACGAGTCTGGTTTGAGTTACTGAAGTCGCATCTGAAGGAAAATGGCTTCACACTGTTGGATTGTGAACCGTGTGTTACCCTCAAGGTGGTAAATGAGGAGCTCATCTTCATTATTATGTTAATGATTTGATTATGTTTGCACCAACAAAGAAAACCATCTGTGAGATGAAGAGAATGATGTCTTGTCGTTTTGACATGAAAGCCCTTGGTGAATTTCACTTTATTCTTGGTTGGGAAATATCTCGAAATCAGCAAGAAAGGACATTTTCATCATTCAACATTGGAGACGCACAGCTCGGCTTGTGTTATCACAGGGCGACGATTCAGCATTCCACCATAGCTGGTTGTGGTTTACTCTATGCCCCAGCTCCAAAACGACTATGAAATTTCGTCGGCCTCCGTCGAGTGTTGGACGTGATGAGAACGAACAAGCTCTACGCTAAATTTCGTCAGTACAAAGCAATTTGACCATGTTTTAAATGACCTCACAGTTATCGTAAATTCAAAAGGCTAAAACCAGTATATTGTGCTAAACCTGATTGGCGTAGATCAAAGGCTGCCCGCTCTTGATATTTGAGCAGGTATTCGCCGCCGCTTTTGGTTCAGGTATCAAAAGCAAAAACATCATTGCTAAACAATGCCAATACTCAAACTCCCGGCGATGGACGCTTTTCTGCCTATTAGTGGGTAGCTATTAAAGTGAAGGTGTGCTGTTGACCCTATCACTTCCGAAAGCACGAACACGGCATAAAAGACAGATTCAGCTTGCGGTGTTCGACACATCTCGAAGGTAGCGGGGCAGCTGCATGTACGTGAAGGAGCGTTTTGTGATATTGTCATGTGTGTCTGTCGACACGCAGTTGTTGCGCACCACAAACATTCTAATATCTACGTGCACCAGCAGTTTGAATTTCAGGAGTACTGAAATCAGTGATTGTAATGATGATTACTATTTTGTCAAATGTCAGTACTTAAGGTTGATTTACTCATCAGATATTCGATCAAGTACGAAAACGGGCTTGGGCGCAGGAGGGTTAGGGCCGGTATTAGCCAAAAGGTAATAGTGGATTTCGCTCCAATGGCCCAATCAAATCACAGGAATGCAGATGTTGGCGGACGCCGTATGGGGTCACTAAGGCCGAGTCTTATATCATCCCGCACCGTGGGACAAGAACCGGGACAGGACAGTCGTCACACATGACCTCTGTCCGTGTACAAATAGTACATAAATTACACCAAATAATGGCGCGTCCGGTGGTTGGCTTCATTCGAACATCGCAGTCGCGATGGAGACTGAAGAAGAGATCGTATCGGTCGTTCTGCTGCTGTCGACACTATTTTCACGCCCACGGCCACCCATGAGAGTGCGTGCCAAGCTCCAGTGAAACAGTGAGCTTAACAAGCTGCTGTCTGAGAGCCAGTTCGAGGTCTACTACCGAATACCCGCGTCTGAATTCGCAAGGCTGGAGAAGCTAATCTCACCTAGTTTGTTTCGCTCGCCCCACGCGTGGGTGAGGCGCGGCTGGATAGCAACGGGCAACGCACTACAACTGACGCATAGATTCATAGCTGGCGGCTCGATGTACAACATTCGCTGCATTGCAGGTGTGAGTAGGGCTTCGTTCTATCGGATCATCTGGCTCGTCGTAGATGCCATTAACGACGCTGGGCAACAGCAGCATCTTTTCAAATGCTGAGTGCAGAAGGAGTTTTTTCAGACTGCGTTGGCTGCGTTGATGGGTGGCTTTGTTCAATCAGAGCTCCTCGACAAAAGGAAACGGGTGGTATCGGTCCATAACGCTATTATAGCGGACATTATCGATACTATGGTGTGAATGTTCAGGCGTGTTGCGACTGTCGTTGTAGCTTTATCTACATTAATGTGGCTCAACCAGGGAGTTGTAACGGCAGTAGAGCTTTCCGATAGAGTGCTTTGCACGGGCCACTAAGTGAAATGGAGAACGGTTTCTATCTTATTGGAGATAACGCTTATGTGTGTGATGTACACGTGTTAACACCATGTACGGGAGCGGAGACGACAGATGCATTTCGAGATGCCTACAGCTTCTACCTCTCGCAACTAAGGATTCGAATTGCTATGTCCTTAGGTTTGCTTCTCGAAAGGTGGTGCATTTTCGAGCGCCCTTTGTTGGTATCTTCGGAAAAGGTACCGCGCATCGTCCAAAGTGCCGTGCGGCTGCACAATTTTGTGCAAAACTATCGCTTTGCTAGCTGTGGATCGTATGCCATAGTAGAGGTATGCATCAGGGAAGGAATAGTGAGGCGCCATGGTAATTCTCTTATCTCACTGCTGGGTTATGTGTTGGTAACACTGACATAAGAGGCCGATACAAATCCGTTCATGCGAAACGCAATGGTTGACAAGATTACGACGAACAACCTCTACCGATCTAGCGAAGAAAATCAACCTTAGCTAGCGCGTCTTACTCTGAAGCATCCATCGCTTCGATTCTCTTCACACATTTCTGTACCCATCCACGCTTCTATGTTAAATGCGGTGGTCGAAGAATATTTCTGAAGAAAGAGATGCACCCGAGCAAATTATTGTTGGTAGCATGGATCCGAGACTATGCCCCCTGCTCAATCTTGCGGTTTACATTGACGAAACGGCAAATGTAACGAGCTCTTCGTTTCTTTTTGGCAATCCGAAAGATGGCGATCGTGTTGTGAGGCAAATTTTAGCCGCTACTTTTCAGAATTCAGAGTTTAAGACTCTGAAAATTGGAAATTTGGGTACACATAGCTTTCGTAAAGGCGCCGCTACGTACGCAACTCGTAGTGGTGTGTCTAAAGACTTCGTGAATCGTCGAGGTCGGTGGAGAACTCGTAAGGGTGTCGTTGATGTGTACATCGATAACACGCAGCCCTATCCTGCCGCCTACACCGCTGCAGTCTTGGCCGGCCCTGCTGGACCTTGCTTTTACTCTCTAAAAGATGGAATGAGATGTGTTACACCAAGTTTTCTCGTCGACGAGATTGCGCCTACTATCAAACAGGTCATGGTTGAGTCAATTACGAGGACATTGGCACACCCGTTGTTGTGGGCAGCATTGGAACCAGACTCCAGTTTTAACTATTGTGTGCTACCTGCGAATCTGAAAAAACCGATTTTACGGGCATACATAAATGCTGGTGGAAGCTCAGATTTAAATCCAGTTCAAAGAGATGAATTTTATGTGTTGGGCGATGAATCGCTGGTCAACCTCGCAATTATCGACAATAGTCAAAATGGTGAGACCGAAGTTGGTAGTAATACTTCGTCTTCAAGACAAGCCGTGACTGGAAGTACTGTTCTCAACATAAATTTACTGCTCTGCAGGCTCAAATTACGTCAGGCCGGCGGTACATGATAGAGACTATGAATGAGATTCATGGAACCCGAAACGAATTGCTGCGCGATCTTCAAACGGTTCACGCCGTGATGAAACAACTGGCCATGCAGCCAATCGCTCGCCAAATTCTGCCTTCTCGCGGTGTGCTTCAACCAGCCACAGATCCTACGAGCTCTCAACCTCGCGCGTGAGCTACCGTTGCTCGTCTCTCGAAGAGATCTAAGGACCTATACGAACTGTGGCACGAGTATCAGTTCGGATGCAGCGGGTTGAAAGCAGCTAAGGACTTTACACCAGCAGAGCGAGGCGCAACCAAGTTTGCTTACTCCAGAAGAAAAGTGTTTTGGGACCTAATTACTAAACTGGTACGCTCTGGATGCACAAGCGATGCTGCAATAGACAAGGTGTGTCAAGGTTATGGTAGGCAGCTATCGGTGTTCAGCATTTTGGTTACTCTCCGCGCTGATCGCAGGCGTGGAAAGCATCCGAGTCTACGTTAGTCAACTTGTACACCACTGTAGCCAATCGAAACACTAAGTCCAAATATTAACGATTGCAAACGGAGTTGCACAATCGGTCAATATGTATACAGTATGACAAGCCAGCCAACCACTACGTACTACTGTCCGTACTATTACGTCCGCACGGAAAATAACGCACATTTCCAAAAAAACTCGAGAGCTCTGCCTCGTTCCTTTCCGGGATATAAGATGTGCAAAGGTTCGCTGTACGAAGCCTAATATGCTACTGACACTTATAATACTACTTCAGGTACTACGTACAAGTATGTATGTCAAATGGACGCCACAAAACTATTAATACCATAAGGTGCCATCAGGGTTCTGTAGTAGTGGGATTTTTTTGGTTTTGGTACTAAGACTAAATCGGGGTTTTCTTCTTTGACATTTATTTTAGCTCTACTAATTAGTCCAAAACCGATTTAGTACTAAAGCATATTATAACTACTATTAGTACTAAAACCGACCTTCACTCACCAAAGTCTGTCCTCACCAAAGTCCATGTTTCCTTAATTGTATCCGCTCAATCGGCTCGATTGTGGCGCATAACGAGCTGGCGTTGGGCACGCTCGTTTTCAGTACGAGTTCTAAGCAAACTCATGACAAATAGGCTACTCCATTAACATGTTTATTTCTGGCACTACACACTAACAAACAGTTAGTGCTGTTGACAAACTGTTAGCATATACACTAAACTTTAGAATAATATGGTTGTTTATTGTAATATATGTCAGTTAGTTGATATATATAGATGCTCGCCTCGACATCTACGACCTGGAATTCGAACGTACGATGCCCACGCGTGTCGACCTTCCTCTTGTTCGAATACTTCAATTAGAGAATCAGGTACGTTTTGGGATGGCTCCCAGTTCAGTTCGTCGTACCCTACCCATTTAATACGGGGCTCTAGTACTTATGGGTATTATGGCAGTTAGTTTGGATGTGTGCGAGCCTATTCATACACATAGCTGCATCCCAACTAACCTCTGGTGCCCGTACATCTACTTCCACACAGATTCGAGGCATCAAGGTGGTAATTATCTTGCATATATCCGGATATCTCCCTATATTAAGGCTTTGAAGATCTTATCTAATTTTTGTTTATTTCTTTGCCCATAAAATAGAGTTAGAAAACAAGATAATATATATAGCTACTGCTTGGGTTGTACTTTCAGTCTAATGGACTAGAATAGCTCAGTTAGCGACCGTTACAACGTTTCAGGGCCTCCTTCAATTACGCTTAGCCAGATCTTTTCATGAGAATTCACCAATCATATGCGACTTCAACTGAAATTTTCTTATAAATTTCCGTGACATCAACATGATACCTAGAATAACTACACACTTACAAACATGTTATTTACATGTACAGCAACTATATATCTTAGCGTATAGGAGCAGCGTAATGACAAAGGGCCCGGTAGAAAAAAAACGCGCTCCTGGAATGCTGTTGAGGAACATCGCCTCAACCAACCTCGGGCGAGCTTCGCGATCGTTGAAAATATCTGCTCTCCGAACTCAGCAAACCACTTGCAAACGTCAATGCTCTAACAAAGCTGATCTACGTTCCACACACTCTTCCCTTCTCTGTTGCACACTGTAAGATTCGCATAGATGTCATCACGCTCGGTTTTTTTTGTGATCTGGTGGTTAACCACTTCAGCCCAGTCGATAAGATAAGATATCCATGTTTCTACATCAGCATCTGCTTCTTCGTTAAGCTCATCGTCGACGCGATTCGCCCCGCTCGGATTAAGTTTGTCGCCGCATAACAAATCCAAATCACTGTCGTACTCCGACGGGAACTCCGTCGGTGGAGACGATGAAGCCAAATCTCTCAAGCAACCGCTTTGGGTGTTCTTACCATACGCGGCACTGTAAAAAACACGGTGCTCTACTAGTATAGCGCTTTTGTGTTCGCCAAGAGTTTATCAGTTGCTGCATCTGATAAATCAGGTGTTTGAAGGTAGTTTTTTGCGGCCCGCTTCGTGCGCAGGTCAAGGAGTAGCGCGATGCCCATATGAACTGAGGGTGGAGGAAATCGTTCTGCGATCTGATGAAGCGTGCGGTGGAACAGCGATGGCCAAACTCGGAAATACCACCCCGCTTTATCTGGACACGTCCAATTTTCTTGTCGTTTGTCTCCTCATCGCGGACTCCATCGAGCAAATACGCCGATAACTTGTAGGATATCATGTTCTTAGACGCTACTCTCAGGAATGCATACATTGTCGACGACAATAAACTTGCCGATTGAGACTCCACAAGTGCAAGATGGGCGACGCGATGTACAATAGACTCCATTTCAACCACAAATTTCCAGTCAGACCTCGTGATGCAGTTCAAAACATTTTTTCCTCCTTTTTCGGTACTTTCATTCTGGAAATACGCCCGAAATGCAGTGTAGTTGACTATTGATCGTTGAAGCAGTTTAGTTGCTGAAGCACAACGCACGTCAACGTCCACCAGGACTGCCAGGTTGGGTAGGTAATGGAAGCGCTGGATCTCCGCTAGACGCTGAACGCGCTGAGGAGAGTTGCTGCCAGCGAGTAGTTGTTCAGTGCGCGTAGTTTACGGATCACAGTGTTGCCTTCTGGAAAGGCTCCACCTTCTGTGAACACAACTCTCTTCTTTTCAGGCAAACCGGTTGTAGCGTTTCTGACATACTGTGATTGGACATTCTCCTTGAGCCCAAGGCCGTATCCGAGACAGAGATTCAGAATGTGCATGACACAATCCGTCTGCAGAGTGGAATCAAACTGTTTAGAGAATTTTCGAGCAGCGGGTGCCGTGTCTGATATAGTGAGGCGAACCATCGTCTCCATGGATCGTGCATCACGTTCATGAAGCAAGTTCTGTGAAGTATTTTGTGTTCAGAGCGCAGTAATTCCGCCGTGTCCCTCAGATATTTCTCGTAGTGAAGGTCGAGAACGTAGTTGTACGTCTCCGAAGATAGAACATCAGGGTCTCCAGTCAAAGCAGACACAAGATGTCGAAACGAAGAAGTCGTCGCCATATTGTAAGGTAGTCCTATCACAAAAAATACGTCACTCCCTGTTGTGACATCTCGATACTGTTACCATAAAAAACTTAACTTCGCGAATCATCCACTTGGCAATATGCCCGCTAATGAAGTCCTGGTGTGGCTTTGAAAGGGAGATGGGCCGTTCTGACGGAACCTTCAAAATTGACCTTTTGCGCCAGCGTGCCTGATATGGCTACACATCTTTTAGCGGATACCGTCGTAGGGCTCTGTCTCAGCTGCAACGGACAGTTGCATTGAAAAGTAGATGGGCCCTTCGGACGGAACCTTCGACTGCCACCATGTCTCCTGTCGCTTCACAGGTGGCTTCTGCTCCAAGTCGGTCTGCCCGTCTTCCTCGCAGGAGCTAGAGCGATTGGTACTGTCGTCAACCATGAGCTTCTTGGTACGATTCTTACGGTGTTGAGCCTGCTTGACCGCCAGCTCATGCTCGGAATGGTTCCGGATCAAATGCGACTTCGAATTAGATGCATGCGCTGTCGTACAGAGCGACCGTTCCCACGGCTTGATCTCCGCACAAAGGAGACAGTATGACTTGAGATAGAGATATCAGACGAACTACTGAGTGTCTGCTCCGGTGATTTGTCCCCATTACCAAAGTAAATGGCGACACACGCTCTGCTACAAAAGCTGCTGGCAGCTTGCATGAGAAAACCTACAGATCACGTCGATGTTGGTATATGTACCGTTTCGATAGCTCTGCAGAACTACAAAGTTCATTGCTGCAGATGTGGCGCACCTGCCTGCCACAAATACAGCAAGGCGTTGTCTCCTCTAAGGCTTCAAAGCAGCAGCCGACCTTGGCACACTTAGAGCTGTTTCGTGCAATGGTCCCCGTTGGGCTATTTCTGTAAGTAGAAAACTTTATTCGGACCAAATTTTGTAGTCAAAGACAATTTTTTTGCCAGAAAGCGCGAGGTGAATCTTTGTTGCTGCAAACTTGAAGCCCCAGTACCTCTGTGTAGTAGGCCACAAAGGAGACCAAAGATGCCGCTGTGTCGCCACCAGGGCGTCCTGCTGTGATGTACGTTAGTCTGGGTTATTTTCGCAATAAAATTTAATGCAGATGCACGAAACAGCTCTAGGCACACTTCATCGCTATGGCTAAAGCGACGAATGTTGGGGAATGAGGCGAAGGAGCACGAATAATCCAGGGAAATCAAGTAAATCAGCCCTTGCGTGCGTCCACTAAAGATCGGACTAGCTTCCGAAAAATAGTAGTGGTGTTAGTACTACATATAGAGAATTTACAGAGGTGCGATTCTGCCTAAAAAAACTCTATATGCTTATTCCAACACTAAGAAAAAAGTCGATTTTCAGTATTACACACAAACTAAACTGTAGTACTTGATGAAACTGTTATATCAGAGGGACGCCAGGATTTTTTAGCCAAAAGTGCCGCTACTCACTTTCAAACTAGATGAAGAGGCTACAGATACAAATACGGAATTCTAGGATCTACAGAAAATGAGCCAGGTAAAACTCTTATAATCTATAGCCGCATGACAATGAAAAAAAGAACGTGAATGTTGCTTGTGTCGGCTAGGGAAGACATCAAAACCCAATCATCCAAATCATGTTGCTTGAAGTAAAGATGGTTAATTAAAGTTCCTCATGAATGACAGTAAAATTGGTGGGTTATATTAAAAAACACTTGGAACTGTGTGTTGCTTTCTTTAATGTTGTAGCCTACTGCTAACACAACCGTCGTTATAGAAATTAGAAGCACTGTGGGCGTGTTTCATGGTTTGTAGCAGATGCTGCGGCTGCGAAGCAGGCGCATGAGATGCGTTGATGCGAGTATTGGGTTATTTAGGAGCATCCAGTTTTTGTTTGGCAGGTAGGTCGAATTAGCAATTAACTACGCTACGCTTTCTGTGGTACCGGTACCATATTCCTCTCTTACTCAGTTCAACACTCATTCTAGTACTACATAATCCAGAGTTTCCCCGTGCAAGGCACGGCATTAGTTTACACGACTAATTAGTTTAGTACTGCTAAGGTCCACATCAAGAGCATAATATGTTTAGTACTAATATTGATACTAAACTATTCGTACTAAGGATACTAAATGGGTGACTATTATATTACTACAGAGGGTGCCATATGCAATCTCTAAATTTTTGTCTTTAAATATAAAAGCTGCACAGGTAAAAATGTCGATGATCTCTGCGAGGGGGTAGGTTGAAGGAAAGGTGATGGACTCAAGGGACTTACTTCTATTAGTACTTACTTTCTAATGGTAAGTACCTTGTGTTCTGAGGTATTAAAATATTATTAATTTAATAATATATTAATACCTCAGAGCTTTATTGAGACCAGATTTACGTCTCACCAGACGGGCGGCGGGATATGCCAGGCATATCAACTCTCGGTAGAAGACCTTGACATACGGGCTTTTATGGGAGTTTTGGGTGGCGTCCAATGGCACGTAGTACTTCTTTTGGTCTCGTTGACCGAACGGTTCGAGTGCATTCCAGTCAGAACAGTTCGGACCGAAAGAAGCATGAAACCATCCGGCAAATGCTGTTTTTACTAGTAACAAGGAGGTCTGCTATAATGCGAAACAAATCTGTCATCGATATTAATGGCTCCGTCAGAGCACGAGGAGGGACCCTCTGACGTAAACTACCTGGTAACCGCCCGTTCAAAGCGTTCGCCTCACCGTCTGCGTTTGGCAATACTTAGACCTGCAACTTAGTTGTTCTTGGCAAAGTCCACACCCTTCTTGATCTGGGCCTCGAGGGCCACAATCATCTCGTCGAAGTTCGCCTGCTCCACAGCAGACAGCTCACCGAAGTGGTGCACCTTCTCAACACCGTTGGGGCCGAGCGTCACGGGCGTGGAGAAGAAGGGCAGCTTAGTCACGTCGTTCTGCGTGTACGAGCACTCGATCACGTCCTTCTCGCCGTTCATGGCGTCCAGGAGACGCGTCGTGAAGCGAGCACCAGCGTAAGCCATGGAGAGCGTGGCCGAGCCCGTGCCGTTCTTGGCCTGCACGACCTCGTCGCCTCCGAACTGGATACGGTGGGTGAGCTTGGCAATCTCCTCGTCCGAGAACTTGGCGCCCTTCAGCTGCGACAGCAGAGGCAGGATGGTAGTGCCGGCGTGGCCGCCGATGACCTTAACGTTGGTGTCACGCGGGTTCCACTTCTGGTTATCGGCCACAAAGGTGGCGGCACGGACCACGTCGAGCGTGGTGACACCAAAGAGGCGCTTGGGGTCGTACACACCGGCCTTCTTGAAGGTTTCGGCCACGATGGGCACCGTCGAGTTGACAGGGTTGGCAATGATGAGCATCATGGCTTCGGGGCAGTGCTTAGCGGCGGCAGCGGCCAGAGACTGCACGATGCCGGCGTTCGTGTTGAACAGGTCGTCGCGGGTCATTCCGGGCTTGCGCGGGACGCCGGCCGGGATGACCACGACGTCAGCACCCTCAAGGGCCTCGCCGGCCTGCTCCATGCCTACGTGGCCCGTCACCTTGGCGTGCGTGTTGATGTGGCCAATGTCGGCGGCCACACCAGGCATGTTGACCACGTCGAAGAGGCTCAGGTGGTTGATGTGGTCGCAGTCCTTAAGCAGGAGCGACATCGGCTGGCCGATACCACCGGCAGCACCGAGCACAGCCACCTTCTGCTGGCCAGAGGCCGACGAGTACGCGCGACGCAGCGTGGCGACGGTGAGTGACGTGGCACGGTTATACATCTTCTTGACTTGAGCGGAAGCCGGCTAATTAGAGAATGAGACCGTCGACAACGTACGTATGGCGCTGCTGGCACGTATACAGATCGGGCTAGTTTATGTGAAGATCGGGAGGCTTAAGTCACAAGTTGAAGCTGGCTGGTGGTGCGATGTTGCAGGAGGATTAGGAACGGTACCATAACCGGGGTGTGTTGCTGAATTCAACTTTGAACGACGCGGTTATGGAAGATCGCTGCTTGCAGTTGATGATGGTTGAGGCGACACGGACGCGTGGACAATGGCGATGCAGGAGAGCTTGCTCAGCAGCAAGTTGCTGCGTGGCTTAAGTGCATCAACACTTGTATTCGGTACATCATGTACTACATGTATGCATATTTTATTGTGCGGTGTTTGAGGGCTGCTTGGTAGATCGTCCACTCTTGGTGAAGCTCTCCGGCACGGCGAGAGACGAGCCGTTGGCACTTAACCGTCAGCCGAACCTTGCGCCTCAGGCTATTGTCCTGGCCAAAAAGGGCTCGGACGGAAAATAAAAAAGTCAGCTGGCTCAAATGTTTTTGATCATAACTTGGCAGCCTGTTAAGCGATAAATAAGTGCTTGCCCTCTTCTGAAAGACCAGTGTCTAAATATACCGCCCAGACATGGAGCGCCTCCCAAAAAGGAATGGTCGAATTGAAATCGAGCCTGTAATTTATTTTCGCCCTCCTGACAAGGTGTCAGCTCAGAGTCATCTGTAGCACGACTTGTGCAATGATACAATTGTTATGTAACAGGAGCATCATCAAGGTCACCAATCGACGAGGGGCTCGGTCAATAGCTCCCATTCCGAGGCTCCATTTTGGCTGCAAACAAGCTGTACAGGAAGCCAACATAGTGACCAACACACTGGTGTAGTTTAGTCTCTTAATTTCACGTTAAACAAAAGTTATGGTAGGTCAAGTTTGTGACGATGTATACAATATCACAGGCTAAACCCTTCTCACATCGTAAATATTTTTCTTTAGTATTGACTAGTCTATTCGAAATTAAAGGTATTATTACACCAGCTGTATTTTTGTAACCATGTTGATAAAATACACGATGGGCGTCAGATATTGTCATTAAGCCAAAATGATTGGGAATCACCCGCTGCTATCCCGACTTTGCCAATAAATGGCATGGAAACGTCGTACGTGGCAGGATTTCAATTGCAAAGAATTCTGCAACAAATAGTGGGTCTTTTCGAAAGCCAGAATGAAGAGGAAGGAGTTCGAATTTGCAAAAAGGACCTCAGATTCGGACTCAGAACCCAATTTTTTTTACCTTATATATCTAAATGTCGATATAGGTGTTGTAAATTACCTTAATTTTAGTGAAAAGTCCGTCCGAGGTTTGGTGGCCGGGACAATAATACTCTCATCGATAATGGATGAATGCTCACAACAGACCGGCCCTTTTCCAGACGTGTTAGACAGTGCACTACATGTAGTGATGCCAGTTTGGAAGTTTGGTTACTCTGTTGAGGTTTAAAACGCCGGAATCTCGTCGACGCAGCGAAATGAATTGCTGCGCCGGGCGCTATGCTGACGACCTTGATAGACGTCGGAAAAGGGTGGTGGAAAGTTCAGCTTTGCGGTTCGCGCTTCATGTGCAACTTCAGCTCACAGAGTGAACATCACACTGTGTAGTGACGTTCCCGACAGTCTAGCAGGCAACCAAGTGACGAACCAGACTGCGACCACGCAGCATATCCCGCATATCCTATATAGGATACGACCACTGCCAGCCTGCAGAGTTGGCATAAAAATATTCGAAGGATTTTTATCGGGATAAAAATATGTATATAAAATTAAAAGATATTTTTTTACTTGAAGTATCTTTTTATCCACCAAAACCTTGTAAATCGGATAGCACAGGGGCTGAAGATACACCTAAGCTGCGCTAATAGTGACCCATCCATTTTCGCTGTCATGGTGACCCACGCCCACCGTTCTCCCTCCTGCAAGCGACCTCCAGCCGTCGTATCTTGCACGTTGACGTTCCTGAGCACGTCACCGAGATATCGTGCTATGGAACTCATTCAGCGCGGCTGGTGGATCAAGTGCGTGCCGCATCTGATGAATATCTGATGTCGGTGGTGAGGAGCTACGTGGTGAAGAGCGCGGTGGTGAAGAGCTACGATGTGCTATCAGCGGCTCCCGGCACAGTACCAAACCGCGTGATCTACTTCGCATAGAGCCAAGGACAAACTGCGGCTAATGGACGCTGGTTTCCACCCCATGATCGGCAATGTGTCCTTCTACATGTAGGTTGAAGGCAAAAGCTTATACAGAAGACTACTATTTAGTAGCCTCCGCCTTATATTAAGAGTAATCTGGACGCATACAAATTGGAAGAGATATATTATAGCACATAAAGGATAAAAATGTAAAAACTATTTTTATTGTATTTTTATCCTCGATAAAAATATTTAAATATTTGTGTGCCATCCCTGAATCAGGAATGGCTAGAACTGAAAGTAGGACACGTTGCTCGATGTAGACATGTCTTGGATTAGGCAGATTGGAAAGTGAATTGAGTCTGCGGTAGTGTTAACTAAGTTATTAGGCTAAGCTTCCTACGTTCTAGAAAACTCGATTTCTGGATCATTCGCTAAACCAACATTCTCAAGCAAGTTGCCTTTGTGTGTCTCACACACTTTTGTGTTTCCCACACTTTCACTCCCCCTCAACTTGTTCTGTCACCATTCCAGAGCTTTGAAGAAGACGCGTGAACTGCGGCGTGGGAAGTGGCTTCGTCAAGAAATCAGCAAGCTGCGACGCGGACGGAACGTACTCCACGGTGATGTCTCCTTTGTCGATGTGGTCGCGCACAAAGTGGTAGCGTAGATCGATGTGTTTTGCTCGTGGTAAGTATCCAGTGTTCTTGGCAATACTCATTGCCGACTTGTTATCGATATAGATGGGCGTTGCGCGTGTTGGGGCCATGTTCATCTCCTTCAGCAGGTGACGCAGCCAGAGTACCTCCTGAACAGCAAGTGCAAGCGCCATGTATTTAGCCTCCACAGAAGATAAGGCCACAGTTTGCTGTCGCTTGCTTCGGAAGACCGCTGGCCATCCAGCTACCAAGATTAGAACGCCAGATATCGAGCGACGTGTCTCGAGGTCGCTTCCCCAGCTTGCATCAGTGTACATTGTAACAGTGCAGCTCCTCGTCGTCGTGTGTGAGTATCGAATACTCAGATGTGTTGTGCCTTTCAGGTAGCGCAGGACGCGCACTGTAGCACGCCAATGGATCGCCTGAGGATTTGCCACATAGCGAGACAACTCGTTTACAGCCACGCAGATGTCAGGACGCGTAGCGTTCGCTACGTAAAGAAGTGAGCCAATCAATTCACGGTACGGCGTGTTTGGCTGGTTGTCGTTGTTGTTGGCTTGTGGACGGAGATCTTGGCCAACAAAACACGGGTTCCATACCGGATAAGCCTCGCTCTGGCCGAACTTAGTAATCATGCGCTTAATAAACTGTTATTGGCTAAGATGCAGTGTTCCGTTGTTACGATCATAGTGCACCTGGATACTCAGAACGAATCTCGCGTCACCAAGTGCTTTAACTGTAAAATGTTCAGCCAGTTTTCGCTTGATCTCTTCAGCAATACCATCGTGCTTGCATCCAATCAGGAGGTCGTCCACATAGAGAACAATGAAGACAGTTCCATCTGTGCCGTTCTCCTTCACGAACAGGCAAACATCAGCTCCGCATTGTCGAAATCCCATATCCAAAAACACCTCGCGGATCTTCTTGTACCAAACAGCAGCAGCTTGTTTCAGCCCGTACAAACTGCGACGCAAGCGGCACACCATCCCCTTTGCCGACTTGATTCCCGGTGGTACAGCCATGTAGACCACTCCTCCCAGGTCTCCGTTCAAGAAAGCAGTCTCGATGTCGTATTACCCGATCACGTATCCCCACGAACAGCATACAGCAAGAAACACACGGACGGTGTTTAGACTCGCGACCGGAGAGTACGTCTCAGTGTAATCTATTTCGAAGGTCTGTAGATATCCTAGCGCTACTAGACGTGCTTTGTGGCGCATCACGTTCCCATGTTCGTCGTGTTTGAGTGCAAATACCCACTTGCAGCCAATAACTTTCACTCCAGGTGGTATGCGCACAAGGTCCCACGTGTGGTTACGCACGTGTGATCGAATCTCCGCACGGACTACCTCCCTCCATCTTTCAGCGTCCGATGAGCGAATAGCTTCAGCATATGAGGGAGGGAGATCCTCTGCAGCAGCGAGGGCAATTTCGTAGCTGCCCAGCCGAGGACACTTGGGATCGGGCTCTTCGAAGTCATCGCCAGGATCAGTAGACAGCAATAGTTTAGGTAGTTCTTGCGAGCTGCTGTTGATCAGTTCACGAAACCCGGGCGCCAAATAGCTGTCATCATAACCTCCAGATCGGGGTCTGTCACTTGGTGCAGGAAGACATAGTATTTCCTGCGAAGAAGAGTCATTTGGGAGTAGCCGGTTGGCATCTTCTGAGTCTTGTTGCGGTTGACGCACTACTAGTTGCCCACTAGGAGATTCTCGCCGATATCTCGTAAGTTGGTCAGGCTGTCGCTGTACCAAGCCTCCCGAATTCGAGCAATTCTCCTCGGGTCTAGACACGACAGTACCTCCCCCCTCAATTGCGATGGAACTTGGGTTGGATGCACAGGATGCGTAACGTCACTCGATCCCTCCACTACCAGCGTACGAGAGCGATCTTCACTATCAACTTGCATTGGTTCTCCAGGCATGCCATCGCAGTCAACGTCCATCGCTGGGTCCGTCACTGACCTGAGGAATAGGAGGAAGTGGCGTAGGCACACATTCGTCCTAGTCGATGTCGGCTGCTGCAAGAGTTTAGTGCTGCATTCCACGTCCTTGTACGGACTGGGCGGGCGCTCATCGAGAACAATCGTGCGTGTGATCACTAGTCTCTCGTCCTCAAGGTCCCGTACACGATAGGCCTTTGAGGTATCGGCATAACTGAGGAAGATGCATCGGTGCGCCTTCCGGTCCCACTTGGACCGCTTCGATTGATCAACGTGCACATATCCTCGAGCGCCGAAAACGCGATGATGCTTCAGACACGGCTTGTGCCCGAGCCAATTCTCGTATGGTGTACTTGTTGGTCTCGCGCTGTTGGGGATCCTGTTGACGATGTATGTTGCTGTCACTATCGCCTCTCCCCACCAGCAGACATCTAGCTGCATGTGGTGCAGCATGGACCGGGCCATTTCCACAATGGTGCGGTTCATTCTTTCGGATAACCCATTCTGCTGTGGACTGTAAGGTGCTGTCGTCTGGTGCACAATGCCTTGTCGGGAGCAAAACTCGGGGAATTGTCTGGAGGTGTACTCTCCACCGTTGTCGGTCTGCAAGCACTTGATCTTTCGGTGGAGCTGCGTCTCCGCCTGTTGCTTGAACTTTATGAAGTGCTGAAATATCTCAGTCTTGGCATTAATGAGAAATACGTACACATATCTCGAAAAATCGCTGATGAATATAACAGCGAAACGCGCTTCCCCTTTCGTTCGTGCTTACATCGGTCCCATTACGTCACTGTGAATAATGTCACGCGGGGCTTGAGACTTGATGAGGCTTCAACTCTGCCGCGCAAACGGACTCACAGTCATCATCCCGAATGCACATCCGCCGCAGACCCCATCATCATCTCGGTGTCGGGAAGGAATACCTTCGACGCACTTCGGGATTGCCTCCAAGCGCTGATGTGACACATGACCGAGTCTTGCGTGCCACAGCGCAGCATCAGCAGGCCATGCAACCATGGCCGTATCTGTCTTTTCATCTCCACCAGTGATCTCAATCTGTACGTCCCACGCGTGTAACTTGCCAGTCTTTAGCACCGTCGCTAAAACTTCCCCTCCAATTCCGATCGTACACCCGCTTGCATCAAATGACACCACCACCTTCTGAGCAACAAGGGCAGGAATGGACAGTAACTTACGACCCAAACAGGAACATAAAGAACATCAGTAATCTTGACGTTGTGACCATCAACTTGAAAGCGCACTGCACCGACACCTCTGGCTGGGAGACGATGTCCACTTGTTACCGTATTGTCCAGCGAGCCATTCAGCTCCTTGTACTCACCGAAGTCCTTGATCGAATTCGTCATGTGCGAACTGGCGCCGCTGTCTAGAAGCCAGTTGCTCTCCAGACGCCGAGAAAACGAACTCACCATCATCTCCATTCTTACTCAACTTGGGGCAGTCATCTCGCTTGTGCCCGACTTGGTCACATTCAAAGCATCGGCCCTTGAAACCTTGCTCTCTTTGCTGTCTCCTTCCAGGTTGCGCGTGTCGGCCGCCTTGTCGGTTCTCCTGTCGATCTTGATTGTTCCATGCGCCACGCGTTCTTCGGCCGTCCCATCGCTAGTCACGCTGACCACGCGTACTATAGGCACCAGCTCGAAATGCACCCTCTTGTTTCTCCCGCCGCTTTATAGACTCATACTCGCGGCGCAGCATCTCCTTGGCCTCCAAGAGTGGAACCGAACCCTTGGCCTCAATAATCTTCACCATGTTGTCGTACTCACTTGAGAGACTGCCGAGAAGCATGACCAATTTCTCGTCTTCGTCGATCTTGTCTCCCGCAGCGCTCAGGCGCAGACACAGGTCGTCGAACTTCAAGATATGCTCCATGAGATTGTCCCCCGTGGTCATGCGGAAGTCATGCAGCTGCCTACGCAGCTGAACTCGATTACGGAGATTCTGCTGAACAAAGAAAGTTCCGCAGAGTCTCCCACGCTACGAGCGCTGATGTAGCCTCACGAATCATCGTCTGGTAGGTAGGGCTTAGCAACTTGCTAAGTACAGCCAAAGCCTTTAAGTCGGCGGCTTTCCACTGGTCGGTTCCCCGAGCCATCGCCTGCTCTGGCTTCGCTACCATCACATGGTTGAGCAAGTCCTTGCGCGCCAACGTCATGCGCGCGTTAAATTCCCAAAGGAAATAGTTATCTTCCCTGAGGATGTCGTTCGGCCCCAGCGTCTTTGGGCTCATAACTGGGGAGTAGGACACGTTGCTCGATGTAGACTTGTCTTGGATTAGGCAGATTGGAAAGTGAATTGAGTCTGCGGTAGTGTTAACTAAGTTATTAGGCTAAGCTTCCTATGTTCTAGAAAACTCGATTTCTGGATCATTCGCTAAACCAACATTCTCAAGCAAGTCGCCTTTGTGTGTCTCACACACTTTTGTGTTTCCTACACTTTCAAGAACTAGGATACATGTAGTCGTCTGTAGAATAAAGTACGAGAGGTAGTCGCGCAGGTGGGAAGCATCCCAGGACTCTTGAGGCTCCTGAATGAACGTCTCGATGCAGAGCCGTGTACATGTACAAAGCACGATGAAGATGAGACTAGCAACCACGATTCCCATCTTGCCGAGCCACAAGTTCAACGCCTGGACCTTATCTGCCACTGGGTACGCCGAGGACGTGGCAACTTCGTCTTCTTGGGCTTGGAGAGTTCCTTCGTCTCCACAACATCCAAAGAGAAATTGCTTCCGCCTTGAATAGAACCACTCGATCTTTTAGTCATCTTCTCATCATCATCTCTCTCTATTTCCTTCTTAGTATCGCCGTTTAGAGCGCTGTCCAAATAGAAAAGCGACATCGCCCTACTGGTATATCGATACAAATACCGAACCATCAGTAGCACTTACCGGTACTTGACCCCAAAAGCCTTAATGCGGGGATGGTCGCTACTAGTAAATCGATACAGATATCGAGCCATCAGTAGCACTTACATGACCCCCAAAATCCTTAATGTGGTTGGATGGTCGCTACTAGTAAATCGATACAAATACCGAGCCAGTAGCACTTATATCCAGTGGATGATAGTTAAACGGTATCTCCATACTAGGGTAGCCGGTGCATATCAAACAGAGAAGTTATCACAATGCGAAAACTAAAGGTAATTTAAGGCTAAGTCGCACTTTCTCTATTAGATCAGGGCTTGATAACACCACCGACAACTTGTGTAGTGTATACGAAGAATATATATATAGGCTGGGCTACCGAAAAGAAGGCTTAAAGGAAGGTGCTTGCAAGAGGAGAATGTTCGTGCCGCTGGGCCGACAGCTCCACATTGCTGCACAAGAATATTCATGCCGACGCTTGCAGCTGGCGTTCAATGCGAGGCTGGCAATTTGGCATGACGTAGCACCGCGTAACGACCCGAAAACGCCGTCTATCTATTGCTGCATTATATTAGTATACTCTAATGCTACCAATGTGTTGTCATATACTGTCTAGCGAATAATAGCAAGTGTCGCCTACATCGTGCGGAGACTTGGCAATATACTTGTCTTTAGCTACTGTAATCATAGGAACCTCGCTCAAAGGGAGCTTCACACAAGCATCACCACCGGTACATGCAAGCGCGTTCTTTCGCCAACGAAGCGCTTTCAAATGAAAAATGAAATGCAACATGCTCTTTTTTCCAGTTGCAACGATCCATGACAAACCAAAGCCGAAAAGGTGTCACTTCACTTCCCTATACTACAACCATGACATCCATATTCCTATCTTCGACACGCGCTAAGTACGATCACATGGAAGACTCTTGATCTCATCCGCCGCAGGCGGAACTCTAACCATGGCGACGGCGGCATACTCTTCTCCTTCGATCCTCAACGCCCCTGCGCTATTAGACTGACCACGATGGTCTTGCTTGTCTGAGGCTGACGTCCATCGTTGCATGTACCGGTGGTGATACTTGTGTGAAGCTCCCTTTGAGCGAGGTTTCTATGATTACAGTCGCTGAAGACGCGTAAATTGCCAAGTCTCGGACGATGCACATGCAGGGCGGTTATGGAAGCTTCTAGAAGCTTTCATCCGTTTCATCGAAAATGGGAATGTTTTAACGCGAACTCTTCAACTCCACCATGTTGGACCCACCAACATAATCATAGTGTAGTTCTTGAAAACCTAACCCTCTCGTCTATACGCATGTTGGGTCCAC
Source organism: Phytophthora tentaculata (assembly GCA_033557915.1). Lineage (NCBI taxonomy): Eukaryota > Oomycota > Peronosporomycetes > Peronosporales > Peronosporaceae > Phytophthora > Phytophthora tentaculata. The sequence goes on along the minus strand of JAUCEA010000020.1, from coordinate 3,574,117 downwards.
CAACATAATCAGATTTTGACTTAGTTTAAGTATTCGATTTTAGAGCATACTGCATTTGAGTATGTGTCAAGCGGTCCAAGTCCGAAAAAAACAAGCCGATGCACAGGTGTAGGGGTAATTCCTGATAGGGAAAAGGCAAAGAAATGCGATATAGATCGTACGAAAATTTGATGGCTGGCTTCTGGCCTCCTCCTTCGTCATTTAAAAATTTTGTAGCAAGGGCGAAGATGGTTGCTCCGGCAGGCAAGGCTCCTGCGCACAAACTCACGGCAGAGGACATGCGTAAAATTGAGAGTTTGCGTCGGCGTGAACGACATCTACGCCGTCTGACGAGGTGCCCCCGCCACGACTGCCCTCGATTAAGATCAGAGCCGCTCTAGCGAAGGGGAAACTACCGGCTGCAGTTGGGTCTGGCAAGAAAGTACCTGCCCCGAAAGGTAAGGCGTCAGCGAAGACGAAGGGCAAGGAGCCAGCGAAGACGAATGACAAGAAAGCGACGGATGCGAGTGAGAAGAATCCAGCGAAAGCGAAGGGCAAGCAACTGGCGAGGGCAAAGAGCAAGCGACCGGTGAAGGCGAAAGAGAAGGAGACGAGCTGTGGTTAAAGGTACGGGGTTGGCGCGGTGGCAGCGGCTGGCGACACCATTCCTGAAGCTGTTCACCGCACGGTACGTGATCTTGTCACCTCCGTGGATTGGCGGGACATTTTTGGAATAGTGATGAAGAAGATGAAGGAAACGATGATAAGCCAACATTACCTCCAACATGCCCAGTCGGTAACATGTATATGAGATCCAACATTATATCCAAAATCGGTGGCTAACTTGATTTTTCTATTGTGTACCAGTGGCCGCTTCTCCAACATCGAAACCAACATCAACGGAAACTGCGGCTACACCTTCAACATTTGCTCCAGTATCCGATGCTGCGATCAGCTCTCCTCCAACATTAGATCCAACATCCGGTGCTGACGGCGAGGAAGATCCAACCTCCGCTACGACTTTTTCTGGCCAAACCACTTCGATTCGCAGTCCAGTAGTTTCAAACCTGCCTGGTAGTGTAGGGAAGCAAAACCGAACGCACACTGCTAACGGAGACGATGACGATGAGAGCGTGGGCGACAGTGAAGACTCCGATGAAACAACGAACGTGGGCAATGACGACCCATGCTTTGTTGGTGAAGGTGGGGTGGATGGAGTCACTGTTCTTGACTCAGAAAGCGAAGAAAGCTCAAGCGAGCTTGGAGATGTTGATGCTTTTCATGACGACGAAGACGTCTGCGAGTTGGAGTTTTCGTCTGATGAAGAAGGAGAAGACGATGCGACCGAGGAGCTACCAGGCAGCGATTTTCTAAATGTTGCCACGAACAAAACAATGACGAAGGATATTTATACGTTTCAGTGGATCTCTACTCTCTGGCTAATATTAATTTTGACATATAGGCGGCAACACGCGCAGAAGATAGAACAACAACTTCTCCGACAGCCCCGCTACCTCGTGACACAACTGCCGATCAAGGCGGGCACTGAATCGAGCAATGCTCCGACTACACGGGCTCCAAGAAGGGGAGGAAGCGCGTGGCACGTTCGTGCAAGGTGTGTGCCGTCTTCCAAGTGAAGCCAAGGAAGTTTACCAAGTACTATTGTCCTGGCTGCTCTGTGGATGATCTGCGGTACGTACAATTATTACATTATCATCTTATCTTTGGCTGACAGTGCGCTTACAAGCAAACATCTCTGACAACGCCAAGTCATGCTGGCACATCTGGCACGAGGACTGGGACAACGGGCGCCACATTCCCGATAGTGTACTGGAAGGGCGGCGGGTGCAGGATCGCCGCCCCGGCAAGAAGCGCTCGCGCGCTAGCCACCGTGTCGATATGGAAGATGGCCAAGGACATGAAGAGGACTACAGTGTCACTGGTGCGGACGCGATTATTTAGGAAGGTACGGGTGATAGGCGGCACAGGCACGAGCAATCAATGTTGAGTGGTGGATAGCCACCAGGTTGCCTAGTTCTTACCCATGACTCTTAAAAATGAAATGATTCTGCTGCTTTTACAATTGGCTACCTTGCATGTGTTCGGATACACTTGCACAGAAATGTGTGCATCTCAGTAAAAAGGCCATCTACAATGTTGGATCCTCCATCAAACACGAGCGACCCTATCACAACACAGCCAACATAAAAGGCAATATGTTGGAGGCGGATGGATTCTGTACACACTGACACGTAGTGGTGACTCAGGCAACCTATCCCAGTCTCGCGTAGCCCTAGTTTCTGTTGTGAAAAAAATGAGGTGAAATAGGGGGTTTCAGATATTCATTTTTTGGCCTCATTTTGGGATCATCGTTTCGAGAAATAAGCCTGTGGAGGCTCATTTTTTGAAACGATGAGTCCAAGAAGGGAGGCCGAAAAAATCTGATGTCTGAACCCCCTAATAAATTGTTGGTATGTCCAAGCGCCAAACCAATTTAATCTGACAAACCTACCTAAATTCATTCTATTCCATCTGATAGGTTGCATCACTCGGACGAAAGATCGCCAAACGGCGCACGACCAGAGGGAAGTGTATGTGTGTGTTTTGTTAGAGTGCAACAATGAAGAAGTGAGGGTAATCTGCCTTATACAACGCCCTTTCAAGCTTACAGGTTCTTCTTAAAGTCCTCCACAGCCGGTTTCTTTGGACCAAACACGTACGCGCGAATGTAAAAGCTCATGAAGAGCCAGAAGAGCGACTGCACGTACGCGAGGTACATGAGTGGCACCTTGGGGGGCATACCTGGGCACTGGCGAGAGTACGTGAGGTAGCCCTGCACGTTCATGGTCACGAACTGAATAAGCTGGATGCGCGTAAGGTACTTCTTCCACCAAATGTTGCGCATGTGGGCGCTGACGAGGTAGCCCAGGCTGCGGCGAGCGTAGCACCATGCTCACACGAAAGTGCTAAAGCACAGCTTCACATATAGAGGGCGCTGAGGTCCAGGTTTTTGGCGAGGACACGTAATGGCTGAGAAAACATGAACGAGTTCAAACTTGTGGCGAGTAAACTAGGATGCCCCCGTGCAAATGGCTACACACAATGCGCTCCTTTTTTTCGTGCGCTTCCCTCCTGCCAGCCTGTGGTGTGCACTAACATGTAAAAAGACCGCTACAGCATCGATCTTCACAAGTATTGCAGGTACGGCAGCTGCTGAATCGTGTTATCTGCTACACTGTAGGCTCCGTCTGTTGGCTTGTACCCTCTGTGGTGCTTTCGAGCGTAGATCGCCGCCGTAGACGCCATACATACCGGCGGCAACTTCCTCCTTCTCCATCCTTTCTCACTTCAACTCAAATAAACCGTCGTCGTTCAAAAGAAATAGGAGCCGAACCTATTTCTTTTTGCCGCTTTAAAAAGAGGTGATCTCTGCACCTCGTTTTTCATAGGGCTACTTTAGAGAAAAAATAGGTAAGAAAAAATATGATCGATTTTATATTTGGACAAGGCTCTTATTACCGTAACGCCGAGAGCAGAGGTCTGAAAGAATATATTTTTATTTTATTTTAATAACTCCATGCGCAAATTGCAGTATGGAATGTGTTTGATACAATCATTTCAAGCCCGTTATTAGCCAAATTATGGCAAGTGGACGGAGGTTTGGCGGACGGCACCTTTTTTGGTAGATTCGGGTAAGAACCATTGCGGACGGTGTGAGCGGATGATAGCCAAGGAAGTCAGGTTGACATCTAGTGCATTATGCAGACAGCCCTTTGATATATTAAATAAGCGAGTACGACAATTACTGTATTTGTTATCTTACCTCGTTATTTAATTTTCTTGCTCCATCTCCGACAGTTTCCACTCTGCCTCTGTAGTTGTAGAAGTTTTTCCGCCAGGCAAAGTAGATAGGGTGAACCGGGTAATCCCTCCTATCCACCCTCTGCCCACTTGCCGGTGGACGTGGATCTGATTCCAGTTAGGCCGAGTCTTATATCTTGCGGGACGGTAGCTTGGACCAATTAACAACCGAATTTGCGTGATGATTCTGCCCCCTTTATGGACGACATCCCGTCGCGTCCCGCTTAGCATTTGTGTGGCTCGGGTCAACGGGATACACCATTTAAGGACACTTAGCGCCATCGAGCATATTAAGCGATTGGCGATGTGTTCCGCAAGCAGCTCTTCATTCTCCATTTTGCATTTCTCCTACTAGTCCTTCAGGAAAATGCTTTCCACGGATCCTGTCACCGATATTGTGAAGCGGACTGGCACAGCTCAGCCTGGAGAAACGGACGACACTCTCCGTTCTTTTCTCGCAGAATATACTGCAAAGGAACTTCGCTCTGCATGCAAGATTTTCAGCGTGAAAGGTCGCTCGAGGAATGGTACTATAAACAACAAGGCGGGCTACGAAGCGGTACTTGTGCGGCTAGTACGCTCGCGCCGCGAAAGTGAGAAGGCTGCACGTGATAAGCAGAACAAGTTGCAGCAAGGCTCTGAAAGTCAGCTGACACAAGCTCTCGGGAGCACTCGCAAAACTAGACATTGCAAGTTTAGATTGCTGAATGTTCTCTCAACGTTTTTGCGGCCGACTTGAGCAGATGGGCGCCCGGCCAACGCGACGGGAGCTCGATGCTGGGGCGGTCGGAGGCCTAAATGCGTTTTGGCAGGAGGTGGCAGTGCAATACAGCAAGGAGAGAGACGAATACGGGGGACTAGTCTCTAGTGGCGAGCGGTTTGCTGGAATTGATCCTGAGCATGTGGTACCTCACGACGACCTAAAACCGAAAGAGATTTGGAAGGACACTTCGGCAAAGTACGCTGCCGCTCATGCCAGAGCTACTCAATCTGGCTCCCACGAATCGGACTTCATTGATTCTTGTATGGGTCAACTGGATGCGCTTAACGTGAGCGCGTGGCTGCTAGCGTTGCCTCAAGCTTTTAACGCTGGTGTCGGAAGTATGCCGAAACACTGTCAGCTGGATACGCTAAACGACTCGCCTTCATCAAAATCGACGTTTTGTACAAAGTCGAGCAGTACTAAAAAAAACGCTCATCGAACGCAATTGAGGTGATTTCCTACATTGAGGCTAGGTTTGGTACCACTGAAGAAAAACTGCAAGTAGCAGAAGAAGCCAAACACGACGCAAAGCGGGAAAGAATTTTCTCGGAGCTGGAGAAGCTCACAACATCCTTGTGTGCAGCAACTCAGGCTGGCTTAGGTACTTCAGTTGTTGGTCGACTTGAAGCGAAAGTGGAGGAATATGTGAAGAGAATCGAAGCGATGGATGCTTCAGAGTAAGACGCGCTAGCTAAGGTTGATTTTCTTCGCTAGATCGGTAGAGGTTGTTCGTCGTAATCTTGTCAACCATTGCGTTTCGCATGAACGGATTTGTATCGGCCTCTTATGTCAGTGCTACCAACACATAACCCAGCAGTGAGATAAGAGAATTACCATGGCGCCTCACTATTCCTTCCCTGATGCATACCTCTACTATGGCATACGATCCACAGCTAGCAAAGCGATAGTTTTGCACAAAATTGTGCAGCCGCACGGCACTTTGGACGATACGCGGTACCTTTTCCGAAGATACCAACAAAGGGCGCTCGAAAATGCACCACCTTTCGAGAAGCAAACCTAAGGACATAGCAATTCGAATCCTTAGTTGCGAGAGGTAGAAGCTGTAGGCATCTCGAAATGCATCTGTCGTCTCCGCTCCCGTACATGGTGTTAACACGTGTACATCACACACATAAGCGTTATCTCCAATAAGATAGAAACCGTTCTCCATTTCACTTAGTGGCCCGTGCAAAGCACTCTATCGGAAAGCTCTACTGCCGTTACAACTCCCTGGTTGAGCCACATTAATGTAGATAAAGCTACAACGACAGTCGCAACACGCCTGAACATTCACACCATAGTATCGATAATGTCCGCTATAATAGCGTTATGGACCGATACCACCCGTTTCCTTTTGTCGAGGAGCTCTGATTGAACAAAGCCACCCATCAACGCAGCCAACGCAGTCTGAAAAAACTCCTTCTGCACTCAGCATTTGAAAAGATGCTGCTGTTGCCCAGCGTCGTTAATGGCATCTACGACGAGCCAGATGATCCGATAGAACGAAGCCCTACTCACACCTGCAATGCAGCGAATGTTGTACATCGAGCCGCCAGCTATGAATCTATGCGTCAGTTGTAGTGCGTTGCCCGTTGCTATCCAGCCGCGCCTCACCCACGCGTGGGGCGAGCGAAACAAACTAGGTGAGATTAGCTTCTCCAGCCTTGCGAATTCAGACGCGGGTATTCGGTAGTAGACCTCGAACTGGCTCTCAGACAGCAGCTTGTTAAGCTCACTGTTTCACTGGAGCTTGGCACGCACTCGCATGGGTGGACGTGGGCGTGAAAATAGTGTCGACAGCAGCAGAACGACCGATACGATCTCTTCTTCAGTCTCCATCGCGACTGCGATGTTCGAATGAAGCCAACCACCGGACGCGCCATTATTTGGTGTAATTTATGTACTATTTGTACACGGACAGAGGTCATGTGTGACGACTGTCCTGTCCCGGTTCTTGTCCCACGGTGCGGGATGATATAAGACTCGGCCTTAGTGACCCCATACGGCGTCCGCCAACATCTGCATTCCTGTGATTTGATTGGGCCATTGGAGCGAAATCCACTATTACCTTTTGGCTAATACCGGCCCTAACCCTCCTGCGCCCAAGCCCGTTTTCGTACTTGATCGAATATCTGATGAGTAAATCAACCTTAAGTACTGACATTTGACAAAATAGTAATCATCATTACAATCACTGATTTCAGTACTCCTGAAATTCAAACTGCTGGTGCACGTAGATATTAGAATGCTTGTGGTGCACAACAACTGCGTGTCGACAGACACACATGACAATATCACAAAACGTTCCTTCCCGTACATGCAGCTGCCCCGCTACCTTCGAGATGTGTCGAACACCGCAAGCTGAATCTGTCTTTTATGCCGTGTTCGTGCTTTCGGAAGTGATAGGGTCAACAGCACACCTTCACTTTAATAGCTACCCACTAATAGACAGAAAAGCGTCCATCACCGGGAGTTTGAGTATTGACATTGTTTTAGCAATAATCCGTGCGAGTTTTTTTTTTTTGACTCCTGAACCAAAGGCGGCGGCGAAGGGCAACAAAGCGACTGAACGCAATATTGTAAACACCAGCAAATGATTATAGGTATGATCTCGTTCGCCAGCTAAAAGGTCTCACTGTGGTGAAGCACTTTTCGAGGCCGATCCGAGTACGAAGATCTGGATCCGGGGATGACGGATCGGGGCGGAAGTCATAACCATTCGGGCTGGAGGCGACGAATCTGACTAGGACCCAGGAGAAAGACCGCGAGGACCGAGATCTGGATATCGTGGGCCGAGATCTGGATATCGTGAGACCCGAGATCCGAGTGAGTAAGATGAATATCTGGGCGATATAAGCTCAGGAACCGAAACCAAGATCCTGAAATATTTCTGATCGGGGGTATTCCTGATTGGGGTGGATCTATGATTGGCCACGATATGATGATTGCGCTACGGATCTAGAGAAGTCAGGTGTGGATACAGCTGGGGAGATGGGCCAAGGAGAGAAAGGACAAGTAGCCAGGCCTGGCAAACGATTTGACGAGTAAAGGCAGAGGAGATAGAGCTCCAGGCTGGTATAGGCTTAACCTTTAAATCAGAGACGAATTTGCATTGTACTTCACAAGTGCCTTCCTGCTCCCAAGAAACCGGATACTTTGGCCGTACGGGAAAATAGAAGGTTGGATATAGTAGATCTAGTGTTGGTAGTGATACCTAGATAATACATTGGCCAGATCCTACCACCTAGTGAACTTTCTCTTTACAAGTGCAGATCCGTAAGGTTAACGGGATTTACTACTTGGCCGAGTATACCTAAGAGGCTCTCAACTCTCAAGATCCCGCTATAGGAAGCGGCAAGTACGACGAAAAGGAACTTAAAGGCAAGGGAACATTCCCGCAAGGTAACCCTACGGTCGGATGACAGATCAAGACCACCAGATCTTACAAGCTCGAAAGACTCGCTTGTGATCTGGACCCTACATCGGACGTAGAGTGAAGATCTTCCACTACTACTCCACCAAATCCCCACGTCTCGCCAAGACATTCAAGCTTCCACCCCTTGAACACCTCTGCAGTTAGCAGAGGAGCAAGATCCCGCCCTACCGACGGGTACACAAGGTGTGAAAAGTTCGGCAGATCACGGATCATCGGGGGATCCCCTCCGTTAGTCGGTGTCTGGGTACTGGTGGAAGACGGATCCAGCAATCTCGCAGATTTTGCTGATCCCGCTACACCACATCACCGTGATGACAGCTATACCATACGGATACGGTTCATCTACTGTGCGTTTGTGTTTGGAGAAGCTCTCTAGTTTGCTTTGACACAGTTTGTGCAGTAGTAGTATTGCAAAACATTAATGTATTAGTACTATTATATATGTAAATGTATTATTAATTCACGTCAACTGATTGTAGCCGATAAAATGCACTTATCACAATCCGAGAAACAAATCTCAGTACTAAGGTTGATTTATGGAAATTCTTCAATTTCTGATACATGTTGTCAGATCCAACTTGCCAGAGACAGTGTTCACTTGGTTTTATTATAGTCTCGAATAAGTACGTGTACTAGTTCTGAGAAACGCGACATGGCACTTATCTTCAAATCGCTAGTGACGTTGTACGTACAACATGGAGTAGGTTAGGGGCGTTCTTATTTCGACCCTACAGGACAGGCATAAAGTCAATGCCAAGCCCTACCGTACACTGTTGATCGCCAGCAGAAAACGCGATGGGTGGGCAAAATTAAAGCAAGTATTGTGCGAACCAAAATCACCGGTGCTAAACAAAAAAATCGCGACAAATGATGGTGAGCAACTACTAGAGTATTGCTATGGCTATTGGAGCTGCCGCTTTGGCAGTGTTTGGTAAGCAGACGCTTACAAGCTGTTGGCGTCTGTGCTCGAAGTTAAGGAGCACCCCCCCACCCCCCCCACCCCCCAACCAACCAAAATACCTGTCCTGCGCTGCGGCTATCGCCTCCAGGTCGTCGACTTCCATTTCGAGTTTTAACCAACTACAAAACATGTAGAGTCTGAAACGAGCCTGCAGGATCTAAATAAAAATGCGCCTTTACAGGCTGTATGGTGCACCATGTTAGCGGGCTATTGTGGAAAGTACTTGTGTCCCTTTTATCGAGATACTGGACAGGTAGATAAAGAGAGTGAAAGAAGGGAAGGTCTATAAACCAAATGAACACTCATCAATGTTTTCATAAGCGTTGTGGCTACGCAGCGCGTGCACGACTTATTCAGCTTCCTACTTTTACCGCGTTCATTTTGTGGCTTCACCTTCGCTGACGGAGCGCTCCTCTTCCTCTTGTACCTCTTCCTCTTGCACCTCCTCCCCCTCCTCCTCCTCCTGCACCTCGCCCTGTTCACATTTATCTTGTTCCTCTTCTGTGTCATATCCCTGGTTACTTCACTGCGTTTCCCTGCCGTTTTCCCTCCTGACTCCCTGTTTTGAATATCGCGTCCACAGCGCGGTGGTGGACGCAAGTTTCCGTTGTCCCACTTGTAATGCCATATTTGAAAAAAATTGGAACCCTTGTTGCACAAATAAGCTCTACGCAGTTATGAGTTGTACTCGTACCTAGCTTTGGCTGAGTTACTACAGCCCTCACAGTAATATTTGGTGGCTTGGTGGTCACCCAGATGACGTTTGCGATTCGAACAGGCCTTACACTGGCGCTGGCGCCGTCTGCGCACCCCGCCAACCAATTGATAGTCTGGGTTTTCTCGTGGTTCGTGGTCTCTTGACAGTGGTGGAAGCATGTCATGTATATTGCTTTGACTTGATGCCGCCTACCGAATGGTAACAGCACACAATTGATTAGAGTCGTAGATACAGTATATACCACGTACAACAAGTATCTGAACGCTCAGAGCCCACCAGCTCATAGTTGTAGATACAACATGTACGGCATACAGCAAGTATCTGAACGCTCAGAGCCCACACAAGGTAACACGTGCCACATACAACATGAAGTACTTACGCGCTCGTCGAAATATTGTTCAGTCAGATCGAGCATTTCTGCGTGCATTTTAGTAGGAATTCAGCATGCGAGACAGGCTTGATATTGCTCCTCTTTTGCGCCTCTTTGAATACGGTAAAAGCGTTCACGATAGTCACATCCACCACGCCCATCAAAACAGATCTGTAGTACTTCTTCCACCACGTTTGAAGCTGAATCGAGTAGCGCTGCAGGCGAAGTTGGTCGTGGATATCGACCCCGCCCATCCACATATGATAGTCCCGCACAATTGACGGACAGGGAACGGAGTTGGGTTGTCCTCGGCTGACCCGTGTGCGCCGTACTAAAGATTTTAACACACGTGACATTATTTAATATAATACAAACCATAATGATAAGCATATACATACAACACATCTACATTTCGCGGCACAGTCTGTTGTTGCTCGCACATCTGCGTTGTTTGTAAAATGGAGGTTCGACACGATGCGCTCGAAGCGATTCCAAGCCATGAAGTCGCTGAATGTTCCTCGAGGTACAGCACCTTTCGAAGCCAAGGACCAGTGATCACGGTACCGTCGACGATCCGATGTAGCCTCCACCTCTTCACCACTCACGTAATCGTCATCCCCATTCTACCGAAATTTTGATTACCTTTGTTTTAGCGCTCTAGCTCCTCGTCATCGTCTCGGAAGCAGGCATCAGTTTCCGTGTCATCACAGTCAGAGCCTAGCACTTCGAACTCGGTCTCGCGGTGGGCCTCTTGCTCATCCCACTCTTAACGAGGTGGGGAAGCTGAATTTGGTGGCAAGCGTGACGAAGTAGGTGATTCAGGTTGCGACTCGATCCTACAGTAAACGCACACAACACTTTCAGTTACAATGTTCCATTCATAATGTACACCGTCACATGTTGTCAAACACGTTGTGTATACACGTTAGACATGTTGGATCTACCATACGATGTATATACCTACATGAACACAGTAAAACACATTAGGACAGGTAGTCAGATACATATTGTATCAGGTTGTATCTTGCTGGCGACGTGCTTCGATACACTGGAGGAGAACGCGTACGGCCAACAGGTTTCATAGACTTACGGCCTGTCAAGTCCTTCTTCGTCTTCTTCTTCTGTTTCCCGTCACTATCTTTCTTCTTCTTTTGCGCCTTCGAGTCATCAGAAAGAAGCCTTCAAGCTGCTTCAATAGCTGCGGAACCTGCAGCCTCCGCTAGTGCTGATGCCGCGCAACGTTTCTCACCTGCCGCAATCCGCGAAGCCTTCTCTTTCTCCTTGGCCAGCTGTGATGCAGTCGGCTTCCGGGACGTCTTTGCCATCGTGATCTTGGCTGCTGGCTTCGGCCAGACAGTCTTGCGGTGTAGCGGGATCAGCCAAAATCTGGTTGAGGCCGATCGCCACTCACACACTGCGCCCAGACACCAACTAACGGAGGGGGTCCCCCGATGATCCGTGATCGGCTGAACTGTCTCACCTTATGTACCCGTCGGCGGGCTGGATCTGCTCTCTCAGGGATCCGAAGGTGTTCGATCAGTGTAGACTTAACCATCCTGGCGGGACGCGGGATGTATGGGGCAGCGCGGAACTTCTTCGCTCTGCACCCTGGTAATAGGCTCTAAATACGGCCTGATTAGTGACGATCGGCCTTGATCTAGGGGCTTTTGCCTAATATAGGCGCCGAAATGTCGAAATAAGTGTGTTCCGTGTTCTTCTTCTCCTTTCCGGGTGACTTGCCGCTTCCAATAGTGGGATCTTTAGTCTTGAGAACGGATCTGACTTTCAGTCAAGCACCAAACGCTGGATAACCAGGGACTTGCATACTTAAAGATGGGAAAACTAGTGTAGGTAAATCCGGCTAATATAACCAAGATCTTACACTACGACGCTAGTAACCTCTACCTAAGCTTCATTTTAACGCTTGGGGCCGGGCCAATATGTCTTTAAGACGTCCCGGGCGCGAGGAAACCACTTGTGCACTTCTAAGCGAATTCTGATCTGATTGATGTTTATCCTAAGTGTACCTACTGCCTACCCATCGCACCATGTATCCTGCCTATCTCATCTTCAGATAAGATCAGCTCACCATCTTCGATCGGGCGACCGATTTCGCGATCTTCAACTACGATCCTTGATCGGCGATCTTGTCTCTGATTGGTGGTCTTCGTCTTGATCGGCAATCTTGATCTCGGCTGGCGATTTTGATCAAGATCAGTGGCCTTCGTAAAGATCGCTGATCTCCTTCCTCTTGATCACCGATCTTCCTCTTGACCGTCGATCTTCAGCTTGATCGCCTACCTTCACCTTGATCGCCGACCCTTCGATCCCGCCTATATCTCCTCTTCGTACAGTGGGTCTCGATCCGCGAGACCTTAATCCTGACTTATTGGCTTTCATCTGACTCGTCCTGCGAATCCAATCGGCTTGACTCTCCGCACGATCTTGGCCTGATCTTGTCCTTCAACCGTAGATCCTGACTTCTAATGTCTTGATCCCTCTTTCCTGCACCTTAGTTGACGTCTTGAGACCTTCAGTTACAGTGTTGATAGCGATCGGTCACAGCCCGATCGTGACCGTATACTCTCGATCCTCGGTCCTTGGCATCATATCTGCTATGGGGCACACCGGATCTCCATTCCCTCGCGCCGTGTCGGTCGATATCACCATATCTTGGCTGATCGTAACTTCTCCTTCGGGGAAAATTCCGATGGCACTTCACCACAGTCTTGGCTCCTTACCTTGCGCCACGGCTGCTTTCGCATTCATTCCTGAGCGGCCTCTTGTCGCTGATGTCCTAGTCGTCGGCCGCCTCCTCCTCTCCCGGCACGATGTCCTCGTCAATTTCGTCTTCGTCGTGGATGAACTCGTCGGCAAAGTTTCTCGCTTTCCATTTACGCGGGGCTCTGCCACCCGATCCAGCCCCAGTCTTCTCACAATCGCGCGGCGCTGCTCTGCCACGGTGCGCTTCTGCGCTTTCAGGTATGACAAATTCTTGCCACTGGGGGGGGGGGGGGGGGGGGGGGCGGTTCACGCGGCACAGAGCGTAGGGTTCGTGCGACGGGAGCATTCCCACACCTAAATTTGCGTCAGTGTGTCGCCTCCCTGCCAGGAACTCTTGGTGCTCCTTCAGTAGGCGCCTCCGTTCGGTGGCGATCCTGCCTTCCAAGCGGTCTTGGAAGCGTTGGCGTTCACTACGCGTTTCTCGGGCGCGGGCTTTTCCAGAGAGCATTGTGGTTCTTCCCCCTTCGGAATGACAGAAATCAGTGGCGCTCACAGCCAGTTGTGACAGCCCTGTTTATTCCCTAAGTCCACCTACCTCTGTGCATCCGGGTAATCGCCCCACTTTGTTCAGGACTTGCTTACACTTGAGTAAATCATATTTTGCCCGTTTTTTGAGCCAACCCTATATAATCATGTTGTACGTACAACATGTTTCATGCTGTCAGATACAACGTTTGGACGCTGGGGGGTTAATATCTTAGTACTCTCAATTTCCAAACTTCATTCTTCGAGGAAAATGACCATGTCATTGGATTATCCGAAAATAGCGTACTCTATTCGACAGTAGTTGAGATAGTTTAGTGTTGGTTAGGATGGAAAGGGTAGATTACTAAAGCTATAGCGTCCGCTCTGAACTACTTTTTACCCAGCAGCTCGAGGGACCACTCAGCACGTATGGCGTACAACGTACGGTATTTTTTGTGATGTTGCAGTTGGTACGGACGAGCACTTGGTAGAATCTCTATTAGAACCAACGGCAACATATTTGTATGCATGTCCTTACAACTAACGCAATACACAAAATATTTAGACCGCGAAATACCGCTGCTGACATCAACGATTCCCTTGCTAGTATTGTTTGCCTCGAATAGTGACGTGCTGGGTCAGTGGGTCCAAACAGAGCTTCATATTCAAGCTTGCTTATTATTGAACAAAATCCGTCATACGTAGCGCAGCTTATCATGTGTTTTGAAGTGCGAAATTGCAACTGCTCTTAGAAATCCTCGTGTTTATCTTTCGTAAACTTTTATCGCAGAAATACTACATGTATGAATGCTGCATTGCTGAGAGGAGCTAGTGCAAATATGCAAGGTGTTTAGTTCGACTGCGGGATCGAGATGCCGGTCACCATTTGCACTGCCAGAATTTGCTCCAATAGGATACGACTTCTCGGCGTAAGACAGACGTGTTACGGATGCTTGTCACAGTTCATTGTGTATCACATCATTCTAAATTTTCGATATTTCGTCAAACTTTTGATGAAAAAAGAGGACATCCGTCTTACGCTGGCGCACAAAAGTGCAGCTTGGTTTTACTAAAGTAGGTGAGTCATAATTTGGATTGCAGGGCTTCACCCAATTTGTATTGCTCCTCGCAATATCGCATAGCAATATAAAAAAATCAAAGAAAAGGCACACCCATCCTTTTTTATTGGCGCTGCGCGCCCGAAGCCGACAGCTCATTTTTCACACTGCCTAGAAGACAAGCCTTATCGGTCAGTGCAATCGGCATCTCTGCGACGTGGGGCTGTTTCATTTGAAAATAAGTAGCGGAATAACTTCGCCAAAATAGCAAATCAAATGAAACAGATTAGAAATAAATCCAATTTCGCGGAGCACTGATATCAGGTTCTGCAGGTATTTGATGCCCACCCGAAGTGCACCTTGCCAACGATGGAGCGTGCTGCGCGCTTACTGCAGTCTCATAATGGCCATCATTACCTACCACACTGCATACGTCGCTTTTCTACGGGTGTATATTGATTAAGAAAGCGTAGTACCGCCGCCGTCGGCGAAGATGTCAGCGGACAAGGCGGCATAAGCCCGTGTGGTTGGACTACAAGCCTTGGAGTTTATCACTACCTGAGGGAATCTATGTCATGATGGCTTCGTTTGTATGTTTTTGATACAGCACGCGCATCTCTACCTACACCAAGCGTCGACTCGCACGTCGGCGTGAGCGATATCTGCCCCGAGCGCGCTTATTCCAGTTATTCTGACGTTGAAAGTCAGAATAATGATAATCCGAGAACAACATTCAAGCCAATGAAGTATTAATAGTTGCCAGTAAAGGGTTAGGTTAGAATATCTTTTTTTCTTATTCTAATTATTCTCAAATAAAACAGCCCCTAAGGGAATGAAAAGCCCTTAATGGGCTGTTCATTTTGAGCGAGCGGGTGTAACTTTTCAACACGTTTCTTTCAAAATGTCACAAGCCTGGAGGATATGCTTGGTCTGCCTGATTGAGCGTTTTGTTTTAGTGTTGTTCGCGTTGCATACCGCATCGGTTACGAATAGCCACCTTAGCTATCCACCTCTACTACTAACGATATTTTTTTTGGTACAGGAGCGCAATATGTACTGTGAAACACAGTATTGCACGGAACAGTATTGCAATATCGCCAGCGGACACAGTATGGATTCCTGCTAAGTACACGCCTGAAATCGTGTTCTGAAACTTATTTAAAATCTGGCCAACATATTTTTCAGACCTCTGTACTACTGCGGGTGCTTACTGTCGCGGACTTTCCAAGTCCAGTCGAATCGTGAGCACTTCAGGAAGAGTCGATCGGAAAGGAGAAGAGTAGGTAAGGAAAAAAAATGTAAACTCACTTTGTTTCTGTTGTTGTTGTTGTTCCTGTCAAAGACTTGGAAAGTTCACAATCCCAGGGCTGCACCCAGCCACCCCACCGCGCGTCAGCCGTCTTCTTAGGCCGTATCCTCTTCACCGGTCTTCACCACGCCCGCGTTCAAGCTCCCCGAAGCTCGCGCTGCGTTCCTGCCCCCCAGTCCTTGGTACCCTGGGTGTGCTCTAGCGTCCTTCAATCTTGTGCCATCTTCCGATAGGCTGCACCTTGAAATGGCTACACCTGGTACTCGGTATCACTTTGGAGGGGCTAGAGTGATACCACTTGAATTGTCACCTCGTTAGCGGACTGCACGACGCGCTTGGATACCCCTGTCAGTCGGGCATCCCACCGGGACCCCCCCCCCCCCCCCCCCCCCCCCCGACAACTACCACCTAGAACCCAAGTCGAGGGGCGAGCTCCTGGATCCGGAGCCGCATCGCCGTCCATGTCCAGCGCCTCGGACGCCCACTGGCATAGTCTTTCCTTTGATTTGGACCGTCTTGTCTTTGGCACCACTCCGTAGTCGCGACACGTACTCGGGTTCGTCTTCTTTTCTCGTTCTCTTCCGGCTCTTCATCGTTGTAAACCCAGCGTTCGCCACCACCAAGGGCGTCGTACGGCACATACGTTCTTCGTCCTACTGCAGCAGCTTACGCTAGACGGCACTAGCCACCACCACGCCACTAAAGACAATTGCCGCGTCCGAGAGCCATCACCAGATGTTCACACTTATCAGCAATGCGGCAACGCCCTTCTCCACCCCATAATCATCCCTTCCATGATGTCGAATCCCAGTTTTGGCAGGTGTACTGCAAAACGCCAGGCTCAGCATCATAGCTAAGCAACCTCCGCTCGCCAATGCGGCCCCCTATGGCCGCCACCGCCTCGCACGTCGCCCTACCATACTGCCAACCGATCTTCCAGGCGTCCTGGATGGCGCCTGGCATGTATACACACAGTGTGATGACACGCCATCCATCACATGCACACCACCTTGTCCCCAAAAAAAAGCTGATTCTTGGATCGTCGTGCTGCATTAATAAAAAAATAAATTTCATCCTGATAAATATAAAGTTTGTAATATACAAAGATGACGTACTCAGCCAAGCAATACCAAGCTAACAAAGAGCGAATCAATGCCGCACACAAGCGCTACTATCAGCGCACACGGGACACTCGCTTGTCATACCAAAAGAGCTAGACGATAAAAATAGAGACCAAATTCGAGCTCAAAAGCGTAAGCCTAAACCGAACTTATTGAAGACAAAGTCGAACCTAACAGCGAAACCGAACTTATTTATTTATTTATTTTCTGATAAAAAGTCAAGCCAAATATAGGCAATGACAACACCAGGCTGGCTTAAAACCTCCAACAATGCATAAGTCAAATATTTGAATTAATTAATTTCAGATTTTTTGTATATTAGTATGATATAAAGTCGATCCTGAGACAAGATCCAAAATATTATAAAGTCAAATTTACGAGAATAATATAGCCACGCTTATATATAGGCAACATGTCTGCATACGAGCTCGAAGGTCTAAAGAGATTGAATATTACACCTATCAAATGGGGTAGTAGCTACCGTGTTAAGGTACGCGGTCGTACTGGAAAGATGGTATTTGTCAGCAACATCTCCAACCCCAAAAATTTGAAGCTGGTAGCTAAGCAGTACAATGTTGGTATCGATACTCTCAAGAAGCACATGTCTCCTGACTCCAAGGCTGACCCGAAATATCGCTTCTACCAAGGAAACCATGTCAAATCTCATTTATACGAGGGGATTCAGCCAGCAGAATTCTACGGCACACTCGAGAACGTACTTGCGAGCCAGAAATCTGTTTTCAAGATTAATATTGCACTTGGATACAACCTCGTTAGTCGAACAGATGATAGCGATACCCGATACTTCCACCCGAATTTGAGCAACACCTCGGTGTTCAGCTCACTGATTGCTATCAATAGCAAGGGTGATATTCGCAAGAAGGTCATTTCGGAGATTCGTTCGATGGAATTAGCTGACAAGCTTAACTACCCCAAATCGGGATATCTGGTAAAGGCAATCACTGGATTCAAGATTTACATCTACCAGCGCGAACATGCACTGGGTGATAGTGAAGCTGTCATTCCAAAGATTATCCGCGACAACAGGAGTGTAATCAACTTCCCAAAGACTAACAACAAGTGTGTATTTCGCTGTATCGCATATCACAAGCAAGACGAACCAAAAAGGATCCACGTAGAATTCAAGCTCTGGTAAAGCAGACATTCAAGCAGTACTGCTCGTACAAGGACATCAATTATACACTAAGCCTGTTTCGCAGTTTCAAACCAATCGACATTCTCCAGTTTGATGAGCTTGAGGACTGCTTTCAGCTAAGCATTAATGTATTCATGATGGATGTGGAGACGGGAAATGTTGAATGCATCCGACGTTCTGACAAGGAGTACGATGTTATCAATATTCTATCTCACGAGAATCATGCTCTTTACGTTAAGAATATTGATATGCTTCAGTGTAAATACCAATGCCCAAAGTGTGATATGGTGTTTGTCAGCTCCGACAAGCTTTGAAACCATAAGAAGAACCAGTGTGAGCTCGTAAATATTGAATCATTCCCTGAAGACCCGACTATTTATCGCCCAGCTTCAAATACAATTCGTTCGCTACTGACAAAGTACTCTATCAAGAATACCGATCGATACATCGATCATTTTATTGTTTATGACTTTGAGGCCATTCTTAAGCCTACCGCGACTCAACATGGAGAGAATACTGTCATCACGAACGAGCACATCCCGGTGTCCGTCTCTGTAGCTGATAGCTTGACGGAGGAGGTTCGCTGCTTTGTAACTGATAATCCGAAGGCATTGCTCAAGGATATGTTCCAGTACATTAATGATGTCGGAGCGAAGATCCAGAAATACAATGTCTCCAAGTATGAGGCCTTGCTTCGTAAGATAATCGACGCTCAAGGTTTGACAGGCATGGAGGTTCCAGGTACTCCTCTTGGTAATACGTACAAGACACAGGATGTGGATGCTTGGATTCAATCTGGAGATTTTGCCGGCTTCTTTGATTTTCACAGCAAGCTTGGGTATGGTAAGAAGCAGGCGGACTATGGTAAGGTCAAGCAAACTCTGGATCAGGTACCAGTCCTTGGCTTTAATTCAGGGCGCTACGATATCAACCTAATCAAGGCAGACTTGTTCGCTACCATTGGAACCGACAACATCAAATCGGTTATTAAGAACCCAAGCTACATGTGCATCGCCACGTTGGACATGAAAATGCTAGACATTAGCAACTATGTACCAGCAGGTACAAGCTACGCTAAATACCTATCAACATACCTTGGTGATTGCAAGTGTGATGACAAATTTCGATGCGTCTGCGGTCTGGGTAAGGGTATCTTCCCATATGAGTACATTACCTCATTCAATGTATTCAACGAAACTGAAGTGCCTCCTCAGTCAGCCTTTGACACTGAGCTGGACAGCGATCGGGACGGTGAATAGCATAGCGAGCATAGCACACGCGTAGCTTTCGGGGCTGAGGCGTATCGCATCGGGATTGCGCACTGCCCCCATGTATCGTTCCCCACACGCGATCTAGAAGAAGCAGAAGTTGGCCCCAAGTTCCAGCACGCCGCCCACAAAGACCGTCCGTACGTTACACGCAGGCGTCGTAATGTCCCACATCAAGAAAGTAGTAACCTCGCACGTCGCGGTGGCCCAGTAGTCGCCGAGTAGGGCCGCTTGCCAGCCCCACTGGTAGTCAAATAACCACCAATACATATAGTCTCTTCCTACTCGAGTTCTTGTCTTTCACTTCCACCAACGAACTTGAAGTGCCCGGTAATGGCGTCACGCACCGCCGGGTCTCGTCCCGCCCAAAACTGAGAGCGTTCGGCTTAACCGGCCCGGCGTTTAGTCTCCAGGTCAGTTCCTGTCTCTCTCAGTTTCTGCTTTGATCAAAAATGACTCACTTGCGATCTTGCCGCCCCGTGACGTCGCCGCAACTCCACCATGGCTCGTCAGTACACGCTCTACGAACTGGTGGAGATCAATACCTTCTTCGACGACCTTATCGACAGCGCTCGAGCTGGCTAGCGCGCCGCCGAGATGACCTTCAGGCTCCGCGTCCGTCCTTACCATGTCGCCAACGCTCTTTCCAGTGGAGATAATCATCTGTATCGCGTGGTGCAGAGCGTCGTCGACGGAGACGCGGTTGTCTTGGCTTGTCCTGTACCGTGCTCCTGCTCCCCGTTTCGACCCCGACGGCCGGCACGGTTGCTGCAAACGCCCATGGTGGAGCTGCTTCAGCTCCATCGTCACCTCCGTCTTCACCTCGGCCATCCAAGTCGCCTAAGTCGTCCACGATACCACGAACGCGCCAGTCGCTCAAGCGCACCGCCTCGACCACTCAAAATCGGGTGAGGTCTTCAAATATATTACGTAGTATGGGTTGGACCTATGGAAAGTCCTTAAAAGGTAGTTCCACTGAGCTGGATAGCTCACTGAATATACCTCGTTCAACATTTAGCTTCGCATGTTACTACCTCCGTGAGGAAAATAATGCACCTTGTCAATCATATTACAATCTATGTAAATTGAACACCCTTCAAAATGTGATAATAGAGATGTTTCGTAGCTGTCCTTACTCTCACTTTTCCTTTAGAGTCCGTTAACCCCTTAGTTCCCGGCCGAAAAGTCAGTGGTATAATTTGGTCTTATGTTGGAGCTCTAGCAAAATTTAGTATAGGAATTTGTATTGACCGGATTTTCGTCCAGCTATGCAAATGGATAGTGCAGGGTTCACAAGGGATAGAAACGAGCACATCCAACATATCAAAAGGACATGTTGGATTATCTGAGTAGTGCTGCTGCGTAAGATGAAGGATACAACATTAAAAATGTCCTGTTTATTGAGATCATCGTCTGTGTAACATTGCACACGCCAAGTAAATGAGATTTAGCCAATAGAAGGAATCAATACAAGCACAATTCCATTGATTACACAGACAAAAAGCACGCACTACGACGGCTCAACGACTGGCGCAGCGTCTTCGCCCGGATCTTGTCCATCGTCATCACCGGACACATCAGCCTCGGAGCCACCCGCTGCCGCTTTATTTTTATGGGGGCGTCTCCATCGCCGAGTCCAGCACCAATGTTCCGCAGAACTTCTGGCCCCCTACCCATAATACCTACTCTTTTCGCGTTCACTTCTTCTCCTTGCCGCGACATGATTTCCTGTATATGGTCTCCATTTTCTGTCCCCCCCTCCTTGGGGCGCCAAAGACGACCGGCTGGACGCTCATGGCTTCTCGCTCTTACAATTGCGGTTCGAGCGCTTGGCCTCACCCACCATGGCCAACTTTTCCCCGTACCGGTATTGCCAGTACTCGGGTGTCGAGGGAGCTTCAGAAGCCACCTCTCTCGTCCGCTCCAGCACATCTACAGGAATCTTTAATTTTCCGCTAAGCTCCTTAAGACTGAGTTCGTTTTGTCCATCGGCGCTCTTCTTCATACGTCGCTTGAGTTCTACGTCGTCAAGGAAGAACATACGTTTTTCTAGCTCTTCTCGTACTTGCCGGGTTCGGCGGTCGCTAACCCATAGTCACCGCGATCCTACAGATTCAGCTCTCCCTCGGTAAATAGACATCCATGTCTAGGGTCCGACTCCTTGTCCTTGGTACTCCCCTCGTACCCCCCTTGCCCTGTCCCACTGTCACAAGCCTCCGGCGTACTCTTTTCAGCTTCTTGTTTTGGAAGGCAAGCATTCCCGTTGCTCACCTCCTTTTGTTCTGAAAGGCGAGCGTTCCTGTTGTCCATCTTCTTTTATTTTTCTTGTGATAAAAGAACACCTTATCTATCCATGCAACCATTGCGTCTGCTAAAACGGCCTCTAGAGCCCGCCCTTTGCACTCGGAGGCTTCGACTCCAGCGTCCCAGCTTCATCTTACCGTCTCGAGGGTTCTCAAAAACCTCGTTTCTTCCAACATCTTCTGCGTCCCCTACAGAAACTACCGTAGCGCTCTAGCCTTCCTCTTCTAACGAACCAGCTTCCGCCTCGTGCGGGCTCATCTCTCCAGCATCCTCAGTAGTAAACATCATAGTTCCATTTGCTTCTGGTACACCGGACTCGGCTCCATCCTTCGTGATCGTCGCCGACCAAATGTTAATCGTATCTTGAACGGCAGTAACAACCTCGACTCCGTTCACACGTCGTCCATTACTGCCTCCCCCAAAGCGTTCTTCGATACACCAACACCTCGTAGCGTTCGTGGAGCCCCGCACCACTCAACGTCGCTTCCTCGGCAAGAGGAGGGTTGAACATTCCGCCCCCTTCCTCCTGCCCCCTTCATTGATGAGTATTCTCCGCGGCCAGCCCTTGGCTGGCCGTCTTGATCATCCCTCTTAGCGAATCGACCATCGGACACTTCCAAATAGTTTGAACGCTTGCATCACACATAGAGCACGAATCCCCCCCCCTGCGTTCCGATTCCTGCTCTGGGATTGAGACCTTGGAAGCCAGCACTCCATCGAGCAATGCCCAATCTCACCGCAACGATTACGCGTACCAGTTGCGCGAGGACACGTAGCTCGACTACATCCCCTCCGGCCACAGGCCGTCTCGCCTTCTTGCGTTCGGGAGTCAGGGTCCAAGCAATTGTTAGGTGCCCAGCCCGAACTCCCGCCCGCTCCCAAAAACCGCGAAGGGGCCGGCACAGCGCTCACCGTAGCTTGCCTCGGCGAACGGGGCTGCGACGACGCTAGCTCCTGCTGCTGCCGGACCACCATCATGATCATCTTCTGCATCTGTTGCACCAGTTACATCTCCTTCGACGCCTCTTTCACGGCTCCCTTGGCCGCTGGCTTGTCGTCCAGGAACTCGTCCTCTTCTTCCACCAGAAGGTGAAGTTTATTGTAGAGTAACCGAGCGCACGCATCTCGATCGACATGACCATACTCGAGTTCAGTATAGCCGTCATCAACATGTTCCTTATCACACCCAGAAAACACTCGTACCTCATTCGAGCGTCGCCATAATCAAGGCGTCACCTTTTTTCGAGATCCACGCCTCGCCCTCTTCAGGCACCCCCACGTCTAAGCCGGAGTCTGTCAGACGATTCTATTATGGAAACGAACGCGGAGAGATTCGGCGTCCTCGATCCACAAGTTGTACCACTATTCTTGCCCAGTCTTGCCCTTCTGACACTGCTCAAAAGCTGCAACCGCGTGGCACTATCCATGCCTTCGGTACATTTCTCGAAGGAACGCAAGAATGACGCTTCTCGTTCACTCGATGCAGTATCTGAGTAGAACGGCACAGTAACCTTGACCGCATTCCTCAGTTCGGTCGTAATACTCACTAGACGATAGCCAGCTCGACCCCCACCACTCCCAGGTGCTTGCCCTATAGATCCCATACTCCCGTCATACCCGTAGCTCGAGTAAGGTCCGGAACTTGTTGAGGGAGATTCGCTCGCCCACCACGGGACCCCGCTTGGTATCATGGAGACGTATAAGCCGGCTGGCTGTAAGGAAGCGCTCCTGCACGCTGGACCGCCTGGTCGACGAACTGTTTGCATCGCCGCGCTCGTCTATCCGGTAAACACCTTCGTCCCCTGAGAAACTCCTCGGCCCGTCGGACCCTGGGTGCACTTGTCAGTTTTATTGGCAACGACGGCTGAACCGGTGTTGGTGCGGCTTGCAACTGCGCCGCTGGCTGCGTTCCAGTCTGCGGAGCCTGCGCAACCCTACGCGGAACGACTCCCTGTTGTCGAGGAGATCTCGCCACGCCCTGCGGAAGCACTTGTTGTGGAGCTGATCCGGGTACACTTTGAGTCGGTATCAGAGTTCAAGGAGGCGCTTAAGCCGTCAGTTGCGTTGGCTGCGCCGGAACTCGCTCTTGCTGCTGCATTCATGAAGTCGCGTCACCGTCAGACGCGCTGTAGGTTGCACTAGTCTAGTCGTCGATTGGACGTGTCCACGTGACGGCGACGGCAACCGTGACAGACGTGTCACACAGGCTGTTGTGGAGCCTGAGCAGGAACTTGCGTTGACGGAGACGCTTGTGAGCCATCGTGTCGGTTGGAAGGTGTACCCACGACTGCACCACCGCCTGGACAAACCTCGAGGCCAGCACTTGCGTCGCCGTTATCGGGCCCGAAGACTGCACCGGCGTCCCGACCAAACTTGAGACTTCACTTGAGACTGCACCTGTGCCCGAACAGGAGGCTGTACCGACCCCTGAGTTACTCGCGAACCTTGAATCCATCGCAGAAACTGATCGCATCCACCCCAAACCTCGAAGTTGTCGTGATTGACGATAACGTCGCTGGTTGGTTGGAGCCGCCGTAAGCACCGGTGGAGGCGTCGGCTTTGCCGTTGAAGCCTAGGGGTTCACCGTCGCGGCACCCACAACAGGCATCGGCGCCGCCGGAGCCACCACGGTTGTGGCACCCGAGGCCCTTGTCGTACCAGCCACTGTCGCCCTACCCATGCTCGCCGCATTCACGTCTGAAGTTGTACCCAACTCGTGGGTATCATCGTTTGTCTATTCCGTCCCGACCGTAGACGTCGAGCGCGACCCAGCACTCGAAGAGGTCACTCGGATTCCTTTACCCCATGCGTTCAAGAATGCAACTCGAACTCCAATGCCCACTTTGTTCTCTCTGATCCCGCTCACAGGCCAATCCCTGCAGGAAAGCGAGTAGTTTTTTCCGGCCCTCCGCTGTCTTGACCAGTGTAGGCCGCCGCGAAGCCTCCCGGTCGGAACCGTGGACTCAGTAGGAGCCGTTTCGTCGTAGATCCATTCCTCTTCCAGAGGCTCATCGATGGTCAGCTCGATCCCATTGGTCCCATCCTCACCACAGAAACCGCCCTCCGTGTCTTCGGTCGCTTCTTCGCGTTCTTCTTCGGATATCTCGAACAGTGTGAGAGTTGCCGTACACGTTCGGCCACCCGTTCTGTTCATCACCCGAACCATTCTCCTCGCTCCTTCCAAAAGCTCCGAACCCGGAACTCAAGACGGCATTTCACCTTTCCACAACACGGTGCTACTCCATCACCGAACCCTTCTCTGCGCGACTTTTCGCGCAGGGAAAGTATCCTGCTTCTCCACCAAACTGTCGCGGTCTTCCCAAGTCCAGTCGGGTCGTGAGCACTTCAGGCAGAGTCGACCGGAAAGGAGAAGAATATATAAAGGAAAATAAATGTAAATTGACTTTGTTTCTGCTCTTGTTGTTGTGACTGTCAAAGCCTTGGACAGTTCACGACTGATCTAGGTCCCAGGGCGGCACCCAGCCACTCAACCACACATCAGTCGGCTTTTTAGACCTTATCCTTTTACCCGTCGTCCCCCGCCAGCGTTCCAGATCCCCGAGCTCGCGCTACGCTCTTGCTTCCCGTCCGTGGCGTCCTGGGTGTGCCTTAACGTCCCTCCACCTCGTCCAGTCTCCCGATAGGCTGTCGCCGTGAAGTGGCTACACCTGGTACTCGGTATCCTTTGGGAGGGGCTCGAGTGAAGCCACTTGATCTGCCACCACGTTAGTGTGCTGCAAATACACCTGTCAGTCCACCGTAACCCGCGACATCCTCTACACAGATCACTTGCATTTTGGCGAACCCTTCCATCACTCGGGTACCTGAATAATGATTGATCGGTAAGACCTCATCGTCGCTGCACTGTGAACTTTGCAGTAGTCTCGCGTTTGTAAAACTATGAGAGCGTTGATCTTTGCTGTCACCGTATATTAAAGTTTGTACGGGGGTGATGTGAAATATCATCCCAAAGGCGGGAGGTTAGGCGGGATTACAGCTGGTGTAATCCGACCAGTTTGGTATGGCAATCTCGAGCCTTCGCGTACCTTAGCCTGTTAAATACTAGCGATTGCGCAGCAACTGTTGGGTGGCCCACCCAGTTAGTGGCAACCGAAATTTATCTTGACATTTGTAGGGAAAGGGTACCGCGACGACTCCTAAAAATACGAGGATTAGATGTCAAGAAGTGTCAATGCTTACCTGTATGGTGGGTAATATTTAAAGGGCCTCTTTTATTTGAGAATAACTATAATAAGAAAAGACAATCTAACCTAAACGTTAGTGGAAAATGCTAAAATTATATTGGCTTAGAAGTTTTTCTCGGACTACCTTTATTCTGACTTTCAAAGGCATAATAAAGATAATTCCGGAAATAAATTTGCACAAGCTGATACATGTGCCATTCGGTGGCTAGGCGTAGACCATGGCTGTGGGGGCGCGCTGGGCAGATATCGCTCAAGCGGACGTGCGAATCGACGCTTGATGTAGGTAGAGATGCGCGTGTTGCTTCAATAACAGACAAACGAAGCCATCACGGCATTGGTCCTCTCGGGTAGTCATGAATCCGAAGCACGAATCCCAAGCCTTGTGCCGCCTCGTCCGCCGACATTATGCCGTCGGAAACGGTACTACACACTACTTATCATAATACATCCGTAGGAAAGCGATGCATACAGTGTGGTAGGCAGTGATAGCCATGACAAGGCTGCAACAAGCGCGAAGTACGCTCTATTGGTAGCACGTCGCACTTCGGGCGCGAATCAGATACATGCAAAACTTGATACCGTTTTTCACGAAATTGGATTTATTCCAAATCGGTTTTGTTTGCTTTGCTATACCGGAAAAGGTTTTCCTCTTCCTATTTTCAAATAAAGCAACCCCTAATATGTTTGAAACAACGTATCAACCAAGTGGATTTGCTGTATAAAACTACGACCAAGTGCTAAACGAGAAGGCGGTGAAGGCTACTAAAATTTTCAATGTGAACGAAAGTGCATTTCAGTCTAGCAAAAAAAAATTAAATCGGTTGTCGGCGTCACTGGATCATCGATTGTACGCTGGGGTACGGTTTACAAAAGACGAAGGTCTGTGCCTATTCAGGTTCAGCATCTCCGCCCCTGTGTCTGATTCTCGGCTTAAGATTATATCCCATGTCTCTCTCGACTCTTACGACGCTTCACAGATGCAGGTTTGGTACTTGAAACGTTTGGACCGCTTGTTCGTCGATGGCTTGACGGTGCCTCTTTTGTTTTTGGTACGCGTAGCTTGTGGCACCTTTTGCGTGCATTTTTGGGTGTGTTGGCGAGTTCCACATCTTACAAATCTGTCGGGCCAGCAATCGGCCGCCAACGACAAAGCAATGCTGAGCAGTACGCGAAGGAGCATTGCTCCATTCCTACTTCGTCCTCGAGAAATGCGAATGCGTCGACCGACGAAGAACTGCGTCGTTTCTTCCTGTCTAAGCGGTTGAGTGAAGATGCTCAAGAGACGAACACGGAGACTCTTTTCGCCGCTGACATCAGAGCTCGTACTTATTACGGATGAATGAGGTCGATGAAATGCTTACGGTTTAGGCTATTCATTGATTTCGAATGGCGGCCTGTGCCGTGTTCTTCCATCATTGATGAGGCTCACCGACGCATTGGAGAGCCATTCATATTGTAAAATGATTATGCTTGGGTAAAATATATGTTGAAGTGAGTTTGGTACACTTTCTGCACTAGTTGCTATTCGCGCATGCGTCAAACCCATGGGGAAAACAAGGTGCTACACTGAAGCAGAACTTGTCGACGAGTCTTAGCGGCGGGAAGTGGAATATCAACTACCGTCTTGGGTACGGGCCGGTATACCCAAGTTACATGAAGAGTGAACTGTCACTCTTTGGAAGGACTGGTACATGGTACCAAAGGCTATTGAAGCCAACCTACATGCATAGCTTCACTATAGGAGACTTATAGTTTGTATTGAAACTCAGGCTAAGCCTAACTTTAAATATACTCAGTCTAAAACTTGGTAACCTCGCTCCCTCTGACGATGGACCTGTGTACTGCCGATCACTTAGAGTTTGCATTCTCTCAGAACACAGCTTCTTCAAGCGCAAGGTGTTATGTGACGTCTCGTTACATCGCGTGTTCCATACAAAACGGTACGAAACCACTGACTTAAGCATAAGCGGGTCGTAGAGAAGTGCCTAAATCGCGTGGACCTTCCCCGTTGCTCCCTAACGAAGATGAAGACAACATTTTCGAGTAGATCGTCGCGCTGCTGCAAGTCGGACAGCTTCACCATTACTTGTCGTTTCAGTGACATCTCAATTCTGCTATTCTAAAACCCGCTCACCGATGGACGGTACAAGCGCTTCAGGGAGCGTCGTCATCCAGAGCTAATTTACCGCGTTGTACAAATGTAATCCGAAACCTTTTATGGATTCTCCGGCGTTCTTAATACGACTTAGCGTATGCAGGAAACCAGTACATTATATTCTGTTTCAAGCCCTTTTTGCTTGTTATGTTACCGATAAAAGCGATCTGATTGGACAACGGGGAAGGGTGGGCAGTGCACAGCAACCGTTACGGTTTTTTTCAGAAAGGACACTGCTTTCACACCAATACAACCGCCATTCACAAGACCAAGAAATCACTTTATTATCTTCCTTGTTACTCTTCGTCTGCCTCGTTAGCTACCTCCGGTCTTCGCTTGCTAGCTTGTTCTGCAAGTCGGCAGGGGTTGCCACCCGTTCTTCCAGCTCTGATGACAGACCTCATTGGGTACGAGAGCGCAACTTGTTACATAGCGTCACTCAGTCCTTCTTAATTAACGCGTCCCGTAGCTGTGGATACCAGCGCCAGCAAAAGCCGAGCAGACTTTGCAGAGACACTGCCAATGCTTCGCTCCGTTCATCTCCTCAGTCTTGTCAAGCTTATAGGGCTGGTGGAAGTGGATCGGCGATCAACTGTTCAAGCGTGTCGCCACCCATAAACTCCACGCGAGTCTGACTCAACAGATCTGTGTGCAGGCGTCACATGAGCTCTGCGTGCCTACAGTCCTCTGCTTCAACTTCATGGCAATCTTGTAAATGATATACGCGTTTTTCCATCCCCAAATCCACCAAACCTAAAATTATTGTTTTGTACTTCGGATAGCTCGATGGATAGAGTACCGTTGAAGATGTAGCTGGTCGTGTACGTCGACCCCCCCCCCCCATTACGCCGTGATAGCCACGCATCAGGGTGAGGACATTGCCCATGTGAGGTCGTTTCAACATGTCGACATCGAGCCATTTGTGGCAAGTGCGTCGAGCACACCGAAGCAGGAAACTGCACCGGTTTGTAATCCATCCAGGCGATTGCCACAAATCCTTCGTGATCTCTCAATCAATTGCGTATGTTTATCGCTGAAGTCAACACTCATGACAGCAACCTTTTCTATTTTTGTGAACAGTGCCATCATGTCGATGCCCATATTTCGGAGTTTGTACTAGAGCACCACTGACCTGTAGAAAGTGTCGGTACAGATCGACCGTTGAGCTGGTTAGTCACGCAGAGCTTTAATCAGGTTTTTTAGCACCGCGATCTCAGTGGTGTTAGTTCCATTCAAGTAGGCCCGTTCACAATAGATGTCGAACCTAAAGAACAGATCAGAACCACAGCCAGGTCTTACTTCTTCTTCCGGCACTCGAATTCTTTATGTCCTGGCTTCTTGCTGTAGTCACACTTGCCATGGAGCCTACTTTTGCTGCCAAAGTCATTCCGTTTTGTTTCGAAGGCCCTATACTGTGCCGACAACGCTTCATCGGAGGCTTCAACACCAGAGAGTGCTTGGGTCGCGTAAGCGAGTGTCACGTTTGGCGTGTTCTCGAGAACAGTAGCAAGCATACGGTACTCGTTAGTTAAGCTTCCGAGTAGCAGCACGAGCTGTCGAGTCTCATCCAAGGACTCTCCAATTGACTCCATCTGGAGTACCAGTTCCTTGAACTTGTCCATATGGACAGCGAACTTCGTACCGGGCTCCATCTGGCTATGAAGCTTCTCGATGACGAGGAGTCGGTTCTTGAGCGTTTTCTTTATTGAAGTGCTCCTCGAGCTGGGTCCACGCTTCAGCGGTGGTCACGAATGTAGACTAGGTATTTGAGACTGACATCTCCAGCGATCACACCAAATGGCCTTCAAATTGTTGGCCTTCGATTCAGCCGAAAAGATGTCACTCACTTGGTCAAAATCGACCATGATGGTCCTCGCGAGCAGACCCTTCGGGTTGAGCTTCATCCGCATGTTGAACTCCCTATAAAAGTAGTTGTCTTCCACAAACTTATCATGCTGTCAACATGGCTTGTGCTCGTAAACAATTGGGGTTATAAAACGGTGCTAGCGAAGCTTGTAGTTGACGTGAGTCGATGAATGGAAATTCGAAAGTGAGATTGATTAAGTTAGAAATCCTAGTAAACCTTTCTCCCTCCTACATGCAGCCCATAGTACCTTCTAATACGGGCAGTCCACGTATATGAAATAGTATACTACAGTAATATGCAACGGACACACCTGTATGCAAGACGCATACTAATCGTAATATGTAGTGGACGCACTTGTCCGCAACGAACACACTTGTTTACAATGTACATGCTATATGCCACGATTGTCTTCTCGAAGCAGATCTCGTGATAGGCCGAATTGGAGTTGATCTCTAATCACAATCCAGAATATCAAGTGGACTGCCGATCAGGGCGTACAAATTTTGTCACTTCAACTGTAGCACTCATTCGGCCGCGCACACCGCGTGCCAGGCGAGTAGACAGCAAAGTCTCTCTCCACCTCAATTCGATGTCTTGT
The DNA here is from genome assembly GCA_033557915.1 of Phytophthora tentaculata. Classification (NCBI taxonomy): domain Eukaryota; phylum Oomycota; class Peronosporomycetes; order Peronosporales; family Peronosporaceae; genus Phytophthora; species Phytophthora tentaculata. The sequence continues at coordinate 3,543,739 of JAUCEA010000020.1, read as the reverse complement.
GCTCGGATCCGACGTTACTGCGTCCTATCTAATAACAGCAGCGTACGCTCTTCTTCAGATAATTAGCGAGCAGGTTCTTGGTGCCCACGTACTCCAGCTCAACTTTACCAATCGTAACCTTCTCGCAAAAATGGTAGCGAATGTCGATGTATTTGGTGCGAGCTTGGTAGCCAGTATACTCCGCAATTGCCATAGGACTTTGGTTGTCCTCGTACATCACTGTTCCTCCAGCTTGTTCCGAATCAAATGTCCTTCGTCAGCCATTTATTCTGCCTGATCTCAATACCCCGGATTTCTGAATTTTGCCACACCACAGGAGCACCACGCATCTTGAGCATATTGCCGCTGGCAGCGTGGCTGTTGTCATGGTTGATAGACCAGGGTAAGCTACGAATTCAGCTCCTTGGCTTCCGTTGAATGTGATGCTAACGTCCTTGACCTCCAACAGGTGGCGCACCACCCTGATTCCTGGGTCCCAGTGTTTCAGTCCAGGATTTTCCAAGAAGCGGCTCAGCTGAGCAACAGCGATGGAGATACCCGGTCTCGTATCGCATACCAGGTGCATGAGGCCGTCCCCAGTCGAACGGTACGGCTTCGAGCTCATCTTACCATTATCGTCTTCAGTCTGGAGCTGGTCAGCCTTGGTCAGATGAGCTCCAGCTTCTAGTGGAGTGATGCGCAGCTTAGCGCCCTCCTGTCCGAACTTCTTGACCATCAACTTTGTATACGCTTGTTGACTGATGCGTAGAGCTGTGCTCGATGACGTAGTCGAACTTGATCCCTAGATTGAAGCGTGCACGTCCGGGGTCCTTGATCTTGAAATTACTATACGATTCCGGTTTTCATCGAAGCGATGATAGCCTTGTTCTTCGCAGTGATGATATTGTCCTCGACGTAGAGACACACTATACACTCGTCATCACCCTCACCTCTCGTGAATACGCATGGTTCAGCGTCGGCGGCCTTGAAACTCATGCCTTGAGACGGCAGTCGATTGTCTCGTTCCACACACACAGACGCTTGCTGAGTCCGTGTGGGCTTTGCAGTAGCAGACACACGAAGGCATTCTTAGCCTCAGCCTCAGCCAAAAGGAAGAGCTTCCCGTAGCCGTCAGAGAATATGGAGACCTCTTCGTTGAGCTTGCCGTATAGGAATGCCATGTCGACGTCGCACTGCTCATTAATGAATTCACCACCAGAATACTTTGCTAGCTTGGCGCGGATCGAATTCAGTTAAACCACCGCACCTGCCTCTTTAAAATCCTTCTTCTCGTCAAGGTGACCTGGGCGCGACCCAGTAATCATAGGATGGGTCAAACCATACTGCGCAACCGCATCGTTTACGGTCACATCATGTTGAGACGGCAAGCCGTCATCGACTGCAACTTCGACAGGACAGAGTCCTGTTTGTGTGATGTGATCCGTTCAGCGTAGATACCATCGCAGTGTATTAGGCGATGTCTACACTATCTGGATGCATCATGGCCTGCATGGGATTCATCCCGCCAGCATGCGCCAAATCCAGAACGACGGCGCTCTCCGCGCGTCGTGAATTGTTATCCGCCCTCATTGTTTCCGTGCAGTAGTCTGCGCAAACACCATCCATCTTGACTCTATTCGTGATTTGCGAAGTTCCTTCCGTCGTAGGCAATAGCTGTTCGTAGCGCTGGTCTATGTTGTGGCCCAGGTGTGCGTGCACCTCAGCCCTCGGCTCCTTACGATCTGTCGCAAGATGACACAACACGCCACTATTTTGAGGCTTCGTTCTTTGCCACAAAACTGACCGCCGTAGCCGATTCCACCTCTGGTACGGCGCTGCCCGCAATCGCTTCCGACTCCCCGACGGACTATCAACTACATCCTAGAACGTTTCTTCATTTTTGTTCAGCACGGGCTCTCTTGTTCGCCCCTACTACATTCTCGGCTCCATTGCTCACAGACACTATGGCCTCCAGCAAAACATCAGTAACTCTACACACCACGACAGCCTTCCACGCAGTCCCCCACTGTAATTCGCTTGTAGACATTTCCATCACGCCTGGCGTCCATGACTGTCGCGTCACCATAGCGAAATTCACAGGTGTCGTTCCTGAACTGCGTGACCCCCTTCTTCTCGGCCAAATTGCACCGAGGTGAAGCGCTCGTCAGCGTCAGGGATGTACAGAACTCCCAACAGCGTGATGTACACGCCCCCCCCCCCCCCCCCCCCCGCAGCCGATCCCGGGATAGACCGGGTTGAAGCTGTAGCCCAATCCCATTTCAGAAAACCCCATGATCTACCAGTCAGGTTTGCCATCCTGCCGCTTTAACTGTAGCACGAGTTGGGCAGGCGCACACCGCGTGACTAGCGGTAGGCACCCAAACGAGTAGACAGCAAAGTGCAACCTCGAGAGAACTGGAGTGCGCAACGACGAGTGTGTGTGTTTGGGGGGAGGGGGGCTGAGAGTACCGAGCTCAACGAAAAGAAAACGGATCAGAGAAGCCGCCGTCGAGGATGAACCGAAGGTCTCGATCGAGTGGTGTCAGCGCTGCTGACGACATCTCAAAGTCGACGACCGAAACCAAGTGGAAGCTTGCATCCACGAGACGCACGTCGCTAATAAAAGAGGCGAGACCGGCTGTGAGCTCGGTTAGCTCTGGGACGTCGTGGAATTCGCCCTGAGGCAGGCCTTGCCGGGCGTGACTGTACGCGGCATGGATTCATTCAATCTGTCTAAGCTGGAGTCCAACGCCATGGCTGTTGGTATTCTACTCGGACACGGTCATAGCGGAGATAGAGCGATACTTCAGGGATCTCTTCGATTGGCTAACGAAAGTGGCTTACGGACCCGCCGAACCTGCTGGTATTCCGGCGGAAATTTAAAGGCCGGAGAGTCGAACGGCGATGGGGCGACTCAAGAATGAGGGCGTTTGCCACACTGAAGGGCCGGTTCCACATCCAGTTCTTAAGCCTAACGGCAGACGTCAATGGCTAGAAACCACAAAGCGTAAAAGAGGTGAATCTGTGAAGGACTGGGGTGACCGATTCTCCGATCGGTGCGAATTACTCGACTACCCAAATCCTCAGATTCGCTATTAGTTGTTCCAGCGGTACCTGCGAAACAATCGCGTGCTAGCGACGCTAGGCGCGAGTCCTGCTTCCCGCATTCCAGAAGCGTCCAAAGTGGCTGATGTTCAAGGCAATGCACCGTCCTATCGAGGAGGAGGACGAGCTCTCCTACTGAGCTCCGTCGAAGAAGAGTAAGGACAGACCCGTGTTGGCTTCGGTGGGTGCGTTAGATCAACACAGGCAGAACGTTATGCTGCAACAACAACAGCAGCAACATCAGTTGGTACAGAATCAGTGGCGTACGCCTCGATCTCATCGAGACCGGTCTCCGGTAATGACCACTGTGGCGAAGACGGCTCCGGTCCCGAGTGGTCAGACTCCCACGGTCGGGCGGCGCGTCCGTTGGTTTAGCATCGACGTCAGCAGTCGTACCCCAGCTGAAGTCCCGGCTTGTGGTCGCTGGAACTACCGAGGGCACAGTCGTGCTACGTAAAAATGAGGGATTATGACCTGCCGGAACTGTGCCCAAGGATAGTGCAAGGCTCCAAGGAACGTCCTAAGTGGCAACCAAGGGGTGGGAATGGTCCCCAACCGTCCAGGGATGCTTCTTCGCATCGAGATGTAGCCGGGTGTCCCTGGATTATGGCCCCTCACTCGATGGTGCCTCTACCCAACGCCGGGCCCCCTGGCGCCTCGTCAATGACGGAAGCAAGACCAAGGAACCATCGTCTTGGTATTGACTCTGGTGATGGTGGTGGGCCGCGGTCGCGGAAATTTATTGCTGTCAAAGTGACGAGAAAAGAGACGGCAGTGAAAGAAGAATGTGAGGTTGACATGGTTGTGAGAGATTGGGGTAAGGGGGCGACTGTATCGGTTGGAGATGATGACGAAACAAGGGTGAGTGTAGAGAGGGTAGTGTGTTTTGTTACCTTAACTACGTTATGCTTCGCGCTTGCGTGCTGAATCTCGGCTGCCGTCGGACCTAAAGAAGCCGGGCTGATCGACGACTGTGAACCACCCGATCTAGGAATTCCTGTCGAGGGAATGACCGGGCGAGCGAGCCGGTCGCGAGCAAACTCACAAGTCAGAGATAATGGAAGAAGCTGTTCGATGATACTCTTTACAGTTCAGCGGAAGCTAAAAAGGCCCACTGTGACTTCCGTCCACAGCCGTTAGCCGGCTTGGTAGAGGCCACCAGAAATTCGAGTAGGGCTCCTCAGGTGAGAGATAAACCCAATGAGCTGCGAGAACGACTGAGAAAAGTGACAGTCATGGGAGACGCCCTGTGAGAAAGACAAAACAATACTCTCCATCTCGATGATGACGGTATGGTTGCCGGAATACTGCCACGTTCCTCTCCCTTTATCTGAAGCTACTTCCGGAAAGGGATGGTCCGGCGTGTCGCCCGTCAAACCGTCCATCGAACGCTTCAAGAAAAGTAGGAACTCCCGAAGGAAACGAACGGTCCCTTTCAGGCCAGCATACGATACCAAGAAGCGTGGACGTGCCTCCTTTGATAAACAAAGAGCCAAGTCTGGATTGGGAACGCCTCCAGTGGCATAACGAGCGAGGCTTCCAGTAGAGAAGGGGATACTCGAAGAATGCTATACCCTTCTTAAGAGATGCACTTCACGAAGAGCGCAAAGCATATCCGGCGGATGGTAAACCGAGCGGGTAAACGGGAGAGGCCCGACGAGGGGCGGCGGAGCCGAAGGCACAGGATCGAGGTCGTGGAATAGTTTGCTTCGACAGTTCGCTTTACGGAGACCAAGATGAAGCGACGGGGAACACTGAGTTCCGGCCTGGTAGCGGGGAAGGCACATCTCACTACGTGCCAGTAATGTACTCGGAGAATCCTCTCCAGACCCACCCCCTAAACGCGGGCTGAAAACGTCACAGTGGAGTTGCACGACGGGTTCGTTGTCCGTGACGAAGAAGGAGAGGAGAGATGGCCCTTACCGGAGGTGGTCGGAGGGAGTCGGCGGGAGTGTGTGCCGTCGGTAACTACGAGGCTCACTTTATTGGGTTTATCGATTTTCTGCCCTCTACGATGCTCGCCGATACAGGTACGTATGTGAGACTAATTGACTGGCGAGTCATGAAGCGGTTGGGACGCCACTCGGGGCATCTGCAACCTTACGACGGTCGTGTCAGTAGCTCTTCGTGTCACCACCGGCAGGTCCGAGGCTGGGTTTGCTTGCGGTCATCTTGAAGTTTATGTTTTAATTTTACCAGCATTTGGTTTTATTAGTCAAGTTTCTGCAGCTTTTGCTAAAAAAAAACGTTTTTGGTTATTATAAGAAGTCCATAAATTAATACTTGTTATAATATAAATAATAACATATAATAAAATAAATGGGATATTATTTAACATATTTGAAGTAAATCCAAAAAATTCTTCAGAAATTAGAAGTACAGCTTTTAGGCCTATTTATAAGCCGGCGTGCATTGAATCGGATAAAGTGTCCGTGGAGATTGTAGTCGCCAAACAACACGTTGACGCTATCCCCGGAATCGACGCATTGGCAGCGTTAGGTGCCGTGACTGATGTGGCGGAACAGACTACGACGCTGAAAGTCACTAGAAAAATGTTACCGTTTGGATTGGCCATCGTGCAGAGCTTACATAGCAATGATGGCCGCTTCAGTATGGTTTCAGCCTCACGGACGAAGGCTAGACATTGCTAATGTCGTAGGAGACGTCGAAAGAGGGTCGTTGCTTAAGAGGAAGGTGCTGCTGGGCTACCTCTTACCCTGTGTGTGGAGCGATCACTGAGCACTATAAGAAGAGGTAAGGTGATAGTGAAAGTCTACAACGCGTCGAACGATGAGTCTTGGGTCCATAAAGAGCCTGTTATGACATCAGCTTCGGTGATACGCGATTTCGCGTTCGAGTACAAGAAGACAAATGGCAAAATGAAGACGGCTGGGGGGGAGGGGGGGGGGGTAGTAGCAAAGACGACCGTTGCTATGTCGGTGATGGAAAGGTAAGGATAAGGCGACGGTGACAAAGTTGATGCGGTAAAGCCCAGAGTTCCGCCTGCCAAAGACGTTGGAGATACGGCTGACTTCTCCGAGTTCTCGCTGATCTAAGAACAGAAGTGTATGTTCCAGTCCAAGCTTAACGGCTTCTACACCAACGTCGATAAAGTCCGGAAGGCGGATATGTTGTACTTTAAGATCGACAGGGGCGAACACTCTCAAGCAACAACGTACCGAGTCACTCTTGCCAAAGAGGAAGTAATGGTCCAACACTCAATAATACCTGACAAGCAACTTCATTCGTCCCTCAAACGGTCCGTGGGCTCGTCCGGTCGTAATTGTAACGGGGTTACACGCAAGTGGCTACATGTAGCCACTTGGATACGAACAAGGTTTTTCACGTTGGTGTGCGATACACCAATGGGTACATTTGGCAGACTACTGGTCTGCATGCACTTAGAGCTTCCATTGGTTGAAAGTAAACATCTTCAACCAATTAGAATAGCAAGATTCTGTCAACCATCCGTTGGCGAATACCTTTCATTTAGAATATCACTTTAGGAGGAAAACCCAAACAAAACAAATAAACAGTTCTCGATTTTACGGTAAATCGGCTTTGCTTTCCTTATTTAAGTAAATCTATACTTTTGGACGAAAGTATAGTTAATCTAAGTGAAACGCACCTTATGCTTCCTCATACACGTGCACTAACGTGTAAGCCGAAGTAGTGGGCACCTAGTAGGCCCATTACACCTGGTAGCACTTTGGCGTCCGTCCAACGACCGACTACCTGACGAGTTCGTATGGAATACGAACACGGGGCAGAGAACCAACCCATGGACGGTAACCCGTCGATGAGTAGCACGAATATGTCTGCAACGCACATTGCGCGTGCAGACTGCCCCCACCAGGAGGATCCAGAGTGGGAAGCTCTCCAAAGACTATCAACAGTCATTGGAGAGGCGGCCGTAGCGACTATACTACGTACGCTGTCGCCGACAGAGCAACACGGTGTTGCTCTGGGATTCATCGTGAAGGAGCAGCGCGATGCTGCTGCTGCTACTACTACAACGTCGTCGGGGACGAGACCGCGCGTACAGTCGTTGAAACCGCACGTGAGCAGTTATGTGGGAAAAGAGGGTGAACCTGTTCTCCGATGGCTTGTCGAGGTCGACACTGCCATAGCGGCTCGACACATCGTCGACGAGCCGTCGAAGGTTGCGTTCGCCATGTCATGTCTTGGCGGCGAGCGAGGAGCTGGACGTATGGACACCGGCTCACTGATCCTACGTGCTTTAGCACATCCGCGGTGTTCAAGGAGGAGCTTAGACAAGCGTTTGTGCCCCCTAAAAATGAGTTCCGGTCGAGAGCTGAGTTTCTCGACCTGCAGCAAGGTAAGCATGACGTGCATGCTTACGCCCAACGTGCACGGTACTGAGTCTCGAATATCGTGACCAACCCGATCGACGAGGCGAAAAGGTCATCACGTTCATGAGAGGCTTGAAGAATGGGCCCGTCAAGACCTATCTCTTCCGAGAGTACCCGAGTACTCTCGAGGCTGCGATCACTCTTGCGATGCAAGAGGAGTTTAGTCTGAAGCAGGCTAAGCTGCATACGAACGTGCCGAGGACGGCACGTGTCTGGTGATGAGAACGGAAGGGCCGGAACATATGGACCTTTCGAGCGCTTCTGCTGTTGGACGCCAACAGCGTAACGGGGACAAGTGCGATGTTACCGATGCGGCAACAGCGGTCACTTTGCGCGTGAGTGCACAGCGACTGTGCACTCGGCCAGGGGTCGACGTGGCGATGCCGGGCATCGCCGCGAACATTAAAAAAACGCGCGGAACCAGTTGGCACGGGGCGCCCTACTGGTATTGCAGTCGCGCGTGTCTATAACGAACACGCGACACTGAGGACTGCAGCCGTCAGCGAGAGGGATTCTCGCTGCAAGACGCAAGATGATAAGCCAAATCTTGTCATCCTGAAGGTGAGGTCGAAGAGAGCCTGCTCTCTTCGAGCCTGCTCTCTTCGACCTCACCTTCAGGATGACAAGATTTGGCGACGCACCTGAGACAACCAAAGCTCGAAGAGAGCAGGCTCTCGACGCACCTGAGACAACCAGAGCCTGCTCTCTTCGAGCTTTGGTTGTCTCAGGTGCGTCGAACAACTTTGTTCGACTTGAAAGTCTTCCGAAGTTGAACTTCGAGGAAGTTAAAAGACCTCGAAGTGTTTTGGAGGTGCGGTTGGCAACGGGTGCCACCGTGCGAACAGAGAAGCGCGTCGTACGCGTGCGCTTCTAGGACAAGCACCGGGTGGTTGTGGAGGATCTTATCGTCCTGGATCTGGACAATAAATTTGACTTGGTATTGGGCATGCCGTGGCTCGCACGGCATGATCCAGTGATCAACTGGGAGAAGCGTACTCATGTTCATTTCGGACGCAACGCGACAGAGAGCGATTGCCCTGTCAGTGTAGCGCATACACTCAACGGTGTATCCGATCACTCCGTTGAGGCAGCACCCAACGGTGCAGCCTCCGGTGCCCACACACAAGTCGCAACGACTAAGGCAGTCGTTGAGTCTGTCTCAAATCAGAAATCAGATTTGAGATACGTTCCTACTTCAATGATCGTATCAACTCCGGGAGTCGATCGATCTAGTATGGAAGAACTTCAAGCCACAGACAGGGCCTGTGACGGTGGCGCGTCTGTCCCGGGGACTGACGCATCAGATGTACAAGGGACTCCAGCTACATACAGTAGCTGTGATGTCGGCGTGTCAGCTCCGGAGGTTGACACGGCCGTGATTGGTTAAAAAATCACTGATGGCTCCGCCGAAAGGCGTCGAGGTGACAAGGACGTGTCGACTCCGGGAGTCGACACAAACTCGATATCAACATCGAGAGGGGCCTCCGCCGAAAGGCGTCGAGGTGATAGCGCGTCAGCTCCGGGAGCTGACGACGCGGCAAACAGTGCTGGCGGTTACAAATGTCCAGCAATGAAAACTTGCGAGCTCGCGTGCAGCCGGGCTGCACGGCGAAGCGGAATGTAACCAAGCCGGGCTTGATCATTCGCGTCCGCGGAAAGAATTTACCGACGGTTACAAGAACAACGGAAATCCGTCCAAGGCCGGGCCTGGACGAGAAATACGTGAAGCCGGGCTTCATAAGAAAAGACGGCGCAAGCGACGCAAGCTGCGCAAGTCTCGGTCCAGGACCGAGACAATTGACACATCGAGCAGATATGCATCATTTCGGATATCGAAAGGGTGAAGAGCGAGGCGGTGGAGTTGAGGCAACTTCCCGCTGAGAGTACCGCTGAGAGTAAGGACACTCTCAGCGGGAAGACTAAGAAGCAGCGCTTTGAGGAGCAGCGCTGGGGCTCACTGAAGTCGAGTTCCTTTCTACGATGTTCTGCTGGAGCACAAGGATGTGTTCCCGGATGAGATTCCCGCGGAACTTCCGCAGGACAAGGGTATACAGCACAAGATCAATCTCGTGCCGCGTACGAAGTACTGTGTGACGCGGCGGTGGCCACTGCCGCGAGATCATGTGATGGCGTTCAACGACTTCTTTGAAAGTCGTCGCAAGGCAGGGCAAGTGCGGGAGTCAAAGTCTCCACATAGTGCATCAACGCTCTGTGTCAAGAAGCCACAGGGCGGGTGGCGCATTGTTCATGCGTAACACAAGCTGAACGATGCAACGATACCGGCGCAGACGCCGATACCACGAAAAGATGTTATCATCTATTTGATGGCCAAGAGCACCATCTATAGTGCTCTTGATCTGCGCGACGGGTTCTATCAGATCGTGATGCGTGAAAGAGACATCCCTCTCACGGAGGTGAGCACTCCAAGCGGTATGCTTTGGGAGTGACTCGTAGTGCCACAGGGACTGAAGAACGACCCTGCAACCATCAATAGATGCGTGACGCATCTATTGCGCTCAGTGCGTGACTTCGCACCGAGCTACTTCGACGATGTGTTCGTTCACAGCCGGGCTGTGGACGGGAAGACTGACGTTGAGGTGCACAGGGAGCACCTCCGTCAACTGCTAGGGCTTATGCGTAAACATAAGCTCTATGCGAACATGAAGAAATGTATCTTCGGGGCGAGCGAGATACCCGTCCTTGGGTGTCTCGTCGGGAAGAACGGCGTACGCCCTGACCCAGAAAAGGTCAGAGTGATCAATGAATGGCCTACGCCATCCAACGTGAAGGAACTGAGACAGTTCCTTGGGCTTGCAACGTACTTATGCAAGTACGTTAAGAATTACGCGGGCAAGATTCGCCCGCTGTCGCAGCATCTTAAGAAGGAAGCTGAGTGGAATTGGACTGCTGAGTGTCAGCAGGCCTTCGATACAGTCCAGCACGGCTTGACTGAGGCGCCGGTCTTGGCAGTTGCTGACCAAGATCGCCCATTCCACGCCGCGTGTGACGCGTCCGGTTTGCGATCGGATGCGCGTTGATTCAACACGATCACGAGGGCGTGATCGTGTGGTTTACTACCAGTCGCGTCAGCTGAAACCAGCTGAGCGTAACTACCCCGTACATGACAAGGAACTCCTTGCCATGACGTATGCACTCGTGAAGTTCCGAGTGTATCTATTTGGGAGTAGACAGTTCGTGGTCTACACCGACCACGCTTCACTGTGACGGCAGTGAAGTCTCCGCACATCTCGCAACGTATGGCGAGATGACTGTCGTTCTTTGCGGAATACGCCATCCAGGTTGAGTACAAACCTGGAAGATTAAATGTGGTGGCCGACGGAAGTTGGCGCCACATCTGCGAGCTCGTGCACACCCATATCATGTGCACAAAAAACTGTTGCTATACAGCGCAGTGGACGACGATGTGGATCGCATCGTCGAGCCGAATGATTATGATCTGCGTATGCAGATCATGTACGAGAATCACGATGCTCCTACGGCAGGGCATCCGGGCCGTGAGAAGGCGTACTCTTTTCTCACGAGGGGCTTCTATTAGAACCACCAGTAGAAGTGGGCGCGCAAGTACGTACGTGCTTGTGAAATGTGCCAAAGCGTGAAGCCTGCTGCATTCTCGCAAGCTCTATTATAATCGCTTCCGACACGGTCGGAGTGCTGGCAGTCCATTTCTATGGACTTTGTTTTCGGTCTTCCGCCAGACAACAAGCGGAGGACTGGCGTTGTGGTCTTTGTTGACCGATTCGGAAAGATGGCTGCTGCAGTACCGGCTGAGGTTACAGCCGTGCAAATCGCACGACTGGATGTTGACATGGTATTTCGACACCATGGCATGCCGCTCGACATTGTGTCGGACCGTGATCCACGCTTTACAGCGCGGTTCTGGCAAGACGTGTTTACACTTCTTGGAACACAGCTGTTGATGTCGACTGCGGATCATCCGCAGACGGACGGAAAAAACCGAGCGCGTGAATCGCGTGCTCGGTGATGTGCTGAAGAGCTACGCACACTCGTTCCCATAGTGGAGCGACTGTTTGCCGATGGCAGAGATTGCCATCAACAACTCGGTGCATGCCTCGACCGAGCATACACCGTTTTACCTGAATGCGATGCGGCATCCACGTCTTCCGAGCTTGCTCGGAACCGTGGCTTCCTCCTTAAGTGGGGGAGGATCTACGGTTGCGTCGAAACAACCGCAGAAGAACACTGATACCGACGTGGTATCAGCGATGACGACGCGAAGACAAGCGTCTCGTTCCGGGAACGAGGCGAAGACCAAGGATACTGTGTCTGTGCAGGACACGGCCACCGCGAACAAGAAGAAGACGACGTCTGTACGGGGTACAGACAGCGCGCAGGCCGGGCCTGTTGCGGAGAAAGACGTGCTGAACAGCACGCAAACACTGGACTTTGTCCAGCGCCGACAAGCCAAAATACGGTTTGTCCACAACGCGATAGCAGCTTCGGTAGACAGACAGAAGCTGAATGCAGACAATGTCGGCAGAGAAAATACAAATGAATTCAAGTAGGGCTCATTAGTTCTGTTAGCTGCCCAGAACCTACCACGACATCCAGTTTCGGACTTCGTTACAAGCAAGCTTGCTCCGCGCTTCATCGGTCCGTTCACAGTGCTTAAACTGCATGGCAACGCATACTCGTTGGAGATATCGTCCAGCATGCGGCTCCATCCGACATTCTACGTCGGGCGGCTGAAGCCTTACGAGCATCATGAGCCATCTATCTTGATGATGGTCTGAGCAGCCACAGCGACCTGCGCCCTCTGAAGGCGCAGCTCCTGTTGCAGGGCAGTGAGCTCTGGGATTGTTCCAGAGCGACTACCCGATCGTGCAGAGCGCGAGAGCTATGGTCAACCTGGGGTTGACCGTACGGAGGTATCTTTCCGCCCCCACCGCCGGCGCTGCGTGACGCCCACGGCTCGACACGTTGGCTTGTCGAGGGGATTGTGGACTACGAAGCCCCAAAGACGAATCGAGATCAGGCCCGACTTCGTATTCGTTGGAGAGGATTTCCTCCCCATCGAGGTACATGGGAGCCGCGGGACGTCCTGATGCAGGACGTTCCGGAAATGGTGAGGGCGAATGAGGCCCAGAACCGAGTGCAGGCATAACGCCTGCACTAAACTGCGAGTACCACCAGCACGGGGTGCAACACGTTGCTCAACTTGACTGCGGAGGTCTCGCAGTGGAGCGGTACACGCACCAAAGTGTACTCGAGAAGATCGCGTTCGGTAAGGCGCACTGTCCTGTAGCTGCAGTGCGGACACGCAGTTTCAGTTGGAACTGCGCAAGGAATTCCCGCCTCCATAGCGTCATTTTGGAGTCGATCGATGAGATGTCGCCTCGAGAAAGTCTCGAAGCGCTGACGTGCCGCGACAACACGCTCGCGGTAGCCTCTCACATTGTTGTTGAAGCTCACAACAAACGCGTTCCAAGATTGACAAAGTGCCCCCCACTCAGGCACTTCGCTTTTGCGCGAAGTCTTCTTCGACGCATTTCATCGGAGCTCGTGGAAGCGTCCGATGTAGTAGTGGCGCCTTTTGATTCGTTGACGGATCAAAGTGCATGTCAACGGCCTCAGCGTCATCATTGATGGCGCTGCACATGAAAAATCCGATCGGGTTTGGCGGCAATGTCGCGCCGAATCTGTTAGCAATCTCAGATGCAGTTGGCATCCAAAGAGCGCAGGGATGGGACAGGATTCTTTTTATAGAGAATTCCATATTTTTAATCAAGTCACCACGTATATTCTGTTTTAAAGTTACTATGTCACCATCGTTGATTTGACATCCCTTCTGACAGCTTTTGCAAAAATTCTCAGCCATAACTGAATAATTTTCCGTGTAGCCCGAATCGGCAGAAACCTTTCAGCTTTTCAACGATACCCTGTGGTAAGACAGGGTCTTATTGGTCGTTACACGACGTGGTTTGAAAACGTTACCGCATTCCTGACCGACCAAAAGTGATCTTCTTACAAAGAATTCGTAACAATCAACTTCCCTGATGTGGCGAGCGGTGTGTAGCACCTCTTCGAGACCGTCCGAATCCTTCAACCGCAGCAAGGCAGCTGATATACCGACGCTGGATCACGTACGATCTCAACGAAGTGCTCGACGTGCTCCTTGCGTTTCTTCGACCCACCATCCTTGCCACCAGCTTCGAACGCAATGCAGCCATATTAAGGCGATATATATATATATATATATATATATATTCCAGTGGGGACTCGTCCGGCCGCTTAAGTGCGTAGTACAGCCGCGCCAGCTAGACCCCAAACTTACGGTATTGGATCTGGAAACTACGGTGCAGATCGCGCCACGTGTTTCGAGTAGTTGGCGGTACGACCAGCCTAGCCAGCAACTTCCAGAACGTACGACACTTCTCTTCGACTGAGACTTGGCCGCGCAGGAATGATGACTTGGCATTGCCGATCTAGGCTCTAGCACGGTCTTCATCTTGATCATTGCCAGTAAACTCCTTCTGGTCTGAGATCGCAAAAATCCGAACCCTCTGGATCATCGACAATCCTTTGGATCCCACCGACGCAAAATGTCACTGCGGGGAGCGCAGTCTCTCTAGGCGTCGAATAATCGATGGGATTAGGGACGTATTTGGAGGACTCGTAATCCGGTGATTCTACTGCTGCCACATCCATCTCATGTCATCCTACGTTTCCTGCGACCGTCGTGTTTGCCGAGGTGGGTACAAATACTGCTCGCGTGAGAATCGACTATTGGTGGCTTAGAAGTACGACTCCTGCTTGCTTATTGACACTTCGGTGGTCGTGATAACCCCGTCGATCATGCTGGCCGCTTCTGGCGTGGAGAGCGTGGTGGATCTCGGCGTGCTGACTTCGCTCTCGATCTTCCGGTATAGCGGCGTCGGAGGGTCACAGGAATATTCATCGACTCGGAAGAGAAGTCCGATCCTAGTTCGGCTGCTGACGAATAGTATGGCGGCTCACCAGTGCTAATCGCTGGGGATACCGTCTGTTCTTGGGCAGGAGGCACGCCGCCGCATACCACGATACGAATGTTGTCGATCAGGTTCCGCGCCGCCTGGATCGCAAATTAGCGCCAGATCGAACACATTATCCGCATCGAATGCACCTGTAGTGAAGCCCGCATCACTTAGCAAATGGAACATTTTTCTCACTGCAACGTATTTGTACGAGGTGGCGGGCGATATTATCACTGGTCCATGAAGTTTGCCAACTGCGAGAGCTGTAGGATCGACATCATCCCAAACTACTGTAGAAACCCCTGCAGATGCTTTTGGTAATGCATGACTTTCAAAGCATCGTCGGTGCACATACATTCAGATGTCTCTGGGTCTACACCATCCAATTCAGGTGCTTTGAGCTTCTTTCGAGTAGTCTTTGACTTTTTATGCTTTTAATGCAGACTTTTAAACTTGCTGATCCTGGGCCACAGTCGGCTCAGGATGCGCCTTAGGTTTCCTTTGGTATCTTTGTTTTGTGAATGTCGACTTGTGTCAAGATCCGCAGGAGTTCACGAAAGGACCTGGGGAGGATTAGGCGGTTTCTCTTCCAGATCCGAATACTTTCCTCTTCCGTCGACAGCGTTTCTCCAGCTCTTTACCGATTCGCGGATCTAGTTTCATTTGGCGTCGTCGTCATCGATCCGATTTCTGTTAACGCTTGATCCCCAGGTTCGACCATCACTTCAACTTCTTCTTGACACGCACGGTGAAATCCCGAATTGCCTGAAGATCCGAGCACGCGCACCATGTAGCGGGATCAGCAAATCTTGCCACACGAGTACGCTGGATTGGACGACTTGTTGCAAGAATAACGACAACTAAAATGCATTTAGCTGACCACTGGTACGAGATTGCCAGATCCAACTTCCATTAACGCTCAGACACCGAGTAACGGGGGGGGGGGGGGGGGGGGGGGGGGGGGGCGATACTGATCTACGCTCATCCTGTGTAGGACTCGATCTTGCTCTCCAGTCATTTCGTACAGGGCCAAGTGATAAAGTGTTGAATGTCTTGGCGAGACGTTGAGGATGGGGGGGGCTGTCTTGATTGGGGTGTGTTTGCCTTAACTGTCTTCCTTTACGCTTGCTTACCGCTTCCTGTAGCATGATGTTGGGGTAGTTAATCGATCTGGGGCTTCACTTGAGGGTAGATTGATAGGTGGCTAGATCCGACATATATATTACCATATACTCAGAACCAGCACTAGGCCACTTATCCCTAAATCCGCTAACACTGCGGCTAATGTAGTTCCTCTTCTTCTCGGGCGTGATGCACGTTTGTTTCAATTCAAATTCGGTTCTGACTGATGGCTAGGTACGGCCTATCTTAAGGCAAAACGGCATGCCTGCTGCGCAATAATGAGCTGTCGCACAAATCTGTGTCCATTGGAAGATACCTCTACAAAGACCGTTGTAAATCTCTTTCCATAAATGGACTGGATTGACAGATTCATCTCGCGAGTTGTCGGGGATGCCCTGGCGCAAAGCTCACCTGGTGGTGATTGTGTGGTGGCGTCGGTTTAACTTGATGTTGCTGTTGTGTTCCAATTCATATTGTTGGGCATTGCGCAATGGAGGTACGCGAGGTACGCCTTGCCATGGAGCCAGAGGCGGAGATGACTGATGAATTATTGCATCATTAGGGGCTACCCCATTGGCTCTTCGAGAGAGTCTGCGCGCAGCCTTCGTTTCTGCTCGCTACGGGCCACACACCAAAACACACTGCCGCCCAAGTTTTCATCGATCGAAACGCTGCCACTGGTGAGTTACTGAAATTTCTTCATTCTTCACACCAGCTCGTACAGGCCAAAAAGGAGCTCGTACATCTGGCCCAGCGGGTCAAAAGATACAGACGTACCGCGTTCCCTTACAATAATAACTGCAGTGCCTTGACCACCTCGTTGGGCAGACGCCTTCCGCTCAAGGGCCGTTGGGCATCTACACCAATCAGGACTGGGACAGGATCTTGTTCTCGATGACTGTAAGCCGGGGCTTCCTTCGGATTACTTAGACATATAACCTGATGGAATGGAGACATTACTGCTGAGTAGCTGGAAAATATTGAACTTACTTGCTCTTTAGCAGCCAAAAATTTTATCCAATCGTCCGTTACCTGCGGCATCTTGTGCACTCTCCAGCGGGCGTCGCTAACATCAGAACCTGATTAAAACTACCGTGACCGTAACCACCACACCTCGAGTGGTTTCCAATACTGTATCCGGATGTAGGTCTAACCAGTGGTTGGCATCCCCTTGGAGAAAAGGACCACCCTGGCTCAGATTGATTGTAGCGTAGGAATGTCCACGGTGAGTTCTTGGGTACGTATCTGATGGTTCATAGCGATGTTAGCAAGCCGGCCAGCCAGCTTGATGGACTGACGAGAAGAACATAGCCCCAGAATTCGAGCCGTGTCATGGTGTGGTTAAGAATGAAATCTCCCTGGTATCGCGCCATGAGCATTGTTTCCTTAAAACCTACTTGTTAGATCATGAAGGTAAAACTGGACGTGGTACTTCGTGGCACGTGCGCAGCGGCGCCTTTCGATGACACCTGCAAATACAATTCGCGGCACTATCTGCCATTTCGTTGACTTTAATCACCAACCCTAAAACCTCTCAGTCAATTGAACCACGACACATCCATTTTGGCGTCATGGCATTGCACCAAACATGACATGGAGGAGTTAGGAATGATTATTGCATGTCACCCTGTCATGGGCGTGTGAGGGCGAAAATGATTTTTAGAGCATACAAAATAACATGAAACATGTCACTTAGTGGCCCGGTGGAAAAGTCATTTTGCTCCAACAGCACATATTTCAGATATTATCTAATAATGATATTGTTGCTGTTGGAACAAGGGCTAATAGAATTTATATTTAACACTTCAAGCCCCAAATGTTGGACCCACCCACAAAATCAGAGTATAGCTTGTCAGCACATATCCTTCGCGGATATATCGCATGTTGGACCCACAAACCTAATCAAATTTGATTTTAGTATCTATTTTGACCAAAACTAAATCATAGTATTTTATTAGCGATAAAGAAAAGCCGATGCACATGATCCGTTGACGAGGGAAAAACAAAGAAAGTCATAGTACGCAATTTGGATCGGATAGTTGCTGAGTGCCTCCCATCACGATTTCGAGAGGAAATGTGCCGGCGCACCAAATTGCGTCCGAGGAAAAAAGCGCAAGGTAATTGACTTGCACCGGCGTGAGCGGCGGTCCGGTGAAGTACCCCCGCCAAGCCACCGTCGTTCAAGATTCGAACACGGGGGAGCTGCCTCGGCCTGGCGTGAAATTACCCGCAGCCGCCAAAAGGAAGGCTCTTGCGAGGAAGAAGGCACCGACGAAGGAGGCGGCTCCAGCGAGGAGAAGGCCCCGGCAAAGAAAAAGGCACCCGCGAGGGTAAATTCTGGAGGTTGGTCTCCTGTGTGTGAAGCAGCTGCGCCTGGTTAAACCGTGCCAAGGGTCGTCCGTCACCCAGTACTTGATTGTGTCGCGAGCGCACAGATGCGCGATATTTTCTGGTCGAGTAACGAAGACGACAGCGACAGTATCTATGAAACAATATTACCTCCAACATCAAGAAATGATAAGATTCCAGATCCAACATACTATCCAACGTGATGACTTACTTGTTTCTACTTTTGCTACAAAAAATACCGGTGCTCCAGCATCAGATCCAGCATCAAGTGCTGGTTTGGTCGACTGTCCAATATCGTAACGAACTTTGACTTCCTCACTAGATGTTCCCCCAACATCGAATCCAATATCGAATCCAACATCGGCTGTTGGTGACGACGAACCTCAAACATCGGATCCGACACCACCTGCTTCGAAGACCACAAACCGTAGTCCAGAAGCTTCCAGTCTTCAAACCAGTGCCGGGAAGCGAAAGCGTCAGTCATCTGACAGTAGTGAGAGTAGCGATAGCGATGTGGAAGACTCCGAGGAGAGTTGTACTGTCCCTGACGGCTTGGCGAGCGTTAAAGCACATGATCCATGCTTCGTACCTTACGAAAGTGCTAATTGTGTCACTTCGCTTGTCTCTGAGAGCGAGGACAGCTGTAACGAACTTCGTGAGTTCGACAACGATAAAGCAGTTTAATGTCTATAAGCTGGAATGTTTTTCTGACAAAGAAGAAGGTGCTCCCGCCTAGGCACTACCTGACAGTGCATTCTTGAGTGTTGACACAAATAAAACGCTGATGAAGGAGATGCGGAAGACAGGCTGGGAATACGGTAACTCCTCCTAAAACTTTTTTTTTAGCTGGCTAACAATACACTTGTCCAGTTTCTGGATACTTCAGATTTGTTTAAGTTTGTAGACGGTTCTTCGTACGCAGAGCTGTATGAGGGTGCGTCGGTGTTGCGGGTTGCTCAATATCCTCTCGCTCTGTTCATGTATTTTTTACCACCACAACTATAATGGCAGATCCTAAAGGAATCCAATATCTACCATACACAAAGTATTAGCAAGCGAGTGACCGAGATTCGAAGCACTCAACCAACAGCTGACGCTGATGTTGTCGAGGCTTGCAAAGATGTTTATTCACACCATCATGTGGTTCGCCCCATAGAGCCCGCCGGAGTCCTACCCGCCATTGGGTTACTAATAGTACAAATGTAATGTCCTCAAGTGCGAAATTTCTCGACTCGCTGGAGCAAATGTCAGCATGGTGCAGTACCGCTTTGTACTTTCGGCCAATGGCTTTCTCGCAACCGCTTTGCCCACATCATGCAAAATACCCATTTTACAAACTAAAAGGCCCCGCAAGCAAATGTTGACAGAGGCTGGAAAGGGCGTAGTGTGCTGTTCAGTCTCCAAAAGACCTTCGCACGAGTATACAAGGTTAGTCCGGTCACCGCTTTCGATGAAGCCATCATCCCAACGAGGGCTCGCTGAAACCGCACAATTAGGGAACTAACTTTTTGCTGCGTGCTGCGGAGAGACCGCGTATTGTATTCGGTACGTGATTGTGCCCGACGAGCTGAAACTCTCGTCGGGCATTTTTTTTATGCCAAGTCCATTATGTCGGAGATGGCTAACATATTACTTTTGTTGATTTCGATATCCAACATAGGATTGGGCTGCATGTTGGAGCGAAGATGCACCTGGCATTTCCACCTCATGCCGCCAAATCGTGTGGTGCTGCAGCAGTCATGCGGAACATAGATGCTCTAGTCCCACGTTCAGCCAAAGGAGGTTCCCGACTGGTTGTTACAGATCGATACTACATGTCGTTGGTACGCGTAGTCTATCTGTAACAACCAGAGCTCTCGAACTTCTTCATAGACGCATGTATTTCACGGGGACCATTCAGGCGCGACGAGCTGGGGAGCCATCACGAAGAAGAAAGTGTACAGGAAGAAACAGCCCCAGCCCGTTCGTGGAAGGGTCAAGCTCGCCGAGAACAAAACCTTCCCACAAGTCACAGCAGCTATGTGGATGGACAACCACCCTGTCCACATGATTTCGTCAGGAGGTAGCCGTGCGCTCGGTCCAGTGTGTAAGTACTATATGTTAGTGTCGTGTAGGAACACGCCAGAAATGTAATAGCACACTTGCACACCAACAACACCTACTGAGTTCCGATAACTCAGTAAGGCTTTAATGTGGGTATAGAACCTGAAGGTTTAGAAATTACCCTACCAGGTTGGGGTATCCTCTGTGTACTGTGTGTCCAGCTAAGCAAGCCACCGATGACTCAAGATTACTAGCCACGAGCAAAAACTAGAGTGTTCTCTCTCTCTCAAATATACCCCGCGGTCCCTATAATGATAGGGTACCGGACGTGTTTCAGACCTGACACGGGGGTGACGGAGTTATAATCCGATCGGTAAGTAATATATGGATAGCGTACAAGCTTATCCAACACACAGCGATGACACGCTACCTACTACACGGCCAAACTACTCCCTATTTATTGGCCCCTGCCGGGATGAACACTAAGCTACTACCAGTAGGAGTGTTCACCGACAGTCATATCCAGGCTACCGGAGCTATCCCGCCACTACCGCGTACTTACCGATAGTCGGACGTGCCCTTGTGTGGTTGAGAGTAAATATTGACCTCTTCTTTGAGCACAAAGATTTTTAATGTAATATATAATCCTATTATCTACCTATACAATTATCTAGTCAAACATGTCCGTCATGGATTTTCTTCACTACCATCGACGACTCGAAAGGTTCATACCGCCGCACCCGAAAAGTTGTTGGATCCATGCAGTCATTACTGTTGAAGGTCTCACCCGCCTGGTCGTCCACAAGCTCCACCGACCACTAATCCGCGTCGCTTGGTTTTTTCTCTGACCGTAACTGCTTACACCGGTAATTCAATAGCTACTCAGCATTAACTTTGGCCGCGACTCGAAGTCCGGCAGCTGAATGTTGATCCCAATCGCGTGTCTCTGGGCTGGTAGCGTCTCATCGTCGCCAGGCTGATTTACCACGTCGCCTGGATGTCGTTCGATCTTGTTCAGCCGTTGCAATCGAAGATCTCGCCCTCCTTGTCCTTCTCAGGCACCACCATCAGTCAATCGTGTCACTCGGTCACAGGATTCACCTAAACTGTCCCTGCCGACGACTCACTGACGAGTTGAAGCCCCGCCGAACACGGACGAACACGGAAGAATTCCGACCCCGCGGCATTATCCCCCCCTGCCACACGCCTCACCACGTCGCGCGTATGTCGCGCTGCTCTGGGTGGATTTGACACGTCGCGTTGTCACCACCTGGACTTTGAGCCAATCAGGGCGAGTCATCAGTTCTTCCGTACTTGGACATTCTAGCGGACTGAGAATCGTGTGGCAACAGCGGGGACAAACCCTGTCGCACCGGTTGGCCGCAACACTTGGTTCACTCGCTGCAGACGCAAATCACTACACCACATTGGCGGTTATGTTGGATCCAGATCCAACTCAGACTGGAGGTGGGAGCTAACATATATATTGATTTTACAGATCAAAAATCGGCGTGGAAAAACTAAATTTCCCGCACCTAGAAAAAGTACGGGATTATCAACAACGGATGGGAGGTGAAGATTTACACGGCCAGCAATGCATGCAAAGATAGAGCACCCAGTTGGTCTACAAACCGCGCAACTATCGCTCTATTTTTTTCGGTTTGGTGGAGATGGCCATAGATAACGCTTTATAGTTCACCGCTACGACATCAAAATCACGGTGTAGAAACGTCCCGTTCACTACAAGTTCATGGAGACACTACACGAGCAACCGCCGGCTATTGACGACACCAAGTTCGACGAAATCGAGGTAGCGAATGTGCTCTGTTTGTATATTTTTATCGCTTTCTAACAAACGGATTTTTGTAATGCGTAGGCTGTTACGAGAGCGGAAGACCGAACGGCCACTTCACCAGCGACGCGAGGAGAGCAAGGTGCGAACGACGAGACAGTGGGTGAGCTTTGTCAGACCGAGCACCGTCTCGCGAAGTGTGTGGACTCAAGGACATTACGAAGGGCCAAACGATCGTGGCACGGTTGTGTAAAGTCTGCGCGGTATACCAGGTATCTCCCCGGAATTCACGATGTATTACCGCCCTGGATGCTCTGTCGTCAATCTGCGGTGAGTTTGTTTTCCAATTCTTGTTTGCAAACTTACTTATCTTTATATCGTGGTGTAGAAGCATCTGCGCAACGTAGGGCGTGAAGGGGAAGCAAAGACCTGCTTCCGTATCTGGCATGAAGATTTCGAAAACAGACCCCACATACTACAGAGACTACTGGACGATCTGCGCGTCCAGGACCAGCGCCCAGGGCGGAAGGAGCCGCGCGCGACTCGACGTCGTGTCGACGTGGGCCAAGGAGCGGAGGAGACAAAGGAGAGTGTGGCCACGAGTAATCAGTCGGTAGCCAGTGGTCATGTCGTCTTTAGTCTGTGCGTAATTCACGACAGCCCGATTTAGTTTTGCTGATTGGCTGTTAGTTTAGCTGTTTCCGAATGTGTACAAAAAAAGTATAATCCCTAATAAAAAGGGCTTCACTCCACCATCAAAATTAAATACCGGCGAACATCAAAAGCCAATATAATCCTCAATACGTTGGATCTTGCCTGACTGTGCACACCAGATGTTAATAGATAATATGAGAGCTGCCGCATCTATTGAGTTCAGAAGAACTTGATATTGGTTTTTGTGTAATTCACTCCATATTATACTGGGATAGAAAGCACTTTAGTGCAACCCAACAATCGGTTGGATGGTGATCACTGGAATATCGATACAGATACCGAACTTCAGTGGCAATTTGATAGATTACGGAATTCACTTTACCTGCACGTTCACCCTCAGGCCAGAGCGGACATAGTCAGGACAAAAAAGCAGTAGCAGCTCAGGTAAAGTTCGTAACATTTTACCCAGGTTTGTATAATAGATATTGACAAAGATAGGTTCGCGTATGCACTTAATTAAATGTTGCAGGTGAATGTGATGGTCAAACGCTGGTGATTGGAGAACATGTAGGGATTCGCCGATTTTTCTGAGTGTAAAATGTACAAGCAGTGCAAACTTGACGGACTCTGAAAGCAAAGTGAGGGTAAGGCCTGCTACGAAGCATATCTATTACCTGCACCTTCACCCTAAGTAGTGCTTCGAAACCTATTACCTGACCTCCGAAAGGATTAATGCGAGGGATGGTTTGATCTGTTTATGCGGTTCTAGGTATTGCATGTTGCGATTTGCAACATATATGAGGTTCACGACGTTCGTGGTGTGTGCGACTGTCGTGTTGACTTAAGTCACTATGTCGGCAGTGGAGGCAGTAGAGTATCTTTGAGCACGACCGGGTCGACGTACCCCACCAAGTCTGGGATTGAGGTCTGGATGCATTCATGCACTCCTGAAGACCGCCCCACACACAGATGTATGTACATCAGCTCTCGTAGCCGCAAATCAAGGTCGAGGACGAAGTGAACGTCGCTCCCGTCTACACCATGTACACGCGTCCCACTGGAATACCAGAACGCCTCCTTCTAGCGCCGAGCTCCAATTACCTCAACTCTGTACTGTGAATGAACATTTTGTACTCTTGGACGGATCGTTTCCAAATGACTTGCAGAGCTATATGGTGTCGTGGCCCCCACGACCAATTTATTATTATTATAGTGACAAGATTCTTAGTTTTACGATAAACGCCCGGTAGTTTTTTCACTACGCTATTCACCGCTCTATCGCTAATTACACTGACAAACGCACACGGTGTGGCTCCCGATGGAACATGTTGTCTGCGCAGATTAGTAGCCCACATCACCACCTAGGTTTCTAACGTGTTTATCATGGACGAGAGAGCTGTAGAAGAAGCCTCAAACTCCTCTCCGTTTTCGGTGAGTATAATTGTATTGTTGTGCAAGAAAATGATATCATGAGTCGGTTCAGCGTAAGCGATTGATGTGGCGTCGACACCGAAGGTTGGACTTCAACTACTCGCGTAATGAGTCGTAAATTCGGTCTTACAGGCTGTGGGATATATCACCATGTCCTAAGCGCGTTATTTCAGAGATAGGATTTTTTTTAAAAAAATAAAGCAGGCCTCATCTCTCCTTACTTTAGCGATGGCAGCTGGTGCGCCGACAGCAGGAGAGTGGATATAGTTTTTTATTCCTACACTTCATACTATTAACCTCAGTATTTCGCAACTACGGCTTCGCTAAGCTGGGATAGGACAAAGCAAGCACCCGAATAGCACGTTTTAGGCCCGAAAAATGAATACACTACACACCGGCTAACAGAATTTCAACTGTTGGAACATGCTTAACAATAGAGATCGATTACGCTACCGGAGTGTTCGGAGCACAGAGCTCATTCGTCGTACCAGGTCTAAGTGTAATTGACGTTCAAGGATTAGAAGTAAGGTTTTACCTTCACCAGTGTAGCGACCACCATGCGAGCTTGTTGCGGCGAAATTAAGTCCAAAACCGACCAGTGCATCTCGGATGTTGTACAATCAGTGAGTCTAACCTCGCGGCACCGGCTATCGCTTCTTCGAACCTTGATCGTCTTACATTCTCCGAAGCTCTGCGCTGCTACAATAGCGCTGACGCATCTCCCAGCATTTGCTCCCATAACTTATTCAAGTGAGCACAAAAAAATTCCTCCTGACGGCGAGGTATTCTGCCTCATCGTCAGGAACAAACCATCGAGCTGTCCGTCCATCAGAGCACTCATGTCGCGAAACCGGGGGTGATTCCAAACAGGAAAATTTATTAATGAGCAAGCAAGTCCGAAATAAAGAAGCCATTTGCTGTGATAACTAAACCCGTCTCCCTAGCAGTGCCTGCATCCTGTAAAGCCCCGTGCCGCGTGTACACAGCCCAGTAAGCGCCAATGGTGCAAGCTTCACCACCGCTGATTGGCATGTTGGCGAGTGCCACGCTATTCGTCGCCCCCGTATTATTGGACTCATCACACGGAGACACTTCAACCGACCTCAAGATTGGCTATCAGTCGTAATCAGGCGACAGTACCCCCCCCCCCCAATCTTGAGAAAGGCTGAAGTAGTCTCGCTAGTCGACTTGGGAACGAAGTTCGCCATCTCCCGTGGTTGTAGCAACGTAGCCTCGGACTTTGGCAGGGGACCTCTTGCGGCAGACTTTGAAGGGGTTACCTTGCCACGGTACGAGCAACTCCCAAGCTTTTGGTTGAAGCGGTAATCCAGTAATCTATCGACGCCAAGCAGCATTCCTTGGTTCGAGGTTAATTCCAGCATCTCTGACGTAGTATCTAGCTCCGAGTCGCTGACAGCTTTTAGAGAGACCCATGAACTTCATATTCCCGTCCGGTTACCAGATGCTGAATCTTGACAGAGTGAGCCAGGGCCTCAGTAAATTTAAAAAGGACCCAACCACTGTCCCGGCAATTTGCGGTTTGGTAGCCGCTGATTTAATCTTGACCACAAATCAAAATCGTCAACGTCGACATTGACCAGGTTCCCTTGTGCAGCAGCATGTCCTAGAGTCTCTTGCATTCCTTTGCGTCGGTGGCTTCACGATATAACCCGATCAGCGAGCGACGGAGGCGCTAAAGTTGCTCGTTCATGCCCCTGATCTCGATAATACGTTCATCCCCACTTTTACCAGCCGGAACTACAATGGCATCCAATACTGGTGATACCGACAGTCCATTGAAAACTTCAACAGGGGCGCCACCAGCTAGAGACTACACGGGTGTGTGTTTCGACTCGCCTGTACAGCGGGTAGTAGGAACGGGTATTCGAACTCACCCACATCATATTTTTTCAAGAGTAGTACCCGACGTACAAGCAAGACGTCCTTATTAAGTCGCCCCACGATTCCATTGAGCCACGGGCAGTAGACGGGAGTAAAGTGCTGGTATAATTTCTGTCGAGTGTAATAGCACTTCGTTCCGAAGTGCTATTACACTAAACGGCTCGACAGAAAATACCAAAGTCTTCGGAGCTACATGCCATAAAACCGCATTGCCAGTGCTTCTGACGCCACGTACGCCGTTGGGGTGGCGCACGGAAAAAAATTACCTTGGACAACAAGAAGATATACTGAGTCTTCAAATCCTTCTCCAAGGAGCAGGAATCCCCAATGCACGACTTCGTTCCATTGCATTGGTGCCAAGATAGGCCCATACGGAAGTGGGATCTGGCGTGGCCCTTTGAAGTTCTTACACAATAAGCATTGGCAAACAAACACAGCAATTTTATCCTCCACCCGCTTGATGTAAAATCTGGCCTTCAACGTTAAAGCATCGCTTCTTGTCCACGGTGGCCCTTCGAGCCACAATGAGCGGCTACAAGAATTCGCACAAAGGAGGTCGTTTGCACAGGTCGGAATCGATGGTGGACCATCACTACAAAACACGTCACTATCCTCTGAAAGATGGACTTGTAGCGTGGACTGCTCGCGAATGGCACCTTGCTGTGCCGAACAAATGTCATTTAGCGTAGGAAACACAAAGTTGTTGTCGTCTAGCGGCCGGAACGGCGATAGGTCTTCCCCAGTAGTGACATGGCAGTTCCGAGTTCGCGCGGCCACCTCGCTAAATGCGTCGTGAGCATACCAGCGGGAAATAAAGTCGACCCACACGTTATCTCCCCTGGAATATATTCAAGGACGTAGTGAAGACCGCCACGTCGCATCGCCAAACGTTGAAGTCGATCGCGGACACGTTGCTTCAGCTAAACACTTGGCGCAAACATGTACGCCAGATTTGCCTGATCAAAACCATTGTGACAAAGAAGGAGGTACGCCAAGTCGTGACAGTCTTTAGCGATCAAGAAGGCCTCCTTCTCGATTACCGTCCAGCTCAGCTCCAAATGCTTATATATCCCACCCTTGCATACAATCGTGCTCTTCTATTGGTAATGAAGGGTTCCAATGTTGGCCTGCATGGCCATAGTGCTGTAGCCATTCACTGACGCAGCTGTGAATAGCAACAGCTCTGTGTGGTGTAGTGGTTGGCGTTTGGAGCTGACACGCAAGCACTGAGTGCCAACTGGCGTATCCAACCCCTTCAAAGGTGATACCACCGTTGGAACGAGATTCGCCGGCCATCATTGGGCCAAGATACGGTAGTGCCCATAACTCACGACGAATGGCCGAAACTCAGCCTAGTGACGTGGCATTCCAGCCGGGAGCCACTGGACAGGAGGAGACGCGACAGGCCGTGTGACGCAAGGGATAAAGCCACGGGGTCGGTGATCCCCGAAATTCTTCCGTGTTCGACGGAGCTTCCAGTCGCTGACGAGCCGTCGGTAATGGCATTGTCGGCAGGTTCAGTGGCCGAGCAGTGGGTCGACATGACTGTGTTGCTTGGGAAAGATGAACGGGACGAGATCTTTGGGAAACTTGATTCAACGACCTTCCGGCAACAAGTGCGACGGTTCAGACTCCAGCGACCTTTCGAGTCGTCGATGGTAGTGAAGAATATCCATAACGGACATGTTTGATTAGATATTTGTATAGGTAGATAGTAGGATTAGATATTACATTAAGAGCCTTTGTGCTCAACAAACAGAACAGCATTTACTCTCAACCACACAAGGGCACGTCCGACTATCGGTAAGTACGCGGTAGTGGCGGGATAGCTCCGGTAGCCTGGATATGACTGTCGGTGAACACTCCTACTGGTATCTCTGTGTGAAACACTGTATTAGTAAAGATGATAAGCCCTGAATTGGCTTGCACAACAGAAGAAAGAAAACTAATCGTATTTCCGCCCGCTTGTTCACGAACTAGACACATAAGAGCGGTTAGTGCGTGGACAAAAGTAGAACTTTGGTAAGTCGGAAGAGGAGCAGAACGAGAATTTTTAGTGTTGCACCTTTTGTCAATTTGCTGCATGGGGGCCCCGTGACATAAGACTAGCTAAGCTGTCCCAGCCAGCTAAAGCTGTCCTCCCAGTAATTGAGAGCAGAGGACGATGCGAACGAGGCTTGTAGTCGATGTGACGATGAATGGAAATTTTGAAAGTGAGATTGATTGAGTTAGAAGTCCTAACACCTCCTTCTACCTCTTACATACAGCCCCGTACCTCCTACTATAGGGAGGTGCGTATACAAAATAGTATACGGCAACGAACGCACTAATATGCAGCGGACACACCTGTATACAAGATGCATACTCATCCTATATGCAACGGACACACCTGTGGGCAACGGGCACACTTGTATACAATGTACACACCGCATGTCACGATTGTCCTCCCGCAGCAGATTCCGTGATAGGCCGAATTGAAGTTGACGTCCAATCACAATTCGGGATACCAAATGATCTGCCAATCATGTCGCACCATTCCCGTCACTTCAATTCTAGCAAGCATTCGGCACGCGTACACCACGTGCCTAGCGGTAGGTAGCCAGTCGAGTAGACAGCGAAGTGCAACCACAACACCAGTAAAAATGTCAATCTAGTTGCCGCAACAGGGATTAACAAATATGGGAGGTAGAGTGTATTGCGTACTCGTTACTGGTGCAGCCTCCGGTTACTTCGATGTTAATGGCAGAGCCAAGCAGGAACTTTTTTATTTCGCTAACGAGTTATCAAATATAGACCACAGCAGGGTTTAATCGCGATTGTTACTAGTAAGTCGACATACTGACCCCTAGGGGTTCAACATATTTGGCGTACGCTCTGTGATAAGTGCTGGATGAATGTCGCTAGGAAAAAAAAAAGGAAATGTTGGAGCCAATCAAGCTGCTACATACACGGTTAATGTTCGCACAAACGCATCTGTTTGCTTACTGTTTATTAGTGACTTTTAGGAGGAGCAACCGTTAGATGGGTTCATCCATCGTCAATCCTGCCCTCATACCTGCAAAACTTATACACGTAAGGACTGGTTTGCATGGGCCCTCATCGCTACTAGCTGCTGTAGCTCTATTGGGCTGTAGATCTTGTGTGTTAATGGAGTTCATCGTCAATCTTAGCCTACTGTAGAACTTATTGACGTAAAGGCTGGCTGACATAGCTCCCTCATTGCTATTAAACTTAACATATTTTGCGTGTGTGTTCTTTCTTCTTTAATTTTGTTTTTACCACTCAGTCGTTTGTAGGCAACCTCAAGCCGTCCGTGTCAGTCGGTTGCCTCTTTACATTATTGGAAACCGCGTGTTCCTCTAAAAATCTAAATACCAAACGAAGAGCAACAACCTCTTCGGCACATTATTGATGCAGGTAATGTGGTTCTGTCTGCTGCACAAACTTTTTGATGTCGAATAACGTGCCTGACAATGGAATCGGGATGACATCCGCAGCAGTGTAATAAGCTAGTGCAATCTGTGGGTCCATCTTATATTTTTTTTTATAATGTGCATGAAGCAGACGGCGCCTCTCTCGGTTGCACTTGGCCCATCCATTTTAGCGCCCACAGTAACTGCAAGTTAATTTACATGTAAATAACACTTACCGCCTTTGATTAAAAAAATATTCCTACTAATAACACGATATTACTGTAGTGTTTTTGTTGCAACCTAACACAAAAAAACCAACTGTCCTCCTAGGCCAAAGCAACGCCTCTAATTTCCAGTATATTTGTCGTGTTGGTTGCGAGATGCTGAATATCGTCTATGATGCCAAGTATAAATAATTGCAAACGGTTTTATACGTGTACATTATCAGCTATTTGCAACAGGTTGTATTTCTGAAAATCAGCAGATCTGATTAGCTACGAAGGGTTACATGTACTTGCAGCAGTATTTGCTGGCTCCAAGGCCAATACCCTAGCAAAACAGATGGTACATATTGCAACTTCGGTTGCACTAAGAAATGCGGAACCGCAGCAGTTTTGCAACCCTCGGCAATACAAAAAGCAAGTCATTTTGTTGGGGGGTGCAAACGTCCGCAGTGTCGGTGCCAAATCCTCCGGTAGTACAGTGCAGTAGCAGTAGCGGACTACGAAGTACAAGTCAAACACCGAAAAAGACTAGCGTTTTAACACCCACCCAGAATACATGTAGCTTCTTCTAGGCGACAAGCTGTGCAAGTAGCGGCGCTGTAATAAAATAGCTCATATAAACTCAATGACTATTTGAGAATGAGTGGGCTACAGTATTAATAGCTCAAGGATTAGCCACTCTAAATAATGAATATTGCATTCCCTACGGTGGAATCCACAAAAATGTCTTCCTTGTTTTTACGCAGCGGTGCTCGCGTCACAATGCTCGGGTATATTATAAATCGTGGGTTGAACGGAGCAGGTGTTGCGTTCAGGTTTTGCCTGCTAGGTTGCCGTTCAGACTGAACGGCAACCTATGATTCATACCACAGTACTTAAGTACATATTCGGGTTGCAATTTGCCGCTATTGAAGCATAATCATTTAGTTCATTACTGTATAAAGTACTTAAGTAAGTATGTCAATATATGTTTATAAAGAAGAACTTATAAAACGAGAAAAGGCTCCAATTAAAACATACCACTTGCTAAGGTAAAGGTGTCGCTCCATCCAACGACACTAGAGACTTTCAGAAATACCGATAAATGACAAACACGTAAGGGAGATGCGTAAAAATCGCTACCGGTTATACGTAACTCTAGCGGTTCAGAAGCACGTCTTTTCACATTTACGTAGCAAAAGTACGTATCTCTCAGTTCGCTTTTTGCGACAGAAGCAAAAAGCAAAAGTGCGGATGATGGATCCGCAACCGCGAGCAGCTATAGGAAGAGGAACCGAGTATTACCTAACTTAGCAGATAGCTTAGTGTGCCTACTTCATAGCGCTACTAAATCGAGGGGCTCTGCTATCGTGTACACGTGCTCGAATCAACGCGCGCAGGGCGCGTCCGCGCTGTTGCAGGGTTCCAGAAAGAGGGTCACTAAAATAGGATAGAATGTCACTAAAGCAGAAATTTGACTTTTGAAAAACACGTAGCAAAAGTACGTGAGGACTGCTTCATCTACCGTTTTTCCGTATCTCAAAAGTACGTACGTGACCTGTATCTGTATTTCAAAGCATATGATGAACGATATTGTGGGTCTCCCAGATAGACTGCAGGGTAAAGGGGAAGTCAGTTCTAATGGGGTGGCAGTGGCGGCCTGCCGGTGGATTCACTTCCATTCTCTCTTTCAGTTGGTATTGCCTACATCCATTGTCCATTTGACAATGCCAGAAGAACTGGTCCCCTTGCCTCATGAGGAATCAGAGGAAGAGGAACATGGCAAACAACATAGGCGCAGGTACCAAGCTGTATCTGAGGATACTTCGACAGACGCTGCTTTAGCAGCAATGCAACATCGAGATGGATTTACCTACCGCTACTCTCACAACCAAGAGTCACGCACAGCAACATCACTAAATGTCTGTGCGTCCCACTCGGACTGCCCGAAGCGAATTCGACTTGTGACTAACGTCGGGGAAGGTGGTGAACAAATAGTGTCTCTAGAAGAAGACACCTGCGAGTACATCGACGCAGCTAAGAGCGCTAAGATAAGCGTGGCATATCCCCTCTATGCAAACCTGAGGTGGATGCAATGCTCCGTGGTGGAGCAGGACCAAAAAAATGTCGGTTGCTGCTGCTGCGAAAGTACAAGGACAACCCCAGAATGATGGGGCTATTGCCAGACGAAGTTCAGCTAAAAACATCCAAAAGCAAAACTCAAAGGAGGAACCCAAGGTAAATTTGTTTTCCAGAGTTATTTTTAATGTAAAATCTAACATTTATTTTCTAGGTAATTGGTATATCAAAACTGCTGCGGCATTGTTTGAATGGGTAAGCACCAGGATGTGCGAATCAGCGTTCGACTTTTATGGGTGCAATGTCACGATTGCGGCAGACAAGTGACTACTCGTTTGACCCGTCCGTGACGAATTCGATGGACGAGTTGCTTGTACTTCGTGTGTTCGAGGACACAGCAAATAAAAGCTTTGGAATGGTCTTTACAAGTCGACAGTCTTTTTTTAATCTTGCGAGATCCATGCGAGACCAGCCCAGCGAATTTTTTGCATCCAGTGATGGGACCTACAAGCTGCGTGAATGTGGATGGACATTGGTGGATTTTGGTACTTACATGACTCGGTACGAACGTGGAAAATTCTCAAAACATTTTTTCCTGTGGACATTTATGTTTGTGAAAAGCGAAAGTGAACTATCGTACCGTGAATTGTTTGCAACCACTCAAAAATTTGGCAATATTTTTTCGGACGATTTAAATGTCAAGTTTGTATCGCTCGATCATTGTTCCGCCATTGCAAACGCCTATCGGACAGAATGGCCTGAATTGGTTCTTCTCAGCTGCTGGCCACACACATCTCGCAAAA
The DNA here is from genome assembly GCA_033557915.1 of Phytophthora tentaculata. Lineage (NCBI taxonomy): Eukaryota > Oomycota > Peronosporomycetes > Peronosporales > Peronosporaceae > Phytophthora > Phytophthora tentaculata. The sequence continues at coordinate 3,511,499 of JAUCEA010000020.1, read as the reverse complement.
CCAGAGAGCAGAGAACGAGACTTTCGGATATTTCTTACTTCGATGACGTTGTTTATCCTCACGTCGAATGGATGCATGAATGCCGCACCTACGAACAGTTCAGAGCTGGGGGTCGGCAGTGTATTGATAGTTGGATTGCTGACGGCGAGGTGGAATCCGCTACATGGTTTGAGGCGGTCTATTTTACACCTCCGTGGGATTCGTGGTTTGTCGGAGTAGCTGGAAGTGTTCCAGGGATGCTTCCTAACCAGAACGCAATTGAAGCATTTCATCACACACTCAAAAAAGCAATTCCGAATCCAAGGGCGAGCACAGCCGTTGTTTTGAACGACAACTTTCCAGTTCTTTTGCTTCTAGTTGGGGAGGAGTTTAGAAGTTCCGCACTCACCAAAAATCCATTTCGGCACTACGCGCAACGGAAGTCATATGTATTTATATATTTACTATTTGGAAATGACAAATAATTTTTATTTATTTCCAGGTCCTATTCCAGATGACCAATTCGTCCGCGCGCGGATCCTTTTGGCGGATAAGCACAACTACATGCGAATGACCAATCAAAACCACAGCGATGTCCGCGCCGTTGTCTTCAACGCAGGACACCTCATCAACTCACCAACGAATCCTTACAAGGGAGTTAACGTCACGGTAACGCGGGTGAATCGCTATACGGCGGGCTTAGAGGGCAAGCTGGACGGCCGCAAGCCGGTCACAGAAGCAAAGCTGCTGTATATGTCACTACACAAGGTTGATGTACGCGTCGAAGACCACGAATCACTGCACAATCGACCAATATGGTCATCAAACGAGGTACGTTTCTGATTTTGAATTTTTACTAACGCAGCTAAGTTAAAATTTGATTTTATTGTAGATCGACATTGATAATTAAATCGACATCGTTCGTGGTGCCTACACCTGCGACTGCAAAACAGCTCGGGCAAGCGGGTGGATTTGCGAGCATATTCTCGCTGCTATGTCACTGCTGAACAAAATAGACCTTGACGATGTTTCCTGTTCGACGTAAGCCTGGGCGTTCTTAAAAAATCTTGGGGAGGACTTGACCGTGACAGAAACGACTCGCATTTTTTCAGCGTGAACAACTTGATCAAGATTCTCACAGATTCTCCAGGCTACGTCTTTCATTGGTCGGTGATGAAAGAATTTCCTACCAAGCGCCGAGGCTCGACACGAATGGAGTAAATTGCTGGCAGAATCACAGGGTGGCAGCAGAATCGCGGCCGCTACGCCTGGTCAGTCCGTTTTACGGATGGAAAAGTTTTCGACATGCAGTGCCAAGAAATGGCAGAACTCCTCTCGTTCAGCCACGAAATGGGGCTAAACGTCGACGGTCTACCTCAATAAACTAGCCGCCGCACCGCGCCTTTGATGCAATATTATTCAGCATTCGCTGCGTGACGTTTAAAATATATGTTTTGAAGAACCTGAATCGATTATTTTTATCGGAAGCCGCTGAATTATATTTTACCCCCCATGAATATGCTTTATCTGGAAACCTACCGATGTACTCGGCGAGCATCCAAAATAAGGCTGTACTCGTAAATAATCCGTTTTGTACTCGACGATAAGCTTTTCCCCAACAAATTGCCAATTGGGGACCTGGGCCCAGGTGCCCGGGGGATTCGCAGTTCTCAGCTTGCGTCAAAGTGATAAGACGTTTCCGTGGTCGACACATTTTACATAGGGAGGGGTGAACGACGGTCATTCAGTGTTTATTTTCCTATTATTATGACCTACTTTTTCATAGTCCAACAAATTGCCTATTACGAGACTTACACACTTAAATCCATAAATATAGTTTCAGATTGATATACCTATGTGCCTCGACGTTAGACCTGGAAACGCACAGCGACGAACATATGCATTTTCTGCTTCTATAAGCCGACATGCTTCCTCACCTCGTTCAAATACTACATATATAGGACTAATATAGACTTTCTAACTCTAGCAATGGCCTGCTTACTCAAGACAACCTGAGTAACATGATATACTGCTATATCTGATAGAGGAGTCGTCCACTGGTCATTTCAGGTAGGAAAGGTTTAACTGTACCTACGATGTAATCTACATAGCACGTGGACATGTACAGTACTCGCCAAACGAGGAATTTCCATAAATCAGTAATAAGTACTGAGATTTGAGTGCGAAGATAGGGAGTCTGATCAGTTCTTATTATATGAATGAAAAGTACTATTCGTGTCGGATGAACAGTTTTAATACCAATAGATTTAAATACTATCCTCATTTGGAAACAGAAAAAATGCAAATCCGGAGTTGCAAAAATATATTCCAGTGGCTTCGTTACCTAAGTCCACAACAGGTAACTTTTCCGTCGTTTTTCAGATTTCACTTAGATTTTCGATGTTCCAAAGCCAAGATGCTTGACATGCGGCAACCATCTTGGTAATGTAAATGGTGGTGTAGCTCTGGTCAGTCAATCTCGGGTAGTGGCCAATGACGGATACACGATAAATGTCCAGCCGGTCTGGAGTATTCAGAATCATGTGATCATACAGCCCTGTACTCTGTCCGAACATTCGCTCATGCCATCAACCACGAAGGTATTGAAAACCTTAAGGTATTGAAAAGCATGCTGATATCGGCGACGGGCGGTCGTACACTTGACCTGGAGCAACGCAAAGAAGTGAGCTGTCTGTGTTCGAAAGACCATTGAATGGCGCTTGTTATCGGCAGTAGTGTTCGCAAGCAGCTTTACACAAAAAGTAGACATAGTCAATTTTGTTCTCCTACCTACAAAACCAAAGAAATTGGATCATCTAGCTCCTCACTAATTGGGATTTATATTTTCTGATACAGCAGTTTGAACGATGATGTCAGCGCCAACGAAGACACAAGCAGTAGCAATGGTTTTCTGTTGTCAGACGAACAAATAAACTAAAACTAGATAACATGTTTGCAAAAACCGCTAATTTAGAACCACGAATATGTCTGTGGGTAGCATGTGAGCAGGAGGACGAATATTCAAAGTCAATATTAGTATTAATGTACGAATCGACTGTTACTATTTCATAAACTATTGACGCAAGAATATTACTCCAATTTTATTTTACGATTTGGATACTACTCCCATCTCGACACTCAAATCTCAGTACTTACTACTGACTTATAGAAATTCCTCCGTCAAACAAAAGGGGCTTGACGCCCTGTCCACTGTTATCGGAATCGATGATACAAAGATGTACAGTAACCATAATCATGTACAGTAGCTAGAAAAACCAATCTTTAAATAATCCTGTCGTGTTGTAAAGCTGCACATGGAACCCTTCAAAGCATGAAGTTGACGGCAAATTCTACCTGTGCTTGTATAAGTACAGTAGGACTCCTACTCCTACTAGCACTCTCAACTCCAAAGCCTCTACTCCTACTAGGAGTTGCTCGTTTGCTCAGTTACGCTCGCACTACAGGTAGGAGAGAGCCCACAATTTTTCAAATCTATCTGAAGAATATGTTCAAGAACGTACACATAGTTTTCGTTCTGGGGTTCCCGCGTTCTATCTGTCACAGGACCCTCTGGTTTCACAATCCCCACATGCGTTATCCGATCGGACGTTTTGGTAACTTCACGGACACGGCACAACACTTTCGATTTCGCCTCTTACTGCTCAAAGCTTTCCAAGCTCCATCGAACCAAGACACGATGAAGGTTATCGCCACGATTGCTGCTTCAATGGCCCTCGGTGCCGCCACCTCTGACCACACCTCGCGTCAGCTGATTCTCGGTGGAGGAGTTATTTCAGCTGGCACGAAGACATACACCGCCGGCATCCGTACGACCGCCGACGGCGACACCTACTGCGGTGGATCTCTGATCTCGCCCACGCACGTGCTCACCACGTCGATGTGCACGGGCTACAAGGAGCCGAAGTTCGTGTCGGTGGGCACGCACTACCTCAACGGCACGCAGGACGGCGAACAGATTAAGGTCGTGTCGGTTCAGAACCACACGTCTCTCAATTTCTCCAGCGGAACCTACGACTTCGCTCTGCTGACTCTGGAGAAGCCGAGCAAGTTTACACCCGTCAAGCTTCCCAAGGCTGATGGCTCGGACACCATGCCTGGTTTGTGGTCAAAGGCCATGGGCTGGGGTGTCACCAGCTACCCCAACGGTTCTCTCTCTTACGAGCTGCAGGGCGTGAGTCTTGAGGTGTGGGCCAACGATGAGTGCTCGCGGGTGTTCAACATCGACGACACGAGCTTGTGTGCTGGTGGTATGCCTGGCAAGGACGCTTGCGTGGCTGACACTGGTGGTCCATTGATTAAGGAGAACGGCAAGGGAGACTTGGATGACATCCTGATTGGTCTGGTCAACTGGGGTTACGGGTGCGGTGATGCAGGATCGCCTACTGTCTACTCGCGTGTGTCGACTGCAATCGAGTGGATCAACTCTGTAACCTCGGGCTCCACTGGTACCAAGGACCAAAACCAGCAAAACTGAATGTGTCGGATGAACCAATTCTGATCATATCCCAGCGATGATAACGCACACAAAAACTTACTGTACCCATTTTTGGCACACATTTTTAGCTGTACTACCTGTTTGCGAAATCACCAGGTATTTCCGTTGTATTTTGTCCTTCCTTTTCTGATTGGGGTTAATACCGTAATGCACTTTGAATCTCTTTGCTAACCTGTAACACGCTTGGACAAGCTGGTTTGTCCTCCATGGCTTACGTTCAGGGCTGGTAAAACCTACTGAAGCTGTATTATATATGATGCACTATTACCGTAGGGCTCTGAATCTACTACGGAGTATGATAATGCACCATACTAACAACACTTTGTTTTGGGTACATAGACGTCACTTAGTTACCCTAACGACGTACAGTACCAACGTTACTTGGCAAGTTCGCTGACAGCTATTGTATTAGGGCATCTCCACCGCGCCATCAGTATCCTATCCGCAAATCATTTTTTTACGCTGTTAATTTTCATGTTTGCTTATCTGCAAAAGTCGCTGACTCCACCGCGGAAACAGCAAATAGCAATAGCAAAACATGTGGAGCCAGCCGTTTGCCTCAAATCCACCCGACCCATTTTATGCATTGCTGATGGGACTCTGTCTCGTTTTATTTGGTTGTTACGCTTGAATTCATTATGTACCAGTTTTTGTGGACGTTGCTGATCAGCACATGCGGCAGCAAATTCAGCCAATGGGAATTTATTTGCTGACATCATGCGTTGCTGTCAGCGGTGGAAAAACCTATCCTCAAACTATCTGTAAATTATTTTGATTTGCTGTCTTATCCGCAATTTGCGGTCGGCTGTGGAGATGCCCTTACTACCCTCTGCTTCCTCTATCCTACTATTGATCTTGCGAAGTGAGCGGGAGATTCAAACAGCCAACAGTTGTGCAGGGAATGTATCGTCTTAGACGGGTAACTTTGGAAACGGGTTTATGTGGGAGGTTTCGAAGTTCACTGTACCCGCACCTTTACCCTCAGACCAGAACGGACAGAAACTGAACAAAATTGCAGTAGCAGCTCTTGTTAAGTTCGCAACATTTTACATAGATTTGTAATCCAGATATCGTCAGACAGTGATAGGTTCGCACACGCACATAATGAAATGATGCAGGTGAATGTGATGATCAAATTTTGGTGAATTGAGAAAATGTAGGGATTAGAGAGCTTAAGCTACAGTACGAAAACGACTTTGGAAACGACAAAAATAGTCGTCCCAAAAATCCGCCACGAAATTCTAAATGGCGCTTAAGCAGAGAGCGACGAAACGAAATACGAATTGGGACGTCAAATCACATCCCTCCCCAAACGATCCTTACAGCGACGCGCTGCGGCTGGTCTATATAGCCCAGCGTAGACGCAATAAGGGCAAGACGACTCATCTCCTGATCTCAGAAGGGAGTGTGTTGCGCTAGAGCAGTTCCAGCCGCCTTCACGCGTCAGAATTAGACCAATACGAAGGGTAAGGGCTACACAACGCTAAGTCCAGCGTGTTGAAGGCTACGACAAGGGGATTGAGGCTAATCAAGACTACCTAGAGGATACCTAGACAGGAATGCTTCAATAAATATGTAGGAAAGACAGCGTAGCGTGATGCGTTAGAGAACTTTCGGAGCCTCGTTTGAGTTGGGTTTGAGTTAGAGAATCTCTATCTCTAATAGAGATAGAGAGTTTTATGCAATCTAAAAACAGATGTTACGAGTCGTTTCGGAGTTGCTTTCAGTTCCACTCTCACTTTCACTTATAGATAGCCAGCCCAACGATTATTGGTTGTCGAAGCTTTTGGAGGACGCGTTATGGTCTGCTAGACGCCACTCGCGCACCTTTACAGTAAACAAATGTGGAAGACGTAGCTCTTTAATAGCATGTACTAGAGTCAGGTAACCCATACATTATGGTAGCGGGTCAACTATTGGACTTACAGGTTGGCCTCTCGCAACGACTGTTTGGATCGTTCGACATGTCCAATGCGCGATAGGTACCACACGTCAACATAGTTCTTCTCGTACTATTATTCAGGAACAACGCGATGCTTCTTCTCATGACCCTCGTGAAGAGTGTGACGAAGTGTGCAACGTTATGCGATGGAGCGAGCACGTACACATGCTGATCCTGGTTAAGAGCGTCAGCATTCTCCCTGCGAGCGGCGGCCCATAGTTGTGCCTCTACAGCACTTGAGTGGGGTTGCCCACGTCGTGGCACTCCGATATCGCGACCTTGCGCAGTCAGCTCGCTTGGTTCCGCTGCGAAGTTTCCGCGCCACGGTAGCCTTCTCCCTGTTCGTTTCACGTCAAGAACCGAGCTGAAACTCAAATTAACCGCGGGTAGGTTTGAGCTTAAGACCAACTTAGCTCAAACCTACCCGCATTTTATTTGAGTTTCACACCCTAAACCACGCAGAACTGAAAGTGAAACTGAAACCTGCACGATTTGAGGTCTCCGAAAGGTCTCTATTGGCCACATAGGCCGAGCAATTAGCACCGGAGTCCATGGTCATGCAGGGGCTGCAGGTTAGCCTGTCCAATAGCTTAAGCTATTTGTTAATTTTATCGTTCTGATTCCGTTCCGTTGCGCTTAGAGCCGACGGTAGTTTGCGTCCTCAAAGAGCGCAACGAAACGAAAGGTGCAAAAATTCATCAGAAACCATCAGATTTTTCTCAGATGTTCGTTTTGTTCTGACCTGCTTAAGCGCTCTATTCTATGCATCGTTTCGAGCGTAAAACGTGCAAACAGCGCGAACTTAACCCCTTAGTTCCCGTATGTTGAACCGCTAAACATAAGAGGTGTATAGCTTCCGTCATTTGTTTTCGGCATCTATGTTATGTTGAGCCGCTACACACAAGAGAAAAAATGACTTGGAGTTTGAATAGAACAGATCTCAAAAAAGTTCAAAACTGAGGCCAAGTCAAATATGCGAGCCTAAAACAGCCAAATGCACAGGCTTATGGTAGCTGGACCGGATCCCCGGCTGAACGGGATAGAGAGAGGCGGTGTCACCCACTACAGCGGTGGTCGACAGCCACTGAGTTCTCTCATTCTTCAAAAAGAGCGCGAGGTCAACAAGCAAAGAGAAGCAGAAATTGTTGCGACGGCGGGCAAGACATCTCGCCACACCTTGACACCAGAAGAGCGCCAGCGGTGTCTGGCGGCGCTGGATGACCGCCACCGACGCCGCCTTCGTTGAAACGCGGAGAGGCATGCAGCAGAGTCAAAACAAGGCGATGAGGGTGGCACAGATAAGAAGCGCTCCAGGAAGATGCCGATGAAACTAACGACGCCGGTCATGGAAATTGCTAAGTCCAGGCCTCCGCGCGCCGAACCGGCTTCAGCCAAGGAGACGGATGCAGAAGCAAATATCGCTGAAGCTAAAGAGACTACGGAGCCGGAGGTGGGTGAGTTTGCGGTGGAACCTGAGGTGAAGGGGTGGTCGCTGATGTGGTGATGGCTGTCGCTTCGAGTGCGCTGCTAACGCCGGTTCGAGGTGCCCCAAGCGCAATCAAGTCCTTGCGTCTTCCTCGTACGAACAAGCAGGCGGCAGCAGTCACGCAAAGGTCACAAAAACGACGCCGAAGCGTCCTTCAGGACACTTCAGAGGCAGAAGCCACCGTAGAAGCCTCCGAGGACGGCAACACGGGTGCAGTAGTTGCGACACCTGCCCCACGTGTTGCTGGTGCGTGTGTAGTCAACGGTGACCCTAACATCATGGCGGCCGGTGCACGTGTGCAGATACTGCGTATTGCATGAGGTGCGTTCGAGGTGGCAAGCATCAGCTTGCCACTTCTTTTTTGGTCTAAGTGTTTATATTGGACGTCCAACTTCTGCATCGCAGATAGCGATACAATCCAACATAATTTGCTTTGAACTAACTTTGTGTGTGTGTTTGCACTACTATTTCCAGAATCGAGGTGTACTGTGGCGCCAAAGACCATCTACGGACTCCGGTCCCGCCGACAATAATTGCGGCGAAGCTGCCGTGCTCAGAAACATGAACGTGTTATGTCCAACGTCGCCAACGTCTCCCTGGCGGTTGGTAGTCACAGACCGGTTTTACACGTCAGTAAAACTGGCGTTGGAGTTCTTGCATCGGCGAATGTACATTACGGGAACGATTCAGACGCGTATGACCGGATACGCAAATGGTGTGAAGACCGAGAAGGCCTACAAAACGGTGTGATAGAGCTCGTTCCACCTCAGGGGACAATCAAACTGACCGAAAACAAGCTGTTCCCGCAGGTAACTGCAGCAATGTGGATGGACCGCAATCTCGTTCACATGCGGAGCAGTAGCAGCAGCAGAGAATCGGTTGTTGTCAGTAAGTGATCCTGTGTGTTTATCTATTTGTGGCATTACTAACTATAAACATTATTTGCTTGTAGTGCGCCGTATCAGAGGTCAGATGGAAGAGATTCCGGTACCAGAGCTGGTTCGTGACTATCACAGACACATGGGAGGTGTTGATGTGCACGACCAGCCCCGGATGCAGCGCTACAGTGTTCAGCTTGCGTACAAGACACGAAAGTACTACATGACGTTATTCCTGGGGTTGCTGGACATGGCGTTGGTGAACGCCTTTATCGTGTATCGACACAGCCAGCGCGCAAATGGGCACAAACCACCGATGCATTCTGCTTTCTTCGAGACACTCATGGAGCAACTGCTTGCTGTTGATGAAGAAGCTTACAAGGAGATAGAGGTAAGGCGTAATGCTGAAGTTGTCAACGTACATGATGTTACTAATAGCTTTTACGTTGTCATTGTTATGTTGTTTAGAATGCTACTTCCGCTGAGGAGCGTACGGCGGCTTCACCAGCACGAGGAGGGTCACCACGACGGGAGGAGCAACACCGTAGATCAGACCGCATTGACGAAGGACACGAACTTACAGAGAACCCCGACAAGGCAGACACTGAGACTGGAAAGAAGCGTCGCCACAGGACCTGCAAAGTGTGCGCTGTCTACAAGGTTGTGCCGCTCAAGTTCACTAAATACTACTGCCCGGAATGCTCCGAAGGGATGAAGCGGTATGTACAGGGCGTCGATGTTGGATACTAGCTTGATCGTAGTGCTGACTGTAAGTTGTGCACCGTTAAGTATCTGTGTAATGTTGTTAGGGAATGGAGGGAGCGCACCTGCTTCCAGATTTGGCACCTTGACTGGAACAACGCGAATGACATCCCGACTCGCTTGCTGCGCGACCGTTCGCAAGCGGAGCACCCAGGCAAGAAACGGCCCTGCAGACGTGATGCGGGCAGTAGTGAGGCGCGCACGAGAAGAAGTGCGAGAAGAGGATGGAACAATGCCGCACCAGTGGCGTTCGTCGTCAAGAAATAGAATCTACGGCTTCCTTCTAGCTGAAGCAGAAGATGAACGGATGATGGTTGGTCAGGAACTGGGAGAGGGTGGATGAACAGGCGCCTTTCAAAAGTTCCCGCCACTCCGTGACAAGCCGGAACTCGAGGGGATCTCCTAGTCGGAACTGCGCTACTACTTGCTGAACGAAGGATGCGCGGAAGACGAGGTGGAACCAGTGATGGAGGGGCTCGACGGTACTACGCGGCTGAGGCAGCGGCTATCCGAGCCAAGGTAAGGGAACGCCTCATACGGCGTCAGGAGAACGAAGACGTGTGATCCAGTAGGGACGCCCAACGGACTGTGACGGTATTATGCCGGAGGAGTTGTTGTTCGAGCTTTACGCGGTGGGCGACGGAGCGAAAGAGAAGGTTCACTGAGTCTACTCGATCCGAGCCAGAGAGGTTCCTAAACGGCTGCGAAGATGTGACCTACTGGAAGTAGGGGGGGGGGGGGGGGGGGCAAGTGACGAGGGAAGCGCCGTACCGGACGGGAAACGTTTTATTTGTAGTATGGGGGAAATGGAAGCCTTATACGGTAGCTACGTGGATTCTTGCCCGGTAGATATGCTCGTTGACACCGGGGTCTAGTGAATGAGAGCGTTCTAGCGTGAATTGGGCACTCTAATGCTGCCTTGGAACCTTGTGGCGGCTGTCTGAACAGTGCTTCGGGACACAAGAATAAGTCTCGAGGAGTGATTAAACTTCCCGTGACGTTGGGAACGGTTGAGAAGGAGATGTCTTTCATCGTCACTGATAGCTTGAATGTGGACGTTATCCTACCAACAGATTCACTGGAGGCACTCCGAGCTGTGATTGACCTCGAGCGAGGAAAATGAAGCTGAAGGACTCTGGGGAGGCGCTGCCGATTGGGGCGGCGCGAGGGGCAGAAACCTACGCGGTTGGTCGTTTCGCTGCAACCTGGCCGACAGGATGTCGCGCGTCGAGAATCCGAGGAGACATGATCAACGGGTCGGTAGCTGTAGTTGAAGGCGTTCCGGGATTAGACGAGCAGTTACGGATAGCTAGGACCCTCTGCTCCGTGCGAGGCGGGCAAGTAGTGGTCGGGGTATGCAACGCTTCCATTGAAGGACTGGAGATCAAGGCGGAGGCGGTGGTCGAACTGGCCGCTGTCGGTTCGGCAACGGCCTTCACACAAAATTGGGAGATGAAGAAGTCCTGCACCTCGAAGGTGGGGGGGGGGGTCGCTTATACCAGCAAGATGCTGACGTGCTGACGTGAACGCGAACGAAACTAGCGGAACTACTGAAATCGAGTGTTGGGGAAACATGTATGCAACTCGGAAATTTAGGTGCTGTTTGGATCACTTGTAATTCGATCTATATACTGACTATCAGGCCCTGACATGGATAGTTGGGGAGAATACCCGGACCAGTAACGTGAAGCTGGCAAGGTGGGTCATGCAATTTTCTCAACTGCAGTTCAAGGCCTCCCATCGACCGGGAACGCTGATTGGACACGCCGACGGACCCGGAGAACGCGCTGAGGTAGATATGCCTCCAGAACGGCGCGGACGCAGAGGGTGCTTCAAACCAAGTCGGGGAGCGCCGTCTAGGTATGGCTGAGCTGTTAAACCCGCCGACGGAAGGGACTGACCGACCGACGATGGTGGCCAACCGGACGCTGGCGATCCTGAGGAACCGGAGTTAGCTCGGGGTGTGCCACGCGTCCAGCACAGGAGGAACAGGAAAAGGACGAAGCGGGAGAGGTCGCATCGACTATCCCTCCGTCCGAGAACGCGTTCGAATGGAAAGCGAGGAATTCGATGAAGAACAAGCTAGGACTCCCTGGATGCACTCCATGAAGGCGTTCCTAGAAGACGGGGCGTTGGCATTGGACCCTCTGCCCCGTGTGCAGACGCTAAAATGGTCCCTCAATTTGTGGTCAAGAACGGAGTTCTTCTGAGCAAGGTATATCTGCGTGCGCGGTCAGGGTCTGCTAACACGATCTCCGTTCAGGTTGTGCCGGTGCAGCTCGTGGGGACGGTGCTACATTATTGTCACGCCGATATCTTCGCTGCACACAGGGGGGAAACGAAGACGACGGACCGGGTGCGGAAACATGCTTACTTGCCTGGATGGAAGAAGTATGTTGAAGAATCCGTCCGATCATACCCGATCGGTGGGGGAAAGGGAGCACGACCGTGGAGGCCCGAGCGTACGCAGAGGATGCCCATGAGGGACTTGTCGGGGCCGTTTTCGTTGTAATGGTCGACGCTCTTTGGCCTCTCCCTACGACAGTACAGGGAAATAAGTACATTTTGATTTATGCCGACTACTTCACGCGGGGTCGAGGCGTTCGCAGTAATGGCGTTGGACACGATCACGTTCGTGGGAGTTACGGCGGACGGAGTCATCTCGCGTCACGGTGTGCCAGAACGACTGCTAAGCGATCGCGGTCCAACATTACGTCCGTGTTAGCGCGGTCTCTCTACGAGACTCTGGGAGCAAAAAAGCCATTAAGTGCGGCTTATCACCCGCAGGCACATGGTCTAGTGGAGAAATTAACAACGGGACACTCCTCAACATGCTAAGGATGTACGTCCATGAGTCTCAGAAGAACTGGGACGAGTATCTACCGCGGGTTCTGTTCGCGTACAGGACGTCCTAACATGAACCACTGGGGACTCGCCTTTCTTTAGTCTCTACAGGCATAACCCTGTGCTACCACTGGATTTAGCTTTCCTAAACACGGGGCAAGATTGGAAGTCGAGAAAGGTAACGTATCGACGCCTATTGTATCGATCCCTGCATGCCGGAGACGAGCTTCGTTGAGCGCCGGATGACCGGTGAGGTAGAAACGGCGTTCTGGGGGGAAGAGTTCCCCTATCATCGACATCGTAACCAAGAGAAGGGAGGCCGAGCAGGTGCAATATATGGCGCTGACGGCTACCTACGAAACTTACCGTTTCCACGAACAGCGCTGACGCCTGAGTATGGCGCTCTGATTGTACGGTTCGAAAACTCAGAGAACAAAAGGAAGGGTACGCTCGAAGATTCGCCATTGCGCACGCTTGGTGGAAGCGAACGCGACGATGGATGAGGATAAATTGTTTTTCTAACGGGTATGGGTATTAGAATACTTATCCGTTGAAAATAAAGAGAGAAAATGGGAAAATTTGGAGAAAATGGGTGAAACTTTTCTGAAGAAACTAAACTCTCATAAAGTGTATGACGGAACGGATGATTTTCTGCAAGAGGGCGACCTTCAACTCAGCGCCGCCGGAATCAAAGCTGTCATTGCTCGTCTGTTCGTAGCTGTCGTCGTCCTCATCGTACGCGAGGAGCGTGCCGGGCGGGAAAACAGCGAGGATGCCATATTCGTCCTCGAAATTGGACAATTCCTCGTTGTTCAGTTCGGCCGGTGTAGGATCGAGAGGAGAGATAGGAGCGAAGAGACTCTTGTCCGTGGAGCCATAATAGCGGTCCTGAAGTTGCTTGATGCGGTAGCTGTTGATGAGACTTTTCTACGGCTCGTGAGTCTTGCCACTGACCCACGCCTCCGGGATTTCTCGAGAACACATGAGGTCCTTGCGCACGCGGGCCAGGGCGAGGTCAGACAATTGGGGCGACTTCGCGTCTGGGTTCAAGACAACTGTGGAGTCGGGCAAGACGCCCATACTGGGGTAGCCGAATTCGTCGATGTGGTCAAGGTACAAGTCGTAGGCGATCAGGAAGGCGAAGCGCTTACAATCTCGAGTGTACAGCGTGTTAAGGCCCTCGACGAGCGGGCCAGGGTAATTCTTAGACTCGTTCGAACCTTTGCCAGGCTGTCCACCCTCGTCCAGACGACCGAGGACCTCGTAAAAACCAAAGACCGCAATCAAAAGGCTCAGGAAGGCCGTACGCAGTTGCACAGCGTGCCTCTTGAGCGTCCGTCGTGCATCGCTGTACGCCTTGTTCTCTAGTAGCAAGTGAAACGACCAGGCCCAGAACATGCGACGGCCGGTCATGTAGAGCCACCAATGGGTGCGGTAGACCTCAGGAAACTCCTCCGAGTCGTAGAAGAGCTGGCACCCTCGCCACGGGTAAGCCAAACGCCGGGATTCTAGGCCCAACTCCTTGGCCTCAGCAAAGACGACGTGAATGGCGGCTCGGACTTTGGGCTTGGCCGATCGACTGATGTGGCGCGTCGATTCGGGTGAAGGCGGTGATCAAGATGACTTCGGAGAGGCCCAGCGATTCTTGGTGGTCCTTCACCCGCTTCGAAATGATGGACACACTGGGATTGTTGCTGACTTCAACGGCCATTTGTAACAACGCGTCATCCCTAAAATATGCTCGCAGTGTCTTGGCCATCGTGTTTCTTTCCATTGTATGGGGGTGTTTGATGCCGAAACGGCTCAGATAATTGATCCAAGATGTGAAGGCAGGAACATCAGCGCTGGCAGTGGAAAGATAGGACGTCTTATAATTGACATGTTTAAATAGTGTCTAAAGTGTCCATTGTCTTTTGAAGGGACAAACAGACGTCTGTTCAAAAGGTACAGTACAGTGTACCATTGACTACTGTCAACGACAGAATAGTGGACTCCGCGTGCATACGAAAGTAAAAATTAGAATGGTTCATTATGAGCAGTATGCCGATTAGTGGACTGTCCCCGATTAAACATCATAATAAATTCAAGTCAAAACCGCACCTGTAATTACCCGTAGGTGTCTTTTGAGTGTCTGTAAAAAGGGGAATAGACGTTCGGTAAAAAAATGTTCAAACAAACGGACGTCTTAAGCGTTCTTTGAACAGACGTCTCTACCAGCACTGGGAACATTAAAATGCTAGTCCTGATACGACCCAATTTCAAGAGCGCGAATACCTGTTCTGGGCTGACACTATTTTCAGCCAGTGGTCTACCTGTGCAGCGTCCAACCTCGACGCAACTTTAGCGGGTTCTTCCAGTAGTTTGGTTCTTGCCTTGTTGAGCTTTAGCTTCAGAAAAACATCGCCGACGGTTTTCCCTATCTGACCCAGCAGTTCAATTTACTCTCGGACACGGTCGACGTTGCGAAGATTTTTAAAGACATCAGTAACCCCCCCCCGCTCCTCCTTTCATCCCTTACCGCGCTCACCCTCAGAAATCTCTTCCTGGAGTCGTTTGTGCTCGGAGAACCAGATGCATCCGCCGCCCACATGCAGAGCCAACATCATGACGTGGATGAAACGCATGGTTGGGCTTGAGTACTTTGAGAAGTAAGACAAAACATCAACTGCTAGCAATTGAATAGGGATGTTGATGAGTCATCATCAATGATGACGGACGTTAAGATTGTTGTTGATGCGACGAATATCACCCATTCTCTAATCATCCCGGAATCAGTAAAGAAAATAAAGATAATTTCAAGTAAAATTGCTGAAATTTTTTTATTAGCTACTCAGGTTATTGCAATAAATTGTCATTTTGGTTTAAGACTTTTGAGACGTTCGAAAACATTTAAAGCGCTTCTCCAGTGGACAATGAAAGCCCTACTTAAAGCACGTTCCATTCATCAATTTACTGCCGCCAATCGTACCAAGGCACCGGTACCTTGGCACCTACTAAGTTAGTTGAACTCTCTATAGCATGGACTCGACTTTACAAGACACGAAGTTGATCGAGACTGGAAGCTTCGCCAACAATACCGAGCTTCATCCAGAAAGACGATGACACCTACTACGTAGTATTTATAGTTCTTTTTAAAGTAAATAACGCCTTTTAAAGAAGTTTGAGCTGGCCTACCGGCCACTGCAGCCTGCAAATTACAGGTGTAAGCGTGTCAGCACGCGCTACAGATGTCAGTCGAAAAGGGCAAGTTGCGGCGACACCTGCAGATGAAGATCTTTCCGTGACCGCCATGCTCCTTATCTAATTCACACCAACCGGTGTGGATAAGTGCATTAGTGCTGCCGCAATTTTCAAGCTCGTAGTCTACGCTTAGACAATTATTAGACTGACGTCGGGGACCTCATTTTGGCACATGCGATCAAAGAACTGCCAAAACTTCAGACGATTAAAGCTTCTACACAAAGACAACGCTTGGTGCTAGTTGTATACAGTGTTATAGAGGCAGTAGTGGAGCACCAGCCATGAAGACGCGGTATAAAGATTACTGAAAAACAGTAACTAGGGCTTTGCGTAGGATGAGATAGACATTTTAGTTGCCAGCTACACTAGAATCTGCTAAATTCTCTACTAATAGCCCAAGTTGAGAAAAAATAGCATTTGGTAAATTTTGCCACTGCAAGAAAACTTTGTGGTGCTATCATATCAAAACGCAGCTATTGTAGCATCTAGTCGACATGTCAGCACATCACGATATTCGGGGTGGAATTCGAAGCTGTAAGTTCAAAACTAAAGACATACAATATTTTCTGGAAAAGCCTAGACATTCAATAGCCTCTACCAGTCAATAGGGCAATTCATTTTATTGCCTTGTAGACGCATTCACGTTAGTGGTCCCCACAGAGTTACTGACAAATACGTGATGTTGCGCACTGAACAATGCTGTGGAAAAATGGAAAGAGATTAATCAGATGGTTTTCAACACTTTCAAAACGCGGATGCTTTTAGCTACAAAAAGGATGAATTTTGATACAAATGGCTTGTTTATTTAGCCAGCAGCATATGGTCGATGCTACACACCCAGGCCAACTAAGGCGACCGGGAGCCGTAGCAAACCCGCGCGGTGTGCCCGCGAAGCAGGGCCGTGCGGTATTTGCGTAGGCGGGCCCAGCGCCGAGCTCACCAGCGAGCCGCGCATCGCACTCTCCAGTACATTCTATCTTTATATCGCGAGCGTAGCGAATCGTGGGGGCGCCGAAAGGGCGCCCAGCCAAGCGAAGCGCGGCAGATAACGACTGGTACACATAATACATGAAAATGTAGCGGAATATTTTTTTTGTGTGTTTCAGGTAGTTGGCAACATAATGTTATTAGTACTTCAAAGTCTTACGTTGTTTTGTTGGGCCACCACCTTCGTAGACTCAGGTTCGTGCAGGCCGAAGACAAACGCCGCGTACACTTGCATGTTCTGCCTGCTTGTTATGTTTAAAAGCGAGCTTCCTTTTCAGCTATTTTTTTGAAAAATAGTCAGTTTCTGTCTTCTTCTCTCTTTTAAGTTCACTTTCATCTGTTTCGCAATTTTGAACAACTAATAAATTTACTTAAGCTTCACCTGATTCGGCGTCAAATAACATGATTTGGGCTGCGCCGCAGCTTTGCTGCTACCTTAGAATAAATAACCCAATTATTTACTGGCCAGCAATAAAATAATTACTTAACTTTTCCTAACCCTGCCGCCCTCCCCTACCCTTTTACTGCTGGTATGGAAGAGGCGATTGGCAATTCAGATTGTGCTTTAGGAAAGATACTAAGGCCGTGATTGCGCTAAGCCTTAATCCGCCAAAAATATCTATTATCTTGCTGAGGTCAACGCAAACTGCATTAATAGTTTGTCTTCAAAATGTTATTATACAAGCGTCACGTTCACGCAAAAAAAATCCATTTAACAATCTATTCAAATCCACAAAATATATTGGTATAGCGGCAATGTATTTGCTGCTACTGATGATGATTACTGCTATTCGCTTGGGCGTGACGCAGCACCAGACGCACAAGCAGGAGCACAACAAGGTCGTGCGATTACTGAGACTCAAGACAACACTGGACAACGCTTTTTGGATGCAATACACAGCTCACAAAACACAAAACTCTTTAGAGACCATTTCCGTATGGATGCCGACGCATTCGACGCGCTATACGATCTTTGTTGATCGCACATTCGCAGTTCCCTTCAACATCTCGCGAAGTACTCGCAGTTGCTCTTCATTGGATCGGAACAGCAGCGACGTGTCGAGGGCAAGAAGTTCTCTTCGATTTGGCGTATTCCACAGTCCATAAGTATCGACTCCACGGCGTTTACGCGATGGTTCACGAGTTGCAAGGCCTTCTTATTGTGCCTGCCAGTGTTCCTAATGAATTTAAGGAGATTCACCCCTACTTTGATCAAGCACTATGCGCTATCGACGGTACGCACTTCAGTATCGTCAGTTCCAGTGAAGACGTCAAGCAATATCGCAACCATAAAGGGTTTATTGCAACCAACGAGCTCGTTGCCTGTGACTGGAAAATGAACGTTTGCTTTATTTACCCCGGTGCAGAAAGAAGCGCACACGACGCGATGGTCTTACAATGGAGCCGCTTTTTGGAAATGATACCAGAAAGTTTTTGCGTATTGGCGGGTGCTGGATACGCTCTAACTGCACTAGTACTGACACCATTTAGCGGTGTTCGCTACCATTTAAAAGAATGGTCAAAAGGTTCAGGGCGACCCAGAAACGGAAAGAAATTGTTTAATCTGCGCGACACAAAAGCGAGCATTATCGAGCGCGTCATTGGAGTTATCAAACGTCGATTGAAAGTAATAGCATCGATGGCAGCTTATGAGCCAGCAAAATAAATCAACTCCGTTGAATTTACGTGCATAACTTTAATGACCACCCCTATTGTAACCTTTTACGAGTAAAGCGTACTCAAGCCGTTAAAAAATCTCATGTGGTAACCTAATAGTTGGGTAGTTCAAAGTGCGGGATATCGAGCACTAACCATATACGTGACCTTAAACTGCCACTTCGTACGCCATGCCATCGCTGTCCTCGTCTTCGTTATCGCCGGCGGCGATATCGTCGCTTGTGTCCGAGTCAGCCGCGACGGTGCACACGCTTCCACCCACAGAAGCAACAAACCCAGCATTCAGCTCAGATCCTCCTTGGTTCTCTTGTGCCACCGTCTTCGTCACTTTCATCTTCACGTACTGCTACATCACACCGAGTAATGATTCCATTTTGACCTCCCATGTGTTTCCGATCTTTGCTTTCTTCTTCCCGCGGTTTTTCTTTGATGCTCCCATACGGATACGTTTGATCTTCTGAACACGTTGCTGATGACTACGTGGCTTTGGTGAAACCTTTTGCGAGTCTGTAGCGGCAGTGGCGCGGTTTGTGCCGCCCTCTTCGATAGCTTCATTTTCTTCATCGGAGCTGGACTTACCAGCGTGAGCACCTTGGTGTTCACCACCCGCTTCTGCAACCAATCCAGCCTCGGCAATCGCAAGCTCGGCAACGAGTTGAGGAACAGTACGTGCTTCTTTGCCGTTGGCGCGCGTATCGCCTGTAAATCTCACTCACACGTCACTATAACATGTAAAATCCTGATACAGTGTGCTCATACCTGCTATCAAACAGCAAACAGTCGCGTGAACAAAGCCTGCCTTCCTGATCTCTTAGATCTTGCTCTTATCTTGATGATTGGACTCAATCACAATAAGAAGAAGCCCTCTGCTCCCGGTTGATAAGTCCTAAATACGGCCCGATTAGTGACGATCGGCCTTGATGTAGGGACATTTTGCCTAATTTAGGCACAAAATGCCTATATAAGCGTGTTTCTTGTTCTTCCTCTCCTTTCCGGGTTGCTTGCCGCTTCCAATAGCGGGATCTTTCGTCTTGAAAATGGATCTGACCTCCAGTCAAGCACCAAAGCCTGGATAATCAGGGACTTGTACACTTAAAGTAGGGGAAACTAGTGTAGGTAAATCCGGCTAATATATTATCCAAGATCTTACACTACGATGCTAGTAACCGCTATCTAAGGTTCCTTTCAGCTCTTAGGCCGGGCCAATATGTCTCTAAGACGTCCCGGGAAGCGAGGAAACCACTTGTGCACTTTACGGCAGAACCAACTATGATTGATGTTATATGTAAGTCCATCTCCTGCCTACCCATCCCACCGTGCATCTTACGCCTTCTTATGCCCCATCTGTGGATAAGATCAGCTCTCACACCATTCTCGATCGGACGAACGCTCTCGTGATCTTCAACTTTGACCCTTGATCGGCGATCTCGCTTCTGATTGGTGATCTTCGTCTTGATCGGCGATCTCGATCCTGCCCCGCGATCTTGATCCTGATTGGTGATCTTCGTCTTGACCGGCGATCTTCGACTTGTCTGGCGATCTCCATCTCGATAGGTGATCTTGATCTTGATTGACGATCTCCCTAGTCTGCCTTGATCTACACTTAAGGAATGAGTCTTGAGGCCTTGATATCCACCTTACGGCCTTAGACTGTCATATTAGACCATGCCGATCTGTTCGGACTGCCACCTGATCTCGTCTTGATCTCGCCCTTAGACAGCCGATCTTCATCCCTAGTCACTTGATCTCTCTTCCAGGGGCCTTGATCGTCATCTTGCTGTCTTCTATCTCGGTATTGGTCGAGATCGGTCGTGGCCTTATCGCGGCCGTCAACTTCTGATCTTCGTGTCCTGACTTCCGATCTTCATCCGGGGACCCATGATCCCTACTTTCCGGCACCTTTAGCATCGAGATCGCTTATGTTGAACATCCCCGGGCATGACCGATCACACCCTGATCTCAATCGTCGGCCGCCGATCTTCACCTCACAGCACACGATCTTCACTCGGGACCTCTGATCCCTGTTTCCCGGTGCTTCGAGAATCGGGATCGGCTGTGCCAGATCTCATTAGTTGCGAGTTCTATCTCGTCGATCTTGGCTCTAGAGTCTTGATCGCGGCTCTTCGACCGCTGATCCTTGCGCTTGGGTACCTGATATTCATTCTCCGATGTCTGGTAGAAAAATCTTGATAGCACTTCACCACAGTCGCGTAACCATGCTTCAGCCGCGCAGTGAGCGTTGAGGAGTGACGGTCCAGTGATACATCATTACTCGAGTCAAAGTGCGCGATGCGCCAGCACCAAATCCCGTCATACAGCAATGCCGCTCCAATCCTCCAACAGCTTTCCGTCACCTCCATCCAAACTGGAGTGAATAAGCCCAACTCCGTCGGTGTCATGAACGGGACATGACGTCCACCAACTTCAACAAACCGGACGGGACCTGCAGTAGCTGTAGCCCAAAACAGGCGTCGATCCAGTTGACTCCATGAAGTCCAGCCCGTCGCCAGCTTCCCAGGAATGATTGCCTGAGCTGGGCTGCCGCTGGACACCCCCAGGATACATGAGAGAGATCAACCTGGCACTCAAGAGTACACGACTTGTGTGGACATCCCGGTGCCTCCGCATTAGGATCGTAAAAGTAGGGGGCGTGGTGGCGAATGCGGAACAGGAGCTGCTCGTTCCACGGTCCGATCCAAGTGATCCTCTTGAGCCGTTCCACTCCAACTTCTCCAGTGCAATCGCCACCTTAGATGGCGAGCTCTCCACTTGGCTTTCCGCGTTCGTAGACTGCGATTGCCACAACGTATCACCACGACCTGAGCGCAGTTACGGAAATGCGCACGGGTATGTCACCAGCCACAACACTTAGACCACAGACAAACCAGCCAACTCACTCTCGGGTGTGGGTGCACCGCTGTCACCCTAATGGCAGGTTGAACCGCTTCCTGCACCAGCCCGACCAGATGGCTGACACTGTACACCGTACCGAGGTTGCTGGATGTGGATAGTCCCGTAGAAAGGGTGGCCTCAGGTGGCTTGCCGAAATCGAGAGTCACCGTCACTGGGTGCTCGGCCGGTGTGGTCCGGAGTCGTACTTCCGCACTCGCCGAGCCAACAGCCTGGGATAATTGGTGATGAGCACTGTCATGAAGTGTTCTAGGAGCAGACGGGGCCGTGGCGTCCGTCTAATACGTGTAGTCAAAGTAGTGCACAGGAGGCCGCCCTGTCCGTCGCAATTCCAGTGTACAACATCCTTAAGTTGCGATCCTGGTGGAAACAACCCCACGAATGTCGGCGAATGCTCTAGGTATCCCAATCCAGCATGAAAAGCCGCAGGTTGGCAACCGGTACATACGGTAACCATTCGATGTACGACTCGCCGAGCGCCTTTTTATTGGCCTTAAGTGCACATCTCCAACTGGAACCACGCAATGTTGCTCCATCTACCACCAAGATAGACTCGTTCGCTTCCCACCGGCATGTGATCATACCAAAAGACTGGGCCAACTGATATAAAACCCGCGCAATCGTGGCCTGCTCCACTACTCCATGCGGCCCGCCCACATTCGTGACCATCCGTCTCCCAGTCCTCCACATAGTAGGGACGTAGCCTCAATAGGCGAGGTGATGCGTAGGGCTTCTCGGGTGTAGACGCCTTAACCGCAACAAGTTTTAATTCAAATGAAACCGATGTATTGTGGGCTGCCATCTGAATGATTGTATTAATTCTAGTACGAAGTACTTCGAAGTAGTATTAATGCTCGGTACTGAAAGAGTCAACTCTTTCGGTACCATAGTGTACTATGCTAAATGATTTCCATACGAAGAAAAAAAAATGGTGGTGATTCACCACCATCTTAATTAACGGTGATTGCTGACAGCTTGTGTGCTGGATAGATCCAGCTACCCCCCCCCCCCCCAAATATGGGCAGCCACCGTGCAACCAATCTACCTACTTGATGATAATGAAAATGAACGATTCATCTCACTTTTCATTGTGATTTTCCAACTAGCGCTTATGCAGCGATTGCCGCGTATAACATGAAGATAATCTCATCTACTCCTCTTTACGCCTCTTCTAGGTGTGTCCTGGTGTGCTTGCGACCTTATAGATCTGCCATAAGCTGCGACAAGGGGGGGGGGGGGGGGCTGTCACCACCTTAGGGGCCGCCCGGGAGGCTACATGGCACTGCAAATTGCAGTGCCATGTAGCGCGGAAGAGGAACAATAGTTTCGCCTTTGGCGACATTTGGCGAGATTAGTTCCAAAATTCCCTCGTTCCCTTCTGTCTACCGTGCTACCCGTGCCCAAAAACTTAGTTCACGAACAACCCCTTGTGATACCAGTTGCGCGATCTATGCGGCGGCTGATTACATAATCAGGTATCACCGGTGATACCAATTCTACCAATCTACCTCTGTTCATAACGCCCCTGAGTGGGCTCGGAAAAATAATAATAAAATACTATAGAATTGTATGACGAAGTAACGAATTGTTGGAGCCCCACCCTAAAATACTACACTGGTGTTTGACCAGATTTTTTAAATAAAACAGAATGCTTTCGCAAGCTAATGAATTTTGCGGTTTAATAATAGCAAATCGCATAAATTCGTTTCGTCAATACTTTCAAATATGTTTAGTATTGATACTCCATGCACGAAATAGCGGATGATTTATTTTTGAAATCTCAGTACAATTACAATTTTATATTTATTTTCCGAGCCCTGGCGGTTATCCAAAAACCGCAGTATCGAAGCCAAGTTTTTGAATAAAATCGTTTTTCGAAATGAGGTGAATGACAATGATAAAGTGGATATTGATCGATCAGGTAAGTTGCACCTGCATTAGTGTTTGCCACCCACTGCTCAACCCCTCCCTCTACGGTTTAACCATGAAAGTCTTCTCCGTTGCTGGTTATACTACTACTGTACCTGCTGAGCGAAAGTTGATCGTTGGCGAAGAAGTTATGGGAGTCTGCGCGGCACAAAGGGTGGAACCAACTTCTGCGGCGGCACTCTCATCTCACCAACGCACGTGACTGGCCTAGTGTTGCAACAAAACCAACATCCCCTTTGAGATTCGCTTGGTTTCGGTAGGTTCACACGCCCTTGACGACAAAGATGACGGCGAGCAGATGAACCCCTTAGTTCCCGGGTCTTATTCACGAGGGTATATTTTTACCCCACCCCATATATTAACATATAGTCTTCTGTAAGGGGCGTTATTATAGTACGAAATTTGACGTGGAGGTTAGGGGTGTGCGTAGGGATAGACTGACGAGTAAAGTGAAAACGCATTCAATATAAATCGCCGTATGTAGGCTAAAGTAGATCAATACAATGCTTTATGTAGGCTATATCTACATAAGAAATGTCCATTTCATCGATGCGTCCGGCTTTACGCTGTTGCACACGCGCAGTTACGGTGCGCATATTTATTATGACCAATGAGGCAAATGAAAAGGAGCGATTCATTTGGTTGCATTATGCAATGTTTCTACCAGCAGACGTGGACGGCGCGCTACCTACACAACTGCAACCGAAGTTCCTTCTCCGGCACCTAGTTCGGTATCGCCTTCATCACTTCCAGCTCCATCATCACCGGGAGCCGGCTTCCCACTTACCTGATGTCTTCTCTTCTTGCCTGGTCGCGACGGAGGCGGGCGGGCGCGCGACTTGTGCGCTTGCTGGAGCTCGGTTGGGATGGCATTCCCGTTGTTCCAATCCGCGTGCCAAATGTCGAAGCAGTGCTCGCTCTGCCTTCACAAGGCACATTACAGAGATATTTCCTGTAGCATTGCATAACGCAAGAGTGTAATATATACGAGTTCTGAACACGCGTGCAGTGCGCACCTTTTGTTGCTTTTTTGAGCACTCCGGGCAGAAGTACTTTGTATAGTTTTGCGGCTGACCTTGAAAACAGCGCACACCTTGCAGGGACGGTGACGGCGTTTTACACCTTGATTGCCCTCCACAGTATCAGGCTTTTCTTCAAGTCGATGCCCAAGGTCAGCACAACCACCCCGCTCAGTTGGCTGGCGCATTGATGCTGATTCTGCCCTTGATGGCGATGGAGCTGTACGCTCACGTGCGCATGTTGCTTTCTAGACAAACAACATAATAGCATAGTTATGTTGGATGTCAGGATAGCCCCAAATATCTTATGTTGTTGGATAGACAACATATCGTACCTCTTTTTATGTGAAAACCTCTGTGGAGTCGATCGCCAATAGCTGCTCCATCAATCCCTCGAAGAACGCGAAGTGTTTGGGCGGACGTTTGTTGTTCACTTAGCGGTTGTACCGATGTAAAGTGAAAGCGTTGACAAGCGCCATGTCGAACAACCCCCGGAACAAGGTTCGGTAGTATTTTCGGGATTTAAAGCCCAGCTGCACGCTGTAGCGCTGCATGAGGAGCTGGTCATGGACGTCAACACCGCCCATCCAGCGGTGGTAGTCTCGGACAAGCTCCGGCGCGGGTACAGGCTTAATCTCGCCATGAATGCGCCGCACTACATTCCATGCAAGATATAGTTAGAAGCAGCAGGCATAATACTAGGCTCTAGACCACACTTACTGATGATGCCAGGCTGGCGGCTCCCCCCACTTGATAGTAAATGAACGGGGTTTTGATCCATTCACATTGCAGCAGTTAACTGTGGGACCTGCTTGTTTTGGGCCATTTTGATGGTGCCTTGTGGTGGCACCATCTCCTTCTTCCTGTTGATAGTTCTTGTCTTCTTCTTAGTGATGACGTCTTCAGCATAGCCGGCCCTGTCCGTTTGAATGGTTCCCGTGAGGTAAATCCGACGATGCAATAGCTCCAGTGCCAGCTTGACGAAGGTGCAAAACGGTCGGTGATCACCAACCTCCATGGGGATGTTGACTATGGCGGCAACAGTACGGATAGGTTGCGAAGGACGACTGCCTCTCCACTATTGTTATCCTTCGGCACCGGCGTACGAAGATTCGTTTTTGCTCCACAATACACCTCAATCCTGTAGCATAATAGCAACAGCAACAAAAGCGTTAGCGCTATGTTGGATAGCTTCGCAGGGCTGATCACTTATGTTGATAGCCATCCAACATAAGCACTTAGGCCAAAAAAAACTGCCGTGGCAAGCTGAAGCTTACCACGACCTTCGTGAATGCGTACATACCTCAAGCAATATGCTGTGTTCGCACAGGCAGCAACGAACACCTTCGTGCCCTACTTGTGGGGCTTGTCCTTGTTGAAGATTCCCAGGTGATTGACGCGGGAACGCGACAGCAACGCCGCTTCATAGAAACTGATACCGGGTGGAGCTTTGCAGCCTCGAGCGAATGTCCGCTGTAGCACGTCAACCACGAGCCGTATTTTCCACGCTCGGTCCGTACGCGCTTGCGGTGACTTGTTGTTGGAAAAATGAAGATATCCCAAAATATGCAAGAACCTATTCTTCGACATGTACACGCCGAAACGGTTTGTCGGTAACGACCCAGTCTTCGTTTGTCGACCAGTGAGCAGCGATTCCTTTTCGAATCGGCGCCAGCATTCTGGCGATGAGCAGTGCAACCACGCGCAGCACCTCCCAGGGCTCTATATCCACAACGTTCGCAAGCCGGCGACGTATCTCGCTCAAGTCCTCCAATGCAGCACCAGTACGACGCTGCTGTGCTCGAATCGCGCGCACGAAGCGGAATAGACTGTGTGTGATAACGATTGCTCTCAACAGCTACTTGAACCCACAACCTCGGTGGCATGAAGTAGAATAGTAGCGCCAACGGGTAATTTGCCACAATAATGGCGCTGTCGCTTGGTCCGAAGGGTTCTTTGAACAGGTCGTCATATCTGGGGTCAGGGCCGAGCTTGTTTTGATCTGAACACATTATCATTAACAACAAAGCGTTATGTTAGACTTTATGGTGTCTTGTAAAATATCTCCCATTTCGTTATGTCGGAAATTGCCAACATAGCTTACCGTACTCCTATCCACTGTGTCGCATGGATGAAATCTGCAGAGCGTCCTTCGCGAATGAAGACCAAACCGGGTCAGGAAGCTCCTCCACTTTATCGTCCAATTCCTCATCGGTCAGAGCACCGATATCCCAATCCTTATCCCACGGGTCGTCATCATCAGCATCCTCCTCTTCTTCTGGCTCTTCACACACGTCCGGATCTTCATCCGAGTTGAGTCCTGTACACTGGTTCGCGCCTTCCACCATCAGGTTCGGGTTCGCGCCGATAGCGCAAGAGGGTATCGTGAAAGTAGATTCCACTGCATTGCCCTGGTCTTCTTCACCACTTGATAATATTTGCATATCCAGGCAACAAACAAGTTATGTTAGATATTATGCTGTATGCCCTTCACGGGCGGTTTTCTTATGTTAGATATTGCCAACATAACTTACCTCGTCGTCGCTGTCGCTATCGTCTTGCAACACGGCGCGGCGTCTCTTGCGGGAAGACCCTTGGTCGGGTACTTTCGCCTTCTCGTTACTGGCTTGATCACCTCCACTTGCTGGTGCTGGAGGCCGAAAAGGTGTCGAAGCTGCAGCATCTGCAACAGATGCCACCAACTCGTCAACGACACATGCGACCGTTGCACCAGCGACAGCTTCGCTCTCCTTCGCCGCTGCCTTCTTCTTGGCCACTCCACTTACCACCTCCTTGGCCGCCACAGCGTCCTTTGCTGCCTTCTTCTTATGTGCTCTCGTCTCCTTTGATGGCGCCACATCCTTCGCCTCACCGATGTTCGTAACAGGCGGTGTGGCCACAGGCGGCGGTCCTGTCTTCGACTCGCTCTCCCTCTGCTCCGTCCGTCAAACGCGGTGCTCTCGGCGCTGCTCTGCCGTTAGGTTGTTTCGCGGCGACTTTCCAACAGGCCTACCATCTTTCGTCGCCGGCGCTTTTCCGTGAATGAGGGCGTTTGTGGCTGCCGGCCACTCATTTGAATGTCGGCGGGGAGCTCTTTCTCTGTACCCTTCAAATAGGGAAGGGGGGTCCTATGCCTAAACCTGTGCATTCTTTTTTTCACTTGGATAATATCTTAGTTTGATTATGGCATCTTCTGTGATTTGTCACCATACAAACTTATAGTGTAATTGTCGCTTAAGTTGGAGGTCCAACATAGCAAAGATGCTGCGAAAAACCTGGATTAGGGAATACACATATGTTGGATCATCCAACATACAGGAAGTAAGGGGTTATAATCAATTCTGTCACAAACCACCCTGAGTTTGATAGCGGCACTCAGCAATATAAATCTACGGTATTGAAATCGACGAGTGCCAGCACAAAAAGTGCAAGAAGTATCATGTACGAATTTTTTTTTTAAGAACGCTGGAATGTTTCTGCAGTGTAGACAATGGTGGTTCGCTCGTCATCGAATCAGGAACTCCAGATGAGTCAATTGACGTCCTCGTTGGCGTGGCTATAGGGGCTGCGGAATCGAGGGAAATCCTAGTGTATCTCCACTAAGCTGGGTGAAATTATCAATGGCGAGAACACTAACTAAGCGCGCGCGGTGATAAAAAGCATAGAAGCTCGAATAAGTTTTAAAGAAACACTCTTCTAATGGTGAAAGTGGTATTAATAAAGAGAATTGACATAATAACTCGGATTACAACTACTGTTTGTAACCCGGCTAGTGACGAGGTCTTATGGGATGGCCATTTTCTCTTTTTGCTCGAGACGCAGCCTCCAAAAGTTGCGCACGAGAGGATTTGCGCTCTTGTAGTTGTCGGTGCAGATCAACGTCTCGAATGCCTCTCATTCGTTGATCGTTTCGCCATTCTTCTTGTACTTTTTGCGCTGAGGACGCGCCGTTCTTGGCGGTGGTGGGTTTCAAACGATTTCTGCCATCGGCGCCAGTCTCTTTTGACGTTTGATCTGCCTTTTCTGCGCCGGCGTCAACAGTCCCCGTCGCTCCTGTGGCCGTTGTGGCTTACTAGGATAAGCTTCTTCCCGCTCCCTAACACCAAGGATCTTGGCTGGCATTGATACTAGCTGAGGTTCGCTGCGTGATCTCTCCTGCATCGCATCAAAGCGCCTTTTCTCCGTTCTCCTCTCGTCCGCTGGATTGGGTTTATCTTGAATTCGACTTCGCCGTCTCTCGTCACTGATAAACGGAAGTTTGTACGTGCAATCCCGGCACTTTCTCCTTTGCATCTTGTACTCTTTCTGCTGCGCCTTCGAGAAGTTCGGAGCGTCCATATCCTTCCGCTCGCAGCACGTGCAGCTATATTTCTGTACCTGCTGTTTGGCTCGCACCACTATCGGGTGGGTAAGAGTGTGTCTACACTTGCGCTTCAATGGTTCAGAGCGTGGTAGTTTTGGTTGAGCGTTGGTTTGGCCACTTCCAGAGCTTTGGGGGTGCGAGTAGATTTAGGACTTGGGCGTCGGGGGATCACGAAATCATCGATGGCTTGTAGCGACTGGAGCAGGTGGGGCGGTGAGTAAGGCAGCTCGCAGGTCGAGAATGTTAATTCCAGGCATCTCTGCGATGGATGACGAGCTGGTGGCGGTTGGATGCTGCACTTGGTCAGAGTCATAAGCCTCGCTCTCTGTTGAGCTACCATCTTCCACGGGGTTCATGCGTTTTTCTGGGGGAAAACCCGCAACCAATCGGCACCACTTCTGGCCACATCCCACCACTTTTGACCACTTATGTACTGCTCGGTTCCCCAATATCGGGCTCACATCTCGCTTTGACACAGACAGTGTCTATCAGACACACTTAGCCGCGACGAACTGCGACTTCATCGGCCATGGCGACGCTCAACCCATGGCGCCGGCGGACACTTCGATAGCAGGGCGTGACACATCAGCATGCAAAGGTACTATTGTCTTACTCGCGTACTAGAAAGCGGTCTAAGCTGATGTTTTGTACTGTGCTGCTGCTCGAAATCTTCGGCCGTGTACAGTGCGGATTGATTGAGAGGTCGCCACATCTCTTCTTTCGCTGGCGGCAGCTGCTGCAGGATGTCTCCCTGCTGTGTTTCAGCGGTTTTGCGCTTTGTGTGACTGTGTTTGCTGTCACCTTCAAAGCAACTTTCTTTTCTTTCAGTCGGCACCGAAGAGCGTTTGTTGATAGATGCTGATTGGGATAATACGACGTGTACACGGCATGAATTCGCTCCCATTTCCCGTTCACGTTCGGGATTGCCTTAGCGAGTTCGCGCAGCTCATGGATATGATCTTGCGTTATTGTTGTCGGAAGTAACGCCATCGCGGAGCCGTCGGGCGCGTTGACGGTGGTACTGGTTGGACAAGGCTGACTACCTCGCTGCGCTGGGGCTGCAACCAATTTGTGTGCTGGAATTGGTTCCTGTGGGCTACTAGATTGTGATGCATCCTCCGTAACCCCTCCGTTTGTTGCTGGTGGATCTGGGACTGGTGGTAAAGGCATCTCCAATGAGCTCGAGCGTACAGCAACAGCAGTTTGTCCAGGTGATCGGGACGTCTCGGTGTTAGCATCAGTGGACTTCTGCGTGCTGGCTGCTTCTTCTCGCGTCCTAGATACAATACTGCTGGAAGTAGATACTTGGGAGGTATTCGCGTGGAGCTGATTACTAGACCGTAGAGTAGCCACCATTTCCGGCGATAATTTGAGCTTTATCATCAACTTTGCTGCGTTCGCCTGTTGCTTCATGTTGTTCCATTTGGTAATCAACGCAGTTGGTGTCTTAGGATGAATACCAGTACAGACGCAACTCGCGAAGTCATACACCATCACGAATACTTGCCTCCTTTTGCGGACCCCGCTTAACTCACGAAGTGCAGTAAACAACTGGATGCAAAGCTTCTGCTCGCGTGGTGTAGTTTCAGTGGATGGCTCTCCGCTCTCAAACCGGAACAACCTCCGTGGTTTAAACTCGTTCGTCGCTAATGGGGTCTTTGTAGCCAAACAGTCGATTTTTGCAGCTAGTGTGGCAAGGCTTCGACGTCTCAGTTTAAAGCGATGGTTGGCGTTTGAGGACACCGCCATATTGTACAATAGAGTGGTAACGAGCGAGCACACAGACCAGCTCCGTCCAGCTCCTTTCTGCTCTATCTGCACCTGACGAAGTAGCGCGTACTCCTCTGAAGTAAAGCCTGCGGCAGCTTCGTAATCCAGCTCAGCCAGGCACAGTGAGTTGAAGAAATCCGCTTTAGACAGCTTGCCCGACTCGGTGAAGGCTATCTGCTTCATGAGAAGCTCCTTAATGCTTTCATTGTGCTGTCGGCTGTGATGAAGGTTGGCCTCCAGGGCCAAAGTATCAACGCGAACTGTCTCAAATATTTGACGCCACTGCTCGAATGCTTAATCAAGGGCTGTAGATGCCCGGTATGCTGGCTGACGCAGAGGATTCGATATTAGCCAGGTGACGAACTCCAGCTGCGGTGACTCCGCGATTACTCCACGACACAAAGTTGCAGTCTGTGCTAGTGTGATAATGTCGGCATGGTGCTTGGCGGATTTCGCCCGTAGTTAGACCCAACCTTCAGGTTATGCTGCAAAATAAAAATGTCGAGAATGCGTAAGCCAACATCCATCGACACAGACCGAGCGAGCATCTTCTTGAGGGCAGAGTGAAACCCCTCGAGCTGACTTGTAGACGCCACGCGAACTTTTTGCCGCCACCCTCTCTAAAGATGTTTTCGCTAACGTAGAGATCTCCACGTTCGATCCGCTTCAGATTGCTGTTCACGTATCCTTGCCACTCAGATTCGCTGCAGCTTACATCTGCTCTCGTTACGGAGCCTACAGCACTTCGAAATCGAGCCGACATCTCTGACGGCTCGCGTAACGCCCCGTCAACTGCGAATATGGCGTCGTGGAGTTGCTTTGATAGTAGCCTTTTCGATTTTGTCCTTGACTTTGTCAGTGAATCGCTGGATTACGTGAAATGGGTCCTGCCGAACCCCGACCACGCCTCCGAATACACTCGACACTAAGTTACGAATTGCGTTGGCTTTGTCGATAATAACGTATTGTGAGTCTGCTTCTGTAAAGGCGCCCTTCACATGTTGGAGTAGCTCCCGCGTCTCGTCGTGATTTTCTGAACGAGTCAGACGCCGTCCAACGATCTGACCTATCTCAATTTGAGCCAACAGCAACATCTTCGCATCCGACATGCTTTCTCTCTGGCCCGTCACCCCAGGCCACACTTGTAGTCGTTTACAGAATTTTACAGAATGATCCACACGAAGAGCCTTCTGCACCTTCAACGAGCTCGCACTGTAGATAGTTGTTGATTGCATTCAGGCTGCAGACATCGTCTCGGCTCCGACCGGTTTCTGCCTCGCGCAATATTGACCAACTGAAGGCGGGCATGGCGCTAAATAAGTAGGGTTGCTCAATTAGCGCTGACCGACGCGATCAGCAAAAAAAAATACAGAGTAGCTCTTCTCACGGCGGCGACGAATATGATCGACGGTACTGGACAAACCGTGAGGAGATGTCATACCCTCGTGAACCAGCTCCATTAGCCCCTTTGAGAACCCTCCTTTTTTGGTCAGCACAAATGGAAATTGCATTAGTAAGCGGACTTCACTCTGTATATAGTCAGCGGTCACCGTCGAAAAGCAGCCCTTGTTCTCCAGTACAGTGGTACTTGACGTAGAGTAGATGGCACTTGGTTTCTACTTCTTCAGCTGCTCGCTGTTTATATTCCTTCTCACGTGGCGAGCATGAACACCCTAGCATGATACAGTGAGGGACTTTGGATGCAGTAAGGCACTCAGGAACCCATACGACCACCCACGTAAAGAGCGATGAGAGAAGGGAGCTATCGCGTAAATCTTCGGGATACTGAACCACAGAGGGAAAGAGCTTCCTATTCATTGCCTCGCGGATGAGCCTCCTGACCTCCTGTTGCTACAGGCGATCTTCGGTGCTGTCTTGGCTGGCCGCTGGATCCATTGATTCCTGGCGTTCTTTGCTTAGCTGTGCCGTGGATAATGCATTCAAGATGTGAAACAAATTATTAGAGTGGACTTCTAAAAATTTCAAGTATCGGAGTTCGGAGTTCGGTGTCGGATATGTCGGGGCCTGTCGGCCCCGGCATATCGAATAAACCTTCCACGGCACCAGATTATTTCACGAAAATAAAACCGAAATTAGGTTTAACCTCATCTTTGCATTTGCATTGTTTTTTTAAATATTAAGATAATCGGCTACTGCCCTTAGTTTTGATGGTTATTTTTCGGTGAAGGTGATCACAGGCCATTTGGGAAAAAGTGTCCAAGCAGTTCTACCGATATCTTCTGCCGCCCTCGTCCTGTGGCAAATTTCGTTGGCAACCAGTTCAGTTGAGAATGAGGGGCTACAGTACAGTAGCAATAAGCAATGTATGCCTTCACGATCAAACGCTGAGCTAAAAGAGTGCAGTGCAAACTCTTGGATTAATCCCATATGCTGCTTGTTCATGCTATCGTGTTTGAGTGTCCATTCCGGACAGCGAAAGCAAAGCTGTGTCTTTGGTGTCTTTTGGGTTCGCATGGTACATGTATTCAGAGAATTTGAGAGGCACAATATCGACACGGCTATTAATAGGAAGCATCTCCAATATCGGTAGGTACACAATCACGTATACCCATGACTACACTCCTTGACGACCAGTAAAGTACTCGATACATTTATAGATGAAGTTGCATGATACATGAATGGGCCGCAGCGACTGGACACGTCAGAATAGTCTCCACAGATACCACGCAGCCACGATTGAGGCGTACAAGTACATGTATGTCCATGTATTCAATGCTCAATTTAATTAAAGAACGTGTTCCACGGGCAAATACGACCTGGCTGGCGATCTTTCGATGTTGCCTGTCGTAGAATTGCAAGTGGCTTATCCCCCGCCACATTCGACTCCGACATGTAGGGTTTACTGCCACCCCACACGTTTTCAAATCCGATCGGTGCGAAGCTCAAGAGTGTGGAGCATTTCGTACTGAGGATACATGTGTCGATCCGATTCATCGAATCCTGCTGTCGCAACAAGCACCACAACCGTGTTGAACGCGGTGTTCTGGCTTAACGGCATACGAGACTCGTTCACGATGGGGATGTGAACACTCAAAGACCACTCTGGTTTTCGCCGCTTACTACGCACCGCATTCCAAGCACCGTCAACCTCACCAACAAAAGTATGAATGTTGTGTCCACCCTAGCTGCTGCATCGCTCGCTCTTGGAGCCGTTACCGGTACTGCCAACCCTGCCGGCGACCACGTTGAGCGCCAGCTTATTCTCGGAGGAGGTGAAGTCCCCATTGGTACGAAGGCGTACACTGCCGGTATCCGCTCTACTGCCGACGGCAATACATACTGCGGCGGTGCCCTTATCACTCCTACCCACGTGCTTACTACCGGGGCGTGCACGGGTTTCTACCAGCCTAACTTTGTGGCTGTGGGAACGCACTACATTAACGGCACGAAGGATGGCGAGCAGATCAGGGTCACGTCCGCTCAGAACCACACGCTTTTCAACGCTTCCAGTGCGTCGTACAATTTTGCGTTGCTGACCCTGGAGAAGCCCAGCAAGTTCAGCCCTATCAAGCTCCCTAAGGCGGACGACTCGGACATCATTGCCGGCATGTGGACCAAGGTCATGGGCTGGGGTGACACCACCTTCCCCAACGGCACCCGCTCCAACGAGCTCCAGGGTGTCGGCTTGGAGGTATGGAACAACGAGGACTGTGCACCGCTATTTGTCGTGGACAACTCGTCTGTCTGTGCTGGCGGTGCTCCTGGTAGGGACTCGTGTGTTGGTGACACGGGTGCTCCGCTGGTTAAGGAGAAGGGCCAGGGAGACGCCGATGATGTTTTGATTGGCTTAGTGAGCTGGGGCTCTGGCTGTGGTGACCAGGGTATCCCCGCTGTGCATTCGCGTGTGTCGGCTGCTATTGAATGGATCGCCTCAGTGACCAATGTCCAGCAAGCCTAATTGTCTGACATTACCATCCCCCCATAGTTGAACTCCAAGTTGGCTCAGTTTAAAAAATACATCGTAGAGACTTGAAGTGAGTCGACCATCCTTTCGTTTCGGTTGCGAATTCATTTAAGAAAATGCCCAGTTAATATGTAAATCGTACTTCGAAGTAAACAGTAAATCACGCAAGCCACGATTGTGTGTTCTAAGACAAACGTATGAGGATTGTCCAACTATTGTACTCCACAAAATTCATGACACCAACTTTTGTAACCGGTCACATTTAGTAGCACCATTAAGCCAAAATGAGTCGTATTTGGACAAATTTACTCTTAAAAGAAAGCGGAAACCCTCCTTTATCCAGTACAGCCCCCACCGTTTCGTTATCTGGTGTATGGCTAATGTAAATGGAGCTCGACTACCTGTAATTACCCGGAGGAAAAGAAACAATGATGGTGAGCATCAAGGTTTCTCGAGTATTCAGGAAATACTAGAGCAGTAGGACGAAAAGTGCACGAGCAATCTTGTTACTTAGTGTCTTGGTTATCTACCTACGGTGGCTGCACGCGCTAATGCCTTTTACAGCAAGCGGTAGATAACCACCAGTAAGGCAAATTTTGTCTCAATTCTAAGCTAACGGTTAATATCATTTACCTGTAATAATACAATTTCGGGAGTGCGCTGAATTGAAGCGATAGTGATAGGTAGTCAAGTTACCTCTAGGGTTTTATATGAGGATAGTGAGATACCAGCTGTTGGTTCAAATGTCTCGACTTGACGACTTGAGTTGTCAGCACGCCTTTCCCGCGAAAACCACATGAAACTCGATATTGTCCAATAATACCTCTCCAATTCTGCATAAAGAGGACAGACCAGTCCACGAGCATTTTGGAGCTTCCGAATTACTTTTTTGGACAGCTTGTAGCGTTAAAACGGCTGCGAATTAGCTAATTCTGACCTCATTTTCATAATCAGAGCGCGCGAAACACCTACATATAAATATCGATATAGGTTTTCGTAGAACAACGCCCTTCTTGACTTGCCAAACTTTGGTGTCACGACTTCTGCGGAGTACAATACAAGGATATCCCATTGTTGCATTGGAATCACGGCTCGCGTGATTCACCTACCGTAAAACGATGTTTCCATTTCAACTTTTGCTTTCTCGAAAACAACTAACTGCCCCGAGCATCCAGTGTGATGAAAGTAGCCATCTCTATTGTCCTCGTCACTGTCGTCCTCGCTTTCGTTTCGAATCCCATCGATGGGAGCAAGGACCCCGACTCGGCTCCTTTTACGACACAGTCAGAGCGTAGACTCATCGTCGGTGGAGAGACCACCGGCACCAAGAGTACACGACTAGTCTTCGATCAACAATCGACAGCGATAACTTTTGTGCGGGTTCACTTATCACCCCGACATACGTGTTGGGTGCATCGCACTGTGTGGCTGGTGACATCCGTTGGGTCTCAATTGGCTCTCACTACATCAACGGAACGCATGATGGCGAGCAAATTCGAGTTGTGTCCATCACAAACCACCCAAACTACACGACGGATGGCCATCAGATGTCGAACGATTTCGTTCTGTTGAAACTTGAGAGGCCAAGCACGTTTAAGTCTGTGAAGCTGGCAGAAGCTGACGGTTCTGACGTCAAGGCTGGTGAGTGGGTCACTGCGAGTGGATGGGGCCGAACCGATGAGAATGGCGCCACGTCGTATGAGCTCCAATACGTGAAGCTACAGCTAAAAAGCAACGAGGAGTGTTCGAGCGCGATTAAAAGCGATGAAACGGTGACCTGTGCTGGTGGGCTAGGGGCGAGTCCATGCTATGGCGACTCTGGTGGTCCGGTAGTCAAGGAAGCAAAGGGTGGAGACGACGTGCTGGTTGGCCTTGTGAGCTGGGGAGACACCTGCGGCAGGGATGGAACTCCGACTGCCTTCGCGCTTGTATCTCGTGGATCGAGTCGGTCACAAGTGGGGGTTGTCTTTCGTAGATGGCTGGACATTGTACGCCTCAATTATCAAATTAGAGGTCAATAAGCAGCCGTTTCAATTAACTCGTAGTGAAGCTGCATGTATATTTTTCGTTTGGTATACTATAGGATTTTTTTGGTCTACACTCGACAAAGTTGAAGCTTTTCAGGGACCCTCCACAAAATCTATTGGCTGCAGTATGATATATCGGACAAGTTGCTGATGGAAGAGTAGCCGGTGGCTCCACTGGAGTTGGCTCCTTTCTTCATGCCCAGTAGCTTGGCACGCGCAATCTCAATCGCATTCATACTCGTCACCTCGCACATGCACTTGGTACAGAACGTCACCTTACGCTGCGTCATCAGCAAGTCTGGGTCCACAAAGCTCAACTTCCGGACGATCTGGCACGCGTGACACACGAAGTCAAAGCAGAGCTTGCACGTGCTATTGGACTTGCCGAAGTCGCCCAGCCTTCACCCTGGAACACGTGACACAGGTGCTCTGCTTGTTGGGAGCTCCGCGCGTCTTGGATTCCTCGTATCGCCGTTCCAGCATGTACGTCAACTTGCGCATTTGTCCACAGTACACGTACTCGAGACTTCCGAGGAACAAGGTGGCCACGACCGGGAGAACCAGCTTCCGAATCAGACTACCCTCGTCCATCGGGTCGATGATACCCGTCGCGTACATTTCCATCGTAATGTTCCCGATCTCGCGCCAGTACGCGATGAAGGAGTTGTTGCCTCACACGCGGTTCGGAAGTGCGTGCGTTTGAGGGAAGTTGACCGAGTGAAGCAGACTGTAACCAAAGCGCTCACCAGCTGCGTTTCTGACGATCCCGATCCCCTCGAGGTAGATGTAGTCGCGGTTCTTGATCAGTCCGGTGGAGTTGAAGGGGATATCGAGCTCCATCCACTTGACGACCAGCGACCGGAGTGGGTCCTCAAGTGTCGGCATGACGACGCCATCGAGAACGGCGGCGGCGCTGAAGCTGTCGGCGTACGAGGCTTTCATGCGCATAGTCTCGAGGTCTTCGCTGAAGATGCCGTACATGAGATTGACCAGCTTTCCCTCTTTCGTGCCGACGCAGAGAATCGTAGGCAGCCCCACGCCTGTTGCCTCGTCCGCAGTGACAGTGCCCACGCTCTCCTTTCTCTCGAAGTTGATCTTGAGCCCTTTCCTCTCCTTCAGAGGCTCCAGCGCGCAGGATTCACCTTTCTATCGGAACTCATGAATTTCATGCACACCTCCAAGTTGGTCATGATGTAAGTATTGGCCAGATCTTCGAGCGAAACTCTGTCGGTTTCGGTTAGAACGAGTTCTGGGAACGGGTTGACAGTGTATCGCGCCTTCATCTTGAGTCACAGACTAATGCTGTAAGCTTACAGCTAGTGTCGAGCCTGACAGCGGCGGTTGTGATGCAGGTGAGAAGAGTGAAGTTGTGCTGCTCACGTAGCCGAAATGCGAATGAGCTTTGTGTGACCTGTTAGTCATATCGAAATCGTTTTAGCATCGGATAAGACTGCGATGAATAGTTTTTGAGGATAAAACGAAACTCAGTTTAGCGAATTCACAAGAGCACTGTGGTGTGC
This sequence comes from Phytophthora tentaculata, assembly GCA_033557915.1. NCBI lineage: Eukaryota > Oomycota > Peronosporomycetes > Peronosporales > Peronosporaceae > Phytophthora > Phytophthora tentaculata. The sequence continues at coordinate 3,473,725 of JAUCEA010000020.1, read as the reverse complement.
TAGAATAAAGTGGACGTCACCGCCTATACTCTTTAGCTGCCAACGCATAAATGTTTTAAGTTAGCACTTCAAGCACAAAAAATCATGGCATGCCATATTTGTGAACCTCTTGTTGCTTTCGAGAATGGGTCAGTGTAATGTCCTCACAAGCTGACGTGGCTTCACAGTCGCACAAGGTTCGGTGCTGTCACTACGGCCTACTTCGACGAAACTCACTCTCGAAGTGAGTTTCGTGATCTGTCATCCCGACGCTGTGACCTAGACCAATGACAATCCAGCTGTCCACCGAGTCAAGCTTTTCTGCTTGACGTCGTATGCATGCTTACGTATTTCAATGCATTATGAGACTCCAAGGGGCTAGCATCAGTTCTTAGAGCTCTCTGCCTACTAGTTATTGCACAAGCTAAGCTCAATTCAATCATTCTGCATTTTTCCGGCCTCCCCACAAGTGGTTCATTTCAATTGGTAGCACTTCTCTTCGCTGTGGGTGGGAGTGCGGCACATTAGTAAATTCGCGGTCGCCTCTTCGCCCACAACCTCTCCGGAACCACTCCCATATCTTTCAACGTCTTGTCCAGAATGAAGGAAGCCGCTGGACCAATTCCGGCAGGCGCCGCAACCCAGAACCTGTTTGACCAGTTCGTCCAAGCTATCGACCGCATTGCTGTTGGTCTCAGCCAGCAGAATGCTCAGATGTATCAAGATTTCCAGGCCCAGTTGCATGCCTACCAGCAGCAGCTGCAGCAACATGTGTCGGCTCCGCATCCTCCTCGAGAGTACCGGCTAGAAGGCGTCTCCATGCCGACGTTTAGCGGTAAGCCGATCGACTCGGTTGATGAGTTTATTTCCGAGCCAAGCTGTTCATGGAGGGAAAAAGAAACGACTACTCGGCAGCGGCCAACCAGCAGCGCGTTATCGCTATTCCAGCGTCAAACTTGAGATATAGTGCCGCGTCGTGGTACCATGCCCAAGTTGTCGTTGATCAAGTTCGGTTCACCACGGTCGGCACTCTTGCCGAGGCATTTCGTCGCGAATTTTTTCCACCTGATCAACAATTTCGACTGCGGGCGGAGCTCAAAGTGTGGTGAAGCGCCCGTTAAGTTTTGGCAGCTGGGGCTGAGCGATGGATATTGACTCGATCTGACCAGGCGGGTTCGGGGTGAAGCTGGAGCGACCACGTCCCAGAGAAGGATGCGATCGGATCGCTGCTAGCTAGATCGGACCGTCACTGCGTGGATCGGATCGGCTTGGGACGGGAGATCGGATGTATGATCCACCTGAGAATGCCCGGAAGTTATCGTGAACAGGTCAACTGATTTGTACCCAAGTTCGGTAAAGTACGATTGGACCTTGAAGTACCAGATCGGTAATAATAGGATACGCGCTGTAGTGGGCCAGAATGACCTTAAGTAATAACAGAGTGATTTTGCCTTGTCAACGACAAGTGGCCTTCGACTTTGGATTGTGGCGGGAAATTGCAGTGGCCCATGCACTAACCAAGTCAATTCTACCAAGTCCACGTGTCAGTCGCCGGAGTTAGCAGCTTGGCCGGCCCGACTGTCGTCGCTCTCGCCCTCAACTCCCCCGCTATAGGAAGCGGTCAAGCCTCGCAAGTAAAACTTTATCTACCCCTAAGAAAAGGAACCCTATACACCCCAAGTCGATCAAGATCAACAACCCACCTGGCGCGTAGCCTGAAGAACTTCCACGCTACGCAAACCCCCCACCGTCCTGCGCCTCACCAAGGCGGAACCAACCGCAGGCCAAGCTTCCCCTCGAGTCCACCAGAGGAGTGTAACCAGTCCCGCCGACGGGTACACAAGGTGAGCCCTCAGCAACCCCACAGTGATCGGAGTACCCCCTCCGTCAGTCAGTAGTCCGGGGCACTGTGTGTGAGATCGGATCGCAACGCGATTTTGCGATACCCACTCCACCACAATGGTGCGCGTGCCCGGATCTTCTGGTGACTCCGGATTTTACCGTGAGTCCCAAGAAGAGGAAGTGCCAATCAAGTTGGGACCAGGGACGGAGGCGTCATCGGAAACTGGATCGCCGACGACGCTGCTGAATGAAGCAGGATCAGCAGATCGACAGAGTCCTGGGAGGAGCTCTGCCGACAGAAACGAAGAGGAAGGTCTTCTCGAAGAGAAACCTCAACCCCCTCCCCATGCCTCCTCTGGAGGCACCGCGGATGAGGAACCCAAGGTGAAAACCAAAGGAACCTCATCAACCATCGCTCCGCCAACGCAGAAGACCGAAGAAAAAAGAAGTCCACGGCGTCGCGGAAGAAGCTCAAGGCCCCAGCGGACTCGGACCCGGACAGTCGTGACGAGATCGCAGCGACTTGGTCCGACAGTCAGCTGGAGGAAGCGTACAAGCGGAACGAGCTTCAGTCGTTCCTGACCAAAACCTCAGTGATGAAGATCGTGCAGCCGCGGGCACCTGGATCGCTGATGGGACCAGTGGTGCCACCACCAGTCACAGCGAACAAGCTGGATACGGTGAAGGCCTTGCTGCGTCTGCTGCGAGAGGTTGGAGTCACCCCAGGTGACTTCGATGCGAAGGCCCTCTTCGACCTGGACCTGGAGATGCTACAGATCGCGCTGTCGGAGCTTTGCGAGAGTTTAAGAGGGTTGGTCGGCGAGTTGGTACCGGTCAAGACCGAGCTCAGGCCAGCGGCCTCGTTGCCACGCCTTCCTCGATCCGAGTCGCGGACCGGATCGTCGCAGCACTCGAACTATGCGTCAGCGACCTCGATGGCCGGCTCCGACAGCTCTGGAGGAGTCGAGCGCATGCCGCTTGGCCCCTCAGGAGCCGCGATGCTGCAGGGCATATCGGATCGTACGGCGAGAGTGAGGCCCAAGGCGGGTATACCCCCGGTAACCAGCAACCCGGGCGACAATCCGGATAAGCTGCAGACGTTCCTCAACTCGGCGATGGAGCGCTTCTTGAAGGAGCAGCGCGCGGCACAGGGGACGCCAACCGCAGCACCGGTAGCAACGACCGAACAGCAGGATTTCGACGTGGAATCAGTTGGCTCGGAGCACGGCGAGTACGATCCAGACGATCTGGACTTCACCGTCATCCGTCAAGCGACGGTGGCTACAACTGCTGCAGCCACCGGAGCGCCAGCGATCACTCCGCGCATCCGTGTCTCCGCGATGTCGGGGCTCAAGAGTTCTCTGGGAAGGACGATGACGAAGACCGCGCGCGAGCTTGAATCAGCAAGGTGAAGTCGGCTTTTATCCGCGATCAGGCTCCGGACGGCGAGAAGTGTTTGGTGCTTGGCGGCCTGTTCACTGGACCGGCGCGCAATTGGTACCGGCAGCTCATCAGGACTGCGCGAAGCGACTGGAAGGAACTTCTGCGTGAATTCCAAGTGCAGTTCTGCGGGCTCGGAGTATCTGTCGCGGGGCAGTACTACCATGTGATGAAGCGTGCCGACGAAACGCCGCTGGGATACCTCCACCGTCTGAATGTTGCAGGTCTGAGAGCGAAGCTGCGTGTGAAGAATGGCCCGCCGGATGTTCGCCACGAGCATGTGGAACACTTCATCGAGATACTGGACGACCACGATCTGGCCGACCGGCTCGCGCTGCTACAGATCTCCGATGCGGACGCCCTGGAAGACGTCTTGAGAGCGCGGCAACGCGCGAAGAACCGTCAAGGAAGAGCCCACTTCGGATCGAGCAAGTATCGACAGAAGACAACCACTCCTGATGCCACGAAGCCAGTCCCAACGCGCAAGGTGCGAGCCGTCAAGACCGCGGACTGCGATAGTGACTCTAGGCTCAGTGGATTGGAGTCAGACGGTGAACTACGCAGGATCTACATTGCCGCCGCCGAAGGAGAAGCTCAAACCCAGACGCCCTCACCGCAGGAACCAGATCGAGCCACGTCTGGCGAAACTCCACCACCGCGAGACCCCAATCCGGGACATCGCCGACCGAATGGACGTGACACGTTCCAACGCTGCACGCACTGCGGCTCGCATCGCCACGATGATCTGCACGGCTGGAAGCGGCTGACGTGCCAGCGCTGTGGCAAGAAGGGCCATCCGTCGGATCGTTGCCTCTTCGTGTGCCGTGGGTGCGGCGAGATCCACGACGTCGGCAAGTGCCAGATGGAGGAGTTCTACAACTTGATCCGTCAGTGGTACGATCCAGCCAAGCACGGCGGCGTGTTGCCGGATAGCGCCACGAAGATGTTAAACTAGGACGCTCGCCTGGCTGGAAGCCAGGTCGAGCCGAGCGTTCCAAGCTCTGCATCTTTGCATACGTCGAGAAGAGAACTGAAGTTAGACCCGATCGACAATACATATGATCTTCATGGAAAACATACCGGTGTTGTTGCAAGTCTTCGGAAGCCTGATGAGCTCACAAGAGTTGACACCGTCATAGCCCTCGATTTACTGCCAGGGGAGATGCGTGGGTACTGGGAGTATCACGCACCCAGTAAGTGGTTCAAGCAAGCCAAGACAGGAGGGAAGATCAACTGTAACGGGGTTACATAGTGTGGCGCACACATGGGTACGGAGTACCCGGAGAGTTAACAGAATCTCAGTACATGATGTGTAGAACTAGCGGTGGTCTCAGTACACAGACTGAGGGCCACACGTTATGCATTTGATTAGGTTTAACTATGATAGATAGTTAAACATAGATAGCGGCCTGGCCGCACTAAAGATAAATAAAAACACTTCGGTTTTGGAAGCAAAAGAGTTATTTCGAGTTAATAACTCTGCGCCCTGGTTTTAGGGCTGTGTTAAAGCTCCTTTGGATGTGGAACTTTGAATTACGGACTCTTTGAGTCGAACGTCTTCCTCTGACGCTAAAGCTACGGCTGCCCCGCTGCACTTGGTAGCACTCGTAGTCAATCCCGCACCTGAGTCGGTTGACTGTATCCTCTGTAAGGATGGAACACCCCGTGTTCGCAAATTTGCCCCCGGCGCAGCAGGACGCGCTTAACAAGATCATGTCCTTGCTTGGCCCGGAGGGCGTGGCGTCGCAAGGTCCAGAGGCGGTGGCCGCCAGACTGGAATCGTTCTCCCGTTATGAGAACGCTCTCTTCGAGCATGTTCAAGAGAAGATGAGTGTCGCAACGGCAGCTGCATCGGTCAAGAATGACGCTCCTGCGAGACCCAAGCCGTTCATGCTGAGCGTGAAGACCTTCGAAGGGAAGGCGGGAGAGAATCTCCTTCTCTGGACCCGTGAGGTCCAGATGGCCATGGAATCGGCCTTGCTTCAGAATGACCAACAGCGCGTTGCGCTTGCTATCTCTAAGCTTGGAGGTCGCGCCCGTGAGTGGGCCTTAACGTGTGGTACGTCTGTAGACGTCGCGTTCCCCACTTGGGCTCAGCTGAAACAGCAATTGTCGCGCGTATTCGCACCGCCTAACCAGGCGTACCGTGTTCGGTCTGAGTTCCTTGCTACCCGACAGGGCAAGAAGGAGTTACTGGACTACGTCCAAGAGTTGAGAACTCTGATCGCCGGGATGGCGACGGACACGCTACCAGAACTGGTCACGGTGACCGTGTTCATGGAGGGTCTCCGCGTGGGCGCGGACCGAACGGAAGTGTTCCGTGTACACCCTTCCTCTTTCGAAGAGGCGGTGAACGTGGCATTGAATGCCGAACACAACTTCAAGTCAACCCGACCGGGCTGGTACGCAAGCTGCGCCGGCTCTTCGAGCGGTCCAGAGCCGATGGACCTCAGCTGTGCTGAAGATGAAGTCGCGGAACTTCTTGCTGCGGAGCAGCTCGCCGGCATCCGCCGATGCTTTTTGTGCAAGAGCACGAAGCATCTAAGGGCGCAATGCCCTTTGCGCTCTAAGCGCCAGGCTTCGGCGAGCCAACCCTCCGGGTCGTCGCCGGGAAACGGCAACTCCCAGTAGGCGCGGGGCGGCTTACTGGGGAAGAACTGAGTTCTGTTGTGCCTCGAGGAGGTAGAGGGCAACGGAACTCAGCCCCGAAGAAAGCTACGCTCTCTTACAAGAAGAGTGTGTGCAAGCCGGGCTTGTTGGTCGTTCAAGCGAACGTGAAGGGCTTTGCGGAGCCGAGAGTCTTGATTGACTCGGGAGCTTCAGGCAACTATGCCCGTCGCTCCACCCCGGAAGGGAGTCAGCTATATGCTGAGGCATTGGAAGTGCCAACGCGAGATGAAGTCTCAGTCCATCTGGCGACGGGGACACTTGTTACGGTGTCGAAGGTCTCTGTTGACCTTACTGTGAAGTTCGTCGACTTCGATAGCGTGGAACGCTGTCTAGTCTTAGACCCGGATTCGAGGTATGACCTCATCCTTGGTATGACATGGCTCGAGCGCCATGAGCCATGAATCGACTGGAAGTCGAAGACGCTGGGTGCTACGCACCCTGCCCATAGTGGAGCTTTGGTGAGTCATGAATCCACCTCTGCTAGGAAGCAGAAGTGCTATTGGCACGATCACGAGGCCGAGGCGGCCGTGGTTCTGGACATTGAAATGTCGGAACTTGTGAGCAACGAGGTTGCTGCGTGTCCTGGCAAGGACGAGCGCGGAGTGGCGCGTAATCCACTGTGTGGTATGGATCTGGTCGAGGACCTACCACTGCGTCGCTCGAGGGCCGCGGTCGACTGCGAGTCGAGGCATCGTGGGCGCGGCCCAAAGGATCCAGGTGAAGTGACACCTAGTTCACTGTGCGAGTCATGAAACCCATGACTTTGAGCCGAGTGTCTCGCGAGACACGGCTTCCCCTTCGAGGAGTTTTGGTGCTGCTGCACCCGGTGGTGGTGACGGAGATGGCGCTGTACCGCCCTCGTCCGGCCGAGCTAGGCCGCGGAGGGAGAGGAGAAGAAGACGCAGAGCGTCTGTGACGTTTGCGACGTCTTCGGCATCGGACGAGGTGTCCAACGTGTCGAGCGGTGAAGCTCCACATGCCCGCTGCGAGCAGCTGTACACACTCATGAATGGAATGACGGGGGAGGTCGAAGGCGACATCAGCCTTGATGCTTTGCCCGCGGTCGATGCTCTGGTAGAGCTGGACGAGATGTCCGTTACCGAGTTCTGCGAGGCCTTGAAGGCGGGCGAGTTAGCCGAGGTGGTCTTGATCATACCTGAGGAGGAGTTGAACTCCTCGTCCGTCGTAGACGAAGCGGTCCTGGAGGACACCAAGAAGGCGCTGAGCGCGCGAAGTGGATCGGCAATCCTGTAAGATCCTTCGGATCCGTTCTATCCTTTGATTAAGAAGTATGGAGACGCGGTCTCAAGGAAAAGGAACCCACCGATGGGTTTGCCTCCGGATCGAGGCGTGCGTCACGATATCGACCTGGTTCCGGGAACCAAATACTGCGTGACGCGGCAGTGGCCTATGCCAATGGAACAGTGTGACGTCGTTGACGCGTTCTTCCGTGCGAAGCACGAGGCAGGGCTGGTGCGTGAGAGCAAGTCTCCGCACTCGACACCCACTTTCTGTGTCAGAAAGCCGAATGGCAAGTGGCGTATTGTGCATGCTTTCAATAAGCTGAATGCGGCCACCATGCCGGCGCAGACGCCGATTCCTCGCAAGGATGTTCTGCAGAACAACATGGTAGGCTGTACGGTGTACAGTGCACTCGACTTGGTCGATGGTTACTACCAATTGCTCATGAGAGAGAGCGACATCCCGCTGACAGCGGTCAGTACTCCGAGCGGTATGCTCTGGAGTGGCTGGTGATGCCTCAGGGGCTGTCGCACGCACCAGCAGCTTTCAATCGTCTTGTGACGCAGTTGTTCCGGCTACGCGCTGACGTACGCTGACGACATTTTCGTCCATAGTCGTGCTGAGCGCGACGTGGAGAACCACATTGACCATTTACGAGCGGTGCTCGAGCGCATGCGCACGCATAATAATAATAAGTTGCATTCCAACTTGGACAAATGCGTCTTCGGCGCTGAGGAGATCCCTTTCCTCGGGTGCTTCATTGGGAAGCGTGGCTTACGGGCAGATCCTGCCAAAGTCAAGGCCATCGTGGACTGGCCAGTTCCCAAGAACCAGAAGGACTTACGCAAGTGGCTAGGCTTAGCCAATTACTTGCACAAGTACAGCGCGAACTACGCAGAAATGGATCGGCCATTGTCGGATCTCGTTAAGAAGGATGCACCTTGGCGCTGGAGCGTCGAGCACGACGGAGCCTTCCAGGACGTGAAGGAGAGTCTCCTACGAGCGCCGGTGCTCGCGCTACCGGACCCGGACCGCCCGTTCAGCGTCGTCTGCGACGTCTCCGATTTCGCTATCGGTTATGCTTTACTACATGCAGACGCCGAAGGGCGCGAACGCGTGATCGCGTTTGAGTCTCGCCAGCTCAAGGCTGCGGAGAAGAGCTATTCAGTTCATGACAAAGAGCTACTTGCGATGAAGTACGTCTCTAGTCAAGTTCAGAGTACACCTGCTCGGCTCCAAGCCTTTTGTGATCTTTACTGATCATGCGTCGTTACGCACTGCGACTCAGTCTCCTCACCTCTCTTAGAGAATGACAAGATGGCTTTCCTTCTTTGCCGAGTACTACATCGAGGTGAAGTGCAAGCCGGGACGGCTTAATGTGGTGGCCGATGCGCTGTCGCGCAGTCCGGACTACGAGTTAGCCCATGTCACAACGGTGACGTCGTCAGTGCCCGACTTAATACGCGCCACGTACGCACAGGACGACATGTGTGTAGCGCTGCTACGTGCTCTTGTAAGCGACGGGTTCAAGGACTCGGACAAGGAGCTGTCAGGGCTCTTGCGCGCGAGGCTGCATCGATATTCCGTCGATAATGGCCTGCTGTACTACAGCACGGACCCAGAGGACACTCCTCGTGTGGTCGTCCCTCATGACGAGGACCTCAAGTATCGTATCCTCTATGAGGTACATGATACGCCCGTCGGAGGGCACTTAGGTCGTGAGAAGACCTATTGCTCGGTGAGCTCGATGTACTGGTGGTCCAAGATGTACAAGTGGGTTAGCACTTACGTACGCACGTGTGAGACGTGTCAACGAACGAAGTCCGCACCGAATGCGGCGGCACCGTTGGCAAGCATGCCTGTCCCCACGGGATGTTGGCAGTCCATCAGTATGGACGTTGAGTTTGGCCTTCCGAAGGACAAGGCGGGCAACACAGGCATTGTGGTCTTCGTGGACCGGTTGAGAAAGATGGCTCACTTAGCGGCGGTGCCGGACACCATTGATGGTGAAAGTACAGCTTTGCTGTTCTTAGACCGAGTCTTTCGCCAACATAGCTTGCCTGAGGCAATCGTCTCGGATCGAGACCCACGGCTCACCGCGAAGTTCTGGGCGTCCCTCTTCAGAGTGCTCGGCACTCGTTTGGACATGTCCACCGCGGATCATCCGCAGACCGATGGTCAAACTGAACGCGTGAATCGCGTTGTCGAGGGCTTCCTACGGAGCGTATGCGCTGAGGCGCCGAAACGCTGGAGTGAGATGCTCCCACTCGTTGAGTTTGCATTGAATAATGCGGTGCATGCCTCGACAGGCCTCACCCCGTTCTATGTGAACGGCCTGGTGAATCCTCGCGTCCCGCTGACGCCACCACGTAGTGGTTCAGGGCTTGACGGGGGAGGAATAGCCAAGCGGCTGGCTGATGTCAGCCCTGTTGCGGTTCGCAAGCAAGTCGATGACTTTGTCTCTTTGCGACTGATTGTCCTGCGACAGGTGCGTGACGCTATGGCTGAGAGCCAAGACACGCAGAAGGAGTATGCTGATGCTAATGGCAGAGGTAATGTGGAACGGTTTGAGGTCGGAGACCTAGTTATATTAAACGCTAAAAACCTACCTACTCATGCAGTGTCTGCTGTCTTCAAGACAAAATTGAGACCTCAGTTCGTGGGACCGTTCAAGGTCGTGGCTAAGAAGAGCCTTGCGTATACGCTGAATCTTCCGAAGAAGATGCGTACGCACCCGGTCTTCTACGTCGGCTTACTCAAGCCATATCAGGATCCTGCTCAGGTAAGCGCGACGGCGTTGGCGCCGACCCGGCAGGTGGCTGAGCCACGCCCGAAGGTTGGTCAGCAGCGACTAGTGGCGGGGCCACAGGACGAGGAGCAAGCTGCTGAAGACGCAGCAACAAGTCGAGCTGACCTTGCAGCTGAGCGACTTGACGCTCCAGGTCCACGACCCGGTTTTGAACCGACTGAGGTTGCTCGAACCAGCCCACACGACGGTGGGTCTCGTCGAGATCATCTACAAGACAGTTCAGGGAGCCAGCTGTATCTTGAAGATACTGGTCCAGGGAGCTTACGCGCTGATCCAGCGCAGACAAGTCACTCCGAGTCGCGACGCGAGGGTCCAGCTGAGGCTCAACCTCCTCCAGCTCTGCTCGACGAGCACGGTGAGCTCCACTATCACGTGGAACGCATTGTGGCGCGGCGTCGACGCCAGGGTCAAACCTAGTATCTTGTAAAGTGGCGGGGTTATCCTCATTCGAAAAACTCGTGGGAGTTTGAGGTCCCCCTTCGGCAAGACTGCCCAAACGTCGTATACGCTTATAATCCGTCACATCCGATGCCGAAGCGCCACCCCGGTGTGCGACGGCGTCGCCAGGCGCTGAGCGCTTCCAACTAGAGTGGGAAGGAGACAGATCGGCAGCCGAGCTCAGGAGCCGATCGGTGGCTGGAGCAGCCTGCTCATGAGTAGGAGCGGCGCTCGCAGCGGGAGCAGGAGATCGGATAGTCTCGTAGTATTGTGGATGGAGTCCTGGAACGTGGCGTCGCGCCTTCGACTTTGCGAAGTCCAGGCGCTACGTCACTCAAGACGAACATCAGTTTCGGAGAAACTAGCTCGAAGAGCATCGTAGCTGGGGAGCCGTTCTGGTGGACTCGAAGGAAGCTTGGCCTGCGGTTGGTTCCGCCTTGGCGAGGCGCAGGACGGTGGGGGGTTTGCGTAGCGTGGAAGTTCTTCAGGCTACGCGCCAGGTAGGTTGTCGATCTTGATCGACTTGGGGTGTATAGGGTTCCTTTTCTTAGGGGTAGATAAAGTTTTACTTGCGAGGCTTGACCGCTTCCTATAGCGGGGGAGTTGAGGGCGAGAGCGACGACAGTCGGGCCGGCCAAGCTGCTAACTCCGGCGACTGACACGTGGACTTGGTAGAATTGACTTGGTTAGTGCATGGGCCACTGCAATTTCCCGCCACAATCCAAAGTCGAAGGCCACTTGTCGTTGACAAGGCAAAATCACTCTGTTATTACTTAAGGTCATTCTGGCCCACTACAGCGCGTATCCTATTATTACCGATCTGGTACTTCAAGGTCCAATCGTACTTTACCGAACTTGGGTACAAATCAGTTGACCTGTACACGATGACTTCCGGGCATTCTCAGGTGGATCATACATCCGATCTCCCGTCCCAAGCCGATCCGATCCACGCAGTGACGGTCCGATCTAGCTAGCAGCGATCCGATCGCATCCATCTCTGGGACATGGTCGCTCCAGCTTCACCCCGAACCCGCCTGGTCTGATCGAGTCAATATCCATCTCTCAGCCCCAGCTGCCAAAAATCAACGGGCGCTTCACCACTATCGTCCCCTGTGTGAGCTCCGACAGCACAACTGTCGCGACCCACACACCAACTTCCAGTCGCCCGCCCATCGACGTCTTCTCGGCGTCCCAGCATGTTCTCCTCCGGTACGTTGCACGTCATCAATTGGCTTCCTTGCCTCTGATCTTCCTTGCGTCGGTGTCTTGTAGCTCGGGCTCGGCGTTCGCCCCATGTATCCCGCTCTCCTGGCCGCTCTCGTGTCCCACCGGCTCCCAGCGAGACGTCCACCGTGGATCTCACTGCAGGTGGATTCTCTCCCGAGCCCGCGCCGGAGCAGCTATCTGTGGCTGTCCCCACAGCGGATGTGGCTGGACGCGAAGTTCACCTGGCGGAAATGCGCTCTTCCTTGAACGCGCTCCAGATCTCCGTGGATCAGACCGAGGAGTTGCAGGAGTTGCGCGATAGCCACGCGGTCCTGCAGCGCGCTTACTTAGCTTCTCGTGCTTGAGCGGCCGACTTGGACCGTCAGCTGGCCGACGCGGCGAACGCAGCGCCCCCTTTCGTACTCTTCTGCCAGCGCAAGTATGATCTCGTGCGCCACCAGTTGGAGGGCGTGCGCAGCGAGCTCGCAGACTGCCTCAATGCTTTGCAGGAGCGTCTAGACAATTCGAGATAGATGGAGGCCTGTCACCTTCGGTATCACGATCTACAGCTGCGTTACGACGAAGCGGTCTGGGAGTCTCACGATCGCGTCGGTAACCTGGAGGCGCAATTGGCCGCGGCGAGGTCTCTGGGGCCTGGTGGCTCGGCTCCACCCGACGTTTCGAAGGGCCTGCTCGCGTTGGAGGCCCAGTTGTCGCAAGCCCGCTCCGACGCTGCTACAGCACAGAAACGGGGTACTCAGGTCGCCGCTGAGCTTCTAGAGTCCGCCAAGTCTCACAAGGCCACTCAAAAGGAGGTGGATCGCCTCGCCCGCGTAGTGGCTGCAAAAAACCGGATGATAGAGGAGCTGAAGGCTACTTGCGCTCAGCGAGTGAAGCGTGCCGACACCATCCTCGCAGCTCGCATGACTGAGTGTCGCAATCTGAAAGAGGTGATCGCTCTCCTGAGACAGGAGCTTACGGCTGCTTCGAGGAAGGCCCAGTAGGCTGCTTAGCAACGCGACCAGGCACGGGCCGAGTTGGATTCCACTGGTAGGTGCCCTTTTCGTCCATTGCTGGGGCCATCTTCATGCTAACTCCTTGTGTTTCACAGGCACACACATAACTTCTGCTCGTAACCAGATCGCGCCTCGAGAAATGCCTCCCCAAGTAGAGGATTCAAAATCAGTGCGTAAGAGGTACGCGGCCGAGGTGGCCACTCTCACGAACGATCGCGACAATTTACGGCGCCAGCTGAACCAGCGTGTGACTGAGATGGGCGTACTCCGGGTTGAACGCGATCAGGCGCGTGATCGACTTGCCGGTATAGCGTCTTTGATTACTCCGGGCGCCTTCACCAGTGGTACACCGTCCCCGGCACGGACTGCAAACCGCAAACGCCGACGATATCCTAGCCATTCATCGCCTCGATCTCATCGACTCTCGAAATGTCCTCGGGCGGCCGATCGCGTGCCGTCCACTCGAGCTTCACCTCGTCGCTCAATCGATATCCTGTCTGCCGCAGCGGCTTCGTGTACTCAGGCTTCGGAGCTTCCATCTCCTTCCCGTGCCCCTTCGGACAGCGAGGATGATGAATTCTTCGCCGCCTTGTCTCAGTCTCGATCCACTCACCGCCGATCCAGTGTTGCTTCGTCACCCGCGAACAGTCGTTCCTCTCGTGGGTCCGGCGTCTCTCGGACTTCTAGTGGCGCGGAGGTGCGTGATCACGGGCATTCGTCCACTCCGCAAAGCGACCCACGCCGCGTCCGATAGCGGGTCGAGGGGCTCCCGAGACGCCTGGCTGGCAGCGGAGTTGTCCGACTCTCCTTCGCTACTACTGCCTGAACCACCGGAACTACTGGAAGTGCTATCGTCGGAGCCACCGTCAGGGGGCGGCCTCGAGCCCGAGCTAGACTCCCACACGGGTCACCCGGGGAGAATGGATTCCCAGCTACCGTGGCAGGAGCTCTCATCATGCTCGCGACGTGTTTCCGTGGTTGATCGCACACATCCGTCAGACCTGCATTGTGGAGATGGATTACGATCTCCTTTTCCACCAGTTTTCCAAGCCTTTCGAGTGGTTGTTTCCCACCCGTAGTCGGGTTCCCTCCGTGCAAGACTGGGACGGAGATCTGGTCACTGAAGCCAGCGTGCACCGTCTGGAGGCCGCGCGACCCTGGGAAGTGCTTGCGAACCGGCCCCGTCCACTCACCTTCCGTTTGGAAGGCTGGTTCGTGTTCATTGTGGAAATTTACTCCTCCTACGAGACCGCATACATCCGCGTGTACTGGGATTCCACTCACGCCTTTCCGATCAGCATTGCCGAACGCAGATCGAGTCGTTATCTCGCCGCTGTGTATACCCACCGCAAATAGCGTCGATCTCGCGCTGGTGCGCGGTGGAAGACGTTCCTCCAGCAAGTGCTAATTGGTATGTTGAGCGGCCACTGCGATCTTGATTTGCTGCTGGACCCTTTCTTCCTCCACTTCCCGCGTCACGGTGAAGCTGGAGCGTGGTATCCCGGCTCAGAACTTTGCGGCAACCCCGCTGATCTGCTTGACGCCTTAGCTGTCACGGACCGTGCCGATCGGTGGCGTAATCACTACCGTGACGATCACGCTGCTCATCCGGCACGCCAGATTCCCCGCCTGGCCGGCAAATTCACCGCTCCGGCGTAGTTCCTCTACGATCTCTTTCCTGTATTTCGGTCGATCCCCAGCGTCGTATAGCAACAGTATGAGTAAGGCGGACCCCTTAACTTGATAAGCCCACGCGATCTTGTTTCCAAAGGTTCGTGTTAGAGTTTTCCTTGCTCTTGTGTCTCTTCTTCGTGGTTTTCTCCCAGCCCGATCTATTATCATCACTTCTCTCGCCGTGGTCGACATATCAGATCGGTCGGTCCACTTCACGCATAACATGTTCCGCCTCCTCCTTGCAACCTGCAGCCTTCCTGCAAGTCCTTCTTCCTCTCGCTTCTCCACAGTGGCCGACCCACCGTAGATGCTCTACCGATCACTCCTTCGTGCGACATCGCCTCGAAACGGTTGCGACCAGTCCGTCCACGCTCGAAGTCTCGTAACAGTGCACCACACTTCAGATCCGCCTCGTCGACCCATGAGGGTTCAACATAGCCCTTCCAGTATACCAGGTATTCACGTCAGGCGCGGCCATAGCGTGTTCGGCGTCCTGTTCGTACGACAGCGATCCGATCGACCTCGAACTCGTCTTCGTCCAGCTCGCGTTCCCAACTGTCCTCGGGCAATAGGCTCTCGTCGAAATCAACGCGATCGACCTGATCGTCTGTCAGCAGAGTGGTCGAACGGTCCGGATACGTCTTGACCAGCTTCATTTTCGTCACATGCACAATCGGGAACAGTCGGTACTCAGTGCCCACAGTTTCCAGTCTTGCCGCGTGTCGATCGATCATCGCCGCGACTCTGAAGGGCCCGTGCCACATGTGCGCCAGCTTCTTTGCATAACCTTCCTTGACTCGATCCAGATATAGCCACACCTCATCATCGGCCTTGATGTCATGAGGAAGCACACCTTCGTTGTGTTAGTCTGCTCTCGCCGCGATTGCCTCGCGCAATGCCTCGTTGACGTGTTCTCGGGCTTGCTGGTACTGCCGCTGTATGTTGTATCGCCATCGACGCGGCTCCGAGTCCCGACGTCGAGTGCTGCCGAGCGGAAGCGTTGCCTCCAGGGTGGTCCTTGCGTCCCATCCATGGATCAAGTATAACAGCGTCTCTCCGCGAGTGCGATCATGCACCGTGTTAAGGGCGAACGCCAAGCGTTCTGCGTACTGATCCCAATCCTTCTGATTTATATCTGCGACGTACATCTTCAACGATCTGGTCAGCGTCTGCACCATCCGCTCAGCCGTTCCGTTGGCTTGAGGGCGATACGCCATAGTGGGACGTTGTCGCTGACCCATGATGCGATTGAATGCGCGGAAGAAGTCAGACATGAAGCCTGGCTCCCGATCGTGTCGGATGACCTCACTCGCGCAGAACCGGCGGAAGACACATTCATCGTAGTTTTCTGCGATCGTCTGCGCAGTTCTCGACGCGCTTGCCTTGGCCACCACGTAACCCGAAAACAAGTCAACCCAGATGAGCAGCTCGGTGTTGCCCTTGTGCGACTTAGGTAGAGACGGGATGTGGTCCATGCGATGCACTGAAATGGGTACGTCGCCTGCATGTTCCCTGGTGGCTCTGTTTGAATTGTCGGACGTCCCTTCCCTGTCTCACAATCCACACATTGTCCCACGTAGCGCTGCACACTCCTGAACAAGCCGCGCCAATGGAAGCGCAATCGCACTCGCAGGTACGTTCTTCCGATTCCTTGGTGTCCGCCTTCCAGATTTGTGTGGTAGTGATGGAGTACGTCTTGTTGCAGGTCCTCCGGCACTACCAGCTTCGCCACTTGGTCACGGTCAGCATCGATTCCTTTCGCGCGTGGGCAGTAGGAAAGCAGCCCGTTCTCGTCGACTTCGAAGTCGTCGGCGATCTTGCCACAAGAGCGCGCCTCTCCAGCACTCAGTTTCTCTAGGTCGCCACGGAGGTACGTCTTGATATCTTCGATCCACTTCTCCTCGTCTTGTGCTTACCGGATTCGATCTATTCTCATGCGCTGTACGATGTCTGACTGTAGCACTTCCGGAGAGCTCACCAGGCGTGTCCGTGATCGCGTCGCGGTCGCTACGCGTAGCGCCGGCGTCTCGTCTTCGGGAGCAATAGCTCCGGCAGTCGATTGAGGACGATCACGTCCTCTCGATCGGCCTCCGAGGTAATCGCGGTGCCTGCCAGCTGATGTAGCTCGTTGCTTGCTAACCGATCTGCGCTTTGATTCATTTCTCGTATAATATGCAGGAATTCGTGAGACGGCCACGATTTCAGCCGATCTAGCGCTCGTTGTCGCAGGGGCGTCAAGCCAGGCGCATTGCACTCGATCTCGCCGCGCATCTATCTAATCACCAGGTTGGAGTCGCCGCAGACGATCAGACGTCCCCTGTCCAAGCTGGACAGTAAGTCGAACGCCAACAGTAGTCCGTGGTACTCTGCTTCGTTTACTGTGAGGTCAAGCAGATACTTCGACTCCGCTGCGACCACGATCCACTCAGGTAACTTCCATACGATAGCACTGCATGCACCTCCGCCGCGTTTGACTCGCGCCGATCCATCGAAACTCGCGACTAACAACTCCTCGCCTTGTTCAACTGTAGGCAGGATTGCGGCGACATATCGGCGTGGTTGCTTTCTCGGAGCGATCGACGACAAGATCGAGTCGACGTTCTCCCGTGGGGTGATGCTTGCTGCAATGGCGCCCAGGATTTCGTCCTCTCCTCCCGTACACCTGACGATCTCAAGCGTCCACGGCGAAAACAGTGCTGCCCACTTGCCCAGCCGGCCCTGCAGGCCTGACGATCGCACCAGCCACGCCAGCGTGGAGTGTCGCGTCAGCACTTCGATCGATCTTGTGTCCAGCGTGGTGTAACATACGTCCAGTATCCGGAGAAGGGCCAAGATCTCTTTCTCAACGGTGCCGTAGCTCAACTCATTGGCCTTCAACGTGCGACTGGTGAACATTACCGGCATGTATGTACCGTCGTGCTCTTGCACCAAGGCCGCAAAGATCGCCCAGTCACTCGCGTAGACGACGATCACCGGCGTCCGATCTAGGTCAAAGTGTCTGAGCACTGGCGCGTCTGCGATCTTGTTCTTCAGCATCTCGAACGCTACTCGAGCTCGATCCCACTTCTCCGTCTCGTCCACCGAGGCGGTCTGTTTCTCGTCCCCAGCAACTCGGTCGGGCTTCTGGTCCATCTCGTGAAAATCCATTTCTCGCAGCTCGTACAAGATCGACGCGTAGATCGCGAAGTCCTCGATGAATCTACTGTAGTAGTTGAGGCTACCGAGGAAGGACTGCATCGATCGCAGTGTGCGCGGGGATGGCAGAGTCGTCAGGGTCTCCAGGTTCTTCGGGTGAGCTTCGAGACCGTCCGCTGACCCTCGGTGTCCCATGTAATCTACCTTGCGGTAGCCCCATGAGCTCTTCACCACGCTGATCGACAAGTTACAACGGTCACATGCGTCCAGCAGTCGATCTACTTTGTCGCAGAGGGCGTCCCAGGATTCAGCGGTCACCAGAATGTCGTCGATGTACGAGCGACGTCCCAGCACCGGCGATCCAGAGTACACGTCCGGCACACAGGCCTCGAAAGCATCCGCCACGCCTGACTATTCGCCGCCGTCTGGGATCCGAAGATAGCCATACAGCGCGTTGTCCAGGAGCCGTTGATAGATTTGTGGCGCGTTCTTCAGCCCAAAGGGCTTACGCAGCCATTCGAAGAGACCAAACGGCGTGATGAATGCCGACACCAGGCTCGCCCGTTCGGTCATTTCCACGACCCAGCAACCGCTCGCCATATCCAGTGAGCAGTACCAGAGCACCTTGTCCAGGTCTTCGAGCAGATCGTTGATCAGCGGCATGGGATACACCATGAGGCGCGTTCGGCTGTTCACGACGCGGTAGTCGATGCAGAGCCTGATGTCGACCCCATTCTTCTTGACAATCACCACGATCGGCGACGCCCACGGAGAGTCGGATACCCTGATGATCTTGGCAGAGAGCAGACATTTGATCAAGTCGGACAACTTACCACGGAATCGGGGCGCGACTCGAAGTACGCGCTGAGCCATCGGCTTGGCGTCCGCCGTATCAATATCGCAGTAGACGCTTCGCGCGGCTGGCGGCAGAGCGTTCCCTTTTCCGAGCAGAAGATGTTGTTGGCTCCAGATGATCTTCCTCGGCCGCGCTTCCTCTTCCGGCGTGCTCCAGCCTTCGTTCTCGATCCGGATGTCTTCAAGCTTCACATCCTCGGGCGTCGTCGTCACTTCCGGCAAGATCGCCATCTGTGCGTCCACGTCCTCGGTGAAGAGTTCGCCCCCTTCACTGATGCAGACTTGTTCGTCCTCCAAAAGGCCGATCTGCGGCAGCCAGGTTCGATCCACCTGCGGTTGGCTTCTCTTCGGCCTGACCTCCGATCGGATCAGCACCGGCCTGGTTTTCTGGCGTATGCGCTCGCACGGTCTGCGCTCCAGACTTTTCCTCGTTGATGACTTCGGCCTTCCTGACTTCAGGCGTCCTTACAACCTGACTGCTGACGATCGCTTGATCTGTGGTTCGTCTCAGGATGCCCGTCGGCGTGTCATACTGCGGACGAATGACCATCGGCTCCGTCGACTCCGCGATCGGATCTTCTTCCCCGTTCGTCGCGTCCGTGGTAGCCTGCAGTACCAAATTCTGCCACTCGGCGTACCGACGGGACCCCACAGTGATGAAACCTTGACGCCTCGGCACGCGATCTCTGGTCAGCCACATTCCGACCTGAGTATGGGCGGGTATACACCTCGTCTGATCGCTGACGTTGGTGATCTTCAGGTACCGCCTCCGTCCAGGCCCTTCGACCACTGTGGGAATCCAGTGTTCTCCCCGGGTGACCCACATCGTCCCCGCCGGCTTGGATCGCAGCGGCACTTCGATGCTCTGGCCCGCGTCTATCACTTCGAGCCCGTCCAAGCTAACTGCACGAACGTATTCGCCATACAGCGGGCGCCGTCCAGGCAGCTGAATGCGAACCTCATCGGGCAGGCAAAGCGTCCCGTCGGCCAAGTCCAAGCGGATCCCGCCGGCACCATGAAATCCATGCCGAGGATCGCGTCTTGGCCTGACATCTCGCCGAAGAAGTACACCAGCGCTCCAGCCAAGGTGACCTTGATCTTGGTACGTCTCTTCGTCACGTACACGCCTTCTCCAATACCAACACACTCTTATCGTATACTTTCATCCACATAGCACCCAACCTTACGAGCAAAGGCGGCGTCCAGAATGGACACCTCGGCGCCGGAATCTAATAGTAAGTCCGCTTTTCGTTGTTGATGCAGCGGGGCTGCCGTAGCTTTAGCGTCAGAGGAAGACGTTCGACTCGAAGAGTCCGTACTTCAAAGTTCCTTATCCGAAGGAGCTTTAACACAGCCCTAAAACCAGGGCGCAGAGTTATTAACTCGAAATAACTCTTTTGCTTCCAAAACCGAAGTGTTTTTATTTATCTTTAGTGCGGCCAGGCCGCTATCTATGTTTAACTATCTATCATAGTTAAACCTAATCAAATGCATAACGTGTGGCCCTCAGTCTGTGTACTGAGACCACCGCTAGTTCTACACATCATGTACTGAGATTCTGTTAGCTCTCCGGGTACTCCGTACCCATGTGTGCGCCACACTATGTAACTCCGTTACACTCTCCCCCACTAAGACGCGAACTCACCAGTTCTCGAAACTTCTTCAGCGAGGTCTTGTCTTGTCAAGACGTTAGAGGTCATCTCCTGTCATCTTCTGCGTTCGCGGCTCACCGAGCTCATTAACGCTTTCGCATCGTGGATGCCGAACACGCCGCCGCCGGCCCAAGGCCCGAGAACCTTCACACCCCGCGCTCAACGTCGCTCAGCGTCAGCTTCTACAGCTTCCTCCCTCCTCTCTGTTAAAGAGAATCACCGCGAACACCGCCGCCGTGCTCCATGAGCTGCCAGTCCCAGTCCCAAGAGACGAGTTCATCCGAGCCGCGCCGCGCAGAGCAAACGAGCTCTTGTTCGAAGAGATCGAGGAAGGTCAGCTTGACCAGGATGATCCCATGGGTAGTGAGGCGTACTCAAACCCCGCCTCTCCAAGGTCTCACGTTAGTGCTCCGCGGTCGCCACCTCGACGAGAGCTTCGCGCACCGAATCCGTTCCCAGACTGTGCCAATCCTGTGCGCGCCATGCGCGATGCGCCTCCGCTACCGTCTCGGTATGACGAGGACGATCGCTACGATCCAAACGTCATTACCAACGACTTGGACGAGGCCCAAGGCCGACAGATGTCCGAGGAGCAGAACTCACAAGCGTCGTATCGGCCTGTGGCTCGGCTACTGACGCACGCCACGCGGATTGACTACAGCTTGCAACCACGAGATCCTGCCGAGACGGCCCGCCGTGCTGCGCAACAGCTCTTGGACACGTACGTGTGTGGGCCTGCGGCCGCTACTGCTGACGAGCAAGCGCAGAGACACCAGCTCCGTGAGCGCTTTCTGACTCCACAAGTCACAACTTCCCCAGGAGACCCGAGAGAGCCTACGGCTGCAACTGCACCAGCAGTCAGTGCCTGTCATGCGCTCAGTTCCTGTGGTCCTTTATCAAGGAGAGACGATGGCTGCGTATGACACACAATTCGCAAACTGGGCTGAGCACTCTCTACCAGTGGCTCCGGTGGGTGATCGTGCGGGGCATGCCGCTTAGCGAGGTAGACGACGAGCTTACAAGAGCCATGTCCAAGTGGCGATCGACCAGCTCAAAAGCTGTCAAGGCAGACATGATTACGGTCGCTACATAGTTGGGTGCCGTGATTTCCAAAGAGATGGGCATCCTGTTCGGCATTATGTACGACGGCTGGACCCACGGCACCATGCATTTTGTTGCTGTCATCGGACTCTACGTGGTCGGCGACCGACTCCAACGAACCATTCTTGCCGTGTCCCCGCTGGATGAAGGGAGCCAAGATGCCAATGCTCACATCATCCTCTTTCGGAACGTGTTGGCGGTTTATAACAAACCGTCGACATGGTCCTGTTTTTGGTTGCCGACAATTGTAGCACCAATCACAGCATTGCGAGCAAACTCGGCATTCCATTGGTCAGTTGTGCATCGCACAGATTTAACTTGGTTGTAAAAAAGTTCTTAATTGAACACGAACAGCTGCTGCAACAAGTCAACAGCCTGATGCTGCAGCTGCGCCAGCCAAACAATGCAGCGGAGCTCTCTAAGCTCACTCCGTTACGCGCGAAGAAACGAAACGTGAATCACTGGTCATCTACCTACGAGATGCTGCAACGGTACGGAGCGATAAGGCCGGCGATTCGCCTGGTGGAAGCTGTGGAGGAGATGGTGCTGTCAACTAGCGATCACAAGAAGTTGGTGGGGATCTTGAATCACTTGGAGAAGCTCGACAGTGTGTGCAAGCGTTTGCAGTCCGAGGCCACTACCATGAGCGAGGTGCGTCTCCTATTTGATTCGGTCATGGCAGACTACCCAACTATGGGTGGTCACCTAAAACCAACTGCCAAAATTGTGCATTCTCCAGCTTTTGAACATGGGCTTGTCAAGATTTGCGTTGGAGAGAAACAGTCGGTCGCTGAAACCGTCACGCTGAAACGTTTCGAGGCTCCGCGGTCTGACGAACAGCCGAGCACGACTGGTCACAAGCGCAAGGACCCCCAAGATAGCTACGCTGCCCAGATCATCCAGCAGTGCGGGAAAGAAGCGTCATGTGGAGCGAGCGGCGTACACGCCGTTGGCGGCAGTGGTGCCACCGACGTCGAACGCCTGCGAACGTGTCTTCTCGGAGTGCAAGATGGTCCTCACGACACAGCGAAGTAGCATGCTTCCCGCCCACTTTGAGATGCTCATGTTTCTCCGCGCGAACAAGGACATGTGGGACGGCACGAGTCTGGCCTAGGTAAGACCATATTTTTGCTAAGGTAACAAGCTTAATGCACGTATTGTCAATAATTGCGCCGTAATTATTATTGCTCCCTGTTGTATTGCCGTTTTTTTTTATGGAAGTCACGTGAAGCCAATGCCGTATCTTATTGTACAGTGCTGCTATTAATTATAGGGAAACTAGAGTTTTTCGAGCTGTACTCACAATACGAGGTAGATTGTGCCGCTCGGCCCAAGGAACACTTGCCTAATACCTTACAACTAGCAGTAACATTCTTTTAAAAAATGTACGTATTGCAAATTCTAAACTGAAATTGCCATTTAGGGGGTGTTCTTATCTATTGGGACACAGAGAGGCAATAATAATAAAAGTTGGAGCAAATACCACCTAGAAGTTGTTCTATTTATCAATAGCACTTCCATTTTTGAGAACTACATGTACTTGCGCGTTGGCATACCTTTGACGAGGCCTTGTAGATAGCTCTGTCGAATTGCGGCCCAGCTTTGTTTGATCTGAGCCTTCAACTCGTCCCTGGTATCGAATTGACGTCCTCCTTCGAAGGCCGACCACGCTAGTTGGCCCCAGACATTCTCAAATGGATTTAAATCGGGGCTTTTGGCAGGCCACTTTAGCTTCCTGATTCTAAGGGCCTCTATATGGGCCTTTGTGAACCTAGATTTGTGAAAAGAGGCATTATCTTGCTGAAAAAAGGCCTCCGAACGCCATGATTTTCACGAAGGTTTTCGAGGAAAGGAACCAAGTACGTATCTAGTGTACTAGTATAGCAGGCAGAATTCTGCCTTCCCTCAAGGAACGCGATCTCGGTCTTTCCATAGTGGTTCATACCCGCCCACACCATGACACTGCCTCCACCGCATGCTCGCTTCGAGAAGACTTCTTGGTCGTTCCGGACGTCGTGCCAGTAGTACTGGTACCCGTCCGGACCATCCAACTTGAACTTCTTTTCATCACTAAAGATTACTCGACGCCACATGAGCGTTTTACTCAGGAATTTGGCGACAAAGGCTGCCCGAGCCACCTTGTGGTGAGGCTTGATGGCCGGAGCCGGTTTCCGCTTGATCCCCTTGGCAATATTTGATGAGCTCAGTATCTTACGGACGGTACTTGGTCGTAGAACTTGGCCGATCGCCTCCGAAATACGTTTAGACGATATATTTTTTACAGTAGCGAGTCGAACGACCTGTCGGATCAGGCGCTTGGTGCATTTTGGTCGCCTTCCGAGTCGTTTGTGGAGTGTTGCAGGCTTAGGAGGTTTCAATACGTTGCAGACAACAACGTTCACACTTCGGGCAATCGCTCGTGCTATCCAGCGCTTGGGTTTTCCATCCTTAAAGTGCGCTTTCACCCGTCCAATCTCCTCCTCGGACAATTTCTTGCCTCTTGGCATCGTGGAGGTGCCTGCGGATTCTGCGTGTGGCCTGGAGGGAGGACTGTACAGTTCGAAGCTTTATGCATAATTTCAACCAATCAAAACAAATAGTCGCTTCAATATCCCGCCAGATCACTATAGATAAGACCACCCCCTAAAATGGCATTTTCAGTTTAGAATTTGCAATACGTACATTTTTTAAAAGAATGTTACTGCTAGTTGTAAGGTATTAGGCAAGTGTTCCTTGGGCCGAGCGGCACAATCTACCTCGTATTGTGAGTACAGCTTGAAAAACTCTAGTTTCCCTATAATTAATAGCAGCACTGTATTTTCCGAGGTCTGACTTGGAGCTGTGCATGAAATTTATGAATTCCGGTAGAAAGGTGAACCCAGCGCGCGCTGGAAGCCTCTGAAGGAGAGGAAAGGGCTCAAGATCAACTTCGAGAGAAAGTAGAGCGTGGGCACTGTCACTGCGGACGAGGCAACAGGCGTGGGGCTGCCTACGATTCTCTGCGTCGGCACGAAAGAGGGAAAGCTGGTCAATCTCATGTACGGCATCTTCAGCGAAGACCTCGAGACTATGCGCATGAAAGCCTCGTACGCCGACAGCTTCAGCGCCGCCGCCGTTCTCGATGGCGTCGTCATGCCGACACTTGAGGACCCACTCCGGTCGCTGGTCGTCAAGTGGATGGAGCTCGATATCCCCTTCAACTCCACCGGACTGATCAAGAACCGCGACTACATCTACCTCGAGGGGATCGGGATCGTCAGAAACGCAGCTGGTGAGCGCTTTGGTTACAGTCTGCTTCACTCGGTCAACTTCCCTCAAACGCACGCACTTCCGAACCGCGTGTGAGGCAACAACTCCTTCATCGCGTACTGGCGCGAGATCGGGAACATTACGATGGAAATGTACGCGACGGGTATCATCGACCCGATGGACGAGGGTAGTCTGATTCGGAAGCTGGTTCTCCCGGTCGTGGCCACCTTGTTCCTCGGAAGTCTCGAGTACGTGTACTGTGGACAAATGCGCAAGTTGACGTACATGCTGGAACGGCGATACGAGGAATCCAAGACGCGCGGAGCTCCCAACAAGCAGAGCACCTGTGTCACGTGTTCCAGGGTGAAGGCTGGGCGACTTCGGCAAGTCCAATAGCACGTGCAAGCTCTGCTTTGACTTCGTGTGTCACGCGTGCCAGATCGTCCGGAAGTTGAGCTTTGTGGACCCAGACTTGCTGATGACGCAGCGTAAGGTGACGTTCTGTACCAAGTGCATGTGCGAGGTGACGAGTATGAATGCGATTGAGATTGCGCGTGCCAAGCTACTGGGCATGAAGAAAGGAGCCAACTCCAGTGGAGCCACCGGCTACTCTTCCATCAGCAACTTGTCCGATATATCATACTGCAGCCAATAGATTTTGTGGAGGGTCCCTGAAAAGCTTCAACTTTGTCGAGTGTAGACCAAAAAAATCCTATAGTATACCAAACGAAAAATATACATGCAGCTTCACTACGAGTTAATTGAAACGGCTGCTTATTGACCTCTAATTTGATAATTGAGGCGTACAATGTCCAGCCATCTACGAAAGACAACCCCCACTTGTGACCGACTCGATCCACGAGATACAAGCGCGAAGGCAGTCGGAGTTCCATCCCTGCCGCAGGTGTCTCCCCAGCTCACAAGGCCAACCAGCACGTCGTCTCCACCCTTTGCTTCCTTGACTACCGGACCACCAGAGTCGCCATAGCATGGACTCGCCCCTAGCCCACCAGCACAGGTCACCGTTTCATCGCTTTTAATCGCGCTCGAACACTCCTCGTTGCTTTTTAGCTGTAGCTTCACGTATTGGAGCTCATACGACGTGGCGCCATTCTCATCGGTTCGGCCCCATCCACTCGCAGTGACCCACTCACCAGCCTTGACGTCAGAACCGTCAGCTTCTGCCAGCTTCACAGACTTAAACGTGCTTGGCCTCTCAAGTTTCAACAGAACGAAATCGTTCGACATCTGATGGCCATCCGTCGTGTAGTTTGGGTGGTTTGTGATGGACACAACTCGAATTTGCTCGCCATCATGCGTTCCGTTGATGTAGTGAGAGCCAATTGAGACCCAACGGATGTCACCAGCCACACAGTGCGATGCACCCAACACGTATGTCGGGGTGATAAGTGAACCCGCACAAAAGTTATCGCTGTCGATTGTTGATCGAAGACTAGTCGTGTACTCTTGGTGCCGGTGGTCTCTCCACCGACGATGAGTCTACGCTCTGACTGTGTCGTAAAAGGAGCCGAGTCGGGGTCCTTGCTCCCATCGATGGGATTCGAAACGAAAGCGAGGACGACAGTGACGAGGACAATAGAGATGGCTACTTTCATCACACTGGATGCTCGGGGCAGTTAGTTGTTTTCGAGAAAGCAAAAGTTGAAATGGAAACATCGTTTTACGGTAGGTGAATCACGCGAGCCGTGATTCCGATGCAACAATGGGATATCCTTGCAGTTGGACTGTACGCATTCGCTTGTTTTAAAATAGTTAAAACACATAATCATGGCTTGCGTGATTTACTGTTTACTTCGAAGTACTACGTATTAATAGTACTTCGCGAACTACTACAGAGTCGAATCTGCTCGCCATCTTGCGTTCCGTGTAGTGCGAGCTGAACAACACCCAACGGATGTCACCAGCTACGCAGTGTGATGCGGCCAACATGTACGTCGGGGTTATAAGTGATCCTGCACAAAAATTATCATTGTGGAGTGTGACCAATCGTGTAGATATAGGGTAAAAAAATTAGGCCTTTTGGGGAGTAGGGCCTAATTTAAATAATTTAATTTTTCAAAAGTGCATAATTTAAGGATTGACCTTTCATAGTCAAATCAAGATAAACAGAGGGGGTCTGCTTTAATCCACTATTCCAGACACTCAACGACTGGGAAGCTCCACAAACGCTACCCAGATGAGCTACAGACAATATTAGAGCCTCATAGTGCGCGAGGCAAGCCATGAGACTTATACTTGCCTCGCGCTGGTGAGGCCTTCTCTGTGTGATTATTTTGCTTCATCAGTAAGAGGAAAATGAAACAACGCGTAAGACACTGATCTAGCCGAAAACAGTTCCTTGAGCAAAACTTGTTGCAGCACATGATGCAGTTTAGGATATACTAGTACGTTGAAGACATGAATGCATGAATGCCCTAGCAATCTGCAATTAACGGATCCGCCATATTAGTACCCGGGCTCTATTTTTTACTGTGGACTCAAAATGACTGAGAGGACTGTATTCGGGAAAAGGTTCTATTAGATGACCTTTTTACGTCAAGCAGATTGATATCATCCAAAGCGTCATCTAGACCAGAAAGGTTGAACAAGTCTTCTTCTCCTTCTCCGTCTTTTGCCTCCTCTGACCACATTTCACGGAATCGAGCACCCTACACGTCGTGCTTAGCAACGAACTAGTCGGATACCTGCTCTGCAAACCCAGCCGCTTCAACGCTACGCATAATCACCGTCTCCTCCGTGTCGCGCCAAGCTCGGAGGACCCACTCGCACACAGTGTCGACGCATTGCATGCGCGGGCTCCCGTAGCGAGTGTACTCAACTTGGTCTGACTCCTTCCAGGCGTTAATTTCCATGTAAAGCAGGTCTTTGAAACTTTTTTAGATGCCGATGTCTCCCGCCTGTAGGTAAGGTGTGAGACCGCCAGGCACAACACACATAGCTATCTTTCTAGCGGAGCACTTTGCCTTCACCGTTTTTGATATATGAGCTCTCATACTATCCCAGATCAAGCACTTGCCTTCTCCATGCACCACGAAAGGGAAAGCTAGGTCGATCCATTTCTTAAGAAGCTCACTGTCTACCCAGGTGCGAGGTTGATGTGCCACGTAAAGAGGCCCAGGTCTCTTCTCAAAAGTGGGTGTTGTTTTTCCTTTCCATATCAAAAGTGGAGGAAGTTTTCTACCAGTTGCACTCACCGCTAGAACAACCATAATTCGCATAGAAGCGAAACCAGTAGAGCGGATTACGACATGTCGAGCACCAGTGAAGTCCAAAGTCGTCTGGCGAGCATCCTCGAAGTAAACAGCTGTCTCATCCATGAGAACAGTCTGTTTAAGATCGATGGTATGCTTTAAGTCCCTTAGGAACAACATGTAGCGAACCGCTCGTTCCACAAGAACGTCGTCACGGAGGATCGTTAGGTTAGTCCGACGACGTAGAGAAATTTCGAAGCGACGCATGAAATTGGAGACCCAGTGATCAGAAGCCGTGAACGGTGGTGGGTTCTCCCTCCCAGCTGCTTTGCCCGCGTAGATCGTAAGCGCCATGTTAGCCAACCAGCTGCGCGTCACTTTCTCCTTCTTCGTGCACTTGATCACGAACTCCTCGTAGAGCTGGTCCTCCAGTGTATCTGATAGTGGCTTGCGACCACCGCCAGCAACACGAGCCTGGTACGGGGCTGCGTTTCGAATCTTCTCACGGAGTCTCCACCATCGACGCACCGAACCGCCATCTATACTCCAGCCAGCCGATCGGAAATGCGCGACAGCACGCGTTGGCACACCATCTCCCTCAGTTTCGATCCCCTATATCACCTCCTGTTTGCGGCCAATGCTGACAGCTTGGCGCTGCCGACTCATTTTCCAGAATGGATAGCACATTGATAGTTGTGGAAGAATGAATGGCCAGTAACTCAAGAAAATTGTTAGTCTCTTTTGTATGCGTCGTTATATTCGGGAGGGGCTTTTATTTTTTAGTGTTGGTATATAATACCCTAGAGGGTATTATTTGGAAGGGAGCTTTTATTCGGGCGGATACGTTATAATGTATGCATGCGAAGGTCGATTCGAGCGAAGTGGGGGGATACATGTAGATGATACAGCTATCGTGCGCAGTGATAGTCAATTATTACTGCAGTACGTCTTTTAACAAGGCGCAGGACGGTGATGTTCATATGCGCCGGTCTGTACGTAGAAGGGTTGACTTCCACATTAACCAAGAGGAAATCGGTCAAAACGCTCTTTAATGAAGAGGGAATCGGGCATA
The DNA here is from genome assembly GCA_033557915.1 of Phytophthora tentaculata. NCBI lineage: Eukaryota > Oomycota > Peronosporomycetes > Peronosporales > Peronosporaceae > Phytophthora > Phytophthora tentaculata. The sequence goes on along the minus strand of JAUCEA010000020.1, from coordinate 3,445,133 downwards.
TAGAACGTGTTTCGCGCCCATTCAATAGGTCTCCCACTCGAGGTGGTATCCCAGGCAGCATAGTTTCAATTTGTATTGAATATTGACGATCAACAAGGCAAGAAGAGCACAAAATAAAGAAGGTCATAATTTAAACAAAATAAAAATCGAAAAGTCCACAATTTAGCTTATTTCATTTAAATTCGTCATATGCCTAATTTTAGGAGGCCTGATGTTAGTCAATTTCACTAGGTAGTTATACTATGTACTGTAGTACGTTGTACTACCGTGTTGAACTAAACTCATCGAATGCATTAAGAGATTTATCTTTTGTTCTAGGAATCTTTTTGACACTTTTCATCACCACTCGCCACCTGACAACTACATTGCTAGGACAAAATTACGAGAATGGAGTAATCCAAATAAAATGGACTGGGCAGTTAGTGAAAACAAACACCAGTAGCAACAGACTCAATCCACGCCCGAGCACTCGACACGCGGGAGTAAATGCTAGGATACCCAGGTTTACCACAATCGCCACCCCAACTCGATGTCCCAACCAATACGTCACCACTCGGACGCTCAACCACCACTGGGCCACCATAATCACCCGTACATGATGTCACATTAGGGGCACCAAGCGAACACAGCATGCTGTCATCGACATTCGTTTCCTTCAAGCAGTTCGCGTTGCTTATAAACTGCACGTCTTCTCGTATCAGCTCGTAAGCCATAGTTCCTTCGCCTCCCGTGTCGTCCCAACCCATTTTAGCTGCCCATTCACCGTCCTTGACGTCGGAATCGTCTGCGGCTGCCAACGTCACCGGTTTGAATGAACTGGGGTTTTCAAGAACGAGAACAGTAAAGTCGTCAGTGAAGCCCCCAAGGGAGCTATTTGGGTGGTTGAGTATCGCGACGACCTTGATCTGTTCGCCGTCTTGTGTACCGTTGCTATAGTGCGACCCAATTGAAGCCCAGCGGATGTTATCCCTGATGCTGTTTGATCCGACAAGTAGATGTCTCGGAGAGATCAGAGTAGCACTGCAAAAGTTGTTTCCTCCAACGGTAGAACGAAGACCAGTGACGTACGTCTTGGTACCCCTGGGCACGATACTTATCTTGCTGAGCGGGTAGTTCGATCCATCGTTGATGCCTTGCAGCGAAGTCTCGATGGCGCCGCTGGTGATATTGTTTCCTGGGATTAAATTGGAGGCCGGGACAGTGTAGAAGTTTGACGTTCCTCCTTCCACGGTTGCCAGCACCCATGCAGTGAAACTAAGAGAGGAGGCAAGCTTCATCACGTGTTTTCAATACATGTAACAAACCAATCGAAAGAAAACTACGAATGAAGCTGGTTCACTCTCACAGCATTTTGTTGGGTTGCTGACAGCAACTTACTGCACAGCAACCCAACAAAATGCGAATCAAGATGAATTCTCTGTCGCCACCTGTTTTTGAGAATGGAATGCAGATGTGCATGACTTTTTATTTAATACTGTGTGAAAATAAAAATCTCAATTCCCAAAGAGAAAACTAAACCGTAATATAAACGGTAATAAATTCGGGATGGCACCTTCGGGAAGCAAAATTCTTTCAGTTAAGGAATATGTATGTACAATACTACTAACTTATAGAATAGTGGTACAAGTAGCGACTCCAAGAAGCTATTATACTGTCTTCAAGACAGATATGCTAATATGTAGACTTGTACGATCTAACCGCGACCTAGCAACTTCAGATCTCTCAATTCTTTGAACTGCTTCGGTAGAGTATAACACCATTTCGGTATCAGCATGTTAAAGAAGGATTCATATCTAAATGATTGCTTTAAAAATCAATCACTTAGAGATGAAACCTTCGTCATATTAGAAGAAATTAAACATTCTGCGTACCTTTCGGGAGCTGCAAATCTCCCGAACCAAAATTTATTATCCCAGGCTGGAATTGGAACGTTAGATGTGCATTGTGCCACCATCATGGCGGCACATTGTATTAATACATCGATTACGAAGTAACACAGTAACAGTCATGAATCATGGCATGATTGCGGGGTAATCGTTGATTGCTGTGCATACATGTACTGTGCCTTAACGGTATGCGGCATGCCTCGGGAGTCGCTAAAGCAACACCGCTACTGTAACCCCAGAGGAAGTTCTGGCATTTTGGTGGCGTATAACTTTGCTTGAAGGTTCCTATTAATAAGTCATAAGCTGCCCTACACCCTAAAGATCGCTAAACATCGTTGAACTCTAGCCTGGGCGCAAAGGTCACTCAACCCAGGAAACGCAGGGTTAAATGTGACTCCTTTTTGAGTTTATTTTTTTGCCGTTGATACAGCCCATGTTCTCTTGAAGGGTTAGGTTGAAATGTTTTGAGCCTCGAAGTATATTTTCTAAACATCCATGTTTTGACTTGGGACGGGACACAAATCCGCTTCAAATCAAGGTAAATCTTAGCTAGCAAATGTCGATTATAGCACCAACCCATCGCGCAACAGGGGTAGGCCCAATCAAGGCCCTGAGGCAATGTCTGCGGTCTGTTCATGACTCTTAACCTCGCTTTGGATTTAGCGCTTTTGGGAGATTTGGGAGATGTTTCACCCCCCCTCATTCGAAAACATGGGCTAGACATTTTCCGTAATGTTTTACTCGTCGTTGCATAGTGACTTTATTGACCACATTATTTAGCATAGTTTGTTGGCCTATAACGGTACATGTATTGTGCTTTGCAGATGAAATGTCGCTCCGTTTTATGGCCTAGATCGAGCATGATCGGCACATAAAACCAGGCGTAAAAATGAGATGGGAAAGGCAGACCTGGAATTATTATGTCTGTCCTCGATTTGCGTTTCAAAAACGCAAAAGGGGTCGTTTTACAGGAGATCGAGATCGATTTGCCGTACATCGACCACGAGCGCTCGATTTGGCTTGTCGTAGCTCGATTTATTAGCTACCCTAACTTGATCGATATGTCCCTTTTATAACATCGATTTATAAAACGACCTCGAATTATTATACATCGAGCAACCAGCTAAGTGAAAACGACAAAAGCTTTGCAAAGCACAATATACCGTAGTGACTCTACCGTTCTAACTGCACTGGAGAATCTCCAGTGGAGATAAATGTATTAATACCAGGTACAGCAAAAGGGAACTGGATACAAAGCACATCGTTCACTATCCTGGGAGCCCACAAAATTCTGCACCTAGACGAAAAAGACCGCATCTGGCTGGCAGTCACTAAACAGTTCCAATTCTCTCGCCGACGGCCTACAAACGTTTCATCTAAGATTTATGTTTCGCGTTCTTGCTTTCGCGCTTGCGTGCATCGGGTCTTCCGCAAATGCCTACGAGACTGACACTCACCGTCAACTTATTATGAGTGGAGACATTGTTCCGATCGGCACCAAGACTTACGCTACCGGCCTTCGATCGACCCGCGACGGCAATAGTTGGTGCGGCGGTAGTCTCATCTCCCCGACTCATGTCCTCACAGCTTCGCACTGCGTCACCTACGACATTCGCTGGGCCTCCGTTGGGACTCATTACCGCAACGGGACTCTGGACGGCGAACAAATCCGGGTCGTGTCAGTCATGCCCAACCCCAACTACTCCGAGAATGTGCTCATTGCTGACGATTATATGGTACTCGAGCTCGAGAGACCAAGCAAGTTCAAGCCTGTAACGCTCGCTGCACCCGACGACTCCGACTTCAAAGCGGGGAAGTGGGCTGTAACAATGGGGTGGGGCACAGATGCGGAGGTCAACGGGGCCAATTCTTACGAGCTGCAGCGCGTAGATGTCCAGCTCGTGAGCGATGAGGCATGCGCTGCTAATGCCACAATCGACTCCAGTATGGTGTGCGCAGGTGGAGTTCTAAACCATGACTCGTGCTTTGGAGACTCCGGTGGGCCTCTCATCCTAGAAGGGTCGGGCATGACGGAGGATGTGTTAATAGGCGTTGTGAGCTGGAGTAAGGACAATACGTGTGGGCGGGAAGGTTATCCTGGCGTCTATTCTCGAGTCTCCAATGCTCGAACGTGGATTGATTCTATTACGGGTGGTAACGGTACTTGCATGGCCTCCTAAAGACGGCCGCTGTGGTTTGTTATTAATACGTGTATTATCGCGTGTCTTATTCGAGGCATAGAAAAAATGAAAATGAGAACATTTTCCACCGTTTCTAAATATTTGCAGTTAACCTTTTGCCTGATCAGATATACGACGTACGGTAGTAGTGCCTTTAATTGCATTGCTCTCTTGTAGCTACCGGAAATATTCAGAGGAAGCACACTTTTTTTTATTAATCCACATACCTCGTCAGTTCTGCGATGGAGAGCAAAAAGTCAACTACAAGACGCTGACGATCCGCCAGTCCACGTCTTCAGGCTGCGTAACAAGCGACTCAAAGCGCCAGACCGCGGACGAATTTTTCTCAAACACTTGGTCCTCGGCTTCAGCCGTTATGACTTCCAAGTGCTCCACCGCATCGAGTTGCACATCCAACCGCAGACGTTCAATCATAACCGCGTGGTCCTCCGGACTGATATCCTCCATGGGGTTCACCACTACCTTCTCCGTTTCCTCCACTTTATCTCCTTTATCCTCCTTCTCCAGCTCCTCCACCTGCGCTCGGTTGTAGGCTTCGAGTGCCTCCTCTTGCTTCAACTCTGCCAATGACATTCGATCCCATTGGACGTCGTACAGATAAACACCGTTGATGTCCAACTGCTTGAGAGTGAACCGGTTACCAGTCTCACTCGTCTGCTTCATAGCGAAGAGGAAGGCGTCGTAGCAAGTCTCCGAGAGTCCGGACTTCATCTTTTCAGCCGCTGGAGACTCAGAGATTGCACCCGTGGCGAAGTTTACGAACTCTGTCGAGTACATGGTGTTGACTGCCAAGTCGCAGGCGAAGCGAGCGCCATTGAGGAAGTCAACAGCGTCGATCTCCGTGTTGGTGGGAAGCTGCAGCTTAGTGAAGAGCAAATAATTGTGCAGCATCCAATTGGACGGAGGGAAGACGCTGTGCTCGCGGTATCGCTCCATTTGGGTGACTCGTTCCATGGCGCGATTAGCAAATTGCAAAAGTCCATCAGGACCATCGAGGACCGACGGCCTCGCATCGGAAGAGGACGAAAAGTGCTTGTGGTCGAGAGGATTGACACAAAATGGAGAGATACGAACATGTTAGAGGACGTATTGAGACGTCAAATTTGGAGAGGACAGTGAGGACGTACATGCAAAGAGGAGGACACCGACGATGTCAGGTGTGACGGTCTGTGGACACGCGAAGACACGCGGACACCACGGACAAGTATCTGCATCTTGGAGTGATTATTTTTGTGTGGCTGATTAAAGATCGCAATGTGATTGGTGGAAATACAGGTTTCTAAAGACGAGGTTAACCCATCACACCGTAGGTATTGCAAGACGGTTATTGCTATGAGTTACTCGACAGCTTGCCTTTTGATAGCGCTATTGACGTTGACGATGCGCCAGTCGACGTCTCCGGCTTCCGTCACTAGTGACTCGAAGATGATGATGAAGCTGGCGTCTCTGGTGATAGTGATCCGCTCCGACTTCATAATTACGGCTTCAATGGTGTATGTCGCGTCAATCTGCGTCTTGAGTTGGATCTGCTCGAACACCGTCGAGTAGTCATGGCTTTGAGAAGAAACGTCCTCAATCGCATCGTGAATGCGGCTGTGCACGGTGTCAACTCGCGCACGATCTCTCGGATGCTGGGGCGCTTCAAGGGCGATCCGGCAGGTCTTTTCCTGTGGATATCGGAAATAATTTTGCCATTCGTGACCCTCATACTCTCCTTCACTGCCTTCGTCCCTGGTGTCTCCCAACTATCGTTCACTCCGATCAAATGAGCGTCCGTGACGTCGAGCTCGGTCAGTGTAACACGAGACAGCCCACTCCTGTCGGGTGCCCTCACATGGGGCAAGAACCGATGTTCGTAGCACCAAAGCGAGAGCATAGCTTCAATATCTTTGATGACGTCAGGCGCGGGCACTTTCTTACTGGATTTCCCACTCGTGACGTACTTGACTACTTTTTGGGAGAACATACCCGTCAACACCTGCTCCCAGGCAAATTTGGCTCCAGTCAAGAACTCCACCGCGTCGATGTCCGTGAGCTGAAGAGTTTCCAACCCACTGAACAAGTATAGGTTCTGCAACATCCAGTTGCCAGGAGGAAATACGCCGTGGTCATAATAGCGCTTCATTTCTCCGAATCGAGTCACGGCGCGCAGTGCACTGGCTAGGGGGCTCTTCACGGTACTTGGGAGCTTCAGTTTTGGCGGAGTAGACGACGAGAACAGCTACAGATATGGAGTTCCAATGTCAAAAATCGCCACTTACCGCAATACATTGCCGTCTCACCTTCACACCGCCGTTCAGCCTTGTAATTCCACACGCACTACGCAGCATCACCACGAGGGTTGTTTTTTGTTGGGTTGGGTTTTATGGGTCATGGATTTTATAAAAAGACCAACCACCCATAATCTTACGATGGTATTTTGGGGTTATTTAAAAAATGTAAGCTCAAAACATGATACAAGTACCAAGAAAACACCTACAGCAACTTGCCGCGCCAAACTTACGTGTTAGTATCATCATCATTTACCGAGGCTGATAGTCAACCATGTATAGTGCTGGCATACATACGTAGTACCTCAGATCCAGCAGCACCGGCAGCGGCAAGCCTGGAGCTGCCCGTTGGTCCAACGCCACCCGTCCAAGCGGCCCCTGTGAGGCCCAGCACAACCGAGGCCTCCGTACTCTCCGGCAAAGCAACAGACAAGGGGACGTGGCAGGACGGGGAATACACGATAGTACGAAGCAAGGCGAGGAGGGTAAACACGCACCCGGGGGCAGTGCACGGCCTGAAACAAAACACCTCTGTAGAGGTGGCCCACTCTCTTGGAAGCAGCGAGGAGGCAGGGAAGGAGCACGCGGGGGGTAACGCAGAGCAGGGGGAGGCGCTCCCACCTGACGAAGAGGGACCTGCGGCTAACCAGGAACTTTACGGCTACGGCCGCTTTCAGGCGCTCATGGAGGATGAGGCCAAATCCGAAACTGATGAACCCTCGAGCAGCGAATACGGGGACGAGAACAGGCGTGATGAAGCGGACTATGCCTTCCCAACGGAAGACGAGCACGTGGCTGCGGACGTAGAGATGGTGGAAGAACCTGATCCCGATGATGCAGCCGGCGCCGACCAGGGGACAGACAGGCAGCCACTTACGGCCGCAACGGAGGCTGAACAGCAGCGGCATGCTCAACGGGCCTTGAGCCGGAGTCGGATCACGAACGAAGAGCTGGAATTTGTTGGAGTCGCCGAGGCCAGAAGCGAAACCAGGAGCCAGGCAGGGCTTGAGGAGGATGTCTGGATGTCTTCTGATGGATCCACCAGTTATGTGGGCTCCTCGGCACCTTCACAGCCCCAGCCCCCCCCCCCCCTCCCCCCCCCGCCTCCACCCCCGGGTCGGATATCCCATACTCGTTGGAGACAGCCTCTTCGGACATCACCTCGACAGAGCTGGCGCAACCGACTCCCCCCGACTTATGGAGTCAAGGGCCGGATCCAGGTTTTTCATACGAGTAGACAGTGGCTCCGACCGCCAATCCGGTCCAAGCGGCGTATTGGCTGTCGTGGTTTGAAGGGAAAGAGGTGGTGGTGCCAAACGACGGACAATATGCAATGCTGGCTTTCTACGCGACGGTGTCGAATCATCTACGGCTGATATCAACAAGCACAAAAGAGCGATTTACACGCTGATGATCGCAAACCTGCGCACTGACTGCTCAATTGGATCCCTGAATCCGGTAGAGGAACTTCGGCAATTACGGCCGGGTGGCCCCAATCCGTCCTCATGGGAGGCCGCCACTGCGATGCTGTGTCACCACTTGATGCTGGAGCGGAACAGATCTGTGGATGCAGGGGTGCCGTGCACGTACTGGGCGAATCCGCACGCCCTGCCGACGTTCGCACAACATCTACGTCAACCCATCGCTGTTCTAGATGTAAACAAGGCTGAAATACAGCAGCACTATGACTGGCTGGGAGCGTGTCTGGAAATATCGGAGGGGATCGAGGTCACGGTCGCTGACCCACCGACTCGTGGGGAAGCGGGGTTTGCGGTAAGAGTGAGCGTTGTGCCCCTAAACTTATTGGAGGACACAGACACTGTTAACGCCCACCTCCACAGCGCTCTGACGATGCGACAGCGTCTTGACGTTGCCCACCAACGGATGGGTTGGCCTATTCTGGATGCCTATCACTACGACGAGGACAAACTTACAGTCTTGATAGAGGAGGAAGAACGGCTTATCTACCACAGGATAGGGATAGATCAGTACGTGCTGGGGCCGGGGGGGGCAGATTGTTTTGAAGACAGCAGCAGACTACCTCGTCTGCGGCCGGCGACCAACCGTAGAGTCCATGAAGAGGCTTACCGCGAGATGCTGGACGCCGATGATCTGGCAGATTTACCGCCGGTGCTCAATCTAAAATACCAGGCTGCTCAGGCGGCGAAACGTATCGGCTTACGCTCAATGGTACAAGGGGGACTAGGACTGAGTGGGGTTGCGTCGAGCTGCCCCGGAAACCGCCACAACTTGTCGAGTTGCTTAACCAGCGCCTCATGCCTGACGCCGGGCTGCAGCGTCTGTTTGTGAGGATTCTATACCCGGAGATTATGGCCAAAATCCTTCCACTCATTGAGCTAGTTGCTTGGGGCCTGAGGGAGGCAGGCAGGGAACAGTTCGGCTTTCTTCGATGCATCGCGTCCGACACGGGCTGCCCGCCGGAGCTCAACGAGTTCTGCGCCAGCTGGATGGCGACGGCCTCAGCGATTGCCGACCAGTCCCGTGCGGAATGCCTGGCGGACGTGAACAAGTGGGCCGAGCTTGTGGCAGCCACCTCGGCCGCCTGTACACGGGCACAGCCGGCGGATTTCCCCGCGGAAGTCTGGGGTGTCCTGCACGTATTGCCATACGTACTGAGATTCTGGGAGGCTACAGCGATGGGGCACATACCACTCATTCTTTGGCCGCGTGGTACTCGATTCATGGTCTGCTACCTACGATCTGTGGCGAGATACTGGAGGGACGATGGAGCGCTGGTGCACACATTCCAACGGGGCTCACCAGGGCGGAGAATAACAAGGACCACAGGCTCTCCCCTACCGCAAATAAAGGCACCCAGTGCCTGAGCCCCTTCGGTGAGGAAACCTTGCACCATCGAAGGGGGCTGCTTCAACAGAGGCACCGCAAGGAAAGTATGGCCTGCACCACCCCGGGCCGGCTCGGCCCAGGGTCCAGGCCGCGCGAAAGACGGCCCCGACAGCGCCTACTCGGTGACTTTTTCCTGGTCATCTCGACAGAGGCGAGGACCAAACAAATACGCAGCAGCTTCAAAGCTGAGAGAAGCAAGAGGCTGGCGACTGCTCGACAGGCAAAAAGGAGTTCCAATCACGGACCCGGCTGCCTAGAAATCCCAAGCAAGGTAGAGCCTGACGCCCAAACGATTGGACTGGTATCGCAGAACGTCAATGGCTTTGGCGCAGCAGCGACGGAGCGAGATGCCTGGCTGCGGAGTCTCCGGACTGATTCCCCGAATGGCCGCACCTCCGTGTGCATGCTCCAAGAAACGCATGTCGAGCCCTCAGATGTCGCCCGGATGCGATACTTACACGCTGCAAGATGGGGCTTTCGGACCAGGGTGGGAATCCGATGGCGACCAGTAAGAGTGCAAAGAGCACTCTTACTGGTCGCCATCGGATTCTCGCATGGGGGGGGAGTTGCCATTCTCTTTGATCCGTATGGTGGAGTCACGGACGTGGAGCCCATTCTGGAGAGCCACTGGAGCCCTCATTTCATAGCCATTCAAGGTACCGTCGCAGAGAGAGCGCTATTTTCGTAGTCTAATGGAGATAGAACTGCCTGAGGGGGCGCTGGTCGCCATGGGGGGCGATTTTAACTGTACATTAGATGCGGAGTACGACCGATGCTACCACACCAGCCGTGACAACCATGACTCCACGGCGTTGCGGGAACTTCTTGCCGGATGGAGGCTTTTTGATATTGTGGCAGAAACACGGGTGGAGACGTGGAAGCGCAGTGACTTGCAGCAACACTACGCTCACAGTCACTCATACCACTATCATGTACCAGGGCACGGCGAAGCGTCGTCCCGTCTCGACCGGTGGTACGTCACAAGCCCACTCACCCGGTGGATCGTAGGCTGGGAAGAGGATGTCGGCTTTGGCGTGACCCCCCCCATCCCCGGACGGGCCTGCAGATCCTGGATCAAGCTGGCGAATCGTGTTATCCGCGAACTTCGTGGAAACTCTGTTGAACAAGGCTTTGGTCGTCTTCCCAGTCCAGTATGTGACATCCTGAAAGTTTTTTCGCTGATGGGCCGACGCCCGTGCCCGTTTGCACTCCGCTATTACTCGTCTGAGGCGCGCAGAAGGCGTCAGTCCTGGTACGTCGTCGAGCGTCATGGCCTCCATGCTGTCAATAATAGCCTTCACCGAGTCTTGTCCACCCTCAGCAGTTGCGTTGAGTCGGTCTAGTTGCCGGTGAAGGCGGCGTAAGCGCTGCTTGCTCCCATGTCGCCGTCTCCGGCGTCTGTGCCGCACCTCCAGTCCAGTCCGAAGACCACGTCACGCTTGAAGTCATCCCACCAATCCGCCATATCCGTAGCCGACACTCCTGGCTTCGCTATCCTAGTATGAAACTCCGTTATCATGTTCGTCGTCAGATCCCGGACCGATTCGACAGCATAGGCTGGGACCGGGTGGACCTTGGGCGTTTTGCGCACACGGATTGGATCTCCAGGTAGTTGGAGATGCAGCTTGATTCCGAGGTGAGGCGTGGAGCCCCATCCTGCAGCAGACCGTCGACGATCCGAGCCGGCAGGATGAAGCTGGCTGGATTCCACCAGTGGACGTACCGACGGCTGAGCAGGAGCGGGTGGATGCAGAGATCATGTCACAGGAAGTGGAGGCTGCCTTCGCTGCTTGCAAGGCGGGGAAGGCCACAGGACCGGACATGCTCGGGAACGACTGGTACAAGGCGTACGCATCGCTCCTCATCCCCGTCTTCGTGATCATGGTCAACAAATGGTACGACGCCGGGGTTTTCCTAAGGTCCTTCTTGGATGCCAACATTTTCTGCCTTAAAAAGGGCGGGGACCAACGGAATCCGCTCAACTATAGACCGCTGGCCTTGCTTAACACGGACTACAAGATTCTCGCTCGGACCCTATCGACAAGGATGAAAGTCACGCTCAGCGACCGTGTTCACCCACAACAACCTGGGTTCGTGCCCGGACGCACAATCCACGAGGCGCTGCACCTATTCGAAGCGGCACAAAGGAGTTTAGAAGATGGTGAGGAACAATCGGAGGCGGTCGTTCTCTTCTTGGATTTTATGAAGGCGTACGACTCACTGTCGCTGCCAGTTCCTGCTGAAAGCGCTGCGACGGCATGGCTACCCACCACGTTTCATCAACACGGTCCTGAAACTCCATGACGGCACGAGCGCGCGTTTCCTGACCAATGGTTACCACTCTCGGCGCATCCAAATCACAAGTGGGATCCGCCGGGGGTGTCCACTGGCCCCCTCCTATTCATTTTGGCTCTGGACGCCCTATACAGAGAGGTCGATAGACACCCGGAATTGAAGGGCGTGGTCCTACGATCAGCTGGGGGTGAAATAGAGGTGAAAGTTGCAGGCTACGCGGATGACACGGCAGCTTATCTGGCCTCCGTGAAGTACGTCCCGCTGCTGCTTAGCATCACGGACGCCTTTGTAGCAGCAACCGGGCTCCGGCTGAACCACAGCAAAACCATGATGGTAGCTTTGCATCCTGATGGTTGTGAGCAGCACGACCAATCACCGGCTCCGCTCGTCTTTCAGCCAATTCACCAACAGGACCGGTATTTGGGCATCTACATTGGAAGCCAGACGGACCCGGAATGGACGTGGAGAGTGGCCGCACGTCACTTGCAGGCTCGGTTACACATGGCGTGCAGCAAAACCTAAACCATCGACCACCGCAGTGCGATCGCCGCGGCGGTCATTATTCCCAAACTCACCTACATCGGGCAACACGCATGGCCGGCACTCGCTACGGTCAATGCGTTCACACGGCGGATAAGGAATTTCGTGTGGCACGGATGCTTCACAGCGGAGCTGACCAGTTCCCGGGCATGGGTGGACGCCGATGTAGCTCGCCTACCTAGGTCGCAGGGGGGTCTGGCGGTCCCTGACCTGAAGATTGAACTCATGGCCATGACGGGAGCAGTTGTCGGCAGGTGGGCTCAGTCGGGGACTTTCTCAGACCACATCATTGGAGACATCTTACTAGCGGAGAAGCCCGCGGCCGATGGCATCCCACCACGATCCTATATAACCTCCAACGACTGGTGTGGGGACGCTCCCGGGGTACGCTGGCGACACTCAATGTGGGCGACAGGCAGAGAGGTGGTGGCAGGGGTGGGTGGCGCTGCCATCTCAGCCGATAACCAGCACATGGCCCAGGCATTGTATCAGCTGGCCACGCACTTCGACATGATCTCGTACACTTGGACATCGGACCGACACCTGGATCTGGACGCCAGGCGATTGATGGCGTCGACTTGGTGGCTCGCGCTCCGACAGGAATATGCACGGCATGGGTGTCAATGTTTGGAATGAATGCCGTATGCGCGCCTAACTGAGCTCCGCTTGTATCATGATGGACATGGACGCTGTCTCCAGCCAGCTGACCTAGGTCAGCTCGCTCGTCTCGGGGACCTCGTGAAAGACGTCTTACACTGGCACACTACTGCAGGTGGAATTCTACGCTGTACATTGCTGATCAGGCGGGGACTCCTCGCCCCCAGGATCCGACCCATGGTGGAGCAGTACATCTTACACTTGGTGACGAACTATCCGCGCTTATTACGAGGCCCGGTGCGAAGTGATGATAGCTGCACCAGACGACCATCCCGTGGTCGTCAAGGTCGACTATGGGCAGCCTCCTAGAGTGGCGCTACTAACGGCAACCCAGGATGCTCGTGGAGCCGGCCGATCCAGAGTAGAGCACAGCTCGCTCAACATGTTGCGTCTGCGTTGAAACCCGACGTGGTGCTGAAGATGGTCCACCCTCACCCACGCCTCTGTAGACTGGTCTGCCTATGGCTCAACCCAAGGCGCTACCGGATCAGCCGAACGCAGCTAAAACAGGCTCTGCACTCCAGAGTCCGACGCAAAGGGGGATGGAGTTTAGCTCGGAGACATGGGAAGTGGGCAGGATCGAGCATTGTCGCAGCGGAGAGCCTGAAACAGGCTGGCTGGACCAGGCTTAGGCGTATCGTTGGGGTGGGCCCTTGGGTGGAGCAACTGATGTACCGCATTAAGACACACACGCTCTCCATGTACAATCCCGCTACCGGAGTGCCGGGGTGCCCACATGCAGCTTGCATTTTGAACGCTAGGGTGGACCTGTTCCACATCTTCTGGACATGCCCAGCGGCGGAACGGTTTCGGCAGGTGATGTTCGGACCCTGGAAGAAGGCTGGGCTTCGATGCCCGGAGCCGATAGAGGCATTTTTCAGCCTTACTCTGGCTGCGGTCCCCACTGGAGTGTGGACCGAGGTTGAGCGGGAGATCCCGTTGCCGAGTGCCAAGGTGCTAGACGCCCACGGACCGGCCATAGCGGCCTTTGCAGAAGGCTACTGGAGTGCAGGGGTGGCGGCCTACTTTCACGGCGTTTGGCGCAGGAGGGTGGCTCATTTCGACCCCCAGAATGATGTCACGTTGGCCCATCACGAGGCGGCGCTTGCAGCAAGACTCCGTCATGGTTACGCCACGGTGGCTTGCAATTGCGGCGGCATTACCGCCACTGCATACATGACCGAGTGGCATGGACGATTGGAACGGTGCTAAGTCCCCACTGGGCGCTGGTGCCTAGACGACCGGAGCCCGACCATGCTCGTTTCCTGTTATTCTTTGACTGGGGCTCACGGGGCAACCCAGGCCCCGGAGCCAGCGGCTCTGTCGTGGTCAAGCTTGGGCAGAATGTATCCACAGTGGCAGTACATTGGGTGGCCAGCATGTCGCTCGCCTCCCAATGCACCACCAACAATATGGCGGAGCAGGTCAGGTTGCTACATGGACTGCGTGCTTGTCAACGCTACGGGTGGACGCCACTCCATGTCGTTGGGCGCAATTAATCTTATTCGGTTAAGAACATGCTGTTTGTGGGATGCAGTCCAAGTGAAATTGCGAAATGATCGAATATGCAGCGAGACTTCGCAGCTAAATTTGCATCGTTGGAAGAAAACGTCAAGAAGGCAAGACTGCGTACCGGGAATCGTGGAGCCCAGGCATGAATGGGATATGCCAAGCTTGTCGAAAAAAGGATGAACCCTGAAGTACAGCTTTGTTGGTGCTACAAAAGCTACTAATATAAATAACCCCAATTTTTTTAGCTAATGTGTGGATCCATAAGTATTCACTACAGTTGGAGCGTGTAGCCCTCCTCACGTAAAAAGTATCGATTTGGAGCAAGCTGAGAACTGCGAATCCCACGGGCACCTGAGCCCGGGTCCCCAATAGTAGCTTGGAACTTCTTTTTTTGAAGTATTAATAATGGGACAGTCCCATAGCCTGGGAGCGTGGTAGCATTTGTGTGTACAAAATAGTCTGCTAAATACGAAATTGAACATTAGTACGATGACGTCACCGATTTTTTAAAACCCGGGTTTTTAACCCACCCACCCACACCTGCCTACAGCTCCGAAATTGGGTTTTGGAGCAACCCTGATCACCACGACCTTGTTGTCCACAAGTTGTGGACCACTGTCATGTTGTAGCTTTGGGGGAATCATGTTGCTAATATGGGGGGCATCAATTTGAAGGTGTATACAATAGACTGTATACACTACTTGAGTATCCTTGGGGTACTGTTAAATATGCTACCGGCACCAGCACGCCGGGTTGTCCGTCGCTCTGCGCGGCTTCCGCTGCGGGTACAGCACTTCTCCTCCTCCCCAGACGCGCGCCCCCCGACCAGCGACTCATTGCAGTATATTACGCGAATTCTGGATCGCAAGAACCTATTCAAGCGTTACCAAGAACACAATGTCTTTCCTCCGAGCAACTGGACGCTCCGCAACTTATACCTGCACGCACAGCTGCAACAGCCTTCCCAGACCGAAATCGACGCTGTAGAATTTCTTGAGGGCGCTAGATTTGCCTGCGATCGCGTCATTAGGGCAATGCATTCGCCAGAGTTGATCGCCTATGCCTCTGAAAAGGGCCCCAAACCCCCGATCGCTGACGAGATGGCGCAAATGTTCGAGTCTACGTGTTACCAGGGGCAGCTTCTCCCTCGAACTAGGCTACTGGGAACGACAGCGTCCAGTCTCGAGTTGAAGGAGCTCAAGTTTACGGGCGTTTATCTAAATGGGGTCAAGTTCGAGAGGCCAACGCGTGCAATGCTGAAGACAGAGGCCAAGCTCCAAGCTTTTGCCGAGCAGGCCATGGCCGAGCAGCAACAGAAGTTCAAAAAGATGCGAGAGATGAACGAGGCACCGAATCTCGCGGAGGTGATGTCTGACTTTAGGTCCGTCAAGGAGCAACTGGAGAGTGTCCAGATGGAACCGGAAGCTGACTCGGAGACTCTCGAGAGGCTGCGCTTAAGCGCGTTGATCCATACGACGCAGACGGTGGAGACAGTTTCTATGACAACATCGGAGCGCGTCACGGTGAAGTCCGACGTCAAGACGGCGCTGTTCTTTGAATCCTTGGTGACGGAACCTCAGGATGTGGATTGGCAAATTTTACACATGAACCAAATTCGTCGAGTAGTCAGCAAGTCGTAGATATAAGGCGGTAGCGTTGGAATAAATGCTCGGTGTCCTACCTCGAGAGATTCAGAAGTTAAAGTTTGCGAAAAATAAATAATCGAGAGCATCTTGAACATGTAACTTACTTAAAATAAAATACATCAGCGATGTTGGATCTCCCAATAATGTTGGCAATCGATGGCGAAACTCTGTAGTGAAACCTTGTTAAGCGCTTCTTCGACGATCCTTGTTGCTCAGCAAACCTGCTCTCGTGCAACAAGCACATTTATCCATGGAATTGCTGCCGATACGCGTGCGTAAGTAGCTGGAATGCCGCGTTTTCCGCACATCTGCGAGCCTCCATTGGCCAAGCCAACGAGTATGTCGGCAGAATCTCCACTTCCACTCTCTATAACTAACGGACCACCAACATCCCCGCGGCAAACACCCTTCCCATCCACTCCGCCTGCACATACCACTGAATCGCTGAGATTGTCTAGTTGAAGTGCCTCCTTGCAGTCGTCGTTGCTCCACACCTCCACCGCATCACTACGCATCTCGTTTGAGACTGCAGCAAGCAACGAGTTGGTCGTGATTCCCCAACCCATTGATATTGCTTCCATTCCTGCACTGATGTCCGAGTCATCCGCCTTTGGAAGCTTCACAGGGGCAAACTTGCTTGATTTTTCCAGTGTCAGGATGGCGAAGTTGTTCGCGAGAGACATCTCATCAAAGTTTGGGTGCTTATCCACTGATGTAACCTTGATCGCTTCACCGTCCTTGGTGCCTTTGCGGTAGTGCGCCCCCACCACTGCAAAGCTGAGGTCGTCGTGAGCGCAGATAGCTGTTGTGAGAACGTGCGTTGGGGAGATCAATGCTCCGCCGCAAAATGAGTCACCGTCGCGAGAAGTGCGAACACCAGTCGCGTATGTTTTC
The DNA here is from genome assembly GCA_033557915.1 of Phytophthora tentaculata. Classification (NCBI taxonomy): domain Eukaryota; phylum Oomycota; class Peronosporomycetes; order Peronosporales; family Peronosporaceae; genus Phytophthora; species Phytophthora tentaculata. The sequence goes on along the minus strand of JAUCEA010000020.1, from coordinate 3,428,364 downwards.
GTGCCTGGAGTGACCACTTGTCCGCTTAGGATTGCTGCAGTCGGCTGGAGAGGAAGGGAGCCTACGAAAACTGAAATAATGGCTCGTATCATGAGAGTCAGCACAAAGAATAAGGCAAGCGGCCCAGGTCAACTGTCAGAATTTATTATGCCTTTCTTCGATTTTGCCAACCAAATCGGACTTTTAATTCGGACTTTGCCCTTTCCTTTGGGATTTGAAATTCGATAGCTGTATGCATAAAAGCTGACTACGGCTACTAGGGGTGTCAACGTTTGGTCTGAAGTCAATACTCAGCAAAACTCTATGACGTGAGTTGGAGTTGACCGCGAGCTCCCTCGAACTCCCCAAGAAGTGACTGTCACCCCTTCAAATTCGCTATCGAAATTCATCAAATATTTAGTGGGTCAGAGCGAATTGACATTCTTCGCCTTTGGCTGCCAACCCGGCCTCCTATCACATGTGATTCACTTGCATTGCCAGCTTCACCAAGAGCTTCTAATCGAGGGTCCGTCTATCGACAGCTCCAGCAGGACGATGCTTGGGGATAGCCGTCTCGCGGGCGTGTTAAGTTTACCAGCGTTGGTCTTTTGCGAAGGCACGAGGGCTAAGCGTCGAACAATCGGAGTTGTTCAAGTCTTCGTACGATCGGTTACGTGATATGATGGTCTCTACGTACTGCTACACCAGCGAGAGCAGCAAGATCGAAAGGGTGATGACCCTGACTGAAAGTACTGCTTTCTCCCGATACTACACTCACGGCCGTCAGATTTTCGCGTGCACCATGCCCCAGGCGACGCCAATGCTACTCACTTGATCATCGCGGACTATGGCACCCGAGAAGGCGCTGATGTTTAGGTACAGTGCTGTGTACCAACATGAATTATGCATTTGGCGCGTTGATTAATACGACGATTGTTGCCCTGATTCAGGAGCTCGTTGGTGTTGCTGCTTTTAATGTGGTAGCTGTGGAGAATGCTGTGGAGATTGCTGTGGAGATTCATCGGATGTTGCTGTATCCGTCAGGACGTGATATTCGCCCCAGAAAGGCACAGTGGCTGCGTAATGGAATGTGAGCAAGACGGATGCAGTTTGTTTAGCTGTTGCCTTCTCACTACTGGCGTTCTCTTACTACAAGCTCCTCTGGCTTTGCTGGCTCACAGTTTGCAAAATGGTGGGCCCTACATGCAAGCAATGCGAGGCGAAGATTGACTCGCTTCTGCTGAACCCGCAGAGATCTTCGACGGACCCGCGGGCGCGCTGCGTCTACTGCGGGAAACTGCAGTACGGTTACGCGTTCCGGACTATCAGCGGACGAAACATCGCGCGACGCTGTATTGCCTGTGAGAACTGCTCAAAAGCGACCAAATTCTGGGAGGAGAAGGCGCCGCCACCTGATTCGGCCGAAGTGCCCGCCAGGAAAGCGTGGCGAACGTTAAGAAGGCGATGGGTCCTGACTGGTACCCCAAGAAGAAAAAAGGAGCAGCCGCCCTCGCAAGCTGGCCACCCGAAGCACCAAGTACATCGAGCAAAAGAAGCAGCAGAAGCGCAAGTAACTTGGAATATACACCATTATAGGCCCCCATTACCTATCTATCTTTGTTTTTGTTTGCTGACGGATACTGTAAGGCTTGGTGCCGCACTTATGGTAAACGGAGTTTGGTGCTGCTAATAGTATTGCCACACGGGTAAGTTACATGAGCTAAATACAGCGTTGCATACAATAATTAGCGAATGGTGCCTACTGTGTACCGCTGCAAAAGCTGGTCGTCCCTATCCGCATATGCGTCGCAAATTTACTCGCTCTCTATGACACAAGCAACACTATGTTATTCGTACTATCAACGCTCACAGCGTATATTCCACTAATGCGCTCCCGCAAATAGAAACTACAGTATAGAATGAGCAATTGTCGAGACTACGCGCGACGAATTACTTGCAATCTACATACCTAGGAGCACGTGTGTGGTAGTGAAGATCTTACAGGTGGGCGCGGCAAGTCAATGCGTCTGCACGCAATTTCAAACCTACGCAATACTGTACTTTAGTGTTTTGTCCATAATGATCGAGACAAAAGAGCGCGGTTGAGTCATTGTTGGCTATAAGACGTACCCGCCGTGTGAGTAGGTATCGCTCTGACTACTGCTAACAAACGCGTGGTCAGTTTGCCTGCGAATCACTATGTGCCCAGTTTGTGATGCGCTTGGTCATATAGACTGCTAAATCAGTGGCGTAGGCACAGTAAACTAGCACGATGATGCAAAAGTAACCGAAAAAGCGACAGTGACCCCATGCATAGGTTTTGATTATTATGAGCGAGTGGCGCATACACCCGATGGCGAACGTACGAGGTGATCTATGCGTTGACTCATAAAATAGCACGCCGAACGGATAAGTAGACAGCGAAAGTACTTCATCTAATGTACATGTGCTACGATTCTATTTTTTCATATTTAAACATATGGAAGTTTGATTACAGTCATGTGACTTCGTATGTACATCATACATATCTAAACCAGTAAAAGCCACTCGGTAAGACAGTAACTATGCGACTAAGCCGGTAAGTAAGTAAATTACGTGCAACCGACCATGTTGAGTTAGAAGACAGAGTTGGCTATAGATGCCAATCTGATTGATTGAGACGAGCCACCGATCATCGAGAACTTGCTGGGAGGCGGAAGACAGACCCTTCGATGATATCATAAAGAACTCAGCAAGTCGTTTGGAGGCAAGGTATTGGTGTTTCATGACCATCGGCAACGACTAGAGGTCCTCAAAAAGGTATATATGCGGAAGGATCTAAACTTGCTCTAGCAGACCGTCACAACTAGCGATATGGTAGCGAATGCCTCATGGCGATACTCATGAGACAATTCAGACAAAATTGAGTATCACATTCTAGAAGGTAGCTACTGTATACAGCATGTATTATAGATTGGCTGTGCCGTGTGGCAATACGAAAATTCTAGAAAGCGCAAAGTGTAGGTCACTGACATTTCCCCAGGGGGCACTAAACGTAAGATGCGTACACTCAGTATTTACAGCAACAAGGCATCAACCAAGGACATCATGTTCGTACTATATTATCAATAGAGCTGCTAAAAGGAGAGTATGGTTTCGACAGCCATCATGCTATAGAAATTGTGGTCCAAAAAAGTTTCGATTCTTAAAGAAAAGCCTGCCACAGTTAGAGTAATCTATAAAATGGAAGCACGATAGAATAGAGCATAGTGGGGGGGGGTTACACTGCCCAGTTCCGGCATACCTTAAGTTCGCTAAGTTTGCACTATTTCGGAAATTGACAGAAAAGAGGCAAAATATACCACCTGCTGGTGTATATTTTAGTGCCAGCGGGTATGCATTGCTAAAGTTTGTATGGCCCGGAATAGCTCCGTGATAGCATGCCGGAGTGAATGTGTATACACTATGCCGGCTCCGGGCAGTGTGAGCTGGGCCACTGGCCAAATGGCCAGTGATCATTTACTGTAAGTACTACAACCGGACGAAACCGAGATCTCATTCAATGACACCAATTCAACAGGAGCAATGGACACAGTGTTGGAGCAGTTTTTCGCAGTGCAGTGGGTGACACCGGCGAAATGGAACGTAGAAGCTGTACGGCTACTAGCCAGCATGAAGGTAACGATGAGACTCAACCTCATCAATCCATGTCGAATGTTAGAGCAAGAACCTCTTCTAAAGTACCTACAAGAATTCACGATACACGACCACGCTGAGTCGAAATCGACTACCGCAAAAGTCGTAATGATAGAGCACTTTGACGCACTGGCACTGAACACGCTATTAATTATCTTAACGTTTCTTCAATATGGGATAATCATTGAAGTAGCGCAAATCCCTCACAAAATGAAAGATTTATAAGCTACTATGGGTGCTCTATCATTACTACTTTTGCGCTATTCCCGACATGAGATCGAGAATTGCATGTTATAAGGCTTCTATAGAAAAAATACATAAAAACCAAATAGAAGGCCATTTACCATCATTTACTGTAAGTACTACGCAATGAGATGCAGAACCGTATGCGCTTTAATTGCTTCATTCTTTTCATTATAAACTATGTACAAACTTAAATAAACAAATTGGAAATATTTGCTTCCCTTAAAATGTTTCTTTTTTTTACTTGCAAGTTGGCCGCGCCTCAAAGCGGCGCAGCGAGCTTGCTTGTTTTAATTTAATTCTGACCTTCAAATTTACGGGGCAGGGGTGACCAGCAAGCCATAAACACCAGTTGCGTACGAAGCGAGCAGGAACGCAAGAATTAAATAAGTGCTAGCGTCGTGTGCAAAAAATACTCTTTTTATGACTGCCTTGGTTAGCGTATTAGGTCGAGAAAACGCGTGTAACCATGTCTCAGATTGTGTGCTGTACACAAAGACAATTTGCGTGTTGCAGAGAATGATGGTCACCGAAGCTTCGCGAAGGACATATCAAGTTTCCAAGGGTTCTAGATTGTAGACACTAAAAATTACGTAGAAAGTTGGAGCTTTAGATTCTAAATTCACTTTTCATTTGGCACTGCAAGAGATAAGAGGACGACATCGTTATTGGTTATGAGCCCAAACACGCCAGGACCTAACGACATCCTTTCGGACAAGAACTACTTCATGTGGGAGTTCAACGCTCGCATGGCCCTCGCACGAAAGGAACTGCTGGACCACATCCTCTTGAAGCCAGAGTCAGCGGTGCAACGGGGTACTCCCCAATGGAAAGTGGCAGACATGAAGGCGCTGGCTGTGTTAGTGAAGATGCTCTCTCCTACTTACCAGTCGATGGTTCGGGAGTGTGAGACGGCGATTGAGGCTTGGGAGGTGCTCAAGAACTTCTTCTCCAAGAATAATCTCCACAACCGCGTACAGCTCGCTGCACGAGTTTGCGATGGAAAGTGGTACCAATCTTATGGATCACATGCTTAACGTCGATGAGCTTTGCCTCACGCTCAGTGCCGCTGGCGACAATGTAGATGAAGGTGAAAAGCTAGTGTTCCTGCTGGGAAGTCGTTCCCCTGAGTATGACGATATGGTACGCATCATTGAGGCCCACAACAACTTGACGCTATTGGACGCCAAGGAGGTGCTCCGCCGGGAGTATGATGCGCTGGGGAGCGCATAGAAGAAGGAGACCGCTTTCAAGGCAGAAGGGCAACGTAATGATGCACGGCGTGGCCAAGGAAATCGAAGACGAGATGAGAAGAATCGGCGTCAGCAAGGCCTTAAGCGTGGCAACGTCGGTTTCGCAGGAAAGTGCTTCGAGTGTGGGCAGCGTGGGCACAAACAAGTGGACTGCCCAAGTATGAATGCGGTAAAGTCGGGTGACGAGTTTGTATTCTCAGCCATGAGTAGCGCCTCGGTACAAGACTCGACGTGGTTGCTAGATACACCCTTCACTCTAATTAGTCGTGCTTCAAAATTAGTCATGCATTCGCACTTTAGTGACGTCACGAAATTGGGAAATTGTACAAATCTCACCAATACCTATCAAAATGACCAGTTTTGGATATATCTCGCTGGGATCATTATTCTAGTACACTATGCTCGATTTGAAATTTGGATCGGTAGTTTTCACAAAAAGGGCAATTGAAATCCCGAAAAATTGTGCTCTCAGCTTATCACCATAATTAGTCAGGGTCAGACTAACTAGAGTGAAGGGTGTAGTGGTGCAAGTTGCCATATGACGGACGAGTACCGCGATTTTGTCGGGTATCAAGAGCTGACATCTCCGTTCAGTTTTACAGTGGCCAATGGCCGGCGGCTACAAGCAAAGGGAGAGGATGCGTTCGTTTCCGACTTGGAAATGGTCGCACTGTCAAGCTGACGGATGTGCTGTATGTGCCTGCGCTGGATAAGAAGCTCGTGCCAGTGTCGGCTCTAACTGCTCGTGGTGTACTTATCCAGTTCAAACACGACCAAGCGACGCTGCTTAGGGATGGAGTGACGGTCGCAGTGATAAAGAGGTCGGAGAAGCTATTTGCGTGGGACGTGAGACAAGAAACAACAGCAGAGGCCCATCAAGCCGTCAGTGTGAACGAGAAGAATGCTGCAGAAGGATTATGACACGCTCGCCTTGGACACGTGTCAGCCACTAAGTTACGTCAAGTGGTGAAGGCGTGTGACGGAGTTGCTAATGCTACGGTGGAGCACAACGGTGTATGCGATGGTTGTGCACGCGGGAAAATGATGAACGGTCGGTTCAGCGACAGGTCAGGCAGTGAAGTAAAGACGACGCGCCCGTTCGAGATAGTACACACGGACCTAATGGGTCCGATGAATCCCAGGTCGAAGGGAGGAGCTCTGTATGTGCTTACATTCATTGACGATTTCAGCCGCTTCGTGTATGTGTACTTGCTTGCCGCGAAGTTCCAAGTGTTTGATCGCTTTAAAGAGTTTAACGCGATGGTTGAGACCCAATTCAGTACCAAGATCAAGTGCGTGAGGAGTAACAACGGCGGTGAATACATGAACCGTAAGTTTAACGAGTACTGCGCAGTGAATGGGATCATCCACCAGACAACGACACCCTTCACGCTGCAGCAAAACGGCTTGGCGAAAAAGATGAACCGTACGCTGGCCGAGATGGCGCGATCTATGATGCACTACGTGGAGGTGGATCGTGTGTGGTGGGGCGAAGCGGATTTTACGGCTGCGCACACAGTCAACAGAATTTCGAACACGACGCGCACAGACAAGAGTCCATTTGAAATTTTGTATGGGGCGCGACCAGACCTGAGCTACCTCCGTCTCTTCGGGTCAAGGGGTACACACGTTTGACGGACTCAAAGCGCACGAAATGGGACTCGAAGGCGCACAGCTACATCTTTCTAGGATATGCAGAAACATCAAAGGCATAACGCGTCTGGGACCTAGAAGAGGAGCGCTTGGTGACGACGAGAACAATCGTGCTCGATGAGCGTCCGCCTTCCAGGTACCGAGATGTTGTTGCAGTTGAACATCGTATGCCGCAACATTCCTCTAATGATGCTGATGACGATGATTTTTGGTGAGGTCTCAGCATATTCCCCCTGAAAATCCAAGTGGAGAGTCAATGGAGGTCGACAAAGACGCAGGCGCAAACACTGGCCCGGAGAATATGGTCGTGGACGCATCTGGTGTGGCAAACACACCTCACACAACTGCAGTGGTTAGGATTGAGGGGGAGCGCCAGGATATTCAAGCAATCGAAACTCCTGCAAGCTCGATGAGCTCTATGACACCAGCTCCTGGTAATGATCCGAATGGTGTACTGACGATGCAGCGCTATAACCACCGGAGTAACTACTTTTCAAATCCGCCTCGTGTTGGTCTGGATCGTACTGAGCTAGATCAGTCTCTTTCTCGACCGGTTCCTCGCCTACTCGTGGACAATAGTGGTCAAGACAGCAATAGCGTTCCGTTGCTGACGAATGGACCCTCATCGGATGACGAACCAAATGAACCAGACCCGAAACGCCCACGTTTGGACGAATACGAGATCGCACTTGCAGCCACCGATGTACCACAGACCTATGCGAAGGCTATGTCTTCACCCGAAGCTCAGCAATGGAAGGAGGCAGTTCGTGCTGTGATCAAGGCTCACATTAGGAGCCATACATGGAATGTTGTACATAGACCTCCTGGTGTGAAAGTCATTGGGTTTAAGTGGTTGTTCGCGCACAAGTTCAATGAAATGGTGAGATTGTCCGCTACAAAGCGCGTTTGGTTGTTCTCGGGTACTTACAAACTCATGGTGTCGAATATTACCAGACCTACTCGCCTGTTGCGTGTTCGAACACAATTCGCATGTTCCTGCCCGTTTGCTGCAGTATGCAACTTGTGATCCGGCAATTCGACATTGAAACTGCGTTTCTCAATGGAGATCTGGAAGAAGACGTGTACATGACACCACCACTGGGAATTACGGTCGAAGTCGGCATGGTGTGCAAGTTACGACGCAGTCTTTACGGCTTAAATCAAGCTGGTTCAAGAAAATCCACTCGGTGTTCCTGAAAATGGGCTCCAAACAGTGCCGAGCCTTTTTTGTTCGGCGCAGTGACTGGAAGAAGAAGTCTCTTGCTTATATCGTCTTATATGTCGATGACCTTCGGATTGGATGCAAGTCATATGCAGAAGCGGACGCAATTCGCGATGAACTGGCAGCCCAATTCACGGTGAAGTCACTTGGTGCAGCGCACTTCATTTTGAGAATGGAGATTGAATACTCTCAAGACAATGGACAATTAATTCTGAAACAAAACCAGTTTATTACAAAAATTCTGAAGTAATTCAAGCAAGATGACGCCTACGCTGTTCGCAACCCGCTAATCTTCGGTCAAGACCTATCTCCTAACGACTCGCAGTCACTGCTCAAGAACCCCACTATCTATCGTGAACTAGTCAGCTCCTTGTTGAACATCGCAAATGCTGCACGTCCTGATATTAGTTACACGATGTCAGTACTCTCGCAGTACCTCGAAGAACCGCGTGAAATACATTGGCGCGCTGCATTACGTGTTCTGCACTACTTGAAGGGGACCGCATCGCATGGTATTTCGTACAAGAAGTCGAGTGACAAAAAGATCACACTATGCACGTACTGCGACGCCAACTGGGGTGGCGACAAGCAGACTCGGCGATCAACATCTGGCGTGCTGCAGATGCTTGGTGGTGGCGTGGTTGTCTACAAGAGCAAGCGTCAGAATTCGGTGGCGTTATCGTCCGCCGAAGCCGAGTACATGTCATTAGCGTTGGCAACTCAAGAGATCATGTGGGTGCATTACCTGCTCAAGGAGATGGGTATCACGTGCAACGCCGTGTATACTTGGACAACAAGTCATCGATAAGTATCGCGACAAACCAAGGATATACTCCACGGGCCAAACACATCGACATAAGAGCACATTTCGTCAGGGATCACATTGAGCAGGGTGACATCCAGCTTAAACACGTACCATCTGCTCAGCAACTCGCTGACTATCTGACGAAAGCACTCCCAGCAGCGCAGCTCGTTCGCCTGCGCCAGAACAGCGGAATTTGCGAGATTGCAAGTTGAGGGGTAGTGTAACCATGTCTCAGATGTGTGGTGTGCACAAAGGCAACTTGCGTGTTGCAGAGAATGATGGTCATCGAAGCTTCGCGGAGGACAGACCAAGTTTCCAAGGGTTCTAGAGTCGACACTAGAAACTACGTAGAAAGTTGGAGCTTTAAATTCTAATCTCACTTTTCATTTGGCACTACAAGAGATAAGAGGACGACATCGTTATTACGCGCGACCAACTCGTCCAGTGGTTGAGCAGCTAAGGCTGTGGTTGGCGAAGGGTATGCGTGTCACTAGAGTGGTTCAGTCTACTATAGAGGCAACTATTCAATACTGGACAAATTCAACTCCATAAGCAGTAAGAATAGTACATACTGCCGAGTCGGCAGTATGTACTGAGGTGGGGCGACACAGCGCAATGATTTTGTTGGTATTGTATTAATGCATACTTAATGACGCTAGGCTGTCATATTTCGTTTGGCAACTCAGCAATGCTGGGCCAGCATGAATTGTGCTACGTAGTAGGAAATGTGAGCTATTCATAACACGCCGGCTTATCATATATTCTCATAAATACACACATGGCTTTCAACACTTATTTTTTGCGACGTGCATTCTTGCTTTATAGCAGAAGCCGCTTTTCTGTCTGCATTGTCAGTCATTAGGCATCTTTGTTCTGTAAGACTTTATTGAATGTAAGTTAGCAGCATGGTCATAAGCTCATCTTCAGCTGTGCGTCGAAGCAGTTATTTGCCTTATGAGCGTCAGTGAGAATTCCAACTTGCCGCCTCAAATCAAGCAATTAAAGTAATTCCTTTGGACGAATCTACATTTTTCGTAGCGAAAGTCAGAATGCCGACCATGTCAGCGGCAACCGGATGTTTGGCTGATTGGTAGGAGTTGTTTGTGGACAGGTCATCATGATAAAAGTGACTTTTGTGCATAAAGCTGCCCTGTAAATATTAGGTGAGCTCAGAATTACCGACGATAATAAAACATACTTTTTATGCTCAGATTAGACAAAACTAAAGAAAGTCATAATAAAGTTGAGTAGTTTTAAAAAGAGTTAAAAATGAGATGGGCAATAAGATAGCCACATGGATTCGTACCAAAGATGGGAACATTACAGTAAAACCTTTCCTACCTGATATGGTCTCCTCTATCAGGTATAGCAATATATCATGTTACACAGGTCGTCTTGAGTAAACAGGCCATTGCTTGAGTTAGAAAGTCTATATAGGCCGCCAATACCCACGTATATGAACGAGGTGAGGAAGCATGCCGGCTTAGAAAAGCAGAAAATGCAAATGTTCTTCACTGTGCGTTTCCAGGTCTAGCTTCGAGGCACACAGGCATATCAAGCTGAAACTGTCTATATGGATTTATGTATGTAAGTTCCTCTGGCCTCATAGCAGGCAATCATTTGTTGGGCTATGAAACACCACGTCATTTAGCGCTTCTTCACTGTTATGCGTTAGGTTAAGTACCAGCTTAGGTAAAAGCAAGTCGTTTCTAATATCATTTAGAAACAAGTGTCCATTTGTTTGGAACTCAGTAATCGTATGGTTTAGTTTACTTAATATAATTTACTGAACTTCAGGGCCAACCATGGGCTTTAGAAAAGAGAACCCAACCGGATGAAGAGCTGGGGACGGCACTCACTTTTGAATTAACCGCCTCGTCTACATCTACAACTGCAACAACGCCCAAGATTACAATATTTCAGATACTCCGGATGGCTATCACGAAGAGCCAAGAGAATAACGTGCATGTTGGCCTGGAAAAGTTCTCCGGTCAGCAAATGGAGTATGCTACTTGGAAAGACAAGCTGCTCACGCTCGTGACGAACTTGGACCTGGACGTTGAGAATGAGCTCTTCGAGAAAGGTCTTCCTGAGCCTAAGGTTGGCAGGCGAGGCTTCCTGGAGCCGACGCCACCACGTCTTTCGGATGAAGACGTCAAGGAATCTCCAGAGGAGGAGCCAAAGGCTATGCGACGGGATGGCGAAAGGCGGATGCTGCTCTGCGCCATGTTCTCAGCACGACTTTACCGAGCTCGTTTCTGTCGCCCGTGCCAGACGACGTACGGAACCTGGAGATGTGCGTGATTTGGCAACACCTTGAGCGTAAGTTTGGGCTCGGTGACGCTGGTGGCTTGGTGTCGTTGACGAACCGTTGGAATCAAATCCTCAACTCGAATTGGAAGAGCATCATGGCCCTGTTCTCGCAGCTGAACCAAGCGCGGAACGAGATGAATCGGAAGTCGAAGAAGGTCCTTGGAAAGGAGATGATGATCGAGACGATGATATGCGTGCAAGTTTTGGCGCAACTTCCCTGTGAGATATGGGCATCATCTATCTAACTTACCGGAGAATCGTTCACGGCGGAAAAGGTGGGGATCGCCCTGAACAAGCTCTTCGGTGACAAGTCCCGGAAAGCGATTGTCGATCAGAGCGAGGCAAGCTCAGCGACTCGCATCAATCATGTCAAGAAACAAAAGTCGGAAGCGATCAAACTCAAGGGTACTTTTACTGTTTTGGTGAAGGTCATCACAAGGCCCAGTGTGAGCGAATGAAGTAGGACCGGGACCCTGCTCGTGAAGGTGGGCCCATTTTCAGGACCATCATTCATGCTCAGCAGTCGAAAAGAGCGACTAGCAACCCCAAGAAGATTGCTACGGTGCAGCGCGTGGTCAAGAACCAAAGACGACGCACGAACCGCCAACGGAGTTGAGATAGATAAGGAGTTCAAGATGGCGGAAACCGATAAAAGCGACTCGAAGCCGGAAAACGGAGGATGTCTTTTGATTTTCGGACAAGTGGACCCAATGGTACGTATAAAGCATGGTTCATATTTGAGTTGGTTACGTCGATTAACAGTTTGGATGAACTGTGGATTGTTGATACAGGAGCTGGATACGGAATAAGCTCTAACAAAAGCTGGTTCGACAGCCTTCACACAGGCACCAGCCACAGATTTGAGTATGGAAACGGTAATGTCAGAGACTATACAAACGCATTTTGCAAGTCCCATTTGTAAGTCTATGTGTTTAAAGATAAGAAACATTGCATTTGATCGTCAATGTGGGATTTGGCTAAGCAAGGGTATAATCACATGCAATCTCGGGATGGGGAGTATTTATTCTTTTTCAGTGAGAAAGGTCAACTCCTATTTGCAGCAGTACAGAAAGTAGCGGTGTACTATTTGCCTTCATCTTAGCAAAACAAAGCCAATACAGTGAGTAAGATACATTCGATTGAACAGAAAATTGCTTTGATGAAGAAATGACACCTCAGATTAGGACATGTACACAAAGCCAGACTGATGTCAGTTATTGCACATCAATTAGCTAAATGGGATACCTCAGATTAATCAATCTGAACTTAAGGATCCCCTCCTTCTTGTGCACTACATGTGAAGTTGCAAATTCCACTAGAATGTCATACCGCAATAAGATTGGATCGCGAGTAAAACAGCCATTGCATACTTTGCACATGGATACTATGGGAAAGATGAAAGTAGATGGCACGTATGGTGGAACTGGATATCACAATACATTAGCAATTGTAGGCGATGCTACATCCTAAAAGTGGATTTTTGTGATAAAATTAACAAAATAAGGGTATACACATGTTGTAAATTTTGAGTTTGCTACTCAGAAAGCAATTTGAGCAATACACTGTGAAAAGGATTAGAAGCGATGGTGGTACGGAATTTGTCAACCAGAAAATGAAGACGCTTCTTCAATCAAAAGGATTTGTACTTGAGAAATCAAACGCAGAAAGTCAGGAAGAGAACGGTAGTGGTGAGCGATTCCATCAGAAACAAATGAGACAGGTTAGAAGTTACCTTTTACAGCAGCCATGCCAGCTAGGTGGTGGCCAGAAGCGATTGAGTATGCAGCAAAAGTATGGAATCGAGTGCCAACGGCTAGGCTTGGCAATACATCGCCATACGCGGCACTTTCTGGTAAGAAACCTGATGGCAACATTCTTCAGATATGGGGAAGTACATGCTTTGCCCATATCCCTAGCACAAAAAGGTCAGATAAGAAGCTAGGGTCAAGAGGTTTATAATGTAAGCTTCTTGGGATTTCGGAAGACTATAAAGGCTGTCGACTGCTATTTCAGTCAATAATATGATTTTGGTGTCAGGTAGTGTTAGATTTGACACCACGGATCAGTTAGCAGCAATAAACAGGTATTTTCCGAAAAGAAATCGGCAGCTAACTACCACTGAGACAGAAGACATAATGACGTGTACGGGTGGTGTTTATAGTAACACTGATAAGTCGACTCCCAGTTCTCCGATTGTGGGAGATACTAGAGCTGTGGGAGATAGTGTAACTATAGGAACTGATTGTGCTCAAATGAGTCAAGATGAGTCACCGATTAGTCAGAGTGACACAATCCCAAAGGGTCATGAAAAGGTTACCTCTAGGTTCTATTTCATTAAAGGAAAGACAAGATGAGGACTGTTTTGCGTTACGTACGCGTTCTCGTCAAAAAAGGCAACGGCATACGAGGTTAAGTGGATATGAAGTCACAATCAACTCGGTATTAGGGGTAAGAGTCAGTAGGGCCCGCATACCGATTCCAGCCTCATTGAAGAAGGTGATACAGGACCACGGTTAGGTGCTCTTGAAGTTGAATCCCAATTTGTTGGTGTTTCCCCCTTACAACCAATCTTGATTTAAACCGATCTACAGAACCATCGGCATGGTATTTGACATCTAATACCCAGTGAAACCCTAATGCCTCCCGTCCTTTCGGTAAATCTACCATTTTCCATGCCTTATTTGCTGTAAGGGCCTGATATTAACTACGGTGAAATATCCTCACCTGTTGCTCGTTACGAGCCTTTAAGATTAGTGTTTTCTAATGCAACAATAGAGAATTACCGTATCCATCAAATGGATGTCTCAACAGCGTTCCTGGATGGAAATTTGTTGGAAGCAGTTTATACGATTCCACCAGAAGGGTTTAGAAACCACCACAATGGCAAAGCATGCAAGTTACTCGAACGCCTATACGGACTAAGCAGGCGCCCAGAATTTGGTATGGGGTGTTACACGAGTGCCTGTCATCGTAAGGCTTTTCTCGCTGCAAACTAGGAGTATTGTTTGTACAACAAAAAGTGAGAGGTTATTGGAGTGGCCGATGTCGTCCTTATGTGTGTTTACGTGGATGACTTGACTATTCCCGGTTCTAGACTTTCGGCTATTAATGAAGTTAAGGCTAAGTTATCAGAACGGTTCGTGAAGCCCATTACTTGTTGGTGAAGCCCATTACTTGTTCAAAATGGATATCAGGAGAGATAAAGCGCGGAAACTGCTCAGTTTGTCGCAACATAAGTATATTATGGATTTATTGGGCAAGTTTGAGATGACAGACTGCACAGCTGTAGCAACTCCACAAGCAGCAAATATTGTGTTAGAGAAAGAGAAAGCACTAGCAGCTCAACAGATTGCAGCGCAGCCATTTGATTACCGTGGACTGGTAGGCTTGCTCATGTATCTTGTTAGAGACACAAGGCCAGATATTGCCAATGCATTAAGATAATTAAGTAAGTTTCTCTCATGTTAAAATAAGACTCATTGGAGGGAAGGCTCAGAGAGTACTAAAGTATCTGAAAGGAACATCGATAAATGGATTAGTATATGATGATGCTAATAAAGAGGTACTTTAGGGACTTTACACAGATGCGAGCTTCGCTAATGAAGAGAGAAAATCAGTAACAGATTATTCTCTATACTCGCTGATGCATGCGTTTTCTGGAAGAGTTGCAGGCAAGATATGGTTAGTCTGCATACGGAACAAGCAGAGTTAGTAGCCGTAAGTGAAGGTGTTAAGGAAAGTGAATGGCTCTGGCGTTTGTTAGAAGAATTAGGATGGCAACAAAAGAGCCCCAATATATTGCTGGTGCGATAATACGGCAGCTTTAAGTATAGTGAAGAATCCGGGAAATCATTCTTCAGCTAAGCATATTGAGACTTGCTATGTACTTCCTCTGTCCGGAAATATAGCACATCAAATCAAAAAATCGAACTTAAGACCAAAACTTAAATTAGCGCTAAACTGATTGGTGATCAGAAACCGTGTAACCGTCTTTTTGTCGTAGGCATCCAATTATTATCAACCAGCAGCTCAAAGGCGAAAAATTTCTGCATGAACTCGCCACTTCCTCCATAGGTACGATTTTTTTTTACGTAAGTACGCTTTTTCGTCTCGTCCACACGCACCTAATCGGACAAATACATTTTTCAAGTAAATTAGGTGGCCTTATATTTCCGGACAGAGGATGTATATGACGTCATCCCCACCTTCCATTAACCTATGCTAGAGAAGCATACGAGAGAGAGAGCATTGATATAAGTTATTGCAGCACAAAAGATATGGTGGCGGATGCACTAACAAAGGCTTTGCCACAAGAGCAATTCTGTAAGCTACGTGAGCTAATGGGTGTGAGAAATCTCGCAGCCGTCAACAAGGACAAAATGCATAAGCCACCTTAGACTCACAAGTTCCTTCAGCTAAACAAGGACAACAATGTAGCATATCACTCATAATAATACACTGATTTGATAATCGATATTGATTTTATAAAAGTTGCCCGTCTCTGGATTGGATACCCAGTTAAGCAAATCATACCGATGCAACGGCAACAGTCGACGCAACGGGAACGATTGGTGTAGCGGACCGTCAATGCAACGGTCGATGCAACGGGGACTGTTGGTACAATGGGACCGCTGTAAATAAGAGAACCGGCCCTAGTGGTAGGCAATCAATACGATAAGTAACACAATACGTTCATCAGCTTTCGACGAGGAAACAAGTGGCCCACGAGAGGGTCAAAACGGTTAAGTGTCTCTTTTGTGGGAGTGTTATGGGTTAGGTTAAGTACCAGGTTTTGGAAAAGTAAATCGTTTCTAATATCATTTAGAAACAGGTGTTCATGTGTATGGAACTCAGTAATTGTATAGTTTAGTTTGCTTAAGATAGTTTACTGAACTCCAGGGCCAACCATGGTCTTTAGGAAAAGCGAACCCAACCAGATGAAGAGCTGGGGACGGCACTCACTTTTGAATTAGCCGCCTCGTCTGACGGTTAACTACAACTACGCCCAACACTACAATATTTACCTAGCAGCAGTTATACATATCTAGGCCTCCACTAATTTCGACTGCATGTCAGGAGAAATTGCAATGGAGTGTCGCACCACCTGCTCACTAAAAACATGTAAAATGATGATCATTTTCAGATATAACACGATAGAGTTTAGATGGGTCACTGTCTTTTTGTGTGTTTCTTTACATGTTGAGGGAGGCTCCACAACAAACTTGTTGGTGGACCACTGTCCCAGATTAAATTTTGTCCAGACTAATTACATTTTTTTTAAACATATTTTAGGTTTGTGACTTCGACTGCATCGAGAAACATACGATTTTGTATGTTTCTCGATGCAGTCGAAGTATGATACAAACAATTTCAAGGCTGCTGGCTGCTAAGTACCGGCTAAAATCAATCACAAGGTTTTCCACGGTCACTCCGTAGTCGTAGGCTATAATCTATAAAATGCTTTCCTCAAATTTCGCATCAGGTTAGTCATTTGGGCAATACCAAGTTTGACTCCATAGTAATCTATGGGAACGGACTCGGTGGACCTGAATTCTATCATGTACGACAGGAGATCAGGTTCCTCAATGTTCATTTAGGAGACGTTTTACCGTACAATCTTTACAGACAATCCGCTCGGTAGTCATCGCGTCAGGGGACGGTTTTTTATTCCTGTCTAAGGGAAACCTATCGCGGGATGTACCATAAAAATGGATCATAGCTACCAAAACTCGGTTGAGTTCAATTTTGACTGTCAAAACTACTGTAAAGAGCGTCAAACCTAACAAAGTTACTATATAATAATAATAAATAACAAATGTAAAGCTACTGATACCTTACTGAGGTTTATTGCTCGCGTTAACTCGCCTCCGCACCAGCCACCACATAGTTCCTCATGACTGGGCACGTTTTATCTCAAGGAGGACGTTCTGATACCGGTATGTTAAAGTTTTTCGCTCATGGGGATATGGGATGTCGTATCAATGAATATAAGGGATATGGGCAGATCAGAAGATATTGCCAGAAGCATTGGTGAATATATTGTTTAAAACCGATACGGTTTTAAGTGTATTTCTCCCAACATTCTGTCTAAGTGAGGCTTTCTCTTAGTTAAGCACCCCAAATTAAGAATATTTACCTGCAATTGTAGTTCCATTTTACAACTGAGGGGTGGAGGTAAAATTAACTTAACTTTGTAAACTGCTGGTCAGCGGGGGGCCCTTAATTATGGGTATTGAGGGTGTATTCCAAGTCTAGGGATTACTACCGAGGGGATTGTCTGTATTTGTTTAAAACCCGCCGAGTAAGAGCACAAGGAGACATTGGTTCGTATCTTCTGGGGCTGCCCAACTGCACAAGTATGTTGGAGGCGACTAATCAGTCACTGGACAGGACAAATCATTAGATCCGTGCCCATGCAGAAATTAAAGGCGAATTGTGCATCACGCAAGCTACCATTCCCAACAACGATACACGAGCTATTACGTAGAAGTTTCGACGAGATGTGAAGCCATACGAACAGGAATGGAAGAGGATATGGCGGGTGTTAAACACGCTGTGCATCACCACACTTTGGACGCAGTGGAACGCGGATGTCCATCAGGGTAAACGCATTACGACAGAAGGGGGGGGGGACAGGAATTTTGGCTACGAGGGCTCCGATAGTTGAAAGCTGTGGCCAAATTAAAGCAACGACGACCCAGTACCAATGTAGACGGCACGCTACTACACCAATGCATCGGCCTATTCTCGTGCGAACCAACGGAGTCAATGCGACAAGCGAGGAGCCACGACCGACCACCGGACCCTTCAGGACAACCGGCGTTGAAATCCTGGCTAAGGAAATTCCTGACATCTTGTATACAATAATTTGTTAAATAGAATAGTCTGATCCTCTCTCTCTATAAACTGCCGAGCGAATCTCGCCCGTTATTTGCCTCACATCGGCGTTCTTGAATTCTGTGCTTGAAACACTATTAATATATATATATATATATATATATATATTATGTGCATGTACCGAGAATTTTTGTGTTTGCTTACTGTAGCTGGCTCGCCGTTCACACTTTTAACATAACGCTGTAATCTTCTACACCTTGTCGGTCCGAACTGACGGTAGTGTAAAGCAAATTGGACTGAAGTAACTTAATTAATATATTAATCTTGGAAATGAATTCAAAAATTCAAGTTTAGAGCAAAGGGAATTTAGTGTAACACTAACTGTTGGCAAATGAACCAGTATCATACTTTCTCCCTTACACCTTGTCGGTCCGAACTGACGGTAGTGTAAAGCAAATTGGACTGAAGTAACTTAATTAATATATTAATCTTGGAAATGAATTCAAAAATTCAAGTTTAGAGCAAAGGGAATTTAGTGTAACACTAACTGTTGGCAAATGAACCAGTATCATACTTTCTCCCTTCATCTCCAGTCGAATGCCAAGTGAGCCAAAGCACGGGCTTGCCGCCCGGACGCTGGTGCTGGACGCTTACAAGCGCGGAGGGAACCGGTTTCTGGTGGCGGACTGCCACGGCATCCCTGTCACTACTGCCCGCAAGATAGTAGAGCGCGGAACAGCGGACGTGAAGGCGCGAGGTGGCGCGCGAGCGCCGTGCATCAAGTGCACGCAGAAGATGAAAGAGGCTTTGGAGGACTATCTGGAGGAAATGTGCTTGTACGCACTCAAGCAAATGCAGGATATGCTGTGGTTTGACTTTGGAGTTCGCATTAGCCCTTCACTTATTAGCAAGAAATTGTGTGAAAAACTGTATACAGTCAGGCAGTAGTGCTGTTAAGGGCCCAAACGTTAAAAACAGCCAAACTGCTTAACCTGGACTCAAAGTTAGAAAAACGCTCTAAACCTGGAATGTTTAGTCGACATAGAAACTCTTAGTTGAAGAATGTGCTTACAAAAGATAGGTTAATAAATCTTTCAAAGTCGTACTGGATACACCAGCTCACTTGAGATTTTGAAAGCTTCGATGGATGAGATCAGGCTACCCGACCTTGCAAGAGATTACAGCACACCAGGGCGTCGCAGCGAGCAGTGCATCTCCGTTCAGACCCCCAGCAACTTACGTGGTGTTGCAGATCTCCGTTTCGAAACTCGACGCCAAAGTAGTGCAACCGTGACGCTCCCAGCTGCAAGCTACACTACCCCAGTTTCAACGCCATCATGCACGTACTGAATCACGACGGAAGTGCCGAGCATAACGCGATCAGGCCGCCAGTGCAAGCAGGTCGGGCTTACAGCCCTACCCATAAAGAGCCTTCAGCCCATAAACGCAAGAAAGTGCATCAAGCTCAGTCGAGTGCAAGCCGTCAAGGAGCGCTGACATCGGCTCCTGGAAGCACGAAACGTAAATAGCAGAGTGTTCGTCATAAAACACAAGGTTCTGTTTTATCGAGAGGTGCCCATCGACACGTTAGGCAGGCCGATATCTTGGAGAAAGCACCTCCCTACCTGTTCGATACTAAGCGCCAGCACAGACCTGAACTCTGGAAGTTTGTCAAACTCGCACCTAAACGTGAGTTTTGGCACTTGGCGCCAGACTTTATAAACGAGCACGCAGAATTCGCATATTGCATTAAATGCAGCGTAAAAACATTTTCAGGAAGTCCTATCATCAGGTGGCCCCCCACATGGAGCGATTTCACCCGGAGGATCTTGCCTCTACCGTGCGTCTGGTCGAAGTCTAAGTGCAGAGCTGGCTGAAGCCGCCAGTGATAATCGTGGTGTTACTAAAGAGGAGCAGGATCATGTGAAGAAGTTACTAGCTCGATGGATAGCTTCGCATTTTCGCGGGCTGTTGATCGTTAAAGACGAGGGGTTTGTCGTGCTCATCGAGTACTTAACCAAAACACTTGGTCATGTGAACGTACCCCTTCCCAAGCGCACACAACTTCGCCGCTGTATCGTCATTTTTGCGAACGAGTTGCGAGCGTATGTGTACCAAGAGATCCGTGCATCGTGTGATTACTATTCTATAACACCCGATATCTGGACTGCATCAAACGGCCGCAGCTACATAGCGTTTACCATACACTACGTCGACGGAGACTTTAACCCGAAAAACTGGACGCTAGAAGTCAAAGAAATCCCCGGTAAACATACCGGGGACCTTATTGCGGAATACCTGTAAGACGTTATGAACGATTTGGGGCTTGACAAGGAGCGATGCACTCGATTAGTCCGGGATTCTGGATCCAATATGGTGTCAGCCGGAAAAAACTGGGGGTTGAGCACTATTCGTGCTTAGCGCACGATATCCACCTCGTGGTATCGGGATCCATGTCAAAAGACAAGAACACATCTTCTTTAGAAGTAGCGTCTCCGTGGGCCTCAATTGAATCCGACTGTGGCGTGTCTGAACACGAAGAAGATGACGGTTTGTCTGAAGCCGAGCGAGTAGAAATGGAGCGTTTCAGGGCGGTTGCAGTGATGGAAATGGGCAAGTACCTCGATAAAACACTTTCCAATTTAGAAAAAGGAGACATGGAGTTTGTTCGAGGTGTCGTTCAAAAGTTTCGATCTCTATCGGTGTATTTTCGAAGATCGTCTAAAGGCCACAGTCGTCTAGAGTGGATCCGGGTTCAGAATCTGGGCATTCCTTCCCAAAACGTGTTGAGCATGATGGTTGATTGCCCAGCACGCTGGAACAGCTGCTTGCTAATTCTTCAGCGCTGCATTAAAATGGAACCAGTGCTGAAAGAGTTTTTCGACTATCTCGTGACCTCGCGTGGACGTCAGGAATTTTCGGATACGCGGAGTAAGCTCAGCATGCCAACCCACTTGCTGGTGATTAAGTGTCTGTGCACGCTGTTGAAACCGTTCGCCACAGTTTCCAAGCAATTATCCGGTCAATTGTATCCCACGCTGTCGCTTGTGTTCCCTGCTCTCTCTGGTCTTCAGGAGACACTTAGCAACTGAAGGATATTTGACAATGTCATCAATCCTGTGGAGAACGAGTCATATGCTTCCGAGACTAGGGTGGAGCTGACGGAGTGTCGGAAAGTTACCAGCTCTCTGTTCTGTAAACGCTTTGAAGAACGAATGAAGAGAGAGTTGAAATGGGTAGCTTTCTTGGATCCTAGAATCGCTGGTCAAATGCGTCACCTGAAGACTAGTGATAGAGTACAAGCGAAGACCGATCTGATTACAGCAGCGGCGGAGTTAGCAGGAGAGATTGAGCCAACTCAATCGATTGAGGTCCAAGCGAGTGTGCCAGACGACGACGAGTTCATGACTGATTACCTCTACGGACGAAAGCGCCACAGTAGTTGTGCCAAGCCGAAACTAATTGCATCAACATGTCGGAAGGAACATAAGAAATACTTGAAGGAAGTAGAGTTTGACGACTCGGACGAGAGCGAGGAAACTGACCAGATCAAGGACCCATTTGTCTGGTGGAGAGGTAATCAGCATAAGTACCGGAACTTCAGTCGACTGGCTAGGAAATGGCTAGGCACAGTCGCAACAAGTGTGGCGTCAGAGCGAGCGTTTTCTACAAGCGGGAACATTGTAACTGCGAAGCGGTGCTCATTGGCACCCGGGTTAGTCCGAGATCTTGTTTTCATTGCAGAAAATGCACGCCGGACAGAACGTTAAACAGTTGATGCATCGGAGCAGCGCTGAGCAATATGTGGTGTAAGATTAGCAGTGTGACAAAAAAAATACTTCAGTAGTACGTTTATTCAGCTCTTTGATTCATTTATTTTCTTGTCCAATCTCCTAGTTATTTCACGCGTCAAGTGCTTATCCATGTCCATCATAGTCCATCGCTTCCCTATGCTTCATTTAAGGTGCTCCTACAAGCGAGCACATCGCTCGCATATGCTACATTAGCTCTTGTCCAGTTGTTCTAGTTGACCTTGGTGGACGCGTAGATCTTGTGCGTGAGCGACGTCAAAGCACCGACGCCCGTCTGGAACACCAGCGCTCCTAGCCGTTTCACGTCCAGATGCGTCCAGTGGTAGTACATCGAGTACAGAAAGGAACACGTAGCCTCCGCAGGCGTCCGACACGAAGAACAACCGCCACCACCTGAACACACCAAAACAAAGGTCATAAAACTGCAATACTGTAGCACAGAGCTGTCCAGTTGTAGTCTCCGCACGCAGTTGGAAGTAGATAAGTACGATAGTGATCTCGGCGCACGCGTTGATAAGGATAATGAAGGCCAGCAGCAGGCTGTCGAGCCCGTAGTAATACTTCTCCGTCGACAGCACCGACAGCACGAAGAAGAGCCCCACGAAGATGACGCAGAAGGCAGCACGCCGCCCACTGCCGCCACCGACAAGTGCACCATCATGACGCCGTCATGTACGCGGCTGAGGAGGAACATGACGCGAATATTACTCGCCGGCACGGGGAACGTAATAGCAGCGTTCCTAATACCATTAAAAAGGCATCGTTAGAAACACGCCCATGCTTAAGCCCATCAAACACACGCGTTACCTAAAGCCGAAGTAGGCGCTGGCAAACACCAACGGCACCGAGATGCCCGTCCAAAGAACAAAACACAGTAGAATCGAGCTGAACGGCACAGCGGCGTCCGATCCAGCGCCACATACACAGTTTCAGGAAGAAGAAAAGCGAGAAATGACTCCGGGGAACAGCATAGCCTTGAGCACCTTGCACATTTTCCAGCTTTTGCCCTTGAATATATTGCACGTACGAGCCGTGGACCCAACCAGCATCCACTAAACGAAGCACACCAGTAGTGCAATCACCAGGTTGCCACAGTTTGACGGCGCCAGATTGCCCACAGCAACGAAGAACAGCGTCGCGAGCGCCATAACCAGCAACTGACTGCTCGTTCCCACCATCGCACAGAACAGCATCAGGTTCTTGGACGGAGGACGGAACCGATCAGCATGCACAGCTACCAATCGGACTCTTCTAGCTCGTCAGCGCGCTCTCCCTCGGGGGGCACGCGGTTGTAGCGACTGATATCGCGGTGAATGACTGCGGGGACAAGCACGCCAACCAATCAAAACAGGCGACATTGCTTTCAGGTGTGTGTTCCACAGATGCTAAACCTCGAGGTTTCAAATTCGCGTTAAGGTTAAAAATAAACGCTTACGAGGTTTAAAAGGTTTAGATAAACGTTGACAGCACTATCAGGCAGGTATAACTTTGTGTACATGTACTGCATTGAGGTGCTCTAATTATTAGTAGTGCTAAGTAACTGTGTTATGACCAGGTTCGAGCCGAGCCTCAAACATGTAGCAATGATGTTAACATTGAAACGAGAAGGGTGTTTGGCGATGCACTGCTCGCGTATGATAATAAAGGCTCGTTCATAGTTTACTATGGCGACTAATTACAATATTTATTGTAAACGCTCCCAAGGACACGCGTCTATTGGCCAGCGAGCTGATGTCACGCTCCCACCTGCCAAAGGTGCAAACCTGCAGCTACATTGTGCCGTTTCTCCAGAGGTAGGTCTGGTACACTGGAACCGGCGCCGCGGCAGGATCGTGATGGAGGTCAATGCGTCGTTCGTGGACGACGCCGTCAAAGAAACGGATGTTTACAAGGAACATTTTGTCGGTTAAACAAATGTTATCATCTTAGATAACGCGCCCGCCCATAACCAGACGGAAGACCTCGTCAAGGGCAGGGAAGCCTTGGAGCTGGTACGGCTCGGTTCATACTCGCCCATGTACAACCCCATCAAAGGTACGTATTATGAGGAGCTGCTGCTGACAGATATATAATTCTTCTGCGGTTACAGGCTGTTTCAGCGTCCTAAAGTCTCGTATCAAGGCGTATCTCACCCTGAATGCAGACCAAATGGCCAACCTGCCGTACGGGGAGATGACTGAGCGTCCGATGCAGTTACTGGAGAGGGGTACAGACCACAGTATGCCCTGTATGGGCTTGCGGCTTGTCAACAAGATAGCACGTCATTGTACTCTGTCGTTGGTGACTGCGATTCGAGGGGAGCCCATGAGTTTTGCACGTAGCCAGATAGCTTTACACTAAATTCAGAATGGGTTGGACTAGTTTTCGTAATTCATTTTTTCCCAAAAAAAAACAAATCTCAAAATGGGACCTTTCTCTTTGCTTACACTACCGTCAATTTGGATTGGCAAGGGTGTCCCGCAAAAGTCGTAATGATAGAGCAACCATGGTAACTTAGACTCTTTAATTGTGTGAGGGACTAGCGCAACTTCATTGATTAAACCATATTGAAGCAACTTTCACATAATTAATATCGTGTTCATTGCCAGTTCACCAAAGTGCTCTATCATTACGACTTTTGCGGTAGAGGACCGAGATGAACTAAGATCTGGGAGGCTTAGAGCGTTGGCTATTCTCGGTCTCTGTTTTCCAGTACGAATATCTTCAATAGGCACTTCAAGCAAATATTTGTCAAAATGTTAATTGAACGAACCCCTGATTCGCAAAATGAAAACTTAGTTTGCAGCTGACTTTACCGATATTCGTCTTACTGTTAGTTTTATGATGCATTTTTCATTGCTCCGTTATTAGGAATCCTAGCATAGTGTTTCATCTGTGGTATCCACTTCCGTACCTTTACAAATACAAGCATTACGCTGTGGTGTGGTAAATTCTTAGTTGAAGTTACAGTACCGCGCGACGCACAAGCACGAATAATACTTTGATGCGAAAGCAGGTATTTGTATGGTGCTTTGCACGAATTGTGGCTAAACGAAGCCGTAACTCGTTGTTTTAGCAAATCGTGAAGATTAATTCAACGTTGATTTCCTTGCTGTTCTCTTCAAGTTAATGTCTACTCGAAGATTTAAGGTTGTGTTGTTATTATTTTCGTTGAATGGCTGGAGTAAACCCGACAAACCAACGTCCTGAAAACTAACTCTATATTGCTCCTTTCTAGTATATAATAATCTCACACGGCATTCTATAAAGCCTATTGTGCTGACATACGCCGACGACATTGACCTAACGCATAGAACATTGTGTTAATTGAAGCTTGCGTCGAGAAGCGTCCTGTCATCATCTCGATGATCTCTGAGTCACTAACGAACGTTTGGACAGCAATATCAATTCCGAGCAATGCGCTCGTATTACTAGCGTCTAACTAGGTAGCAAAATTAGCTGTCGCTGTAACGTCAACGCCTACTACGAAAAGGAACTTACAACTGCGGCTGCCGTTTTGCCTTTCTGTATATTAATAGCTTACTTTAAACGTTGAGTTAATGTACTGTTTAGGATTAAGAGTATGGATTTGTCGGTGAATAAGAGGCGTAAATCATATGCCAAAATTAGTGCAAGGCACAATACCACAATCCAGCTAAAAATGAAACGGAATGCTGCTCCTGAACGCCGCGAAAACTGAATCCGTTCTTGCGGGCTCGCGAGGGCCCAACTACCGTAGTGAATCATAGTGTTTTCTTCCCCGTTAAAGCTGTGTCAAAAACTCCTGCTGATTACCTTTTGCGTGTTCTTAAATTAAAGTCTCTTGTTACGTCCCCCAACTGTTTTGCAAAGCCGGGACAACAGTCCCCAACTGAAATACAAACGAGCAGTAACTATCACCAATTTGATTGTACCACCGTAATTTACTCCCTCTAAGTACGTAATTTATTCATAAAGTACGATCTGATTTCTCTACGTTCGGGGTGGTTTGTAGAGATTTTGAGAGGTGTCGTACGAATGTCGAGTGAATGTACCGATGACTTTTTGGAGTTCGACACGTTTATTGCATAAGCATTTCGTCTCGTTGTGCTACAAACCGCTGGCCTCATAACGCCACTGCGGGCTTCTGGTACTAGTTGGCGGTGTTTTCCTGTACAAGATAATCCTTCCTACTTCAGTAACCCCCGTAAAAGTTCATGCGGGGCCTGCAGGGTGCTACCGTCACACCTTTTAATCTGCTTGGATTGTATGCCAGCAGCGCTACAATAAACCAGCCGCTCTAACTACTACCCAAGAGCTTTTAGGAACTGATCTACAGTATTCGAAGGTATGGTGAAGAAGTGCTGCATAGAGAATCATTGAACCATCAGTCTTCACTCAGATCTACTTCCGGGCTTTTGCAAAAGAAACCTTGCTAGTCAGAAAAAGATAGCGAAAATGCAGATTTCCAACTTGTTCTCTTGACACGCTTGGCAGTGGCATGTCCCTTACCATACCCTCAAAGAAAAGCAACGTCAGCAAACCACAGCTGTTCGTATTTTCCTGACGAGGTGCCCGCTGTCGGATCGGCTCTAGGCTGGCTGTAAGCTTTCAAAAATACGTGTCCAGCATTTTACAGACTTTTTTGTAGTAGTATGTAGTTTACAAAGGCTCAAAAGTCACCTTCTTCCCGCTCTTGTAGTCGGAAACAGTGCCAGCTCAATGTCCGTCGAGAAATACAGGAACTAGGACCAGGCGATTATCGGAATCAAATGGCGAGGTTTTAATCGTTTGTAGTTTCATGTCTTCATCGTGCGCCTTGGCGTACAATGGATTTACGCCTCCAATACGACTCTTCCCTTGGGCATCGCGGTATTGGTCCGTTAGGTGCCTTATCACCAGCTTCAAGCATTAGTCGTCAAGCCATTCGGATCTTCTAAAATAGGCAAGATCGGGGACTGCCACTCCACCGAACTTTGGGTCGATAGTCCTTTTAAGGTCTACCATCTCCAATCTCTTTGAGCAGGCTTCCATGTCCACCGTGACGCAGTTGCTGAGTGGGCTAGGCAACGATATACTCACGAATCTAGACACATTAATCCACTCCACAAGGTCCTTTACTGCATGCAATTTTGGAAATTCGTCATGCCAGTCGCGCATTGTAAGCAAGTCTTGCTCTGCGAATGCCCCCATCTTCTTGATCGTCACGCCGATTCTGCCCAACCCATGATCGGGTGGAAGCGATTGTCTGTACATTGTGACACCAGCGATGCACTTCGTAGCGTAGTGTTTGGTAAAAACAATAGCAACTTATTTCTGGAGCTTGTGCTTTCGGGTAAGAAGAACGATAGATGTTGATTTCCAGGAGGGTGCAAATACTTCCGTGAAGCTGTTGAGCACGGGAAACGCGTCTGTAACGTTGAAACGGCAGTCCAGTGGGGTGCGCACGAGCGCAAGGCCATTGACTGGGACGAGAGTTCCCTGAACCAGTGCTTTAGCTTCGGCTACCGACTCAACCATTCTTATTTTTTTGCCTCGCATGCTTGCTTCCGTCTTATTTTCGGGCGCCCTTTACTTTTTACCGACGTACTCACACGAAATTTACCAGTAATGTTGACAGTGCTCTCACTGCTCTCACTGCTTTCAGCGCCACTTTCATCACTTGGCTTTGTTCGTCTCTTGCGAAGAATTACGTATTGTGACTGGTTGGTGTCTCTCACCAACTTGTAGTTACCGTTCACCAACTGGTGTCATCATTCCCCAACTCGTTGCCAACACTCATCAAATGGTTGCCATCATTAGCCGGCAGGATTTGCTCGCCTAACTGGTTGCCATCGCTCACCAACGGTTGGTGTCGTTTCCCAACTCAGTGTCATCATTCGCCAAATGATTGTCGTCTTCCGCCAACTGGCTGTCGCTCACCGACTGGTTGGTGATGTTCACCGACTAATTGGCTTCACTCTCTGGCTGGTTCGTCATGTTCACCGACGGGTTGTCTTCGCTCACCGACTGGTGGGTGATGTTCACCAACGGATTGCCAGTGCCACTCACATCACGCAGGTTCTTCTTCTCCACAGCTGCCACCGCACGAAGGTCCTTCTTCTTCACGGCTGCTTTCACGGGTAGGCTGTGGGTTTTCTTCTTTGGTTTGCCGGGTGAAACTAAAAGATACCTCTGACTATCCGACGACACCAAATCGGGCACTGTTTCAATGATTCTGTTCGTTTCTGCTCGTAAGTTGCCACCCTCCTTTTGTTGCTCTTCGAGCATGTCGTCGTCTGAGTCGCCACTAGTACTGGTTGTCTTACTTGCCTTCTGTGTTGGTGACACCGAAGAGTTTCCGATCAGCATAACGTCTTGATCATAACCATCCCCTTCGCGATCTATGGTAATGGTGCTTGAAATGTTAGGTATCGCGCCTTGACGTACACACTCGCCAAATTCTCTTAATGCTTGTGCCATACGAACAAACGTTCGTGTACCTTGAGAGCTCATTGCCTCCACCACCCCGTCAGTGGTATCCATTGCTGTCTTCCATTTGGTTGATCCGTTTAGAACAGCATGTTCTACAAATCGCAAGTGGGAGGTACGGACTCGAAATGATGACGTCTGCTCAAATAGAAATAATAAAAAAAATAGATATCGCCAAAATCAAAGCTAACTTGAAGCGTACCGAAATATTCACGGAGTAATCTTGTTCGGACTTGAGTAATCTTGTTCGGACTTTGAAGATATTAGCTGCAGTAGTTCGTTTTGGATCCACCGACCGTCATATGAAAGAGTGCCGCTCTTGAAAAGGTTGTGTTCTTTCCGAATCAGTTCAAACGCGTTGGGGCTCACAAGAGCTGCTAAACGAAGCAGCATATCATCTGCTCCCTGATAACGACGTGATCCCAAAATGTTGAACTGCGATGCATATTCGAACTCCGCGGTCGGCTGAAGAAATTGCAAGGTCGTCTAACTCCATTTCTGGCTTTAAATTTTCTTTCAGAACACCCCATGCGTATTCGAGGCTAAAACTAGATCTATATTAGATAGGAGAAATATAATAGCACAGTTTCGTAATATATACGTACCGATAGTTAGTGTTGTTACCAAGATGGGCGACGTTTCCGCGCTTATAGAGAGCCCATATCTCCTTACAAGAATCCCAATTGCGGATGAAATATTTATCAAGGGGGTGCTTGGGTTCTGGAAGCTCAGCTTGGTTATCGAAACAATTCAAAATGTAGTACCGAAGCCCTCGATTGTACTCAGCTTCATCCTTTGCCTTCAGCATCATATCGACTGCGTCTTCCACTCGATCCACGTCGACCCCGGAACGATCACCATACACTGACTTCACCATCTCAGTGCGTGGATATTTTTTTAGATGGACATGGCAGATCAGGACTTGGACCAAAGGAAATTCTCGCTTCAAAAGACTTAGTTCTTTGAAGTCCTTATTAATCATGATCGGTCGAATTTTATCCCAGGTCAAAAGTTATTCTCCTTGATGGCCGAATAGCGTCCTTCATGTATGCATGACTCTCATTTTCGATTAGAGAGTGTTGAACATACTGACCCTATTTGAACACAAACATAATAAAATACAAGCAAGTCTGTTAATTACCTTTGGACAACCAAGTACTAACCAATTCCCAACTATCACAAATTGATGACCAACTATTCACCGGTCCCAACTCGGTTCCCAACTGGTTGTCACCAGTTCCCAACTATTTGTCAGCTCTGCAAGCACTCACATGTCCGAAAATATCATTAATCATTGAAGCTGAATAGCTTATACTTGGACGTGTTTGGTCCATGCGAGGAATTTATCGCCACAACCTCCGAAAACGCCTCGAAGAAGCGCTTCATTTCGCTCGTCTGCACCGTGATTGTCTGCGTCGTCTCCGACTCGTCCGCGAAACTGAAAGCACTGTTGCTTTGGTAAGAGCAAACTTCCGCAACACAGCCTCCAATCTTTCTTCGACAGTGCCACTCCCACGGTGCTTAGATTGTAGGCGCTGGACAAGGTTGTGGACATCTCTCAGGATAACTCGTTTGCTTGTTCAGTACAGTCATAGCAACACACCGTAGACAAACCACGAATATGCCGCCACTGATACATTTCGAGCTTGGCACCGGCCTTTACGAGTTCACCCACCAAATCGAATACTTTGGAGTCTGTTACACGCCGAGTGGAAGGATAGTTATCGTAGACATCTCGTCGTAGTTTTTGGTTGTGCTCTCGGTTGTACGCGGTTACACAGATTCGCCACGTCCGTGTATCTGGGCACCTCGAGACGGTAGCGGATAGATTAGCACCACAGCCGGTACTGCGGCTATTATGTCCGCTCCTCTCGCCGTCTCCACGAGGCTTCTTCTCCCAGCCATGCGTACAGAGTAGCTTTTTTGTATTAATCCACAAATGTGTCAGGTATCAGCTCGGCCTCTCCCCACTTTTACTTCGCCCTTGTAATAAGATGAGATAGGTTACGCATTACGACCTTCGTGCCTAGGCGAATGCGGTATAGCTGAGCCGTACGCGCCTCATACACTCTCAAATTTGAGAAGAAATCATCCCACGAATCGTGCCGTACCTGGAATGGTGGCGCCGTCTCTCCAGCTCCTTTGTCTCCTACCTCACTGCCACTGAAATCCACACCAATCCCAGACGGTCTGTAAACGCTTTCGTGGTCGCTCAGGGATCCATTGGTGCTGCGACTGGCCTCTTGCGATTCGCTCGTGGGCGTTCCCCCCCCCGTCGGTATGGGGGCGTTGGCGGGTTGTCAACGGGCGGGGACAGGGCAGGGCAGGGAGGCGAGGTTGGGCGAGCGTCTGGCAGGATGCGGCGAGCTTTCATCGATGGGGGGGGTCCGGAATGAAAGGCTCAGGCCGGGGGATCTGCATCTCTTTTCTAAAAATCAGGATGTAGAGATGGTCTGTTTTTTATGACGGGAGTAAAATACGACGTGGCCCTTTTCGTGCAATGTTTCCGTGTCACGGCTGTGTGTTTTGGTTGGGAATCGTATTCAATGCCTAAATTAAAAGGGGATGGCGGTCACTTTCGTGCACGTTATCAGCAAAGATCGTTTGACTTCAAGGGAACGTGGTGCATGTAGAGCGTTCAAGTAGTAGACTGGATAAGGCAACACAGTTGGATATATTGTACATCCAATCAATTTTCATTAATCTATGTTTGAAGGTGCACATTGAAGAATCTATCAATTTCCGTACATGAAGGTTAATCAATAAAGGCGTGATTTCCTAATACAAGTAGGGTACAGTACATGTATCCAAGTTGGATACTTGGATTCCAAGTTGGACGCAGGTATTTGACCCAGGCATTTCCATACTCAAGACATCTTCAGGGGCAATTTCTTGTTGACCGCGCCAACCATGCTCGGGGGTTGTGGCGAAGGCGGCTTAACATTCGAGTAAGCGAAATAATGCGCGAATGAGGAGTTTCCCAAACTAACTAAATGTCCTAGCCTACTTACTTAGAATCGCTTCGTGTATGGCTTGTCGTTGAGAGACTCCCATCAAATTCAGCGACTTGCCTTCTGGAATCACTGATGTCCATCATGGATATCTCGCTTTTCCATACACATGACATCTTCAGGGGCAACTTGTTTTTGACCGCGCCAACCATACTCGGGGGTTGTGGCGAGGGCCCCAGAATTAGTATTTTCGCCATAAGCACGAGCGTGGTAACGTCGTCATAGCATTCGACGAGAAAGACCAATTGTGGCCGTTGCTGACAATACAGGGTATCCTTCGAAGCAATTACTCATTCATCGACCCAGGAGCTTGATCAATAGGCTGTCGGCTCAGCCGCTCATCAGCGCTGTAGCTCCTCCAGACCGAATCGAATGAGTTGAGTAAGCTACCTGAGGAACACCAACCGTCGTGGCAACCATTTTTAATGCTTGATTTACTTCCCCAACGTCGAGATCAGCGCACAAGTGTGTCCGTCGCTCGCATCCCAGCTCCTCTCTAGCGCGCAGGATATGCCGAAGCGCTTCTTTAGGACACAACAACACGTCATCTGTAGGATGCATTGTTATCCAAGCTTCACTTCCAAACTGATCATTCTTGGACCCTGCCAATCCGATCGGCACGGCATTCATTAGCAGAGAAATTCCCATCTTCGTCCGAGAAATGTGTGCTCACGGCCTTAAGGCAGAACGAATGCCGGATAGAACCATCTCGCAGATATTCCGAACGCCGTAGAAGGAAGAAATAGGCCAGGACGACGGAGCCCCATAAGAGGCGACTTCGAGGCTGCGAAATCGAGCAGTCGATAGAGAAGCCGCAGAAAGGCCGGCGTAACTGGTTGCTTCTTCTTGACAGGATCGGAAAGCCGGCGGATGCCTTTCATGAGGATCGTAAGCTGGGTGAACATTCCAGACCAATGCCAATGTAACTCTTATGGTAGCACCGTATACCGGCGAGCTTGAGTCGGATAGTGTCGTACTGATTCCCTTTGCCCTAGCCACCGCGACGCCAACAGAAAACTGCGAACATTCCAAGTTTATCGGTCGAATCTTGAATGTCGCCGCTAAGCCACGGTGTCCATTTTATAAAGGCAGAGAATTGCATCCACTGGAACCAGTACGCTCGATATTTGGTCGAGGTAGTCTCAGCGATGGCGAATTCACGCAACACGAGTCCCAAAGCTTCGAAAGATCGTCGAACGGCGGTTGGACTGGTACCTGCGTCCATCCAATCGATAAGTCAGTCCGTGTCTTAAAGAAAGCGTGATCTGGAGACCAGCACGTGATCCAGCATCAGCTATGACGTTGTCCACTCCAGGTACGTGTTCGGCGGTACATACAATATAATAATTGAGCTCTGGCAGTGATAAAAGCTGCTTGTGATGTTGTGCTAACGGTTCGCGGCTGGCTCGGCGTTGAGTCCAGGACACAGCACTCGAATTATCTATCCAAAATCACGCGTGCACTGGGCGATGTGGACTTGAACGCTGTCATTCTGGACCCCATACAAGAGACGCGAGTACCACGCTTTGTAACTCGCGCACATTGATGGAGTTTGGCGACATATCTGATATAAAGGCTTCTTGTTCGGCTTGCGTGAACTGCACTCGCATAAACTGTCGAAGAGAGGGTCCCAAGATGCAAAGACCGGAATTCGAAGCACCCATGTGTACATGCACCGTTGGAGATGCTATGTGCGCAAAGTGCTCAACCGGAATGCGGTTGAACCGATCGCTGTGCCGGAGAATTAACTGGAACCGCATAAGGTCGTCACGTGCTTCAACAGGAAGATGACGGCGTCCATATCGACTAATGGTGTTGACCACGTCTTGTAAACGCTGGAAAAAGGATTGAGCGGAAGGACAGCAAGTAGTGATGTGCCGTAAGCTCCCCAGTAAACTTAATACGAAGGTTTTGGCACTGCACCACACGCCAAGACATCGCTGATGAGTTGCTGGGCCTTGGCAATTTTCTGCTTCGGAATAGTCACGGTACCCTGCCTTGTGTTCCAGTCGAGACCAAGGGCCCGACCGGTTTCAATCCAGGATGTAAACTTGCTCTCATTGATCGAAGTTGGCCCGAGTACAGTGGCCATCGCTCGACGTAGTACGATATTAGCAACGAAGCATAGGGGACCGGTATCCAGTTCCACACAGGTGTGGTCATCACACCAAAATGACCCTTGTCCGGAATGAGGTACACGAGCGCCACTGTGAGTGTTCTCGTATTGACTGTTGATAAGTGCACCCGGTAGAAAGTACCACGCGGGCGATCCACACCAGCCGAACCTGCACGCTAGATCGATCACTAGGAACTCGTCGATGAGAAAGGCAAGGATGTGAGCGTGGTCCGCGTGACGTGGGACATGCCGGAAGACCCCAGCGACGTCGCCGAGCATTAGAAGTATCCGTACGTACGCGTAAAGAAAATATCCTCCGAGCAATGTCGCTGGGAGGGTTGTACGAATACCCGGTAAATTCGATCGGTCAGTGTAAGCGTTGACCGAGCCGGATTCTATAAACGAGTAGTCTTTGATGGGCCGGATATCGGCCGATCCATCACCTCCTTTGGTTACCACGCCCAGTGGATACATAAACACCTCTTGTCACTGAGTTGCCAGAGAAGCCCGTACTACAAGATAGCGTCCGTCCTTATGTCCTTTGCGAATGTGCCTCCAGCTGGGAAAGGGATCCTTCGCGGAGCTGTGATTTTGTGGCTGATGGGTTTGAAATCTGGGTCGTTCAGGAAGCCACTCAGGGACGACGCCGCGGCGTACGACGTCGTTCCAACGGCTCCAGATCCCGGGCAAATGCTCTGCTGGAGGTCCTTCCAGCTCGTAAAAATCTTTGTTCGGACGCGGATCATCCTCCGTTTGTCCGCGCACCAGGCGAATGAAATCAGGTAGCTGTAAGCCAGATTGTTCAGCGAGGCATGAGAGAAAGTTGACCATCGCCGTATCAACGTCGTCGTCTGTACCGGCGTGGTCGGAGGCGGAAGGCATTGGCACTCGATATTCTCGAGCATTTTTTAGCGAGGTTGGCCGCAACCTCAGCTTGATTATGAACATGTAGTTTCTCCAACGTCTACATATGTTGTTTGTGGCCAGCACTTAGATATCGGTAATACTCGTTAGCCGAGGTTGCCGAACTCGCTGTCGAAGCTGTGCTGACCGGTTTAAGGCGCGGAGAATGATGTTTTATCAAAGGTGAGACCCTTGACTGCCAGAGACCTGCGAATTCCGGGCACGACCGCCGAAGTGTCTGGCAATATAGTCTTTCACGTCGGCAGGCAGCGCTTTAGGCTGAAAGTGCGCCCGTTTTGTCGAGAAGCACTTGCCTTCGCCCTTACCGGAGCACCCTGATTTGGACAAATACTTCATACACAAATCGAGCGAGCCCTGCTTTGGCAGAAGACGTAGGACCGCCTTTGGGTACCCCGCTTTGCTTGCCGGCGCGAGCTTCACGAGCTGGTGCGTGTCCGCTGGGGCCCGCCTGCTTCGTAGCCAGCTGCGCCAACAGACCCGCGATTTTGGACTGCTGTTAATCATACAGAAGCTTCGACAAGAGCGGGTCGTGAGGCGTAACTTCGTCTTTAATCCGAGCTGCCGCCACAATCCCATCCAAACGCACAATGCCGCGAAACTTGCCCAGCTTCATATTGAGCCACAGTACGAAACGTCGCGTAGTGTCGCGGTCGGGTTCGCCGCCATTCCCGAATGCATCGATAAAGCTAACAGCAGAGCTCAAAACGGCCATGGTGTCAGCATTGTAGAATGCTCTTCCAAATTGGCGAAGGTTTCGAAGGGCTTCGACGAGAGCTGAAAACGACGTGGCGCCGGTGCCAGTGCGTTCCTCCGGGAAAAGTCTGTCATGTTCACGGATTGTGAGGAAAGATTCAGCATCATGTCAGGGGTGACTGGGGCAAAGTGCATAACAGAAAGACCGCGGACGTGGAGCCCGAAATTGTACGCGCCGCGCAACACGGGTGACGTCCGGCTGAAGCTGTCTTCACGTGCCTGTTGAGCAATTTCAAGAGCACACTGAGCTTCCTTACCTTTGTTGTCGGTTGCGCTATGGCATCGTTGATCTGTCGTTCGAACGAGGTAGGCCGAAATGTCGTCGCAGAACGTTTCTGTCCATCCTCGACAGCATCCAGCAGATTGATCGGAACTTCAAGCTGGCGTGCGAGCGAGGCGTTGTCAGCGAGAGAACGATTCTGGCGCAGCACAGCCTGAACATCGTCATCTACAGTGATTGTAGGGGGCGGATATTCTCCCCCAGACTCATCACTAGGAGGTCCTACTGTTGTCTTATGGCGAGCCGATTGCCAAGTAGTCGGAGCTGAAGTCGCCTTGCGCTTACCAAGGGACGTGCGCGATGTAACCGTCGCGTCCGGAGGGGGAACGAACATGGTAGTTCCGCGGTTTGCCTTTTTCTTGAGAGTGCAGTTCATTACGTGCTGTCGAGGGTCCGACACGAGCTCCAAAGTGTCGGGACGGATGCCCGTGACACTTGCGGCCGGGTCGTAGGGAATAGTAAGCGCATTTTTTACCTTAGCTGAAGGACCCCGATTCTTTGCACACAACGCAGATACCTCAGACATAGTGGAGAGAAGCGCGTCCGCATTGAGAGCAGCAACATTGGTGCCTACAGCTGTCTGTAGAACGTAGTTAACCCAATCGACCGTGACGACATTCTGCTGTCGCTCCAATTCGATGTTAGAGGATTAGCCGGCGTAATGAATATGCAACCAGGCCACTGCACCGACCATTCGATAGCCAGTAACGACGTCAAAGGCCCAGTGATCCATGGTCGGACCATCATGATGCACGAATGCGACGGGGTGTCCTATGTAAGTCCCAGGCCACTGTTTGCGCTCGTCTGGGCAAACGCTGCGTCGTAGCAGTACTGATATGTCAACGTCCTCGGCACATTCGTCTTCGGTTTCGTCAGGAGCAAGCAGTGAAACCCGCGCCGAGGACCCTTCGATGCTGACGACACGTACATAGTGAAATTCAGCCAGAGTAGGCACGTGCGCGGGTCCCATAAAGGCGACGGATCCAACTGTGATAGCAGAAGGGGCCGTGAGCAGCAGGAGGAGGATACCTGTCGGGCTTGGCACCGGCCTTTACGAGTTCACCCACCAAATCGAGTACTTTGGAGTCTGTTACACGCCGAGTGGAAGGATAGTTGTCTAGACATCTCGTCGTAGTTTTTGATTGTGCTCTCCGTTGTACGTGGTTACACAGATTCGCCACGTCCGTGTATCTGGGCACCTCGAGACGGTAGTGTGGTGTAGTGGGGTCAGCCAAAATCTGGTTGAGGCCGATCTCCACTCACACACTGCGCCCAGACACCGACTAACGGAGGGGGTCCCCCGATGATCCGTGATCGGCTGAACTTGGTCTCACCTTGTGTAACCGTCGGGGGGCTGGATCTGTTCTCTCAGGGATCCGAAGGTGTCCGATAAGGGAAAACTTGACTGTCCTGGTGGGACGCGGGATGTATGGGGCAGCGCGGAACTTTTTCGCTCTTCTCCCGGTTGATAAGTCCTGAATACGGCCGATTAGTGACGATCGGTCTTGATCTAGGGACTTTCGCCTAATTTAGGCACCGAATTGCCTATATAAGCGTGTTTCTTGTTCTTTCTGTCCTTTCCGGGTTGCTTCCCGCTTCCGATAGCGGGATCTTTAGTCTTGAGAACGGATCTGACCTCCAGTCAAGCACCAAAGTCTGGATAATCAGGGACTTGTACACTTAAAGTAGTGAAAACTAGTGTAGGTAAATCCGGCTAATATATTAGCCAAGATCTTACGCTACGACGCTAGTAACCTCTACCTAAACCTCCTTCTAACACTTCGTAGCGTGCCAATATGTCTATAAGACGTTTCGAGTGCGAGGAAGGCCACTTGTGCACTTCAAAGTAAATTCTGTTCTTTATTCCTTAGATCCTACCCTTGGATGTGTAGTATACGCAGATCTCGTCCAGGCCAATAGTCATCTCTTGTGTGTTCTGCCCACGAGGCCAAATCCAATCCTCGCTACGCCTCTTATACACTTGTCTCCAATAGATGATCCTGATCGACACCATGCCCACTTGACCTCAACTTAGCGATCTTGGTACTTGATCGTGAGAACCCATGCTTGGAAGAGGAGACACGTGGATCTCGACCAGGGCCAATATTCACCCCTGGATCGACTGTCTTCCGAGGCCAAATCCGATCCCCGGTACGACTGAAGACCACTTGCGCTCCACTCGGTAAATTCTGTTCTGATTGATGATTATCCTACGTGTATCCACTACCTGCCCATCTTACCATGCATCATGCGCCGTCCTATGTCTCCTCCTTGGATAAGATCGGCTCTCAGCATCCTCGATCGGGCAACCGATCTCGCGATCTTCAACGTTGCCCCTTGACCGCCGATCTCTCCTTTGATTGGTGATCTTCGCCAAGATCGCCGATCTTGATCTAGTCCGGCGATCTCGATGCTGATTGGTGATCTTGGCCGAGATCGGCGATCTTGATCGTTCTGATCGGGGTTGACGACCTCGATTATCTTGATCTTGCCCGACGATCTTGATCCAGGTGAGCGATCTTGATCTCCTCCGAGGTACTCGGCCTTCGTCACTTGGTCTTCTTCCGGCTCGTATGGCTACTCTGATAGTCAAGATCGTTTGGACGATCTCAACCTGATCTTGTACTTGGACTGGGAATCTTGGCTTCTTTTGTCCTGATCTCTCCTCCGGGCCTTCCCGCCGTCGTATAAGGTACCATGTTCGCGACACCGACTGCGGATGTCTATGACGATCCCAATCCTTGGCGTCAGCTGCTGGAGCTTCTGAGCCAAAATCCTGATGGCGCTTCACCACAGTAGCGGATAGATTAGCACCACAGCCGGTACTGCGGCTATTATGTCCGCTCCTCTCGCCGTCTCCACGAGGCTTCTTCTCCCAGCCATGCGTACAGAGTAGCTTTTTTGTATTAATCCACAAATGTGTCAGGTATCAGCTCGGCCTCTCCCCACTTTTACTTCGCCCTTGTAATAAGATGAGATAGGTTACGCATTACGACCTTCGTGCCTAGGCGAATGCGGTATAGCTGAGCCGTACGCGCCTCATACACTCTCAAATTTGAGAAGAAATCATCCCACGAATCGTGCCGTACCTGGAATGGTGGCGCCGTCTCTCCAGCTCCTTCGTCTCCTACCTCACTGCCACTGAAATCCACACCAATCCCAGACGGTCTGTAAACGCTTTCGTGGTCGCTCAGGGATCCATTGGTGCTGCGACTGGCCTCTTGCGATTCGCTCGTGGGCGTTCCCCCCCCCGTCGGTATGGGGGCGTTGGCGGGTTGTCAACGGGCGGGGACAGGGCAGGACAGGGAGGCGAGGTTGGGCGAGCGTCTGGCAGGATGCGGCGAGCTTTCATCGATGGGGGGGGGGGGGTCCGGAATGAAAGGCTCAGGCCGGGGGATCTGCATCTCTTTTCTAAAAATCAGGATGTAGAGATGGTCTGTTTTTTATGACGGGAGTAAAATACGACGTGGCCCTTTTCGTGCAATGTTTCCGTGTCACGGCTGTGTGTTTTGGTTGGGAATCGTATTCAATGCCTAAATTAAAAGGGGATGGCGGTCACTTTCGTGCACGTTATCAGCAAAGATCGTTTGACTTCAAGGGAACGTGGTGCATGTAGAGCGTTCAAGTAGTAGACTGGATAAGGCAACACAGTCGGATATATTGTACATCCAATCAATTTTCATTAATCTATGTTTGAAGGTGCACATTGAAGAATCTATCAATTTCCGTACATGAAGGTTAATCAATAAAGGCGTGATTTCCTAATACAAGTAGGGTACAGTACATGTATCCAAGTTGGACGCAGGTATTTGATCCAGGCATTGCCCACGTCTCATTCTTTTTATGTATTTGACCCAGGCATTTCCATGTATTTTAAATCACACAGTGGGTATCCAATTAAGTTCGTTCGACTACCAAAATCACAAGTTGTGGATCGTCGTTGCGTAGGGCTACGTCAATGGGTCTTACCTCGATCTAAAGCCCGGCGAACCCGAATCTAGAAGGTATGCTCAAGTTTGTTCGAAAATGGTATCTTCGCCAGGAGCGAGGACTGAAATCGGCATATGTCGTACTTAGCCGAAAGGGCTCTGAGCCAATTAAAATCGAAAACTCGATACACGATGCCGTTCCAAGTTCCTGATCCAATTTGAAGGTTAAATCGTTCGATTGCGCACGACTTGTCCACCGCGTTTCGCATACAGATAGATGATGATACAGGATGATACAGATAGATATTGCGTTTCGCATACAGATAGATGATGATACAGATAGATACAGATAGATATCATCATCTATCTGTATGCGAAACGCGGTGGACAAGCCGTGCGCAATCGAGCGATTTAACCTTCAAAACGGATCATACAGATGCGAAACGCGGTGGACAAGTCAAGTCGTGCGCAATCGAACGATTTAACCTTCAAATTGGATCATTACAGATGCGAAACGCGGTGGACAAGGCGTGTGCAATACAGATTTTTCAGACTGGAAGTTCCAGTCTGAAAAATCACTGTACATGTAAATGTATTGATCTACCAAATTTGCATGACACAGGTACTCCAATTAACATACTTTACCGGTACATTCCTTTGTCAAGTTAATGACATGCTGACTGTACATCCTTCCAGCAACAGGAACAAGTAATGACATGGTATGAGGCTGCAGACCAACGTTGATTGTAATCAGGAATCTTTTGTGAGTAAGCTCGGCTCAAATCGCAGGATATCCCTTTTGTCTGGCTCACTGCGATCATCTGCGGCTGCCTACCGTAGCAGCCCAGCACCCATTCCATTTCCGGTTTTCCTTCCTGATACACACGCCGTCTACCAAACCCAAGCAACTCGTGTCTCATCCATGAAGGTTATTTCGACTGCTGTATTCGGGTCGCTCGCGATCAGCTCGGTTAGTGCGATCCTCGGCGGGCAGATTGTTCCCCAGGGTTCGAAGACGTACACAACCAACTTACGCCTCACTGCCGACGGCAACTCGGTGTGTGGCGGCGCGCTAATCTCCCCGGATCACGTGCTCACTGCTGCATCGTGCATGGGCCAAGGTGCTGCTTTCGTGGCAGTGGGCACGCACTACGTCAACGGTACGAAGGATGGCGAGCAGATTAAGATCGCTTCGTCCCAGCAACACCCTAAGTTCTACGGCCCCAATCTCAAGTACGACTTGGCTGTCTTGACGCTGGAAAAGTCGAGCAAGTTTCCCCCTGTACAGCTCCCGAAGTCGGATGATACTGGCCTCAAACAGGGTGTGTGGACGACATCAATGGGATGGGGCAGTGCTAACCCCGCCGAAACGTTCGAGCAATCGGAAGAGCTGCGAAGCATAGAGCTTGAGGTGTGGAAGAACGAAGATTGCAGGAAGGCAACTAACTTCACATACATCGACCGTACGTACCTGTGCGCTGGTGGTATTGAGGGCAAGGGTGTCTCCTTTGGCGACCAAGGTGGCCCTCTTATCAAAGAGAACAACCCTGGCGATGCGGACGACGTTCTGGTTGGAGTTTTGAGCTACGCTGTCGGCCACGCTGACAAGGGCAAGCCTTCAGTGTACACGCGCGTTTCGACTGCACTTGACTGGATCAACCCTTTCGTCAAGAGCAAGTAGGCGACTCATGAACATTATCGAACATCTCTCTCACCACGCAAGAGCTACACCCGGCGCACGCTACTACTCCGACGTATTTTCCTCAGACAGTAGTGTATCTTACGTGTATCAACCTCAGTGCATCTAGTAAAAAAAATAGTAAAAATCTAACGGGGCTGAGAATGAAATTCACGATAGAATTTTAAAGGTGTGACGACTTCGATTCCGGTAGTGCTCACTTTTTCCTGCATTCTTATGAAATACTACTAGTACTACGATTGCGTACCAGGGGTACATGGTGCTAAGGCGATTCGACCTGGACTGCACAGACAGATAAACAGAGGATGTCACCGACTGTCGCGGGTGTAAAGCATTGTATTAGAAGTATTGTAGTACTACATAGTATTTCTTAAGTAGTGTCTGCTTTCCATCAAGGCGTCGTCGTAATGATGATTCTAGAAATCCCATACTACGAAACAAAAAGCTTGGGTGGACGCACGTGCATTTGTGCTAAACGTGCCCATCTGACAGCTTCAGTGCGTCGTCGTCATCCTTGAGCCAGATATAATTTCTCATGGAACGAACCGCTCAATCGCGTCCTCAACAAATTCGCAACCAACTTTCGCTCGATCTAAATGTAAAACCCAAAATCCATTTCATTAAATCCAAATCCATACGCGTCACATCCGGATATCATTGATCTGTTTGACTGTATCCGGACACCGTAAAACTTCCTGGAAGTGTGCAATGGCTCATGTACCGCGTTGGGCATCGCGCTCTACGCGCGTCGGCTCCGCTTGCAAGGTATAGCCGCTGCAATGCTTACCTCCCTCTAGATGCCCATCTCACCTGCTTCGTGGTGTATTTAGACTAGACATTTCAGCGGCCTCCGCTCGTACACTTCGACGCCCTTAAAGAGCGCACTGGGAACACTGTACACAGCCTGCAAGCGAGTCACGGACAATGCCGACCGAATGACCAAGTACGAGAAGGTGCTGCAGCTCTTCCCCGCTGACACCAATGCGGCGTCGCTCTGGTGGACGATGGTGCAGCTCCACATGCCCCAGAACACGGAGATCGACCTCGTGGGGTTTCTAGACGGCGCCAAAATGGCTGCCAAGACGCAACTCAAAGCTGTCAACTCTAAGGAATTCGCAGAATTCGCGGCTGGACGGACAAACGAGTCGAAAGCTGCCGACGAACTGAGTTACTACTGCACTCCGAGGTTCTTTGAGAGCCTAAAAGAGGCTGCAGCGGACACGTTGAACGACAGAAATATGACACTGGAGCTGCAGGATATCAACATTGAGAGCATCACAGTAGCCGACGTGAGGTACGCGCAGTTGACACAAACGCAGTACGAAGCGCAGACGGCGGGACTCGCCGTTCTTCCGTTCTTTTGGGCATCGGATGCCACGATCGAGTACATGCAAATTCGTGTGAAGACCAGGAGTCTCGAGACCACAAAGATGACGCTGATCGGTGAGGAGGAATGTCTTGCACTGCAAGATAATTCACGTACATGGATATTTGGGAGCAAAGTCGGCAGCGTGGAGGAACTAGAGTGGCGCATTGTGAATACTGTAGGAGCAAACAACGCCGCGAAGCAGCTTTCGCGTACTGTGTATGCGGATCAGGTCGTTGCTGAACCAAAATAGGCATTTTGAGAATAGGCACGAAATAAAGTAGGCATATACTGTACCGTGACTACTGATGATTAGAGTCACTCATGATGCAATGGAAGGCCTCCATTGTTTTCATTAGTTGTTACAGTTGTACCCACACATGTTTCAAGTAATACTGTAGTAGTGAGGTGCGGACTCTGCATCAAGGTTATCAGGACAGCATTGCGGATACTACGGCGGCTAAAATCCACTTTGAAGAGAGAGCAAAACCTATATGTGGTATAAACGCGGTGGTGACAAGTTCGAAGAAGCGGTGCCTAAGCCAAGATGCTTAAATTCATTCTTCCAAGCAATGGAGGCAGACTGAGATACCAGAGGGGGTCAATGGAGGTTCTAACCATACTGGAATTAAATGTTATTCAAGAAGAGATACGAGCCCGTCAGCTAAATAATCTCAACAACAGAAGTAAATACTGTTTGCTCGGGGTCATCGGTCCTCGCGTAGAATGTCAATGGAGGCTGGATGCGGAATGAATAACTGATGTCTATCGTCCTTTTAACACTCGGAAGGGTGTCGTACTCAGCGAAATTGACCCTATCCCACAGCATTCATATTCCAAACGAGGCTTTATAAATTGCATGAACTCACAGCTCTGGCATTCGATAACCAAAGAAAAGATAGAACTGAGGGTCTATGAAGAAGCCCGAAGTGAAGATGGCGGTGATGGAGCTATTATAACAGGTACGATGTACTGTATGGCCACAGAGTCCAGATTCTTGTGAAAGTTGCTCGTAACATCCTGTAGATTCGCTGTGTGATCAGGCGCAAGAGGTCTGATGTCACATCTGGTTAGGCGGGACAAGATGGATTTCAGGTGCAATTATGAAAAGATCGAGTGCATGGCTTGTTTATTTTTTAATGTAAAACTGACTTGGTGGTTTGACCGAGGGCATGTCAAGGTTGAGAGTT
Organism: Phytophthora tentaculata; assembly: GCA_033557915.1. Classification (NCBI taxonomy): domain Eukaryota; phylum Oomycota; class Peronosporomycetes; order Peronosporales; family Peronosporaceae; genus Phytophthora; species Phytophthora tentaculata. The sequence goes on along the minus strand of JAUCEA010000020.1, from coordinate 3,384,875 downwards.
TTACTTTCTTGAAAATGTATTTAAATTTAAACGTGCAGGTTGCGGTGCAAGCGTTGCCTACTACAATAACCTGGTACTTGCTGTTAGGATGGTATTGTACTTCGTAGAATTATGAAATGGTTAAAACGCCATAGTCTTCTGTCCACCTCTCATACGGGTTGGTGAGCTAGAACATTGTTCACCAATCAGTTACTGGTACTAGCGTTACTTAGAGGTACCGGCTCCCAAACTCCCATCGAGTTCCACGACCCTCACTTCGGAAAGTCTCTGCCGACATTGCCGTTTCGCCGATGCATCTTCACGCCCGAGACATACAAACTCTTTTAAGAGCTGGAATTTGCACTCGTTTCGTGGCTGCACTCGATACCCCCCCCCCTCAAAGTGCACTCGATAACCCCCCCCCCCCCTCAAAGTGCACTCGAAAACCATTCCTGCCCCGGTTAGGCACTGGAAATAGTGAAGGGAATCTCCTGTCGTAACAGTTTAAAAGGAAATGGCAAGCCTGGAACGAAGCGAAGACGAACGTTGGTTCCCTGTCTTTTTAGCGAACATGTAAAACCTCAAGAACTTGGTTCGCGAGGTTTTATCGGTTCGTTTCCAAGCGTATTTTAGCGAAGGAACCAGCAAGGAACGAGAGAAGAGGTGCGTTAGCTGGCGCCGGTTGGGCAAAAACAATCAAGATTGATTGAGACTGTTAACTGCGGCTTTAGCAAAAGGAAGAAACCGGGAGATGGTGCATGCGCTCGCTATGATTAACGGTGCTCAATGTTGTGACGAATAACTCCATGGTGAGAATGAGCTGTCGCAGGTTTCATCGCTGCCGCCACCTTACTGTGCGGGAGGCATTGTACAGCTCACCGACTAGCATGTGAATATCTCACAAGCTCTAGGTGAGATGATCCGGTTCCAAGTGCAACAAGACTGCCTATGTGTCGAACGTCGCGTTGAACAGCTTGCTGTTCACACACGAGCAGAGTTGGAGCACACAGCGGTAGCCAGGCAAGGGAAAAAATAAATTGATCTATCCGCCGGATATGTATTGCAATTAAAAGGAGAGATTGCATGAGAGCTAGATATTGCAATACCCAATTGGAGTGGAATCTGCAATACCCAACTGCTGCATCGATCTACAGAAATCGCTGCTATCCTCGTTCATCAGCATGCGGCTATCTGATAGCGTTGGCTACACTGCATTTGTCGTCCTTCATCGCGGCGCAATTTGTGCTTTGACAGGGCTATCTCTAGTAGAGGCAAGAAGAGGACGGCGAGGGTTAACGGGCGTAAGGACTGTTTTGCTCCCGAGCGGATTGGAGAATGAAGTAGAGAGCGTGGTCCAGAGTAGACGCCGACGCTACACCTGCTGCATTTAGCGATAAGACATTATAAAAACATCTAAAGTTACATGTACGTTGAAGTGAAGTACTGCAATTTTAAATTGCAATGCCCAATTGCATGGTCCTTGCGGATCGCAATACTTAATTGCACTCGAGAAGCTAACTGCAATGTAACTGCAATAGGGCGTAATCCAAGAAATCGATGCAAATTGATTTTTCCCTTGCCTGGCGGTAGCAATCGAGCAGAAATGCAAACCAAACTGGAAGAGAGCCTTCGCACTTCACATTTTTTGATGCCACGCCACCATCAGCGACGCAATTCTGGGGCACGACTTGATGAGGCCGTTGACATTCATACCGCCAACTCTCATCTACTTGATCCTGATCATATGTAGGGTGCGCTAATACTGTAACGACGCATCAACGTCACAGCAACCGTTGGCCATGACGTTGGTACTTCAAGCGTCTACTTTCTCTATTGTCTGCTCTACTGTCTTTCTTACTTGCCAATGAGCGGCCAGACAGCCACACGTCTGGCCAGAAGGCAACCACCATGTTTGGAAGAACACTTCCAAACGTGGCACTTCAACGACTATCATTCTTCTATAATTGGATTCACTATGAAGATTCTGAACCGGTTCAAATGAACCGCGGTTCACTGCTACGCTACGTTACTTCAAGATACAATTCAAGGACTACTTAGAATATAGTATAGTGAAATGCATATAATTACATAGGGTACCTAGGGAGTGCTAAACTAGCACTACCTCGTAGCCGACAAACAACTAACCATTTCAATCTCACTTTCCAATTTACCTTCTTCGAGGCACATCAATAGCCTCTGGCGCCTTACCTTCGAGTCCCCGCTAGTTGGACTCTCGCCGCCCTCCTCCGCCTTCGTGTTTCGCCACGCGACTCTTCCTTCGTCGCTGTTCCTCTGCGCCATGCTCTCACCAGTCGTCACATCTGGTAGCACTTGTTGTTTTTTCGTCCGGGAGGGGGTTCTTCTTCGCTATTCACCATAAGACACGTGGAAAGCCGCTCACTGAGCGTGTGTCGTCGGTTTTTCGTCTCCTACTTCGTCGGATTTCTTCGTTGCGACCTCATATTCTACGGCTTGCCGTTTGGATTTTTGCGTGTGTACTGCACTAAGCGTCTGGTCTATAAGAACCGGATCCAGTCAGTACCTGCACCCCTCGTCGCTGTCTTCTTTTCCCGACTACCCGTTTCGTCACTTCATCGCTGAAGTTTTCGACAATCCACCATGACTTCCTTAAATCCCCCAGGATTGTCTGCTGACACTATCACGCAGAAACTCATAGAGATGGTTGACAAGCAACAACAACTGCCTGAAACCATAAACAAGCGTGAGGTGAAAGTGGAAGGTATCCGCTTGCCAGAATTCCATGGCAAGATACGAGATTCTGTGGATTTGTACTTCGAGCAACTTGCTCAGTACTTTGAAGCCAAAAATATTGATTGTCAAGACGATAACCAAAGTTCTCGAATTTTGGCCATTACTACTGCGAACTTTAAGGGAAATGCTGCCACTTGGTACAAGCTGAACAAGCGTGATATCAAGGACATCGCGGACATGATGCAATCGATCATACTCCAAAGCAATCTTCATTGCTTGCGACACTGTTGTACAGCGGCGATACTGCACTTCTTCACGCGTAGGGCTCACGAGTCCACGTGTGAAGTAAGTGATCCCATCCAACTCACTCATGTCTGTGACTTGCATGATGGTTTCACGGAAACGAGAGATATAGTCCTCCAAGCTTGAATAATTCTTTTGTTTGAGCGCGTACAGTTGATCGCGCAAACGCTCTTGCAAATCCGGTGGCACAAATTCATCGGTCAACTTGGCCATGAGGTCCTGCATGTCCTTGATATCACGCTTGTTCAGCTTGTACCAAGTGGCAGCATTTCCCTTAAAGTTCGCAGTAGTAATGGCCAAAAATTCGAGAACTTTGGTTATCGTCTTGCCAATCCATAGTTTTGGCTTCAAAGTACATCACCAGTTGCTACTGAAGCAGCTGTGGAGATTGCTGCCGCTGACCTTAAACGCAAAGTAAAGAAGCACGTGTACGATAAAGTGTACCGTGTGAAGATTTGTACGGTCATGCCAGTGAGTGACTCGACTCATGTCCCGATCACTCAACTGTTGAAGGAGCTTACTGACGTCTTTCCGGAGACTCTTCCGGATGGACTGCCTCCTTCGCGTCGTGTTGACTTTGAACTGAACATGAAACCTGATGCTGTTCCAAGAAACCGTGCTCCGTTCCGCCTGTCGATGGTCGAACAGGATACACTAGACCTCTTTGTGGCTGAGAAACTGAAGAAAGGATGAATCGAAGTTTCTGATTCTCTTTGGGTGTCCAATATCAATAAAGATCCTATTTCTGGACATCAACTGTCTCGCTCTGAGTGGGTACGCTCTGGAAACTCGACTTTGCCTATCCGTTGGGTCATCGACTATCGCTATGTCAACTCGCAATCGATTGTTCCAAATATTCCGCTGCCGCGCATCGACGAACTCTTCGATCAGATGTCTGGCTGTGTCATCTTTTCCGTTCTGGATCTGGCCCGAGGATACCATCAGATGCGTATTGCATTCAAGAGTCGCAAGTATACCGCCTTTCGCACGCACGCTGAAACGTACCAGTGGTGTGTCGCTCCTATGGGTTTGGCTGGTATACCTGGTGTTTGGTCTCGCCTCATGATAGTACTCTTTGCGAAGTATCGCTTTATTGTTGTCTATCTGGATGACATTTGTGTCTTCTCAACCAGTTTGGAGGAGCATGTTGAACATCTTCGTACGCTGTTTGAATTTCTCCGCCGTGGGAAACTGTTTTGCCATCTGTCCAAGTGTCACTTTGGCCAGTCTGAGGTTAAGTTCCTTGGTCATACGATTTCTGACAAAGGACTCGCCGTTGATACTCGCAAGACAGAAGCTATTGCGAAGTAGCCTACGCCAGTGAACCAAAAGCAATTACAAAGCTTTTTGGGTCTCGCAGGCTATTACCGTCGTTTCATCCGTGATTACGCTAATCTCGCGTTACCGCTTGGTCCTCTTGTCAAGAAAGACCATGTCTGAAATTGGGGTCCAGAACAGTCTCGTTCGTTTGAGAAAATCAAGTCCGCTCTTCAAGAAGCACCTGTGTTGAAGTTACCGGATTACGAGAAACGTTTCATCGTGACAACAGATGCCTCTGGCTACTGTGTTGGTGGCGTTATCTCTCAAGTCCGTTCAGGTCAAGATCACCCGATCGCCTTCTTCTCGAAGAAGTTGGGACCTCACGAGATCAATTGGCCAACGCATGAGAAAAAACTCTTCGCTATCAAGTTAGCGTTGGAAAAATGGCGTCACTACCTCTATGGTCGTGAATTCGATATCTACACGGACAACAGCGCTTGCAAATGGTTTTTGCACCACCCAAAGGTTTTGCCTATATTGGCTCGCTTTTTGACGTTCTTCGCGCAATTCTCGTTCAAGTTGCACCACGTTAAGGGTCATCTCAATGTGGTTGCTGACGCGCTATCCTGTCAACCTTCTGATATTTCCATCAATACCGTTTCTTTTCATCAGTGTACTCCACGTTGCTCCGTTCGCGCAGCTCGCAACCTGACGAATCGACGTGTAGTTACGGACTACCGCAGTCTCCATCAACACTTGGTTCAACAGCCCTCGCGCCCTCAATTTCGTGGGGAGGATGTTGCTGCTGGTTATTCCATTCGTCCTATTCGGAACGTGGCTGAAGCCTATCGCCATGTACCTATGGAAACTCCGCGCACTGTCGCTGCAGCCGAGAACACTGTTGTGGCCAACAATGTGACCCAACAAGCTCAAAATTGGAGCTCGCTCGGTTGGTCTGATTCGGTTAACAGAGATTTCGCTGCTGGTTATCACAATTGCCCAGACTATGGTGATCGTTTCAAACATCCCGAACTACCGTTCGTCAAGCAAAACGGTTTGCTTTTCCGCAAGTCTGAAACGATGATGCGTTTGTGTGTTCCGTACACTCGGGGCAACCACCTTCGTACGTCCATCATCTCTTGTTTCCATGATTTCAACATTTCGCTCATCCTGGAGCTCACCGAACGTTCCTTCGCATTTCGCAATGGTACCATTGGCCCACTTTGGACCAAGATGTTCGCGACTATGTGCAAAGTTGTGAAACTTGCACTCGTTGGAAACACAGCAATGCTCGCAAGAATGGAAAAATGATTTTCATTCCGACTCCTGAGGAATGCTGGTCTGTAGTCTCTATGGACTTTATCACGGGATTACCTGACTCCCACGGTTTTGATGCAATCATGACCGTTGTCGACAAATTGTCCAAGCGCCCGAAGTATCGTGCTTGCAACCGGACTGATGATGCACAGAAGACTGCGTTTCACTTCTTTGATTGCGTTGTTCGCCATCACGGTTTACCATCGATCATCATCAGCGATCGAAATTCCAAGTTCGTCTCCAAGTTCTGGTCATCCTTGGCTAAGCTTATGGGAATTCGTCTGCACATGACAACTTCCTATCGTGCTCAAGCCGATGGACAAACCGAACGTCAGAACCTGATTGTGGAAGACGCCCTACGCTGCATGACATCGTACCACGGACGTGATTGGTCGGACCATCTCGGGACGATTGAGTATGCTCATGCTACTCTCGTCAGCGCATCTACCGGTATGTCACCCTTTGAAGTTGATACTGGACGCAAGGAATGAAACCCGTTGAATCCTTTGAGCAATCCAAGTACCATGACACAAATTCAGCATCGTATTGTGGAATATGCGAAACAGTTCCAATACAAACGTCAATAGATCATCGATTTGGCTAAGAAGCACCTTCTCCAAGCCCAAGAACGTCCGAAGAAGTACTACGATAAGAAGAGATCATCGATCACGTTCAAGGAAGGAGACTTAGTCAGGTAGTAGTCAGGTAGTGTAGTTAACCGTCAGACGAGGCGGCTAATTCAAAAGTGAGTGCCGTCCCCAGCTCTTCATCTGGTTGGGTTCGCTTTTCCTAAAGACCATGGTTGGCCCTGAAGTTTAGTAAACTATCTTAAGTAAACTAAACTATACAATTACTGAGTTCCAAACACATGAACACCTGTTTCTAAATGATATTAGAAACGATTTACTTTTCCAAAAGCTGGTACTTAACCTAACCCATAACACTCCCACAAAAGAGACACTCAACCGTTTGACCCTCTCATGGGCCACTTGTTTCCTCGTCAAAAGCTGATGAACGTATTTTGTTACTTATCGTATTGATTGCCTACCACTAGGGACGGTTCTCTTAGTTACAGCGGTCGCATTGTACCAACCGTCCCCGTTGCATCGACCGTTGCATTGACGGTCCGCTACACCAATCGTTCCCGTTGCGTCGACTGTTCCCGTTGCCTCGGTATGATTTGCTTAACTGGGTATCCAATCCAGAGACGGGCAACTTATAAAATCAATATCGATTATCAAATCTGGATACCCGTCGCATTTTATCCACCCATGTGACTCAAGACATTGATGGGAAACGAGCTAAGCTCGCTGCTCGCAAAGTTGGACCGTTTGAGATCGTGAAAATGATCAATCCGAACGTCGCTAAGTTGAATCTTTCGCGAAGCACGAGTCGTCTAAGCTCCACGTTCAACGTGGACGTGCTGAGTCATTACGTTGAAAACCCGTCGCGTTTCAAGACTCGTCCTATCCCAAAGGCCTCCAGACTGAATTTCGACGACGACACTGGTGAAACGATGCACATCATCGAAAAGCTTCTTCGCAAGCGTCAGTTCAATCACAAACCTGAATGGCCCGTGAAATGGCACGGATTACCGGATCACGAATCGACTTGGGAACACGAGAAAGATATCCGCCATGTGTCGCACTGGAAGGTTCTCGTTGTTGACTTCAAGAAGCGTCAATGAGAAGTCAAGTCTGGGAGGATGTAACGACGCATCAACGTCACAGCAACCGTTGGCCATGACGTTGGTACTTCAAGCGTCTACTTTCTCTAATGTCTGCTCTACTGTCTTTCTTACTTGCCAATGAGCGGCCAGACAGCCACACGTCTGGCCAGAAGGCAACCACCATGTTTGGAAGAACACTTCCAAACGTGGCACTTCAACGACTATCATTCTTCTATAATTGGATTCACTATGAAGATTCTGAACCGGTTCAAATGAACCGCGGTTCACTGCTACGCTACGTTACTTCAAGATACAATTCAAGGACTACTTAGAATATAGTATAGTGAAATGCATATAATTACATAGGGTACCTAGGGAGTGCTAAACTAGCACTACCTCGTAGCCGACAAACAACTAACCATTTCAATCTCACTTTCCAATTTACCTTCTTCGAGGCACATCAATAGCCTCTGGCGCCTTACCTTCGAGTCCCCGCTAGTTGGACTCTCGCCGCCCTCCTCCGCCTTCGTTTTTCGCCACGCGACTCTTCCTTCGTCGCTGTTCCTCCGCGCCATGCTCTCACCAGTCGTCACAAATACCCCATTGAGGTAGAAGGAAACAGTATCATGTTAATACAAAAAGATGATGTTGGTATACATGTTACCGAATCCTCTACTACTTAATACCTCATTCACTTTTCAGACTCTTCCATATTCAGGATATCATCGTCAAATGTGACCAGAATTAATCGATATTATCGATCACGAGGCCACAGCTCTGGGGTTCAAGGAAGAGATCGTCGATTATAGTGTGATAGCCGAAATAGAAAGAGGAGGAGTGGCGGAGCGGCTGTAGAGAATCGTTGCTGCTAGAGCAAGCTTTCCGAAATGGTGAGCTCTCTGCGATAACGCTTTACCGTGTCCGGATAAAAAAAGTGTTTCTCTTGTCTCTGGATATCTTGCCAGGTGAGAGATGTTGAATACAAAGAAATTAAAAAACCAAGTTGCCGGATACACCTTCCAAACTAATGTTATATATGGTCTCTGACCGCCTTTAACCAAAATTACCTTTGAATCCAGGAAACATGTTACCGATACCGGCGCACCCTAAATTGGAGTGCTGTATTACAGCGCTTTTGCGTACTGTACTAATACTGATCAACATGGTGGAAAAAAATACCTCGAAGTATCACCGGAGAGATAGCAGGGATTATAGCATAGTTTAAAGACGATATACATGATACAAACATCGTACATGCAGACAAAGGAACATTTATATTTTATTTTTGATGCTGAATGTCAAAGGATTAGTCACGGTTCAGAGTCTCAGTGGTAATGACTGGACGCTGTAGGAGTAATCACTCCGTTGCTGGCATGAGTAGAAGACTACTCCCATTGGGAATAGCGACTTGCTGCTCCCACTCATTCATTTTCAATAATTCTTTGTTCCGCGAGAATAAACTCTATCCAGCCTGCCTGTTCCAAGAAAGTCGATGCGTCTTGGTTTCGTACTTCTCGCAGCTCTAGGCACCCTGCTGTTATTAATAAACTGCGATGCGCGGAGTCTGCGTCAAGGCTCTCCCAATAAGATCGTGGATACCGAGGAAGACGAAGAAAGACGACCGAAGCCAGGTCCAGCTTTCACGATGATTCTAAGCGACATCGAAACGTGGCATACCACCAGTATCAAGGAGTATTCTATCTGGGAAAAACTTTTTGCTAAACTGCTTAAAACCATTATCCCACGTCAAAAGGCAGATTGGTGTACAAGAGAGATGACCAGTGGAGATTCAATTCATATTAGGAACGTTTTGGGTTATAGTTAGTGGAAAGACTACTATTTTCATGATCATGGCTTATTATAGTGTAATTAACCGAATGGACGTCACCTCAAAGTGAAACGAATCGCATGAGAATTTCTGTATAATTGCAGTTAGTTCGATGAAAGTGCGAAAGAGCAAGCAAGTTTGGTTATACGACGTAGTATATTAAACTAGAGGTAGCACGATACTGTAGTATGTGCTACTACATAGTATTTAAAAATTTGCAGAAACTAAAATCAAAAACGGCGTACCTCTTCAACTTTTCCGAGCAGAAGTTCGTCCACCGAGTAGAAAACTTCAGGACTCTAAGTTTATCGAGACGCTAGTTGTTATCGATGTGGCGATCGCGTTACTTACTAAACATGATCTCTGAACCACAAACGAAAAAAACTCTCAGAAAACGTGTGAGTGAAGTCAATCTCTAATCAAGCTTCTAAAAATTAGTCTTCAGAAAAGAAAAGAATGGAGCGATTCCGATTTTAGGGCATTTAATATTCTAATATATATAATAAGTAGTAATAGGATAAGAACGGGGCCTCGTGATCGCCATTTCTGGGGCTACTTTGCTCTGTTGGCATGTCTCCCTCTATGAATTCCTAGCGCGGTATTTGACGAGGGAAACACGCCTTGCGATCTTGTACAACCTTGGAATGCTTCGGGTGCTTTGCAATTATCCGTCCTTTCCTCGTCCCATTTTGTCCAGCTCTGCTTTCTCTTAGCCATGCGTCGCTTCTTCGGACGCTTCGCCAGTCGCCCGCCCGTCGCCGCCGGCCATCAGACACCGTCGCGCACGGTGCCCGAGAGCATCGCGCGTCCTCCGTACGCAGCGAGCGGCGGCATGTCGGACCTGAAGCCGTTCATCCCCATCCTGGACGCAGAGCAGCAGCACCGGCTGCGCGCCGCCTGTGCATTGGCCGGAGACATCCGCGAGTTCTCCAAGCCGCTGTGCCAACCCGGAGCCACCACGGAGGACATCGACCGCCTCGTGCACGAGGAGATTGTGCGACGTGGCGCGTATCCGTCGCCTCTCAACTACGGAGGCTTCCCCAAGGCACTTTGCTCGTCCGTGAACGAGATCGTCGTGCACGGTATTCCCGACAGTAGGCCGCTGGAGGACGGAGACATTGTCAACATCGACGTATCTGTCTATCTGGATGGATTCCACGGCGATACATCGCAAACCTTCTTGGTGGGAGATGTGGACGAGGCTGGGATGCACCTGGTAGACGTCACCAACCAGGCGCTTATGGGCTCCATCGAGCACTGCTGCAAGCCACTCAATCGCTTCGCTAGTATTGGGGACTTTTTACAGAAGATAGCGGAGAAGGAGGGACTGGGCGTCGTGCGGGAATACACAGGCCATGGCATTGGCAAGGAGTTCCATTGCTTGCCCTTCATCCTGCACCACCGCAACGGCGAGCCGGGCAAGATGCTGCCGGGAATGGCGTTCACAGTGGAGCCGGCGCTCACGGAGGGAAATCCCGAGGTTAGTTGGTAATTGAGGGATCGGTATAGTTGCATCTTGTTAATTGCTTGTTGCGTTGGTGGTTAATGTTAGATTGTGCACTGGGATGACGGCTGGACTGTGGCCACGGCAGACGGCGGACGATCGGCGCAAGCGGAGCACACGGTTCTTATCACTGAAGACGGCGTGGATATATTGACGTAAGCTTAGAAACATACTGGTACTTACAGTTAGTATCATATTGGCCTCTTGTTAAAGCAGACATTGACACTTAGTGCACCTACAATATAAAGCAACCTACCAAATTAATTAACTCCGACAGTTTTGAGCAGGTAAGGCTTGGACAGTTAACACGAACTAATTTGCGGGAAAAAAAGATCAGGAAGCATGACCTAAAAGATTTAAAAGGGCATCACTATCCTTTAAGCTTTTACTCGGTATGGGTTATGGCACGTGTTTCGAGACCACTCCATAAAATGTCTTTTCAATTAGTTTGTTTTACAGTTGCATAAGCAAAAACATTCAGATCAGCGTGAGTTGAGCAGTCGAGCAACTTGCTTAAGTAAAAAATCATCTAACTATCCCGACACAGCACAACGTTCTAAAAGTCAATTTGATCCAAATGCTATAAAAAATGCTATGTAGTCTACAATGGGTTCACATTGTAACCAGTCGCGCCAGTTCAGTGATATCACCACGCGTTCTTACTTAAATTGGATACGCACGGACACTTGCTAACACTTGGGACTCACCTTGTGTGAGAAAAATCAATCTTAATATCTATGTGAACAAAATATAATAACGCTTTTCAAATTTCAGAGCTTCTTCGTGCACAGCACGACTGTGTTGTACAATAGTTTCGAGTGTTTGGTCTCTCCATGGGCATGGGTTCTCTGCCAAAAATAATGCAAGTAATACCAGTAGGTACAATAATTATTCTGGATGATACCTGCTACACATCATTTCCAGTTAACCATACTCGTCCGAAAGCCCTTCTATCAAGCTTCGGAATCATAACCACCGTTCGGTCAACCTTGGCTGGCCGAAAGTAGCGATAAGTTACCGGTAATTACTTGTTCTTTGTTTTTGGAGCACAATTTTTTTTTTTTTTAATATTTACGCATGTTAAACCTTACCCGTCCGCGGTTACGGCTAAACTTTATTAATACCCGAACGGGTACGGTCAACCATTTGCGTCCTCTGCTACCCATGCACTGCGAACACACTTGCGGCAAAACGAAATATTCCATGTACTGCTGCTGCCAGGGATCCCGGAAATTTTTAGATTAATATTTATTTCAAACATCAAGAAATTAATAAATGCAATTATTTTAAATATTCTGGGTAATTCAAAGCTGCCCAGATATGGAAGCCTAGCACACCAAAACTAGCTTGTTGGTGTTCACCCTCATCATAGCTATGTTTTTAAGGTGTAATTAGGAGGTATATGTGGAAATGGATAAAATGCCAACCGGAATGCTTTACTAGTCGTGTAAGCGAAAACAGCACCAAATGTAAAGAGCGAATGTGGATCTCCAATCAGTCTACAACGGCCAATTTAATGCTTCTACAAGGAAAGCGAGTGTGTGGAGCTGTCGGGATATCTGTGACCATTGTATTAGTGCTGATAACGCAGAAAAACCAAACCTAGAATTTACTATTTTAATTTTGCCTGGCCAGGAATTAATCATTATAATTAATAATTCGAATGATTTTTCCAATGATTATTTTTTCGGGTTCCCTGTCTGCTGCACCGGCTAGTTGAGTTGTACAGTAAGTACATTGTGGTATTATATCGTGATTGATACTGTCCGAGTTCACAACAACGGTCAATAAAATCTGTGCGTTGTTTACCGTTCTGTCTAGCATGAAACTTTGTCGACAATTACAAGTTGTTTACGGATAGCCGTTTTTCCATTTACTGGGATACAAGGCAAGAAACAGCTTTCTTCTCGGAAACGATCTAATAAACCCAACTTTATTTACTTTATAAGCGTTTCGCATTAACATGTAGATGAGGTTGTTCTTGTAAGTTTTAGTAAGAAAGGATTGTGATAATTCATAAGTATGGTATGGTATACTTAGATGATTCATTCATGTACCGAATTCCCTTCGTTATGACCTGGCATTCCGATTTTCAAAATTTTGTGCGCGTCGTGCGCACCGTTGATTTCAAATCCCCCCTCCTGCCGCGCAGCACAAGTCGCCTCCTGACTCTCCTCTAAGGCCAGAGGCTACACGCCCCAGGAGCTCCTGCGCAAGCCTTCCCAGTGCTAAAGACGTAAGTCCCCTCCAATGCAGAAGCGGGGAGGCGGGGGTCTGTCGTGTCCACCGTTATAGTAGCTGTATTATCCCGATTGGAACGCGCCGGAAGCTATCTGACGCAGTAACGAGAGCAAACACCCCCTCTTCCAAACATCAACGGCTACGAAGGCTTTGTACCGGAGCGCGAGTATCAGGAACCAAGCACAATGGAATGAAACTGCTCGAGTTTGCCGCTACAACAAAACGCTCAGCGTACGGACGCCGAGGACGTGCGCTCGTGCTGGACAGGTTAACGAACTGGGCATACGGTTTGGTGTACAGAGTGCCCTGCCGCGATAACTGATGCGGCGATGTCTAACATATCAGCATTCGCAGACAAGATACTCCGCGCCAGTCCGACCGGTGCAGCTGTTGCCTGTTGATGCTGCTCCTTTTTAGTCATACGACTTAAGAATATCAATACCAGCTCATTCAAGCCAGCGCTATCCTATTTGAGGTTTTGCTATCTTGTCAGGCGATGGTGATTAGCGCTGCAGAGGATGGCACGGATGCTCATTAACAACTTATATTCAACAGGCATGCATTCCTCGGTTCTCTAAACGTTTATTCATGCCTTTTGGGTGATAGAGTTTTGTAGCTAGCCTAAACCACCCTTGTGCACTCATGTGCGTGCCTGGCCATGCTACCTGAAGCATGAAATCACAGCAAAACGGCACTAAAGTTTATGCGAGACCTTTGCAGCCTTCGCCGATATTGATTAAGTTAAGTGTACATTCAGTCAACCTCACAGCTCGGCTTGTTGTGTCGGGGCGACACATGTCTGATAAAAAGTCTAAGACAGACAAAGAGGACGTGAAACTTTTGAATTTGGCGCTGGTCATCTATTTTTTGTTGCAGTACGTTTGGTACCTCCACAAATATTTGGTGCTACTTAGCAAGATTTTAACACACCCATTTGGTTCCACTAGCAACGTTCACACGTAATATCAAGATCGGTATACCATGTACCACATTGGGAAAAACAAATCGTGCAAAAGTATTCTTAGTACATGTACATGTACTATTAATAGTATACAGTAGTATATAAGACATGTAAGTACTTGCTGTAGTAGATTTTATTAATAGTACTTATTTATTTAAATATGTACGGATTTATTCGGATCAATTGTTTCATACAGTATTCTAGCTACAATACGAATTTGATTACAATCCATCGATGCAAATAAGGCGTGATTTCGCTAAAAATAGCTATTTCAATAAATCTGCCTAATTTTAAGCAGCTCAATCGAAATTGCTGCTTTTTGGAAAACAAGTCTACCATCAATTTGGAAACCAGGCATTTCGAGGCATTTGAGTTTATTCTAAAACTGAGGTATAAACCACAAAACCTCAAGAAGCAGAATAAAACCTCGCTGAAATAGCTATCTAAGAACACGGCCTAAAATCGATGCATCTTAACAACAGTAGTAAGTACTTTAATGTTGAAGTATTGAACTCACCACCAATTGAGCACCAAGCTCCACAGAAAATACCCAGAAGAAAAACAGAAACAGATTCGAAATCCGATTGTTAGTCTTACAAAAAGCAAAGTAGTTACAGTTCAGTGTGTTATTCTTGGCTGCACCCCCCCTTTTGGTCCAAACGTTTCGGACCAAAAGTTAAAGTTCCTTATGGTTTCAGCAGGAATTGCAGTTTACGGACAAACGGGTCAGTCGTTCGATTGCATCGTCGATTCATCATTTAATTCATGTGAATTATACCGTTTGGCCGCACATTTTCAAATCTACCACTCAAAATTTGAACTGTGCCTCAACATGTGTCTGTGAGAAAGTATCACACCGTTGCACTGACACAATCCTGCCGCGATCCCACATGCGCAGAGAGCTTAGCTTTTGTATGAACTCGCCGTCGCCAGCGGTTACCGCAAATCTTGCATGGCAGCTTGCTCTTGATCATGTTTACATGCGTATTCCAGCGCTACGTTTATAATAAGGAACGTGGTGTTCTCCGCACTATCCCCACTTCGAATTTTACCGCCTACTGCACACAGCATTCCCAGCCACCTCTTCCAAGACAGTCACTCCTCGCACGATGAAGATCGTCTCCACGCTAATCTCCGCTTCGCTCATGATCGGATCGGTCTCTGCCATCCTTGGTGGTCAGAAGGTTCCGCAGGGCACGAAGACCTATACGACGGGTCTCCGTACCACCATCGACCCCAAGTCGCCCGATGACTTCAGCTTCTGTGGTGGTGTGCTCATCACACCCACCCACGTACTCACGACTGCGTCGTGCACCACCATGTCTAAGGCCAACTTCGTGTCTGTTGGTGCACACTACGTCAACGGTGGCGAGGATGGTGATGAGATCAAGGTTGTGTCGGTGACCCCCCACCCGCACTTCAACGCTGACACGCTTGTTAACGATTTCGCTGTACTGAAACTGCAAAAAGCTAGCAAGTACAAGCCGGTGAAGCTGCCTGCTCCTGGTGGCAGTGACATCAAGTCTGGTATGTGGGCAACCGCTATGGGCTGGGGTCTCACCTCCGCTTCCTCCAACGCCATGGCGTCCGAAGAGCTCCTCAGTCTTAGCCAGCAGGTGATCCCCAACGACGCTTGCCGCAAGGCTCTTAAGTCGGACACGATTGATATGTCGCAGGTGTGTGCTGGTGGCGAGCAGGGCAAGTCTCCGTGCCAGGGTGACACCGGTGGTCCGTTCATCAAAGAGAACGCCAGGGGCGACGGTGACGATGTGGTTATCGGTTTGGTCAGCGGTGGCCACGGCTGTGGTGTTAAGGGTTCCCCCGCCATCTACTCGCGCGTGTCGTCCGCGCTGCCATGGATTAACTCTGTCACCAAGAAGTAAGCAATCGTAGTGTAGTAGTTTTTTACTGCAAAATACAATAGTTGGTGGACACTTCGCACTATGTACCAAGTTATCCCGTCCTTCAAAGAGTCCACGTCTCAAATACTACTGTACATGTACATGTACCGTAATATCGGTGTCAAGTGTCACCCCTCCCGGGAATCGCTAAGGCATATTTGGGTAATCAGCTGTAAATTAGTAATAAGGTACACCATTTCCCGATCAAATTGAGAATTTCTCTGATCAAAATGAGAACAGCTAAAATCAAATTGAGAATCACTGCATAAAATGATAACTGATTTGTTTAATAAGTTTGAAAAGGAAATTTGAACGTTCTAGAACACGGTCGACGGGCGCTACATCCACATCATTCTTCATTTGGCCTTGCTGATGACATACCAACGGCACACCGACGACCAACAACAACGCATTATCGATGCAGCAAAGGAGGGGGGTGATTGGGCATTGGTTGCCAAACACAACGGGGTGAACTACAAGACGGCATGGCGATGGGTGATGCTTGCAAGAAGGCAAGAAGCAGTAACATCTGGGTGCCTGTTGTCGAGAAGCGTGGCGGTGCTCGTCGCGTGAAGATTGTAGAGGAGCGTGTCCAGTACATGATATCACTGCTGGAGGAGAATTGCCTCTTAACGCTGTGCGATTTGGCCGACGAATTGAAGGACAAGTTCGACGTTGATGTAGCACCACAAACCGTACACAAGCTTGATGTGGTCTGTTATGTATACGCTCAAGAAAATTCACGGAGAGCCTGCAGACATGAACTCAGACAGAGTAAAAGCGCTGCGGCGCCAGTACGTATTGGACATTATGCAAGTGCAAGCCCAGCGGAAACGAATAATCTGTTTTGACGAAACGTATTTTAACTTGATTTGCGCGCGAAACTTTGGGTGGAGTCGACGCGGATCTCGCTCGGTCGTCAAGCGCCCTGGTCCCCGTGGCGACAATCTTAGTGTGATCACGTGCATTTCTTCGTATGGCTTGGAGCATGTTAAGTACCGATGGGACACAAACGACGCTGGCGTTATCGAGACATTTGTCCGCGAATTACTTGATAGCCTAATGGACCGCCACATCTCGCTTTTCAATGTTGTGGTGGTGTGCGATAACGCCTCAATTCACACGGAAGTGAAAGAAGTTACGCAACATTCAGACTACGTGGGAGTTGAGCTAATCAAACTCTCGCCGTACTCTCCAATGCTTAACCCAATCGAGAATGTGTTCTCTGTGTTCAAATCCGAAGTAAAGGCCTACTTAGCAGATAGAAGAAATGCGATCCTGAGACCACCTCCGGGCGTAACGAAGACTGAGCACCGTGCAAACTACATGCTTCGCGCTGCGAAGTACAGCATGGAAACCAAGGTAACACCAAACCTTCGTGACTCAGAGGCGGCTCATACGCTTCGTTTTCATGCTCCAGCACTAGACTTGCACGACATGCCAGTTGGATCATAATTAAGTTTCACTGTATATTTGCTTTTGCGTTTATAATAAACTGAAGGTTTTCTCATTTTGATTTTAGCTGTTCTCATCTTGATCGGAGAAATTCAATTTGATCGGGAAATGGTGTAAAGCTCCCAAAAAATTGCACACAGCCTCCACACACACAGTCCAAAAAATGCTCCCGTTTAGACGCTTGTCGATTGCAAATCGCGCCCTAGCGAATCTGCATTATTCCTACAATTGTGATCAACTAACGAAAGGCATGGAGACAATGCGCCATGCAACATATACTGGCTCATGCTATTTGGGCATTACACGCACGTAAAACTACAATCAGTGTGCTGTCGCGTTGATGAGGTTGGTGTCTGCGGCTGTATTACAACTCGCACTTTAAGAGGATCGAATATTTGATATAGTATGGTGCTACTTAAATATCATAAGCATGTAGAACCACAACCAGTGTACTGTCGCCTTGATGACTTCGTTGTCTGCGACGATAAAAGTAAGACTTACTCTCTGATATTAAATTAGAAAAAATAAGGTTTTCCAATCAGTTTCTATGGCGTTTCGTTGTTAAAAATACAGATTTTAGAGAGTGATTATGAATAGCCTGTAAGCGAAAACAGCCCTTACGTCTTGAATCTTTTACCTACACAAGCGACGCTTCTCCAAGTATCACCCTCGTTAATGCAGCGAACTCCTCGACAAGAGTTTATGCTACGAATTTGATTTTCCGGATTACAATTTAGATACGCAAGTCGCTTCGACGGGTGCTTCTCCTCTCTGACAAATGACATGATTGAAGACGACTTATTGAACTTGATGGTGAAGCATCAACTGGATGAAGAGGAGAAAGAAGAACGCCCTGCAATCGAAGAGCCTATTGTCCGGCCTTTTCAGAACGATGAAGCCAGCGAAGAATATGATCCCACATTTCAGCATCATGCAGAAGTGGATATCATACCTCCTCCGGAGTTTGAGTACAATTCTCATGACGAAGCAGAAGCTGCTCTGCATCAGTGGACATTAGAATATAATTTGAATGTGTCCAGAAGAAGAGTACGATACATACCTGGTGCTAAGCTGATCTGGGCCCGAAACTACGAGTGTGACTGAGCAGGGAAGCCTAAGTGTACCCAACATATTGTAGATTCGGAGCGGAAACGTATTATGCGCGGGTCGAAGAGGTGCGGATGCCCTATGAGAATCAAAATATGTGCTGTTTCAAATACGATATAGAAGGCCGCTGGAAAATTGTCCATAGTTGCAAAAACAGCGAAGTTCACAACCACCCTGCATCTAGGGATGTTCGTGTGCACTCTGCCCACAGACGTCGCTCTCGCATCAGTTTAGTTCAAGATGACGGACAAACTACGATGGATATAATTTCAGGCCAAACGGCTTCAGATATAGCAGTTGCTAAAATACGGACTTCCATGCTTCATACCAACCCCAGTTCATTGGTACTACCAAAGGGTATCAGTAACGCAAAGGCTAGTTCGAGAAACACGGAAATCGCAACTCAGACACCAATGGAGGCCCTATTTGGACTATTTAGTGAGCATACTTTTTTCTATCGTTACGCGTGCACCCGTCCACAAAGCAGCTAAAGTATTTACTTTGGGCTCATCCCTCTGCGCTTCGCCTCTACAAGGAACACTGTGATGTCATCATTATGGATGCAACATTCCAAACCGACAAATACGACTTGCCCCTCGTTAATATTATCTCCATGACGGGGATGAATACAGTATTGCCTGTGGCTCAGTGCTTTCTCCCAGGGCAAGAAGAACATGATTCTTTTGGTTCTTCAAAACGTTTTGGGATATGATGGTTGAGAATGATATTCGACTACCTAATGTCATTCTTACGGATCGAGAGCTTGCAATTGTTAACTCTCTTGAACGTGTTTTTTCCAACTGTTCCGTCAATGGTGTGTAGATGGCACTATAACATGAACATTTTGGCGAAAGTTAGAACTGTATTGGGCCAAATTCTTATTCAAAATCCTCTGCAGGTCAAGAAAAATTCGAGAATACGTGGCAGACTGAAGTTTTCATGTGGGCCTTTTACGATGCAGTGGATAGTGAGACGGAGCATGATTTTGAGACGCATTGTTCTTAAGAAAACATTCTCCCTATCTATCGTCATATCTTGATAAAAACTGGTAAAAGTTTACGTCGAAAATTTCAAATGTTGGACAAACAAATACAGACATTATGGATATCGAGACATCTCCGCTGTTGAAGGAACTCATGCCCAGTGTAAGAGACGGCTGCTTAATTGCAATGGAGATTTGTACACCATTTTCAAACGTTTATTACCTTGGTGGGTTACTTCTTTCAGTGCGGTGAGTATTCGTGCAGCTCGTGATGCAACCATCTTCTGCAACATGACCGGTATACACAAGTTGCTCGTATTATAACTACATGGGCCCTCCGCGCGACAGATGAGCTTTGGAAAGAAGCTCTCAGGATTATTACCGGTAAGAAAACGGTTAGAGCTTGCACTGGTACCTATCGAACCGTCAACGGAAGACCCTGTGTGCACGAGATCATTTCGATCATCAGGTCCAACGAGAAAACTAAAGTACTACCAACCGATTTTGACCCTCACTGGTGGATCTTTAGAGATGGAATTGATATCTGGAAACCCCGTATCAGAGAACCTGCCAGCCTTTGAACAAAAAGGAGAAAATCTCGCAAACATAGAACCAACCATGGTGTTGGTGGCACCGTTCGCGAAGCAACGTTAGCTGAGCGAGTCGATTTGAATAACGCGGCCCCGCAACCACGTATTACAGCTCAAACCTCGAGAATAGTCATGGTTGACTCTGGACAAGGTACTGCACACGCTTCCCTCATCTATACACACAATAGGCTGCCCACATTGCAACAACTTCCATTCGCAGCGAATAGTCAGCTCAGGACGTTATCACCCCTATACAAAGTTCAATACCAGCCCGGACAGAGCACGAAAGCCAAGCGAACCAAGAATATGAGTATTGCAGGTTCCCTACGCGAAGCTGGGGCTACTCGAACCAAAATCCGTACTTGCAAATAGAATGAGATGTTGAATTTGTATATAACGCGAAAGCAATGCATTATTACAAATAAACTTGGAAATAAATAATGAATATTGTCAGTATACGTCAATTGCAGAACAGTATTATTTAAGCATATTGCATAAATGTAACGAACCTGCACACTGCATAACTGTTACACTTGCGCATAGTGCAGACATGGCACACTTACGTAGAGTGCACAAGTGTGGCATTCAAGTAACGAACGTATTTGATACACTTCTGCACGCTAACTTGGCTTAACTTAAAGAGGTGTAACTTGTAAACAGCACTTTGTTATTAGCAAATGGATGATAAAAGAGTCACCCACTAATTTTCCTAAGTTTTTATGAAATGGATCATTTCTCTGTGTTGTGAGCTTAACCGAAGTAGTAGTGCTGCCCGGCGAACCTACGTACACACTCTCTTGGTCTTTTCTTGACAGAAGTGCTTGAAACAGAGCTTCCGCGTTTGTGCAGACGGGGGCCTACTTGGCGAGATGGTCGGGCAGGCTGTTGTGCTGATCCGTTGCTTTGAGCCGACGCAAACGCATTACCAGCACTATCTTGATCTACATTCGTTCAGATCGCTGCCACATCTTGGCCAGAATTATCCCCTTCATGGATCCGATGATTTTCTTCAACAACTGGACCTTCGTTGCCAATCGTAGTTAAACTCTCTAGAATTCGTATAAATGCTGCACTGAAGATCTCTTGGTCCGAAAGAGCAGCGTTAAATTCGGCATTATAAATCCCCTCCGTTTCCGTGAATTTCTTCAATTTCAAATCGGCTTCTGATACAGATCTCCATGCCGCAAGTAATTCATCCTCCGCCTCGGTACTCGTGTATAGACCAACCGACAAATGCGCAAGCGAAGCACACATTTTACTCGAAATGTCCTTAAGAACAACCAGGGTGCGGTCTTGTGAATGGCCGTTTTTAATAATGGCTACATCCTCTGCTAGGCAGTCAACCACAGTAGCAGCGCTGATCGCAACTTGTTCTGCATCTTTGCGTCGAACGGCTTGAGCCATCAATGATAGTTCAGCAGATAGTGCAGCTGTCACCACTTCACTACGGAGCTCGGCGTGCTGCTCATAGAGGCTGTCGAGAGCTCCATTAGAAGAACGACGCCGGTTTGGCTCCTGATCAACAGCTTGCACTAAGATGGGCGTGTCTGCACGATGTCCTCGATGTACTTATCTTGCTCCGTCCGTGCGTGAGTCCTGAATACCCCGGGGGCATCTCCGAGGGGGAATCCATCGTCATCAGCTCCGCCAATCGTAAGTCGATACATTTACTAAGATTAATACATGGAAACAGATTCGATGGTGTCAGCACTTTCTTTCCTGCACGTTGAATTTATCCTAATCACAAGATTTGCCAGCACGGAGGGGGGGGAATCGCTAAGGAGGACCCTCTCCAGAAAATGCACATTTGGGTAATCAGCTGTAAATTAATAGTAAGGTAAAGCTCCCAAAAAATTGCGCCTCCACACACACAGTCCAAAAGATGCTCGCCCACAAGGGCTTCTTTGCGTGGGTGGCGCAACTTTCGCCGCCTGCACATCGGCTCAAGGGATCTTCTTCTCTACAGATGAACTAAAAGGCCTGCATGATGTAAGAACAACCGAATCCTGGCATCTAGGGCGCCAGGGGAGAGCCCTTCGCAAAAAATGGGCGTCATTATCTGCGGAGGAAAGAGGTGATTACATTGTCGTCGTCCCAAGATACCCCCCCCCTACCTCGGTATCAAGCCAGGATAAAGCTTGCAAGCTACCAGCAAGCTCTTCGTCAATTTCACGGGGCTCAACAGCTTCGCTAGACGTATCAGTGCGCTCGTCGAAAAGAAGTCCCACATGTTTGAATCCACTTTTCACTGTTTTCATACTTAGGCCATCCCATGCCGAGTGTAGCTACTGCAAAGCTATTTTGCGATCTGGGGGTGTAAGCTTCGGCTCGGCTTCGCCAGATGACATTACTTTCGAGCATTGTTCCTTCAGATATACTGTCCACGAAGCTC
This sequence comes from Phytophthora tentaculata, assembly GCA_033557915.1. Classification (NCBI taxonomy): domain Eukaryota; phylum Oomycota; class Peronosporomycetes; order Peronosporales; family Peronosporaceae; genus Phytophthora; species Phytophthora tentaculata. The sequence goes on along the minus strand of JAUCEA010000020.1, from coordinate 3,362,674 downwards.
TCATGCGGTCTTTAAGCGGCTTATTCCAGGATATATCCGCTGACTGGTAACAGTGGGTATACCCTGGAGGAACACGTTGCAAAATTACGTTTTTGCTAGCAGCAAACGCGACAATTTCAGCCGTCCAATGGGCGCTGAAGTCGTCCCATAGGCGCGAAAGTCTCCGACGTCAGCTTGTGCTGCTTCGGCTTTCTCCCTCCCCCTTTGCTTGGCGCTCACATTGCTGCGGCCGCCGTTTGTACTTTGCTGCACTCCACAAGATTTTTTTTTTTGGGGGGGGGGAGGGGGTGACACTTAACAACGCGGAGCAAATCCTTGATTGAAGAGTCAAATTGAGGTGTATTATTGGTCAAAATTGGGGTGACACTTAACAACAGCGGACACTTGACACCGATATTACGGTAGTACAGTACTAGTACTACTAGTACTACTAGTACTACATGTCTTCGAAGTACCGATATCAAATTAAAGCATATGTCACTGTATCGGGTGTTTTGATTTTTGTGATTGAGTGACGTATGCACTTCTTCGGTCACACGATGTTCGGGCGTTCTGCAGCGCAAACTGCTCGTCTTCTCCTCAATCGCCAGAAGGGCATTGTTGCCCGCAATCGGCTTAGCGAACCTGCAGTTCGCTGCTTTTCTACGTCAGCCGATGGCGAAACCTCGCCACAGTTTGAGAAAGGGAGAGAACTGGTGTTTGGACTTTGGCGTCGCAGCATCCCGCATCTACCGAAGCTCTCGGAATATCAGGACGAAGAGGCTTTCGTTGATTCTTTAAGTGCTATAAACCGATGCTCGTTGTTTGATGCTTCATTTGCCCAAGAAGACGAATGTTGACCTTCTGGAGTTTTTGGAAGGCGCTAAAACGGCTGCAGAAGCGAATCTTCGAGTCATGAACTGCGTCGAGTTCCCAACGTATCTAGCGGGTAAAGCGGGCAGCTCCTTTCAAGTGGCTGAAAGCTTGCAGCAGTATACAACCCCTGCGCATTATAACCAAATGGCATTGCAAGTCAAGAAAAACTACCTGCACCGCAACTTCTATATCGAGTGCGAGGCCATGAGAATCGAGAAGGCGCAGCTTGCACACATAGTGTACCGACGTCTGACGGAGAAGGAATACGAGGATTTGGTAGAGTTTAAGAAACAACCAACGGGAACTTCGCCTGAGGCCACTATCGAGCATTTGAGACTCCACGTGGATGTCGCTACTATGGAAGACTTGAACGTCGTGCATCTTAAAGGTGAGACGCGCCACGTACAGCACCAAAATGTGTACCGAGTGGTGTTTGAGTCGCCAGTGACGGGTCCAGAAGAAGTGGACTGGCGCATTGAAAGCATGCACATTATGGAGCAGAAAGCAATGTCACGTCCTGACGAGTCATCAGCGGGTATTACTGACGAGATAAAGGATAAGTAAAAGGACGCCCTTACATCCCAGGTTTTCCGGAAGGCATAAAAGTTGGTACTGGGCAGGTGTCCATACAGGGATATTCCATGTTTCCAAAATGTGTATAGAAGAGCTCTTAAAAAGGCGTAATTTATTACTTCCTCCGTTCAGTAAAATTAGGGACATTTCAGAATGATGGTAAAATCTTTGAGGTAAATCTCCATAGTAAATTTGGGGCAGAGGCACGGGTCATTCATCGAGACCTTCGTGGTCGTGTGTCACGGGGCTAGATATTATCGTGCAGATACATCTTCGCCCAAGGCATCGGCCTTATTGCGCCTCCGGATCTGCTTCATGATTGCTTTTGACCGTAATAAGACGTACTATCAACATATTTGCGCCATGAGGCAGTTCTCCGCCCATACTGGCCTTTCAGAGCCGCAGTTTAGCGGAACGTCGTCATCTATTGTCTTTTAAGCTACTCTTACAAGTGTTTTGGTTGCCGTAGCTATTGTTGTACAAGCGTGGCGGGTCGAAACGAAAGGGGATGCCTGACAGGAGGGACTTCTGGGGCCCCCAACATGGGAGCTCTTGTTGTAAAAAGGGTATGTACGGAAAGCCTACGTTTTAAGCTTTTGATTGACTTAAATCGGAGTCAATCTATTGTGATTCTTGTCCAAATGTCCCTAATATTAATGAACGGAGGAAGTAGTATTTTACCAAACCGGGTATTGCCCGGCCAATTTAATCAGGCTAAAAGGATAATCTCGGGTTATTTTAATGCATGACAGCTCCCAAACAAAAAAGAATCTGCTTGAAAACGAAGTGTCGAAGGGTTAAAGGGTTAGCCGTTTTAACCCTTTAACTACAGCCAGACTGGCAAGCTGCAGACGACCTAGTTGACTATTATTTTAGTATTTTTTAAAGCAATTATTGTATTAAAAAATTAAAAAAATCTGTGTATTTTGTATTGTCGGGTGCGGCAGCACCCATCTGGTGCGACCGCCTTAAGTCGCCTGGAGAATTCAGCACAGTTCGCAACTAGTCGAACCACTTCTGCCATGCTGCTCTCGGTCCTGCGTCGCTCTACCAGAGCAAGCGCAATCCGCGGCGCCTCATTAATCGCCTATAGCCACCAAAGCCAGTTGACTCGATCCACCCCAGCACTGCATTATCGTACATTCCTCACCAGCCCCCGAGTCACGAGCTATGTCATGTCCCGAGCCAAAGTGCTGCATTTGGCGGCACGCAGTCTCCTCAACTACAACCAGATTATTGCGCTGGACAGCGCATCCTGCCCAGTAAGTCGCTGCTTCGTCCGCAGTGCGACGCTACGAGAGCGAGTATGCATGTACCTGGTATGTCTAATTCCGCCGGATCAGCCCATCGACCTTCCTGGGTTCTTTGATGGCGCTAGACAAGCTGCACACGTCGTGTTCAACCACATTTACAACGAAAAACAGGCTCATAACGTGCGATTAAAGACAGAAGCGTGCCCTGGATCATTAATGGAGGTCGCAAGTGAAGATTGTGTCGATAAATGGGTCACCAAGTTGGAAGCGCAACGAATGGCATTGCAGCTGCCTGTTGGGACCAAATTTAAGTTGGAGAAACTCGAAGTGCATGATGTGAGACTGGCGGGGGCAGAGTATGAATACTCGGACGCTGCGATGGATCAGAACAATGAAACCTGCAGTATGTATCACATGAACGAGGCCGTGTGCTTGAAGGTGCGGTATGTCGTCACGGAGCACTTGCAGGCGTCAAGAAATGACAGGGATGGCTACCCGACGAGGCATACTGTGAAGAGCTCCTTCGACTGGAGTTTCTATTCAGACGTATCTCGCGCACGGCTTGTGGACTGGCGTATCACGAAAGCGACCCCGTTTAGAGTGGAGCCGATAACTGGCAAACGACAAGTGAAGGCGAAGATACCTTCTGCAATTTAAAGCACTCGGACAGAGCTGGTTTTGCACATTTACATTCAGATGTTGATAGTATTCTACTGTAGAGGTCCGTAAATTAGGGACTCTATAGAGTGCACACAAAAATAGTCCATAACTAAATGCATGACAAAAAAATTGTTCTGGTCGCCACACAACGTTACGTCTACGTAATGCGTGCTGGAGTTGGTCATCTCCCCAGCCTCGTGCCACGACCCCAGAGGGTCTATCAGCACGGCCAACACCTCTTCAGCTCTGCAAGATGCAGCCCTACCTCTAGCTTAAATTCTAATGCGCCAAACTCTTTAGAAACGCATCAACGTCGTCGATTTTCGTCTCAACCAAACGGCCAGAACTCCCCTCCCGAAGGTTTTCAAGAAGTTCTAGACACTTTGGCCAGAGTTCGAGCTCGCCAGGAACTCTTCGACGAATACAAGAGACAGAATGTATTCGCTCCGTCGAGTATGAGCTGGTTGGCCAATTGGCTCATGTTCTACCACCTTAATCGGCCGCAGAACACGCAGCTGGATCTGATCGAGTTTATTCAAGGCGCCAAATATGCGATGGAGGCGACTATGACGGCCATGTACTCGAGGGAGTTTGCAGACTACGTGGCACGTGAGAATAAGGCTCCAGGGTTGTTGAAACCGGACTGCGAGACTGCAGAAATGGTGGAGGAATCGCTGGAGACTGTGAGCTATGAAGCGTTCAAGTCTTTCGTGCTCCAGTCGGCCAGTGCTGGGGTTCGTGCAGAAATGAAGAAGATCGAAGTGCATAGTGCGCATTTGATGAGTGTCCAGTACGAGCGAGTGGCGAAGCGGTCAATGACGAACTCTTCGGGCGCCAAGGTGCTGGGTGTTCTGGTGGATGAACGACTGAAGCTGGCTGTGCTGTTTGATATCACGGAACATGTGCGCATGACGCTGCCAGGCCCAACCGATGCTGAAGAAATTGCGAGACGGAGTAAGGCGATTTGGCAGTTTGAGTCGAACGTTACCCAGCCGGAAGATATCGACTGGATCATTGAGCCGCTGCATCTCACTGCGTAGATATACGGTCAATTGATTGATGCGGGATCGAGCTTGTGTGATGATTATCCACAGAGTTGTGACTAGAAGTGTTCGTGGGCCAGGATTGTGAATGATCTTTTAAGGACAAGGCAGACTCTTTCTCCATCAAGCAGGATACATTGAAAATGTAAAGGAAAGAGCGGCTTTGTGGTACAACATGAAGAAGTATTATAGGATACCGTATTTGGTACTTAGTAGAGCTGTTTCGTGCAATGGTCACAGTAGGGCTATTTCTGTAAAAAGAAAACATTATTCGGACCAAATTTTGTGGTCAATTACAAACTTCTCGCTAGAAAATGCGAGGTGAATCCTTGTTGCTGCAAACTTGAAGCCTCGGTACCTCTGTGTAGTAGACCACCAGTGAGACCAAAGATGCCGCCAAGCGCGTCCTGCTATGATGTACGTTAGTCTGGGTTATTTTCGCAATAAAATATTATGCAGGTGCACGAAAAGTCTCCACGAGCTGCACGAAAATATTTTCGTGCATTTCGTGCACTGCACGAAACAGCGCTAGTACTAAGTAATCTTTAGATAGTTGAGGAGTCAATGTTAGCTAATATTACTAGTAGCTCGCTGAAGAATGCATATAACGATGACATAGCATATAATCACGCCCATTTAGTGATCTGAAGGGTATCTGAAAAGAAATGATCATTTCTTCAAAAGCTGACACTAGGTAGACACAGACCGATAATTTCTACAATATCTATGAGGCCACCGCTTTAGATTTAGCTTGATTCCTGCCCGACAGCATGCGTCACAGCTTACAGATCACCTGTTTCCTCACTTTTTTACACACCACCACCACCCTCTGGTATGGAATAAGTGCAACAAATTGTTTTGCACAATTGCAGTTTTTCTGGGAGGGTCGATTACGAGGCGCTGATTGGTGGAATCGACGCGTATTGATCTCCTCTTTCCAGCACTGGTTTGAGCGCGAAAAAATCTCTTCAAACGCCCAAGTTATGGCGGAAAGAGTGCTCTCCGCCAGCTCACTTGTGAGCAATTTTCAGCATCTTTAACACCAGACACTCGCCATTTTCGTACACATGACCACCTCCGCCGCCACCACCCAGCCAGACTCTCAGCTACTTATAGCAGGGCGTGGCGAGGCGCTGTGCGCTTCGTGTTATACGTAGCGTCACGACTGGGCCAGACTTTGCTGGCGCTTATACGAGCGTCGGCGCTCTTCAAAGTCGACAAGAGCACCATCAGCACCGCCACGCGTTGCCTTCGCTCTACTATTAATGCATTTAAAGAGGTAAGTTATGTATGTAACGAGAAATACCCCGTGGAAAGTACAATGTTGCACTTATTTCATCCCGGAGGAAGTACATAATTGCGTGTACTAAACTTCGTTCGTATGTTCGGGCCGAACTCGGCCACTTAGAAGGCCGGCTGGTCGGTGCGCCCAAGAACAAAGCTCTAGCCATTTTGTCATGAATACTTTTAGAGCACAATGTACAAGTTGTACTAGTACATTGGTAAAACTGGAAGGTTGTATAATAATTACAACGGCAAGTTGATAACCAACAGTGAGTATGTAAAATACCCGGTAGTAACATTCGCTCAAATATTCTGTACAGTATGTATAAGACTTCTAAAGTATGCTGTCAGGCTAAGCGTCCCATCCTGTTGCGGGAGGGATACGGAGGGCATCACAAACATTTTATTGTCCCAAATGTCGACTGAGTTACAGGTAACATTACGAAACATACAAGAAACCTTCACCCCACGCCTAGATTGACCCAAAATCCCTAACTGGCCCTATGTTAATATTGTCTTAGATAGGGGTTGCTGTGAGGTCATTCCTTTTGGTAAGCTTAATATTTATCTTTCAGCTTTTTACAGATACTTCTTGCGCAGGTATGTTAGAGACCTCACGAGTGAATTCACGCTAAGTTCAAGATACCAAGAGTCATTCAAACTTGATATCAGCCAGCACACGAAGTCTTAATGGTACCAAACGGAATCTTGATACTTCCGAGGTCATTTCTGCCGCTAGCCGTTTCTGCCTCAAATATGGTAGAGAGGAAAGTTCCATCGGCACGAGAAGGAAAACAAAAAGAAGAAAGCAAATACAAGCCCCCATGTTCTCCTTCACAGACGTGGTGGCTCACCTTACAAGGCATCTTTAATCTAGGGGTTTTGACCCAAATTCCCTAACTAACCCTATGCTAATTTTGCTGGAAAGCACGACGTATGACACTACTTCGTGTGATTCTTCTGCTTGACGGATCTCCGCATTCGCGTCCGTGGCAATTGACTCTTGTTCCTCCGCTCAAACTGAAAAGTGAGTTGAGCTATATGCGCTTTTTGCTCTACCCTAATCAACGATAGAGTTGAGTTTGAGCCTGTCGACGACTACGGTACTCTCATTAGCTGAAACTGAAACTCAAATCCCGTGATTTTTGGTCTTCGAAAGTTCTCTAATGAGAGCTGTCTCCACGTATTTTTCATGCGTGGCTAACGGTAGCTGAGTAGAAGTTAACACCACGAGTTTGGCACGGTCTCCGGCATGTCGCCACATTTCTCTCCGTCATTCAGTCAATATTATTAAATTGGAGGTGCAAGAAGGATGGGAAGAATCCTCTGTGCTTAAGGAGCACGCTGTACGAGGTTTTATCGTTAATCGAGGCCTTTTAAAGCCTAAACCGGAGCACTTTGGAAGGAACTAGTGGATTTCCTCAAGGCAAAAATAATTAGGACTTAAACGGATCTACAGTGACGATGGCAGCCTAACGCTATCCTCGTGTTAAAACAAGATCGGCCTCAAAACTACTGCGTGCTCACATGACTCAAAACCGAGTCCCACCTCACATACAGTACTCACTCCTTTCGCTGCCTTTTCTTGTCAAGTTGGTGTTCCTTGCTGTCATTTCGCGCCTCCAGTCGTCGTTCTGGGACTGTTTTCCCGTCGACAAGCTCAAATTGACGAAACCACCGCGCCGTCCGTGAACTCTGTGGCACACGCGAAGCTGACTGGGCTGCATCCTCCTGCTGTACTTCTTCCTCTTCCACGTCAGCTCCCATATCCCCTAGACTCCCGAGGATCAACCGAGGCGCTGGCATGCACTTCCTCATCCAGCCGTCCGATCTCAGTTGCCAAAAACGCTGCGGTTCCCCGACGATCAGTCGAGGTGCCGGCATGCTTTTCCTCACCGTCCGGCTTCCTCTATCCAAGTCTTGGTCATCCTCTGCATCCGAATCTTCCTCTGAAGTTGCATAACTTGCAGTTGCTGGTCTCCCGATGATTAACCGAGTTATTGGCATGCTTTTTCGAGCCTGCTTTGGCACCAACTGATAACGTGGGCCACCAAACAATCGGCCCGTTGGTTTCTGCGGTTTCTGGATTGAAGGTGGCGTGGCTCGCTTAGGCGATTGTTTGTGAGTTTGTGTACTTGGAACCTGGGCGGTTTTTTTCTTCTTCATCATCATCGACCGATTCCTCTGAGCTTCTGCAGTCACCGCGAGCGATCCGTTCTCCTTTTTCTTTAAAAGCTCTCGTGCTACTTCAGGACTCTCGGCTTTGAAGGCTTCAACAAACTCGTCGCTTACGGCGAGCATTTCATAGATAGCGGACCCGCCTGCTTGGCAACACTTTAGACAAATTGGCACCGCACGTGTCAGTTTCCTGCTCTTCCTTGTCAGCGCCTCGTACGGGTAAGTCGCGCGACAACACGCGCATTGTCTCGATGGCGGAGGTTTTTTCCCTCTGAGCTTCTGAGCGGCCTCCTTCATCATTTGCACTCTCTTGACTGGCGGGATTAAGTTCCCTCCGCAACATTTGCATGTTTCTTGTTCCACTAGTTCTCCTTCTTCACCGTCTTCTCCTCCGTCGATTACAATAATCTCCGGGGTTTTCTCGGGATTCGGCTGGGTGGAATAGGGTATTGGCGCTTTCTCTTCCGTCATAGACGCCAGTCTTCTGGCTCCATCGCATGTATGACAAATAGGCTTAGCACACGTGACACTTCTGCTCTTTTCAGTGAGCGACGCGAGTGGGAACGTGATAAAGCAGCAGGTACATTGTCTAGTAGGCGGAGAATCTCTCCATCTCTGGTCTTTAGGCTGCTCTGCTGTAGCCTTCATAGCTTTGAGTCTCTCTGCTAGCGATGGTAATTTTCCCTTGCAGCTTTTGCAGCAATTCTCGTTCAATTCAGTAGTATTTTTCTGGTCACTTTTTGTAGCCATTTTGCTGCTTTCTTTCGTAATTGTGTAGCCATTTTCTCGAGCTTTTGTTGCATCTTTTACAGCTCCATCCACTGTCCTCTGTACACCGATATCTACACTCTTCGTAGCAGCTGTGGCTGCCCAGTTGCACATGTAGCAACGTGGCTGCGAGCACGTTCGATTTCTGCTCTCGTCTGTCAAAGCAACGAACGGATAGGTGATGTGGCAGCAGCAGCATTGACGTGAGGGAGGAGGATTCTTCCCGTACTGCTGTGATGCGGCTGTCTTCATCACTTTGAGTCTTTCGGCCAAGGATGTCAAGTATCCTTTGCAACTTCTGCAATATTCTTCATGCGTCTTGTCGCTAGGCGTTGGAGCTACAGTTTGAGTCGCTCCTTGGGGCTTTAAATGACCATTGCTGGGTGGTTTAATGCCGGCATGTGCACGAGCTGGACTTCTTTCCCCCGTCTTGAGTATTGTACTTGTTTTTAATTGTGCTTTACCCTCTGATGCTTGCTTAACGGCATTTGTTGGTGCCCCGTCCTGAATTTGTTGCCTTTGGATATTTGACTGGTTCTCGACGGTGGCTGCGTCTTGCTCCGTGTAGTCCTCGCTGTCAGTGGAGAAGCCGTCATCATACGGCGCAATAGGCGCCGCATCGATCGCCAGCGACGTCTTCGGGTCCAACATTGCAGAAAAATGAATTGTGATTGGATGGAAATGAAATGGTTTCATAAACAAGCTGCTGGTTGGTTGAAATAGTTGCTGTATAAAGTTTATACGAAAGCTCACTTGGAAACTTCTAACTAGTTCATGAGGTGGTCTTCTGAAAGAAGTTCTTTGCGTAGAGCATCTCCAACGGTGCACTGTAAACGCTACACGGCAACATTTAGCGTGAATTTTTACCGGAGGTCGGTATTTTATCTCCCATTGGTGCACAGTAACGGTAAACGGGGAATTTAAAACGGTATAATTTGGCGGCTGCCAGACGCCCGGTATATTTAGCGTTATATCATTGGTTAATATGCGGTCAAAAAACTATTTTAAGCAAATAGGACACCGGTAAACGAACGCTAAGCGCACGTCGGAGAGATTACCGTGTCGGCGATCTACCAGCGGCCTAGAAGCAGCTCCAGCGCAGCTTTTTCGCCACGCGCTTCCTCGCAACCCTCCCAGCGAGGTAGGGATCGCTACACTCCCAATTGGGAGCGCCAGGTACGAGGAGAAGCCAACATTGCCCCCGGCCACACTTCCAAATTTACCGGCGACGGCTCAAGACGGGACTGGAAAGAGCATCAGCAGAAACAACTCCGGGGGGGGGGGGGGGGGGGGCGCTTGGAAGTGCGCTGAAATCCCCGGGCATACAAATACCAAGTAAAACAAACCGCGAAGCGAAGCGACCTCTCCAGGCGACGGCCACGGAGAAGCAGCACGAGTGGGTGAAGACCAAGGACCGAAGTCGAATGGAGACCAAGTCAGGCGACGAAAAGGACAATGAGGAACCACGCGGAGGCTAAGGCGGAAGGCGAGCAAGAGTGGAGCGTCGCCGGTAAGGCCAGCCTCACAGGCTCTTCAGCCAAGGCAACGACAGCCAGAACGGCCCGAAGCGCAACGGCAAATACAGGCCGACAGGCAGCGAACCATCCTAAGACGACCTTTTCTTCTCCAATCAGGGAAGGTACAGGCGGACCGGATCGTGGATTTCCTCGTGGGACTACACGCGAGCAACGAACTGGGGATTTAGCTGATGGGAAGGCAGTTTTCCTGCAGTTGAAGAATTACCTGAGAGCACTGGCTCCAGGCAGCTACATCTTCTATCAGGTGGTGTGGCTACACAACTTGGCGAAGGAGCGACGCTTCAAGGTGTATTGCAAGCAGGTACAGAGAAAAGGACCAACCTTTATCGGAAGATGAGCTTCGAAAAGAATGGCAAGATGCGGCAACTCAGGCGCAATAGGAGCGTTACAGTGGACTCAAGAGCTATTGGGACCCCACCAACGCAGCGCACGAAGCGCGCTTAACGAGCCTAATGCATGAATGGATTCTGGATGATAAACTGTCACAGCGTGAAGTTAAGAACAGACTCCGACAATTTACTTTTGTCAACAACGACGCCCAGACGGATTACACCGAAAAGCCACACGCTGCGTGCGACGGTCGTTCCTACAAGGCAGCGGTAGCTGGAGACGATCTGGGTACTGCAGGTTTGCAGGAGAGCGCCGAACAGAAGCGTCTCTATGAGCTTGCACTCAGCCAGTGGCAGTGCTTACTAAACTGCGGCAGAGAACCGAGGATGAGGATAAGGCCATGCTCATGATACTGAATCACGAGCTAGAGGTACCCTTTCTTCCACCATTTCTAGTGCAGTCCATGACAGTTCACGAGCTAGCCATTTTTGCCGACATCTTCAAAGCGATAGAGTATCCACTCTACGCTCACCTACAGCGCTTTGGGACAAACCTTGCCGGGGCGCCGTTGCTAGCGCTTATCCAAGTTGGTGAAGAAGCAGCACAACCCCAACTGCAGAAGATTGCAGCATTTAAGGAAGCCCTATCGAGGATCACGCTTGACATGGACACCAGAACTCTCAAGGTCACGTTCAAAGGGAAACGCACTGCCGCACGGTGGGTGAATTGGAGGATTCCGCTCGCGAAGCGTCTGATAACGCTACATGATTATGAACAACAGCGTGAGGCCGCCAAAGTTACTCGCGAACTTGTTCCATTAGACTCCTATCGATTCACATTGGAACTTAAGAAAGGGTTGGTCACCTCCAGTGACATTTACTGGGTGCTGACCACGAAATTGGAGCTGGAGGTGCAGTCCATGATACACCTAAAAGCAGCGACAGGAGGGGTGAACGACAGACAATGGCTAATGGCTAGTTACAATCAAGGCTACAGCATGCCCCACCAAGCTGAGACCGCTGTTGAGAATTAATGTGGGCGGAGCGGAGCTAGCACGGCATCACCACGAAGTTTTCGTCAACTGGCCCTGTGCCACGTGTCTCATGCCTGAGCATTCCTCGAAATTCTGCAAGGCAGCCACGGAAAGCCGAGTTACTCTCAGGGCGCGTCACCAAATTGATCTGGAAGGGAAGCTACCCTCAGCAATTGGACATGGATACACTGGTTACGAATCGGGTCAGCAGCCCTGGACAATCGAAACGCTTACACGGGCGATGCGAACCGCGACCACAATGGCGCATGAAGAAACGACTTCAGCGAGACGTGAAAGCAAAGGACAGCCAGGCGGAAAATCTCCGCGAAATAAGAGTCGACGCTCGGTCGACATTCCGACTATTCCACCCGAATGGGACCCAGCACATGCCTCCCTTCCAGACGGCGGGGAAGGAGGCCAGTGTTGAATCGAAGGGCTACATTGGAAGCACCACATCAGGGAGAACTTCACAGCGACAGGAGAGAACCGACGGTGATAATGAGGGACAATGTGCCGAGGTGGAGATGGAGAGTGCTGGCGAGGAGGAGATGCAGACGGACTCTCGACCAGAGGAGGTGTCGTCTTTTCGTGACGCAACAAGGCAAGGTGGGGCCCCGACTACCAGACTTCCGCCCAAGATACGAGAAGCCCCGGCCCAACGGCACTTTGCTCGCAATCCTAGCCAAAGCGGCACAGCGCATGCCGAAGAGTACAGCCACGCTAAGGCGTGTGCAGTGGAGAAGACTCCGGAAGATGGGCACGGTGTCACCGATGCAGCACGCGTCGCGGGACGTGCACGATCCGCTTCACCTAAGCGCAAGACGCCGCCGGAATGGGAATCCCCGACACAGTACACGACGGTCATGAAGCACGACAGACGCGTAAGGCGGTGAAGCGGGAAGGAGAGACGAGGTCACTATCCCCGGTCAAGCGTACCTCTAAGTCGACCACTGCGCGCTCCAAGGCAGCAACTCAAAGCTTCATACACCAATTCCTTCGTTCGCAGGAAGATGATGTTCAGAATACTGAGGAAGAGCAACGTATATCTACGGTATACGCAGGACATCCAGCTGAACCCTTGGGCAAAGCACCGCCATGGAAAACGAGCCTTTGACCTCCCGAATTCTGGGGCAAACAACAGACCCCTCGGACTGTGAGTTTGTAGGGTGTTAATCCTCCTGATGACCATGGAATGATCCTCGGAGAGTGGTTACGACTCTTGGATGGAGAAGTTACGAAAGTACCGGCCAATGGTCAATGTGGCTGGTTCGCTTTTTATGCTGCAATGCGCAATGTCAAGGTTGGTCTCACCCCACCTACTGACGACGTCGTGCAAGGTGCTAATGATCTCAAAAAACAAGTAATCAACGCAATGATAGCGAATTTGGCAGATGAAGCTGCCATACATCCTGCGGATTTCGAGGCTGAGCTGCGGTCCGCCGGTCTCCAACCCACAAACGCTGAGACTCATGCGGAACGTTTGTGCGCGCTAGCTAATCATTATGCGGCACAACGCAAGCGCTCTGTGAAGGTATCGGTGCACAACATTTTCTGGGTACGGCCAGCCCATCTCAAGGCGATATCGATGCAGGCCAGGGAACAACTATACGTTCTGGATGTCAAACAAGACAGTCTAGCACGGGTGCAGCTATACGCATACAAGGAGGAGGAGATGCGGTCCAAAGACAAGGTTGAAACCGGCACCGTGACAGCACTACCCGCGAACGTCGCGATTCCTCTCTTGACGCAGTTGGTTAAAACAGGCATACTCCCACTTGTATTGATTCTCCGGTGGAGAGAGACGGGCAACCATTTTCAAGCCGTCACCTATCAGGAGCACAGCCACGAGACTTTCCTACGGAACCTCGACGATTTGGTCCAGAAGCGTAACAAGATCATATTTAATCACGATGGCTGGAAGTTGGATGCACAGCCCTATGACTACATGAAGACGGCGAAGGCTGCTGCACAGAATCTTAAATTAATGCGCAAAGCAGTACGAAGACTTTGTAGCAGGAAGGGCATTTCGACTGGAGAAAGCGCTAACGGTACTGAAGACATAGTAGCGCGGGGATCTGGCACGCCAGCGGAGGCGTCACAGCACCAGATACATCCTCAGCGTCTGGAGTCACGAATAGCACCGGATGAATCGCGACATGGTGGTTCATCCAACTTGTAAGTGATCATCGTCGTGTTAAACATGGAAACGGACGACAAGAGGGAAGGTAGAGGGTTGCAAAGGCAGCAGACACTGCTACACGACTACTTCAGTCCAGTGGACACGGGACAAGAGACAGCATGGTTACGACGGGACTTTCACAATTTTGGTAGATTTATCAAGAAAAAGAAAGGAGGACGAGTGGCGAACACAGGAAGCAGAGGACCTAAGAAGCATCGCGATGACTTTACGCTTGGGTTAGCTACATACAACATCAGAGGATTAGCTTCAGCAATAGCCAACCTCGGACAAAAATTACAAGGACTAAAGGAAAAACACGAAAGAGGCCTGCAAGACATTATTTTCTTACAAGAAACACATCTTCGACAAGCCGAGAACCACGCGGCAGCGGCCCAGTATGCCGCTCTTTGGGGATTCAAATACTCGGAGGCGTCAACGTTATCATTATGGTCATCGGGGAACGAACGTCGAGCGGGAGTCGCCATTTTGCGCAATCCATACGGGGCCTGCAAGTGTCTCGAACCCTGGGGACAAGAGCATTGGAACGATCACTTAGTGATGGCAGCAGGAGACTTAGCAGGACACAAGTGGATCTTTATCAATCTCTACGCACCGTCGGCGGGAGCAGCTAGAGTGGCTTTCTATCGGGCCTTGCGACGCATACAAATACCAGTCGATACCTCCATCGAATGCGGAGGCGACTTCAATTGTGTCACAATGCCAGATGTAGACAGAAGAGGGGCCATGAATAAGGAAGATATGGGAGCGAGTACACTGGAGGATTTTTTAGATCAAAATGGTCTAGTGGATGCAGGGATTGGCTACATTCCAGCGGTACGCAATGAAATTACACTCAGGGATTATGCCCCGGTACATCACTCTCAAAACCTGATGGAAAGAGGATCTTCCAGATTGGACCGTTGGTATGTTACTGCACAGGACACAAGCTTAACGAGGAGCGTCAGTCTAGTAGACCCACCATGCGACACAGACCACCAGGGTGTTCTGCTAGAAATGCACCCGCCTTCTGGAGCTGTACGAATGTCGAAGCGGCCCAAACTCTACCCACCGCCACCATTTGTACAAGCGGCAACGAACGATCTGATTATTCAGCGACTCAAGGATCTTGCAGCGGCCATGCCCACCTCAACTAGAGAGGAGAGTCTGGCACTTTGGGAACATTTTAAGAATACACTGCGACAGGAACTCGTGCAACTCAAATAGGCAGCGCGCAAGCGGACGGCGAACGGTTATCGCCAAAGTATCAAAAGACTGAAGATCAAATTAAAAAAAATCGATGAATTGGATGACGACAATGCTCCTCAACGCCTGGATTTGGTAACACAACTTCAAACTTTGATAAAGCAGAGACGAGCGATGAAGCGTCGGAAACTACAGGCAGCAATGGCATGGAATACCACCAAATCAACAAAACGTTTCTTCACTCGAATTAGCACCAAGCACGGCGACAAAAACATGATTCCATCCTTGAAACCTGCGCCATCTGGATCCTGCAGACCAGATCTCGATAGAGCAGACACTTTAGCGGACCACTGGGAACCGGTTCTTAATGGTGAAGCAAGCTCTCAGGACGATATAGAAGGTTACGTACAAACCCGAAGTCTAACCTGGACTAAGCTCAACATGAAGGACCTGGATGACGAAATTACCAACGACGAGGTATAAAGAGCAATCCGGAAGAAGGCATGCGGCCCGGATGATCTCAGCAATAATTGGTATCTGGATTTCGAGGACTTACTAGCTCCCATCCTAAAGATAGTGCTCAACGACTGCCTTATCTTAGGAAGGGAACCGAAGTCTTTTAATCAGGCATTTATTTTCAGTATTAGCAAAGGTGGAGATCGTAGCCATGGACTCAATTACAGGCCCATTGCGCTCTAAACACGGACTACAAGATACTGACTCGGATTCTCGCGTGGCGAGTGCGCAGACACATTGGAAGCCTAGTTCACGCAACGCAATACGGCTTCGTACCCCAGGCCGCAATATCCATGATGCGATTGATCTCTTCGAGGCGGCGAAAGCAGTTTGTCACGACTCCGCAGCATCGAATACAGCTCAAGTGCTTCTGCTAGATTTTGCAAAGGCGTATGATGCCTTAGATCGAGGCTTCCTACTGGCGGTCCTTAAAGCCAAAGGCTTCACCAGTCAATTTTGCAAAATCATTAATGCCATCCATCGACACACAACGGTAAGATTCATGGCAAATGGCAACCTTTCTAGAGACTTAGAAACATCGAGTGGCATACGGCAAGGATGTCCGCTTGCCCCATTGCTTTTCACCATTGCGGTGGATCTACTATACGATGAAATAATGGACGATGCCTCTCTTACCGGAATCAACTTACGAACTGGATCCCAACAGCTGAATCTGAAAGTCGCAGGATATGCCGATGACACGGCGATATACATCGCATCAGCTGACATGCAAGAGGCGGGTATGAGCTGTCGAGCGGTTCTCGAAACATTCGGGTCTCAAGCTCAACATAGCCAAATCAGCGGCGGTACAATTCGTCAATAACTCGGGAACTAACAACGGGGTGCATGATCCACCTGCGCAGACAAGTGTGAAGGTCACGCCTGCGATAAGATACCTAGGGCACATAGCAGGTAACGGAGACACCACGCGTACAGCGTGGACAACTGCTTTCAAAACTCTAACGGCCAGGCTGGCGCTGGCCACTAGCAAGACAAATACGGCTCATCAGCGTGCCACCATAGCCGCGGCCATCATCGTGCCCAAGGTCCTTTATATAGGAAGACATGCATGGCCAACTGAGGAACTGCTGAGAGAAGCGCAACTACGTACTAGAAACTTCGTGTGGAACTCGTCGTTCGCGAACCCAGAACGACCACCATGCAGTAGCAGAATTACCTACCACACACGGAGGTATAGGCATGCCTAATTTAGGCACCGAATTGATATGGCAGCCCAAACTGTGGCGGCACGTGCACGGACGGAACAGGAGCTCAAGCAGCAGGTCGGCGACATCTTACAGAGGGCAGCAAATTTGACGCCACGCCACCTAGTGCCCAGACAGCTGAACCCGGCGGCTAAACTGCACCTAGTCTCTGGAAAACAGGGAAACACTGGGTCGAAGCACACTGGGCCAATCCGGACGTGTCCTCCAATGAAGAAACTATACGTATACGGGACCGATGACACAACTTGAGCGGGGTCTATGGAAGAGTACATGTAGGCAACGAAGAGAGCGAGAAGGGACTTTTACTCATAGCTCCGTGGGTAAATTACCGCTACAAGCAGTTGAACTCCTTAATGATCGCGGGGAACGATTGAGTTGGACTTACGCCACCCGGACACTAGGGCAGGGTAAACAGGTTTTGCTGGATGATATTGTGCGGATCCACTATCACGGTTCTGGGTTGGTGCTCTTTGAGCCGGTGGGGCGCAAACATCCTTTGGACAGCAAAGTCCAATTCCCAGAGATGGTTTTTAGGCCCGCTCCAACCGAACTACTGATTACTCATCACGGTCTTGAAGACAAGACTCACGAATTCACGCTACGGAAGGAAAGAGAGAGCACTCGGCTAATGCATCTGTGGGGGTGCAACCAGCAGGAAGTACCATGGGATCCAGCAACAGCAACCATAGAGGAAACCATTGCAACCTTTCTGGATGTGCAAGTAAGTACTGTCCACATCCGACAATATGCCGAGTGTCACCACTATTTGGAGGCAAGAGGCGGTGGACTCACTCACACAAAGCCTTTCGCAAGGCCATAAGCAGCAGGCGCCGAATGAAAGGGGAAACTGAGTGCAAAAAGATTGAGGATAAATGGGCCACTCAGCACGGTGAAGTGGCCCAGGCACTGCAGAACACAACCTGGAAACGACTGAGGCGGATGGAAGGAGTTTCCGGGTATCAGCTTCAAAATATCTGGCGGCTCAAACTCATTCGGCTCAGGATCTGGGAAGGCACAGAACTGGGGTTTAGATGCGGAGGACATCAGTCGCCGCCATTTTCGTGCACAACGAGAAGAGCGCATTCCCTGTCGGCCCGTCGCTGCTGCATCGCATTGCGGCTGGAGTGCGAGGACCATGGAAAGTGGCGTCCCCGATTCAGGTGTGTCCTTGAATTCGAATCAAGTGGCCGAAAACGCCATCTCGGCCGTTGGCGCGTCTTTTTCGCGTAGGCTTTGATGGGCTTGAAAGATCAAAACTGTTCTAGTGACGATATCTCTCTCGTGTTATTATTGTCGCAGTAGCTGTGCCGGCCAGCCAGCAGGAAGAAGCTCGCACAGTGACGCTCGCGCCAGCTGACGGTGCTGAGCTGATGATCGCGGTCGCGGAGACAGCGCCTCTTGCGCCTATTGACGACGATATACAGATAACTGTGATCGCAGACACAGCTCCGCCCGCCGACCAGAAAGAAGAAAATTCTGCAGAGACGCCTGCTCCCGTCGAAGCTGCCAAGCAGATTGCCACGGCCTCGAGCACAGCAGCACCCACCAGTCAGCTGGATGTAGACCTCGCATCGATGTCCACGCTCGTTGGCGCTACCGAGCAGAAAATAGCAGTCACTGAGCCGGAGCCAAGCCCTGTCAGTGCTGGTACCGACGAGGCAAAGGCCAAAATGAAGCCTGAGAGTGAAACAAAGAGCGAGGACAGCGATAAACGCCGCAAGCGCCGGACAAGCAACAAGGTGAAATACGTGGAAGAGGACGATATCTCAGAAGGTGAAGAAGCCATGATTGCCGACAAGAAGAAGCGTGCACAGCAACTTGACTACCAGTTGAGAGCGGTACGTAGAGTGTTAGTCTTTGGCTGCAAATTGAAGTGTGTTGTGAAAAACAAACGCGGAGGTTGGAGTGCATCACCTTGTAAGGACTTGCCCAGACGCGCAATGCTTCTGGGGAAAACTTTTAAAGCAATGGGGCTTTGGTTCAGGAAATCATGCTTCCAGATTGGGGGATATCTTTACCTTTCGATTACGTATTACACCCGACTGGCTAAGTGACTGGGCAGCCGAACAAGCGGACATCGATTGGGACGACTTGAACACTATCATGCAGGCGATGTGGGCAATGTGTTGTACACTGACAGTAACGAGCATTTGGCGCTGGAACGTTGACAGAGTGCACCCTACCAACGTGGCCAAGACACTCGACGGGGAGATACTCAAATACCATGCAAATTTGCGGGGCACAACAATCAAGCTATTGACATGGCACAATTCATCACTTGGAGAATTGGTGGGCAACGGGTACTGAATAACGAACTGCAGGTGGGCACCTCGCTGAAGATTGGGTTCTTCGACGGCGGTTCACGGGGGAACCCAGGCCCAGGCGGCAGCGGTAGTGTAGTGGTGGAGTATGACTGCAAGACAGGAAACTGTCGGATACAATGGATTGCGGCGACATCACTGAGACACCCAGCTACGACGAATAACATGGCCGAGTTTGTAGGCTTGCATCGCCTACTAAGAAGGGCAGTGGAGAACAAATGGATTGGCATTCACATTGTCGGGGATAGTGCCATGGTACTGCGGATGATGGAGCTGAAAATGGCTCCCAAGGCTCCGAAGCTTCGGCATTGGTATAGATTATCCAGGGACTTAGCTGAAAGGTGTAAGGTGTCCAGCTGGACACATCAATATCGGAATGCCAGTAAGATGGCTGACTGGGTAGCTAACTTTGCGATGGATCACCAGAGAAGTGTCGTTATTGGGGAAGCGGGAGCTGGGGGAAGGCACGAACTCAACAGCGGTGTTGAAGACTTGATGCATGGTGATGTCATGAGATGGATCGAACACAGCGGCCAAGTGGCCAATGAGGGCGCCAGTGGTCAGATAAGCACCTCAACCTAAGGTTGGAGTGTACACTCGCGCGATATACACAAATCGCCCGGGAATGGTTATTAGAAGTTCATGCCTCTGGCACGTAACACAATATACCTCACTTTAAATTAAATTAAACATTGCCCCCGGTCAGTATAGCGAGAGATTATAGTGGGACGGGAAATTTTTTTTGAGAGGCTACAAATTTCTCTCAAAATGCTCTTTGCCGTGTAGCGTTTACCGTGCACCGTTGGAGATGCTCAGTTGGTGGAATCGCAATCGTAGCGGGAAATGCCACGATTACCACGAAATGCCAATAGAAATTAAAAAAGGTTAGGGGGGGATAGTGTGACTGTACAACAAATCAGAGCACTAGTTCCTCTCAAATGATTGCCAGTCTCCTCCGCCTCATCATCTCCTGCCATTGGCTTGTAAAGTTCATTTTACGACTCGCCTCCAAGCGCGCACAGCCAAACGAATTCGACCAATTATAGTAATATAGTGACACCGGCAAGCAACAGCATGCGCATCCGTCTTGTGTCAGCTGCTGTTGCCATTATTTTCTTCGGTTGTACAACCGTTCCAGTCACGGCCGCCAATTTTGAAGAACGCAATTTCCTGCGGAATCACCCTGTTCAAGTGACATGCGGTGGGGATGATCGTATCGGCGTGAGCAATGAGGAGAGGGGGCGTTCATTGTTCAAGATGTCCTTGCGAACTGAGCTGTTAGAGAAAGAACAGATCATGCACAATCTGCGTGTGTACAAGTTTGTGAAAAAGCTCATAGAAAATCGACGTGAGACTGTCAAGGACTTCAGAGCACCACGGTACTCAAGAGGACCAAGCGAATCAAGCATGAGTGAATGTCAGCTGTTTTTTTTCTTTTGAAACTTTCTCCACTTTAATACATGTTAAACATTTTCGTGCGGAGGCAACCGGACTACGCAAGCGGGTTAAGCTTTACTAATCGACGCATAATGGAGTCTGGTCAGGTTTACCTCGGAGCTCCTGTTGCGATTCACATCGCACACGATCCTAATCAAGAATGCTTGCCTAGGCTTCTTCACACAAACTGAAGGGTGTAGTCAAAGTCCTCTGCAGACGGGATGGAGATCAATACTACTGTAGTGTCATTTATGCTATCCAAAAACCTGTAACGATTTCGCCTTCGATCAAATACCGGCAGCGCTTGATTTTCATGTAGCACGCTATCCACGGGATAACCGGTTTCAGCCTAGTTTTTCTTGTTTTCTCGCCGCTTGCGTTGGATATCTGCCAGTCGCTTCTTTTTCTCTTCCTCGCGATGTGCTAGTCGTCGCTCTCGCGCCGTTTTCCCTCCCACCAGTTGGAATTGCTCCTTGTATCGCTGCTCCATCGTCTTGCGTTCGAACGGAGGCAATTGAGCTTGAATTTTGCTTCTCTCCGCCTTAACCATCTGCTTCTCTGCAGCAACGGCCTCTTTGTATTCCGGGATCTCCCGAAGTTTTTCCAGTATATTCTGGGGTGCTTGGCTGCATGAGCGGCACCTTGGGATCGCTCGCGTCGCGCTACGATTCGCCATACTAAATTTGCTCAAAGGGAATTGCTCGCAACAGCACACGCAGTGCTTCGTTTTCGCTTTTCCTTGCTGTACTTCCACCTGCTCCTTTACACTGACAATTGGCAGTTTGCGTCGACAGCGTTTGCACTTGTCGAAGGTCGCTTTTGCCTTCGGTTTGGTCTCTTCGGTCGCTGTGGCGTCTTCCAATTTGGCGGGTGGCGCGGCATCAACTGCTTCCACTTTCACGTCGGTGGGATAATTGGGTGCCACATTCTGGTCGTGGGTCTCATCGTGGGCGCTTGCCGCCAGCTCGAGGAGCTCCTCATCGTAGCATTCACTTTCTGTGGACGAGCCGTCGTCGTTCGGCGCAATGGTGGTCGGACCCCCCTGCGGCATATTTTTGATGGCTATCAAAGTGTGAGGTTCATTGTGAATTTCTGCAAGTTTGAATAGATTTTCATATATATTTACTTTTTTAAAAAAAATCTGAAAGCACAGCTTCACGGCTTTGCTCGCAACCCTCGGCTGCATGCAAGTATTGTCGTAATACAGCTATGAGCTTCGATTACTCTCCCCGCCCAAGCTTCAGTGAGTCAGGATCAAAAGCGCGATTGATGCCTCGCTGTCACTTGTCTTTACAGCTATTAAAATAAGTGTGAATTTCCATTCATCACTCACCAACACGAGCGATGAATTGGGATCGATAACGCGGTCTTTCGCGTCGTCTGAAGGTACCTCTGATAACGAGACGCATCTTTAACTCATTGCGAGTTGTCGTCTACTGTCCACGCGCCACGCACCAATCATTTCCAATGCGGTCCCACATGAATCAAGACGCCGCTGATGATATTAATACCTGCACTTTTGGAGGGCAAAGTGTCGACGAAAGAGGCTGAAAGTGCATATAGGAGCTCTTGCTGATAAGGTGGAGCTCTACCGCCATCATAGTCGTCCTTGACTTGCAATTCCAGCTCAAAGACACGAACAACCGCCATCGTCCTGTTTGCTTAGCAACGCGTGCTTCGACTCGTGGCAGCGACCAACCAGTGTCGTGCAGCGAGACCACCGTGGGATTCTGCAGATGTATCGCCGAGATTAAGAGTATACTTCGAGCATTAAAAGTGCTGATTCGAATCGGAGCAACGTCAACGGACACTTGATCGAGGCTCGTGCCTTGAAGCAAATCACTGCGGCAGAGGACACGCGTAGTTGTACGCTTCAGGACGAAGAGGATGCGATCCTTTCATGCCGAGGGTGGTGTCGCAACCAGTAATGATAATGGAAACCAGGATGAGCGTACATGTAGCTGACCAACAAAAGCTGCGGCTTCCAGAATCTCATTCTGCAATTCGCTTTGCATCGATTACATTCCCATTTCCTCAGTAAGACCACCAAACTTCAGTGATGTCAATCACGTTGCTTTCGTCCAGCCGTTTGGGCGTCCGTGCGCTCCAGGCGCTGTGTGCCGTGCTGGCGATGATCTTCACCTCGCTTGGATACATCAAGTTCACATCGGGTCAATTAAGCAGCGGGTCGGCCATCTACACTACCATCGCCTGCTACTCAGCCATGCTCTGCGGACTCTACTACGTCATAGCTGTTGGCGTGCTCAAGCTGACTTCCAGCGCCCCCAAGGTGCTGTACCAGCGTGTCGTTGACGCCGCGTTGGCGATCGCGCTTCTCATCGCCGGTATCGTGCACGCTACGTCCGATGCGGTCAAGGACTGCTCGTCGTACAACACTATGTTCGAGACTTACCACGGCTCGGCTCTCTTCCGTTGCGGCAACATGACTACTGCAATTGTCCTCACGTTCGTGACGTGTGGACTGTTCCTGGTTACGCTCGTGTGGAGTTTCATACGTGACACCTGCAAGTCGGTGAACGGCGACAACCTGCAGACTGCGCTAACTGACGACAACGGATACACGATCGCCAGCACTCCGGGCAAGAAGGACGGGCCATCGAGCGCGTCGGCGACGGTGGACTTGGACGCGCAGCACCTGGGACTGAAGATCGTTCGCTGCACCGGCCGTACGCTCCAGTTCGCGTGCTCCGTGGTGGCTCTTGTGTGCATCGTGCTGGGCTACAAGCACTACTACACGGGTCAGTACATCGAGCCCAAGGCGACGTACGCCATCCTCATGGCTTACAGCGGCGTGCTGTACTCGCTGTGGCACATGGTGGCGGTCGAGACGCTCAAGCTGTCGCGTCACCCGGCCGTGGGCATTGAGCGCTTCATGGACGTGCTGATTGCTGTCGGTCTCCTTGTTGCCGGTATCCTCTTCGCCACATCGGCGCAGGTCTCGGACTGCTCGACTACTAACGCGTCTTTCGCTACCTACCACGGCTCGACGTTGTTCCGCTGCGGCAGCATGAACACTGGCTACATCTTCACCTTCATCGCGGTGGCCCTGTATCTCGTGACGTTCGCGGTGAGCTTCCTCGACCGCTCCACTTCGACTTCGAGTGACGCAGACAGCAACCACTCGGGCGAGACGCACGCTTCGGACGCGGGTCAGCAGGTGTAAAGCGGATCGGACAGGTTGAAGTGAGCGGTACGCCTACTTAACCTCCTGTGGCGAGATATTGAGTAGCTTGAGTAGTGTTCACAGTAAACTTAGTTTGCTCAGTGCGTGCAGACTACCGGTAGTGTCATCCTCACGCAAATGAAAATAAACAAACTTGACGAAGGATTTCTTGCATTCAACTGTAAAGTGGAAAACATCGTAAAGATTTGTCTTGGTTAAGTCAAGTTGAAGCTGTCAGCACGTGAACAACTACGCATTTTAAACTTGCTGACCATACTCGACATCGACGTGACGCGGGACGGGCTCGCTGTCGCCGGAGCCGCAGAAGCCGAGCGCGAAAGTTGCTAGAAAGAAGACGCAGTCGGCGAAGGCCAGCACGTAGGCGCGCGTGAGGCTTCCGCAACGGTAGACGTTGGTGCCGCCAAGCGAGCCCGTATCCGTCTCGTACTTGGCATTAATGGTGTCGCAGTGGTCGACCTGGTGCGATGCAGCAAGGAGAATAGCGAATAGCAACAGAAGAACAGCCAGAAGCAGGTCCAGGATGCGCTCGACATTGACACTCGGACGGTGCGACTTCTTGAGGATATCAACGACCACCAGGTGGAAGAGTGTGTACAGGATGCAGCTCCATGTCACGAGCACCATGAACATAGCGACGGGGCTCGTGAAGCGGCCTGTGAAGTAGTGCTTGTAACCCGCCATGGTGCTGATGAAGATGATCAGTGAAAGAACGAACTGGACGAAGCGGCCGCCGCGACGAGCGATCGCCAGCGCCGGGTGACGTGAATCCGCGGCCGAGTAAGCCTCAGCACGCGCAGCCCCTGGAGTGGTGACCTCGGTGTAAGTGCCAGTCTCGGTTTGGTTGGCATCGGCGTTGCTACCGACGAAGCTCCAGACCAGCGAGACGAGGAACAGTGCGAAGGTGATGAAGGTGAAGATGACGCCCATCGTCAGGTTACCACAACGGAAGAGTTGCAGACCGGCGTACGTCTCGTACTCATCATTCCTCTCCGAGCAGTCCTTAACTCCAGACGACGCCCAAAGTAGAATGCCACCAAGTAGCAGAAGCACGACAAGCACGCCGTCCGTCAGGCGCTGAAACAGCACCGACGGGGACACAGCCGTCCACTTAAGGACCTTCACCGGTAGCACATAGTACAGACCCGTTAGCAGTGCCGTGTAGTTCATCAAGATGCTGAATTCCGGCGATAGACCACTCAGCTGTCCGTCGTCGTTCTTGACGTAGCCACCCCACGTGAAGATGATGGCTAGAAGCGCAAAGAGTGACTGCAGTGAACGCAGCGCAAACTGAGCTGTGGTGATCGCCATCGTCGTGATGCCTGGGTAGATTGTTGTTGTTGTTGATCTGAGTGCTGCAAGGCACATTGCAGAATGAACTGATGAAGTCGAGATCGCTTAGCTATCTCCTTTTTTTCACCCGAGATATTAACCGAGCTGCTGCAGGTGCAGCCATGGGTTTCAAAAGGACACCTCGTGTGTATATCGGTAGGAGAATCGTAGACGAGGTTTGGATACATTGCAGCAGATGGAAGGCGCGCGGATACACCACGGCAAGTATCGCAGACTCGTGTGGAAGGCGACAACTACCGTGCACGGTGCACGACACTGCCCGGTGCAGCCCGACTAAGCGACGAGTGAATCCGAGCTCCAGCTGAACGCGAGCTCGTCAGAGGCCGGGTGACCTTGGATACACGGATACATATTCTCGCATGTATCCTTGAGGCGATTCTGTCCCAATGGAGGCCACTGCGTGGATTTCCTTTCAGTATCGGCGTCGCTAACCGAGAGTCGCGACATATTAGAATACACTTATAAAGTTACGAAGAGAATGCAAGTCGCGGTAGATAAGGTCGCGAATTTGGTGTCGCTCGACCCGGTGCAGGTTGCTCCGAGCAATGCAATAAGTCGGTGCCGCTTCAACATGACACCAATGTTCTTGCAAAGCTTTGAGCGTTATATGGATAGTTGCAAATAAAACAGCCGTAGTGCCCTCTGTAGCTACGGAGTATGTCGCTTCAGTAGTGATATTTACGTATTGTGTCATTCGATCCGCGACTGTCGCCCCAACACGTACTAAGTATATTAACTGTGCTAGATAAACTCGCATCCTCTAAGACTTGCACTCACCTTTAGGATGTCCTTTAGTCATACCGGTACCAAGACTTCGGCATTCACGAATTCAATCCACTGTATCGGATGCCGATTCGGAAAGTCGGTTCGCAGACACGAGCTCGATGAAGTGTCACTATTTCCTGGTAGAGGGGAGCGCAGCAGCAGCAGCACGATGGAAGTATTCCGCGCGGAAGACAATGTTTGAAAAAGGGGTTAAGACAACAACTTCAACTTTTCACTTCAACTTTTAACTTGTATTTATGTACTCGTCCGTATTCATATGTAAACTTGGTGTACATGGCTATTCTCTGTGAAAAAACAAAACAAATTGAACCCGAGAACAAAGTCTCGGCTCGAAACAGGAAGCGCAGACAGCGGGCTGACGGACATGGAGGGCGACTACTCGCACTGCGACTTGTCGGACCCGGACTTCGAGGGCGAGCTGACCAAGCGCAGCGTGTGGCTCAAGGAGTGGCGCAAGCGTTACTTCGTGCTTAAGGGCAACAAGCTCTACTTCTGCCGAGCTCAGGGCGAGCCTGCGCACGGGCTCATCGACCTGGCGGACTGCCTGACGGTCAAATCGGCCGAGGAAAAGACCAACAAGCGCTTCTGCTTCGAAGTGGCCACGCCCGACTCGACCTTCTACATGTACGCGGAGAACGAGAAGCAGAAGGACGAGTGGATCGGCGCTATTGGTCGCGCTATCGTCAAGTTCTCCAGCTCCTTCACGGGCGACCAGGACGACGACGCTAACTAGCACACAGCAGATATCGTAGGACCAGTACAAGACACGTGAATTGCATATAAAAGACTGGGAGATGAAGGACACAAAAAAATATTTACAACTTTTGAACGTGCAGAATGGAAAAGAAAAAAAACTACAGTAAGAAAAAAATTGGGGAGTGCCAGATGGACACGAGCTTGGCCGCTCTGCTTCATGCGCAGTGCTTTGCAGTCTCATTTTGGCCGACTTACTTTTCAGAGAGAACCTTGAAGAGGCTCGGCACCACCTCCATGCGCCAGGGTCCTCCTTCCAGCACTTCGCCGTCGATGTTCATACAGTCGTCAGTCTGGTCGGGTTCGATCTCCACGGCCTTGATCTTTAGGTACGAGATCAGCTCGCTCTGGAGCTCCTTGCCCATCAGATACAGACCGAACAGCTTGGCCGTAGCCACTAGACCGCCCTTACGAGTCAGAATGAGGTCCAGATTGCCGTCCGACGGGTGCGAGTAAGCGCCATCAGGAGTGATGTTGACGACGCCCACCACCACGTAGTTGCTGCAGTCCTCTTTCCACAAGAACTCGGGGTATCTCTTGCGACTGGCAGGGCTGGAAATGCTGCCAGCGATGCCTCCCCACGACTTGCGCTGCTGGCTGAAGCGGTCCATATCGTACACTGTGCCTTCCTCCACTTCGAACTGGTCCAGTGCACCGGCATCCGGATAATCGTCGTACCGGAGAAGAGGCGGCTGCGGTTCCGTCAACACGTACCGGACACGACCACTGTGTTTCTTTGGCAACACTACGGTACGCTTGACCTTGAGGAAAGCGTACCGGAGTGTACCCATCCAACGGTACCGTTCCGATTCAGCAGCAATGTCACCGGCCACGCCCCAGCCGAGACCGCAGTAGCTGTAGTGCACCACCTCCGGGTTGGCGGCAGACACGGCCGTCACTACGTCAAGTGGACGCATTTTGCGCTTCATGATGCAGTACAGAGCTGCGTTGACCGTCGGAATGCCCGCTCCCGTCCCAAAGGCATTTTGGGTACCGGCCGAAATGAGCGAAATGGGCGTCGAGGCCACAATTTCGCGCCACTCGTGCTCCGGGCGAGTGAGGAGGCCGTTCATGAATTCACACAACGTACCGTCACCTCCAATGAACACGAGGGCCTCGAAGCCATCCTCGGCCGAGTAACTCTTGCCCATTTCGGTGCCATGGCCAGAATGGGTCGTTTCTTCCATTACGCAATCAAAGTTACCCAAATCCAGGAAAGGCTTCACTTTGTCTTCCCAAATGCGACGAGCTTGACGTTTACCAGAGTGCGGGTTGACCACCACCTTCAAGAGCCGCTTTTCGGAAATAGGCGGAGCGCGAGCTTGCCACCGCACGAGCTCTTGGATGGCGCCGACCCAACTGTCCACGACATCGGTCTCGAGGCAGTGGAAATCGACGTGTTTGGGCTTACGTAGAAGCGCCTTGGCGCCAGTGCCGCGGCCCTTTTTGAAGTAGTGCACACGGAACGTGTCGGCCTTCTTCTTGGCGATAACCTCAGCGCCCACCACGTCGTCAGTGGACAAGACACCGAGCGTTTTCTTGCCTCTGGACCACGTGATGCTCTCCGGGTCCAGTCTGAGCTCGCACTTGCGGACACGGTGATCAACTCTCACGACCGTGTTGAGCACCGTGTCCAGAGGGGCCTCTCGTCTCGAGAAGGCCGTGACACGACGAATGCTTTCTCGTAGGCTGCTGCCCGCGACCTCGTGTGGGTTCTCGAACGTAAAGTCTCCGACTGAAGTGGAGCGCATACTGAACGCCGTCTTGGCGAGTTCCCTGGCCGACTCTCTGGACAGCTGCTGCACGTACGTCTGACTGCGCTTGGGCGGCATGCCGAGACTGCTGGCCTTGCCGGCACTGCGAGTGTGTGGCGACAGTGACGGCAGCTGTAGCTGACGTTGAACGTACTGCTGGTAGTTCTGGTTAGCGTCGCTGTTACTCTGAGCCTGCGAGAGCGTAGGCAGCGAGAAACCGCTTTGACTGCCGGTTTCTTCCTCTTCCTCCGGCGTCTTGGGCGTCGTGAGCTCCACGTCGCTGGAGCGCACACCGCGCGGCGACAGGAGGTTGGACGACTGTGACGAATACGATGCTTCCTCGGCGAAGTGCACGGAGCTCTTGCCGCGCGAACTGGGCGGAGTGTTCAATCCGTCCAAGAAAGAAGTATTGCCGCCGCGTGGGGTCATGCTCAGCGCTCCATCGGGTAAGGTCTGCGGCCCACGGCTGGTAGTTGGACTCATGCTGTTAGTGCACCTGATCGGGGTCTGCTAGGACCCACTCACGCCGCTCGGGTCTGCTCTTCGCAGCCAGCGTTCGATTATGATGATTGCCCCGTGCGCTCGCTCTATCGGTTCGACTCTGTTACAAGGTGGGTAGGGAAAGGGATCAGCACTAAAATCAAGCTAAAAGCCACTTATTTATAGTCCGCGATCTGAACAACATGCAGGCAGCGGAAACAGGACGCTGACTGTAAAGTCGTCGAACGACGCTACCTAATAATATCCACATTGATCGTGGCAGGTGCCGATAGCAAGCATGTCGCCTGCACCTTCATCAGAGATCGATGCTGTATGCAGGCGATTGCAAGCGACTTAAACTTTGTATGGCTGCACGCCAGTTAATGTGGGACCAAGCGGGACTAATTCGGAGCTTAAATAGTAGGTTCGACAGTCATATTTCTTGATTACACCAAACCGAATCGCTCAGCTGCTTCTACGATTACCCCAGTGACAAAACCAGAGGACAAAAGGCGACCCCTCCAAAATAATAAGCTTACCCCCCCTCCCCAGGAGAAATTCCTGCAAATGTAGTTAAATTTTTCCTGTTCATACTAACTGTAAAACCAAACACTATTCGGAAGAACCCGTTAATCCCTAGAGTATGGCACATTTGCTGTGCATGTATAGTATCAAGAAGCTAATAATCCCTCAACTATGGGACTCCATGCATACGAATTGCTACTGTACCGTGGAACTACAGTATCAATAAACGATATGTCCGGCGATGTATTTTAATAGTGTCACTCAAAACTTTTTTGCTGTGCGGAGATGGACGGTCAGCTCTTGCCACTTTATTAGCTGAGGCAAGTGGATTGGCGAAAGATCTTATTTGACTGATCGCTTATCAACGTCAGCGTGGCTTTCGCTTCCGTGCTGAGTTGTATCCAGTACAAACATCTACGTAAATAAAAAAACAGCGTGAAATGATACTGTTCTGTCACCGGCCGTATTTATTAATACATCTCGAATTTTTGTCCAGGATAAGCTTATCATTTTTGAAGATGTTCATGTACTGTAGTCATAATTAAATTGAGAAGTTTGCACAGTTGCTTCCAAACAACAATTCCGTTGTCTTAAAGTGAGGTGTATGCATAATTTACTGGAGCAAGTGATGATGGCTAGAGCATGCAGCGAAACGAACCAATTTGAGACAGGGCAATGGCATTGCATACATGTATCACCAAATCAACACAGCTATTGTTGCCTACAAACCGAACCACAGCAATCAAAACTCCTTATATATTCCTATTTTGTCATGGTTAATCGAGCCATTTTTGTTGGCCGGATTTTGAAGCCACCGGTGCAGCAATACTGAACGCAAGTTACTTACAACGATCAGTATCAAAATCCAACGTTGCCATCAGTTTGAGCCTCAAACTTTGAGCAGTCATAGTTGCGACTGGCAACTTACCAGCGTTGCCGCCTGCAATGCATTTAGGAGCGGGAGGTGGTCCGTAATACAACCGTCAATATGCACGTCATGCTGGGCCTTTAAAACTAAAGGGATATCTAGTAATGGAGGTAAATATAGTACAAATAGTCACCGTCGAGCATACGTTGTAAAACGCAATCGATTAAAAGAGGCTTCCGAAAGCGTAAAGTTGTTCATGTGCCCGCCAAAATACCATGCTTTGCTTGGAGTCAACTTCGTTTATCCAAAAATTAATAAGGTTAAATCGACACAACCAATCATGTTCGTGAATGTGAAAACCGTCTGTTTACACTTTAGCTACACAATATTATGTGTATTGTATGTAAAGACAGCGCACTAGCAAACTCGTTGTCGAAATACCATAATGGTGACTTCGAGAAGGGACCGTTCGGCTGATCGCCGTGCACGTCGGTCTCATCGCTCGCGCAGCCGCTCACCGCCAGCTTCACGCTCTCATCGGTCCTCCCACCGTCGCTCCTCCAAGCGTCGCAGTGTGAGTCGCCACCACAGCCGTCGGCGCCACCGATCGCGCTCTCGCTCGCACTCCAGAGAGCGCCGCAAACGCCGTCGTCGCTCGCGCTCCAAATCCAAGTCGGTGTCTAAGACCAAATACAAGAAACAGAGCGATAGCGCGGCCATTACCTCGTCTTCCGCCTCCCTCTCGCAGGATTCTCAGACTGGGTTGGCAGCAGCCGACGCGGGCAAGACGCAGGTCGATTCAGCTGAAGATGTAGCCATGGAAGACGTCTCAGAGCCTCAGAAAGAGGTTCAGTTGACTCAGACGATGGCCAAGATCGCAGTTCACGAGAGTAAGAACGAGGACGCTACAGTTGACGCGGAGAAGCTGACAGATAGAGCTATCACCAAAGAGTCTGCTGAGAACCAAGAGCCATTAACTCCCAAGCCAGCACTCGATGTGAGCTCAATCAAAGCAGATATTCTCAAGGCGTTGGCAGACGCTAGAAGTACCATCGCCGTGATCAAGAAAAGCGGAGCCAGCACGTCCGTTGCAACCACCCCAACGCCAGTATCCGCCCCAGTGACTATCGAGAAGGGAGAGCAGGAAAAACCAGCCGAATCACCGAAGAAGGAGGTGGTGCAGTCGCCTCCGACGCCAACTCCGACCCCACCGAAGACTGTGCCTGCTGATGAGTTCGACATGTTCTCGATGGCAGCTTTAGACGATCATAACGACGCTATGAGTGATAGCACAGGGGTCGCTGCCATCACAGTGGACGAAGTGGCTCTACAGTCCAATTGCGACGACGCCGAAGGGTACTATTCCACTACAATTGGAGAGCTTATGGACGGGAAGTACCGTGTACTCGGGACTGTGGGCAAAGGGGTGTTCTCCACGGTACTCCGCTGCCAATGCATCACCCCCTTAAAGACCGACAGTGGCGGCTCTCTCAGTGTTGTAGCAGTCAAGCTCATCCGGAATAACGATGTCATGCGCGACGCTGCACAGACGGAGCTTAAGCTGCTCAAGGAACTGGGCGAGCGAGACCCTCGAGACAAGAAGCACTGTATCCGTCTTCTGGACTCGTTCACGCATCGCAATCATGTAGCCATGGTGTTCGAGCCCATGCAGATGAACGTTCGTGAAGCCATGAAGAAGTTTGGAGGGAAAGGAGGCATCTCGATCCAAGCTGTACGAGTGTTCAGCAAGCATTTGCTTATCGCGCTTAATCATCTGGAGTCCTGCGGTGTTATCCATGCTGGTACGGGTTAGAGGATGTACTGAAAACTGGTTAAGTACTAAGCTGTTTTTATATCCTGTATTTGACCAGATATCAAGCCGGATAACGTGCTGCTTGATGAGAAACAAACAACGATCAAGCTGTGCGACTTTGGCTCGGCGTTCAAAGCGGACAACGGGAAGCAGGACCCGACGCCGTACCTCGTCAGTCGGTTCTACCGCGCACCCGAGATCGTGCTGGGCCTTGCCTACGACAAAGCGGTAGATATGTGGTCTGTCGGTTGTTGCTTGTACGAGATGTTCACTGGCAAAGTTATGTTTCCAGGGAGCACGAACAACGAGATGCTCAAATTCTTTATGGAGCTCAAGGGCAAGATCCCGAATAAGTTGATTAAGAAGCATCGCCAGGCTTACATCGACCAATTCGAAATGGAACCGCACTTTACAGAAGACCTCAAGTTCTGCAGCCGGGAAAGCGACCGTGTCACTGGTAGGAATTATGTAGTTTTAAACTGTATTTCCTGGTTTAGTGGGGCTTATGCTGTGTGCTTATCCTGTGTTTGACCAGGCAAGCCCATTTTGCGCTTGATGGACACCATCAAGACCAAGAACGATCTTGCTGCTAGTCTGATGGCCGCGAAGAGCACCACGGATGACCGAAAGCAGGTGCTAGAGCTCCGTAGTCTACTGGACCGAATGTTCACGCTGGACCCGGCGAAGCGCATCTCGGTGAGGGACGCGCTAGCGCACCCGTTCGTGAAAAGTTCGTAAGAGGAAAAGATCCAGGGAACTCTTCCCAAGCGCGTTGGCATCGCTCGATACGAACTGATTTCGTCATTATGGTAAAGCTGACTGCTTCGTTGCTCTTGTTCTTCTACTGGCCCAAGCATGCCTCTCACGCTTGTTCTGTTTTACCTGCAAACACGACCGATTTGATTTGAAACTTCATCGTTTGGTTCCTCTTATACATACGTTGTGGGTAAATATGAATAAAAAAATTGCGTCCTGGGGGTAAATTTTTAAAATACCCGGTAGACTGCCGGTGGCAGCTTGTAGGTCACACTAATGACCAGGTTGTTGGGAGCTTCGTTTTTCATGGTAGACAAGCAGAGGAGCTACAGCTAATTCGTCGCTTTGTTCATTATCGATTACCGGTACCATTAAAGCAGCTCCACTTTGCTACTCTAGCTCTGCGTCGCATACGAGTAGCACACGTACAGGAAGACCAGCGTGAAGATCATGCCGCCTATGACGATCCAAAAATCCACCGTATCTCTTCTCTCGATCACCCGTAGCAATGAACTCGACAGTCCTAATCTATTCGCAATATCCAACAGCTTGGTCCGCACATTCTACACAGAATACTCATCAGTCTTTATATCCTCCACCATCGTAGACGCGGTACGCACGCACCTTCATGCGGTTGCGTTGCTCGCCCAGATCCCCCAGAATGGACTGCGATAGACTCGTGAGGTCCGAGACCATTTGGGACGACCGCTGTAGACTCTCCGACTCCTGCGCCGCGTACATAGCTCCATTGCCACTATCAAAGCCCTATTATAACCCACACAACGTATGAGTCCCCATTACTGTTAACAAATCCTCCACAGCCTTCGCACCGCGTTGCGTCTGCTCATGAGACTCTCGCGCTCTCGTGCCTCCACAGCTCGGCGGTTAACGCTGTAAATATGTTGCTCCAGTGTGCTGCCCAGTGCGTGGGTCTCGCTACGCAGTTGCTGTAGTCTTTTGGTCCACGTGTCCCTCTCTGCAGGCTTAGCGCTCGTCTGTACGAGCGAGTCGAGTTGCCACAGAAGCTGCTCCAGTGTACTGAGGTTCCCCCGCGCCTCGGCTTGTAGCTCGGCGTCTGTCTTGCCGCCTGTACGGCCAGAATCCAGGTAGCTCATCTGCATCTTGAGCTCAAACTGCAGCTTGCGAGCCTGCGGGTACAGCGAGTCCAGCGTCTGGCGGCCATGGCCCTGCATCTTGGCGAGTCCACGTTTTGGTGAGCTGAACGTTATGTCGTCCCGTTATCAATTTAAAGAGGGAAAACTGTAGCCATTTACTCGGAGTCGGCAAGTTGGTACAGATAGATAATGGGATTTCTCCATGTCTTTTGCTATTGAAACCAACTGCTGGCGCATAGGCGCATATTCTCGCGCTGTTGGTGTAGCGCATTCATGCGATATTACTAGTATCACAATAGGCATCCGCCCAGCGAGCTATAAGCAATATTGCTATCGGATAAGCTGACCCAACGATGGCTCTGTGTCCGACTGCGTGACTATCACGTCCATGGGCCGGCAAGTCCACTGAAGCGAGTCAATCAATCCCCCCAAACTGTGTCTAGGAAAGTCATGTCGCTTACGTCTCGATGAATTCGCTCCTACACTTGCCACCAACATATTTGATCTCTGGCTACGCTCGCACAACGAGACGCACTAGTATCTCTAGGCGGCATCGCTACAGTAGATTGCCATCCATGTATTTCGTGCGCGCGAGGCCTCGTTTCAAGAACCATGGTCGTCGTATCATTTATGACGACCATCATTTTAGAGGGGGCCAACCCATCATCTCGGCATGAAAACTGCATCCGACCATCAAAACCTTTCTGATTTTATTTGATGAGCATGCACAGGCCCTGCTAAGAGAGCGTAGATTTCAATTCACACTAGACAGCCTCTCGAATTCGATCAAGCAGCATTAATTGAAACAGTAACATTCACAGGTACTTTTGACGAGAACGACTCTCGTCGAACTGTTGAGACCTCTGCGTCGGCATTTCTCGAAGTATCTACAAAACTAACAATGCATCACCTAATGTGATTCATTCTACATGTAGCCTGGTATTACGTACTATCACGATATACGATAATGCCGACGAGCGGCCACTTACTAGAGCTCGTATGCGTGTGAGGTTTCTGGAATTCGACCGCATTCGTCCAGAAGGGACATGTTGTTGTCTGCGTACGTCCACATTGCCCCCCAAAGGTGGATTATTATTGGCAGCCGGTGGCTGCTGCGACGAAGTGCTACATGTAACACTACGATGATTGGAAGTGGACAATTTCAGAACTGCTTGCGCCCGACACACGCTCAAGGCACGGTTCATGTATTAATAATTATAGGGGATAGCTTTCCAGCGTCATAGAGCGGTACCTCCTGAAACTAACAGCCGAAGCTGGCGCAACGGTGCGAGACTTGGTCGTGGAAAAAAGAGGAACTTAAAATTCTTACAGTCTCGTTCATGTCGCATATTCCCTGCCAAATCGAATCTGAGGAGTACCCGACTTTAGTCGGTTGTCTTCGTTTCTCCCTGTCGCCCAGGTTACGCTGTGGCGGTGGGCCCCGCGCGACGATGCCCGCCCGTGCTGATGGCGCTTGCCTTATGCATGCTATTCCTTGTCTCTCCTAGCGCTTCCACACCGCTCTCATTGCGTTTTCAGCTCTGAAATGAGGTCGTGGAGGTAGGAGTCCAGGGCGCAGTCGTCCGCCCCACTTAGGAGTCCAGGGCGCGGACGTCCGCCCACTTTCCGAAAATTCGCACTCAGTTATAGAGGTCGCGGTTTAGATGTCGTCCCTCCCAAGTACACTCGCCCAGGCCCTTTCTTTGCGCAACAAACAACAGAACGCCGTGGTGCGACAACAGAACGTGACCATTTCAGGCTTGGAATTCTCCAGCATTCGCTGAGAGATCTATTTCTCGGCCACAATAAATTTTGACAGGTGACGTGCCACCTGCAACTAAGAGACGACGGCCCACAAGCGAATTTGCGGCGGCCTGAGCAACAACCAACCAGCCAGTGCCCGTGAGTGCGTTTTAGATGATAATCAACAGCGCCACCTTGTCTCGTTCATGAAGGCGGCTGCAACTGACGACACCAGACTAACGAAATCTGTTGTACGATAACCTCAGATCAGGAACAGCAACGCAACAAGAAGCAGAAGCAGCAACAGGCCTCGAGCCCGACCGCCATGAGCAGCAATTTCACGCGCGACGTGCCGGCCCCGCCGTCCTCCAGCGCGCAGAACGCGGCGGTTGATACGCCATCAACCTCGACGACGATAACCACGACTACAGCCACGAGCAGTGTCAGCACGAATGCCAATAACAGTAGCACCAGTCCGAGCGGAAGCAGTCCGAGCAGCTCGGGCGACGGCAACGGCAATGGCCGCGCCGGCATCGTGCAGCAGAGCTCCAGCAGCGACGGCAACAGCCCCATGCGCCGTCTGCCAGCTGTACTGCGTGCGCCTCCTGGGTCTAATAGCGCCGCGGCCAACGCCAACAGTGCGCCGCCCACCAGATCGCAGACACAGGCACAAGTGGCTCAACAACAGGGACAGAGACAGAGCCCATCGGCAGCCAATACCGGTGCAGCTGGTAACCGAGATATTACCGGTATGGGTCGGCGGCACATGTACCCAAGCCAGCCACTCGCGAGTCCGTACGGCAGTGGCGGCGCGTCCTCGCCTGCGCAGATGCAGCCTCAGTACTTTGGGTCCGAAGGCGGATGTACCACGACGGGGTCGTCGTCGTACAACCGCGACCAACTTTCACCAGTGTCGTCTCCAGCTATGGGCGGGTCTTGGGCTGGCACTAGCAATTTGGCCACTCGCGGACTCAAACGCCACTTACCGCAACAGTACGATGGCTACAGTCGAGCAGGGCCCAACACCGGCAGCATCCGGATGCCGCAGCAACAACCAGCCAACGCCGCGGCTCGCAGAGGCCCCAACAACTCGCGCTCGCCTACAATGCAGCAGACGTACGGGATGCCACCGAACGAAGATCCCATGCAGTACGAGCCTTCGGGCGAGGCGCGTAACGCGCGTGACAGCACACGGTACGAAACGTGGACGTCCAAGCAGCTCCGTAAAAAGTGTTCGCACCTCAAGCTTCGCGGTCTTAAAAACGTGAAAAAGCATGTGATGGTCGAGGCGTTATACCGGTATTACCGGAATCAGCGGCTCAAAGACATGGCAGATGCTGCCAGCGCCGAGAAGATCGGTGCTGCTTCCCAGCAGCAGATCTCGTCGCCGCAGCCGCCCCTGCAGCGGCGAATGGACGCTCGGAGGTCGTCCAGCAACCATGGGAGCTCAGTATCGGGAGCGCGTCCGGACATTCAGTATCAACCACGGTACGACCAGCGCAGTCCCGGTCCGGCACCGTCACAATATGGGCCTTACACCTCACGATCCCGTAACTACGGCAACTATGGCAGCCAGAGTCCGTCGCCTCCGTCGAGTGGGGGAGACAGCACCCCACACCCGCAACGACCAGGCCCGATATCCAACAGCAGTGGATATTATCTGGACGAAGAATCCAAGAGCGACTCGCAGTACAAGGAGGTGCCGGTGACGTCGGAGGACGTTATCCGTCTGGTGGACGTCGTGCTGTCCCCCGAATTCGTCGACCGACTGGCGGCTGAGCTGTCGCGATGGCAGTTCTGGGTGGACGTTCGTGAAATGTACATCGCGTTACTGAACCGGCAACACCGGCTCGGATCAGCTGGTGCCGGAGGGGACGGAGGACCTGTCGGAAGTGGAGGAAGTGCCACAAACTCGCGCAATTTCAAGTGGAGCAGCATGCAGCTGTGGGAAATTTGGAAGGAGCTATCATTCGCGTACACCAAGACGTGCTTCGAGTTCACCACTGCTGGTATGAACATGAGTGAGCACAAATTTTATGTCGCTTCAGCCTGCTGGGGGTTCAAACTTCTCTTTTACTGTGGAGGAGCGTCGACCCCACGATGAGATGCAACAGCAGATATCAAATGCGATATCTTTGTGAAGATAATAGTACTGACATATGTTATGATGATGTTGTTTGTAGGAGTGGACGACCGTGAGTACATCAATTTCTGTGATGGCAGACCGGACGTGTATTATCTGCATCAACGACTGCATCTCCGTCCAGATCTGCTACACTTGATCAAGTCGAATGAATATATCGACGAGAAGTGCACCAGTGACGCGTCCGAGTCCATCGCGCACGAGCAACAGCAAGCTCAGCAACAGCAACAAGCCGGACCTTTGGTTGGCTCTGGGTCTCCTTTGCTACGCGCTCATAAACGCTACAAGCGGTCCGCCCCCATGGCTGCTGGATCTGCTTCAAACGCGTATGACAGCGCGCGTGCCATCGCTGCCTTCAGTGGCGGCCCTGCTGTAAATGGCTCGGGTGCCGGTAATGGAGGGAATCGTGGCGACAATGGATCTGGCCAAGGCAGCAGCGACTCCCGTGGCCACTCGCCTGAAGAAAACGCGACGGAGAACTCGGAGACGACAGGAGAAGAAGCGAGCAGCAACACGGCCAACTCGAACGCCAGCAACAGCTCACAGGACGTGTCGATGCGCGCTGCACTGGCGGAGCAGAAATACTTCGGACTATTGCTGCAGAATTTCGAGGTGATCTTCGAGTCGCTGCACAACAAGAAAGTTCTACTGGCGACACTGCGCAAAGACAGCAAGGCCCCCGACCACCTGATCGCTGATCTGCACGACGACATTCACGTGTTGTCAGCCCTTAAGAAAGAATTCCGGAACAAGCTCCGACGCACGATACACTGAAACGGAAACGAAGGCAAGTTGCAGCTCGAACAGCGACCAACTGTCCGATGACGATCTTACGGTCGGTAGGAATGTAGTAGTGTTATAATGCGCGCCTAAATATGGTGAGTAGGATGCCTTGCAGAAGGCTATTTATCAAAAGAAATAAATAAACTATGAGCCCCGATTTTTTTCAAATTCAAATGAGCCAATTAAAGCGCCTCCCGCAAATACTGTAGCAACTTTTTTAGGTTGAAGTTCTTGTTTTATTTTAGCCACTCTTGTTGCTATGGGGGCGAAAGTGAGTGCTTGTGTCTGGCAATACGCCGACATTCAGTATGGATTTCTGGACCAAGAGCTGGGGTTCGACAACCTGCATGCCCTGGCAGCGCAAGGACGACATAAAGCTGTTCGCAAGCTTCTGAGGCATGGCATGGACCCGAACGCTCGTCGACTGGGAGGAGCGGTTGGAGCGGATGACGATGAACGAGGTGATACGCCCATGATCTGTGCTGCCAGGTTGGTATGCATTGTCCATTCATGGTGACCATGAGCTAAAGGAGAGTATAGAGGTGACCTGGGTACTAAGGACCAAAAGCGACACGTGAAGACGCTCGAGGTGCTTCAGCATTTTGGAGCGAAGGTTAACCAAACCAACCTGGTACACGTTCGTGTTTGTTAAATGCCATTAGGATTGTATTAATTTCTGGCTGCTCGCTAGCTGAACCAGACGCCACTGTACGTCGCGTGCGAGCGCAATTTGTTGCGAGTCGCAGCGTGGCTCCTTCAACACGGTGCCGACGTCAACATTAATTGCAAGGTGCAGCGTTTGATAAAGTTGTGTTTTGAAAAAACAAACTACTTAAAACTTGCCTGTCAAAATGGATAAGACGGGTGTATCGCCCCTCATGTGTGCATACCAGAACCAGAACGGGACGCTCGCTACCATGTTACTCGACAAAGGGGCAGTTGTCATCCGTCCACCTGCTGCGTTCAGTCATATCAAGGTATCCATAGATTATCTTTGCGTTGCCTTTCCC
The DNA here is from genome assembly GCA_033557915.1 of Phytophthora tentaculata. Classification (NCBI taxonomy): domain Eukaryota; phylum Oomycota; class Peronosporomycetes; order Peronosporales; family Peronosporaceae; genus Phytophthora; species Phytophthora tentaculata. The sequence continues at coordinate 3,323,193 of JAUCEA010000020.1, read as the reverse complement.
TTCTTACTTGTTACGACCGAACACTGGGTAGTTTCCCGAGCTCTCAGACGACCTTGACAATGACGAAGAATCACCCAGCGATAAAAATGCTGCTAATCTACACTCCACACTTCAGCAATACGTCGACCGCGAGGCAGAGCGACGGGAGGTCTTAATGAAAGCAGCCCATGAGTCACAACGTTTAGAGGATCAAAATATCTACCGAGAACAACTTGCTAAAGAGGGAGCTAAACGCAAGACTCGCCGTCGTCGCAAACGTCTGGAAGCTCAACAACGACGACATGTGCGTCCTGTGAAGGCTCTTGACGTTGCAACTGACACTGAGCGTGACGAAGAACATTTACGCAGCAATTCTGTTGCTACTCAGGGCGAAGGTCTGTTGCTCTGGGAGAAGAAAGCGATGAATCCTCGATCTTTGTCCAAAAGACCTCAATGGGTAGCGAGACAGATCCACTGTACTACGCAACAGTCACAGAACCACCGAACTGAGTCGGACGATTTCATGCGCCAGTGTACGAAGATTTACGAGTCAATTGAGCAAGAACGTAGTCGTCGAATAAGCACTAGGTTTGCCTACAAAAACTAAATCGTAATTGTCCATGCGATCTTAGTAAAAACACACGAAACGACTTTGCGCCTGCTCACTCACTCGACCTAGTATACCAAGAGTGAACCTTACATTACAGAGATAACTTGGCAGCATTAATATGCCTGGACGCGTGAGCGAGCACCATCAAGAAGAGGTGTGTAGGTGGATGGAGTGGAGACATTATTGGGTTTGCACAAGTTTCACGTGACGTGCTCTTTCATTTGTAGCTGGGCAAGTTCCTCAAGTTCTTCCGCTCGCGTCTCAAAACGCACCTGGAGAACGTCGAAGCCGATTTTGAAGACACGCGCTCGGATCGATTGTCGTCTGAGGAAGTGTACAGCCAGAAAGACATCCACGAAGCCATCACGTCGCTATGCTTCGCAGTCAAGGTGCCGGCACTTCTACATGTAGTTACAAACCAAGTTAAGCGTAACAGCACTCTTACAAGTGATTTTGTTCCGTCAGGCCAACATCCGCAGTGAGTTGCAAGACACTATCAATATGATGGCGCTGCTACTGCGTCAGATCTTCATCGAGGCCGAAGATAGCGTACGTCCAGCATTTTCGAAAATGGCAAATGACTAATTCTGTAATTATCAGGATCTCGCGCTGGATCTGGACATCGCCATGGTGGAGGACAAGGAGCTGCTGGAGCGTGTGGAGCAGCTCAGTGTATCCGAATGGACCAGCGGAGACTCAAGCAGCGCAGCACAGATCGGGGCCATGCCAAAAAGTAAGGCAAAAGTGCAAATGGACACAGAGGCGAAAGATAAACTGGAGAAACAGCTTCAACGTGAGCAACATCAGCATGATGAAGAGATCCGCGCAGCGAGATTGACTTCCAGGCAGCAACAAGAGGCGCTGGAAGCATCCCACGCCAAAGCGCTGCGAAAGTTGCAGCGGAAGCTTGAACAGACCACTGATCGCGTGGAGGAGCTGGAGAAGCAGGTGGAAGACGGACGACAGCACGTCGCACAGACAGCGCAGTTCCAATCCATGAAGCGCATGGTCACGACCAAGAACCAGCAGCTACAAGACCTGCGACGCCGACTGCAGCGCTACGAGCCGGACTATGCGGAAGACGACGGAGAAACCAAGGATGCCGATGATGACGAGTAGTTCTTGAAAATTGCTAAAGTAGCCGCATTTTCATCATAAATTTGCAATGCCACAGCTCACTCAACAATAAAATTGCCTGTTGCCTGTAAAGAGAAAACCTGCAGGACCATCACTCCTGTACGGGAGGATAGATAACCTAAAGTCGAAGTCTGGGAAGTAGGTCGTCCTTCTCAATAGAATTCGTTCTGGTTATCCGCTGCTAAAAATGATGGTCCTTTTACAGTCCAGCATACTCCAGCAGCTAAGCCAGCACGAAATCGCACGCCAGGGTCCAGAGAGACCTCGTCCAACTGTAAAACTGTCCAATCCGAGCCCCTGCCGCTTACAGGCCGAGCTTGGTGCGGCGCCAGTGGCGACGCTTGGCGTTGTACTTGATGGTGTTGTCAGTGCGCAGACGAATCCACTGCGGGATCGGGCGGTTCTGCTTGGCCTTCTTGGCGAGGATGCGCTTGGTACGGAAGGTCTTGTGCGAAGGCTGCGAATCGCAACACAACAAGATATTACTTGTTAGAATACTGCTCTGTGCAAGTTGTGTCTCTGTATTTCTGTGGCTCCCGATGCGATTTTAGGTGCAAAAAGCAGCCTGGGCGACGCGCTATTTAACGACGAGCTCAATTGTATACATGCCGCTCTGATTTTCCTGCTGATCGGCGACCTAAACGCATCCGAAGCCCATACAGACACGATGCACACGCACCATTTTGGAAGGAATTTATTCGGACTGACGCGCTATTGGAAGCGAGCCAACAGCGTTGGGCTGCCAACCAGCCAATTCGCTCAGCAGCGTAATTACAGCATCAGTTTGTCGGTAAAAAGAGTTTTTACGAAAGGTTGGTGTGTGTTACACCGTGATTCTGCAAAAATGAACCCATGTCAACATCTACTTGATATTTGTAGGAAATGGAGTGTTTACATCCTGTTCGCTCAGCCTGGCTACCGGATAAGTAGTGCTGCTGCATATATGCATACAGTAGTGCTTTACTATCCCACAGTAAATCGCTGCTGTACGTGGGCTGACAAGAATTTCTAATAGTTGGGGCCAGCATAGGATAGCTCCAGCCTGATTTCTTGCACTTCGCATCTTGTTGGTGCAAATCCATTTTTCTACACTTAGCTTCACTTTTGCAATCGCTTTTCACAGGTGTCCGCCAAAAATGACTTGGGTTTTGTATCTGACCTCTAAAAATCCACTTTTTCAGATTATCAACAGTTGCTCATTCCACATTCGACCCACATGGAGGCGCATGCTGGTTCCGCGGGGCCACCGCGAGTCGAGAGCGACGAATTGGACGTAGCCACAGCCAACTCCGCGCTCTCCGGGTCGTCTTCTTCATCGTCACAGTCTTCGCGCGCCATGGATCGCTCTGTGGGCGACACAGGTACATCAAACTTCTCCGTGTCACCTTCTCCACTCTCATCGCCGTTGCATTCGGTCCTGAGGCCTCCTGTCAACATCACCACCACACCACCACCTTTCGAACCGTCCACAGGCTCAGAAGACTCGCTGTCGCCGCTAAAATCCGCTCTACGAAAGCCCAACAGTCCGCAGAAGCCCAAAATCGTGCGAAGAGTCTCCATCGAACACAATGTGCAAACGAACGCAGACACCAGACATAATCGAGAGAGACTGAGCTCCTCTCAACATTCCGCAGCTTCATCCGAGTCGGCGCGCTCTGGATTGGGTGACTCAGGCGTCAGTTTGAGGTTCCGACGGACACCCACCAACAGCAAGACGTCGCACCGCAGCTCCTTCGCTATGAGAGACACGGTGCTGTCCAGAATGTCGTCCAACGTGGGTACATTGAGAGAGAGTTTCTTCGGTGTTATAGGCAGAGGCACAACAGTGAACGACCCATTGGAACTGTCCCCCAATCAAGAGTTCGACCTGGATGTCATTGACGAAAGTGGTGGGTTGGACGAAAATATCGGGCAGATTCTCAAACCTCAAGTGGATTTTAGCAATTGGTCCAAGGAAGGCTACATCGTCTTATCCGTGGGTCTCATCTTATTGGTCATTATGATCATTCTGGCGGAAACCGTCAACTCGCTAAATGGGTACAGAATCGACCCGGGTCTCGTATTTGGCTCACTCTTGACGCTTATCCTGTGTGTGTGCGTCTTCGTGACGTACCATGGTGTGCAGAGCTACCAGAGGCATCCGAACCCACTGATTTACTACAAATGCGTCATCGATATCTTCTTGGCGCTGCGGTTTTTACTCGACCCGCTGCTATTGGATATGGGCGTCTACAAGGCAGACGACGAAGGATCATGCGCGTATTTATCCGGTGTCACACAGTTTCTGTACCTATCGAGCGATTGCTGGTACTTTGCGCAGATTCTGGACCTCTACTGGTCCCTTACGAACCCATTTATGAGCGTTAAAGCCAACCGAAGATGGTTCAAGATGATGGTTTACTCGGCTGGAGCGTTTACTGGCATCTTCGCCGCATTTGTCCCTGGTGTCCATGGCTTTGCAGACGGGAATTATTGCTGGACGAAGCGGAAGACGACGGACGACCCTGTGCAGAGAGACTTTTTCCACCTTAACCGTGGCAGTTGGCTACTTTTCTACATGTGGATGATTTTATTCTACATTTCGGGTATTACAGTGCTGATTTTCGGAGTTAAACGGCTTCGGTCGGGGCTGCGCGACACGCTACAGAGTCGTCGCGAGATGCTGCGCAATGGAGCGCTATCCATCACGAGTTACACGATTTACTGGACTATTGTGTTTACCTGGTACGCGTTGTCCTTCCAGACGCGCACGACATACGACAGAAACGGCAACTTCCCTCCAAGTCACGTGTTCCGTGCCTTCACCTTTGCCTTATCCGCTCGTGGGGCGGTGGACTATTTTGTGTGGTTTATGATAAATAGTCCGAGTTTGGTCCGACCAAATTGGCTCAAATTCTCGTCCGACTCGGCCGACAAACAGTTTAGCGCACAGCTTAATACTGCATTACAGGAAGAGCTTATTTACTTTACGATTGAAGGCATGACGCGCGCGATTCAAATTGCAGAAGAAGATTTGATCCGGATTCGAGATCGATCCCCCACCCAGGAGCTGGTTTTGGGCGTTAGCGACGATGAAGACGATCGAACTTCTCTTGGTGAGGCTGCGACGACAGCCACGGGTGTTCCTGGGGCAGGGAGCAGCAGCAATCTACTGCAAAGTATGCAGAGAAACCGGATGCTGACCAGTATTACCGAGGCGATCAACGCTGGTCTCCATCGCAATAGCAGCGCCGACGCAGAAGCGAGACGCGTTAAGAAGAACAGCAAGGAGCCCGACTTCAGCTTCGATATCCCGCAAGAGCAGCGGTCCATGCAGTCGAATGCGGATCGTCGTGTTATTAATCCTTCGTCCGCTTCGACAGCGGCTACGTCGGGTCCGACCTCTCCGACTCGTACGTCGGGAGCGACGACCGCGTCTATCCGGTTTACACCGTATAAGCCTCAAGCGTTCGCCGAGTTGCGTCAAGCGTATGGGATTAAAGCTGCGGATTTTATGAAATCTTTCGAGACGAGTACAAAGCCAAACATCAGTGAAGGAGCCAGTGGAGCGTTCATGTTCTTCAGTGGCGACAAGAAGTACATTGTCAAGTCCATGGCAGAAGAGGAAGCGCGGTTCTTGTGCGAGATCGCAGAGAAGTACACAGAGTACTTGACGCTGAATCCGAGCTCGCTGGTCACCAAGTTCTACGGCTGCTTCAAGATCACCATGTACGACAAACGGTTCTACTTTATCGTGATGGAAAACCTGTTCGATGTGATGGAAGAAGGCGTGCAAATACACCACAGATTCGATATTAAAGGCTCGTGGGTGAACCGAAGCTACAAGCGTCCACGTCGCGGCGCCAAGGTGAAATGTCGTCACTGTTCCATGATGTTTAAGTATGGCGCCAAGAAGAGTTTACTGCAGTGTCCGAACGTTGTGGGGCTGCATGAACCGAATGTGGTTTTGAAGGATAATGATTTACGTACCAGGATGCGCATTGGAACGGAGGAAGGCGTGGAACTGTACGAGCAGCTACGGGATGACTCGTTGTTCTTGTGTGACTTGGGAATTATGGACTACAGTCTGCTCTTGGGTGTCATGGACATCGAGTTCGTCGTGGATCAACCTTCGAGACAGCCTAACAACTCTGTCTTAAGCGAACGCACGGCTGCTAATACGGCTACTAATACTGCATCCAACAGTATAAGCAACGACAGCTTTATCTCGGCGTCGTCATCGTCGAACTGGTCGTCGTCTACTGGGAGCTCATCGTCCTTAGGCAAGCATATACAGCTTAAGGAAGAGGAAGTCAAGGCACCGAAGAAGCTTAACCTGAGTGTAGCGCCGAGTGTTCATTCTCTATTTAACCAGCCAGAAGACCCCCTTAACCAGTCACGATATCCGTCTACCGGTGGAGAACCGCGACCCAAGCGCTCGATGCGGAAGAGTAAGCGCGTGTTCGGGCCTGGCTACTACTACGTGGGTATTATCGATATCTTACAGACGTGGACGCTACAGAAACGCCTCGAGCGGTTCTGGAAGGTGGATATCCAACAGAAAGATGGCGAAGGACTGTCAGCTATTGACCCGGTACGGTACCAGCGCCGGTTCGAGTCCAAGCTGCGCGAGATCATCTCGATCCCGAAGGAATATCACCACCGCCAGCGCCGCAACCAGCCCAAGAACGCCATGTTCCAGTCCGTCCAACGTCTTAGTCCGGTGTTGCAAGCTGCTGCGGCCTTCGAGAGCGCCGCAGCAGCGCAAGAGGCCCGACGAGATTTGGCCCGTAACCGTGGCGACTCGACCGACACCGACACGTCCGGCACGTCATCCGGCACGGCGGAGGACGGAGATCTGGAACAGGCAAGTAGAAACCCACAGCCGATTCTACTGCCGTTCAACCAGAGATTGATCTCTACCAATTCGACACGCAGCCAGTTGAGCATGGCCGATCTGGTGTGAGGACAGCGGTTGTTGCAGGATGAAAGCTGAAGCTGAAGCGGTCGACCAGTGCAATGGCAAATAGGTTAGGATAGGAAACTTCAGACGCATTGAGTGCGGCCACAGTGCCTCTCGTGAAGTGTATTATAAAGCAGTGATGGGTAAAAATGTACGGGAGGACATTGCAAAGGAGAAAGCACGGTGCAATATGTATTGGAGTAAGTCATCACATAGCAGTAAGAACTGCAATACTTATCAAACTTGCAATATTGATTGCAATACCTGGTACATCTTACCACGTAGTAGTTTCCTGTCGTATCTCGTGTCTTCATAGCCTGTGTTACCATGTCAGCATTCCAAAGGTGTCTATTATGCATTAAAAAACATATAGTCCTCGAAGTTAACCGTCGAGCGCAGGACGTGCTGCTGAATTACCGATCTGTTGATGTAGAGGTGCCAGCAATGGACCGAAGATCAGGGTATTTCAACTAAGCCTGGGTTATTGTAAGGATAAGCAGGTCTAAGATATCATCACACCACCCGTTCTCCGTAACGATTCAGAAGGCGGTTAATGAAAAGCTAACTGGATAGATGTGTGTGGGGCATCAGTACAAATTGCAGTCTCGTGCCTTCCAGCAGTATGTATTGCAGTATTGTAAACGCTAGCAGTATGGCATTGCAAGTAGTATTGATCAATGCCAATACTTGCAATACATTTTTACCCATCACTGTTTTAAAGTACTTCGTTTTATTTTCGCGACAAAAAGATACTTCGTCGAATTTCGATGGTCGATTCCTCTGTCTGTACAGTCTAAAGGTGGTATAACGCTTCTTGGTCCAAGCTTGGACATCTACTGACCTGGCTTCCTTATACGTTGAAGTACTGCAGGAGCAGTAGCTTCTACTGTAAAAGTTCTACATGGCGTATATATTTTTTGTCGTTGTTGCCGGCATTTCGAGTCAATTTTTGCAGATCAAAATCACTTCACTCACACTGTGAGCGCGTGATGCAATTCCAACTTGGCATTGCCAAGCTACAATAGACTTGGTCGCAAAGTTTACTTGCCTTCGCGTCTTGTTCAAACGCTCCATAGATTGATTGGTAGCATCTCTTGCCGTGTCATCTGTCAGGTGGTCATCGATGTAACAGCTGAAAACATGTTGATTCCACTATGCTACTCTCCGACCTGACGCCGTCATTTCGACACATAGCCGGTCTGGAAAGGCGGGGCAACGGCAGACGCGCAGCCCGACTTGTGCTCTTCGCCGTGACAACCGACCTGGCGGCGCCGCTCGCAGCAGCTTACAGGGCTTCCGCTGAACAGGCTGGTAGAAGCACAGACCTCCATGCCGATGGACGACGCCCACACGGACGCCGACATGCTGTCCTGGCACGAGCAGGTTCAACGCAAGACGTCGCTGCCCAGAACCAACAGCTTACCACAGGAAGAGCTTCGTCCGCGAGGCAAGAGCGCGCCTGGAGTTGCGCCCAACGCAGCAGCAACAGGAGACACCCCACCGCGACGTCGAGGCTTCTCGCTGGCCCGGCACCAGTCTGTGCCGAGCATGTCGGTCGGAAAGTCCCGACGCCGTCGGAAGGTGACGTTCAAGAACATGTACGCGCCCGACGTGGTGCCTCCGCCTAAAGTAGAAAGCTACGACGAACTGGTGTTCAACGTGGCCGGTCTGTTCCACACCATGTCGTTCCTACACGACCCGGAAGACTGGGGGGACGACCCGACCGGCAGCATGTCGTCCGAAGACGATTACTACGACCCGGAGCCGCCACTTGAGCGCTCCGTGCCGCTCATGATCGCCGAGTTCCTCTACCGCTCGGCAATGTTCTTGGGATACCCTCAGGGCGACACCCCGTGGCTTCCGGGCTTCCGGGAAGAAAAGCGCTTTTCAGGGAACGACGTCAAGCGCTGGAGACGTCTCGCTCATTTCGACTGGGAGGCGGAGGAGCGGGAGTTCCAGAAAAACCACCGCAAGCCTCCGCCACTTACAGAGGCCCAGCCACGTCTCGATCGCACCGAGTCGGTGGAATCCAACGGACACACGTCGGTCATGTCGGCGATCGGGACAAGCTTCCGAATGCGACGACAGGAAAGTACCGTCAGTGTGGACTCGACGTCGTCTAGCTCGAGTATGCGCAGTCAGGACAATCAGGTGCCGGGCAAACCGAAGTTCCGCCGTGCCGTTTCCGGATGGATCCGAAAGCATCGACGTCAACTCAGCAAGGAGAAGAACACGGTGGCAGAACAGGCGAGCGAGCACGAGAGCGTCGAGACCAGCGACGAGAAGAAGAAGCGCAAACACAAGCCTGTGTCGTGGCTTAATCCGCCGCCCATTTCCTCTTCTCGAGACTTGACGCTGCTCGTGGACATCATCAACTCGTGCGTCTACTGCGGACAGTTCCAGTTCCGGAAACGTGATATTGTACGTCTGTGCAATGTCAGGATTTAGATGCAACAAAAATTGTTGCTCCGTTTTATTGTGTTTCTAACCGAAGGAAGGTAGGAACGCGAACTTTGATTCTTAGTGTGCTCGCGTTGTCTGCGTGTTGCATCAGGAACGAACTAAGTTTGCAGTGTGTTAACGTGGTCAAGTGTTCTTATATTTTGCCGTTTCGTTTCACTTATAACTAAAAAGCTTTTAAGCTTTTTCACAACTTTTTTAGATCCAGCCGTCCTCCTCAACGATGAACTCGAGACGCACCAGGTCGCCGATTTCGTCGGGACTGAAGAGAACTTCACCGAAGTTGACGCAGCAGTTGACCACGCCGCAGAGCTTGTCGAATTTCACGTTGGATGGCACCTCGAGCTCCTCCTCTTCTCCCTCCTCCTCTGGCTCCTCCTCGACTATACTCTCGCTAAGAGATCGGTGCAGCGATAAGCTGTGCAGTCTCCGACGAGCCTTGGACTGGCCGTCACTATCACTATCAGTGCCCTCCGTCACGGCAGAGCTGGTGCGCGACGTTGGCGCCTCGACGTCTTTGCCCTTTACGCCCAGCGCCGCAGCGGCATGGGCCGTCGTCACTTCCTCGAGCATCCAGTCGTGAAGCGCCAGGCGACGCCACATCCGGATCTCCTCATTCGAAATGTTCACCACATTACCGTGCTTGGTGCGTGTACCGTGGAGGAAAGCCATGGAGCGTTCGAGGAACTCCTGCACCTTCGTGGTGGTTGGTCGCTGGTCGTGGGCCGCAAACTTGCACACGCGCACCAGCACATCGTCGTAGCTCTCCAATGCCGTATATGCGCCAGAAGCGCCGTCATTCGCGTCCGACTGGATAATCGTCGGGTTTGCACTGAACCGAGTGCGTTTAGCAACACCTGGCGAGAGTACCTCCTCGGTAGGTACGGGACTCGGTACTTTGCGTCCCGAAATAGAGCGACGATACAACTCGGCGGCTTTTGCCTTTTCTGCGGCAATTGCAAATTTGCGCGCCTCGGAGCTGCGTGAGAAACTCGTGCGGTCTTTTTGCAAATCAAGATCGATGTTGCCGCGGCCACCGATGAGACGCGCCTGGATCGGCAACTTGCGCCAGATTTTCGAGATGAGGTGCGTGGGCGCCTGCTCCATGAAGTCCATACTCTGCGAGCGGCGGTCGAGGCCGCGTGTAGGCCGCTTGGTGTCCTCGTAGTCGTCGTCACTGTCCGAGTCCCACGTGGACGCATGAGGCTTGACAACCGCCTGCTCTTTCTTCGAGTAGGACGCGCGTTTGGCGAGCTCTGCCTCTTCCCTCTCTTTCTTCTCTTCCCTTCTAGCGGAGGACGAGAACGACAGCGACATGCCACGCTCCTTTTTCACTCTCTTCTTGCCCATTTTGCTCTTCTCCGGTGAGAAGACGGTGCCATTTTGAGGAGTGTAGTCCGATGGCTGCAAGGAATGGCGACCGTTTGAAGGATGCACGGGCGCAGAGGGCGCCGTAAGGTCAGAGAAGGAGTTTGAGCTGGACTGGTATGAGCTCGGCGCGTTCTTTACGGAGCTGAAGCCGGCCAAACTGTGGCGAACCTTGCTCCTTTGTCCGTATCGGTTGCTTGAGCTGCCTCCAGAAGACGGCGGAGCTCCCAGGGTCGCTCCAGGTTGAAGCTGGAGCGCCACGTTGCCATGCACGCCACTGTTGCGCAGTGTCCGGTTGCCCATACAGGGAGGACGATCTCCTCCGGCACTGATACTTCTATTGCCGAGCTTTGGAGGCTGCGTGGGCAGATCGAAGGACGTGGTGGAGAAAGACGAGTGCGATGACGATGCGTCATTGGAACTGGACGAGTTGCGACTACTGCGACTGGCACTGTTGCGTCCCTGTTGCTCCTTACTGGCCACTTTGTTGCCTCTGCTACTGCCGAAGAGACTGCGGCTGGGTGCCGAATGGAAAGCATTGCTCAGTGTCTGAGTGAGAGAGTTGCGCTCGCCGTCCTCTGGCGCTTTTTTGGCCCTGGGCGTGGCCGCTTGAGCGCCGTAGGGGAGTGACATGACAACGGGAGGTGTCGGCTCAGACGACGCGCGTTTGTCTTTCCAGCCGGAGAACGAGAAGCTCGAGTGCCGGCCCTCTTTCTTCTTGGACGGTTTCTCACGAGCAGCGGCCTGTGCTTCGGCCGACAGCTCCGCGTCCAGATCCGCGGCACTCATGCGGCCCGTGAACGAGAAGCTTCCGCTGCGGCGAGATCCCGGGAAGATCTTCTTGATGCCCGAATAAACGTCCTTGACCTGCTGCGACATCGTCTTTCACTGAGGAGATTGAGGGCTTGCCAGTCGAGCACCTTCACCTTGCCTGCCGCTTGAGATGTGAGCTCCGAGTGCGGGCTTGGACGAAAGAAAGGGAGCACTAGACCTTCACCCAAAATTTGGGCAATCAGTCAAAATGGGTAATCTCAAAATCATAAACTTTAGAAAAGGTTGTACAAGATCTGTACAATACGTAGCACGATTTCTATATTTTTAAAATTATTTGGGTATATTTAGACACCAACCTATTATTTTAAGTACAATACCCATATTAGCCCTATACACGAGCAGAAATCAGGATCAGCATAGTGAGGCTTTCTTACCTGGTTCGCGCGGTGCCTCAACAGGCTGATTGGCGGAGCGCCCTCGGGCTCCGCTGACACATGGGCCTGTGCGCGAGGAAGCACCTCATCGTGAACTTCATCATGAAACAAGGGCGCTCGCAGCCGAGCTGGCAATTTGGGTGTATTGGCAGTTCTGTACTTGAGTATTGAAACAATAATTTTGGTGTCGCTTCGTGGGCAGACAGTAACCTCCGCAACGATTTATTCGCCCCAGGAACGTTCTCAAAAGGATGGGATAGAGGTACTGTTACCCTTCGCCTAGGTGCATGCGGCTGTCTTCCAAAGTTTTCTATGCGGACGTACGTGAAGGGGTCACCTCGAAAGCGACACGTTATGCGACGCTTGTGAGCTTGAAGCGTTGCACACTCGAATGGCTGCACTTTTGTCGTTGATCGTTTCGATGTCTCAATACAAATACCCGCTCCTCAATCAAGCCACTGGCCGGTGAACTTCACCGTGAAGCCCTTGTGGCTGGGGCAGTCACGCAATTACTACTATACGTCGTGGTGGCTCCACTGGAGCAGCACAGGGGTGGACAGCATTCCTCACGCACCTTTCCAACTATCGCACGAGAGTCGGAGCACGATGAGAATGCTGGTGGTGCCGCGCCGAAGCCAGACCTTCTGTAGACGCAGCACGAGTGCGTCACTATTAATATGTACCAGTAGAGTGCTTTGACACATGGTTGGTCCATGGTGGTCAAGTCGTTTCGTTTGAAGGGATCGACAGAACATGCTGGTACAGGTAGTCTTTAATGTGCAAAATGTCTTTGTAGTTTATCACTTCGATGCAGTTTGTTGGCCTCTACAATTCATGTTATACCCGTAGTCGGGTATGGGACGGGTACCCGAAACTATTCTTGGGTGGTATATTTGAACATGTGCTGTTGTCATATTCGTTTATTGCAATCTTCACATCCATCTCATCTTATTAATAGCTTTACTGGTCGGTCTTTTTGACAGAAGCTTTTTTATTTGGCTTTAACTGTGAGCCCATGTGAAGGGCACGTGTTACTGATACCGAAAAAAATGGGGCCACTATTTTGCACAAAACTGTACTTACCGTAATTTATCGTTGCACCCGCCTATGTGCGCTCAAATATCTTACGTAATATATTGGAACCTCTATTTCCCGATGTATTTGACCACGTCGAAAAATCTAATTGTGGAAGGATCTTTTTATGCTTATATCATACGCCAAACTACAAGCGTATTAGTACATGTATTAATACTTGCTGTAGTACTTCAGCAGTGCCTAACGGTCTCTTTCTACGAGGATCCAAACGAGACCTACTTAGCCAACTTAGCATGAAGAAATGAATAAGCTCAAGTCTCTTTTAGATTACGGTACAGACACCTGTAGAAATTCGGGAGCAATATTTGCTTCTACACCGTTTCCTTACATTTTCTATCAAGCTATGAGTTCACCGTCGAGACCTCGTCGGCGAGCACATTCAGTCCGTTCAGGCGCGTTGTCTCCGACCGTACTCACATGTGTGCAATGGGGAACCCACGGAACTGACGCATTCGACCTTGAATCACTCTTCCCTCTTATTGCAAACGTCTTGTGTGAGTTGTCATAGATAAAACGCGTAGCTGTATTCTTGTGCCCCGCGACGCTCGTCCTTCGCTCTCGTGACGCAATTCAGGAACCCCTTGCTTGATCTTTCGCTTGTAATAAAGCTAGCGCTCTTTATCGTAACATCGCTCTTCAGGCGATTCGCTGCGTACTAGCCCAGATCTCCACGCGAGGCTTCGCTGGATTCAGGAGCCTGGTGACATACATTAGAGGAAACTTTTCAGGGTGGAAGCGGAGGGAGGATGCCTGCTTACCGTGCGGCACGGCGCGCGTGTACGCTTCGGCCATCCGACGTTCACTCTTGAAATCAACGGCTGTAGTAGCGCGAAGCGATTCGGAGAATGCCACGCGTTCGTAAAGGGTAAAAAAAACAGGATTACAAAACAATATTATAACAAGGAAGGGATTCGGTTAAATAAATAAATTCCCACTGCGTCTGTGACTTGTGCTACAGCTACAGAATTGAAAACCGAAAATACAGATGTTGATACCGGATTTCGGTATCAGCAGGGTCTTCCAATGTGAAGCGTATCAGTGAGGATTCGACATTGACAGGCCCTCTGTAGTAGGTGATTTCCTAATTTCTCTATATGAAGCTTATCTAGGGTTGGAAGGCCTTCTACACATAGGAGCTGAGAGCACATACTTTTCTGGCCCACTCCAAAATGACGATTACACATTTTGACCGATAACTTTGCAACCAGGACTCGGCGGTGAACGAAAAACACACCATATCAAAGCCCCGGATAAAGCGCACGTGAACATAACGGACAATGCCGAATAGAGTAATTTTCCAAATAGTGTACCAAGCCCATTTTCTGCATCTTGCTGTGGGTACTTTATCAATTGAGTACCGTACCAAATACAATACCCCTAGCCCTTCCACTTCTACTTTAGAACAACATTAAAGATAATTTATTTTTCTTGACTGCAGAAAACTTCACGGAGGCAAACTTGTGGTCAAAATATGACTCTAGCTACTATATTTTCGAGGCTAAACCAGCACGCAGTCAGCAACAATATACATTGAGGGGCGGGGAACCTCTATCTATATACCAACGATTCACTCGAACTATTTTACGTTACAAATTAAACTAAAAGACTCATAATTGGTTTTATTAAGCATAGTTTTCATTCTAAAAATACTTCCCACTTATTTTTCACAATAAATTAATGTAGCGCAAACGTTAAACCTTCCAGGTACCTGTACTTACCGCGAACTTTTTGATTTCGAGGGTAATTGAGCGACGATATCCCATTATGTTCGGTATCCTTCATTAGAACCAAAATTTAGAATACCGGACCAATTTGAATACCTTTTACAGCTAGACGGTATAATACAACAATTGTGTACCGTATACAAATAGGCATTACCGTTATTTTTTTGTTGTCTAGGCACCAGTTAAGCGGGAGCACGCTGTGTTTAAACCGGCTGCATTTCGTAGACCGTTAGGTTTTTGTCGCAGTTCAGTCAATTTTTAGCGATATTACACCCAACATTAAGGGTGGGTAAATCAGACAATTATCTACCGGTGTGCGCACACGCGTACGCAGAAACGGGCTGGAAGCGCTACAATTTGGGCGCAAAGAGAGCGAGGTTTATCTCAAAATACCGATGGGTTAGCGAAAGCCACCAGCTTCAGAAACGACTTCAAATTAACCCTAAGAAAGGCGCATTTTATCCGCAGAAGAATATCTACAGCGGAGTGATATACTCCATATTAATTATGACGCTGATGATCTAGCGTAGATACGTTGACTATTACCGCGTTTAAGAGTCCTGTTGGGGCCAAGGGCTCGTTCTTAGTGAGCTATAGATGACCTAAAGCAAGGTGGAATAAGTGATTAGCATTGCAAGCCATACAATTAGCTTGCTGCGACAATTGAAATCATCGTTGAGTTTTATCCAATAAAGTTAGATTATTCATTTATGTACGATCACTGAAACCCCCCAATCGTCATTTTGGAGTGGGCCAGAGAAGTATGAAATACCAAGTATTGTACTGTAAGAACCGGCTGTTTTGCCTATATCGTTTCTAAATCGGCCGTTTTATAGATCGATTTATCAGCCTGAAATTATCTATTTTAGTCAGCACACTCATATTTACTTCAATGCACTCCGGTTGATTCTATTTTTTATTCGCCCTATTTATAAGAGCTCGTGAGAATATTCCGAAAGAGCGCCAAGAGTGTGTGGATAGGCTATTGTCGTTCTTCAGCGGCTTGTGTTTGTCGACGAAACTTCAAAGGATGGAAGGTAACAATTTTGTGACTGTTACATGTTATGCCTTGTCAATGTGTCTTTTCGCTTTGCTAATTTTTAGGTCTTCCCTGAGAAAACACGCGTGGTTCGTACGCAGAGCCCCAGTAGTTGGGTCCATTCCATTTTCCCGTGGAAAGCGAATCTCAGTTCTTGCTGTGTTCGATGTTGAAGGCTTCGTTTGCCTGGGGTACAACCGAGTACACTTTCACCAGGCAGACGTTCCACGACACCTTCAAATTGAAAATTCTACTTTTCATTAACCCATGGTCCTTACCAAGGTCAATTGTCGTTTTGGACAATGCCAAAATTAACATGTATCAAGAATTTCAAGAACTTATTCACGGTACTGGTGTTCTCATATTTTTCCTGCCGCCGTATTCACCTGACTTGAATCCTATTGAAGTCGGATTTTCTCTGCTAAGCGATGGATCCATCGCCACGTTAATATGGCGTTTCGTGAAAATCCTCTTGCGGTCCTCAATGTTGCGATTTACTTTTGCGTTAGACCATCCGAGGAAGTTGGGGAAAATTTGTACGGCTACTGTGGATACGAAGGGAACAAACTCAGTATAAAAATTAGAGAATTGTAACGAAATTCATGTATTTGCATCGCAAACATCGTACTCTACTCTTACTACACTCTTTAGAGCTGGTCATCAAGGTGATTGATGTCCTCCATGTCTTCTGCAGGAGCAGGAATCTCGAAATCAACCGGGTCACGGAACGGAGGGAAGAGACTGTAGGCGGTAATTCGAGAGTATCCTGGTGATTTTTAGCATGAAATTGCACTTCGATCACTGCGCCTTGAATTTTGATCCTGAGCCATCTGAAATGCATGTCAGCGGTTGCTTGAGCTGCCTCTTGACTCGTCTTCATTTCCTGCGAAAGCTGATCAATGCTCCGAAGTTGTCGGAATGTTGTGTTATCAGGCACTTGTAGCGGAGCGTCAGCAGGATGTCGCGCTTGCATCGTTTACATATACAACTGCGAGGCTGGTCCACTCTGGATATTGCTTTCGGCTAGCAGAGCTGCTACACGAGGAACTTGTTCTTGGATTCGACTCTCGGTAGCCCTTCGAATAGTGTTGGCTCTAGGATCTGGTGCTCTTAGAACATATACAAAAGTCATTTAAACAAAATCATACTGACCGTGTAGGCGAAGGCGAGCTAACTTGCAAGATCTGGCAACGCGGCTGGAGTAATTTTCCTCGCCCACCTCGAGAAATTTACGTTGTGGGGCGTGCTTGGTGGGCTTAAGAGAGACACTGAAGTCATCCCGCCAATCACTGGGTAGACGGCGAACAATTTCGGTCGCTACTTGGGCCTTGAACGGCGTAAAGTCACGGTCAATCTGAAAGGAGAAGTCGATGTGCTCGGTCTTGTTGCGGCACGAAATGAGAGGATTGCCGTTCTTGATGGTAAGGTGGAAGGTAAGAATTGCTGGTAGTGGCAGTAGCATTGAAGCTCATTTTGAGTTTTACGCCAAAACCTGCCAGGGCGCGGGGGAATACTCACGCTAGAGTTTGACAAGATTTAGGAGATCATACGGAAACGGGATGGAATGTTGCCAAATGTAATTAGATGTCGACCCAACGTGTTTCGTTGATGTCAATCTATCTTAACATGTGTATTAAACCCATGGTCTATATATTTGCAATAAAGTACTATCGAGAACGTATAATCCCATCTGCCGTCCGCCGAACGCTAATTGAACGGAACCTCCAGGTGGTGTAAATAATACCGGAAATCCTATCCCGTCTGATCTATATGAGACTCATCCCCGAAGGGATGTGGCGTGCCGACCCAAACATTTGGTTATGTCTCGGATCCGACGGAGGACACTTACCTCAAGCCTACAGACATGGGAATAATTGGCATCGTCGGTTTTTCGACAAAGGGTTAGGCTAAATTTTAGTGTGAAGCACCTGATCAGATAGGAGGGCTTCCGTCCTCCTACGTAGGACCATAAAACTGAGAGCGTTTTGTCAGAAAGGCACAATACGAGGCCCGTTAAAATAGTGATTTCAGTTGAAGGGGCTGCGCTGTGGCTATGCCCAAACTGTTTCACTTCACAGCAGCCGGAACATTTCTTGTCAGTATTCAGCAAATATAAAAGCCAGGTAACATACATCAAATAAGGGTCACACTACCAGACCTAAAATGGGTGGCGACGACGAGGACGACCTATGGTTGCTGCAAGCACTGGGAAATCTTGCAAGCGAGCAACGAAGTGGACCGGATTTCGTTCCATCAGTACCGCGACTTCTAAACTTTGGCTGGAAGCGCTGTTTCACTCAAATTTACGACAGCACTAACGCTTACCTATTTCGTGACCATTCTCGCGTGGATAGAACGGTGTATGACATTTTGTACGATACCTGCGAGTCATTCATCCCAAGACGAATTTCATATCGCCGAGAAGTGCTGGCAGTGATATTGGATTAGCATGAGCGCGCAGCTACTTGCCAAGACCAAGAGAACAAGTTTGGCATAGCATACTCAACGATCCATCGAAATCGTCGTGCCTGCCTTTATGCGATTATACACGCTCATGGTAAAAGCATAAGGCTACCTACGATTGCTCCGTCAGAATTCACCGACGCGTTCCCGTACTTCGACCATGCTCTGGCAGCAATTGATGGCGTCCATGTACCTGTAATGGTAGCAACAGAAGACGCCAAGAGATTTTGAAACCGAAAAGGGTGGACCTCCACAATTGTCCTAATCGCATCCGAATGGCTGTTGAACGCTGCGTTCATCTATCTAGGAGCGGAAGGTGCTGCCCATGCCTCGTGGTGGTGCTAGCAAGCAGCGGCATTCTTCATAGGCTACCTGAGCACATGTATGTTGCTTGCTGACGCTGGTTATGCTCTCAGCCTCGAAATACTTACACCTTATCGCGGGGTGAGGTATCACCTTAAATCATTTGGCGAAGGTACATGACCAGGAAAAGAGCTCTTCAATTGCGCCATGCAAAGGCACGAAATGTAGTTGAACGTTTCAAATGATGATTGAAGAGACAATTTAGAGTCCTTCGAGTTCCAATCGAGTGGGATAGCAAAAACGGTCACATTTGAATGTGCTTGCTTGCACAACTTCAACCGCCGCCATACCAGTGAGAATATGGCAGAGGACATGCGGGATGACGGCGACAATGAGGAAGACAATCCAGTTCGAGAAGAAGTCCTCCCCTTTGACTTCAAGACGTCGAGTAATTGGCGGGATTCGGTGGGACATGCGATGCGGACAAAATACAAGAATTACAGTAGGAGGTCTACAGTGCAATCAATAGTCGCTAGAGTCACGTTCATAATTAAGCTATCGACTCCACAATGTTCGCGACCTAGTCCCTGTTTCCATCACCTCGCCCCGTATTGTCCTCCAATGTTCACCGCCGCGTCTCATACGTCTGGGACGTGGCGCTGAAAGTTGGGACGAGGTCGCAAACGCTGTGGAGTCAATCGCCAAGCTTTTTACAATTATTTAAATGTAGCGGAATTATTTTACTCAATGGACGCAACGATAGCAAAACCAGCGATTGTATAGTTGTCATCTTGCATTGCCCCAAAAATGAAGATAACTCGGCTAACCGAAACATCCTGAATGGCTTCGCTGTCCTTGGTCTTCTTGTTACCGCTGATCTCTTGGTGTTCATTAATCTCATGGTTGACTAGCTATTTTCTCATTACCTTCATCTTGAGACGGAAGTAGGCTTCCGCGGTCCTCATGAACGAGGCAACGCAGGCCTTGGCGTCGTCTCCAGCAGACACCATAGTGGAAGCACCGGATTCTTTACCTGTTTTTGCGTCCATTGCGATAGCGCTTGACACGCTCAACACGCTGTACAGCAGATGAAGAAGAGAAAGTCTGCACAGAAGGTGTAACGGGGTTATACGGTGTGGCGCACACATGGGTACGTAGTACCCGGAGAGCTAATTGACTCTCAGTACATGTGTAGAATTAACGGTGGCCTCAGTGCATAGGCTGAGGGCCACTCGTTATGCATTTGATTAGGTCTAACTATAATAGATAGTTAAACATCGATAGCGGCTTGGCCGCAATAAAGATAAATAAAAACACTTTGGTTTTGGAAGCAAAAGAGTTATTTCGAGTTAATAACTCTGCGCCCTGGTTTTAGGGCTGTGTTAAAGTTCTTTCGGATAAGGAACTTTATGTTACGAACTCTCTGAGTCGAACGTCTTCCTCTGACACTAAAGCTACGGCAGCCCCGCTGCACTTGGTAGCACTTTTAGTCAATCCCGCACCTGAGTCGGTTGACTGTATCCTCTCGGGGATGCAACGCCCAGAGCTCGCGAATTTGCCCCCGGCGCAGCAGGACGCGCTTAATAAGCTTATGTCCTTGCTTGGCCCGGAGGGCGCGGCTCATCTTGCTTTGCAAGGTCCAGAGGCGGTGACCGCCAGACTGGAATCGTTCTCCCGTTATGAGAACGCGCTCTTGGAGCATGTTCAAGAGAAGATGAGTGCCGCAACGGCGGCCGCGTCGGTGACGCGTGACGGGTCTGCGAGACCAAAGCCGCTCCTGGTGAGCGTGAAGACCGTCGAGGGGAAGGATGGAGAGAATCTCCTTCCCTGGACCCGTGAGGTCGAGATGGCCATGGGATCGGCCCTGTTCCAGTATGAGCAACAGCGCGTGGCGCTTGTTATCTCCAAGCTTGGAGGGCGCGCGCGCGAGTGGGCACTAATGTGCGGTACGTCTGTTGACGCTGCATGTCCCTCTTGGGCTCAGCTGAAGCAGCAAATGTCGCGCGTGTTCGCGCCGCCTATTCAGGCATACCGTGTTCGGTTGAAGTTCCTTGCTACCCGACAGGGCAAGAAGGAATTACTGGACTATGTCCAAGAGTTGCGAACTCTTATCGCCGGGATGGCAGCGGACCCTCTTCCGCAACTGGTCACAGTGACCGTGTTCATGGAGAGACTCCGCGTGAGCGCAGCTCGAACGGAAGTATTCCGTGTACACCCAAACTCTTTTGAAGAGGCGGTGAACGTGGCATTGAATGCCGAACACAACTTCAGGTCGGTCCGACCTGGTTGGAATGCTGGTAGCGCGAGCTCTTCGAGCGGTTCAGAACCGATGGACCTCAGCGATGCTGAAGATGAAGACGAGGAGCTTCTTGCTGCAGAACAGCGTGCCGGCATCCGCCGATGCTTTGTGCGCAAGAGCACCAAGCATCTGAGAGCGCAATGCCCTCTGCACTTCAAGCGCCAGGCTCCGGCGAGCCAACCCTCCGGGTCATTGCCGGGAAACGGCAACTCACAGTAGGCGCGGGGCGGCTTACTGGGGAAGAAATGAGTTCTGTTGTGCCTCGATGAGGTAGAGGGCAACGGGGCTCAGCCCCGAAGAGAGCTGGGCTCTCTCACAAGAAGAGTGTGTGCAAGCTGGGCTTGCTGGTCGTTGAAGCGAACGTGAAGGGCTTTGCGAAGCCGCGGAGAGTCTTGGTTGACTCGGGACCCTCGGGCAACTATGCCCGTCGCTCCACCCTTAAAGGGAGTCAGCTGTATGCTGAGGCACTGGAAGCGCGAACGAGAGATGAAATCTCAGTCCGTCTTGTGACGGGGACACTTGTAAAGGTGTCGAAGGTCAACGTTGACCTTAATGTGAGGTTCTTAGAGTTCGATAGCGTGGAGCGCTGTTTGGTCTTAGACCTCGATTCGAGGTATGACCTCATCCTTGGCTTGACATGGCTGGAGCATCATGAGCCATGGATTGACTAGAAGTCGAAAACACTGGGTGCTACACACCCTGCTCCTAGTGGAGCTTTGGTGAGTCATGAACCCACCTCTGCTAGAAAGCAGACGCGCTATTGGCTCGAGCACGAGGCCGAGGCGACCGTGGTTTTGGACATTGGTATGTCGAAACTTGTGAGCAACGAAGTTGCTCTGTGTGGTACGGATCTGGTCGAGGACCTGCCGCTTCGTGGCCCGAGAGCCGTGGTCGACTGTGAGTCGAGGCATCGTGGGCGCGGCCCAGCAGATGCAGGTGAAGTGACACCTAGTTCACTGTGTGAGGGTCATGGACCGCATGGCTCAGAGCCGAGTGTCTTGCAAGACGCTGGTTCCTCTCCGAGGAGTGTTGGTGCTGCTGCACCCGGTGGTGGTGACGGAGATGACGCAACACCGCCCTCGTCCGGCCGGGCTCGGTCGCGGAGGGAGAGGAGAAGAAGACTCAGGGCGTCTGTGACGTCTTCGACGTCGGACAAGGTGTCCAACGTGACGAGCAGTGAGGCTCCATGTGATTGCTGTGAACAGCTGTATACACTCTGAATGGAGTGACGGGTGAGGTCGAAGGCGACATCAGCCTTGACGCTCTGCCCGCTGTGGATGCTCTGGTAGAGCTGCTGGACAAGATGTCCGTTGCCAAGTTCGGCAAGGCCTTGAAGGTAGGCGAGCTAGCCGAGGTGGTCTTGATAAGACCTGAGGAGGAGTTGAGCTCCTCGTCCGTGGTGGACGATGCAGACCTGGAGGACACCAAGAAGGCGCTCAGCGGGAGGAGTGGATCGGCGATCCTGAAAGACCCTTCGGATCCGTTCTATCCTGTTGCTCAGGAATACCAAGATGGGGTATGGAAGAACCCATCGATGGGTTTGCCTCCGGATCGAGGTGTGCGTCATGTGATTGACCTGGTTCCAGGAACCAAATACTGCGTGATAAGGCAGTGGTCTTTTCCAAAGGAACAGTGTGACGTCGTTGACGCGTTCTTCCGTGCGAAGCACGAGGCAGGGCTGGTGCGTGAGAGCACGTCTCCGCACTCGACACCCACCTTTTGTGTCAGAAAGCTGAATGGCAAGTGGCGTATTGTGCATGCTCTCAATAAGCTGAATGCGGCCACCATTCCGGCGCAGACGCCGATTCCTCGCAAGGATGTTCTACAGAACAACATGGTAGGCTATACATTGTACAGTGCGCTCGACTTGGTCGATGGTTACTACCAATTGCTCATGAGAGAGAGCGACATTCCGCTGACAGCGGTCAGTACTCCGAGCGGTATACTCTGGGAGTGACTTGTGATGCCCCAGGGGCTGCTGAACGCACCAGCAACATTCAATCGTCTCGTGACGCAGTTGTTCAACCCCCCCCAGGGCGTACGTGCAGACGTACTTTGACGTTATCCTTGTCCATAGCCGTGCTGAGCACGGGAAGTCAGACGTGGAGAACCACATTGATCACTTGCGAGCGGTGTCGGGTGCATGCGCACTAATAAGTTGTATGCCAACTTGAACAAGTGCGTCTTTGGCGTGGAGGAGATTCCTTTCCTCGGTTGCTTCATTGGGAAGCTTGGCTTACGGCCATTGTAGATTGGACGGTTCCCAACAACCAAAACGACTTACGCAAGTGGCTAGGCTTAACCAATTAGTTGCACAAGTACAGCGCGAACTACGCAGAGATGGCTCGGCCATTGTCGGATCTCCTTAAGAAGGATGCACCTTGGTGCTGGAATGTCAAACACGACGAAGCCTTTGAGGCTGTGAAGGAGAGTCTTCTACGAGCGCCGATACTCGCGCTACCGGACCCGGATCGTCCGTTCAGCGTCGTCTGCGACGCCTCCGATTTTGCATTCGGTTGTGCTTTTCTACAAGCAGACGCCGAAGGGCGTGAACGCGTAATCGCGTTTGAGTATCGCCAGCTCAAAGCTGCAGAGAAGAACTACCCAGTTCATGACAAAGAGCTACTTGCTATGAAGTATGCTCTAGTCAAGTTCAGGGTACACCTGCTAGGCTTCAAGCCTTTTGGGATCTATGCTGATCGTGCGTCGTTACGCACTGCGACCCAGTCGCCTCACCTCTCCCAGAGAATGGCAAGATGGCTCTCCTTCTTTGCCGAGTACAACATCGAGGTGAAGTACAAGCCGGGACGGCTTAATGTGGTGGCCGACGCGCTCTCGCGCAGGCCGGACTACGAGTCAGCCCATGCCACAACGGTGACGTCGTTGTTGCCCGACTTGATACGCGCTGCGTATACACATGATGATATGTGTGTAGCTCTGCTACGGGCTCTGGGGAGCGAGGAGTTTGAGAACTCAGACAAGGAACTGTCAGGGCGCTTGCGCGCGAGGCTACATCGATATTCCATCGATAGTGGCCTGTTGTACTACAGCACGGACCCAGAGGATACTCCTCGCGTGGTCGTTCCTCATGACGAGGAACCTCAAGTATCGTATCCTCTACGAGGTACACGATACGCCCGTCGGGGTACACTTAGGTCGCGAGAAGACCGTTTGGCTCGGTGGGCTCGATGTACTGGTGGCTCAAATTGTATAAATGGATGTCCACTTACGTACGCACGTGCGAGACGTGTCAACGGACGAAGTCCGCGCCGAATACGGCGGCGCCGTTGGCGAGTTTGCCTGTCCCCACGAGATGTTGGCAGTCCATCAGTATGGACTATGTGCTTGGCCTTCCTAAGGATAAAGCGGGCAACACGGGTATTGTGGTCTTTGTAGACCGATTGAGCAAGATGGCTCACTTAGCGGTTGTGCCGGACACCATTGATGGTGAAGTTACAGCGTTGCTGTTTTTAGACCGAGTCTTTCGCCAACATGGCTTGCCTGAGGCGATTGTCTCGCATCGAGACCCGCGATTCACCGCGAAGTTCTGGACGTCCCTCTTCAGAGTACTCGGCACTCGTTTGGACAGGATCATACGCAAGCCGATGATCAAACTGAACGCGCGAATAGCGTTGTGGAGGACACCCTCCGGAGCGAATGCGCCGAGGCGCCGAAACGCTGGAGTGAGACGCTCCCACTTGTCGAGTTGGCGTTGAGCAATGCAGTACATGCCTCGAGAGGCTTCACTCCGTTCTATGTGAACGGCTTGGTGAACCCTCGCGTCCCGTTGATAACGCCACGTAGTGGATCAGGGCTTGCTGGGGGAGGGATAGCCGAGCGGCTTGCTGATACCATCCCTGTTGCGGTTCGCAAGAAAGTCGATGGCTTTGTCTCTTTGAGACTGAGCGTCATGCGCAGGGTGCGCGACGCTATGGCTGAGATCCAGGACCTACAGAAGGAGAATGCTGATGCCAAGGGCAGAAGCAATGTAGAACGGTTCGAGGTCGGTGACCTAGTTTTACTGAACGCAAAGAGCCTACCTACGCATGCAGTGTCTGCAGTCTTCAAGACGAAGCTGAGACCACGGTTCATTGGACCGTTCAAGGTCGTGGCCAGGAAGGACCTAGCGTGCGCGCTAAATCTTCCCAAGAAGATGCGCACCCACCCGGTGTCTTACGTTGGCTTGCCCAAGCCGTACTAAGTTCCTGCTCGTGTGGACGCCGCGTCACTGGCGCCGAATCGAAAGGGAGCGGCTAGGCCGCGTGCGGCTGCGAGGCAGCAGGTAGTACAACCACGGAAGGCTGGGCGACAGCAAGTGGCGGAGCCACACATCGCGGATCAAAATGCTCGGGACCCAGGAGCAAGTCAAGCGGAAGACACAGCTGAGCAACTTGATGCTCAAGGTCCGAGACCTGGTCGTGAATCAACTGAGGTGACTGCAACCAATCCACGCGGTGGATCATCTCTTCGAGAAAGACCGCTTGGCGGCGAACGTGGATGTTCGCGCCACGAACGCATGCGTCGTGTTGACGCTGATGTCGTTCCGGCGAGTGCTGACTCGCGGCGCGAGAATCCTGCTGAGGCAAGGCCTCCTCCAGCTCTGCTCGATGAGCACGGTGAGCCCCACTATCATGTGGAACACCTTGTGGCGCGGCGTCGTCGCCGAGGTCGTTACTAGTACTTAGTGAAGTGGAGAGGTTATCCACACTCACAGAACTCATGGGAGTTCGAAGTACCCCTCCGTGAGGACTGCCCTGACGTCTTTAACGCCTATGATCTGGCACACCCACTGCCACTGCGTCACAAGGGCTCGCGACTGCGTCGCCAAGCGCCAAGCGCTTCCCGCCTGTAGTGCGGGGTGTCTACAGGTCGGTAGCTGAGCTCAGGCTCTGACCAGCGGCTGGAGCAGCCAGCTCAAGTATGAGCATCGGTGCTCACAGCGGGAGCAGGAGGCAGGTGTGCCTTGTAGAGTTTGGGACGTAGTCCCGGAGGAAGCGGACGCTTCGTGTTGTGTTGGACGGGGTCCAAGCATAAGCGCCCTGATTGACGCGTATTGGTTTCGGAGAAACTTGCTCGAGGAGCATTATCCAAGTTTGGTATTGCGCTGTAACAGCGAAGGTGGTGTGTCCCGGAGCGGGATCGAACCACCGACCTTTGGCTTTCAACGCCAACGCTCGACCATTGAGCTAAAATGGCGTCGCCCTTGTGCTTGTCCAGGCCTGGAGATAGCTCATGGTATGAGAGGGCTGCACCCTGGTGGATTTAAACCACCGACCTCTCGCTTGTGAAGCGAATGCTCGACCACTGAGCCATTTGAGTAATACCCGCGAATTGAACTAGCCAACACCCTCGTCTCATTAGGTTTGGCTGCACTTTGAGTGTGTGCCGTATCGGCGGCAGTATACCCGGCCACGGGAGAATGTGTGGCAGCTCCTGGAGCAGGCGCGGCGTGCGCGTGATGGTCTGAGACCTCGAGGGAGCTTGAGGTGCGACGCGCTGATGGTGTTGGGCCGTGGGCTGCGGGTGAGGGGTTGGGAATCAGAGATGCATAGGTGTTCGTAAGCTCGGGGAGCTGGAAAACGCAGGGTCGAGGAGCAGTGACCTCCGACGGCTTGGCAAGACGTGGCCTCGCTGAGGTAGTTTCGAGAACGGGTAAGTTCTCATCTTAGTGGGGGAGAGTGTAACGGGGTTACACGGTGTTGGCGCACACATGGGTACGTAGTACCCGGAGAGTTAACAGACTCTCAGTACATGTGTAGAATTAACGGTGGCCTCAGTACATAGGCTGAGGGCCACAAGTTATGTATTTGATTAGGTCTAACTATAATAGATAGTTAAACATCGATAGCGGCTTGGCCGCAATAAAGATAAATAAAAACACTTCGGTTTTGGAAGCAAAAGAGTTATTTCGAGTTAAGAACTCTGCGCCCTGGTTCTAGGGCTGTGTTAAAGCTCTTTCGGATAAGGAACTTTGTATTACGGACTCTTTGAGTCGACCGTCTTCCTCTGACGCTAAAGCTACGGCAGCCCCGCTGCAGAATGCTAAGACGGTGATTCCCCAGCGGTGGCAAGCGAGTTGTGGTCGCTAATCTCTACATTTGCGCTTGCAGTGCCACCGTCAGATTTGCCGACGCCTAACAGGGAGCTTGCATCAAACTGCTGGACGGTAACCGCATCTTTAGCAGTAGCAGGAGAGTATCCAGATAATGGAGCACAAATAGACTCGTGTACAAACCCTTCCACTCGAGAGCGCTTGAAGAGAGGTGTGTTCCGTGGCCATGCCTGCCATGCCTATCTTATCCTACTTCGTCAAGTGTCGGGCAATTAGTCTCGCTGCACCACCCAGCCCCGCTGAGATTACTCAATCGCTTATGTGCGTCATTTTCTGTCATCACGCATGAATACTTTGAGCGGCACTGATTTAAGTAATATATAATACCTAGTTAAAGTACAATTGGAGAGACCAAACGTTTATGGGCCTCACCTTTGCCGGCATCAATTCCGTCCTTCGCCAGACGAGCAACAAGGAGAGTCCAGTACTTTGATATGATGACCTTATCGGTCTTATGTGACGCATCATTGCGAGCACTCAAGTAGTACTGTAGGAGCTGTTTCCTCTCGTCTAGTCCAGGTTTGTAACGGGGTTACGCGGTGTGGCACACACATGGGTACGGTGAACCCGGAGAGTTAATTGACTCTCCGTACATGGCTCGTAGTGTTTAGTAGAGTGCTCGGGACATAGGCTGAGCGTCACACGATATGCATGTGATTAGGTTTAATTATGCTAGGTAGATAGGGACCTGGCCGCAATAAAAATAAATAAAACACTTCGGGTTTTGGAGCAAAGAGTTGCTGTGAGTTAATAACTTGAGCCCTGGTATGAGAGCTGCATACAAAAATGACTGGATTTGAAATTCACGGAACAAGTGTTTTTTTGAAACCAGCCATTTCTGCATCCTGTCAATACAGACAACCGTTCATCTCGCAAACATGCACAAGATGGAGACGCCGGCAAAAACCCTAGGCGAACCTTGCAGCGGGGCTGCCGTAGCTTTCGCATCAGAGGAAGACGTCCGACTCAAAGAGTCCCTAAAACTAAGCTCCTTATCCAAAGGACACTAGCGAAGCAACTAGTTCGACGTTTTTGTGTTCGACTTCCACTTTTATAACAAAATTATTTTTTCGATACCCAAGCAGATGTTTATGCCCTCAAATAGCTATTTTAGAGCTAAGACGAACACGGCCATTGTTCTCTAACTTTTTTAGAGTCTATCGGGGATCCGATTTTCTTGAAAAATTCGTTTATAATTCTATAGCAGCACCCTCTTGTACATCTATGCGCTTACTGCTTTAGTAACCGAAGAACTCCGGCCGTGTTAGACTTATTAAAATAACTTTACCAAAAACGAGTGTGGTATAGTGAATTGTTTTTCGCCCGCGGACCAAGTCACGAACCGTCGCAAGTGTCTCCCAACAAGTTTCCATGGTCTTTTAGACTCACCGATATTCATTGCGACGATTCATATGACGTCACGGCCTCGTAACGGTGTGGACCACTCGAGACAGGAGCCGTTAGCGCCTGGATGGGACGCGTCACCGGATCTGGACTGATTCCACTTGATATTTGTATAGATCCACGAGCTCACTTGATATTGGTATCGATGCATCGGGAATTATATGATTAGAAAGAACAAGGGCAAACTGGCTCTAACAATATAGAGTAGAATTTTCCCCAAAGCACTTAAGTGCTCAAGCGTCGAGGTAAGCACCTTAAATTTTACACTTAGTATCTTTGTAGGGAATGCCTACCAGCGAACAGCGACCTTCCTGAAGTAAGCGTTCGTTTTTGGTAAGACCAAGAGTCTTGTGTGTGTGTTTGGCTTATCCCTATTTTTGAGGGAATTTCGGGTAGAATATTCCCGATATTAGTGGTCTGACTATTGATAGTATACTCTAGACAACTTACAGCCTGAGTTATTCTCGGGCAACGCTTTAAAAGAGTCAAAGAAACTTGGCACCCTTCCGCTGTTGGTGCCACAGGGTATTTAAGAACGACAGAGAGATGTTTAACGTACAGGCTAAGCTCGTTCCTGCTACGTTTGCGCATTACGTCTAGCGCCGCAAATAGTGAGCGAGGGGAAGCCCCGGCTCAGGGCGCTGGGCCGAACTTGGTTCCTTCATGTGAGCCCCAACTTTTTCTGACTCTTGTGAACAGTTTATTGCTGTGCGCTGTGCGTGCACCGACCTTTCTACGTGAATTCCTATATCACAACTGGTGACACGACGCGGGATCGGTGTGACCTTCTATTATAGTTTACGTTCTGTTACGCTTAAATACGAGCAACAACCCAAGTCAACTGAAGATGGCGAGAGCGTCGAAGTCAGCGGTACCAGCGGCCCCGACGGAGGGAATTGAGCGGCGGATCGCGGTGCGGTGAAGGTGTCCCGCGCATGGCTACGATTGGCGAGCGCTCGGTAAACTTCGAAGCTTCGGAAGACGAAGACTCGCGGGCTAGGGATGAAAGACTTGGGCTACGGCGGTAACCACGATGAGGCAACGCCCCCGATGAGATGAAGCCTGAGCCGCGCGAGGAGGCAGTGTTGTCGGCGGGGACACCGGGTGCAACGAAGCCCCTATCGCGAAACCTCACTGACGAACTTTTGGCTGTGGTAGGGCCGGAGACAGCTCACGACGAGTGGGGTGTCGAAGAAAGGAAGACGAACCCGCGCCGAAGGCTGCACGAGCGTCGGATACGCTCGCTGTAGGTCCTCCCGTTAACGGCGGCACTCCAGCAGCGAGCAAAGTCCTGGCACGGTGTTTCGAGAAGATGCAGTCAAGTGACTGGACTCGACAATTTTAATCCTCGCCAGGCGCGGCAGGCGACCTGGGTGAGGGTTGGCGTACCCAGTGAATTTACTGAGCACGATGCAAGTTGCGGAAGATGCGGTGTTGTTACTGGCAGCGATGGGGATGGAAGCTCGAAACTACCCGTCTATCCTGACTTTGAAGGAGTGGACTCGCTCGGAGGCGGAAGCTGATCTTCACAAGTAGAAAAAAAAAAGCTTCGCACTGCGTTCGGGGTGAAAGCCATCGGGAAGGGGAGACAACCTTTGGCGAGGGTGGCGGTTCAGATAGGCCGATCCGGCGGTAATTCCGCTGCCTGATACCCCGGCGAAGATTCGCGACGACGATCGGGACTTTGGTGACAACGTCTTCTCCAAGGGGGAGGAGCCCCCGTACTTCCAAGATTCGCACATGGTTACACCACGTTCAGCAAACCGTGTATGGTGTAGTGGTTACTCCATAATTGCCACCAGACAAAGACTCAACCACGAACAAGTTGCTCAAGCTATGAACGCTCGGTCGCATGATGTACAGTGACCCCAAGGTGCAAGAAACTCGACTATGTCACTACCGAGTCTTCAACGAGTCTTCGTTGAGCCCAGTTAGGATCAAAATGTCCCTGAACCCAGGCTGTCCTTATTATTAATAATGGGACTGGCCGGATTCGCATTCAGCGGCCAAGAACTGACCAGCCACGGTACGAAGGCTCGGTGGCGGTTGGGATGAGTTCGTGCAAGTCTCCACAACCTTTTGAATGCTCGGCCGCGGTCTGGGAAGGGACGTTGACGGATGAAGAGGCACATGCGACGGAGTGAGCGTCGCTTGGCATGCATGAAGATCCATAACGGATCGTAGTTCACTAGATATTAGTAAACATGATTAGGATTGCATATTAGGACATGGCCCGAAAGGGCAACAAGTACAGAACAGAATTTCCACTCAAGCACACAGAGCGAGGTTCGGCTTCAAGTTTAGCGTCTGGTCAAGCTTGTTTGAGTGTGTTATGCCTGTCGGTGGACTCGAAGCTTACTAGCGAGGATTCATCAAGCAAGGCCAAGAGACTGTGTGTGTATTAGCCGAGTAGTATATCGGAAGGTTTCGTGACGGCTATATCTTGCCTATTTGCACGGTTAGGAGTGCTGGTATTGCCTCCTATACATTCTTCCAACCGAGTGTTAAACACTCGGCGCCCTCGTAAAAGGGTTAACTGTGTCTGGTACCCTTCCGCTGTTGGGACCACGAGGATTCATAACACCTGCTAGCTTTGCTCGTGTTAGTAGCGTGTTCTTATTTTCACTGGTTGGCCTATATAAGTAGTTTGCTAGGTCCAATCTGTCCCGGTGCAGGGCAGAACTGAGGTCTTCAGGTCCACCCGAACGATCGCTAGCTATCCTAGCTGGCGTATTGTTGTGGGAACATCCTAGCTACACTTTAACTAGAGCTCACGCGGATTTACTACACCACACATGCCCGACGTATAACCGCCGAATTCGAAGGTTCGCACGCTGGACGTGGAGTACAGAGGCCGAGCACGCGAACTCGGGAGCGACGAGCGACGATTCATCGGACAGCGAGTACGACTTTTGAGACCAACTTGACGAGGACTAGCTGGCCCGGCAGACGGATGCGTCGTGTGCAGCAAGTGCTACAGAAGCTACGCTGAGGATTGAGTTGGCGACGCATGTACCACGGGATCGAATCCAGCTGCTCAGTGGACGACGGGACACGAGCGGCCAATGGTTGAAGACCTTCGCGCTCGAAATGAAAGAGAGTCGAACCCATCCTGACGAATGGTGCGTTGCATTCGAGCTGAGCCTTCGGGACGGAGCTATCCATCGGTTCCGGCAACTCCCCACGAAGACTCGTCGGAAGTGGGAGCTGCTGCACAAGGCGCTCATTGACTATTATTATACGCAGTATAAACAGTCACTAACAGCCTGCTACTATACTGCGACACAAAAACACAAGGAGCACATCTATGAGTATCTCAACCGTCTCAAGGGGCATGCTCGCAACGCTCGACTTCAGGTCGAGAAGGGGCAGCGCGACGAGAAGAATCATGTGGAGCAGTTTCTGCTGACCTGCGGGGGCGCTCAGATGACGCGGGAATCCGCGAGTTGGAAGGAATTCTTACTGATTTTCTCATGGGGGAAGAACGACTTATCGCTCAAGGCGCTGTCCAGCAATCCCGCTATGAAGGAAACTCCTGCCGCCGTAGCGATGGTCGCGGTCAAAGTGGAGGTCGAGTGGAACAAGACCGCTCGAACCGTCGAAAGCGACGCGACCTGGACCGCTTATGAGAGGACGTGCGTCGGACACCACGAGTGACGTTCGCGGATACCACGGAGCAAGACTGGGTAGCTGAGCTGATTGGTCACGGGCCGAAGGCCTCACGGGCAAACGTTCGCCGCGAAGTTTGGAGCCACAGTAAAGATGGCGTGTTGAGTGATGGAGAGTACGAGACGAACCGCAGCGATGATTCGTTCTCAGATGATAGCCTGTGAAAACTCGCAGCCGCAAATGAAAGCGAACGACGAAGCGCAGCCGAGGGGACGAACGCTCGGCCGAGCCACCGTCGGCGACGAAGTGACTAAGTTGGCCGTGGAGACGATCGCAAGCGACGCCATGGGGAGCGTGGAGATCACGGGAACCGTCGCAGGAGCTTCGAACCGTGTGCAACCTGCGGTGGATGGAATCACTCAGTCCATTACTGTCAACCACCGATGCAAGCTGTGTAAGCAAGAACACGATCTGAGCAGCGCGAGCTGTACCGTCATCTCAAAGTCTTCGTCAAGTATGTTCGAGCGAAGGAAGAGAAATTCAGACTTTTCCAGTCGAACTACGAACCGCCGCTGAAGATGGCCATTTAAACTAGGTAGCCCGCCAATAATTACTGGGTTAGCTCGAGCGGGCTACCACAGTTATCTGAACCTCTGGTGGAACCAGGATGCATCCTCGCTTTTGATGGAAGAGACAGTGTGTGGCCGGACGAGGCATTGAATAAGTGAAACCGACTAAAACTGGAGAATATTACACAAGATATTGTTAATAAAGAATAAAATTATGGGTCAAAGCTTTTTTAAAACAACTAGTTGAGCTCATAACACGCAATAACTTACTCGACGTGGAGTACGTAGGCCTTGGTAAGGAGGTCCCTCATGCCCAAACGCCGCCGTGGTGATGTGACTGGTGATACCTGGAAAGATCCCTCCATTTCCGAGTCCTCGCCACTCAATGACGCCAAGAAGTCCATCAGAGCCAGTGCAGGTGGTGGTGTAGATGGAGCTGTCTCGATATACCCTTCGCCAAGCTACGCAACAATATCATTGAGGCAACCAACCGACTTACGGTTAAACTTGTACAAGGAGAATGGCATCCCATGATCCTCCTTCACCGTCGTGTACTGGAAGAAGAGACGCGTCATAACAAAGTTCATGTTGCTCTCGGCTACTTTGGTGTACGGCTCGTGGTTTCGCACCAGGAAGAGAGGTAGCACATCACCATGGTCACCCAAAACGTTGTAGGCTGGTCGTGTGATCCGAAGCGTCTAACCATTTCAGCGCTCCTTCCAACATACACAAGGGAATACGGCCCGGTGTACCTACCCTCGGTAAAAGGCATGGCCGTATTCGCGTGGACGAAGAAGATCCCTGGGGTTGGCCGGGTGTCGTTCAACCGGTGTCCGTTCTCGTAGTAATGGCAGGGTGGCTCAGCTTCTCTGCATCCGCGTTTGCCGGATCAGTTCTGGAAAATATAACATGGTGAAAGAGAGAGGAAATAGCGCTGGGCAAGTAATGGCGTGTGATAGTCGGACAAAAATGACACCCGAATGGCATGATCTCACGAATCCATTTTCAACCTGCAGAAGTGTCTTGGTGCCATCACGGCCGACCCAGATGTATTCACCGTAAAAAACGCGTTTATCGCGTTGCCAATTGTTCCGTAGGTCGTGTGTCTGACAAATTTCCCCAAACGCTCCGCAGCTTCCGCGGAGCTCCAAGAAAGCAAAGAAGCACGTTGAAAGCCTGTTCGTACAGGTGAAGGGCTTAGTGTTAGGCTTTAAATGCTGCGGTGCGCCCGGCGGATCGAGTGCGAACGCACAGAAAGTGTCACTCATCCGTTGCCTCTCCTTCTCCTTCGGATACGGTCCCTCCTCCTTGTTCGGATTCGGTGGGTTCGTGACAAAAAGCAAAAGCGAAAGGGTCGTGGTATCCTTCAGTGTTCCCGATAGCTGGACGCCATAATGGGTGCGCGTGGCTGGCGATTTGGAGGCGATCGGACGCGCCAGACAGCGCTAAGGCAGCCGGCAACCCAGTGTGTCTGCAATGTGGAGACCGGGGCGGAGTCGGGATCAATTTGTGGCGCGCACCCAAAATTGGTGTGGTGTACAGCTAAATGCGTGTGATCTGCCTCTAAGCCTGGACACTACGAACAAGAATGTTACCCATTTTTGTGACCACACGAAAGAGGGAAGGGATATCGAAATACGGTCAGGGTTATCTCTCGTTTGCAAGACGATTTTTTATGGTAGTACTCTTTCCCTCGAATGAAGTACCATTTCTCTCGAATTTCAATGCACTGACCGGTTCTCATAAGCCATGATGTCAACCATTGCACAAAAGACGGAGTGCGTTTGAAAACGCTTGCGAACATGACGCTCAGCATGATGAGAGAACTAATGCTGGTGGTGCCGCACCGTTGAATCAAGCTGTTTCTGGTGAACAGAAAAGCCTGGGGAAGCCAGACCTCCCGTAGATGCCGTACGAGCGCGTCACAACTTGTGACGCACTAGAGTACAGGAATGACTTTACGATATGACTGGCACATAGTGGTCAAGTCGCGCTCGCTTCTAGGGACCGACAGAGCAGGATCCACTGTTGCTGCTCCAGGTATTCGCTGCGAATATGCATTTGTAGTTGTCAAGGCAATATTTCAATTTTTAGGGGAATAATTCATTGCTGAGAGCTCAGTTTTTTGGTCGAAGCCAATAGATAATATTTTTTTTTAGAGTTTTCTGCGTCAACTATTTTTTTATATGTTTTAAATATTTAAAAAGAGAGAAATATTTGATGAAATATTTTTAAATATATCATCCAATTATTAAAATATCAATTAAAACTGCTGCCGCTTTTAAAATATGAATTAAAATTGCTTCCGCTTTTAAGCAATCTTTATTAAAATAAAGCTTTAAAAATAATAAAGGTCGTGTGCGCTGGCCAAAATGGCAATTTGAGCCTAAATGAGCATCGCGAACACTACAAACCTAAAATGTTATTTTATCGCTAAAATGACGCTTTGGGCTTCATTTTAAAAGTCAGCCAGACCCCTGTTTCCTTAAAAAAAAAAAAAAAACGTTTCAGGCCAAATGTTCTTGTCGATAATCTCTTGATTGCAGTGGTTTCCCTTTGCAATTGTGACCTCACAGCGAGCTCGTAGGCACTCGTCACTTGCCGCCAACGAAGCTTAAGCCGTGCAGAACCAAAGCATACACGCTGAGCGAGACAAGTCGACGATGAGGAGGCGTACTCACCCCCTTACCGTGGTTTTTGATGCTCTGCGCTGCCTGTTTCTACAGGCAGACACAGGGCCAAAGCAAATACTGCCCGAAGGTGCGTGTGAAGAACGCTCGACTTAGGGATCGCTATGGTACTGTGTTGCTGCATTTGAAATATCTATAATGTATACTCTGGTGAACGGGTTGTAGTTTTTGTGGCCTACAGACTGGTAGGCTCGCCTTGCCAAACACCGGGTTAATGTAGCTCCTGTAGTAGGAGGTTTGTCTTTACAGGGAAATGGCCAAGTTGGTCTGAGGTACGTAGAGTTTTGAGTCGCGAACACGATTCTTTGTAGTAGCATTCCAATAATGAAAGCAGAATGCAAGTAACATGAAACGAAGGTACAGAAAGTTGCATTACGCCAAAATTAAGCTACGCGCGAACACGGCCATAATATAAATAATATTTTCGGGTGCCAGATCACAAACAATTCATGTCAGTGAGGACCTGTCATTTGAGAGGAGTTAACATTAATTCATGCTTGTACACTTTCACACTTGTATCACCATACTACGTAGTATTTCGCAGCAGGAACAACAACAAACAAAAGTGTCAGTGGCAAACCTGAGTGATTTGTGGGTCCTTTGTAACTTTACAGCAGAGGATACTGTGCACGGAAACGGGGTTGTCCAGCTTTTTTATTGGAATACCGGGAATGGTTGTCATTTATCTACGTCAAGGTCATCGGATGTCGTTAGCTGCAGTTGTAGTCTACATATTTCCTACTACGTAGTACTTAGTACATGTAGTAACGAGGAGCTATTCGACAAGATGGCTCGTGCGGTGATATTCAGTGTGATTGATCTCGCTCAAGGGAACAGTACCACCAAATGCGAGTCTAGCCTGCTAGTCGACCCTACGCTGCTTTCCATACTGGGTCCGAGACCTACCACTGGTGTGGCAAAACCTGCGTACAACTGCTGCTAACGACATCCGAAGACCTAGGCGACAGGCGTCTCAA
The DNA here is from genome assembly GCA_033557915.1 of Phytophthora tentaculata. NCBI lineage: Eukaryota > Oomycota > Peronosporomycetes > Peronosporales > Peronosporaceae > Phytophthora > Phytophthora tentaculata. Next base: position 3,287,205 of record JAUCEA010000020.1, on the reverse strand, counting down.
CCCCCCGTCTTTACCACTTGGCAGAAGTAGCTCGATGAGCTGCTAGGACTACTTAGCAGAAGGTCTGGGCCTGTTGCAGAGCTATAACCCGCTTTGACTGTTCCACCGATGGCCAGTCATTAGTACACAGCCGACTCCCATCATCGCAGCACGGCTTTCATCGCATTCCTTCAGAAAATTGCATGATACTACTAGTAGTATTGCATTCTCCTTTGCTCCATTGCACTTCTTGTTTACCTGTTCCCTATCAACGCGGACCACACGCAACATCACAAAACCATCCCAAGCTGACGCGTCCGACACGTTGGAGAAAGAACTGCCTCGTTTATTATGGCGACGGATAACGCTCGCGTCCCTGTGACCTGTCCAACGACACCTTGACATGCTATCGAACAACGTCTTTAGTCTCTGATCCTGCTATATGATTGCTTGAAAAGAGGCTGACAGAGACGCAGCGAGCTTCCAGTCCTGAACAGAGCATCAGCTACTACCGTAGCCGCGCGCAGGCTGCAATGAGCTCAATTGGGCGCAGCAGCTTACGAGCGCTTGGGAGCGAAGCGACGCGGGGGCGGGGCACGGCTCTTACGGGCCTCGATCGAGCGACCGCGCACAATACGCTGGTGGATGGCGGCTTCCACGCAGTAGTAGTTCTTGATGTAGATCTTGGGCAGAGCGTACGACTCGTACACGGAAGCCTCCTTCAGATCACGGATGGCCGACTGGTCCACGATGTTACTGTAGCGTAATACGAGGAGTTGCCATCACAAATGTCAGTAGCTGGTGGCTAAATAGGCGTTTAAAATTCACTTTTAGTCTAGACGTACCGCACAACGAAGCGCTTGATGGCCTTGTCCTTAGGGATGAGCTTGGCCGTGGACACGCAGTGCACGCGCTTCACGTGGCCGCGGCCCTTCTTGTTACGTCCGTGGTTGCGGCGCTTCACAGTCATGATTCCTCCGTTCTTTTCTCCAAATTGACTGAGCTACTTGCAGGGAATGAGCTGCCACAAACGAAGCGCTGGCTGCCACCAACTCGCGCTGACAGATGATTGGGTACAGGTTGATTTTGTTTTGGCGAATCGGAATACATGTAGAGTAACTTTCTGTCACTATTCAGACGTAGTCTGTCACTTGAGTGGGGTAATGATGGTCGTGTCTAAAAGTTCGATGCATATTTATGGTGGAAGCTTTCCACTGCTACCGGTACTGATCGTGCGTGCTGCTAGCCTACAAGAGCTATGACGACGAGCGTAATTGAAGTGACTAAAGCGAGTGGTATGTCAGCGTCTGCACTGCAAACCCATCAATACATGTTATTTTTTTTTGGTGCTGGTAGGTAGTAAGTTTAACCGCCTGGGTTGGTAGTTCTGCTGGCCCGCAGACGTGCACGCACTGGCGCGTCTGTTGGTCGAAGAAAAGCCGCCTACAAACGATCGAGTCCGCGTGCAGATGAACATGTTTACTTCAGGTGCTTCATGATCTGAGGGACGGACTGTAGCAGCGATCAATAATTAAGAGTTAGTCTAAAATCCGAAACAAACAACTACTGCTGCAACAGGACGTACGCATTTGTCGATGCAGTGCAGGAAGTCGAAGTACTGGCCATCGCAGGCACCCACACCCTTGGCCTTGACGCGGTCCAGGCAGGCCTGGTAGGCGTTGAAGGACTGCTCGCACTTGGGCTCGCACGCCTTACGGATCGCGGGCATCACATCGACAGGCTCCTCGTCAGACTGCAAAAAGCACAGGCAGATACAGTTGAGCACAGATTAGCCTACAGTAATGAAGTCGCTGCCATGCCAGGTGGAGACGGCAGACGCACCATTTTCAACGGCGTTCGAAGTCACGAATGGGGGCGAATGAACGGTGTGAGGTCGGGGAACCCCAAAGCCTGAACCCCCCAAAATCACGCAACTGATTGGCTAATTCAGTGTCTTCAGAGCCATGTTTCACGGTAAATGGACTTGTGTACGCCACACAATCGTCGGGGGGAGGCTGCTGGGCCGCACGTTCGGGTGGTCCGTCCAGCAACAGTCAAAAGCTCCTCTCTCTGTGGCAATGCTCTCTCGCAGTGTGCGTGCTCTCCGCGCCAGCGTCGCCCAGCTCAGCGCCCGCCAGGTCGCCGCCGCCGGCTTCCACTCCTCCAGCGTCGCTGGAAGCAGCTTCGTGCAGGTACTGTAGCCCGAGATACAGCCTTTTGACCAAGACATCTATTGCGCCGTAAAACTCGACGCTAATTCTTTGTTTTACATCTACAATCAGCACCGCGATACTGAGGACAATAACGCTGACACGCCGTTCGATTTTACGCCTGAGAACTATGAGCGCGTGCACGCGATCCTAGACCGGTACCCGGAGAACTACAAGACGTCGGCCATTATCCCGCTGCTGGACTTGGCGCAACGTCAGCACGGCGGCTGGCTACCTCTGGCTGCCATGAACAAGGTGGCACGTATTGTGGACGCTAAGCCCATCCAGGTTTACGAGGTGGCCACGTTCTACACCATGTTTAACCGCGAGAAGGTGGGCAAGTACTTTATCCAGCTCTGTGGCACGACGCCCTGCATGATCTGCGGCTCGGAGGAGATCAAGAAGACCATTGAGAACCACCTGGGCATCAAGGAAGGAGAGACCACGGAGGACGGCAAGTTCACGCTGCGGGAGGTCGAGTGTCTCGGCGCGTGCTCGAACGCCCCCATGGTGCAGATTAACGACGACTTTTACGAAAATTTGACTGCCGAGACGACGCGCGAGCTGCTGGACGCGTGCAAAAATGACGTTCCGCCTCCGATGAACAAGTGGGGCAGTTTGCCCATGAACGGCCAGTTGTCGTGCGAGGGCCCGCAGGGTAAGACGACGCTCAAGTGGGACAAGGTGCCCGGACCAGGCTTCCGGATGCGTCCGGACGACGAGTTGAAGCCCAAGGTGAACCCCAAGGACATCAAAGAAGCCATGTTGTACTAGATGCGGCTCTGGGATAATTAAACTGGAGCAGAGAGTGGGTGTTCGTAGCATTGAAAGGCCAGCAGGTTGACGCATTCATGTATTTTGGCGGATCTTGCGGGCTCGGCGACGAATAAAGGACCTTTAACTCTCACAATACCAAAGCGAAAAAAAGAATAAACGGTGAATGCTCAAAGCCCCGTGTGATGTTGTTTCTGAATATATTGATGGGTGCTACGGCTTCGCTTGAAATGTACCGTACTACTAGTAGTAGTTTAAACTCTCCGATGCCAGCCCGTTGCATGCCAACACGTTGCAATAGCCGCTGACTAAGCCGCCACCAAAACACAAAAAAAAGGCACGAATCTATTATAGTGTCTTACCAGTGCAGTATAACCGTAATTGCTGTAGGGCACTCAGATTGCGAGATACCTGAGAACAGAAATGTCGAAACGAACGCGACTACAGCAGCTCCGGTACACACAAAGCTGTCGATGATCAGAGTGAAAAACTCAGCGAATAATACCAGCGTTGTAATTTATTAAACAATTATGGCTAAGATAGCGGAGCCATGCAATTGTACAGGAATGAACCGTGCGGCAGCATCACCACGACGCTCTGAAGTGTCCTCTAATACAGCGACAACGAACTCCTCTCATCACAATAAAGATGATTACGGTTCCGTGTCGCAGTCAACACGACGTGTTAGTACACCTGACACACTTTTCGATTGGGACGCTAACGCAAATGGTAGCGAGCCAGGTAATTAAGACGCTTCAGTGTGGACGGGCATTGGTCACCCGAACCGCTCTCCGAATGACCTCCGATACTCCCTTGCCTGGAAAGCGTGCTGCCAAAGTTGGGGTATGTCGCGTTCAGGCCTCGGAAAAAATAATTGTGGAACTGCAATTATTGCGAATTTTATATTATAATAATTCTTATTAACATTTCTACAAACAAGTATGATAATACATTGGTCCAATTACTGCAATAAAATATCTGGCTAGAAGACCAGCCAGTTTTTGCGCGACCGGCTCAGCCAAACAACGGTCCCTCCTAGCGGTTCGGCCGTCTTTATCAGTGTTTAACTAAAGCGAATAGCTTAGCAAGCTCAACGCGGACTATGCTGCCAATGTTTGTAGCTACAGCTCACATCTCAGCTCCTAAACTACGACAATGGCTACAAACAGGGACTTCTGTGTATTTTTCTTCGAGCCGCAAGGCGAAGGAATCCATCGCTGCAAGATTTGCGGTGCTACCCGCAAGCAGCCGCCCGGTAAGGGCTATTCCAACCTCGCGTCCCACCTGTCCATCCGTCACGAGGACTTCCGTGCGCAGCACGCCGCGCGGTCAACCACGGTACCGAGCGCCCCCTTCAAGATTTTGGGCTCGTACTGAGGAAATCTACCATCGCTACCAGTGGATCCGGTGAGTGGTCGTGCGGGGCATGCCGCTTAGCGAGGTAGACGACGAACTTACAAGGGCCATGTCCAAGTGGCGGTCGGCCAACTCAAAAGCTGTCAAGGCAGACATGATTACAGTTGCTACAAAGCTGGGTGTCGTGATCTCCGAAGAGATGGGCATCCTGTTCGGCATTATGTACGACGGCTGGACCCACGGCACCATGCGTTTTGTTGCTGTCATCGGACTCTACGAGGTCGGCGGACGGCCCCAACAGACCCTTTTTGCCGTGTCCCCGCTGGATGACGGGAGCCAAGATGCCGATGCTCACACCGCCCTCTGTCGGAACATGTTGGCGGTTTATAACAAAACCGTCGACATGATCCTGTTTTTGGTCGCCGACAATTGTAGCACCAATCACAGTATTGCCAACAAACGCGGCGTCCCATTGGTCGGTTGTGCATCGCGCCGATTTAACTTAGCAGTTAGAAAGTTCTTAACTGAACACGAACAGCTGCTGCAACAAGTCAACAACCTGATGCTGCAGTTGCGCCAGCCAAACAATGCGGCGGAGCTCTCTAAGCTAACTCCGTTACGCGCGAGGAAACGCAACGTGACTCGCTGGACATCTACCTACGGGATGCTGCAACGCTACGGAGCGATCAGGCCGGCGATTCGCCTTGTGGAAGCTGTGGTGGAGGTGGTGCCGTCAACTGATTACCACAAGACGTTGGTAGGGCTCTTGAAGCACTTAGAGAAGCTCGACAGTGTGTGCAAGCGCTTGCAGTCTGAGGCCACTACCATGAGCGAGGTGCGTCTCCGTTATGATTCGGTCATGGCAGACTACCCCATTATGGGTGGTCACCTAAAACCAACTACCTAAATTGTGCACTCTCCAGCTTTTGAAAATGGGCTTGTCAAGATTTGCGACGGAGAGAAAATGTCAACCGCTGAAACAGTCGCTCTGAAACGTTTTGAGGCTCCGCGGTCTGACGAACAGCCAAGTACGACTGGTCGCAAGCGCAAGGACCCCCCAAGATAGCTACGCTGCTCACATCATCCAGCAGGGCGGGCCCAAGAAGCGTCATGTGGAGCGAGCGGCGTACACACCGTTGGCGGCAGTGGTGCCACCGACGTCGATCGCCTGTGAACGTCTCTTCTCGGTGTGCAAGATGGTCCTCACTCCGCAACGAAGCAGCATGCTCCCCGCGCACTTTGAGATGCTCATGTTTCTCCGTGCGAACAAGGATATGTGGGACGTCTCGAGTCTGGCCTAGGTAAGACCATCATTTTGCTAAGGTTTAATGCACGTATTGCCAATAATTGCGCCGTAATTATTATTGCTCCCTGTTGTATGGTCGTTTTTATTATGGAGTCACGTGAAGCCAATGCCGTATCTTACTGTATTTTCCGAGGTCTGGTCGCGTTCGTCTACATATTGAGGTTTTGCTGACGACTGGATGAATCGTAGCCGGTCATCTGGAGTAGCTTAGCGTTGGCGGGTTTGGTTGGCAGCGGGGCCGTGTACTATTACTATTCCGAGAAGGGCCGTCTTCAAACTCGATGTGCGTGATAGATTCATGTGGGCTGATGCACTGGAGGTTAATCCCAAAACTGTTGTATGTTTTGAATAGCCACGTCCACGGTGACTTCTGTTGGGAAACCACTGTTAGGTGGGCCGTGGACGCTTGTGGACTGTGATACAGGTCGCGCGGTGACGGATGCGTTTTTCCGTGGCAAGTTCTCGCTGCTGTACTTCGGCTTTACCAACTACCCGGACATCTGTCCGAATGAGTTGGTGCGCATTGGCGATGTGCTGGACAAGCTGGAGAGTGAAAAGAGCCCGGAGGTTGTGCCGTTATTCGTCACCGTGGACCCGAAACGAGACACGATTGCCCAGATGCAAGCCTATAAGGCTGATTTCCATCCCAAATTCAAGATGCTCACGGGAACCCGCGCGCAAGTGGCCGGCATCACCAAGGCGTATCGAGTGTAATTCGCAAAGGCAGACGAGAACGATGACGTGCGATTTCCGCGCCTGTGCCGACAATTGTCACCAGACAAAGACCCGACGGCCTTTAAGTTGTCCAAACCACGAACACTCGGTCACATGACGTACAGTGACATGACAGTGCGAGAGACTCGACCGTGTCACTACCGAGTCTTCAACGAGTCTTCGTTGAGCCCAGTTAGGATCAAAATGTCCCTGAACCCAGGCTGTCCTTATTATTAATAATGGGACTGGCCGGATTCGCATTCAGCGGCCAAGAACTGACCAGCCACGGTACGAAGGCTCGGTGGCGGTTGGGATGAGTTCGTGCAAGTCTCCACAACCTTTTGAATGCTCGGCCGCGGTCTGGGAAGGGACGTTGACGGATGAAGAGGCACATGCGACGGAGTGAGCGTCGCTTGGCATGCATGAAGATCCATAACGGATCGTAGTTCACTAGATATTAGTAAACATGATTAGGATTGCATATTAGGACATGGCCCGAAAAAAGGGCAACAAGTACAGAACAGAATTTCCACTCAAGCACACAGAGCGAGGTTCGGCTTCAAGTTTAGCGTCTGGTCAAGCTTGTTTGAGTGTGTTATGCCTGTCGGTGGACTCGAAGCTTACTAGCGAGGATTCATCAAGCAAGGCCAAGAGACTGTGTGTGTATTAGCCGAGTAGTATATCGGAAGGTTTCGTGACGGCTATATCTTGCCTATTTGCACGGTTAGGAGTGCTGGTATTGCCTCCTATACATTCTTCCAACCGAGTGTTAAACACTCGGCGCCCTCGTAAAAGGGTTAACTGTGTCTGGTACCCTTCCGCTATTGGGACCACGAGGATTCATAACACCTGCTAGCTTTGCTCGTGTTAGTAGCGTGTTCTTATTTTCACTGGTTGGCCTATATAAGTAGTTTGCAAGGTCCAGTCTGTCCCGGTGCAGGGCAGAACTGAGGTCTTCAGGTCCGCCCGAACGATCGTTAGCTATCCTAGCTGACGTATTGTTGTGGGAACACCCTAACTACACTTGTAGCTAGAGTTCACGTGGATTTACTACCCCACAACTGGTGCCGCGACCCGGGAACAGAGTGTGACCATTGTGTACTGTTTGTATGGCCCTCCAGTAAACGAGCAACCAAGAGAAGAAGAACAAGAACAAGAAAACAACAAGAAAAATGGCGAAGGGATCATCGACGGTACCAGCTACTCCTGCCAAGTCTGGCGGAACACGCTACGAGGGTTCAAGCCCGGACGTGACGGCTGCACTACTTGCAGCTGTCTCCGAACTCTCGGTGAGCTTCGAGGACGAGGCGGACAACGATCCTGACGCCCATGGTTACGATGACTACGAGGAAAAGACGCCAGCTCCAGATCCAGATGCGACGACTCCGGACACGGACACGTTATCGTCGGGGCTGAGCGGGGCGACGAAGTCGCTTTCGAGGAACCTCGCCGCTGAGCTGGACGACGTCACTGGTCCAGACCCGGACTATGACGACTTTGACAATGGGACCGAGGGCTCTACACTCTCGGTGGCGAGTGCAAAGCGTTCAGCGTTGCTGAATACCCACCTATCAACGGTGACACACCAGCTGCCAAGCGCGTTTCGACCGCGTGCAAGTGCTGATGAACAATGATGAGTGGATGCAGCTGTTCAAGCCCATCCCCAAGAAACAGGCCGACTGGCCGGTAGGCCGGCTCTTGCAAACAAGCTGCAGTATCCTGTGAACTCGGTATCGACACGCCAAGTCGTGGAGGAGTCGGTCTCGCTACTACTTGCGTTGGGGTATGAGAATAAGACGTACCCGTCGACGATGTCGCTCCAAGATTGGAGCCTACACGAGGCTGGGGCAGCTTTCCAGAAATGGGAGAAGAAACTTCGGAAAGCCTTCGGAGCGATCGGTATCATCTCGGGGAAGCAGCCAGTGAGTCGACCGACCGTTCAGGATGAAGATCCGCCCAAGATTCCGCTTCCGTCAACACCCAAGAGGCTCGAACGGACCCCACCCACCAAACGAGGGACTGACCGAGGTGCTTTTGGCTCTGCTGGGGCTTCACCGTACTTTCAAGACTCGCACATCGTTACACCACGTTTCGAAAGCCGAACACGACGTATGAAGACCGATAACGAGGCTTCGCGTGGTCGTCGTGGCGGTGCACGAGCTTCCGTAAGTGGTGCTGGACAACGCCGAACCACCACCGACGATTCGTCTAGTGACGACGATAACTTATTGGCTCTTGCATATGACGACGAGGACCCCCAGGCCGAGTTGACTCGCCAGATGCGGGAGATGGATGCGCTGAACGACTCCGACCCCACACCGAGGATTGAAATGGCCTCGCACCGACCGTTGGATCGTATCAAGCCGTTCTCGGGTTCGCGTAACAAGAGTGAGAACTCTATGCAGTGGCTCCGAACGCTCGTCTACGAGATGACTGGAACGCATACAGAGGCTGACAAGTGGTGCGTTCCGTTCGAGTTGAGCCTTCGGGACGGAGCCATTCATTGGTTCCGTCAACTTCCGAAGAAGACGAAGCGCAAGTGGAAGCTGCTGAGCAATGCGTTCATTCGCTATTACTGCTCGCAGTTTACCCACACTGCATTATCTCGCTACTGCTCGGCGAAACGCGAACGAAATGAACACCCCTGCGACTACCTAAATCGACTGAATGGCTACGCTCGGAACGCTCGCCTACAGTTTGAGAAGGGTGGCCGCGACGCGAAGGAACACGTTCAGCAGTTTTTGGTGACGTGTGGTGATGATCAAATGGCGGAGAGCCTTTACCATACCCGGGTGAATGATATTCACGAGCCCGAAGAGATCATTGAAGACGTTCTCAAGGGCAAAGAGCGTGTGGCGAAGCTTGACGGGGTGTCCCATCCCACCAGGGGCCATGATTCACGCCGAGATGATTCCTATGACCGACATGGTCGACGAGACCGACGCGAGTCAGACCGTCGCCGCGACGACTATCGCAATACACCGAGAGTGACGCTCACTGAAGCCTCGGTGGATGACCTACTCGCTGAATTGGAGGGTCGCGATGCTGTTCAAGGTGGCACCGAGCGTTCGGAAGGAGAATGGGACACGTACGAGGATGGCCAAGACGAGTACCATGGTTATTACCCCGACCATGGTGATAACGATGGTTCACCAGCTGATGAAGACCGACACCTTGCTGCGGCTAATGAAGATGAGCGACGAGCAGCAGCTGAAGGCACGTACGCTCGGTCAGACACTCGTCAGCAACGTGGGAACTTCTCTGATCGCGACCGAGGCTTCAATCAAGACCGCCGAGGTGGTGACCAAGAATTCAACCAAGACTTTCGTGGTCGCCGTGACTTCAACCGCGACAACCGACGTCCACAGTACGGACCATGCGCTGTGTGCGGTGGCATGAGTCACTCAGCTCACTACTGCAACATGCGGTGCAAGTTCTGCAAGCAGCTTCATGACGCTGGACATTGCGAGCTCTTCCGCAATTTCCAAGACCTTGTCAAATTCGTGCGAACGAAAGGCACGAATGAAGAACTCCCTCCTGAACTCAAGGCCGTCGTTCAAGAACGCCATTTAAACTAGGCAGCCCTCCAACTACAACTGGGTTGGTCCCGATAGGGCTGCCACAGTTAGCCGAGCCTTCGTTAGACGCGGAGTGAATCTTCGCGTACACGGGGGTGAGCAAATGGCCTGAAGATTATATAATAAGTGTGGCGCGACAGAAAAAGAAAAGGAGAGGAGTAGAATCCTCGGTGGAGGTGTTGGAGAGAGAGAAGAGTGTGCTGGTGTTGGTGGTAGCGCCAGCGAGGGTTCGTTCGACGTGGTTGCAAGTGTAGTACGAGACGAGTCCAAGGGTCACTCCAAGATGATGAAGTTGAACCCTGGTGAGAGACAGGGGTGGTGGTCGGCGAAGCAATTCGACCGACGAATTCGAATGAGAGCTCTGGTGCAGGGTGCTGTGAGCGACAAGCGAACGAGGATTCTCCTTGACACCAGAGCGAACGTTAGTGTGATCACCGACACCTTTGCCAGGAAGTTGCGGCTCCGCGATGTTCCAAATCACGGACGCCGTATCGACATTCAAGGAATTAGCGAAGGCAAGGTGTCGACGACACGACGAGCGCGCGTCAAGATTACGCTCGGATGGGAGATGGTGTACGAGTTCGAGATGTCGGTCATGGCGCATAGTGCCGGCGTCGACGTGGTACTCGGGACCGACTTAATGGTCCCAGCTGGGATCCGTCTGGACCTGTTTCATGGCGCTGCGCTACAACCGAATGAAATTCAGATACCGCTCGTCAAGACGAAGAACATGATTGACAGCGAGGATTATAGTAGGCATGTCACCGCAGGGCCTACCGAGCCTTTGACGATACCTGAGCATGAATGCCGAGAGTATCGACTGTCGAAGCAACAGATCGCACTGGACATACACGTACTATGGCTCCAACGGACGGATAAACTTATCCCGTCGGTAACGAGTTTTTGTCGTGGACATCCGGCGCGAATCAAGCTGACGAATATTTCAGACAAGATGGTGCACTTTTCAGCTTTTCAGCCCATTGCTATGCTGGTACCAGCAGGTGATTTGCCGCGAGGCGACGGCTACGTGCGTGTGGACTCCAAGAGATATCAAGATTGGCAAGTGCTCGCCTACGAAGGTTGCAGAGACCGCGAGCTGTTCAAACGTGAGTGTGAACTCTACGAATAACGGCTAGCAACTTAACCTCCATCAGTAGAGCGACCGGAGTATCCAAAGCCACAAGGGGTGATGGCACGGCCTTTTGAAGACTCGTTGACGGATCCAAGCGATCGGCTGACGTGTGCAGAGCGTTGGGAGAAGATCTTTGAAGAGCGTGAGCACGCAGAAGCCTGTCTGGCGTCTGGGGTGACAGCCGGGGACACTGTGAAGGTCCAACTTTCCAGAAGTCCCTCGGATATCGGCACAACGGCTTGTAACAGAGTCAATTCTGTAAACGAAGACACAGCTGCGCGTCTACACGATCTATAGAGTATGCCGAACGTGATGCATGCCCTACCGAGTGTTCGTTTCGGGTCTGGCGTGACAACAAAGTCGGCGAATGACGACACTAGTTCAAATGGCTACATCGGTCAAGGTGACGTTGAACCGGCCCTATGTACAGCCAAATCGGCGAACGAATCATCGGTGGCTGGTCCAGATGACGCAGACGTTGTGGAAGTTGATGGACCGTGCACCGAGTGTTCAATCCAAGGTTAGTGAAGATGCGAGGACAGAGGAGACGGCAGTCGACACATTGGATGCTACATATGTTTCTGTGGCACGCGTACTGACGACCAAAGGGAACGAAGCCTCAGACGAGGCTAGATCGGGCTACTACGAGCATCCAGCTAGTAAAATCGGTTTGGAGGACTATGCAAAGGAGTTGGCGTTCCTTCCAGACTTTACTGAGGAGTCTAATACAACAATCGATTACGATTCACCTAATGTGATGGACCAGCGACTAACGTCGGATCAGCAAGAACGTCTGATCGCTACGCTCAAGAGCAACGAGCAGATCATGATTGCAAGTGGTAACGCGTTACCACAGCTAGCATACGGCGTGGTGTGCGACATTGACACGCAAAGACAAGCACCCATCAAACAGCGTGCCAGACGCGTGCCGCTGAGATTTCTCGGCAAACTGTACGAATTGCTGAGGGCTTTGCTGAGAGCAGGACTCATCGTTTTCTCAGACAGTCCATGTGCATCGCCAATCGTGATTGTGATGATAAAGAACGGTCAAGACATCCGGCTCTGCATAGATTACACTATGGTGAATGCTATCACCGCAATCATGGAATATGCGATGCCGCTAGTCGACGATCTGTTGACTGATCTCGAAAGGTACCCGTGGTTTTGCTCGCTGGACGCTGCAAGTGGCTTCTGGGTCATCATGACCTTACGAGCACGGAAAGTGTCGGCATTTGTGTGTGCGCTGGGCCATTTCGAGTAGTTGCGTATGCCTTTCGGGTTAAGGAACGCGCCTATGATATACCAGCGTATGATCGACAACGCACTTTGGGGGATCGTTCAACCTAAAGGTGGGTGGTTTGAATACTCGGAGGCTATGCGTTTAGCCGAAGAACAAGCCAAAGAACGTCGTGAGACCGGCACCGAGCATTCAAATCGAACCAAGTTCGAGGCAGACCACGGTGCAACGGCGGAAGATGACTCTGTCCTACAACTAGTCAACAGTCCCGTCGCTGACATGTTTACGACCGGGGAGCCAGATGAATCATCGTTGGTACCTGTATTCGATCGGCGGTCGTTCGTAGATGACATTTGCTTTGGTGGCGAGGATTTCGACAGTTGTTTGGCTACATTGGACCGACTACTGAGTAGATTTGCCCAGTGCCAGTTCAGTATTAGCTTCACCAAGAGCATCTTCTGTCAGCCCAAGGTGGACTTATCCCATGCGATTTCGCCAGAGGGTATTATGGCTGACCGAAGAAGCTTACAGCTATCACCGCGTTTTCGTTTCCAACGAGTAAGCGCGGGATGCAGTCGTTCCTTGGAGCACTTAATTACTACAGCCGCTTTACCCAAGATTTTGCAGTCTATAGTGCAGCGCTGTATCAGCTGAATAAAGAAGACTTTGGAGCCGGTGGCGACTTTTCTGTGGCACGTCGTGCTTTCGAAGCACTGCAAGTAAGAGTTGCACAGGCACCCATCCTCAACATTCCGATCGGTCGAAGGAAGTTCAGGTAATGCTGTTTGCGAATGAATGAGCGTTAAGTACGACGCTTATGCAGGAGCACGAAGGCAAGTTACACCCCGTACGATTCCTCGGTCGGGTGCTGAAGGAGTCCGAGATGAACTACCATCCAGCTGAGAAGGAGGTCCTAGCGCTACTTCTGCTGTTGAAGGTGTGTTACATGCAGCTGGCCGGGGAGACGTTACATGTCTACACCAAATTCTCGACGTTAGAGTGGGTACACAAATCCAAGACGCTCTTCGGACGTGCGGTCCAGTTTGCAGTACTGCTTTCGCCGTGGCATTTGAAGGTAAAACGAGTCAAGGAGAAGGATGTTGCCTTTGTGCAGCTCCTTCAGTCCGGTATTACGAACTTTGTAGACTTGGAAGAGTCGCTGGCGCCGGTGGCCCCACCGAGTAAAGGCTCACCGACAGTTCGCATGGACCCTTCCATGCTGTATGCGAAGTTGTCCCGCGACTACCGAGGTTTCGTTATGTCGTTCGATGGATCCGCGAAGATGGAGAAGTACGGCGGCTACGGTAGCTGTTCTTGGGTACTTTGGAGCCTACCTGAATGGAAAATAGTGATCGCTGCTAACACTTACCTTCCATCCACCACTGTCATCGTTGCTGAGTACACGGGGACGATCAACGGAGTGAAAGCAGCAATTGCGCACGGCGCTGAGGATTTGGTAATTGTGGGTGATTCAAGGCTCGCGATACAGCAATCTCTAGGGGTGATCGCATGTCGGAAGGAATCATTGCTGGCGTTGCTAAATATTCACAAGGAACTCACGGCCAAGCTTCGGTCAGTGAAATATCTCCATGTAGTGCGTGAATACAACGCGTCCGCGGATTCGTTGGCCACAGAAGCACTGGAATCGAAGGTCAGTCGTGTGGTTTTGGCTGAAAATCACAAGTCGGAGTTGGTGTCACTGAACCGTATCCAAAAAGTGATCTACTCGGAGAATGAAGACTCGGCAGACGTCCCAGCACGTGAAGCGGAGCGTCAGGTACATGTGCTGACAGGCAGCGAGTTTTCAAAACGAAAAACTCTCGGAAATTTCGTGCGTGATGACAATCCACCAGAAAGCGATTATGGAAATATGGCAGTGATGACCAGACGGCAGACGAAAGCCAGGAAACGGGTCAGCTTTGCCGATAAACACTCGGAAGGGATCACAAAAGCTCAAGAACAGCATGGAGAACGACGAGATACACCCAACGAGGATTCAATCGGTAAAGATTCGACAAACGATGCTTCCAAGACTGTGCCAGCAGTCCCCGCTGCTGATGATATTGACCCTGTTGCGATACAACGCGAACGACGTAGACTGATAGCCGTGGCGCAGGACGAGGAGCAGAAGTGATCGAACATCAAGAAGCTGCTGCGAGGCCAAGTGGTAGAGCTGAATTATAAGGAAGCTCGAGATGCCTGGAAATATGCCGACCGATTCGTCTTGTCGGAGGACGGTGTACTTCACTACTTGGGTTTGAATCGTCGATACAACCATGGTTGGCAAGAGGAGACCAAGTTGCGTCTAGTGGTACCGACAACGATGATTCAAGAAGTCTTGCAGAACTGTCATGACTCGCTGGAAGGTGGACACCAAGGTGTGGTCAAAAACGTTCCAACGAGTTAAGTCCGATTACTTTTGGGTTGGCTTGTACGCCGACGTGAAGAAGCACGTGAAGTCATGCCTAGACTGTAGTTCAAGCAAAAGCCGTCAACAACTTCGAGGCTATTCACCTGGCAACGTGCTGGCCGAGCGACCGTTCCAGATCGTCTCAATGGACTTCGCCATACCGCTACCGAAGACTCGCAGGGGCAACACGGCGTTACTGCTATTTCAGTGCTTGTTTACGGGATTTGTCATTGCTAAGGCTATATCGGACATCTCTGCGCTAAGCGTGGCTCAAGTGTTCGAAGAATGTGTGTACCGAAGATTCAGGGCACCGTCATTAATCAGACACGACCGTGACCCACGCTTCATGAACGAGGTATGCCAAGCGTTCACTGAGATGATTCAGGCAAGATCACGAGCGACTTTGAGTTATCGGCCGCAGGCCAATGGCCAACAGGAACGCTCGGTGAAGTCGGTGATGACTTCCGTACGTGTGTACGCGGAGGACCCTCTGCAACAAGATTGAGATGAGATCGCTGGCAGGTTGGTATTCGCTATTAATACCTCCCAAGACACTACAAGGAAGGAGACGCCGTTTAATCTCGCTCACGGCTGGGACGCGCAGTCGACGCTGCGGGCAATGTCCTCATCGCTCAAACGAGGACTCGGTAGGCAGTCTGATGCATTGGCGTGGCGTCGTCAATCGACAACACGAAATCACTTTAACTATGGCCAAGGATTACCAGGCGGTTGAGAAGGAGCGACGAGCCATGGAACACAATAACGCTTTGTGTCGACTGGAGAAAGCCGCTGTACCTCAACCATGTGGAAATGAACGCTCGGTAGACCACCCAGAAGCTTCAACGGGTGTGAAAGATGCTGTAGCAGGGCCACCGAGGTCTCTTTTTGAGATTGGAAGCAGAGTGTGGCTTTACATGAAACGCGTCAAGCCTGGTCTAACGAAGAAACTGGCTCATCGGTGGCATGGACCTTTCCGGATCAAACGCAAGGTGGAGGAGCTCGCTTATGAGCTGGAGTTGCCTGATCGGAGTGGATACCGATTCTATCCGGTGGTGCATGTGTCAAGACTCAAGGCCGTAAACGATTTCCCTAGTCGACATTGGTACCAGAGGTAACGGATGAGTCAGGATTCGACTTTGACGAGGAGTTGCTGCCTGAAGACAGCTAGGAAGCGGACCACGTAGCCGGTGAATATGAAGTCGAAGCCATTCTCGACGGCCGAACACCACTGTCGACAAGCACTGAGCGGGCTGTACGAGAGTTCAAAGTCAAGTGGGCCGGCTACGACGAGCCCACCTGGGAGCCAGCATCCAACTTGTCTTGTGGAGGCTTGTTATACGACTATCTGCGTGCGAAGAAGAGTGAGATGCGGCTGCAGATGGTTCAAGTCGCCGACGAAGATTAACGTGACTTAGTCACGTGAGAACTGTCCACAGGGCGGTACAGCCTGTGGTAACAGACGAAACAAGCTACTGTACCAAAATTTGTATATGCATTTGACGAATTACGTAAACAAGATTACGTTTTGGAAATGGAATTAAGAATGAAGACATGAATGCCAGCCAAGCTGCGACTACTGGAAACGAACTCTCGGTGATACCTGCAACAACTTGCTGAGATGTCAAGGAACGTGGTGAGGCCAGTACCCAGGCTTCAAGAGGTTTCCACGTGTCGGGCGGCATCGGCCAACACGGACAGTGAAGAAGACGCTCCAGCTTCCTTTTCCTCTTCGTGTGGAGGTGAAGCTTGAGCTGGAGGCGGGTCACCTTGAGCTTGCGAACGGTCGGTACCGGTGCCAGCAGATGCAGCAGCAGCTAAAAGGTGGCGAGTCAAAAAAGCTGCGCCAGTGGGGAATAAGCTCGGTCGACGACAGTGCTGGGTCGACTACGACGCTACGGTACACATCCACGAACCGTGTGCCACGGGGGTTGAAGAACTCGGCTTTGGGCTGACACGGGTAGTATGTGGTGTTGTACGGGTGCTGGTGCGCAGCGTTCATCCACCCGGTGCGCCATGGCTGACGGGCATCCAGATCAGCAACCTATGATATCCAGTTGGTTGTCCGAGGAACGAACGGCAGGTTCTCGATCGGATAGGGTGGAATCGTCGGCTGGAAAATCATCTCGGGACGAATGAACGTTCGCCCTGGGTGGTCGCCAGCTTCAAGACACCACTTCATGTACTGCTCTCGGTACATGTTTCGAAGCCGGTCAGCACGCTTGTTCCGGTCCTAGACGTGAGTCTTCCGCAACGCACGTCGCTCTGAAACGTTTCGAGGCTTCGCGATCTGACGAACAGCCAAGTACGACTGGTCGCAAGCGCAAGGACCCCCCAAGATAGCTACGCTGCTCACATCATCCAGCAGGGCGGGCCCAAGAAGCGTCATGTGGAGCGAGCGGCGTACACACCGTTGGCGGCAGTGGTGCCACCGACGTCGATCGCCTGTGAACGTCTCTTCTCGGTGTGCAAGGTGGTCCTCACTCCGCAACGAAGCAGCATGCTCCCCGCGCACTTTGAGATGCTCATGTTTCTCCGTGCGAACAAGGATATGTGGGACGTCTCGAGTCTGGCCTAGGTAAGACCATCATTTTGCTAAGGTTTAATGCACGTATTGCCAATAATTGCGCCGTAATTATTATTGCTCCCTGTTGTATGGTCGTTTTTATTATGGAGTCACGTGAAGCCAATGCCGTATCTTACTGTATTTTCCGAGGTCTGGTCGCGTTCGTCTACATATTGAGGTTTTGCTGACGACTGGATGAATCGTAGCCGGTCATCTGGAGTAGCTTAGCGTTGGCGGGTTTGGTTGGCAGCGGGGCCGTGTACTATTACTATTCCGAGAAGGGCCGTCTTCAAACTCGATGTGCGTGATAGATTCATGTGGGCTGATGCACTGGAGGTTAATCCCAAAACTGTTGTATGTTTTGAATAGCCACGTCCACGGTGACTTCTGTTGGGAAACCACTGTTAGGTGGGCCGTGGACGCTTGTGGACTGTGATACAGGTCGCGCGGTGACGGATGCGTTTTTCCGTGGCAAGTTCTCGCTGCTGTACTTCGGCTTTACCAACTACCCGGACATCTGTCCGAATGAGTTGGTGCGCATTGGCGATGTGCTGGACAAGCTGGAGAGTGAAAAGAGCCCGGAGGTTGTGCCGTTATTCGTCACCGTGGACCCGAAACGAGACACGATTGCCCAGATGCAAGCCTATAAGGCTGATTTCCACCCCAAATTCATAATGCTCACGGGAACCCGCGCGCAAGTGGCCGGCATCGCCAAGGCGTATCGAGTGCATGTCTCAAAGGCAGACGAGAACGATGACGACTGTAACGGTGTACATCCCAAGTGTACCCTGGTTACATGAAGAGTGATGTGACACTCTTTCGGGTACATGGTACATGGTACCAGAGGCTCACTGAGCCAACCATTGGATATCTACATAGCTTCACTATAGGTGACTTCTAGTTTGTATGAGAGCTCATGCTAAGTTTACCTATAAATACATCAGTCTTTAATCTACTCTTCTAAGTAGCAAACCGTTCCCTTTGAGGCCGGGAACACGTGAACTGACGTTCACTTGGGTAGTAAATACCCGTAAGCACTTCCTCTGTGCAAGGTGCTGTGTGACCCCGTCACACTTGGTAGCACTTGTAGTCAATCCTACGCCAGCGCGGGTAGATTGTACTGCCTGAATCCTCTGTGGTCTCGACGTTTGAGCCACGATGGACCGAAGTGAGTTTCCTCACTTGAACGACTCGCAGTTCGAGTCTGTTCGGACGATGGGAGGCATCCTTGAGCAAGATGTCCTCCGCAGCTTGGCGGCGGCGACGCCTGCCGAGCAACACGAGCGCGTGCTCGCGTTTGAGACCTACGAGCGTGGTCTCATCGCGCACGTCCGCAGGAGCTTGGAGGCTTCGATGGCCGCTTCCCAGGCAACTAGGCCTAAGCCGATAAGGCTGAGGGTCCCCGCGTTCGAGGGGAAGGAAGGGGAGAACCTTCGCTTCTGGGTCCGGGAGGTTGAGATCGCCATGAAGTCGGGCCTCATCTCGGACGAGCCACTTCGGGTGGCTTTTGCCCTGTCCAACCTTGGTGGGCGTGCCAGGAACTGGGCGTACACCAGGGAGACGACATCTCCTGGATGCTTCGCGTCCTGTGTGATCAGTTGCACGCCACCTTCCTACCGGCGAATAACGAGTTCCGCCAGCGCTCGCGCTTTCTTGCCTGCGATCAAGGCAGACGCGAGCTGCACGAGTACGTACAAGAGATGCGCATGTTGGCGGCTTCGCTAGCTGGGAGTCCCCTCCCTGAAGACATTTAGACAACAGTCTTCATGGACGGCCTGACGGTCGGTCCTGCACGCACGCAGCTATTTCGCGTGCATGCGACCACAATGGAGGAGGCGATTCGAATCGCCCTCCAAGAGGAGTACAGTCACAAGCAGGCTGGTACTTCTCGGGAAGTGGAGCACCGCCACGACCAGGCTGGTGTTCCTATGGGAATGGAGCAGTTCCACACAAGGTCGCCCAGACCATAACTGAAGAGGAAGACGCTGGATGCGCTTCCTGTGTGGGTAACATAGTTCCACACGAGGTCTTGAGTGCCTCTGATGTTGCCATCGAGACATCACACGACGTGGGTAACGGATTTTCATGTCACGGTCGACGACACCGTCACCGCCGTAAGTCGAGCCTGAGCCTTGTTCAGGCTGACGTCGCTCCAAGCGACTCGGAGTCCAGGGCTCGGACTCCTTCGACACGGCCGCCCGAAGGGTGTTATACATCTTCGACGGCGTGAACGGTCTTCCAAGATGCGGTCTGCGACGCGCATCGGAAGTGTACGTGTCACTGCGGCAATGCCGGTGGGCATAAACTTCTGCCCGGTGTGTGTGGGTCTGCCACGTCAGCAGATCCCAACACCGACGGTCGTCGCGCCGTACGGGCTTCGACAGTGGTGATGCCGAATGGCACTAACCACGGTGGGTAACAGAGTTCCACATCCAAGGCGGGTAACATAGTTCCGCACCGAGCCAATGGCTCCAAGTGGTGAGGTTAATGGGACCTCACCAGACGTGGGTAACTTGTTCCACGTCAAGTCACGCAGACTCAAACTGCTTAGAAGTGTGGCCACCAGTAAGCCCACTAGGAGAAGAGAGTCTCTCCAGGAAGAGACCGACCCCAGAGTTCTCCTCGGGAGGACAATACCCTCTCGGGTGGATGGCAGCTCCCTGGTCGGCGGGTGTCGCCACCGGACCCCCACGCATACGCTGGGCAGCATGGAAATCCTCCTGCTGCTGGTCGAGATCGCTCGTGATCTCCCGGGTCTCATCAACGACACCCTCTTCCTTTTCATCTGAAGAGCCGAAGATATCGTGGTAGGATCCACTGCTCTCCTGCTCTTCACGGGGCAGAGACTTCGAAGCCATGCGCTTCTTGGAGGGCTTGGCCACCTTCGCTGCTGCTATAGCTTGCGCCTTGGCTCATAGCCGTGTCACCCTGCCTCGGAAGCTACCGGAGTAGCCTCCTTCAGTGCAGAGGTTTTGACAAGAGACTCAACAGTCTCAAGTCTAAGTGGGGAAAATCTCGGAAATACGTTTCCTCCCTGGTCTTGCACGAGGCAGACAGCCGCCGTGCTCGCCTGTGGCTATCACACACCACGAGAGACCCAATGGCCTCAAGTCTAAGTGGGGGGGGAGGCTCGGAAATGCTTTTCCTCCCAGGTCTCGGAGATAAGACTAATCTTCTAACGAAGACAAGTGTCGATGGACATCGACTGCAGGCTGAATACGATCAGCTGGGTTAAGAGCCGCGATGGCTCTAACAAATGAAGACGCCAAAGTACTCTGGCCAAAACGGTAGAGGAAATTTGAACATGTTACAGTTAGGGGCCTAGCTCCTATCGCTAACATTGTTCGCGTGGTGGTGGGCACCACGGGCGCTAGACGCCTTCACTAAGCTGAAAAGGTATCAGCAGTGGTTGCAGACGCAACCTCAATAGGAGGCAAGCGCGGACCTGGTGCATCGCTACACGGGTCCCTTGGTCATAAATGACCAGACGAGCAGGGCGAACGAACGCCTCGCTCAGTCGTACGGCCGCTGTCGTGTACGTAGTACACAGCGTGCCAGGTGTATGGGGCCGTGACCCTGTACACATCCATGAGCATGACGGCCTGTCGAGCAGGGTGAACGGAAGTATCACCCGCACGCAAGGCGGTTGCTGTACGTGATGTACGCAACGCGCCGGGTATAATGGTCGATGGAGCCATGACCCGTGTGTTGTGCACGAGGGCACACACAACTGACCAGGTATCGGTCGAGACAACGCACGCAGTCGCAACTGGTGCCGCGCCGAGTATGGCGCCGTGGTGGTAGCTGCTTGCACCACCGTGGGTTTAGTACTGCGCGAGTACTTGGCGCCAATGCCGGACGCCAACGCCGCAGTGGCATGGTGCTGGGATGCGCCCCATTTGCGGTTGAGTACCATCGTGGTACACGGTGTCGCTTGCAGACACCAACGCCGCTGTGGCATGGTGGTATGGTGGCAGTATGCCCCGCCACGATTGGGTACCGTTAAGGTACATGGTGTCGATGTGAGACACCTATGCGTCGTTGGTATGATGACCAAGACGCGGAGCGTAGCATGGAAGAAGCTACGCCCGCAAGGATGAACCCTTGTAATGAGCCGAAGGCATGGCCCGAGGTGAGCTTAGAGCTCCCTCCGTTGTTGGGCAGGTGTTGCCCTTATCGGTGTTGTCCCAAGCGGGAGACACCGTGCTCCGGGCGTGCTCGCGAGGACTGTCGTGCCCTCCGGTGTGAACTGTGGGCGAATGCCACACGTTCGGATGCTATTGCATCCTGTGCCAAAGCACTGTGTGCGTTATAGCGCAGAAGCTAAGGCAGCTCTGAGTGTCGGCTTTGCGGCCAACACAGTTGTGAGAGTGGGGACGCAGGGCCCAGTGTGCTTTGTGAGCACAAATCACTGTGGGCGTGACTGAGAGCCGCGCCAGCCGTGTGGCAGCTCAGTGTGAGAATTGCACCCTTCAGTGTTTTAATAAATTCTCCCACTTCTGATTGGAGAATCAGTTGTGATTGGAGAATCAGGTGATTCTCAGTTAAGTGGGGGGGATGTAACGGGGTACATCCCAAGTGTACCCTGGTTACATGAAGAGTGATGTGACACTCTTTCGGGTACATGGTACATGGTACCAGAGGCTCACTGAGCCAACCATTGGATATCTACATAGCTTCACTATAGGTGACTTCTAGTTTGTATGAGAGCTCATGCTAAGTTTACCTATAAATACATCAGTCTTTAATCTACTCTTCTAAGTAGCAAACCGTTCCCTTTGAGGCCGGGAACACGTGAACTGACGTTCACTTGGGTAGTAAATACCCGTAAGCACTTCCTCTGTGCAAGGTGCTGTGTGACCCCGTCACAACGACGATGATGATTATCTAGTGGATTATTCTATTGTGATGTATCTGGTTGGTCTCGCCGGTGAGTTTCTCGACTTCTTCACGCAGAATGCACGTGTTCAAGATATCGCAGCGAAGATCAGAGCGTATTTTTGAGATTTCGACCGAAGCTCTCAAGTTGAAGTGAACCATTCATAAACGCATACCAGTCCAGAAAAACTCATTCCTAGAAGAAATCGTTCTAATTGGTCAAAACTAAATCTAACAGTTTCTCCAGTTATGGCTCGCTACGAGGACCGCGATCGGAAGCGGAAACGTTCGCGATCGCGCTCTCGTTCCCGCTCTCCTCGTCGCCATCACCGAGTATCATCATCTTCTTCTGTGTCTAGCCGTCGCCGTCGTCAATCCCCGCCCAAATTTGACGCCTCCAGCCTTCGGGAGACAAACTTTTCACATTCCGTTCCTCTACCTGCTCTTGAGCATCGTGAGGAGCTTCTACAAGCCTTAAAAGACCACCAAGTCGTCGTCTGTGTAGGCGAGACTGGATCTGGTAAAACCACACAACTCCCTCAATTTTTACACGCATGTGGAGCGTATACCAGCTCAAAGCGTGATGGAGCAGAGATATCCCAGTGTATCGCCATCACTCAACCTAGGCGAGTTGCTACCGTCTCCGTGGCTCAACGAGTGGCCGAAGAGATGAACACAAGAGTCGGAGGCGACGGACTCGTCGGCTACTCCATCAGATTTGAGTCTCGCTGCAGTGATAACACGAAACTCAAATTCCTGACCGATGGAGTGTTAGTGCGCGAGTGTTTAAATGACCCGTTACTCAAAAAATACAGCGTCGTGATGCTGGACGAAGCTCATGAACGCAGTATCCACACAGATCTTCTGTTTGGATTACTAAAGCAAGTAATGAAGAGAAGACCAGAGTTCCGCGTTCTGATTACATCAGCCACGTTGGACGCTGAACGATTCGCTGAATTCTTTGGCGAATCGGTTGGAAAAAAGAGCAAGAAGAAGATAAATCCATGTCCTATTGTAAAAATCCGCGGGCGAGTGTTCCCCGTGGATATTTTCCATTCCAAACAACGCCAGATAATGGGACACAGAGGTCCTTTATCCACCTATGTGCGTGCTGCAGTGGAGACGACAATGCAGGTGCATAACAGTGAAGAACCGGGACATATCCTGGTGTTTCTTACCGGTCAACGCGAAATTGAAGACGCGTGTGCTCAAATTCGAGCACTATACAAAGAACAAGAGAAGAGAAGCGATGGATTGGAGCTCCGAGTGCTGCCATTGTACGGAGCTCTACAGGGCCAAAGACAGCGTGAAATATTCGACTCGGTGCCGATAAACCGTGTTCGTAAAGTGATTGTTGCGACGAATATCGCCGAGACGTCGTTGACTATTGACGGAGTTCGATACGTTGTGGACTGTGGCTTCACCAAGCAGAAAGTGTACAACCCGGTGCAACAGATGGAGTCGCTTGTAATTGTACCCATCTCCAAGGTGTCAGCTCAGCAACGTGCTGGTCGAGCGGGTCGTACAGCGCCTGGCAAGTGCTATCGACTGTACAATAAGACGTCGTACGAGGAGATGGCCCAGGAGACTGTACCTGAAATCCAACGGACGAATCTGGCCAATACGGTGCTGTATCTTAAGCTTCTCGGTATCCAGGATGTGATCGGCTTTCCGTACTTGGATCCTCCTGACGAAGACTCGTTGTTAGATGCATTAAAGCAGTTGTATGTGCTTGGAGCGTTGGATGAAACTGGACAAGCCACTGCTCTCGGTAAGCTGATGGCAGCCTTCCCGTTAGAACCCAAACTCTCACGTGCGTTAGTGGAGTCGTTTTTACTGGATTGCAGTTATGAAATGACGCAAATAGTAGCCATGCTTTCGGTGGAGAACGTTTTTATTGACGCTCAACGCCGAAGTAAAAGTCGAAAATATCGAGATGAAAGTGACGAGAATGAAGACTGGGAGCAACGTATGTTAGCATTGAAAGAAGAGGGACTTCTGCATGAAGACGGAGACCAACTCACTTATCGACTTTTACTCAAAGGATTTGAATCTAGATCTCGTAAAGTTCAAGGCCATCGTCGTGACCTTGAACGTTGGTGTGAAGATCGATATCTTCGTTTTCGAGCCTTTACTATGGCTGGATCTATCGTCAACCAACTTCGAGATATCGTCACGTTGTCTCGACATGATCTCGATGCTATTAAGGTGGAAACTGACAATAAACGAGATACGTCGCTGGACGATCGTCTTCGTCAGGCACTTTGTGCAGGTTTTTTCATGAATGCAGCACGACGATGTACGATGGAGACGGTGTATCGTTTATTGTACGACGACGGGAAGAAAGCTCAGTTGGTGCAGTTCCATCCACTCTCGGCCATGTGCTACACTGCTCCACCGGAATTTTGTGTCTACCACGAGCTGGTTGTTACCAGTAAACCATTCATGCGTGGTGCATTGGCAGTCGAACGTCGGTGGTTGGATTGCTATAGTAAAGACAAGCTGGGCGTCTCAGTAACGCAGCTTTATGCTCTGTGTGGGCGCAAACCCCCAGAAGATCAAGAAACAAAGCAGTCAAGTGTGGATACAGTTGAAGTTACTTCAGCTGACACTTCAAAGCCAATTACTGTGACTGCTGATGCCGTCGCGGCGGCTCGTGCTCGCTTCCTAGAACGCAAGAAGCGCTCATAAACTGTTGGTTGGAGGATTCCCAAACACGCCAAAGTGTTACTTTTGTCGAGACAGGAGAAAATATAACATCACATTTAATAAAAAAAAATAAAAAAACGCATCTGGATTTCTTAGTATCTTACTCTGCACGACACTCGACCTTCACTCTGCTTCTATTGAACCGTGCAATATCCCTGTGCATCTGAAGCCTTCTTGACCTCGTCCAGACCTTGTTGCGTCTGCTGCATACTCTCGTGCACGTGAGTCTCAATATCGTCGATAGCTCCTTGTTGGTCCTGCACAATTGCGGCCAAGTCCCTAAAGATTTCATTAACCTGTGCCACACTCTGGTGGATCTTGTTTATGTCCTGCTCGCGCTCCTCGATCAGCGCCTCGTTGTGTGCGATCTCGTTCTCGAGCTCAGCGAACTCAAATAGTTGGCCCTGGTGCTCGGCCACGATGCGTCCATCCAGTTGCTGGTCTTTCAGTGCCTGTTGTTGCTCCTGTTCTCGCGCTGAGACCCGCAGCA
This sequence comes from Phytophthora tentaculata, assembly GCA_033557915.1. Lineage (NCBI taxonomy): Eukaryota > Oomycota > Peronosporomycetes > Peronosporales > Peronosporaceae > Phytophthora > Phytophthora tentaculata. The sequence goes on along the minus strand of JAUCEA010000020.1, from coordinate 3,261,869 downwards.
CGGCCGTCTCCAACTGGTTCGAAATACTCTCAAAGTCTTTGCATAATTTCCGCTTTATTAGCGAGTTGGCGGCGTCCACGGGTACGCGGGCCAGTGCTTTGGCGATTTCTTCTTGAAGAAGACATGCGAAGCGGATGCGGTCGTGCAGATCTTCATCCACAGAGCCAGAGGCGGTGGACGCGCGCTTGATGGCGAGAACTTGGCGTTGGAACTGCTCCAGCTTCAAAGTGGCGCCCTCCACGGCCTGGCGCGCCTGGGATGACGGTAGGGAGAGAGAGGCGGTGCTAGAAACGTTGTGACTTGCGGCCGGGGGCATCGACCCGTTGGCTGCGAAGTCGGCGAAGCTCATAGCGAGGAAGCGTCGCCTTTTTCTTCTTGGCTGATTCTTCAAAGCCAGGTTTTTGTGATTAGCTCAGATTTAGCAGCACCGTTTCCTAAATACTAGAAAAATTTAGTTTTGGAGGACTAAATAATATGCACTCAAGTTTTTTTTACAATGTCTACTTTTAGGAAAACCTTTTTAAAGTATTTACCGGTATTGTTGAAGTTGATAGTTACGACAAGTGCGCCGCAAAGGCAGACTCGGCTGTTGAAAAAAAGTCGGTGGTGCTGGCGACGTCATTCTTGAGCAGCAACGAGCGGATGTCGGGACGAACATTGGCGAAAACGACGGGAATGGCGTGGTTCTTGCAGTATTTTTTTAGAATGAGGAAGGCACCGCGTGCTGCCGTGGCGTCCATGCCAGCAACACGAGTGAAATCCATAACGACGTACTGCGTTGGTGAAACGTGCTCATCTGGAGCGGGGGTTCCATCTAAGCATTGAAGTGGGGCATCACGTATTGGAAGGAGACTCCAATCGTGAGATATTTGTAGATTCATGTAGTTGACGTTGCTCTGTGGTAGCTTGGCAGTGTTGCTCTTTCGAACGTAGACTCCTTTCAGTACGGTCTCCAAAATCTGGACAGCAGAACCGAAGAATAAATACCCGCAGAATTCAAAGTGTGCAATGCCAGCGTGTTTCCGTGTCTGAGCCGTGCTCTCTGTGATGTCCCGTTCAGCTTCAATGAGGCTTTCGTCAACGATAGGAACTCGGATGTAGCTCAGCATGAAGTTGAGAGCTGCAATGCCGATACCGATGAGCATACCCAAATCCAACGACACCACGTTGATAGCAAGAAACGAGAGCCACACCACAGCCCACTCACGCATGCACATCCTACGGTATGCAAGCACCAGCCACTCGAGCATGAGATCCAAGGCCACGAAGAAGAGCGTGGCCGCCAAGAAGAACCGAGGCACGTAACTCATGACGGACACGGGGACAGCAACAATCGCGAGCTCGGCCAGGATGACACACACACCGACGATCCGCGAGTTGGTCTTGGAGCGGCAGGTGAAGATCGTTTGGCCGAAGATGTAGGACCCCGTGTAGCCTCCGAGTAATCCACTGACGACGTTGGACCAGCCCACAGTCTTAAGCTCGTGGTTAATGTCGAGCTTGGTACCCATGTCGATCTCAATAGCAACGACGTCGAGACTGGACGAGATGGCGACGATGAAGACCATGCCGAGCCACGTGATGATCTGGTTGGGGATCTGATCCCAGTGCACGAGGTCGAAGTCGAAGAGGTTGATGAGCTCCGATATGGAAGCAGTTTTCTCCACGGGGTCCACCCAACCGTCTTGACGCGCTTCATCGAGTGAAATACTGCCGATTGCCAGCACCAGGAAGAAAAACACTGGCATGACCATGATGGCGGTCGAGAGAGCGAACGGGTTCTTGAAGTTCTGGGAGACTACCAGTAGTGTAGCTCCACCCAGGAACCCCGGCACACACAGTAAGACGTTGTGGTCGTCGTGGAACATGTCGAGCATGGAGGAGAAGTCGTTGATGACGAGTCCGGTGCTGAGTGCGAGACCCGCGTAGAGGCAGAAGACACCGATGAAGGCGAGGTATCCTCCGATCACCGGCATGGGCAAGTACGAAGCGAGAGCTGCCAGCTTGAAGCGACCCATGACGACGAGACAGACTCCCAACGAGGCTGTGGCGATACCGATAGTGACGATGGTAGTGGCGACCTTGGCTTCCGGAGACACGTCGTCTCCGAGCGAGTTGCAGATAGATGTGGCCATGGTGCTGAGGAAGACGAGACCGGCGTCTTGGACTTGTCCGATAGCGAATGGCATGGTGCTCATGAGTGTGAACATCACTTGGTGGACGGCGCTGGAGAAGATGACGAGCTTGGAGAGTGCTGGCATGAAATTGGTGAAGGTGTGATGGCTGAAGATAATGACGGCGTAGCCGTACATGGTGGGGATGGCTCGGATGGCATTGACGATGCCGTACAGTAGAGAGTTGGCGTGCTTAGCTAGCTGCTGTGCATTAGTCTTCGTGTTGCTGTGCTGTACAGCCTTTGACATTTCTTCTGTATTAGTCAGGAAGGGCCTGGAAGGAGACTCCATGTTGGTTTTTCGGCTGCTACCGTCCGTGATTGAGACAATCGAAACCATACCAAGAGAACGTGTGCGACCTAAGCGTATTCAGGCAGAATTTCTGGTGCGGAGAGATGAAAAAGAAGAATGCTAGGCTGGTTGAGACGATTGAACAGCTCAGGGTTGCAACATCGACCAAATCCATGGCACGGCTTGTGCAATGCACTTGGATACTTTTGACATCAACAGATCAATGGCGAAGGCGAGCCATCGCGCTTATGCCGAGTTTCTTACCACATAATCGTTGCAATCTGACAGTTTGAAAGAACCGAAGACGGACTTGAAGAGCCGGCATCCACAATTGCGAGAGTTTACATCTAAAGTATACTTCGAAGAAGTACAGTATCGGTCCATGTACAGTACATCCATGCACATCATGTGCAGCATGTATCCTAGCCTCCAACACCGGCACGCCGTGCGGCATGGCTTCATTGCGGGAGACTTTCCGGATTTGCATCCATCGTTTGGCGACCAGCCGATCGATCGCTGTGTTGGGAGAAATTAAACTATTCAAGTAGGCTGAAGTTAGATTTGCAAAACGTAAGTACATTTAATAGGTGAGCGGACCTACTGTCAAGTAGATTCCTATCTTTTGAAGATGGAAAATCTGGTGTAAGTTTTTATTAAGGACGTTGCATAAGAACAAGAAGATCATATAAGCAGCAACATAGTAACATTAGTGATTTTTATTTATGCTAAAGTAAGCTAACAGCGTAAACTGCAATATGAGGTACCGGAAAGGAGAAGAATGGCTTGAGCCGCTAACTTCTTAAGGGGGTTAAGGACTATGGCTTCCAATGACTTGGATTAACCGTTTTCCTATGTGCATGCGTAGTCTATGCAGTAAAACGATACACTGACTTATTTATAGATACCACAGGCTTTAGAGAGGTGGCTACGGACCAATGTTTCGGTCATTGACATCGTCCGACGCGATGCTAATGCAGGCTAAAAGGAACAAGATTCTGCAACGTGGGTTTTCAAGGGTAAATAGTCTCTGTAGCTTCACAATATTAAAATGGAATCCTGTGTGCACAGGCTTCCGATTCACAAACTAGCACCAGAACCTGCAAATTAGAACCATTCTAAGAGAAACGATTCTTGCCGTGAGTCCTCGCGTGGAATTGTTTTGTGAAAACGTTACAGTATCAATATTTAGCTTAGTTTGTACGTTTGAAGCTGTAGGTCTCAAGTTAATTCTTTTTCTAGACAGTGTGTCGCAATGCAAAGAGATTTATCGTGCCACAGTATCCACCCGAATGACTGGTTCTGCTTAGCAAACCATGATTTAGCAAATGTATGTCGAAGAAAGCGATTGTGAGGTCATTACTATTAGTTTTACATGAGATCCGTTCACCTACATGTACTTACGTTTTGCAAATCTAACTTCAGCCTACTTAAATAGTTTAATTTCTCCCAAGGTCGCCCAGTTTGTCCGCGTCCCCGTTCCATTCGGAAGCTCCTGCGCGCCACACAGATCCAATATCCAGAGCAATCGTCAGGAGCAAGACGGTTGGGTATACTGTACAGGATTGGGTGGATGCAGTATGGAAACAAGTATGTATGATACTTCCATTAATACCATGCCTTACAGACTGTAAGTTACAGTACATGTACGTATCTACCGGTAATATGTTTACATTACTGTAGAATATTAATACTTCGAGGCATATTTTTTACTAACTTATCACAACAGGACACTGGAGGACCGTTCTATTCCGCCGTTGCAGATTTAGATTCAGACTAGAATCAGACACTTGTACGGGCTCAGCACCGACGCTAAGATGGTACCTCCGATTTGCTCCGACTAACTGCCATCAACCATTTTTAACTCGTTGGTGGCGGAGCAGCGACGACCGGAATGCGAGGCTACCCCAAGATGTATGGCGCAGTCGCGCAGACTGGAGTCGTGACTCCTGCGTCGTACCAGGCACCAGAAGAGTGGATTAGCGATGTTATCTGCCCGTCTCAGCCGTTGCTCTCCACCACCGGAACGACGTCTGTTGAGAAAACACGTGACGAGATCAGCTCCAGTAGCTTTGAGAAGATCGCCAACTCTCTACTGTACGGCATCGTCAATGCCATCCGAGCCATCCCCACCATGTACGGCTACGCCGTCATTATCTTCAGCCATCACACCTTCACCAATTTCATGCCAGCACTCTCCAAGCTCGTCATCTTCTCCAGCGCCGTCCACCAAGTGATGTTCACACTCATGAGCACCATGCCATTCGCTATCGGACAAGTCCAAGACGCCGGTCTCGTCTTCCTCAGCACCATGGCCACATCTATCTGCAACTCGCTCGGAGACGACGTGTCTCCGGAAGCCAAGGTCGCCACTACCATCGTCACTATCGGTATCGCCACAGCCTCGTTGGGAGTCTGTCTCGTCGTCATGGGTCGCTTCAAGCTGGCAGCTCTCGCTTCGTACTTGCCCATGCCGGTGATCGGAGGATACCTCGCCTTCATCGGTGTCTTCTGCCTCTACGCGGGTCTCGCACTCAGCACCGGACTCGTCATCAACGACTTCTCCTCCATGCTCGACATGTTCCACGACGACCACAACGTCTTACTGTGTGTGCCGGGGTTCCTGGGTGGAGCTACACTACTGGTAGTCTCCCAGAACTTCAAGAACCCGTTCGCTCTCTCGACCGCCATCATGGTCATGCCAGTGTTTTTCTTCCTGGTGCTGGCAATCGGCAGTATTTCACTCGATGAAGCGCGTCAAGACGGTTGGGTGGACCCCGTGGAGAAAACTGCTTCCATATCGGAGCTCATCAACCTCTTCGACTTCGACCTCGTGCACTGGGATCAGATCCCCAACCAGATCATCACGTGGCTCGGCATGGTCTTCATCGTCGCCATCTCGTCCAGTCTCGACGTCGTTGCTATTGAGATCGACATGGGTACCAAGCTCGACATTAACCACGAGCTTAAGACTGTGGGCTGGTCCAACGTCGTCAGTGGATTACTCGGAGGCTACACGGGGTCCTACATCTTCGGCCAAACGATCTTCACCTGCCGCTCCAAGACCAACTCGCGGATCGTCGGTGTGTGTGTCATCCTGGCCGAGCTCGCGATTGTTGCTGTCCCCGTGTCCGTCATGAGTTACGTGCCTCGGTTCTTCTTGGCGGCCACGCTCTTCTTCGTGGCCTTGGATCTCATGCTCGAGTGGCTGGTGCTTGCATACCGTAGGATGTGCATGCGTGAGTGGGCTGTGGTGTGGCTCTCGTTTCTTGCTATCAACGTGGTGTCGTTGGATTTGGGTATGCTCATTGGTATCGATCGGCATTGCAGCTCTCAACTTCATGCTGAGCTACATCCAAGCGCCTGGTTTGATCCCGGGCCCGCGTCGTAAAGCTCACGATGGTGTCAAACACACGGTGGTTCCAAGGAATCTAAGTCCCATTGCTCACTTTGAGTTTCATGGATATTTATTCTTCGCATCGGTAGTCCAGATTCTTGACGGTGTGAAAAAAGGAGTCTATGTGCACAAACCTTGCAAGGTTTCTGACAAGCAAAAATACCTTCCGATATGTGCCTCACCGCACGACATCACCGTCGTGTGTTTAGATGGTTCGCCTGCTCCAAACTCGAATATTTTGCCAACTGAGTTCGTCGTCATGGACCTCACGCGTGTGTCTGGAATGGACGCAACGGCAGCTCGTGGTGCGTTCCTGATCCTGAAAAAGTATTGCAGAAATCAAGGGATTTCGATTGTGTTCGCGAATGTACTTCCTAAAATCCGCAAGCTATTGTTGAAGAACGAGGTCGCTACCAAGGAGAGTTTCTACGATACTTCGGATGCAGCTCTCGAGTTTTGTGAGAGCCACTTGTCGAGCGTTAGTATTACACATGAACTCTAACAAAAAATGAAAATGAAAGTTTTATGTCGACGCATATCGCTGCGAATGATTTTTTCGAGAACTGTCACCCAAATGTAACTCAAAAAGCATACATTACACGAGCTGTAAACCCTTTTCAGCACAAATGAGAAGAAGGCGTTCACTGTCAACAGGATCGATGATGATCTGGTGGATTCTTTCGGTAGTGAACTTTTTCAGTAAGTCAGTATTCCGGCAGCGGCGAGATTTCCGGTGACAGTAATCAGAACCGTGGTTCCAGGACAACAACCTCGAAGCAGTTGAGTCGTGCTTTGGTGGAAGTGCTCGAGTTGGAGGCGGCGCGTTTGTATAGCTGGTTTCTGAGATTCATGTCCAGAGTGGTTGTAATTGGCAGTTGATTAAGGCACTTGACTTATTAATAATCAGTCATAAAACTGAGCTCGTCTGATGGACTAGAGATGCGGTGGTTGTTTTAGGGGTGCTGCGAAACGTTGTCAAGTCAACGTGTCGTCGATCTCATTTACACTTCTCCGATGTCCATTTGGAATTGCTTGTTTAAGTTTCTAGCTCAGCAGAAATGCTCAGATCAGACCGCGGGGGGGGGGGGGGGTCACAGAAGACACGTCACTGGGCCGAGGTAGAGTGTCGCTGGGATGAGGAAGGACGATAGACGGTAAAGTAGCTTGGAAGGAGTGAAGTGTAGTGAGATGGATTCGAGTGTTTCTCCTGTCTTCCTACTTTTTACTCTGGTCCAATCATTACTCTGTTGTCGCCTATCCTACTTGTCTCCCCTTGCGTGCGTTCTTGAATCAAGTTCCGGGTCATCTCTCCTTTTCTGTGAGACATTATACTAACTCCGTTTAGCTATACTATAGTGAGCTCACAATGACTCAATATACTAACTTTTGTATAGCATAGTGGATCACACATGAATGCACACCCAATAAGACTGCGACGTCTTGAGATTTAACCCTGACGAAGGCGTGTCTTCGTCACACGACCTCTTCGAGCGAAGACCTTCCTGTGAATGAAGATCACTTTTCTTTGATCTCCAATACTCGGCGATCAATCCTGGAATCTGTTTTAGATTCTCAACAGGTTCCCATGTTGCTTCCTGGACAGTTTCACCTAGCCAGTGAATCTTGTATTGTTCTTTTCCACGGTACTTTCGATAATCGACGACAGCTTCAATGAGTTGTCCTTCAGTTTCACCATCCGCCAATAATACTTTTGTGGTGAAGCTCCCGTTAAGTTTCGACAAGCCCAGAGCTGAGTGATGGATATCGACTCGATCCGACCAAGCGGGTTCGAGGTGAAGCAAGAACGACGCGTCCCAGAGGATGACGCGATGCATCAGATCGGATCGTCACCGCGTGGATCGGATTGAGCTTGGGACTGGAGATCGGATGTACGATCCACCTGAGAATGCGCTGGAATCATCGTGTATAGGTCAACTGATTTGTACCCAAGTTCGGTAAAGTACGATTGGACCTTGAAGTACCAGATCGGTAATCATAGGATAGGCAAGGTAGTGGGTTGAAAGGACCTTAAGTAATAACAAAGTGAATTTTGCCTTGTCAACAACAAGTACCTTGGACTTCGACACTGTAGCGGGAAATTGCAGTGGACCATACAGTAATCAAGTTAAAACTACCAAGTACACGTGTCGGTCGCCGGAGTTAGCAGCTTGGCCGGCCCAACCGTTGTCGCTCTCGCCCTCAACTCCCCCGCTATAGGAAGCGGTCAAGCCTCGCAAAAAAAGGTCTATCTACCCCACGTAAAGGAAACACACCCAAGTCGATCAAGATCTACGACCTACCTGGCGCGTAGCCTGAAGAATTCCAAGCTACCCCCGCCCTCCCCCCTCCTCCCCCACCGTCCTGCGCCTCGCCAAGGCAGAACCAACCGCAGGCCAAGCTTTTATTCAAGTCCACCAAAGGAGTTTAACCAGCCCCGCCGACGGGTACACAAGATGAGCCATCAGCAACCCCACGGTTATCGGAGTACCCCCTCTCCAGGGCACAGTGTGTGAGGTTGGATCGCAACGCGATTTTGCAATACCCACTCAACCACAATGGTGCGCGGGCATGGATCTTCTGGTGACTCGGGATTTCACCGTGAGTCCCAAGAAGAAGAGTAAGTGCCAATCAAGTTGGAATCAGGAATGGAGGCGTCATCGGAAACTGGATCGCCGACGACGCTGCTGAATGAAGCAGGATCAGCAGATCGACAGAGTCCTGGGAGGATCTCTGCCGACAGAAACGAAGAGGAAGATCTTCTTAAAGAAAAACCTCAACCTCCTCCCCATGCCTCCTCGCAGCTCAACCGGACTACGCAAAGCGACTGAAAGGAACTTTTGCGCGAATTCCAAGTGCAGTTTTGCGGGCTCGGAGTATCTGTCGCGAGACAATACTACCAAGCGAGGAAACGCGCCGACGAAACGCCGCTGGAATACCTCCACCGTCTGAGTGTCGCAGGACTGAGGGCGAAGCTGCGTGTGTATAACGGCCCACCGGACGTCCGCCGCGAGCATGTGGAGCACTTCATCGAGACACTAGACGATCGCGAGCTGGCCGACCAGCTCGCGTTGCTACGAACCTCTAACGCGGACGCTCTGGAAGGCGTCTTGAGGGCGCGGCAGCGCGCGAAGAACCGTCAAGGGCGAGCCCACTTCGGATCGAGCAAGTATCGAAAGAAGGCAACCACTTCTGACGCCACGAAGTCAGCTCTAACACGCAAGGTGCAAGCCGTTAAGGCCACGGACTGCGACAGTGACTCTGGTCTCAGTGGATCGGAGTCGGACGGCGATCTACGCCGGATGTACATCGCCGCGGCTGAAGGAGAGGTGTGGTGTAGCGGGATCAGCCAAATCTTGCGAGACTGCTAGACCCAATTTCCACTAAGCCCGGACACCGTCTAATGGAGGGGGTCCCCCGATTATCCGTGATTTTGTGCTGAACTTTGCTCGCCTTGTGTACCCGACGGTAGGGCTGGATCTTGCTCCTCTGGTGACTTCGTGAAGGTCCAAGTGGTGAAGGTTTGAACGTCTTGGCGAGACGTTGGGGATAGGGTGGAGCAGCGCGGAACATCTTCGCTCTGCTGCCGATAAGGTCGAGATCCTAAGCGATTACTCGAGCTCGGATCTGGCGGCCTGGATCTGGATCCAGGCTGTGGGGTTGCCTTGATGGGATGTGTTTGCCTCTGCGGTCTTCCTTTACACTTGCTTGCCGCTTCCTATAGCGGGCTCTGGGGGGTAGTTGAGAATCGAAGGATCTCCCGGATAAGCAATAAACTCCGGTCGATCTGGGATCTGCACTTGAGGGTAGATTACTAGGTGGCCAGATCCGGTATGTATATTACCATATATTAATACAACACTAGGACACTTATCCCTAAACTTGCTAACACGGCGCGCGGCTAATGTAGTTTCTCTTCTTCGCGGGGCGTGGAGAACTTGTTGTTTCCAATGCAAATTCGAATCTGATTTATGGTTAAGTATGGTCCCATCCTCAGTCACTATCCTAATACCTGCCAGACGACCACCTATCACCGCCTTTATGTCCTTCGCACTCTTACCCATCTCGAGGTACCTTTTTCAACGTGGGTTCGCCATCATCCTATCGTAGACCTTGCGATCGTCCTCGATCGCCATGTCGGGATCCGGGATCCGAGATCCAGATTGCCATCCACCTGGATCCAGATCGCCTTACCTCTCGGATCCGGATCCGCTCCTCTTCCTTGGGCCTCTAGCATCCTGTTGCTACTTGCTCCTGCACTGCATCCGCTTGGTATTCCTCGGGGAGTGTGACTCTTGCATCCCCGGTCTCTTGATGTCTGATCGGGGATCGCCTCTTCTGTCCTACCAAATCTCCAGTGGTCACTCTTCGGGGAAATGACCGGGTCCAATATTGTCACTCAGGTCACGATCCATCCTTCTCTCACTTTTCCCAGAATCCGCTTCACCACAGAGGCTCAGACCCAGACGCCGTCACCACAGGAGCCAGATCGAGCCACGCCTGGCGGAATACCGCCACCACGAGACCCCGATCCAGGACATCACCAACCGCATGGACGTGACACGTTCCAACGCTGAACGCACTGCGGCTCGCATCGTCACGACGATCTAAATTGCTGGAAGCGGCTGACTTGTCAGCCTGTGGCGAGAAGGGCCACCCGTCGGATCGCTGCCTCTTCGTATGCTGTGGGTGCGGCGAGATCCACGACGTCTGCAAGTGCCAGATGGAGGAGTTTTACAACTTGATCCGTCGGTGGTACGACCCAGCCAAGCATGGTGCCTTGTTGCCGGAAAGCGCCGCGAAGATGTTAAACTTGGACGCTCGCCTGGCTGGAAGCCAGGACGAGCTGAGCGTTCCAATCTCTGCCTCTATGCATACGTCGAAAAGAGATCCGAAGTTAGGGAACGGAAGAGCCCTATCGACAATACATATGACCTTCATGGAAAACCTCCCGGTGTTGTTGCAAGTCTTCGGAAGCCTGATGAGTTCGCGAGAGCTGACACCGTCATGGCGCTCGATCTACTGCCGGGGGAGATGCGCGGATACTGGAAATATCACGCACCCAGTAAGTGGTTCAAGCAAGCCAAGACGGGAGGGGAGATCAACAACGAAAAAGCGAACTTACTATTTGATTCCGGCGCCGAGGAGTCCATCCTGGACGCCGCCTCTGCTCGTAAGGTTGGGTGGTTTGTGGATGAAAGTCAACGACAAGAGTGTGTTGGTCTTGGAGAAGGCGTGTACGTGACGAAGGGACGCACCAAGATCAAGGTCACCTTGGCTGGAGCGCTGGTGTACTTCTTCGACGTATGGGTCGGCGAGATGTCAGGCCAACACGCGATCCTCCGCATGGATTTCATGGTGCCGGCGGGGATCCGCTTGGACTTGGCCGACGGGACGCTCTGCTTGCCCGAGGAGGTCCGCATCCAGCTGTCCGGACGACGCCCCCTGTATGGCGAACACGTTCGCGCAGTTGGCTTGGACGGGCTTGAGGTGATAGACGCGGGCCAGAGCATCGAGGTGCTGTTACGACCCAGGCCGTCGGAGACGCTACGGATCTCCCGGGGAGAACATTGGATTCCAGATATGGTTGACGGGCCTAGACGGAGGCGGTACTTGAAGATCACCAACGTCTCGAACCGGACGAGGTGCCTACCCGCTCATACTCAGGTAAGAATGTGGCTGTCAGGAGATCGTGTACCAAGACGTCAAGGATTCATTACCGTGGGATCGCATCGATACGCCGAGTGGCAGAATTTGGTCCTGCAGGCAACCACGGACGCGACGAACGCGGAAGAAGATCCGATCGCGGAGTCGACGGAGGCGATGGTCGTTCGTCCGCAGTATGACACGCCGACAGGAATCCTGAAACGGCCTACAGGTCGAGCGATCATCAGCAGTCAGGTTGCGAGGACGCCCGAAGTCAAGAAGGCCGAAGTCGTCGACGAGGAAGTATCTAAGGTGCAGGCCGTGCGAGCGCATGCACCAGAAGACCAGATCGATGAGCTGGCAGCGGCTGACGACGAGGTCACAACAAACATGATCGAGGACGTGCAGATCGAGCCAATCAGCGAACCTGATAGCGGGGTCGATGGATCGACTGACGCTCGAGCAGGCCTGAAGCGCAGAGGTGGCCGAGGCCGATCCGATCGGAGAACAGGCGGAAGCGAGGCCGATCACAAATGAGTCGAGACTGTCTGCTGTGGATCGACCCCTGAAATATGACCAAGTCTGCATCAGCAAAGGGGGCGAACGCTTCGCCGAGGACGTGGACGCACCGATGGCGACCTTGCCGGAAGTGACGGCGACGCCCGAGGATGTGAAGCTTGAAGACATCCACATCGAGCACGAAGGCTGGAGCACGCCGGAGGATGAAGCGCGGCTGATGAAGATCATTTGGAGCCGACGACATCTTCTACTCGGAAAATGGAACGCTCTGCCGCCAGCCGTGCGAGGCGTCTACTGCGATATCAATACTGGGGACGCCAAGCCGGTGGCTCAACGCGTGCGTCGAGTCACGCCCCAATTCCGTGGTAAGCCGTCCGACTTGATCAAGGGTCTGCTCTCCGCCAGGATTATCAGGGTGTCCAACTCCCCGTAGGCATCGCCGATCGTGGTGATTATCAAAAAGAAATGGGGTCAACATCAGGCTCTGCATCGACTACCGCGTCGTGAACAGCCTGACGTGTCTCATGGTGTGCCCCATGCCGCTGACCAACGCCCTGCTCGAAGACCTGGACAAGGTGCTCTGGTACTGCTCGCTGGACATGGCTAGCGGTTCCTGGGTCGTGGAAATGACCGAGAGGGCGCGCCTGGTGTCCGCGTTCATCACGCCGTTTGGTCTCTTCGAATGGCTGCGTATGCTCTTTGGGCTGAAGAACGCGCCGCAGATCTATCAGCGGCTCCTGGACAATGCGCTGTATGGCTATCTTCGGATCCCAGACGGCGGCGATCAGTCAGGCATGGCGGATGCTTTCGAGGCCTGCGAGCCGGACGTGCACTCTGGACCACCTGTGCTGGGACGTCGCTCGTACATCGACGACATTGTGGTGACCTCTGAGTCCTGGGACGCCCTCTGCGACAAAGTAGATCGACTGTTGGACGCATGTGACCGTTGGAACTTGTCGATCAGCGTGGTGAAGAACTCATGGGGATGCTGCGAGGTAGATTACCTGGGACATCTTGTGTCAGCGGACGGCCTCGAAACCCACCCGAAGAATCTGGAGGCTCTGGCGGCTCTGCCATTCCCGCGCACACTGCGATCGATGCAGTCCTTCCCCGGTAGCCTCAACTACTACAGTAGATTCATCGAGGACTTCGCGATCTACGCGTCGATCTTGTACGAGCTGCGAGAAGTGGATTTTCACGAGATGGATCAGAGGCCCGGCCGAGTTGCTGGGGACGTGAGGCAGATCGCCTCGGCGGACGAAACAGACAAGTGGGATCGAGCTCGAGTGGCGTTCGAGATGTTGAAGAACAAGATCGCAGACGCACCAGTGCTCAGACACTTCGACCCAGATCGGACGCCGGTGATCGTCGTCTACGCGAGTGACTGGGCGATCTCTGCCGCCTTGATGCAGGAGCACGACGACACGTACATGCCGGGAACGGTCACCAGTCGCACGTTGAAGGCCAATGAGTTGAGCTACTGCACCGTTGAGAAAGAGATCTTGGCTCTTCTCCGGATACTGGACGTGCGTTACACCACGCTGGTCATGAGATCGATCAAGGTGCTGACGCGACACTCCACGCTAGCGTGGCTGGTGCGATCGTCGGGCCTGCAGGGCCGGCTGGGCAACTGGGCAGCATTGCTCGCGCCGTGGACGCTGGAGATCGTCAAGTGTAGACGAGGAGAAGACGAAATCCTAGGCGCGACCGCAGCAAGCATCACCCCACGGGAAAACGTGGACTCGATCCTGTCGTCGATCGCCCCGAGGAAGCAGTCACGCCAATATGTCTCCGCAACCCCGCCTACAGTTGAACAAAGCGAGGAGTTGTTAGTCGTGAGTTTCGATGGATCGGCGCGTGTCAAAGCGGCGGAGGAGCATGCAGCGCTATCGTATGGAAGTTACCTGAGTGGATCGTGGTCGCAGCAGAGTCGAAGTACTTGCCGGACCTCATGGTAAACACAGCAGAGTACCACGGGTTACTGCCGACATTCGACTTACTTTCTATCCTGGACAGGGGACGTCTGATCATCTGCGGCGACTTCAACCTGGTGATTCGCCAGATGCGCGGCGAGATCGAGTTCAAGGCGCCCGGTTCAACGCCTCTGCGGTAGCGAGCGCTAGATCGACTGAGGTCATGGCCGCCTCACGAATTTCTGCATGTCAAACGGGAATGGAATCAAAGCGCAGATCGGTTAGCAAGCAATGGGCTATCTCAGCAAGCAGGTACAGTGATTAACTCGGAGGCCGACCGAGAAGACCTGATCGCCCTCAATCGACTGCCGGAGCTGCGGCTCCCAAATGATGAATCGCCGACAGCGCGCGTTGCGGCAGCGACGAGATCGCGGACGCGACTGGCGAGCTCTCCAGAAGTTCTGCAGTCGGACATCGTACAGCGCATGAGAATAGATCGAATCCGGCAAGCACAAGACGAAGAGAAGTGGATCGGGGATCTTAAGGCGTTCCTGTGTGGTGATCTGGAGAAGGTGAGCGCTGGTGAGGCGCCCTCCTGCGGCAAATCGCCGACGAGTCAAGTACGGCGAGGCAGGTGTGGTATGGGGTCAAGTTGCAAGGTGTTGAGTACTGCCATAGGTATTGAGGTAGTAGACAAGCAGGTACAAGATCGCGTGCGACTTCTGAAGAAACCCTTTCGTGGTGTGGAGCTTCGCGCTTCACTGGGAAGTGGAATCAAGAAGCGAAGGATGCCTCAAACGTGCAGAGTCATTATGATACCTTAGCTGGTCTTGTTGGTCAGTACGTGGCTTTGGAAAAAGATTTTGAAGCCGGAAAGATGAGAAACAAAGAAAGAAAGCAGGCGGAAGAAGCCCAAACGAATCTGTGTGCTTCTCAGATAGTACAAGAGGCCATTACCCGCCGCGCACTCCGTGATGAAGGGATACTATCAAATGGAGCACCCTCAGAGAGTGAAGATGCGTCCTCGGTAATCTCGACTCTGTCTGCACGGTCTACTCCAGCCAAGCCTACCACACGACGCAAAAAAAACTGTCAGCAGGAGGTTGACAGACAGGAAAAGCGGATACGGCTAGAAGCCGATATGCGTCGTGATCAGTTTGAGCGCCAGATGCAAGTGCAGCATCAGCAACATGAAGAACGACTAGCACTAGAACGAGAGAACCATGACAAACGGTTGCAGTTTGAGCGAGAGCGTGAACAGGCCCGAGAACTTGCTGAAGAACGGCTTCTCCGCGCACGCGAGGATGCTAAGGAACGCAATAGACAACTGATATTGCAGTGCATCACAATTTTTAGCAAGACAATGAATAGCGGCGGTAACAAATAGGAAGCTCACTTGTTCGAGCTGTTTTATTTGAAAATTTAAGTTCTTTTCAGATACTCGGCCAGTGTCGGTGGAAAATTTTTAAAGAAAAAAAAATTATTACAGATATAAATACTAATAAAAATAAATTAAATTTTATAAAAAAAATAAGTTAAAAAAATTAATTTAAAAAAGTCATTTTTTTGAATTTAATTTTAATAAGTTTAAATTTTTAAATTTTTTATCTTTTTCTAATTTCATATTATTTTCATTTTTTTTTAATAAATTAACTTTAAAAAACGGACCTTTATATTTACTTCTAGACATAATTTATTGAATAATTAATTTTTTTTTTGAATTTTTTTATTTTTAAAAAAATATTATTTTTTTTTGACAAGAGGTTGAAGTAGTCGCTGATCGTGTTGACACCATTGGCAAATGTTAGACAATTGGTAAGCAGAACACCCACACGATACATGGCACCGACTGGCTGTGTAGCAGAACGAGCCTGACGCTTAAAGTCAAGCGCAGTCCAATAGTTTACAACCATACCGTAGCCCCACTCGACAGACCCGCGTACCTTGCTCATACTTTTATTCACCAGCTTTTGTTCCCGTGGCAGATTTCCTCTTGCCCCAGCGAAGGGGCTTACCAGCAAACAATCCTTTCCATAGGCTTGATCGCCATTGATTCTGTAGGGGATGAACCGAACATCGTTCTGAATGGCATTAGCAATTTGTGACTCCTCGAAC
This sequence comes from Phytophthora tentaculata, assembly GCA_033557915.1. NCBI lineage: Eukaryota > Oomycota > Peronosporomycetes > Peronosporales > Peronosporaceae > Phytophthora > Phytophthora tentaculata. Next base: position 3,245,820 of record JAUCEA010000020.1, on the reverse strand, counting down.
ATTTTAATATCGTGGTTTCGACCTGGAAAAGGGCCACACGAATGGGCAATGAGCCCGTCGGGAGTTGACAGTGTCTGATACTTTAACGCGTGCTTGCGCTTGTGACCATTTTATACAGACTTTTGGCTACGATACTTTCCATCTCGAGTAACGTCGCGTGCTTTAGGTCTGCAGATACCTCGAACTGTTTCATCTATAAATGCCCAAACGTTCTGCATCAAACCTCCAGCATCAACGGTCACTTGACGGAGTAGATGATCGATGTGGTCGTCAAATTCGAGGTCTTGGGGTGTCTGAGAGGTCTCTAAAGCCATGGCGACTCCAGCCGCCCGATGAAAAAGCTGTTATGAGCTGATCGAGTTGCTACCCACGCCTCAGTTTTATCAACGGTATAGCAACAGCGGAGCATCATCTGTTACCAAAAATCGCACAGTTTATTTGCCTCGCTTTGATGGGTTCCGATCCACCTACTCGGATGAAATCGTAGGTTGGCGGCTAGGGCTAGGCGCAACAACCAGGTATTCGACCCACAATTGAAGAATTGTGGGTTTTGCTAAAGACATCTAATTCCTAAAATCTCTTCTTAAAGAACAAATTTAAACACTCCAGTACAAAGCTTAGCCCTCGGCGCTAGTTTGGGTTTGGGCCTACTTGGGAGTCCTTTTAGCCTATGACGTCGCTTCGCTGGGATATTTGCTGTTTCCAACTCCTATTTTTTTAAATGTACGGATTTATTATGTAGCAAAGGTTCAGTAGTTAAAGGGTTAAAGGGTTAACTTATCTCTTTCACTTTAATTCTAATGAGTTAAAGAGTCAGAGTTAAAAGAGCAAAAAAGTGGTGATGTCTATAAAGAGCTTGGCGTTAGTGGAAGAGTAGGCGTTAGTGAAAGAGTTTTAAAGAGCTAAGGTAGAGCTAACTCTTTTGTTTAGAGTAAAAATACGGTAATCTTTCACTACCGCCAAGCTCCTTATGGACAACTCTTTTTACAAAAAGAGGTAAAGAGTTAAAGAGTTAAAGAGTTGCCTCTTTCACTACGTCAAGCAGGGGCGTATCTAGACCCTAAATGGGGGGGCACTCCCCCCCCCCCCCCCCCATTTTTTTCGCCCAATCCCGACATTTAGGAAAAACTGCGTTTAGAATGGGAAATTTACACAGCAAAAATGTCAAAAAAACGGAAAATCACTATATTTTCGGCTGTGCCCCCCTATTTTTTTGGCCTAGATACACCCCTGCCGTCAAGTTCCTTATAAAGAGTTTTTTTAGGGCGGTGGTGAAAGAGTTCAGTGAAAGAGTCTTTCACTACCGCCAAGCTCCATATGTACAGCACCATTTTTTACCAATAAATTGTCTGAACTTTAGAGGTGATTCATCAGGGCGGTAAATTTAAGCCGTTTCGTGTGTTTTGTACCCCAATTTTTCGAAATGTCTAAAACGTTCACGTTTATTAAACAGGGTACAATTTTAGCACTTAAAAATAGAAAAATATAACGCATGATTTTTAGTGGGAATAAATTCCATAGCGATTCACTTGTTTGCTTAGGATATCATTAATCCCACAAGTTACGAGTATTTTTCGATATCTACCGAATTTCTTTAGAGTATATCTGCAGGTGATCGACCTACAAGTACGGAGAAATCGATTCTAAGAAAACATTTTGTTTAAATTACGAGGGGAAAGTACGTCTGTAAACATGTATGCAAGCGGAGCGCGAGCTCTCCACTCAGATAACTGCCCCCCCCCCTGTGACGAAGACACGCCTTCTTCAGGGTTTAATCTCAAGATGTCGCAGTCTTATTGGGTGTGCATTCATGTGTGATCCACTATGCTATACAAAAGTTAGTATATTGAGTCATTGTGCAACGTATGGGATGTCGTACGTCCACCCATTCTCCCCGTACGGCAAGAGGAGAGGATACTGCAGCGGGTCGTACGTAACGCTTGTCTCGAAGATGCGTTCCAAACCTCCTCATGACGTGTGTAGGATAATATCCCTATGCTCAGCCGCGTTTGTATCGATCACAACAGCCGCCACTTCCGATGCAGTTGGGAGTTATGAGTACCCGGGTTCGCGTTCCGTGTAACGTGCAAACGGAGCCCGAAGTGATCACATTCAGGGAGGAATTCTCTTTAGGCTAACGATGGGTCACGGTCATCAACATCTTCACCGGCCGCGCGGCGCCGTTCGTGATCCCTAATTGCAGCTGAATGCGCTCCCCATCCACGTTGTATCAACAGATTACGTGCGTTGATAAACTGATGTGTGTATGGATTGTACGCCACCATAACTCGGTCAATCGTCTGAACAATTGCACGATCCAGCCCTTGAGTCATGTTCATACGGCTTCTTACACGGGCGTTCATGTCAGGGTCGTTGAAATACACTTGGGAATACATTGAGCGTCCGAATGGAGGAATTAGTAACGCTCCCATGCGATATTGATGAGCTTTGAACACTTCTGGTGACATTCTACCGCGTCGTACTCTTGCTTGTTCGGCATCCCGTCCACGGTCTTGGGTAACCTGGGATTCGGATCGGTTAGCCCTACGTATTCGCTTCCTCCCCGCGTCTTTCGTCCGTGCCCGTTGTTTCTGTGAGCTTGTCACCGCAGCTCGCCTGGCTCAGTCTCTTGCTGCATCACGTGTACGTTTAGCCGCAGCCCTATCTTCACCTGCAGCTCCTGGCACTCCGTTTTGGAGAGCGCTGGTATTGTCGACAGGTGCTTCGTGACGCGTCTTCTCCTCGAAACGGCGTTGGTGCTCCGCCGGGTCATCTTCTTCTGTCTTCTCTTCACGTTCAACATCCGGGACTGGTACGCGAAGCTGTCCTGATTCTATTGCTGCTTGTGCTTCAGCTAAGTCGAGCTGCTCTAACTGCGCGCTTCTGCTTTACGAAGCCTTTGATTACGAAGTTGCCTTTCCTTCTTCGGTTCCAGTTGCGCCGGCGAAGCATTCTTCTGCCGAACTCGTAGTACACGCTCTTCTAGTTCTTCGCGGGTAATTCTAACGACCAGACAGAGTTAGTCGTGTATATTCTGCACCAAAGCCTGCTGAACAATTTAGAGGAAATCTTTTTCTTTTCCTTGGGCTCATTAGCATGCTGTCGTATCTTGAACTACAGTGCTGCCTGCTTCAGATGGAACAAAAATATATTAAGGGTTAGACTCAAAAGTCTAAGTGCACTGGGAACCTATTCTACAACTGTTTCATAAATGTAAGCACCAAATCATGGACACGATAGCTTAAGCTACGTGGTACACGGATACAACCCCGAACTTTCCTTCTCAGTACTTATCCAGAAGTCCTCTGTAAATACAACACACTACTGTCATTCCCATCCCGGTTCCTCGGGTTACAAACAACCTAGGGGTATCGTCACTCCAGTCAGCATGTTGGGCTAGTCAGCTTTTGCTTAGGCCCTCCCCTTAGCCGACGTCTTACAGTCCTAAGCTCATTTTCCGCGGGTCCAAATTACCTTGCACCGCTGGCGACCAAGCAGCTGTACATGGTAACTCAGACGCCGTTTCGCGCTGTTGCCTCTTGGGTACGTCAAAGCTGTTGCCTCAGCCCTGTTGAGTGGTTGCCCAGGTCTGTTCGATATCGTCCAACCCTTCTGAGAATGTCAGTAGCACGTGCAGGGTGTCCGAGGACAACCCAGTCCCTCACGGGACTCACACCGTTCCGTAAAATGCTCTAAAACTGTCCATTCTGATGCTATTTAAATGTACAGGCACGGGGGGTCCTCACTCATGCTCTTAAAGTGTTTGTTTTGCCTTGATTTCTTGCTCTTGAGCTGTTCTCGCACTTGGTCCTTGGTCTTGGGCTCCTTGCTCTTGTTAGACCGACGGCTGCATTCCTTTTTGTCCTGCCAGAAGTGCTCTCCCAAAGTGTTTTGGAAAATGGGAGCTCACCCTTTAAGAGCACTTCTGTATTGCGGGACTTTACGATTCTTCCGCATGTGGCTGCAACTTCGGTTTGGCCAATTGGCAGCACGCGCCACTCGCTTTTGGAGCGTGGACACTCGCGGTGGGTCTAGGACCGCGCGTGCGTGGTTGTAGACGCTCCCAGTCACACCCACCCCAACCTAATTGCTATCGCTACCCACATACCACTTTGGAGTCTCGGGGCAGGCCTCAGACTGTATCCTGAGAGGTCTCTCTATGATATAAAGTAGAGCAAGGAATCCCCACGCCCGCACAAACATGCAGCTACAGCTAATACTGTCTTACTGCTATTCTACAGCCAGCGCACCTTGCGCCGTCGCCGGGGAATCCAATTTTGTGTTTTGAATGAAAACTGAGTCAGAAAATATTGCCCAATCAGGGCGCGAGTTAAAAAAAAGTCTGCTTTTTGGCTATAATTGTTATTTTGACATAATTAGGTCGAGTCAGAAAGATAGGCGCAGCTGATAGGATGGGAGGAAAATGTATCAGAAAGGCGGAGTGTATCCATGTGAAAAGGTAGTCTAATGCAGGTAGAAAGGAAAACGACGGACTGATTGACAGACAGGTTTCAAGTTTTGTAGCGGTGCGATTGTAGACGCAGCAGTATTCTTCAACAAAATTGTGGAGTCTGTGCCCGTCCACGTTGTACAGGCAGCACCGAGTGTAAGTTATTTAATGGGTTAATAATAGTTTTTCTTTAATATCAAAAGCATAAGGTTGTGCCACAACGAAGCGGATTTGTAAAAAAACAGCTTTCAGGATTAAAAATAATACAGTAGCTTCACCGGACCGAGCAAAACCGAGAGTTTAGTGAAATTTGAGCTAAGTTTATCCAGTTTAAAAATTGGTTTTCTCAAATCGTGTCACTTCCTTGAGGAGCCAAAGCGGCTTGCTGTTGGGAAAATTCGTCTTCCCAGCGCTCGAACATTAAAACCTGTTCTGGTTGACTTCCTCTTACGCCAAAGTGGAGTACCAGATTGATGTCGGCGTCGCCAAACAAGGCTTCACTCAGATGAGGCCCAGAAGAGCTTATATTAATATTGCCATTGTTCCCACACGCGAATTACTATTATAAGGGGCAGTGTGCAGTCGACCAACGGTCTGTGGAGAAGTCCCCGCTGAATCGGCGATACCGAACCTTCACTTGTCCTGGGATCTGTTCGTGCATTACATACCTCAAGCCAATCCCCATAACAAAATTCAGTGAACATAGCCTGCAGCAGCGCTTCCAATGTTGCGTTCCTGCCTTCTTTGTGATTTGCCACCAAGCGTGTCCAGGCTCATTCTGCGTTCCGACCCTCTGGAGTGAAGTGTTTTGCCTTGGTAGGCATGGCCTCCATCACCCATGACCGAAGTCGAAAGACTGATATCCCTGCGTCGCGAGCTTACCTACTCAGCAGAGGCCCAATGGATTCCGACAGCAAACCAGAAGCCAAATCGTACAGTTTGCACCCTATGACCAAGTTCGCGAACTCGTTAATGTATGGCGTTGTCAACTCGATTCGAGCCATCCCCACCATGTACGGATACGCCGCCATCATCTTCAGTCACCCAACCTTCCTGCACTACATGCCGGCCTTGTCCAAGCTCGTCATCTTCTCCAGCGCCATCCACCAACTCATGTTCACACTCATGAGTTCGCTGCCGTTCGCCATCGGTCAAGTGCAAAACGTTGGTCTCATCTTCCTCAGCGCCATGGCCACGTCGATCTGTAACTCGCTTAACGACAACGATGACGAAGACGTGACTGCAGAGGCCAAAATCGCCACCACTATCGTCACTATCGGCGTCGCGACCGCTTCATTGGGCGTCTGTCTTGTCATTATGGGTCGCTTCAAGCTCGCTGCGCTTGCCTCATACCTGCCGATGCCCGTCATCGGGGGTTATCTCGCATACACCGGCATCTTCTGTCTCTTTGCCGGGCTCGCAATCAGCACCGGACAAGTGGTCAACGACTTCTCGTCGATGCTGGACGCGTTCAGGGACACTCACAACATCGTTCTGTGTCTTCCAGGACTCCTCGGTGGTGTATTACTATTGGTCATTTCGAAGCGTTATACGAACCCGTTCGCACTTTCGACTGCTATCGTGGCCATGCCAATTCTTTTCTTCTTGGTGCTGGTGGCTGGTAGTATCTCGCTCGATGAAGCGCGTGAGAACGGATGGTTGGAGCCGGCCGAGAAATCTGCTTCCATCTCGAAGATCATCAGTCTGTACGATGCCTCTCTCGTTCACTGGGATCAGATCCCCCGACAGGTCATCACATGGCTCGGTATGGTCTTGGTCGTCGCCTTCTCTTCCAGTCTGGACATCGTCGCTATTGAGATCGATATGGGCAGCAAACTCAACATCAACCACGAGCTCAAGACCGTGGGCTGGTCAAACATCGTCAGTGGCCTGTTCGGTGGCTACACTGGGTCGTACAACTTTGAGCAAACCATCTTCACTTGCCGCTCCAAGACCAACTCACGCATCGTAGGAGTGTGTGTCATTCTTGCTGAACTGGCGATCGTTGCGATCCCCGTCGCCGTTATGAGTCACGTACCGACGTTCTTTGTCGCCGCTACCCTCATCTTTGTGGCGTTGGACCTCATGATAGAGTGGCTAGTACTCTCCTACCGCAAAATGTACCTGCGCGAGTGCGTCGTGGTATGGCTGACGTTCCTAGCCATCAACTTCTTCTCGCTGGAGCTTGGTATCGTGGCTGGTGTGGGTGTTGCAGCTCTCAACTTTATGATCAGCTACGTACAAGTTCCGGTAATGAACCCTCGCCCTCTGGCAGCTCCAAGACTGAACTTCGGCGAGAGTGCAGTGACTCGCTTTTCCGTGGCTGTACCCAATTTTGGGCAAAGTACCATGAGTTTCCGTCCTAATGCGTCAGTTGGAGCTCGTAACCTTGCTCAGAGCACGGTGTTCAACATCAAGAACGCTGGCATCGTGCATTTCGAGTTCTGCGGGTATCTCTTCTTCGGATCGGCTGTCAAAATCCTAAATGGTGTTCAGAAGGGCATCTACGTTCGCAAGCAGACAAGTGAGAGTGAAGACGAGAGGGGAACGCAGCGTGAGTCGAGCTTTCTTCCCATCCGTGCGTCCTGGAACGCCCCAGTCGAGTGTCTAGACGGAACCCCAACATCAGACGAAAGCGCTGTGCCAACCGAGTTCGTCGTCATGGACTTCACTCGCGTGTCTGGTATGGATGCGACTGCTGCATGCAGCGCCTTCGCTACCTTACAGAACTACTGCAAGATCCAACGTATTCGAGTCGTTTACGCCGATGTACGACCCGATGTCCGTGGTCTGCTGCTGAAGAGCAAAGCTGCGACCGAGGACAGCATATTCGCCACGACCGACTCGGCTCTCGAGTTCTGTGCGAAGCAGCTGGTGCCAGACTCGGAAGACTCGGAGAAGACTCAGCGTCGCGGATACGCCAACGAGCCTATCAGCTTATTGCTGCACCGCTACTTGGGCGAACCCGACAACTCGCGGTTGCTACAGGGCGTCGACCGGTTTTTCAGTAACCGTGAGATCTCTGCAGGTTATGAGTTCTACCACGTCGCAGAGTCCTCGGAACATTTTTACTTCCTGGCCCGCGGATCGGTTAACCTGCTCGTGAACGAAGACGGCAGCGTAGACCCCGGTCGGCCGCTAACTCAGCTACAGACTGTGCTGCCTGGCTCCATGTTTGGTGAGGTTTTCTTCTTCAGTCAGCAGCCTCGTCAAACTGCAGCCGTTGCAGCGGAGTCTTGCACAGTCTTTGAGATGAGTCGTGGTCAGTTCGACGCCATGAAGCTCCAAGCCCCTTCACTATCCGTCAGCTTCCTTGACGTGGTAGTACAGTCCATTCTGAAGTAGCCATTCGGTAGCTGCATCGCCAATCGTTTCATCCAGCGATACATTCTCCTTAAATATAAGACACCTTTTTGCTTATCAACAAAAAATGCAAGTTGAAGCAAAGACTTCAACTTCTATCTGATTGGTCGAAAAGGATTCGAATTGTATACGGTACAGTATACACTTTTTGCCACTAATTCTCAGACCAGACTTGACCATCAAAATCGCGAAAACGGCAGCCGACCTGCCGCCGTGATGGCCATGTACGAGGTGCAGGAGCCATGCTACTACTCGGTTCTCGACGTGGACGCGGACGCAAGGTACTTCTCTTTCTATCCCCGCTTCTTATGCCTCCACTCTCCTCGTACAGCGTTCACAATCCCGCTGTGAATTTAGTCCACCGTACTGTTCTAACTGTTTATACTGTTTATTGCGCTGCTACGCCCAGTCCGTCCGTGATCGTCAAGGCTTATCGCTCCATGGCGCTCAAGTATCATCCAGACAAGAATCCCAACGCCGAACCACAGCAGTTTCAAGCGATCACCGAGGCCTACGAGGTGTTGTCGGACCCGGAGAAGCGGCGGCTGTACGACCATTACGGGCCGTCTCTGAAGCCTCGATTGGGCGAGACTTTCGCCCAATTAGCGCCATTGCTTCTGTCCTTTGCTACGGGATTTATTGGCTCCAGCACACGTGCCTACAGTGGATCGCTGAGCACCCGAGCCATGTTCGGCTGGGAGGTCTGTCTCATGGGCGTCGCGGGCATGTACTACTGCTACCAGCCCAGCGCCAAGGACAGCGTCAAGCCGCCGATGAAGCCCCAGCTTAAACCCAAGAAAGAGATTGTATCTGTGTCCGACTATGTGACTATCACGTCAATGGGCCTGCTGATGGGCAATTTTACAGGCTGGGCAGCCACGTCGGTGGTGTTGCTCTGCAAGTCAATTGTTTTGGGAAGTTAGTGGACGGCGAGTGACTTGCACGGACGAGTATAAAGGAGAAGAAGGAGGGAAATGGGATGTTTTATTGCAGAGGAAAGCGTTTAACCCCTTAAGCTTTCACGAACATGCGAAATGTTCTAACGTTGTTCAAATGCAGTTATTTAAAAACCCGTAGCGAATTTTACGACTCCCTTACGTGTTTTTTACGCTACGTGTTTTTCAATTCTGCCACTAATTGCAGCTTATTGCAATAATTGCCTTTGACAGCGTTTGAATTGAAAATTTGTACGACTGGTGTGTTTTAAGCGTTTTAAGCGGGTATCGTGGAACCGTTGACCAAGTCCGGGGAAATTGCGTACAGTACTGTGATATTATACATGTACTTCAATGTATAGCATAAACACACCAGCTTCAAAATATTCAGCATAAACAGTAGTCCATTGACAAAATTCAGAATCAATTGGAACTTCCAATTGATTTGGAAGTGCAATAAAGTCACTGCGCTCGCTAGTTTCTCGATGTATTGAATGGTCTCCGAAATGCAAATCGGATATCGTAAATGAGAAGTCGCTTGTTTCGCACAGAACTTTTAAATACATGTAGTCGATATTGAATAGTTATCCTTCCGCCGCCCGGGCGACGCTTATCCTGTCAGAGTTACGTGAATAGCGGCCGATCATAAACACTGTATTGCCTGGTGGGGAATCCACATGCCGTGATGCCACGTCAGACAAGCGTACAGGTACAGGTACATGTACAGCAACACAGTTTTGAACACCCGTTTCACTTCGAGGTACATGTAGTCGTCTTGTTTTGCGCATGCAGCTTGTGTCAATGTACCTACTGTATACTACAGTACATGTAGTCCATGCACTGCAGGCACTACTGTACCCTCCGCTCTTCAAGAGATTCTCTTGAGTCAGACCTTAGCCACGCTACAGCTTTCATTCCGCATTCGACTCTCGAGCGCAAAAGTCCTCAGTCCCACCCAACGCAGTATCAGTTTTCGTCCGCTATGAAGGTCAGCACCTTCCTTCTTGCTTTGTCTGCGAGTGTGGCTGCGCTCTCTTGCGTTTCTCTAGTCGTAGACACTACTCCCGAGGATCTTCGCGCGTATGTGCTGCCCAAGAACCATGGTGAAGCGGTCAAGATCGGTGACTAGATCTATCGTTTCTCCGTTACGGGTCCGTCTTCGGGTGGTGCGTTCTCTTTACTGCAGACGAGTGCACCGGGATCCACGAGTTTGGGCGTGCTTCCGCACATTCACAAGACCCACTACGAGAACTTCTACTGCACTCGCGGTCGGTTCCAGCTCTGGGCCAAGTCCTACAACTTCACGTCTGAGCAACAGACCCGCGTACTCACGCAGGGCGACTATGGTGCTGTGCCCCACAACACGTATCACACGTTCCAAGTGCTGGACCCGGACACGCAGATGACCGGCGTCATCCAGCCCGGCGGCTTCGAGGTGCTCTTCGTGGCGCTCCGTGACTCGTACTACAACTCCAGCACCTACGCGAATGTTGAGACCTCGCGCACGAACTCGTCTGCCGGTACAAACGCCGACACCATTTCGGCACTTGAAGAGTACGACGTGTACGCCCAGCTAGCGTGGAAGACTCGGACACGGTGAATGGAACTGCTGGCAGTGGCAACTGGCACAACGGCACAAATGAGCTGACCGACGATGGCCACACACCTTTCTTTGTGGCGAAAAACTTCGCGCAAAAGTATCTTTAAAAAACTACGAGAACGGCTACAAGTTGCTGGCACCTGTTCAGAAGGGTCCTCAGAGTGGAGGCAACTTCACCATGGGCACGCTCACAATGTCGGCGAAGGCCAGCAACGAGACTGTGAACACCATCACGCCCAACAGCCACTGGCGTTCCAGCTTGAAGAAGGACAGCTCTCGGTTGAGGTGGACGGCGAGACGGCGCGGCTGATCCAGGGCGACGTACTGTTCGTATCGGGCAATACGACCTTCAGCTACCACGCAACGGTACCCGTGACCAAGTTCCTGTACGTGAGCGGCGGAGCTAACGACTTCGACTACGACCTGCTGCAGAACAGCATCGAGTGGGACTACGCCGCCTACCCCACATACGCCGGTTATGCTGCTTAGATCAATTGTGGTATACTGGAATTGGTAAACCACTTCAACCACTTCAACTTGCTTCCTATTGTCAATTGACCAATCTGCTTCTTACGCTTACTCTCACTTTAACTAGGTATAGCCGCTACTTGTATCTTTCCGAGTCGATCAGTACAATCGTGTCCATTTTAGCCAGTCGTAGAGACACAAGGCCAAGCGGACACTATTCAGCTGGTCGACAGGCAGGCATTCGGTTCATGCTCTGACTATCATCGTTCGATCGCAGCCTATTTTCGTCCACTCCCACAAATTTTTCCGCCTTTTCCACCAATCATCGCAACGTCCTGTTGGACACGTCACATTTGCGAAAATACCCGAAAGGTCTCAGTTGCTTCTTAGCATGGAGCTGCCCAAGGTGTCCAAGGCGTCGTCAACTATGGCCACGGAGCGCGGCGCTGCGCTGCGCAAGCTCCTAGTGCAGGGTGTTTTCTTATTCACGGGTGTTCTCTCCACGTGCGTGGCGCAGTTCGTGTTCTACCAGGGCGCAGGCGACCAGAAGGCCATGCTATTGCCACTCTGCAACTATCTAGGCATGATGCTGGTTGGACTGCTACCCGCTGTGGGCGCCGCTGCTGCTCAAAAGACAGTGGAAAAGAGGAAAGAGACGCAGGAGAAGAAACAGGAGAAACCGCTGAGCCCCAGGAAACAGCAGACGCGAGTCATCCTGTCCCCAGAGGACGACGTGGAGCAGCCAGAGCTCACGCCCTCGCAGACCGACACTTTGACGCCTACTAAGCGCCGCTCAATGGACCTGGAGATAGTGGACATGGAGATCACACGACGCGCCACTGTAGCCGAAGAGGACAACCAGAAGGACGAGGAGGAAGACGTTAGCAGTGACGACGAGACGAAACCGGCACTAGGCTTCCGCGTCACGCCGTCCTCCGTCTCCTTCTCGCTGTCCACTGTCCAGCTCTGCATCATCGTGTCGGTGGTACTAGACTTTTCCGGTTGTATATTCTCCAACGTGGGTCTGTCAATGGCAGGCAGCGGACTGTACCAGGTCGTGTACTCGAGCGTCATCTGCTGGTCGGCGCTCATGTCCCGCTTTATCTTGAAGAAGATAGTGTCTAAGGAAGAATGGTTCGGCATTGCACTAGTGACATTTGGACTGGCTTTTAGCGCATTGGGGGAGTCAGCGAGTGGACGCGACAATACCATCGTGCTTTTGGGTTGCATGAATACGCTGATTGGCGCGGCGTTCTACGGCGGCAACTACGTGACTGGAGAGTACACACTCAAGCTGGCGGAACGACCACATCCGAAGGAATTGTGTCTTAAGATTGGCGCAGCTTGTGTCGCTATCATCGCCATCTACCAGAGTATATTTGTGCTGCCCGAGTGGGACGCTCTCGTGACCAAGCCTATCGCTGAGGCCAGCGGCAACACGACGTACATTGTGTCTGCGCTTGTGGCGTATACGCTGTCCCAATTGGCCCACGGACTCACGTACTTTGTGATGCTTGGCTCTAGTGGCGCCGTCACTACTGGTATCATGCAAAGCTTACGTGCTGTGTGCGTGTTCGTCATCAGCTCGATGCTGTACTGTAGTCAGCAAGAGTCGCAGTGCTTCGACACCAAACGTGGTGTCGCTACGCTCATCGTCGTGAGCGGCGTCATGTTCTACTCGTGGGCTAAGAGCCAACAGGGGAAGGCCACTGTGCTCGCTCCATCGTCTCTGCGACGACCAAAGAAAGACCCCAAGGCCAAGATGGTCGCAGGCAAGAATTACGTCGTCTAGAAGGACAAAAGACGGGATCTTATATATATTCAGTTCACAGTTCATCTTACTTACAAAGTACATTTATTTCTACAGTACCTAGTCGGCTAACAAGCTCTCGGTTAGGGAATGCAGCTTTTGCAGTCGTAGATTCACGTCTTCGGGGGTTAACTGGCTGATTCGATGAGGTGTTACAGCTTTGTTTCCATCGTCCGAGATTTCGTTGATGCTCATCGGACCACCAGGAGCTTCATCTTGTGGTTTAACTGGGTTCGTTTGAGACGCCACAGTCCTAAGCTTCAAAGGCTTTCCTTCGGTCTGAGTAGCGATGGTCTCAGTAGTTGTAGACTGCATTGCCATCGCCAGTTTCTGCTCCTGTTCGCGTAAGGAGCTCAGAATCGTGTTGCGTTCCCGTCTCAACCGAGCCAACTCGGTGTCACGGCGACGTATTTTCTCTTCGAGGCTGGCGACACGCTCCGTCTCGTGGGCGAGTAGCGCGACTTTCTGTCGTGCCAAGTCCCGTTCGAGTTGTCGGATGCGAACCTGCTGCTTGCTGTGGTCACTCTGAAGTAGCGAGTGCGCTAAACGAGCGTCTTGGATCTCTGTCTGGTAGATCTCGTGCTCGTGTTGCAGTCGTTCAGCACCTTCAGCCTCGAGTTTCTTCTGTTGCAGCTCAAAGTCTTGCTCCTGCGTCGTAAACTGCTCTCGAAGTCTCTGGACGTCCATTAGAGCTTCGTCCCGCGCGACCTCAGCTGCTTCGCGCTGCTTTTGGGTGATCTGCAGAGCCGTGACTTGGTCATTCAGATCTCGTTGAAGCCTGTCTTTCTGGTGGATCAGTTCTCTGGTCTTGACTTCCCATTCTCGACGAACACTACGCACTCGATCGCGAAAGTCGTGGGCGTCTCGAGCAAGTAGACGTCGAAGACGTTCACGGTCTGCTAGAAGCACTGCATTCTGCTGCACAAGTTCCGCGTGACTCAACGTCTCTAAAGCCTTTCGGTCTTTACGTTTCTTGACCGATTTCGACTCTTCTGGTTGGTTTGTTGGCTGCGTCACTGGCGAAGTAAATGGCCAACTCTGCAGCCCGTTGCTCTTTACTGCTGTACACAGAGAGCAGACACCATTCGTCTTGGCAAGTTGTGGTTCGAACGTGTTCTCAAAGTCCTCGATACCTTCCAAAAGTGCTGCTAAGGACACGGAGCTCTCTGGAATGAATAAGAGCAGAAACTCACCCCATGTGAGCGTGCCATTAGCGAGAGAAAGCTTACGGATTGCAGCCTCGACGTGAGATGCAAGCTTCGATAGTTTCTTGGGACCTCCGACAGCACTAAGCACGCCTGGGTCTCCTCGTCGTATCGCTTGAAGCAGCTCCTGAGACCGAACCAGCCCAGTGTCGTAACAGTCGAGACGGTGGAACAGAGTGCGTAGGGCAGTCTCGGTTGCTGGTCTCAAGATCTTCCCGTCTGTTGGTGGACGCATCGCTACGTTGGAAGTGTTAACGTCGTTCTCGTTTTTCGCCTCCTGGTCCTGCAGTCTCACGTTGCGCGTTTGTTCCAGTCGATGTGCCCATACGCGTCGCTCCGCCTCCAGTGCAGCCTCACTGTTACGCAGTCGTGTCTCTCGATGGGCTACCAGAGTTGACGCTAGCTCTACTCGTTCTTTTGCGAGTAATAGACGCCGCTCCATCGCTTGTAGCCTCATGGATCCGCTGTTCAGCTGCTCCACTTTATCACGAACTAAACCGCCTGTGAACCGAACCACCGTCTTAGCCAGATTCTGGAGTTTTTCACGCTCCACAGCCAATCCCCGTACTGCCTGCACAGCCTTAGCGTTTGCCTGAGCTCGCTGAGCTTCGGCTTGACGTGTAGCGACCACCTCCAGATCTCGCTGAGCTTCAAAATCGGCAGCTCGCTGCTGCCACATCTCCAGTATTTCTTCACATCGTGTAAGCTCTTCGCTGATATAGGCTTCTTGTTGTCGGTACTCATGGATTTGGGCCTCCTTTGTCAGCTCATTTGACTGCGCTTGAACCATGAGAGAGACGCACTTTCCACGCCAAGCAGCGAGTAGCTGGGTGTACACAGCTGCAGCAGCTTCAACTGTCGGCACAATGGCAGTACTGGCTAAGCTCATTTGGGGGTCTAAGTTGCGTTCACCGAACCGAGCCAGTGTGTGCCTCATGGTCTTGTCTTGCACAGCTAATATGGCTTCCAGTGCCTCGACACGACTTTTTAAAAGCACCTCCCTGGTTCCAGTATCCAACGCAGCAACACTGTGATCGTTATCTATTTTGCTGACACTCTGGTATGGTCTGTTGTCCACATGATGTGAATTTGTGTACTCCTGCCGGGTAACGTCATGGTCTCGACGATTTGGCCTCCTGGTTTGACGAAACATTTTTGAATTCCTGTGTATTGCTGGTGATGGCGTGGTTGTTGCAGATAGCACTAACGGTGACTGCCTTTCCACCTCGTCCAACACGTTAAACTCCACCCTGTGACTCCTGTCATTCTCCTTCTCCTCCTCCTGCCACCTCCTCGTGTCTTTATCCTCCCCATTCACATCCACTCTCAGCGTCGCAGCCATTGGTGGCATCACATTATCCTGTTCAACATTTCTCCGTGTCTGCAGACTCTCCGGTGTCAATAGTCTCGTCGGTGACGGCGCTGGAGATGGCGCTGGTGCTATAGCACCTCCACCGAGCTGTGTCTTCAGCTGAAGCTTGGCGTACAGCCTCTCAGCTGCTGTAATTTCCTGTCCATCCAACGTCTGCAGCTGTGGCAGCATGCCCAGCACCTCACGACGGTACGTTGGCGAGTCGGCTAGCGGGTTCCCATCGAGCGAGAGGTGACGAAGTTGTGGCAAAGACTGCACGAAACGCAGCTCGCTCACAAGTGTCACGCGGTTAGCACCGACGTCGAGCGTCTGTAGCTGTTTGCAGCTCATGAGTGGCCGTAGCGACTCTAGGGCGTTGGCTCGCAACTGCAATAGACGCAGATCCGGCAACCACGTTCCCAGCTCCTCAGGCAGCGCTGAAAGGCGATTGCCACCTAGATCCAGCTGTGCTAAGGAGCGCGGAAGCAACTTCAAGTGGCGCACATCGCACAATGCATTATTGGACAGGTTGAGGCTCTGCAGCGTCGGGTAGTCGGCCGCGATCTGCGCCGCCAGCTCCGGCGTAAGCGTCTGCAGCGGCATTCGGGTTTGGCGTTATAACGCATGCAAATGTGACTGGCTGAAAGTTTGGAAATGGACGTTATTTTTACCAATAAGCATTTCGAACGATAGTTGATTGGTTGAAATAGATAATTGACTTGGTTTTCGACAAATAAGATGGCTTGATAACATCGGAGCTCCTGGGGCATAAGCTACTGAGTTGGGACATCGGCCCGCACCAACGCCAGCCTCAAGATGCGCGAGCGAGTGGGCAGCGGTGGCTCCCGCACGTCCGACATGGACCCGCGCGAGGAGCTGGAAGAGCTGCTGGAAGTGCGTCTGACCGGGGGCAGCAACGGTAGCAGTAAAATGCTTCTGCCCATGGTCTCCTCACGCCGCCGCGGCGCAGAAGACGACGACGACAATGACAAGCAGGGGAAGCGGCGGCGACGAGGCAGCATTGCGGATTGGCTGAAAAGATTGCGTGCCGCCACATTCTCGCGTTTGCTGTTTACGCCCAGAGGCGGTCGTTCCATGTGGAAATGCGTGCTGCTCCTGGGCGTGTTAGCAGTTCTAGTGATCGGTGGATCAGCGCTGTTAGCACTAGAGGTGGCAGGTCGCATGCGGTTTAACGGATACTTTGTTCCTCAACGCGGTCACAACGGACAGTTAGGCTTTTATCACGAGATGGACGTCGACATGCAGATGCTCAAGGACACAACAGGGAGACCCGAGGGAAAACTGTTCCCCGCTTCGGCACTTAACCCGAGAGAAGTGAAGGCGTGGGTGGCTGAGCGCAAGAAACGCACGAATGGACGCAAGTTTCTAGTGGGCTGCACTTCACACTGGAAAGGATACGTCCTGCGCTCGTTCCTGTCGCTCTTTAAGGAGCTCAAGGCTGAGCGTGGGTGGGAAGACCTCGACACGTCCAAGAATCCAATGAAGGTTATTTACGATATGGACAGGAAACGTGCCCCCAGCGTCATGCTTTTCTGCTTGAACTCATTCTATTACCCGATGGCTTTGCTGCAAGAATACAGTGCCTACTTCCACGAACTGCGTGCACTGGGCACGATCATCACAGTGTGGAACGACGACTTGCACTACTACGACCAGTTCAATCCCATCATATTACGCGATGAGATTCTGACAAAGGTGGACGTGATGGTGGGCACCTACACGTACTTCATGGACGACTATTTTGCAAAGATTACCGACTCAGTAAACGAACGGGACTTGCCATTAACCGTGTGGCTACCACATTCGTCAGGCCCGGACTTTGTGAACGCTTCGTTTAACGAGTACCCGATCAACAAGATTATTCTGTCAGGCAAACTGGGCTCGAACTGGTATCCGCTTCGTCATTGGCTCGGTATTTACCAACAAGACCACCGGGACATCATGGACGTGTATCAGCATTCCGGTTATTACGTAGCAGACAACCAATCAGCCATCTACGCGTCGTATCTGCGCTCGTATCGCACTGGTATCACTACGACGCTGATTTTCCAGTATGTTATCGCTAAGATCTTCGAGATTCCTTCGACAGGGACGCTGCTGGCTGTAAATCGCGATGTGGCGCCATTACTGGCCGCATTGGGGATGAACGAGGGCGAACACTACGTGGGATTTGATCGACGGGACCCAGAGGCGATCGTTTGGTGGGTTAACGACCCTCGCAACTGGCCGGAGATTGATCGGATCCGTCGCGCCGGCATGGAACTTGTACGGGAGAAGCATCTGGTGACAAACCGTGTGAAGGCATTAGATCTGTTCATGATGGAGGGCGAGGCTGTGTACCAGAACCCGCCAGCATTGCACCTTAAGAGCCCGTGCCCGTCCAAGGCGCTGCCGGACGAGCACGAGTGCCAGACAAGATTCGATCGCGAGTCGTTCTATAAGTGTGACCGCTGGTTCTGTGGCGCGCACTCGATCCTGCCGCTCTGGAACTAAAATGTAGTAGATGCTAGATAACATATCACTTCAACTTGACCCGATTATTTCAAATAACCGGGTTATCTCTTCATCCAGTCATCTATCAGTAAAATGAGTGATCCACCAATCACATGTCTTGATTTTTGTCTTGATTTTTGCAAGCATTCCAAGATTGAACTTCCCTCACAAAACACACACTCACGAGGAGAATTCCGCATTGAGCGCGTCTGATTCCGCATTGAGCGCGTCTGATTCCGCATTGGGCCCAAGAGTAGGAAGCACCTGGAGGGAGAGCCAGTCATGCACTACGAGTTCGTGGCCGGACTGGAGGTGACGTACGGCAACGCGCTGGCGGCGGGCGGCGGTTTCCACCGCGTGACGACCGCCGAGGGCGTGGCTGCCGAGGTGTCCCCACACACGTATCTCTGGTACAAGCTCTCGTCCGAGGCGCCGACTCAGAAAGGATCGCCCCCGACTTCATCAGATTCTGATTCCGTCCCGCTGGCTATCATACAGCTACGTATCGGGGACGAGCATCCTCCAAGCGGCCAAGAAGACGCTTGGATCAAGCTGGACAAGTCGGTGGATCGCCAGAAGGGCCGCTTCTTGTGGTACCAGGCGTCGAAATTCCAGCCCCCAGTATCTCCCTCGGCTCAGAATAGGCAGCTGATGCCGCTCAAGGAGATTCGAGTCGTCAGAGACCTCAAGGACGTCCCTGAAGGCTTCGAAAGCCTTGATGAGCCGCTGCTCAGTGCTGACGACATAGGACGTAAGTACTACTATTACTGCTATTGTAGTAGTGATATAATGTACTAATACCGCTATTGCTACTGACAGAGGAGCTGCGGACGTACCTGTGCTATCGGAGATTAAGCAGCGAGGACTTTTCGGGCTCCAAATGGTCCATTTTGAACCAGAAAGCTGGCAATTGGATCGACGTGAAGGACCTATCTTCCAACAAGTGGAGCGTCGCACAAATCCTGCAGCATTCAGCGTCAGAGATCCGAGTGCATATTCCGACGTGGAAGAAAGGACGCGATGAGTTTCTTTCACGCTCGACGTGTCGCAATCGAGTGGCTAAACTGGGGACGCATACGAACGTATACATGTCCCCAGCCTATCCGTATCCGAGAAAGCAGGGAAGTATGTGGAATGCCAATATGAAGGACCTACAACAGGCCCGTGAACAATTCGACAAGTATTTTTACGACCGAGAGAAGCAGAAAGCGTATCTGCCGCGATACCTCATCCCGTTTATCGAGCGATCGCTGCTGTGTACGTTTTTATCCAGTGACTTAGCTGACGAGATGAACGCATTCCATCAGCACGTGCTGAAGAATGTCATTGCGTGTATGTTGGGCGACGACGCGGGCAGTGTGATGGTGTATATGCTGTCGCTACTGCGGATGATCCTGAATGGCCACAGCTCGTGCATGTTCTTCTACCTGAAGTATCCTGGGAGTTATTCAGCGACAAAGTATCAACGTCTCGTGTACACGTCGTACTTGGTGAGCCCAGATGCGCTGGCTGCTATCCCAACACGCCACCCGTGCCGATCTTTCTACTTCATCGACAACGTGGACTTGTTCGTGCAAGCAGGAGGCTTCCGACTGGTTCTCCAACGCCTTGCTGACCCAGATGTTGCGTTGACGGAAGTGCTGCTGTATTGTACGATACTCAACGAAGCCAAGCCTTGTCTCACGCAACAGAAACGACGTCGTAGCTCGTCTTCGACTCGGCGCCGACCGACCACTGAAGTTCAAACGGAAGATTTCTTCCGAGAGTTCTTGAATGCTACTTTTTCGCGGCTGCGGCGTATGAGTGGAGAGGAGCTCAAGGACGACGATGGACTCATTGATCATATTGTAGGCGTTTTGGATCTGCTGTGTCGAGATGGGTTACTGCTTGGAGGTCGCAGTGCAGAATCCGATATTGACGAGTCAACTGCCACGGATGGTTCCGGATTGTCTTGCGATGTGGAATTTGCTGAGCAGATTGAGATTTTCCATTTGGACCTCTCGAAAAAGTTTATCTGCTGTCCGTATTTGTCCCAACGGCTACTGGGTATTTCCCGAATCAACGATCTGATTTCCATGGCTCAACGGAAGGATACTCTTCAGAGAAAGGCAAGCTTAAGTTTGCGGCGTACATCGTCATCTGTAAGTACGACATCGACCTTGAGCGCAAGTAACTCGAGTGATAACTTGACCTCGACTTCGGGTGAACAGCCTGTGACGAAATGGTTGCGCTCGAAATACATTGTGGAATGGCTGACGGCTTCAGATATATTGGAGGTAATTCTGGGCGACCGAGAGAGCTGCGCCAAGTATTCTCTTCAGGAGGGCATACACTTGGAAATCCTGAAGCGCTCCAAGAAGATATTTGGATTTGTTGCAGCTCATGGTCTGCTGACGGAGAAGCACATCGTGTTGATGTGGAAAACAGCGCTCAGCCAGCTTCGCTCCGGCAGGAAAACCGTCTTCGATATCTTGATCACTCTCTGTGGCGTACTGTCGGCTGATTTGATGGACGTCGTCGTGATGCTGCTGACACAAGTTCCATTGAACGACTACGACGAACTCGTCGTAAATTTCATCAAGCGTGTTATTATGATCGCGTCCAAGCTCGTTGTTGATGCTGAAACGGGTGGGTTTAAAATGTCACTCACGTCCCTTGTAAGTGCCGCCTCTGGCTCGAGAAACAAACTCAGTGCCAGTGCTCAAAAAGATGTGGAGGTGTTTAATAAGGTGGTGAGTCTGTGCTGCACGCTGTACTGGAATGCGATTCTTCAAACTGACGCACCCAACGAGAGTGAATCACTGGGACTTCGTTTATCAATGCGAGCTGAAGTAGAGGCCGCTCTTGCTGACTCGTTGAATCATGTACAAAAGCTGTGGATTTCCTCTGGTTTATCATCGTCCACGTCAGGAAAAGAACAGCAACAGCTACTGAGTGATTATCTACGCAAGTGTGCAGAGAATATCAAGTCTGGAACGCTGGTGGAGACGTCCATGAGTTTGATTCAACGGATTGTGGATGGATACGGTGGAAGCTCGTCGTCATTGGCTGCTTCGTTGACAAGAGCGAATTCAACTCCTACAACGCCAAGCGAACTACTGAAAGAACTGAACAACGCGCACAATATTGTATCTGTGGTCGTTGAAGCAATCAAAACCTACGTTGCTAAAGCCGATCCCAAGAACCGGTCACAGAGTGCGCATCTTGTTGCCATCAAGAAACGGCTGGCATTCCTCGGATATATTGTGACTAAGTCCGATCTAAAGCTGCCTTTTGACGCTGTATGCCAATTGTGGGGGTGCTTTAACGGCCCTAAGAGCACTATGGAAGAGCGGGAGGTATTCTTTGCGTGGTTCACGATGGTCATTCCTGATCCCAATAACTTCGTACACCGAGCGTACTCTGGCCACACGGGTTTTTCTGAAGCCGTAGTGGGTGAGATCTTCCAGTCCTTGATTAGACCAGCAAGTCCAAATGGAAGCGCTTCACAGATCAGTTTGGATATGCAAACGATGAGTAAGGAATCGTTTTGGGCGCTGGAGAGATTGTTTCGGTTCGTCAACACAAGCACGAGGCGTATTTCTTCCACTGCCGTTGTCGGCAGTACCCCATCACGCAGCAAGGAGGATACTGAGCTTTTTGTGGTAGAAGCAATGGATCTGCAAGGTCTCGAGTCGTTGTATGATGTGGCATTGCGCGCAGAGAGTGACATTGTGAGTCAGCAAGCTATCAATTATCTAATCTATCTGCAACTCCATGTAGGTTCCAAGCTCGTACGGCGTGAAGTGTGGGCAGACTTTGTGGAACGGTGTCTTTGGAGACTAAAAGAAGAAGTGAAGATTACGTTTGATGCTTCGAAGACGCGAGAAGTGCTTCGTCTATTGGTACTGCTGAGTACTTTTCTTCACCAATCTGTCGTCCAAGCTCAAGACAGTGCTGGGGGAGGGGCCTTTGATGGGCCAGAGGAGCTAACCGTTTACGTTCGAACTCAAGGTGGTCGAGTTGCAGCGCCGTTCAAGTATCACTTGAGACGAACTTCACTCGTATCGGAACTGCGTGATCGAATCGCGAAGGATACAGGCCACCCAGCCGATCGAGTTCGTATTGTGAACTCGGCGAAGACAAAACTGACAGCTCAAGGGCATGGAAAGTTCACGCTCGAGAAGGCGCGAGTTTTTAATTCTTCCCTTGGATCTGCACGCTCGTCTTCAGGAAAAAAACTGTTGGCTCAAACAGCGCCAGTTCCGTCACGTAGGGCGACCAAGCATACCAGCTACGTTGAGGCGATTCTGTTGTCGAAAGTGGAAAGTGACACCAGTGGACACACTAATCGCAGCATCTTGGACTTTCATGGAGCAGCTGGCGTTGCCGCCGCGGCCGCTGCAGGTGTAGGCGGCACTGGAAACAACAGCAGTCCGGAGAGTGACTGGCACGCGATTAAAACAGAGATATCGGGAAACGATACGTGGGTAGCACTGCTGTTTAAGCTGCTATCGTACAATGACGGAATCGCTGAAGAAGCCTGGAAAGTACTCAAGCTGCTAACAGTGGAGGAGGAGATGGAAAAGCAGACGCGTACGTTGAATAATGTGCTAGCGATCGATGGCTCCATCCGCAAGAAACCGAGTTCGTTCGAGTGGGAAACGCTTCTGGATTCCAAGTGTCCTCCGAAACTATTGTATCAGCTCGAGTTGGTGGAGAAGTTTGCGTTGTGTGGTGATGGGCGCCATGACGACGATGACGACGATGACGAAGGCGGCAATGGAGCGCACCCTGGCACTGGTGGTGTGACTGGTCTTGATGGCTTGCTTGGCTCAGTGAATACGTGGAGTGCGTCTTTTATCGAGCTTGGTGGCCGAGCGCGACTCGAAGAGTTTGTGCTATCGACGAGTCCGCGTCAACTGCTTGTCCAAGGAACCCTTTCGGTGATGTGTTTATCCAAACTACTCAAGTTGCTTCGCCATTTCGTGCTTGTGGAGTCCAAGCTAGCGGAGGAAAATGGGGAAGTAGTTGATGGAAATCCCCAGCAGTTGATTCATCGGCTCCTGGAAACGCTGAGCAGTTTTCAAAGTATCGAGAGAGAGGCTAAAGGGGCTGTTTCGGCTACTGAATTGTCGAAGCAGCATTTTACAACAAGTGGAGAGAGTTCTGTGCCGCCTCTTTCTCTAACGGAGTATACACGCCCACACGTTGAAGACCCAGACAACATCGACGACATCCCGAGTGATGCTTATTTGCTGACACGGTTGCTATCGTGTATTGCTACCTGTACGCTCGAGGCGAACCAGGGGGCGCTGGCTTTACTGGAGAGTTACTCAGGCCATGGAGAAATCGTCCTGCATTGTCTCGTCGAAAGCCGCTTCAAGCTCGTTCGATTAGAGGCTGCCAACGTAATCGCGGCGTTGTCTACCACTAGAAATAAACTCCAAGAAGACCGCGTCGCGTGCTGCAACTACTTCCTGCAATTATTGGGTGACTACTCGGGGCCTGTGAGTGATGAGGATTACTACAACGTCTTCACACTTCTCGTTACGAGTGCGGAGGACTTGACGAAGTTCGCAATTCTCCAGTCTAGCCAAATATTGTGTCGTCGCATTAAGGCTTTCGCGATTAAAGATGATGCACTGGGTGCTCCAGCTGACTCTGTACCGCCAACTCCTCGAAGAAGTAGCATGGAAGGGAGTAGACGCCGGGGGCCGCCTGTACCAGGGAACCAAGTTCTTCCACCCGCCCCCGATGCTTTGCTAGAAGGACAACTGTCCACGCTGCTTGCTATCATAAAGCGGATCCCGGCAGTGTTAGCGGATAGTGTGCTTGACGTGCCGTGTGATGGACGCAGCTTACGTGAGGTGATTGCACCCGCCCTTCATGATCAGGAAGGGATTATACACGAGCTGTTTCATGAGTGTCTATTTGCTACACCAGACAAGCAGACGAATGAAGAGATCCTAAGCGAGGGAAGCGAAACCGGAATTATTGATATCCAGGCTTCTTCATCGTCACAGTACTATCTCCGACAACCCAAGTGCCGTAGTGATTCGTGCCGGAAGGTGGCCTTTGACCTACTCGCGGAACTATCGATTGATAACACCGATGGATTACGCTTTCTGCTCACTCAAATGGCCAATCAGCACACCTTGGAGCGTCCTCCGGAGCCTTCAGTTGCAACCTCGGCGGTCTCGACATCGAAGCGGAAAAGCTTGAAGACGGCCAAGGATCAGCTGCTTCAGCGTGGTAAATACGTGGGTCTCAAGAACCTTGGATGCACTTGCTACCTGAACTCTACAGTTCAGAGCTTCTTCATGATGCCGCGCTTCCGTCGACAGGTGTTGCGACTTCAATCGAGTGGAAATGGCAGTGACAAAGCCGAAGCGAAGAGCCTCACGTATGAGCTTCAGTCATTGTTTGCTCATCTAGAGGGAAGTGCAAAGCCGTACTACAACCCACGTCCGTTTACTCGCGCAATGAAGACGTGGGACGGTGAGACTGTGGATGTGAATGTCCAGCAGGACGCCAGCGAATTTCTCACGTCGTTCTTCCAGCAAATCGAGTCAGAAATGAACGGCATCAGTGCTGGCAGTGGGGGTCAGTATACAAGTGACGAGAATATCCTCAACACGTTCTTCGGTGGCGAGTTTAGCAATGAGCTTGTTGCTGAAGGGGATCGATACAGCGAGCGGTTCGAGCCATTCCACTTCATTTCAGTACCTGTGCGTGACCGCAAGAATCTGAAAGAGTCGCTGGATGGGTGGGTGGAAGGCGAGAAGGTAAGCTACACGTGGGAGAATGGGAGTGGGGCGAAAACGGAAGGCGATGCTGGTGAAGAGGAGGAAAAGGTGACGCTGGAAACGCACAAGCGCATCTCCATCTCGAAGCTGCCTGCCTACTTGATTATTCACTTGAAGCGCTTCGAATTCGACTTTGAGAAGATGCAGCAGATCAAACTCCATGATCGCTTTGAGTTTCCTACTGAACTGGACATGTACCCGTACACCAAGGAAGGTCAACAAGAGAAGAGGAAGCGATCGACGTCATCAGCGGACGAGGGAACCAGTAGTCACGACGTCCGACTGAGTACGTCCTCGGACAACGCAGACGATGGCAGAACGACAGCTCCAGAGTACTCCCAGTATGAGTTAGTGGGGACGGTTGTACACCTTGGAACGGCTCATTCAGGACATTACTACTCATTCTTGAAAGACCAGCAAGTTTCGAGTCACAAGAACCAGTGGTACGAGTTTAATGACACGCTGGTGACTCCGTTTGATCCCACTCAAATTCCAGACGAGTGTTTTGGAGGCGAGGACTCAGTACGTGCTCGCCATGATTCTGCTAGTGGATCGTCTTCGCTTGAGGAAGGATCTCCGCTACCAGCCAAGATGAAGAATCGCAGCAGCTTCATGTTGTTCTACGCTCGAGTATCCCCCGAGCTGCGTATTGTCAGCGATGAGGACGCTCCCTGCGTCAGCTTCTCCACGTCTGTGCGTGTGGCAGCATTTTGCACAAGACTAAAGCGGCGAGCGTCTGCCAGACTTGCCCATCTGCGTAGTATGGCGCCGGTGATTGCACCGGAACCAATTCGCAGGCTCATTGCGATGGAGAATCGCTTGTTCTGGCGGAAACGGTATCTGTACGACACCCGGTGTCTCAAGTTCACGTACAATCTGTTGCGATCTTGTCTCGTGGGGCTAGAAAACGCCAAGAATATGGCTGTGATGCCGCGATTTGAGCCCGTGGAAGTGCAGTTCGAGGCCCTACAAGTGGCAACCAAGTTCGTATTCGGCACGCTGTGGCAAGGTGGCGATGTGAGCAAGGTCTTAGAGTGGCGTCTCATTCTCCAAGCTCTGTATCACTCTGACATCGGTGGCTGTCGTTGGTTCTTGTCGACAATGGAGGCGAACGAGTCGTTGCTTTTGGAATTACTGGTGTTTAACGAGCATCGTGAAGTGCGTGAATTGATGGCAAGTGTCATCTCGGAGGCGATTGTCACTACGTCCAACACGGAGTTCGAGGAGGAAGCAAAAGAAGAATCTTCAAGTTCTTCTAGCGACGGGAAGAAGCAGTTGCCGGCGTCGTTCGAGTTCATGTTCTTCCTGATCCAGCTGATGCCTGCGTTGCTCTCGGTGCCTGTCCAGCATCATCGCCAGTACTTCCTCACGATGTACGACTTTGTGCAGACAGGACGCAACGAAGGCTCGTTCCTCGTGGTCAACAGTGTGGTTGGCGCCATCGTGTCGCTTCTTACGGGTCTCGGACACTCGCAGCCACTGCTTCAATTGCAGTTGAAGAAGCACAAGCCGAAGCAGATTCTGAAGCGCATCGACCTCAGCGTCACGATTCTGAAGCTCTTGTCTGTGCTTATTCGGTGTAGCTTGCCTCCTGTCATGGATGTCGAGTCGGATGCTGAGCATCCTTTGATTCTGCCGGCTAATATGGCTCAAGAACACGTAGATCTCACACCAGCAGACCACGACGTGTTACTCAACGAACGCTTCATTACTCTGCTGACACAACGCGCGAACCGCTACACGAAGGAGACAAAACCTTTGGAGCAAATTGTAAGTCATCTATGCTGGGAAAGTCGACGTGTTACCGCAGCGTTCGTGGACAAGATCATGCATGGAATCGAAGTGGAGGACCATCACGACGTCAAACCATACTTCCGTACGCTCAACTCGCTCTTTAAGATCCGAGATTCCCTAGCTGGAGAGCGTCTTACGGATGGTCTCACTAAGCTAGTAGCTGTGATGGCATCGCAGCAACGATACTTTAAGGCGACGGAAACGTCACTGGACATGCTGGCACGACTCGCGAAACGCCACAGTGGCGTGACCAAATGGCTGCGAGACAATCACCAGAGTTGCGTGTGGATGGAGAAGTGGCTGATTGCTCATCGTGGTGCAGAGGGATATCTGCAACAACGTAAGACTGTCCTGGTGAAGCCCAACAGCACGTCGTCGTGGGTGAACGTGAGCGCAACGAGTTCAGGCCTCATCAAGGCAATTGACCGCTCCATCACGAAATTGCTGCCACGTATCCGCAGTAT
Organism: Phytophthora tentaculata; assembly: GCA_033557915.1. Taxonomy (NCBI): domain Eukaryota; phylum Oomycota; class Peronosporomycetes; order Peronosporales; family Peronosporaceae; genus Phytophthora; species Phytophthora tentaculata. The sequence continues at coordinate 3,219,078 of JAUCEA010000020.1, read as the reverse complement.
CTTGGACCCGGAAGCTGTTGTAGAGACGTTTTACGACAGTGACGACAACCCGCAACGTCTTGTGGGTAAACGCGTGCGTGTGAAATGGGCCAAGGACAAGTGGTACGAAGGCACTGTAGAGCAGTTTAACGAGGACACGTACGAGCACTTCGTGGCGTACGATGACGGCGACAAACGCTCGTATCACATGTCGGAGAAACTCTTCTACGTCGTAGACCTGACGCCGTCGCCCAAGCCTCGCAAGAAGAAACAGCAGCAGGCTTGAGCTGTGAACTGACAGTTGTAATTTGTTGATAAATGCAAGGCAGCTTGAACAAGTTGGCCACCTCCTGTTGCGTACTGACACCGACTATGAATGAATTGAAGGTCTGCACTTGGATACGCGGTACGTGGAGTTTTTTGAGTCTCACATCCCATTTTCGTCTGCAACGGTCAAGGCGTTTGAGCAGAAATAGGGTCGCCAATGTTGTCGTAGCGAACCGAGCCAGGCAGTTTGAGCTCTGTCGAGCAGTACGATGACGATCAATCCACCAAAATGTGCGGTGAACATGGAGCAGCGGCTGGCGGCACTGCGACGTGACCAGGAGATCGATGGGTTGAGGGTCTACCTTATCAAGTACAACCTCTTCCCTCGTAATCGAGATCCTCACAACTCGCCCATTCGATTGGAGGAACTCAAAGAGCTCGTCAAGCACTGGAAACTCCATCGACAACGTGGATTTTGGCGCGATCATCCGGATAAAGATGACCTTGTTCGTGCCTTGTTGCAGCATATCAAGAGCGAGGCAGCGAACAAGAAACGGCGGCAAGAAGCTCAGGACAAATATCGCAGTAAGACACTGACAGGAGCTGACGATGGCAGTCCTGGCAAACATCGAGACTTCTCGACGTTCTTCGGTGGCAACGCAAACGCCCATTCAAGTGGAGACGAAGACGAGAATGACGAAGATGACCGAGAACAAACCATGACTGTTGCCAAGAAGAAAAACTTCGGGGGCGATTTGTTCTACCAGCGCGGCGACTACGACGAAGGGCTCATCTATCTATCTCGGATCGACAGGTCTCGCTTCCAGTCTGAGAGCCACAATCCATGCCATGACCTGCTCACGACGTCGGCATCTGCACCCACCCCACTCGACTGTCTGCTCTTGGGAACTCCGGACGCCAATAGCAAGCACAAAGGTGCTGGTGTAAGTGATAAAGAAGGCGAGCAAGCTATGAACCAGATGCCGTCGATGCTGGTGACCCCCATACTCACTGGCTCCGTCAACACTGCACATCTGACCAAGGACACGAAACTTAAGTCTGTCGAGGGTCTCTATAGCATTTCATGCCACAAAGGCTACGAGGCTCAACTACTGCGCGAAGGTGCACTCGCTACGCTGTCCAGCGTCCTCAAGCTAGACGATCCAGTTATCCGTCTGTACTCTGCTGCGGCCATTTTGAACCTCACGCATTACGTCCCTGCCTCACTGTCGCCTCCAATGAAGAAGAATCAGACTCAATCGTCATCATCTTCTCTACTGTCGTTGGCACCTCAGCAAGCAACTAAAGATCTGTACTCAAAGATGGCGGACGAAGGCGTCATTGCAGCACTACTGGATCTCGTGCATACTCCGCATCCGACGGTCAAGGCCTTGTGTGCACGCGCACTTCTTCGCTTCACAATCGATGAATCCCACCACTTCGCCATGGTGCATGAAGGAGTTGTGGCTGCGCTTTCGCAGATTATGGCTACAGTGACCACAACTGCTGCGTCTCCCCTCGCTGCACCGAATGACGTGAAGCTCTTCTGTGTCTTAGCGTTAGTCAACTTATCGGGAGTACCTCGCGCTGTCACGTGCGACGCGCTGTTGGGCACAATCATCGTGTTGGCCAGACAGGGAGACAGTACGACGAGAAGAATCTGTGCCCAAGCGCTACTGAACCTCTCGATTCTTCCTACAACTCGTGGAGTAGTGGTGGACGAAGGAGCTATCGCAGCTCTGGAAGTATTGACGGATGTGGCGATGAAGCCACTACAGCTCACGCTCTTGGAGATGATCACGTGTGCACTGTGCAACTTGGCGGCTGTGAAGAACAACCAGGACTCGCCCACGAAGAATAGCGCGTTGACGATCTTGTCGGATATTCTCGTACGCGTTGGGGCAGAGCTGCGTCGGATGCAGAACGCTGTCAAGACTGATGCTGATAGTGCAGAAGACGAGGTGGTTGCGAGCTCTCTGTTGGTCTCAATCCGCAAGAACTGCGTCAACTCCATCGCGATGCTCTGCTGTAACCCGAAGCTCCAAGTTCGCATACGCAACGCTGGCTTCATCCCAAAGCTTTTGAATATTCTTCGACGCGATGGGTTTGATGAGCAGGACGACGAGTACAGCGACGATGAGGATCATATTTTCTCCCGTGGTATTGATCCCGAAACCGAGAAGTTTGTGGTTGTGGCACTGGCAAATTTGGCGCTGGACGACCGCTGTCGCCCCACGCTCGTACAAGACGGAGCAGTCCCTCTTTTTCTGGGATTATTACGTGCTCCAGACCCCCCAATTTCAGCCGGAACCCACGAAGATAACCAAGAAGGTAAAAGAGCGGCCGCTTTGCTACTCAAGCTGGACTGCGTGACGGCTTTGAGCAACTTGCTGCTCCATCCAGCCAACTTCCAGGCGTTAGTAGATGCAGGTGTCGTGCCAGCGTTCCTGGATCTTATCCGTAACGAAGACACATCCGCTAGTAGCAGCAGCAAAGAGATCCAGAAGGCCTGTGTGTATGCCATGTTGGGTCTCGCCAAAGACCCTGGAATGAAGACTCGACTTGCGGAAGCTACTCGACGTGTCGATGGAGAGAATTCTAACGACCAAGCCGGCGCCATCCCGACAATGCTGGCGTTCGCATCGAGGAATCTGGCTAATGCTGAACTCTGCGGTGTCTGCATTAGCTTCTTACACCACTTGTCGTCACGAGCTGTGAATCACGAATTATTATTCTACGAAGGTGCTGTAAGTCTACTCGTGCGTGTGCTAAAGAAACCAAGCACAGCGGAGACACCAGCCACAATATACGCGCTCTGGCTGGACTGCTTAGCCACGCTTGCCCATCTCGCATCACATGAAGCTCGACGCTCTTCGCTTCTTGACGACGGCGTTCTTGAAGCGATTCAGCACTTTCTGATCGTCTCGGCAGCGGATCAGCGACCACGTGACGCACTCGCGGACCGAAGTATCGTCAAGGCTCAGTATGCTGCGTCGCAAATTGTCTACAAGATGCATGAACTCTGCAGTGGAATCTCAGTGCCACTCGGCGCTGGATCGGTAGATGCGCCCGCATTTTTCGCGTGTTTGCTGCTATTGGCCACGCAGTCAGCATCCAAGAACTCACGATTGTCCAAGTCCACGGTAGCTCTGCAGCATCGGACAGCAAGACGAACAGCACTTACGATCGCCAAGGTGGCGCTGGCTGTGCCACAAGGTCCAAGATTGTTGGCAGAGCATACTGACATTCCACCTGCGTTGAACATGGTCATGCGCACAGGTATCCACGAGGCGCAGGTGTGTGCTGCTATTGCATTATGTAACTTGGCAGCCGAGCGACCAGCACATGCGAAAGGTAAGCCGCTTCTAAGAGTGTGGCGCGATGCGACGGTCGACGACTTCATCGTCATTACACTGCTGCGAGTGAATAGTCCTCAGACCAAGGGGATCTGCGCTAACGCTCTGTTCAATCTACTGACTCACGAAGACGCGCGCGACCAGCTCATGCGAGATGGCGTTCTCTATGCTCTACTGAAGCTGGCTCGACTTGAAAGTGATTCCATCCGTGACTTAGCACTGCGTGCGCTGTACAACATTTCTCTGGATGCTAAGAAGACTGCGCAACTACTGGAGATGGAGCTCGTGCGGATACTGGCGAAGATGTACCAAGCGGACCTGAATAAAACAATGAAGCGGCTCATAATCGGCATTTTCTCCAATCTTTCACGTGCTTCCTGTACTCTCAGCAATAGCTCCACTACCAGTGGCAATGATGAAGAGAAGAGTGCGGAAGGAATTGTGACTACCACGAAGAATATCGAGCTACAGATGCTGCAGGAGGGTGTACTTAGTGTCCTCAAGTACTTGGCCAAAGTGCGCGACCCAGAGATGAAGTTGTACGTCGCTAATGTACTGTACAATCTATCGTGCGCTGTGGACTCTCGCGTCGCGGAGATTCTAGTTCAAGACGAAAGCAACGTGCTGGGAATTTTGGCGGCAGAGCTCAAGTCAGAGAGCAAGGATGTGCGGAAGTATGCAGCCAAGACCCTCGCCAACCTCAGTGCTTCTTCCGTCGCTGTGCAGGTCATGACCAATGACGCCGCCTCTGCTGTAGTGAGTGTCATCAATGATACCATGAAAGGCGGAAAGACTAAACCAGGGTCCACTCCCACTGCAGCTGGAGCGTCGAACTCGCCATCTGTCTGCGTTGAGACGAATTGTGCGTGTGTATTCACACTACGCAACCTCTTCTCGTTGGAAGTGAACCAGCGGAAGTTCATCGTGTGCAATGGCCTACCGACTCTTGCGGCTCTGCTCACCAGTCCGGCGATGGCCACCGAAGCTCCAACTCTGCGTGTGGCTACCGATATGATCTGCTCGCTCGCTAAACTCAACGCTGGGTCCGGCAATCCCGGAGAAATGTCGTATGAGGAGCGTCTCGTGAAAGATGGGGTTGTTCGGGCTTTGGTGGCAATTGCCAAAGGCGCAATGGACGGATCAACTACGCGAGCTGAGGAGAATACGGCTTGTATGAATATTGCCACATCTCTGAGCAGCTTATCGATACACCCCCGGTGTCACGATGCCATGCTGCGTGATGGCGCTCTAGACGCGCTGGCAGTCTTGTGTGTGACGAACCCTTCGGATAATCGAGCACCGTTTAAAGGTCTCGTAAGTGTACGAGGAGAGGCATTTGCACTGCACTGCATGGTGGTGATTCGGAATTTATCGAGACAATACCCTCCTCCACCGTCGTCTGGACCCCCTTCACTTGACAATGCTGCTGGACATGCCACCAAGGTTGAAGACGTACGTAGTCAGAGACTGACTTCTCAACCTGCGTTGGTGCCCATCGTGTTGGCATTATCACAGTCCACAAACCCTCAGACTCGCGAGAACGTGGTGGTGTCACTCTACAACTTGGCTCGATTACGTCGTAGTAAGCGGCAGATGATCAAGAACGACGCCGTTAAAGTTCTTCTACGTCTCGGTACGAGTGCTATCACGCCTTTCAAGCGGCATGTGTGCTCGTTAGCGCTTCAGGCGCTGGCTACCCAACCTCCGCCGCCAGTTCCTGCACAGTCTAGTAGTTCCGATCTTGCCGTGGCTCCAGCCGATGCCGTCGCAACTGCTACTGAATGGGATGATCCTCACGTGGATAAAGTGGTTCAAGAGGGAATTGTGGCAGCCATCGCAGCTCTAGCTGACTCACATCAACAGGATTTACTCATCAGCGTGTCCACTAACCTGTACGTGATCGCCACTCCACCCCCGGCAGTTACCGAGCCAATAACTTTATTACGCACTACAAATCGAGCGATCGAGCAGCGTGGCGCTCCTCCTGACTGGACCAAAGTACTTATTACCGACTTAGCATCGTGGCCTGAGATCGAAATGGGTACCAGCAGAGCCACAGCCATTCGAGTTGACAGTAATTTGGCCTTGGGGTCGCTGTCTCCTGGTCTGCAAGAAGAAGATCACGGTGAGGACTCGTACTCGGATGCTAGTGATGATGAAAATCGTCAAAAAGGTTCCCAAGGCAAATCGAGTGGAAGGTTACTGAGCCCAAGTTTATCAAAGAAGCAGTCGCAATTAGGCCACAACTCAAATCTAGCTCCCCCGCGATCATGCAGCTCCGACGCAGTGCTGGGCTATTTTCAATTGCTGGCAGACCCGAAACCAGAGAAGGTGCGAGTGAATGTGGACTTTGAACTCGCTGGCCGCCGCGCAGTCACATCCTCTCCAGCAACAACATCTGCATCAAGTATCGACGAATTGCCCAAGCTCCGCCCTGAGACGGCTCCAGAGGGATCAACAGAAGAGAATTCGAGACTTGGTGGAAGGTTAAGTGCTGGAGGGCAGTCTACGCTTACACAGGCGCGCCAGGATGCAGCGAATAGTGGCATCTCCACGTATCGACGGTTGACCAGTAATGGAGTTTATCGAGGCACTACGCCAGACAGTCCCATTAAATCTCCGGCGGCTATCGCTAAACGAAGATCCCATCAGCTAGAGCCTCTTTCAAGTTCGAATTGAAGAGTCGATGTACATGAACTAGTCGTGCAGCCAAAATACAAACAATGATAAAAAATGATGATGCTTAGTTAACTAGAAGTTACTTTAAGTATTTTGATTATTTTGACAATTAAACAAAGTCGCTCCGAAATATCAACTTTCAAGTTTGAGAAACAATAATATATTTTTATTATTGTGCTAAATTTCCATCCCCGGTTCTTTGAATGAACGCGCACACAACCGCGTAGAGACTTGGGTTCAGTAATTACTCTCCTGAGTACGCTTGGAACCGTAGCCGGTGCAGCGCTGGGCCGTTCGAAATAACAGTGACTTTGTATGCGAGTGACTTGTCGAATAGGGCAAGAATCCGGAATTTGCAATAAAACCAACACCAACGCCATGCAGGGTCACGATAAAACTCGTCCCAACTCAAAACCACAGCGAAGGGATCCTTCGGGACAAAGTATACAAACATTAGCTGTCTGCGTTTATGTGGTGAGTGAAACCTTAACCGTCCAATCATTTGTGTCGAGCATTGGGAGTTACGGAATAATCAGCTGCTCTGATTGGATGAAACTATCTGATATGAGTTGATTAGTTTTGAGCATGCTTAGGGAGCGCCTTCCGTAACAACGCTAGGGGTAGTAGCTGAAAGTTTGCAGTGTGATTTCTCCCGGCACTCCCGTGGGGAGTTTATAATCGCTGTGTTGACAGGAAGTAGATTTGTGCTGACTGATAAAATATGCTCAAGGGATGGCTGATGGCGCAATATGAGAGGCGGCCCCCGGCCCAACGATTCTCCTGCCTTAACCAAGCCAATTGAATAGGATAAATGAAAGGATCAAATATAGAGCTTCGTTGAGGCAGCGATTTGTTTACTCAGGAGTGCTAAGGCCGCTCGAAAATAAGATGTATCTTATGTGTACTTGCTGCTACCCGCTTAGTGCTCGCCATCGTTCATGTTGACGAAATGGCATGATCAAAAGTGTCAATAACAACATATCTGTTTTCGTTTTTATCTTGTTCTCTGAAATTTAATTTTAGGGTCTACCAGGGATTCGACTTTCCTCGCGTCCGCTGCACTACTGTATAAATACTGGCCATTTGTGCAACTTGATTTACAACCAGGTTTTGATTGGTTGTTGTTCAAATGTACTCTTATATATGGCAATTTCTGCTGTGCGGCGGTTCCGCACTGCGTTTGCAACCCGGACAAGTTCTTATTATGGCGCTTTTGTACCCCTCCGTTTGTAACCCTGACTTGGTTTTACTATTGGTTGCGGTTGCAAAACTCTGTCGTTTATGCTACGGTGCATGCAACAAACGGTTGCACACGGCACCCCGATTCCAGCGTGGTGCAGGCCTCAAAGCTGTCCAAGCCCATCCAGCCAATCAGAGCTCCCGATTTCCAGAAATACAACCTCGGTTGCAAATGGCCGGTAATGTAAGCGTATTCGTAATATTGATACCGACACGAAATGATACTTATTAACCATTTTGAGGTTGTTTGAAACGGAGGTTTAAAAAATAAAGATTTGGCTGGTGGGATCAGACTCAAATGAATAGTCGAGAAAATCCCGATTTTGTGTTTGACAGTCTCACAGCCAATCACTAGCCTTCTGGCTAAGTTCGCACTGATGGATTCGGATCGCCCGGTTTGAGTTCCGCTAGCTCGCAGGGACCGAAGTCGACGAGAGCGAGTGGGAGCCCGCGTCACCCTCTTTCACTCTGAACATGAGGAGGGCGGATCAGACGAAGCAAGCGAGGGAGAGGATGTTGCTGTAAATCTGTCGATTGAAGCGAGAACAACTGAGCTCATTCACGCCGACGCGTGTAACAAGAATTTCACCGTCTGGACCTCCACTTTACCGTTTACCTTCACCAGACGCAGGAAACGCCACTCTAATATCTCCCAGTGCCGATCCGTACTCCACCACAGTTGTGGTAGCATGCAGACGAAAACCCAACGCCCTAATGTTGTGTCGGCAGCGCGAAAATGACCACAAACGCTGAAGAAAATATGCAGCGCGCAAAACTTTAGATGAATTGAGATCCCGCGCTTCTTAAGCCGCAACTGCTCTTTACGTTGTTTTCATCTGCCTGTGAAGAGTGCATGATCACCCATCTTAATACTCTCAGCTAGACAATCATCAAAAAAACCATTCGAAGTTTTCTGTCGTCTCCTTGTGAATGAAAGCTGTAGCGACTGGGATGTTGGCCCAGTTTCCGTCCTTGCCAACGAGAAGACACAAACATCATTATATTGGGGGTGAGTGCCATCACATTCAAGAGCGAGTATCCAACGGTATTGGCCAGCCACTCTAGAACCCACAGAGGGCAAAGCGCAAAAAACGGCCCTTGTTGTCGAGCTGGCAGCAAACTGTTGACCCCGGGTTCTGGCGCTCAAAGATCTGAGAAGTGACGGGGGCTTATCGTACTTATCAGCGTCGACACCAGCCATCTTCTTCGCGCGAGCTCTGGCTCTGTAGATCAGAAAGTGGCGGTGGTTCACACGATCCACTGTCTTCACTGAGGCAGGCGCACTCTTACGAGCAATGCTAAATCCTTGAACTAGTGAGCTCTTAAAACCAGGTGCTCCGTAAGCTGCTTCATTGAGCAATTGCCGACGGAATCACAGCAAGGAAAGTGCAGGAGGCTTGTGTCGGATATTAACCACGCATTGGGGGGAGGCAGAACGCATTTTTGGTATTTGCGCACTTCGATTTACCTTTTTCGATAACGTTACCTGCCATCCGAGGCCTCCTGATTCCGGTTTGTCGGTCCCTTTGGGCTTGGGATCATTTGTGTCAGGTTCCACCGGTCGTGGGCCGCACTTCGTCAGCCTGACCCCGGAATTCGGGCGCCGCTCTCCGATCAGCCTTCGATCCTTCTTTTCCTTGGCTGTCATTGTCAAAAATGCACTTACCAAAAGCTATGTAACAAACGACGAATATCACCTTATTACAATCGAATATCCAATCATGTGGCGAGGTTCTTCTAGCATCGCGGGAACCCCTGCCTCCTCTGAAACTACCAGCGCTGTCAAGATCAGGGGAGGATATTCATACAAAATACCCCCCCCCCCCATTTTCAGAGAAGTTTGCCCGTTTTCTGGTGATTTATAAAATAGGGCAAAAAATGCATTTCCCCCCCCCCCCATTTCTGCGATTCCCCCCATAAATATCGGTTTAGATCCGCCCTGGTCAATATGCTTGCGTTTAACCGCGGTGGACACGGCGTGTCGATCGGTTCGCTGGCATTGCCGTTAACCAGTCTTCCATGGTGCAGGGCAACACCATCCACGCATTCAGAGAAGCGAATAAGTAATAGAGTGAGTGATTAAAAAGAGTGAGTAGACAGAATGAGTAGAAAGAGTGAGTATAAAGAGTAAGTAGAAAGAGTGAGTAAATATAGTGAGTGTGAGTGAGTGAGTGAGTGAGTAAATAGAGTGATGTAGAAAGTGCCTGAATGAGTGTATGATTCGGCGAGCTGCAGAATCGGTTCTCTTTTACAGGTCAATTGCTCACACAAGTACTTGAATAAGAAAATAGCTCGATTTAGAAATGACAAGTAAAATACCCGGTGGAGGCGCATTCATTTTACTTGACGTGTTATGCCTCCGTTCCGCTAGCCACCGCCTCGCTACACTAGTTACATGGTGATTATTTGTTAAGTGTGAATGAGCACAAAAAAGTGACCCCCTTACTTATTTTTTGCGACATTTCTGCTTAGGCTTTATTCGATACAAGATCAACCTAGTCACTCCGTTTTACTGAAGGTCTTGCTTCGCCCGAAGAAGCTGGAAATTTAACCTAATGTTCTCTATCCCTCCTATTCGAACTCAACAACCATGCTCTTAAGACCTAACGCTCAGCAGTATTTAGGGAGGACAGCTTCGCAGCCGTAGCACTTGCTGTGCTGAATGATGCTAGTCCAGTTCCTGCATCGTGAAAGGTTGTTGAAATATTCGAAGTGCTCTCGTAGATAAATAATAAAAGTACCCGTATATAATAAGCAGCCCTCTATTAAATAGCGGCGCCTAGCAGCACGCGACTTTTTTTAGAGTAAGGTTTGACGACAACAATGTCCTAAAAGTTGGTCATAAGCATAACATCTAGAGCTGTTTTCGCCACGTCACTCCAGTTTTAGTTTTGACTATGCTCCTACCTCAGCTCTCGTTTAGCCAAACAAACGACTTTTAAACTTAATCAAATAGAATTTCTTTTATATCAGAAATACTTCATGTCACAAATTGGTTTTTACTGAGTTAAGCTAGACTTACCAGCCAATCATAAGTCCGGATTTGTGTAACATGACAGACACACATACAGACGGACAGACGGACATTCATTTTATTTATTAAGATATTCGACTCCCCCTGTTTTGTTATCCCTTACTCACTGAGCACTCACTCACCGACTCACTCACTAACTAACACACTACTCTCTTGCGCCCAATTGCCACCACGTAGCAGTGCCACACAGCCTGCTAGCATCTCTCAAGTAGACCTCATGTTCTCCACCGTATAATACGTCTCGAAGATGGCTATACCAAACTTCTACTTGAATCATTTGCGACCAACTGCGCCATATAATAATAGGCCAGGTCCGCTCTCATTACGTCGAAGTAAGACAAAAGTCGACTCCTTTTTTGTGGGAAAATGTACTCACGGCGGGACTTGAACCCGCAATCTCTGCCTTAGGAGGGCAGCGCCGTATCCATTGGGCCACGCGAGCGCCTATGGATGAGGCATTTGTTTTTATATTTAGGTCGTCGCAAGGTAAGGCAACTTCGAGAATCAAAGTCTTCGCACGTTCTGTCTCGAGAAGCCACAGGGCGGTTAGCGCAGTAAGACACTTGCGCGGTCAGAAATTCCAACTATCCGTGTGAAGCATACTTCTGGTCAAGCCATTGCTTGGTTGAGACCAGTTTTTAAAACACGTCTAACGAGGATAAATAGGCTTCTTTCGATTGTTTTTTTTTCATCCAGTGGTCAATGCACGCCCATCCGTTTTAGAAGGAAGTGGTGCTCCGCAGATTACCCAGTTATGACTTCACAGTGTCACTTTCAAATTCTCGACAGCTTCCGTCCCGCCACTGACCCAACTCTACGTCATACTTCTCTGGCCCACTCCAAAATGACGATTTCACATTTTGACCGATAACTTTGCAACCAGGACTCGGCGGTGAACGAAAAGCACACCATATCAAAGCCCCGGATATGGCGCACGTGAACATATTTTTTGTTGTCTAGGCACCAGTTAAGCGGGAGCACGCTGCGTTTAAACCGGCAGCATTTCGTAGACCGTTAGTGTTTTTGTCGCAGTTCAGTCAATTTTTAGGTAGCGAGGTTTATCTCAAAATACCGATGGGTTAGCGAAAGCCACCAGCTTCCATTGGCCAATCAGAAACGACTTCAAATTAACCCTAATAAAAACGATTTGGAAGGCGCATTTTATCCGCAGAAGAGTGTCTACAGCGGAGTGATATACTCCATATTAATTATAACGATGATGATCTAGCGTAGATACGTTGACTATTAGCGCGTTTCAGAGTCCTGTTGGGGCTAAGGGCTCGTTCTTAGTGAGCTATAGATAACCTAGAAGCAAGGTGGAATAAGTGATTAGCATTGCAAGCCATAAAATTAGCTTTCTGCGACAATTGTAATCACCGTTGGGTTTTATCCAACAAAATTAGATTATTCATTTATGTACGATCACTGAAAACCCCCAATCGTCATTTTGGAGTGGCCCAGAGAAGTATCTCTTTGCTATTGAGGACCCAATCGAGCTTTACGCCCATGGACTGGAGCTTATTAACCCTTTTCTCTACCCATACGTTGTACCGTATAACATAAGAAAAGTATAGCCTAATGCATTTTGTTCGCAGCATCTATGCTATGTTGTACGGTACAGCATATGAGGAAATTAAGCTTGGTAATTGTATTAAGCAAATATTCTTGCTACACAATAGTGAAATCAAGATACCACGTGGAGTAATAAAAGGACGAATGCACAGGCTTAGGTTAGGCGGGAAACCGGTTTCGGTTGCTGTTGGTAGAGACAGGAGCGTCTCACCCATTACTAACGAGTGGCAGCCAACCATCATATCCCTCCCTCAACGTGAGTAATATGGTCCAGGCGGTGGGGAAAAAGCCGCGACACAAACTGACGGAGCAAGAGCGGTAGCTTCGGTGCGCAGACCAGAACTATGGCGAGAAAGGGGCGGACCAACGAGGACGTAGAAGGCGCCGAGAAAGAATTCCTCCAAGCACATAACCCCACGCGATGGAGATCCGCAGGACCAAGCGCATGCGGCGAGGGCTGACACTAAGGAGGCGACGGCAGTTGAACGGCGACGGCAGTTGAACGGCGACGGCGGTTGAAGCAGCTTCGGAGGACAAAGGCACGGAGGAGGCCAGGGCTTCGACGAGTGCACTGGACGCGCGGGAGGTCAAAGACACAACGGAAGAGGTGCAGAGGGTTTCTGCGACTGATTTGGCGGGGATGCAGGAGGTGATAGCGGATGTTGTGACCTCTGTCGCGGTTTCTGAGCCGAAGAACCAACCTCAGAACGCGTCGGCGGGCGCTATTACAAGACGATGGCGGCAGCGATGGACGTGGAGCGGTTGGAGATGAGGTGGCTGCTACGATTTTGCTTCCTTGCAGTGTTGCAGAGATGCAAACATGATGAGCGTCAGTGCTCAGGACTACACGGGCTAGAATTCGGATGACGATACGTCTGTGGATGAAGAACCAGCAATACAAGGATGAGGAAAGTGGAGAGACCGACTTGTTGAATGGCGATTGGGATGTGAAACGCTGAAGGATGAGGAAGGGGCGAAGACCTTTCTGAGCTTCCGGAAATAATATGCTAGACGGCGGCATGAAACGAGAAGACGATACTGTCGGTGAAACATTTTGGGTAGAAATATGGTACGTATATTGTCACTAGTCAACATTTGCGGTGGTAACTGGGTCAGTTTATTCAACATTAGCCAACCTAATCTAACCCAGTTGTGGTAATAATTGCAGACACTGCCAAATTTGGACCCGACCCATCTTACGACGGATTGTACGACAGACCGCACGGACTGAGTTATTCCGTGTTGTCTACCCTTTGGCACTGATATTTTATTTCGTGCCTCCAAGGTTGTGGATTAAGCCATCGCCTTGAAATCCTGATCTACTCGAAGTGACCAAAGAGTCAAGCATCACAAGAGATCATGCAAAGTTTGTGCGCTGTACAAGTCGAAGTACTCGCAAAATACTTCTTTCCCGAGTGCTAGACGGGGAATCAACGGTGCGTTCCATGATATTATCGGATGCGTATGCTTGCTATGCTAACGTCTATTCTGTGAGCAGCAAATACCTGTGTAATGTAGCTCACGACGGCCGCGAGAGATATTTCCACGTGTTGCATGGCGACTGGGGTAATGTGGTGAAGTCGATTCTGAGAAAGGAGAGAGAAGGATGGATCCTGACCTGGGTGACAATATTGGACCCGGTCATTTCCCCGAAGAGTGACCACTGGAGTTCCAGTGGGACAGAAGAGGCGATCTCCTATCAGACAGCAAGGGACCGCGGATGCAAGCGTCAAGTTCCCCGGTGAACATCAAGTGGATGCGGTGCAGGATCAAGTAGCGACGGGATAGCGGAGGCCCAAGAAGAGGAGCGGATCCGGATTCAAAAGGTAAGGCCCAGGCCGATGGCGATCGAGGGAGATCTCAAGATATACGATAGGATGATGGCGAGCTCACGTTGAAGAAGGTACCTGGTGATGGGCAAAAGTACGAATGACGTAAAGGCGGTGACAGGTGGTCGTCTGACAGTCGTGAGGATAGTGACTTATGTGGTGAAGTGCCATCGGAATTTTCCCCGAAGGACAACTTACGATCGGGAAAAAAAGGATCGAGATATGGCGATCTCAACCACCATGGGGCGAGGGAATGGAGATCCGGTGTCGCCCGTGACTAACTTGAAGCCAGAGACCGAAAATCAGGAGTGGGCAGCCGCGATCGGGCCGCAACCGGTCTCATTCCAAACACTGTGGCTGAAAGCGTCAAGAGGCCCGCCAAGATGCATGGAAGAGGGATCAAGACACTAGAAGTCACGATCTACGGCGGAGAGACAAGATCAGGTCAAGATCGCCCAGAAGGTTAAGCCGATTGGCGGGACGAGTCGGAAGAGGGTCAGGAGACGGAGATCAAGGCTCCACGGGTTGAGATCAGCTGCGGTTAGTGGAGATCGAGGCGATATTGAAGGGCCGGCGATCATGTTGAAGATCAACGACCAAGTTGAAGGTCGTCAAACAGGATCGAGATCGCCAACCTAGATCGAGATCGCCGATCCTGATGAAGATCACCAATCAGACCATCCAGCTGAGAAGGAGGTCCTAGCGCTACTTCTGCTGTTGAAGGTGCGTTACATGCAGCTGGCCGGGGAGACGTTACATGTCTACACCAAATTCTCGACGTTAGAGTGGGTACACAAATCCAAGACGCTCTTCGGACGTGCGGTCCAGTTTGCAGTACTGCTTTCGCCGTGGCATTTGAAGGTAAAACGAGTCAAGGAGAAGGATGTTGCCTTTGCGCAGCTCCTTCAGTCCGGTATTACGAACTTTGTAGACTTGGAAGAGTCGCTGGCGCCGGTGGCCCCACCGAGTAAAGGCTCACCGACAGTTCGCATGGACCCTTCCATGCTGTATGCGAAGTTGTCCCGCGACTACCGAGGTTTCGTTATGTCGTTCGATGGATCCGCGAAGATGGAGAAGTACGGCGGCTACGGTAGCTGTTCTTGGGTACTTTGGAGCCTACCTGAATGGAAAATAGTGATCACTGCTAACGCTTACTTTCCATCCACCACTGTCAACGTTGCAGAGTACACGGGGATGATCAACGGAGTGAAAGCAGCAATTGCGCACGGCGCTGAGGATTTGGTAATTGTGGGTGATTCAAGGCTCGCGATACAGCAATCACTAGGGATGATCGCATGTCGGAGGGAATCATTGCTGGCGTTGCTAAATATTCACAAGGAACCCACGGCCAAGCTTCGATCAGTGAAATATCTCCATGTAGTACGTGAATACAACGCGTCCGCGGATTCGTTGGCCACAGAAGCACTGGAATCGAAGGTCAGTCGTGTGGTTTTGGCTGAAAATCGCAAGTCGGAGTTGGTGTCACTGAACCGCATCCAAGAAATGATCTACGAGGCGAACGAAGACTCGGCAGACGTCCCACCACGTGAAGCAGAGCATCAAGTACATGTGCTGACAGGCAGCGAGTGTTCAAAGCGAAAAACTTTTGAAAATTTTGTGCGTGATGACAATCCACCAGAAAGCGATTATGGAAATATGGCAGTGATGACCAGACGGCAGACGAAAGCCAGGAAACGGGTCAGATTTGCCGATGAACACTCGGAAGGGATCACAAAAGCTCAAGAACAGCATGGAGAACGACGAGATACACCCAACGAGGATTCAATCGGTAAAGATTCGACAAACGATGCTTCCAAGACTGTGCCAGCAGCAGTCCTCGCTGCTGATGATATTGACCTTGTTGCGATACAACGCGGACGACGTAGACGGATAGCTGTGGCACAGGATGAGGAGGAGTGGTCGAACATCAAGAAGCTGCTGCGAGGCTAAGCGGAAGAGCTGAATTATAAGGAAGCTCGAGATGCCTGGAAATATGCCGAACGATTCGTCTTGTCGGAGGACGGTGTACTTCACTACTTGGGTTTGAATGATCGGTACGATCATGGTTGGCAAGAGGAGACGAATCTGCGTCTAGTGGTACCGACAATGATTATTCAAGAAGTCTTACAGAACTGTCATCACTCGCTGGAAGGTGGATACCAAGGTGTGGTCAGAACGTTCCAACGAGTTAAGTCCGATTACTATTGGATTAGTTTGTACGCCGACGTGGAGAAGCACGTGAAGTCATGCCTAGCCTGTAGTTCAAGCAAAAGCCGCCCACAACTTCGAGGCTATTCACCTGGCAACGTGCTGGCCGAGCGACCGTTCCAGATCGTCTCAATGGACTTCGTCATACCGCTACCGAAGACTCGCAGGGACAACACGGCGTTATTGCTATTTCAGTGCTCGTTTACGGGATTTGTCGTTGCTAAGGCTATGTCGGACATCTCTGCGCTAAGCGTGGCTCAAGTGTTCGAAGAATGTGTGTACCGAAGGTTCGGGGCACCGTCATTAATCAGACACGACCGTGACCCACGCTTCATGAGCGAGGTATTCCAAGCATTCACTGAGATGATTCAGGCAAGATCGCGAGCGACTTTGAGTTATCGGCCGCAGGCCAATGGCCAATAGGAACGCTCGGTGAAGTCGGTGATGACTTCCGTACGTGTGTACGCGGAGGACCCTCTGCAACAAGATTGGGATGAGATCGCTGACAGGTTGGTATTCGCTATTAATACCTCCCAAGACACTACAAGGAAGGAGACGCCGTTTAATCTCGTTCACGGCTGGGACGCGCAGTTGACGCTGCGGGCAATGTCCTCATCGCTCAAACGAGGACTCGGTAGGCAGTCTGATGCATTGGCGTGGCGTCGTCAATCGACAACACGAAATCACTTTAACTATGGCCAAGGATTACCAGGCGGTTGAGAAGGAGCGACGAGCCATGGAACACAATAACGCGTTGAGTCGACTGGAGAAAGCCGCTGTACCTCAACCAAGTGGAAATGAACGCTCGGTAGACCACCCAGAAGCTTCAACGGGTGTGAAAGATGCTGTAGAAGGGCCACTGAGGTCTCTTTTTGAGATTGGAAGCAGAGTGTGGCTTTACATGGAACGCGTCAAACCTGGCCTAACGAAGAAACTGGCTCACCGGTGGCATGGACCTTTCCGGATCAAACGCAAGGTGGAGGAGTTTGCTTATGAGCTGGAGTTGCCTGATCGGAGTGGATACCGATTCTATCCGGTGGTGCATGTGTCAGGACTCAAGGCCGTGAACGATTTCCCTAGTCGACCGAAGGTTCGTTTGGTACCAGAGGTAGCGGATGAGTCAAGATTCGACTTTGACGAGGAGTTGCTGCCCGAAGACAGCTGGGAACCGGACCACGTAGCCGGTGAATATGAAGTCGAAGCCATTCTCGACGACCGAACACCACTGTCGACAAGCACTGAGCGGGCTGTACGAGAGTTCAAAGTCAAGTGGGTCGGCTACGACGAGCCC
This sequence comes from Phytophthora tentaculata, assembly GCA_033557915.1. Taxonomy (NCBI): domain Eukaryota; phylum Oomycota; class Peronosporomycetes; order Peronosporales; family Peronosporaceae; genus Phytophthora; species Phytophthora tentaculata. The sequence continues at coordinate 3,201,624 of JAUCEA010000020.1, read as the reverse complement.
ACTTGGGAACCAGCATCCAACTTGTCTTGTGGAGGCTTGCTATACGACTATGTGCGTGCTAAGACGAGTGAGAGGCGGCTGCAGATGGTTCAAGTCGCCGACGAAGATTAACGTGACTTGGACACGTGAGAACTGTCCACAGGGCGGTACAGACCGTGGTAACAGACGAAACAAGCTACTGTACCAAAATTTGTATATGCATTTGACGAATTACGTGAACAAGATTACGTTTGGAAATTGAATTAAGAATGGAGACATGAATGCCAGCCAAGCTGCGACTACCCGAAACGAGCTCTCGGTGATACCTGCAACAGCTTGCTGAGACGTCAAGGAACGTGGAGAGGCCAGTACCGAAGCTTCAAGAGGTTTCCACGTGTCGGGCGGCATCGGCCAACACGGACAGTGAAGAAGACGCTCCAGCTTCCTTTTCCTCTTCGTCTGGAGGTGAAGGTTGAGTTGAAGGCGGGTCACCTTGAGCTTGCGAACGGTCGGTACCGGTGCCAGCAGATGCAGCAGCTGCCAGAGAACGAGGAGTACCAGGTGGCGAGTCAAAAGTGTTGCGCCAGTGGGGAATAAGCTCGGTCGACGACAGTGATGGGTCGACTACGACGCTACGGTACACATCCACGAACCGTGCGCCACGGGGGTTGAAGAACTCAGCTTTGGGCTGACACGGGAAGTATGTGGTGTTGTACGGGTGCTGGTGCGCAGCGTTCATCCACCCGGTGCGCCATGGCTGACGGGCATCCAGATCAGCAACCTCTGATATCCAGTTGGTCGTCCGAGGAACGAACGGCAGGTTCTCGATCGGATAGGGTGGAACCGTCGGCTCGAAGATCATCTCGCGACGAATGAACGTTCGCTCTGGGTGGTCGCCAGCTTCAAGACACCACTTCATGTACTGCTCTCGGTACATGTTTCGAAGCCGGTCAGCACGCTTGTTCCGGTCCTTGACGTGAGTCTTCCACAACGCACGTTTGGTCTTCAAAAGTCCCTTGTCGTGACCAGGAACTTTGGCTTCCTCCTCGAAACCCTTCTCGACGGCTGCAGCGAGTATCCAGTGGAGACGTTCCCACGCTGCATAGCCGAGGTCCTTGGTCGGACCATCACCATGAAGGTTAGCCCACAGGATCTTGAACCGAACTTCAATTGGAGCACGCTTGGACACTCGTGCATGCGGATCAAACCCTCCATTTCGAAGAAACACGGCTGGAGAGGCAAGAGTCGGCGGAGGATCTGGCACGAATGATTCGGGTCCTCGTAGTCCATGAAAGCCTGTAACTCTCCAAGCGTGATGCGGATCACCACGTCGCTCGACGTCGGCTCGGGCAGAACTGTATTGATGATACGTTCCCAGCACTTCTTGGCTCCTGGATCAACGAACGCCATGTCCAAGAACGGGAGAACCCACGTTGGTAAGCTGGCCGAAGCCGGGACAGCTAGATGGCCACCCGCTGATACGTGGTGAGACATCGGTAAGGGTTGAGAGGTGTCCGAACCGCCGCGACGAGCAATTCCCGCGTATGTCGCTACGATCTGGCGACCGGGGCCTGCTTCCTGTGGCATCATCGACTGCTGAGATGGCTGAGGTGGTAGTGACGAGTGAGGCTGTGGTGAAGCTGAGGGAGAACGACGCCGAGGAGGAGTCGGAGGTCTTGGAGGACCCATACTACCCCAGTTGTCGCTCGAATCACTAGAGTTACCGCCTCCGGGGAACCTGTTCCCTCGGTGGGTGGTGGAATACCTTCGTCCTTGGCAGTTTCACCTGCTGGGAAGTCTAACGAGGGCTCGTTGCCATCACCAGTGTCTCCAGTGTCCATACGAGAACCTCCATCATCATCGATATCCATAGCGTCATCATCTGAGCCTGGTGCTGATGCGTCGGGACGTGGAACCGACGGGGAGGCACTTGAAGCCTCGGTGGCTGGTGGAATAGCCTCACCGGATGGAGGATGTGCAGGGGATATCGGCTACGAGTCTTCATTTCGTGTTGGGGTAGTCGCAGACGTCGTAGCAGGCGGGCCAGATGAAGCAGCATGACTGGGTTCATCATCTTCGTCATCCGTGCCGAACATGAGGCGATCTTCTCAGCTTCTCGTGCAGCTCTCTCTGCGGTACTCAGTGACGAGGGAGGCTGAGGGACAGTCGGGATGAGCGGCTCGACAGGCTGATGGGGCTCCTTGTCAGGTCGCGAAGGCTCGTCAGACGTCGGAACAGGTCCAGAATCGCCCTTGGGTGGTGCAGAATTATCGGTACCAGCCTCTGGAGGGTTCTCGGCACCACCAGGTGAACTCCCGGTCATCTCCACATCGCTCGGGTCACCACTGAGATCGAGAATGAGCGGCGGACGGTCAACCGGAGGATTCGACGACTTGACCGGTGACTTTGGAACAGGCGTACGTGGTCTCGACGAAGAGCGTGGAGAAGACGGTGCCGACTTCGAATGACTGCTCGGTCGACGCTTAGGAGACTTCGGCAACCCTGATGAAGATGAGAGAGGACGCGAACGAGCTCTCGGTGAGCTTAGACTTCGACTGGCGCGAGACCGAGCGGGAGATTGAGACCCAGAGCGAGTCTTCTGGCGTTTCTTCTTCTGAGCTTTCTTCCAGGCCTTCGGTTTGAACAGTGATCGGCGACCAGATGTGGAACTTGAAACCTCGGCAGGGGCATCATCTCCAAGATCAGCTGACGTCATAGCAGGGCTGGCCTTGTCAGTGGGGATGGGAGCATTGTCTTCAAGTGATGAGTTCGAGCCGTCGTCTGACCCTTTGCCACCTGGGCGATGGCGTTTATGCGGCTTGCCGTGCGCCACCTGGTGGGCTGCCTTGGCCAGTGCAGCAGGAAGAGCCTGTGGATCCGATAAATTGGCGGCCGCAGCTTGAATGCGCTGTAGAGCCACAAATGTCTCCTGGTCAAGGTCCAGTTTAGTGAGATCCAGCTCACCCGAGGTGAGACCTGTCACGAGCAACAGCAAACGAGAGTTAGTAATCGAACGGTCGGTGACCATCCCAGAGGAAAGAGACATACCTTGTACGGCTATAGCCAAGACGTCGGGATCCATGCCGGCAAGGCTCACGTGGGAACGAAGCGCGCGGTTGACATGGAGGAGGTGAGTATTGCGAGTTCTCGAGGACGGTGAGCGTATCATTATCGATATACTTGCCTTTGGCCAACTTGACCAAGAGGGAGTGGAGTTGACGAGTATGTTCAGTGTTCGCACCAATACCAGCCTTGAACACTTCGCGCTCCTTCTCCAGCTCCTTGCCTAGCTTCTCGACGAACTTGTCTCGGGCGTCAATCTGACACTGCAGAAGCTGCAATTCTTCGGTGTGCTGGTCTGTGGAAGCCTTGGTCTTCTCCAGGAGAACGCGGTTCTGAGCGTTCGTCTCTCGTAGTGTCTTGACCTCAGCGAGGAGTAACTCGACTTGAGCGTTGGCAGTCTTCAGATACTGCTCAGCGTTCTCACGCGCCATGATCTCAGGGGCAAGCGAGCGACGTACAGCGTTGGTTTCTGTCTGCGCAAACCGGAGCTGAGTCTGAAGGTTCCCGACTTGGGCCGGAAGGTCAGCTAGAGCGTCAGGAAGTGGCTCCACAGCCGCCAGTACTTCATCGAAGCCGACCGCGCATTCGAGACGTCGCTGTGTGCGTATATCACCCTGCAAGGGAGGCGCCACGCTGAGCTGGACTTGGTGGCGAACCATGGAGGTCAGATAAGGAACGAGGGACGTCACCATGAGTTCAACCGACGCTTCCATGCTTTCCGCAAGCATCGCGCGCAACGAATCCTCGGTGATAGGCGGAGAAGCTTCAGCAGGCTCAGGAGGTGCTGGTGGCACCACGACCGAGGCATCAGATGGCGTGGAGGATGCGGCGGGGCTAGAGACAGGAACGGAAGACGATGGAGCAGGGGGCGCTGACGCCGCGGGGGATGAAGGTTCGTTCTGCCTGTGCTTCTGTCGGCATTGGTGGGTCGTTCGAACGCTCGGTGTCACCATGTTGAGATTCACGACGGTTGATAAGAAGTGATGAGCAAGGTACCGAGGAGTGATGGTCAAGATGTGCAGACTTGCCTGCAGCTGTTGACGTTCCCGCCGATGCTGTGGTCCAAGTGATTGGAACGCACGTAAGATAGCACGATTCAGGCGCTTCGACATCTCGGCACTGGTGTGAAGATTTGAAGAATGAAGCAGTGCCACAACGGCCACCAGTATCGTGACTTCCAATGCGACAGGGGAAGTTGTGGTGTAGCGATTTCCGCGCCTGTGCTGACAATTGTCACCAGACAAGGACCCGACGGCCTTCAAGTTGTCCAAGCCACGAACACTCGGTTAAATGACGTACAGTGACTTGACGGTGCGAGAGACTCGACCGTGTCACTACCGAGTCTTCAACGAGTCTTCGTTGAGCCCAGTTAGTGGTCAAAATGTCACTGAACCCAGGCTGTCCATATTATTAATAATGGGACTGGCCGGATTCGCATTCAGCGGCAAAGAGCTGACCAGCCACGGTACGAAGACTCGGTGGCGGTTGGAATGAGTTCGTGGAAGTCTCCACGACCTTTTGAATGCTCGGCCGCGGTCTGGGAAGGGACGTTGAAGGATGAAGAGGCCCATGCGACGGTGTGAGCGTCGCTTGGCATGCAAGAAGATCCATAACGGATCGTAGTTCACTTAATATTAGTATACATGATTAGGATTGCATATTAGGACATGGCCCGAAAGGGCAACACAAATACAGAACAGAATTTCCACTCAAGCACACAGAGCGAGGTCCGGCTTCAAGTTTAGCGTCTGGTCAAGCTTGTTTGAATGTGTTATGCCTGTCGGTGGACTCGAAGCTTACTAGCGAGGGTTCATCCGGCAAGGCCAAGAGACTGTGTGTGTGTTGGCCGATTAGTATATCGGAAGGTTTCGTGACGGCTATATCTTGCCTATTTGCACGGTTAGGAGTGCTTGTATTGCTTCCTATATATTCTTCCAACCGAGTGTTGAACACTCGGTGCCCTCGTAAAAGGCTTAACTGTGCCTGGTACCCTTCCGCTGTTGGGACCAAGAGGATTCATAACACCTGCTAGCTTTGCTCGTGCTAGTAGCGTGTTCTAATTTTCACTGGGTGGCCTACATAAGTAGTTTGCAAGGCAGTCTTTCCCGGTGCAGGGCAGAACTGAGGTCTTCAGGTCCGCCCGAACGATCGTTAGCTATCCTAGCTGACGTATTGTTGTGGGAACATCCCAACTACACTTGTAGCTAGAGTTCACGTGGATTTACTACACCACACGAAGATCACCAATCAGAAGCAAGATCGTCTATCAAGTGTCAAAGTTGAAGATCGCGAGATCGTTCGTCAGATCGGAGATGGTGAGAGCTGATCTTATCTGAGGATGGGATATAGGAAGGCGCAAGATGCACGGTGAGATGGGTAGGCAGTAGGTACATATGGATAAACATCAATCAGAACGGAATTTACTTTGAAGTGCACAAGTGGCCTTCCTCGCACCCGGGACGTCTTCGAGACATATTGGCCCGGTATAAGTGTTAAAAGGAACTTTAAATAGCGGATACTAGCGTCGTAGCGTAAGATCTCGGTTAATATACTAGCCAGATTTACCTACACTAGTTTTCCCTATTCTAAGTGCGTAAGTCCCTGATCATCCAGCGTTTGGTGCTTGACTGGAGGTCAGATTCGCTCTCAAGACTAAAGATCCCGCTATTGGAAGCGGCAAGCAACACGGAAAGGAGAATAAGAACAATGGTGCGCGTGCCCGGATCTCTTGGGGACTCCGGGTTTCACCGTAAGTCCGATGACGATGTCCAAGTGAAGCAAGAACCACGGGATGAAGCGTCGACGGAAGTCGGATCGACGACGAAGCCGCTGAATGAAGCGAGATCCGCGGATCAGCAGAGTTTTGGGAGGAGCTCTGTCGAACGAATCAAAGAGGAAAGTCGGGATCACGATCCAGACGTGGAAGATAAACCTCGACCTCCTCCCCAGGTCCCTTCGGGGACCACCGCAGATCGCGATGCGAATCGTGATCTGCATGACTCTGGAGGGAAACCTTCAGAGTCTAAAGCTCCCGCCTCGGAAGCACCCAAGCCGGCGACCAAGAAGAAGAAGAGGAAATCTAACAAGAAAAAGCTGAAGGCACCGGAATCAGACATGGACGAACAGGGATCAGGCAAGATCGTGCCGGCTTGGAACGCAAATGCGCTGGAACGAGCTTACCACCGGAAGTTTGTGCTTGATTTCTTGGAGTACGACCCGATTTGAGGCTTCTGCAGATTAAGCCGATCGGGACGCTAAACGGATCGGTGAGCAAGCCCCCTGCGACCGTGGACAAGCTGGTCGCGATCAAGGATCTGTTCCAGCTGCTGGAAGAAGCAGAGTTGGTCGCTGGAGCGCTCGACGCTGACGATCTCTTCGAAGCGAGTCTTGGCGAGATCAGATCAGCTGCATTGAAACTATATCGACGACTTAGGATCCTAGACGAGGACAAGACGCCGATATCGGAACTTCACTCTTCACCCCGAAGCAGCGCCGCCGTCCCGCACACGGGATCATCGCATTACGCCTCGGCTACCTCAGAGCAGGACTCAGACAGCTCACCAACCCCCAGCGGATGTCACTAGGACCGTCAGGAGCGAAGCAGCTAAGATACACCACGAGTCCTCCATTCCCGTCTATCGACTCAAACGCTGCCTACAGGCAACATTTTAGCGGAGGTGGCTACGGACTGCCGATGGCAAGGCTATCCGCACGCTATTTTGGAGGTGAGATCAGCTTTAGCTCACTTGAGGGATCTGGGTCCACTGGGTTCATTCAGGCATATCTCGGCTTAAGTAATCCACGTCGACAGTGATCGCGCGGCCTGCGCCGGAGATCCCTTCAACCGAAGGAAGCCGAGTCAAGTCAAGCTCGCTGCAAGATCGGCCGAACGATAACCTGGAATCATATTTTCAGGCGGCAATGGACCGTTTCCTGGGAGAACAGAGGGCGATCGCAACCGCAGCCGGGAAGAAGAGGCTCACAACCACCTCGATCAACGTCGGCACCCAGGATGTCGACATGGAATCGGTCGGATCCCCGGTACACGAGGCAAGCCCTGGTGAGTACGACCCGGACGATCTTGATTTCCCTACCCGATCCCGCCCAGAGCAGCTGTCGCTGTGGCGACCGGAGGAGGATCGGAGTCCGCGATGATCCAACGAGTTAGGATCTCAGCTATATCGGATCTCAAGGAGTTCACGGGAAAAGATATGGACAAAGATCGGGCTCGAGCCTGGTTGAGCAAGGTTAAGTCGGCGTTTTTACGAGATCAAGCTTCGGAGGAGGAAAAGTGTCTGACGTTCGCAGATCTGATGTCGGGACCGGCCAAGAACTGGTATAGACAACTGGGCCGATCTACGCGGAACAAGTGGAGCGATCTGCTTAAAAGTTTCCAGACACAATACTGTGGCCTGGGGATATCGGTGGCATGGCAATATTATCATGCTCGCAAGAGATCAGATGAATCCCCGTTGGAATATCTCTACCGTCTGAACGTTGCTGCGCTACGCGCCAGATTGAAGATCAAGGATGGAGATCGCAAGGTTCGACAGGAACATGTCGAACATTTCATCGAGACCTTAGGCGATCAAGAGTAGGCTGATCAGCTGACTCTACTTCAGATCTCCGACGCGGACGATCTCGAGGAAATTCTCCGAGCCCGTGACCGAGCCAAGACCAGGCAGATCGATCGGCGTTCGGATCTAAGTATCGTCAGAAAGTCCCGTCGTCGGCGACGCCCACCTCCAAGAGGGCTGTTCAGTGTGTGTGGGTCTGCCACGTCTGCCGATCCCAACAACGGAGGTCGTCGCGCAGTACGGGCTTCGACAGTGGTGATGCCGAATGGCACTAACCACGGTGGGTAACAGAGTTCCACATCCAAGGCGGGTAACATAGTTCTGCACCGAGTTAATGGCTCCAAGTGAAGAGGTTAATGTGACCTCACCAGACGTGGGTAACTTGTTCCACGTCCAGTCACGCAGACTCAAACTGCTTAGAAGTGTGGCCACCAGTAAGCCCACGAGGAGAAGTGAGTTTTTCCAAGAAGAAGTCGGCCCCAAAGCTCTCCTCGGGAGGCCAGTAACCTCGCGGGTGGATGGCAGCTCCCTGACCGACAGGTGTCGCCGCCGGACCTCCACGCCTACGCTGGGTAGCATGGAAGTCCTCCTGCTGCTGGTCGAGATCGTCCGTGATCTCCCGGGGCTCGTCGATGGCACCCTCCTCCTCTTCATCCGAGGAGCCGAAGAGATCGTGGTAAGGGCCACGAGTTTCCTTCTCTTCACGAAGCGGAGACTTCGAAGCCATGCGCTTCATGGAGTGATTCGCCTCCTCGGCTGCGGCTTTAGCAGCCTGAGCACACTCAAGACCCTCGGCGAGCGAGAGGTTCTTCGGAGGTTTGCCTCTCTCGTCGCCGCCAGCATTGGGTGAGCCCTTGGACTCGTCTGCAGGGCTCTCAGAGCGCTCAGGCGTCTTTGAATCGTGATTATCGTGATCACTAGCGAGCAAGTGCACGCTGCTGTGGTCGTGCTCGCTGGGCACTGGAGTGTGCCCTCCCTCGGAGCTCCCAGATCCACTGTGGAGACTCCTGGCCTTGGCCTCGTCCTGTGCTCACGGTATGTGAAGCACGGTTCTGGAAGACGGTGACGGTGACCGACTGCGGCGTGAGCTTGCGCCTTGGCTGACATGGTGTCACCAGGCGTGTTGATCGCCTTGGAAGCTACCTGAGAAGCCTCCTTCAGTGCAGAGGTTTTGACAAAAGACTCAACTGTCTCAAGTCTAAGTGGGGGAGAGGCACGGAAATACGTTTCCTCCCTAGTCTTGCACGAGGCAGACAGCCGTCGTGTTGGCCTGTGGCTATCACACGCCACGAGAGACTCAATGGCCTCAAGTTTAAGTGGGAGAGAGGCTCTGAAATCCTTTTCCTCCCAGGTCTCGGAGATAAGACCAATCTTCTAACGAAGACAAGTGTCGATGGACATCGACTGCATGCTGAATACGATCAGCCGGGTTAAGAGCTGCGATGGCTCTAACCAAATCAAGACGCACAAAGTACTCTGGCCAAAACGGTAGAGAAAATATGAACATGTGGTGGGCACCACGGGCGCTAGACGCCTTCACTAAGCTGAAAAGGTATCAGCAGTGGTTGCAGACGCAACCACAATAGGAGGCAAGCGCGGACCCGGTGCATCGCCGCTCAGGTCTCTTGGTCATAAATGACCGGATGAGCAGGGCGAACGAACGCCTCGCTCAGTCGTACAGCTGCTGTCGTGTACATAGTATATAGCGCGCCAGGTGTATGGGACCGTGACCCTGTACACATCCATGGCCATGACGGCCTGTCGAGCAGGGTGAACAGATGTATCACCCGCGCGCAAGACGGTTGCTGTACGTGATGTACGCAACGCGCCGGGTAAAATGGTCGATGGAGCCAAGTCCGTGTGCTGTGCACGAGGGCACACACAACTGACCAGGTATCGGTCAAGGCAACGCACGCAGTCGCAACTGGTGCCGCGCCGAGTATGGTACCGTGGTGGTAGCTGCTTGCACCACTATGGTTTAGTACTGCATGGGTACTTGGCGTCAATGCCGGACGCCAACGCCGCAGTGACATGGTGCTGGGATGGACCCCATCTGCGGTTGAGTACCATCGTGGTACTGGTGTTGATATCAGACACCAGGTCGCTTGTAGTATGGCGGCCGTATGCCTCACCGCGCTGGAGTACCGTCGAGGTACAAGGTGTCGCTTGCGGACACCAACGCCGCTGTGGCATAGTGGTATGGTGGCAGTATGCCCCACCACGATTGAGTACGTAAAGGTACATGGTGTCGATGTGAGACACCTACGCGTCATTGGTATCGACCAAGACGCGGGGCGTAGCATGGAAGAAGCTACGCCAGCAAGGATGGACCCTTGTAAGAGCCGAAGGCATGGCTCGAGGTGAGCTTAGATCTTCCTTCGTTGTTGGACAGGCATTGCCCTGATCGGTGTTGTCTCTTGCAGGAGACACCGTGCTCCGGACGCGTTCGCGAGGACTATCGTATACTCCGGTGCGAACTGTGGGCGAATGCCACACGTTCGGATGCTATAGCACCCCGTTCCAAAGCACTGTGCGCGCTCTAGCGCAGGAGCTAAGGAAGCTCTGAGTGTTGGCTTTGAGGCCAGCACTATTGTGAGAGTGGGGATGCAGGTCCCAGTGTGCTTTGTGAGCACAAGTCACTGTTGGGCGTGACTGAGAGCCGCGCCAGCCGTGTGGCAGCTCAGTGTGAGAATTGCACCTTTCAGTGTTATAATTCTCTCACTTCTGATTGGAGAATCAGGTGATTCTCAGTTAAATGGGGGAGGATGTAACGGGGTACAACCCAAGTGTACCCTAGTTACATGAAGACCCTTTCTGGTACATGGTACATGATACCTTGGCTCACTGAGCCAACCATTGGATATCTACATAGCTTCAGTATAGGCGACTTCTGGTTTGTATGGGAGCTCATGCTAAGTTTACCTATAAATACATCAGTCTTTAATCTACTCTTCTAAGTAGCAAACCGTTCCCTTTGAGGCCGGGAACACATGAACTGACGTTCACTTGGGTAGTAAATACCCTTAAGCACTTCCTCTGTGTAAGGTGCTGTGTGACCTCGTCAAAAAATGCCTACACCACACTGGTTATTTTTGTGGTGACTAGTCAGATGTATCGAGGGATGAAGACCTCGCTATGCGTCCGCACATTATCGTCATTGACAGACCGAAGCAGCACTGCCTCCTTTCAGGGGTTAAAATTCTTAACTTTTAAAAAAAGTTCAACGTCAAATTACTTTACTGACTGATTTACTGTGTACGACGGGTGATCCTAAAAGTGTAAAGTCAAGTACAGTACGCAATTTGAGTTGCCATTGACCAAGTCCTTGGAGGCAGACTGAAACAGCATGGCGTACATTCAGGAGTTAAATTCTTTTTAACTGTAAGGTTAGCTTAAATTTCAAAAGTCTCCTTCCAGGCTGCGTCTACAACTGACGCTGAAAGCAAAGAAGTGTGGAAGGCTAGACCTGAGCGTCGACTCCGACTTCTCTATCTCACAAGCTTCGTGGGCGTCCGACGTGGTACCAGTGGCCTTGGCGCACCGCTCAGGGCATGATTCAGATTCGGCCCTCTCTTCGACTTGTAGCTCGCCGGGATTTAAGGTCATTGAGATCGAAGGTCAATCGAAAGGGCCAAAATCCTGGGAACCAGCCACTTGGTCAGAACACGTGGAGCGTCTTCACGCTCACATCACGCCAGCGTACTGCAAGTTCGTTTCAGTGTCGACGGGTGGGGTGTGTCGCTGCCGGAGGCCTTGCCATGTTTCCACTTGCCAATTATCGGTTTTGCTACCGTGGCAATTGCTCTTTTCTGGGTATGTGTGGAAATGCCCTCCGAGAGAGTAAACGCACTGCCGTCTGCAAAAGTGCGTTCTGAGGCGGACTCGGTCTAGTTGCTACTCGTGTTATTCCAAACGACACTAGCATTGGCGAGTACCCCCCCCCCCCCCCTTCAGTAGCAGCACCAGAACGCATCTCCCGAAGCGTAAAAAGAGAGACATCACCGACGTTGCCACGCCAAAACCGAGGCTAAGAAACGACGCGGCTCGGCGGAGCGCCCCCACGCAAGCACTAGAGCCAAGCATTGAGCCGCCGTCATTGAACGCGGCCGGCCACGACGCGTTGCACCCTGATTTAGCTTATGAATCGATCCATCACAGAGAATGGCGAGTGCATGTCGTAGAGAGGCTCAAAACGTCTAGGAGATAGCAGAACCAGCATGGTGAAATCCTGTGAGTGTGATTAATGACTGATTGCAACCCGACCCATAGAGCCACTGTAAAGCAGACATGTACGGCGGAAGAAGTGCTCTTCTGCTCAAGCGATTCTGCATTCGACGCTAAACAGATAGGGTTTTTGTATCTCGTTTGGCACGCTGTCTGTGCCTCACAAGAGCGGCAAGAGCTGTTGGAGACAGCATTTTAAAGTATAACAAGGCCGCGGGGCCACCAATAAAATCGCATTGCTACACGGTCCAGCCCGTAGATGCTTCACCCCTAACCACTTGCAGTCCCTTATTAAAATAGCAGCTTGAAGGAATATTTTCGATAGATTGAAAGTGGCCATCTCTCTCAAATTAAATTGTGAGTTCTAGTCTAAATTTCCAAACCGGCCGTTTGAACCGCTCCGGAGTTTTGCTCCGAGTTTCGCTCGGCGGCATAATATTCGAAGTATTCCCACCTTAAGTACGATTCCATGTGGCAAGTGACAGCTGTGCAATCGCTGGAGCGGTTCTCAGATTACTTGGACTTTGTATGTGAGCGACTCGACCGACCGCTCCAAACGCGCAAATTTGGACGGAATTTACAATAGTACCCTTCCGAAATGGATTAACAAAGTACAGAGGTATAATTTATCTGTCTTAGAATAAGTGATTTTTCTAAAGATTCTAAAATAACATCGTAAATGATTTCACTAAAATGCACTACCAGCCCAACTCGCTACTACAAACTATTTCAAGGGTACTGATATAAAATCATTCACAGGTTTTTCCACGGCGTATATTTTGTAAGCCTACGATTCGTAGTCTACGAAGTGACTTGCTGTCCTCAAAATTTCGTACATGTATCAGGTTTGTCATTTGAGCAATATCAAGTTCACTCCATAGTAATCTCTGGGAACGGACTCAGTGGGACCTAAATTATATCATGTACGACAGGATATCAGTTTTCTCAAGGTTCATTTAGGAGAGATTTTACTGTAGTTAGTTCGTTGGAGAATCATAGACGGCCAGCACGAGCTCTCCGTAGTCTCCGCTGACTTCACCCTGGATGCGGTCACGCAAATCCTTTCCATACGTTTTCTTGTACACTGGCCTGATGTCACGCAGCACGAGATGATAGCGCACGAGCGCCGCACTCAACGCCTTCTCGTCCGTGCCGAAGCCCTTCATCGTGCTCTCAAAAACCTCCGACAGTAGCTCGAGTGGCTCCAGCACCATGCGCACCAGGAACAGCAGGGCGTCTTCGGCGTTACCACCGAATTCCTTCTTCACTGCGTGGACGATGCCGTGCTTGTGCTTGTTTTCGTAGGCGGAGTTGACTGCGCCCAAATGTTGGGGCGGGCTCGTCACCAGGATGTTGATGAACTCGTGCTCCTTCGTACCCATACGACCCTCTCCAGCCTTGTACAGAGCGTCGGCATCTTCCTCGGCCTTCTGCGGGGTGTGGAAGGCCGGGTTGAACTGCTCCAAAGGCGCCTGCAGAGACGCCAGCACGGCCTTTTTGAGGTCGCCGCTCAGCTCGCTGTCCATTACGGAGCCCAGGTCCTTGCCGTACATATCGTAATACGTTTTCTTAAGGATACCGATTTCCACATTCGTGCGGCCCATGACAATCGGGTAGATGAGTTTCTCCTTGGTGCCCAGGCCCTTGGTGGCCTTGCGGAGAATAGCGGCCTCGGCTTCGGGTTGTGGCCGAGAGATGAGCTGCAGGAGATGGCCGAAGTCACCCGATGTCTCGGACTTGAGCACCTTCTTCAGGTCCTTACCGAAGAGCTCTTTGTAGCGCACCGAGATCAGGTAACGTTTGTCAGCGGACTTGGTGCCCAGCGCAGCGATGAGACCTTCCTCGTCCGTGCCCAGGCCTTTGCACGCGTCGTGAATGGCCTGGCACGCTTGGTCGATGTCGGGCGCGAAGTTAAGCGTAGCGCCGTTGTACACGGCGTGGCTGGCTGGTGGGTACAGATTTAGCATCTTGGTTGCGGGGAGGTTTGGAATGTGCTTGTACTTCAGAGGGAAGATTGCAAAATGACCAGACCTCGAAGACGTTGGCTAGAAGTTGCCTTTTTTGTGATACTCCTGATGTTGGACGTGGAGAATAAATAACTGTGAAACTTAGTTGCGTAAGGAAGGTCATGTTGCCGCTGAGCTAAACCTAAACTTAATAAACTGTGAGATCTAATTTGAGATCAAACTTAACCCACACTCTGCGACGGTTTGATTAGCATGCGACAATGCTGACGGCACTGATTCTCGCTAGTTTCGCGCTCGAAAGCACCAGTACCGGTACATGTACCGACATTGTTGGTCCGACAAGTCAATTTGCACACAAACGTACATGTATCTAGGTATACCGCTACCTACTCGTGTCCTTACGCCTGCACCTTTAGGTCAATGGGAGGGCTATCACTGTCGTTGCCGCTCTCGCTCTGTTTCCTGCCTTGTGCCGCCTTTGCTTTGGACGCAAGCGACGAGCTGCTGATGGACGTGGTCGCTGGCACCATGAACAGTAGGAAGAGCGGCACGACCTTGGCCACACTGCGGATAATGACGGCAGCAGCGAGGCCCGTGAAGTTAGTCTTGGAGATCTGCAGGTAGCTGCACAGCCACGAACCGCCGTACGAGGCCACAGACCACGAAAAGTTGTAGATGGACATGAGCAGCGCGAACATGGTGCCCTCGATGCCCGGCGGGCAGATCTTGGCGCAGAGCACGAGCGACGGCATGTGCTTGAGCCGAGCTACAACGTCCGACAGGATTTCGTCGCCAAAGATGAAGAACTGGTCGCTGATGCCCAAGGCCACATTCAGACGCGAAACCAGCACGAACTCGGCAAATGACACGCAGGCCGAGGCCAGTTGGATGCGGAAGAACATGCGACGGAAGGGCATATCGCGGAAATAGGCGTTGTAGAGCGCGGTGGTGCCCAGTAGAGTGAAGCTGCCGACTGTGGAGATGAACCCCAGGAAGGACTTAGAGAAACCCAGCTCGGCGGTCTTGAAACTGAACATGGCCTCGCCCACACTGGGCGGTAGCGCATTAGACAGGAAGATCCACAGCATTGGACGCCAGCAGATGGGGTCTACCACCACCGACGCCAAAGTACGGCATTGATCTTGCACGGTTTGGAAGAAGCTGATGTCTCCTTGTGGTACGTACTTCTCCTCTGGGATCTTGATGGAGATCAGGACGACGCACAGCGGACCCACTGCAGAGAGGAAGAACACGCCTAGCGGACCGAATGTATTGAGTGCGTAACCCGATACCATCGATCCCACTACAGACCCCACTGACAGCGAGATCCACGATAGCGTTTGAAGGTTGCCAGCCATGTCCTCACGCTCGCTGCGTGCAGCTTCCACGACTTTTCCATCGATGACCACATCGCAGAATGCGATGCCGAGACTCGCGACCACAAGCGCCACCAGAGCGCTCTCGTATGTGGTGATGAGGCCAGGCATGGAGAGCGCGAAGTAGGCAGCGGCCGAGATGGCGCTAAAGATGAGAAGATAGGACTTGCGGCGCGTACCCCAGATGGGGATGCTGTCGGAGAGCATGCCGTACAACGGTTTGATGATCCATGGGATGGCGGCAGTGGCACGCAGCGACTCGGACTGCGCCGGATGCAGCGCAAGAGTCTCATTCAGGTAGTAGCTCGTGCCCAATGAGCAGAGGGTGCTTCGGATACCTTGGGTGAAGTACACAAAGAAGATTTGGAGCAATAGACCGTCGCCAAACTGCAAGCGCATAGACATCCACCAGTGGATCACGGCCTGCACGTTGGAGAGTGCTGTGGTCGGTGACGCCTTCTTCTCCTTCTCCGGGGTTGATGACACCGAGTAGACGTCGTCGTCTGTCGCTGCCGTGGAGATGGTCGCGCTGGAGCTGCTGGTGGCCCCACTCTCCATGTCAGCGGTCGCGTCAGCTTTCTTGTAACGCCCACGGATGCCATCTACCGTAGATTCTACGCCCTGTTCTGCAGTGGTGTCCGCCATGATGATCTGGGAATGCCTATATAGTCAGATGATTGAGTCGTCTCAACTGATCAGAACAGAATATTTTTAACTACGGTTTTTTTCAGTTTAATTAACAAAAACGTTTAAAAACCCGGAGTGTCTGCTGCCACAGGTGGAAAACATATGATTTTCTCTACCTGTGGCACGATCAGATTTATGCCACTTCACGCCACAGGCGGAGAAGTTATTTTTGGCGGGGTAAAATACGGAAACTTAAAAAAAAATATTATCTGTGGCTGGGAAGAGCCTATAACCAGTAGAACATTTGCGAAGAGGAGGGCACCAGCCCGACACGTCCACGCAATGAACTTGGTGTCGGGCTGACGCGGGGGGGGGGGGGGGGGGGCTAGTTGCAGACGTGGTGAAGACACTGAAGAGCACGCGAACGAGTAGCGAGGTGTCTAGCTGCGGTCTGTCCAGCTCCGGTCGAGAATCCGCTGCTGCAGTGCGTGTGTTGTGCGTATGTTATCCTAAATGCTGACGCGTACATTGCTCTTACGTACAGGTACAAGTCGAACAAAGAGAAATACTAGTGTGAGCAAGTGTGACTTACCTGTGTGTCGAGTGTCAAGGTGATGCGGTCTGCCAGTGTCCAGTGCCCCCCCCCCCGTCTACGAGCCACCGTCTACGAGCCACCGTCTACGAGCCACCGTCCACTGACAGTGTCTGCGAGACACATCCCAAGGACACTCATGCGCCTGGCAGTGCAGATTGCTGCACTACAATCGGTGCGTGCGTGCAATGGCGAAGGAATATACCAAGGACTGTATGCGCAAGGACATTGTTGGCTGTGCGCTGCCAAGATTGTGTGCTCAACGAGAGTGCATTTCACTAGGTTTTAGTATAGCTTTATTTGTTATTAGTATGCTAATCTATCTTTGAGGTACAGCGGTGTTCTGGCGGGTGCTGCTCCCTCACTTTGCGTTTTGACGCCTGCAGCAAGCGAGCAGCAGCGAGAGCAGCCCCACCAGACACCGCGGTCCTGTCGTGGCCTTATGCCCTCCACTTACGTGTTTACGACCTTCCTTGATCACTTTATGCTAAGTTGCTCCCTAAGTGTAACTACACCTAAATGGCGCCTACTCTAAGAAGCGATAGACAAGTGGAGAGCAATCTTCCAGTGACGAACCCTACGTCACCATTGGTTATGAGCCCAATCAGGGCGCAGCCCGCGACCGACGTGGCAACTGGTGTTCCGGACACAAGTTCTGGAATTTTGGCGAATCAAGATCAAGCTTCGACCCCATTGGCAGGAAGTCCGAGCTCTACTGGTGAAGCGACACTGTCACACAGTGATGCCGAGCATCTGATTCGCTCATTGGCTGGAATACCGGGTGGCGCCCGTTATTCAGAATGTTACTTGAAAGTATGCAACAACTTTCCTCAACGAACACGGAAGAATCCGTGCCAGTTGGAAATTCGCCTCTGCACCGCCAACACAACAAAGCGGCGGTCGAGACCCAGACGACCAGCAGCCACCACTAGACAACATGAACCAAGGTGGCCGCTACAACGACGCTGAGCTGGCGGAGTACACGAAGGTGCTCATCAACTCGCCGGTCATCAAGCTGCCCAAGCTCCATGCGAAGGCTGACTACAAGGCCTGGAAGAGCGAGGTGCCACTGCACTTCGAGCCGAAGACGTTGGGAAACATCACCTACGGCCCGGAGCGCTACGATGCTGTGGAAGGCATGCGCCGACCTAAGTATCATGCGTGGTACAAGACGCGCAAGAACAAGGCGTTCTCAGCGCTTGCGTTGTCGCTATCTGTGGACCTACGCACATGTGATGTAGGAATTCACGTAGAAATGTCGCTGTACGCACAGCGATCTTCCGCACACAAGAATACACTGTCCACAAGGGTCAGCGAAAGTTGGGGCGCACCTGAAGGAACCAAGTTCGACCCAGCACCCTGAGCCGGCGCTTCCCTCGCTCACTATTTGCGTCGCTAGACTTAATACACAAACGTAGCAGGCACGAGCTTCGCCTGTACGCTTAACTTCTCTATCTCTATCTCTCTAATACCCTGTGGCACCAACAGCAGAAGGTTGCCTAGTCTCCTTGACTCTTTTACAGGGTGCCCGAGAATAACTCAGGCCGTAAGTTGTCTAGAGTATATGATCAATACTCAAACAACTAATTCTGGAATCCTCTTACCCGACTTTCCCTCAAATAGGGATAAACCAAAACACACACACACTACTAGTCTCTTGGCCTCACCAGAAACGAACGCTAACTTCAGGAAGGTCGCAGTTCGCTGGTAGGCATACCTTGTAAAGCTACTACGTGTAAGGTACTTACCTCGACGCTTGAACACTTGAGTGCTTCAGGGAAAATTCTGCTCTGTATTGTTAAGGCCGAAAGGCCTATACTCTCTTCTAATCTTTTGCCCCTCCTATCTTCTATATACAAATATCAGGTTAACCAATCCGGATCTTACCGTGCGTCCCATCTGGACGGCTACAACCAGTCGAAGCCTAGTTGGTGTAGGTCACACCACCTTGACGCACTGACGTCACTTGAACCTTCGCAGCGGGTACCAATTGGTGAAAAACACCACGAGGATTCCTTGAAAGGCGGTTCCGAAGGTTCGTGACTTGGTCCGCGGCTGATTGTCGATTCGCTACACCTCCACAACGTTCAAGATCGACGACATCCAGGACAACATGGACGCCGCCGCAATGCTGTACGCTGCTGTCACGCAGCACTTTGAGGCTGGTGATGGCATTAATCCCGACTACCTACTGCAAGAGTTGGTGACGCGCAGGTTCAAGCACAACGAGTCTGTGTCGTCGTACGTGGATGACATTGCGAAGAAGGTGACGCTCTTACACCAGGCGAATGGTGAGTTCGCTGAGTGGCAACATACAAGCCTGCTACTTTCGAACAGCGTGGAAGCCTTTAGGGATCTTGCTCGCGAACATGGTGATTGGATCAACAACCATGATCGCAAGACTTTTTTTGACACTATCTGAAGCTCTACAACGAGAACGATCCCCACCGCGAGGAAGAGGCCGTTCACCATCACCACGAGGACGTGGACCAAGAGGGCCTGGTAGTCCACATGCACGTGGATCTCCAGGGCGCTACCGATCTCCACCACGCTTGCAGCAGTGGCGCAACGAGAGACCGAGTCGTTACGAACCACCACCTCAGTGTGATGAGCGATTGAGTCG
Source organism: Phytophthora tentaculata (assembly GCA_033557915.1). NCBI lineage: Eukaryota > Oomycota > Peronosporomycetes > Peronosporales > Peronosporaceae > Phytophthora > Phytophthora tentaculata. The sequence goes on along the minus strand of JAUCEA010000020.1, from coordinate 3,182,596 downwards.
CTATGGACCTCCGCAGCAGCAGTGGCGTGATAATCCACCACGTGGGCGTGGACCATCACCTTGTCGTGACAACTAACAAGGGCGGAATGAGTCGCCACGACGCAGAGACAACTCGCCACGCCGATTTGCCGATCGACGTGACAACGGAGCTCCTGGTTCTCGCCAAGTGAATGCGGTGAGCCAGAATCAAGGTATGCAACCTACTCAATCTCAATTTGTGGAGTGGATCCTTGACTCGGGATCCCAGGCTAATGTCTGCGGTGACCTGTCATTGTTCACTACCATCAAAGAAGATCAAGCCAGTCGGCTGGCACAACTGAACACACTTCTGTTTGTGGGTCTGTGCTATTACGTGTTACTAACCAGGCGACTAGCGAGCTCGAGGACCGTCCCCTGGACGACGTGGTGTACACGCCGAACGCGAAAGTGAACATCATTAGTCTGGAGTACCTGCACACGAAGGGTAACTTCAAGCGGGCATGCTCGGATGGCCAACAAACTGCGTGGCTCTCAAAGCCGAGCACTACACTGAAGTTCATGGTGCGTGACAGTATCTACCGCCTACGTGCAGAGCGAGTGACTGGAGCGATGGTGATGGCAGCGCTGAAAGAAGACATGGACGGCAAGAAAGCAATGGAGCTGCGCCACCAGCACTTTGGCCACATGAGCATGGAGACGGTCAAGGTTCTGGCCAACAAACTCGATGTTGGAGTTAAGATGAATGCAAAAGGTCTGACTTCCTACGAGTGCGTTGCTTGTGTTGCCAGTAAGGCGAAAAGAATGTCTTACTCAAGGATTCCATCTCGGAAGTCCGAGCCTTTGGAAAGTCTCATGATGGATATCTGCTCTTTGAACGAGCAGACTGTGGATGGAGCTACTATGTTTCTCTTCGTCATTGCTGAGTCTACAAGGTACAAGTGGTCGCTCCTACTCAAGAAGAAGAGTGAGGCAACGTTCCGCATCAAAGTTCTGTTAAACAGGCTACGAACTCGTTTTCCTTAGTAGAAAGTACTTCAACTACGATCTGACCAAGGAGGAAAATTTGCAAGCAAGGAGCTGAGTAACTACTGTGACGACTAAGGGATTGAGCAGCAGTTTACGAACGCCTACTCGCCGCAAGAGAAGGCATTGTGGAGCGTGCTAACGGCGTGGTTCTACCAAGGATCAGGGCGATGCTGAAGGCCACTCACATGCCCAACTCCTTGTGGGGAGAAGCATTTCTGCATGTGGTGACGACGTTGAACTGGTTGCCCACTAAGCCTCTGGGTTTGGTGTCGCCTCACCAGAAGCTGTACCAATCGGAGCCCATGCTGGATGACTTGCGGACCTGGGGCTGTCTGGCACACGTGCGTGTTCCCCCAGAGTCAAGACAGACGAAAGAAAAGCTGGAAGCAAGAGCAAGACTGTGTCTATTACTGGGTTACAGTGAGTCTACCCTAGGCTACAAATTCATTGACCTTGTGACGGCTCAAGTGGTTACAGCTCGTGGTGGTAACGTGAGGTTTCATGAGGAGTTCACGACCGATGGCACCTACATGAAGCACCTGTTAGAGAACGCATTCTTCGAAGGTGATCATGCACTACCCGAGACTGTACCTGTGGCGCGCATCAAGACAGCATGGAGACGTTCCTTCCAGGCTGGAGTGACGGCATTTCCAGTGCAAAGAATCCACTTGAGGCGGTACCACTTGCTGACGAACCTGCAGAAACTGTGTCGAGTTTGAGTGGGAGTTCGTCAATTGCTGGTGTTGCAGCACCAGCTGTGTTGCAGGATCCTGCTGAGGAACCAAGTGAAGATTCCAAAGCAAGGAAGCGCAAGAGACGCAGTGCAAAGAAGAAACCTGCAACGGTGGAGAAGGAGACAAGTGGCTCCGAGATTCAACCTCCACCAACAGAGCCCTGCCTAAAGCGACCAAGAAGGAAGCAGAAGGCGAACGTTCGGTTGTCGCATTACGTGGTGGGCCTAGTGCAGGTTATTACTACGGGTGTGCAGATTCCGACGACGTACAAGCAAGCACGTGCGAGCAAGTACTGGCAGCAGTGGAGAGCTGCAATGCTGGTGGAACTTCAATCGTTGAAGGGTCATAAGACCTGGAAACTTGTACCCCGCAAAGATGCCAAGAAAGCAAAGGTGATTATGTGTAGGTGGGTCTTCGCTGTGAAGTGAGACGAGCGTGGACGCATCAAACGGTTCAAAGCGCGACTAGTGGCCCATGGATTCAAGCAGCAACTTGGAATCAACTACTCTGAGACTTATGCACCTGTGATTCGGTTCGAAACCAAACGTGCGGCTATCTACTACGCTGTACAAAGAGGTTGGGAGGTGTTGCAATTCGACGTGAAGCCGGCTTTTCTGTATGGAGACTTGGTTGAGATCATCTTCATGGAGCAGCCTCCTGGCTTCCAGGTGGACGGACCTGGATTCATTTGCAGATTGTTGAAGAGCTTGTATGGACTGAAACAAGCACCGAATGTGGAATCGCACGATTCATGTGAAGCTTGTTGCGATGGGCTTTACAAGGACAGACTCTGGCTATGGCCTATATGTACTGAGGAAGGATGGTGAAGTCAAGCTGCTTTTGACTGTCTACGTGGACGATCTACTGCTGATGGGACCACGTGACCTGTGCGCCACTATCGCTGCTTCGTTGCAAGAGACATTCGAGTTTACGACGATGGGCACAGTCAAGTACCTTTGGGTGTCGAGATCCTGATTGACCGGCCGCGCCGGCAGATTGTGTACTGCCAGAAACAGTACGTACTGGAGGTGTTGAAGCGTTTTCACATGGAGAACTGTAATGGCTACGCTACACCAGAAGCTACAACGCCCTCGAAGACAGACGTGCCTGCTCGAAGGAGTATCTTCCCTACAGAGAGTTGGCGGGTGCTCTCCAGTACCTCGTTAGTGCGTCGAGACCTGATATCGCTCATGCTACCCGACACCTGGGCAAGTGTCTTGCGAGCTACGATCATACGCATTATGCACAAGCAAAGAGGGTGCTGCGCTACCTGAAGGCTACGTGCGAATTTGGACTAGTGATGAATATGGAGCTACAGACTGACGTGCAAGGTAGTGGCTACTCAAATGCTGACTACGCGAATGACCCCGTGGATCGACGGAGCATCAGTGGTTACATCACTATGTTGGATGGCAATGTCATCTCCTACGCATCTCGCAAGCAGGAGATCAACTCGCTCAGCACTTGCGAAGCCGAGTACGTTGCGATGGCAAAGGCGACCAAGGACTTGCTGTGGCTTGCTGGCCTATGTGAAGAGTTGAGCTGGAAGCATCCAGTACCGCTACTGCTTGGAGACAACCAACGAGCTATTGCCTTGACTGCGAAGCCTAGAAAGCATTCGAAGTTGAAGCACATTGACAACAAGTATCACATGGTGAGACGCAACGTGGAGTTGAAGCATCTTACAACGCAACACATTGGCATCGATGTGATGGTGGCCGATATCATGACGAAGGCACTTGCGGTGGTGAAGCTCACACACTTTCGCAAAACCATGAAGGTGTTGCCTATTGTGTCTACTGATGGCGATGTACCCGATGTGGCGGCTACGACTACGGCTACTGCGTTGACTACTGATGTTGATGCTGAGGCTGTACTACAACAACATTGATGACGACGATGGCGATCGAGTGGGAGTGCTGTTACTGTGTGTACTGCTATTACCTACGTACTTTGGACTATGCAACTACTGGAGCCTGGTGAAAACTGGTTTGCGCGTGTGTGATCGCGTCGTCTTACCGTGCATCGTCGAGATCAAGTGGGAGTGGGAGCAAGTGTGACTTACCTGTGTGTCGAGTGTCAAGGTGATGCGGTCTGCCAGTGTCCAGTGCCCCCCCCCCGTCTACGAGCCACCGTCTACGAGCCACCGTCTACGAGCCACCGTCCACTGACAGTGTCTGCGAGACACATCCCAAGGACACTCATGCGCCTGGCAGTGCAGATTGCTGCACTACAATCGGTGCGTGCGTGCAATGGCGAAGGAATATACCAAGGACTGTATGCGCAAGGACATTGTTGGCTGTGCGCTGCCAAGATTGTGTGCTCAACGAGAGTGCATTTCACTAGGTTTTAGTATAGCTTTATTTGTTATTAGTATGCTAATCTATCTTTGAGGTACAGCGGTGTTCTGGCGGGTGCTGCTCCCTCACTTTGCGTTTTGACGCCTGCAGCAAGCGAGCAGCAGCGAGAGCAGCCCCACCAGACACCGCGGTCCTGTCGTGGCCTTATGCCCTCCACTTACGTGTTTACGACCTTCCTTGATCACTTTATGCTAAGTTGCTCCCTAAGTGTAACTACACCTAAATGGCGCCTACTCTTAGAAGCGACAGACAAGTGGAGAGCAATCTTCCAGTGACGAACCCTACGTCACCACTACTAGTTGTGCAACCCAAGAAGAGTTGACTCCAGGTTATGGCTATAAAAATGTTGCCTGTGTGTGAGCGTTTAGGGGGAAGGGGCTAAGCTCACGCAATGAGCTGTCGGACGCCTCTCCGAGGTGAGACTTACACGGCATCTTACACCGAACAGCGGCCTACGGGAGCGACAAGTTGCGTTGGATAATATATATGCATGACAGTTTGGTTTTTTTACAACTGTTAGTATAAATATTCGATGCCTTGTCTGGTTATGCCCATGCCGCACTAGCAAGGCTCGTCCGATTATTATACTTAGTCATCATTAACACTTCCACCAACTCTTTAATACTCTGTACTACTTCATGTTTTAAATATTAGCTACGTTTGAGGATGGAAAACGTCTGGTTCCTGTGTAGCTGCACTAAACGCGACAGCTCAATTATTTCCTACTCATGTGGCTGGCACGACGCTACATTTCACGACACGTGATAATACGTATGTGTACCAGCGAACTTGTCTACATGTTTGCAGACAGGTTCGTTGCGCTATATGTATCCTATCCAGTCATTGGCCTGTGCTGGAGCTCAAATCACACTGTGTCTTCACCCTTGATGCACTCGAAACCTCTATTGATAACATACCATCCATTTTTACTTCCCGATAAATTCTTCACACAAAAGATTATTAAACTAGGAGCCAAGGATTTGTCCTATTTTACAATTGCTATAGTGTGGAGTACAAAAATAACCTGTGGCAGCAGCAATGTCCTTAATAACTTCGAAGTGGCTGCTGCCACTGGTCAAAATACAGATGTTTTGCTTGAACTGTGGTTTGACCTGTGGCATTCGAGCCACTGGTCGACACTGGTAGGGGAAGGTGAAACCTTAATAATAAATTACCACCTTTCAAATTTTGATTAGCATTTTATGCTATTTACATTATGCGTTGCATACACACCATTCGCCCGAGTGGGACGGACTGAAGCCGACGACGAGGAGCTCCGACGGCCGACAGCCTTGATGCTTCTGCGTGCAACCGCGTACCAGACTGGAGGAACCACTCGCAAATTGCGCGATGATGACGCGGAAAAGAAGCGTTCGCTCTGACCTTGGCCCACTGCGTGCCGTGCCCAGTACGTGGGCGTCTTTCGGCGTTGGCTGTGACATCAAACGGTCGCATTTTGATCTCGTGCCTGTGGATGCGCATCATATTGTGCTCGGTGACTATTAAATATAGACGCAGAAGGCAAAAGGCACAGTGTGTTGCTGTGCCGTGCACAAGTCATAGTGTTTATGACCCATCTACACTTTAGCTATTCATAATGTAATATCTGAACGAAGATGTTTGATTTCGCGTTGATAGTCGGCGGTCTACACTGTCCTCGTGGCACGTAGGTAGTATTTGGTGAGCGACATGATGACCTCGGACGGTACGCTGACGGCCGAGATGGCCGCTCCAGCTAAGAAATCGACCACGCCGCATCAATGTCGACGGTACCACGTGTACTGTTCAATAAGACGAAGTACGTAGTGTAACTACCTGGTATATAACAATAGGAGTGGATGTCCATGTGTGTATGGACAGTAGGAAACGATTTTCCTTGGGTTGGTAGCTTAGTTTGATGCATTGCTGATACATGTAGGCGTGCAGCTGTCATCGTGCGACAGTGCTTCACAGACACACCTCTAAGAACTAATGTAATCCACATCCCGTTTGATCTTACGAAAATACTCGCCGTATCTTTCAGGATTTTAATATCCTAGATTACCCTCGTTTTGTACTGACATAGTGTGGTGGACATAGTTGGCCAGTGGCAGCAGCAACGTGCTAAAAACTTGGCACCTATATAAATAATTAAGAGGTTTTTCCTGTAGTGCTTCGTAGAAGCCCAACGAGGATTAATTCGACGATTAGCTGTTGTGTAATGCACACCGATTCAATTCATACTTTGTTCAAATGAGAAGTTTTATAAATCTCAAAAATCGCTTGTTTTCTTAGAAATCATGTAAACGTGGAGATATTTTTCGGTGGAGACAGAACGTCTCCATCAGGTTATCAATTTCTAAAGCTGAAATAGAGAGAAGACAAAAGTTCACTTAGTGACTCACGAAATGTCCTCACTTCAGAAATTACCATGAGAGTGAGCAGCGTAGATGAAGGACTTCATCTCAAGAGTGGCAGGTATGATATCACAACAAGCAGCGATGTGTTCGACGCCTCACGAACTTTAATATGCGGAGACGGGTTGGGGCTACATGTACGTTGGTCGCGCTTCGAGGTATGCTTTCGATCTATATTTACACCTTTTGCTAACAAACTAATCGCACATAAATTTATTTCGCAGCAATACGAATTCATTACGACTACACCTCAATGTGTTAGTGAGTTGGTCTTTGTTTCGATGCATTGGTACATATCTATCTGCGAGCACTTACCTAACAAATACATTTCAGGATCCGTTCACAGGTTGAAAAATGGTTAATGTAAAAAGCAGTTTCTTGCAGATATGGAAGCAGATACTGCGGCTGCGCAGGAGGAGGAGATGCTTTGAAGGTTAGACTTAGTCCTTTTAAAGTTTTTTTTGCTTCTTGGTTAACAACTTTTTTTACCTGTAAGCCGTGTTTGCTTTCAATACGTTACTCCTACACTAGACAGTTCGCACCAAGGCCTCAAAGCAGGTCTTTCAGGATACATTTGGCCTTATCTACTGCTATCAATATAACGAAATTTGTCATGAACTCACGTACTACAGAACTAGAACTCCGACTTGTATTTTACTATTTAACGGTGCTTCAAGCCTTTGGAAAAAATAGTATTGTTTAGTAAATTTATTAAACAATTGGGAAGAAGGTGCTACCAGCCCACATTCTCTAGTACCGTATCTGCTCATAGATCGACTTTCAGTGGTGGCGATGTCCTGCTCCTGTAGTCCGTTGACCTTCGTGTTGTGTATTATCGAGCGTGGGCCACGAAGCCGGAAACACAGCAGAGAAAAAAGCGTCCTCGATAATACCAATGCACACCATCAGGACAACGTAGCTGAACAGTATCATGTAGCTATACACGTAGATCTGTCCGATCCATGGAGTATACGCGACATCGTTGAACGTGTCATGGATTTCGTCCCCATTCGCCACAGAAAAAAGTGTGGTGGCCGTGGAGCTCGCGCTCTGGAATCGAGGCACCTTGGCACCGAACATGACTGTTCCGAACAGCACAAAGCCAACGAAAATAGGCAAAACACCGACGAGAAACTGCATCACTCGCGGCAAGCCACGCCGCAAAGTGAGTCCGAGGATATGAAACCGTGCGTTCACCTGCAAATATCGCACGAGGCTTCCCCATTGCAGCGCGCAACAGGATGCAAACGTAAAGCACAGCGTGTCATTCAGCAAGAGTCGATACGCGTGACGCCACGTAGCTAACAAACACGCCGCAGTCGTGAAGTTGACAGTGAGAACAAACCAGAACCAGAAATCTTTAGCAGCTCCTTTTCTCAACGCGAGTGTGATCCAGTGAAAATATCCTGGATGTGGAGCAGCGATAGCTTTTACTTGGGCCCACTTCAGCGAGAACTCGGTTGTCTGCAATACACCACAATCCCAAATTTGTCAACTTCTTCCACTTCTAACTTGTGTGAATTTACAACTCACCTGGTACAGACCAAGACCCATCAGCGTGACCCAGTTAAACATGACACTTGTATCTAGTAGCACCGGTGGCATGTCCTCCCCTTCACCTCTTTTTCCACCCTCCAGTAGTGGCACATGAACGAGATCGTAGTTCATCGTCACCTCCAAATGACCCTGATTCAGTAGATCGTACCGCATGACCACCGTCCACTGGTAAAGCTTCTCCCCCATTCCGTTCCGGTCTAATTTCTCCTTCCTCTTCATGCCCACCACCATTTTAAGCTCCATGGCGTCCAACTCATCGAAAAACTTTCTCGTCTCCTGCCGCGCAGCCTCGCTCCCCATACGTAGAGCTGGCGGCCACTGCTCACTGATCGAGGCGTTTGTGATGTTGTAGAGTGAATCTACTGGATCCTCGCCCATATCCGTGCGTACCGTGAGCAGCGGGGGTGGCAAGAGCATCTGCGTCTCGTTGCCGTAGACAAGGTACGAGTCTAGCGCCACGTCCGATAGTTGGAAATAGTTGCGTATAGCTCCGTGCACATGCTGTCGCGTCTCCTCGATGGTGAAGAGCGCACCGACTGGCAGCGCTGAGGCCCTTGCGGCGAACCCTCCAGCGAAAAACTCGTCGTCCACATTGGCCGCGATCTCCTCCTCCACCTCAAGCAGAAAATGGGGCAGCGTCTCGAGCGTCGTCTCGTCCGGTGCGATCTGCTTGGTCACGTCCACGTAGAAGAGCAGACGCACCCAGTCGTTGGCAACGGCGCGCTGGAAAGGGTGCAGCGCAGCGCCCAGTTGGGAGCTGCGGGACGTCAGCAACAGCGCCACGCATAGATGCAGGAGCAGTCGGAGCAACGGAAGTGCTCGGAGCTTCATCTGCTTGATTACTCGAAGTTGCTTTTCTTATTTACTTCCGAAGTATTTATTTTTTGGTAGAAATGGTGGTATCATTTCAGCTCACTTTATCTTGATTTGGCTATGGATAAAGTTGAAGTGGACGGATTAAGTACTTCTAAGTATTGTTTTTTGGCGTTAATAAATTTACTGTTAGGGGAGGCACGAGCCGCCGGTGATTGAGTCGATCCAGCTTCGAGCACTTGATACCCGAGAGTAAATACCGTAAAAACCTTCACGCCCGCACGACTCGTCCTTTGCCCAGCTTACCACACCAACCAGCACGTCCTCGCCTCCAGCAGACTCGATGATGAGCGGGCCTCCAGAGTCACCCACGCATGAATCATGGTTCGCAACACCCCCCGCACACACCATAGTCGAGTCGACAGTGGCGTATGCAGCGCATGTTTCGTCGCTCACTAGCGGGACATCCACTTTCTGCAGCTCGTACGAGAAGTTCCCGTTCGTATCCGCCGTCGTCCCCCACCCCATCGTTGTTGCCATTGTGCCCGGTTTGAAGTCGGAGTCGTCAACGGCAGCCAGCTTCACTGGCTTGTACTTGCTGGGTCTTTCCAGCTCCAGTACCATGAAATCGTCCGAATTTGGGATACTTTCCGAGTAGTTGGGGTGGTTTATCATCGACACGATCTTGATCAGCTCTCCGACTTGAGTTCCATTGCGATAATGCTCACCGACCGCCACCCAGCGAGGAGCGTTCACCGTGCAGTGCGACGCGGTGAGAACGTGTGTGGGCGAAATGAGGGAGCCGCCGCAGGGGCTGTCGGAGCCCTCGTGGAGCCGAATGTTAGCAACGTACGTCTTGGTTCCGCTTGGCACGATTTCTCCGCTTAAAATCAGCTCACGCTCAACGTGACCTTGGTAGGCGCCAATTGGTGCAGAGATTGCGGCCATTACGGCAGCGGGGATAGCGATAGTGTTGATGCACTTCATTTGACAAACGCAACTTACCGGTGCAGTACGGCTTTAACGACTGAATCCGAAGTGGGGTTTGTGCTCGTGCCTCTCTGAGACTCTCTGTAAGAGGGCAAATAGTGATTGAAACACAGCCAGGATCATGATCATGGATCGGCGTAGACGTTGAAACGATTCGGCCCAGCAATCAAGAGATCTGTCTATACGAAGTGCAAGTCATTTCATAGCGGGTACCGTACAGTAGTGGAGTCTAGGGTACTACCCTGGACTCCAGGCTGGAGAGAGACAAGTTGGTGCAAGTGCAAAAAAAGCAAACAGTTGTGCACCTCGATTCGAGGTGCACAACTGGATGCTTCGAGGCTCGAAAGCGTTGACATCAACACAATGGATTCTTCGTGTCCAGTGAATAATTCACTAGTCACTGAATTTGCCACGGCCGAATCTGCAATTGGATTTTCAAAGAGTTTGCGATAAATGAGTAGAAACTAAATTTGATTATTTTGTGCTGTACTTCAAAATACAAAAAGTAAGTAGTATTTCGAAGCAACATTTGTTATACTTAGTCTAATATTTACAAGAAGTCTTTACAATACATGTACTTACTACATGTATTAATACAGTGTACCGGTAGTACGAAGTTACAAATCGTAAGATTATTCATGATGTGAATGATCTTGCAATCGTCAAAAGCGTTATCGAACATGAACAAAGTTAGTACTACTCTATACTTACAATTATGAACTGAATCAGTGCATGTAGTTTTTATCATCTGTCGAATCCACTGGCCACGTTGTCATTCCGGTTTTTTCCTCGCTGTAGGTATCCATCCATCCAGTCGTCGTATACCCACGCCATCATGAAAGTTGTGTCCGCGTTCGTGTCCGTCGCCTCTATTGCGATGGCTTTGTCCTCCCAAGCCACAAACGTTCAAGATGGCTCCAACTTTTCCAGCGTCTCGGTAAATGACCTCGTACCGGGAAATCTCTCTAGCGATGCGATCGCTACTTCTAGGAAAACCGGCACCACTATGGTCCCGAAAGGCACGAAGACGTATGTCACCAGCCTGCGTGCCAACAAAAGCGAAGACAATTTTGCCGCTGCCATTCTCATCTCTCCGACGCATCTCCTAACGGGAGGATCCACAATTGGCACTGACATTCGATATGCTTCAATTGGCTCTCACTACAACAACGGAACGGAAGATGGCGAGCAGATCAAAGTTGTAGCAATTCTGAGCCACCCCAACATTTCATATGAAGAGAGCTCGTATGACTACGTTGTGCTGCAGTTGGAGAAACCTAGTTCTTTCAAACCAATCCCGCTGGCTGCTGCTGATGGCTCGGATATCAAGTACGGCGAGACGTACACCCATTTGGGCTGGTACACCACCACAGGAGAAGGCCCCCGCCAGAGGACTCACGAACTCCAGCGCGCTGACGTTCAATTGATGAGTAACGAGGAATGCTCCAAAATGACGACTGTGGATGATACGAGAGTGTGTTCGCGCCCAATTGGCAAGCAGAATTCCTGCATTGGCGGATATGGCGGTCCACTGATTGCTGAGCGCCCGGAAGGCGACGTTCTGGTGGGTATGGTGAGCTGGGGAAACGACTGCAGGAAGCCCGGATACCCGAGCTACTACTCGCGCATTTCGGTTGGTCGCGACTGGATCGAGTCGATCATTAGTGGCCAATGTTTCCACTGATCTCTCACATGCGTTTTCATTAACTGACGTATTTCAGAGCATTTTATTTTTCACTCCTAGGAAAAATCATACAGTACGAATTCTGCTAATCTCTGTTAAGTTCGTCTTAAGTTCGTCTGTTGACACGATGGTGAAGGAGGAAGAGCCCGCGCCGCCCCCTGCGCCGCCGCTGTCGCCTCCTTCGGTGGTAGAGACTACAACGATAGGCAAGTATATCGCGCGTTTCCGCTATGAGAAGCCACAGCCACGCGAGACCCGTGCGGCTGCTCAACGGAGCGACTTTTGGTGGACTAAATCCCCTCGTTATTCGCTAAGTCCGTTTTCGCCACCGTCGACGTGGGCGTCGGGTGGCGTCTTTGCCTTCCCAAACGAGGAGGACGAAGAAGAAAACGACTTAACAGAAGCTAAAACGGAGGAGAAGCAAGTTAAGCTTCCAGTTGAAGACGATGGAGAGAGCGTCGACAGTGTTGAGAGCAAGTTGCGACATCGTGTGGGCCTCCAGGGTAACGAATCAAGGCATGGAACTAGCGACAATCGGGAGGAACTAAGTCCCGCAAAGTCGCCGGCAGTTCTGCAGTCTTGGAGCTCTATGGACTGGGGGTCGGTGGATTTAGAGGAGATAGAGGAGGAAAATGAGGACCCCGAGGAGGTCATTGAAAGAGTGCGTAGACGTCTTGGGTGGGGTGCAACGACGTCGGGAATAAGCTCATCTACTGCGTCGAGACTGAAGCCCGTCGAGTTCCGGTTGTCGATTGATGCGAGAGAGGAAAGGAGGGATACAGGTCGGAGGCAGTTAGGGAGGAAGCCTCCGTTGTCGCCTGGTTTCATCGAATACGGTATGGGACTTGAACGGGATGGCGGTGGTGACCGGTTTGAGGAGGTTTCGTTGCCATCATGCAGTGCTGATGCGAAGAATACTTTAGCGATGGAAGGAACAGATGAGGAAAAGCGTTCGGCGGTTGCTGAATATGAAGAGAAAATATCTCTACGAAGTGCAACGGAAACAAGTGACCATCAAGAGTGGCAAAGTGTGCATGATGAGTTACCGTCTGCAGAAATCGCAGCTGAAGGATTGCGATCCCGCAGTTCATCGGTAGCTTCACAGAGCTCGCAGGTGTCCAAGCCGCATGACAATGCATTAACTGTTCTACCAGTCGATGAGAGACTTGCGGGGGCTCCTAGCGCTGCGTCGCCCATCTTGGATACATCTGAGAGGAATGTTGCAATTAAAAATCAGGGAGAAAATTCACCGTCACCAGACAAAAAATCGGAGCACGACGCGGCTGATGCAGTAGCGGAGCCTCTACTTATACCGACAGTAAGCCCGGTAAGACCTGATTTATCTCCAGAGTTAGCCTCGCCGCCGTTGAACGATCATTTATCGGAGCGTTCAGAAGACTCGAGTTCACCAGGCAGGAGAGAAGAGTTGGTCCCAATTGAAACGACGAAAACGCTCGACAACCTCGTCAGCCTGGTGGTGCATTCTTGGGAAAACGATTTCTTCTCGACATCTGAAAGCAAGGAGGTTGAACCCACCGATCATACACAAGAACAAGCTACTGAACCAAGAGAAGATTCAAATTGCATTAATGATACACCAGTATCTCCAACTCAGAGCCTTCCGACCACCCCGTCAAATGGCATCAATGAAGACAAGGAAGCAACTGATTATCCTATCACTAAGGAGGACGTTCCCACTCGTAAACCTAAAGAAGAGTCCACACAGTACGACCCAGACGATGAGGAAAAGGAAGACGTCGAGGTTCCTGGAGAAGAAGACGATCAAATTGTCCAGATGCTTCTCGGACGAATTTCGCTGCTTGAAAAGGCTTTGCGTCAGATCGACAGTTGAGAGGCTACTTACTCTTTATTCCCTACTTTACCATCACTCGTTTCTCCAAATGATTCCTCTCTTCTCGGTCTCACGCACTGGCAGAATCTCCTTTCGAGTAACGAGTTTCTTTACTGGTGGTGTCAAGATATTTGACGTTGACGGGAAGAAAAAGTCCTGTGGTTTACCAGATATAGCGTCGGTCCCCACGAACTGATTGCTGTCTGAAGGGCGGAGGGTACTCGCGAATGTGGCAGCAACGCAGCCAACGTATTCCTCTTGGTCATGAATCGTGACTGGTGGCTTCTCCAATGGCACGCGCTTACCACTAGGCAATGTTGCGTTCTTGACGATACGAATAGGCTTGGATTGCGCCGGACCTCTCAGGATATCGGAGATTTTATCGAGCTGAGACGGTTTAACACGAGGCTGACTGCAGATGCTTCCATGGGCAAGGAACTTGAGCTGCTTCTTGTCAACGACAAGTCGACGTTCCCACTCGTCTTGTTCTTTCTTAAGCGCCTCCTCCATCTCAATACGAAGACCTTCACCACATAGATGGACGCTTCGGAAGTAGTCTGGATTCACTGTGCCGTCCCCGTTGGTCCCGCCGAAGATCATGTCTTTGGAGGGCAACGTGGAGAATTCAGGTCCCTTCCTACTGCCACACTCGCTCGAGTCTCGGGAGACAGGCTTTGGATGGTTGATGTTATCGATAAAAGGCTGTCGGAGGTCTTCACAACGAGCTTCACTAACAGCGTTGGGGTGTTTCTTGTACTCACTTGGCTGTCGAGGCGCTGGGTAGATGAATCCACGCTGTGTCGTCCACTTTCTGCGGTTCTGCTGCTCTTCTGTCTGCCGTAGCGCCTCTGGGTTGACCATACTGAGTGCCAGTGACTGGAAGTCACGACTGTAAGTGTACGTGGCGTGACGGTCTTTGGATAACTGTTCACGCAGTTTATCCTGGAGGATATCTTGGGTCTGATCGAGAGAAAGCAGTGAACATCAGTACTATTTTCCTGTTTGGTACATACCAACGTAAGACTTACTCGAAGCTTTTGACCGCTGTATAGATAAATTGGTCCTTGCGAGTTGTCTTCAAACATTTCAGTCTGCTTCTTTTCAGTATATACTGCTTGAAGAAGATCTGCGTGCTTCTTGCGCTCCAGGATAAAATTCTTCTCAACGCGGTTCCGACGAGACAGCTCGAAGCTGGCATTTGTGGAGTCTGTGGGTGCTTTCAGTCTATTCGTTCGATGTCGCGTGGAGCCGAGAGAATCTTTGGCTTCCTCGTGTGAAGACGCGCGTTCTCCTGCGTTGTTGGTCTCGGATTTAAAGGACCCAGCGCTTGTGCCGTGGATATCTTCCAGTGTGATGCTATCTCCGTATTTGCTTTCGACTTCGAGCAGCATCTGCGCTGTGGGGAAGAGATCGAGGTGTTTCACTTCGAGAAGGTGTTGGACTTTGCGCATATCCGCGAGACGAGCGAGCGCCTGGTGACAGTTTTCAGACACTTTGGCTCGCATGTAAATGTCTGGTGTTGTCATCAGCACTGAGAGCGGGTATCGGAGCTTGATCCGCTTCAAATCGATCTCGAATGCGGTATACAGTCGACGTGTGAATCGGAGCTCATCGTTGCAGAACATGCGGTATCCCAGCGGGTCGTTTGGGCCCTTGCGTTGTAGCTGTTGATGCAAATACTTCATGCCTTTATCTGCGAGACCTTCCAAGATGATCATGCGGAATTGACTGTCGATGATCTGAGTCCCTGTGATGACATCCAAGGCTCCAGTTTTGCAGTCCATCTTCTCAGATTCCGTCATTTGATACGAGCGAATGGGGACGCCAGGTAAGGCCTGCAAATTGACGGTCGTCATGGCTTTGGTCACATCTCCAAGCGTGGAATTGTCTTTGTATGGAATGATTACGACCATCCTAGAGAACTTCAAGGCAGTGGCTTCCTTGACTTCCTCGACGGGGACTGGGATCTCATTATCGACTAGCGTCTCTGCTGCGTTATTGCCGAGAGTTTCGATGGGAGATTGCAGCACTACATTGATGCTGAGTGAGGCACCAGTGGAGATGTAGGCACCAGGCTCACGGATGAGTTTCTCTAGTGGCGACAAGTCAACTGTAGCTGGGAGCTCGCTTTCTTCGTTCAACGTGGCAGTGCCAAGTGGACTTGCACGCCGCTTCATGGAGATGACGTCTGAGGTGAGCTTTAACGTCAAGTAAGGTCTGTCACTATCCGCCTTGATCCCACCCATCCGCTGCTTTGCTGTGTTGAGAAGCTCCGTAAGGCGAAAGGAGGCTAGACCGTATGGAAAGAGTCGACCAGAATGCGCGAGCATCATCCTCCAGTCGCTACGCGCAATATCGTCCACTTCTGCCAGCTCCATTGGTTTAGCTGTCGTACTGGTAAAAGTTCCAGCGTGATCCGCGTCGCTGCGAGGTGTGCTACGAGAAGACATGATGGTGATATCTGGCTGTTGCTCGCCTGGATCTACACCTGTGGTGTACAAGCTCTCCCACTTCAACTGGAGCCTTGTCAAGGTTCCCTCCTGCTTCAAGTCTCTATCACGGACCTCCACTGTGAGCGCTGCAAAGCGAAAGGCATCGACGATTTCCAAAGGGTTAAAGCGACCAGAAAGCAGAGTCAAGCTGGCGTTCCATCGTATCGTCTCACTCTGTTTATAACAACAGTGGAGTTAGAGCACGCAATGCGGTGCTGGAGATAGTTATAACTTACCTGACGCTGTCCTGGAGTCAGTAAAAGACGGGGAACAGAGTGAGGACTGGAGCTATTCATTGGTACGCTATGGAGCTGATCCGGGAAGAAGTGTATCAACGCGAAGGCTGGCTTGCAGTAGCGATGAAGAGGGGAATGTGGAGACTTTGTCCCGATCCCTTGGCTCACAGCTCCAGGCAAATGACGTCCCGTTCCGATGGTGATTGTGAGCGGGTTAAGCCTTTTCAGGAGCTCTCCTGTCAGCATTGGTTGATCTACAGTGACCTGGACGGAGAGATATTTGAGACCAGACGCTGACGGCATCAAGCAGAGACTTTGGGACTGGGAGTTGTTGGCCCACACCTGCTTAACGTGGAGTGCACCTGAGAGTAGACTACTGACGTCCATGTCGTAGATCCCTGCAAAGGCTTTCGGAGCGAACTCAACTGCTGGAATCGGGATTGGTACAGCTGCAGCGGGTGTTTTAGCCGTGGAAGGCTTGGCTTCCTTTCCCTGTGTACGTGGAGTGGCTCCAGAATTGGCGAGACCAGGGTGATCAAACAGAAAGAATGACAAAATAGGGTCGTCATCGACAGCAATCGCGAATGACTCGGAGACTGCGATATCAGGAAAACTCTGCTCGAAGCGGAAACATTTTGTAGAGGAGTCAGGAGACTCGTTGTCTTGCAGTCGTGTCCATCCGTGTCCGGATCCAATGGCACCTGTCTGCTTCCTGGAGCCATCGAGGAAGCGGAAACGGAAGCGTGGCGCTTCAAAGGCTCCATGTTCCACTGCGGCGTCAATCTGCACTGTGAACGTGCATTTACGCGAAACCTCAGACGATTGATCCACCTCGTCACTTTTAGCCACACCTTCTGCTCGCTTCATCAAGACGTTGCGGACGGTGGAAGAACGAATGCACGTGGCATTGATGAAATTTGTCGAGAACAGTAGCCAGGAATAACTAAGACATGCGACGAAGCAGACAAAATCAGTATGCTACATGCGCCGTCGGACACTAACTGGCATTGCCTCATCAAGTATTGTACTTAGTATGTATTATTAATACTGGGAATACCTTTAGGTATGGACAGCCCTCACCGGATTAATTCCACGGTACTGCGTAACTCGCTTTTTGTTATCTCGCTCAACATTCGGCTTACATTTTGTTGTAAGATGATTGTTGACCCAATGTTGAACAGTCAGACGTTCTGGTTGAAAGGTATCTATTCGCATAACAACGGCTCTGCCGCTTCTCTCCATTCATGTGGCGACGAATCGAAGCAGTAGAAAACTAGACCGGGAGTTAGCCTACACGCAGTATGGTCAAGCCTGGAGAAAAATCAGTATGATGAAAGATGGTGTTCTATTTTGTTTAAACTAGTAAAGAGCATCACGTTCGCTGCGCTCTGCGAGTTGCTAAAGGGGCCGACGACCTAAAACTATGTGGTACACATAGTTTCGGACGACGTCCCCTAAAATCACATTTACTTCCGAGTTCGAAAAATGGTGAGCAATAGTCGTTGCCAGGGCGCACGCAGTGACGGTAAGCCGATCACGGTTAGAGCGGATTAAGAACGTGGTGTCTAACATGCTAACGGTATGAATGAATAGCGGGCATTGGATTGGCTGGTCCTGTCCGAACAAGTCAATTATGTGTTGTGCTTCAAATTGAGTGTGTATTTAACTCGCAAATTACGTTTGTATAGGCCAAAGCCAGGCAGTCAAGAATGTGTCAACGATACCAAGCGTCGAAGCGGCTATAGGGTTGATGAATTTGCCTTTGATTGTGAATGGAGAGCAATCTCCGGCGCGTAATCGCTCCATCTGTCGCCGTGATGCATCCACAGGTGATGGTGGAAGTAGTAGCGGTGAAGAAACCGGGTGCGATGAGGTGATCAACACTCAGATCATCGAACGGGCCGCTCACGCACCTGCGGACAAGGTGACCAAGTCGCGACGCCGTACGTGCATAATTGATATAGTTTTATCCAAATTTCTTATCTTACTATCACTTCAACTTTACTATGTTGCATACCGTGAAGTGTACAAACTCCGTGTTTTCTTTCTTCTCTTCGTCATCCGGGCTGAGATCGTCTTCTTCGTTGTTGTCGAGGCGTGCACGCTTGGCAGTTTCGAAGTTACCCAACTCCACGATGATGTCAGGGGTCATCAACCCGACAGCCTGCACACTGCCTTGGAGAACATTGTGGTAAAACTTCACTCCGTGGATCGTCTTGACCTCGTCCACGACGCCTACTAGAAAACGTGGCTTCGTAACAGCGCGATTTTTGGAGTCCAAACGGTGACCTTGAACACACGAGCATCCTTGCAAATCATGACCATCCTCTCCGGCATTTGGTGGTAGCGTTTTAGGTGCGGCTGCATGAAGCCGTCGACGAGCGTAATACGCGTTCCGCGGTTGTTGGGAAGACGCTCGACAGACAGAACACACATGATCACAGAGAAAAAAGTATTCTCCATCAGAACCTCCGTCTTGACGTATTCGCGTAGATTTCCCGCCGAGATGAAGAGGTTGGCCTCTTCCTCCGTTTGTTGTTCGCGCAGTTCTTCATCCACATCGACCATTAGGGCCTCCGCACTGTAGTCAGTGAGTCCGCGTGCCATGTTGGACGTTGTTGTAGCGTCTTTAAGCAAATTGGAAAGTGAGGCAACGAATTTTCACTTGAGCAACACACAAATGCTGCGATTTTATCACTAATTAGTACTAAAAAAAAGGGCAACCTTCTTCAAGGCAGGTCGCTACGCCAACATATATTTCCAGATATTTGATGATGCGTCAGCTCTCCGGGAATGCGACCCACGATGGGTGTGGGTACCTATTAGCAATTAACAAAAATTATCCGCCATTTGATAAAATCACGTCATTGCCACTGCAGCACTAGCTCTCCCAAGCGATTCCAACGACTAGCTCATGTTATGATCGACGTCAGCCTACTCATGACCAAACAAACCGTTGCATACTGTCGAAGCATCTAGTACATCAATGCTAATCAACACACTTCCTTCTATTGCTCATAACAGACAGCCAGACAACTGTGAAATACGATTTTCCATCCCCACAGTAGATTTCAGTACGACAAACGTTCTCGCAGAAGCAGCTATGGACGCGTTTGCCTACTCTGACGTGCACGATCCACTTCACCTATTCTTTTAAACATCTTTGACGTTCTTCTGGTATGTGCCGCTCAACACTTTGGTGAACAGAACCAAGAACTTCAATATCAATAAATCCGAAGTGAACTTTTGTACTATCCGCTACAATTATTCAGCGTTTAAATGTCGAGTCGACACATCCTCACGCGCTTCTATCTGTGGGCGGGCAGGAATCCTGCCAGGATGCATTGACTGTGGCTGAATGCCATCTGACCGCCGCCGATATTAGTGAGAATATTTGCTTCATCAATTATTTTATTATTCTTTTTATTAACATAAGCAAAATACGTGAATTATCATCGAGCTCGTGATCGCACCATCACACTGCTCAGCGTCGCCAGAGCCGAAGTCCTGCGCTCAGTAGTGCTAGTACGTGCCCTCCTTGTTGAACGAGTGCACGGAGCCGAACACCGTGTAGTCGTCCATGATGTTCTCCAGATACTCCGGATAGTTGATCCACGCCACCATCATATCGTCCACTAGCGGGAACGTTCTCGGCCACGGCGCTTCAGTCACAACCGGGAATAATACGCGCCGACATCGTCGAGCCGTCCGAGCCGTTGTGAGCCATGTAGCCATGTCGTCCGAGCTGCGCTGTGTCACCCTGTGTAGCTTCTTGTTGAGGCACAGAGCTTCCAGACCCTTGGTGGTGCGCTACTTGCTGATAGCGGCCACCATGGCTAAGGTGTAGTCGTCGTAGGTCGTGTACGTGTTGACGTTGGTGGCGATGTTGGTGCCGTCAAGCTTTCGAAGGTAAAAGGTTTCGATGTTGGAAACAGCCGCCACAATAAGCAGCAGAGCAAGCAAGGACTGAGCGAACAGTCGATCGATCGATCCTGTGGTGGCAAGCAGAACAGCCCCGGTCCAGAGTCGTCACCTCATGGCATTCTGGAAGCAAAGTGTCCCTTGCCTCGGTCATATACCCGCAGAGCCAACGTAGCGCATCGACACAAACACTGGCGCACGAGTGTGTTCGGTCGACGGGGCATATCCACCACGACCCCCCCCCCCCCATGTGATGCAGCGGAAGATTGCAAAGGACTGCAGAAAGAAAAATAAACATTACCAGGCAGATGTCGTCGCGATCAGAGCCATTCAACTGTTGCCATCTGTGTCCTGTGGAGCGTCTTGATCCTTGGCGTCGATGGCTTGAGGCCTGTGGACCTTCTTGACCCTTGGCGTCGATGGCAATTGGCCTCCAGCTCGGCCATCGAGCCTCGAGGCTCGATTCGAGCATCCTTATGTCGAGTAGTCGCCTAACTTCTTTCAGACGCCACTTTTTACGAGATTTATAAGGATTAAATCAACGTTGATTTACCTGCTGTTCTCTTCGAGTTACTGTCTACTCGAAGAATTAAGAGTGTGTGGTTACTGTTTTCGTTGAATGGCTGAAGTAAATACGACAGCCCAACGTCCAGAAAAATAACTCTTATCTTGCTCCTATCTAGTATATAATAATTTCACACGGCATTCTATAAATACTATTGTGTTGGAATACGTCAACGACATTGACCTAACGCATAGAACGTTGCGTTCATCCAAGTGTGCGTCGAGGAGCGTCGTGTTTCTTTAATTTCAAAATACCTCTGGATGATCTCTGAGTCACTAGCGAACGTTTGTATAGCTATATCTATCCCGAGCAGTGCGTCATGATCTCGTGCTACTAACATATAACTAGGTGCACGATTACGAATCGCAGCAACGTCAACGCCTACTACGAAAAGGAGCATATAAGGAACTTACGTTCTGTTAACTTGTTTTTAACGCTGAGTTAATGTTCTCTTCAGGATTAAGATCATGGATTTGTCGTTGAATTAGAGGCGTAAATCATATGCCAAAATTAGTGCAAGGCACAATAAATGTTCGTTATTAATAAAATTGTTTTTTCTACTCCTATCTGCTAAATTTCCGTTTTCCCAGTTTACGAATATTTACTTTCTGAAAAAACGACTTAGAGGATGAAAATCGAGAGACGAAAGATGATGCAGAGGTGTTTGCAGTTATTTGGAAGAAGCCAACAAAGTCACGGCTCCTGTCGCCAAGGTTTTGGCTACAAGAAACATCAACACGGTATATATGACCTGAACCAATCAACACCGACTCTCGTAAGGGACTACATCAGACAAACAGAGCCACTGACCCCGCAGGTCTTCATATACACATCGAAAGACGCAAGACGTGGAGGCTTCTATAGAAACAGTTAGTTGGGGACGAAGTCCTCCCTAAATGATGTGATACCCTGATTTAGTTTGTTTTTACGACTGATATTTATACTCATATTTACTTTTTACAGGAGTTTCTATTAATTCTTGGAATGGGTTAGGGGAAAATTTATAATCATGTACACTGGGGCCAAAAAAACGAGAAGAAAACCTCGGTTTAAAAACATTAAGATCATGAACCCAAGGTACGATTGTCCAATTTATTTAGATTATAAGTCAAAGGCATTACCTTTCAAAGGCATTAAAGGCGAGGGTCATTTTTATGAAACAGGGACATCACCCTTTATTGTGGGGGCCTAAGAAGGCCTCGGGCCAGTTACAAGAGCAGTTGACCGAGATCCAGAAGCGTCATAACGAGTTAATCCGGGATCACAACCGTGCTCATCACCAACGGGATGTAGCTCTTCTCCGATTGGTGCAAGTTGTTGTTGCCGTCTCGGAGCCGATTCAAGTACAGGGCGCGCCTGATCTGGCGGTAGATCTAGCAGCCGTAGCTAAATCGGGCGTCCTTACGGCGACATCGGTGGCGCCCCCTTCTAATCAAGCTAAATCCTCCGTGTCAACCGCAGCATCCGCCAATTCCGTTTCAGCTGCCTCGGATCTATCTTCGGCTCCAGCTCGGGTGGTTAAATCCACTAGGAGTTTACGTCGCGACTTGACCTCTGTCTCAAGTTCTGGATCTCCGGCTAGGATCCCCGATCCGACGGAACCAAATCCCGATCTAGCCTCGTCCGAGCATCTGCGAAGTAGATCTTGCTAAAACAACGAGTTACGGCTTCGTTTAGCCACAATGCGTGCAAAGCACAATATGCACTCCATATATATAGTAAGGGGAAGTGTCAATTCGAGGCCGGTTCAAACAGACATTTTTGACTTTCCTTGTATTGTGCTTTTCTGTCTTTATGCTGGTGCGTCGCAAGAGCTCAGCCGGTACTTGAGAAACGAAATCGCGCATTTCTGCCCAATTAGTGAAGAACATCTATTATTAATAGCAGTAGTAAGATTCAAACAGTCAAGCCAGGGCGGCGGATAAGAGAAGCAGCAAGGGCGACGGCGAGGATGGCGGCGAGGACGGCTGCGAGCACAGCTGCATGAACGGCGGTGTGGACGGCAGCGCGTACAGCTGCGAGGGCAGCACTGTGGATGACAGCGAGTTCAGCACTGTGGACGGCTGCGAAGACGGCACTGTGGACGGCGGTGAGAACGGCGGCAAGCACAGCTGCGAGGACGGCGAGAAGAAAAGCTACCCACAGCTGACTTGCACACGGCAACTCGCTCTGCCAGCTACCACTTGTCTCTCATGGCTGCGTAGCTCAACGGGAGAGCCCTGTGCACGGGTGGTAGAGGTTCAACTCCTCTCGCAGACAAAATACTTGATAGCAGCTGGATCTAGAGATGTTTGAGCATCAGCGGAAAGCTGTCGAGGACTAGCAAAGGCAGAGCAGGATGCAGCTGGACCGACTGTATTACGACGTCAAATTCACACGTGAAGGGTGATGATAACAGCCACGCACAGTAAGCTCATTTCTGAACTTGTGATGGAGCAGAGTATTCCCCTTCCTGATACTCTAACTTGTCGTTTATTCATTAAGAATGGCGACCCTTACGGCTCTTGCCGTAATAAAGTACCTCCTTCCCCAACGTTTGTCTTTAAAATGGCAGACGGCTATCGGGTACTGCGTGCAAAAGTTGAAGAGCATTTTGAAAGCAAGATCCCCGGTCAGTGGCGTACCGACTTCGCTCTTTACTTCAAGCCGACCAAGAACGCGTATCAGAAGGACTTCCAGGTCCTGTGCAGTGACGATGACGCTTTGCGGATCCAGCTCGAAACGACATGGCACAAGGCGCGGCTGCGTAACGGGGGGCAAGCGGGATTCGTTCTAGAGCTCTATATCTACGTGCCAAAGCCAGTTGAGGCCACGACAACACTTCGACGGGCAACAGCAGCACGTATCCAAGAGCAGCTGCCCCGCGTCGCTGGAATGCTACGGGAGCAAGGAATAGCAGCAGGCCCCGCCACACAAAACTACATGGCCGTAACTCAGGCAAGACTTCCCGAAGGAGCTCCACTTGTTGTGCCGGACAACACAACGTTTGGGCAACTCCAGCACGTGGATGCACAGCAGGCGACAATTGATGATGCGTTGCAGGAAGGCCAACGACTAGCAAATGCAGAGTACCATTTTGTGCGCGTCAAGATATAGGGCGTTCCAGTCGCTATGGAAGTGAACATCAGTGATATCCGGTCTGCGCTCGAAATGCCCAGCTATAGTCTGCGCCCTCCGTTTAGTGATCCCGTCACCGTATCCACGTCTGCTCCTGATAGCAATGTGGAGGACGTTGACCATTTAGATAGCTAACGGAAAGAAAGAGAGACAGGAGACAATGGCAGCTACATTTCCTTGATAGCCAATGCATTACGTTTGTACCCGCAGTGGCTGTACAGATTCTCACCGACTTCTTCCTTTTGATGAGTGCAAGCGTACATAGCAACTCGCAGCACAGCGAGTAAATCCTCGCGAAAGGCCATATTCGCGTGGTGTTGAATCCAGCGTTTCAGCAACGAGAACCCAATTGGATTGAGGTCGGGCGAGTAGGGTGGCAGAAAAAAAAGTAGCGCTCCGGTCTCGTGAATCATGTCCTGCAGTTCTTTATACATATGGATCTTGGCATTATCCATCACTACATCAATCCGTGGCCGCTGCCACGGATTGAGGAAGGGCAGTATCTTGGACTTGAAAACTTCGTGGAAGCTAGAACGAGTAAAGGTCTCCTCCACATCTCCCCACGCAAAGAAGCTTTGATCCATCGCAGCCCGAATTGACACACGCTTACCGCGGCTAAACGGAAGAGTTGCGTGCGCCGGTGTATTTCTAGCAGACCAACCATAACGACGCAGCACAGATCTCGAAGAATATTACCAATAACTTTGGAAAATTCATTTCAAAAACTTCTGCTTTGCGAATTACCTGCGTCTTTTGACGTTTCATCGACGACGACGAGTTGATCGGGGCCACTGTAAAATGGAGTGAGACGACCGATATACTCTCGTCTTTCGCGAGGTACGCTTTCCCTCGTGCGCTTAGTTAGGACTTTCCGCGTTAGATTTTGATCAAAGTGAAGGCCCCACAGATTGTCGCGTCAGAGACGCCAATTGAGTCCCTGTAGTGCTTGCGTAGCTCGTAGCGCAGCTCTTCGAAATAGAAGCACGGATGTGCTTTCACGTAGTTTTGTACGAATGCGCACACATCACGAGGCCATCTTGATGACTTTGCCCTGGTCTCTGCTTTACGGACATTACCTGTTGTACGGAAAAGCATATACCATCGTACGAGACTACGCTCTGAGAGACCTAGCATATTAGCAACAGTAGCAGTGTCGATCGAGTAAACATACATCAGAACGATACCTCTCCAACGCATATCTAGTGAGTAGGTCATTTAAACTCTGACGCCAGGGTAAAACTCCGAATGCCCGACGATTGCCAGCCATTCAATCGCTCGTTCGTAGGCAGTTTTTCAGTGCGATCAAAGCGCGTTCTCTGGGCTGTTCTATCCTTTCTGTAATTGGTTGAAATAATTGTGCGGCTTTAAATTAGGTCTAATTTGCTAATTTTGAACCGATAAAGAAATAGCCAGAACCTAACCGCACCCACTAAAAAGGTACTTTTTCAATTCCGATTCGCCAAAAGCCCTGAAAGGCACAATATCTTTTGATCTAATACAAGCAAAGCGGCACCAAAGGTACCAATCGAAAGCTGTCGTTTTTGTAGATTTTGCTGGCTATTTCTGAAATTTCTAGCCAATGGACAAATCACAATAGATCCAAATAAAAAATAAAATTAAGAGTGATGGTCGTGTCAAATCGGGGCTGCTTTCAGTGACTTGATTTCACTATTGATCTTGCCTTGTCTCTTATTTTTATATGGTACCCTATAAGTGACCAATCACAATTGATAAATGCAAAACTCGAGTCTTTCATTGGCCAAATGAACCGGCCCTAACTGGCATTCCGTCCCTGAATTGACACTTCCCCTTACTTCGTTAAAGTATAAATTTATACTCTGCCTAATGGTGTTTCAGCAATGTTTTTTTCGCTTGCATCTACAGTATGCGCCGACACAAGGCTGCGGCAGAACAAAGACCCACTCGCCGCAGGCTTGGAGCACAAATAAAACAATTGGAATTCCCAGCTCAGTCGAAGACGATCTAGTACTTCTTGGTCAAACACAATATATAGGACTAACATTTTGTTGCCAGATTCAGGCACGCACGTTGAGTAACTCACGCAGGAAGTTATCACTAAGATGTTTGCGTACAGCCACGAGTGCCTCTAGCTGCACTGAACGCAAGAACTCGCTCTTGAGTTGGTCTAGTTGTTGCAGCTTCTCCCGAGCACCTTCCACGTGCATGTCCAGCTTTTCTTCTTCTGCGAGTCTCGGGTTGATAAGCTTCGCGAAGTGGAACATCTTGCAGTTACTCAACTTCTTGAGTACACGCATGTCGTCACTGTGCAGTTTCTCGCCAATGTAGCCTCGAATACTCTGGCCATGACGTAGCAGAATCGTACCGTTCTCAATGAGACGTAGCAACCCCATGGTGTAGTTTTCTTCCTCGGATTTCCATCGACCTTTGCGTAGTGGACACAGGAGAGCGTAGATACTCGACGAGTCGTAGCCAACGTTTAGAAACGTCGCAACCCAATCGATCTCATCGTGGTGATTGCGCACGAGGTTGTTCGAGTTAAGAAACCCTTTGGATTTCAGCACCAAAGTCGCTAAGGAGGTAGACTCGCGGTCTTCCAGGATATTTTGAGTGCGTGGAGTTCGTGGTGTGCTGGTCTTAGCCACATGATTCGTTTGAGAGTCCGTGTTGTAGTTTATAGATATTGGTGCATTGGCATTCTCGAAATGATTCGAGTCGGTTCGGACGTAGCGCCGTCGAGAAGCGAACTCGTCTCCTTCTACAGCAGATTCTACATGTAGACTGGGAGGGTAACGCGAGCGCACGAGCGGCTTGGATGTTTCTAGTATAGTCAGTCCGCACTCGGATTCGTAGAGAGGCTGACGAGAAGGTGACGCTGGTGTCGGAGAGGGCGTCAAGCGACGTCGTTTCTGAGTGTTCACATCGATTTCCTCGTCGTGTCGCTCAAAGTAAAGTGGAGACCATTGACGGTGGGATTTGATCGCTTTTGCATATTTCCTCGGTACTTTTGAGTGCGTCTCGTAAATATGGGGAGATCCTGGGATCTCGGCTGGGATGTGGATCTTGTGCTGGTAATAGATACGACACTCTGTAGGATCGCTGTTCAGTCGGTGCATTGCTGGCTTGGAAAGCGGCGCTGTCGATGCGGGCGGAGGTCTACTAACAGCGGCTCCTCTGGATCCAAACTGTTCGTAAACTGCACGCCTCGAGATGGTGGGGATGGTGGTGGTGGTGGTGGTGGGCATACCTCGTGCTGCAGACAGAGGCCTGCGGTGGTCCCAGTCCAGACATGAAGGAGAGACGCATCGTGCTCGGGTCTCCGGTGACCTGTCGACTTCCTCTCGTTGTTGTGAGACCATGACGATGCGTGGAGTTGCGCTTGGCTGGTAGTACATCGGAGACCTGATTCGCTCTGCCGATAGTTTTCTCTTGCAAATTTCCATCGTCTCTTTCCCTATTCCAGTCGGTAGGTTCCTGGGCTGTGCACTGCCACTGCTGCTTTTAAGAAGCGAGGCGATCTTGGGCAGCACCGGGTAGTGCTCGAGATCTGTAGCCCTTCTAAATCTGAAAACGGGATCTGCTCGTTGGTGATCGTCCGTCACCGACCACGGCTGCGCAGGTCGCGGCGTAGCGAAAGCGATCGGCGCTGGTGGTGGTGGTGCGAAGCGCAGGACATAATGATGCTGGTCGTGGCGCAGCGTGGGAGTCGCCATGGAGAGCGAGCGGTCCGGGTGCGTCAAGGTAGCTTGCAGAATGAAGAAAAAAAAGTTTAGGACCTGAAGTTCTTTCTGCTTTTGTGGGATGGGCGGAATTCTATTTCCAGATTGTGGGGCCAGAACGTTTTGGTGCTGAACACGAACATCATGGCCGTTTAGTTGACGTTTGTCCTTATGCATGGAGGAAACGATTGAGTTTGAATGCAATCATCTCCCGGTACTTCCGTTACCTTTCCGCGAACGAGGTGAGCGGCCATTCTTACCGGAAAACGGCTTTGGGTGCAGCTTGCGCGATGGTAAAACGGCGCAGCCAGCGGCTAAGCAATGGCGACAGGCACACACCTGTGTGCACAGGATTGGATTGGATGGAAGCTTTTTAAACGCTAAATTCCACGCCAGAAATAATAATGGAGAAGTTAGAGTCTGAATTCGCCAGCGACTTCAATATCGCTTTTCACGGTGGTCGTACATGTTGGTGCTTATGGTCTGTCCCCGTTGCCCTGCATGCTCGATGTCTCCGAAACTTGACGCACCGAGCCTAACGATCGAGGCACTACGTCAGATATCGATACAGATCCGGCTTTTGCTGGAACGCGAGAATTATGAAGAGCAAGAATGTTTTCACACATGGCATAAGATGGCTAATGGCGTGATAGTTGTTGACGACGACTAGGAAAGTACTACGTTAGTACACAGCAGATACGAGGTGTTCATTGTTGCGTTCTGCAGAAGTAAAGTTGGTCTTGTCATAATCTGTAAAGTTTTCAAATGTAGACTCTTTGATTGTCACAAATTTAGAAGGCCTAGTCGAACACCTGCTTTACCAGTCCACAGATTGGAATCGCTCCAGTGATGCCTGAGCTTCTCCAAGGTCTTTCTGCACCTTAATACGCTTGTAAAAGATGGGACAATCGCGACTGGAGCACAAAACGTCTTGGTGGAGACTTCCCTGGCAGTTCTGGCACTGCGTCCACAGCCGAGCAAACATGTGCTCCAGTTCGTTAACCGACTCAAGTTGATGCGAGTAAACCTCCGCTTCACGCTCAATGCAGCTACGACACAGCGCGCCCTTCCCGTTCAGTGGAGCCTTGCACCCCAGACACTTGAGCTTCTTGACTGCGAAGTTCATCATCCCACCACTGTTCTGCTTGAGCACAGGCTTG
The DNA here is from genome assembly GCA_033557915.1 of Phytophthora tentaculata. Classification (NCBI taxonomy): domain Eukaryota; phylum Oomycota; class Peronosporomycetes; order Peronosporales; family Peronosporaceae; genus Phytophthora; species Phytophthora tentaculata. The sequence continues at coordinate 3,154,016 of JAUCEA010000020.1, read as the reverse complement.
GATCGCTTGAGGGTGTGAGCGCCGTTAAGGAGATCGGACTTGACCTTGCTCAAGCCGATAATGGGCTCGAAGATACGCTCGAGCGGGTTCTGCAGCTGCTGCTTCATGTAGTAGTCGCAATCGATCGGGACGTTGTTCTCCAGTGCGTACACTGGGTCCTCGGCCTTCTCGTACAACGGCGTGGCTTTGCCCTTGTCGATAATCACGTACGCGATACGTTCACCCAGTGCAGGAGCCGAGCCTGGGTCACGCTTGCGCATTCGTTCAGCTAACTCCGTGTGGGCCTGCTTGACCTTATAGTCCTCCTGATCCACAGTCTTCTTCAGTCCTTTCGTGATGACCAACAGAGAGATATCAATGCGGTTCTGCAACAGATCCGAAATGATGTTCTTCGTGTACGAGATGGCACTCGGTACGTCGCGATTGATGAGGATCTTGCGCAGTACAGTGTCCACCATACGTCGCACCAGCAGACAGTTGTCACGACGCACAGTCTCCAGACCCTTGGAGTCCAGCTTGTCGTACTTCTCAGGCCTCGTCCAGAGCAGCCCAGCGTATCGTTTCTTGTTCATCAGCAGGTATGGGAAGTAGACCTTCTCGAACTCAAGCTTGATGGGGTTCGGGAAGATGTCGGACACGCGCTTGGCAGCCTCTTCGGCCAGCGGCATGGCTTCCTCCACTGTGTCGACTCCGAACTTGATCATGACGGAATCTGTGTCACCGTACACCACCTGAGCGTCCGCCTTGTAGCCATTGGCATTTGTATACACACGCTCGACCTCTTCTCGCGTTCGAAAGAGCAGCTGACGACCATAGGCCGTCGTACTAGACGCGATGGGGATACACGGCATCTGGCCAACAATTGCGCCTGTGAAGCCATACACGGAGTTAGCACTGACCTTCAATGCCAACTGTCGACCATTCTGCACTGCCTTTTCCATCGGGTCCGTGGCGGCGTTCATGTCTCGTTTGGCCTGTTTACGAGCTGCCAGCACTTCCTCCAAGATCAGCGGCAGGATTCCCTTCTTCTTCTTGCTAGTCACGAAGATGTCACCTGATGGAGACTTCTCGTAGTCACCCGGAGCCAGTTTGTCCACATCTCCTGGCGCAACGAGCGTCGAGTAGCACAAGTTGAAGGCCTGCATGATCGACGGATACAGTGATGCGAAATCCAGCGTCGCAATGGGCACCGAGTAGAAGGCTTTCTTGGGCTCAATGACCGTAGCACCTTCATATCCTGTATCTTCGCTGTTCTGCGACCGAGGTAGGGTGGGGACGACGAGTGACGCGTCCTTACACTTGCGTAGAAGCATAGAAAACACCTTGATCTGCTGTCCTCGCTCGATCAAAAAGTCAATCGGAACTCCAGACACACGAGCCATTTCGATGAAGTTGACCAGGTACGAGAGCTTGTCCAGAAGCCGCAGTGGCAGGTACGCATCCTTCAGACAATAGACTGCAAGCCGGTGGCGGTCGTCGTCTGTTCCTCGCTGCAGGTCGCTGATGATTCCGTGCGGCACGTCTTCTTTTTGCTGGCCGAGGAAAGCCGCACTCACGGCATTGAGCGAGTACGAGCTCAAGTTCTGACTGCGACGCATGATCGGCAGCAGATCGAACATGCAGCGCCCGTGGATCGTCGTCTTGACGTTCTCACTCTTGCCATATTGCGCCGAGCTGAAGGTTTTCTTCTCCATAAACGCCGCTCTGGGCATACAGGTTAAGATTTCAGTTTAAGACCTAAAACAGGATATGACAGGATAACAGAATTTCATGTACGTACGAGTTCGCCAGGCGGCCCAGGAGATTGTAGTTCTGCAGCTTGAGCGCTTTGCCTCGGTTGAGCACGTACGGGATGTCGAAGTTGGCGATATTGTAGCCCGTGATGATGTCTGGGTCCACCTCCTGCACGAAGCGAGCCCACTTCTCCAGCAGCTCTCCTTCCTTCTCGAACTCCATCACATGAGCACCCACAATGGGTTTGCACGTGTCCAGCACGAACACGTTGCGTATAATAGGCGTATGGGATCCCTGTTCCTGCACGACGTTGGCGATCTGAATCACTGGGTCCTGCTCGGCCTCTGGGAAGTGGCCCTTCCTGCCCATACACTCGATATCGAAGCTCAAGATCCTGAATGGCGCCACTTTGCCCCATTGTCCTTCAGGTGCGTGACTCACGAGGTTGTCGTATGTGATGTCGATCTCCAGTTGACACAGCGATTTCTTCTGCGCTGCAGAGCGTACAGAGTACGTCCCCTTGGGAGTTTCCACCCAGTTGCATCCTCTGATGTCTTCATCGATCATAAAGCGGAGAATAAACGGCACGTTGCTCTCGTAGGTCTGGTAGTTGCGGAAGTCACAGCCAGGAAGAGTGAGTCCTCCTTCCAGTACGCTCCTGAGCTTGGGGACGTAGCTGGGCATACTCAGAAATATCTTGAATAGCGTCGTGGTGCGGTCGAATTGGTAGCCGTAGATGGACATCTTGTCCCTTACGATCTGGACGCCCACGACGCGAGCATTACTGCTGCTGTCTCGGTCTCGCTGGCTCACTGCAGCGTCTAGAGCTGCCCGCACTTCGCCACACTTGCTCTCATCGAAATTATCGGGACAAACGGCGTAGAAATAGGGCAAGACGCCATGTACGTGCAAGAGGACGCTGTGGCCTTCCATAGTGACACCATACAGGCGGATAATAGCAGCGTTCTGGCTGTTGTCGTCCGAGGCTTTCAGTCCTGGTACAGGTGCCCCTTTCTTCGGGTTTGTCTTGAGTGGAGGACCATCGTACATGTCGATATCGATCCATTGGAAAGCCACAGAGTCCGCACTCGGGTCTACAGGTGCCAGGGGCTTGCGCGGCCACGAGCTAGCCTTGGTGGAGATGGGCGCCATGCTCTCCAGATCATCCGCAAACGTCGTGGGGTCAGTCTTAGCGCCATATGTGCTTAGTCGCGGCTTCTTGGGCTCCACGGAGCTGTTGGGTGAGGACTCACGCTTGAGACCCGCCATGATCCGGTGGTGACTTGCAGGATCGAGAGTGCCTTTCCCGCCAAAATAGCGGCATGTTATGTACTGCACGTAATATTGGAGTGTAAAACACAGGCTACGTTACGGCCCGTAATACCTACGACAGTTGAAGTTGACACGTTTTACAAATCAAGTGTAATTAAATCAAAATCACATGCACATGTTATTTTGGACCGAAGAGATTGTTACCACGTTACAAACCGCATTCTGCTTATCGCCAAGCCTCCATGGACGACTTCGCTGCCCTGCTAGCCTCCGACCACGTGCGCTATGTCCAATCCTGCCGCGATGTGTTCTCCAGCGCCTTCCACCCGCTCTCAGACACCGAGATCCGCGCCCTAGAAGCAAACGGCAATTCTGGTTGGACCTTTTTTAATTACTCAATACTTTTTATTTATTATTGACCATCTCACTCCGCACTTCAATTTTCTATAGCTGAGAACTGGCAGAACGTGCGCAAGACCGACGCGTCTACTCCGCTGGAGACGTCGCGCATCCGACAATGTTCGTTCCATGGCAAAGTGGTGCTCGGTCGCTTCTCCACCTCCTTTTATCATGACGTGGACGGCATCCCATTCGCGTCTGGCGTCTACAACTCAGCACTAAGCAACGTGGTGGTGCTGGACGATGTGTTAGTGAGAGACACTCTAGTGCTTCGAGACGTCCTCGTGGACACTCGAGCGTCCGTCATTAAATGTGGCAGCGTCACGGGTCCACAGGAGAATGCAGTTTCTGCCAATGGAACTGTGCTCCACGTTGGAGTGGAAACAGGTGGCCGCGACCTTCGCGTAATTGCAGATCTTCCCTTTGCTCTGGGAGCTGCCGTAGCTACGAGGAGAGGAGATTTTGCCTTCTTGAAAGCTTACGACGTCTTCGTGGACAATTATGTGGCAGCAGTGAACGCTCCAATGGCCATTGTGGCGCAGAACGCACGCGTACGTGGGTGCTCTCGTGTCCAGGGGGCTTTTGTGGGTGCATATTCCGTCATGGAGGACAGCGATGTCGTTAATTCCACCCTCTTGTCGACAAAGGACGAGCCATCTGTTATCCGAACCAAGAGCATCGTCCGTGACTCGATCGTGCAGTGGAACTCTACAGTCGAGGCTCTCAGTGTGGTCGACGGCTCCTTCTTGTGTGATACGTCGCATGTGGAGCGTCATGGAGTTGTCATGAGTTCTGTGATTGGACCAAATACTTCAATTGCTGAAGGTGAAGTGACGTCCAGTTTTGTGGGTCCTTTTGTGGGGTTCCACCACCAGGCGCTGCTCATTGCCTCCATCTGGCCGCAAGGTAAAGGAAACATCGGCTATGGAGCGAATGTTGGCAGCAATCACACGCTGAAGGCCCCCGATCAGGAGTTATTTCATGGTGAAGGCGTTTTCTTCGGACTGGGGTGCAATGTGAAATTCCCCAGCAACTTTGTCAAGGCCCCCTATTCCGTGGTCGCCACTGCGGTTAACACACTGCCACAAATAGTCACGATGCCGTTCGCATTGATCAACACGCCAGGCCACAATATCCCGTCGCTTTCACCTGCAATCAATGAGATCTCCCCAGGGTACGTTGACGATCTTTTACTATAGTTATAGATTTTATTAACCCAAGACTTATGATCTTTTGTTATACTAGGTGGGTGCTTGCTAGCAGTGTGTTCACTGTACTGCGGAATGAAGACAAGTTCCGATCGCGCAATAAATCCAAGCGCACCCACATCGAAGCAGATATTTTCCGTCCGGATATTATCCAGTACATGAAAGGTGGAATGGACTGCCACTTACTTACTTTGGTCCACCGCAACTGACGCAGCTTAATTGGTTTTTTATTCAGATGCTCGCGCAGAGCTTGAGGCGGCAGAAGGCAAGGCGAAGATCAGTCTTCCGAGTGGTGAAGCTGTGTACACTGACAGGCAAGTTCGAGGCTTGGGCAAGAACTACATGTGTGAGTCTTCTCGTCGAGCAGGGATCACAGCGTACACCTTCTTTATCAAGCTTTACGCTCTCGATGAGCTGCTGAAACGTGTCGAGAGTGGCCATGTTTCTGTTGACGGCACCGTTGGGTCCATTGACAGGTATGGCTATCATCTTACAACAGACGTGTTAAGTATGTGTGATGGTCTTGAATATTGCTGTTTTTTGTGACGCAGTTCTCGCTATGAAGTGGCTACGTTGGTGGAGGAGTTCGACGCAATGAAGCGCATTCGTGAATGTCTGGGTGACCTCGTCTCGATGAGATTTGACGTCGCTAAGAAGGCTGCGGACGGCAAGACACGCGACGACGTGCGTGGCCAACGGATCACCCCCGATTACGCGGATGTGCACAAGCCAGCGGACAGTGAAGCCGTGGTTCTTCGAGCTCAGAGGTCAGACTGGTGTTTGTCGTCGTAATTGGTACTTAACCCTGACCGTGTGTTGTTGTTAACAGGTATGCAAGTGACATTAAACAGCGAGTGGCTGCCTTCGTAGCGCGTGTGTGAAGTAGCAGACTGCTAATAAATAGATACGCTGGTTGTACTGGTGAGATGACAGCCGTCATTCATGCGTGGCAAACCTCAGGCTGATTGCGGATCGGAAAGGCTGAAGCTACGCAGGAAGAACAAGGATGTTGTCCTGCGTATAGAGTTGCTTCACCTGGGGGACAAGAGATGCAGTGGTTGCGCTGGTAATTGGACGTCCATCCAAGTGGACAGAGCTCGCACGTGGAAGATCTACAAGCTACAGATTAGTTCTTGTCATGCCACTGACCTGTTGTTGGTTGACACGTACCCTTCCGAGCGAGATATTGTGCCAGGAGGGCAGCTCTGACACGCACTGGCCTGCTTGAGCGAGAACATTCCAACTGGACACACGGATTTCTTCCCGTTCCGACACGCGTAGCCACTCGGACATATCCCACAGGCGAATGAAGGCGTCGAGTACGTCCCTGGGTCACAGAGTCGTGCCAGTCCGTCGGTGCAGATCCAGCCATCACGACACGTTTCGCAAGATGCTGCTTTCCCGAAGGAAAATGAGCCGTCTAGACACTGCCGTTTGATCCCCGCAGTGCAGTAGGAACCCGCAGCGCAACGTACACAGGATCCGCTTTCATCGCTTTGGTCTGAGAAAGTTTCGAGATAGAAGCCACGAGGACATTTACAGGCGAATTCAGGGTCAGGAAGCAAGCTAAGTGCCGCCCAGTCGACGAGCACTCCAGGAGACGACGTGTTGCATTTCAGAGCAACGACCAGGCTGCTCAGTTCCCAGGGGATGGTGGTCTTCAAGTACCCGTAGTTCCATTCCCCTGGGACGACATGGGAGGCGAATGGAACTCTGCTGGAAGACACCAGACTAGTGTTGGTGCCAATCATAGTGAGCTGGATATCACAGGTTGTCTTGCTGTCGACAGACTTCCAGTATCCGCGTGAGACCAAGGCCAACCCAGCAGCAAAGAAGGACCCCGGGTACGTTCTCACTAAGCTCAGCTGTGTTGATGCCGAATCGGAGACTGACAGAACTGTGCTGGTGGCTTTACGTAACAGTGAAGTGTCTTGGCGAATCGCCAGTTGTCCTGCAGTCTTCCAGAGACGTTTGATTTCCGTTAAGCTTGAGAGATGCCACGCGTCAGCCCAACCACTTAACGGTAGCGTGTCGACAGGAATTGTCAGTGTTGGTGGGAAGCAAGCGCAGCCAGGTTCGTTTAGTAAGATGGACATCAAGAGCCCACCCGGGACACCAACCGTGACAGTCTGGAGCTGTGTCGATGTTGGAAAAGGCTCTATAGTGATGCGAATGACCGGGAGGGAGCTGAAGCCACTGGAGAATCCTATCACTTGGGCTGCAGATGCGAGTTTAGCTGTGTCGTTGAGGACGTTCACACTGGAAGGCAGAGCGCTATCCTTCTGCTCGAATGCTTGGCGTAGAGCTGCAGGGATCGCTGGCGTGGTACCGTATGCCACACTCTTCATCACATCACTACTACTGGAAAACGTTACTAGCGTCGAAGAGAGAGTAAACGCGAAGACACTTTGAGAGCGCAACTGGTCCAGTAATGACGACGGGAGCGTCACAGTTCCAGCGATGAGAGTGTCGCCTGCAACAACCAGCAGATGCCGACGATCGCCTGATGGCCACGACGATGCACCCGCCACTACGCCTGCTGCTATCCAGTCCCAATCTACTGAACTGTTCCCAAGCGACTGAGCAGCACTGAAGAAGTCCACAAGATCAGAGTAAAATGTTGCGGTTGGTTTGGTAGTGCCGCTTACAAGTCCCAGTCGAACCCCATCGGGTACTGATCGGTAGACAATCTGAAGCTGGGCGACGATCGCAGGCAGCAAGTCGATGAAAGCAGATGCAAAAGAAGCGGAGAAATCGATCGCTATCAGCAGATTCATGGGCAGATCTCGTAGTGACACTGCGCTCTGAGGAGAAAGCGTGACTTGTGTCGACACCAGACGATCCAGCGTCACTGCAGCAGTCACAATGCCACTGAGTTGCCGTGAATACATCGAAGTTACAGTCCTCCCCGTCACTCCACCGGACACGCCGTTCATATCGTCAACATACACAGTCAACTCAGCGTCCGAATCGGACGATACAGCGCTCGTGATCGCCCCCGTGATGTCTTTAAGTAGCAGAGTGAAGAACCGACAGCCGCTTCTCGGCGAGAGCTGCGCCATCGAGATTGGAAAATTCTTTAGAGAGTCACCCGAAGCAAAGTCAAGCGTTATGGGCAGAGACGACGGACTGGTAGAGAAATTGCTCGAGCTCCAGGTGATCAGAGCCTGCAATCGAGAGTTGAGACTTCCAGATCGAGCGACTTTCACTTGGATGTCGCCTGTTGACGTTGCATTGACCAGCTGAACTGGCGCGTCGGGGAAGAAGAAGACTGCCGCAGCTTCTGTGGTCACGGCATTGTCGACAGGCACACTGCAGTCCCCAGCCACCCACCCAGAGGTACAGGAACAGCCTCCATAGACGCACTCTCCGTTCCCAAAGCACATTAAGCCATTGCGACCAGTGACACAACCGAGCAATGAGGTTTGAGAGGCGCTACACGAGACGCAGTTCCTCCATCCTTCCATGGAGTAACTAGTGTCCCCACACACAGAACAACTGGTGGCTCCAAGGCCGCTGTAACTCATCGACGGACAGGAAGCGCAGCCAAGTGAAGTATTGACGGCGCTGGACATTACTCCGCCGGGGTAATAGCTACCAGGAGCACACGGAGAGCAGAATCCACTCGGCTCGGGATACGTGCCAGCACCACAAATCTGACACGCTGCTCCATTGAAAAATGACCCAGTGGCACACAATTGGCAGTCGCTCGAGTTCGAAGATCCGGTAGAGCTCGTGAACATCCCAGTAGGGCAGTTTTGACACTGAATCGAGCCAAATTCCGACGCGTAAGACCCTTTTGGACACGCAACACACGCTTCACTGGATGCGTAGTACCCTTTACTGCACTGCTGACACGTACTCCCAGTCCAGCTCGAGCCTGATGGACACACTTTGCATGCACTTTGGCCACTGGAAGTTGTGAACGCGTACGATGGACACACGTGGCAATCTGCAGCTGAAGCTCCGATGACGGAGCTGTACGTATTCACCGAGCAGGCTGAGCACGTGACGTCGCCAATGTTGCTGAAATAGCCTCGTGGACAAGAGAAACACGCCTTCGATCCGGTACTTGGAGCGTACGTGCCAGCTGCGCAGACACTACACGCTCCAGCTCCAACGCCACTCCATTTGCCTCGAGCACACGCCGTGCACGTCGACGCGTTGGCGTTCGAAAAAGTTCCAGCCGCACAACTGGAGCAAGAAATTGATCCAGGGAATGCCGCGAATGTGCCAGCTATACAAACAGAACACGCAGCGCATGACACTGCGCCGACACCCTGAGAAAAAGTCCCTGAGGGACACAAAGTACATGGAGAAGTGCTGTCTTTGCCTACTTCAGTACTGAACGTTCCGGCTGGACAGTTTGTGCACTCTGAAGACCCCGCTGACGAGAAAGTTCCTGGTGGACACAGTAGACATTTACGAGATCCGCTTTCCAGATAGAAACCGGCAGGACACGCGATACAGACGTACTTGGACGTGGCAGTACAGAAAGTGATCTTGAGACCCACAGCACAGAACGGAGCGCCGTAATAAGCAGCTTGCATCCTCTTCTTGACGACAGCATAGCGATCTCTGCCACCAAAGAGAAACAACCGCGTAGCAGTCGAGAAGAACGAGAGAGAGTGGCCTCGACGTGGAGGAGTGTAGTCTTCCGAGAAGGAGAGACGGATCCACTGCGTCGCATTCACGTTGAGTTCCCATGTGTCGCTAAGAAAATCGCTTGGGAACGTGTAGGAACCTCCAGCGAGAGCGAGTTTCCCTTCATCTACGAACGAGATGCTGGCTCCGTATCGAGCACCGGGTGTAGTTCCGATCTCTGCTAGAAGTTCCCACGTATAGTTCATCCTCTCCACTGGCACAGACACGAAAGGAATCGACGGACAGAACCTCCAAAGTTCGTTGAAAATAACTCCTTCGATCGCACTTTTACCCCCGTGGACAATGACGCAGTTGAGTTTCGAGGACGTGAAGATCTTCGACGACGTCATGGCGGCATGATACGCTCGAGCACTTGGGACTGTGCCGTTAACCGTTAATGGTGCAGCTTTGAGCATCCTCCAGACGAGTTTTGGTCCTCGATTTGTACACGCTGCTGAAGAGGAAGAAGCTTTGGAAATGAAGGCAAGATGCAGCCCACTTAACTCTACGTAGCTATCAGATACACCACCAAACACCAGAGCACCGATCACGGTACTGTTCTCGAATACTTTGGTGAAGGAGTGCCCGATACGAGGCACAGGAGTCGCTGCGACGGTGGCGGCGTCTGTGGCAGTGACTAACTCGTCCCAAACCACGTTGGAGGAGCTGGAATCGACGCACCCTCGCCACGTATCGTTAACAAACTCTCGACTGCGTCCACCGAAGATGAATACAGCTCCGTCCTGGTTGATGAACGAGGCATGTTCAGCTCGACTCGCTGGAGACGTAAACACAGTCTCAAATGTAGAGGACTGGTATGCTGCAGACACGGCCGAGAGGATCTGATCCTGCGGCTTGAGGAATGTATTCAAGGCGATGTTGTAGACTAGTACAGGGCTGTCGACGACAGGTTGAGCGGACTCGTACTCAATGCCACCGAGGACCAAAAGCTGGTCAGATAAAGAGGAAGTAGCTGCTAGTAGCGCTTCACTGGAGTGGGAAACTCTCGTGTAAGTGACGTCGCCATCAAATAAATTCCAGTTCAGCGTCACCGATGCGTTCTGCGCTTCATCCGCAATAGAACAATTGGCCTCCGACACCACGAGAGACTGCGCCGATGGGAAGCTAGAGAGAAGAAGCTGCGCAACCCACGTAAATAGTACGAGCTCCATCAAAATCGAGCGGCCGTTAGGTTAGATCCGACTAGTGGACTCGGTATCAATAGCTTTTGTCTTCATGGCGGATGATCGAGGTGACGAGAAAGAGGAGGAAGAAGTGGATCTGCACAACCCCGAGGCAGTTCACGCTCGGATTCAACAGCTAAAGCAGACGGTCGTAGAATTAGATGACGCCGCTCAAGCCTCCAAGCTACTTTGCGAGAAACAGGCAGCCGAGATCAATGCCAAGGAGATTTTACTAACCCGGAAGAGTGAATATGTCGACGAACTACTGGAACAAATCAAGACGTTGACAGCGAAACTTGACGCCAAAACGACTGAGACTCAAGCACTGGAAACGAGGATGTACAAGGTGAATGCTCAGATGGAGGAGCTTCGAGAACAGGTGAAAAAAGACGAAGAGGATTTCGCTGTGGTTTGCGCAGCGTTGGATGCGAGAGAGCAGACGTTGGTCAAGAAGAATGGAGAAATTACAACAGTGATTGAGATGGAGAAGCAGTTGAGGAAAGAACTGGATCGCCATCAGATAATTATCCGTCGCCTTGAGAAGAATGTCGAGCAATTGCAACCGGAGAAGGCAGACGCGTGCCTTTCGCCTCGAAGTTTCCATGAAAACCAATTAATTCGCCTACGTGACGATGCAATTGAGGCTAAAACTCGAGAAGTTTGGCTGTTATCGGGTCAGAACGACCAGCTACGAGTGCAGCTTGACGAACTGGAATCGGCACTGGAACAATTGCAGAGAAATGTCATCTCGAAGGAGAACGATTTGGTGCGGCGACAGCGGAAAATCGATCGGTTGGAGGCAGAAATTGACGCTCTGCAGGTGAGTCGCAGTCAGGCGGAAGGCCGGGAAAAAGCCATGGAGATCGCCACTAGCCAAAATGAAAAACTCTTGCAAGCTCTTGAGACTCAAGAGCGGAATACTGAAGAACTCAAAGCCAGACTCGACGATAGAGAGCGAGAGTGTGAGCAACTGCGCAGTTCCCATCTGGATCACATTGCACGTTCAGCTGAGAGCGAAGTGGAGGTTCTACACCGAACCAGACAGGCAGAGGAGAAGGCGTCGGCGGTGAATAATTTACAGGAGAAATTACGTCGCGAACGCAAACTACTGCAGGAGGAAATATCTTCTTCGCATCTGAATTATCAGATGGAGCTTGAAAAATTGCAGGGCGAACTCGTTATGCGACGCAACAAGCAGTACGAACTCACGCTAAAGTTACAGGACGCCGAGGCTCGACTGCATGAGGCAGTTGACCGTCTTGAAAACGCTGAAGAACAGCTGATGGCTGCGCAGTGTCGGATGCAGGAGCTTGAGCGCGTTCTGCAAGCTTCTCTTGAGTGTAAGAAGCAGCTTGAGACGCAGTTATCTGCGCAAAAGGTGAATGCTTCTGAAAAGCTAGAGACGCAAAGTAAACTTCTCGTTAGAGCGAACAATGAGATCGCAGTGTTACAAATGCAGCTTGGTGAGATGAAGGAAGAAATGGCCAAACGAGTGGCACTAGAGAAGCAACAAGAGCTGCGACATCGAGAAACCAAGCAACTGTTAAGTGCGCAAGAAGCTCTCACACTCGAGCAAAAGGAGCGGATTCATCGACTTGTTAAAGACGTCAATCGTGAATCTCAAGCTCGAGCAGCAGTGGAATTGGAGAAGAATTTGCTAAAGGATCAACATGAGTCTCTACGTCAGCAATTTGAGAGTAACATTCGAGAATGTCTGGAGCAAAGGAAGCAAATTCAGGACAAACGACAACGACTAGCGGAGAAATTTACAGAGCTAACAACAGAGTTTCACGCTCTGCAAACTGCCAAGTCGAAGCTCGTATACAAGTATGCAGACGTATTTGGTAAAGCTGTATCGACATCGCATTCGAACGGTATAGTGTGGCCCTCCTCGGACTGCTGGGAGCTGCGCGAATGCTGGTTAGTTGATGATGATTTGCGACCAATTTTAAAGATGCTGGATAGTGAAGGTGTGGGGAGACTGCAACGCGTTGATATGCGCTATAACCGGCTCACAAGTGAAGGGATGGGTCGATTACTTGTGTTTCTTAAGAAGTTGGTGACTGGTCGTGTAAATGTTGAGACCAATGCGAGTAGAATTCGAGAGATTGACCTTCGTCATAACTGCGTTTCGCTTGATGGCGTTCGTGTCGTGGCTAAAGGACTGGAGACGCTTATCACGAGTAAGAAAACCAACGCTGCTTTGAATGGACTTAAGAGTGTTACAGTCACCGATGAAGGGAGGATCGAGGTATGCGCAGAGGCCGAGTTTCGTATCAGTTACAATGTGCAAGACACTGTATCTCCGATCCCTATTTTGATTGTCGATATATCAGAGAACGTCGATGCAGACTGGTTAATTGCTGAGTCGCGGAGATTTCAAGCACATTACCGGCGTCGCGGTAAAGATTCGGATGATACTGCAGCAAGCAATAACAACCGAAGCAGTGGTGCAGCTCAGCTATTGAAGAATGCGCTTTTCTTAAGTCGCGACAAGAGCTTAGAGGAGATTTACGGTATGGATTTGGTTAGAGCATTCATGGGCGAGGAGAAACCTGAATCTGGTATTTATTCCAATGGCACCGCTACCAAACGCAAAGGTATGAGCACCGACAACCATGCACGCCCTTCACCAAGAAGGAGTTTGTCACCAATTTCGATCACTCACAGAGATGACTCATCTTCTCGAAAACGCGTCGGAAGCGCGGAAGTTTGCAGCTCAATGGATCAACTACCCACTGTTGGCAATAACCTTCCAGATAGCGGTACGTCACCGCGCTTATCGTCGTCTCTGTCGCTTCCAAGGTTGTCCGGGTGAAATGAATAAATTGATAAGAGGGAATTCGATCACCTATTCTATGGTAAGGGTATCTCGTTAGAGTTTGAGGTAACCATTCCTGATCAAATAGCGCATCGACCAGCCCGTCCGCTTGATCATTTCGTCCGAGTGGCGCCAAGTCCAGAAAGCCCAACCACCAGTGGAGTCTGCGTTGTAGGCGAGCTGTTTTTCGCCTAACTTACGGAAGTTGTCTAAATTCTGGAAAATGCCGGTCTGGTCAGGAGGTCCCCCCATGCACCATTCCAATAAAAAGAGGCGGTTGTAGGTCAGTGCAGCCTTGAGGTGGGTCTGGTCGTACGTGTCGATATCCGCGAGTATTTGTTCCTCCGTTTTGCCGTCGTAGCCCCAGATAAAAAACGCGTGGATCTCATTCCACACATTTTCATATTCAGGAGCTCCAATCATCCCGTGCAAATGATCCGCGTCTTGTTCACTCAGGAACGGGGATACGAGTAAAATGCACTTGTTCCCGGTAGCTCGGATCTGCCTGTACGCTTCAATGTAGTAACTCTGCAATGCAGTACGGTCAAGTGGAGGGCTGTGGCTCGTTTTTTAAGACCAAGCCTAGAAACGTTGGGCTCTCCTTATAGCGAGCTGCTAGGAATGTGACAAATACGAGCGAGTTGTCAATATTGCTCTGCGAAGTGCTCCACTCGACGGTGCCGATAGCCACAGAAGCACTGTGCTTGTAGCTATTTTGACTTCCCTGATGCGCGTGGAGACTAACGATGACCGCCAAATTGTACTTCACAGCCCAGTCGTTAATTAGAGTATCGAGATACTTGAGTCCTCCAGGTGCGAACTCGTCACCCTCAGTACCTGGTGAAGTGGTAGCGTCCCGAACAATCCAATGACTTCATGACGTTGTATTCTCCTCTCCATGCCTCGTTGCTCGGCACGTTCGTCCATACTGGAGACTCCCACGACATCCAATTTTCACTTACTAGCCATCCACCCAAGTTTACGGCTCTAGACTTGACAGCTCCACTGCGAATATGCGCTTGAATATGTGTAGAAGTCAACGTGTTTAGAGAGTCAACAGTTCCGGATACGGCACCGATTGAAGTACGTTTGCCAGACAGACTACTCTTGAGGTAACATGCAGGGCCTCTCGAGTCGGTATTGACGAACGTAGAGCTCACGCATTCTGCCGTTGCTGTACACTTATCACAGCAGTCCCATGGATACCCTCCGATTGAGACACCGATGCCGTTGCCGTAAAAATCTACATCAGTGAACCGGGTAGAGCGTTCGGTGGGGACGTCCTTGCATTGATAGTAATCAGAGTTCCAAGGTTGACAGTAGTCACCACTCGGACAGCAAAGTTGTGCCGTTGGAGTTACCACAGTAGCCACCGTTTGCGGCGTTGCACGTAGTAGTAGTTACTATGGCCGACACTGCTCCAATGACGTTCCTCTGGGTACCAGTACTGCTCTTCAAGTAGCCGTCCCATCCGTAGTTGATGAAGGCGACCGCTGCACACCGCAACGTTGCAGCGCATTTATCGCAGCATTCTTCAGGAAGTTTCATTCCAGCGTAGTCAGCGATATCAGTGCCATAGTAGTCGACACCAACTTCGGGAATACCACATTGAGCCAACGTTGGGCGACACTGGTAGTAGCTCGGGTTCCAAGGTTGGCAGTAAGTTCCAGAGGTACAACAACTCGGACCGCTCTGGTCGTTGCCACAGTAAGCGCCAGCAGCAGCACAAGCCTCAGATACTTCAGTGATAGCGATCGCTCCATGAATCTGAAAAGCGGCGTAGGCTGCAAGTGCAACGAAGCGAAGGGAAGTTGCTCGAGCCATAGCCGCCGTCAAGAAAGAAAGTAAAAGACTTGGAAGCCAAGCGTAGCTTCTAACTGCAGTGCTCACAATACCCTCCTATGTTAGAGATGGCACGGTCCAACAGTTCTCTATGGCATCGCGTTACTGACAAGAAATCGATTGGAAAAAGCAGAGTGTACTTGCCTCGTTCACTAGAGAGCTTGCGGACCCATAGAGAAGTTCACTATGGTCGATCACTTCTCTATTAATCAGAGAGTGATCGAACCTCAAGACATCAAGATGCCAGCCGTCTGTCACCACCAAATGTACTAGATTAATCAGACGCGACCGTCATGCACATCTCGTCATCTTCAACCCTTAAGAGTAAAGAAGAGAGCCCATAGTTTTAACTTGTTCCGGTCTAGTCGATCTAGTCCCCAAGAGCACCAATCGATACGCTGGGGGTCTATAATACACTCTCACTTACTTCTTGGTCAGCACGCGGTTCTTGTACTCGCCCATCGTGCCTCGGAAGCGAGCCACCTTCTGGTCGCCCACGACCCAAAGCTCTTCGCACACACTCTGCACAAAGTGTTGGTCGTGGGACACAATCACCACACCTCCCTTGTACTCGCGTAGAGCGTCGATCAGTGCGTCGATCGTCTCCATATCCAAGTGATTCGTGGGCTCATCCAGCACCACAACGTGCGGCAGACGCCACGTCATGAGCGCGAAGCCGACACGAGACTTCTGACCACCGGACAGTGTACGCGTGGGCTTAATAGCCAGCTCACCCGAGAGGTTAAAGCGGCCGAGATGAGAGCGGAACTCGTCCGACTCGTGGCCAGGGAACAGCTCCTTCATGTTCTCCACCGCAGATTTGGACAGATCCAGCGAGTCGACGTGGTGCTGCGTGAACGTGGCTACACGTAGACGCGGGTTCATCGTCACGGAGCCCTCGGAGGCCCGCAGTTTTCCGATCATAATGTTGATGAGCGTCGATTTACCTGATCCGTTCACACCGAGAATACCAATACGACTCGACATATCCACACCAATGTGCACGTCCTTGAACAGCAAGGGCGACTCTGGGGTGTACCGGAATCCCACGTCCTCGACGGCGATAATGGGCCGACCCAGTGGCTCCGGGGGCGGGAAGTGCATCCGGAAAGCGTGTTCGTCTTCGGGTTCGTCGATGAGTTCATTGCGTAAGATTTTGTCCAACGCCTTGACACGCGACTGGACCAGCGGAGCCTTCTTGGCGTTGGCACGGAAGCGCTCGATGAACTCCTGCATGTGCTGGATCTTCATCTGCTGGGCGTCGTAGGCCTTGCGTTGCTGACGCAGATTCTCCTTCATCGTGTTCTCGAACGTGTTGTAGTCGCCCTTGTAGTACGTGAGCTTCTGGTTGGTCAAGTACACGATGTCGGTGGTCACGGCGTTCAGGAAGTTTCGGTCGTGGGACACTACGATCATCTGCTTGTCGTACTTCTCGAGATAATGCTCCAGCCAGATCACAGCCTCGAGATCCAAGTGATTCGTAGGCTCATCGAGCAGCAGCAGGTCGGGGGCCATGAACAGCGCGCCGGCCAGCGCCGTACGCATCCTCCAACCACCAGAAAGTGCCTTGGCCGGGCCATCCACGACGTGGTCGGGGAACTGCAGGCCACTTAAGATCGTACGCGCGCGAGACTCGGCCGTGTCCGAGTCGATGGTGACCAGACGGTCGTAGATCTCCTTGAGACGCACGCTGTGGTCGGCCCCCTGAGTGGCCTCCTCGGTCGCGAGTTCCTTTTCCTCCTGTAACAACATTGTGCGTTCATAGTCTGCGGCCAGGACGACCTCTAGCACACTGCGGTCGTCTTTGCTGAGCTTAGAAGCCGACTCCTGCTCCACCAATTGAATGCGGATATGTCTCGGGAATCCCTCGAGTTCGTAGTGGGAAATGTATCGCAGCAGTGTCGTCTTACCGGCTCCATTCTTGCCTACAAGACCGTAACGACGGCCGGCCACGATCTTAAGTGCCGTATCGGACAGCAGCGTCTTGCCCTTGAAGTTGATGGTGAGTCTCGGCACGTGGATGTCTTTTTCTCCGTTGTCCTGCGTCAGATCCGGCAGGAATCGCGCGTCTTCCCACTCGCGATCCAGTTCGGCCTGCTCCTCTTCGCGGTCGGCCGTCAGCTGCTCCAGTTTGATCTGCTTGCGCACTTGACGAGCCGATAGTGCCGACTGTTGCGCCTCCAGCTCATCGTTCGTGGTCTTGCGGATCTTGTCGAAGCCCCACATACGGGCCATCAACTGCTCGGCGTCGACCGCTCCCTCGTCCTTACGCGCCTGCTCCTCGATGCTCTGCGTATTCTCCAGCACACGGACAGCGTCCTTTTGCGGTCTAACTGCCTGTAGCTCCGGACTGGCCAACAGTTTGGCGGCCAGCGACGCGCAGAGCTTGGAGGCAGCCGACTCGTCTTCGCAGAAGCTTGTGCTCAGTAGGAATGGCGCTACGCTCTCGGCCAGCAGCTCTTCCAGAGCCGCTGCATCGGAAGGGACCTCGTCGACCAGCTGGTCGGCTACGGCACCGCTGATGTACTCGAGAATGGTCTCGTCCAGACCGCGCAGGGTGGCCGTTAGGGCCTGAGTCACCACTCGCTCCATCAGGACTGCAGACCTCCAATGATAGCAACAATGAGGACCTTAAGTTCGCACGGGAAGCCGAACTTAAAAGTAATTAAGCGATCATTTCGTTACACCACAATTTCTTACATGTTAATTTTTTTTCTCCAATCTGTTTAGAAAAAAAAATATTTTGCGGGTATTTCACTTATGACGGTTTTAGTAGGCCAGGCCTACTAGGCCTTGTTAGAATGCATTATAATTGGTCAAATATGGAACCAATAAAAAGCTTCAAACATCTTACTTCTTAAAGACACTTAATAAGTGACAACACTTGCCGAGGGATGTTAATGGCAAAGAGGACGCGTGGCGTGTGCCCGCTTTGTCCTCCTCACTTCAAAAACTGACGGCCTATTAACTTAGTGCTTAACATTTCAGATACGTACCGAGACGTAAAGCCCATGGTGAAAGGACACACTAGGAGTCGCCAGGTCCTAGGACTGGAAAAGTTCCATTGGGGGGACTACACCATGTGGCGAGACAAGGTGCTCACACACATTGAGACGCTGGATGAGAGGTACCAGCGAGGGTTGTTGGAAAAGGACCAACCCGAGGCTACGGTTGTCATGATGGACTTCCATGAGGGTACGCCTGAGAAACCTGTCATTTCGGTGGCGGGGGAAATTTCTCAAGAAGAGGCGAAGGCCCAGCGGTGGCGCTACCAGCACTGGACTAGGGCACGGTCCAAGCTGTTGAACCTATTCAACCAAGCGTTGCCTAACGCTTTTCTGAGTGGGTTGCCGGTTCAAGTGTCCAAGATGAATCCTTGCGACATATGGAAAGAACTCGAGCATAAGTACGGCTCGGGGATGCGTGAGGCGTAATCGAGTTACGTCGCCAGTGGGAGCGTCTTCTTGGAGCAAACTGGGCCAATTTGGGGGCCCTATTCGCTCATCTAACGAAATTGCGAAACGACATCAACCGAAAGATGAGGGGTCTTGTTGGCAGGGACATGGTGACCGAGACCTGGCTGTGCATGGAAGTGCTGTCGTTACTGCCGAGCGAGTTTGGGGAGGTTCAATCTGCATGACAGAAGAGTGGTTTTCTATTGAAAACGTGGGGGTGAATCTCCGTCGCGTTTTCGGTGATCGCTCGCGGAAGGAAATTTCGATGCTGACCGATGAGAGACGTCCGGTAACTGTCAACGTGGCGAAAAAGTTTACGGGGAAAAAGAGTAACCAAGGACAATCTTCCGAAGCATCATCGACTGGGTTTTTCTACTGCTTCGAGGGCGGTCACTGGAAGAAGGCTTGCCCAGTGATGACTGCTGATCGCAATCCAAAAAGGCCTGGAGGCAAGTTGCTCCGATCGAATATCCGGGCGGCTCCTGTCACTGAAACGAAGCGTGGGATGTCGGTCAAGAAAGGCGGTAAGTCGACTACCAAGAGGGCGAAGGTGAACCAAGACGAAGAAAGGACCCCAGCCGAAGCTGCCAAGTTCGAACTCAATTTGAGTAAGGAAATTGAGGATGCGGACGAGCTCGAGTACAAAAGGGATGTCCCAGCGAGTGAAGGCAGCGAGAATGAGGCACCAATGCACTCAATGGAGATTGATGATGAGGTAAGGAGAAGATATCCTGAGCATCTTTCTAAGTTGAGGGAGTTGAAAGTGACTGATAATCTATGGGTGGCTGATACAGGGGCTGGACATGCTATAAGTTCGGACAGAAAGTGATTCAGCCGGCTTGGCAAAGGACGGACTCATATTTTTGAATATGGAAACGGAGGCACCTCGTCAACAAAGTAACAAGGAACAGTGAGATTTAGTATTCTCAAACCCATAGGGTACTATAGTGGTATCTCAATACACAATGTTGACTTTGATAAAGAGTGCGGTAGTAACTTGCTCAGTGCATTTTATCTTGCTACACAAGGGTATCACCACATTCAGTCAAAAAGCGGAGAGTACTTGTACTTCGTTGATAGTAACAACCGATTCATATTTGCTGCAGTAGCAATAGGTGTACTATTTACTGAGCAGGCAACTGGATAACAATACAAGAGTACTATCCGCTGATAGTAATTCTCAACCGAAGATCCAAAAGATATTGAAAGAATGGCACCTGCGGCTAGGTCATGCTGGTAAAGGCAGACTGATAAACATCCTTGCCGGCGGAGTAACCAGAGATGCACCACAGTTGTCCAGAAAGGAAATCGAACGGGTATCATTCTTCTGTCGTACATGTGAGATGGCTAAATCGATGCGAATGCCTTATAGAAACATGGTGGGAGAAAAGGTAACTGAGCCCTTGCACACGTTGCATATGGACTCATTGGGAACGATAAGACCACAGAGCGTATACAATACCACTGGGCACAATTACGCTCTAGCAATAGTGGACGATGCCACTGCTTATAAATGGTATTTTGTACTGAAGTCCCTAAAAGAGGTTGGGACTATTGTTAAAACCCTTATTAAGCAGCTGGAGAAGCAGTTCCCATACAAGGTAAAACGGATAAGAACAGATGGGGGTACTGAATTTGTCAACGAATTCTTAAAAGGGTACTGCAATAAAAGTGGTATTGTGTACCAAAAATCAAATGGGGAGTCTCAAGAGGAAAACGGGTCTGCTGAGCGAGCTCACCAGACATAATGGGCAAAGTTAGGTGCGCATTAATAAGATCAGGTATGGCGGCTACATGGTGGCCGGAGGCATTGAAATATATGACAGCGGTAACTACTAGGATTCCAACAGCCCGACTTAAGGGTAAAAGTCCATACGAAGCCCTTTTGGGGGCTAAACCAACAGGGGTTGAGCTTTACATATGGGGAAGTACATGCTACGCCCATGTACCAAATCTAAAAGAACCAATCCGAAGCTTAGTGAGCGGGCTTTAGAGTGCAAGTTGCTTGGTCTTTCTGAAGACTACAAAGGATATCGTCTACTCGATAATAAAGGAAATAGGTACATCAACGCCCGAGATGTAAAATTTGGGGCATCACATACTGGGGGACTGATCTCACGGTCGTTTCCATCCGGAAAAATTGAGGGAAATGAGGAAATAGTCCTGGAAGTAGGTGCAAAAGGAAAGAGAAAAAGGGAAATAGGGCCAGAAGTGGCAGCCAAGCGACCAAAATGTGCTACCGAGCAACAAGAGTCTGTGTTGGATACTGAAACAGTGGGAGTGACGGAACAACAAGTTTCTGTGCCACCTATCCCTCGCAGTCGTAGGAAAAGGACTCAAAATTCCCGTCTAAAGGTCTATATCGTATCAATTAACGCTGCTACAATTAGCACATAAGTGATCCGATTCCACGGTCAATAAAGGAGGCCAGGCGAGGTCCACACGCTCAACAATGGGAGACGGCGCAGCAAATTGAGTATCGGGCACTAGTTGCAAATGGTACTTGGGAAATAGTACCATTGTCAAAAGGGAAGAAACTATTAGGTTGCCACTGGGTATTTGATGTGAAGTATAACCCAGATGGAACAGTTGAAAGGTTTAAGGCGCGGTTGGTTGTTAGGGGGAACACACAAACCCATGGTGCTGATTAAAATGAGATATTTTCACCGATGGCGCGGTATGAATCACTACGATTACTACCGGCAATAGCAACTATAAAGGATCATCATGTTTATCAAATGGATGTGTCGACGGCTTTCCTCAACGGATCGCTATTTGAGGATATTTATATGCAACAACCGCATGGGTTCAGGCATGGGGATGCGTCCAGTGTGTGCAAACTGAAGAAAAGCCTATATGGGCTCAACCAAGCACCGCGCATGTGGTATGCACTCCTAAATAAATTCTTGGTAAGCATAGGGATTGTCGGTGCAAAAAGGAGTACTGTTTGTACCGTCAAAAGTGGGAGGTAAATAGAGTGACGCATATAGTATTTGTTTGCGTCTATGTGAATGATATTACTATCGCATCTAGTAGTATGACATTGATGCAAAAGGTGAAGAGCCAATTGGCTTCAAGTTTTACTATGAAGGACCTAGGTGATATCCATTATCTTCTGAAAATGGAGATCAAAAGGGATAGGGCAAATAGGATTCTGAGTATGTCCCAGCACAAGTACATTATGGATTTACTACAAAATTTTGATATGACTGAGTGTAACTCAGAACCCACACCACAGGCAAAGCGTATAGTACTTGAGAAAGAGGAAAAGTTAAGTCCAGAGGAAATCTCAACACAACCATTCGATTGCAGAGGATTAGTGGGGTCACTGATGTACCTGGTGCGTGGTACATGTGGTGTAGTAAATCCACGTGAACTCTAGGTACTAGTGTAGTTGGGGTGTTCCCACAACATACGTCAGCTAGGATAGCTAACGATCGTTCGGGCGGACCTGAAGACCTCAGTTCTGCCCTGCACCGGGACAGACTGCCTTGCAAACTACTTATATAGGCCACCCAGTGAAAATAAGAACACGCTACTAGCACGAGCAAAGCTAGCAGGTGTTGTGAATCCTCTTGGTCCCAACAGCGGAAGGGTACCAGGCACAGTTAAGCCTTTTACGAGGGCACCGAGTGTTCAACACTCGGTTGGAAGAATATATAGGAAGCAATACAAGCACTCCTAACCGTGCAAATAGGCAAGATATTGCCGTCACGAAACCTTCCGATATACTAATCGGCCAATACACACACAGTCTCTTGGCCTTGCCGGATGAACCCTCGCTAGTAAGCTTCGAGTCCACCGACAGGCATAACACACTCAAACAAGCTTGACCAGACGCTTACCTTGAAGCCGGACCTCGCTCTGTGCGCTTGAGTGGAAATTCTGCTCTGTATTTGTGTTGCCCTTTCGGGCCATGTCCTAATATGCAATCCTAATCATGTATACTAATATCAACTGAACTACGATCCGTTATGGATCTTCTTGCATACCAAGCAACGCTCACACCGTCGCATGGGCCTCTTCATCCGTCAACGCCCCTTCCCAGACCGCGGCCGAGGTCGTGGAGACTTCCACGAACTCGTCCCAACCGCCACCGAGTCTTTGTACCGTGGCTGGTCAGTTCTTGGCCGCTGAATGCGAATCCGGCCAGTCCCATTATTAATAATATGGACAGCCTGGGTTCAGTGACATTTTGACCACTAACTGGGCTCAACAAAGACTCGTTGAAGACTCGGTAGTGACACGGTCGAGTCTCTCGCACCGTCAAGTCACTGTACGTCATGAGACCGAGTGTTCGTGGCTTGGATAACTTGAAGGCCGTCGGGTCCTTGTCTGGTGACAATTGTCAGCACAGGCGCGGAAATCGCTACGCCACAACTTCCCCTGTCGCATTGGAAGCCACGATACTGGTGCCCGTTGTGACACTGCTTCATTCTTCAAATCTTCACACCAGTGCCGAGATGTCGAAGCGCCTGAATCGTGCTATCTTACGTGCGTTCCAATCACTTGGACCACCGCATCGGCGGGAACGTCAACAGCTGCAGGTAAGTCTGCACATCTTGACCATCACTCCTCGGTACCTTGCTCATCACTTCTTATCAACCGTCGTGAATCTCAACATGGTGACACCGAGCGTTCGAACGACCCACCAATGCCGACAGAAGCACAAGCAGAACCTTCATCCCCCGCGGCGTCAGCGCCCCCTGCTCCATCGTCTTCCGTTCCTGTCTCTAGCCCCGCCGCATCCTCCACGCCATCTGATGCCTCGGTCGTGGTGCCACCAGCACCTCCTGAGCCTGCTGAAGCTTCTCCGCCTATCACCGAGGATTCGTTGCGCGCGATGCTTGCGGAAAGCATGGAAGCGTCGGTTGAACTCATGGTGACGTCCCTCGTTCCTTATCTGACCTCCATGGTTCGCCACCAAGTCCAGCTCAGCGTGGCGCCTCCCTTGCAGGGTGATATACGCACACAGCGACGTCTCGAATGCGCGGTCGGCTTCGATGAAGTACTGGCGGCTGTGGAGCCACTTCCTGACGCTCTAGCTGACCTTCCGGCCCAAGTCGGGAACCTTCAGACTCAGCTCCGGTTTGCGCAGACAGAAACCAACGCTGTACGTCGCTCGCTTGCCCCTGAGATCATGGCGCGTGAGAACGCTGAGCAGTATCTGAAGACTGCCAACGCTCAAGTCGAGTTACTCCTCGCTGAGGTCAAGACACTACGAGAGACGAACGCTCAGAACCGCGTTCTCCTGGAGAAGACCAAGGCTTCCACAGACCAGCACACCGAAGAATTGCAGCTTCTGCAGTGTCAGATTGACGCCCGAGACAAGTTCGTCGAGAAGCTAGGCAAGGAGCTGGAGAAGGAGCGCGAAGTGTTCAAGGCTGGTATTGGTGCGAACACTGAACATACTCGTCAACTCCACTCCCTCTTGGTCAAGTTGGCCAAAGGCAAGTATATCGATAATGATACGCTCACTGTCCTCGAGAACTCGCAATACTCACCTCCTCCATGTCAACCGGGCGCTTCGTTCCCACGTGAGCATTGCTGGCATGGATCCCGACGTCTTGGCTATAGCCGTACAAGGTATGTCTCTTTCCTCTGGGATGGTCACCGACCGTTCGATTACTAACTCTCGTTTGCTGTTGCTCGTGACAGGTCTCACCTCGGGTGAGCTGGATCTCACTAAACTGGACCTTGACCAGGAGACATTTGTGGCTCTACAGCGCATTCAAGCTGCGGCCGCCAATTTATCGGATCCACAGGCTCTTCCTGCTGCACTGGCCAAGGCAGCCCACCAGGTGGCGCACGGCAAGCCGCATAAACGCCATCGCCCAGGTGGCAAAGGGGCAGACGACGGCTCGGACTCATTACTTGAAGACAAGGCTCCCATCCCCACTGACAAGGCCAGCCCTGCTATGACGTCAGCTGATCTTGGAGATGATGCCCCTGCCGAGGTTTCAAGTTCCACATCTGGTCGCCGATCACTGTTCAAACCGAAGGCCTGGAAGAAAGCTCAGAAGAAAAACGCCAGAAGACTCGCTCTGGGTCTCAATCTCCCGCTCGGTCTCGCGCCAGTCGAAGTCTAAGCTCACCGAGAGCTCGTTCGCGTCCTCTCTCATCTTCATCAGGGTTGCCGAAGTCTCCTAAGCGTCGACCGAGCAGTCATTCGAAGTCGGCACCGTCTTCTCCACGCTCTTCGTCGAGACCACGTACGCCTGTTCCAAAGTCACAGGTCAAGTCGTCGAAACCTCCGGTTGACCGTCCGCCGCTCATTCTCGACCTCAGTGGTGACCCGAGCGATGTGAAGATGGCCGAGAGTTCGCCTGGTGGTGCCGAGAACCCTCCAGAGGCTGGTACCGATACTTCTGCACCACACAAGGGCGATTCTGGACCTGTTCCGACGTCTGACGAGCGTTCGCGACCTGACAAGGAGCCCCACCAGCCTGTCGAGCCGCTCATCCCGATCGCCCCTCAGCCTCCTTCGTCACTGAGTGCTGCAGAGAGAGCTGCACGAGAAGCTGAAGAAGATTGCCTTATGTTCGGCACGGATGACGAAGATGATGAACCCAGCCATGCTGGTTCATCTGGCCTGCCTGCTACGACGTCTGCGACTACCCCAACACGAAATGAAGACTCGGGGCCGGTGCCCCCTGCACATCCTCCATCTGGTGAAGCTGTTCCACCAGCCACCGAGTCTTCAAGAGCCTCCCCGTTGGTTCCACGTCCCGACGCATCAGCACCAGGCTCCGATGATGACGCTATGGATATCGATGATGATGGAGGTTCTCGTATGGACACTGGAGACACTGGTGATGGCAACGAACCCTCGTTAGACTTCCCAGCAGGTGAAGCTGCCGAAGCCGAGGGTATTCCACCACCCACCGAGGGTACAGGTCCCCCGGATGGCGGTAACTCTAGTGATTCGAGCGACAACTGGGGTAGTTTGGGTCCTCCAAGACTCCGACTCCTCCTCGGCGTCGTTCTCCCTCAGCTTAGCCACAGCCTCACCCATCGCTACCACATCAGCCATCTCAGCAGTCGTTGATGACACAGGAAGCAGGCCCCGGTCGTCAGATCATAGCGACATACACGGGAATTGCTCGTCGTGGCGGTTCGGACACCTCTCAACCCTTACCGATGCCTCACCATGTATCAGCGGGTGGCCACCTAGCTGTCCCGGCTTCAGCCAGCTTACCAGCGTGGGTTCTCCCGTTCTTGGACATGGCGTTCGCTGAACCAGGAGCCAAGAAGTGCTGGGAACGTATCCTCAGTACAGTTCTGCCCGAGCCGACGTCGAGCGACGTGGCAATCCGCGTCACGCTTGAAGAGTTACAGGCTTTCATGGACTACGAGGACCCGAGTCATCCGTACCAGATCCTCCGCCGAATCGGGCCTCTCCAGCCGTGTTTCTTCGAAATGGAGGGATTTGATCCGCATACACGAGTGTCCAAGCGCGCTCCAATTGAAGTTCGGTTCAAGATCCTGTGGGCTAATCTTCATGGTGATGGTCCGACCAAGGACCTCGGCTATGCAGCGTGGGAACGTCTCCACTGGATACTTGCTGCAGCCGTCGAGAAGGGTTTCGAGGAGGAGGCCAGAGCTCCTGGTTACGACAAGGGACTTTTGAAGGCCAAACGTGCGTTGTGGAAGACTCACGTCAAGGACCGGAACAAGCGTGCTGACCGGCTTCGAAACATGTACCGAGAGCAGTACATGAAGTGGTGTCTTGAAGCTGGCGACCACCCAGGGAGAACGTTCATTCGTCCCGATATGATCTTCGAGCCGACGATTCCACCCTATCCGATCGAGAACCTGCCGTTCGTTCCTCGGACGACCAACTGGATATCAGAGGTTGCAGATCTGGATGCCCGTCAGCCATGGCGCACCGGGTGGATGAACGCTGCGCACCAGCACCCGTAAAATACCACATACTTCCCGTGTCAGCCCAACGCCGAATTTATAAACCCCCGTGGCACACGGTTCGTGGATGTGTACCGTAGCGTCGTAGTCGACCCAGCACTGTCGTCTGCCGAGCTTATTACCCACTGGCGCAGCATTTTTGACTCGCCACCTGGTACGCCTCGTTCTCTGGCTGCTGCTGCATCTGCTGGCACCGGTACCGACCGTTTGCAAGCTCAAGGTGACCCGCCTCCAACTCAAGCTTCACCTCCAGACGAAGAGGAAAAGGAAGCTGGAGTGTGGTGGAGTGGGTATCGCAAAATCGCGTTGCGGTCCGATCTCACACACAGTGCCCCGGACTACCGACTGACGGAGGGGGTACTCCGATAACCGTGGGGTTGCTGAGGGCTCACCTTGTGTACCCGTCGGCGGGACTGGTTACACTCCTCTGGTGAACTTGAAGGGAACCTTGGCCTGCGGTTGGCGAGGCGCAGGATGGTGGGGGTTGGCGTAGCGTGGAAGTTCTTCAGGCTACGCGCCAGGTAGGTCGTCGATTTTGATCGACTTGGGGGTATAGGGTTCCTTTACCAGGGGTAGATATAGCTTTACTTGAGAGGCTTGACCGCTTCCTATAGCGGGGGGAGTTGAGGGCGAGAGCGACAACAGTCGGGCCGGCCAAGCTGCTAACTCCGGCGATCGAGACGTGTACTTGGTAGTTTTGGCTTGATTACTGTATGGTCCACTGCAATTTCCCGCTACAGTATCGAAGTTCAAGGTACTTGTTGTTGACAAGGCTAAATTCACTCTGTTATTACTTAAGGTCCTTCTGGCCCACTACATTGCGTATCCTATGATTACCGATCTGGTACTTCAAGGTCCAATCGTACTTTACCGAACTTGGGTAAAAATCAGTTAATCTGTACACGATGACTTCCGGGCATTCTCAGGTGGATCGTACATCCGATCTCCCGTCCCAAGCCGATCTGATCCACGCGGTGACGATCCGATCTAGCTAGCGGTGATCCGATCGCATCCTTCTCTGGGACGTGGTCGCTCCGGCTTCACCCCGAACCCGCCTGGTCAGATCGAGTCAATATCCATCACTCAGCCCTAGCTGCCAAAACTTAACGGGCACTTCACTACAGGAGCGTCTTCTTCATTGTCCGTGTTGGCCGATGCCGCCCGATACGTGGAAACTTCTTGAAGCCTCGGTACTGGCCTCACCACGTTCCTTAACGTCTCAGCAAGCTGTTGCAGGTATCACCGAGAGTTCGTTTCCAGTAGTCGCAGCTTGGCTGGCATTCATGTCTTCATTCTTAATTCAATTTCCAAACGTAATCTTGTTCACGTAATTCGTCAAATGCATATACAAATTTTGGTACAGTAGCTTGTTTCGTCTGTTACCACGGTCTGTACCGCCCTGTGGACAGTTCTCACGTGTCCAAGTCACGTTAATCTTCGTCGGCGACTTGAACCATCTGCAGCCGCCTCTCACTCGTCTTAGCACGCACATAGTCGTATAGCAAGCCTCCACAAGACAAGTTGGATGCTGGTTCCCAAGTGGGCTCGTCGTAGCCGACCCACTTGACTTTGAACTCTCGTACAGCCCGCTCAGTGCTTGTCGACAGTGGTGTTCGGTCGTCGAGAATGGCTTCGACTTCATATTCACCGGCTACGTGGTCCGGTTCCCAGCTGTCTTCGGGCAGCAAATTCTCGTCAAAGTCGAATCTTGACTCATCCGCTACCTCTGGTACCAAACGAACCTTCGGTCGACTAGGGAAATCGTTCACGGCCTTGAGTCCTGACACATGCACCACCGGATAGAATCGGTATCCACTCCGATCAGGCAACTCCAGCTCATAAGTGAGCTCCTCCACCTTGCGTTCGATCCAGAGAGGTCCATGCCACCGATGAGCCAGTTTCTTTGTTAGACCAGGTCTTGACGCGTTTCATGTAAAGCCACACTCTGCTTCCAATCTCAAAAAGAGACCTCGGTGGCCCTTCTACAGCATCTTTCACACCCGTTGAAGCTTCTGGGTGGTCTACCGAGCGTTCATTTCCACTTGGTTGAAGTACAGCGGCTTTCTCCAGTCGACTCAACGCGTTATTGTGTTCCATGGCTCGTCGCTCCTTCTCAACCGCCTGGTAATCCTTGGCCATAGTTAAAGTGATTTCGTGTTGTCGATTGACGACGCCACGCCAATGCATCAGACTGCCTACCGAGTCCTCGTTTGAGCGATGAGGACATTGCCCGCAGCGTCGACTGCGCGTCCCAGCCGTGAACGAGATTAAACGGCGTCTCCTTCCTTGTAGTGTCTTGGGAGGTATTAATAGCGAATACCAACCTGCCAGCGATCTCATCTCAATCTTGTTGCAGAGGGTCCTCCGCGTACACACGTACGGAAGTCATCACCGACTTCACCGAGCGTTCCTGTTGGCCATTAGCCTGCGGCCGATAACTCAAAGTCGCTCGTGATCTTGCCTGAATCATCTCAGTGAACGCTTGGCATACCTCGTTCATGAAGCGTGGGTCACGGTCGTGTCTGATTAATGACGGTGCCCTGAATCTTCGGTACACACATTCTTCGAACACTTGAGCCACGCTTAGCGCAGAGATGTCCGATATAGCCTTAGCAATGACAAATCCCGTAAACAAGCACTGAAATAGCAGTAACGCCGTGTTGCCCCTGCGAGTCTTCGGTAGCGGTATGGCGAAGTCCATTGAGACGATCTGGAACGGTCGCTCGGCCAGCACGTTGCCAGGTGAATAGCCTCGAAGTTGTTGACGGCTTTTGCTTGAACTACAGTCTAGGCATGACTTCACGTGCTTCTTCACGTCGGCGTACAAGCCAACCCAAAAGTAATCGGACTTAACTCGTTGGAACGTTTTTGACCACACCTTGGTGTCCACCTTCCAGCGAGTCATGACAGTTCTGCAAGACTTCTTGAATCATCGTTGTCGGTACCACTAGACGCAACTTGGTCTCCTCTTGCCAACCATGGTTGTATCGACGATTCAAACCCAAGTAGTGAAGTACACCGTCCTCCGACAAGACGAATCGGTCGGCATATTTCCAGGCATCTCGAGCTTCCTTATAATTCAGCTCTACCACTTGGCCTCGCAGCAGCTTCTTGATGTTCGATCACTTCTGCTCCTCGTCCTGCGCCACGGCTATCAGTCTACGTCGTTCGCGTTGTATCGCAACAGGGTCAATATCATCAGCAGCGGGGACTGCTGG
The DNA here is from genome assembly GCA_033557915.1 of Phytophthora tentaculata. Lineage (NCBI taxonomy): Eukaryota > Oomycota > Peronosporomycetes > Peronosporales > Peronosporaceae > Phytophthora > Phytophthora tentaculata. The sequence goes on along the minus strand of JAUCEA010000020.1, from coordinate 3,124,316 downwards.
CACAGTCTTGGAAGCATCGTTTGTCGAATCTTTACCGATTGAATCCTCGTTGGGTGTATCTCGTCGTTCTCCATGCTGTTCTTGAGCTTTTGTGATCCCTTCCGAGTGTTTATCGGCAAAGCTGACCCGTTTCCTGGCTTTCGTCTGCCGTCTGGTCATCACTGCCATATTTCCATAATCGCTTTCTGGTGGATTGTCATCACGCACAAAATTTTCAAAAGTTTTTCGCTTTGAACACTCGCTGCCTGTCAGCACATGTACTTGATGCTCTGCTTCACGTGGTGGGACGTCTGCCGAGTTTTCGTTCGCCTCGTAGATCATTTCTTGGATGCGGTTCAGTGACACCAACTCCGACTTGCGATTTTCAGCCAAAACCACACGACTGACCTTCGATTCCAGTGCTTCTGTGGCCAACGAATCCGCGGACGCGTTGTATTCACGTACTACATGGAGATATTTCACTGATCGAAGCTTGGCCGTGAGTTCCTTGTGAATATTTAGCAACGCCAGCAATGATTCCTTCCGACATGCGATCATCCCTAGTGATTGCTGTATCGCGAGCCTTGAATCACCCACAATTACCAAATCCTCAGCGCCGTGCGCAATTGCTGCTTTCACTCCGTTGATCATCCCCGTGTACTCTGCAACGTTGACAGTGGTGGATGGAAAGTAAGCGTTAGCAGCGATCACTATTTTCCATTCAGGTAGGCTCCAAAGTACCCAAGAACAGCTACCGTAGCCGCCGTACTTCTCCATCTTCGCGGATCCATCGAACGACATAACGAAACCTCGGTAGTCGCGGGACAACTTCGCATACAGCATGGAAGGGTCCATGCGAACTGTCGGTGAGCCTTTACTCGGTGGGGCCACCGGCGCCAGCGACTCTTCCAAGTCTACAAAGTTCGTAATACCGGACTGAAGGAGCTGCGCAAAGGCAACATCCTTCTCCTTGACTCGTTTTACCTTCAAATGCCACGGCGAAAGCAGTACTGCAAACTGGACCGCACGTCCGAAGAGCGTCTTGGATTTGTGTACCCACTCTAACGTCGAGAATTTGGTGTAGACATGTAACGTCTCCCCGGCCAGCTGCATGTAACACACCTTCAACAGCAGAAGTAGCGCTAGGACCTCCTTCTCAGCTGGATGGTAGTTCATCTCGGACTCCTTCAGCACCCGACCGAGGAATCGTACGGGGTGTAACTTGCCTTCGTGCTCCTGCATAAGCGTCGTACTTAAACGCCCATTCATTCGCAAACAGCATTACCTGAACTTCCTTCGACCGATCGGAATGTTTGAGGATGGGTGCAACTCTTACTTGCAGTGCTTCGAAAGCACGACGTGTCACAGAAAAGTCGCCACCGGCTCCAAAGTCTTCTTTTTTCAGCTGATACAGCGCTGCACCATAGACTGCAAAATCTTGGGTAAAGCGGCTGTAGTAATTAAGTGCTCCAAGGAACGACTGCATCCCGCGCTTACTCATTGGGAAACGAAAACGCGGTGATAGCTGTAAGCTTCTTCGGTCAGCCATAATACCCTCTGGCGAAATCTCATGGGATAAGTCCACCTTGGGTTGACAGAAGATGCTCTTGGTGAAGCTAATACTGATCCGGCACTGGGCAAATCTTCTCAGTAGTCGGTCCAATGTAGCCAAACAACTGTCGAAATCCTCGCCACCAAAGCAAATGTCATCTACGAACGACCGCCGATCGAATACAGGTACCAACGATGATTCATCTGGCTCCCCGGTCGTAAACAGGTCAGCGACGGGACTGTTGACTAGTTGTAGGACAGGGTCATCTTCCGCCGTTGCACCGTGGTCTGCCTCGAACTTGGTTCGATTTGAATGCTCGGTGCCGGTCTCACGACGTTCTTTGGCTTGTTCTTCGGCTAAACGCATAGCCTCCGAGTATTCAAACCACCCACCTTTAGGTTGAACGAGCCCCCAAAGTGCGTTGTCGATCATACGCTGGTATATCATAGACGCGTTCTTTAACACGAAAGGCATACGCAACCACTCGAAATGGCCCAGCGCACACACAAATGCCGACACTTTCCGTGCTCGTAAGGTCATCATGATGGCCCAGAAGCCACTTGCAGCGTCCAGCGAGCACGATCACAGGTAACGTTCGAGATCAGTCAACATATCATCGACTAGCGGCATCGCATATTCCATGATTGCGGTGATAGCATTCACCATATTGTAATCTATGCAGAGCCGGATGTCTTGACCGTTCTTTTTCATCACAATCACGATTGGCGATGCCCATGGACTGTCTGAGAAAACGATGGTCCTGCTCTCAGCAAAGCCCTCAGCAATTCGTACAGTTTGCCGAGAAATCTCAGCACTGGGACAAAATGTTTCGAGCAAAATGTGGACTTCTAAGAACAAAAACTGCACGCTGTTTGATGGGTGCGTGTCCTTGCGTGTCAATGTCGCACACCACGCCGTATGCTGGCTGTGGTAACGCGTTACCACTTGCAATCATGATCTGCTCGTTGCTTTTGAGCGCAGTGATCAGACGTTCTTGCTGATCCGACGTTAGTCGCTGGTCCATCACATTAGGTGAATCGTAATCGATTGTTGTATTAGACTCTCCAGTAAAGTCTGGAAGGAAAGCCAACTCCCTTGCATAGTCCTCCAAACCGATTTTACTAGCTGGATGCTCGTAGTAGTCCGATCTAGCCTCGTCTGAGGCTTCGTTCCCTTTGGTCGTCAGTACGCGTGCCACAGAAACATATGTAGCATCCAATGTGTCGACTGCCGTCTCCTCTGTCCTCGCATCTTCACTAACCTTGGATTGATCACTCGGTGAACGGTCCATCAACTTCCACAACGTCTGCGTCATCTGGACCAGCCACCGATGATTCGTTCGCCGATTTGGCTGTACATAGGGCCGGTTCAACGTCACCTTGACCGATGTAGCCCTTTGAACTAGTGTCGTCATTCGCCGACTTTGTTGTCACGCCAGACCCGAAACGAACACTCGGTAGGGCATGCATCACGTTCGGCATACTCTATAGATCGTGTAGACGCGCAGCTGTGTCTTCGTTTACAGAATTGACTCTGTTACAAGCCGTTGTGCCGATATCCGAGGGAATTCTGGAAAGTTGGACCTCCACTGTCCCCGGCTGTCACCCCAGACGCCAGACAGGCTTCTGCGTGCTCACGCTCTTCAAAGATCTTCTCCCAACGCTCTGCACACGTCAGCCGATCGCTTGGATCCGTCAACGAGTCTTCAAAAGGCCGTGCCATCACCCCTTGTGGCTTTGGATACTCCGGTCGCTCTACTGATGGAGGTTGAGTTGCTAGTCATTGTTCGTAGAGTTCACACTCACGTTTGAACAGCTCGCGGTCTCTGCAACCTTCGTAGGCGAGCACTTGTCAATCTTGATATCTCTTGGAGTCCTCACGCACGTAGCCGTCGCCTCGCGGCAAATCACCTGCTGGTACCAGCATAACGATGGGCTGAAAAGCTGAAAAGTGCACCATCTTGTCTGAAATATTTGTCAGCTTGATTCGCGCCGGACGTCCACGACGAAAACTCGTTACCGACGGGATAAGTTTCTCCGCCCGTTGGAGCCATAGTACGCGTGTGTCCGGTGCGATATGTTGCTTCGACAGTCGATACTCTCGGCATTCATGCTCAGGTATCGTCAAAAGGCTCGGTAGGCCCTGCGGTGACATGCCTGCTATAATCCTCGCTGTCAATCATGTTCTTCGTCTTGACGAGTGGTATCTGAATTTCATTCGGTAGTTGCGCAGCGCCATGAAACAGGTCCAGACGGATCCCAGCTGGGATCATAAAGTCGGTCCCGAGTACCACGTCGACGCCGGCGCTATGCGCCATGACCCACATCTCGAACTCGTACACCATCTCCCAGCCGAGCGTAATCTTGACACGCACTCGTCGTGTCGTCGACACCTTGCCTTCGCTAAATCCTTGAATGTCGATACGGCGTCCGTGATCTGGAACATCGCGAAGCCACAGTTTCTTGGCGAAGGTGTCGGTTATGACACTAACGCTCGCCCCGGTGTCGAGGAGAATCCTCGTTCGCTTGTCATTCACTGCACCTTGCACCAGATCTCTCATCCTTATTCGCCGGTCGAAATTCTTCACCGATCACCACCCCTGTCTCTCGCCAGGGTGTAACTTCGTCATCTTGGAGTGACCCTTGGGCTCGTCTCGTATTGCACTCACAACCACGTCGAACGAACCCTCGCTGGCGCTACCATCGGCACCAGCACACTCTTCTCTCTCTCTCCAACACCTCCACCGAGGATTCTATTCCTCTCCTTTTCATTTTCCGTCGCGTTCACACTTGTTATATGAGGGCCCTTTTATTTAAAAGTATCATTATCGCTATTTTGAGGTGTTTCAGCTAGGGCAGTACGATAATCTACGGCGTTTCAGCTTTATTTTGAGCCCTTCCACTTCTAAAACCGCTTAATAGTTCCTGAGTAATAAGCCCGTTAAAAAAATATCTCGGTCAAAAAATTCAAATTTTCAATTTTTTGATTTACTGTAATCTACAAAGAAAAATATGCCTTTTCTTTTTAGACATTATTAAGTGCCTAATTCGCTCTCATAGCATGTTATAAAGCGGTTTTTATCGAGAGAAAACTCATACAACCACTATTGTCAGTCGTGTTCTTTTGTGGCTGTTTGCAAAATCAGAGTGGATTTGAGGGTACAGCTGTCCCAATCTTTGGCGAGCCCTAGCGAAAAACCTCAAAATAGCGATAATTATACTTTTGAAAAAAGGGTCCTCATATAATCTTCAGGCCATTTGCTCACCCCCGTGTACGCGAAGATACACTCCGCGTTCAACGAAGGCTCGAGTAACTGTGGCAGCCCTATAGGGACCAACCCAGTTGTAGTTGGAGGGCTGTCTAGTTTAAATGGCGTTCTTGAACGACGGCCTTGAGTTCAGGAGAGAGTTCTTCCTTCGTGCCTTTCTTCGCACGAATTTGGCAAGGTCTTGGAAGTTGCGGAAGAGCTCGCACTGTCCAGCGTCATGAAGCTGCTTGCAGAACTTGCACCGCTTGTTGCAGTAGTGGGTTGAGAGACTCATGCCACCGCACACGGCGCATGGTCCGTATTGTGGACGTCGGTTGTCGCGGTTGAAGTCACGGCGATCACGAAAGTCTTGTTTGAATCCTCGGTCACCACCTCGGCGGTCTTGATTGAAGCTTCGGTCGCGATCAGAGAAGTTCTCACGTTGCTGACGAGTGTCTGAACGAGCGTACGTGCCTTCAGCTGCTGCTCGTCGCTCATCCTCGTTAGCCGCAGCAAGGTGTCGATCTTCATCCGCTGGTGAACCTTCGTTATCACCATGGTCGGAATAATAGTCATGGTACTCGTCTTGGTCATCGTCGTATATGCCCCATTCGCCTTCCGAACGCTCGGTACCACCTGGAACAGCATCGCGCCCCTCCAATTTAGCTAATAGGTCGTCCTCCGAGGCTTCAACGAGCGTCACTCTCGGTGTATTGCGATAGTCGTCATGGCGACGGTCTGACTTGCGTCGGTCTCGTCGACCATGTCGGGCATGGGATTCATCTTGACGTGAATCACGGTTCCTGGTGGGGCGGGGCATACCATTGCGCTTCGCCATACGCTCCTTGCCCTTGAGAACGTCTTCAATGATCTCTTCGAGCTCGTGAATATCATTCACCCGGGTATGGTAAAGGCTCTCCGCCATTTGATCATCACCACACGTCACCTGAAACTGTTGAACGTGTTCCTTCGCGTCGCGGACACCCTTCTCGAACTGTAGGCGAGCGTTCCGAGCGTAGCCATTCAGTCGGTTTAGGTAGTCGCAGAGGTGTTCAATACGTTCGCGTTTCGCCGAGCTGTAGCGAGACAGTGCAGTCTGGGTAAACTGCGAGCAGTAATAGCGAATGAACGCATTGCTCAGCAGCTTCCACTTGCGCTTCGTCTTCTTCGGAAGTTGACGGAACCAATGAATGGCTTCGTGCCGAAGGCTCAACTCGAACGGAACGCATCACTTGTCAGCCTCTGTGTGCGTTCCAGTCATCTCGTAGACGAACGTTCGGAGCCACTGCATAGAGTTTTCACTCTTGTTACGCGAGCTCGAGAACGACTTGATACGATCCAACGGTCGGTGCGAGGCCATTTCAATCCTCAGTGTAGGGTCGGAGTCGTTCAGCGCAGCAATCTCCCGTATCTGGCGAGTCAACACGGCCTGGGAGTCCTCGTCGTCATATGCAAGAGCCAATAAGTTATCGTCGTCACTAGACGAATCGTCGGTGGTGGTTCGGCGTTGTCCAGCACCACTTACGGAATCTCGTGCGCCGCCACAACGACCACGCGAAGCATCGTTATCGGTGTTCATACGTCGAGTACGGCTCTCCGAACGAGTCTTGAAAGTACGGTGAAGCCTCGTTAGAGCCAAAAGCACCTCGGTCAGTTCCTCGTTTGGTCGGTGGGGTCCGTTCGAGCCTTTTTGGTGTTGGTGGAAGCGGAATCTTGGACGGATCTTCATCTTGAACGGTCGTTCGACTTATTGGCTGCTTCCCCGAGTTGATTCTGATCGCCCCAAAGGCCTTCCGAAGCCTCTTATCCCACTTTTGGAGAGCCGCTCCAGCTTCATGCTCCAGTCTTGGAACAACATCGTCGACGGGTACGTCTCATTATCATACCCCAACGCAAGTAGTAGCGAGACCGAGTCTTCCGCGACTTGGCTTGTCGATACCGAGTTCACAGGATACTGCAGCTCATTAGCGAGAGCCGGCCAGTCGGCCTGTTTCTTGTGGATGGGCTTGAACAGCTGCATCCACTCATTATTGTTCATCAGCGCCTGCACGCGGTCGAAAACGCTCTTGACAGCTGGTGTATCACCGTTGATAGGTGGGCAAGGTGCATTCAGCAATGCTGAACGCTTTGCAGGGTTTAGAACCCTCGGTTCCCTCGCCAAAGTCGTCATAGCCCGGATCTGGGCCAGCAACGTCGTCCAGCTCAGCGGCGAGGTTCCTCGAAAGCGACTTTGTCGCCCCGCTCAGTCCCGGTGATAACGTGGCCGTCTCCGGTGTCGTCGCACCTGGCTCTGGAGCCGGCGTCTTATCCTCGTAGTCATCGTAATCATGGGCGTCAGGATCGTTGTCTGCCTCGTCTTCGAAGAGTTGGGAGACAGCTGCAAGTCGTGCAGCCGTCACGTCCGGACTTGAACCCTCGTAGCGTGTTCCGCCGGACTTGGCAAGCTGGTACTGTCGATGATTCTTTTGCCATTTCTTTTTTTTTTGTTCTTGTTCTTCTTCTCTTGGTTGCTCGTAAACTGGGAGGTCATACAAACAGTACACAATGATCACACTCTGTTCCCGGGTCGCGGCACCAGTTGTGGTGTAGAAATCCACGTGAACTCTAGCTACTAGTGTAGTTGGGGTGTTCCCACAACATACGTCAGCTAGGATAGCTAACGATCGTTCGGGCGGACCTGAAGACCTCAGTTCTGCCCTGCACCGGGACAGACTGCCTTGCAAACTACTTATATAGGCCACCCAGTGAAAATAAGAACACGCTACTAGCACGAGCAAAGCTAGCAGGTGTTGTGAATCCTCTTGGTCCCAACAGCGGAAGGGTACCAGGCACAGTTAAGCCTTTTACGAGGGCACCGAGTGTTCAACACTCGGTTGGAAGAATATATAGGAAGCAATACAAGCACTCCTAACCGTGCAAATAGGCAAGATATTGCCGTCACGAAACCTTCCGATATACTAATCGGCCAATACACACACAGTCTCTTGGCCTTGCCGGATGAACCCTCGCTAGTAAGCTTCGAGTCCACCGACAGGCATAACACACTCAAACAAGCTTGACCAGACGCTTACCTTGAAGCCGGACCTCGCTCTGTGCGCTTGAGTGGAAATTCTGCTCTGTATTTGTGTTGCCCTTTCGGGCCATGTCCTAATATGCAATCCTAATCATGTATACTAATATCAACTGAACTACGATCCGTTATGGATCTTCTTGCATACCAAGCAACGCTCACACCGTCGCATGGGCCTCTTCATCCGTCAACGCCCCTTCCCAGACCGCGGCCGAGGTCGTGGAGACTTCCACGAACTCGTCCCAACCGCCACCGAGTCTTTGTACCGTGGCTGGTCAGTTCTTGGCCGCTGAATGCGAATCCGGCCAGTCCCATTATTAATAATATGGACAGCCTGGGTTCAGTGACATTTTGACCACTAACTGGGCTCAACAAAGACTCGTTGAAGACTCAGTAGTGACACGGTCGAGTCTCTCGCACCGTCAAGTCACTGTACGTCATGTAACCGTGTTCGTGGCTTGGACAACTTGAAGGCCGTCGGGTCCTTGTCTGGTGACAATTGTCGGCACAGGCGCGGAAATCGCTACACCACATACACGCCCAGATATAGCAAATGCTGTCAGAGAATTGAGTAAATTTCTGTCATGCTATAATAAAAGCCACTACAAGGCAGCCCAGAGAGTACTAAAGTATCTGAAAGGAACGTCGACGTACGGACTCGTATTTGACGGAAAAAGTAAGGAAGTAATATATGAGCTGTACACAGACGCGAGCTTCGCGAATGCTAACGAAAACCGAAAGCCAGTGACTGGGTATGTGAGTATTATGGCAGATGCGTGTATTACTTGGAAAAGTTCAAGGCAAAGTACTGTGAGTCTTCATACAGCGCTGGCTGAATTAATAGCTGCGAGTGAGGAAAGCGAATGGTTATGGGTACTATTAGAGGAATTGGGATTTAAGCAAACACTGCCAATAGTGTGTTGGTGCGATAATAAGGGGGCAACTAGTAGCATTAAGGACCCATCAAATCATACATCGACAAAACACATTGATATCAAAGGGCTATATGCTCGAGAGATTCATGATAAGGGAAGAATAGTAATATCATACTGCAGCACAAATGATATGATTGCGGATGCCCTCACGAAGGCACTACCTCAAACTCAATTTGAGAAACTCAGCAGTCTCATGGGTGTAAGGAACCTAAGCCCCCCCCCCCTTACCACAATAAGGGTTGGGTCGTTGGACGTTCGTCACTCTGTATCACAAGATACTTTGAAGTTGAAGAGCCACCATGTGGCATATCCCAGCCGTCAGGCTCAAATTGAAGTGCAAAGATACTTCCCAAGTTGAAGTGCAAAGATACTCTCAAGTTGAAGTGAAAGAGTAATGCCCAAGTTGAAGTGCACCAAGGTTAAGGCTTATGCGGTTAAAGCGGAACAATAAGACGTAACGTTATGATATTGGTTAACTCTCAGGCATTCCCAAGTCAATGGTTATGGACTAGACTACGACAGAACACGATAACGTGCGGAAATCAAGTAAGATCCATCGTTGACCGCATCTAGGAAGGGAGGGGCAAGCCCCAGCCGTGCTTAATGGAACTTTGCCGAAGCGCTCCCCAGTCTCTGGATGGTGGTATCGCAGACCGAAGTGTGGTGAAGTGCTTTTCGAGAAATGAGAAAATGGGAAGTGACAGCTGGACACTATTCGAGATTAATGACATGGTCGATCCGAGTACAAGGATCTGGATCCGGTGATGCCGGATCGGTTCAAAAGTCATAACCATTCGGACTGGAAGCGACGAAGCTGACTAGGACCCAAGTGGAAGACCGCAAGGGCCGAGATCTGGATATCGTGAGACCCAAGATCCGAGTGAGTAAGATGGATATCTGGGCGATCTAAGCCCGGGACCCGAAACCAAGATCCAGAAATATTCCTGATCGAGGGTATTCCTGATTGGGGTGGATCTATGATTGGCCACGATACGATGATTGCGCCACGGATCTGGGGAAGTCAGGTGTGGATACAGCTGGGGAGATGGACCAAGGAGCGATAGGACAAGTAGCCAGGCCTGGCAAACGATTTGACGAGTAAAGGACAGAGGAGATAGAGATCCAGGTTGGTCTAGGCTTAACCTTTAAATCAGAGACGAAGTTGCATTGTACTTCACAAGTGCCTTCCTGCTCCCAAGAAACCGGATTACTTTGGCCGTACGGGATAATAGAAGGTTGGATATAGTAGATCTAGCGTTGGTTGTGATACCTGGATAATATATTGGCCAGATCATACCACCTAGTGAACTTATCCTACGAGTGCAGATCTAAGGTTAACCAGATTTACTACTTGGCTGGGTATACCTATCGCCTCTCAACTCTCAAGATCCCGCTATAGGAAGCGGCAAGTACGACGAAAAGGAACTTAAAGGCAAGGGAACACACCCGCAAGGCAACCCTACGGTCGGATCTCAGATCAAGACCGCCAGATCTTACAAGCTCGAAGGACTCGCTTGTGATCTGGACCCTACATCGGACGTAGAGTGAAGATCTTCCACTACTACTCCACCCAATCCCCACGTCTCGCCAATACATTCAAGCTTCTACCCCTTGAACACCTCTGCAGTTACCAGAGGAGCAAGATCCCGTCCTATCGATGGGTACACAAGGTGAGAAAAGTTCGGCAGATCACGGATCATCGGGGGACCCCCTCCGTTAGTCGGTGTCTGGGTACTGGTGGGAAGTCGAATCCAACAATCTCGCAGATTTTGCTGATCCCGCTACACCACAATGGCGCGCGTGCCCGGATTTTCTGGTGACTCTGGATTTCACAGTGAGTCCCAAGAAGATGTTCAAGTGAAGATTGAACCGGGGAATCAAGCGTTGTCGGACGTCGGATCGACGTCGACGCCGCTGAATGAAGCAAGATACGCGGATCGACAGAGTGCTGGGAGGAACTCTGTCGACGGAAGGGAGTTAGATCCGGATCCGGATCTAGAAGAGAAACCTCTCTATCCTCCCCAAGTCCCCTTGGGGACTCCTAACAAACAACGAAGAGAAAGTGAAGGCAAAACGGTATTCATTTATTGATTCACCTGTGAAGTCAACACCGTACCTGAGATCAGACTCGCTAGTCGAAGATACGAAAGATACGAAGAAGAAGACGAAGACTACGCGGGCGAAGATGAAAGCTCCAGGATCCGAGGAAGAAGATCGATCCGGATCGAAATCTACCTGGATCACTCGAGATCTGGAGTTTGTATACCGGCACAAGGCACTCCGCGACTTCCTGCATCGAGACCCCGTCATGAAGATCTTGGAGCTCGAGCAGACCGAGGACCCGAAAACGCCGGTGATGGGCTCCGGTGGGAACGACAAGCAAACTCACGGCGGTAACGGATCTGCTACGTCTGCTCAAGGATGCAGGTATTGTGGTGGGAGCGTTCGACGCCAAAACCCTCTTTGATCTAGATCTGAGCGTGATCCAGCCAACAGCTCAGGATCTCTTCACCCGAGTCAAGATCATCGCCGGGGAAGCCCCGAGGATCCAAGACCCGGTAGCTTCACCTCAGATCAGCCAGACCGTGTCGTCCAACTACGCGTCGGCTGCGGAGGACGGATCCGACACCTCATCGGAGCCACGGCGTATGAGCTTGGGACCGTCAGGTGCGTCGATGCTGAAGACGCGGGCCAAGGACCCAAGGCAGGACCCAGCGCCGCTGAATTACGATGTGACTGAATCGAATCAAGTGCAAGCCATATCTGCCCAAAGATCTGCTAGCCGATTCCGTGTGAACGGTGCAAAGGAGGTGTCGACAGTACCAGATCAGGTGACGACGACCGCAACGTCGGACGGGTCGACTGGATCGCTGTAGCGATATTTTCAAGCAGCAATGGCCCGGTTCCTGGTAGAGCGAGACGCCATCGCTGTACCCTCGACGACAACAGCGCCGATCAATCCCGGATCGCGCGACGTGGAGATGGAATCGGTTGAAGGAGACAGTTCTCAGGATGAGTACGACCCAGATGACTTGAACTTTCCGTCATCCGCTCCTGCAGCTGTCGCCACGACGGCAGTCGGCACAGATGGCTCGACTATGATCCAGCAAGTCCGGATCTCGGCAATCTCAGATCTGAAGGAGTTTATCGGCAAAGATCAAGATGAAGATCGAGCGCGAGCATGGATCAGCAAGGTCAGATCGGCACTCATGCGGGACCAAGCATCCGACGCAGAGAACTGCCTGACCTTTGCGGACCTGCTAGCAGGACCTGCGAAGAACTGGCATCGACAACTCAGCAGATCTACCAGGAACAAGTGGCCGGATCTGCTGCGAAGTTTCCAGATCCAGTATTGTGGGCTGGGGGTATCTGCCGCGAGACAGTACTACCACGCCCGCCGACGATCGGACGAATCGCCACTGGAATATTTTCTTCGTCTCAACGTCGCCGGGCTACGTGCAAAGTTGAAGATCAAGGATGGGGGGTCGAAGGTACTGCGGGAACATGTGGATCATTTTATTGAGACATTGGGAGACCCGGATCTCGCCGATCGGCTGACACTGTTACGACTCCCGGATGCGGACGACCTCGAAGAAGTGCTACGTGCGTTGTATCGCGCCAAGCATCGTCAGAAGAAGACAGCAGCTGGATCTGGCAAGTATTGGCAAAAGGCTCCAGTACCCACAGCTCCAGCGAGACGAGTGCACAAGATCCAAGCGCCCGACTCAGGATCCGAGTCTGATTCTGAAGGATCCAACTCCGACATTGAAGATTACCGCCGGATCTGCATAGCTGCCCCCGAAGCTCGTGTGATTAAGGCAGGAGGCAGCTCGAAGAAGCCTGATCTGATTTCTGGAGACCGCGGAGTTTACGGATCCCGGGATCAAGGAGATGGGACAGGGCAGATCCGCTGTCAACAATGTGGCTCGAGGAAGCATACGGACGCCTGATGTTGGAAACATCTGATCTGCGAGAAGTGCGGCCGGAGAGGACATCCAGGCGAGCACTGCTTCTACGTGTGCCGCGGGTGCGGCGAGATCCATGACGCTGGCAAATGTCCAATGGAGGAATTCTACAATCAGATCCGCCAGTGGCTCAATCCAACCAAGCATGGAGGACTGCTACCAGAGGAAGCGGAAAAGATGTTAAACTAGGACGCTCGCCGGGTTGGAATCCGGTACGAGCCGAGCGTTCTAAATATATATTTAATGCATTTGTGAACAAGATGTCGCTAGATCAAGGTAGCAAGATACGAGATCAAGTCGATAATACACGTGATCTGCATGGGATGTCTGTTGTCAAGATCTCAAGTTTCAATCGAATCGGTGAATATGCTAGATCCGAAGTCTCATCGACCTTGGATCTACATCTGGGTAAGACCAGGGGATTTTGGAAGCAGCAGGATCAAGATCGATGGTTTACATCCACTGAAGGTGAGATCGTTACTGAACCTCCCAAGATCCGCCGAATCGCCGAAGTCCGCGGATCTGAGGTCGGATCTATGGATCTTTTGCCTGGGGAGTCCCTTGGATATTGGGATTATCACGCTCCGGGAAAATGGTTTCAACAGGCCAAGGTAGGAGGCAAGATCAACAATGAGAAGGCGATCATGCTTCTGGATAGTGGCGCCGATGTGTCTATACTGGACACCACCTTTGCTCGTTTGGTGGGGTGTCAGATGGACCGAAGCCAGATCCAAGACTGCGTTGGTATCGGGGAAGGTGTTTACAGAACGAATGGAAGGACTCGGATCAAGATCACGCTGGCAGGGTGCCTAGTGTATTGGTTTAAGATCTGGGTCGGGGATCTAGCTGGCCAAGACGCGATCCTAGGCATGGACTTCATGGTACCTGCCGGGCTGAGGCTGGATCTGGCCGACGGGAATATGTGTTTCCCCGATGAGATGCGGATCCAGCTTAGTGGACGTCGACCCTTGTACGGTACCAAGATGAGGATCGTGAGGGCAGATCAAACGACTTGGATCGAGCCTGGAGAAGTGTGGGAGTTGCCTGAGCGTCTGAAGTGGACAGAGCGCGAGAAGCTATGGGTCACACGAGGCGAGAAGTAAGTGCCTACGGTGGTCCAAGGACCTGGCCGATCTCAGTATCTTCAGATCACGAGCGTCAGGGATCGGAGGTTACTGCTAGATCATTATCAGGAAATTGGTTGCTGGCTACCAGCGGACGGAGTACCGAGACGCCCAGGATATGTGTCGATTGGATCCCGTCGCTATTGAGAGTGGCAGAATCATGTCTACGAGGCGACTACCGAGATCAAATCCAAGGCGTCAAGCGAGTTACAAGAAGAGCCAATCGGACCCCTAGCGGAGAAACCGGTGTATCCCACGCCGCGTATGATACTAAAGAGGAACCGGCAGACTACGATCAAGGTCGTAAAGGCCGGATCTCATGTGCCGAAGGGTGATCACGACGACCCCTATCTGGATCTGGAGTCGGTAGAGTCCAGGTCGCAAATCGTGGAGAAGTACCGCGAAGATGCAGGAGGTTCGTTGTCGGATCCAGGGACTATGTCAGCCAGGGCCCCCAGATCATCTCCGGTGATGGTGACGCAGGCGAAACAAGAGGCGCCAGCCGGAGATCTGCTGTTGGACGTCTCAGATCCTGAAGTATCGAAGGAGGAGGAGGAATGCGAGCAGGTATCAGTGCCACCTGGGTCATAATCGGGTGAGCTGAAGCCAGATCCCAATCCATTTTCTGCGGCGGGAGAATCTCCACAAGAGACGTCGCCGTTGGATCCGGATCCGCCACTGGATGTGAAGATCCCTGAGGAGACGAAGCATCTGGCATCTGAGGATCCGCCACTCCTGCGACTAGAGCAATCGGACGTCGTGAAAGAACAAGAGTCAGATCTGGAACCCGATCCTGGTATGCAGCCGGCTAACGCCGATCGCGATCAAGATCGAACAGCGAAGTTGGAGGAGATGGAGGATGAGCAGATCGGTTTTCATGAAGGTGGCGATCTGTATGCGGAAGATATCGGAGATGACATGACCGTAATTCCTGAAGTGCCATTAACAACCGAAGAAGTGAAGATCGAGGATATTTAAACAGATCCTGGCGCAAATCATCCTGCGGAAGTGGAGAAATTACGCCAGGAGATCTGGAATAACCGGCATCTACTAATTGGCAAGGGCAACGCACTGCCGCCGGCGGCGCATGGAGTCAGGTGCGATATCGATGTCGGCGGTGCGAAGCCGATCGCTCAGAAGGTGCGACAGGTGGCACTCCAGTTTCGTGAAAAGCTGTCAGACCTGATAAAAGGACTGTTGCGTGCCAAGATCATTAACTTCTCGACGTCGCCGTGGGCATCCCCGATCGTGATCATCGTCAAGAAGAATGGAGTGGATATCCGATTGTGTATTGATTACCGACTGGTTAATAGTCTGACAAGGTTGATGATCTACTCTATGCCCCTGATTAACGACCTGTTGGAAGATCTCGACAAGGTACTCTGGTATTGTTCGTTGGACATGGCAAGTGGATTCAGGGTGGTGAATATGACAGATCGGGCTCCTGCGATCTCGGCTTTCATCACCCCGTTCGCGCTCTTTGAGTGGAATCGAATGCCCTTCGGATTGAAGAATGCACCTCATATCTATCAACGTCTGGTCGATAATGCGCTATATGGGTTCACCCGGATCCCAAGATCGGGTGAAGATTCTGACAGTGAAGACCCGTTTGAAGCGGGCGAACCTGAAGATCCTGGTACGCCGTCAGTCCTTGGACGAAGATCCTACATTGACGATGTCCTAATCCCAGCGGATTCGTGGGATCAGCAGTGCGAACGAGTGAAAGCTCTACTGGAGGCGTGCAATAAGTGGAATCTCTCGATCAGTGTGGTGAAAAGTTATTGGGGAATGCGCAAGGTGGACTATCTAGGTCATCGGGTGTCGAAAGATGGGCTGGAGGCAAATCCGAAGGATCTGGCAGCGTTGACAGATCTAGCGAGGGATGGTTTTGGAATAGTTCAGAACGGTCTAAAACACTTTGGGATAATGTTCAACATACCGTCCAAAATTCAAAAGTATTCCAAACTATTCGACAGAATACTCCCAAATAAAGGTTTGTACCGATCTCAAGACTTTTAGACACTTTTGGAATCCAAAATTCTTCGCAGTGAGGCCCCCACTGAAAGCAGCACGGCGCCTGCAAGATACGAGGACTTCCGTGCGCCAATTGAACCCGGTGAGCCTTCTGGTGGATGATGTGCTGACGCTCGACGTGTTTAAGAGCTCAGAGGTGGCGTAGACCAGCGTTGTCGCTTAGTAAGATGCGTTCGATACCATCTATCATTCTACAAGAGGTGCTGAGAGAAATGCGGTATTTGATGCTCAAGGCCGGCGGTGGGGCACGGCGCAAATGCATAGAAGCAGGAGAAGGATGCGGCAACGGTGAAGCACATACGGCGGTGGCGGTCTGCGTTCACGACAAGAAGGACGACGATACTTTCAGTGACGCCAAGGCTGCGGTGCAACTGTCAGTATGGAGGAGCTGACTTGCACGATTAACATTCGCAGGTGAGTTCGGTGTTGCTGCTAAGAGATGCGAGGAACATGATGAGCTCATGTTTAGGGATATAATTCTTAATGCAATCTGAAGAATGAAGAGAGTAAGCCAGCCATGCAGAAAAGGTATCAAACAAGGTGATACCTCAATCGAATCCTTCTCAGTGTGTTTGTAGTTGATCTTGCATTACTAATATCGTCTTATAATAATACGGCTGTTGAATGCATCGTACTAACTCGTTTCAGTAGCTGATCGACCTTGACTGACCCAAGGGCTCAGCCGTCTTTTAAGCCAAGCATAGGACGCTCTGATCAGATGACCTCCGCCAAATTGGCGCTCAGCATCATGTTGCGAAGTTGTGTATAGTCCTGACCGTGTAAATTTCGTGCCTGGGTCCTGCATTGACATATGATAGAGAGCTGTCGTGTCCGAGGTGAGGCTTGCGGAGGAATACGGATTGAACACGAGTACGACACGATTAAGAGACGCAAGGTGGCAAGATCGTGCAAGCCTTACCTGTTAACTAATGCGGAGGACGACGATATTGGCTTTAGACGGTTTCGAACGGAGACAAACGAGTGAAGACTATCGCTTAAGCTGCCATGGATACAAATAACGAAGAAGGCAAGATAATGGACCACTCTCAGATTGTGTCCTGTGTACTACAAACTTTCTTTTTCTATCTGAAGAAATGGTATGAATTAGCAGGCATACAATAAACGGAAGGCCTAGGTTCAATAGTGTCAATGAAACAATGGAAGCAGCAACAAAGAGCCAAACATGAATGGATTTATTATCGCTTAAGTCACCAATTGGTTTGATCTTCTGCATCGACACTTTCTGGGCAAGATTGATGTCGTGCAAGGTCAATCTCACCATTCTGCATCGCTCCGTAGTTGATGTAGATAAAGGCAAGCATCTCAACATTGTCAACAGAGAGTCAATTCCTCCGTTTTGAGTGTATGTGATCGAAAATACTCCAGCCCGGTCGCTGGGCGCTGACGATGTGGGAATTGCAAACACAATCGCCACAACTTTCTTCAACAATGGGAACTTCTTTTTTACTCATAGCATCCCAGTAGTCCCGAGGGCTAGAATCTGGATACTTCTCCCGCATTGCTTTCCCACCACGTCTCTTCATGCTTTTGAATGCCAGTATTTCCGATGCCAACTTAGGGACACCAGTGGTTGGCGTGAGCAAACCGCAGCGTTCTGCCAATGTACAAGCTTGATCTTCTACTTTGTCATCATCCGAGCCAATACAATCATCCAGGTCCATCGTTGGATCCAACATGAAAGCGATTCCCATCGCATTGGTGTGAACGTAGTCCCAACGTTTTCTTATCTTTTTCCGGAAAAAAACTTGTAGCTCATCAAGCTGGAGTAACTCGACGTTCTCATAACTATCTCCATTGTGCATGTTTTCTCCCTGTGTTGCCGTAATTCCCAGGTCATGATCGGTGGGAACTGCGGTGGATATCAGATCAGCTGAATCACTTAGTAGCTCGATTCCAGCTTGGTCTTGGTGAGTAATATCTTGCTCTGCTTGAGCACCATTGGAGCCGACCAAAACAGTCTGCTCCTCTTGCTCAGGTGAGGTCACTCCTTACGCTGCGTGATATCGAAGCCATCGAAACCACCGGTACACACCCGACACGAACACAGTATCCGATTCTAGCTCTCTAAGAGCAGCAATAATAGGATCGAGTAGTCGGATTATATATCTCAGGCCATTCCATAATCCGATGTCGCGAATCAATTGAATTGTGTAGTTGAGCTTTCTCCGATTTGAGGCCGTCCCCCTATAGCGATCGCGAAACTGCTCATACTCTGGACTTAAAAATAGTTTTTCAAGAATTTCCTGGTTGTCCATCACATTTCGTAAGCAGGAAAAAACAGAGTACCAACGTATCGGTACTGGTAAAACCAGATTTCTCACTTTCATGCCAGCTCCACGTACGCTTTGTTGCAGACGCTTAAACTCGTCAAGAAGCGCAAGGTGGTCTCGAACAAAGCGAGTTACGGCTACAGCTCTTGTTCGGATAGCTTGAATGGACGGGAAGCGACATACGTCTTGCATGAGAAGATTGAGAACATGAGCGGAGCAGCCGCCACTCGCCACGTTGGCCGTCTGGTCGCGATTTGGCTGGTCGCGCTTCTTACATTTTTTGCGTTGTCAGTGATCACTGATATAACTTCCGCTGTTGTAGTACTTTCAATTTCGAAAATTACCTTCTCAATTTCGCCAGCGAGGTACGCCGCCGTGTGCTGCTCCGATCGTGTAGGCGATGATGACCAGAATAGCGACGGCATCCCCGGTGCTACTACCATAAAATTGATAATGCTAGCTCCATTGACATCACTCCATTCGTCTGTCACGAGAGAGACGCACACTTGTTTGTTGATCAACTGGATGACGTTCTGTCGCATTTCCTCTCGTACGCGTTTTAGGAGCACCCCACTTAGTTTGTGTCGAGACGGTAGTTTCATTGTTGGTGCCATCATGGCAAAGAAAGCTAAAAAAAACTTTAGCCTCAACAAGCATGAACGGCAGGGCGCACACGAAGAATACCCGAGCCAATGCCATTGCGAAAGCATCCTGACTCAGCACGTTTGGCGGCGTCGGAGAGGGCATCTCAGGTTTTGGAACTGGTGCTGCATCGGGAACCTCGGTCGGCCTCAGTGCATTTTGGACGTATCTAGGTACCCTAGGGCATTGTTTAGGGTTTATAAGGTGTTTTAGCAGATTGCCACTAGGTTTGCCGTTTTTCCTTAAATCGCCACAATACTTGCAGCGGCCATGCTTCTTCCCTCCTTCTCTCTCGATCTCGTAGTGGTCCCAAATGTCGTCACGTGGCCGACCGGTTTCTGCTGGCGACGATTGACGCCGGCTGGATAGGGCAGGGGAGCGAGGAGGCCGGAAAGGTGTCGATGGTGTCGCCTATGGTGAGAACACCACCTGCCTCTTAGTTGTAGACTGCCGCGGAAGTTGTTGTGAGGGGCTCGAACTCGTAACGCCAGAATGATACGGGCTGTAGCGAGGTGACCTTCTAATCCTGAGCCAGAGGGCGACCGGAACGTACTTGACCCTGGGTATGCCGCACCCGGTGCAGCTGGTGGTGATGAAGCTGGCATGCTTGCCACTGATGGATCGCTGTCTATGGCGCAGACTGGAGGCATGGAGTGCGCAGCTTCGTTGGGTAGCATGGATCCGGTAGTCTGCGGGAATGATAGTCGACCCGAAGATATTGAGGGATCTCCTCTGCACTGGCTTTTAGACAGTTTTGGACGTTTTGCACACTTCTGAACTGTTTAAAACATTTTCGATCATTTTAGATATTCTTTACTCGTCCAATCCAAAACCATCCCTAGATTTAGCTTTCCCGGGATCGCTCCGAGCCATGCAGTCATTTCTGGGTAGCTTGAATTATTACAGTCGATTCATCGAGAATTATTCAATCTTCGCTGCTGTACTCTATGATCTACGGGGGGTAGATTTTGCTGCGATGGCCAAATCGGACGTGCGGACCAAGAACGAGCAAGTCTTGACGTCGGAGACCTTAGTTCCGGAAGAGGTGAAGCTGAATCGGGATCCAGATCATAAGGGTCCGGACGTGGACTCGTCTGATCTGAGCAAAGATCCCCTTGAGGGTATCGAATCCCTATGGATCCGAGCCCACCGGGCGTTCACTGAGCTGAAAAACAAGGTCGCGACAAACCCGATCCTTCGCCACTTCGATCCGGATCGCCAACCTACGGTAGTCGTGTACGCGAGTGATTGGGCTGTTTCAGCAGCTCTGATGCAAAACATGATGAGATCTATCATCCCGTCACGTTCGTTAGTCGAATACTCAAATCTAACGAGCTCAACTATGGTGTGGTGGAGAAGGAGATCCTCACCCTTCTGCGAGTCTTGGATCTAAACTGCGACTTGCTCGTGGGACGACCTATCAGGATCCTAACCCGGCACTCAACGTTGGCCTGGCTTTTCAAATCAGCCGGCCTCCAAGGACGCCTGGGTCAGTGGGCCGCTCTGCTCTCGCCATGGACATTGGAAATCGTGAAGTGTTCAAAGGGAGAAGACGAGATTCTGGGAACTCCCGCGGCAAGCATCACGCCCCGATCCAAAATGGACGAAGTGCTAATTCGGATCGCGCCCAAGAAGGAACCCCGACGCCAGGTCCAGGCTCCGATCCCGACGGTACAACCCGACGAAGATCTATATGTGGTCAGTTTTGATGGATCCGCACGTGTGAAACGTGGGGGGAGCGCCTACAGTGAGGTCCTGTGGAAATTACCCGAATGGACGGTGGTGAAAGCCCGATCTGCGTACGTCGAAGGACTCACAGTCAACGGAGTCAAATACCATGGGCTGGTATTAGGTCTGGATCTGTTAATCGAGGCCGGTCCGAAGAGATTGGTGATCTGTGGCGATTCAAATCTGGTGAACCGGCAAGTACGAGGTGAGATCGACTGCAAGGCGCCGGGATTGACGTTGCTGAGGCAAAAGGTACTGAATCGGCTTCAGCAATGGCCAGATCATGATTTGGTACATGTCAAGAGAGATTGGAACGCCAGTGCAGACAGCCTAGCGAGTGCGGCATTGCAAAGCCAATGTGGGATTGCAGTTCAGGAGGAATCCGACTACCGAGATATCGTCACGCTAAATCGATTGGGGGAGGTTATCGTGGCGCGATCTGAGGGCCAAGTCGCGCAGATCTCAGCTGTGACCACCCGATCTAGAGCTAGGCCAACATCCACACCCCAGATCCTGCAGGAATAGTATGTGAGAGGGATCCGGATTGATCAGATCCAGAAGGCGCAAGACGAGGAGACGTGGATCTCGAACTTGAAGAGATACCTAATGGGAGATGTGTCGGAGCTTAGTCGAGAAGAGGCCAAATCCTTTAGTCTCATTGCTGCCGATTACGAGGTAGACCTGAACGATTTACTCTTCTATTCTCACTAAGCGGACCGATGAAGATCGCGATGGATTGATGCGATTGGTGATGCCGGAAGCTCTACATCAAGACATCTTACATCACTATCATGCCAGCTTGGAAGGGGGGCATCAAGGTATTGGTCAGACTTATCAGCGGGTCCGAGATCGGTTCCACTGGAGAGGACTGTACAAGAGTGTGCAACGTTATGTTGGTGAATGTTTGGATTGCGAGACGGGCAAAGGTAGGCCTACGATCTCGGGCGAATCACCGGGAAACGTCCAAGCGACCTAGCCTTTTCAGATCATCGCCATGGATCATATCCCTTCACTACCTAAATCCTACAAGGGCAACACGGAGTTGCTGATATGGGTGGATCTGTTCACGGGATATGTGATCGCTAAGGAAGTGCGTCCAGAACGGCACAGACCATCGCCGAATCGTATGAGGAGTGTGTCTTTCGCAGATTTGGTGCCAGTGAGACGATCCTGCATGATCGTGAGCCAGGTTTTATGTCGGATTTCTTTGGCGCGTTTAACAAGATCTTGGGGCAGAGACAGAGAGCCACGAAGGCATACCGACCTCAACCTAACGGATCTGCGGAGCGCATGGTTCAGACGATTACGAGAGCGCTCAAGATGTACGTTCAGGATCTCGACCAGCGAGATTGGGACGACTACGCAGAGCGGCTTACGTTCGCAATTAACACGGCCCACGACCGTGTGGTGTAGCGGGATCAGCAAAATCTGCGAGATTGCTGGATCCGACTTCCCACCAGTACCTAGACACCGACTAACGGAGGGGGTCCCCCGATGATCCGTGATCTGCCGAACTTTTCTCACCTTGTGTACCCATCGATAGGACGGGATCTTGCTCCTCTGGTAACTGCAGAGGTGTTCAAGGGGTAGAAGCTTGAATGTATTGGCGAGACGTGGGGATTGGGTGGAGTAGTAGTGGAAGATCTTCACTCTACGTCCGATGTAGGGTCCAGATCACAAGCGAGTCCTTCGAGCTTGTAAGATCTGGCGGTCTTGATCTGAGATCCGACCGTAGGGTTGCCTTGCGGGTGTGTTCCCTTGCCTTTAAGTTCCTTTTCGTCGTACTTGCCGCTTCCTATAGCGGGATCTTGAGAGTTGAGAGGCGATAGGTATACCCAGCCAAGTAGTAAATCTGGTTAACCTTAGATCTGCACTCGTAGGATAAGTTCACTAGGTGGTATGATCTGGCCAATATATTATCCAGGTATCACAACCAACGCTAGATCTACTATATCCAACCTTCTATTATCCCGTACGGCCAAAGTAATCCGGTTTCTTGGGAGCAGGAAGGCACTTGTGAAGTACAATGCAACTTCGTCTCTGATTTAAAGGTTAAGCCTAGACCAACCTGGATCTCTATCTCCTCTGTCCTTTACTCGTCAAATCGTTTGCCAGGCCTGGCTACTTGTCCTATCGCTCCTTGGTCCATCTCCCCAGCTGTATCCACACCTGACTTCCCCAGATCCGTGGCGCAATCATCGTATCGTGGCCAATCATAGATCCACCCCAATCAGGAATACCCTCGATCAGGAATATTTCTGGATCTTGGTTTCGGGTCCCGGGCTTAGATCGCCCAGATATCCATCTTACTCACTCGGATCTTGGGTCTCACGATATCCAGATCTCGGCCCTTGCGGTCTTCCACTTGGGTCCTAGTCAGCTTCGTCGCTTCCAGCCCGAATGGTTATGACTTTTGAACCGATCCGTCATCTCCGGATCCAGTTCTTCATACTCGGATCGGCCGAGGCATTGATCCGGTATAATGGCCAACTGTCGCTTCCCATCTTCTCATTCTTCGAAAAGCACTTCACCACAACCGAATCCGAGGCGATACCCCTTTTTATCTGGTCCATGGTTGGGATCCCTAATCTACTCTTGACGCTACTATTCCTGTAGGCAGCACCAAGAGGCGAGATCGAGATCCGAGACGGTGGAGATACCAGATCCAGAAGCACTACCAGCAAGCCAGATCCCAGGTCCGCCGCCGATTTCAGGAGGCGATCGCAGATCGGGCTGAACGACACAACGAAGGCTCGTCCACCCCAGATCCTGGCCGGATCTCAGGTGTGGTTATACCTAGATCGGGTGAAGGAAGGCTACGCTCGTAAGTTAGTCCACCTGTGGCACGGACCGTTCCGAATATCGGACAAGATCAGTGAACATGCGGCGAGACTCGAGATCCGTGGAACTGACTATCATCTATTCCCGATCGTGCATGTGTCCAAGCTAAAGCTGATGAAGGAGTACCCAGATCGGCCCAAGATCCGGCTGACCGTAGATGATCAGGATCGATTAGCTTTCGACGAGATCCTGCTACCTGAAGATAGCTGGACCCCAGATCTTGGATCCGACGAGTTCGAAGTGGAGAAGATCACAGATATGCGATCCGGCAAGCGAACTCGATATGGTCGGATCTATCGCGAATTCCTAGTCCACTGGTGTGGATATGACGAACCGAGCTGGGTGGATGAGGCAGATCTGAAATTGTGGAGAATTGCTGTATGAGTTCTTGCGGGATCACACGAACCGGAATCGGTTTGGCGTGATGCAATCCCACGAAGAATAGCCCTAGGGAGGTCTACTTGTGTGAGTTGGTCACGCTAGTAGAGAATATGTGGAAGGATCCACAAGGAGGTTGTGGATCGGAGGTCGGGTATTTATGCTCATGCATTCTAGTGAAGTGTTCACGCAAGATCAGGAATAGATATGCAAGATTCGAGAAGGAGAAACTCAGATCTGGAGGCGAAGACTCTAGATCCCGGGATGTCGGACAATGTCACGATCAGATCCCGGATCTATTAATGTCAAGAGGGAATCTGGAGAGTATGTGGATTACGAAGATTAAGCGATGAGTTGACGAGATCTACCTACATTACGCTGTCACGAGTTACTACCGAGGCTGAGATCTGGCAAAGGAGGGGAGTGTCTGGGCCAAATCCGAGTGGTCGAGGTGTGATCCGGCATCTGGAACATGCGGAGAGCTCAGATCACAAAGTGACGGAGGCAGATCCACCGAATCCTGTGACTCGAACGTTGAAGAACATGCCGGCCAGGCGAGGGACTTGATTAGCTGGATGACGGGCCAAGTCAGCCCGATATTGATTACGCCATGGATCTGCCGCGTCAGTTTCACGCAAAGCTTCCAGCAGGGTAGTTGGTTCAGGACGATTGAGATTTGGATCCGCCAGGTTGGCCTTACGGGCCTCGGATCCGGGGTACCAAGTCACTTTGTCGCCACGCGTCGGTAGGTGGAGGAAGAAGAAGTCCAGGAGGATATCCAAATCACACCAACCTTCCTGCATCGCATAGATCAGGACTACGAGAACACTCTTCCACATGAATCCAGCGTGACTGCGACGGTTATTCCGCTGCTTGTTGAATGAAGCCATCCACGGCAGATGTCGCAGTTTGTCCTTGGAGATTGGAAACCTGTGGGTGTTTCCCCAAATCGCATCGAGATAAGCTTCTTCAAACTGGACATAGAGGTGGATGAAAGATCCAAGACGACCTTTTACATCGGCACGAAAACCGATTGTCCGATTTGGATTCGCCAACGCTTTCCAGGGTTTTGCCGCTCGGAGAGCTTCGATGTTGGGCTGGTCGATGAGATTATTACGGTACTCAGTCATCGGGATCTCCACAGCATCACGAGGAAAGAGCCAACCTGGCCGCAGTGGCAGATCTGGAAGCAAGAGAGTGACCTTCATAGAGATGATGGCCACGCGATTTAGTTTCTCCGCGGCCCAGGGGGCGATTTCGGTGACAGTAAGAGTTCGAGACCTGGCTCGCCCAGGTATGAATGCGTCATCGGGACCGAACGGTTGCTCAGGCAACATGTCTGACAGGTCTGCTCTCAATGTAGATCCACCAGCCGCTAAACCGGATCTGGCCGGAGTAGCCGGAGAACGTGTCGATCCAGAGGCAGATCCAGTAGAAATGAACCCAGCAGGAGAAGTCGGATTCGATTGGCTGAGGTCGACCGCAGCTTGATCTGTCGCCGAAATCCCAGATCCGCTGACCCCAGATCCAGCCGAATGGCGAACCGGAGCGGAGTGAGCACGACGTCGGGCCGCAGATTGAGATTGGGCAAGAGCACGCCGAGTGTCTTCTTCCAACGATTCGTCTGCAATCTGGGCATCCACAGGATCTTCAGTGGCCCCGTCGTCTTCGTCGTCATCCGAGCTACCAAAGACATCCTCCATGGTCTTGCCGTGAACCCTGGCTTGGGCCTGGAATTTGAGCCCCGATTTGAGATCGCTTTGAGATCCTCATCCTCCTTGCTGTCCTCGGAGCTGCTGAATAGGCCGCTCGACGCAAGTGCCTTTTTAGCCTTGCCTTTGGATTTGACGCCCTTACCTTTGGATTGGGAGGCCAGGGATTGAGATTGAGCCGGATCGGTGTCGGTAGGATCCGGATCCGCATGGTTGTCTGCACCTCCGTCATCATCGATTTCGCCAGGCGAAAAACCGGCTGGAATGGCATCTCCACCACTGCGTGGGCTGGAGGAGAGTGGACGCAGCTGCTTCGGCGGACGCTGAGGACCTGAGGCGGGAGATGGAGATCTGCTTCGCAGACGCTTGGACGAGGCCAGATCAGGATCTGGCTCCGTCGAATCTGAGATCCTAGCTGGAGATCCAACACTTGAGACAGAGGTCAAATCAAGACGTAAACTCCCAGAAGACTTAGACACTTGAGTTGGGGTGAAGATAGATCCGACACAGCTGAAGAAGAAGCGCCGGGAGCTGCGGACCCGGAGGATTTAGCCTGATTGGAAGGGGGCGTCACCGACGTTGCTATGTGAACGCCCGATTTAGCAACGGCTGCTAGATCCACCGCTAGATCGGGCGCGCGCCCTGTACTGGAATCGGCTCTGTGGCAGCAACAGCGACTTGCGCCGGTTGGAGAAGAGCTGCGTCCCGTTGGTGATGAGTGCGGTTATGATCCCGGATTAACTCGTCATGACGCTTCTGGATCTCGGTCAACTGCTTTTGTAATAGACCCGAGGCCTTCTGAGCTGTTTTGAGCTGATCATCTATATCAGAAAGACGAGTGAGTTCGAGATCTAGGATACCGGGATCGAGATGGGGTTACGTACTTAGCTTGCGGGTCGAGACTTCCAGTTCCGTATGCTGACGAGTGGCTTTGCCCCTGGAGACAACTGCGTTATCACGTTCAGTCTCTACGACTTGGATCCGATCTCGCAACCTCTTGAGTTCGTCAGCTACCTTAGTGTGCTTGCTCTGCGCCAGATCACGCTCGGCGGTCACCTTCGACGCTGAATATTGGATCTTTTGAAGTTCCTTGCTCAAAGGGCAACCTCGGATTTCGTCGGACGTCAACCCGGATCTGGCCTGCGTACGTCCCGGAGATTTAAGATCGGACGGTGTTGGCCCAGGATTGGGGCCTGGAAAATCACTGCACGGATCCATGCGACGATCCGCCACCGGATCTGCTGACATAGTCCTGTGTAACGATTTCCTCCTGAATCGCGCGTAACTCGTCGCGGTTCCGCTCCAAGCTCCCTTCAGACGCTTGGGCAGTGTAGGTAGCAGAATCCAACTCCCTCTCTATTTCGTGGATTCCCGACTGGAGTCCCTCGATCTCAGATCCGGTCTCTTGGACTTCACGGAAAATATGGTCGTTGGAATTTCGTAGCCGATCCCGTAGGTCCGACGTCCGCCGCAGGCGCCGCTCTAGATCGCGTAGCTCCAAAGCCTGATCTTCGACCTGGCGACGCAGATTCCTAGTTTTGGAATCTCTCCAATGTTCCCAGCCTTGGGTCTCCATTGCTTGGTCATGGATCTACTGCCGGAGAGTGCGGATCTGGATGTCGGTGGTTGAGGCCCTCGCCGGCGGCGACCGCTTGCTGAGTGCAGCATGCCGCTCCTGACGAGCAAGATCTCGGGCGGAAGTCGCTGTCTGTAGCTCTGCCGTCAAGGTGTTAACCTGATTGGAGAGCGCCCGGACGAAAGAACGTAGATCCTCCACCGAGGCAGGCGGAGACGAGGACGAACCAGAAGAAGCCGGAACGGAAGGCGACGCCCCGTCGTTTCGGCCGGTACGCTTGGGTGGTACCGAGCCTGAGGACTCAAATGAGGAAGTGAGAACGATGATGGGTGCGCGCAGTGACACCGTTGGACGGCGACAACTGAGCGCAGGAGGCGGCTGTGATGAAGCACTTTTCGAAGAATGAGAAGATGGGAAGCGACAGTTGGCCATTATTCCGGATCAATGACTCGGCCGATCCGAGTATGAAGAACTGGATCCGGAGATGACGGATCGGTTCAAAAGTCATAACCATTCGGACTGGAAGCGACGAAGCTGACTAGGACCCAAGTGGAAGACCGCAAGGGCCGAGATCTGGATATCGTGAGACCCAAGATCCGAGTGAGTAAGATGGATATCTGGGCGATCTAAGCCCGGGACCCGAAACCAAGATCCAGAAATATTCCTGATCGAGGGTATTCCTGATTGGGGTGGATCTATGATTGGCCACGATACGATGATTGCGCCACGGATCTGGGGAAGTCAGGTGTGGATACAGCTGGGGAGATGGACCAAGGAGCGATAGGACAAGTAGCCAGGCCTGGCAAACGATTTGACGAGTAAAGGACAGAGGAGATAGAGATCCAGGTTGGTCTAGGCTTAACCTTTAAATCAGAGACGAAGTTGCATTGTACTTCACAAGTGCCTTCCTGCTCCCAAGAAACCGGATTACTTTGGCCGTACGGGATAATAGAAGGTTGGATATAGTAGATCTAGCGTTGGTTGTGATACCTGGATAATATATTGGCCAGATCATACCACCTAGTGAACTTATCCTACGAGTGCAGATCTAAGGTTAACCAGATTTACTACTTGGCTGGGTATACCTATCGCCTCTCAACTCTCAAGATCCCGCTATAGGAAGCGGCAAGTACGACGAAAAGGAACTTAAAGGCAAGGGAACACACCCGCAAGGCAACCCTACGGTCGGATCTCAGATCAAGACCGCCAGATCTTACAAGCTCGAAGGACTCGCTTGTGATCTGGACCCTACATCGGACGTAGAGTGAAGATCTTCCACTACTACTCCACCCAATCCCCACGTCTCGCCAATACATTCAAGCTTCTACCCCTTGAACACCTCTGCAGTTACCAGAGGAGCAAGATCCCGTCCTATCGATGGGTACACAAGGTGAGAAAAGTTCGGCAGATCACGGATCATCGGGGGACCCCCTCCGTTAGTCGGTGTCTAGGTACTGGTGGGAAGTCGGATCCAGCAATCTCGCAGATTTTGCTGATCCCGCTACACCACAGACTAGTCGTCGAATAGCAGCAATTTTTCGAGCCTTTTCGGCAGCCATTCTGTTGCGGCGAGCAGTGTGGATCAGTGCCAACTCCGAGAATTACCGCTCGCACGTCGCAGTGTTCACGGCCATCGCAAATATAGACAGAGCCAGCTCACAGAGCGCGAAACTCAGACCACGACGCTTAATAGCACTCTTGGCATCCTGCCAGAAAGCAGCAAGAACGGTCGTCTCTAATCCTTCAAAGTCCGAAATGGACTTGCCATCGGATATGTACTTGCCGCTCATCAACTCGGACATCTCGCCTCTGATCGACGGAGCATCTGCATCAAAAATCTTACGGTAGTACAGCAAAGCAAATTCGCCCAGCTTGTCCACTATCGCCACGGGAAGCTCGTTCATTCCATCCGGTCTGTTAGAATCCAACGCAAGCAAAAACAGCGGTTGCTCACAGTCAGCCCACCTTTTTTCAAGCAGTGCAACCAATGTCTCGCTGTATTATGAAGCCGTGAAGGAGTCGTAAAGTAGCTGGAAGCAAAATGTAGCATCACTGAGAGTATTCTTGTCACCTTGAAGCATGAAAGAAGCGTAGCACAGAGGTCGTACAACCTGCTCAGCTTCTTCTAAACTACACCAAAACACTTCATCATCGAGCACATTCAACTACTCTGGGAACTCATCATCGTCACTGTTATTGGCCTTGAAAGCACGGAGAGCCGTTTGGAGACGCAGCAGCGACGAGAAGCATCCTTGCTTGGCGTTCCAACGAGTTTCGCAGAGAGGAAGAAGACTTCGAACACCATTCTTTCCATACATCTCCTCCATAGCTTTTTCTGCTCTGACCAGCCATTTAGAGGACGACGCATTTAAACAACTCACAACCGCCGATGCTTTGGCGGTAACACCACGAAATGTAGTGCGAAGCACGCCCTTTACCAAGTTATTGATCGTATGAGTGAAGCAGCGCAAAAACACCCCTTTGGCCAGCGCAGTGCCAGTATGCGGCGGGCCCGAGCACATCGCCCGGCGTCATCGGTCACGACAGCACCGATAGACCACCCTCGTTCTTCGAACTTGAGCATGACCTTTTTCATGTGCTCAGCAATTGCCACACCGTCATGTCTGTCGCTAGTTGGAAAAAGACCAACTGCGCACACTACACCGTAGAGGGATAACTGGCAACCAAGTAGATGCATCCTCGCAATGTTCATCCCGACATCAGATAGGAAGTTTACCTTCGATTCAGTAAGAACCGTCCGCTGTAGAGCACTCTCGTCGTCCTCAAATGCAAGTTTGGCAAACTTGTCTAGAATACGGCTGCCAAACACTTGTCGAGAAAGCATCGACGTTATACTTTTAGCATTAAAGAACGCGAAAAGGTTCTTTGTAGTCGATCGAGATACGAACGAATCCGGAAGTCGATTGCCAGCTTGGAACTCAATCAGGAGCCTCTCAAACTCCTCCATCTCATCCAGATCAAACCGCTGAGAGAAGTAATCCGGGATCTCGTACTGCTCTCCGGGTGTTGAGCTCCAAGCTCGTATCTCGTCCGCTTGCCGATACGGACGAAATGCTAGCGAGTTTGGCCTTGCCCAACTCGGTGCGTGCTTGCAGTCGTCGAGATGAGCTTCAAAGTTCTCCTTTTGAGCGCGAATATCCTCAACAAAGATCGCTCGTCTTCCCTCTCGTATAGCCCTACGGGCGGCGGCTAAGCAGTGGCGGCATTGATGAACATGTTGACTTTGTTGCATCGCCTACTGGTAGCTTCAAAGTGCGTGCGACCAGAGGAGGGCGGATTCGGCATTGCTGCCCGAGTCTTGACTTGGTTGTGAGCTTGCAAATTTAATTGTGACTGCTCTGAAAGATGGGTCTTTTTGGCAAGGGCTTCTATTTGAATGACTCACTGTACATCGTTTAAGCTCTGATTGGACCTTTGCACGTGTCATCGTTTCTTGGTGTCATGAAAACGCAACGACGACACGTTTGAATGTGTTTGAACAATCGAACACCTAACCAATTATAGAACAAACCGTGTGATCGACATCACTGAAGGGGGGTCATATGCGACCACAGAATATAAGGAAGATGCGCTTGAACTTTTAGTGGGAGTGTTAGAATGCACTATCATTGATCAAATATGGAACCAATAGAAAAGCTTCAAACATCTTACTTCTTAAGGACACTTAATAAGTGACAACACATGCCGAGGGATGCTAATGGCGAGGAGGACGCGTGGCGTTTGCCCGCTTTGTCCTCATCACTTCAAAAACTGACGGTCTATTAACTTAGTGCTTAACAGGCCTACACGATTCTCCTCGCTGATCCGCAAACGTCAAGATCGCCTGCATATGGACGGTTGAAGACCACGCGTCGTACTATACACAATTCAAAGAGTTTAACGGTTGCTTCTCAAGCGCAATTTTACAAAAGATATAGTGCACCTTTGCACATTTGACTAATGTGACATAGAAGTACGAGAAATTCGATCTGGCGTATGCTTAGCGTCGACGGTTGTGTGACCACTGGTCACTCACTGACCAGGACGTTGACATCGACATGCAAAGAAGTTCCCAAAGTAATTCGCTGTATAAAGAGGACAAGCAAGGATAGTAGCTCAGGAGTTGAGGAAAGTTATCACTTAAACCAATCTGTTTTCCCTTGGGGCTGTACTACAGTTGAGCAAACGGTGTACCCGGGTAGGCCAAGCGTCGCCTGTCCTTTTAAAATGCGCTTTCATTCGTCCCTTACATTTCATACCGTGCTTCCAGGAGTTACGTTTGGTAGCAGTCACTCACTGTCGCTTTTGCATTGCCAAGCCGAGCCAGGGCACCAAACTGAGTTTGGCAAAACCATAGATCAAGCGTTACCACGTTACCGATGTGTTGGAAGACTTCTACCTTGCGTCGAGCGCTTCTCATTGCTGCAACCATCGCCACGTCTAGTTTGACCCTTCCCGGAGTTCTAGCTTCAACTGAGGTGGGTGAGGCTTGTGCCACCTCCGGTGGCAACTGCGGCAACATCCAAACCGGCCCAAACTGCTGTCCAACTGGTCAATTATGTCAAACGTGGAATCCAAGCTACTACCAATGCATCAACAAGCCTGCTCGATGTGCCATGCCCGAAGTCGGCATCGACTACAACGGCCAAGATATCGTTGGTGGTGATGTGACTGGGCTAAAAGTCCCAGAGGATTGCTGTAATCGATGCTTGTCGACAGCGGGATGCGTGGCGTTCACGTTCGTCAATGTCGGGTGGGACGGTCAGACGCACTGCTACCTCAAGTCCGGGACTGGAACGAAGACAAGTAGCCCGGGCGCGATTTCTGCAACTGTCACCTCCAGCACGGCCTTAAACCACATCCAAGCCAGAATTCGCAGTGGTGCCGCGAAGTCCAAGGCTGTCAACCTCGGTGGATGGCTGGTGAGTGAGTACTGGATGTCTTGGGATTCGCCGTTGTGGACCGGAGTGCCGAGCGCCACGGCTTGGCAAGGCGAGTACAATGTCATGAAATACCTCGGCAAGACGAAAGGAACTGCTGCGTTCGAGAGGCACCGCCAAAGCTGGATCACTGAAGATGATATCAAGGAGATCGCGGCCACCGGTGTTCTCAATACAGTTCGTGTACGAATCGGCCA
This sequence comes from Phytophthora tentaculata, assembly GCA_033557915.1. NCBI lineage: Eukaryota > Oomycota > Peronosporomycetes > Peronosporales > Peronosporaceae > Phytophthora > Phytophthora tentaculata. The sequence continues at coordinate 3,092,105 of JAUCEA010000020.1, read as the reverse complement.
TTGGATTGTTCGAGATGCGACCACCTCACCTGGTACGGAAGCAGATATGTTTTTTCGCCCTTGGAGGGCTAAAGTACCTCGACACTCTGATCAACAATTGGGCGGTCAAGTACAACATCGCAGTGATAATCAGTCTTCATGCTCACCAGGGCAGCCAGAACGGGTACGAGCACAGCGCTCCTGTTACCATCGGGACAGTTGGCTGGGGTGCATCGCAAACCAACATTGACAACTCACTGAAGTTTGCGACGTTCCTCGCTGCGAGGTACAGGAACAGCCCGGCGTTCCTGGGTCTGGCCTTAATGAATGAACCGACCCCACCAATTGACCGAACGGTTCTACAGAATTACTACATCCAGGCTTACAAACAGATTCGAGCGACAGGTAACATGTGCATTCTGTTCGTGACTCCGTTCCTGAGTGAGCAAGATCCAGACCACCTTTATGGGATGATTGGAGCTCCTCAGTACGTGTACGTGTGGAACGAGATTCATGCCTATTTCATCTGGGGTTACGCTGGCAAGACGGAGACACAGATCCTGGCCGATATTGACAAGTACGACCTGACCTACCTTAAAGCCGCGCCAACTAACAACCGCCTATTCATGGGGGAATGGTGCATGGGAGGACCTCCTGACCAGACCGGCATCTTCCAGAACTTGGACAACTTTCGAGAGCTCGGTCGGAAGCAACTTGTGTATTACAACGCAGACATAACTGGTGGTTGGGCATTCTGGACATGGCGTCACTCGGACGAGACTATTAAGCGAACGGGCTGGTCGATGCGCTATTTGATTAGGAGCGGCTATCTCAAATTGTCTTGAAAGCAGCTCGTGCCGCAGTATCAGATCGATATTTGATCCTTTTCGAAAACACGAACAGGCTGTTCGGAACAGCGTGTTTGCTGTTAGCTAGCGCCCGTGAACAGTTGAAATGCGTGAATTTACTGCATTTGCGGACTCTTAATTTAAAGGGAACTGTGTACCATACGCGTACTCCTCCCGTCCTTAATACAGTTGCCCCGCTGGTGATGACCATGACAGTGAGTTTTGTGCCGGTTCCGGTCAATTCTGCGGTAACGAGAGCGGCCCAGCTGCTGTTCGAACGGGGAGCGCTGTCGACGGTAACATTATTACTGGTAGCAGTGACCGATAGTAATGGCATGGGTTGTACGTTGTACCATTTGTAGGCTACACCTTTGTCAATACTGATCCAAAAGGCCTCGCTTGCTATTTAAAGTACTTTGAAGTAGTTTGACAAACTGCGGTGGGGGCTGTCAACCTCGGTGGTTGGCTTGTCAGTGAGATTGGATGTCATGGAACTCCCTACCTGAAAAATATGTTCCCGTGGGTTTGACATGGACACCGTTATGAAAAGGCAAAGAGCACTGAAAGACGTGGATCACTATCAGTACGATACTCCTACTGAAACTGTTCACGTTCCTTTGGGTCACTGGAATATGCGGGGCGCTATTACGTCGCCCGGATATGTACGCGCCTATGTCGACAACTCCATCAAGTTCTCGACGTTCCTGGAGCAAGTTACACCATTTGTCGGGTTGAACCGAACCAATTAATAGGGACGGTAAAAGTGGCTCTCACGGTTGGCAGATTAGCAGGTTGCAGGTTTTACTACCCAATCAGATTCACGGAACGTTGACATAATGCTTACCTGCAGACGTAGAAAATAAGCATTGCAGGGTGGCCACCATACCATATGGTTTTGCAGGTAAAAATAACAGGAATCCTATTGGCTGGTGAAACATGCAAAACATTCGAACCGTGAGAACCCCTAATATAGGACTGTAAAGTAAATAATTTCCCACTCCATTATTCGCAGTTTCCACTTATAAAGGGTGTTGTGACAGCTATCACTGCTATTAATGCGTCATTTTATTTCTATTTTTTCAGATACAACGGTAGCTTAAATATTTCTTAGAACTAAAAAGAATCTAAAATAAAAATCTAATGAAACGGAGTTTGTACACGTAAATCAAAAATGAGCTTCCTTCGCGATACACCTCCAGCGAGCTGGCATCCGGACGAGCGTTTGTATGCATCCCGAGCCTCCCATGCGCACCGTGAGCGCGCCGAGACGGCCCCCAGTTCGCAGCTGGAGGTCGCCAACAATGCGCAAGGCACAGCCATCCCCGTACCCAACAGCGCACGTATGTCGAGCTTCTCGCGCTTCTTCGAGCGAGCCGGTGGTCGCTCGTCCTCATCTTCGTCATCTTCGTCGGACGGCGACGATATCGAGGCTGCAGGTGAGAAATTTACGTAGCTGTTACATATAATTACGATACGAAAACTAATTATTGTTTGTAGGTGGCGCGATGACATCAACGAGTTACTTTCGGCCCCGGACCATGGACGGATACACGAGATATCTCGAGTAATTTGTCGCTGAGAAGAATTATTTTTCAGTACAGTGTTATTTTTACTAATGGGTGGCTTAATTTCTTCACTATTTTATTCCAGAGCTGCCTTTATGGAGGGATATTTGGAGAAGCAGAGCTCGGAAGATCCCAAACTCTGGAAGAAGAGATGGTTCGTCATGCAGGAGAGTAAACTATTCTATTACAAGTCACACGGAGACGTCAAGGAGCAGCAACCGACAGACGACACGTGCTGCGGTGTCATCTCCATGGAGAACATCGACTCGGTGACGACAGCGGTACGGCTTGGTCTCCTGCATCTTGTAGCAGAGGAGGAAGCCTCCCGCCCGCTTGTCCTCTTTGCTAACTTGCACCTGCATCCACTGTCCCCTTCCTCTTCCCAGAAGGACTTTGGCGTCGCTGCCTTCCAGATCCGCATGGAAAGTCGGCGCTATGTCTTACGTGCCGAGTCCAAAGACATGGTAAGGGACAAGCTGTCGGTTTATATTTCTTTTTTAGTGTTTAACTAATATTTGCTTTCGTGATAAGATGCACGAATGGCTATTTAATTTCCAGAAATCAATCGCGAATATCGTCTCTGCACTCTCACGAACTCAGGTACGTCTCTTTATTGATTGACTAGTTTACCTCATAGACAATAAAGAGGGCGTGATGCGGGTCAACTTCTGTCAGGCGGTCGCTGCTCCGAACCGGCTTTGCGGTAATTTATCTCGACGAGTACGTCATTTTACCCACTACTGCAATCAATGCGCGATTTACTCACTTTTGAGCGGATCTGTTTGTGCTTTTTTGGGGAACATGATGCAGCAGAGTATGCCCCGCGTGAACCGCAGCGTCTCGTTCGACTATCAGGACTACATGGACCAGTTCCCAGTCGCGGCTTCTGTCGATGATTTATACCGTGGACGTGCGAGCGGAGGATTTTTCGCGTCGACGAGCTTTTCGGACGAATCGACAGGCGGCGACGGCTCTTCGTCGTCGCGTACGAGTCCTCGACGGGCTAGTAGTCCGTTGGCTTTCGGTGGCTTTGGACCGCGGAGTCCATTGATGTTTGCGTTCGACCCGATGGACGATGTACCGGAACACCATCCTCCTCCAGTACGACAAGGCTCGATCACCGAAACGCAAGAGGAGAGTGGCGCTTACGATGAGCAATTACGTTTAGGTGGATATGAGGAGAACGAGAGCACAGAGACGACCACTGAGGCACCACCAATTATTCCCACAGTGTCGCCCCCGGTGGCAGTAGGCAAGTATGTGCCTCGATATCTACGCAATCGCAGCGATGCAGAGCCGACGTCGCCTCCTCCTCTTCCGGTCGACTTGTCCCCTCCGCAGGAGCCTGCACCTGCTCCTACTGCTGGTCGGTGGGTGCCTCGCCATCAGAGAGAAGGGTTCGCAGAGATGCAGCCAATCGAGTCGTTCTCCATCAACACCCGCGACTCGCTACACGAGACTTTCAACGAAGACAGCTCCAGCTACTCGACGGGCGACGATGTTCATGGAGTGACGTCGTTGTTGGGGGTTCGGTCAGCAATGGAGGATGTTTGCTGCTGTATCCCCGACCTGAACGCTCACTTGAAAGACGACGAGCCTCATCACCAGAGGCAGTCGTTCTATGCGTTATTTGATGGCCACAGCGGCGTTCGGGTAAAGTTGCTACTGGCTATGAAATTAGTCGTCTCGACCTCATCTTACGTTGGTTTTATTGATCTTTGTTTTGTTTGTAGGCTGCGACCTTTTCGAACCAACGATTGGTACCTTATTTTACCTCGCATGAAGCCTTTCTGTCGGATACACGGCTGGCTTTTGAGGAGTGTTTTGCGCGGATTGACAGGGAGTTTCTACAAAAGGCTGAGGAGGAGGTACACACTGTTTATTTGCCTTGGTAATGTGTATAATACTGACTGGTTTTAAACTGTGATAGAGTCTCGACGACGGCACTACAGCGGCGGTGGTGCTGATCCGGGGCAATCGGTTGATCACTGCGAATATTGGAGACTGCAGGGCGGTTGTCAGCATCGGTGGCCAGGCGCTGGATATTATCGAAGAGCAGACACCTGGACGTCCAGATGAGCGCGAGCGGATCGAGAAGCAGGGAGGATGGGTGAAGGAAGAGCGCGAACTGCAGTTATCCAAGCTGCACTCGATGGATTTGAGCGACCCGGAGATCCAACAGCGAGCCGAGCGAGTGGTCAAGTGGGTGACGATTTACCGAGTGAACGGTGAGCTGGCTGTGTCTCGGGCTATTGGCGATATCGACTATAAAGGCGAGGCTCTGTCCAAGTATGAGTACTGGGCCTTTCCCGAGGGACACGACCGCGTGTTTCATGGTGATCTAGTCATCTCAGTACCGGAGTGTCAGGTAAGATGAAGGTCGATATAGGTGAAGCTGGTGGTGAAATACTAAGCTGACGGTTGTTCTAACGCAGGAAATCGAGATCACGCCGGAGTTTGACTTCCTCATTCTGGCATGTGACGGGCTGTGGGACACTATTAAGAGCAAGGAGGCTGTCAAGTACGTGGCCGACAGACTAAACGAGGGTTACTCTGCTAAGGTACGAGGCTCATTTCAAAGGGATCTGGTTGGCAGGATACGATTCTGATGACGTTCTGTGCTGCAGCAAGCCAGCCAGTCTCTGGCAAACTTGGCCATTCGGTCGGGGTCCTCGGACAATGTGTCGGTCGTTATTGTACTGCTCAACACGGAGCAGATGTCCAGCTCAATAGATGCGTTCTCAAGGCAATAAAAGGAAAATGAGATCCTCCAAAGTCCTACAAAGAAATGTCTAACACGCCAGATAAATTGCTTAAGTGTGCATATGCAGTATATGTTTTCCATGTTTCCCTTAAACTGTCAAGTCCAATATTACTTCTCGACGGCTGCAACAAGATCTGCAACGTAATAATTAGTCAAGTCTTCATCCTCACGAACATCATTTCAAGTCTTCACTTCATACCTTGCACAATCTTGCTGAAAGCTGGGGCTGCGACTGAGTCCGGGTATTCCTCTAGGAACGACACGCCTTCCTCGCATGCTCCAGTCATTTTATTATCCAGTGGCAAGCGGCCAAGGAACGGCACGTTGAACTGCTTGGCCATGGCCTCACCGCCGCCAGTGGACGCAGGGAAAACTTCCATCTGCACCGAGTGGTTCAGCAGCTCCGGCGCCTTCTCTTGCAGCAGCTACAGCACAAACTCCAGCGTAAGTACAACTCATACACACACACTCATGTTACATCTGCACTGCTTACCTTCATGAACGCTTCCGTCTGGTCGTTACCGTCAGCTCCCACAAACTTGACGTCGCTGAGTGGACGCTGCACGCCGCTCATGTTCTCGACGACGCCCAGTACGTTGATGTTGGTCTTGCGACAGAAGTTGAGCTCCTTACGGACATCGCTGAGCGCCACTTCCTGGGGCGTGGTGACCACGACGGCACCGTCCAGATCCGCCTCTTTCATGTACTGCACGATGCTGATGTGCTCGTCCGACGTGCCTGGAGGCGTGTCAATGATGAGATAGTCGAGTTCTCCCCACTGCACGTCCACGAGGAACTGCTTGATGATGCCGCTCTTCTTGGGGCCACGCCAAATGATAGCGTCATCGGCATTGGGCAGCATGAAGCCAATGGACATGACGCCCAAGTTGTCGTCCACGTAGACCGGAGACCAACCAGCAGCGCTCTGATGCACCTCCTGACCCACAAGACCGAGCATCCTGGGGACACTGGGGCCCGTAATATCCACGTCAAGCAGTCCCACTTGGAAGCCCTTGCCGGCCAATGCGAAGGCCAATTGACAGGCCACCGTACTCTTGCCTACGCCGCCCTTGCCCGACAGAACCAGCAGCTTGTGCTTGACACCGGCCAATCGCTGCTTCACGTCCGACACAGCAGGATCCGGCTGCCGGGCCGCTCCAGACGCACATAAACTCTGGTTGGGGCATCCGGCACAGCCGTCAGCCTTGCCGGCCTGCTCGGACTGTGGTCCTACACACTCTTCGTTGGCGTTCGCAGGAGCACTCGTTGCCATTATTGCTCGGAAATTGATGAATGACTTTCAGTGCCATCAATGGATTGGATAAATTACCCGTATACCAAATTGCGTATTTTGTCCAATCATATCGGGAAGGAATGCTGGTGGTATGACGCTATCATGTTCACCTTTAGTGCTGTTAAAACGTTTGATTAAAATTTGCGGTGGTCGTAAGGCAACTCACCTTACGAGTCCAAAGGTGAGATTCTGTTTTACATGTAAGCTTATGCCAATTGTCGACCGCATACCTCTTTATAATCACAACAGGTGAATATTGTCTGCAATAAGGTTATTGCTACTTCTGCGCTACCAGCAGCAGTAGAAGATAAGGTGTTTCGTGCGAGATACTTAGAAACTTAATAAGTAAACAAATGCAACGTCTCTGATGGTATTGTACACAGATGCTGACAGAGGTGATAGAAGCAGAGCGCCAGGTATTATTAATTAGGTTTTCTAACGTTAGTTCTGAGGACATCGCGTACCATTTGGAAGCCACATCCATCCCGACCTGCTCGCTACCGTGGTATGACTCAGGTTTGCCGTCGACCTGAATACGAATACTATTGGTTGAAAAGGAGATAAAATCGCTCATTGGTCGAAATCCTCGTTCCTTTGGTTGGGCGGGCTTCTCCTTCATTTTGCTCAGCCACAGTAGCAGTAGCTCCGTCCGCCCGTCGCTTGGTGTCTTTCTCCCTCTCCAGCCCCACGTGCAGCGTCTTCTGGCCGTCTGCATTTACGTCTGTATATCTGCATTTGCTGCCTGTCCAAAGTCCCAAAGAAAAAACGCTATCAAAGCGGCTAGAAGCCTAAAACGCGGCCAGAAGTCTAGAAGCAGATCCAAGACCAACGTCAGACTCGTCGACCATGAGCGATATGTGGCAGCCGCAGCCTGCGCTGCTCAACGAGGTGGTGGCCCTTCTCCAGGCCTACATGGTTCCCAACAACCAGGTGCAACGCGAGTCCTACCAGCGTCTGCAGCAGTTCCAGAAGAACCTAGAGTTCAATCTCTACCTGGTCCATTTGCTTTGCTCCGCGCAGGCCGAGCCCAACGTGCGTCAGCTGGCCGGACTGCTGCTCAAGCGCAACATCAAGGCCCGCGACGCCAGCGCCGTGCTCACCCCCACGGAGGCGGAAATTCTCGCCGTCATCCGCGCACAGACACTGCGCATACTGGCCGACCCGCTGCCGCCTATCCGCAACGCGGCCAGCTCCATCGTCACCACGTTTGTGTCCCAATACACGTTCCTGGACGAGTGGCCCGAGCTCATGCCGGCCCTGCACCTGCTTTTGGAGCAACAGGACGAAAACGCCGTGGCCGGAGCCTTCGGCGCGCTGGTCAAGATCTGCGAGGACTCGGCCGCCAAGCTGGAGAACTCGCCCAGCCGGCCACTGAACGTGCTGGTGCCCAAGCTGCTTCAGTATTTCCACCACCAGAACGCCAACTTCCGTCGTGACGCGCTCGAGTGTCTGAACAACGTGCTGATCTACATGCCTGTGGGCCTCGTGGTGCAGATGGAGAACTTCCTGGCTGGCATCTCGTTGCTCACTCAGGACCCGTCCAACGACGTTCGCAGACTCGTGTGCAAGAGTATCGTCATCTTGCTCGAGGTGGGCGTCCAGTACCTCGTGCCGCACCTGGACAGCATCATCCAGTTCATCCTGCGAGCCAACCAGGACGAGGACGAGAACGTGGCCATCGAGGCCTGCGAGTTCTGGGCCTCGTTCTGCGATCTGCGCGAGTTCAACGACATCAAGCCCATGCTTCAGCCCTATCTGGGCCAGATCGTGCCGCTGCTGTTCCAGCGAATGGTGTACAGCGAGGAAGACTTGGCCAACTTCGAGGCCGAGGAGCAGAACCAGAACGAGAACGTGCCGGACCGACCTGAAGACATCAAGCCCATTTTCCATCGCAAGGCCGGCGGTGGTCACGAAGGAGGCGGCCTCGATGATGACGATGACGACGACGACGAAGACTACGACGATGACGATGACGACTCGATGCTGGAGTGGAACCTTCGTCGCTGCTCGGCCGCTAGTCTGGACAACTTGGCCAACGGATACGGGAACGACATTCTGCCGACTCTGTTGCCTCTGCTGCAGGAGCGTCTGGCTCAGGAACAGCCGTGGCCACTCGTGGAGAGCGGCATCTTGGCGCTTGGAGCCATCGCAGACGGTTGTTACAATGGTATCACTCCTCACCTGCCTCAACTGTACCCGTTCCTGCTGCAGAAATTGGAGGATCCAGCCCCGCTTATCCGGAGTATCACGTGCTGGACACTCAGTCGGTACGCGACGTGGGTTGTTGAGCAGGGCAACCACGAGATGCTGTTTAAACCTCTAGTAGAGGGCATGCTGAAGCGCATTCTCGACCCGCACAAGAAGGTGCAGGAGGCGGCGTGCTCTGCGTTCTGCACACTGGAAGAGGAAGCGCGCGAGGAACTGGTGCCGTACCTGACGCCTATTCTGCAGAACCTCATGTTCGCGTTCGGCAAGTACCAGGCCAAGAACCTGCTGATCTTGTACGACGCCATCGGAACGCTTGCAGACTCGATCGGTGAGCATCTGAACCACCCGGAGCTGATCAAGATCCTCATGCCTCCGCTGATTGCCAAGTGGAACGCCCTGGACGATCGCGGTCGTGAGATTCTCCCGCTGTTTGAGTGCTTGGCGCCCGTGGCCCAGGCGCTCGGCAACGGCTTCCAGGAGTTCGCCATGAACGTGTATGTTCGCTGCCAGCGTATTGTGGAGAACGAGCTGCTGGCCGACGCCATGTCGGAGCAAAGTCCCACCGAGTTCGACGAAGGAGACCCGGAGCTCATTGTGTGCGCGCTGGACCTGATCTCGGGCATGATCGAAGGTCTCCAGAACAACAGCGAGGCGCTGCTGAACGGCTCCAACATCCTGAACGTGCTCATGAGCTGCGTACGTCACGACGTGATGGACGTGCGACAGAGTGCCATGGGCGTCGTGGGGGACCTGGCCAAGCACGCGCCGAATATTCTCCGTCCCAGTCTTGGAGATTTACTGCCAGTGCTGATTGAGAATATCGACCCAGACCTTGCTACTGTGTGCAACAACGCCAGCTGGTCGGTGGGCGAGATCGCTATCCGTATCGGAGCCGAGATGGAGCCGTACGTTGAGAACTGCTTGGGCCGCCTCATCGGTATGATCAATCGCCCCAAGCTGCCACGTAACCTGGTGGAGAATTGCGCCATCACAATTGGCCGACTCGGATACGTGTGCCCGAACGTGGTGGCGCCGCACTTGCAGGAGTTCGCCAAGCGCTGGTGCCGTGCTCTCGCCCACGTACGCGCGCCGGAGGAGAAGGAGCACTGCTTCTTGGGTCTGTGCTACATGGTCAAGGCCAACCCGAACGGCATCGTCGCTGACTTCATGTTCATGTGCGGTGCTATCGCTTCGCTTGAAGGGCAGCAGATCCAGAACGCTGAGCTGAAAGACATGCTGTACCAGATCGTGCACGGCTTCAAGACAAGTCTGGGCGAGAACTGGGCCGCGTATTTTGCGAGCTTCCCGGAGCCTTTGCGTCAGTTCCTGACCACGCGCTTTAACCTGTAGACAAAAAGTGAGTGAACCAGCAATTTGAGGGAGACCAAAATGAAGTAGAGAGCGTGGCTACGAAGCAGAAGCAGCTAGTGGCAAATGGTAGAAAGTAGGAGTCGGTCACGGTAGGAGTAGCAGTAGGCAGTAGTTAGTAGTTAGTCGAGCGAGTAGGACCGGTAGAGAATAGTAGATAACCGATCGACCCCAAGGTTGTAGGTAGTCTTTTTCCTTTAGTGTTTTAGAAGTACATCACGTACTACATTGTCAAGATGTTGTCTGATACGATTATGACTCATGTGTTTTATCTACTGTAGCAACGCACCTGCTAGTTGCTCTCTTTTCTCTCTAAGCGGCTGAAGCATCAGGCATCTCGACATCTTCTTGATGCTCTGCGTCACTTTTGGGTCCTTTACCAAGTGACTTCTTTAAAGTTTTCCTTCTGCTATGAATGGGTGTGTCAATGGGATCGTCGAACTTAAAATCGCCTGCGAGGAACTCGTTCCATATCCGCGGAGTCGAAGAGCGTCGAGGATTTTCGTTTTTATCCGGTCGTGTGTCTATATTTTCCATCTTGACGTCGCTAGAACTCGTTAACTTTTTGCTTTGTTGACCACGAGCTGCCGACTTTTTATTGCCAGGACTGAAAAAACCAGGCGACCCTGATGGCAAAAGTGTCGGCGAGAATAGAGGAGACGGCAAGTTAGTTAACCCCGGGAACGGTAGCGGCAGTGCCGGTAGTGGTGACTTCTCTTCCTTTTCGGCTTCACTCGCCAGATAGTCGAGGAATGTCGGGCTGAGCATTGTGATCCCGCTGGCGGAACCTCTTCTGCTTCGTGTGCTACTACCTGATGCTCCGTCTAATCAAGAAAAGTAAACAATGTTTATGAGATTCTAGCACGAAAATAAAATTCATGTTTCGTCTTCACGAGCTCACCTTTGCCTACACTTCTAGGCGGAACCTCAATCGGTGGAGGTGGAACTGCACGCTGACTGAGCGTGGACGTTGAACCATGAGGCCGCACAGCTGTCGGGCCACTAAAAACGTTGTTCGACGTGGGGTTTTCAGACACAGAGACTTGCCCAGACTCGATGGAAGCGATCTCTCCTACCATTTCTTCGTAGCGACTACGAACGTCGTTGACAGTTTTACCCGGAATTGCCGCAGCAATTCGAGCCCAAGGGTACGAGCTACTTCCAGCCCAACCTGCAAGTGCCGTCTCGAAAGCTTTTTCCTCATGGAATGTCCAGGGCTTAAACCTCCTCCCGTTCCGACGCGAAGCAGCGATCCCTGCCTGATGTAGATGCTGCAATTGCTGGTTGTGAACATGTGCTGGGCCAAGAACAGTCATAGACTGTGCACACTCTAATGCGGCGGCACTCAAAGCACTGGTGCCCCCGACTGGAACTGGAACGGATCTCTTGACGCTCGGACCTCTAGATACCTGGTAGTTCTGTCGATTTGGATCATTCTGACTGCCTGTACTGAATAGGTAGCGACTAGCATTCGTCACTTCGGGAGAGGATGGTAGCGACTGGATTAATCGCTGGAGATACTGTCGCCCGTGCAAATGTACCTCCTCAATAGTACGTGAACCCACGAAAGCCGTGATAAGTCTCCATTCGTCCCCTGTCCGTCTCGAACCATAGAGTTCCAGCGCCTGCATGAATCGCCCGTGCTCGTCTCGACGCCACTCGGATCTACTGCTGTTAGTGCGATCTAATCCTGTACCGGCATCGGTCCCTGTCCCTGGAGGTGCATTCTGTTGCATGGCAGCAGTCACGGACTGGGATTCACTCTGATTGTGTGAGTGGCCAGCTCTAGGCCCGGGTGGTGACTACTAGCTGAAGCGAAACACTGGAAAGGCCGCTTCAAGCTGACCGGACGCAATGTAAGATATGGTAAAGGTCGGCTATCCCAGCTTTGTTAGTAAGGGCGACGTCAGAGGTCTGAGACGCCTGCGACTGAAGAGATTTCGAGGCGGTTGTGAGCAAGCTGGAAGTTTCTTGCCCTGCCCTGCTGCAATGGAGAAAGCCTCCGACTCAAACGGACGTGATTTGTCGCTAAGAGGGCAAGTAGATCGCGACGGACACTCACACACGTCACAGATTTTGGATCGCGTCTTTTCAGGATTACACCATTCGGAAAGTCTAATTTGTAGCCATCTGTGTTCGATAATGTTTAGCGAATGTAATGCTGTTGCTGCTGCTGTTGTTGTTGTTGCTGCTGCTGTAGGGCTGATTGTAAATACTAAGAACTTAGTATTCATTACAGTGCGAAAGAATACGAATGACAAAGTTACTGGTAACAGATCTCGTGTTTTATGTAGCCATCTATTGAGCCATTTCCGGTGACATAGCCAATAGTTCATGAGCTGCCTCCTTCAGCACCAACACACACGGGATATGTGCTCGTTCCCACAGAACATGTCGCTCCTGCGCTGCAAAGCCTTCACCTCGTCTCTTATCGGACCCAGGCACACAACTCTGGTCAAAACCACCAGCACAGTATCCATCTGCATCGGCGATAATGAGACCCAAGGCACCAGCTCGTTGGGCGTTGTGTAGCTTGAACACCAAAGGCACTCGACCTCGCACTGCCAGCAGAATTCGATCACGGACAGCGTGAGAATTCCTCAATGGCTCAGAAGCATCGGGTGGATCTGCCAGAATCAACTCGGCCGATACGTCAAATAGTCGCGGACTGTAGTGACCCGTCCAAGCTTCAAAGATGCGCTCCACTGCCAAGACCCCTTCACTATTGTTACGAGACAGTATTTGCACTTGTTCTCGTGCATCGGAGAGCACCACACGCGTTAAAGTGTCGTCTTCAAGCTGCACTCCAGAGGCTCGAAGGATGCGATGTGGGTCTTGAGCTATTAGCGCAGATAAGTCACTTTGCGACAGGATGCGGACTCCACTTACAGCAGTGTAGCCGGGATCTCCCACACCTTTTAGCGTCGGAATAGAGATAACTTGAGGCTTAGTCTCCAAGGAAGTGAGTCGACGTGAAGGAGAAATCTCGACGCGACTGCTACGGTGACTCCAATGACCAGCACCCAACACATTCACCGCAGCAACGCGAAATGTGTACGCTGCTCCAGGGAATAACCCACAGACCTTTGTCGATAGCCACAATGCACCAGCATTTAACCTCTCTTGAGTAACCTGGCTGGCGTTTACCGCGATGATCCTCTCGTGTTCACGAACCAGCGCTGTGTTGTCTGCGCTTCTGCCAGTGTTGAGGTCTCCGTCCTCTCCTCTGTCCGGTAACTTCTCGGTCGATACGAGATACAACTCGATCCTTTTCCCTCCGTCGTCCTCAGCGTCAAGCCATCGTAGATTCACACACGTCTCCTGCATACTCACAACCTCTGGGACTCCGCGAATACGAGAAGGTGGAGCGCATGGACTAGTGGCCACGCGACGAGAAGCTCCACTCACAGCTCCTTGAGCTTCCCCCACAACGAGACGCACTGCAAACGAGTACGCAGTCTCAGCTTGCAGCCCAGTGATCACCGCTTCTAGGTCGCGTCCGTCGAAGTCGTCGCCGAAAAGAGTCGAAGGCATTCGACTGCGTGTGAGCTGGTGGTGCGTCACATTCACAGCCTCTTGTTGCACTTCTCCGGCTTCGTCTTCGTGCTTCCAGCTCACTTCGTAGCCGTAGCTGGTAAGGTCGTGTTTAAGAGGCTGGTAGAGCTCTTGCCAGCGCAGTGTGGCCGTTGTTCGAGTCGTATTGACGACGATAGGAGGCCACGATACGGGCAACGTAAGAGACGAGATGTACCGTTCCCAGCGCTTGTCATCCTGCCATTGTTTGAGTCTCTCACGACGCGATAATTGCTCTTCTTCGCCTTCTTGATCGTCTCTATGTCTTCGGTTTTTCTTGGTCACGTAAGCCGGGTCACGTGGCCACTTGATGAACGTCTTCCAACTAGAATCACCGACACTTGGGCGACGTGAGAAGGACGAGTCAAAGCCTGGAGTCTGAAGTGTGTGCAGTAAAGAGTAGACGCCTTCATCCTTGCTCTCACTTGTCATGAGCAGAGCATGCAGACCGGTATACTGCTTCACTTCGTTGACATTAGCGGCATCGCAATAGCAGAAACGCAGCAGTCTTGCCCCGTTAGAAGTCGATCGCATTGTCGAGACGACGCTGCCTGGGGCGAAGAGCATCTCTCCATACTTGAGTTCTACTGCACTGTACAACTCCGGCACTCGTCTGAAGTAATGCGTGTCTAACACCGTCGCATCTTCTGAACTTGTTGCCACGTTAGCATCGACCCCCACCGCAATTTCTAGTAACTGGTCTCGCTTTGTAGCACGCGGCGTGATAGGTTCGAACTTGCGGTCGAATATTGACACGCGTGTGGTAGCGACGTCTTTGAGCGGAATCGCCAGCGTGTGCAGTCCGTGCGGACACGCCACGATTTCCTCAGCGCTTGGAGGTGCCTCCAGCTCTACCTCATTGATAGAAGGAATATCTACTATGGCAGGCAAGAACGACTCGTATCGAGAGGCATTGGTGCGTTGCACGTAGTCGTGTGTCATGTAAATCGGCACGCGGAAAGTGACGTCCAGCATCGTAGCACACGCCTCCTGGTCTAGCAGCATCGATCTGAACTTGAAGCCATTTCGTGCTTCAGTCTCCTGCCCGAAGCAGGCATTTAAAAGTTTCTCTATCGTATTGCGATTTGTAGCTGTTTCCTCTGCATCGCTGCCGGTCTCTAGCCCCAATAGCTGCGCCACTGGGTCCTTCTCGTCCTCCTTTAGCTGCAGAACCACTGGACGAGTCTTCTCCGCGTACAATTCAAAGAATTCCTGGAAACTCACGTCGTCTACAGCTCTCCTCTCCACCTGTTGCCTAGAATCTCCCCTCTGCTGGGATAAGACCAGCGCCTTTCGCATCTCTCGGGCATGCTGCCGCTGCTGTCGCACGTAGCGCAGACGGTTGCAGTAGGCCATGTCATTCGCGTCCAGTACTTTCCAGGCACCTGCATCGGTATCTGTGGCTGTCTCGTACATGATGGAGGTCACGCCGAGCTCTCGGCACTGTACGAAGGCGTGCTGCAGTCGCCCGTCCAGATCCTCGCTGTTCAACGGAGCCATTAGCAGCTCGTACAGCGGCAGCTCAAGCTGTGCATCGCGCTGCAGCTTGACGGAGGTGGAGGGCTGGCCCTTTACACCTTCATCCGAGCCCTGAGCCGCGCAGAGCAGCGCAGACAGCAGCAACATGCCGAGCATCACCGTGCGCTTCAAGAGACGTATGCGACCATGGAGGATACGCTCGAATCCTCTCTATAATGATATCGAATTTGGGGATAGTAATCGTTATGTGGCAGCAGCCTGGCTTCGCAGATGGGGGAATCCCCAACATGTGGGGGCAAAATCATGCGGCGGTCACTTCGACTGCAACTCTGGTCTGCTTCGATCACCAAAATGGTGTTGGGGAGTGTAGACTTTTATTTTGAGCTCGGACGCCGTGTTAATTTATTAATAATGCATGTCAGTCTATCAAACAACTTGCTCTTCCAGCTTCTCAGTCAATCCCCCCATTCGCGGCGCTAATGTATCGCAGACTTATCTGTTTTCTGCTCTTTTTTTAATTTTAAGAGCACTTCGATTGATCGTATTTTTATAGATATTTGCCTCGTACAGCTGGAACCACAAGCATAGGGCATTTCGATGGTCTCGCGTCTTGGAAACTGGGAATCAAGGTGAGATGGCTCTCCTTTCTTACATGTTAGTAAGCCGGACAGTAAGAATCTTATTATACCGGAATCTTAATAATAATAATAATAAGTTATTGTACTGTCCTGTACAATTTGATGGCCCACCAGACCGGCGGGCCATCTCGAATCTCAAATTGTGGATCACAATACAGTGTATTGAATACCTGGCAGTCTCTGGCACTTCGATGTAATAGAGAAGGGAGGGGCAGCCGGCTCTTCCCGCTTCTAAGCTTGTGTGACACAAACTGTGTGACGGCACCACTTCCACTGGTCATTCCCCTGGAGGTGGCTTCACCGGTGCCGCGACGTGGAGTCGAACCGCTAATGTTCTCGCGCATACATTCAAGTGGACGCTGCGATCGCCGTCTGCTGCTTGGTCGTACTCTTGTTTGAAATGTCTCCACCGACGCACAAGTTGCGACTTGCAACTTGCGAGTACATGTACACCCACACTTAAAGGCTCTCCTCTGCGCGGTGTGTTAATTTCGCCCGGTGGGAGGCTCCACTGGGAGCCTCATGCTTCTGTGAGGATTCTAGACGTCGAGTGGTGGGCGAAGAAAATCAAGCTGCAGCAAGCGGCAAAGCCAGCGTGTTCAACTAAATCGGATTCATAGCCGTCCTGCAGGCTGCAGTCATCGCTTCTTGCGATAGAAGTATTACAAAATAACTGTTCCAAACGGTCTCACGTCACCATTGGCAAATAACTTGGTCGAAATCGAGGATCCTGAATTTGCGTAAAGCCAGGTCATACGCGCATATCCCTATTTCTCAAAATACAAAATACACATGTCCCGCCACCGATCTCCCTTCAGTCCCAAACTATTTTTTTTTCATTTCGCAATTAGCTCACACTGAAGCACGTTACTTTTCCAACACAAAAAATCTAGTTTGGATGGGCTTGCGGCTCATGTGCGTGGCCGGCGGGGCGCTGGCGCTGCTGCTGCTACTGCTGGCGGCTGCTATCGTGCGCCTCGCCGTGATTCTGGTGCAGCTCGTGACACTGCGCTACACGCTGGCGATCGGTGCCGCGGTGCTTGCCTGCTGGTTCGTGGAGTCGCGACGACGACGCTACGCTAGGGGCTTTTACTCGTGCTCGCGCGTGCCCCAGTTTCAGCAGACAGAAATGCAGGCGCAGCCACAGGAAGAAGAGGAAGAATATGAACAACAACAAGAACAGGAAGAGCAGGCGCCCGTGACAGCAGCGGTGGCGCCTGTCGCGCGTGAGACGCTCGAGTCGCTGCCGGTTGAGATCAAGAAGGTGGCGGCAGCACCACCGTCAGAGACTGAGTCTGAGGACGACGACAGTGAAGTCGGAGGGGCCTCCAGCATTAATAAGACGCGATCTAACTCCCCGTCCAGACACAGCCAGAGTCTCTTGGACGTGCGCACTCGCAGCAACACAACAGACGGAGAACTGCAGCGGAGACTCGCCACACGCCCTCGCTCGTCATCATCGGCCAGTGACAGCAGATGCAGTAGAACGGCCACTAGAGGAACAGGATCACGCAGCACGAACGCCGATGTAAAGGAGAGGAAACGCCGAGTGCCGCGACGGCGCGCGGACACGGGTATGACGAGCAGTACCAAGAACAACGAGCGCTCGCGTCGCGCGACGTTCGCATCGAAGCAGGACACGTACGCCGCCTCGAGCAGATCGAGCTCCGACAGACTGGAGGACGCGCTGCGCTCAGACGGATATTGGATCGGAGATTTCCGTGTGCAGCGCCGGCTGGTGTCGCGTCGCAGCCACGCGAACAGCCCCAAGGCCAACTGAGCTGAGGAAGAGAGACGTTAAGTTATTGTGCATTTTAATCTACAAGAACATTGTCTTAGTACTACCGACGTCTTCATTTATGCCACTGCGTCCATCGCCTCTAGGAACGCTTGCTGCCGTCGCCGCGCTGGCTCCATCGGCGGACGCATCCTTGCAGGAGCCAAGGTGCTGTGGGATGTTGACGAGCTTTCTTCCTGCCGGCCATCACGTTCCATCTGAGGTGGCTGAGCGCTGTTTTCCTGGGTCGAGCTGAGTGGTAGAGTATCCTCGTTGCTTAACTTGTCTTCGTAGCTCTTCTCTTCCTCGATCTTTTCCTCCACTTGTGGAGATGGGAAAGTGATGGGCGAGAGACCGAAGGACAAGCGCAGTTTCGAGCTCTGCTTGGGCGTCGTGTTTCGTACGAGCGGCGACGGGGTCATTGCGTCGAAATGCAGTGTGGATGGCGTTGAGCAAAGCGGTTGCCTACCGGTATTGCCCAGCATGCCAATGGGTGAGGCCGACCACTTGGGCGGTCTCATGGCTGGAGACTTCCACTCGCTGATCGGAGTCACTGCAGAGCCGCATCTGCTCCTTTTAGCTGGTCGCGGTGGAGTGAATCGAGATGGCGGCGTCGCACGCCGGTACGATCGCCAATGCGGCGTCGGTGGAGGCAGCACGGCCTGCAACCTGTTCACATCGCACTGAGGATCCTGCAGCGCAGATTCACATCGTGCGGGTGTCTCTCTGCGGCGTCGATGTAGTTCTAGTGGCGGTGCAGGCGCCGTCATGTTCGATGTTGTCTCTCTCGACGGTCGAGCTGCCGGACACAGCGGCGTCCGCAGCACCTCGTACTGATTCTCGTCCTCGAAGAACCCGCTGGATTCGTGCGGAGTTTCCGATGTATTCGCGGCATCTTTCTGCTGCGGCAGCGGCGAGAATGCGACGGGATTGAGCTCCGCGAGCGTGTCAATGCTCCAGTCCAGCGCTGAGCCGTCTTGTTCTTCTGTCTCCTCTGCCGACTGCTCATTCGCCAGCACCGCCATGAACGAAGGGAAGTTGTCTCGGTTACTCGCATCGAATGGGTTGGAGCTAGTGTGGCTTAAGGCCTCATCTTCTCCCGGAACCTCCGCCATGCGGGCTTGCTATCATTATCGTCGTCAAAGGTGTGTGTTTCGCTGTGAGCTCCCCCACCAATCAGAGGAAGCGATTTTTAAATTACGTGCACTTCAATGTTTTTGTCCTATTCACTTGGCTGGACCCTCGATTTATAATAAATTGAGGTCGTTTTATTAAATCGAGGTCTATAATAAGTACAATCGACCTAGTTAGACTGGCTGATTGTCACGAGTGGCACCATCCCAGAGGGGTGATCCGTCCTCCGGTGAAGAGGTGGAGCTTCAAGGAAATGGGCCTTGGGAAGAGTCGCTGTGCCGTGCGACAGATTCACTGACGAATCGTATTGAGTGGCAGTCATCAAGAGCTCCTTGCAGTGGCGGCGTCGAAGCCTCGGGCGCTAAGGCGGCACCACGATGACCCAGGACGGGTGGCATGGCGGCCACAATGGTGTGCGGCGCGGTGTTAAGCTGCCTCAGGATGGTTGGGGTGTCTGAGCGTTCGTGGTGAGGTGCAAGGCGGTGGCGTGCCCGGATCTGGATCTGGTTGGCTTGCGAGGTTCGCGGAAGGTGCGTTGGCGTCGGACGCCACGGTCTGAGCTTGTGAAGGTATGTTAGGATAGGGTCAGTCGTGAATTAACCTGGAAACCAACAAGTTGAGTCTTTACTTTTATTGATTCTTCTTGTTATCATAAGCTACCGACTGCCTACGAGCCTACGAGCCTAGCCGTCCGATAACACAGCGTCTGCAGTCCCGCCCAATTTCCGGGACGACTCGCGACACGTGGTGGAGAAGCCAAAGGAACGAAGGATTTTGCTGCCTAACCAGGAGTTTAAGCGCACGGTTAAGCGCACGGGTGATCCTAAGAAAGCGCCGTTATTTGTTGGGGCGAGCTTAAATCCGGAGGACAAGAAGAGTGAGTTGGTGTTTGTTGCGGAAGCGCTGAAGTTGAGCGCGTAAGGAAGGTTGTTGTTGTTGGAGAACCGGCAGGGGGCACGGTTGAATTGGTGCGAGTGCTTGGAGCACGGTTGTTTCGGATACGGTTATTGGTGATTTGGTTGGCTATTGGAAGTGAATTTCTATGGTGAAGTTTCGGGAAGTGAACTTGGGAATGAGCGCTACGAAGGCGATCGTGGCGAAGGAATTGGAGAAGAGGTGCCGACCGCGGAGCAGGTCGAGACCGAACGCTGGGAGAAGGCTGAGAGGATGCGCGAGCGTCTTCTCACGGAGAAGAGAGATGTCGAAGTTCAGGCCGAAATAGAGCGGCTGGAGAAGGCTGCTAGGGAAGGCGCTGCGTTGAGACGAGCAGGCACGGAAGGAAGAGAGGAGACCGAAGGGCAGGGACAGTCTGCCGTTGGTGCGTCAGGAGGAACGGAGCAGTCCGAAGTTATGCGATAACTGCTGGCCGCTGGAGAGGAGGAGTCCAAGGACACTGGTGAGGACGAGCAAGAAGCAGGTCCTACGGAAGGGACGGCTGCGGGCAAGGCTGAGATCAAGACCGAGACCGAGCCCATTGTGAAGGAAGAGCTCGGTGGAGGCAGGCCCACCTTCACCCGGTATGAGGAACCGTCTGGTTACGGTGGCTGTGGCGAAGGTCCGTCCCGCACGGACGAGTATGGCTACGAAGCTGCGTACGACTACTTTGATGTGGCTGAAGACAAAACGGTAGAAGAATCCGCGCCGCAAAGGAGTCCGAGCGGGTTTATTCCTCGGTACACTGGCCATGAGGTGCGACGAACTGATCGTTTGGCCTTCGGATCCGAATAAAACATCGGCAGCACTTTCACAGCATTCGACACCAAAGTCGACAAACTGAAAGCGTTCAGGGAGCCTCCACGAGCTCCAGAACCAGTTCGACACCTCGGTGTCAACTCCGCGGCCTCCTCCGGGCGCCAATGAGTCACTGGGCGACCCGTACCGTGGCCACTCATGCGCGGGGCCACCGATCAGACCCTTGCAACCGTAGATTGAGGCGGGGTTCCTCGCGTTTGCGAGCTGCCAGATTGTGTAGGGCGGTCCGTTATCGCCGACGTCTTCTTCTACACGCCCGTCGCGAACGGGACCGCACTCGCGGCCCTGTCCCCTATAGTTTCTAGCCGATCTCGAATCCTTCACCGCGCTCCAGCTCCAATCGGCTACGGTGGAAAAGGCCCGTGACTTCTGGGAACTGATTGAAGCTCACACGGTTGGGTTGCCCGATCAATCACGGTTGCTGGTGTTCCGTCGAAAGATTAAGGACCGTGAAGCTGATCGATGGTGGAACAACTCGACCATCCGGTCGTTCAAGACGCTAAAAGTGAGGTTTCACAATCAGTTCTTGAGCCGTACCGCCGATGAGCTATGGGAACGGTTGGAGACTACCAAGCGTGAGCGCGGTGAGTCTGTGGAGGAATGGGGTGACCGTGTCTCGGATCTTTGCGAGTCGCTGAACTATTCCAACCCTCAGATGAGGTACCAACTGTTCCGTCGAGGACTCAGGAACAAGCGTATGTTGGCTACGCTCGATGCTAGCCCCGCTTCAGATATTCCTGAAGCGTGCGAATGGCTACTGTATAAGGACATGTACCGTCCCGTTGAGGAAGACGATGAGTTTTCTGACGTTGAGTCGACCAAGAAGAAGAAAAAGACGGAGTCGCCGGTGTTGGCTTCGGTGGACGCTTTGACGCAACAGCTGCAGTCGTTTATGCATCAACAGCAATCGTGGCAGGATCAGATGAACTAGAGTCGTTGGTAAGGACCACGGTCTCCAAGGAACCGAGCGCCGATGGTGTCTGCGGCTACGGTTTCGACTCCGTCTGGGGGTTCTGGTTCAACTCCGAGTGCCAATCGTCCGTTCCGTGGCATCCGCATGGAAGGCGATAGTCGCATTCCAGACGGTGTTCCGGTGTGTGGCCGCTGTAGCTACAAGGGCCACGGTCGTGCTACCTGTGGGCGCGCGAACATGACGTGTATGCAGTGCGGTCAGTTGGGTCACCTTCGTTCTGAGTGTGAGTCGAACATTACACGTGTTTACGGTGGTTGGGTGGGCGTGGACCTCGTGGTCCACCCAAATGCTTCTTTTGCGATGAGACCAGCCACGTAGTGGCTGAGTGTTTGGCTATCCGTTCATTACGGGCGATGGCGTCGCAGACTGCGAGCGCCGACACTCGACAGTGAAGGCGACGGTTGAAGTGATTTCGAAAGTCCCGATCCCCAGGGTTAAGGTCTTAAAGAGCATCCTGAAGAAGAGTGGCGAGTCCGCGAGGGTGGCTACGGCGATCTCCTATCCGACGAACGAAGTCGAGACTGGAGAATCGGTGTTTCTGGATTGGGAAGGTGTCGGTCTGGATAAGTCGTCAGATCCGGTGGTAGTTCCCGAAGTGGTGCGGACGACTACAATCACTCGGAGCGCCGACCCGGAGCCCGTGCCGGATCTCACGGTTGAGACTTGTGACGGTAAGGTGGTTGACGGCTCAAACGAGTCCAAGTACGCTCGTCTGTTCACGGACGGGGAACTCGACGCGATAGAGGCGGGCGAGTCTGGGCAAGAAGATGCTGCTCTTGCTGGCGTCAAGATTGCAGTCGAGACGGAGGAGTACGAGAAGGAGCTAGAAGACCGCTAGTATCCTCTGGACGAGGTAGAGCTCAAGAGACGGATGGAGAAGATTGCCGAGAGTAAGGAGGACCCTTCTACTGAAGAGATTGCGAACTACTTGGGTATTCCGAAGGACGTGTTAGAACGGACGCGCAAGACCGTCCGTAAGGAGGTCTCTACGACTGAGTATTGGCAAGAGTGGTTCAGCGCGGCGTTGGAGACGTCGGCCGAGGTCAGGAAGGCCAAACACGACTTTCGACAAGCTACTTCGGACAGTGTTGCCAGTCTAGACGAGGTGATCAGCGATGAGGAACCGGGCGGTAACGAGACGCCGGTCCTTGTCGACGAAGCCGCCTTGGAGCAGGAAGTGTGCGCTAACATTGTGGTGCCTCTCGAGGGCGCGGGAGTGGTGGCGACGGTTGTAGTAGATCTACCACCGTCTGTGAGGCTCGGACAGAGAGTAATACGCGGTGAGGCGATGCGAGGAATTGCTCGAGAAGCCGTGTACCGGATACTGAAGGAGGCCAAGGACACCGTTACGAGAATGGATGCTAACACTCAAGGAGCCGAGACAATGAGCGTGCCGCCCTTGCGCGACAAAGTGCCAGAGCTAAGTGTGAAGCTTCTGCGGACGCATGCTGACCGGATCGCTGGCGATCGCAAACTACTGAAGGACCTGTGGGTGCTATTGGAGCGCTGGGTAGACCTATATTACGCTGAGAACGCTGGGCTCATTTGGGAACAGTTGTAGTGCCGTAGTAGACGGTCTCCGGTGTGGTTTTCGTGTCGGAGTCGACGGCGCAGCCATCCTCCGCTGTGTTTCGACTGTTCTTCTTTGTTTGCTGGAGTAGCTGAGGACGTCGGAGATGTGGCCTTCCGGTCGGATGTACTGAGGATGTCTCTCACTACATCGCGATCGTTAATGCGGAGCGGCCCCCCTCCGAATCCTCCTCTTAAAAACGGTTTGATGAACGTGGTCATGGTTAATTTGTCTGATGGATTTGGCGTCCGTGACGACAGTGACGAGGAAATGTTCACGATCCCTCGAGTCGTTAAGAATGGGAGAAGCGTGGTGTGAACAGTCGGTAGTTTTGAAGCATTGTCTGGTGGATTTATTGACTGCCTACCTTCTCAACGCTTGCGGATACTGGTGCTACTCTGAGCTTGGTAGATCGTCGGGTTCTGAAACAATTAAGACGTTCTAATGAGCCATTGGAACCGTACGATGGTTATGTGCGGGGTTCGTCTTGTCGTCGCTTGCGTATCTTGGATACGGTTGCCTGTTTGTATTTTCTCTGTGGAAATTGCGCTAAGGTTGTTGGTCGCGAACAAGTTACACGTCGATGTAGTGCTAGGCGTCGACGCGCTAGGCGCGTTTGGAGCGGTTATCGCTGTGGCTAAGAGAATAATGACCCTCAAAGGAACCGGGGAGGCGTTGGGGCTGGGTGTGGCCGTGGAGCACGAGTCGTTTATGGCTACGATGGCCACCTCCGTGCGGCCACCTCCTAAAGGACAAGCGTTGGTTATGGCAAACGTAGTTGGTGATGTTGATGAAAAGGCTACGGTTCTAGTTGAAGGTCCGTTGAGTTTGCCGCCTACGCTGTGTGTCGCTCGTTCGTTGGGCACGGTTGAGGATCGTAAGGTGATCGTGGAGGTGTGCAACGCGTCTACAGAAGAGTGTTGGGTACTGGAAGGAACGGTTGTGGCGTCGACCTCCGTAATACCTGAGTCGGCCTTTGATTTTGAGGAGCGACGAGCGGGTGACTCGACGATCGTAGTGCCTGTAGAGAGGGGAGGGAATCCCGGAATGGTGAGCTCTGTGACGGAGGACAAGGACGAAGGTCTCGGCGAAAAGGTCAAGGCCGAGCGTCCTGAACTACCTCCCGACAGGGACTGTGAGTTGGAAGTTGACTTCTCGGAGTCTGGCTTGTCAGAGAAGCAGAGGTCGCTCTTCAGGTCAAAGTTGAACAACTTTAGGGACATGTTTGTGGAATCGTCGAAGAAACCGGGAAGGGCGGAGCTGCTGAAGTTTGGGATCGACACGGGCGAAAGCCTTCCCATCAAGCAGCAACCGTACCGAGTGTCGTTGGCGGAAGGCGAAGTGATGGAGGCAGAGATCAGCCACAACCCTGGACTTGGAGCTGATCCGTCCCTCCACGAGCCCTTGGACCAGTCCGGTGTTGATGATTAGGAAGCCGGATGGCGGGATACGGTTATGTATCGACTAACGTAGGCTAAATGCGGTAACCGTGAAGGACTGTTATCTGATGCCGTTGATAGACGACATCCTGGATGTGTTAGGTGACGCGCAACTGTTCTCGACGATGGGCATTGTGTCCGGTTACTGGAACGTGCCAATACAGGAGGACAGTATTCCGAAGACGGCGTTTACCTGCAAGTACGGTCTCTATGAATGGTTGGTCATGCCTACGCGTTGATATCTGCGCCGTTGGAACGGTTGATGGAGAAGGATGCCCTGTTCGTGTGGAATTAGGACTGTGAAGCTGTATCCCTTGTCCGCCTTCTTCTTCTGCGTCCTCGCCAGCTTCCGCTTCGTCTGCAGCATCGAACAAGTCGCCATACCGACTGCCCTTGGGTCTGCTGCCCCAGCTCTTGGTGCCCCTGGCGTGCCCTTCCTTGAGCTCAACACATGCGAGTCCTCGAAATACGGAGTACTTTGATTCGCTCGGAGCACATTGCGCTTCTTCGTGTCAGAAGTCTTGGGTAAGGGAATCATGCTCGGATATTCGCTGAGTGTAGTGAGCCCAGCAGGCTTACCTTGACTTGGTATCAGACTCGTCATGTCTTCTCCAAGCCAAAGGCTACTCTCAGCTTGCGTTTCCACTGCCACAGTTCTGCGCCAGCTCTGGTGAGACTCCAGTCCGCCAGGATCAAGCTATTCGGGCGGCTATTGCATCGAAACCCCATGGCCTTCAGCAATAACACAGTCTCTTCGACTAGCTGGTTAACATCAGTTGCTCTTTCCGGCTGAGTCAACTCCGGTCCCAACACCGGCCACTTCGCTTGCGCCATAGCCACCGGCGCGAACATCATCATCCACTCTGATTGCGTTCTCATCTCCTTACCAAGTCTCGCCAACATCTTGTTGGTACTTGGAGTATCGGCATTCCCCGTTACCTTCGGTATAAGGGGTGGACGGTCCCCTTGAGCAACGCCATCTTCCTCCTCATCTTCGTCATCATCCGCACTTTCGTCAAGTTCGGCAGCTAAATTTCGCTCAACCAGACGCGGGTGTCCCATGCGTCCCACCTGCAGCGCCAACTCGTCCGCCTCGCCAAGTAACTCGGCGGTCGTCTTCACCTCACCGAGCTCAGCGTCCTCGGCCTTCTCCTCATACTCTTCACCACTCACGTCTTCATCACTTCCTTGGTCTTGAGCATCGTCGTCGTCGAACTGGACGGTGCGAACTACTTCCATCGTCATGTCAGTAATCCGTTCATCCGCTAAGTCCGGCCCCACGAGAGGCGATCCTCCGGCTGTCGCCGGACTTCCGTCGCTCGCTGTCCCTTGACCATCTTCACTTTCTTCTTCTTCTTCTGAAACTTGGTTAGCTGGTACCTAAGAAAACAAGCACACACCCCTGTTACCGGGTCGCGGCACCAATTGTGGTGTAGCAGAACGCACACATATCGTCAGATGTGGTTTCCTTACACAAACCACAACAATATCGCCAGGTCTAACCTCCGCCAGGTCTATCTAAAAATCGCTAGGTCGCTTTAGAAATCGCCAGGTCCCTGTAGAAATCGCTAGGTCCCTTTAGAAATCGCTAAGCAACTTAGAAATCGCCAGATAACTCTGGCACGCCAGGAAAGGTTGAGGCGATTGTATGGCCTGCGCACGGGTTGTGGTCCCCTCGGTTCGGCCCAGCCGGGACAGGCGTGTGGTCTTACCCTCGCCAGGTTCCGACTAACCAAGCCAGTAATCTTCGAGACCTCGCCAGGTGACGCTGGCGAGTGGTCTCGGTCTTTATACCCTGTTGCCTCCACCAAAGGATGGACGACGGCGCGCGAGCGCTTTTACAGGTCACCAAGCGCAAAGGGGTCTCCGCTAGAAGTGTCACGGCACCCAGGCTGTCCGACGTACCGGCTCGCGAATTGGCGAGTCTTTGTATTACTTTCGCGTAGCGAGATCGCCTGCCCGACCCGGGCTTCCCAACCTTATCTCTTGGCGCTATCAGACGTGTAGTCTACAAGCTATGCCTCTCGAGTACCGCCGGCAGACATTAATCCAGCCCTGTGCAGGGACTTACCGGAAGAGTATACACTTGTCTTGGACGTATAAAATTCTGCTCTGTTGTCTGTTATCCTTCGGGAGCCCCCTGGGACTCCTCCTACTATATCCTATGTTCATATACAAATATCAAGTGAAATGGAGCCATTGCGGAACTCCCAACGTCTCTCCAGCGTTCCGTCGGCTACCGTTGGGTGGCTCCTCAGCTCATAAGATCTTCCGGATAGCGTATCCGTACTCTCCGCCAGGTAAGTACCGTAGGTTTTCAGTCTTAAGCCGCGCTCCGCCCGCCAGGTAAGTACCGTAAGCCATTGGTCCTTGGGTTCCATCAGGTCGGGAGGCCTCCCTAGACTAGGTCGATATCCTTGGCTTAGGCGCGCTTGCCGACCTTGAATTTCCCTACACCACAACTTGAACTCGGGCGATAATGAAACGCGCGGTCGCTGGCCGCGTGTCCGTCAGATTCTCAAATATTTCCGGGAAGGAAAGTCCATGCCTAGCTCTTGGTCAACTCATGTCACGGTCGAAGTAAATTACAAGCCATTCAAAATGATTCCTCCATACCCACGCCCACTATCTCGGACAGCGAGGACAGTAGAGACGACTTCGCCCCAGTTGGGGACGGCACTGAACAGGGAGAGAAAACTGAGGACAATCCGCCGTCCTCCCAAACGAAACAATCCAAGTCGGCTGGCAAGTCTCCTCCTCGGTCCGCGATTGCTCGTATCACTTGTTCGGTCAGATTACAGGTGAGATCGTGACTAAGACCGGTCTCGCCCGAGTGCAGCTGCGTCCGAGCGTTCGCCCTGGATCTGACTTTCCAACTCTATCCTCTCAATACACGGTTGATGAGGCGTCTGCGTCCCTGTCGGAGTTCGTAGCTTGGTCCGACGTTCGGGAAACTGTTCAGCTCACGATGGGGATGGGTTTTCGTACGAGGACTCCATAATCCGCCCGGCTCGGGATGAGCCTGCACACCAGAGGTTTCACTAGCACCGAGTAGAAGCGATGCTCACTCGGATGATGTACCATTCGTGTCTAGACGGCACTCCCTGGGCGAAATACGTTCCTGAATCTCATTTCGATATGGCGGAGTCAATGTTGCGGGCGCTCTTGATCGAAGGGCGCGATCCAGAGTCCTGGCCGGAGCTTCGCGATATGGTCGACGACCTGAAGAATGCTCCAGATCTCACCATACTAAATAGCTCGGATGAAGAGAGCAACCCCAACGACTCCGACTATGACGACGATTGCAATTAGGCAATCAAGAAAGGGGGGAAGTCGGCGGCTGCTCACACAACGACCCCGTCTGAGTCATCAAGTGAATCCTCGTCCAAGAGCAAAATTGACCTGACGTCTTCGCCGAAGCACAATCTCCGCAAGCATCGGCAGCGATCATTCTCCATCAGCTCATCCGACAACAGTTCCAAAACTCCGTCCAAGAAGACCATGTACACTCCATCTCCGAGATGTGGTGAAGCGCCCGTTAAGTTTTGACGAGCACAACGCTGAGTGATATCGACTCGATCTGACCAAACGGGTTCGGGGTGAAGCAAGAACGACGCGTCCCAGAGGATGGCGCGTGCATCAGATCGGATCGTCACCGCGTGGATCGGATCGACGTGTGACTGGAGATCGGACGTACAATCCACCGGAGGATGCACTAAAATCATCGTGTACAGGTCAACTGATTTGTACCCAAGTTCGGTAAAGTACGATTGGACCTTGAAGTACCAGATCGGTAATCATAGGATAGGCAAGGTAGTGGGTTGAAAGGACCTTAAGTAATAACAGAGTGAATTTTGCCTTGTCAACAACAAGTACCTTGAACGTCGATACTGTAGCGGGAAATTGCAGTGGACCATACAGTAATCAAGTCAAAACTACCAAGTACACGTGTCGATCGCCGGAGTTAGCAGCTTGGCCGGCCCGACTGTTGTCGCTCTCGCCCTCAACTCCCCCGCTATAGGAAGCGGTCAAGCCTCGCAAGTAAAGCTATATCTACCCCTCGTAAAAGAACCCTATACCCCCCAAGTCGATCAAGATCGACGACCTACCTGGCGCGTAGCCTGAAGAACTTTCACGCTACGCCAACCCCCACCGTCCTGCACCTCGCCAAGGCGGAACCAACCGCAGTCCAAGTTTCCCTTCAAGTTCACCAGAGGAGTGTAACCACCCCCGCCGACGGGTACACAAGGTGAGCCCTCAGCAACCCCACGGTTATCGGAGTACCTCCTCCGTTAGTCGGTAGTCCGGGGCACAGTGTGTGAGGTTGGATCGCAACGCGATTTTGCGATGCCCACTCCACCACAATGGCGGATCTTCTGGTGACTCGGGATTTCACCGTGAGTCCCAAGAAGAAGAGAAGGTGCCAATCAAGTTGGAACCAGGGACGGAGGCGTCATCGGAAACTGGATCGCCGATGACGCTGCTGAAAAAAGCAGGACCAGCAGATCGACAGAGTCCTGGGAGGAGCTCTGCCGACAGAAACGAAGAGGAAGATCTTCTCGAAGAGAAACCTCAACCTCCTCCCCATGCCTCCTCTGGAGGCACCGCGGATCGCGATGCGAATCGTGATCCGCTCGATGAGGAGCCCAAGGTGAAAACCGAAGGAACCTCATCAACCACCGCTCCGCCGACGCAGAAGACCGCGAAGAAGAAAAAGTCCAAGGCGTCGCGGAAGAAGCTCAAGGCCCCAGCAGACTCTGACTCAGGCAGCCGTGACGAGATCGCAGCGACTTGGTCCGACAGTCAGCTGGAGGAAGCGTACAAGCGGAACGTGCTTCATTTGTTCTTGACCAAGAACTTAGTGATGAAGATCGCGCAGCCGCAGGTGCCTGGATCGCTGACGGGGCCAGTGGCACCACCACCAGTCACAGCGAGCAAGCTGGATGCGGTGAAGGCTTTGCTGCGTCTGCTGCGAGAAGCCGGAATCACACCAGGTGACTTCGACGCGAAGGACCTCTTCAATCTGGACCTGGAGATGCTGCAGATCGCGCTGTCGGAGCTCTTCTAGAACCTGAGGTTGTTGGTCGGTGAGTCGGCTCAAGTCAAGGCCGAGCTCAAGCCAGCGGTTTCGCTGTCACGCCTCCCGGGTTCTGAGTCGCGGACTGGATCGTCGCAGCATTCGCAATGTGCGTCCGCGGCCTCGATGGCCGATTCGGACAGCTCTGGAAGAGTCGAGCGCATGCCGCTTGGCCCATCAGTAGCCGCGATGCTGTAGGCCAGATTGGATCATGCGGCGAGTGTGAGGCCCAAGGCGGGTGCACCCGCGACAAATCGAGCAACATTCCGGATCAGCTGCAAACGCTCTTTAACTCCGCGATGGGCCGCTTCCTGAAAGAGCGGCGCGCCGCACAGGGGACGCCAACCGCAGCACCGGTAGCAGCGACCAAACAACAGGATGTCGACATGGAGTCGGTTGGCTCGGAACATGGTGAGTACCCTCCAGACGATCTGGCCTTCACAATTATACGCCAAGCGACGGTGGCTACAACTGCTGCAGCTGTCGGAGCGCCCGCGATCACTCCACGCATCCGTGCCTCCGCAATGTCGGAGCTCAAAGAGTTCTCTGGGAAGGACGACGTCGAAGACCACGCGCGGGGGATCAGCAAGGTAAAGTCAGCCTTCATCCGCGATCTGGCGCCAGACGACGAGAAGGGTTTGGTGCTTGGCGGCCTGTTCACCGGATCGGCGCGCAACTGGTACCGGCAGCTCAGCAGGACCACGCGAAGCGACTGGAAGGAACTTCCGCGCGAATTCCAAGTGCAGTTTTGCGGATTCGGAGTATCCGCCGCGAGGCAGTACTACCATGCGAGGAAGCGCGCCGGCGAAACGCCGCTTGAGTACATCCACCTTCTGAGTGTCGCAGGACTGAGGGCGGAGCTGCGTGTGAAGAACGGTCCGCCGGACGTCCGCCGCGAGCATGTGGAACACTTCACCGAGACGCTGGACGATCGCGAGCTGGCCGATCAACTCGCGTTGCTACGGATCTCTGACGCGGTCGCTCTTGAAGGCGTCCTGAGGGCGCGGTAGCGCGCGAAGAACCGTCAAAGACGAGCCCACTTCGGATCGAGCAAGTATCGGCAGAAGGCAACCACTTCTGACGCCACGAAGTCAGCTCCAAGACGCAAGGTGCAAGCCGTTAAGGCCACGGACTGCGACAGTGACTCTGGTCTCAGTTGATCGGAGTCGGACGGCGATCTACGCCGGATCTACATCGCTGCGGCTGAAGGAGAGGCTCAAACTGCGACGCCGTCGCAACAGTAACCAGAGCGAGCCACGCCTGGCGAAACGCCGACACCGCGAGAGCCCGATCCAGGACATCGCCGACCGCATGGACGCGACACGTTCCAACGATGCACGCACTGCGGCTCGCATCGTCACGACGATCTACACGGCTGAAAGCGGCTGGCGTGTCAACGTTGTGGCAAGACGGGCCACCCGTCGGATCGCTGCCTCTTCGTATGCCGTGGGTGCGGCGAGATTCACGATGTTGGCAAGTGCCAGATGGAGGAGTTTTACAACTTGATCCGTCAATGGTACGACCCAGCCAAGCATGGTGGTGTGCTGCCGGAAAGCGCCGCGATGATGTTAAACTAGGACGCTCGCCTGGCTGGAAGCCAGGACGAGCCGAGCGTTCTATGCTCTGCATCTATGCATACGTCGAAAATAGATCTGAAGTTAGTGAGCGGGAGAACCCGATAGACAATACATATGACCCTCATGGAAAACATACCGGTGTTGTTGCAAGTCTTTGGAAGCCTGGTGAGTTCGCGAGAGCTGACACCGTCATGGCACTCGATCTATTACCAAGCTGCGTGGATACTTGGAGTATCACGCACCCAGTAAGTGGTCCAAGCAAGCTAAGACGGGAGGGAAGATCAGCAACGAAAAGGCGAACTTACTATTAGATTCCGGCGCCGAGGTGTCCATCCTGAACGCCGCCTTTGCTCGTAAGGTTGGGTGCTATGTGGATGAAGGTCAACGACAAGAGTGTGTTGGTATTGGAGAAGGCGTGAACGTGACGAAGGGACGTACCAAGATCAAGGTCACCTTGGCTGGAGCGCTGGTGTACTTCTTCGACGTATGGGTCGGCGAGATGTCAGGCCAAGACGCGATCCTCGGCATGGATTTCATGGTGCCGGCGGGGATCCGCTTGGACTTGGCCGACGGAACGCTCTGCTTGCCCGACGAGGTCCGCATCCAGCTGCCCGGACGACGCCCGCTGTATGGCGAACACGTTCGCGCAGTTGGCTTCGACGGGCTTGAGATGGTAGACGCGTGCCAGAGCATCGAGGTGCCGTTGCGATCCAAGTCGTCAGAGACGCTGTGGATCACCAGGGGAGAACATTGGATTCCCACTGTGGTCGAAGGGCCTGGACGGAGGCGGTACTTGAAGATCACCAACGTCAGCGACAGGACGAGATGCCTACCCGCTCATACTCAGGTAGGAATGAGGCTGTCAGGAGATCGTGTACCAAGACGTCAAGGATTTATTACCGTGGGATCGCGTCGGTACACCGAGTGGCAGAATCTGGTACTGCAGGCTACCACGAACGCGACGAACGAGGAAGAAGATCCGATTGCGGAGTCGACGGAGCCGATGGTCGTTCGTCCGCAGTAGGACGCACCAACAGCCATCCTGAAACGACCCACAGGCCGAGCGATCGTCAGTAGCCACGTTGCGAGGAAGCCTGAAGTCAAGAAGGCCGAGGTCATCGACGAGGTCACCACAAGCACGCTCGAAGATGTACCAATCGGGCCGATCAGGGAACCTGGAAGCGGAGTCGATGGATCGACTGACGACCGAGTGAGCCTGAGCGCGGAGGCGGCCAAGGCCGATTCGATCGGGATCAAACAGAAGCGAAGCCGGTCGAAGATCAATCGAACCTGCGTGCCGCAGATCGACCTCTAGAGGATGAACAAGTCTACATCAGTGAAGGAGGCGAACTCTTCGCAGAGGACGTGGATGTACAGATGGCGATCTTGCCGGAAGTGACGACGACACCAGAAGATGTGAAGTTGGAAGACATCCGGATTGATCGCAAAGGCTGGAGTACACCGGAAGACAAAGACCGGTTGAGGAAGATTATCTGGAGCCGACGGCATCTTCTGCTCGGAAAGGGAACGCTTTGCCGCCAGCCGCGCGAGGCGTCTACTGCGACATCGATACTGGGGACGCCCCGCCGGGGTCCAGCGCGTGCGTCAAGTCGCGCCCCAATTCCGTGGCAAGCTGTCCAACTTGATCAAGGGTCTGCTCTCTGCCAAGATCATCAGGGTGTCCAACTCTCCGTGGGCGTCGCCGATCGTGGTGATTATCAAGAAGAATGGCGTCGACATCAGGCTCTGCATCGACTACCGCGTCGTGAACAGCCTAACGCGTCTCATGGTGTACCCCATGCCGCTGATCAACGAGCTGCTCGAAGAATTGAACAAGGTGCTCTGGTACTGCTCACTGGATATGGCGAGCGGCTTCTGGGTCGTGGAAATGACCGAGCGGGCACGCCAGGTGTCGGCGTTCATCACGCCGTTTGGTCTCTTCGAATGGCTGCGTATGCCCTTTGGGCTGAAGAACGCGCCGCAGATTTATCAGCGACTCTTGGACAACACGCTGTATGACTATCTTCAGATCCCAAACAGTGACGACCAGTCAGGCGTGGTGGATGCCTTTGAGGTCTGTGAGCCAGACGTGCATTCTGGGCCACCTGTGCTGGGACGTCGCTCGTACATCGACGACATTCTGGTGACCGCTGAATCCTGGGACGCTCTCTGCGACAAGGTAGATCGACTGCTGGACGCATGTGACCGTTAGAATTTGTCGATCAGCGTGGTGAAGAGCTCATGGGGTTGCCGCAAGGTAGATTACCTGGGATACCGTGTGTCGGCCGACGGTCTCGAAGCCCACCCGAAGAACCTGGAGACGCTGACGACCCTGCCATTCCCGAGCACACTGCGATCGATGCAGTCCTTCCTCGGCAGCCTCAACTACTACAGTAGATTCATCGAGGACTTCGCGATCTACGCGTCGACCTTGTACGAGTTGCGAGAAGTGGATTTTCACGAGATGGATCAGAGGCCCGGCCGAGTAGCTGGGGACGAGAAGCAGGTCGCCTCGGCGGACGAAACGGACAAGTGGGATCCAGCTCGAGTGGCGTTCGAGATGCTGAAGAACAAGATCGCAGGCGCGCCAGTACCCAGACACTTCGACCCAGATCGGACGCCGGTGATCGTCGTCTACGCGAGTGACTGGGCGATCTCTGCGGCCTTGATGCAGGAGCACGACGGCACATACATGCCGATAACGTTTACCAGTCGCACGTTGAAGGCCAATGAGTTGAACTACGACACCGTTGAGAAAGAGATCTTGGCTCTTCTCCGGATACTGGACGTGTGTTATACCACGCTGGTCACGAGAGCGATCAAGGTGCTGACGCGACACTCCACGCTGGCGTGGTTGGTACGATTGTCTGGCCTGCAGGGCCGGCTAGGCAATTGGGCAGCGCTACTATCGCCTTGGACATTGGATATCGTCAAGTGTACACGAGGAGAAGTCGAAATCCTGGGCGCAATCGCAGAAAGCATCACCCCACGGGAGAACGTCGATTTAATCTTGTCGTCGATCGCTCCAAGGAAGCAGCCGCGCCAGCCAGCTGCCGCAATCCCGCCTACAGTGGAACAGGACGAGGAATTGATAGTCGCGAGTTTCGATGGATCGGCGCGTGTCAAACGCGGCGGAGGTGCATGTAGCGCTATCGTATGGAAGTTACCTGAGTGGATCGCGGTTGCGGCAGAATCGAAGTACCTGCCAGACCTCACGGGTAATGACGCAGAGTACCAGGGCTACTGTTGGCGTTCGACTTACTGTCCAAATTGGACAGGGGACGTCTGATCGTCTGCGGCGACTCCAATCTGGTGGTTCGACAGATGCGTGGCGAAATCGAGTGCAAGGCGCCTGGCTTGACGCCTCTGCGGCAACGAGCACTAGATCGATTAAAGCCGGGGCCGTCTCACGAACTCCTGCACGTCAAACGAGATTGGAACCAAAGAGCCGATCGGTTAGCCAACAACGTGCTACATCAGCAAGAAGGCACAGTGATTACCTCGGAAGTCGATCGAGAGGACCTGATCGTCCTCAATCGATTGCCGGAGCTGCTGCTCCCGAAGGACGAGGCGCCGACTGTGCGCGTAGAGGCTGCGACGCGATCGCGGACGCGTCTGACGAGCTCCCCAGAAGTTCTGCAGTCGGACATTGTTCAGCGCATGAGAACAGATCGAATCCGACAAGCACAAGAGGAAGAGAAGTGGATTGGAGAACTACGAAGAATGTGTCTTCCGCCAGTTTGGCGCGAGTGAAGTCATCCGACACAATCGGGAGCCAAGCTTCATGTCTGATTTCTTCCGCGCATTCAGCCGCATCGTGGGACAGCGACAGCGCGCCACTATGGCGTATCGCCCTCAACACGGCGCACGACCGCATTCGCGGAGAGGCGCCGTTCTACTTGATCCATGGGTGGGACGCAAGGTCCACCCTGGAAGCGACACTTCCGCTCGGCAGCACTCGACGCCGGGACTCGGAGCCGCGTCGATGGCGTTACAACATCCAACGGCAATACCAGGATGTCCGAGAACACGTCAACGAAGCACTACACGCGGCGAGAGCAGATCAACACAACGAGGGTGTGCGTCCGAATGACATCAAGGCTGGTGACCAGGTGTGGCTATATCTCGATCGTGTCAAAGAAGGCTACGCCAGGAAGCTGGCGAACATGTGGCATGGACCCTTCAGAGTCGCGGAGATGATCGACACGCGTCAAGGCTGGAAACTGCGGGCACAGAGTACCGACTGTTCCCGATTGTGCATGTGACGAAGCTGAAGCTGGTTAAGACATACCCGGACCGTCCGACTACTCTACTGACAGACGATCAGGCAGGTCGCACCGACTTTGATGAGAGCCTATTGCCCGAGGACAGCTGGGAACGTGAGCTGGGCGAAGACGAGTTCGAAGTCGATCGGATCACAGACGTACGAACAGGACGTCGTACACGCTACGGCCGCGCTTTACGTGAATACCTAGTATACTGGAAGGGCTACGCCGAACCCTCATGGATCGACGAAGCGGACTTGAACTGCGGTGCACTGTTGAGAGACTTCGAGCGTGGACGGACTGGTCGCAACCGTTTCGAAGCGATGCAGTCTCACGAGGAGTGAGCGGTGGAACATCTACGGTGGACTGGCCACTGTAGAGAAGCGAGAGGAAGGACTTGCAGGATGGTTGCAGGTTTCAAGGAGGAGGTTATGCGTGAAGTGGATCGATAGATCTGATGCGCCAACCACGACGGGAGAGTGGTAGGATCAGATTGGGATGGAGAGATCCACAAAGAAGAAGAACAAGAGCAAGAGAAGCTTTAGAATACGAACCTTCGGGACAAGATCACGTGGAATTATCAAGTTGGACAGGTCCGCCCTGTTTCACACTGATACTGTGCGACTACTGGAAGATCGACCGGAAAGCGGGAAACGCTTCGCGACGAAGCGACGTGGGACTAAGCCGGAGAAGTAAACTTGCCAGCCAGTCGCGGAATTTGGCGCGCAGGGTGAGCAGCGTGGGAATCACGGTAGTGCTTGCGCCAGCGGCCAGCACGATCCGTGATCGCCAGGGCATCCAGCAAATCGGCAGGGTCAGCATGAGGCCCCAGACCAGGATACCACACCCCAGCCTCGCCATGTCGCGGGAAGTGGAGGAAGAAAGGGTCGAGTAGCAAGTCGAGGTCGCAGTGACCACTCAGCATGCCGATCAATATACCTGCTCGAGGAATGTTTTCCACCTGGCGCCGGCACGAGAGCGACGCTGCTTGCGGTGGGTATACACAGCAGAGAGATAGCGGCTGGATCGGCGTTTGGCAATGCTGATGGGGAAAGCGTGAGTAGAAACCCAGTAAACGCGGATATACTCGTCCTCGTAAGAGGAATAAACCTCCACGATGAACACGAACCAGCCCTCAACTCGAAAAGTATACGGGCGGGGTCGATTCGAAAGGACGTCCCACGGCCGCGCTACCTCCAAGCGTCGCACGCCGGCCTCGTCGACCAGGTCTTCGTCCCAGTCCTGGGGAGAAGGTATCCGACCGCGGAGGGGAAACAACCAATCAAAAGTCTTGGTGAACTGACGGAAGAGGAGGTCCTGGTCCATCTCCACGATGCATGTCTGACGAATTTCTGCGAGCAGCCATGGGAACACGTCGCGTCCTTGGCGAGAGCTCTCACTACGATAGCGATGAATCCACTCCGCCCGGTGTACTCGTGTAGGAGGCAAGGCTGCCCACGCAGCATCGGATATCGGATCGAGGGGTTCGCGAGTCGAGTGGCGGCCCTCGGAACAAGATGATGCGTCGTCGCCGCTAGAGCTGGCGTCGCTGAAACCACTGGAGGTGCCATCGTCAGAGGGCGGACCTGATCCCGATATGGATGCCCGAGAAGATGAAGGCCCCTGGCCGCGTGCACCCGAGCGACCCGAAGCTTGAGAGGCGCCTGAACCTTGAGAAGAGCGACCAGTCGAGGATGACGATGCAACACTGGAGCGTCGGTGGGTAGGTCGAGACTGGGAAAGGGCAGCAAAGAATTCGTCATCCTCACTGCTAGATGGAGTGTGGGACGGAGGTGGGATATCAGAAGCCGACCCACAGGTCGCTGCGGCCGCTGACAGCACATCGATCGGACGCTTGGCCGCCGATCGGGATGATGGGGGCGAGTAGAGGCCCGAGCGTGCTTAAGGAGCCTTCGGGAATGACTAGGAGAGTGATTGGGCGACCGGAGACGCTTCCGACTAGCAGAAGAGGACAGACAGTTGGAGGCTACGACAGGAGCAACTAGAGAAGCGATCCCAGCAAGCTGATCGGGGGCTTGATTGCGTTCGGCCTTGAGGACACTCGTCTCAGCAGTGTGTTGATCCAGCTGACGCTTCAGGTTGTCCCGTTCGGTTTTGAGGCTCGACACTTCGGCCTCGAATTTCCGGCGAACGGACTCGGAACTCTCCACCTCACTAAGGCGTTTTTCAAGACGCGCGATCTGAGATCTAGCAGATGCCGCATGGGTGCCTGTGATGCAACGAAGAGTGAGTACATGGACGAGAGAAGCAAGGGTGAAAAGGCGCGCACCGGTCGTATCCAACTCTTTTCTCGCCTGATCGCGCTGACCGGTGACCTGCTGAAGTTTCTTCCCAGAAGCCTGCAGCTCGTATCCAGGCCGGCGACCACTCCCTCCAGTCGGAGACTCTCAGCGGTGAGGGCGGCGACCGTGTTGTCGGCACTTTTCAGACGGTGTTCGTAATTGTCGCGGGACTCCTTGATCTGGTGTTTCTTCACCGCTACCAGTTTCTCGAAACGATCCACTTCCTGCTGTGCAACCTTGTGAGATTTAGCGGACTCGAACAGCTCCGTCGCGATCTGGGCGTTATGTTTCTTGGCCTTAGAGAGGTCAGATCGGGCTTGCGCCAGCTGAGATTCCAGTGCGAGTAACCGTTTGGAGATCTCGGGAGACGCAACATAGCCTACGGACGCACCTGACGAGAACATGTGAGGTATTTGGGGCGTGGAAGAGACGTGGGCGCGGACGACGAGAGGCGTGTGTGGGGCGCGAAAGTTGTGCTGTCGGCACTCACACAGGGGGCGATTGTGGTGAAGATCCCGTTAAGTTTTGACGAGCACAAAGCTGAGCGATATCGACTCGGTCTGACCAAACGGGTTCGGAGTGAAGCAAGAACCTCGCGTCCCAGAGGATGACGCGTGCATCAGATCGGATCGTCACCGCGTGGATCGGATCGACGTGTGACTGGAGATCGGGCGTACAATCCACCGGGGGATGCACTAAAATCATCGTGTACAGGTCAACTGGTTTGTACTCAAGTTCGGTAAAGTACGATTGGACCTTGAAGTACCAGATCGGTAATCATAGGATAGGCAAGGTAGTGGGTTGAAAGGACCTTAAGTAATAACAGAGTGAATTTTGCCTTGTCAACAACAAGTACCTTGAACTTCGATACTGTAGCGGGAAATTGCAGTGGACCATACAGTAATCAAGTCAAAACTACCAAGTACACGTGTCGATCGCCGGAGTTAGCAGCTTGGCCGGCCCGACTGTTGTCGCTCTCGCCCTCAACTCCCCCGCCATAGGAAGCGGTCAAGCCTCGCAAGTAAAGCTATATCTACCCCTCGTAAAAGAACCCTATACCCCCCAAGTCGATCAAGATCGACGACCTACCTGGCGCGTAGCCTGAAGAACTTTCACGCTACGCCAACCCCCACCGTCCTGCACCTCGCCAAGGCGGAACCAACCGCAGTCCAAGTTTCCCTTCAAGTTCACCAGAGGAGTGTAACCACCCCCGCCGACGGGTACACAAGGTGAGCCCTCAGCAACCCCACGGTTATCGGAGTACCTCCTCCGTTAGTCGGTAGTCCGGGGCACAGTGTGTGAGGTTGGATCGCAACGCGATTTTGCGATACCCACTCCACCACAGAGACGTCCGCGGCCTTCATCGGCTGGATCCAAATCATTAAAAAAACAGGCAGTAAGCGTGCTCGGACAGAAAGCACCACCTCGGTTGGGAAACGTACCCAATCCCCGCTGGCCCGAAAGAAATACGGCGAACTGGCAACTGAAGAATTGGCACTGAACGAGATACTTGACCGCGGCATCACTTCTTGGCGCCGTCGGGGTGTATTCACCCGGTTTTCTTCGGCCTAGGCTCGCCAGTCTCGCCAAACTAGAGGGTATCCAGTACGCTCCACAAATGATCGGGATAGCGTATATTCAACGTCGCTGGCCACGAGTGGAGTCTGCGTACCAGAAAGAGCCCGCCCGCAAGTCTTGAAAGCAAATGTGGAAGCATCGAGCAAAAGTGCTGTACTATCACAAGTGCTCCGAGGTGTCGACTAAGGGCTTGCGTTGCCTGGATAAGCATACGCTCACGGTCCACAAGCATCTCCAGGCTCATTGGGAAGTACTTTACTGGTTTGTCATGAGGTTCAAACCCGAGAGAGACGACGAAGACGACGACTTGAACGACTACTCTTCTCGGCCAAGTTACGCAGCAAGCGCGCTGCACGCCACGAAGCTGCGGGGCGGACCTTCGAAGAGAAACTCGAGAAGATGTTCAAGGCAGGGTTACCTAGGACAATCATCAATGAGCCTGGCTTTTGGATGAATCCACTAAAGATCTGCTACCTATACCTGGTCGACGAATCCACGTTGAGTTTGACTGGGGAACCCTTTCTCTGGACGAGCAGATTGAATTCGCCGAGCGTGAGGAACCCAGTCGTACCCAATAGATCGAGTACTGAACCCTTTGACGTACGCACCGTCGACAATTCGTTAAAAGCTGATGGGTCCGGCAGAGTCCAACTTAAGGGCCTTTAATGTTGGATGTCTAAACTATACTCATCAGTACGGCCTCATCCCCTCCCCCAAC
Organism: Phytophthora tentaculata; assembly: GCA_033557915.1. Lineage (NCBI taxonomy): Eukaryota > Oomycota > Peronosporomycetes > Peronosporales > Peronosporaceae > Phytophthora > Phytophthora tentaculata. The sequence goes on along the minus strand of JAUCEA010000020.1, from coordinate 3,052,226 downwards.
CTCCATCTCAGAATTCGTACCTAACCGATTAAAATACAAGTTCCTACATGTCCAGATATGGGACAGGGTCATAAACTACCCTCATATTTGCGGCCGGGATGTGAGGAGTTAATACTGGTGAAGAAAGTCGGGGTTTCTCTTGGTAACGGTCGCGCCAAGGGCGAGGTACCCGTCACCTGCTGCTGCGGGCCTATGTTGGTCTATCTCTCTACTGGAGCTGAGCAAGGGCTCCTCGAAGTGATGAGGCATCGCGCCGCACGTGGCTTTTGCGTTGGGCATGCAGACCTCGGCTTTTTGATTTGTCAGGCCACCACCGTGTCGTCACTGCGGACCGCAGCTTCTTCCGCTGTTAGACCTAAAGGCATGAAAACAGCATCACGTTGCGGAGGCTGAAGCGCCAATAGGGGGGGCGCTATTACTACAGCTCCTGCGACGTGCTACAGCTGCACGATCGCCCGTCTCAAATCTGGAATTGCGACGAGACGGGGAGGGGGTGCTCAAGGTCGCTGTCAGTAGCGTGTCTTCACCCTCAAAGGACTGGCTACCAACGTGCAGCGCTCCTCCGACCGGGAGAACGTGAGTATAATGGTCTGCACTAATGCAGACGGAAGCCGTCTTTCGCCCGTGTACATTTTTGAGGATCAAAGCAGAAAGGTGAAGTGGAACGAGGATGCCTCAGAAGGCGCAGTGTACGTGGTGTCAGAGATGTCGAACATCAACGGATCTCTGTTCTCGTATTAGTTAAAATGGTTTGCCAAGAAGCTTCCGGCCACTTGCCCGCAGCTTCTAATTCTGGACGGTCGTTTTGCGCACATTGACTACAACGCGGTCATATGGACGAAGCACGAGGGCGTGCACTTTTGTTCGTGCTATCGGTGCACATGTAACACCTCCTGTGGTCACTTGATGTGGGGATCTATCAGCCATTAAGCGTTTGTATCGACATCATGGATCTCGCCGCATCCTCGGCGCACGAAGAGACAGCGGCCCGACGAGTGACCCTTCTTGCCGCCGCGCTGGCACGTCAGTCTCTTTTGGCTGTGTAGATCGTCGTGGCGGTGGGAGCCGTAGTGAGAGCAATTCTGGGACGGGCCTCGACCGTGCGGTGGTCTTTGGGCATGACCAGGGTCTCGTGGTGGAGGGGCCTAGCCGGGTGCGGCCCGGTCGGGTTCTTGCAAAACCAACGCTTGCCCTTGAGTCTCACCTTCTGCTGCGGCGAAGTAGATCCTTCGCAGATCGCCATCCGACTCCGATCCACTGAGACGAGATTTGCTGTCACTGTCCGACTGATCCGTGGCCACGACTGCTTGCACCTTACGCGCCGGGCTGACTTCGTAGTCTTGGGGGTGTAGCCTTCTGTCAGCACTTGCTCGATCCGAAGTGAGTTCGTCCTTAACGGTTCTTCGCGAGTTACCGCGCCCGTAAAACATCTTCCAGATCGTCCGCGCTGGGGGGCGGGGGGCAACAGTGCGAGCTGATCGGCCAGATCGCGGTCGTCCAGAGTCTTGATGAAGTGCTCTACGTGTTCGCGACGAACGTCAGGCGGACCACTCTTCATGCGAAGCTTCGCTCTCAGTTCTGTGACTCTCAGGCGGTAAATATACCTTCAGCGCGACTCGCACGTCTCTTCTCATGGTAGTACCGTCTCACAACAGATACTTCAAGCCCGCAGATTTGCACTTGACATTCGCGCGGCAGCGGGGCTGCCGTAACGTTAGCGTCAGAAGAAGACGTCCGACTCAAAGAGTCCGTAATACAAAGTTCCTAATCCAAAGGAACTTAACACATCCCTAAAACCCGGGCTCAAGAGTTAGTAACTCGAAACAACTCTTTGCTCCAAAATCCGAAGTGTTTTATTTTTTTATTGCGGCCAAGCCGCCTAAATGGAAGACATCTATGCTTAACTATCTAGCATAATCAAACCTAGTCAGACGCATATTGTGTGGCTCTCAGCCTGCCACCTGTTATCTCTACGCCTCATGTGCTGAGAGTCTGTTAACTCTTCGGGTACTTTGTATCCATGTGTGTACCACTCCGTGTAACCCCGCTACACTCTCCCCCACTAAGACGAGAACCGACCCGCTATCGAAACTTCTTCAGCGAGGCCTTGTCTTATCAAGGCGTTAGAGGTCACCTCCTGCCACCTCCGTGCTCGCTTGATCCCCGAGCTCATTAACGCTTTCGCATCTTGGATGCACGAAAGCTCATCGTCGGCCCACGGTCCAACACCTACCTTCCGTGTCTCACGTCGCCAAGCGACCACCGAGAAGCGCTCGCTCTCCGCGCCAGCTTCCCAAGCTGCTTCCTTCCGCTTTGTTGCAGAGTACCGCCGAGAACACCACCGTCGCTACGGCACACGCTCCATGATCCCTCAGGTACCCAAGAACGAAGACCCACTCTGATCCGAGCAACGCGTGCCGCGCAGAGCGAACGACTTTCTCTTTGAAGAGATCGAGGAGGGCCAAGTCGATCACGACGATCCCATGGGTAGCGAACACTCAAATCAGCCTCTCCGAGCTTCAGAGACGTCAGCGCTCATCGAACTTCACCGCGGCGTGATCCCCGAATGTCAAATCCATTTCCAGAACGCGTCAACCCCGTACGCGCCTTGCGCGATGCGCCTCCGCTACCATCTCGATTTGACGAGGGTGATCGCTATAATCCCCTAATCGTCATTGGTGGTTGTCAGAGTTGGATACAAGGCTGTTTCCAAGCTAGACCCGACAACCTCATTGGGACAAAACACCGTCAAAACCTCTATTTTAGAATTTATTCCAAGTAAGGGTACGAGTTTCCAAGAGATCATTTGGAAGGAAAAAGCATGGGTAAGATCTCTTTAAATCCAAGAGATGTGGCCCACACCAAAATAGACAAAAATAGCCTCGAATCCCGCATGCTGATTGGTTAATGTAGGCTTCTTGGAGTCGCCACTTGTATCCAACTCTGTCAACCACTATTGCTAATGACTTGGACGAGGCCCAGGGCCGACAGATGTCCGAGGAGCAGCGGTCTCAACAGCCGTATCGACCTGTGGCTCGGCCACTGGCGCATCCCACGCGCCGCGACTACGGCTTCCAGCCTCGAGATCCTGCCGAAGCGGATCGCCGTAGTGCGCAGCAGCTCTTGGACACGTATGTGCGTGGGCCTGCAGCTGCTACAGTTGGCAAGCAAGTACAGCGACACCAGCTTCGCGAGCGCTTCTTGACTCCGCATGTCACCACTCCCCAGGGGTATCGAGAGCGCTTCAGGCTGCAGCTCCACCAGCAATCGGTGCCTGCCATGAGCACAGTTCCTGTGGCCCTTTATCAGGAAGAGACCATGGCTGCGTATGACGCACAATTCGCGAACTGGGTCGAGCACGCTAGGCGGCTCCCCCGTTCTGATGCTCTTCTAGCTAGTTTCTCCGAAATTGATGTCCATCTTGAGCAACGTCTACGCTTGGACTTCGAAAAGTCGAAAGCGCAATGCCACTTTCCTTGACCTCGACCGAGACCACCCGGTCCCCCGCTCATACTTACGAGCAGGCTGCTCCAGCCACTGGTCAGAGCCTGAGCTCGCCAGCCGAGCTGTCTTTTCCCTACTCTAGTGGGAGCGCTCAGCGCCTGGCGACGCCGTCGCACGCCGAGGTGGAGTTTCGGCATCGGATGTTCCCGGTTGTAAGCGTCTACGACGTCTGGGCAGTCTTGCTGAGGGGCACCTCAAACTCGCACGAGTATTGCAAATGAGGATAACTTCTCCCTGCCCACCTTATTGCATAGCTGATCCCACGACTTCGTTTCCACCAGAATGCCGTCAATGTACGATCTACGACCTAGCACCGACGTATGACTACTGACCTCCGTAAGTTGGCTTTGCCAACTTATGCGCTGCACCTTTTACTGGTGCGTCTCATTCGCCAAACGTTGCACACGTCCAACACTGATTGCCGCCTTCTGTTACACTGATATAGAAGAGCACGTGTTTAGTTTCAATTGGTTGCAGACCACTTTCAATTAATGGCAAACCACTTTCAATTAGTTACGGCCTAACCAACGGATGAAAAGGACATACACTAATGCAGCCTAGACTATCTTCCAACCAAAACTCCAGATCCTTCTCCCTCGCATCGCCGTGCCACTCGCTGCACTTACACCGTCACTAGCAACGTGCCGTCCTCTTCGCCTCCTCCGCCATCTTCAGCACTAATTGCCGAACCCGTAACCCAACGTAAGTCGCCTTCCCGGCCTGCGCCGCTGGCACTACCGTCACCATCGATTTCGCTGTCATTCACCGTATACCCTGCAGTCGCACGACGATATCGCTTCTTTCCTGGGCGCGAAAGCGGTGGGCCGTCTCGCAACGTGTCCTTCGCGAGCAGGTTGCGTGGGGTATCGAAGCCATTACTGTGGTGTAGCGGGATCAGCAAAATCTTGCGAGACTGCTAGATCTAACTTCCACTAAGCCTGGACACCGACTAACGGAGAGGGTCCCCCGATGATCCGTGATCTTGTGCTGAACTTTGATCACCTTGTGTACCCGACGGTAGGGCTGGATCTTGCTCCTTCAGTGACTTCGCGAAGGTTCAAGTGGTGAAGGCTTGACCGTCTTGGCGAGAAGTTGGGGATGGGTGGAGCAGCGCGGAAACTCTTCGCTCTGCTGCCGATATAGTCCAGATCCTAAGCAATTACTCGAGCTTGGATCTGGCGGCCTGGATCTGGATCCGGCCGAGGGGTTGCCTTGATGGGGTGTGGTTGACTTTTCGGTCTTCCTTTACACTTGCTTGCCGCTTCCTATAGCGGGATATTGGGGTAGTTGTGAATCGAAGGATCTTCCGGCCAAGCAATAAACTCCGGTCGATCTGGGACCTGCACTTGAGGGTAGATCACTAGGTGGCTAGATCCGGTATGTATAGTACTAGATATTAATAACCAACACTAGGACACTTATCCCTAAACTGGTTAACACGACGCGCGGCTATTGTAGTTCCTCTTGGGCGTGAACCACTTGTTGTTTCCAATGCAAATTCGGATTTATGGTTAAGTATGGTCCCATCCTAAGTGTGGTGTAGCGGGATCAGCCAAAATTTGGTTGAGACCGATCGCCACTCACTCACTGCGCCCAGACACCGATAACGGAGGGGGTCCCCCGATGATCCGTGATCAGCTGAACTTTGCTCCCCTTGTGTACCCGTCGGCGGGCTGGATCTGCTCTCTCAGGTATCCGAAGGTGTCCGATCAGTGAAAACTTAACCGTCCTGGCGGGATGCGGGATATGTGGGGCAGCGCGGAACTTCTTCGCTCTGGGCCCTTGAGATAAGCCCTAAACAGGGTCCGATTAGGGATGATCGGCCTTGATCTAGGTGTTTTATGCCTACTTTAAGCACCGAAATGCCTAAACAAGCGTGTTCCTTGTTCTTCTTCTCCTTTCCGGGTTGCTTGCCGCTTCCAATAGCGGGATCTTTAGTCTTGAGAGCGAATCTGACCTCCAGTCAAGCACCAAACGCTGGACGATCAGGGACTTACGCACTTAGAATAGGGAAAACTAGTGTAGGTAAATCTGGCTAGTATATTAATCGAGATCTTACGCTACGACGCTAGTATCCGCTATTTAAAGTTCCTTTTAACACTTATACCGGGCCAATATGTCTCGAAGACGTCCCGGGTGCGAGGAAGGCCACTTGTGCACTTCAAAGTAAATTCCGTTCTGATTGATGTTTATCCATATGTACCTACTGCCTACCCATCTCACCGTGCATCTTGCGCCTTCCTATATCCCATCCTCGGATAAGATCGGCTCTCACCATCTCCGATCTGACGAACGATCTCGCGATCTTCAACTTTGACACTTGATAGACGATCTTGCTTCTGATTGATGATCTTCGTCTTGATCAGCGATCTTGACCTTGCCTGTCGATCTTGATCCTGATTGGTGATCTTCATCAGGATCGGCGATCTCGATCTAGGTTGGCGATCTCGATCCTGTTTGACGACCTTCAACTTGGTCGTTGATCTTCAACATGATCGCCGGCCCTTCAATATCGCCTCGATCTCCACTAACCGCAGCTGATCTCAACCCGTGGAGCCTTGATCTCCGTCTCCTGACCCTCTTCCGACTCGTCCCGCCAATCGGCTTAACCTTCTGGGCGATCTTGACCTGATCTTGTCCCTCCGCCGTAGATCGTGACTTCTAGTGTCTTGATCCCTCTTCCATGCATCTTGGCGGGCCTCTTGACGCTTTCAGCCACAGTGTTTGGAATGAGACCGGTTGCGGCCCGATCGCGGCTGCCCACTCCTGATTTTCGGTCTCTGGCTTCAAGTTAGTCACGGGCGACACCGGATCTCCATTCCCTCGCCCCATGGTGGTTGAGATCGCCATATCTCGATCCTTCCCGATCGTAAGTTGTCCTTCGGGGAAAATTCCGATGGCACTTCACCACAGCCGCCCCTCGTCCGAAAGTTGGGTCACCCGGTGGCACACTTCGGACGCACGCACTTGACCTTTGCCTGACCTGATGTTGAGTGGGCCGACGTCTCGTCTGGGCCGCCTTATCACATGGTGATCCCATGGTCTGGGCCCATCGATCACGTCGCACGCCGATCTTCGACCTGGAGTCACCCATCCCATTGCACATCAGTTTCAATCCATCCATCCTGCTTTGATCCCAGTCGGTCTCTCCTCGTCATTCTCCGATCTGACATCGCCAACTCGGAACTCCTCACTTCTGCTTCCGACACCATGAGTACAATTCCTCCCGGCGACTCTGGCGTCGGGGGACCTCCACCGCCTTCTCCGAGCAGCGCTCGTTCCTTGCAATCTCCTTACCCACGCGTAGCGATCAGCGTCGCGTGTCCTTTTTGGAAGCAGAACTCCGGCGCGTTGCACGGAGTTATGAAAGTCTCGAGCACGACCGAGGTCGCTTGGAAAATACGATCTCCCGCATGCGCATGGATCGTCACGACTTGGAACGCCTACGCAACGACCAGGAGGCCGAGATCAACTGCCTTCAAGTTGCTCCAGCAGGATTCCCAAACGGGCGCCCCACCTACATCCACTCGCGCGATACACGATTTGCGCGTCCAGATCGATCAGCAAAACGGTGATCTTCGCGACATGGAAGGCAACCTCACGCGATCGCAGCTTGCCGTAGACGCCGCCAACGCTCGAGTTCAGTAGTTGGAGATCGAGCTTCAAAGGTCTGGCCTCGAGATCGACTCTCCCCACGTCCAACTCCGACAGGTTAGCGCGGAGGCTGACACCCTCCGCGATCAGGTGGTTAATCAAGAGCGAGAGCTTGATCACTTGCGTGACGACCTCTCGACTGCTGAAAACAGCATTAATCGCCTCGTTCCACCCTAACTTCGGCGGAATCGGATCTTGCGACGGCTCGATCTGTCACCGGGACTTCACAAAAACTCAGGCGGCCCGTGATCAGGCCACGGCGACCTCGACTCGTTTGGCAGGTGAGCTACGTCGTGTCCGTGCGTCTCTGGCTCATGCTCAAACTACTCTCGCCCCTGCCGAAGCTGATCGCGATTCCGCGGTAGCTGCCAGGGACACAGCACGAGAGGCTGCCACGAAAGCTGAAGCGGATCGAGATCACGCCAGGGACGAAGCTCAAGCCACACGTAAGTATCTTAATCTTGACTGATCTCGACTTCTCTTTGCTGATTCCCAATCTCCGTTCTTGTCAAGGTCATGATCTCAACCGTTCCATCGCTGATTTGCATCGTCTATCAGAGATGTACGATGAGCTCCAGCAAGACGTCACGGATCTTCTTGGTATGCATACTGAAGCTCTCGAGATTTTCGACAACTCCACCGCCGATCTGGTGAGCGCAACCGGCCGGCTCCGCGACCATTGTAACGACTTACGGGACAATTCGTCCGATCAGCAATCGTCTGGCCAGCCGACGGGTAAGCGCGCGCGCAGTGGGCCATCGTCTCCGCTGCACGGACAGCCCACCCCCAAGAAACCCGCTCGACGTGATTCCATCCCTGCCGGCAGCGTATCTGCGGGAACCGGGACCGCCAGCCCTCAGATCAACCGTCCGCCAGGTTCTGACCATGGTACCGAGGGAGGATCCCCCCAAGCCGAGGTTCAGGATGATGGTGGAACCGAAGAGGAGGAAGAAGAAGAGGAGGAGGAAGAAGAAGAGGAAGAAGAAGAGATCGGCGGGGATCGTGATCAAGCTGGCGCAGAGGGATCCGGTGAGGGATCTCCGGCCTCCTCTTCCTGATAATCCGGTCAAGACCAGACCTCTCCTTCCCATTCGGATTCAGACGACGCTACGCGAGCTGCTCTCGCCCGATCCCGATCTGACGCCCAGCGCCACAGACCTTCCGGTCCCGCCGGGACTGCCGATCGTCCGATATCTTTCTCTGGTCCGGGTAGCCCCGATGCCTCTCCGGGGGGATCGCCTCACGGTAGTCCAAGAGCGTCTCCTGGGGGACACCACCCCCTGCTCTTCCTTGAGGCGCGCCGTCGGGCCCACCTGGGGGAGGGAGTCCGCCGATCCCATCTCCTCCTGGCACCCCAGAGCCTCCTGACTCAGCTCCACCTTCTCCTACTCCGCCACTGAATCCGCCGCTCTTCCCTGAAGCCGACATGATCCCGGGGTTCAACAGTCCGCCGCCGTTAATTCAGGCTGACACGGAGCCCTGGAGAACTTGAGTACTCTTCAGATCACGGCTCTGATCGTGCGTACGATCCTTTCGGTGATCGCATTCCCGATCGGATGGCTATTCCCTGTTCGAGCGCCGAGAGCTTCTGGCCCCATTCCTGGATCCGGATATCTCGACAACTTGATCACCGGGCCCAACCTCGTCGCTCTCATGGCAACTCATCCGTGGAGGGTCCTCAACAATCCTCGACGCCCATTCACCTTCGATCTGGCACTCCATCGACGCCACAACACCGGATTGTACCGGTTTGTCCGAGCGTATTTGGCCTTCGAGTGGCGACACCGGATCGCCTTCTGGGAGAACACCCACTTCCTTCCTATTACCGCCGAGCAGCAAGCAGATCCCGTCGTGGAACGGTATTACCAAGCGCGACGCAATCGCTCAATGCGCGCTGGAGATCAGTGGAATGGGATCGTGACTTCTCTCCTCCCGATGTTGCGAGAACGCTGGGCGGACGTCGATCTCTTGTAGGATCCATTCTTCCTACACCTGACCGCCGATGCTGATCGTATTCGCTGGTATCCCGGGTCGGTTTCTAGGCGTCGTAATGCTGGTGATCCCAACCGACACCAAGGCAAACCGAACGACCTGATCGAGGCTTTAGCTGAATGTGATGCGGCCGATCCTTGGCGCAATCACTTCCGGGACCGGCCACAACAGCATCCGGCTTGACTTATCGCTCGCCTTCACAACAAGTTCAATCCACCTGGCGCTCCGGGCAGTCCAGCAGGAGGTCCTCCCCCAGGTGGTAATCCTCCCGCGGGTGGCAATCCGTAAACTTCCGGTTTGTCTCAGTTGATCTAAGCTCCCCTCGCGCAGTAACCTCTTGATCATCACTGTTTTCACTTGCTTCTTGAGTTTTTATGCATATACTCCACTTTCACACTTAACCCCATCCTCCGATCTGCAACCTCCTTGCAGGTCCCCCTTCCAACTTCTCCACTGGAACGACCAACTCGCCCCAGTATTCCGATCTCACTCCTCCTCGTGAGACTTCATCATCGCGAAACGGTTTCCGCTTGCATGATCTCGCAGGAAGTCATGTAGCAACGCCCCGCAGTTGAGATCGGCTTCGTGTACCCACGTGGGATCATCGTAACCTTTCCAATACACCAGGAATTCCCGCAATACTCTTCCGTACCGCGTTTTTTGATCAGTTCTCATATCGTAGATCTTCTCCACTTCGTATTCATCCTCGTCCAACCTTCGAGCCCAGCTATCTTCAGGCAGCAGAGCTTCGTCAAAGTCCAAGCGCTCCGATCCCGGCTGAGCTAACTCCGCTTGGGGCCGATTAGGATACTCTTTGACCAACTTCAGCTTAGAGACGTGTACGATCGGGAATAAACGGTATTCCGATCCGGCTATTTGCAGCCACACGGAGTACTCGATGATCTTTTCCGTGACTTGGAAAGGGCCGCGCCATAGGTGGGCTAGCTTCCGGGCGTATCCTTCCTTCACTCGATCCAGGTAGAGCCATACTTGAGATCCGGTGTCGATCTGGTGAGGTCGCACCAAGTCGTTATGATCTTCGGCCCGATCATTTATCGCGTCTTTCAGTCTAGCATTGACCTGTCGTCTCGCATGATCATAATATCTCTGGATCCGATATCTCCACCGCCGGGGATCTCGATCTCGGATCTTGGTACTCCCTAACGGGGTCATCGCTTCGAGAGTGGATCTCGAATCCCAGCCGTGCACCAGGTAGAACGGTGTATCTCCGCGGATCCGATCTTGGGCCGTGTTGATCGCGAACGTCAACCTCTCGGCATATTCATCCCAGTCGCGTTGATCAGCGTCCTGAGCGTACATCTTCAAAGATCGGGTTAGCGTTTGTACCATGCGTTCCGCCGTCCCATTCGCCTGTGGTCGGTAAACCATCGTCGCTCGTTGTCCCTGTCCTAAGATCCGGTTGAACGGTCTGAAGAAGTCCGACATAAAGCCCGGCTCAAGGTCGTGTCGAATCGCTTCGCTAGCTTCGAATCTCCGAAACACACATTCTTCGTACGATTCGGCGATCGTCTGTGCTGTCCTAGAAGCACTAGTCTTCGCGATCACATATCCGCTGAAAAGATCAACCCAAATCAGCAGCTCGGTGTTATCCTTCTGCGACTTGGGAAGCGGCGGGATATGATCCATGGCTATGATCTGGAAAGGATATGTGGCCTGCAGATTTCTGGATGACTCTCCTCGGATCGTAGGCCTTTCCTTCCCCGTCACGCAGTCGACACATTCTCCCACATATCGTTGCACACTTCGGAACAAACTTCGCCAGTGGAAATTCTTTCTGATCCGTTGATAGGTGCGCCCGATTCCTTGGTGACCTCCTTCCAAACTCGCATGATAATGATACAAGACTTCCGCTTGTAATGACTCCGGTACCACCAATCTCATCAATCCATCGCGATCCTCTTCTGATCTCGGTGTAGGCGGACAATAGAACAACAGATCGTCACTGCCGACCGCGTAATCCTCAGCCACTTTTCCCAGTTCTCTGGCTTCGACTTGGGTTAATCTTCCCTGATCACCGGCCAGGTACCTCTTCATGTTGGAGATCCACGCCTCCTCGTCCTGAGCTCGCCTGATCCGATCCGTCCGCAGCTGTTGGACTACCTCCTCTCGCAAGACTGGTGGATCTGGCTGAATATTTGCACGGGATCGTGTGCGCACCGCGGCGATCTTGATCGGGTATCCCGACCGTTCTTCCTCCGGGCAGATCAATATTTCATCCAAACGATTCAAAGTCATCAGATCTTGCATCTTGCCCTCTTCACACACCTTGATCCCTTGTTGTGACTGTAGGGCTTCACTCGCCAACCTATCTGCACTCGCGTTCCAGTCCCGCTTGACATGCACCAGATCATGATCTGGCCAACGTCTCAGCCGATCCATAACCTTCTGCCTCAGCAAGGTGAGCCCAGGCGCCTTGCAGTCGACCTCTCCGCGCACTTGCCTGACGATCAGGTTAGAGTCGCCACAGATCACCAAACGGGTCTGATCGATGGGGTCCAAAAGGTTGAGGCCTAACGGCAGCCCACGATACTCCGTTTCATTCACCGTCAGATCTTCCTCGTATTCGGACCCGGCCATCAAGATCGTCCACTCTGGCAGCTTCCATATAATCGCTCCAAACGCACCCCCACCGTGTTTCACTCTGGCTGAGCCATCAAAACTCAGAACTAGCAGCTCCTCCTCATCTCGCACTGTCGGGATCGGGGCTTGGATCTTCTTCCTCGGCTCTTTCTTAGGCGCAATCTCTAACAGCGCTTGGTCCACTTCGGATCTTGGCGTGATACTAGCAGCGATCGTCCCTAGGATTTCGTCCTCCCATTTTCCACACTTCACTATCTCCATTCCAGGGTGAAAGGAGGGCAGCCCATTGAGCTAACCGCCCTTGTAGACCGGAAGATCGGGATAGCCACGCGAGCGTAGAATGCCGTGTTAGGACCTTGATCTCCCGACTGACCAACGTATTGTAGTTCAGTTCGATTACTCTCAGCAGCGCCAAGATCTCCTTCTCCACCACGTTGTAGTTCAACTCATTCGATTTTAGCGTCCGACTAGCGAAGGCGATTGGATAATAGATTCCGTCTTATTCTTGCATCAGCGCTGCCGAGATCGCCCAATCACTAGCGTACACGATCACCGTCGGTTGTCGATCAGGGTCGAAGTGACCTTCTGCTTGAGAACATCAAAAGCTTTTCTGGCCCGATCCCATCTCTCTTCTTCCCGGTCAGTCGAGATCGCCGGGGTAAGGGTCTGCTCCCTTCCTGACGGATTCGTTCCCTCGGCATCTTGCGCCTCCATCTGCGCGCGGTCTGCTAGATGTGCAGTCCTGCTGTCTGATCGTAGCCCGCGAAGTCTACCTCTCTCAATTCATATAGAACTGCGGCATAGATCGCGTAGTCCTCGATAAACCGACTGTAGTAGTTCAGACTCCCGAGGAATAATTGCATGGATCGCAGCGAAGTCGGAAACGGCAGATCGATCAGCGATGCCAGATCCTTCGGGTTGGCCTCCAATCCTTCCTTCGACACTTGATGTCTGAGATAATCCAATTTCCGCATGCCCCAAGAGCTCTTTTCTACGCTGACCGACAGGTTCCACTTATCACATGCTTCCAGCAGGTGATCTACCTTGTTGCACAGCTGTTCCCATGACTCCGCTGTCACCAGGATATCGTCGATGTACGATCTCCGGCCTAACACGGATGGAGAACCCGGATCTTCGGAGTCTCCGTCTTCGAACACGTCCGACGGTTCCTTTTGGCTTCCTGATCGCGAGATCTTCGTGAACCCGTACAGTGCGTTGTCCACCAACCGCTGGTAAATCTGAGGAGCGTTCTTGAGACCAAACGGCATCCGATTCCACTCGAACAACCCAAAAGGAGTCACGAAATCTGAGATCGCTCTCGCCCGATCTGTCATTCGAACCACCCAAAATCCACTGGCCATGTCGAGAGAACAATACCACAACGCTTTGTCGAGATCTTCCAGCAGATCGCTGATCAGCGGCATCGGATACACCATGAGCCGAGTTAGGCTGTTTACTACCCTGTAATCGATACAAAGGCGGATATCACGCCATTCTTCTTGATAATAACCACGATTGGCGAGGTCCATGGTAACTTCGAATGTCGAACAATATGTGCGGAGAGCAACGCCTTGAGCAGATCGGACACCTTCTCCCTGAAACGAGGCGCGATCTACCTGACCCGCTGGGCGACTTGCTTCGCCCCTTGCACATCGATATCACAATACACCCCCTTGGCCGCGGGTGGTAACGCGTTACCTTTCCCGATCAGGAGATGATACCTGTTCCAGATCCGCTCTCTCAACCTCTCGATCTCTTCCGTCGAGTTTACTTCGGGATCTCCGATTCGGAGATCTTCCAATTTATCCTCCACTGTCGTGATCACGACCTCGGGGATCACTGCTAACTCGCCTTCCACCTCTTCTGCGAAAAGATCACTCCCCTCGTGCAGATACACTCCGTCGTCTGACTTCTCACCATTACTTTCGGGCCGAGGTTCTGATTCCCCTTTTCGGATCGGCTCAGTCTGTGCTGTTCCCGGTATAGGACCTTCGATCGTCTTGAGATCAGGTTGGGTTTCACCTTCGGCCTTCAAACTTCCGGCATCCTGATCGCTCTTCTTCCACTTCGCCGCGGCATATTTCACGGCGGATCGGACGTCGGAGTCTCCAGACTTCTCAAGATCCGGACGAAGTACGCCTACTTCCACCTTCACCTCGGCTTCTGGCTCGCTTGATCGCTCCTCCGGCTTCACCTTAAATCCCCCACTCTTCGGTCCTTCTTCTGGACCGGATCCCTGCGAGATCGCCGGGGTAAGGGTCTGCTCCCTTCCTGACGGATTCGTTCCCTCGGCATCTTGCGCCTCCATCTGCGCGCGGTCTGCTAGATGTGCAGTCCTGCTGTCTGATCGTAGCCCGCGAAGTCTACCTCTCTCAATTCATATAGAACTGCGGCATAGATCGCGTAGTCCTCGATAAACCGACTGTAGTAGTTCAGACTCCCGAGGAATAATTGCATGGATCGCAGCGAAGTCGGAAACGGCAGATCGATCAGCGATGCCAGATCCTTCGGGTTGGCCTCCAATCCTTCCTTCGACACTTGATGTCTGAGATAATCCAATTTCCGCATGCCCCAAGAGCTCTTTTCTACGCTGACCGACAGGTTCCACTTATCACATGCTTCCAGCAGGTGATCTACCTTGTTGCACAGCTGTTCCCATGACTCCGCTGTCACCAGGATATCGTCGATGTACGATCTCCGGCCTAACACGGATGGAGAACCCGGATCTTCGGAGTCTCCGTCTTCGAACACGTCCGACGGTTCCTTTTGGCTTCCTGATCGCGAGATCTTCGTGAACCCGTACAGTGCGTTGTCCACCAACCGCTGGTAAATCTGAGGAGCGTTCTTGAGACCAAACGGCATCCGATTCCACTCGAACAACCCAAAAGGAGTCACGAAATCTGAGATCGCTCTCGCCCGATCTGTCATTCGAACCACCCAAAATCCACTGGCCATGTCGAGAGAACAATACCACAACGCTTTGTCGAGATCTTCCAGCAGATCGCTGATCAGCGGCATCGGATACACCATGAGCCGAGTTAGACTGTTTACTACCCTGTAATCGATACAAAGGCGGATATCACGCCATTCTTCTTGATAATAACCACGATTGGCGAGGTCCATGGTAACTTCGAATGTCGAACAATATGTGCGGAGAGCAACGCCTTGAGCAGATCGGACACCTTCTCCCTGAAACGAGGCGCGATCTACCTGACCCGCTGGGCGACTTGCTTCGCCCCTTGCACATCGATATCACAATACACCCCCTTGGCCGCGGGTGGTAACGCGTTACCTTTCCCGATCAGGAGATGATACCTGTTCCAGATCCGCTCTCTCAACCTCTCGATCTCTTCCGTCGAGTTTACTTCGGGATCTCCGATTCGGAGATCTTCCAATTTATCCTCCACTGTCGTGATCACGACCTCGGGGATCACTGCTAACTCGCCTTCCACCTCTTCTGCGAAAAGATCACTCCCCTCGTGCAGATACACTCCGTCGTCTGACTTCTCACCATTACTTTCGGGCCGAGGTTCTGATTCCCCTTTTCGGATCGGCTCAGTCTGTGCTGTTCCCGGTATAGGACC
Source organism: Phytophthora tentaculata (assembly GCA_033557915.1). Lineage (NCBI taxonomy): Eukaryota > Oomycota > Peronosporomycetes > Peronosporales > Peronosporaceae > Phytophthora > Phytophthora tentaculata. The sequence continues at coordinate 3,036,891 of JAUCEA010000020.1, read as the reverse complement.
TTCGATCGTCTTGAGATCAGGTTGGGTTTCACCTTCGGCCTTCAAACTTCCGGCATCCTGATCGCTCTTCTTCCACTTCGCCGCGGCATATTTCACGGCGGATCGGACGTCGGAGTCTCCAGACTTCTCAAGATCCGGACGAAGTACGCCTACTTCCACCTTCACCTCGGCTTCTGGCTCGCTTGATCGCTCCTCCGGCTTCACCTTAAATCCCCCACTCTTCGGTCCTTCTTCTGGACCGGATCCCTGCGGATCTGGTCGGGTCCTAATGGCCAGCGCTGGTACCCGCCTCAAGATCGTCTTTGGTGTCGGATAGACAGGATGATCCACCAGAGGTCCCGAATCTGCGATCTGTTCTTCTGAAATAGTACACCAACGGTCCTGCCAGCGTGATTTTGATCTTCGTACGTCCTTATGTGACGTACACATTTCCCCCGATACCGACAAATTCTTGCCTCTGACTTTCATCCACTTGACATCCAACCTTACGAGCAAAGGAGGTGTCCAGTATTGAGAACTTCTGCGCCGCTATCGAGTAACATGACTGCTTTATTGTTATTGATCTTTCCCGTCACCTTGGCTTGGCGAAACCATTTTCCCGGAGCGTAATGTTTCCAGAATCCTTGGACTTCACCTGGCAAGAGATCTAGAGTCATCTTCACCTGTGATCGCTGATATTCGTCCACACGCAGGCTCGAGATCGGGGGAGCAGAAGTAGTAGGTCGGTGTAGATCATGTCTATTATTCGATCGGTTTGATCGAGTGCTAGACTGATCTACCGACTTCTTCTCCACAAATGCATATATGCAGAATGTAGAATGCTCGGCTCGTACCGGATTATAACCCGGCGAGCGTCCTAGTTTATCATCTTCTTCGCTGATTCCGGCAGTATGGCTTCATGTTTCGCCGGATCGTACCACTGACGGATGAGATTATAGAATTCCTCCATCGGACATTTGCCCATCTCATGGGCATCTCCGCAGCCCCGACAGCCGAACAGGCAGTGATCGGACGGGTGTCCGCGACGGCCACACTTCTGACAGGTCAGATTCTTCCAGCATCCCAGATCGCTGTGCTTCCTCGATCCGCAATGTGAACACCGAGGTCGGTCGGGTGACCGATCATGGAACCCCCGATCTCTCGATCCTAATCCCTCTTGGCGGGTCGGCACCGCAGATTCCCGTGCTTGGCGATCGGGTCGCCCGGTATCGCCACTCACGGGGATCCGATCTCCTTCGGCCGACGCTAGAAATACTCGTCGTAAGTCTCCTTCTCCATCCAAACCTTCTGGTGTCTCTGGATCTGTAGTCACACGTGGAACGTGGACAGCAGAAGTTTATGTCCACCGGCATTGCCGCAGTGACACGTACACTTCCGATGCGCGTCGCAGACCGCATCTTGGAAGACCGGTCACGCCGTCGAAGATGTATAACACCCTTCGGCCGGCCGTGTCGAAGGAGTCCGGGCCCTGGACTCCGAGCCGCTTGGAGCGACGTCAGACTGAACAAGGTTCAGGCTCGACTTACGTCGGTGACGGCGTCGTCGACGGCGACCGTGACGTTGAACTCCGTTACCCACGTCGTGTGATGTCTCGATGGCGACATCAGAGGCACTCAAGACCTCGTGTGGAACTATGTCACCCACACAGTAAGCGCATCCCGCGGCTTCCTCTCCAAAGGCTAGTCCACCAGGGACCAACCCACGACTGCCACTCTGACGTAGAGCGCAGTCAAGTATCGCTATGCCAAGCGACATTCCGGCGGCGTGTCAACGCCCCAGAAGTCATAAAACGTTCAAGGGGTACCGTACACAAGTACTACCAGCAGTCCGCCACTGCTCTTCACCGTTTTGAAAGAACCATGTCTCTCTGGGCTAAGTTTCGTGGTGCGCACAACCGTTATGGTCTGGGCGACCTCGTGTGGAACTATGTTACCCACACAGGAAGCGCATTCCGCGTCTTCCGCTTCAGTTATAGTCTGGGCGACTGCGTGTGGATGTGTTGTTCACACAGGAAGCGCAAACAGCGCCTTCCTCTTCAGTTAAGGTTTGGGCGACCGTGTGTGGACCTAAGTTACCCACCTGGTTAGCGCTAACAGGCATAACCACTGTCGATGCCCATACGGTGCGACGACCTTCGGCGTTGGACGCTGCTGGCGTAGCAGGTCCACACGCCGGGCAAAAGACCCATGCCCACGGCATTGCCGCAGCGGGGCATGGCCTTGTTTTACGTGGAACTGTCAGCGAACCGACAACTCCGTGACACTACTGCGTCCTGGCGGTCTCTTTCAGACGCCCAAGACATGACAGGGTGGGAACATGACTCACCAATGCTCCGTCATAGGCCTAGGCGGGCTGGCTATCGTGACCTTGCCACATCAAATGCCTGGGTCTGTGCCTTGTGTTCGGCACAGACAAATTGGTCATGGCGAGAACTGCGAGCGACACCGTGGTGCTCGAGTTCATCGAACGCAAACGTTCAGGTCCGTCGAGGACCATTGGTACTTCCTTCATCGTACCACGCCGGTAGGAAGGTGGCGCACAACTGATCACACAGCTGCGCCAAGGATGCGATGCATCCAGGAGACGTCGTCTCCCTGGTGTATGCCCAGTTCTTGGCACGTCCACCAAGGTTGGACAGGGCAAAAGCCATCCGAAGCGGCTCGTCCGAGATGAGGCCCGCCTTCATGGCGATCTCAATTTCTCGGACCCAGAAGTGAAGGTTTTCTCCTTCCTTCCCCTCGAACGCGGGGACCTTTAGACTAACCGACTTAGGCCTGGTTGCCTGGGAAGCGGTCATTGAAGCCTCCAAGCTCCCGCGGACGTGCGCGATGAGACCACGCTTGTAGGTCTGAAACGCGGTCACGCGCTCGTGTTGCTCGGCAGGAGTCGCCACCGCTAAGCTGTGGAGGACATCAAGCCCAAAGATGCCTCCCATCTTCCGAACAGACTCGAACTGCGAGTCGTTCATGGGAGGAAACTCACTTCGGTCCATCGTGGCTCAAACGTAGAGACCACAGAGGATTCAGGCAGTGCAATCTACCCGCGCAGGCGTAGGATTGATTACAAGTGCTACCAAGTGTGACAGGGTCACACAAAACCTTGCACAAAGGAAGTGCTTAAGGGTATTTACTACCCAAGTGAACGTCAGTTCACGTGTTCCCGGCCTCAAAGGGAACGGTTTGCTACTTAGAAGAGTAGATTAAAGACTGATGTATTTATAGGTAAACTTAGCACGAGCTCCCTACAAACCAGAAGTCGCCTATACTGAAGCTATGTAGATATCCAATGGTTGGCTCAGTGAGCCAAGGTACCATGTACCATGTACCAGAAAGGGTCTTAATGTAACTAGGGTACACTTGGGCTGTACCCCGTTACAGATTTTCAGGTCAACCCACACCTAAATAGGCGACCCGTAGTAGGCATCGCGAGCCGAGGAGCAGTGGATCACGGTACGAACCCGGCGTTCTGTTCGGATACCATTATCCGGATAGCCGCTGAGTTCAACGGCCGCCTGAACTCGGCGGAGGGATCGGCCGAGATCCGAAACGACTTCATTTCACTTGATATTTGTATAAAAGCATAGGAGGAGGTCAAAGAGGCTCCCAAATGATAACAGATAACAGAGCAGAATTTTCCTAGTCCAAGACACGTGTACACTCTTCCGGTAAGTCCCTGCACAGTGCCGGATTATGTCTGCCGTTGATACCCGAGAGGCATAAGCTTGTAGGGTATTGACTGGCAGCGCCGAGAGATTAGGTCGGTCCGGGAAGGACAAAGGTCTCGCTACACGTGAATGAAAAGCCCCGCCACCTCAGCGGGTCGGTACGTCGGATAGCCCGGGTGCCGTGACACTTCTAGCTGAGCTGCCTCTGCGCTCGGTGACCTGTAAAAGCGCTCGCGCGCCGTCGTCCATCCGTTGGTGGAGGGCACATGGATTTGTGAGCGAGGTAAGCCGAACCTAACTCGGCGAACCCCGGAAGTAGTCTGACTTGGTTAGTCGGAACTTGCGGAAGTGAGCCGCACGTCTGTCCCGGCTGGGCCGAACCGCAAGGGAACCACCCTCTGCGCAGGCCATACAAGCGCCGACCTAACTCGGCGATTTGTTGTGGTTTGTGTAAGGAATCCACATTTGACGGTATGTGTGTGTTCTACTACACCACAACTGGTACCGCAACCCGGGAACAGGGGTGTGTACTTGTTTTTGTAGGTATCAGCTAGCCAAGTTAAGAGGAAGAGAAGAGATAAAAAAGCGTGAAGATGGTAAAGGGATCAACAACTCCGAGCGACGGAAGCCCAGCGACGGCTGGAGGTTCGCCTCTCGCGGGGTTGGACCCGGCGGACTTACGACCAATTTTTTTTAAAAAGTGACAAAAATTCAAAACTTTATCAATGATATTGATAAAATGCTTCAAGAATTTTTCTGAATGTTTTGTAATTTTGTTAAAGTTTTTGGATAAATAAAAATTACAAAAAATATTAAACAAAAACATATGAAATATCAAAAAAAATTCACACCATCATGACGATGGAGGTGGGACGGACCGTCCAGTTCGGCGATGATGGCCAAGACCAAGAGAGCGAGAACGGAGATGCAACTGAAGGAGAGTATGAAGAGAAGGCCGAGGCCGCTGAGCTCGGTGATGTGAAGACAACCGCCGAGTTACTCGGCGAGGTGGAAGAGTTGACGCTGCAGGTAGGATGTATGGGAACCCCACGTCCAGTCGAGCGTAACTTGTCTGCCGAACTCGACGATGGTGCGGACGATGACGATGATGATGAAAAACACGGCGTTGCTCAAGGGGACCGTCCGCCCCTTATTCCGAAAGCGACGAGGAACGCCGACACGCCGAGCGCCAACAAAGTGTTGGCTCGAATCGGCGACGAGATGAGGACAAAATCAGAATGGATGATGATGTTTGCACCGGTGGCGATGGCTCAAGCGAAATGGCCAGTCTTAGGACCAGAGTTAACCCAGCCGATGAGAGCCGCCAACATCAATCGGTTGGTGGAAGAAACTGCGTTACTTCTAAAGGCGATGGGCTATCGGTGCAACAGCCGACCGAACAGCCTCATCCTATCCGACTGGAGCTTAACCCGAGCTGGAGCCGAGCTCTGGCAGTGGAAGAAAGAGCTGAGGGTAGCGTTCGGATTGGAGAAGGACCCTGGTGGTAAGCGACCGGTTTATGGCCGAATCGCTGAGTTCACGGGACTCGGTGAAGATCCAAGCAATGGCCCTCTGCCGAAGACGCCGGAGACGAAGAAACGCGAAGCATTCCGCTCTACGCAGGGTACTCCGTACTCCGATGACTCCCACATGCTGACCCCAGCGAAGATCAAGCCAACTCAGCATACGACGCGTCAAGGGCAGCAGAAAGGTGGTCGCTATCGTGACCTGTATGACGCTGCTGATATGGCTGAAGCCCACGAAGATGATGACGATGATAACGATACTGCTGACTTCAAAGGTAACCCGGCAGATACGTCTGCGCTAAGGGTAGCTCAAGCGTTCGAGGAATGTGTGTACCGACGCTTTGGAGCACCGTCTTTGATACGCCACGACTGCGACCCCCGCTTCATGAGTGAAGTGTTCCAAACCTTTGCCAAAATGATGCGATCGAAGTCGAGGGCAACACTAAGCTATCGACCGCAGGCGAACGGTCAGCAGGGACGCTCGGTGAAGTCAGTTATGGCGTTGGCGAGGGACTACGTCGAAGACCCGCTGCAACAGGACTGGGATGAACTAGTGGAACGGCTCATATCGGCGATCAACAACTCGATGGATACAACCCGTAAGGAGACGCCGCTCCACCTCGTCCAAGGTTTGGAAGCACGCTCGACGCTGAAAGCAATGACTACTTCTATACGGCGAGGCGACGGGTAGCAAACGGAGGCACTCGCCTGGGGTCGAGAGGCCAACAGACAGCAGGATATAGCATTGGCGATGGCGAAGGAGTACCAGGCGTCGTAGAAGAAGCGACGCGCGCAAGAACACAATGTTGCGTTAAGCAGGATGGAAAGAGCCTCGACTCAGCGAAGACGTGAGAGACGGGCGTCGAGTGATGACAGAGATGATCCAGCGCGTCGCGACAAGTCGACTACAAGTTTCTTCGAAATCGGGAGCCGAGTGTGGCTATACATGGAGCGAGTGAAACCAGGACTGGTGAAGAAGCTCGCCCATTTGTGGCACGGCCCGTTCCGGATCAAGGCGAAAGTTGAACAATTCGCTTACGAGTTGGAGCTCCCCGACCGTCGAGGGTATCGATTTCACCCTGTCGTTCATATATCACGGCTTAAGCCAGTGACCGAGTTCGGAGATAGACCGACAGTCAGACTAGCTCCAGGAGTGGACGATGAGCATCGTCTCGACTTAGACGAGGAACTGCTGCCCGATGACAGCTGGGTATCAGAATCAGCGACGGATGAGTTCGAAGTCGAAGCTATCTCGGACGATCGTATCCCAGTGTCGATGGGCACCAAGCGGCCTGTGCGAGAGTTCAAGGTCAAGTGGGTCGGCTATGAGGAGCCTTCGTGGGAACCGGTGTCCAACTTGTTCTGTAGAGGTTTGCTGTATGACTACTTTCTCGAATGCAAGAAGAGCCGGCGACTCCAAGTGGTCCAAGTCGCCGACGAAGCGTAGATCACGCATCGCTGGTTATGACGAACTGACTGTGGCGGCATCGCAGCTCACAGCAACAGATGAAACAAGCTACTGCGAACAAGAATATGACCTGCGCGAGGGGTAGTGCAGCCCTCGTGAACAGACGAAAGAAGTTACTGCACTAATCGACTGCATGTTGCATGTTAATCAAGAGAGGAAAGGAAAAGAACTACCGCGCCATCGAACAAAGTCCAAGTCGAATGAAGCAATCGCGAGAAGTGGTACCGTGGTGTAGACGACTTGTACGACGACGTAGCGGAAGGGGCGAAGGCTAGATCGTGAAACCAGCCTCTCCAGCCGCAGACGCCAGCACACCCAAGTCAGAGGTGGAGAGGCCTTCGCTAGACGCGGGAACAGCTGAAGAAACAGGAGAGGTGCCTGGAGCATCGCTGGACGATGCCTGAGCCACACTCGAAGTCACAGGAGCCTGAGTCCAGTCATGGTTCCACCCAACAGCAAACTCCGACTGAGCCACCGAATCGTAGACGACGATACGTGGACCGATCGCCTGAGGAGTCCACCCGCGAGGCACGAACATCCTCACATTCGAGTTGCACGGGTAAAATGTCGTGTTGAATGGGTGAAGATGGGGCTGATCCAGCCAACAATTGCGCCATGGTTCAAGGGTGTCCACCTCGACGACCGATGCGTTCCAGTCGTCCCTTTGATGTCCCTCGAGCGCTTGACATGGGTTCCTTCCAGCGATGGAAGGCTCGAAGGCCACTTCAGTCGGGAGCTCCTGTTTATCTGTCGGCTTCTCCTGCTCTCCAGCCAGCCACTCTCCGTGGAACTGTCGTTTGCAGTTGATGAATAGGATGTCGGAACGCGTCTTTTGTTCAGCCTCCAGATGATTCCATGCAGTGAGAATCGCCTTGGCCACCTCCTGATCAAAAGATGGGTCTCTACGCATGGTGGGAATCATTGCCTTCACGGCGCGACCGGACACCCAGTGATGACGTTCCCACAAGGCAATCGCAAGACTCAACGACGGGAGCTCACCGGGCAAGCCTCGCCAAAGGTGGAAGTAGCGAAGCGCGACGCCTGTCTTGCGGGAGATCACAATGTCGACGGGTAAATACGCACAACTGAAGAGACTGGCGTCCTCGGGAAGTGAGCGTAGATACCGCTGGAACGGATGATTGGGGTCCTGGAAGTTGCCGAAGGCGATGATCCCTTCGACACTGCATGGAGAGACAGCTTGACCACCGATGGGTGTTGGAATTCGAGTGCCGAGGATGCGGAACCAGCGTCGCTGAGCAGCCTTCCACGTAAAACCAGGTCGACGAAGATGTTTGACGAAGTCGGAATCTTCGCCGATGAACGGACCAGAGGCCGAACTCCATGGATAGGTGCTGGAACATCTGACGAAGGTATTGTGCGACGAGGATCGTGGCCCGGAGCGAAAGTCGAGATAATCACCACGCCAGGTCGATGTTGAGTTGACGTCGAAACACTGGCAGCTGCCTCCACGGTGTCAGAAGGTTGGAGAGACTCGCTGATAACGGGAATTGAATCCGGTGATGCCTCTTGATCACCTCCACCACTTAGCGAAGCTTCGCAGGATGCAGGGGGAGCTGGGGTGAGACTCGACGACGCCGGAGAAGCTGGGCCCGACGGCTGAGTGTCCGTACTTGGTGTCGAAGTGTCGCCGACAACTTGATCCGTCTTCTCCTCAAACTCATCGATTGGTGATTGAGCCGGCGGTGGGGAGCGACCCTCCTCGGACGAGATTTCCACCTCGGCCGCCAGACCGAGGACATCGCTGTCGGAATCTTCCTCTTGTTCGACCAGCAGCAACGACCTGAACTGCGATCGCTGCAATGACTGACGACGGGGAGTTTCCCGTCCTAGTGGACTCAGAGTCGAACCCGAAGCTGGGAGCGACGGTGTAAGCGGTGGTCGCAACGTCGACGATTGAGAAGAGGCTGACCCGAACATCGCCGAGGGATAACGACGAGAGCCGACGTGGACGAAAGATTCGGCGACGGATGTGGAGCTAGGGGTCGTTCTTGAGCAGGAGCGCGGCCAGAAGCGTTGCCTGACGTTGCGGGTGAAGGAGGCGCCTGCGCTGGAGCGAGCAAACTCTGAGGCGAAGGAAGACGAGCGCTAGAAAGGATCCTGGCGGCCGACGCAGTCAGAGCCGGAGTGATCCCGGCAGAACTCGACGGTGGAACACTCGGAGTCGGAGCACCGGAGGTCGAAAGACCAGCGATGGAAGACGACGCGACAGGAGACGCGCCGCCGGACATCGTAGGAGACGGAGGAGCATCTTGGAAGCTCGCTGGTGGCGCCTGCAAGTGCTCAATGCGCACGGGCGTCGTCCTGAGGGGGGCGCGACTGGTCGGGGTGACCGCAATCGGACCCGATGCACCTCGACGCTTCTTCGTCGGCTTGGACGATTTGTTCTTCTTCCAAGCTTGGGGCATGACGAGCCGACGACGAGAGTCGGACTCGTCTCGCTAACGATGCCAGAGACATCGAGCAAGCCAGCAGCAGCCATCGCGGCATCGCGAGATTTCCGACGACGGCCACGAGTTCGCGAAGAGTCCTCCGACGATTTGCTGGAGTGACCTTGACGTCAGCATTTGCAAAGCTCACTACCATCCAAACTGCACTGGTGGCATATTCTAAGGGCCCTGGCTGTTCGATATCTTCACTTCGTTGGCTACGGCGAACAACGCCCAGCATCAGACGGAATTTCTCGAACTTCACCCTTGCGAGTGGCTCAGTGAGAATATCAGTTGTCATCTCGGTGGTGCGGCAATGGCGAATAGCAATCAGCTCACGATCACCGAGATTGCGAATGTAGTAAAACCGATTCTCAATATGCTTGCTCCCATTGTGCTTACCCGGCTTCGCGGACAGTGAGATAGCTGCCGTGTAGTCGCACCACAAGGTTGGTGCTGCATACTTCCACTTGAGCTCATCGCACAGTCCTCGCAGCCACATCATATCTCGAGCTTCCTCATTCATGGCGACGTACTCGGCCTCCATAATACTCTGCGCGTTCAGCCCTTGTTTTCTGGATCCTTACGATACGACACTCCCATTGATCATAGTGACGTAGCCACTTACAGACTGCCGATCCGAGTGGTCGTTCGCATAGTCGGCGTCACAATAGGTTTCCAACTTGAGTAATTCAACTTCTGCTGATCCGGCCACATTCATTTTCAGCCCGAAGTCCTGAGTGGCTTATACGTGTCGAAGTACACGTTTAGCTTGAGCGTAGTGTTGAGCGCCAAAGTTTGACGTGTACTGTCCGAGACGACGGACCACATGAGCAATATCAGGGCTGGAGCCTGACACGAGGTACTGCAATGCTCCGACGACCTCGCGATATGGGAGTTCACTGTCTTGACCAGGACCAAAACTCTCTCGAGTCGGCTCACTCGTAGTTCCTTCTGGGGTCGAGACTCCAAGACAATTCAACATATGGAACCGACGTAAAAGCTCGTGCACGTACGCTTCTTGGCTGAAGAAAGCACACTTTTGCTCTCTGTCTATCACCACTTCGACCCCTAGAAGATATTTAACTGGTCCGAGAGCAACCAGCTCAAAGCTCGCAGTGAGCTGCCCAGCCATCGCCACACACCTGTCATTGGATCCCATGAGAAGCAAATCATCCACGTTGACCGTGAGGAGCATGACAATCTCCCCCTTCTCGTGGAGAGCATAAAGACCGTGATCACTCTCAAGCCGAGCAAATCCGAGAGCGACAAGATGTCGATGCAGAGTCTTGTTCCACCCGTGAGGTGCCTGTTTTATGCCGTAAAGCGACTTGATGAGGCGGCAGATCCTAGTATTGCTTGGAGATCCGCGTCCTTGCGGTATTTCCATGAATATAGTCTCCGATAGTGCTCCATGTAGAAAAGCCGTTTTAGCATCGTACTGGAGAATGCACCACCCATGTTGAACAGCAAAGAAAATTGCAGCACGAATCGTGTCAAAACGAATCTCCGGCGCGAAAGCCTCGTTGTAGTTTACACCGAATGTTTGCTTGAACCCATGTACTACGAGTCGCGCCTTCAATCTCTTGACGAAGCCATTCTCATCCTTTTTGACGGCAAACACCCACTTGTTCGTGATAACAACTGACTTCCGCGCAGAATTGCGATCTACGACAACCCACACTCCATGACGATGTAGTAACTCAAGCTCTTCCATCATCGCTGCTTCCCAATACTTTGCAAAACTTGACCGGATGGCCATTTTGTAGGTTGTCGGTATCGGCACGTCTCTGGAATACAAACGGGGGATTCCCGGCACCGTAGTCGCGCCTTGCAGTGTATGTATACTAGCAGATCGGCCGGCCACGACATGGTTCAGATCAAAATCATTAAAGCGCTCGTTCCGCTTACGTTTTCGGCCAAATCGAGACACTTGATGCCGTCCGACTATGTCACTTTCAGCAGGTACTTGGCTAGTTGATCTATCTTGCCGTGTGACTGGCGGAGCTTGCACCGGCCTGGTTGACGTAGTGCTATTCACGTTATCAGTTCCACTTGTATCGCCGTGCAAGTCAGAAGATGTTGGTCCACAAGGCGCCCGAGCATCACCAGATTCCAGAATGCTTTCCCTCACCGAATCCAGCCGAACAACGCCATCAATTTGCATTTGCATCGGTACTAGTTGAGCTCGCGGCGGAACATGATCACAGTTGCTGTATGCATTGAGCAGGAGCTTGTCGACGTACTCTCTATCAACTGTATAATCTTCAGCCCATACTAGGTTGCAGCCACGGTGTGCCGAAATGGCTCCTGTCAACAGGTACATGACCTTGAACCCATTCGCGTCCGGCGAGTAACCTACTAGTAACCCGGTGCCCATTCTTGATGCAAGCTTTTCTTTCCTTGTGCGCGGTCCACTGGCAACCTGAAAGTAGCTTAAGCTACCCCACGTTCGCAGCCATGACACGTCGGGTTGCTGACCAGATAACTTCTCATGAGGTGTTCTCCCTTGTAGCACCCGAGAAGCCGTAACGTGAAGTGTATGCACTACATGCATCGCAGCCTCGCCCCACAATCCATCAGGAAGGTTCGTGATGTGCAGCATCGCTCTCACCTTAGGTAAGACGATTCCATTTCCTCGCTCGACCATCCCATTTTCTTGAGGGGTATAGGCATTAATTGTTGTTAGTGCAATTCCTTGGCCACCAAATCACGAAGTATGTTGTTATCGAATTCTCCCCTTTGGTCTGAGTGATTTTTTTTATCCGACTCGCGAGCCATTTCCACGGTATTTGACGTGCAGCCTGTGGACTAGCGCGACAATGTGCTGCTTCACCTCGCTCTTCTGTCTCAGAAGGAATATCGATTTGTACCAACTGTACTCGTCCACCACTAGCAGAAAAGAGGAGCACCCGTCGATTGTGGATTCGTTGACAGTGCAAACATCGACTTGCAACCGTTGAAGCGGCGTTGCTGCCCTGTTTGTACGCGGCTTGTACGACGTACGAACTGCTTTACCCTAATGTAGATAAAGCAGGTGGACTTAGTTTTGTTGGTCGTACTTGTTCTCAATCCCCGCACAGCTTGCTTCCTGACCATGTCCTCTAGTGGGCTCTCACTGGCGTGTACGAACCGCTTGTGCCACAGACTGAGGGGTGGAGCACCGTCCGGACGAGTTATTGCGTTGCAGATAACTTCGTTTCGTGAGTGATCAGCCTGCTTCGACCATAATCTGTACATACCGCCTTCCTTCTTGAACGTAATTGCGACTCCAAGTTTCTTCAAGTAGCAGTTAGACTGGTCGCGCGACATGGATAGAAAGTACCCGAGTTTCGTCTGCATGTGATCCAAAGATATCAAATTTGCAATGGCGCCAGGGACGTTATAGACCTCTGAAAGAATACGCTCTTCCAGGCGCCCAGTGTCCGCATTGGTTTTGGTCAGTACGACATCTTCAACTTGATTAACGTTCACGGAGCTTCCATTTGCACATCGCATCACCCGACCGTTGTTGATTGTCCGCACCTCGCGGAAACACGATAGATCGTTGTAGATATTAACCTGGGCGCCACTATCCAAACACCACTCAGTATCCTGCGATGATGTTCGTGTCTGTAGTGTTTGCGGTGTCTCCACAGATGCCATTAGCGCCATTGGACCTGCACTATCAGCCTTTCGGCTTCCTCCTTGACCACCAGGCTGCTTATAGCCATGTCGACCTGGACTCAGACGACCTTTACCACGGCTGAGCTTGTTCACTTGCTGATGACCCCGTGGATATTCCCGGTGCCAGTGCCCGAACTGGTGACAATTGGAGCACGGACGGCGCTGCATCGCATCGTGCAGGGACTGGCGCTGATCACGACTCGGAGAATACTGCCTTGCTTCTTGTCTCCTACCGCGTTGTCCACCATCATTCTGACCATCCACGAACTGAATCACCGGGTTGTTTTGCTGTGGAGAGGGGTTATATTTGCTGCAACTGCATTGCGTGACCCATGGAGGCCACGCATTTTTTCTTCCTGTTCTCTGGCTAGTAGGCGGCTACGAACACGACCAATTTCAAGAGCTGATGGCTTCAACCGAGCAGCGACTAATTGATTGCTTAAGTCGGGGAACACTTCCAGAGCATTGGTAAGCAACAATCGCGCCAGTTCAGGATCCTCCAGCGGGTACCCTAGGGTGACGAGATCCTCCTGCAACCTTATGACAGCGTCGATGTACGTGTCAACTCGCTCCCCCTGAACCAACTTACGCGAGAACATCTCACTCTTGATCAGTATGTCATTCTTTGCGGCACTGCCGGCATTGTACTCCTTCTCGATCTCTTGAAATAGTACCACCGGGTTGCAATTAACCAGAAGTCGCCTGTAACGGCCAGCAAGACGAGGTCCAAGAGATCCAGCAATTGATTCTTGGGCTTTAAGCCACTGCGTTTCCCAGCGACGCTTGCGGCTTGAATTCCAAGAGTCCTTAAATACTACTTTCTCCGTCACGATTGACCACAGCTTCTGGACCTTAAGTTTGAGCTCAATCATTGTTCGCCAGAGTTCGTAGTCGTCCGCTCCCGTAAGTTTTATCACCTCTAAGCTGGAGCTGTGGCGCTCATCTTGTCGCTTCTTCTTGGAAGTCTTCTTCTTGTTGACGGAGCGGTTCACCTTCTTCTTGCGCTCAGAGGACGAGATGGACGTGCTACTGCTCGATGAAGAGCTTCAATCGTCGGACTCGTCGGAGCCTTCGGAGTCGTCCGCATTTTCACTTGAGCTGTTAGATCGCTGCGACGTCGACGATGAAGGGTTACCGGCACTGTTGCTCTCCACGTCGGCGTCCGAGTTGACCAATCCTTGATCTGCGTCAGCACTTGCATCCATCCATCCCGTTGAACCACGGAGGCGTGATGGGGCCCTATTCGGGCTCATAACCTGTCGTTTTGTCATTGTATCGCACTGAGGAAAGTCGAACGCTGGATGGCGGGGCCAAAGTAGCCTCCGGGATCTGGGTGCTGATGCTGGATGAGGAGACGGTAGCTTGGGAAGTGAAGTCTGCCCAACTCCTCTCTTGCACGCCCCAGCACCTCATTGATCCTACATGTATTATATATAGATACAGCTTCCAACTCTTATCACTTACTACTGGGCCAATGATAGCGAGCATCAGAACCGGAGTATCTCCGACAGTATTTACCTTTGTAGGCCTACACGAATGCCCACTCTGAGTTTCGCTTCGTTTCGTTGCGTACACGCAAAAGCGAATTAATTCGGCGCACGGGTGCGTAACGGCAGCGCCTGTTAAAGGACCCCCTCTATTTATCTTGATATTTTTTAACTATGAAAGGTCAATCCTTAAATTATGCACTTTTGAAAATGTAAATTATTTAAATTAGGCCCTTTTACCAGAAACAACCTAATTTAAGGAGGCCAGATATATCAGCCAGTCGATTTGTACTGTTTACCTCGATTTTTATACTAAAAAATATACCGGCCCTCAACTTATTAATTTAATAAATCGAGGATCCAGCCATGTGACAAGGACAAAAGCATTGATAAGCATGATCAATCACAGGCCCCCTCATGCCAACTGGGTGTGGCGAGCAGAGTTGAGCGGGAGGACGCTGGCGACGTCACGCTGCTTCACTTGCAATCGTGTGGCCATCCGCGACGTTTACACTGTGCCTGAATCTCCACTGTTCCGACGTTCCGAAGTATCGTCTCCTCGTTTTCCCACAAAATGGATCTCGAGATCGGATGGAGAGTATTAATTCATGTAAACCATAATCATTGGTGCGTCCGCCGGTGTCTTCAAAGGGCACAAGCCTCCAACAACCACCACCACAGGTCTGGTGCGGATATTATCCTACATGTACGCCATGATTGTGAGCCGATGCGCGGCGAACTGTATGATGCTTGTACTCGACGCTTAGTATGGCGCAATACGCGTACCATTTATTTGGTCCTCGATAGAAGGCAACTTCTCCAGAAACCATTTCGGAGTTTGCATCCTTGCCGACGACTGCACCCGTGTTTTCAACGATGCGTCTGGTTCAAGTCGTGTTGGCTGCCATGATTATCTTGCTTGCGAGCTCCAATTGTATCGCCTCGCGTAGCAGCATGGTCGCACCTTCTGATACCACCCGCAAGTTGCTCTCGTTTGAAGATGTCGAGCTCAGCCAGCAAAAGAAACTTCGTGAATCAAACGAGAACTCACTAAGCTTAGTTGACGAAGAACGAGGAGCCGCTGCTGTGATAGGAGGACAAGCTGCTGGAAACAATCCCGTGATACCGATGAAAAAAGATGACGACAGCAGAATGGTGACTGTGACGAAGTATAGCAACAACGGCGTCCTGCAGAGGTTTAAGCGGTGGCACAAACGAACATTCAGGATCGTCGACTTCGACTACAAATCAAAAGTGAAAAAGTAACACTACACCGTAAACTCCATTAGAGCATAAAAATAGAGCAATATGAACCCCTTATAATACAGTAAAACTAAGTGTCTTCAATTCAAGTGACATTCTATCTTGCTTACTGGTGCAGCGCTTTCATCTTTGCGATGATCGCAGCGCCCATCGCCTTCGTACCAACCACAGCAACCTGGTCCTTGGTCAGGTCTCCCGTGCGCACACCGTCCAGCAGCACCCGCTCCACAGCCTTCTCAATCAACTGAGCCTCAGTCTCCATCTGGAACGAGTAACGCAGAAGCAGCGCGGCCGACAGAATCTGCGCGATCGGGTTGGCAAAGTCCTTGCCGGCGATGTCAGGGGCCGATCCACCGATAGGCTCGAACAGGTGAACCTTGTCACCCAGACTGGCCGAGGGCATGAGACCCAGCGAGCCAGGCAGCACCGAAGCAGCGTCCGACAGGATGTCGCCGAACATGTTGCCGGTCACGATGACATCGAACTGCGACGGGTTGCGGATCAGCTGCATCACAGCGTTGTCAATGTACCTATAGCAAGAGTTGAAGTCAGAATGTTTGTCACTTGATAAAGGGTCGAACTTAAAGCACGTAATACATGAAGTCGAACTGAACCTCCGGGTAGTCCTTGGCCACATCCTTGGCGACCTTGCGCCACAGACGACTGCAGTCCAGCACGTTGGCCTTGTCCACGACGGTCAGACGCTTCGAGCGCTGCAGAGTCATAGAATAATTAGTAAATTCAGGATTGTATCATACTGCCTTCTTAAGTAGCTGAAGTAACATACGTTCATGGCTGTCTCGAAGGCGAAGTGCATGGGCTTGGCAATCTGATCGTCACAAAAAATACACCAGATCGTTAATTACCAAGTTTCAAATTCCCAGAATTGCAATAGTGAACGCACCTCGGCCTCCGTGTACTTCATGACGTCCGTGGCCGTGTCGCCGTTCGTGTTGTGCTCGCCAAAGTAGATGCCCGACACGAGTTCGCGCACAATGACCATGTCCACGCCATTAGAGATGATGCTGGGCTTAAGCGGCGACAGATCCGGCAGCATGGAGTAGATCTTAGCCGGGCGGATGTTGACAGCCAGCTGGAAGTTCTTACGCAGGCCAAGCAGGCAGTTCTTCTCGGCGTCCTTCCACTTGGGGTCCTCCTGGGCATCCGTGGGGCCGCCCACCGAGCCGAAAAGCACGGCGTCCGACATCGCGACAGTGTCCACAGTCGACTGCGGCAGGTGCGTCTTGTGCTCCTCGTAGGCTGCGCCACCGCAAAGAGCAGTGGTGAAGGCGAACTGGTGCTGGTACAGATCGCCCACCGTCTGCAACACCTGCACGGCCTGGTCGCACACCTCGGGGCCGATGCCGTCACCCGGCAGCACCGCGATCTTGTACGTCTTGCCCGACATTTTAGCGTTAGCGTCTTCGTCACACTTGGTCAGATTGATAATGACGTTCAACATGCGGGACCACAAGCCACGCACGTCCTCGATAATCTTTGTGGGACGGAAATTGGACTTTGAGGTTTTGACAATCTATGTCCCATATTATTTGTTTATTTGGCGTGATGTGATTGGTGGAGAGATCACGAATGCGCAAACAGTTGATGTGGTGTACATCATTTTGAAGCCTGGAATTGTTTTAGCTAAAAAAAAAATTAAAAAATGGATGATTTTATACTTCGCGGTGACGCGGCGGTGGCGTTGACGGCCTCGCTCGCGGATGCAGGCCCACCTGCGTCTCAAAAAAAGCGACAGCGACAAACTACCATCCATCATGGACACAAAGTGGTCTCGGAGGAGCGGGTACAGTACCTGAAAGAAGAACTAGACGACGCCAAGACCGCCGCCAATATGCTGAGCATCCTGGACGCGCTTGAGAATCTCTTCATCTCTCTCGAGATGCTAGAGAAAACGCGTATTGGCGTCGCGCTGAC
Source organism: Phytophthora tentaculata (assembly GCA_033557915.1). Classification (NCBI taxonomy): domain Eukaryota; phylum Oomycota; class Peronosporomycetes; order Peronosporales; family Peronosporaceae; genus Phytophthora; species Phytophthora tentaculata. The sequence goes on along the minus strand of JAUCEA010000020.1, from coordinate 3,019,435 downwards.
GAGACTTTCAAGGCGCGCAGATTCGGTCGACGTGCAGGACAGAGCCCAGAAACTGCTCAAAGTGTGGAAGAAGAGGGCCAAGAAGGCTATGCGACGCCGAAACAGACGCGTCGAGACGTACGGACGCAACTACGCCGAGTAAAGAAGCAGAAGTATTGCATTTATCTATCATTTATTACACATCAGCAGAGGCAGAACGCGTCGTTTCTCTATTAACTGTTGCAGTTTTCCGCGCACTTCTAGCACTCGACATCTTGCGATATGCGTCGCGAACTTGACGCCGTGCGTGCGCGTTGAGCGGAGAGCGTCATGTCAGCACGAACGAGATACCCCAAAAAGCCGAAGTACAGGCAGCAAGTGCCTCCCAGCGCCACGAGTCCAACGACCCCAAGCGCGAGTTCTTCGAGGTTCGTGAACAGCAAGTACAGGTTAATGACACACACCAATCCTCCAAGGAGCCAGCCAGTCACTACTGTAGCTTTACTATTCGCAAAGTCACCCATGATTTCGGAAGAACTGGTGAAGATCAGCACGGGGAGCAACGCGAATGGCAACTGGATGGACTGCAGAACGTTGAGCAGCTCGTCCATGTGGTCGCTATCTGCGGGGTTTTCCTGACTCAATATGGCTACAGTCATCGCTGGGACGAGCGACACACAGCGAGTCAACGCCACACGTTTCCACGGTGACAAGTGGAGCTGCAAGAAACCTTCCATAACGAATTGACCTGCGTACGTCCCCGTCATGGTGGAGCTTTGTCCAGCCGCCAAGAGACCGATAGCCCAGATAGTATCAGCATACTGGCCGAGCATACCGCTAAGAGCGACGCCGGCTTGAGATAAGCCAATCTCCTGGCACATTCCTTCTCCTCCGCTTGCAAGTTGACAATAGCCGTAGGTATCACCATTAGCAATCGCGCCAGGAACGCACGCCGTATTGACTCCATTCGTGTCGTACGATGTGGTGCAGTCTGACGAGAAGAATCCCTTGGCGAAGACTGCTAAAACTGCTAAATTGATCAAAAAGGATACAAATAGTGCGAAGCCAGACTCGATTGCGAAGTACTTATTGGCTTCGCGCACCTTCCGTCCGTCATGTCGATTGACTTGGCGAGTTTGGACGAGTGCCGAGTGCAGGAAGATATTGTGTGGCATGATCACAGCGCCTAGAATGCCCACAGCTTGAGTCACAGCGTAGCGATCTACGCGAGGTACGAAGCCGCGCAGAACATCTTCCGAGGCGACGTCTCCACGTACCAAATTGGCGCAGAAACACACCAGCATGACGAGAATTAAGGACACGAAAAAGGCTTCGAGTTTCCGGATACCGTAACGATGCAGTAATAAAAACGTAAAGGTGTCGAACCCCGTAATAAGACAGCCAACCCAGAGAGGGAACCCGAAAAGAACCTGGAACGCAATAGACGAGCCCAAAACTTCCTGAACGTCACTCGCTACAATTGCAATCTCCGTCATGATCCACAATGTCAATGACGCCCAGCGAGGATACACGGCGGTGCACATTTCAGCCAAGTTCTTGCCCGTCACAACACCCAATCGAGCAGCCAGCACTTGTAGAAATAAACCCATTGCCGTAGCTCCAAATAACACCCACGTGAGCTGGTATCCAGCGTATGCGCCAGCTTGCAGGTCGCTCTCCAAGTTGCCAGGGTCGACGTACGCAATGCTCATGAGCCAGCCGGGACCCGCATACGCCCACAACGTCCTCCAGCTGCAGCACATCGAGGTTCAGTCACAAGATATTCATAAATCTAGTCGTTTATCGCACCTGAAGCCACGCGTCGTGGGCTCTTCGTCGGGGGCTTGGATCTCCCCAACAGACAGAGCGAGAGCTTTGCCCACTGCGTCATAACTGGCCACGTCCTCCACCTCGTCTCCAAGCAGCAGATCTAACTCCGACGCTCTAGTTTTTGGCATCCCCGGCGTCGCTGATGTGCCCATGACCCTCGAGTTCTACAATGCAGCAGCTCCAACTTTCCCTCGTGCAGACTACTGACGACGTACAGTACCCGTAGTGTCGGTTATCTGAGACCAAATGGAGATGTAGGATTGGTTAATAAAAACGATTTTTAACCAATCCAGATGCGGTACTCGGAGTAAGGAATGAAGATGAAGTTGTCACTCACTAGCAGTGAGTCACTCACTACCCGTGATCACACACGGGTGTGGAGTCCATAGCGACAGCCTCATTTATCTAACGTGATACTAATTTTTCAGACACAACCGTAAAAAACATGCAGGCAGTAAACTTTTTGTCATTATGCACATGTACAGCGTACATGTAAGAGCTTGGACACGTAGACCACGGATAAATTCTTACTCAAGACGAAGTCTACGGGAGGATTGGCACTTGTCACCGTCGCCGAATTTGTTCTTGAACCACGACTTCACGCCGGACCACCAGCCCGTGCCGCACTCTGATGATCCATTACCACTAGAGGCCGTTTCCGGAGCAGGCGCAGGAGTCGCTGGAGCCTCAGTTTCAGGCGTTTCCGACGGAGTGTCACCGCCCGAATCGTCTTCCTTATTAGGTGCTGGAGCGTTGGTTGTGACCTTCGTCTGAGAACCGGCGGACTTCAGCGCGTCATTGAGGCTGGAGGGTAGCAAATCACTGCCGGTCGTGGAAAACAGACCGGCCAAGTAGTTACCGGTATCGCCCTCACTCGCGGATCCAGCATTGGATGTCGCTGGGCTATCGGTATCCGAGCCGCTATCGCTTGAAGAGAGCAACAAGTCACTCAAGTCACTGCCATCCTCTCTGGAGCCTGACGTGGAAGCTGCTAGTGTCTTCTTCTTCTTGGGTGCTTTTGCTGCAGCAGCAGAAGAACTGTCACTACCCGAGTCGCTGGAGCCTGACGTGGCAGTGACAGGAGGTGCCTTCTTCTTCTTCTTTGGTGCTTTCGTTGCAGCAGAAGAAGAACTGTCACTACCCGAGTCGCTGGAGCCTGACGTGGCAGTGACAGGAGGTGCCTTCTTCTTCTTCTTTGGTGCTTTCGTTGCAGCAGAAGAAGAACTGTCACTACCCGAGTCGCTGGAGCCTGACGTTGCAGTGACAGGAGGTGCCTTCTTCTTCTTCTTTGGTGCTTTCGTTGCAGCAGAAGAAGAACTGTCACTACCCGAGTCGCTGGAGCCTGACGTTGCAGTGACAGGAGGTGCCTTCTTCTTCTTCTTTGGTGCTTTCGTTGCAGCAGAAGAAGAACTGTCACTACCCGAGTCGCTGGAGCCTGACGTTGCAGTGACAGGAGGTGCCTTCTTCTTCTTTGTCTTCTTCTTTGCAGGGGCTGCAGAACCGTCGATGCCCGAATCGCGCCCGCTGCCGCTCATGTCATATAGGTCACTCGAATCACTGTTGCTGGAGGACAGTGCATCCTCCGATCCGCTGGCATCGTCGCTCGATCCCGATTCGGAGTCTTCTAGTCCGCTGTCTTCTCCGCTCGAACCGGACACGGATACTACTCTGGTCTGCTTTGTTGTGGTCTTTGCAGCTGCGCGCTCCTCGTCGATATCGCCGATGAACAACAAATCGCGCGTGGTCGACTCCGCTGCAACGAGGTCGTTGTTTGCATACAGAGCAACGGCAATTACCAGTAAGACATAGTCCAAACGCATTTTCCCGGTTCCAAACCCCGGGGTGTCGCTTGTGCAGGTGGAACGCGAGTTTCAAAGTGGTACCAAGGCTTGGTTAAACCAAGGCCAAGCCCAGACAGCACTAACCCACCATCAGGAAGAAGAAAACAAATCCCGAGATATTTTTTCGATACGTAAATTTCGTTCTTCGTTTATCGAAGCACGAAACGTTGGAATCTATTGACTGTGAACCAATCCACCTTGGATAGGCATCCTTTCGAAAGGTTATTTACATATATATGTTAATAACAATACAATACATGTATTTTAATAAAATGTACCGCCCCGAAGAAGCTACTCTCAACGATTAAGAGAAAATCACTTTGGTGAAATCAATACCGAGAGGATCACCTGTCGAGATAAATATTAAAGAGTCGAGAGGATCACCTGTCGAGATAAATATTAAAGAGTCGAGAGGTACACGAATTGCATTCCGTTGACTGACTGCATGTGGTAATTTACCACGTGTTTATTAATACCCGCCTTTACTGTTAAACTAACATTTTTCCAGCGCGGGGGTTGTGTGAAATAGAGCCGGTGACGTTCCCCAAACTCGGTCGGTGATTGGTCCCTTTTGAAAACGGGGCCCACACAATAATGTTATGTGACACAACATTATGCTAGTGTACTTTAACATGAAAATTCTGAAAATCATTATTTAAGTATACGGTGGCTCATAATGTTGTTTGAATGTCGTTCTTATCTGGCTGGGTCCACATTCACCCATTCTGAAGTAAGGTTTCACATTTCAGCAGACGAAACACAGAGTGTAGCAGTGACACATGATTATGTAAGTACTGAGCAGCACAACACACGTTATAATTTTATTACGTCCAACAAGAACAGCGATGTCCGGTCAGCAAAGATCGTCGACAGCCGACTGGGCAAAATGAACAGGACACTTCACAGTTTTCACAGTTTTAGCCAATGAAATTGATCATTTAAAACGTCGGCGTAAGCAAATTCCGTTTTCCCAAGTCAAGTCTTCCTCATGTCCGAGTAAGTTACCAGGCTGCCACCCTTAGCGCTGCTCCTACCGAGTACCACGGCGCTCCATGCCATACCATACCATCGAATTAGCATGACACAGGCGGTACCAATCTGATAGGAACCAAAGCTGCCACTTTGTGCCATTTAGGATTTTACGATATTTTAATTTACGAACGACGATTTGTTTCAATTTGGCAGAGGAAACCTTTTCAATGTCAGGCAGGGGCAAGCGCTCGGCAAGCACTAACTCCGCATCGTGCGGTGGACTCCAACGTCCTAAGAGTATACCTTCTCCTGCTCCATTCACTCGTCTATCTACTGGTGCTAGCTAGAGCGCAATGACGCCTATATCGCTTTGTGAATTGCTTGGTATACCACGTACTACTGCTCCTGACCTCATGGCGGGTGCTTGCGATCAAGGCTTCACTTCGAGGCGTGTGCAATCTCCTCCAAGATCAAACTGTGATCTCATGGAGGTGATTGAGGAAGTTCTGGGGCCCGATACAGATCCAGGCTCCGAATGTGATGACAACCCTCCTGTGCATCCAATAACCAGCACGAGTGTTGTTGCCTCGGCTCATCAGCCAGTCGTCGCGACGAACTGGACAGTGAAGAACCCGGGGTCTGTCGTGCAACGACTTCGAGTCGTGGACTGTAGTTCAATTTCGAAAGGAATGCACGGAGAGAAGGTTTCGCCTCGGTAGGAAACCACCAAAGCCGATCAGATTCGACGCTTCACGAAATGCTGTACAATAATATATCGACGACAAATAGCATGTTGGAGCCCAGCCTTCGAAAGACTAAACACTGCTGCATCCGGCTGCTAAATGTGCTTTTCTCCGACCGTTGTGCAACTCGCCTCGTATCGTCAGAAGACTCCGATGCGCAAGACACGGGAGCAGTTAATCAGAACGCAACACTCTGGAAGGAAGTAGCAGAAGAATTTTCAACCAACCAAGCTGTCTACAACGACCTTTAAGCAAAAAGGGAGATCCTCGCTACGACGGTAACAAAGCTCGCAAACGCCAGAATGCGGATGCCCGTACCCGTCCGTTTGCCTACCCGAACAGCGTTAGGGTGTCCGTGAACGTCCGTAGTTTCTAACCGGTTGCCCGTGGATAACCGATTTATTAACTTCGGTTAACCGGAAATCCGGTCAATGTGTAGTAGGGATCTAAATTTACACACTACTACACATTTGACCTATTTTATACCTTTCGTCCATGTGTAGCTGCATCTGAGTAAGTTACAAGAGTATTAGTAGCGTGGTACTCATCACCTTTTGCATCAAAATGTGAGGCATTCTGTACTACGAGTAGAACAACTTGACACATCAACAAGATCTTTCATAATATATTAAATCGGTATTGTAAGTCTTCAAGACATGTCCTTGCCCCACCTTACAACCGTAGCGTGATTCGCCGATAAGTATAGTTTTAACTATGACATACTTAACTAATTCATTTTCCATCGGCTCGAACTTCAAATCTTCCATCAATGTAGCGTACTGCACCGTTGAGCCACCGACACGATACTCCGGAATATGTTTTACGTCCGTTCGGCGTTACAGAACTACTCCAACATTCATTGTTATGTGCCTTTCGGCGTTAATATTGTGTGATAGTTCGAAACCGAATGAGAGTATTGATAGATATTACCAGGAATATGAGTGGCTGGTAGTCTCGGCTGTCCGTATCCGACCGGTTGAAGATTTCGGTTGTCCGTGTCCGTCCGTTTACTGTTGGCTAGGGTATTTCGTTTGCCCGTAACCGTCCGTGGTTATACCCGAAGCTTGCCCGAACGGTTACGGTTAATTGTTTGCGCCCTCTGGACGGTATGGATCCCTCTACAATTGTGCAGCATGATACTTCCAAACTTTATGCTATGTGATAGCCGAGAAGCGAGCCCATGTCTCCGGTCAACTACATGGAGTGGTATAAAAGCAGCAGAAACGAATATAGTCCTTGCGAACAGGGAAGAGAAAGCAAGAGATGACCCAACCTCTGGAATAATATAAAAAGACCGCAAGGGCGACAATATAGTCACGCTACGCAGAATAGAAGTATATGGCGAGTGCTGAGGTGCAGGCGCCGCGTCAAAAGCAGATGGGCTTGAAGTTCTAATGAGATGCAGCGCCAGCTTCTCGTGTCTAAGGTTTCAGCTACGACGCGCTTGGCAAGGAGACGAAATGACTGAAGACATCAAAGTGAAAAAAGAAGGCTGTATTGATTTAAAATGGACCGTCCACTGCTTCGCTCTCTGGATAAGACTGACACTGAGTAAGATAGATTGTGTCGCGCAGGATTTACCATGGTTAATGTAAATATACGCCAACCTCTCATCCTTGGTTACGGAGAGTCTGTTCCATCGCTTGGAGTGAATGCGATGGAAAAGGCTCCACGTTCTCTCGCGCGCAGCAGAAGAAGTGGCAATTGCGAACACGACCTCGGCTTTCTTCTTCAATAGAGGATACTTCTCTGTCCCGCGTATTGATAGAGACTTTAGATTTTTGAAAGTAGCACTACCTACATGAACTCGATAAAGTCAAAGCACCCTTATTCGAAAGCTTATACCAGTGAGCTATTCGCTATATTTTTGTAGCTTCGTATCAGCGGCCAGCAAGTGATAACGCCACGAATGGGGGCTCATGTTGCGAAGGAATAAGGTTATTTTCGGAATTCGTACGCAAAGTACACATTTTTAGTAGATGGTCACTCCGATTTGGCGACCCCATTCACTATCGACGTGCGTAACACCCGCTAAAAACACTCAATTAGACAAGGTTTTATTGCTTTTTAAGGTGGTATATATATCAAATGAGAAACAAGTCTTTGAATCATCGGAAATTGCACTATATCAGCCAACGGGAACATTGTAGCATTTTCGTGTGGGACCCCAAAAACAAATCTCTATAAATTGGTCGGACAGAGAAGTGCTTTTTTTCGCTCTTAGCACTCCAGTAATTGCATGGGCTCGGCTCTGAATACTTCCTCCGCAGCTCTTCATCTTCGCACCGCTTAGCAATTTTCAAAACGAGAATCTTGGCCGCCCGCTTTGGAATACCTGTCGTTGGTGTAAGTATGCTATTTTGCACACTTGGTCGCCCACCGTATCGTCGTCACAATCAACAAAGTCGTTGATCCATGGCCGAGTCTAGCAAGAACGCGATCCCCATCGCGTTTATGTGAACGTACGCCCAACGATGCTTGACCTTTTCACGGAAACAACTTTGAAGCTCGACAAGATGGAAAGCTGTAATTTTCTCACTGGCAGGCCGTCATCGGTGGATCTGGTAGAGGATATGTCCTCCGCGATGTTACTTAGCAGCTCGATTCCGTAAGTATCGTGTCCACTGGATTCTTGCTCTTTTTGATTATCCCTACATATCCACCAATTTTCCGAGCCAGTCGTCTTCAGCGGGCGACGCAACCCCGTAAGCAGAGTGATAGCGCAGCCGTTCGTCTTGTGGCGGCTGGCAACTGGGAAGAATGCTCGGTTGGGTCTCATTACAAACCCCGGTATGGTAGGGACTATAGCGAGGAGAACGTCATAAGGCGGAGCCAGGCGAGCGTAACAAGCTGCCCCCCAGTTTGAGGTATCATGTACTGAAGATGGTGACGGGAAAGGCGGTCTTGTTGGCATGTTGCACGCGGTCATTGCGCTCGTGAATTCTGAAATGACAACGAAGATCGCAAGGGATAGTTTGGACTATAACCTGTACTTGCTTGTAGACTCTATTGGCGTTTTAGACATTTCTGAACAGTTTAAAATAATTCAAGCCGTTTATCCGTCCAGTCCAAAACGAGCACTACACAGCACCTTTTATACAAACAACACGACTAGCTTGCACATCTAAACTGTTGTTTTGCTCTTAGAGCACATTTAAGCTCCTACATCGCTTGACCAGTCTACGGTGTGGACCACATGAGGAGGGAAAGCATCCCCACCTAAGTGCTTTCGAATCGTGCCTTGCCAGGGAGGTCCTGGCGGAACGGAACTCTCGTGAAGTTACGAAACAACCCCCTTCAACTGTGTTTATTGCAATAATAGCTCTTGTATATGCCTACCAGTTAGGCGGTACAAACTATTTGGAAGTGCGCTTATTTCCTAGTAGCGCAAGGCTGATACCAGCTCCCGTTTTGTACTTAAAAAACCTAAGGCGAAAGCGATGATCCCACCTGTTAAATGTGCTTGATGGAGGGTATGGATCTTGACACCGTAAGCTTGACGGAGCGGAGGGAGGGCAGCACTCTGGGTGAGACCGGAGCAGAGACTGGAAACCACTGGAGGGGTAGAACGAAGATTCGAAAGTGATTGATTGAGGTCTTTAGCTCGCTAGCCTTCTCGCTACTCTAGACCTACTGGATACACACTACTTGATTCTTTACTGGATACTGACTTACTTCAGCCAATCAGAGAGCGCCACGTCGAAGCCCATCTTGTACCTACAATCTTGTACCCACAGGTGGCGTAATCGGCGGTGGCGAAATCGGCGTGGGTTCGGATTGGACTGGTTCGGGCTAACCGGTTTACGGTCAATAACCGATACCAAACCGGTAACCCTCAATACCCTCAATACGCCCCCTCAATGCGAAGTCCCACGAATGTCGAGAGCCGCCGTCAGATCCGTGTGGCGTGGTCCCGCAAGCGCCTTCGTCATGATGTCCGCCAGCATCACAGAAGTCTCGCAATACTGGAGCTTCACTTCACCGCATTTCACTTCGTCGCGGATGTGGGGGTACTTGATGTCGATGTGCTTGGCGCGGCCGTGGGTCACCGGGTTTTTGGTCATCTTAATGCACGACTGGTTGTCTTCGCGGATCATGAGCTCGAGTCCCGTGACGTTGGCAGCCGCCAGGATTTCGCACAGCAGGCGATGGATCCACTTGCTTTCTTGGATAGCCAGACTGAGCGCGATGTACTCCGCTTCGCTCGTAGACAGCGACACACTTGATTGCTTCTTGCTTCCCCAGCTCACAGGCGCACTCATGAGCATGAACGTGTAGCCTGAAGTGGACTTGCGGTCGGCGAGGTCGCCGGCCCAGTCCGAGTCCGAGTAGCCACGAAAGTCGATCTTGTCGCCCGGCTTGAAGCAGATCCCATGCGTCTTGGTGCCTTGCAGGTAGCGAAAGATACGCTTGACCGCAACCCAGTATTCCTCTTGGGGGTTCTCCGTGAAGCGCGACACATAGCCAACGGCGTACGCGATGTCTGGGCGCGTGCCTGTCATCAGGTGCATCAGATCACCAACAGCTTCGCGAAACGGAGCGTTCACCTTGGTCGCCGCGTCGCTTGGAACCAGTCGAGTGCTCATGTCCACCGGACTCACCACGGCCTTGCACTCGTCCATGGCGAAGCGCTTCAGGATGTCGTTCACGTATCGCCGCTGGCACATGGTCACGCTGCCGTCCGGGCCGTCCACCAGTTCGATCCCAAGAACAAACGCGCACTTGCCGCTGTCGGTCATCTCGAAGCGCGTCTTCAGGTCGGTCTTCGTGGGTGCGATCAGCTCGGGCGAACTTCCGGTAATCAGCACGTCATCCACGTAATAGCACCAGTACAAGCACGCAGTGACCGTCCACCACCTTGATGTAGAGGCATGGGTCGAACGCCGATACTTGGAAGCCGATGGAGCACACGAACTCGTCGAAGGTCTCGTTCCACACGCGCGAAGCTTGCTTGAGACCGAAGATGGCCTTCGCCAGTTCCAGGCAGTCGAAGTCACCATCCAGTTCGACGCCTTCCGGAACCACGCAGAAGACCACCTCATTCATGACCCCATACAGGAATGCTGTCACCACGTCGAGTTGGTCGAGGGGCCAGCCAAAATACTTGGCAATCGCGATCACCATGCGCAGCGTCACATACTTGACCACGGGCGAGAACGTCTCCGTGTAGTCAATGCCGTACTTCTGCTTGAAGCCCTTGGCCACGAGGCGCGCCTTGTACTTCTCGATTGAGCCGTCCGCTTTTCGCTTGATCTTGAACACCCACTTGGTTACCGATGGCGCGTTGTCCGTTAGGCAACTTGGCAGCTCGAAACACACCACGCAGTCGCATCGACTTGAGCTCCGCGCGGATCGCCTTGCGCCAGTGCACTTGATCAGGACCGTTCACAGCCTCTTGGAACGTCGTCGGCTCCGATAGATCGGCTGCTGCTTCCACAGCGTTGGCACTGGCACGCCAAAACACTGGAGGCGTCGAGTCGTCGTCTTCATCTTGGTCCCCAGAGTTTTCTTCTTCGTCGGGGTCGGGTCGGCTCGGCGCGAGGAGGATACGTCCGGCGCACTTGCTTCTTCTAAGCCAGCTCGGTGGCGAACGGGGCGCGATCTTCTGGTAGTGTCGTCGTCGCCACTCGGTCGGTACTTGCGCTTCCCCGCCTGCTTGAAGCTCGTTTGGCGCGGTCCATCGTTGTCGTCAAGGTCCAGCGCGTCCAGGTCCAGCACAGCATCATCGACGTCTTCATCCGAAGTATGCGTCGAAAGTCCAAAGGTCGACTCATCGAAGTTGACATCGCGACTGATAACTACCTGCCCCGCCTCGATGTCATAAACTCAATACGCCTTGGACACTTCGTAGCCGAGGAACAGCCCGGCGCGAGCCTTGGGGTCCCACTTGCGCCGTTTTTCCTTCGGCGTCAGGATGTACGTCTGGCATCTGAACACACGCATGTGCTTCACACTCGGCTTGGACTTGTAAACGATCTCGAACGGAGTCTTGTGTTCGATCTTGGGTGATGGCAGACGATTCTTCACGTAGATGGCCGTCATGGCCGCCTCAGCTCAGATACTCTTGTCCAACTTGGCGTGATGCAGCATGTTGCGGCCAATCGTGACGATGGTCCGGATGGCGCGTTCTGCCGTGCCGTTGGTCTGGTGCGCGTACGGAACCGTGGTTTGCTGCTCGATGCCTTCGACTTCGTAGAAGGCGTTGAGCGAGTTTGTCGCGAACTCACGGGCTCCGTCGTGCCGCACAAACTTGACCTTCTTGCCGAACTGCGTCTGCACCTTCGTGACGTACATCTTGATGCAGTCCTCGCTCTCCGACTTGGCACGCAGGCAGAACCCCTTCATGCATCCACTGGATTCGTCCACGATCAGCAGCAGATACTTGCTACCACCCAGTGACTCTTCTTCCATGGGGCCGCACACGTCGAAGTGTAGCAGCTCAAGCGTGTCGTAGCGACGCTTGTCACGGTTGCTTGGGAACGGCTTCTGGACCATTTTCCCTTGCTGGCAGCCGCGACACACGCTTGGTCCACTCGACTTGGAAGGTGCCTTCGCGTCCTTGATCATGTTGTTGTCGACCATCTTGCGAAGCACCTCCACCGGAGCGTGACCCATACGCGCGTGTAAGTCGACCGTCTTCCCACTGGTCGCCGCATTCGCCGATCGCTGAGGCGTCTGGAGCCAGTAGAGTCCATCCACGAGATTCGCCGCCGCCACCACTTGCTTGGAGGCCTTGTGCGCGACGCGCATCTGGGTGCCGTCGAACACGACTTGGAACAGACCACTCTTGTTGATCTGTGGCACCGAGAGCAGATTCTTGCTCATGCTCGGCACGTACAGCGCGTTCTTGATCTCGATGTCGCGCTCGTCGCCGTTGGGCAGAACCACTCGTTCCACGATGGTTCCCACACCCATGATGGCCGCCTTGTTGCCGTCGGCCACCGAAAGTTCGCCCTCGTTCCGCTCAATCAAATGGGCGAACTTGGCCTTGTCGCTCCAGATGTGGTGCGTTGCGCCACTGTCGACCGCCCACATCCCGAGCATATCCTTGCCCGTCGAAATGCCACACTCCAGTGAGACCGCGAACGCCACTCGATCATAGCCGTAGGCGTAGTTGTAGCTGGCGTCGTCGTTCCTCCACTGGGCATTGTTGGCCCCGCGTCCACGGCCATTGCCATTGCCGCCGTGTCTTGGGCCCCGATTCTCGTCCTTCTGCTTGGTCCAGCACTTGTCAATCGTGTGCCCCAATTTCCCGCAGTACGTGCACTGGCGAGACTCTCGGTCGGTGTTGAACGCCTTGGCCGCGTCCTCCGTTTTCACCGTCGCCGTCTTCTCGCTCTTGATGTGCTCATTCGTGAGCACCTTCACGAAGTCTTGCGATCGTAGTTCGGCGCTGCTCATCTCCAAGTTCAGCACGACGTTCTCGTAGCTCTTGGGGAGACTGTGCAACAGGCAGATCACCACGTCCTCGTCTTCCATCTTGGCGCCGATGCTGCTGAGCTTGGCGCTGATGTTGAGGACCTCGTTGCAGTGAGGCAACACGTCCTCGTCTTCCATCTTGGCGCCGATGCTGCTGAGCTTGGCGCTGATGTTGAGGACCTCGTTGCAGTGAGGCAACACGTCCTCGTCTTCCATCTTGGCGCCGATGCTGCTGAGCTTGGCGCTGATGTTGAGGACCTCGTTGCAGTGATGCAACACGTCCCCGCCTTCCGACATCTCCATGCTGAAGAGTTGGCGCTTCAGGTAGATGCGTCCAGCCTTCTGCGAACCACCGTACAGCGTCTTCAAGCGCGTCCACGCAACCGACGCTTCTTCGCAGTCGTCGACCACATGGTGGTAGTCCGCGTCCATGTGGAGCAACATCAGTCCGAACGCGATGTTGCTCGACTTGACGTAGTCGTCCTTGGCCCGCGAGTCCGTGAAGCTCGGCGTCGTCTCTCGGTTCACGACATGCCATACCGACTTGGTCAGGAACACGCCACGCATGTAGCGGTTCCACGTCGCGTAGTTGTCTCCGTTGAACTTGTCGATGGAGACCTTGGTGGAGGCGTCGTGGGCAGAGGACATGGTGCTTGGGCTCATAACCTGATGGAGGGTATGGGTCTTGACACCGTAAGCTTGACGGAGCGGAGGGAGGGCAGCACTCTGGGTGAGACCGGAGCAGAGACTGGAAACCACTGGAGGGGTAGAACGAAGATTCGAAAGTGATTGATTGAGGTCTTTAGCTCGCTAGCCTTCTCGCTACTCTAGACCTACTGGATACACACTACTTGATTCTTTACTGGATACTGACTTACTTCAGCCAATCAGAGAGCGCCACGTCGAAGCCCATCTTGTACCTACAATGTTGTACCCACAGGTGGCGTAATCGGCGGTGGCGTAATCGGCGTGGGTTCGGATTGGACTGGTTCGGGCTAACCGGTTTACGGTCAATAACCGATACCAAACCGGTAACCCTCAATACCCTCAATAGTGCTTTAATGACAGCGTGCAGCGTTAAGCATCTATATCCGTTCTGCTACTACCGGTATTCCGGGACACTTTTCAGAAGGCATCTGTAATTGTGGGGGTCCCCACATTTATTGTGGTATGAAGGTACGCACGAACTGTACAGTAGTGGCGAAATCATTAATAACATACGTCTTCCTTGGCAAATGGTTAGGACAGGCATCTTGAGAGTAGTAGTATTTCAAGAAAAAGTAAAAGTACCTATTCCTACTTTTTCAAAATACCTACTCGCGCAACATACAAATTTCAAGTTCTGAGTGCACGGAGAATGCATTGATGGAGCAATTACTCTGTGTTGCCGCTCGGGACAAGCAGTAACTGAGCCGCCACGATATTTGAAATAGTCTTATCGTGCTACAAATTTGCCATTCAGGTGACGATAAAACCAAAAGCTCACGATGCCGTTGGGACTTCGGGGCCCTTGTGTTTTGCCCTCACATTCCTTGAACTGCAAAAAGAATATTTGTTCCATACACACCAAATACAACCGAGGATTGTCGAATCAAGCCGCCTCCGACGGTGGATATCTTGCTCAGACGTATCTAACAATGCTTGGCAAGCGGGGGCTAATTTACTCGCAAAACATCGTAATCTAAAACAGTGCAACACAGTATGAGTTGGAGGAATCCAGCAGATGGTATAAACTACGAAGACATCGCTCTTACCCATTATGAGTTTATTTTTAAAGTGTTACTGTGTACGTACAAGTTTAGCTTTTTACACTTTGGAGGGACGGACTTTTAGAGTGGTTTAGCTCTGCGAACGTGTATGAGTTATAGACAGATATATCTCACCTAACCCTTACCACACATCCTCACACGTTAGTTACTTCGAAGTTTATTTAGTAGAACTACAGCAACGTGTGGTCTAGTTGATGTATACTACTTTCATTTTACGTCGCGCTCGAGCCGCTCAAGATGTCCAAAGAGGAAGGCGTGCTCGCAGCAATCATGTTAAGACTCGTCCACGTCGAGGACGCCATTTTTTTTATCGCACGCCCTCCTGTACCAAGACCTGCTCTCTCTGTAAAGGGAACCTACAATCTTAACGCTTTAAGTGATGGAGACTGCCGCTTTAACTTTCGGTTCTGGAAAACCGATATAGTGCGCCTACACAAGGCGCTGAGACTTGAGAAAGACTACAAGCTATCAATTCGTGTTAGGGTAGGTGATATTGAGGAGCTTTGCGTGATGTTACGATGGATGGCGTTTCCCGGGCGGTCCGGTGATCTGGCCGTCATGTTTGGCAGATCACCTACCGCGCTCTGCCTCATTTTTCGCTTTATGGTTGATCTCATCTTCGCTAAGTACGCTGGACTACTTGCGCTTGAGTGCGGCATTTTGAGTGCCACAAGATGTGAACCATATGCGGACGCTATAGCTGCGCGGGGCAGTCCGATAAAGATATATATAGGCTTTATCGATGGCACTTTGCGTGCCATAGCTCGCCCAGCTCGTGACCAGCGGCAGTGATGCAAAGGGCACAAGCGCAAGCAGGCACTGAAGTACCAAGTGGTAATGGCTCCGGGCGGAATGTTCATTGACGTTTATGGCCCTGTTGCTGGACGACGCCACGATATCTCCCTTCTACGAGAAAGCCAAGTTTACAGCGCCTCACCAGCGTACATGCTGATATGTACTGCTCGTACGGAGACCCTGCGTACTCGAACCGACCGACACGGCAGGTTGGATACAAAGGCTCGCGCCTTTCGCGTGATCAGAAAGCCTTTAATGGCGCTATGAGCGCCGTTCGTGCTGCCGTTAAGTGGGGATTTGGCGGTATAACACGGCTGTGGCCGTACGTCGATATGAAGGTCTTGGCTAAGCTTCTACTTTCTCCAGTTGGCAAGTTCTATTTGGTGGCGGATCTTCTGACGAATTTAGAAACTGTACAAACTCAAACCAGATTAGTCGATTTTTTTTAGTAACGCCACCTACACTGGAAGCGTACGTTGCACTGCTTCTACTGCGGAAGACGAGTCGCAAAAGCTCGCATCACTTCAATAAAAGCCATGCGCTCCTCTTTCTCTAACGCTAAGCGGTCACGCTCCAATGCTAGACGATTCTCTTCGTTATTTGCCATTCGAACCTCCAGTGTACGCGCAAACTCGCCGCTTTCCTTGACGTGGGCCATCAGCTCGATGAACGTGTCGTGCTTGCTCTTTCTGCTTCTCATTCCGGCCATCGTCTCGACGCGCATGGCGTCGGCACGCTCGTCATCGCGCTGCTTAGCCTCTTTCTCCTGCTTCTTCTCATCCTGGGCGGTCTCGGCGTCCTCAAAGAGCTCCAGCACGTTGGCGAGCAGGTCGTCTCTCAGTGTGCTCTTCTTCTATGCCACTAGTAGCTGCACGCTTGGCCGTCTTCGTCTTGAATTCCGATAGGAGAAGGGTGCAGCGCTCGCGGCAACGCATAGCGTCCACATCTAGCGCCAGTGACGATGACACCGTTTCCCAAGCCGCCGTCCTACCTCCACGCTCTACTTGGAACGGGTTTACTGCCAAACGTTCCTTGAGCAACGCTTTATCGTCTTCGCCGTCGAAGCAACTTGTGTCTTGCGCTTCTTGGGCGGGTGGGTGGTCTCCATGGTGCTGGCTGGACGGGACATTGTGCTGTGAGCCTTCACCAACAACTGCTTCTATACCGTATTCGGATGTTGTGCTGTTTTGTTATAGTGGGCGTCACTCACATTGCTACGGACATGCTACAAGCGGGTATGGCTTGTCTCTATTATCTCTGAAAAAAAGAACGTTACACGCTCGTTGCTTCTTGCTAAACCACTCTATTATCCGTTGAACAACAACGCGCTCTAAGCGAAAGAGCCTGCGTTTAGCCGCTGTATTGTCGTTGATTAACACCGGTAAATAGGATAATACGGAAGTTCTTGGCACACCTCGTTGAATTACCCGAAAACAGCGTCTGAAACTAGGTGAGCGATATCACAAGATTAGCCTATGCCATCTTGATGATGGTATATTGTGGTAAAGTCATTGCTCCCCGATTAAATTAGGGGATATTTATCGCCACTGCCCACAAGATTATGTAAATTTGCAGCAATACCCACAAAGCGTCTGATTGGCTCAATATACCATTCTTGCAACAAGCCGGTAAGGCTTAACTCATTGTGCAGTCCTAGACTGACAGTCGGCAATCTCGGATGCTAACTACTAACGTGGCTGCTGTTCTGCAGGGAGAGAAGCGTGCAAGGGTAAATAGGGCTACACGTGCTTTGAAGCGAGCCAAGTACGCATAGTATCAAGGGGAGGTTGAACTCGGTTGCGCCGAGACGGTGTACAACGCCGGCGACGAGGCGGTCGCCCTATGATATGTGTAGTCGTCGAGTGCAACAACGATCGTGGTGTATACGCCGAGCAACGTCGCTTTCAATGAGAGGAAATGATGTATTATTAGCGACCAAGAGAATATGGCAGATGCTGCTTGTCGTTGGGTGCAGGATTCTGAATAAAGAGCTCGCCAAGCTTCTGGATGTCGACCGGAAATCCGTTTCAATGCTGCCTATAAAAGTAAGAGCTGAGTGAACAGTGGATGACCGTCGTATACAACTACAATGTGGTGTTGCAGTCGTTGGAGGATGCGGCATACCAGTTGTTGAAGGGCAACGACGGCTTGTGTTGACTGTCATCAAGTGCGTCGAGGCTTCCGTCGGTGCAACACAAATAAAAGCTACATGGGACTTTACAGGACGTAGCTGTTGAACCTGAAGTAGTTGTTCATGGTCAATAATATAAACACCTCCATCTTTCGTGTCATCCAAAACACCCCATGTATGTTGAAAGTATGCGAGTTTTTTATATTCGAAAGCATTTTCTGTTTTGTTAGGACTGAATTTAGAATATAGCCTTGCTTCTCCGTGTTGTTTTCTTTTCTGCAATAGCAGTTAGCACTCGTTCCCAACATAAAGCCTAACTTAACCAGCAGAAACGCCACATGCGGTGTATGGACAGCCATCTACGATGTACTCACCAGGTTCGATAGCTTCATCCTGAGTTTCGACATCTGCATTTATATTGGTACATTTTCGAACGTTGTACCCTGGTAAACCACAGCGACTACACTTGTACCTGCTCTTCTCTTTGGTCTCAGCTAACGCGATGGAAGCTTGAACACCGACAACCATTTCATGTGCCGTGTCATGGCTCGTATTAGGCCCAATTCTCCCAATTGGACGAGATGAAGGCAACTGACAACGACTAGAATATCGCTTGACGTAGTTATCACGGTCTTTTCGCGGCCGGATCGGTCCAGCTGTTCTCCCAGCCTGTCGATGTCGAGGTGGAGGAGCAATATTGACAGCAGTGTCAAGTTCGGTTTCTAGTGGGACTGAGACACTAGTAAATCCGCGAATGTGGCGTGATACGAAGGTACTGTATAATCTGGATGAAAACGTTTTAGCAGTGTTTTGCGATATTCATTTTCTTGTCGATTTTGTTGTCGTGATACACAGATGCTATCAAGTGACGACAAGGAACCAACGTAAGTTGTCGTGTAAAGCAGCGAGTGCATTGGAGTGTCTCTAGACTGACTCTATAGGAGCGGGTAACTTGAGCAGATTCTGAGTTGGGCACCGGTTGATACTCTTAACGCTGAACTACGTGATAGTAAGGAGGAGAATTTCCAGTCAAATTCAACTACATAGCGCATCGTAGCTCCTCGTCGAACATTTGCTTTGTTTTTGGGGTCACGTCATGCTTACTAATTATCCATTCACTTCCGATTTCCTCGTTGGAAGAGAGGACTGTCATCACACGATTGCAAAACTGCACTAAGGCCCCAGGAACTTGTTTGCTACGTAAACTATCCCACAACAACGCGTTGTTTTCACCTTCTGTCCCACTGGTTGTCCGAATACCATAACGTGGCGTTGGCGAACCAAAAGCGGAAATATTTTTTCAGTGCTCATCAATGTATGGGATGTCGTCTGCGTCGTGACTGAAGTTACTAAAGCGTGACCAACTAGTAGAGGGGATTAATCGGAGGTAATCAGAAATGAATTGTTTCTTGTCGGATCCTGGATGTAGAGGAATTGGGAATTCTGCTTTGATCTCATCTAGGAGAGATTCGTATGATCGACGTGAGCTGCAACCTTGCAGCTTGAATACAATCGGCTTTACACGTTTTATATCTGGATCGACACTTTTGAACCGATGGCACACGTTAAAAACGATATGCAACGAGCAGAATTTCAGATTGATTTTCAAACCAAGGTGAGATCGCAAACGGTGAGCATCTAGTTGCTTGCCACGGTCCGAAACATGGGCCACCTGACCCAATATCACTCAGCCGCGAAGCAGTTGTCCAGCAACCATGAAAGGTGCAATTTCGTCTCTTACGGAACAAAGCCAGCGGCAATCAACACATTACCCCGATTTCCGTCTTTCCCAATTAGAGTTAAGCAAAAAAATGCCGTTATAGAGAGGGTTTTTCATATGGGTTCCATCGATTTCTTATATACAGGCAATATCAGTTGTTGACGTTCTATCACTATACCAACGGCAATGAATGCCCGAAAAAAGCGACCCTTGCTATCTAGCTGGCAGCAAGTACGAGAACCCGGATTTTGAGCAGCAAATAGGCGTAAAAAACTTGGCAAGCTGTCGTTACCAATGTGTTGATCAGCCGAAGCTATACAGTCAGCCAGCTCAGCCGCTATTGCGCGGTACACAGTCGCCGTCTGACTGCTGAGATCGATGTAGTTGACTCTTTTTATAGATTGAACAACACGTGCAATCGAAGATTGGCAACCTGGAAGGATAGACGCCTTGAATTCACTAAGACCACGAGTTTGACTTACGGAGCATGTAAGAACGGCATCACACAAGTCCACACGAGACAACTCCACGCCGCTGATGTACCAAGTACCGTATGGCAGGTTCCTAACGGGATCATTTTGGGTCATGCTCCGGGTAGGGGTAAAGGATGACACACGGGATCACAATCCAAGTCTTAACAGGATCATTATCTATAGCCTCTCTGAAAGGTCGAAGTGAAACCACTCGCAGGATGAGCGTAGTAGATCAAGATATTTTAGTATTTTCCAGCCAAATGGAGACTTCCGCGCTCAATGAAGTGAGTGCTAGCAGTAAGTGGACAGCACAACAAAAGGCGGGAAGAAAGCGTACTATCCCTGCACCGACGTCGGACGACTACGCCGACTGGACAATGGATCAACTGAAGCTTGTCTACACAGCACGCACGATTTTTGTGTTGCAAAAAAACACCAACAAAGCTGATCGGATAACTATACTGAAGGGATACGACGGCTCAAAGTCAGCTATGGAGGTACTACTCGAGAACCAACGGCTGAACAAACGCGGTCGAGCATCTAGCGAAATTAATGCAGAGCGAAGCTAATAACACTGTCCGTATCGCTTGCTCAACGTTCTCTTTTCGGAGGAGATTTTCGACAGGTTTATCACATCTGGTGATATGCTAACTCGGGCTGAGTTAGACGACGGTGGACGGGTCTTCTGGGACAGTTTTGCCGAAGCCTTCAATACAGGCAATGATGTGTTTGACGGCTTGGTAAGTGAAGACTCACTGTTTGAAGGCATTGATATGGTCCAAGTAGTCGTCTACTCACGCTAAGTTGAAAACGAAGACGACGAATCCAACGAATCACAGTCTGCTAGTATGACGAAAGAACGTGCAACAAACCGGAAACACCAAACAAATGAAGATTGTCGGAGTAGCCTGTATGGTGTTGTCGATTTGACAAAATTAGCTACCGAGTTGGTGGAAGCAGCAATGACAAGTATGAATTCGGAACTTACTGCAGAAAAAAATGGTGTAGCGCGTTTAAACCCGAAAAGTTGGAGAGAGACGTTGTTGTAGAAAAACTCGCAGCTGTGGGTGGGATTTTGATTCGTCAACGACAATCGCTTTCAATTCTGGATATGCAGATACATGAAAGTGCTACGAAAGGAATGGGCACTAGCGATATTGTGCAACAACATGCAGCCGTTTTTCAACGTTTACAACCCATTCATAGGAAAGCGGAAGAGATTCAAACTCAGATTATGGATAACTGGGAGTATTCATATTATTTACTGGTAGACGCCGGTCGTGACAGGTTGTATCTCTGGATATGCTCTAGTATTACATTGCGGAGTATGTGGCCATTCTGAATTGCCTCTGTTCAGCTTTCTTCTACAGTTGGAGTAAAACTACAATTGTCCAAAACGTTATATTCCCGCACAGCGGCACTAGTAAACCTCCAGTAGCCGGAGCTTGATTGCGTTCGTCAATGCAATAGCTGTGAAGTTTATGCACGTCTTGATAACAAGCCCCATGTGCATGAAATCAACGGCTAATGGCCTCTTAAATATTTGCCACTTGTTGACGAGAAGGCCAAAAGCCATCTCAATACGAATGCGCAGCTGAGATAAATAAAAATTGAGGTCCGAAAATGCTCTTGACTTGATTTCAGGCTTTGTGAACGGCACTAGTGTTGTCGAGTGCAACGTGTATGCGTTGTCACCAATTATATAATATCCAAACGTTATTTTATCGATTGCTGTACTTAAGGGCCACTTCTTAAATGCAACACTGTCTGCCAGTTTTTCTGGAGAATTAAAACAATAACCCGTGAACCGACAAGCAGCATCGCACATCGCTTGAACATTAATGCCATAGCACAAATAGCGTCCAGAAAAAAAGGCTAAAATATCGGGAACCTCCCTAGCATTCGTGGCTTTAATTGTGCATAGCCATCCATCCACACAACCCACGCACCCCGTCAATATGTTGTCTTTGCTGATATCTGCAAACTGAGAAGCTGCACGCAGTATCGATCCATTATCGTAGACAGGAACTGTTATTTGGTACCGCGGGTGGGCGCATATAGCGTCCATGACCTCCACGACGCTAGAATAGAACTCCGATTTACTAACTCCCACGAGAGCCCGAATTGAATGGAAAGAGCCCTCTGCCAACCATGATATGGTCATCTGCACTTATTTAACTGGTGTGACGGGCGCAATACCAGTCCTGTTTCTCGACTTAACGTCGTCGCACTCAAGCATAGGCTTGAGAGACTCTATCAGCTCCTCGAATGCCACAATTCCGATCCTGTAGTAGCGCTTGAATTGCATTTCTTGACGCAGACGATCGCGGTGGGCTTCCCAGTCAAGACGCTTCCTAGGAACGACTTCAGCTCGTCATCGTCGATACTCATTAGCAGCTATAACAGCGGCCACGCAAACTACAAGCCCTGATATTTTGATTGCTCGTGTTCAATTCGATCTGTGACCTGTGATCTCATATGAGGGCATGATTCCAACTTGGGATCATCGGAGCATTTTAACAATCACATGTTTATTTTTATTAACCAATCAAACATTAGATGCTGGGATCATGCGCTGAACATGATCCGGTTAGGAACGGACCTAAGCTATGGCACTAAGTATAGTTTTTTTTAATAATGCTGCTGCGACAGGGACACAAGCCAAGTGTAATCGCTACGACTTTTAGCGCGCTGCAGAGACAAACTCTAAGTGTCAGAGCACCATATAGGTACTGCCACGATTTGTTTCCCTGCGGCACTTTCACTAATACTAACTCAGTTTTACTTTAACTCCTCTAGCCCCGCCGCCTGTGTTCTACAGGATATAAATTTTTGTATCCTGTATTCTACATTAAAAGAAGTGCTCTTCAGCTGGAAGCTCCTAATCGTAATTGTACGGATGTCCCTGCTAGGACTTACGATCCAGGCATGGGCGAGATGAAGTTCTACTGCACGACTAGTTCGACTCTGCTGAATTGGCCGGTCTGTTTCTCAAAGACGTTGCCTTTAACGAGTGCAAATCAATTTCACTAGGTGTTTCGCATGGATATTACAAGAGATGAAAATCTATGAAGCAGGAAAGCGGGAAGTGAAACCAGGAGTTTCAAAACTGCGCTGTAGGTTAAACGTGTCTCTTATGGCTCCTAGTGGATAAAAATGGTTTTGTGGGTATTGCTTCAACATTACATAATCTTGTGGGCAATGGTGATAAATATCCTTAAATTAATACTGCTGGTCGCCTACAACTATGCCGCTTGTGTTCCCGTTGCGCTCCTAGGGTCCACGCTAATTCGACCTTTTGAAGCAGGTATAGGTAGCAACTCATCAGGATTTGTGTTTTTCACTTGATAATTGTAACGACTTGAAAACCTAACTTTAATCTAACCTAAGATTAATACAATTCCCATTTGAATACTGAATTAGGGCGTCCCCCAAGATACCTATCCAGGCTTGAAAAGTATTTTGACGACACGTGACCGAAAGATTGCCCGAGTATTTATTGAACGAGTACGGATAACCGTTGCATCGATCGTTTGGTTTTGGTTGACCGAGTTTACCCGAGGATGAGCATTGTAGATTTGCTTTTTTGTCGCTTGCTATTTTTATACCAGGTAAAGCGTTTTCCTTACTCCCCGTTCTTTTTTTTTACTAAAGGGGATGCCTGGTAGGCTACCAGTGGTAGCATTGAATATTGCGAAATAAACCTTTTTTTTAAAGATTATTTTCATTCACAACATAAATTTCACATACCGTATTCCGACTCTCAAGAGGCCTGGGCATCCGTCTAAAGCAGATGTCCGTTCACTTAAGGCTACATACAAATATCAAAGTATAGACCGGATGTCTCACAATCACGTGCGAATTTCCGGTCACTGGGGATTCCTACAAAAACTAAGATATCAATACAAACATTAAGATTAGAAGTAGTCAAATATTATGCGCGTTCGAGACAACAGAAACAAAATATGTGAGCTCTACATTGCTCTTTGAGCTATTATTAGACCACTCGATACTCTCGGGCTAAGGCTCCTTAGCAAAACGACAATAACGGGATTCAAACATCGCCACTGCGCAGGCGCCTATGTTGCACTGTTTATGGGCAAATATACTGCTCCATGAACACAATTGACGGCTCCCATCCCGACTATTTTTCTTCTAAAGCTGAAAGTTGTCCCTCACAGCCAATCGCCGCGTGAAATGCTCTAAATGAAAGAGAATCATCGCGGCGTTTTGCACGCAAAAGTTTGACTAGAATCTGACCAAAATTGACTCCGTAGGGTCGGGCCAAACTCTGTCCCGTAATAGAGTTGGCTTGACCGGAAATGCGCACTGACCGAAAACCTGCTACAGACGGATATGGATGAATATCGCCACTTATCGGACTGTAGTTAGAGTTTGTATGACACTATTATACCCAATATAAAAGCGGAATCATTAAAAGCCAATTGTAGTAAGTGAAATATCGTCATTTTAGGCAATAACACATATAGGGTTAGGTGAGTCGTCTAGGCCACTCGATCGGACACATCCAGTCCGATCAACTCTCAAAATATGTATATGCCAATTCAAACACAAGGCATTGGCATATCACTCGAATATTTTCCTGTTATCGGACCAGCGCCCATGGGATTAGACGAACTGCAGCCTGGAAACACTTTGCGGGCAAATGCAACTGCCGTCAGGGCGTTCTTTAAGCTCCTGAAAGAAGAAGAGGCTGAGGAAGAGTACGTAAGGAAATGTATTGATAGTGACGAGAGTGGAAAGTGTTTTGTGTCTGTCATGGATAAGTTTGGTATGTATGTTGCATTTAACGAGGGGGGAAAGGGTAAACCGTTAGCTTGCGACACGGCCATGCAGTACTGTCGGCAAGTCAAGCTTTGGCTGCTTGACCAGTTCCCCAAGCACCAAGCATCTCTAAAAGCCCGGTTGCTTAAAATGGGAAAGACACTCGACACCTTTTGTCTGAAGCGTGATGGCGGTGGTCTTGTAACTAAAGCCTCTCCATGTACTAAGTCTGATTAAAAACAACTGCTTCTGTATATGTATAGTTTTGCTAGTTCTGAAAGCGACTATCAGGATGCTGATCCGCTATGCCTACTTTGGTACTTGTTTGGTCGGGTGTCTACAAAACATATCCGTCGACGCAGGCAACGTATTTTTTCTTCGTTTGGTCCGAGTTAAAACGTCGGAGGAGCAGGGGCTGCCGCTCTTCCCAGATGTGGACTTTGCAACGTACACTTTGCCTGCCATCGCGCTAGCCTTAGTCGTTCAAGCTGCACCGTGCCCGACCCTAGTTGGCAATCTCCCTGACCAAGTTGTACACACGGTCGGGACACTATCGCAGGACGTGCCTTTAATTGCCCTGCTGAACGCGCCTCCAGAGCCTACGGGCCTCGTTTTGCCGGCAACGAAAACTCGAGTCGAGACCACTCCCACCATCTATGCTCATGTTAACCACGTGCTCGGTCGTGTGGCGCCAGTAGCTGGTGTAAACGTTGCCCTAACATAGCACTATTTTCAGCGTGGAGGAGCACAGCATGCGAATGGGCGCAACAAGATGACAGCTCGATGGATCTTCGACAGAGGCTCCTGGGATACGAGCAACGGATAAAGGGTTCAACTACATCTTCAACAACAGTCAAGAAGATCACAAGTTAGCTAAGGCTCTCAGCGGATATAAAGTCAAGGCAAGCGTTCCAATCCAAGACTTGTCCTGCTTTGACGCTCAGACTCTGGTGTCAATCGAAGGAGTGCTGCGCATCTTATTTGCAACCAGCTACAAGCTCAAATCGGAGAGTCTCAATGTTAACAAAAAGGTACTGGATGTACTTACCGCGATCATCATCCGTCATTTCCCGTTGCTTAAGGATCTAAACTCTGACCGTCCTGTCGTGAAACGTATCGAAGTGGCTGTCGCTCATGCTGGTTGTTCCTCAACTGAGATCCTTGCGTGGTCATCACACCTAGCGAGGTCCCTGTCCAGCGGCAAAGAAACACAGTCACACCGCAAGATCTTCAGCGACGAAGAACAGAAGGAGCAGGAACTCAGCCAACAGCAAAAAAATCATCGACTCTCAGGCGTCTGTGATTAAGTAATAAACTGAGCATATTAAGCGACACGATGCACGCATGGATGCGATCGAAGCGAAGCAGAACAATATTCCTCCACCTATAGCACGTAAATGAAGCTGTTCAGACGAATGCATACAAAATGTCAATACGACAAAGAAGAAACAACGCAGAGGGTCTTTGACACACCTACATGCGACATGGTTTGCGTGGTATACGAAAGAACCGCGATGGCAGTCACAAGCGCCTAAACTGCAACGATCGAAAGCGAAGCTGCTTGTCGCGTTCATGAAACTTTTTCTCGACGATGGCTTCGTTCTGGAACAAGAAGGGGATGGTTACCGGGACCAAGTGCTTGAGCTGGGAAAGCGCGCTGAATAAGCTGTTCTTACCGTTCTAAGCACGTCAGTTCCCGTGGATCAAGTGCTGTACTGAAGCACTTGCAACGTCTGCATAACATGGGAGCTCTTGACGACAAGATCCGGTGTCAGCAGCGTCTGCTGCAGGTGGACGCGATAAGTGATTACGCGCCTGGGCATACGCAGGGCATTTTAAAGGCGATGAACAAGCGGTTGAGGTAGGGGAACAATCCAATCAATCATCATGCATTGTATTACCTGAATCTCCAAAGTCTACCCAGTCCACCAATAAATGCTAACTCGGGCAGGCCGCTCCCGAAAGGTGTCGAGTAACCCGTACGTGTGTCATAAATCACTTCAGTAGTTTAAAGTTATCCCTGTCCTGCAAGCATGAATGCGTTCCCAGATGTGCACAATGTGGAGGCTCTTGCGCTGCGGGATGCGGAAGGCTGGAATACTACGCAAACGTCGCGCGAGCTGGACGTGCGCCGATCGACGTTACTGGGATGGCGGCAGCAGAAAGCCAAGCTTCGCACCCGAGTGGACGAGGGAATCAAGCCGCAGCCTGGACCCCAACCTGCCACTATGAGCTACGAGCGAGACGTCGTGGATACGATCAAGCTCTCAAGTAATATCGAAGCTAAAATGACACGCAGCGCTAATATAGAAGACTGTAGGAAGCGCATACCCGGTTTTTGGTTCACGGGAAGGAAGCTCAGCGTCTGTGGTTGTATCGGTGTATCAAGAGAAACTCACTTGCAGAACTTATTGCCCCTTATGATTTTAATACACACCCTTGCAGGAAGAAACTCAAGACTAGTGGAGATGCGGCTGAAAATGTAGGCTCATTCGGTATGTCGGACGGGACGGATGGGGATTTGCTCCAACATTATACTGAATATAAACCGTTGGTCCCGATTTAGGAGGCTCCGTTGGAAATACCAAAGGAGCTCTTGAATACTTCCGATAGCCAGCCAGAGGTGGAGCAGCCACCGTCAGAAGTTATCTCATTGGTTAATGACGATCAAGAGTTCGACAAGACGAACGAATTTGTGGATGTTTCGAATATTGTATGTGAAACAAGAACACTTTGTTTAGCTCCTGACAAAGACAGTATTCGTCTCACAATTCACGAGTATGATGTGGCTACATTGAAGGATGGCGAGTGGCTGAATGATGCTGTTATCAATTACTACATCAGGACGTTTATGGAAGAGTTTTCATAATGGATGCAAATGAATTTGGACATATATATTCGGCATTTAAGGGTGCTAAAAAAATCGTTTGAGCGTCTGAGATTTGTCTCGGAGTGGCCGCTACGTTCCCGTATGATAAGTATGCTTATCTGATCGTACCTGTGTTCATGGGTTTGCACTGGACTTTCGCGATTATTCAGAACCCTATGGCCCTCGACGCGATGCTCAAACGCATCATGATGCATGTGGCTTCGTACGGCATCACTAAGGTGGAGACAGCAAAGAGAGTCTTGTGTTGTTACTTTCATCAGGAGCTGAAACACAATTACGAGGCTGGGGCTGAGTGTCGTACAGACTTTGTCGTCAAATGATTTCGAACAAGTCCTATGCAAACAAATGCGGGTGACTGTGGGCTATTCATGATGTTTTACATTAAACGAGTTGCGGATGACTTTATGAGAGGCAACGTATGCCCCTTATCTGATATTTCCACGCTCTGTACACTGTCTAGATCTGTACATGTTAACGCAAAAATGTTCCGGAAAGAGGTAAGAAAGCAATTTAACCAGAGAAAGAGTACGATGGAAACAACATAGCAGCTCCATTAAAAAATTACACCTTATCATTGCACTACCTCGTTTTGTTCCGCTCTTTCCTTGACCCTATATCTCAGGGGTGCCTTCGCACTTGCTCTGCCTCAACACACGGAAAGCTACGCGGTATAAATTCCTTTAAGCTTGTTCACGGAGGGGTGGGGGTGGGGGGGGGTCGGAGGCGCTCTGGTGACTGTAGAAGATGTACAGCCTGTACGTCGAATCTGGGTAGTAGAGATGAAAAAAAGTTAGACTGACAGCTTACGGGCACTTTCGGCAACGGCCTGACTGAAAGTGAGATGCTGATAGCCACTAGTTCACTAGTGGTACGGTTTTTACTGGTAGGTAAATAACCAATAGGCATGAGCATCTGGGATGAGTGGCGCTAGTAGCGTGTTCTCATTTTCACTGGTTGGCCTATATAGGTAGTTCACAAGGTCCAGTCTGTCCCGGTGCAATGGCAGAACTGAGGTCTTCAGGTCTGCCCGAACGATCGTTTGCCGTTCTGGTAGACGTATTGTTGTGGGAGCATCCTAACTACACTAGTAGCAAGAGTTCACTTGGAATTCCAACACCACAGTAGCCATATCAGGAACGATGACGGAAATAGGCAGTATTAAACGTTCCATCACTACGGTCCATCTCCCTTTCAATACACTGTCCGTTGCAGCTGAGACAGAGCCCTAACTAGGACGGTATCCGTTAAAACGTGTGTAGCCGTATCAGGCACGATGGTGGAAAAGGGCACTCGCATCCAGAAACAGAGGTTCCGTCAGAACGGCCTACCTCCCTTTCAATACACTGTCCGTTGCAGCTGAGACAGAGCCCTAACTAGGACGGTATCCGTTACAAGGTGGGTAGCCGTATCAGGCACGATGGCGGAAAAGGGCACTCGCATCCAGAAACAGAGGTTCCGTCAGAACGGCCTATCTCCCTTCCAATACACTGTCCGTTGCAGCTGAGACAGAGCCCTAACTACGACGGTATCCGTTAAAAGGTGTGTAGCCGTATCAGGCACGATGGCGGAAAAGGGCACTCGCATCCAGAAACAGAGGTTCCGTCAGAACGGCCTACCTCCCTTCCAATACACTGTCCGTTGCAGCTGAGACAGAGCCCTAACTACGACGGTATCCGTTAAAAGGTGTGTAGCCGTATCGGGTACGATGGCGGAAAAGGGCACTCGCATCCAGAAACAGAGGTTCCGTCAGAACGGCCTACCTCCCTTCCAATACACTGTCCGTTGCAGCTGAGACAGAGCCCTAACTACGACGGTATCCGTTACAAGGTGTGTAGCCGTATCAGGCACGATGGCGGAAAAGGGCACTCGCATCCAGAAACAGAGGTTCCGTTAGAACGGCCTACCTCCCTTTCAATACACTGTCCGTTGCAGCTGAGACAGAGCCCTAACTACGACGGTATCCGTTACAAGGTGTGTAGCCATATCAGGCACGATGGCGGAAAAGGGCACTCGCATCCAGAAACAGTGGTTCCGTCAGAACGGCCTATCTCCCTTTCGATGTTACTGTCCGTTGCAGCTGAGACAGAGCCCTAACTACGACGGTATCCGTTAAAACGTGTGTAGCCGTATCAGGCACGATGGTGGAAAAGGGCACTCGCATCCAGAAACAGTGGTTCCGTCAGAACGGCCTACCTCCCTTCCAATACACTGTCTGTTGCAGCTGAGACAGAGCCCTAACTAGGACGGTATCCGTTAAAACGTGTGTAGCCGTATCAGGCACGATGGTGGAAAAGGGCACTCGCATCCAGAAACAGAGGTTCCGTCAGAACGGCCTACCTCCCTTCCAATACACTGTCCGTTGCAGCTGAGACAGAGCCCTAACTACGACGGTATCCGTTAAAAGGTGTGTAGCCGTATCGGGTACGATGGCGGAAAAGGGCACTCGCATCCAGAAACAGAGGTTCCGTCAGAACGGCCTACCTCCCTTCCAATACACTGTCCGTTGCAGCTGAGACAGAGCCCTAACTACGACGGTATCCGTTACAAGGTGTGTAGCCGTATCAGGCACGATGGTGGAAAAGGGCACTCGCATCCAGAAACAGAGGTTCCGTTAGAACGGCCTACCTCCCTTTCAATACACTGTCCGTTGCAGCTGAGACAGAGCCCTAACTACGACGGTATCCGTTACAAGGTGTGTAGCCATATCAGGCACGATGGCGGAAAAGGGCACTCGCATCCAGAAACAGTGGTTCCGTCAGAACGGCCTATCTCCCTTTCGATGTTACTGTCCGTTGCAGCTGAGACAGAGCCCTAACTACGACGGTATCCGTTAAAACGTGTGTAGCCGTATCAGGCACGATGGTGGAAAAGGGCACTCGCATCCAGAAACAGTGGTTCCGTCAGAACGGCCTACCTCCCTTCCAATACACTGTCTGTTGCAGCTGAGACAGAGCCCTAACTAGGACGGTATCCGTTAAAACGTGTGTAGCCGTATCAGGCACGATGGTGGAAAAGGGCACTCGCATCCAGAAACAGAGGTTCCGTCAGAACGGCCTACCTCCCTTCCAATACACTGTCCGTTGCAGCTGAGACAGAGCCCTAACTAGGACGGTATCCGTTACAAGGTGTGTAGCCATATCAGGCACGATGGCGGAAAAGGGCACTCGCATCCAGAAACAGTGGTTCCGTCAGAACGGCCTATCTCCCTTTCGATGTTACTGTCCGTTGCAGCTGAGACAGAGCCCTAACTACGACGGTATCCGTTAAAAGGTGTGTAGCCGTATCAGGCACGATGGTGGAAAAGGGCACTCGCATCCAGAAACAGAGGTTCCGTCAGAACGGCCTACCTCCCTTCCAATACACTGTCCGTTGCAGCTGAGACAGAGCCCTAACTAGGACGGTATCCGTTACAAGGTGTGTAGCCATATCAGGCACGATGGCGGAAAAGGGCACTCGCATCCAGAAACAGTGGTTCCGTCAGAGCGGCCTATCTCCCTTTCGATGTTACTGTCCGTTGCAGCTGAGACAGAGCCCTAACTACGACGGTATCCGTTAAAACGTGTGTAGCCGTAACAGGCACGATGGTGGAAAAGGGCACTCGCATCCAGAAACAGTGGTTCCGTCAGAACGGCCTACCTCCCTTCCAATACACTGTCCGTTGCAGCTGAGACAGAGCCATAACTAGGACGGTATCCGTTACAAGGTGTGTAGCCGTATCAGGCACGATGGCGGAAAAGGGCACTCGCATCCAGAAACAGAGGTTCCGTTAGAACGGCCTACCTCCCTTTCAATACACTGTCCGTTGCAGCTGAGACAGAGCCCTAACTAGGACGGTATCCGTTACAAGGTGTGTAGCCATATCAGGCACGATGGCGGAAAAGGGCACTCGCATCCAGAAACAGTGGTTCCGTCAGAACGGCCTATCTCCCTTTCGATGTTACTGTCCGTTGCAGCTGAGACAGAGCCCTAACTACGACGGTATCCGTTAAAAGGTGTGTAGCCGTATCAGGCACGATGGCGGAAAAGGGCACTCGCATCCAGAAACAGAGGTTCCGTCAGAACGGCCTACCTCCCTTCCAATACACTGTCCGTTGCAGCTGAGACAGAGCCCTAACTACGACGGTATCCGTTAAAACGTGGATAGCCGTATCGGGTACGATGGCGGAAAAGGGCACTCGCATCCAGAAACAGAGGTTCCGTCAGAACGGCCTACCTCCCTTTCAATACACTGTCCGTTGCAGCTGAGACAGAGCCCTAACTACGACGGTATCCGTTAAAACGTGTGTAGCCGTATCAGGCACGATGGTGGAAAAGGGCACTCGCATCCAGAAACAGAGGTTCCGTCAGAACGGCCTACCTCCCTTCCAATACACTGTCTGTTGCAGCTGAGACAGAGCCTTAACTACGACGGTATCCGTTAAAACGTGGGTAGCCGTATCGGGTACGATGGCGGAAAAGGGCACTCGCATCCAGAAACAGAGGTTCCGTCAGAACGGCCTACCTCCCTTTCGATGTTACTGTCCGTTGCAGCTGAGACAGAGCCCTAACTAGGACGGTATCCGTTAAAACGTGTGTAGCCGTATCAGGCACGATGGTGGAAAAGGGCACTCGCATCCAGAAACAGAGGTTCCGTCAGAACGGCCTACCTCCCTTTCAATACACTGTCCGTTGCAGCTGAGACAGAGCCCTAACTAGGACGGTATCCGTTACAAGGTGGGTAGCCGTATCAGGCACGATGGCGGAAAAGGGCACTCGCATCCAGAAACAGAGGTTCCGTCAGAACGGCCTATCTCCCTTTCGATGTTACTGTCCGTTGCAGCTGAGACAGAGCCCTAACTACGACGGTATCCGTTAAAACGTGTGTAGCCGTATCAGGCACGATGGCGGAAAAGGGCACTCGCATCCAGAAACAGAGGTTCCGTCAGAACGGCCTACCTCCCTTCCAATACACTGTCCGTTGCAGCTGAGACAGAGCCCTAACTACGACGGTATCCGTTAAAACGTGGATAGCCGTATCGGGTACGATGGCGGAAAAGGGCACTCGCATCCAGAAACAGAGGTTCCGTCAGAACGGCCTACCTCCCTTTCAATACACTGTCCGTTGCAGCTGAGACAGAGCCCTAACTAGGACGGTATCCGTTAAAACGTGTGTAGCCGTATCAGGCACGATGGTGGAAAAGGGCACTCGCATCCAGAAACAGAGGTTCCGTCAGAACGGCCTACCTCCCTTCCAATACACTGTCCGTTGCAGCTGAGACAGAGCCCTAACTACGACGGTATCCGTTAAAACGTGGATAGCCGTATCGGGTACGATGGCGGAAAAGGGCACTCGCATCCAGAAACAGAGGTTCCGTCAGAACGGCCTACCTCCCTTTCAATACACTGTCCGTTGCAGCTGAGACAGAGCCCTAACTAGGACGGTATCCGTTAAAACGTGTGTAGCCGTATCAGGCACGATGGTGGAAAAGGGCACTCGCATCCAGAAACAGAGGTTCCGTCAGAACGGCCTACCTCCCTTTCAATACACTGTCCGTTGCAGCTGAGACAGAGCCCTAA
This sequence comes from Phytophthora tentaculata, assembly GCA_033557915.1. Classification (NCBI taxonomy): domain Eukaryota; phylum Oomycota; class Peronosporomycetes; order Peronosporales; family Peronosporaceae; genus Phytophthora; species Phytophthora tentaculata. The sequence continues at coordinate 2,986,532 of JAUCEA010000020.1, read as the reverse complement.
CTAGGGCGGTATCCGTTACAAGGTGGGTAGCCGTATCAGGCACGATGGCGGAAAAGGGCACTCGCATCCAGAAACAGAGGTTCCGTCAGAACGGCCTACCTCCCTTCCAATACACTGTCCGTTGCAGCTGAGACAGAGCCCTAACTACGACGGTATCCGTTAAAACGTGGATAGCCGTATCGGGTACGATGGCGGAAAAGGGCACTCGCATCCAGAAACAGAGGTTCCGTCAGAACGGCCTACCTCCCTTTCAATACACTGTCCGTTGCAGCTGAGACAGAGCCCTAACTAGGACGGTATCCGTTAAAACGTGTGTAGCCGTATCAGGCACGATGGCGGAAAAGGGCACTCGCATCCAGAAACAGAGGTTCCGTCAGAACGGCCTACCTCCCTTTCAATACACTGTCCGTTGCAGCTGAGACAGAGCCCTAACTAGGACGGTATCCGTTACAAGGTGGGTAGCCGTATCAGGCACGATGGCGGAAAAGGGCACTCGCATCCAGAAACAGAGGTTCCGTCAGAACGGCCTATCTCCCTTTCGATGTTACTGTCCGTTGCAGCTGAGACAGAGCCCTAACTAGGACGGTATCCGTTACAAGGTGGGTAGCCGTATCAGGCACGATGGCGGAAAAGGGCACTCGCATCCAGAAACAGAGGTTCCGTCAGAACGGCCTATCTCCCTTTCGATGTTACTGTCCGTTGCAGCTGAGACAGAGCCCTAACTAGGACGGTATCCGTTACAAGGTGTGTAGCCATATCAGGCACGATGGCGGAAAAGGGCACTCGCATCCAGAAACAGAGGTTCCGTCAGAACGGCCTACCTCCCTTTCAATACACTGTCCGTTGCAGCTGAGACAGAGCCCTAACTAGGACGGTATCCGTTACAAGGTGGGTAGCCGTATCAGGCACGATGGCGGAAAAGGGCACTCGCATCCAGAAACAGAGGTTCCGTCAGAACGGCCTATCTCCCTTTCGATGTTACTGTCCGTTGCAGCTGAGACAGAGCCCTAACTAGGACGGTATCCGTTACAAGGTGTGTAGCCATATCAGGCACGATGGCGGAAAAGGGCACTCGCATCCAGAAACAGAGGTTCCGTCAGAACGGCCTACCTCCCTTTCAATACACTGTCCGTTGCAGCTGAGACAGAGCCCTAACTAGGACGGTATCCGTTAAAACGTGTGTAGCCGTATCAGGCACGATGGTGGAAAAGGGCACTCGCATCCAGAAACAGAGGTTCCGTCAGAACGGCCTACCTCCCTTTCAATACACTGTCCGTTGCAGCTGAGACAGAGCCCTAACTAGGGCGGTATCCGTTACAAGGTGGGTAGCCGTATCAGGCACGATGGCGGAAAAGGGCACTCGCATCCAGAAACAGAGGTTCCGTCAGAACGGCCTACCTCCCTTCCAATACACTGTCCGTTGCAGCTGAGACAGAGCCCTAACTACGACGGTATCCGTTAAAACGTGGATAGCCGTATCGGGTACGATGGCGGAAAAGGGCACTCGCATCCAGAAACAGAGGTTCCGTCAGAACGGCCTACCTCCCTTTCAATACACTGTCCGTTGCAGCTGAGACAGAGCCCTAACTAGGACGGTATCCGTTAAAACGTGTGTAGCCGTATCAGGCACGATGGCGGAAAAGGGCACTCGCATCCAGAAACAGAGGTTCCGTCAGAACGGCCTACCTCCCTTTCAATACACTGTCCGTTGCAGCTGAGACAGAGCCCTAACTAGGACGGTATCCGTTACAAGGTGTGTAGCCGTATCAGGCACGATGGCGGAAAAGGGCACTCGCATCCAGAAACAGAGGTTCCGTCAGAACGGCCTATCTCCCTTTCGATGTTACTGTCCGTTGCAGCTGAGACAGAGCCCTAACTAGGACGGTATCCGTTACAAGGTGTGTAGCCATATCAGGCACGATGGCGGAAAAGGGCACTCGCATCCAGAAACAGAGGTTCCGTCAGAACGGCCTACCTCCCTTTCAATACACTGTCCGTTGCAGCTGAGACAGAGCCCTAACTAGGACGGTATCCGTTAAAACGTGTGTAGCCGTATCAGGCACGATGGTGGAAAAGGGCACTCGCATCCAGAAACAGAGGTTCCGTCAGAACGGCCTACCTCCCTTTCAATACACTGTCCGTTGCAGCTGAGACAGAGCCCTAACTAGGACGGTATCCGTTACAAGGTGGGTAGCCGTATCAGGCACGATGGCGGAAAAGGGCACTCGCATCCAGAAACAGAGGTTCCGTCAGAACGGCCTATCTCCCTTTCGATGTTACTGTCCGTTGCAGCTGAGACAGAGCCCTAACTACGACGGTATCCGTTAAAAGGTGTGTAGCCGTATCAGGCACGATGGCGGAAAAGGGCACTCGCATCCAGAAACAGAGGTTCCGTCAGAACGGCCTACCTCCCTTCCAATACACTGTCCGTTGCAGATGAGACAGAGCCCTAACTACGACGGTATCCGTTAAAACGTGGATAGCCGTATCGGGTACGATGGCGGAAAAGGGCACTCGCATCCAGAAACAGAGGTTCCGTCAGAACGGCCTACCTCCCTTTCAATACACTGTCCGTTGCAGCTGAGACAGAGCCCTAACTAGGACGGTATCCGTTAAAACGTGTGTAGCCGTATCAGGCACGATGGTGGAAAAGGGCACTCGCATCCAGAAACAGAGGTTCCGTCAGAACGGCCTACCTCCCTTTCAATACACTGTCCGTTGCAGCTGAGACAGAGCCCTAACTAGGACGGTATCCGTTACAAGGTGGGTAGCCGTATCAGGCACGATGGCGGAAAAGGGCACTCGCATCCAGAAACAGAGGTTCCGTCAGAACGGCCTACCTCCCTTTCAATACACTGTCCGTTGCAGCTGAGACAGAGCCCTAACTAGGACGGTATCCGTTAAAACGTGTGTAGCCGTATCAGGCACGATGGTGGAAAAGGGCACTCGCATCCAGAAACAGAGGTTCCGTCAGAACGGCCTACCTCCCTTTCAATACACTGTCCGTTGCAGCTGAGACAGAGCCCTAACTAGGACGGTATCCGTTAAAACGTGTGTAGCCATATCAGGCACGATGGCGGAAAAGGGCACTCGCATCCAGAAACAGTGGTTCCGTCAGAACGGCCTATCTCCCTTTCGATGTTACTGTCCGTTGCAGCTGAGACAGAGCCCTAACTACGACGGTATCCGTTAAAAGGTGTGTAGCCGTATCAGGCACGATGGCGGAAAAGGGCACTCGCATCCAGAAACAGAGGTTCCGTCAGAACGGCCTACCTCCCTTTCGATGTTACTGTCCGTTGCAGCTGAGACAGAGCCCTAACTACGACGGTATCCGTTAAAAGGTGTGTAGCCGTATCAGGCACGATGGCGGAAAAGGGCACTCGCATCCAGAAACAGAGGTTCCGTCAGAACGGCCTACCTCCCTTCCAATACACTGTCCGTTGCAGATGAGACAGAGCCCTAACTACGACGGTATCCGTTAAAACGTGGATAGCCGTATCGGGTACGATGGCGGAAAAGGGCACTCGCATCCAGAAACAGAGGTTCCGTCAGAACGGCCTACCTCCCTTTCAATATACTGTCCGTTGCAGCTGAGACAGAGCCCTAACTAGGACGGTATCCGTTAAAACGTGTGTAGCCGTATCAGGCACGATGGTGGAAAAGGGCACTCGCATCCAGAAACAGAGGTTCCGTCAGAACGGCCTACCTCCCTTTCAATACACTGTCCGTTGCAGCTGAGACAGAGCCCTAACTAGGACGGTATCCGTTACAAGGTGGGTAGCCGTATCAGGCACGATGGCGGAAAAGGGCACTCGCATCCAGAAACAGAGGTTCCGTCAGAACGGCCTACCTCCCTTTCAATACACTGTCCGTTGCAGCTGAGACAGAGCCCTAACTAGGACGGTATCCGTTAAAACGTGTGTAGCCGTATCAGGCACGATGGTGGAAAAGGGCACTCGCATCCAGAAACAGAGGTTCCGTCAGAACGGCCTACCTCCCTTTCAATACACTGTCCGTTGCAGCTGAGACAGAGCCCTAACTAGGACGGTATCCGTTACAAGGTGGGTAGCCGTATCAGGCACGATGGCGGAAAAGGGCACTCGCATCCAGAAACAGAGGTTCCGTCAGAACGGCCTATCTCCCTTTCGATGTTACTGTCCGTTGCAGCTGAGACAGAGCCCTAACTACGACGGTATCCGTTAAAAGGTGTGTAGCCGTATCAGGCACGATGGCGGAAAAGGGCACTCGCATCCAGAAACAGAGGTTCCGTCAGAACGGCCTACCTCCCTTCCAATACACTGTCCGTTGCAGCTGAGACAGAGCCCTAACTACGACGGTATCCGTTAAAACGTGGATAGCCGTATCGGGTACGATGGCGGAAAAGGGCACTCGCATCCAGAAACAGAGGTTCCGTCAGAACGGCCTACCTCCCTTTCAATACACTGTCCGTTGCAGCTGAGACAGAGCCCTAACTAGGACGGTATCCGTTAAAACGTGTGTAGCCGTATCAGGCACGATGGTGGAAAAGGGCACTCGCATCCAGAAACAGAGGTTCCGTCAGAACGGCCTACCTCCCTTTCAATACACTGTCCGTTGCAGCTGAGACAGAGCCCTAACTAGGACGGTATCCGTTACAAGGTGGGTAGCCGTATCAGGCACGATGGCGGAAAAGGGCACTCGCATCCAGAAACAGAGGTTCCGTCAGAACGGCCTATCTCCCTTTCGATGTTACTGTCCGTTGCAGCTGAGACAGAGCCCTAACTACGACGGTATCCGTTAAAAGGTGTGTAGCCGTATCAGGCACGATGGCGGAAAAGGGCACTCGCATCCAGAAACAGAGGTTCCGTCAGAACGGCCTACCTCCCTTCCAATACACTGTCCGTTGCAGCTGAGACAGAGCCCTAACTACGACGGTATCCGTTAAAACGTGGATAGCCGTATCGGGTACGATGGCGGAAAAGGGCACTCGCATCCAGAAACAGAGGTTCCGTCAGAACGGCCTACCTCCCTTTCAATACACTGTCCGTTGCAGCTGAGACAGAGCCCTAACTACGACGGTATCCGTTAAAACGTGTGTAGCCGTATCAGGCACGATGGTGGAAAAGGGCACTCGCATCCAGAAACAGAGGTTCCGTCAGAACGGCCTACCTCCCTTTCAATACACTGTCCGTTGCAGCTGAGACAGAGCCCTAACTAGGACGGTATCCGTTACAAGGTGTGTAGCCATATCAGGCACGATGGCGGAAAAGGGCACTCGCATCAAGAAACAGTGGTTCCGTCAGAACGGCCTATCTCCCTTTCGATGTTACTGTCCGTTGCAGCTGAGACAGAGCCCTAACTACGACGGTATCCGTTAAAAGGTGTGTAGCCGTATCAGGCACGATGGCGGAAAAGGGCACTCGCATCCAGAAACAGAGGTTCCGTCAGAACGGCCTACCTCCCTTCCAATACACTGTCTGTTGCAGCTGAGACAGAGCCCTAACTAGGACGGTATCCGTTACAAGGTGTGTAGCCATATCAGGCACGATGGCGGAAAAGGGCACTCGCATCAAGAAACAGTGGTTCCGTCAGAACGGCCTATCTCCCTTTCGATGTTACTGTCCGTTGCAGCTGAGACAGAGCCCTAACTAGGACGGTATCCGTTACAAGGTGGGTAGCCGTATCAGGCACGATGGCGGAAAAGGGCACTCGCATCCAGAAACAGAGGTTCCGTCAGAACGGCCTATCTCCCTTTCGATGTTACTGTCCGTTGCAGCTGAGACAGAGCCCTAACTACGACGGTATCCGTTACAAGGTGTGTAGCCATATCAGGCACGATGGCGGAAAAAGGGCACTCGCATCCAGAAACAGTGGTTCCGTCAGAACGGCCTACCTCCCTTTCAATACACTGTCCGTTGCAGCTGAGACAGAGCCATAACTAGGACGGTATCCGTTAAAACGTGTGTAGCCGTATCAGGCACGATGGCGGAAAAGGGCACTCGCATCCAGAAACAGAGGTTCCGTCAGAACGGCCTATCTCCCTTCCAATACACTGTCCGTTGCAGCTGAGACAGAGCCCTAACTAGGACGGTATCCGTTACAAGGTGTGTAGCCGTATCAGGCACGATGGCGGAAAAGGGCACTCGCATCCAGAAACAGTGGTTCCGTCAGAACGGCCTATCTCCCTTTCGATGTTACTGTCCGTTGCAGCTGAGACAGAGCCCTAACTAGGACGGTATCCGTTACGAGGTGGGTAGCCGTATCACGCACGATGGCGGAAAAGGGCACTCGCATCCAGAAACAGAGGTTCCGTCAGAACGGCCTACCTCCCTTCCAATACACTGTCTGTTGCAGCTGAGACAGAGCCCTAACTACGACGGTATCCGTTAAAACGTGGGTAGCCGTATCGGGTACGATGGCGGAAAAGGGCACTCGCATCCAGAAACAGAGGTTCCGTCAGAACGGCCTACCTCCCTTCCAATACACTGTCCGTTGCAGCTGAGACAGAGCCCTAACTACGACGGTATCCGTTACAAGGTGTGTAGCCGTATCAGGCACGATGGTGGAAAAGGGCACTCGCATCAAGAAACAGTGGTTCCGTCAGAACGGCCTATCTCCCTTTCGATGTTACTGTCCGTTGCAGCTGAGACAGAGCCCTAACTACGACGGTATCCGTTAAAAGGTGTGTAGCCGTATCAGGCACGATGGCGGAAAAGGGCACTCGCATCCAGAAACAGAGGTTCCGTCAGAACGGCCTACCTCCCTTCCAATACACTGTCTGTTGCAGCTGAGACAGAGCCCTAACTAGGACGGTATCCGTTACAAGGTGTGTAGCCATATCAGGCACGATGGCGGAAAAGGGAACTCGCATCAAGAAACAGTGGTTCCGTCAGAACGGCCTATCTCCCTTTCGATGTTACTGTCCGTTGCAGCTGAGACAGAGCCCTAACTAGGACGGTATCCGTTAAAACGTGTGTAGCCGTATCAGGCACGATGGTGGAAAAGGGCACTCGCATCCAGAAACAGAGGTTCCGTCAGAACGGCCTACCTCCCTTTCAATACACTGTCCGTTGCAGCTGAGACAGAGCCCTAACTAGGACGGTATCCGTTACAAGGTGTGTAGCCATATCAGGCACGATGGCGGAAAAGGGCACTCGCATCAAGAAACAGTGGTTCCGTCAGAACGGCCTATCTCCCTTTCGATGTTACTGTCCGTTGCAGCTGAGACAGAGCCCTAACTAGGACGGTATCCGTTAAAAGGTGTGTAGCCGTATCAGGCACGATGGCGGAAAAGGGCACTCGCATCCAGAAACAGAGGTTCCGTCAGAACGGCCTACCTCCCTTTCAATACACTGTCCGTTGCAGCTGAGACAGAGCCCTAACTAGGACGGTATCCGTTACAAGGTGTGTAGCCATATCAGGCACGATGGCGGAAAAGGGCACTCGCATCAAGAAACAGTGGTTCCGTCAGAACGGCCTATCTCCCTTTCGATGTTACTGTCCGTTGCAGCTGAGACAGAGCCCTAACTAGGACGGTATCCGTTACAAGGTGTGTAGCCGTATCAGGCACGATGGCGGAAAAGGGCACTCGCATCCAGAAACAGTGGTTCCGTCAGAACGGCCTATCTCCCTTTCGATGTTACTGTCCGTTGCAGCTGAGACAGAGCCCTAACTAGGACGGTATCCGTTACGAGGTGGGTAGCCGTATCAGGCACGATGGCGGAAAAGGGCACTCGCATCCAGAAACAGAGGTTCCGTCAGAACGGCCTACCTCCCTTCCAATACACTGTCTGTTGCAGCTGAGACAGAGCCCTAACTACGACGGTATCCGTTAAAACGTGGGTAGCCGTATCGGGTACGATGGCGGAAAAGGGCACTCGCATCCAGAAACAGAGGTTCCGTCAGAACGGCCTACCTTCCTTCCAATACACTGTCCGTTGCAGCTGAGACAGAGCCCTAACTACGACGGTATCCGTTACAAGGTGTGTAGCCGTATCAGGCACGATGGTGGAAAAGGGCACTCGCATCCAGAAACAGAGGTTCCGTCAGAACGGCCTATCTCCCTTCCAATACACTGTCCGTTGCAGCTGAGACAGAGCCCTAACTAGGACGGTATCCGTTACAAGGTGTGTAGCCGTATCAGGCACGATGGCGGAAAAGGGCACTCGCATCCAGAAACAGTGGTTCCGTCAGAACGGCCTATCTCCCTTTCGATGTTACTGTCCGTTGCAGCTGAGACAGAGCCCTAACTAGGACGGTATCCGTTACGAGGTGGGTAGCCGTATCAGGCACGATGGCGGAAAAGGGCACTCGCATCCAGAAACAGAGGTTCCGTCAGAACGGCCTACCTCCCTTCCAATACACTGTCTGTTGCAGCTGAGACAGAGCCCTAACTACGACGGTATCCGTTAAAACGTGGGTAGCCGTATCGGGTACGATGGCGGAAAAGGGCACTCGCATCCAGAAACAGAGGTTCCGTCAGAACGGCCTATCTCCCTTTCGATGTTACTGTCCGTTGCAGCTGAGACAGAGCCCTAACTACGACGGTATCCGTTAAAAGGTGTGTAGCCGTATCAGGCACGATGGCGGAAAAGGGCACTCGCATCCAGAAACAGAGGTTCCGTCAGAACGGCCTACCTCCCTTTCAATACACTGTCCGTTGCAGCTGAGACAGAGCCCTAACTAGGACGGTATCCGTTAAAACGTGTGTAGCCATATCAGGCACGATGGCGGAAAAGGGCACTCGCATCCAGAAACAGTGGTTCCGTCAGAACGGCCTATCTCCCTTTCGATGTTACTGTCCGTTGCAGCTGAGACAGAGCCCTAACTACGACGGTATCCGTTAAAAGGTGTGTAGCCGTATCAGGCACGATGGCGGAAAAGGGCACTCGCATCCAGAAACAGAGGTTCCGTCAGAACGGCCTACCTCCCTTCCAATACACTGTCTGTTGCAGCTGAGACAGAGCCCTAACTACGACGGTATCCGTTAAAACGTGGGTAGCCGTATCGGGTACGATGGCGGAAAAGGGCACTCGCATCCAGAAACAGAGGTTCCGTCAGAACGGCCTATCTCCCTTTCGATGTTACTGTCCGTTGCAGCTGAGACAGAGCCCTAACTACGACGGTATCCGTTAAAACGTGTGTAGCCGTATCAGGCACGATGGCGGAAAAGGGCACTCGCATCCAGAAACAGAGGTTCCGTCAGAACGGCCTACCTCCCTTTCAATACACTGTCCGTTGCAGCTGAGACAGAGCCATAACTACGACGGTATCCGTTAAAACGTGTGTAGCCGTATCAGGCACGATGGCGGAAAAGGGCACTCGCATCCAGAAACAGAGGTTCCGTCAGAACGGCCTATCTCCCTTTCAATACACTGTCCGTTGCAGCTGAGACAGAGCCCTAACTAGGACGGTATCCGTTACAAGGTGTGTAGCCATATCAGGCACGATGGCGGAAAAGGGCACTCGCATCCAGAAACAGTGGTTCCGTCAGAACGGCCTATCTCCCTTTCGATGTTACTGTCCGTTGCAGCTGAGACAGAGCCCTAACTAGGACGGTATCCGTTACGAGGTGGGTAGCCGTATCAGGCACGATGGTGGAAAAGGTCAATTTTGAAGGTTCCGTCAGAACGGCCCATCTCCCTTTCAATGCAACTGTCTGTTGTAGCTGACTACGACGGTATCTGTTAAAGGGTGTGTAGCGATACCATAAAAATTCTAACCGTCCGGCCGGAGAATCCAACCGATACCGGTACAAAGGTCTGTTCAAAAATCGGATATAGCTGTGACTCTTGGGCCACCCGCAGGACGTCCCGCGGGAATGCTCATAATAAATTCGAAAAACAATAATCCCTGCTCTCTCAGGCCGTACAGACACTCTCCAAACACAATCCCCAGCGCGACGGCGCTGTGGATGGCGCGTGGAACGCCTCCCTCTGGGACTCGAACGCCTCCGACGGACCTCTACGCGCGCAATACGGCGGGTCAAGGACCACTACCTGCTGCTAGTACCCTCGCCGCCGCCCTGGAACGCCCCTGTGATGTCAAATTACCCGGCAGAGCGGGCGGTATGCTGCTGGAGGCGGTTATGCAGCGCCCGATGTGGTATACCGGCCTTCAGAGCGACTCATGCAGGCAAGTACACGTATTGTGTCAGCGTATGTGCCGCGGCGAGAGAGTACACGGAACTGGTGATGACGTCCTTAGTGGAGAGAAGCCGGAGCTTGCTCCGGGATGCTGGTTCGACTCCAGCCGTTGTCGATCTCTATAGGAATGGATTGTGTTGTATTGATATGCGCTAATGCTTAACGGACTATGGCTATGCTTGTTTTTTTTTTAATAGTGATGAGAGGAGAAGCAACGGAGAAGCCCAGCCTACTGAGAAGGTCTCACTCGAATAAGTGCTGGCAGCTTCGCCACGGTCTCGGCGGTCGTGATATTGCGTGATTTGACCGATAAGCTTACCCAGCTTATGCATCATTCGCAGCGCCTTCAGCGCAGTGCCAGCAGCAACCGCGTAGGAGTCATTCTTCTTGAAGAAAGCAAGGGCGTTTTCTTGGGCATGTTCTCCCAGTACCATAACTTCGGTTTTAAACGCTGGCGATGAAGCGTCCAGCGCGAAGCCCGTGGGTAAGAACAACATGAGATAACTGATGACGTGCCTAAACTCGTACAGTGCCGTTTTCTTGGTAAATTTCGACGCGTAGACTCGTGGTCCTGCCGCAAACCACTCGAACCACATTGCTGCCAGCGACTGCGACCCCTTCTTCTATGCTCGAACGGCTGTAGAAGCTACCCGTAAGTCTGGATCCGTGTTTGCTGAAGGCAAAGAAGAACTACCGATGTCTCCTTGGGTCGTAGTTCTGGGCGGCTTGTGCTGTTTAACTTCAACCGCTAACAATCGTTGTTCGAGTTAATAATTCTGCAGAATGAGGACGCCGATCGGCTCTGTTTGGCGCTGCACCAGCTTCAACACCACTTCGAGTCGATCTGAGTCGGCGGGTGACGGCGTGATTGGCTGGGTTGTCGGAGTAAAAGATCTGCGGATTGAGTAACTCCAGGCTATTACATCAGACTCACCGATGGCTCGTGCTGCCATGGCTTCACGCATCTTAACCACGAAAGGGCTGCTGTCTCGGAAGCGAAACACGTCAGGGTAATGTAAGAACAGCGTGGCGACAAGCACGTCAGCGACATCATCGCTGAGGTTGAGGGATTTGTCTGTAAATGCCACTGCGCTAACAAACAGCGCTTCCTTCAATTTCAATGCACGGGCAAGTATGTTTGCTTCAAGAGCGGCTAGTGATGGTAGCCGAGCTCCTTCCTTCGGCTCCCACCCACTCAAGACACGTGAGACCTGTTGGTCGGCCTGTGTTGTGCCGAGCATGTACCCAAATGCCTTGTTGACCCGGTCTAGCTGTCACCCTCCCCGCTCAATGATCCAGTTCTCAGCCACAGTACCGTTGTTGGCGTGCATAGCCCCACCACGGCGGAACGAATGAGAGGTAAGACCAGGGGTAAGGCGTACGTTCTGCACGTTTGCGATCTGCTTGATTCTCACTAACAACCTGTTCACATAAGCTTGTGCTCCAGGTAGAAACGTCCTCGGTATCGAGCCTTGCGGCTCCTTCAGAGATGTCTGGTCGTCGTCGGCCTCCAGAAGCTTCACAAGAGACAGCTCCTCTAAATCGTGTACACTTGCAGAATTGCGTTACTTTGAAATATTTTGAGGGAACATGCGCTTACAGGGTGTTATTTGCATTGCCATTGCTACCGCCAAGGCATGCAAAGGGCAAGTTAGAAAGTTGGTGGGGTCCTTGAACAAGGAGATGCCTTGCAGAAGCGCTGCTTTGACGCGCTTAATCCGACGAAACAGAACTCCACCTATATAATTTGCAATCAGAATTTCAATTAACATATTTTATCAAGCATCCGTACCTGGCAAAATTGAAAGAGATGTTTTTCAATCTGTTCTGCGTCCGAACTACGGTCATACAAGTACCACATCACTACTAGTGTAGCGTCCAGATATTCACTCTCGTTTGACGCGGTTGTGTACAGCACTTGCAAAATCGATTCCGAATCTTGCTTCGAGAATGGCGGCCCAACGCGTTCATTGCCGCGTTCCTCCCTAATGGTACAAAACTTTCCGAGCCCTGACAGAATCTTTTGCAACTGGGGCCTTACTAATCCACTGTGTAGCGGATACTTGTCCGCTAACCAGTTTTTCACATTTCCATAATACGCTAGACAAGTATTTGTCGCTAAAACATTATCCTGTGATCTAGCTAATGAATAAGCATATTTGTCTAGCATAATACGCAGCAATTTACCTGTCTTATCAGCACCAATAAGTTGGTGAACTGCTGCTAGTGCCATACCTTCGGCATGAACGAGTTTAATGCTGTCGTCCGCGCTTTCTTGCTATTGCCTGGGGCCAAGGATGCAATCGACATGCTTGCCACTTCGCGCGCAGCAGCAGCAACGCAAGAACCTCCATCTTAGCGGGATGATAGTTCAACTTTGCGTCACGCAACACTCGCTCGGAAGATGACAGGATGCAGCTTCGACTCGTGCTCCTGGAGCATCGTCGCACTAAGCGCCCACTCATTCGCGAACAGCATGACATAGACTGCCTTACTGCGATCGAAATGTCGAAGAATTGGCGCGTCGACGATCCTCATCTGCAGCGCGTCAAAGGATGCCTTCGCTGTGGTCAAGTCACCCCGGTCGAAGTCAGCATCGGTTAGCTGATATGACGCAGCTCAGTATACAGCGAAGTCTTGAATGAAGCGGCTGTAGTAGTTCAACGCCCCGAGGAAAGATTGCATACCCTTCTTCGACGTCGGAAATGGTAGCGTCGCGATTGCCTGCATCTTCTTCGGGTCGGCACGTATGCTGTCCCTCGACACCTCATGCGACAAAAAGTCCACTCTCGACTTGATGAAATGACTCTTCATAAAGCTGACACTTATTTGACACTCCTCATAGCGCGACAGCAGCCGATCTAGCGTCGCCAAGCAGCCCTCGAAGGTCGCCACCGAAGCAAATATCGTCCACGAAAGAACGACGGTCAAATACCGGTACCAACGTCGACTCGTCCGGTTCTCCATTTGTGAACATATCCGCGTCGGGGCTGTTTACCAGCTGGACGAGGGGGTCTGCTCTGTTAGAAGATTCGCGGTCAACGATAAACTTCGTCTTTGTCGGGTCCACGTTCTCCATCGCAGAATGAGTCTGCTCATGCTTGTTGCGACGGCTAGCGGAGGACTGTAACTCGGCTGCACGCATGCGCTCGGCGAACTGCTTCCAGCCACCCTTGGGCTTTACGAACCCCATTGTCGATCATTCGCAGGTAAATTATCGGCGCATTCTTAAGCCCGAAAGGCATCCCAAGCCATTCGAAGTGGCCCAATGCACATACGAAGGATGATACCTTCCTTGCACGCATTGTCATCATTACCGCCCAAAATCCGCTGGCGGCATTGAGTGAACAGAACCAAAGGTAGCCGTCCAACTCAGTTAGCAGATCGTCCACAAGGGGCATCGCGTACTCCATGATCGCAGTGATGGCGTTCACGCGCCTGTAGTCGATGCACAAGCGAATGTCTTTACCATTTTTCTTCATCACGATTACTATCGGCGACACCCACGGACTGTCTGAAAATGCGATCAGCCCAGCCTCGAGCAGTCCTTTCAGTAGCTCATATATCTTCCGTAGGAACCGAAGAGAAACTCGACGCGCCTTCGGCTTGATAGGTTGATGTCCGTCGGTGTCAATATCGCAAACTACTCCATACGCCGGTGGCGGTAGAGCATTTCCGCTCGCCAACAAAATCCCTTCGTGATTCCGCAACGTCGACACCAGACGATTGTAGCCAACGCCGTTGTGCTCATCGTTCACCACGTTGGGCGAGGAGTAATCTAGCGTCGTTGGCGATGCTTCAGTCAGGTCGGGGAGGAACGCACGCTCCCGAGCGTAGTCCTTGAGTCCTGCATCAGCCGTCGGGTGTTCGTAAACAACGTCGACTCCCTCCGTATAGTCATCCATCTCAGCAGGCATAACTGCGATCGAGGAGACATAGGCCGCTTCCAATGCTGCTACGGCGTCTAACTCATCGTCGGTCTTCGTCGTTGGCACCGACACTTTCGGGCGATTATCGTCACCCGCCGGCGACGACATCGTCACCTTTTTGACAGCTTCCTGCTCTGTCGCCGTGATCCATACGAGTTGTCGTCGATCTTGTCCACGCCAGCGTCGCGGTGGTCGGTCGGGACTTCGTCGATGGCTCTGGCGCTTTCACGTCTCTTTGGTGGGTCGCTTTGCACATTACTCGACGTTGCAAGCCTTGCGCTTGGTATCTACCGGCCTGTCGCCATAGTCGCACTCTCGTCGTCGTAGTCGAACGAAGTGTCTTCGTCGTGGTACTCTGCTCGCGCCCCAGTCGACTTCGAGCCATCGCCCGGTCTTCGCAAGAGACCCGTAGGACTCGCATAATACGGTCGTTCCACTGGCGACGGTTGGCCGGCTAACCAGCGTTCGTAATTCTCCCGCTCTTGCTCCAGCAGTACTGGGTCTCGAGCTCCAGTAAGCTAAGACCTGCCAATCCCGATACCGCTGCGACGTGTGTAACACGTTGCCGTAGCCACGGGGTAAATCATCGCGTGGAACCCATACTACAAAAGTAGTGAACGCGTCACACGTCACATGCTTGACCGTGATGTTGGTCAATTGAACCCTCGCAGGCTCGCCACGACGATTCTTCAGCAGAGTCGGGATTAGCTTCGCAGTCCGTCGCACCCACAACTGGTGTGTTTCTGTCGACGGTCGGTTCCTTTGTAAGCGATAGTCGACGCTCTCATGAGCCGCGATGTCCATCGCCTCTGTGGCTCGGCCGGCGACTTCGCGTCGTCCTACAGGATTCTCTTCCATCTTCTTCGACTTCAGCAGAGACAACATAATCTCTCCCGGGAGCATCGCTGTTGATCGATAAAGGTCGAGGCGAACTCCAGCGGGGATTATGAAGTCCATACCGAGGACCACGTCGGCTCCAGCGTTACGCGGAAGCACCCACATTTCGAACTCGTAGACAAGTCGTTGCTCTAGAGTCACTTTCATTGCAACTCTACGCTTCGTCGATAACGAGCCCTTGCCAATACCTTGGACATCTATCGTTCGCCCGTGGTTGGTAATCGATCGCAGCCGAAGATTCTTCGCGAAGCTTTCTGAGACGACGCTGGCATTCGCCCCAGTGTCGAACAGGATCGTCGTTGGCTCGTCATCAATAGCGTCTCGGACCATCGCACGCATCCGCACGCGCTGGTCATAGCGCTGCGACGACCACCACCCCATGGATTCGCCAGCGAGTAACTTCATCGCCTTGGGTGCGCGTCGCACTGTAGACCGTTTCTTCACCATCGCGCTTGCTACCTGGGCGTCGCCGCATCTTCCACTATCTTCGTCGTGGTCATATTCATTTCCTCCTCCATCGGCGAAGGTTCAGTCGTTGTAATCTCCAGTTTCCGTCGTTTTCACACTCTCCAAAGTTCCATCCGGCCATTTATCACTCCCGACGAAGGCAAAGATAAACTTCGCCTCTACCGAGGTGCTGGTCAACTGTGGTAGCCCGTTCGGGTCCAACCCAGTCATTTTTGGCAGGCTACCTAGTTTAAATGGCTTTCGTCGACGAAGGTTCGTAGCTCCGGCGGAAGGTCGAACTTGTCATCCTTCGCCCGGGCGTACTTGACAAAGCCTTGGAGGTGTCGGTACAGCTCACACTGTCCTGTCTCGTGAACTTGCTTGGACAATTTGCATCGCCGATTGCAGTAGTGGGCTGAATGATTCTTCCCACCGCATGCAGCACATGGGCCAAAGGGGTTGCGACGACTGTCGCGGTCACCATGGCCCGAGTCTCGCCGCTCCTTGTCAAAGCTTTGTCCTTGGCGGTCTTCGCGTCGCGGGTGAATTCCCGCACGAGAGTAAGCTCCTTCAGCCGCGTTTCGGCGCTCAGTCTCGTTCGCTGCCGCCAGGCGGCTTTGGTCGTCGTCTGACGACGAGTAGCCTTCGCCGTAGCTCGAGATTGACCCCTCGTCGCTGGACACTGCGCTCTCGCTGTCACTCCACTTCTCCCGACGAGTAGAGTTCCGGTCCGGTCTCAAGCTCCGTCCGCCTAGATTCGCTACCCAGTCGCTCTCGGCGGCGTCGACAAACGTCACCCTCGGTCCTCGGCGTGTGTCGTCGCGAGAACGCTCCAGTTCCCGTCGCTCACGACGGGCATAGCCGCGACGGTCCCCACGGTCGTAATCACGCCGGTCACAGTCACGTCTTTCACGACGGCTTCCTCGGTCTTGGTCTGTCCGCCCCTCGCTTCGACTGCGGCCATCGCTGCGTTTGTAGGATTCTCCTTCGTATCTAAACTGATGGATTGTTCCTCGGGCGACGAGTCTCTCTTCTCCCTTGAGCACGTCGTTTAGCACCGCTTCCAACTCACGAATGTCGCTCAGGCTCAGTCGCCCAAGGTCGCGCATGAGCCGATCGTCGCTGCACGTGAGAAGGAACTGCTCCGCGGGTCCTTCGCGTCACGCTGACCCTCCTTCAGGGCCATGTTCGACGGGTAGTTACGGGTCTCCATACCCATCGCCCGCAACAGCGACACCGTGTCGTCCGCGACCTGCGTCGTACTCAGCGAGTTCACCGGGTAGGATAACTCGTCGCGCAGATCACCCCAGGTTGCTAGGCGCACTTGTCGAGGGTTAAACAGCCGAATCCAGTCACTCGTCAACGTCTTCTCGTAACACCTCGCCAGGACATTGTTGGCCGCTGGGGTGTCGCCATTGACTGGAGGGCGCACAGCAAGCGCCCCCGAGCCACGTGCAGCCTTGGGCGATCGCTCATCGTCTTTCTCTTCGTTCTCCCCAATCGTGGTAAGATGCGTCCGGCCCCGCCACGGCCGAAAGTTCGTCAGCTTGGCTTCGCGAGAGAGGCTCCGCCGCCCCTCTGCTTCCCACCGACAGGACTGCCTTCTCGCGAGGCTCAGTCTTCACCTCCGTCGGAGGTGTCGACCCCTCATGGTCATCACCGTAGCCCAAATCTTCGTCAGTCGCTCGCGAGCCGTCGTCATCCGAGTCTTCGAAACTCACCGAACGCTCCGCGATCGTCGCCATTCGCGTCGACGCCGTCGCCGCACTCCGATCCTTCGTCCGGTTCGCTCCGCCCTTAATCGGAGTCGCTGGTACGGCAGATTTCGACTATCTCGCCATCCTCAGTAATCTTGGGTGTTTTGCTCGAATTTGCCTACGAAACGTAACAATAATAGAAGGTTACACTGATCCCGGGTCGCGGCACCAGTTGTGATGTACGGAATCACTATTTTCTATCTATCGCTAGACACCTAGATAGCCTCTGCACACAACAATACGCCTTCCACAAGGGTCGGCGAATATTATAGGCGAATCTGAAGGAACCAAATCCGACCCAGCACCCTGACCCAACGCTTCCCTCGATTACCGTTAGCGTAAGTAGGTCTAACACGCAAACGTAGCAGGTACGAGCGTCGCCTGTACGTCTATCTTCTCTCTCTCTCTCTCTCTCTCTCTCTCTCTCTCTCTCTCTCTCTCTCTCTCTCTCTCTCTCTCTCTCTCTCTCTCTCTCTCTAACCCCGTGGCACCAACAGCGGAAGGTTGCCTAGTGTCTTTCGACTCTTTTACGGGGGTGCCCGAGATTAACTCAGGCGATAAGTCGTCAGGAGTATACTTTCAATACTTAAACCACTAACTTCGGGAATCCAATACCCAAGTTTCCCTCAATTAGAGAAATAACCAAAACACAGTCCCACTACTAGTCTCTTGGCCTTACCAGAAACGAACGCTAACTTCAGGAAGGTCGCGGTTCGCTGGTAGGCATACCCTGTAAAGCTACTAAGTGGAAAAAAAAATACTTACCTCGACGCTTGAACACTTGTGTGCTTCAGGGAAAATTCAGCTCTGTATTGTTTAGGCCAAAAGGCCCATACTCTCTTCTAATTTTTTGCCCTATGATCATTTATATACAAAATCAAGTAAAATCAGTCAGGACCTTACCATGCGCCCAATCGCGACGGCTGCGACCAGTCGATGCCATCGTCTTGTGTAGTGTACACCATCTTGACACACCGTCGTCACTGTAGCCATCGCCACTTGTGCCGATTGGCCGGACCGGTCCCGGCG
Source organism: Phytophthora tentaculata (assembly GCA_033557915.1). Lineage (NCBI taxonomy): Eukaryota > Oomycota > Peronosporomycetes > Peronosporales > Peronosporaceae > Phytophthora > Phytophthora tentaculata. The sequence continues at coordinate 2,968,349 of JAUCEA010000020.1, read as the reverse complement.
AATCCTTGAAAGGCGAAGGCGACGAGTATTGACCCACGCTGCGACGTGGCGCAAATCCCTTCCGAGGCAAATTGTGTATATCACACTATGGTCGAATCCGGATGACTCATGAAGGTCATGTTCGTCACAGATGGTAGCGTGATGGTCACGCTGTGGTAATCGCGATGTTCGTGTCGAGACGATGTTCGCCAGATTCGGTTTGCTCCGGTAGTACGATGTTCGTGCTCGCCGTGCAGAGCATGATGCGAGCAAGGGGGAGTGTCGGAGATACTCCGGTTCTGATGCTCGCTATCATTGGCCCAGTAGTAAGTGATAAGAGTTGGAAGCTGTATCTATATATAATACATGTAGGATCAATGAGGTGCTGGAGCGTGCAAGAGAGGAGTTGGGCGGACTTCACTTCCCAATCTTCCGTCTCCTCATCCAGCATCAGCACCCAGACCCGGAGGCTCCTTTGGCCCCGCCATCCAGCACTCGACCTTCCTCAGTGCGATACAATGGCAAAACGACAAATATCACCCAAGCTACAGCGCGGAGAGCTGCGTAGCTACTCAGCAGCGGCGCTACAGCCCGCTTCCCATACTCGGCGCTAGTGTTGGGCAGATGCAATTATGGCATTCTGTCATTTTTTGCATGTTGTGCATATTATGGAAGAAAATGGCAACTGATGCAGATATGCTGTAACGGAATACAAGCCCCAAGTGTACCCAAGTTACATGAAGAGTGACTAGGTCACTCTTCGGAAGGACTGGTACATGGTACCAGTGGCTCCAGGAGCCAACCATTGGATAATTACATAGCTTCACTATAGGTGACTTACAATTTGTATTAACTCAAGCTTAACCTTACCTATAAATACATTCAGTCTTAAACGTACCTTTTACTGGTTACTTCGTCCTCTCAGACCAGGGACACGTGAACTGACGTTCACTTAGAGTTTGTATACTCTCGGAAGCTCTTACTTCCTCAAGCACAAGGTGCTGTGTGACCCCATCACACTTCGTAGCACTTGTAGTCAATCCACACCAACGCGGGTAGACTACCTGAACCTCTGACGTTCTGTCATCATGGACCGGGACAACTTTCCGCGCCTGAACGACTCGCAGTTCGAGTCTGTTCGAAAGATGGCAGGCATCTTCGGGATGGAGGCCTTGCAGAGCCTGGCGGCGTCATCACCGGCCGAGCAGGCCGAACGTGTCAATGCGTTTGACACTTATGAGCAAGGGCTCGTCGCGCACGCGCGGGGAAACCTGCAGGCGCCGGTGGGCCGCCTCGCCCGAAGCCATGGCGGCTAAAGGTGAAACCGTACGAAGGGAAGGAAGGTGAGAACCTTCACTGCTGGGTCCGAGAGGTAGAGCTCGTGATGGACGCGGCTCTGGTCTCGACCGAGCAACTCTGCGTTGCTTTTGCGCTCTCCAGCCTTAGCGGTTGCGCCAAGAGTTGGACGTACATGCGGGAGGCAACCTCGCCTGGATGCTTCACATCCTGGGCTCATCTGTGTGAACAGCTTCGAGCCGCGTTCCTCCCGGTGAACTACGAGTATCGGCAGCGCTCGCGCTTCCTCTCATGCAAACAAGTAAAGCGTGAGCTGCACGAGTACATCCAAGAGATGCGGGAGCTTACGGCATCCTAGTGGGCAACCCACTCAACGAACACATCAAGGTGACAGTGTTCATGGACGGCCTTTGAGTGGGCCCTGCGCGCACTCAGTTGTTCCGGGTGCAGTCAAGCACCCTCGAAGAGGCGATCCAAGTCACCCTTCAAGAAGAGTACAGCCATCACCAGGCGCGTACACCGGTCTCAGCGTGGCCTGGGAATTCATCGCTGAACCCCAGTCGGGCAAGTCCCAGCGGACCAGTCCCCATGGAACTCGGTTCCGCCGAACACCACAACATTCGCTGTTTCGGCTGCGGAAAGCTGGGCCACTTCAAGCGAGACTGCCCCGCGGAAAGACACCGCAGGCGGTTCAACCCCAAGCCTGTCCTGAAGGGTCGCTGGTAGAAGCCACGATCCCGAGGCCAGGGGAACGCCGGAAACCAGTAGGGGCGGGGCGCCCTACTGGGGAAGATCTAAGTCTTCGTGAGCGGTACGCACGTGGAGCGTACCACGGGGACTTAGCCCCTGAGAGTCTTCGCACTCTCGAATCGGCGAAGGGCAGCCATGGGCTCCTTGTAGTACACGGACGTGTACGGGGATACGATCATCCCTTTAGAATCTGGATCGACTCTGGGGCGTCGAAGAACTTCGCACGCCGCCGGACGGTTGCTCGGAATAGCAACAAGTTCGCCGGTGCTTTGAGGGAAAGCAAAGGCAACGGGGCCGTGTCAGTGCGACTGGCCGACGGGAACACGGAAACCGTTCCCAACATCCAAATGGATCTGGCTGTCAAGTTTGAAGACTTCGACAGCCTCGAACAGTTTACTGTTCTCGAGATGAATCCATACGATTTGATCCTGGGGATGCCCTGTTGCCAGGGCATCCCCACTGACTGAGATCAAGATCTCGCTGGATAAAAAGCCGTAAAGGTGTTGAGAGTGTAAATGCTGCCTATTCTTGGCATCGACTTCAAAAATGAATAAACGTTCTTAGACTGGCTAAACAAACTTAGTTTATGTGAAGGCACAAAGACTGGCTAAACAAACTTAGTTTTTGAAGGCACAAAGACTGGCTAAACAGAAACACGAACCGTGGATCGACTGGCGAGGCAAGGCCATTGGTGCCAGCCGCCCTGCCGTGACCGACAGAGCATTGGTGAGTCATGTTCCCACTTCTGTCAGGACCTGGGGCGCCCGCAAGGGCCGCCAAGGTACCGAAGCATCCGGCGGATATTTGGGAGTCGTCGACGTATATGACGACTCCGAGGAAGCTTCGAAGGTGGCGACGCAGACAGACGTCGGCCAAGTGGGTAACATTGGTCCACAGACGGCCGCCCAGACCTTAACTGAAGAGTAAGACGCGGGACGCGCTTCCTGTGTGGGTAACATAGTTCCACACGAGGCCTCGAGTGCCTCAGATGTCAGCATCACGACATCCTCAGACGTGGGTAACGAAGTTCCACGTCACGGTCGCCGTCGACGACGCCGCCGCAAGTCTAGTCTGAACCATGTTCAGACTGGAGTCGTGTATAACGACTCGGAGTCCAGGGCCCGGGCTCCTTCGACACCGTCGGTGGAAGAGTGTTATCACATCTTCGATGGCGAGACCGGTTTACCCGTCAAGGCATCTGGTGTCCACTTGGAACCGTTGCCAAAGGTTGCAGAGATACTGAACCTCGAGGAAATGACGGCAGAGTCTTTCCTGGCCAATCTCAAGGCTGGAGAGATTGCCGAGATGGTTCTCATCAAACACGAGACCTCTCAGGAAGAGTTGAACTCCTCATCTGTCTTGGACGAAGACGTCCTCGAGGAGTTGAGTAAGCAGCGTCAATCGCGCTTGGGTTTTGAGATTCTTAAGAACCCAAAAATCCGGTGTATCCTTTGGTGTCGGAGTATGCGGACGTGGTGACAAAGAACCCACCGACCCAACTCCCACCAGATCGTGGAGTACGGCACGAGATCGATCTCGTGCCTGGCACAAAGTACTGTGTCACGAGGCAGTGGCCTCTCCTTCGCGAACATTGCGAGGTGATTGATACCTTCTTCGCTGCGAAAGCGAAGGCGGGCATGGTGCGGGAGTCGAATTCCCCGCATTCGACGCCGACCTTCTGCGTTCGAAAGCCAAACGGGAAGTGGCGTCTGGTTCACGCTTATAATAAGCTGAAGAGCGCGACGGTGCCGGCCCAGACACCAATCCCACGAAAGGATGCGTTGTTGAACGACATGGCCGGGTGCATACTGTACAGTGCGCTGGATTTGGTAGACGGATACTACCAGATCCTGATGCGCGAAAGCGATATCCCGCTCACCGCGGTGAGCACTCCAAGCGGCATGCTTTGGGAGTGGCTCGTCATGCCGCAGAGCCTGTCTAACGCCCCAGCGACATTCAATCGCTTGGTTACGCAGCTGTTCCGGCCGCTGCGTGCCTTCGTATAGACATACTTCGACGATATCTTTTTCCATAGCCGTGCCGAGGGAGGCAAGACGGCCATGGAGGTGCATCTGGAGCACCTCCGTCGAGTGTTGGACGTGATGAGAGCGAACAAGCTTGACGCCAACATCGCCAAGTACGTCTTCGCGTCACCAGAGATCAAGGTTCTCGGTTGCTTCGTCAGCAACGTGGGCGTTCAGGCTGACCCTGACAATGTCAAGGCTATGGCAACCTGGCCGACGCCCCGATCCCAAAAGGATCTCAGGAAGTGGTTGGGCTTGACCAACTACCTCCACAAGTACCGCGCGGGGTACGCGGGTCTCGCAAAACCCTTGTCGGACCTCCTGAAGAAGAACGCCGGCTGGCGCTGGGAGCAGACGCACCAGGACCCCTTTGACAGCGTCAAGGCCAGCCTTCAAGAGGCGCCGGTCCTGGCCTTGCCGGACGAGACGAAGCCGTTCAGCATCGTCTGTGACGCTTCCGATAATGCGATCGGCTGCGCATTGCAGCAGAACGATGCAGACGGACATGAACGAGTCATCTCGTTCCAGTCCAGGCAGCTTAAGGCCGCCAAACGGACCTATCCAGTTCACGACAAGGAGCTCCTTGCCATGAAGTATGCCCTCGTCAAGTTTCGGGTACATCTTCTGGGCTCAAGACCCTTTGTGATCTACACAGACCACGCATCCTTGAGGACGGCGACCAATTCGCCTCACCTCTCCCAACGGATGGCGAGATGGCTGTCTTTCTTCGCGGAGTACACTTTCCGCGTTGAATACAAGCCGGGCAAGCTCAACGTGCTTGCCGACGCCCTGTCTCGGCGTCCGGATTATGAGTTGGCCCACATCACACGGGTGACAACAGATCTTTATGATCGGATACGCATGGCGAATCGAGACGATGAGGCTATCGCGCCTATCGTCAAGTTCCTGGCAGCAGGAACGGACGCAAAGTCTGACTGGCTTTCGCCGCGGCAGCGTTCCCGGCTCCACCGATATGAGTTGGTGGATGGCCTCCTCTATTACCGGGTGGAGCCTGGTGATCCTCCACGGGTGGTCGTACCCAACGACGAGGATCTGAAGTTTGACATCCTCGCGGAGGCGCACGATGCGCCCTCCAGTGGCCACTTGGGCCGCGAGAAGACATTCCTCTCGGTCTCTCAGGCCTTCTGGTGGGCCCACATGTACAAGTGGGTCGCCAAGTATGTGAAGACATGCGAAACATGTCAGCGGGTGAAACTCGCGGGGCACGCTTCGGCTTCGTTACAGAGCCTGCCCATACCTGCTGACTGTTGGAAGTCGATGAGTCTTGAATTCATCTTTGGACTTCCCGCCGACGGACACGGCAACACCGGGATCGTGGTGTTCGTGTGTCGGCTGAGCAAGATGGTACATCTTGCTCCGGTGCCCGTTACGGTCACAGGCGAACAGACCGAACCGCTATTCGTCGACGGCGTGTTGCGCTATCACGGTCTGCCCGAGACGATCGTCTCTGACCGAGACCAGCGGTTCACCGCTGCGTTCTGGAAAACGCTGTTCCCTTTGCTCGGAACTCGTCTATAGATGTCCACGGCCGACCACCCGCAGACGGACGGTCAGACGGAGAGCGTCAATCAAGTGCTCGAGGACACTCTGCGCAGCGTCTGCGCTGGAGCTCCACGTACGTGGTCGTCACAGCTCCCAGTTGTTGAGTTTGCGCTCAACAACGCGGTGCACGCGTCCACGGTGTTCACGCCGTTCTACTTGAACGGCTTCCGCCACCCCAAAGTGCCTCTCGCTCTTCGAGGAGACGTCACATCCTCTATTTTAAGTGGGGAGAGGCTCGGAAAGCCCTTTCCTCCCAGATCTCAGATGTGAGACCGGTTTCTCTGCGGAAACAAGTGGAGTCCTTTATGGACACCAAGCTGATTGTGATCAGCAGGGTCCGCGATGCAATGGCAGCGGCCCAGCACAGACAGAAGGAGTACTCGGACAAACATGGAAGAGGAAACTTAAATGTGTTTAAAGTGGGTGAATTAGTGTTACTTGACACTAGAAACCTACCGCTAGACACTGTCAGCTCTGTTGGTAGCAACAAGTTGAAGCACCGCTTCATCGGACCGTTCGCGGTCCAGGCCAGACACGGTGCGTCGTACACCATCGACCTACCAAAGTCAATGATGACGCACCCGACGTTCTACGTTGGACGTCTTAAGCGGTACCATGATCCGCAGAGGGTTGCTGACTCGCAGACCTCCCTTGGTCCAGCTCCTCGAAGCGAGGAGCGGCCTCTGACGTCGACGGGCGCGCAGGAGCGTGCACCCAAGGCTCGCGCTGGACAGCAAGGCTGCGATCGAGATCGTACGCCGGAGGGGCCCCGTGCGAACGGACCCCAGGGACATGTGCCGGGTACGTCGAGTACGCACCATACGCGTACGGCTGGGAATGCGTCAAAGGCGGCTCCGGACGTTGTTGTCCGCACTCAACACGTCGGATCAAGTGGAAGGCCTCTTCCAGATCGGACGAGTGGGCCCGGCGGTCGGCCCGCCCATGGAGGTCCGCTACCTCCCGGCTTAACCGGTCCAGACGGTCCTCAAGTCGAGCAAGGACCCCTCGGTTCCCGGCCTGGGCGGCAGCATCACCGCCAGTCCCAAGGCCAAGTGCAATCTCAAGCACGAGGACGCATTGACGGAGGCGGTCAACCTCAGGGCTCTCCGTTGGACCCGCAGGTGGAGCACCCGGGCGAGAGAAGCGCCCCGGAGGCGCCTCATAGTCGTAATCGTACGAGGGCACCTCCGCCCCTCCTTGACCGAAACGGAGAGGTCCATTACCACGTGGAGCGGGTACTCCAGGAGCGGCGGTAGTGCGGTAAGCACCAGCTCCTTGTGAAGTGGAGGGGTTATGCCCACTCCGAGAACTCGTGGGAGCCGATTGAACGGCTCCAGGCTGACTGCCCGAAGGCTGTCGCGATCTGGGAACAGAAGCGGCAGCAGCTTCGTAAGTAGTCCGGGGCGTCTTGCCCGAACGGGGTACGGACGTTGACGACACTCCATACCCGCGCTCATCACGAGCGCTGGAAGCCGCGCGCTTCTGGATGTCCCTTGGCAGCTGCCGCTTGCTGACCAAGTGGACAAACCGAATGCGAAGATCGCGCTGGTCCAGGATTTTGGACAGCAGCTGATCTTCTTGGAGTTTTCGTAACTCCTTGGGTGAGTACTTGGTAGTCTCAACCCATGCCCAGAACATGTCCTCGGATGAGCTCCAGCTCGGACAGTTCTCGGGAAGAATCCAGAGGTAGCCCCATACAGGGTAGAGACCACCCCGGTTCTCGGTCTTCTTACGGCAAGTCGTGAAGTCCTTCAGAGGGATCTGGTGCTGCGCGAGAAGCAGGCACCGGGCCGCCTCTAAGTTGTCGACAAACAACTGTTCCTTCTGGGCCAGGGCGCGTTCGTAAGCACCCTTGGTAGTGTGGCCACCGATAAGCTCACGAGGAGGAGCCAGTTTCTCCAAGAAGAGGTCGGCTCAAAAGCTCGCCTCGGGAGGCCAATAACCTCTCGGGTTGATGGAAGCTCCCTGACCGACAGGTGTAGCCACCGGACCCCCACGCATACGCTGGGCAGCTTGGAAGTCCTCCTGCTGCTGGTCGAGATCGTTCGTGATCTCCTGGGGCTCGTCGATGGCACCCTCCTCCTCTTCGGCCGAGGAGCCGAAGAGATCGTGGTAATGATCACGAGTCTCCTTTTCTTCGCGAAGCGGAGACTTCGAAGCCATGCGCTTCTTGGAGCGCTTCGCCTCTTCGGCTGCGGCTTTAGCAGCCCGAGCACGCTCAAGACCCTCGGTGAGCGAGAGGTTCTTCGGAGGTTTGCCTCCCTCATCGCCGCCAGCATTGGGCGAGCCCTTGGGTCGTCGGTAGGGCTCTCAGCGCCCAGGCGTCTTTGTATCGTGATCATCGTGATCACTAGCGTGCGAGTGTACGCTGTCGTTGTCGTTCTCGCTGGGCACTGGAGTGTGCCCTCCCTCGGAGCTCCCAGATACGCTGTGGAGGCTCCTGGCCTTAGCCTCGTCCTCAGTACCCGGGCTGTGTTCACGGTATGTGAAGCGCGGGTTCGGACGGGTGTCAGGCGGCACCGAAGGCGACCGACTGCAGCGTGAGCTTGCGCGTTTGCTCGCAGTCGTGTTGCCAGACGAATCAATCGCCTCGGAGGCCACCTAAGTAGCTTCCTTGAGTGCAGAGTCTTTGCCGCGAGGCTTAGAACTCTTGGCTTTCGCCTTTACGGCGGCAGCCTTGGCGTGTGCTTTCGCAGAGCCACGAGGCATGCTAAAGGTCGAAGTGGAGACCGTGAAGAAGAGCGCGTGTGCTGCTCGAGGCTCCAACTGTGAAGTGAGCCACCGCCGCGTTCTCGCAGCTTGTCAATACCTTTCGACTTTGAGAATGAGAGTGTGTGACTCACTCTCCCTCATTCTGATTTGTCGGTAAACCGAACCTAAGTGGAGGAGGATGTAACGGGGTACAAGCCCCAAGTGTACCCAAGTTACATGAAGAGTGACTAGGTCACTCTTCGGAAGGACTGGTACATGGTACCAGTGGCTCCAGGAGCCAACCATTGGATAATTACATAGCTTCACTATAGGTGACTTACAATTTGTATTAACTCAAGCTTAACCTTACCTATAAATACATTCAGTCTTAAACGTACCTTTTACTGGTTACTTCGTCCTCTCAGACCAGGGACACGTGAACTGACGTTCACTTAGAGTTTGTATACTCTTGGAAGCTCTTACTTCCTCAAGCGCAAGGTGCTGTGTGATCCCGTCACATATGACTGAGAATGGAACGGTGGCTATTTGTACGGGAGTCGATGATTATTTACACAAATCATTGTGGAAGGGGAGGATGTGAAAAGTAAACTTAATCCAAAATCTATTTATAGTTTTCATCGTGATGCAAAATTATGCATGCATCATCTGCCATCGGTGCCATATTATGGCAGCGATGCATGCATTTGCCCAACACTACTCGGCGAAATGGAAAGCTGGCGGAGCCCGTATTGTGCTTTAGTTTGGCCGCGATGATTGGACACACAGCAAATGTCGAATGCTCGTCAACCTCTAAGAACGATCGCTGAGTAGACTTTTATCTCCCGAAACCCTGCACTAGATACTTTGCCAAGCCATCTAGGGATCTATACAATGCTAACTACCAAGTAGTTATCCGACTGACATTAGACGATAAGCGTACAGCATTGTACAACACTTCTTCAGCGCGAGTTTTGCACTTTACACCATTTATACATGAAAAGGGTAAAATAACTTCGATTAAAAAAATATCCTGTAATTTATGGCCAAGGGGCACCAAAACAGCAATCTTCGCACCGTTATTTCTCTTTATGTAGAGCTCGTACGGAGATATAAGGTTTAAGCGCCTTGTGCTCGTGAAGTTACAGGCTGTTGAATGATATCGGTTTGAACGGCTGTGGAAGCTGGTTCACGGAGCCAATGTCGTGACGGCACGTAAAAGTCTACTTTTAGGTACATGCTTAACGGCAGCGCCTGTTAATTCACTATTCCAGACACTTCCAGCGACTGGGGCGCCCCACAAATGCTACCCAGCTGAACTACAAAGAATATGAGAGGTCTCATACTGCGCGAGGCAAGCATAAGTCTCATGAGACTCATGAGACTTATACTTGCTGAGGGGACGCATCCTCTCTGTGATCATTTTGCTTCAGTAGTATTGTGAATTTCGCAAAAACTTGAATATTCTGAGTGGTTTGGCAAACCTTTCATGTCCTCCACTTACAAAAATCAAGTCACAAGTTAATCGCGTCTTTTGGTAAAACATCTCAGCCAAGAATCATACTTAGAAGGGTTCTATATTTACCTTTTTCTTAAAAATAATTGAAAACTGATTGATAATTTTTTTTGAAGGTCTACAGGTTACAGACGCTTCCGTAGTCATTTATATGGTACAGGTTCAATCTCTGGTGAGCCAAATCTCCGCCAATTGCGCAAAGCACTTGTTTGACTATATATCCAGAGTATTTACAGAGGTGCGATTCTGCCTAAAATAAACTCTATACGCTTATTCTCAACACTAAGAAAAAGTGTATTTTCTATGTATTACGCACAAACTAAACTGTAGTACTTGATGTAACTGTGATATCAATGTAGCTGTTATATAAAGTGACGCCCGGATTTTTTAGCCAAAAGTGCCGCTATTTACTTTCAAACTATGAAAAGGCTACAGATCTACATAAGAAAATCTATAGCCGCACGACAATGAAAAAAAGAACGTGAATGTTGCTTGTGTCGGTTAGGGAAGACATCAAAGCCCAAACACCAACATGATGTTGCTTGAAGGAAAAAAGATTTGACACTAAAATTGGTGGGTTATATTCAAAAGCCACGTGCAAACTGTGTGCTGCTTTCTTTAATGCGTGTTGTAGCCTACTGCTATCGTAATCGAAATTAGAGGCGACCGTGGGCGTGGTTCATTGTTTGTACAGTAGCAGGTGCTGCGGCTGCGAAGCAGGCGCAGGAGATGCATTGATGCCCGAGTATTGGGTTAATTAATAGCATACAGTTTTCGTTTGGGTATGTCGAATTAGCAATTAACTATGCTACGCTTTCTACGTACTGTACCACTAGTATATTCCTCTCTAACTCAGTTCAACACCCATTCTAGTACTTCAAATCCAGAGCTTCCCTGTGCAAGGCACAACATTTATTTGCTGTACATCTGCAGCTCTGCTACTTTTGTTCAGGTATTATCCAATGAATAATATCCATTAAATAATAGTAGTATAATACTAGCTTTTTCTAGTAGTACTACGTAGTAGTAGATACACATAAATGCAATTTGTATTATACTGCAAGTACTACTAAGAGTATACTACTACTGAACAGTTGCATGCATTAAAAAAAATAATGTGTTGTCAAGGCTCATCTTTTTATTGCTGACCGCATTAGTCTGAGTACCGGTATCTTGATACGAACTACCCCGCATAGTTCTTACTCAGCGCGGAGTCTGGGTGAGGACTTTTTACAGTTGTCGCCGTTACCGAAAGTGTTCTTGAACCACGACTTCGTGCTCGTCCACCAGCCAGTGGCGCACTCTGACGATCCGTTGCCGCTAGAAGCCGGCGCCGGAGTGCTCGCCAGAGCCTCCGATCCCGAGGGAGCGTCACTGCCCGAGTCGTCTTCACTCGTGTCGGCACGCGTTGCTGGGACCCTGGTCTTAACCTTTGTCTGAGAACCGGCGGACTTTAAGGCGTCGCTCAGGCTGGAGGACAACAAGTCGCTGCCAGTGGAGGAAAAGAGGCCATTCATGAAGTCATCGTCCTCACTCGCATCGGAGCTTTCAGTTTCCGAGCCGCTGGAAGAAAGCAACAAGTCACTCAAGTCGCTGCCGTCCTCGCTCGATCCCGACGTGGATGCGTCCAGCATATTCTTCTGCTTAGTAGGGAGAGAGTCGTCACTACCCGAGTCACTCGTGGAATCGATAAGCGTCGCTTTCTTCTTTGACTTTGTCGCTTTCGTCACAGGGACGACAGATTCGTCACTACCCGAGTCACTGGAGTCCAACGTGGCGGCGATAAGCGTTGTCTTCTTCTTCTTTGATACCTTCGTTGCTGGAACAGCAGAGTCGTCACTGCCCGAGTCACTTGTGGAATCGATAAGCGTCGCTTTCTTCTTTGACTTTGTCGCTTTCGTTGCAGGGACAACAGATTCGTCACTACCTGAGTCACTGGAGTCAATAAGTGTCGACTTCTTCTTTGATTTTGTCGCCTTTGTAGCAGGGACGGCGAAATCGTCACTGCCCGAGTCGGTGGATCCCGACGTGGAATCGATAAACGCCGCCTTCTTCTTTGACTTTGTCGCTTTCGTCACAGGGACGACAGATTCGTCACTACCCGAGTCACTGGAGTCCAACGTGGCGGCGATAAGCGTTGTCTTCTTCTTCTTTGATACCTTCGTTGCTGGAACAGCAGAGTCGTCACTGCCCGAGTCACTTGTGGAGTCGACAAGCGCCTTCTTCTTCTTGGTCGCCTTCGTTACGGGGACAGCCGATGCGTCACTGCCCGAGTCATCGTCGCTCAGACCCTCCAGCAGAGCATCCAAGTCAAAGGATCCGGACTCGGATTCGTCCGATCCACTGTCATCGTCGCTCAGACCCGCTAATAGAGCATCCAAATCAAACGATCCGGACTCGGAGTCATCCAATCCGCTGTCTTCATCGCTTGATCCGGAGACCGCCTGCTTCTTCGTGAACTTCGACGAACTGCCGGTGTCGGAAGCATCTTGAGAGCTAACCGGTTTGGTTTGCGTACCGGTATTGTCGTCAGATTTACGGGATAGAGCACATTTGTCACCGTTACCGAAAGTATTCTTCCACCACGACTTCATGTGACCAAATAAGCCGGTAGCGCATTCTGCCCCATCGTCGGTGTTGGTGGTAGGTGCAGGAGTGCTGGGCTTCTCGCTCGACCCAGAGGCGGCTTTCTTAGTAGCGGGAGAGCTGTCGCTACCCGACTCCGAGTCACTGTCGTCCTTAAGCAGGTCAGCCAAGTCATCACCCGACGCGCTGTCACTCCAGAGCAGATCAGTCAGGTCACTGCCCGAGTCGCTGTCGCTCATCGACAACAGCAAGTCGTCAAGGTCACTGCCGCCCAGAGAACTCAACAAAGCATCCAGCTCACTACCGCTCAGCTCGCTTCCGCTCATATCAAAGAGATCGCTCGCATCGCTGTCGCTTGAGGCCAGCAGATCGTCCGATCCGCTGTCATCGTCGCTTAATCCCGACAACAATTTCTTCAATGCAGCGGCATCGTCACTCGATCCCGACTCAGAGTCATCCAGTTCACTGTCCGATCCAGAGTCGGACGTGATCACCGGCTTCTTTTTCGTCGCCGGAGACTTGCTAGTCTTCGTGGCCTTCGTAGACTTCGTAGCCGAACTACCGCTACTGCCAGAAGCTTCCTGCTCTAGCTGCGTAATATCCGAGCTCTGCATCTGAGTGACACCGGATTCGTCGTCCGATCCCGAGTCGGAGACTACATTACTTGTCTTAGTAGCGGTCTTCGTAGCACTGCGCTCCTCGGTGAAGTCACCAAAGGACAATAAATCGCGCGTGGTCTTGGCTGTAACGAGGTCACTGCTTACATATAGAGCAACAGCAGTTGCTAGTACAACCTGGTTCAAACGCATCTTCCTCGTTCCAATCGTCTAATAAGTGCTGTGGATCTGGCAACTGGAACGCAGATTTCAAAGTGACAGCAAGATGGACTTGGAACCCATGTCATATGTGCAGCGTCAGGGTAACCAAATCCCAAGAATCCGAGAATTTTTTCCTTATCTTTGGATAGGCATTCAGTGAACGGTAAACAAATTTTTCTGCAGTCCTCTCGTCCTAAATAGTGTTTCCCTCGATTGTGAATTTAAAATACTATTAAAATAGTCTATATGTGGTCAATAATGAAAAGGCCTAATTTTAATTACTTAAAAGTACGCAGGAAATTAAGAATCCACATCTGTCCTGACCAGCCCACCTTGAGAAGCATCCCACGTCGTAGAGAACCCAACAATGGAATTGGGTGTGGATAGAGTCATTTATTTTCCGCGCCTTCCTATCTTATTTACCAAATATCATACGAATTCATACAGCACCATGTCCCGCGTGTTTGGTCACAGTAACATGCTCGTCGGCTACGCAGGAACTCCAAAGGGGTACTTGGGTTGCAAGTAGCTATAGTTTTCATATCCTTCTGGCATTAGATTATACATTTAATTTAATAGACATTGTAGAAGAGTACATGCACTCCAGCAAAAGAGCTACAGCTCCAGATAATGATTCCTATTGATACGCTATTACTACCGAGAGGATTGTCTGTTTCTTGCACCACAAAAGCCATTTAATTAATAGTAGTACTTCAGGTATTATAAAACTTCGCATCAGTCTGTTTTCACCGTGGAAGGGCGAAGATAAGCGAATGCTGCATACTTTTTATTAGAAAAAAAGTTTTGGCTACAGGATGGTTTCGAAATCATCGTTCCTCAATGAGGAATCCTCATGCAAACTGTATGGACATTTTGCCAAGGATTGGTTTCCCATAAAAGCATGTGCAATACAAGGAACATGTTGATTCTGTAGATTACGAAGAACACGCAGTTCAAATCAAGAATTTACCGTACCGGTACAGTAAGCAGCAGTACGGTATACAAACAGCCGCGAAAAAATAAACAGATTGGCAAAGCGGGTTAAAATCTGTTGGGTCATACCGCACACCGTTCCGCTTGTAAATTAACAGCAGGGTAAATTATTTTTTGCAAAAATTAATGAGTGGTACTAATCGATATATTGTCAGGTGAAACTTATTGAATATTATCAGTGGCAGCGTAAATGTTTGAGTTTCTCTCGTTTAAATGGAAAAATTCTTAATTTGAACGTGAAATGGTGTACTGTAGCACGAAGATATCGAACAGTAGCACCATTATACTAATAATTCCAGTTTATTGTTTATCATTTGTTTAATTGACTATTTATAATGGGATTCCTCATAACGATTTCTTCCGAATATGGTACCCCCTCCAAATTATACTTAAGTATACCCTTCCGAATACTGTACCCACCTGTCTATAAGCGTACCGTAACCATGTGTAAGGGATACGTCACATAAAACGTCTCGGGTTCCTTCTGGGCGTGCACACACCCCAATGCGAACTTTTTGTAGCTATGTATGTCACTGTGACCCGTATAAGTCGTTGACGATGTCGCTCTTATTAGCCTGTGCTGGCTGTACGTCGTCCTGTAACATAGTGAGCGATTACAATGGCGCTTCTTAGGTGTAGACTTGCCCATGAGACGAGTGGCGGTCGATGAGTACTGTATTGACGAGAGGCTATTGTATGGGAAGAGAGGTTTAAAAATGAACTCGAATGCTTCTGCCTTGCAAAAAATAACATTACATGCACTCAGATAAGAAAATTCCTCCTGTATGGTGGATATCAAAGTAACATTGTAGGTTTAAAGAAAGTTGGCAGAGAAGGAGGTCTACATTTATAATTCATTGGCATGCACAAAGCGTCCGCGTAGCGGACCCCCAGAGCGCTGGTTTAAGTAGCATAGTATTTTGAAGAACAGTTATGCACCCCGCGGGGGTGGGTGAACCTTATGATGGGTATTCATTTTCGACTTTTCCTGGTAATGGTTCGGTTACGAAGTACGTACAGCCCAACCACCCCTACCAATTCGGCGCGCGGTAGCGAGAGGTGTCCCGATGAGGGAAGAGTGGCTACCACAGAGCTTATCGGTGAGAAAACTGCATATTGCTAAGAATTGACTATCAATAAGACAGAAGTCGACATTGGCTTCTTTTATAGAAGCTCCCATCAAGTTAACGGGAAGACTTGATGGGAGCCGACATGCACCTGGTTAAGCAAAATAGCAAAATAGCATAAGATATAGTATCATGCACAACATTCAAATAGTATTATATATTATACTATTTTTCAGTCTTTGTCGATTGCGCTAAAAACTGCGTTGCTTCGACACGGCAGATGCTGTTTCTATAAGAAGTCCCCTTTCTTAACTTGCAACCTCAAATTATTTTGCTAGGCAGCTTGTCGGTATGGACGCCTAGTGTCAATTCGATATGTTCTATAAGTATTATGTTAGTGGGTTTCCGAATTTGCATTCATAATTCTGAAATGGTCACACTACCAGCACAACCTTCTAGTTAAATGTTCCAGCTTGGCACCCCCATATGATTTCCAAATATTAATAGATCAGCTTCTATGTATCTTATTATATATCCTTTCTTATTTTGGTTTCTTAACGATACTTTTTATCTGTTAGTTTCTTAAGGTGCGAGGGTGTGAAAGCGAAGTACAGTACAGTACTGTACTTGTTGTGTCACAAGCTAGCACACAGTGTGTGCGTAAGCGTCAAAGCTCAAGATACTGTATACAGCTGGTTGTGCCTTCATCCGTTTCCTCCAACAAAACTCATCGACAGGCCTCTTGAGACTCGGCAAAAATACCTACCTGCCTCTTTCAAGCCTGGATGTGTTTTCAGTGACCACCAAATCGGAACTCAAGTAGAAATTGTATTGGGTCAGATTTAAATTAGGCAATTAATCTCCATACAATTATAAAATTAAAAATACAAATACCTGACCACTTCGACTTCTTTATCGATTTCAAAAGGTCGAACTAGCGCTTCAGTGTGGATCCTAAGCGAAGCCACAGGGACATTGGCGACCAGCAGTCTTATTTTTATTGGCCAACAACGACTTTACCATGATAAACCACCAGTAAGGTGATAGATGCTGTCCTTGCGACACCGTTCATAAAGTTTCTGACGCTGCTTTCGCGTAGGTGTCGGATTATCTGTCCTAACATTGTCCTAAAGTATCCTAAACACGATTCTCTCACCTGGCCTGCGCATTGCTCGGCTCGCTGTGGAGCTCGGTGTGACGAGGAGTGCCGAGAGCTACTGTATAGTCAGTCTTTACTTTCCTCCATCAGATAGCAAACAACTGATTTACACATGTTCTATCGTTTAAAGCATGTATTTGATCGGCCTATTATACAGACAACGACGCAGAAATCCGTCGTCACTGAATACCATCCTCCATTATTAAGAGAATCATCGGCGCCGACAAAAAAAATCTCGGCATCAAACGTGATTGGTAAAAACAATTCAATACGTGCAGAAATCGCTCAAACTAACACATGAATGGCGAAAAAAGGTCTGCATTTTAAACTGTTACCTCTGGGTGCCTTAGGAATTGCTTTTTCAAAGCTACGAATTACCGTCCTAGTTGTTATCTTCTCCCAAGCAGCAATAGTGGATTCAAAAGCACGCAGACGCTTCTCCTTAGCGGTGCCGCCAGTATCAAGGTTTAATTAATAAAGAGTGTTACGAATTAATTCCAGTATACTGAACATTAAAATGTTTAAAACAATGTATTTTTAATGGTTCACCAATATCAGCTTTAATTTATTTAGAATAATTTTTAATTGTAGTTATTTGATATTGTACGACACCTTCGGTTAGTCAGCGACAACCCCCAATAGCCTGACTTTAGATGCCCTCTCATCTAACATCTATTGCTTGGGTTGTGATATGGCGCTCCTTTTAGCGGGGAGAGAGGATGCAAGGCGAGCGAACACGACTCGCTGTAAGCTCAATAGGTGAACGGAGACCGTCATGTTGCATGTAAAAGGTGTCCAACGAGAAACTCGAAGTGCTGCCGCCGACATAGCTGCCATCTGCGTCTGAGGAGGAGCCGAAGATACCGATTAATGTGGCTCAGACGATGCACGCGGAAACGGATTCAACACCCGATATATCGAGCGGAACAAAGCATGCATTGAAATATGGAGAAGAAGTGCCGCAAGGAGGAGGCAAAGAACGATGCCTCACCCGTTGACATTTATAATATGTCCGGCACCGCTAAGATGACTGTCGTGAAAGCTGTCGCGGCGAAGGAGACCGCCAAGTTCTGGTGAGTAGTGCTACAAAGAAGGCTGCCGACGCTCGGATTGCCGCTGCAAATGAGGCTGCTGCAGTAAAAAGACTGCCACGGCTCTGAAGGCTGCAGGTAGGAAGGCCACCGCGGCGAAGAACGCAGCCACTGCGACGAAGGCTTCTGCTGCCGCTACAAGAAAGGTTGCCACTATTGCTGCTGTGGAGGCAGCGGTTGAAGCGGAGAAGACCTATCTAAATTTTGACTAGAGGGGTATCTCAAGTACGTCGGGGCCGAATACACTGCTGTTAGCGGCGAAAGCTCAAATATAAACCCAAAATTAAGTCCAAGAAACACAAGAAGAAACATCGCAAACGCAAGAAGTCAACAAGGAGAAGAAATCGTTTAAAAAAGAAAAAAGGCGACGAAACAAAAGTCTCCTTTCTTTGATCGGCTCCAAATCTTTCATTTCTCAAATTTAGGTTTTAGTTCTTAGCGGTGCAGTGCTTCGATAATAAATAAAACAATGCGTAGGACGGTGATCTTCAGTCTCCATTGGTTCTCCTCGCGATTCATGTTGGCACGGCGGTCTTCATCCACCCACCGTCGACATTGTTGAATTCCTCCTTTTTCTAATTCTTGATCTTGGCGAACTGGGTTTGCAAGTCACGAAGCAAAGCCGAAAAACCGGCCTAAGCTGGTTTCAGGGATAGTTTTTAGGCAGTGTAGAGGGCCGCCCTTAAAACGAAGCACCGGCAAAACCAAACTCCCCCACAACGTGATCGCGGAAGCTTTCAAGCAGCTTGATAGGAATCACAAAGTAGCTGGATTGTAGAATTTGGATGCACATGGTTGGCGTCTTCATCCGCCGCCGGCGAGCACTCATATAGGTAGATTCACGAACTATCGAAATCGAGATGCTCATCCCCAGGTGGCGCGTTGGGGGTCCTGAGCTCGATTCGGTCCTGGGGGAATTGTCAACAGAGTGGCCAATTCCTCCTGCAATAATTTATTTTGGTGCAATCTTAATAATAATTGTAAAGATATAAAAATTGTTTAATGAAATGAAAACATTATAATGAGTAAAATACATAAAATAAATTATCATAATTGATTCTTCCGTAAAATGGCCATTCCTAAAGTACACTATAACTTTCTCGTTTTTGAAGCATTTCTGACAAAACATACACCACGAGAGAGCTTACTGCATAATCTGCAAAGCCTGTATTTCTGATCCAATCACAGCAGGCACAGCAGAAGATAACTTGACAAGTTCAGACGAAATATTGAACGCAGTGAGGTTTTTCGTCGCAAATATGTCAATATTTAGCGATATTACGTGGTACTTTCAGGATACCGTACAATGCCTGGGGCGAACATATTGGGGGCGCTTGATCCCTGGTAATGCACACTGTGACTCTGTTTAGGAATGAGGTTTTTCTGCGTGTTAAGCTGATATCATCACGGTTAATTAAAATAATGGCTTATGATTGGCTAAAGTATGGGTATGTAGACCACAAAAAACCT
The DNA here is from genome assembly GCA_033557915.1 of Phytophthora tentaculata. Lineage (NCBI taxonomy): Eukaryota > Oomycota > Peronosporomycetes > Peronosporales > Peronosporaceae > Phytophthora > Phytophthora tentaculata. Next base: position 2,949,349 of record JAUCEA010000020.1, on the reverse strand, counting down.
TAATGACCATTTTAAGGCGGACCAGAGAAGTAATACTTTACATTACCGGCCATTTGCAACCGGGGTTGTATTTCTCCGAAATCTCGATCGTTGATTGGCTGGAGGTACGGTACCGGCAACGATTTGTGTCGGTACCATGTTAACCCCCCCCCCCCCCCCAACGCCCAAACGCTGTATATGACAACATCTGACATGTTGTATAATCTTTATATACAACATGTTTATATAGAGATTGCCTCGAAAAATCGCTGAACTATAGTAAAAACAAGTATAAGCAAATTCCGGACATAACCAGACGATTCTGCAAATACACAGGGGTAGGTTGACTTTGGACATGGATAAACCAAGCAAAAATTCAGATCCCTTCCCCCCCCCCGCGCGCTCTTTCCAACTCGTGGCTGCTGGCCATTTGAAGAAACCCCGGGGAGAGCGCAGAAAGCAACCTGACGCCGGAGAATCCTGCCCAGCGAGAAACGCGCAGTAAGGACAGCGGTTCGCCCAATGCCTGGAAGGCCGCAGCCCAGGTGAGAGGAAGCGCTTATTGAAGGGACACGTGTATTTCCTGGCCGGGGAGAGGGCGACTAACGCCCAGTTTGGTGACCAGAGCCGACTCCCACCAGCGCCAGCACCAACAACAACTCACCGGGCGGCCAAGCTTCGCTCCGGCAAAGACGCATCGTATCTAGCTGCTCTGAAACGGCTGTCGTCCTAGTATAGCGAGAAGAGATGGGCGAGTGCAAGAGCAGACGGTAAGTACTGTGGTGAAGTTGATTTTGAGAAAGGAGAGAGAAACATGGATCGTGACCTGATGGACAATATTGGACCGGTCATTTCTCCGAAGAGTGACCACTGGAGATCCGGTGGGCCAGAAGAGGCGATCTCCTATCAGACACCAAAGGACTATGGATGCAAGTGGCGTACCTCCCCGACGGACATCAAGCGGGTGCGGTACCAAATCAAGCAGCAGCGTGATGCTAGAGGCCCAAGGAAGAAGAGCAAATCTGGATCCAAAAGGTAGGGCGATCTGGATCCCGGATCTCGGACTCCGGACCCCGACATTGCGATCGAGGACGATCTCAAGATCTACGATAGGATGATGGCGAACCCACGTTGAAGAAGGTACCTCGAGATGGGTAAGAGTGCGAAGGACGTAAAGACGGTGGCAGGTGGTCGTTGGGCAGTTGTGAGGATAGTGACTTAGGATGGGACCATACTTAAACCATAAATCAGACCTGAATTTGCATCAGAGAGAACAAGTGCCTTCCCTGCGGCGGAGAAGAGGAACAACAAGCCGCTCGCAGTGTTAGCAAGTCTACGGTTAGTTGATCTAGTGTCGGTTCTTAATATCTGGTAATATAAGCACCAGATCAAACCACCTAGTGATCTACCCTAGATCGATCGGAGTTCATTGTTTGGCCGGGAGATCCTTCAAGTCTCAACCACCCCAAGATCCCGCTATTTTTTTTGGAAGCGGCAAGCAAGTGTAAAGGAAGACCGCGAGGCAAACACACCCCATCGAGGCAACCCCACGGCCGGATCCAGATCCAGGCCGCCAGATCCAAGCTCGAGCAACCGCTTCGGATCTGGACTATATCGGCAGCAGAGCGAAGAGTTTCCGCGTTGTTCCACCCTATCCCCAACGTCTTGTTAAGACGTTCAAGCCTTCACCACTTGGACCTTCACGAAGTCACTGGAGGAGCAAGATCCAGCCCTACCGTCGGGTTCACAAGGTGATCAAAGTTCAGCACAAGAACACGGATCATCGGGGGACCCCCTCCGTTAGTCGGTGTCCGGGCATAGTGGAAGTTGGATCACACTCTCGCAAGATTTTGTTGATCCCGCTACACCACAATGGTGCGCGTGCCCGGATCTTCGGGTGACTCGGGATTTCACCGTGAGTCTCAAGAAAAAAATCAAGTGAAGATTGAACGTGGGGATTAAGCGTCATCGGAGATGGGATCGGCGACGACGCCGCTGAATGGAACTAGATCCACGGATCGACAGAGTACTGGGAGGAACTCAGTCGACGGAAGAGGTGCAGATCCGGATCCGGATCTGGAGGAGAAGCCTCTTAATCCTCCCCAAGTCCCCTCGGGGACTCCTGCGGATCTTGACGCAAGTCGAGATTCGCAAAATAAAGACGCCAAAGGGAAACCTAGGGCGCATCCTGAGCTACCTCCAGCCCAGGATCCGCAAGTTCAAAAGTCGGTAGCAAAGAAGAAGAAGTCAAAGACTACTCGGAAGAAGCTGAAGGCACCTGAGTCAGATGGCGAAGATCCAGAGACATCTGCCAGCCCGTGGACCGACGACGCCCTGAAGATCATGTATTACCAGAAGGATCTGAGAGAGTTTCTACAGCAAGATCCGGTGATGTCGATCCTGAAGCTGAAGCAGATCGGCGGACTTCGCGGACCGGTAATGGCTTCACTCGCCGTAAGCCGACTTCTTCTGGCGTGCCTTGGCCCGATCCAGCGCTCGCAACACTTCTTCGAGATCGTCTGCATCAGCCAATCGCAACAGGGTTAGCCGATCCGCCAACTCTTGATCGCCCAGTGTTTCAATGAAGTGTTCAACTTGCTCTTTGCGTTCCTTCAATCCGCCGCCCTTGACTTTGAGCTTCGCACGCAGGGCCACCACATTGAGGCGATACAGGTACTCCAGCGGGGACTCATCCGATCGCTTACGCGCGTGATAGTACTGCCGCGCCAGCGAGAACCCGACTCCACAGTGCTGGATCTGGAAACTTCGGTGCAGGTCGCTCCATTTGTTTCGAGTAGATCGGCCAAGTTGGCGGTACCAGTTCTTCGCCGGCCCAGCCAACAGATCCGCGAAGGTAAGATACTTCTCTTCGTCCGGCTTGATCTCGCAGGAACGCTGACTTCACTTTGCTGACCCAGGCTCGGGCGCGATCTTCGTCTTGGTCTTTGCCCGTGAACTCCTTCAGGTCCGAGATCGCAGAGATTCGAACTCTCTGGAGCATGGATGGTCCCGTAGACCCGACCGCAGTGGAGGTTACCGCAGTGCGCGCAGTCGCTTTAGAGGTCGGAAAGTCAATGTCGTCCGGATCGTATCCCCAGTTGGAGGACTCATAATCTGGCGATTCCACTGACTCCATCTCCACATCTTGCGATCCCACGTTTCCCGCCACCGCCGCTCTCGACGAGGTTGGCAATATCTGCTACTCGCACAAGAATCGGCTCGTAGGGGCTTGGAAGTACGATTCCAGCCTGTCACTCGATTCTTCGGTGGCCGTGGTAGTAACTGTTTGATCCGTAGATCGTGGTCTGCTTCTGCTGCGGAGATCGTGGTGGATCTCGATGTGCTGACTTCGTCCTGGCTCCAGCATAGCAACGCCCGACGGTCCCAGACATGCGGCGCGGCTCAGAGGAGCTATCCGATCCCAGTTTGGTTGCTGATGCGTAGTGTGACGACCCACCGGCACTGATCGCTGGCGTTCCCGACTGATCTTGAGCAGGAGGCACATCGCCTACCACGATCCGCAGCTTATCGATCAAGATTCGAGTCGATGTCTGGATCACTATCAGGTCCAGGTCGAATAGGTCATCGGCATCGAATGCGCCGGCGGTGAGGCCGGCGTCCTTCAGTACGCGACGCAAGTTCTTCACCGCAACGAGATTGTCCGACGTGGGAGCAAGTACCGGCAGAAGACGTCGAGTGCCCCAGCTGCGACGGTCCAGGCGAAACAAGTCCACGCGATCCATGCACAATCGTCGGATTCGGAATCTGACTCTGGATCGGACGAATACAGCTCGGATGAGGACTATCGCCGCCGGATCTACTTGGCTGTGAACGAAGATCCAACATCGACGACGGTGAGGGAAACCCAGAGCGGTCGCGATCCAAGCCAGTCAACTCGAGAGGGACAAGATCAGCAACCCCGTGATCAGCGAACTCGTTTCCAGTCAGAACGACCGAGTCGCGATCGGTGCACCTACTGCAGATCGCGCCGCCACGCGGAGGCCGACTGCTGGAAGCGCTTGATCTGCGAGAAGTGTGGCAAAAAGGGTCACCCAGCGGATCACTGTTTCTTGGTGTGCCGTGGCTGTGAGCTACACGATCTCGGAAAAATGCCCGATGGAGGAGTTCAACAACCAGATCCGGAAGTGGTTCGATCCTCACAAGCATGGCGGTCTCCTACCTGAGATCGCGGAGAAGATGTAAAACTAGGACGCTCGCCGGGTTTGAATCCGGTACGAGCCGAGCGCTCTAGATATTGCACCTATGCATTTGTGAACAAGATATCGGTAGATCAAGTTAGCAAGCGACCAGATCTATCCGGTAATACATGTGATCGGCACGAGAAACCTACCACCAGGATTTCGAGTCTGTATCAGGCCGACGACTTTGACCGATCGGCGACGTCTGTGCCCTTGGATCTCCGTCACGGAGAAGCGAGGGATTCTGGACGCAGCGAGATCGAGATCAGTGGATCAAGCCTGCTGAAGGCGAGGTCCTGTCGAAGCCAAGCCAGATCGCCGAGGTTAGACGATCAGGAATGGTGGGCGAAGCGGATCTCCTACCGGGTGAGTCGCGTGGGTACTGGAAGTACCATGCTCCTGGGAAGTGGCTTCGTCAAGCTAAAGTTGCTGACAAAATCGACAATGAGAAAGCGATCATGCTTCTGGATAGTGGCGCCGAAGTGTCCATCTTGGGCACTGCCTTTGCTCGTAAGGTGGGGTACTACAAAGACGGAAGTCAGATCCAAGATTGCGTTTGAATTGGCGATAATGTGTACACGACGAGATCATGATCACGTTGGCTGGAAATCTGGTATATTGCTTTGATACTTGGGTAGGCGATCTGTCTGGCCAGGAGGCGATCCTGGGCATGGACTTCATGGTCCCTGCTGGCGTACACTTGGATCTCGCGGATGGCACGATGTGCTTCCCCGACGAGATGCGGATCCAGTTGAGTGGCCGACGGCCGCTGTACGGAGAGAAGGTCGGTACGATCATGACCGGAGAGTCGCCGTGGATCGAAGTCGGCAAGTCGTGGGAGATTCCGCGCCGCCTGAAGGCCAGATCACGAGAAGTTGTGGGTTACCCGCGGCAATCGGTGTGGGTTCCGACGGTAGTCCAAGGTCCCGGCAGGATCCGCTATCTCCAGATCACCAACATCACCGACAAACGGATCCTCATGCAGGACAACGAACGCGTCGGGATGTGGCTGGCTCAGGATCAAGTTCCGCGCCATCCGGGATACGTATCGGTCGGATCCAGGAGGTACATGGAGTGGCAGAACCTCGCCTACCAGGCAGCCACTGACGCGCGATCTGAGGTGTCGGGGCCGGAGGTAGACGAGGGGCCAGGTCCCTTGGTGGATCACCCGGAATACCCGACGCCATGAGGAATACTGCGGCGAGGACAAGCGGCGCGGACCCAGTGCGCGACGAGGGGATCACCGTCGCCGAAGTGCCAGCCAGGAAGTCTGCCGTCTGACCTAAGTGTCGCGCTGAGCGACCCGCCGTCGGAGCCGGATAGTACCACGGTACAGGTATCGTCAGGGGGATGGGCAGTGCGACAGTGCGGGATGCGACGGGCCGATCTTCAACCACCCACGATCTCAGTGGGTCGGAAGCTGATCCTGGCTCCAAGGAAGTCGGCGACGTCGGGCCAAGCCAAAGCGATGTTAACAACGAAATCCAGGAGGCCCAGGATGGCGAAGCACCGCGGGATCCGAAGCTGGAAGCGGTGTAAGTGTCAGACACCACGGATCCAGATGATGCGACAGGGGGCGTGTCGCAAGAGGCATTGGGCCATGCCCCAGCAGAAACGAGGCAGGTGCCGGAATGTCAACCGAATTCATCAGATCTGGGTCACAGACAGGCGCCTGGCGCGGATCGTCATAGTGAAACCCAGTCGATCTCGCCGGATCCAAGTCCGGCGATAGTAGCCAGTGCTGTTGAAGATGAGCAAGTCTGTTTCCACGAAGGCGGCGAGCTATTTGCGGAAGATGTCCAAGCGGAGATGGCCGTCCTGACTGACGAAGTGACTGCCGAAGATCTCAACGTCGGTGATCCGATCTTCACCTTCAACACTAAAGATGAAGAAGAACGCCTGCGGCGATTAATCTGGCGGTGCGAACACCTGCTCATAGGCAAAGGCAACGCGCTGCCGCCGGCAGCCAGAGGTGTCAAGTGCGACATCGACGTCGGGGACGCGAAGCCGATCGCTCAGCGTGTGAGGAAGGTCGCTTCGCGATTCAGGGGGAAGCTGGCGGCGCTCATCAAGGGACTACTGGCGGCGCTCATCAAGCACTCGAGATCCCCATGGGCATCTCCGGGTCGTTGTGATCAATAAGAAGAACGGCGAGGCCATCAGGCTGTGTATTGATTACCGGCTGGTTAATAACCCGACGAAGCTGATGATCTACCCGATACCTTTGATCAACGAGCTGCTAGAAGATCTCGACAAGGCGCTGTGGTACTGCTCGCTAGATATGGCCAGCGGATTCTGGGTGGTGGAGATGACGGACAGGGTTCGTTCGATCTCGGCATTCATCACACCCTTCGGCCTTTTCGAGTGGAACCGCATGCCGTTTGGACTCAAGAACGCACCGCAGATCTACCAACGGTTGATCGACAACGCGCTGTATGGATTTACCCGGATCCCGCGATCCGAATGCCAAGATCAGCTAGATCTCTTCGAAGGAGGAGGCGAATCGGGCGACCCAGACAAGCCATCGCTACTGGGAAGGAGGTCGAACATCGACGACATCCTCATCACAGCAGAGTCATGGGATCAGCTATGCGAACGTGTCGATAAGCTGTTGGATGCGTGCGACGAGTGGAACATCCCAATCAGCGTGGTTAAGAGCTACTGGAGGATGCGGAAGGTGGACTACATCTGTCATCGAGTGTCGATCAATGGCCTGGAGGCGAACCCGAAGAATCTCGCTGCGCTCGTGGATCTGCCGTTTCCGGGATCGTTGCGTGCGATGAGTCGTTCTTGGGCAGTCTGAATTATTATAGTTGCTTCATTGAGAGCTACGCGATCTATGCTGCGGTTCTGTATGAGTTGCGTGAGGTGGACTTCGCGGTGATCGCCAAGCCAGGCCAGCATGCGCGGATCGAGCAGTTGGCCGGAGAGCAAGACCAAGACCTCGTAGATCCAGCAGCAGTGAATCCACGCGCCAAGGACGACGACCCCGCGAACCAGGATTATGAAGCCGTGGATCCCGAAAGGATGACGGATCGGTAAATGTCGACTCGTGATCCAAGCGAAGTGGAACCCCGATGGATTTGTGCGTATCGCGCCTTTACAGCTCTGAAGTCAAAGATTGTATCGACCCCGATCTTGAAGCACTTTGATCCGGATCGACAGTCAGTAGTGATTGTGTATGCGAGTGAATGGGCGATCGCCGCAGCGCTGACGCAAGAATACGATGGAGTCTATTGCCTGGCGACGTTTGCTAGTAGGACGCTGAAGTCTAACGAGCTGAACTACGGCGTGGTGGAAAAAGAGGTGTTGGCCTTGTTGCGGATCTTAGATCTCAACTACAACATCCTAGTCGGGCGACATATCCGGATCCTGACTCGGTACTCTACATTAGCGTGGCTGTTCAGATCGCCAGGACTGCAAGGAAGGTTGGGACAATGGACCGCTTTTCTGTCGCCGTGGACGTTGGAGATCGAGAGGTGCACCAAAGGTGAAGACGAGATCCTGGGGGCGATCGCATCCAGTATCACGCCAAGATCCGAAATCGACAAAGCGCTGATCGCAATCGCTCCCCAGAAAGAGCCGCGTCGCAAGATCCAGATGCCCATACCGACCGTGCGAGCTGATGAAGAGCTTCTGGTTGTTAGCTTCGATGGATCGGCAAGAGTGAAGCGAGGTGGAGCCGCCTACAGCGCGATCATATGGCAATTACCGGAGTGGACAGGAACCCGAGCCGAATCGCAATATGCCGACGGACTAACCGTGAATGAAGCGGAGTATCATGGACTGGTGATGTGTCTAGATCTGCTTGAAGGTATGGGTCGACAGCGACTGGTGATCTGCGGAGACTCGAACCTGGTGGTACGACAAGTGCGTGGCGAGATCGACTGCAAGGCTCCGGCGTTAACGTTGCTGAGGCAAAAGGTCTTGGACAAATTGCGAGTCTGGCCAGATCACGAATTGGTATATGTAAAACGTGATTGAAATAGCCGCGTAGACAAACGTGCGAGTGAGGCGCTCCAGCGACAAGCCAGGATCGACATCGTAGAAGAATCAGATCGGCAGGATCTAATTACGCTGAATCGCTTGGATGAAATCCTAGTGGTGAGGTCGAAAGACAAGGCTGCTCAGATCACGCCGGTTATGACCAGATCGAGACAGAGGACGAGGTCGAACCCCACCGTATTGCAAGAGGAAGTAGTGAAATCACTCCGGATCGAACGGATCCGCCAAGTGCAAGACGAGGAGGCGTGGATCTCAGGTCTTAAAAAGTATCTGGGTGGTGAGTTCGGTGGACTTTCGCAGGACGAAGTTAGATCGCATGCAAAGAGGCAGATAATTATGAGGTGGATCTGGACGATCTACTTTATTATTGCCCACCGGCCAGGCGGAACGACGAAGAGCGCGATGGTACGATGCGGCTGGTAGACCCAGAGACTTTGCAAGAAGATGTCTTACACCACTACCATGTGAGTCTGGAAGGTGGCCATCAAGGGATCGGCCGAACCTACCATCGGATCCGAGATCACTTTCACTGGAGAGGTTTGTACAAGAGCGTACAGCGCTATGTGGGCGAGTGCGTAGACTGCGAGACAGGTAAAGGCGGTCGACGATCTAAGGAGAGTCGCCAGGAAACATTCAGGCCACATACCCGTTCCAGATCATGGTTATGGATCTAATTCTGTCTCTGCCGAAATCGTACAAAGATAACACAGAGCTGTTGATCTGGGTGGATCTCTTCTCGGGATACGTGATCGCGAAAGCGAGTTCATCGAGAATGGCCCAGACCATTGCTGGGTCATATGAGGAGTGTGTGTTCGGGCGGTTCGGTGCTAGCGAGGCGATCCGTCACGATCGCGAGCCTGGACATATGTCCGACTTCGGGCATTTAACAAGATCCAGGGACAACGGCAACGGGCTACGATGGCTTATCGACCTCAGGCGAACGGAACAGTAGAACGCATGGTACAGACGATCACGCGAGCTCTGAAGATGTATGTACATAAATCCAGACCAGCGGGATTGGGACGAGTACGCCGAGAGGCTCACTTTTGCGATCAATACGGCCCACGATCGGATCCGCGGGGAAACCCCTTTCTACTTGGTACATGGGTGGGATCCACGATTCACGCTCGAAGCTACAATCCCGATGGGAAGTACCAGGAGGCGAGATCGTGATCCACGTCGATGGAGATTTCGGATTCAGAACTATTATCGGCGTGCTCGAGAACAAGTGAATGACTTATTACGAGAAGCGATCTCAGAACGTGCCGAACAGCATAACGATGTGGTCCGACCTCATCAGATCGACGTTGGATCTCGCGTATGGCTCTACCTGGATCGCGTTAAGGAGGGATACGCCCGAGAATTGGCACATCTCTGCCATGGCCCGTTTCGCGTGATCGAGAAAATTGACGAACATGCTGTGAAGATCGAAACGTCAAGTACAGGCTATCGCTTGTTCCCGGTGGTGCATGTCTCTAAGCTAAAGTTGGTCAAGGAGTTTCCTGACCGCCCGAGGTCACAGTTGGCTGCGGAAGGCACCGATTGGCTGGACTTTGATGAGAGTCTACTACCAGAGGATAGCTGGATCCAGGATCTAATGGATGCCGAATACGAAGTCGAACGGATCTCGGGGATGCGAACCGGGAAGAAGACGCGATATGGTCGAATCTACCGAGAGTTCCTAGTGCACTGGCGAGAATATGATGAACCCACTTGAGTGGATGAGGCAGTTCTCAATTGTGGCGCCCTGTTGCACGAGTTCTTACGGGATCATGTGAGCCGGAATCGGTTTAACGTGATGCAGTCCCACGAGTAGTGGACTGCGATCCGCTAGCTCAGGAGTGGCTGAGTTGGTGGAGATGAGTTGAAGGATCTACATGAAGGATGTAGATCGGTGGATTGGGTTGCGTGTTTACGTGTGGAGAATTTTACGATGAAGAATGGTGGTAAGGACTCATGATCTGCGGATCCCCGGAAATGCGGCGATCCGGACCGTGACTCTACGAAACAAATGTATCGGAAACGGAGGCGATGGAGATCTAAGCAGACATACATTGATCGAATCAAGAGGGTACTTGTGACTACAACCATGGCACGAGATGTGACATCGTCAAAAGGTGATCTCCAGGCGAATCCCGGAAGTGGTTGCGCCATGGATCAGCAGCATCACCGTCACGCAGAGCCTCCACCAGATTGGTGGGCTCACGGCGGTGAAGCTGAGGGTCGGCTAAGTTGGCACGACGGGCTTCGATCCCCGGGTACCAGACGACATCGTCATTCTTTTTTTGAAAGTGCATGAAGAACGGATCCAGTAGCAGATCCAGATCGCACCAGGCCTCTCGCATCGCTATGATGAAGAGCCGTAGGATCCCTTTCCATTTGCTGCCAGCATGCGATCGACGATTGCTGCGTTTCTTTCGGTACTCTGCCAGCCACGGATCTCGCTTGCACATAGCCTTGGTGATCGGGGATGAGTGTGTGGACTCCCAATAGGTCAACAACTCGCTGCTATCGTAGCTTTGGTACCGTCCGATCACGAGTCCGAGCCGCCCGTCAGTGTCGATCTCGAAGCTGATGCATAGATCCACCCCCTCCAAGATGTCCCAAGGCGTCTCGTCCATCAGAGTCTTGACGTTACCCTCGGTAACCAAACTTTCCAGATACTCGTTCGCCGCAGGCCGGGCCCGTTAGTGCGGACAGGGAAGATCCACTCGGGACGAAATGGCAGCGCCGGGAACAGCAGGTCCACAGTGAGCTTGGCGATCGTGACGTCGTCCAGCGAAGCCATGAGCCACGGGTCGATCTCGGCTATCGACATGAGCCGAGAGCGGGTACGGCCTGGAATGCACTGAGAGTCCGGGGCGAATGGCGCTATAGGCGTCATGGGGTCACTCGGGGAAGTGTTGCTCGCGCCACCAGTTCCACCGATGCTACCCAGACGAGAGCGATTCGGAGAGCGCGGAGATACTGACATAGATCGATGGAAGCCGGGTCTGGATCACCACTATTGTCTGGATCTTCTGGGTCGCTCGGGCCAGATCCCGACGCAGTCTTATTGCGGCGTGGAGTGGCATGCTGCCGGCGGCGCTCTTTGGATCGGGAAAGCGTTTGCAGCGTCTGTTCTTCCAGTACGAAGTTAGCCATCTCGGCCGACTCTTCATCCTCCTCATCCTCGGTGTTCGGCTTGGCAGCCTTGTTTTTGCCTTTCCAGGTCGGAGTACGGACTGTAGTCGCGCCTGGAGTCGTAGAGGATGCTAGCTTGGGCTTATGTAAGAACTTGGGCGGCGAGGCAGGACGAGATGTCGAGGGAAGATTACTAGCTTGGGGCGATAGCGGGACCTCGCCATCCTCACCCATGTTGAAATCAGGATCCTCGTTATCGTCAAAAGAAAGGGGGCGAAAAATCCGCTTGTTGGGACGGGAGGCAGAAGATCCTGGAGGCGGGGACTTGCTCCGAGGACGCTTAGAAGAACCGGATGACGACGCAGGCGCGGGATCGTGCGCTGCTGACTGCTGTGGAGCGGCCGATCCGGAATGGGATGATCCCCCCGATCTCGAAGGCGCTGGATCAGAAGGTCGCGAAGAAGAAAGGGGCGTCGATTCCCGGACAGCGAACTGCTGGGGGGAGCTGGCCCCGATCGCAGCGGCTACAGAAGCGAGTCGAGCTAACGCGGAATCGTGCTCTCGGCGGAGGTCGTCTCGTTCATGCTCGATCCATCTCCTGATCCAAACGATCGTTCTCAGACATGACATTGTCCCGAAGCCCAGTGAGTCGATCCACAACCTCTTCGAGCTGTTGGATCTGAGTTTGTTGTAAGTCTATTTGATCCTGAGAATCGGGATCGGGGGTCCGGACGGCACCCACCAGGGAGTCTCGGAGATGCACCAGTTCACTCTGTAGGTCGTGGACCTCAGCAACCCGATCAACCTCTCGTCGCTCAAGTTGACGGATGTCTCGCACCTACCCGAGAACGGTAATAGTCGATCGGCGTTGCGTAGCCACTGCAGTATCGCGATCTACCTGCGCAGTTCACAGTTCAGTCGTGCGTTGGGCTGCCCGGGCCAATAACTCTCAAATCGTGCGGCGCAAGCTTCGTGGAGAAGTGTCCGCTGGGGGCGTTGTCGGCTGAGCAGATCCAGCGATCACAGGAGTCGGCTGCGCAGATCCAGAAGACGTGGGAACTGGCTGGCGAGGCGGTGTAAGCGCCGGCAGCGACAGGCGGCTAGGATGTGAGGGAGCGGATCCGGACGCTGGCGCCGCTGAAGTGGGTTGGGCGACTTGGGGCGATGCCGGGCGCAAGATCATGGCTGTAGACATGCGGTCTCGAATGGAAGCCGGTGACGGCGATCGGGAAGCCGACGGCGATGGCGAGGGTGGTGCATCCTGCAGGCCAACACATGCTGGAGGTCCGCCGGAGTCCGACATAACGGCGAAACACGTTGGTTGACGGAAGACGGGGAGGCGACACCACCAAGCAGGTGGCAGTGTGGTCACAAGCCATGAAATTGGGAAATCAATGCGTGGAGCGATGGCGTTGGGCGGCAACAGCTTCACGCAAGAGGCGGCTGTGGTGAAGTTGATTCTGACAAAGGAGAGAGAAAGATGGATCGTGACCTGATGGACAATATTGGACCGGTCATTTCTCCGAAGAGTGACCACTGGAGATCCGGTGGGCCAGAAGAGGCGATCTCCTATCAGACACCAAAGGACTATGGATGCAAGTGGCGTACCTCCCCGACGGACATCAAGCGGGTGCGGTACCAAATCAAGCAGCAGCGTGATGCTAGAGGCCCAAGGAAGAAGAGCAAATCTGGATCCAAAAGGTAGGGCGATCTGGATCCCGGATCTCGGACTCCGGACCCCGACATTGCGATCGAGGACGATCTCAAGATCTACGATAGGATGATGGCGAACCCACGTTGAAGAAGGTACCTCGAGATGGGTAAGAGTGCGAAGGACGTAAAGACGGTGGCAGGTGGTCGTTGGGCAGTTGTGAGGATAGTGACTTAGGATGGGACCATACTTAAACCATAAATCAGACCTGAATTTGCATCAGAGAGAACAAGTGCCTTCCCTGCGGCGGAGAAGAGGAACAACAAGCCGCTCGCAGTGTTAGCAAGTCTACGGTTAGTTGATCTAGTGTCGGTTCTTAATATCTGGTAATATAAGCACCAGATCAAACCACCTAGTGATCTACCCTAGATCGATCGGAGTTCATTGTTTGGCCGGGAGATCCTTCAAGTCTCAACCACCCCAAGATCCCGCTATTTTTTTTGGAAGCGGCAAGCAAGTGTAAAGGAAGACCGCGAGGCAAACACACCCCATCGAGGCAACCCCACGGCCGGATCCAGATCCAGGCCGCCAGATCCAAGCTCGAGCAACCGCTTCGGATCTGGACTATATCGGCAGCAGAGCGAAGAGTTTCCGCGTTGTTCCACCCTATCCCCAACGTCTTGTTAAGACGTTCAAGCCTTCACCACTTGGACCTTCACGAAGTCACTGGAGGAGCAAGATCCAGCCCTACCGTCGGGTTCACAAGGTGATCAAAGTTCAGCACAAGAACACGGATCATCGGGGGACCCCCTCCGTTAGTCGGTGTCCGGGCATAGTGGAAGTTGGATCGCACTCTCGCAAGGCTTTGCTGATCCCGCTACACCACAGTACTTCATTTGTAAATGGTAGAGATGAAAGGGTGGCTGGGGATGCAGAAGAAGACGGGGGGGGGGGGGGGGTAAGACGCAGATGGACGACGTGCTTTATTTGAAGCTGCGGCGGGGGAGGCGTGCCAAGATTACCAAAGCGGCAAGTGAATGAGAGCAAAGAAAATGAAACCGGGGGGGGGGATCGATCCGCGACCAAGAAGGGCAGATCGCCGATGAGGAGCAGCAAACTTCCAAGAATCAGCACCTGCATTTCTGAGGTATAACTTGCCACGCTGTCATATACAACCTGTACTGTGCATACTATGCAGGATTGTATAACGTGAAGCCTTCTCAACATGCTTACAGTGTGAAGTTAGAACAATGCTCGACGGCGACAGATACAACATCATCCGTATACATCAGCGGATCCGACGAAGGCAATAATGATAAAAAGACTTCTGGCGCGGCTGGAGCTATTTAGAGCTGCTCGACAGTTATTAATGTATTTGCGTGTGAGTAGATAAGCGTTTTCCGTGAACATGGATTTGATTATCATGGAGACGAGTTGGTGTAGCCATTTGTAAGCGCACAATTATTCTTCCGAGGCGGAGAAGTCATGGAAAGTCGGCTTCGACTGCCAAGGTTTCGCTTAGGTCAGACGTAACTACTGCGATTGGAGATTTTAAGCTGTCGTAAAAGTTCTAAGTGCTCATGTTGTATGTTATTGATGTTGTACCCGACTGTGCGCCCTGAGCGTTCAGATACTTGTTGTATGTCGCTCATGCTGTATATGGTTGTGCGCTTTCAGCGCTGAAATACAAGTTGTACCATTCGTGCTGTACAATTTGACACTATTTATAATCTTTTGCTATTCAAACGTGGCGCGCTGTTGGCTTCTTGTATGGAGACCGCGAGCATGTTGAAAGCCCTAAGTGAAGGAAGGCCTTCGGAGACGTTAACAGCTTCAACGCAAGGTCTGCCCTATTACCAGGCGCAATAGTGCTGAGCACTGCAGGACAACGTACTATAGTCCTGATTGTAGCAATCCAGACAAAGCTCGGTGCGTGTTGTTTCCTTAGTACTCGATTCGATTGATCCAGCTAGCGAACGAAGCTAAGGATGTGTGTACCTGTGCAATTACCTACAAGTACTACTGCGGCCGTGACATCAAGAGCCGTGCTGCAGGAACGGAGGGGAGGGGGGGAGGGGCAAGCGTCGCGGCGGGAAGAAGTGTGCGGCCAGAAGAGATTGAAAAGAGCGGAAGGTTGATGGCTCGGAGGAAGAAGACAAAATGATGAGCTGAACGATGCAGACGACGAGAAATAGCAGGTGAAAGGTCAGCAATAGGATGATACGTAGGCAAAAGCTGGTCAGCAGCGGATAATTGCGCTAATTTTGCTTCAATACATTTGTTGAGTCTTGCCATATCAATGCCTATGTTTGTTTTTACTACGTCTATATTCCGCTTGGTCAGTCTCTTGATAAAAAGGCCATAGCTGTACCTTGCCAAATTTGTTATTATGATGCCGAATACAACTTGTTGGGTTTGTAGAGGCTGTATATACAACGTCGTTTGTGATTTTGAAGAAACGCCCCATGTCGCGTTTTTCAGAGTCGGTACTCGAACTTAAATGGGACCATAGTGAAATCAAATGTCCGGTGTCGATAATATGCTGCTTCTGACAACATGTCAAAAGTACCCGAAAATGACGAAAAAGGGCTTGGGCGCAGGGGGGTTAATAGATGCAGTGTCGTTTGCAACCCGAGTGGCACACGTGGTGGCAGCCAGTGACGACTTTTGCAACCGGGATCAATACAAAAAAACAGTCAAGGTTGCAAACAGAGTCAGTATCAAGTCTCAATACATAATAGGGGGAGTCGAATATGCCGAGTGAATACAAAAAAGTAAGCATCAGCAATCACAAAAACTTAGCAGAAAAGTGACAAACTATTAGCGAGGGGGATTCAATTTTTTGTGCTAATTCGTACTTAGCGAAAGATGGGATGCACCATGATTCCCACCCCTGCGCACATTCTCCAAAAGGCCTCGCCGCGCAGACGCCGATGCCGCGGAGTTGTCGGCGCTCTGGCTGCGGCAATAGGCAGCATGAAATGACGTGCTGCAGCGCGTTCACAAGGGAAACGACTAGGCTTCGCTACAACGGATGGCAGACGTACTGCCGCATTCTGTAGCTTCACTACGAGCTGGCAACGCCAAGGCTCTCTAGGTGACGAGTAAGAGCTCAATAAAACGCATTTTTTTTCAAAAAAAATCTTGCAGCAAAAAGTTGTCGAAAAGTAAGCATCAGCAATCGCAAAATCTGAGCAGGCACAAGAGCCAGCAGTATGATGAGTCGCTACAAACCCGAACTCGTGAAGTTCATGTCGTACAAGGACGGCATCAAGTACGATAAATACCGCGTGCTCACAACGGAGGAGCTTCTTCAGATCACCCCTGACCAGTTATGCCGCTGGATGATCCAGCAGGCCTACGGTGACGCAGAGCCCAGCGATGAAATGAGATCTGTGCATTGTCGCTCGAGTACTCTCGAGTTTTCTAAGAAAGCAATTTCATCGTTCATGCCGCGAATGAACGCAACTTGGGACCCAGTGACACAGCGCAGTAACCCCACACGCTCCGACGCAGTAAATAAGTTGATCAAGAAGGTTAAGAAGTTCGAAGTTCGATGAGAAGGGGCCGAGTCCAAAGCCCGTCGTTCTGTGGAGTACGAAGAGTTTATGAACTTGTTACTCCTGGTTCGCTCTCAATGGAAACACAATAAAACGTCATTTATGGTGAGCAATGTGTTGTCCCTTCAGTGGCACATTATGGCCCGCATAGATGATATGATGAAATTGCAATTCGGCAGCTTCTCACCACACATGGAGTACGGATCCACGCTCCTCTTTCAAATGCGCTGGTCTAAGAACATACAAGAAGAAAGAGACGCCCCATAGCAGATTGTGGTCGGTAGCATGGGCCCTAAGCTGTGCGCCTTACTCAACCTTGCTGTATACATCGAGTCGGCCACTAATGTTACGGGCTCGGAGTTTCTGTACGGTAACCCCAAGGACGGCGACCGCGCTGTATGTCGGTTTTGGCTAATATGGTAAAGGATACAGCCTTTAAGAAGCTCAAGTCGGGGAAGCTGGGGACACACAGTCTTCGAAAAGGAGCAGCAACTTATGCCACACGGAGCGGCATTTCGAAGGACTTTGTCAATCGAAGGGGACGCTTGCGGACTCGCAAAGGCGTTGTAGACGTCTACATAGATCACAGACAACCGTACCCGGATGCATTGACTGCAGCATCC
The DNA here is from genome assembly GCA_033557915.1 of Phytophthora tentaculata. NCBI lineage: Eukaryota > Oomycota > Peronosporomycetes > Peronosporales > Peronosporaceae > Phytophthora > Phytophthora tentaculata. Next base: position 2,932,209 of record JAUCEA010000020.1, on the reverse strand, counting down.
CTGACAGGGCCTGCAGGTCCGTGTTTCTACACTACAAAGACGGGTATTAGCTGTGTAACACCGCAGTGGCTCGGGGATCAAGTCGCGCCCACAGTGAAACAGCTCATAGGCGGCTCAATTGCAACAACGTTAGTTCTACCATTACTGTGGGCAGCGTTGGAGTCACCGGATAACTACACACATATCCTCTACTTCCAAGCAAGCTGAAGCAGAAAATTTTGTGTGCTTACACAAATGCGGGAGGAAGCCCAACCTTGAACCCTGTTCAACGGGAGGAGTTTTTCGTTACAGGTGACGGCTCTCAGCTGAGTCTTGTCGTCAGCAGTGAGAGCACAGACCAATATAGTGGCACTTCAACAACTAGTACCGAGAGCGTTTGTACAAGCAGCAGTGGGACTCGGCAAGAGTTCGCCGCTCTTCACTCACAGATTGCAACAGGAAGAAGATTCATGGCGGAGATTATGAGCGAGGTTCAGTGATCACGACGAAATACTCAGCGCGAGGTGCAAAAAACCCAGGCAATACTTAGGCGGCTCGCAATGAAATCAGCTCTCTACCAAGGGACTATAACGAACAGTGATCACTCGGTTGACGCACCAGCACCGCAGCGTGGTCCAGCTGCACGATTATCAAAGCGACCCAAAGATCTTTTTGAGTTACGGCATGAATATCAATTTGGGTGCAGCGGGCTAAAGCCAGCAAAGGATTCCACGGCGATAGAGCGGGGGTTGAACAAGTTTGCTTACTCAAGACGGAAAATCTTTTGGGATGTAGTAGCAAACCTTGTTCGCTCTGGTTTCACGAGCGACACGGCAATCGACAAGGTTTATGCAGTCTACGGTAGCCAGCTATCAGTATCATCCGTCTTAGTAGCACTCCGTACTGATCGTAAGCGAGGTGGGCATCCCAGTCTGCGAGTGTAGAAGTATCTTAGCGTACATCAACTGTTCAACATCGCAAGAGTCATTATTGACCAATCAGAACACAGTTGTAAACCTGGTTGCACAACTGGGGTGTATTTATACAGTACAATGTTGGAGTTTATACACATCATTTTGTAATCACTGTACACAAACACTCTCAACCAAGCATATTGGAGACCATGTACGCAGGCGTGGACAAGTACGGCGGTGCGTTAGTAGGCGAAGGTCAACCTGACGGCAGTGCATCGAATGGAGCTACTCCCTCCTCCGGACTATCACTTGAAGATGCAATCGAGACTGCTGCCGCAGAGGAGACTGTGGTGGTGGACGTACCCTACTCGTATTTGGAAGACGAAGATGACCCGAATTCCGTGGTATCCGGTGTGTCCAAGGTGCTTCTATCCGCCCAACTAAACCCCGAAGCTGGCGGCCTTATGTGGGTCGAACAGAACAGCCCCCAAGAAGCGTACAAGAATGTTGTAGCCATGTCTCAAATGACGTCCATGCTGCGGGATAAGGACCGCAACGACTGCTACGAGCGCGGCATCAAGCGCGCCATCGCCAAGTTTAAAGCCGAACGAGGTCGTGCACCGATAGTACTTGACATCGGTACAGGTACAGGATTGCTATCGATGTTTGCAGCCACACACGGAGCCGAGCACGTCTACGCGTGCGAGATGTTCGTGCCCATGGCCGAAATCGCCGAACAGGTTACGGCGGCCAACCATCCCGACAAGATAACGGTCTTTAAGCTGCGTTCCACAGACTTAACCGTCGCACCGGATAAGATACAGAATAAGGATCCCAAGACAACATACCACCTCCCACGACGTGCTGATATGCTGGTGTCGGAGCTCTTTGACTCAGTATTACTGGGCGAAGCAGTGCTGCCTACGATCCGTCACGCCATGCAGCATCTACTGACACCCGACGCTGTTATCGTACCGGAGAGAGCTACAGTGTTCGCCCAGGTCATTGAGAGCGAGCCGATCTTCCACTTCAACAGTTTCGAAATACAGGATAAGACCAGTGGTCCTAAACTGGCAAGAAGTGATACAGCATGGCAATGCGAAGGTGGCAAACCGGCACTACCGGTACATTTTCGTGCACTGGAGAAGGATTCTACGCTACTGACGAAGCCCACGAAGATGCTGAGCTTTGACTTCACCAAGCCCACGACAGGAGCTGCAGAGTACCACAAGGCGATACTTGATGTCGTTAACCCTGGAAAGGTGCAAGCTGTACTCATGTGGTGGGAAGTGAGCTTCGACACGGACGACAGCGTCGTGTACTCAACGAAACCAGGTGCTCAGAACTGGCAGGATCACTGGGTGGAGGTCGTTTTCCCGCTTGTGGGGAGCATTCAGACACAGGTTAACGACAAGCTTATCCTGCGTGCCCACCACGATGACATCCGTATCTGGTTCGACGTCGAAGCTGCTCCGGGTAAAGATTCTCCAAAGAAAGCCAAGCGTACAGTGGTCAGTGAGAAGCCTCCATGTACCTGCGGACTTCACCTCATCTGCAACGCTGAGCGGATCTCTATGCTAACGGATTCTGCACGCCGCGAAGCCTACAACGCAGCCGTGTCTTCCACAGTGGCCGAGCTCACCAAAGCGGAGCCTCTGCGTCCGATTGCGTGTCTAGATATCAGCGACGGATCTCTGGGTGCGCTGCTGGCGGCGTCACACAAGCAGGTTACCAGCGTCACCTCTATCGAGTCCAAGGAGGTGTCTGCGCGGATTTTCGACCAGATTTTGACGTACAACGACTCGAACGCTGAGGTTCTGAACAGCGGCGTCAAAGGGCTGCTCCTTGAGCATCTCAAAGACGAACCATCGAGTGTGGATCTGCTGGTTGGCGAGCCTTTTTACTACTCGATGCAGAATCTCCCACTGTGGCAGGCTTTCAACTTCTGGCTTCGACGATCAGCTGTGGATAAACTACTGCACCCAAAGGCTCGTGTGTTGCCATCTCGCGCGAAGGTATTGGCTCAAGCTGTGAGGTTCGAGCACTTGCATCAATGCTTTGGGGCAGTGGGGAATGTTTCAGGGTACAACCACAGCTGCTTCGACCAGTTTCAAGACGAGTACTACACGCGTAACTTTCCTTTTCCTGCGTACATGTACCCGTATGACGAGGCCTCGGAGACTGTCGAGTTGGCAGCTATGGATTTCATGCAGACGGCACATACAGTCGCTACGAGCTCCACGATTGAGCTCAAGGATCCCGCAGCGAACGCCGTGATTGTCTGGGTCGAATACGATTTGGATGGAGCTGGTCACCACGTGGTGGCTACAGGTCCTGCCGTACGATACGCAAAGCAGCTCATTCGCTTCCTCCCGCCTGCGTCACGTGCGGCTTCTGGTACTGCATCGAACCGGATGGTCGAGTCAAGATTCTGCTTTGACTCACTGGAAGGCACGCTCGATCTTACTTTTGAAACCAAATAGATAGACAAACAATAAATGTCGTTTGCATCCTCGTTTGTATGTATGTACGGCCGGTACAAACACGTTGCGGTTTACTGAGTGATGCAATCTGAAACACGCCAACTTCTGTGAAACTTGCAGATGAAATTAGGAGAAAGTCGTCCTTCGCTCGGACCTACTAGAGAATGTGGGCTTTGCTAGATAATTGTTCATCTAAAATTATTTATTATTGTAGCTCAGCATATTGTAATGGTTATTACGTCTAAAAGGCCTTTGCAATACAGTTTTTTTATTTTATTCTCCGATCCCTGAGTCTAACCTTCAAAACATCTCCCAGTATCTGCTGCAAGACACTGCTTTATACAATATCCATTTTTCAACTTGTGAACGGATCCTGAAATTTATTTGTTAGGTAGGTGCTCACAGATACAAACGCATCGAAACAAAGGCCAACTCACTGATGCACTCGTAATAAATCTATGCGCGATTAATAAGTTTGCAATAGGTGTGGATATAGATCAAAAGCATACCTCGAAGCGCGACCAACGAACATGTAGTCCGCTGATCAAAACGATATATTCGTCAATGCGACCCCCCCATCTTTGCATATTTAAGTTCGTGTGGCGTCGAAAACATCGCCGCTAGTCGTGATATCATCCGTGCCACTCTTGCGATGAATTTCTTCATCGACGCTGTTCACTCTCCATGGAAATTTCTAAAGTGCATTTCTTGAATTACTAAGTCAACTTCTGTCTTCTCTCCACTTCAGCCTTAGAAATTCATAACCTGCTGGAGACGTTCTGTCTCCACCGAAAAATCTCTCACATTTACATGATTACTAAGAAAACATGCGATTTTTTAAATTTATAAAACGTTTATACTGGGAGGACAGCTTTAGCTGGCTGGACAGCCTAACCGATCTTATTACAGCGGCCAGTGGGACCAGGGATACCGAAAAATAAATTGATGCTGCAATTATTGCAATAGAATAGCACCAATTATTTATTGGAGGCCTATCTGGAATGGAAGACCAATTATTTATTTTCGCTCCAGTAGTGGCATCAATAATCTATTGGGGGGTGTTCAGTTAGCTATACATTCTTTAGTACTTGTGCGCTCGCGGTATACCAATATTCTGTTCCAATAATTTATTTTCTGAGCTGAGAAAGCTCAATAATCTATTTTGGCTTAGCCAGTTCTCAAACCCAATTATTTATTTTCAGCTTTGATTAGCAATAGATAAAAATGCAATATTCGGTATCCCTGGGTGGGACCCCAGACTTTAATTCGCAAATGTCGCCTGAGTCCATAGTCCACCGATTCTGGATATCCGAACGCAATTATTTTTGTAACTCTGGTGACTCGTGGTCTTCCTAAAGTCGCCCGAAGAATCGAATTTTCTATTTGATCTATTCTATTTTAGTAAGTTTAGTCTTTTTCTTTAGAAGTCTTATATGCATGTCCACACTCAGTTGCCTTCCTATGAGTTTATGCAAGACTCATTTGGTCTGTGGGTCGGTTTCGGTGATTTCGTGTTGTATATATTTTGGAACTTGAATCACTGGAAGCAACGAGGTTGGTACAGAAAACACCTCTTCGAGTACTGGAACCGTTGCGTCGATCCCTCAGCAATGTGTTCAGGATACTATGGGAACGCCCAACAAAGAGCGACTCCAAGCAGCTAGATTTCTGTCAAACCGACAATACAACAGAGTATTTGACTTGCAGCGCGGAATCACACACCTTTTTTTTTTTTTCAAATCAAGCCATTCACAAGCGAAAGCTGGGTAGTAAGTCTTGCTTACAAGTTGAGTGTAATTCCGACCAACGCTAAAGCCAAAATACTACTTCGAAGAATAACCGCTGATGATTTTAAAGAAGTTATTGATGCTTCTCTGCTTTTAAATGATAATCATCAACGATTTCTACAAAATAGAAAATTTGCTCAAGTAGTACGCCAGACCATCAGGCAACTAGCACACATCACTGCTAGCAGTGACTTACTTAAAACAAAACAAGCCTCAAAAGACCACGCCTTTTCGCGCTTTTCTCCTGACAGCAACGAATCAGAAACGTGAAAAAAACTTTAAGTCACTGTCCTCCCAGACCAAGCATCGCCTCTAGTTATAACATGAACAAAGTAAAAATTGATTTGGTGTGCGTTACACAACAGCTCGTCTTATTAACCCTTTAAAACTACTCAACTCTTTTTAATACATGTAAGTTATAGAAAGAGCATGGTACCAAAATATGGGTAACGTTTAGGGTAAGTTTATGGGACGGGATACGGGACGCCTTGTAGTGACTAAACACGACTGAAGCAGTGAACACAAGAGAGTGTAGACGTCCTCCAAGCTCTAGTTAACAAATGGCACTTTTTGTTTTGCCAAGAACTACAACAGCTTCCTCTATTCGTTATATTTGACCTCAGTAAACCGGTTTACTGGGTTCGGAAGCTTAAAAAACCGATTGGCGAACTCGATATATTGGTTTACTGGGTTCGCGGCGATTCTAGTAAATAAAAGTGAACCCTAGAAACAACCGTTACGAAGTCGGCTCGTTTTGAAGCATTTTCATTGGTACAGCTACATAAAGCTTGCAGTGCTATGCTAAAGCTGCACGATACTTGAACAGCGTAGAACAATCCGACACGGACAAGCTATGGCGTAAGGAACCGTTCAACGCCATATTGCACCACGGTCACAGGTGCTGGAGAGTTTCGCGAGTTGAGCATGTCCTTCCACTGGCCTCTATTGTAGAGTCTATAGACTCTCTCGAACGACATGGATAGCATATCCGTGTCTTGGGTTTCTCGCATCAGGATGAAGCCCTCTTGTATTGAAACTTGTCTATTACGGCGTAGCACTTGTACACTCTGGGAGTTTCTAGACGCTCAACTCTCGTCAACACTTCATTTTGGTCGGAGGAAGGATACATCGGACTGGCGTCTCCAGTCCCTTCATCGACACAAGCTTGTCCCGGACACTTGTCATGAGCGAACTTGCACTAGAGTCAGCTATCCATTTATGCTTGGTCATCGCGTGGCAGCCTGGAGCGCGAAACCCAACGCTTGAGCCGGCGTCGCTTGCCCACGTTCCTCGTCGGCCTTCTTCTTCCGTTACTCAAATTATTTGTGCGCCAAGTTGCCAACGAAGACCATTAGAACTACAGTTATAAATATTTCTACTACGTAGTATTTCACCGGAGCTATTCGAAAATTTGCTTTATTTAAAGGGACTTTCGGTAACGTATTAGTTCATAGGGTGTCAAAATTTACGAAAATCCTGCTTTGTTTTGCAATTGCTGATAATCATATTTTTTCCCTTTCTGCTTATTGCTTCCTTTTTGAAAGGGCTGATTTAAATCTAAGCAATAATATTGACGAAAAAGAAGTTTATCAGGGGGCTTCATAGGTGCGATGGACATGAAAACAAAGCAAGAAAAACGATAATCAGCCAATCGCGATTTGCTGTTATGCCATTATGTTAGGATTTCTTGCTATACAATCGAGTCAGTCGACCTAATGCCCTAACCAAAACCAACATATTGACGAGGATTCCCCCCCCCCCCCCTAATGGAAGCAGACGCATAATAATGTCGCCCATCGATACCGCCTCGAACGCTTAGTTGTCCGTGGCGCTAGGCGATAACCCGCATACGGAGGGCATTGTGGTGCTGGAAATCCCACGTGAACTCTAGCTACAAGTGTAGTTAGGATGCTCCCACAACCATACGTCTACCAGAACGGCAAACGATCGTTCGGGCGGACCTGAAGACCTCAGTTCTGCCTTTGCACCGGGACAAACTGGACCTTGCGAACTACTTATAAAGGCCAACCAGTAAAAATGAGAACACGCTACTAGCACGAGCAAGGCTAGCAGGTGTTATGAATTCTCGTGGCCCCCAACAGTGGAAGGGTACCAGGTACGGGCAAGCCTTTTACGAGGTCACCGAGTGTTCAACACTCGATTGGAAGAATATATAGGAGGCAATACGAGTACTCCTAACGGTGCAAATAGGCACTATATAGACGCCACGTAAACCTTCCGATACGAATCGGCCAATACACAAACAATCTCTCGGCCTTGCTGGATGAACCCTCGCTAGTAAGCTTCAAGTCCACCGACAGGTATAACACACCCACGCAAGCCTCACCAGACGCTTACCTTGAAGCCGGACCTCGCTCTTTGTGCTTGAGTGGAAATTTTGTTCTGCATTTGTGATGCACTTTCGGGCCATGTCGTAATATGCAATCCTATCAAGTATACAAAAATAGCAAGTGAACTACGATCCGTTATGGACTTCGCTGGTCTAGCGACTCTTCAGACGTCTGCGATGCCTTTCCAACCGCCACCGAGCGTTCAAACAGGCAATGTGACTTCGCAAGAGTCGCTCCCAACGGCCACCGAGGCTTCGTACCGTGATCCGTCAGTTCTTGTCCGCTAAATGCGAATCCGGCTCACCAATAGCGACCACCTGACTTGGGCGACATCTTGGCCACAATGGACCACGAACGAATGATCGGTAGTGGCTCCTTTGAGTCTCTTGCACCTTGAGGTTACTCTCTGTCCTATGACCGAGTTGAGCCACTTGTTCGTGGTTAAATCTTTGTCTGGTGGCAATTATGGAGTAATCACTACACCACAACATAGCCGCCTGTATCACAGTCGCGCCCTTGTATGCTTATATCTAACACGGAAATCATAGAACAAACATGACCGCAACAACTGGTCGCCCCCTCCGCTATTCTGCGGCGTGCTTGCTCGTGATGTCAGCGCTGTCGTTGCCGACGGGCATGGCCGTGCGATGATGCACGTGAGTACGGACGTCGCCCCGCAGAGGCTCTCATTCTGTAGCGCGGGAGCGGTCTTTGTGCTGGTTGCAGACTCACAAGAAAAAAAAGGGGGGGGGGGTCAAAGTAGAAGCCGAATATGTTAATGTCCTTTTTGTCAAGATATATTTTTTTATTCTGTCAGGAAATCCCTATTTCTTTTTAACTATCTCGCGTCGCATAAGACTGCTTCGATGTCCTCGCCGTTGCCGAGCCCGTAGTGAAGTTACAGAACTCGGTAGCACGTCTACCACCTGTCGTAGCGAGCGTAGTCGTTTCCCTTGCTTATGTGCTGCAGGACGGCGTCTTCTGCTGCGTGTAGCCACAGCCATAGCGTCGATAACTCCGAATCACCGATGCATGAGCGGGAAGGGCTTATCGAAAATTCGCGCAAAGGAGGGAATCACGGTGCATCCCATCATTTGTTACATACAAATAAGCACAAAAGCCCCACCTTTGCTATTCAGTCCCTTTTCTGCTAATTTGTTATGATTGTGATGATTACTTTTTGTGGTGCGTCTGATTCTCATTCACCTATCCTCGCTGAGTACATGGAGATAAGACCCTCACAGGCATGACCAACTTCTCTGCTCCGAAGCTGGATGCGCTCTGAGCTCTTGTCGAACCTGTCCTTACGATTGCACGGCTCAAGGTCACGGTCGTAAGCCTTCTGTGTCAGGGAAGGACGCACTGTTCATCACTCTGACAGTGTTGAAGCACTTCGGCACCTGGCAAGCACTCGATCAACTGTAACATCGCCAAATCCACGCTGGAGAAAATGGTGCTTCTAGTCATCCAGACGGTCGATCCCGTCTTGTACACACAGTTTGTGAAGCGTGTCAAGCTGGCCGAGCGGATGGAATCTGGAAACACCTTCACCAACTATCCATGTGCTCTCTACACATCTGACGTCAAATTCCAGCCAGCCTATCGGCTACGTGGCCGCTTTGCAGAATAGAAGGGGTACTTTTCGGTCAAGTACAGATTGTATGGCTTCCAAAATGGGTGTTCTGTCGCGCCGCCTGGGGTTGCTGCTGACGTCTCAGCCAAATCGCCCAGATCAACGTCGGACCTCGTGATGACGCTTGAACGACTGTTCATCCATCGCCAGATGCTACACAAGGAGGACGGATCGACTCCCGAAATAGGACCAGAACCGACACAGTTCTTTCAAATATGAGCTGTACTAGTGGATAAGGGGTGTCAGGGTGCTGGGCGGGTGCTACGCACGATTCAACCGAAGAAGCAGCCACGGGGAGGCACCCTCGACCGAGACGACATTGTCCTTAACAAGGCTGTTTCGGCAGATCGCGTTCTCGTTGAGAATTTTCTTTGGTCGAATGGGCATGGTGTGGAGGGCAAAGTACGCGACTTTCAAGTGGAGCGAGAACCGGTACGGTAGTGTTGCTCGCCTGTGCGCAGCTTTAACCAACTTCATGTTGACTTAATGCCGCTGAGAGCTCGTGATAATGACGATTAGGGCATGGCTCTTTCCAGGTACCAGTCAATGGGCGAGCGTGTTCGGACACAACGTGTAAGAGCCCAGCGTCAGTATCGAATGCGGCAATAGCTGCGTATGCGCCCTGCGCCATACCGCGCTCGTCATTCTGCGTCTCAGCGCCATACCCAGATCGAATCAGACAATGCATTCTCTTTGCTTTGTAGTACGGCTACTTTCGCCCAAGTATGCTTGCTTGCCTCTAGCTTACTAATCAATAAGCATTTGTTTGCCTGTTACACTACACTTGACTTTCCAGCTTGCCATAAAAATGAATGTAATTACAGACTTCGTACACCTAGATAGGATTAGGCAGCAACACCATTGCGCTTAAACACCACGGAAGTCACCTATGCCAGGTGCCCACGAATACCACACCACACACTCTCTTACACTCCACAGTGTACTACAGGGGTTGGAATGTGGCGTTCACAGCGCTTCGGCCCGTCACCCCCTTGGCAAATTCATGGCAAGTTTGAAAGTGAGAAGGAGTCTTACTTTGAGGCTACCGGGTTCTTAAATTCGAAGAACCCAGGTGGTATTGAAACAGAACCACAATCCTTTAAATTTATATTTTTGAGCCCCAAAGTAGCTAACTGTTTTCAAAGGGTTTTATTTATCCCAAAAGTAACACGCTGAACCGAAAATTGTCACGGGATTCGAATGCATTTGAAATAACAGTTGTAGTGCGAGACGTGTGCATGTACTTTTCACTTAATAATTTTCTTTCTCAAAAAGGCATGGAATGTGTACACAAATGTTTTTTATGCGAAAAGGTGAACCATACGCGAAGACGAATGTTTTGAGACTGTTTGGTACCGTCCCCCGATCCCAGCAAAAGAAGTTGGGGATCAGAGTACGATACCCCAGGCTTTCTGGTTTTGCACAAATGGCCTCAACGTTTGCAGTTGCCCATGTACCAATGAAAAAAACAAGGGTTCCGAAATCCCAGAAAAACGTGCTTTATTTTCTTTCTATATTTCTTTGTTTAATATTATAAAAATGTTAGGCGTGTTCACGGTGCCCTCAAAATATCTATTATGGAGGCATACTACGATTTGGAAGGAATATCGCGGTCGCGAACACGGTACGTCCAAAACCGTAATAAGCTTTCATAGCCCAAGTATCTAGCCCATGTCGTAAAACGGAGGGAAACCTGTTTATTTTTAAAAAAATGGCTATTTGTTGGTTCAGCATTAACGCGTGGCGTCACTAATGGGGGGCATTTGACTTCTTGCAGTTGACAATGTCCGAGAAGACGAAGACGACCAAGGCGATCAAGACGGCCAAGTCGTCAAACAACCACACGGTGAACGGAATGACCAGCAAAACTGTGAAGGACCAGAGACCAACACAGGGGCAGCGGGCCAAATGGATCGATAACCAGGAGTTTGACCTCTTAGGCAAGTACTGAGATGCCCGCAGTCAACGAGAGTTGAAGGAAGACAGGGTTTGTTCACGCAACTGTTTGCTGTTTGATGGCAGGTAAGGACACCCTATATCTGAATGTTTACATGTTAAATTAACGTGCGTGGTTGATATTTGCAGTCGATATTCGCACCAACGGCAAAGAAGCACGTGCTGTTCCTCAACCCGTTGCCGAGCTTGCGGATGACGAGTCTCGATCGGCTGCAGAAGAGGGTGGTGCACACCAAGGTGCTCGCGCTGACAAGTCCAGCTCCGATGAAGAGAATGGAGCTACCGAAGAGGGCGGCCCAAACCACACCACTGCTACTACAGACTCACAAAGCTTTCACCAAAGCCACGTAGTCATCAGCAACGTGTTAAGATGATTAAACATATCCGCGGAGGAGCGTCGAAGAAAAACCGTGGGAAGAAGATAGCAAAGATCGGACACACCTGGGAGGTCAAAATGGGATCACTACTCTGAGTGATGGGGCAGTACGTGAAGATGAAAGTGAGGAAGATGGTGGCATAAGAAAACCAAGGAGGATCTTAGTTGGACTGGGTTGGTTGCTTCTTTTTGTGGGAACTCGCACGACATCGGTGCCGACTCTGATACAAGCGGCGATATCGCCACCGGCGATAACGAAGACGAGGACAGTGATGACATGGCGTACGTAGTGGCAGTTTAAGGTTGCGTATGTGGCTTGTGGTCGTCAGCCCGCGTTTCGAACTAGCAATCAATTAGTTTACCACACGAGGTCTTTAACGGCTTGAGGATACTAGACTAGTAAAAGGTTACAAAAGGAGCGGTCATTAAGGTTATGCACGTATACTCAACGAATTTGATTTCTTTTGCTGACTCATAAGTTGTCATCGATGCTGGTCTCATGATATGCTTAGAAAGGAGTACTGATTCGTCTTCATTCACGACTGATCAATCATCACTATCGCAGGGTGTATCTGATTCAGCTCGATCATTGCCACTGTCGCGGTCATCACTGCTTCCTCCATTTTCTTGATCGCATTCCAATTCAGCTTTACTCCTGAATCTCCAGTTTCTCCCGTCTCGAAAGTCAAAAGCAATGAGATCACCAAAGTTATAGTTGCCCGAATCATCACTACTGCCGTCGGCACCATCCTCCAAATCGGAGACGAGATCAACTCGTCGAGATTCCGAATAAAACTGCCACGACGACAGCTTTGATATTAAAAAGCTCGTGGTCCGTGGTCGGTCGCAACACTTTGAATCGACATTGAATAACTTCAATTACGCGCTCGATAATGTTTATCGCTATTGCATGGCGGAGATTAAACAATCCCTTACCGTTTCTAAGTCGTCCTGAACTGTTTGAGCATTCTTTTAAATGGTAGCGAACCAGGAGAAATCGTGTCAGTGCTTGTTCAGTTAGAGCGTATCCAGCATCCTCCAAAACGTAAAAACTTCCTGGAATCATTTCCAAAAAGCGGTTCCATTGTAAGAAGATCGAGTCGTGTGCGCTTCATTCCGCACCAGGATAAATAAAGCAAACGTTCATTTTTCAGTCACACGCAATGATCACATTGGGTGGAAAATACCCTATATGGTTACGAAAACGCTTGGCGTCATCAACGGGAATGATAATACTGAAGTTGGTTCCATCGATAGCGCATAGTGCTTGATCTAAATTGGGGTGGTTCTCCTTAAACCCATTAGGAACGGTGGCGGACATAATGAAAATTCCTTGCGACGCTTGAACCATCGCATAACGCAATAAACGCAATAAAGGCAATAAAGGCAATACTTATGGACTGTGGAGTACGTCAATTTGAAGAGAACTTCTTGCCCTCGACACGTCGCTGCTGTGGTGTAGCGGGATCAGCAAAATCTGCGAGATTGCTGGATCCGACTTCCCACCAGTACACAGACACCGACTGACGGAGGGGGTCCCCCGACGATCCGTGATCTGCCGAACTTTTCTCACCTTGTGTACCCGTCGGTAGGGCGGGATCTTGCTCTTCTGGTAGCTGCAGAGGTGTTCAAGGGGTAGGGCGGGATCTTGCTCTTCTGGTAGCTGCAGAGGTGTTCAAGGGGTAGAGCTTGAATGTCTTGGCGAGACGTGGGGATTTGGCGGAGTAGTAGTGGAAGATCTTCACTCTACGTCCGATGTAGGGTCCAGATTACAAGCGAGTCCTTCGAGCTTGTAAGATCTGGCGGTCTTGATCTGAGATCCGACCGTAGGGTTGCCTTGCGGGTGTGTTCCCTTGCATTTAAGTTCCTTTTCGTCGTACTTGCCGCTTCCTATTGCGGGATCTTGAGAGTTGAGAAGCGATAGGTATACCCAGCCAAGTAGTAAATCTGGTTAACCTTAGATCTGCACTTGTAGGATCGGTTCACTAGGTGGTATGATCTGGCCAATATATTATCCAGGTATCACAACCAACGCCAGATCTACTATATCCTATCTTCTATTATCCCGTACGGCCAAAGTAACCCGGTTTCTTGGGAGCAGGAAGGCACTTGTGAAGTACAATGCAAATTCGTCTCGGATTTAAAGGTTAAGCCTTTACCAGCCTGGATCTCTATCTCATCTGTCCTTTACTCGCCAAATCGTTTGCCAGGCCTGGCTACTTGTCCTTTCTCTCCTTGGTCCATCTCCCCAGCTGTATCCACACCTGACTTCCCCAGATCCGTGGCGCAATCATCATATCGTGGCCAATCATAGATCCACCCCCAATCAGGAATACCCCGATCAGGAATATTTCAGGATCTTGGTTTCAGGTCCTGGGCTTATATCGCCCAGATATTCATCTTACTCACTCGGATCTCGGGTCTCACGATATCCAGATCTCGGCCCTTGCGGTCTTCCACTTGGGTCCTAGTCAGCTTCGCCGCTTCCCGTCCGAATGGTTATGACTTCTGCCCCGATCCGTCATCTCCGGATCCAGATCTTCATACTCGGATCGGCCGAGTCATTGATCCGGAATAATGACCAACTGTCGCTTCCCATCTTCTCATTCTTCGAAAAGTGCTTCACTACAGCCGCCTCCTGCGCTCAGTTGTCGCCGTCCAACGGTGTCACTGCGCGCACCCATCATCGTTTTCACTTCCTCATTTGAGTCCCCAGGCTCACTCCCCATGGTACCACCCAAGCGTACTGGGGCGTCGCCTTCCGTTCCGGCTTCTTCTGGTCCGTCCTCGTCTCCGCCTGCCTCGGTGGAGAATCTACGTTCTTTCGTCCGGTCGCTCTCCAATCAGTTTAACACCTTGACGGCAGAGCTACAGACAGCGACTTCTGCACGAGATCTTGCTCGTCGGGAGCGGGATGCTGCACTCAGCAAGCGGTCGTCGCCGGCGAGGGCCTCGACCACCGACGTCCAGATCCACACTCTTCGGCAGCAGATCCATGACCAAGCGATGGAGATCCAAGGCTGGGAACATTGGAGAGATTCTAAAACAAGGAATCTGCGTCGCCAGGTCAAAGATCAGGCATTGGAGCTACGCGATATGAAGCGGCGTCTGCGGCGGATGTCGGACGTACTGGATCGGCTACGAGATTCCAACGACCATCTTTTCCGTGAAGTCCAAGAGGCCGGATCTGAGATCGAGGGACTCCAGTCGCGAATCCACGAACTAGAGAGGGAGTTGGATTCTGCTACCTACACCACTCAAGCGTCTGAAGCGAGCTTGGAGCGGATCCGCGACGAGTTACGCGCGACTCAGGAGGAAATCGTTACACAGGACTATGTCAGCAGATCCGGTGGCGGATCGTCGCATGGATCCATCCACGGTGATTTTCCGGGCCCCAATCCTGGGCCAACACCGTCCGATCTTTAATTTCCGGGACGTACGCAGGCCGGATCCGGGTTGACGTCCGACCAATCCGAGGTTGCCCGTTTAACCACGGAATTTCAGAAGATTCAAGATTCAGCGTCGAAGGTGACCGCCGAGCGCGATCTGGCTCGGAGCCAGTACACTAAGGTAGCTGACGAACTCAAGAGATTGCGAGATCAGATCAAAGTCGTTGAGACTGAACGTGATTGTCTCCTGGGGCAAAGCCACTCGTCAGCATACGGAACTGGAAGTCTCGATCCGCAAGCTAGGTACGTAAATCCATCTCGATCCCGGTATCCTAGATCTCGAACTCACTCGTCTCTCTGATATAGATGATCAGCTCAAAACAGCTCAGAAGGCCTCGGGTCAATTACAAGAGCAGCTGACCGATATCCAGAAGCGTCATGACGAGTTCATCCGGGATCATAACCGCACTCATCGCCAACAGGACGCAGCTCTTCTCCGACTGGCGCAAGTCGCTGTTGCTGCCACAGAGCCGATTCCAGTACAGGGCGACCCCGATCTGGCGGTGGATCTAGCAGCCGTTGCTAACTCGGGCGTTCACATAGCAACGTCGGTGACGCCCCCTTCCAATCAGGTTAAATCCTCCGGGTCAGCAGCCTCCGGCACTTCTTCTTCAGCTGCGTCGGATCTACCTTCGGCCCCAGCTCGAGTGTCTAAATCTTCTGGGAGTTTACGTCTTGATTTGACCTCTGTCTCAAGTGCTGGATCTCCAGCTAGGATCTCAGATTCGACGGAGCCAGATCCTGATCTGGCCTCGTCCAAGCGTCTGCGAAGCAGATCTCCATCTTTCGCCTCAGGTCCTCAGGTCCTCAGCGTCCGCCGAAGCAGCTGCGTCCACTCTCCTCCAGTCCACGCAGTGTTGGAGATGCCATTCCAACTGGTCTTTCGCTTGGCGAAATCGACGATGACGGAGGTGCAGACGACCATGCGCATCCGGATCCTACCGACACCGATCCGGCTCAATCTCAATCACTGGCCTCCAAATCCAAAGGTAGGGGCGTCAAATCCAAAGGCAAGGCTAAAAAGGCACTTGCGTCGAGCGGCCTATTCAGCAGATCAGAGGACAGCGAGGAAGATGAGGATCCCAAGGGCGATCCCAAATCGGGGTTCAAGTTCCAGGCCCAAGCCTGGGTTCACGGCAAGACCATGGAGGATATCTTCGGTAGGTCGGATGACGACGACGACGACGGGACTCCTGAAGGTCCTGTGGATGCCCAGATTGCGGACGAATTGTTGGAAGAAGACACTCGGCGTGCGCTTGCCCAATCTCGATCGGCGGCCCGACGTCGCGCTCATTCCGCTCCAGTTCGCCATTCGGATCTGGGGTCAGCGAATCTGGGATTTCGGCGGCAGATCAAGCTGCAATCGACCTCAGCCAATCGAATCCAACTTTTCCTACTGGATCTACTTCTACCGGATCCGTCTCTGGATCAGCTCGTTCCCAAACCAATCCGGTCAGATCGGGATGTGCGGCCGGTGGATCTGCATTGAGAGCACACCTGTCAAACATGTTGCCTGAGCAACCGTTCGGTCCCGATGACGCATTCATACCTGGGCGAGCCAGGTCTCGAACTCTTACTATCACCGAAATCGCCCCCCTGGGCCGCGGAGAAACTAAATCGCGTGGCCATCATCTCTATGAAGGTCACTCTCTTGTTTCCAGATCTGCCACTGCGGCCAGATTGGCTCTTTCCTCGTGATGCTGTGGAGATCCCGATGACTGAGTACCGTAATAATCTCATCGACCAGCCCAACATCGAAGCTCTCCGAGCGGCAAAACCCTGGAAAGCGTTGGCGAATCCAAATCGGACAATCGGTTTTCGTGCCGATGTAAAAGGTCGTCTTGGATCTTTCATCCACCTCTATGTCCAGTTTGAAGAAGCTTATCTCGATGCGATTTGGGGAAACACCCACAGGTTTCCAATCTCCAAGGACAAACTGCGAGATCTGCCGTGGATGGCTTCATTCAACAAGCAGCGGAACATCCTTCGCAGTTACGCTGGGTCCATGTGGAAGAGTGTTCTCGTAGTCCTGATCTATGCGATGCAGGAAGGTTGGTGTGATTTGGACATCCTCCTGGGCTTCTTCTTCCTCCACCTACCGACGCGTGGCGGCAGCGTGACTTGGTACCCCGGATCTGAGGCCCGTAAGGGCAACAAGGCGGATCCAAATCTCAATCGTCGTGAACCAAACACCCTGCTGGAAGCTTTGCGTGAAACTGACGCAGCAGAGCCATGGCGTAATCAATATCGGGCCGACCTGGCCCATCATCCAGCTAATCAAGTCCCTCGCCTGGCCGACAAGTTCTTCAACGTTCGAGTCGCCGGATCCGGTGGATCTGCCACCGTTACTTTGTGATCTTTGCACTCCACATGTTCAAGATGCCGGATCGCACCTCAGCCATTCAGATTGGGCCCAGACACTCCCCTTCTTTGCCAGATCTCAGCCTCGGTACTAACTCGTGACAGCGTTATGTAGGCAGATTTCGTCAACTCATCGTTTAATCTTCGAAATCCACGTACTTTCCACATCCTCTCTTGACATTAATAGATCCGGGATCTGATCGTGACACTGTCCGACATCCCGGGACCGAGAGTCTTCGCCTCCAGATCTGAGTTTCTCCTTCTCGAATCTTGCATATCTATTCCTGATCTTGCATGAACACTTCACTAGAATGCATGAGCATAAATACCCGACCTCCGATCCACAACCTCCTTGTGAATCCTTCCACATATTCTCTACTAGCGTGACCAACTCACACAAGTAGACCTCCCTAGGGCTATTCTTCGTGGGATTGCATCACGCCAAACCGATTCCGGTTCGTGTGATCCCGCAAGAACTCATACAGCAATTCTCCACAATTCAGATCTGCCACATCCACCCAGCTCGGTTCGTCATATCCACGCCAGTGGACTAGGAATTCGCGATAGATCCGATCATATCGAGTTCGCTTGCCGGATCGCATATCTGTGATCTTCGCCACTTCGAACTCGTCGGATCCAAGATCTGGGTCCAGCTATCTTCAGGTAGCAGGATCTCGTCGAAAGCTACGCGACCCTGATCATCTACGGTCAGCCGGATCTTGGGCCGATATGGGTACTCCTTCATCAACTTTAGCTTGGACACATGCACGATCGGGAATAGATGATAGTCAGTTCCACAGATCTCGAGTCTCGCCGCCATCTTGTCCGCTACTCGGAACGGTCCGTGCACAGGTGGGCTAATTTACGAGCGTAGCCTTCCTTCACCCGATCAAGGTATAACCACACCTGAGATCCGGCCAGGATCTGGTGTGGACGAGCCTCATCGTTGTGTTCAGCCCGATCTGCGATCGCCTCCTGTAATCGGCGGCGGACCTGGGATCTGGCTTGCTGGTAGTGCTTCTGGATCTGGTATCTCCACCGTCTCGGATCTCGATCTCGCCTCTTGGTGCTGCCTACAGGAATAGTAGCTTCAAGAGTGGATTTGGGATCCCATCCGTAGACCAGATAACTAGGGGTACCGCCTCGAATCCGATCTTGGGCCGTGTTAATTGCGAACGTAAGCCGCCCTGCGTACTCGTCCCACTCTCGCTGGTCGAGATCCTGAACGTACATCTTGAGCACTCTCGTAATCGTCTGAACCATGCGTTCCTCAGATCCGTTAGCTTGAGGTCGGTATGCCATCGTGGCTCTCTGTCTCTGTCCCAAGATCTTGTTTAACGCGCGAAAAGAAATCCGACATAAAACCTGGTTCACGATCATGCCGGATCATCTCATTGGCACCAAATCTGCGAAAGACACACTCCTCATACGATTCGGCGATGGTCTGGGCCGTTCTGGACGCACTTGCATTTGCGATCACATATCCCGTGAACAGATCCACCCATATCAGCAACTCCGAGTTGCCCCTGTAGGATTTAGATAGTGAAGGGATACGATCCATGGCGATGATCTGGAACAGGTAGGTCACTTGGACGTTCCCCGGCGATTCGCCCGAGATCGTAGACCTACCTTTGCCCGTCTCACAATCCACACATTCACCAACATAACGTTGCACACTCTTGTACAGTCCTCTCCAGTGGAACTGATCTCGGATCCGCTGATAAGTCCGACCAATACCTTGATGTCCCCCCTCCAAGCTGGCATGATAGTGATGTACGATGTCTTGATGTAGAGCTTCCGGCATCACCAATCGTATTAATCCAACGCGATCTTCATCGGTCCGCTTAGTGGGAGGACAATAGAAGAGTTGATCGTTCAGGTCCACCTCGTAGTCGGAAGCAATGAGACTAAAAGATGTGGCCTCTTCTCGACTAAGCTCCAACACATCTCCTAAAGGTATCTCTTCAAGTTCGAGATCCACGCCTCCTCGTCTTGCCATTCCGGATCCGATCAATCCGGAGCCACATCAATACTCTTCCTGCATGATCTGGGGTGTGGATGTTGGCCTAGCTCTAGATCGGGTGGTCACAGCTGAGATCTGCGCGACTTGGCCCTCAGATCGCGCCACGATAACCTCCCCCAATCGATTTAGCGTGACGAGATCTCGGAAGTCGGATGTCTCCTCAACTTCAATCCCACATTGGCTTTGCAATGCCGCACTCGCTAGGCTGTCTGCACTGGCGTTCCAATCTCTCTTGACATGTACCAAATCATGATCTGGCCATTGTTGAAGCCGATTCAGTAACTTTTGCCTCAGCAACGTCAATCCCGGCGCCTTGCAGTTGATCTCACCACCACACCATAGTTGAGCTCGATAGATTTGAGCGTTCGACTAACGAACGTGACGAGATGATAGATCTCATCATGTTTCTGCATCAGAGCTGCTGAAACAGCCCAATCACTCGCGTACACGACTACCGTAGCTTGGCGATCCGGATCGAAGTGGCGAAGGATCGAGGTTGTCGCGACCTTGGTTTTCAGCTCAGTAAACGCTCGGTGGGCTCGGATTCATCGGGATTCGATACCCTCGAGGGGCTTTTTGCTCAGATCAGACGAATCCACGTCCGGACCCTTATGATCTGGATCCCGAATCAGCTTCACCTCTTCCGGATCTAAGGTCTCCGACGTCAAGGCTTGCTCGATCTTGGTCCGCACGTCCAATTTGGCCATCGCAGCAAAATCTACCTCCCGTTGTTCATAGAGTACAGCAGCGAAGATTGATTATTCCTCGATGAATCGACTGTAATAATTCAAGCTACCCAGAAAAGACTGCATGGCTCGGAGCGACCCGGGGAAAGCTAGATCTGTCAACGCTGCCAGATCCTTCGGATTCGCCTCCAGCCCATCCTTCGACACCCGATGACCTAGATAGTCCACCTTGCGCATTCCCCAATAACTTTTCACCACACTGATCGACAGATTCCACTTATTGCACGCCTTCAGTAGAGCTTTCACTCGTTCGCACAGATGATCCCACGAATCCGCTGGGATTAGGATATCGTCAATGTTGGATCTTGTTTAAGGACTGACGGCGTACCAGGATCTTCAGCTTCGCCCGCTCAAACGGGTCTTCACTGTCAGAATCTTCACCCGAGCTTGGGATCCGGGTGAGCCCATATAGCGCATTATCGACCAGACGTTGATATATCTGAGGTGCATTCTTCAATCCGAAGGGCATCCAATTCCACACAAAGAGCCCGAACGGGGTGATGAAAGCCGAGATCGCACGAGCCCGATCCGTCATAGTCACCACCCTGAATCCACTTGCCATGTTAAACGAACAATACCAGAGTACCTTGTCGAGATCTTCCAACAGGTCGTTAATCAGGGGCATGAGGTAGATCATTAACCTGGTCAGACTATTAACCAGTCGGTAATCAATACATAATCGGATATCCACTCCATTCTTCTTGACGACGATCACGATCGGGGATGCCCACGGCGACGCCGAGAAGATGATCTTGGCTTGCAACAGTCATTTATCAGATCTGACAGCTGTTCGCGAAACTGGGGTGCCACCTTTCGCACCTTTTGGGCGATCGGCTTCGCGCCGCCGACATCGATATCGCACCTGACCCCACGCGCCGCCGTCGGCAGCGCGTTGCCTTTGCCAATGAGCAGATGTCGGCTATTCCAGATCTCCTGGCGAAATTTTTCTACTTCCGCAGGATGGTTTGCGCCGGGATCTAGATGAATATCCTCGATCTTCACTTCTTCTGTTGTTAATGGCACTTCAAGGATGACGGCCATGTCATCTCTGATATCTTCCAGATACAGCTCGCCACCTTCATGATAGCAGATCGGCTCACCCTCCATCTCCTCCAACTTCGCAGTTCGATCTTGATCTCGATCGGTGCTGGCCGGCTGCATATCAGGATCGGGATCCAGATCTGACTCTTGTCCTTTCACGACGTCCGATTGCTCTAGTCGCAGGAGTGGCGGATCCTCCGATGCCAGATGCTTCGTCTCCTCAGGGACCTTCACATCCCGTGGCGGATCCGGATCCGACGGTGATGTTTGTTGTGGAGATTCTTCCGCCGCAGAAAGTGGATTGAGGTCTGGCTTCAGCTCTCCCGATCTGACCCAGGTGGCACTGATACCTGCTCGCATTCCTCCTCCTCCTTCGATGATTCAGGATCTGAGGCATCCCAAGGCAGATCTCCGGCTGACGTCTCTTGCATCGCCAGCGTCTCCATCACCGGAGATGATCTGGGCGCCCTGGCTGACGTAGTCCCTGGATCCGACAACGAACCTCCTGCATCTTCGCGGTAATTCTCCGCGATTTGAGATCCGGACTCTACCGACTCCAGATCCAGATAGGGGTCGTCGTGATCCCCCTTCGGCACATGTGATCCAGCCTTTACGATCTTGATCGGACTCTGTCGGTCCCTCTTTAGTATCATACGCGGCGTGGGATACACCGGTTTCTCCACTAGGGGTCCGATCGGCTCTTCTGGCAACTCGCATGACGTCTCGGATTTGATCTCGGTAGTCTCCTCGTAGACCAGATTCTGCCACTCTCGATAGCGCCGAGACCCAATCGACACATATTCTGGGCGACTCGGTACTCCGTCCGCTGGCAGCCAGCGATCAATTTCCTGATAATGATCTAGCAGTAACCTCCGATCCCTGACGCTCGTGATCTGAAGATACTGAGATCGGCCAGGTCCTTGGACCACCGTAGGCACTTACTTCTCGCCTCGTGTGACCCATAGCTTTTCGCGATCTGTCCACTTCAGACGCTCAGGCAACTCCCACACTTCCCCAGGCTCGATACAAGTCGTTCCGCATCTCATCAGGGAAACACATAGTCCCGTCGGCCAGATCCAGCCTCAGCCCGGTAGGTACCATGAAGTCCATGCCTAGGATCGCGTCTTGGCCGGCTAGATCCCCGACCCAGATCTCAAACCAATACACTAGGCACCCTGCCAGCGTGATCTTGATCCGAGTCCTTTCATTCGTTCTGTATAGACCTTCCCCGATACCAACGCAGTCTTGGATCTGGCTTCGGTCGATCTGGCACCCCACCTTACGAGCAAAGGTGGTGTCCAGTATAGACACTTCGGCGCCACTATCCAGAAGCATGATCGTCTTCTTATTGTTGATCTTGCCTCCTACCTTGGCCTGTCGAAACCATTTCCCCGGATCGTGATACTTCCAATATCCACGGGACTCCCCTGGCAAAAGATCCATAGATTCGACCTCAGATCCGCGGACTTCTGCGATTCGGCGGATCTTGGGAGGTTCAGTGACGATCCCACCTTCAGTGGGTGTAAACCATTGATCTTGATCCTGCTGCTTCCAAAATCCCCTGGTCTCATCGAGATGTAGATCCTAGGTCGATGAGACTTCGGATCTAGCATATTCATCAATTCGATTGAAACTTGAGATCTTGACAACAGACATCCCATGCAGATCACGTGTATTATCGACTTGATCTCGTATCTTGGTACCTTAATCTAGCGACAGCTTGTTCACAAATGCATAAATGCAGTACCTAGAACGCTCGGCTCGTACCGGATTCCAACCCGGCGAGCGTCCTAGTTTAATATCTTCTCCGCTTCCTCTGGTAGCAGTCCTCCGTGCTTGGCTGGATTGAACCACTGGCGGATCTGATTGTAGAATTCCTCCATTGGACATTTACCAGCATCGTGGATCTCGCCGCAACCGCGGTACACGTAGAAGCAGTGATCGCCTGGATGTCCTATCCGGCCGCACTTCTCGCAGATCAGGTGTTTCCAACATCCGGCGTCCGTATGTTTCCTAGAACCACATTGTTGACAGCGGATCTGCCCTGTCCCATCTCCTTGATCCCAATATCTGTAGACTCTGCGGTCTCCCGAAATCAGATCAGGGTTCTTCGAGCTGCCTCCTGCCTTAATCACACGATCTTCGGGGGCAGCTATGCAGATCCGGCGGTAATCTTCAATGTCGGAGTTGGATCCTTCAGAATCAGACTCGGATCCTGAGTCGGGCGCTTGGATCTTGCGCACTCGTATAGCTGGGGCAGTGGGTACTGGAGCCTTTTGCCGATATTTGCCAGACCCAGCTGCTGCCTTCTTCTGACGGAGCTTGGCGCGGTCCAGCGCACGTAGCACTTCTTCGAGCTCGTCCGTATCCGGGAGTCGTAACAGTGTCAGCCGATCGGCGTGATTCGAGTCTCCCATTGTCTCAATAAAATGATCCACATGTTCCCGCAGTACCTTCGATCCCCCATCCTTGATCTTCAACTATTCACGTAGACCGGTCGCGTTGAGACGATGAAGATATCCCAGTGGCGATTCGTCCGATGGTCGGCGGGCGTAGAAGTACTCTCTCGCGACAGATACTCCCAGCCCACAATACTGGATCTGAAAACTTCGCAGCAGATCCGGCCACTTGTTCCTTGTAGATCTGCTGAGTCGTCGATACCAGTTCTTCGCGGATCCTGCTAGCAGGTCCGCAAAGGTCAGGCATTTCTCTGCGTCGGATGCTTGGTCCCGCATGAATGCCGATCTGACCTTGCTGATCCATGCTCGCGCTCGATCTTCATCTTGATCTTTGCCGATAAACTCCTTCAGATATGAGATTGCCGAGATCCGGACTCGCTGGATCATAGTCGAGCCATCTATGCCGACTGCCGTCGTGGCTACAGCTGCAGGAGCGGATGACGGAAAGTTCAAGTCATCTGAGTCGTACGCATCCTGAGAACTGTCTCCTTCAACAGATTCCATCTCCACGTCGCGCGATCCGGGATTGATCGGCGCTGTTGTCGTCGAGGGTGCAGCGATCGCGTCTCGCTCTGCCAGGAACCGGGCCATTGCTGCTTGAAAATATCGTTGCAGCGATCCAGTCGACCCGTCCGACGTTGCGGTCGTCGTCACCTGATCTGACACTGTGGACACCTCTTTTGCACCGTTCACAGGGGATCTGCTAGCAGATCTTGGGGCAGATCTGGCTTACACTTGGTTCGATTCAGTCACATCGTAATTCGGTGGCACTGGGTCCTGCCTTTGCGACTTGGCCCGCGTATTCAGCATAGACGCACCTGACGACCCCAAGCTCATACGCCATGGCTCTGACGAGGTGTCGGATCAGTCCTCTGCAGCCGACGCGTAGTTGGACGACGCGGTCTGGCTGATCTGAGGTGAAGCTACCGGATCTTGGATCCTCGGGGCTTCGCCGGCGATGATCTTGACTCGGGCGAAGAGATCCTGAGCTGTTGACTGGATCACGCTCAGATCTAGATCAAAGAGGGCTTCGGCGCCGAACGCTCCCGCCACAATACCCGCATCCTTGAGCAGACGTAACAGATCCGTTACCGCCGTTGGTTTGCTCGTCGTTCTCACCGGAGCCATCACCGGCGTTTTCGGGACATCGATCTGCTCGAGCTCCACGATCTTCATGACGGGATCTCGATGCAGGAAGTCGCGGAGTGCCCTGTACCGGTATACAAACTCCAGATCTCGAGTGGTCCAGGTCGATTTCGATCCGGATCGGTCTTCTTCCTCGGATCCTGAAGTTTTCATCTTCGCCCGCGTAGTCTTCTTTTCGTTTCTTTCGGTTCTTCGACTTTCGGGCTTGATCTCAGGTACGGTGTTGACTTAACAGGTGGATCAATAAATGAATACCGTTTTGCCTTCACTTTCCCTTCGTTGTTTGTTAGCGGATCTTGACTTGCGTCAAGATTCGCAGGAGTCCCCAAGAGGACTTGGGGGGGATAGAGAGGTTTCTCTTCTAGATCCGGATCTAACTCTCTTCCGTCGGCAGAGTTCCTCGCAGAACTCTGTCGACCCGCGGATTTTGCTTCATTCAGCGGCGTCGACGTCGATCCGACGTCCGTCAACGCTTGATTCCCCGGTTCAATCTTCACTTGAACATCTTCTTGGAACTCACGGCGAAATCTCGAGTCACCAGAAGATCCGGGCACGCGTACCATTGTGGTGTAGTGGGATCAGCAAAATCTGCGAGATTGCTGGATCCGACTTCCCACCAGTACACAGACACCGACTGACGGAGGGGGTCCCCCGACGACCCGTGATCTGCCGAACTTTCTCACCTTGTGTACCCGTCGGTAGGGCGGGATCTTGCTCTTCTGGTAACTGCAGAGGTGTTCAAGGGGTAGAGCTTGAATGTCTTGGCGAGACGTGGGGATTTGGCGGAGTAGTAGTGGAAGATCTTCACTCTACGTCCGATGTAGGGTCCAGATTACAAGCGAGTCCTTCGAGCTTGTAAGATCTGGCGGTCTTGATCTGAGATCCGACCGTAGGGTTGCCTTGCGGGTGTGTTCCCTTGCATTTAAGTTCCTTTTCGTCGTACTTGCCGCTTCCTATTGCGGGATCTTGAGAGTTGAGAAGCGATAGGTATACCCAGCCAAGTAGTAAATCTGGTTAACCTTAGATCTGCACTTGTAGGATCGGTTCACTAGGTGGTATGATCTGGCCAATATATTATCCAGGTATCACAACCAACGCCAGATCTACTATATCCTATCTTCTATTATCCCGTACGGCCAAAGTAACCCGGTTTCTTGGGAGCAGGAAGGCACTTGTGAAGTACAATGCAAATTCGTCTCGGATTTAAAGGTTAAGCCTTTACCAGCCTGGATCTCTATCTCATCTGTCCTTTACTCGCCAAATCGTTTGCTAGGCCTGGCTACTTGTCCTTTCTCTCCTTGGTCCATCTCCCCAGCTGTATCCACACCTGACTTCCCCAGATCCGTGGCGCAATCATCATATCGTGGCCAATCATAGATCCACCCCCAATCAGGAATACCCCGATCAGGAATATTTCAGGATCTTGGTTTCAGGTCCTGGGCTTATATCGCCCAGATATTCGTCTTACTCACTCGGATCTCGGGTCTCACGATATCCAGATCTCGGCCCTTGCGGTCTTCCACTTGGGTCCTAGTCAGCTTCGCCGCTTCCCGTCCGAATGGTTATGACTTCTGCCCCGATCCGTCATCTCCGGATCCAGATCTTCATACTCGGATCGGCCGAGTCATTGATCCGGAATAATGACCAACTGTCGCTTCCCATCTTCTCATTCTTCGAAAAGTGCTTCACCACACTGCTGTCCCGATCCAATCAAGAGCAACCGCGAGTACTTCTTGTTGATTTTATTGGAACTGCGAATGTGCGACCTACCAAGATCGTATATCACCTTCAAAGCTAGGCATCCATACGGAAATAGCCCTGAAGTGTTTTGTGTTTTGTGAGTGTATTGCATCCAACACGCGTTCCCCATACTTTTTATGGAGCCCCAGTAACCGTTCGACGTTGTTGTGCTCCTACTTGCGCGTCTGGTACTGCGTCATGCCAAAGCGAATGGCTGCGATCATCAGCAGAAAATGACTGCAAATTCTTTAATGACGGTTTGTACTTTTTTTCACTTAAAGGATAGAGTAGAATTCGAGCAAATATTACCGCTCAGCCAATACTTCGCAAAGAGGCTCGGCTTCGGAAGTATGTTGATAAATGGATTTTTCTTGCGTGAACACGACGTTCGCATAATTACATTTTGATGACAATCCATAATGCAGCTTGCGTTAACCGCAGCGAGTAAACTATGTATTTGATGCATTGATGCTTAGTGCGAACACGGCCTCCATCATTTAAAATAACTGACCGGGCACCTAAACAAGACCACAGGGAGGCGGTATTGCTCGCCGTGCATTTTCGGGAATAGACAACCATCTCATCCATTGGGTTAATAGACCGCGGACGATGGGACGTAGGACACAGTACTAAAGCGTTAGTAAATGTAACGGGGTTACGCGGTGTGGTGCACACATGGGTACGGAGTACCCGAAGAGCTAACAGACTCTCAGTACATGATGTCTAGAATTAACGGTGGTCTCAGTACATAGGCTGAGGGCCACACGTTGTGCATGTGATTAGGTTTAACTATGGTAAATAGTTAAACATAGATAGCGGCTTGGCCGCAATAACGATAAATAAACACTTCGGATTTGGAAGCAGAGAACTTATTAGTGTTCTTAATAACTTTTAGCCCAAGTTAGTGGGCTGTAAGTGTCCTTTCGGATAAGGAACTTAGTTTTACTGACTCTTTGAGTCGGACGTCTTCCTCTAACGCAAATCTACGGCAGCCCCGCTGCACTTGGTAGCACTTGTAGTCAATCTTGCACCCGAGTCGGTTGACTGTATTCTCTGCGAGGATGGAGCACCCAGTGTTTGCGAGTTTGCCCCCGGCGCAGCAGGACGCGCTTAATAAGCTTATGTCCTTGCTGGGTCCGGAGGGCGTGGCCCACCTTGCGTCGCAAGGTCCGGAGGCGGTGATCGCCAGGCTGGAATCGCTCTCTCGTTACGAGAGCGCACTCTTGGAGCATGTCCAAGAGAAGATGAGCGCCGCATCTGCGGCTGCGTCGGTGACGCGCGACGGGTCCGCGAGACCCAAGCCGCTCTTGGTGAGCGTGAAGACCTTCGAAGGGAAGAATGGAGAGAATCTCCTTCTCTGGACCCTTGAGGTCGAGATGACCATGGGTTCGGCCCTGCTCCAGTCTGAGCAACAGCGCGTGGCGCTAGCTATCTCCAAGCTTGGAGGTCGCGCGCGCGAGTGGACACTAACGTGCGGTACGTCTGTTGACGCTGCGTTTCCCACTTGGACTCAGCTGAAACAGAAGTTATCGCGCATGTTCGCGCCGCCTAATCAGGCATACTGTGTTTGCTCGAAGTTCCTTGCTACCCGACAGGGCAAGAAGGAATTGCTGGACTATGTCCAAGAGTTGCGAACTCTGATCGCCGGGATGGCGGCGGACCCTCTCCCGGAACTGGTTACAGTGGCCGTGTTCATGGCGGGACTCCGCGTGTGCGCATTTCGAACGGAAGTATTCCGTGTATACCCAAACTCTTTTGAAGAGGCGGTGAACGTAGCATTCAATACCGAACAATACTTCAAGTCGCCCGACCTGGTTGGAGCTCTGGTAGCGCGAGCTCTTCGAGCGGTCCAGAACCGATGGACCTCAGCTATGCTGAAGATGAAGAGGAGGAGCTTCTTGCTGCAGAACAGCGTGCCGGCATCCGCCGATGCTTTCTGTGCACAAGCACCAAGCATCTGAGTGCCCAGTGCCCTCTGCGCTCCAAGCGCCAGGCTTTGGCGAGCCAACCCTCCGGGTCATCGACGGGAAACGGCAACTCCCAGTAGGCGCGGGGCGGCCTACTGGGGAAGAACTGAGTTCTGTTGTACCTCGAGAAGGTAGAGGGCAACGGGGCTCAGCCCCGAAGAGAGCTGGACTCTCTTTCAAGAAAAGTGTGTGCAAGTCGGGTTTGCTGGTCGTTCAAGCGAACGTGAAGGGCTTTGCGAAGCCGTGGGGAGTCTCGACTGACTTAGGAGCCTCGGGCAACTATGCCCGTCACTCCACCCTTGGAAGGAGTCAGCTGTATGCTGAGGCACTGGAAGTGCCAAAACGAGATGAAATCTCAGTCCGTCTTGCGACGGGGACACTTGTAACTGTGACGAAGGTCAATGTAGACCTTAATGTAAAGTTCTTAGACTTCGATAGCGTGGACGCTGTTTGGTCTTAGACCTGGATTCGAGGTATGACCTCATCCTTGGCATGGCTGGAGCGCCATGAGCCATGAATCGACTGGAAGTCGAAGACACTGGGTGCTACGCACCCTGCTCCTATTGCAGCTTTGGTGAGTCATGAACCCACCTCTGCTAGGAAGCAGAAACGCTATTGGCGCGATCACGAGGCCGAGGCGGCCATGGTTCTGGACATTGGTATGTTGGAACTTGTGAGAAATGAGGTTGCTGTGTGTCCTGGCAAGGACGAGCGCGGACTGGCGCGTAATCCACTGAGTGGTATGGATCTGGTCTAGGACCTACCGCTGCGTGGCAGGGCCGCGGTCGACTGTGAGTCGAGGCATCGTGGGCGTGACCTAGAAGATGCAGATGAAGTGACACCTAGTTCATTCTGTGAGGGTCATGGACCGCATGGCTCTGAGCCGAGTGTCTTGCGAGACACTGGTTCCTCTTCGAGGAGTGTTGGTGCTGCAGCACCCGGTGGTGGTGACGGAGATGTCGCCACACCGCCCTCGTCCGACCGGGCTTGGTTGCGGACGGAGAGGGGAAGAAGACGCAGGGCGTCTGTGACGTCTTTGACGTCGGACGGGGTGTCCAACGTGACGACCAGTGAGGCTCCACGTGATTGCTGTGAGCAGCTGTACACACTCGTGAATGAAGTGACGGGGGGGGGGGGGGGGTCGACGGCGACATCAGCCTTGACGCTCTGCCCGCTGTGGAGGCTCTGGTAGAGCTGGACGAGATGTCCGTTGCCGATTTCGGCGAGGCCTTGAAGGCGGGCGAGTTGGCCGAAGTGGTCTTGATAAGACCTGAGGAGGAGTTGAACGCCTTGTCTGTGGTGGACGATGCAGTCCTGGAGGACACCAAGAAGGCGCCCAGCGCGAGGAGTGGATCGTCGATCATGAAAGATCCCTTGGATCCGTTCTATCCTGCCGTTCAGGAATACCAAGATGTGGTATGCAAGAACCCACCCATGGGTTTGCCTCCGGATCGAGGTGTGCGTCATGAGTTTGACCTGGTTCCAGGAACCAAATACTGCGTGACAAGGCGGTGGCCTTTGCCGATGGAATAGTGTGACGTCGTTGGCGCGTTCTTCCGTGCAAGCACGAGGCAGGGCTGGTGCATGAGAGCAAGTCTTCGCACTCGACGCCCACTTTCTGTGTCAGAAAGCCGAATGGCAAGTGGCGTATTGTGCATGCTTTTAATAAGCTGAGTGCGGCCACTATTCCGGCGCAGACGCCGATTCCTCGCAAGGATGTTCTGCAGAACAATATGGTAGGCTGTACGATGTACAGTGCACTCAACTTGGTCGATGGTTACTACCAATTGCTCATGAGAGAGAGCAGTATTCTGCTGACAACGGTCAGTACTCCGAGCGGTATGCTCTGGGAGTGGCTGGTGATGCCCCATGGGCTGTCGAACGCACCAGCAACGTTCAATCGTCTTCTGACGCAGCTGTTCAGGCCACATCGGGCGTACGCACAGACGTACTTCGACGACATTTTCGTGCATAGTCGTGCTGAGCACGGGAGGTCGGATGTGGAGAACCACATTGACCATTTGCGAGCGGTGCTCGAGTGCATGCGCACTAATAAGTTGTACGCCAACTTGGACAAGTGCGTCTTTGGCGCGGAGGAGATCCCTTTCCTCGGTTGCTTCATTGGGAAGCGTGGCTTACGGGCCGATCCTGCCAAAGTCAAGGCCATTGTAGACTGGCCGGTTCCCCAAAACCAAAAGGACTTACGCAGTGGCTAGGCTTAGCCAATTACTTGCACAAGTACAGCGCGAACTACGCGGAAATGGCTCGGCCATTGTCGGATATCCTTAAAAAGGATGCACCTTGGTGCTGGAACGTCAAACACGACGAATCCTTTGGGGCTGTGAAGGAGAGTCTTTCGTGAGCACCGATACTCGCGCTACTGGACCCATATCTCCCGTTCAGCGTCGTCTGCGACGCCTCCGATTTTACAATCGCTTGTGCTTTACTACAAGCAGACGCCGATAGGCGCGAACGCGTAATCGCGTTTGAGTCTTGCCAGCTCAAAGCTGCAGAGAAGAACTATCCAGTTCATGACAAAGAGCTACTTGCTATGAAGTATGCTCTAGTCAAGTTCAGGGTACACCTGCTAGGCTCCAAGACTTTTGTGATCTATACTGATCATGCGTCGTTACGTACTGCAACCCCGTCGCCTCACCTCTCTCAGAGAATGGCAATATGGCTCTCCTTCTTTGCCGAGTACATCTTCAAGGTGAAGTATAAGCCGAGGTGGCTTAATATAGCGGCCGACGCGCTCTCGCGCAGGCCGGACTACGAGTTAGCCCATGTCACAACGGTGACGTCGTCGGTGCCGGACTTGATACGCGCTGCGTATGCACATTATGACATGTGTGTAGCTCTGCTACGCGCTCGGGGAAGCGATGAGTTTCATAACTCAGACAAGAAGCTGTCAGGGCGCTTACGCGTGAGGATGCATCGATACAAACTCGATGGCGGCCTCCTGTATTACAGCACCGACCCGGAGGATAGCCCTCGTGTGGTCGTCCCTCATGATGAGGATCTTAAGTATCGTATCCTCTATGAGGTGCATGATACACCCGTTGGCGGGCACTTAGGTCTTGCAGACCTATGGCTCGGTGAGCTCGACGTACTGGTGGCCCAAGTTGTATAAATGGGTGTCCACTTACGTACGCACGTGCGAGACGTGTCAACAGACGCAGTGCGCTGAATACGGCGGCGCCGTTGGCGAGTTTGCCTGTCCCCACGGGGTGTTGGCAGTCCATAAGTATGGACTTTGTGTTTGGCCTGCCTAAGGATAAGGCAGGCAACACGGGTATTGTGGTCTTTGTAGACCGATTGAGCAGGATGGCGCACTTAGCGGCTGTGCCGGACACCATTGATGGTGAGGGTACAGCGCTGCTGTTCTTAGACAGAGTCTTTCGCCAGCATGGCTTACCTGAGGCAATTGTCTCGGACAGAGACCCGCGGTTCACCGCGAAGTTCTGGACGTCCCTGTTCAGAGTGCTCGACACTCGTTTGGACATGTCCACAGCGGATCATCCGCAAACCGACGGTCAGGCTGAACGCGTGAATCGCGTTGTGGAGGGCATCCTCCGAAGCGTATGCGCTGAAGCGCCGAAACGCTGGTGTGAGATATTCCCACTTGTTGAGTTTGCATTGAACAATGCCGTGCATGCCTCAACAGGCTTCACTCCATACTATGTGAACGGCTTAGTGAACCCTAGTGTCCCACTAACACCACCACGTGGTGGTTCAGGGCTTGGTGGGGGAGGGATAGCCGAGCGGCTTGCTGATGCCAGCCCTGTTGCGGTTCGCAAGCCAGTCGATGACTTTGTCTCTTTGAGACTGAGCGTCATACGCAGGGTGCGCGACGCTATAACAGAGAGCCAAGGCCTGTAGAAGGAAAACGCTGATGCAAAGGGCAGAAGCAATGTGGAACGATTTGACGTCGGCGACCTAGTTTTATTTAATAAATGCTAAAAACCTACCTACTCATGTAGTGTCTGCAGTCTTCAAGACTAAACTGAGACCTCGGTTCATTGAACCGTTCAGGGTCGTGGCCAAGAAGGGCCTTGCGTATACGCTCAACCTTTCAAAGAAGACGCGCACGCATCCGGTCTTCTACGTGGGCTTACTCAAGCCGTATCAGGACCCTGCTCTGGTGAGCGCACAGGCGCTGGCGCCGACTCGGAAGGCTGCCGAACGGCAGCGGGTGGCTGGGCCACGACAGGCTGGGCGGCAGCCGGTGACTGGACCACGACGGGCTGGACGGCAGCAGGAGGCTGGGCCTCAGGACGAGGAGCGAACTTCTGAAGACGCAGCAACAAGTCCAGCTGACCATTCAGCCGAGCGACTTCACGCTCAAGATCCGCAACTCGGTTCTGAACCGCCTGTGGTTGCTCGAACCAGTCCACCCGGTGGTTCGTCTCTTTAAAATCACCCGCAACGCGGTGCAGGGCACCATTCGTATCCCGAAGATACTGGTTCAGAGAACTCACGCGCTGCTCAAGAGCAAACAGGAAATTGAATCATGACTCTCTTTGAACACTAAAGGCCAGAGATCGGGTGCTAGCACGACTCTCTTGCCGGCCGCCGTTCTAATCAACACTAACCCGTGCTCCGTGACCACATGCATACCCTTGAGTACGCCATCCTCCTACATCTTCTGTACTAATCGACTCCTTTTCTGGGTTTCACTGATCATGGTATCGGTCAACTGCAGTGTCACTGTATCCTCAACTTGTTGTGCACGGTCTCTCATAGTTTCTTGCCCTCGTTGATTATCACTTCTTCGTACTTGCACATCTTCTCGTTGTCGTTGTGTTTGTTACCACTGGTGCCACTGTCTGTGTAGTCGTGTCGTTCGTCCCCACTCCGTACTTGACACCACATGCGTCGTCTTTGGCACGCCGCGTTGGCCATTTTCTAGGAGAACCTTCACCCAAGCGATTCCCAGCCGTGATTCCTTCTTCAGCCACACATCGCGAGATATTGTTGTCCATCGTGGCGTCCACACCAGCTACCACCGTACTTGGTGCCCCATCCATGATCTTGTCCATGGCCCACGACACTCTGCGACGCTGCTTCCCGTCCATCTTCGTGTCCTTGGTGCTGATCTCATACTTACCATTGCCTTGCCGAGTGCCATTCGTGACGGGTTGTTTTCGTCCTGCTCCACGCGTCACCGTCGAGTTCGTACGCTGCATACCCACCATCCTTGGTTTCGTTGTACTATTCGTCACTCGTCCCTGGGGTGGTGCAGGTTCTGGCGCCTCCGCTGATGGTCCTCTGGGGACCGTCGTCTTGTGGGAGTTCTGTCCTCGATTCACGTCCGCCGTACTCGTCGACACACCATCATCGCAGCATCCTCCATCCTTCTCTTGGCCGCTCGTGTTACTGGTCGTTTACTGATGGGTGGCGCAGTGACCCGCCGTTCCTGGTGAGTACCATCAGCATCCGTCTCCGTCATTTACCGCATTTGTTCCTGTTTCATGCACGTTTGTAGACCCAACCTGCGTATCCACTGTTATCTCCACTTCGCCTGCGACGCTCCACTGCCTGCCTCCGCCTCACGCGAACTTGTCATCCCTGCAGCCGATCCCTTGGTTGCTTCGGTGCCGTACTCGCCTTCTTCAGACGACACTACCGTCGTCTCTCTGGTTGTGGGCACTGCAGGTGCCGTATTCCGCACTGGTCCTTCCTCATCATCGACTGGCTGTTGTTTCACTTCTTCTGGTACTGGTGGCACGTCATCATGCTCACCGGCATCAGCTCCTACCAATGGCTCGTTCCCAATCGGCTGTTGTGGCTCTTTGTGTGCTGTAACCGTCTTCCCCTCGCCACTCGTTGCCATCTTGTCACCGTCCGGCTTTCCACCAGGCTCAGCGTTGGAACTTCTGTGACGGCTGTCCGTCGTCGTCCCCGCCGTCCAACTGCAGCCAAGGTTCTTGTTGGCGCTCGACTCAGAGCGTCGGCAACGACATTTGTGTTGCCTGGTCGATACTGAACATCAAAACTGTACTCCTGCAGCGTGAGGGACCACCGATGTAGTTTTCCCATAAGATGTGAGCTAGTTATTAACCAGCTCAATGCAGCGTGGTCTGTAACGATAGTGAACTGGCGTCCATACAGATAAGGTTGAAAAACTTTATAGCCCAAACCACTGCCAGGCACTCAAGATCCGTATTCCATACTTCGACTCCGTATCACTGTTAACTTTACTGGCATAGGCAATTGGTTGCCATCCGTTGCCTTGATCCTGCATCAGCACAGCACCAAGCCCCACTGTACTGGCGTCAGTTGTCACCCGAAAAGGCACTCGAGAGTACGGATAGATCAGCAAAGGTTTCCACGTATATATCACCTTCACGTGTTCAAAGGCTGCTTCCTGGGCTTCGGTCCACTCCCATTCCGCATCCTTCCTAAGCAACTTGGTCATGGGTGCCACGATCGACCCAAAACCTTTAACGAATCTACGGTAATAACCCGCCAAATGCCCAAATCGTTTCACCTCAAATGCGTCCTTAGGCCTCGGAAAGTCACGTACGGCTGTCACTAGTCTGTCCAGCGGACGCACTCCCTCCGACCTCAGTTAATGACCTAGGTACTCCATGCGTTTGGTCGCAAACCTGCACTTCTTCACCCTTAGCATAAGTCCAGCAATAGCTATACGATCCAATACACACGCTAGCTCCACTACGTGCCGCTCTATTCCTCCACGAGTATAGATCACTATGTCATCCAAATATACCGGACATCCAATCCACGTCAGTCCTCTCAACACGCTGTTCATCATCCGTCGAAACGTCGACGGGGCATTCGTAAGACCGAACGGCATGCGAACAAATTGATAAAGTCCTTGTTTTGTTATAAATGCTGTTTTCTCCTTGTCGTTAGCTGTTACTCGTATCTGTCAATACCCAGAGCGCAAATCGAGAGTTGTGAATAGGAGGGCACCGCCTAATGACTCCAGAGTCTCATCAATCCTAGGAAGAGGGTAGACGTCCTTACGCGTAATCTTATTCAGTGCACGATAATCTACACAGAATCGTACTTCCCCATCTTTCTTCTTGACCAGCACGACTGGAAAACCCCATGCTCCGTTCCCTTCCTAAATCACGCTGGCTGACAACATCTTCCGCACGTTCGTCTCCACCACAGTGTCTTCTGTTTGAGCCTAAAGCCGTCGTTTTAACATGATAGGTGCTGCATCGCCCGTATCGATGTGATGTTCAATGTTGAGAGCTGTAGCGGGTGGACAGTCACCCGTGTCTTCTACTTGCTTTCGATAGACTCTCAGCAGCCGCATTGTTTATCCCTTGTCCTCAAGTCCGATCTGTACTTCGTCCTCATTGTCTAGGGGGGTGTCACTGTCGCCCAATTCTTTCAGCCACTCGAGCAACTGCTCACATTCTAACACTCCGTGCATCTCCAATACTTCTACGTCGTCGTGAAGCGGAATCCACGTCCCGGGGTCTTTCTTGGACGGTAGCTTCACCCTACTGTAGCTTGCGTTGATCGCCGGTACCCATGCTTTTCCGTTCTTGGCCTCAGTCACGGTGGCTGTCAACATTACCGAGCCCAACTGCACGGTCGGTACGAAGTCGCCTTTCTCGCCATCCTCCGCCGTCACGGTAATCTCCACTGGCGTCACCGTGCTGGGTCCGAGATACGTCTTGGCTACCATGCGTACTTTCGCCACTCGTACTCCTTCCGCGGTACTACTTGTTCTGAACGGAACAACTACCGTTCGCCTCGCGTCGTAGTACCTTAGCTCGTTCGTTCTGAAGTCCATAGTTGCCTTGTGATTCTCCATAAAGTCAACTCCAACTAAGAACTCGTCGGAAAAGCCCTTAATGATACATGCGTCCATCTTTATTACCTCCCCGAACACATTCTTCATCTCAAAGTGCCATGCACCTAGCACATCTAGCAGGATGCCACCGATGCCTTCAACGTAGTCAACGGGAGCTTCATACGACACCAATGTTCCGTAGTTCATCCAGTTTGTACCTGCGACTGTATACCTCGCACCGCTGTCTAGTTTCACACTCTTCATCACGCCATGTACTTCCATGGATGCCGTCGGTAGACCATCGTCGGCTGCAACGTCGTACTCTCCATCCACATCACCGGTTACTTGCCCCTGTCGTACGTGTCGACGTTCTACCAAGCGAACTCTCGAGCTCACCCTCACGTTGCATCACCTCGGATTGTTGCCGACTCTGGCGTGCTTCCAACCGCAGTACAGCTTCATCAGCATGCCGTCGTCGTTCAAGTTGCCGCTCTTCTTCTTCACCGCGTTGCTGTTCTGCTGCACGAACAGCATCCCGTCTTCTCTTCAGGGCACGCTTGACCCGTTGACGCTTCTTCTGGTTCTCAACCAGCTTTCGTGCTTGGCGGATCCGAACAACGTCCGGCTCATCTTGCTTGTCACGCTCGTCCGTCCTCATATCCACCACCGCGGGCACCACGTTTTCCAGCGCATACGTCGTGTAAGTCGACACTGTACTAGGCTCTGCGTTGGTGCCTTCTTCATACTGACCCTCGTACGCGTACTCCACTGACTCGGTGTTGGCCACCTCGTCATTCTCTTCAAGGCGTCCCACTCCACTCTCAGCACGCACATACCATGCAGCTGCCATCGCTGGTCGTACGGTGGTCACATAGCTTGCTGCTCGCTCGCCGTTCTTCTCCTGTGCATCGCTCTCCATCTGCGACCACATCACGTCCAGTTCCTGGGTAGTCTCCATCACCGGCGTCACCGTGTAATCGTTCTCCATCGCCTCATCCTCGTCCATCACTCGTTCTTCAACCATTTTGTCGTTCCTTCGCACCACCGTCTTGTCCCGACGCCGCCCGGGTTGGTGATCGCCGTCTGCCGGTCCTTGTCCTTGACGTTCACCACCAACCGGCACCTTGCTCACTTCCTCATGGGGATCCTGGTTCACCTAGCGCCGTAACCCCCTTACTGCGTCGGCTTCCCGTTTTTCGGAGCCCTCTTGTCCTCTTCACGCTTCTTCATGTACTCGGCGTTCCTGGCCCGTGCATCTTCGTCAGTACAGTCCTTGGCGAAGTGACCGATCTTGTTACAGGCATAACACTTCGGACCATTCGGGCACTGAGCCATCCAGTGACCCATCTGCCCACAGTGTCGACAACCCGGAAAACATGGCTGCGTCCGTGGTTGCGGCGTTCTCGTTGTCGGTTCAGTAGATTTCCTTGGCTCCGTCGCCTGCCGAACAGCTGCTTTCATCTTCTTCCGTGGTGGTCGAGCGTCCGACTCATCACTGCTGGATGGAGCTGGCTCGATTCTCGTCTTCATGGCTCTGGCTGGCTTCTTCCCGTCCTTCTGCTTGTTCTGAGTCTGGACCTCGGAAGAACGCTTCTTCGTGCTCTTCTTAGGCTCATACCAAAACTGTCCATTCCAAACTCGTCCTGGTGGCACATCCCGTTCCCGAATACTTATTCCGCACTCCACGTGGGTTCGTGAAGAGAGCAACTGCTCCGATCTCACCATCCGACGTCATCATATACTCGCACCGGCCGACATCAACTCCATCGACAATCCCGTTCCACCAATACTAGGAATCACTACTGTTTGCCCTGTCGTACCGTCCACCGGAACTAGATATGGGCTAGATGCCGTGGCCCACGGTTGTCCTATGTTCATTATGCCTAGCGCCACATTATCCATAGGTTCGTCAATATCATTTGCTTTATCAACAGCCTCTTCCAGTGTTTTCGGCCTTGGCTGCTGTCTCACGAGCTTCTTCGTTGTTTTGTCGAGGCTCCTATAGAGCTGAGCTAACAGCAATCGCTCACTGAACCTGTTTCTTAATACCACGTCGCGAAGTGCCGCCGCGAAGTCCGCGTAGGTTTCACCAGGCATCATCCGACGCATATTCACCCTCCACTTGGCTGCAGACTTGTCAAGCTTTTCCCCGTTTTGCCGTAATAGCGCCTTCTTCAGGTTCGTCCATGTTCTTTCTCGATTTGGCATTCTCCGGTTCATGTTTAGGCACCAATGTGCTTCGTTGGCCATGAGTTTATTCCCCAGGATGAAGTACAGGGCATAGTCAGACCACTTACCACGTCCCGACTCCGCTGCGCCTTTCAACGCAAGGTCAACACGATCAATCCACGTCGAGACCGAGACTTTAGGAGAAGGCGTGTTGGTAGGTAATTCTAAATCATTGACGCTTCTCTTCTTATCCTGTCGCCTGTGATTCCCGTGTTGCCCAAACCAACCTGGACTCCTGTCGTGTCGTCGATCTTAATGCTCGTGTCGTCGTCGTTGATCTCGCCGTCGTCGAGGTGCACGCTCGCCTTCAGACTCACCGCTTGAGCTGTCATCGCCACTGCTCGGATCAATACTGTCACCGGCATCACTGCCGCTGTCGTCCGTCTCGTCACTGACATCACTGTCGGCTTCCGTACCTTCGTCATCACCGCCAGCATTACTCTCCTCGACGTCGCTGCCATCATCCCCGCTGGACGTCTCGTCGGACTCATCACTGTTTACTTGGTGATGCTCCATTATGCGAGTTGCTTCGTGCTGGAGCTGGCCGTGCGTGGTGTCGTCGTCGTTCTACTGGTGCTGGTGCCGGCTGCAATCTGGCCACTATCGTCGCTAGGTCTTTAATGGCCATCGTCATCACTGCCGTTCCATCGTCGCCGTCCACCGCAGCACCAGTTGCTGCTGCTCCGGTCCCCTCAACTTCTACACGACGCCCTTCATTCCCATACTGCGTGTTGCCATCACGTCACGCGGTACTCGCGGAACTTGTCGGATACTACGTTGTCGCTTGCCTCGTGCAGGTTCACGACGTCCTTGGCCTCCATCCCCGTCCTTATCGCTCGTAGCCGCTTGCAGTTCCGCCACGGCCTTCGTGAGCTGCTGCAATGTCGATGCCATCTTCATCACGTTTCCACGTTCCCACTCGTGACTTCGGATACCGCGTTGTTCTTCTTATCATCATTGTGCTCACCATCCGTCGGCTTGGACTGACTCACTTGCTCTCTGCTCGCCGATGCCTCTTGTCGTATGGTTCCTGGCTGCCGACTCGCCTTCTTTGCCTCTGGTACCGCCTCCACTTGTCGCTGAGTTACATGTGCCGTTCTGGACCTCA
Organism: Phytophthora tentaculata; assembly: GCA_033557915.1. Taxonomy (NCBI): domain Eukaryota; phylum Oomycota; class Peronosporomycetes; order Peronosporales; family Peronosporaceae; genus Phytophthora; species Phytophthora tentaculata. The sequence continues at coordinate 2,892,687 of JAUCEA010000020.1, read as the reverse complement.
GGATCAGCTCCTTCTCCGCACTTCTGTCTGGCTTCGCGGCTAGGGCGTCTCGACTCTGAGTCGGTACTGCTCGGCGAGTCTTCATCACCGGGCTTTCGCACTCGACGCGCCTTCTGTGCTTTTCGACTTAGTGTAGTGGTTGTCATCGTACTCGTAATCATTTTGTAGCCCTGTAACATTGTAATCAACTCCAGTTACGATCTCGTGTCTTGCCTCAACGTCGTCACTTCTAGCAGCATGTATTCTTCAAGAATGATCCCCTGTATGACCACCATGTAGCGTGTCTACTTATCTCGCCCGGCTCGTTGGGCAGATCGTACTGCGTATGTACTTCCTGCGAGTGTCCCGGGCTCGTCTTGGGTCACCACAACTGCAACACAATACTGGCCGACAGAACTCTACCTGAGTCCTGTGCCGGAATGTCGCCGTTCCTACTTTTTTTTTATTTAACCTCTTCAACCTCTTGCTTAGCTAGACTAACGCCAACTAATGAAGTAGCGTTCGCCCTCTTCTCCTCTCCCCCTCGTTCGTTCTCTTCGTACTTCGCTCGTCCTGCAATGCGTCCACCACAGTCCGTCTTAACGTCTTAACGTCTGTCATGTCCGGCTCCGCGTACTAACCTTTGTCTACAGACCCAATGCCGTAGCTTCGGCCCTCCGACAGTTTTCTTCATAAGCGTGTAGTTCTGCCAGGGGTCGCGTCGTCGTCCACCACGCTCGTCCTTCGTTCTTCGTTCTCAGCGTTCACGCCGTCCTCTGGTGCCTCCACCCTTCAGAGTCCGTGTGCTCGCTCACTCTCACACACTGTTCTCGGATACACGATCCGAGCCCAGATACCCGTTCTATTCGTACAACAAGTCCTGACTTGCCGCACTTCCGTCAATTCCTCAGTAAACCCTCTTCTTCTCGTCGTCGAATCCAAAAGTGCGCTCGTTCTCATTCTCGTCGCCAGCCGCCTTCGTCTGCGACTCCTTGTCCTTCCATTGTGTGCGATCTTGCACGGCAACCGTACATTCTCCGCCCATGTTGGGTTCAGCCGACCCTTCGCCATAGCCGTACGCCCTCTGGTCATCCGATTAAAAGATCTTGCCATCACCCGTCGTGCCTACATCGCGCCACACCAACTCGTTACATAATGTTTGTTCAGTCAACTTTTTTACTACTCGAACAAACTTCTTCTCGACGTGTGTACTCTCCCGGAGCAAGTGCTCCGGGCCAACTGTATCTCAGCACGTTGACTCTGCTCGCTCCTTGGAGGGGGGGGGGGGATTTCGGTACGCTGCTGAATACGCATTTTCTCTGAAATTTATTTCAGAGCTAAGGGGCACATGATGTTCCTTTAGAAATGGGAATTCCTGATTTGGTTGGTGTTTCAATTTCCGTAATGGGTTTTTAAATCCAAAAATACCATGTATTAATGAATTGAAATACACAAATACAGTCAGACAGTACCATGATGGCCATGGACATCTCTACCTGTGTTGGATTAATAAACTATACAAATGTTACCTGTGTCGTCGCCCTCGTGCTTAAGAACGCCTATTTTAATATGGAATGTTGCACGAAATATTTGCGGAAATTAATACCTGTCTGAATGATGGGTAAGTGCAGGCGATAAGTTTTATTAGGTGTCGTTTTGTTCTGTCGCTTAAGTGAGGAGCGTTCCAGATATAATGTATACACTTGTTGCCTTGAATCGTACACAGATGGCAGTAAGTTAGCAGGCGGTACGCGCCGCTAGAGTAGTTCATCGGGGTACCTATCACTCAGGTTTTCGATGAAGATCGTCCTAAATATCCCAACCGGAGATAATCATCAACCTTACAACCTTGGGACCATTTTTTTTTTTCGTGCCCGACTTGCTTCTCAGACAAACAAAAGCCACCTCGCTAAAAGAGCGGAACAAGCCGCGTATTTTGGTGTACCGCATGGCCTATATAACCTAGTAGTCAACTAATAACACGTATGCGCACAGACGTTTGTCACTGTCGCGATAATGGGCGCAAGTCGTTTGCAAAAAAATTATCAATAACTCACTGATCCAGTTTCAGCGCTAAGAACGCTTTTATAGGGAAATTAGACCGGGTATGTGGAAAGGGGTGCGGGCATATTTATGGCGCGCACTGTAACATGTACTTGTACAGCAGTTTTTTGTAGTACGGAAAAAGTAAAACGAAAGTGCTATGCAGATGCTGCGGCTGCGAAGCAATGCGTCACTACAGGAAATTTTAACCTTCACAATGTTGATTGTTTTGTCTACCTGAAGGGTAGGGAATTGTTAACATTGAACAGGAAAACGGATGATAAATTTCAAAGCTTCTTCAGGCGAAGCACGATTTTGTTTAAAATATTGTTCAGTGGAGTCGCTCACATAGAGGAATTTCCATAATCCAGTACTAGTGTACTGGATTATGAAATTCAGCGGATTAATTTAACATCGGTCGTGCCAATAACAGTACAGATACGTTAAGTTCGCACCAATTAAAAAAAGCAGTACCTTCAAGGCACGATTGTAAAGTACGCACTTGAGTAGAGATAGAGCTCATAACATAAACTTTTCGAGTTGTTTTCTTTTTGAATCGTTTGTCTTGCTTTCGCACTAAAAAGGGATTATTATTTTTATCTAATGAAGAGAAAGTAATACCAAGCATTATACTGGGAATGCCTCATAGACAGGCATGTCTCCTGGGGGTATTCGTAACAGAAAAGGTACCAAATACCCTTTTGAAGGTTTCCAGGAGTACCCTTTTGAAACCAAGAAAATTGAGATACTGAAGACTTGAAAGTGCTGTAAACCACTTTGCACGGAAGTCAACAGCGGCTCAAGCTGTATTTATGAGTAATAAAAGTCATTCAAACATGATTATGATCTGGAAGAGCGGCTAGTAGACTTTAAGTGGCAATAGTATGATCACATACTTGTACGGCACCAGTGAGATTTACGGTATTGTGTGTAGTCAAGAGAGAACCGTAGATTTACAAGATTGCCACGCTGCGCTACATGGATTCAACCACTTAGATTGGACCGCTACAGGATCTTAGTCTGCTTTAGCGATTGCTGCGGGCTTAGTAACTAGTCGTGAGGTGTTCTTGTTGAAGCGGAAGCTACGCTGTAGATATGACTTACAGAAATATTTTTTCATTGAAGCATTGGTGTCTTCGTAAGCGAATGCAACTAGCATAAGTCCAAGCACGACTATTGGTGCTGATCCGGAAAAGCAATAGATGTTGTTGACCATCTTTGAGTCAGATAGTGCTGTAACCTCCTTATGGTCTTGCACAATGTTGACCACCACCTTTTGTCATTTGTGCACAATATGATTTCAGTACACCAGCGTCTCAAGGACTCGGTTCCGCGGTAGCATCGGATCACTCTCGCTACAAAAAAAATGCTCTGTACTCACATGTCAATCATGGCATATAGTTGCTGGGTCGACCGATAGTATATAGTATATAATATACAGAAGAGAGACTTGTCCCCAAGTACGAGAAGCAAGAAATGCCTGTCAGCATTACACTTGAAGGTTGTTAGATGAAACAGCAACTTGCGTCGGAAATTGCCGTCATGTCAAGATTTCGGCGTAGTTAAAGGGGGGGTTGCGCACTGAAGAGAATGAAAAAAAGGGACCTCGCCGAGTCAGGCTAAGCAACAATGCGGTGAAAGGATAACTACAAGCTTTTCAGTACGCCGGTTCGAAGCATTGAGAACGGCGGAGGCTGTTAAGTAAGTTCAACAATGTGTTTGGACCCTGAACGCAAGCCAGCATACAATTTCTTATATAAGCTGAGGTACCCATTTCAAAATTACAAGCTTTCAATACAAATATACAGTATAAAAACCGGCATACCCATTTGAAAGGTTCCAGGAATACCCTACGTTGTTCAAAACGGCGTGATGGTGAAAATGCCCCCAGGGGACGTGCCTGCTCATAGAGGTATGGACAGGTACTGTGTAGATCGAAAAGCGTAACGTAACCTGGGTCAACATTCGTGCCACCTCAAAAAGTTGTTTTTTGACTGGGCATTTTAGAATGAGCTGACCGCTCCCCAGTCCACTGAGGGTCTTGGCCGTTTTAATCTGGCTGGTGTCTGCCGGCCGCGCTCAAAAGTTTGCTCAAACGTCCAATATCCATCGGATATTGTACTAGTACGTCATACAATATGCAGCTTTTTGATGTTATTTCCGATGTTTTTGAGCAATTGGCCGAGCTTTCATTTTTCTCAGCAGTTTCTGTCTACACAAGCGCCTGACTGATCTGGTGAAAGGTCATCTTCTATTTGTCTTACTTAGTTTTGTAGTTACTTGCCGTATTGTAATTCGCAGTTCGAAGAACTGTGTTAGGGGGCCATGAAAAGTTTTGACATCCTGCAACATTACGCTTACTTCAGCGAAGTTGCGCAAACAGCGATGTTTGTCATCCAGCAACTTACCAATGCCGTTGTAAAGTTGCACAACGGCAGCATGGCTGTCATTGAGCAACAAAGCGAAAGCTAGTTAAGTACAGGTAGCGTTTAGCATGTTGCATTGATCAAACACGTATAGCTATTCGTATAGCTACAGCGTCGTATAGTTTTCTTAGCAATGAATCCGTCCACTCAACGCAACAGCGAGGAGTACCACAAAAACAGGTCTCCTCCAATTCAGTATCATATTGGATTGCCTTCCAACGACAGCAGTAATAATAGCGGCAATATAACCGCGTGCATAATTTTTTTTGCCCAAATACTGCAATATCTCTGTGGTTGCCAACCGAAAAAAATGTACACAGAGTGCCTATGAGTTTACTAAGACTGTGCTTGTGCGGGAAAGCTCTGGATTTTATTGACATCACGAGTGTTTCGGCGGTAGGCCACCGCCGAAACACCCACTACTACAATTAATACACTCTATAAGTTGTATGCTATCAGATAGCGTGGGTGCATGTTTGATTGCCATCGATACCGAATCACTGTCGTTATGACTACTTTACATGATCATTTCGTTTCGCGCCGTCTCGTATGTAGTCCGCATAACTGAAAAATCAGAGAGGATACTTATTTTGACGTTTTTAAATTCTCGCAATCGAAAATCATGAGTTTTAATGATGCGTACTTTTCCAAGCTGGCTCATGTGATTTCAGGCCTTGAACCAGCTTGGAGAAGTACGCCAAATTCACCGATATGGCCAGTATCCAATTCCTATCGTTCCAAAATCGCTTTTTCTTTTTCAACTTCAAATACCGTAAAGCTTAGTCATTTTGATCAATATGCTACTACCGAATAATACCAATATCATTTACCACCGAAACCAGTTTTAATATTGTATGTTGTAAAAAAAAGTTTTCTGGACTCAGAACCTTAGCGCTGAATTGAAGAAATGGACGCAGTGGGTTTCGTATAGTTTGAAAGATCGGCAGGTCGAACGATCGGATGGGAATCACGAGGTGACGGAGAGGATCGCAGCGCGTTTTGCCGCTGGCGGCCTGCTGCGAGGCTCGATACGATTAGTGTGTGAGCGCCTTTGGTGACATTCGAGTCAACCACGTGTTCTACGGATACTGTATTGTATGTGTCCTGCACGTAATAAACCCGAGGGCTATGAATCTTGGGTTTGTAAACAAATCAACTTTGTAGCATATCTAAAGTTCCTTAAAATCCATAAAAAAATCAATGTGCGATTTACAAAGCCCGCGACACCTAAACAAATGAGTTCTGAGATGTGGGAAGCTACTATGTACTGAAGTAAAAGTAGGTACGTAAAGTTGGGCGCATTATTATAATCGTATTCGGTTAAGCATATGCTGTTTGTGGCACCAGTAGACCCTGAAGTACAGCTTAGTTGGTGCACTATTATAAATAATCCCAAAATATTCGGCTAATGTGTGGATTCACTACAGTTGGAGCGTGTAGCCCCTCCTCACGTAAAAAGTATCGACCACGGAAACGTCTTATCACTTTGGAGCAAGCTGAGAGCTGCGAATCCCCCGGGCACCTGGGTCCGGGTCCCCAATTAATAATCGCAGACGACTAGTTTGATATACCTCCTCGAGTCCGAAAGTAAGATAAACGATTCAAGTAGAGATTAGGCCGTTTACTCTTTACGTACAGGTTAGGCAGTTTCTCTTTGCGCATGGTTTTATCTGCCAATGTAATATCTGCGTCAAATTGTTCCAAGATCACAATGAACCATACTCGCCGTATCTGCAACGTTGAGGCTAAAACACAAAAAAAAAAACTACCAGTCTACACAAAAAACTTTAAATGCCACAGAATCCAGAACGACTCATGAAGTCGTCGCCGCTACGTCGATGTGCTGTTCTGATTCGAGTCGAGTCACATACCCACAACAGCGCTACCAAGTAGCGGGTTGTCCTCAGTCAAAACTCTTGATGCGTTGACCTTGCGTGACCAGAAAGATAAAATGTAGCGGGTGGTAAGGTGACTTTTCGTGCAAGAATCCCGAAGCTGACATGAACCTCTCATCCAATAAGGGCGCGACCTCATAGTTCTCCGTACGGGCATCTGTGCCGCAAGCTTCGAGTCTATAATCGCTATGACAATTGATTGGAGGGGGGCAACTGAGAGTCGGAGTCCTACTCCGAAATGCTTCACCTGCGGAATTTGAGGTAATGTCCATTTACAGTCAAACCTGTTTATCTGATCCTCTCTATCTGCAACAGGAGTTTTATTTGATACAGATGGTGAGGGAACCAAAATGATCACTTGGATAAACTATGCATGCTGCTTAAATGATGCAAAACTGTCTAAATGTTAACTGAGCCACACATTTTGGGGACCAAATCGAGCCAGACCTTTTTAACTGATTCATGATTGCCCTTTGATATGTCTCCTACTTTAATTTATGTTGCTATTTGTACTCCCGAAGTAGGTATAATTAGAACGATACCGAAAATTGTTTATTCGCTGTCCAAGCGGACGCGATGGAGGCGAATCTTACAAGGAAATTGAATGTTTTGGAAGCAGCCCAGTTTTTATTGAGGTGTGGTCAGGCGTCACGGCCAAGACAATAAAGAACTGCTGGGGCAAAACTCGAATTCTAAATGGCATCACGCTAGTGGAGGTGCGACAGTGCGGAGAGAATGGGGAAGCCGCTGCGAAGGAGGAATTGGACGCACTCTCTGTGATGATGGCGGATCTGACTGTGTCTATAAATGTTGGCGATTACGTGGCCATTGACGATGAGATTAACGTTTACGAGCCGGACATGGTCGTCGACCAAGCACCAGAGATTGACCACGAGCCGGACGACGAAGTCGATGACACGATTGCGCCTTCGATCGCTTTGAAGCATTGCATGGAGCTCTCTTCCTATTTGCTAGAGTGTGGTGAGGCCGCAGACAACGAGCGCAAAGGACTGCACGCAATCACGAATCTAGTTCGCGCTAGTGCTACGAAAGCAAAGCGCCAGCGAACAATGCGTGACTTTCTTTTGTAATTTTCCATTTGTTTCTTTAAATGGGGCCATTTTATATGAGTCAACGCCTCCACTAGTCACCGAATGTGCCTCAGATAAGCAGGTTTGACTGTATAACCAAAAAAAACTTTATGATAAATATGTCGAGTAAATGTCGTTCGAAACAGACTACAGTAATTGGCCGATTCCGGACGTAGTCCGGAATAGTGCCATACGATTTGATTGAAAATGGAGCAATCAAATCGATTCAAGCTACCGGTATTATTCGTTCCGGACAGACTCACAATTTTGTGGTTTGCAGACTCTGCAGACTGCAGCAGAGGTCTGAAAAAAAACAGGTCTACCATAAAATACCCGACTGGAGGACCTAAAAAAAGAAGACCGGGAGAATAGGCTGCGACGGGTGGCGAGCGAGTGTGAAGCGGCGGGAGGGTAAAGCCGGCGGCGAGTGAGTGTGGAGATATGGCGTGAATTTGGGCGAGCGAATGCGGCGAGAAAATGTGGTGACGGCGGCAAAAGTGGCTGGACGAGCTGGCGGTGGAGACAGCAACGGCGTGCGGTTGGAAGGCGAGTTGGCGGTGGAGACGTTGTGGGTTGATGTAGTGAAAAGATGGGACAGCGAGGGGCGCTCGTGACGATGGCTGAGGCCAAGTTGGACGCATTCGGTGAGCTTTGCGGCACGGCGCCCGACAGCGCTGCGTTAATAACGCAGCGTTATGACTGGAGTTCTGGTCCGTGGACATGGAATATCACATACACGGGCACGTGAATGAGCGGGTGGCGTTCGACGTGCAGGCGCGCGCTGCCAGAAGCTTGGCGTGTATTGCGTGCGTGTCGAGTGTGGCTTAGTCGCCACTGGCGTCGAACGGGTGTACAGGGCTGCAGCAGGCTTGCTGCATGCAAGATGTACCCGGGTGGCACCGACAGGACCGCTGGCTTGGCCGCCTTGAAGGCGACGACCACGCTTGCGCGTCGAGACGGACCCGACGCAAGCGTGGCGCGGCGGTGTAGGCCAGAGGTGGAAGTGCTGCGTGAAGTGTTGAGTAGCCCGGGGCATTGGCGCTATCGGACGCCATCTATGTGACTATGGGTCGGAACGTATCGTTGGACCTGTTTGCTGTGCTACAGAGAGGATGAATCCGTCTCGGACATTTGTCTGTACGTGCACAGTTTTGGGGTGTTCACTGACGGCGCGGCGGACAAGAAGATGCAGGCCTAGCTCGAGACTCTGTCGTATGCACTGCGCACCGGTGCAAAGCTCTTCAAACCCATTTGTGCTGTTGTCCAGGACAGTTAGTACGTGTCCATGAAGGAGGGATTACTGCGACCAACAAGAGCGTGAGGAAATGCACAGAAGTGGATACACGTGATCTTGGTGCTGTTCTATGTGGGGCTTTCCACAAAACGTCCCCGATATGTGCCTCGGTGAATGAAATGCTGGCATGTAGTAGCCAAGCAATACATGTTTGACTAGGATGTTACTACAGTACATATCTATTGTCAATCAAACGCTTTGAGAGAAAAGCATAGTTGCACTGCTAGTCCCTCAGCGGCGGGGTGGCAAACCCGCTAGTGTACAACCTACAAGCTGCAGTTTCATACTAGTAATGTTACGATAGTGCTGAAGCCTCGGTATGCTCACTACAGCGGTACATGTACTTTAAGCTTGTGGGGTTTCGTCCGTCACAAAGTGCAATTATCCAGTAAGTGCTCCTAAAGTGCTGGATTTGTATTGCCTCTTATTCGATAAGACGCGCTGATTCCGGACAATTTCGGAGATAAGCTAGAATGCAGATCACCTACCCCTTGCTAGATATTATTGGTCAAATTCATGAATTTTGGCTTATTGCTGTAGTCTCATTGGCCCGCTCATTTATTAGCCTTCTAAGAGGGTTCGTGTCTCCGGATCAAAAGGACTTAAGATTCTAGAAGCTACATGTAGAATCTAGCTCACCCGGATCTTATGGAATAATGACCCTAATAAAATCGGGCGGATTAAGGGTTAAAAGCTCGTTGGCCAAAAAGAAAATATATTATATAATAGTGCTGTACAGACAACGACGCAAATATCCGGCACCACAGAATGCCATCCTCCATAGTGAAAAAAAAAAGAACAAGAATTCCCCGTCCATTTCACAAGACGCCGTGTCATAAAACACACAAAACGACAAAATAAATACCAAAAGGCATATGGAAAACAAAGACCAAGTGTGACAGCTGAATCTGATTGGCTGGTCAGTTGTGAATATAAACTGCACGACTTTGTCTGCCGGATTTTTGTGTATGCCGGATATTTGCGTCGTTGTCTGTACACTTGTTGTACACTGTGTGCGTAAGCGACGCTTACACACACAGTGCTTACTAAGCGTCAAAGCCCAAGATACCCAGCTGGTTTTGTGCTTGCATCAGTCTCCTCCAACAAACCTCATCGAGCGTGATGCTCAGTATATAGCAACATTCACAGCATCATTCTGCAATTCACGCCAAAGCCAACAGAATGGGCATCTGGGCTATTAATAATCTGCGCTTCCTCCGACTTGTAGTGGCAGTCGCGATCGTCCTGTTTAGAGTTAGCAGTGGTTCCGCGGCCACCCATGCGATCGCCGAGACAACTACGGTCGATTCTAAGTTAATCCACGGCGCAGAGGTCAGCAATCATGTGGTGAGTCGCGAGTTGCTAGATCAAGACTCCGATGAGGACAGAAAAGGAGGTGGTCGCGGTGGAGGTGGAGATGGAGGCGGAACACCAAGAAGAACTTACTATTATGGAGGAAGCAACCCGAGCCTTATATTCTGGAATACGAACGGCGTCACGCATTACAAGGAGAAAAAATGCAATCGAGTTACTAACTGGTTCAAGCGACTATTTAACAAGAAGATCAAGAAGTGCCCAAATAAAGACAAAGAAGAAGACGATTATCGTCCACTTCGGGGTTGATCACTAAATGAGCAGAGCGCAATGGCTAATCGATAGATCTCGGTCCGCTGTTATCTCAAATGTATTAACCAAGAGCTTGCCTCTTTGGTTTGGTGTGATATTCCGGAGTTACCTTCTGAATACAGCGATATACTTCTCAAAGGACTTGAAATATGAACGTAGGCTTATGAAACCTCGCTTCTAAATTTAAAAGGGTTAAAGGACCTCTACGAGGGGCAAATCCGCCTGGTAGCTAAAGGGTTTTCTCTGGATTTTATATCCAGAGTATTTACAAAGGTGCGATTCTGCCCAAAAAAACTCTATACGCTTATTCTCAACACTAAGAAAAAAGTCGATTTTCAATAATACGCACAAACTAAACTGTAGAATTTGATGAAACTGTTATATCAGAGGGACGCCAGGATTTCGTAGCCAAAAGTGCCGCTACTCACTTTCAAACTAGATGAAGAGGCTACAGTTGTAAATAAGGAATTCTAGGATCTATAGAAAATGAGCCAGATGAAACTCTTATAATGTATAGCCGCTTGACAATGAAAAAAAGAACGTGAATGTTGCTAGGGACGACATCAAAACCCAATCACCCAATTGATGTTGCTTGAAGGAAAGGTTAATTACAGATGACACAAACATCGGTGGGTTATATTAAAAGCGACTTGCAAACTCTGTGCTGCTTTCTTTAATGCTTGTTGTAGCCTACTGCTATCGTTATCGAATTAGAGGCGACCGTGGCTTGTTTCATTGTTTGTAGCAGATGCTGCGGTTGCGAAGCAGGCGCAGGAGATGCGTTGATGTGATTATTGGGTTAATTAATTGAATACAGTTGTCGTTTGGCGGGTAGGTCGAATTAGCAATTAACTATTTTACGCTCTCTACGTGCTATATTCCTCTCTAACTCAGTTCAACACCCATTCTAGTACTTCAAATCCAGAGCTTCCCCGTGCAAGCACGGCATTAATTACCCTTGAGCTTAAATGTAATACTACAGTACAGTACTACCGAAATAGTCACCCTGATTGCCTGGTTGAGTCCCTTAAGGATGAACTAACTGACTCATACTACCACTCTACCTTTAAATAAATTCACGGTTATCTATAGAATTGAAGTTAATAATCCAGCGATAAATCACAAGAAGGAATCCAGTCTGTTACCGTCTCAAAGCAGCCAATCCGCTTCAAATACACATCCTATATTGTTCAAGTTTTATCCAATCGTATATCTCAGATAAAGGGATCAAACATGCGAGGTTTTTTAATGAAAAACCCTTCTGTTAATTTTTTCCAGGACCGGAGAAGTAGGCTACAGTGCTTTCGGACACTCTAGTTATATCGATCTCTCGTGAAAGTGATGTTCTTCAGTACACATCAGCTGCAATTTGGTATAATCACGCCGAGGACAACTAAACCTAGGCCGCAAACAGCATAAGCAAATGCTCGGCGTGTCCTTCTATAAAGTTGTTATTTTTCCTAATCAACAACCGTTGGATAGTGATACTTCGAAGTACTTGACGTTTTCAAATCCCACCTCCTATCCCTGTCTGAAGCATACACGTATCACCGTTTGGGATACAGTATCACGGTCGAGAGAATTGTCTGCACTCTCGATTTATCAAACTCAAGAAGGGCTGCGTATTACTACCGGTAGTAGGCTACTACGGTACATGCATTTAGTAAAATACTACGTATGTAGTACTGTATTAATACATGTAGGCTACGTCTGTACAGTACTTCTTTTAACGTTTTCTGTAAAAGAAAAAGTTCGTGTTTACTGTACGTGGCTTTTTTAGGAGAAGCCATAAACTTCAAAGTCGATGATAACCAGCCAATGAGCGAAGGAATTTTGATGTTACAGTACATTACCGGTATGCCTACGGTCCTGTATCATTACTTCAAGTATAATATTGTCCCGGCCACCAAATTCGAATTAAAATTAAGATAAGATCCCATTACATGTTCAGAATCTGAGACCCGTTTTTACAACTTTGAACCTTCTTTTGGCTGCTGAAATTCAGAATTTCAAATTCTTAGGGCTTAAGAATTACGGCCTAAGGGCATCTCCACTGACCGCGGACCGCAAATTGCGGATAAGACAGCAAATCAAAATATTTTACAGATAGTTTGAGGATAAGTTTCTCCACCGCTGACAGCAACGTAGGATATTAGCAAATAAATTCCCGGACCGACATCAAATTGGCTGAATTTGCTGCCGCATTTGCTGATCAGCAGCATCTAGACAACTGGTACATAATGAATCCAAGTGTAGCAATCAAATAAAACGAGACAGAGTCCCATTAGCAATGCGTAAAACGGGTCGGGTGGATTCGAGCACGCATCCGGGAGGAAGCTCGACTCCCCCCCAAAACATGCGAGCAGTAAAACCTCGCGAGTCGAGCTCGCAAGGTTTTACTGCTCGCGGGGGTTATCAGCTTTAGAGGGGGAGCTCGAATTTTGCGGCGGCAAAGCTCGTTCTCAAGGTCTCTTATTCGCTAAAAAGAAACACAAATCAACTTCTAGGATTGGCCATTTATGGGAGAAGATTAAAGCGCCGAGGACAGGAAGCACCGGTGCGAGCGCTGCGATCACAAAAGGCCACGGAGAGTGCCGAGATCGCGTGCTGTGCGGGCGTGGCTAAGGACGGGTGCGAGCGCTACGAGCACGATGGTGCCAAGACAACGGAGAGCGCCGAGACTGAGTAGAGTGCGGGCGTGTCCAAGGACGCGTGCGAGCGCTGCGGATACGACCGGAGAGGGCGGGGCCAAGACCACGGATAGTGCTGAGACCGGGTTCAGCTGATAATTGTTATGACAAGGGCGCAAAGTGACGCCGGGGCGCATGAAGGAGAGCTAGCGTTAGCTCTAGTGGCACCACCAAATAAAATAATGCTGCTTATTTCGTAACCCCACTACACGTGTTCTTAGCCCACCGAGTTCTGGGTCGTGCGTTGGCCACTCCAACGCTGCTTATTGGCCACGGCTCAGTTGTTAGGGGGGATCGCATTGTGGATATCTGCCAATACCGTGCCGCTATCACGAGCTCGACTTGAACACCTCACGCACGTGTCTTGTGTTCACCGCTCTCGTACTTAACGGCGCGAGGAATAAACCTCATTTTTCGAGCTCGCAGAAAATGCGGCGAGTCCGCAAATCAAGGTTTTACTGCTCGTGTACCCATGTGCTCGTCGGATGCGTGGATTTGAGGCAAAACGCCTGGTTCCACATGTTTTGCTATTTGATGTCACCGCGGTGGAGTTAGCGACTTTTGTAGATCAGCAAACATGAAAACTAACGGGAAAATGACCGAATGTAACGGGGTTACACGGTGTGGTTCACACATGGGTACGGAGTACCCAGAGAGTTAACAGACTCTCACTACATGTTGTCTAGAATTAACAGTAGTCTCAGTACATATGCTGAGGGCCACACGTTGTGCATGTGATTAGGTTTAACTATGGTAAATAGTTAAACATAGATAGCGGCTTGGCCGCAATAACGATAAATAAAAGACTTCGGATTTGGAAGCAGAGAAGTTATTAGTGTTCTTAAAAACTTTTAGCCCAAGTTAGTGGGCTGTAAGTGTCCTTCGGATAAGGAACTTAGTTTTAGGGACTCTTTGAGTCGTATGTCTTTCTCCGAAGCAAAGCTACGGCAGCCCCGCTGCACTTGGTAGCACTTGTAGTCAATCCCACACCTGAGTCGGTTCACTATATCCTCTGCGAGGATGGAACACCCAGTGTTTGCGAGTTTGCCCCCGGCGCAGCAGGACGCGCTTAATAAGCTTATGTCCTTGCTGGGTCCGGAGGGCGTGGCCCACCTTGCGTCGCAAGGTCCGGAGGTGGTGACCGCCAGGCTGGAATCGCTCATTCGTTACGAGAGCGCACTCTTGGAGCATTTCCAAGAGAAGATGAGCGCCGCATCTGCGGCTGCGTCGGTGACGCGCGACGGGTCCGCGAGACCCAAGCCGCTCTTGGTGAGCGTGAAGACCTTCGAAGGGAAGAATGGAGAGAATCTCCTTCTCTGGACCCTTGAGGTCGAGATGACCATGGGTTCGGCCCTGCTCCAGTCTGAGCAACAGCGCGTGGCGCTAGCTATCTCCAAGCTTGGAGGTCGCGCGCGCGAGTGGACACTAACGTGCGGTACGTCTGTTGACGCTGCGTTTCCCACTTGGACTCAGCTGAAACAGAAGTTATCGCGCGTGTTCGCGCCGCCTAATCAGGCATACTGTGTTTGGTCGAAGTTCCTTGCTACCCGATAGGGCAAGAAGGAATTGCTGGACTATGTCCAAGAGTTGCGAACTCTGATCGCCGGGATGGCGGCGGACCCTCTCCCGGAACTGGTCACAGTGGCCGTGTTCATGGCGAGACTCCGCGTGAGCGCATTTCGAACGGAAGTATTCCGTGTACACCCAAACTCTTTTGAAGAGGCGGTGAACGTAGCATTCAATACCGAACACAACCTCAGGTCGCCCGACCTGGTTGGAGCTCTGGTAGCGCGAGCTCTTCGAGCGGTCCAGAACCGATGGACCTCAGCTATGCTGAAGATGAAGAGGAGGAGCTTCTTGCTGCAGAACAGCGTGCCGGCATCCGCCGATGCTTTCTGTGCACAAGCACCAAGCATCTGAGTGCCCAGTGCCCTCTGCGCTCCAAGCGCCAGGCTTTGGCGAGCCAACCCTCCGGGTCATCGACGGGAAACGGCAACTCCCAGTAGGCGCGGGGCGGCCTACTGGGGAAGAACTGAGTTCTGTTGTACCTCGAGAAGGTAGAGGGCAACGGGGCTCAGCCCCGAAGAGAGCTGGACTCTCTTTCAAGAAAAGTGTGTGCAAGTCGGGTTTGCTGGTCGTTCAAGCGAACGTGAAGGGCTTTGCGAAGCCGTGGGGAGTCTCGACTGACTTAGGAGCCTCGGGCAACTATGCCCGTCACTCCACCCTTGGAAGGAGTCAGCTGTATGCTGAGGCACTGGAAGTGCCAAAACGAGATGAAATCTCAGTCCGTCTTGCGACGGGGACACTTGTAACTGTGACGAAGGTCAATGTAGACCTTAATGTAAAGTTCTTAGACTTCGATAGCGTGGACGCTGTTTGGTCTTAGACCTGGATTCGAGGTATGACCTCATCCTTGGCATGGCTGGAGCGCCATGAGCCATGAATCGACTGGAAGTCGAAGACACTGGGTGCTACGCACCCTGCTCCTATTGCAGCTTTGGTGAGTCATGAACCCACCTCTGCTAGGAAGCAGAAACGCTATTGGCGCGATCACGAGGCCGAGGCGGCCATGGTTCTGGACATTGGTATGTTGGAACTTGTGAGAAATGAGGTTGCTGTGTGTCCTGGCAAGGACGAGCGCGGACTGGCGCGTAATCCACTGAGTGGTATGGATCTGGTCTAGGACCTACCGCTGCGTGGCAGGGCCGCGGTCGACTGTGAGTCGAGGCATCGTGGGCGTGACCTAGAAGATGCAGATGAAGTGACACCTAGTTCATTCTGTGAGGGTCATGGACCGCATGGCTCTGAGCCGAGTGTCTTGCGAGACACTGGTTCCTCTTCGAGGAGTGTTGGTGCTGCAGCACCCGGTGGTGGTGACGGAGATGTCGCCACACCGCCCTCGTCCGACCGGGCTTGGTTGCGGACGGAGAGGGGAAGAAGACGCAGGGCGTCTGTGACGTCTTTGACGTCGGACGGGGTGTCCAACGTGACGACCAGTGAGGCTCCACGTGATTGCTGTGAGCAGCTGTACACACTCGTGAATGAAGTGACGGGGGGGGGGGGGGGTCGACGGCGACATCAGCCTTGACGCTCTGCCCGCTGTGGAGGCTCTGGTAGAGCTGGACGAGATGTCCGTTGCCGATTTCGGCGAGGCCTTGAAGGCGGGCGAGTTGGCCGAAGTGGTCTTGATAAGACCTGAGGAGGAGTTGAACGCCTTGTCTGTGGTGGACGATGCAGTCCTGGAGGACACCAAGAAGGCGCCCAGCGCGAGGAGTGGATCGTCGATCATGAAAGATCCCTTGGATCCGTTCTATCCTGCCGTTCAGGAATACCAAGATGTGGTATGCAAGAACCCACCCATGGGTTTGCCTCCGGATCGAGGTGTGCGTCATGAGTTTGACCTGGTTCCAGGAACCAAATACTGCGTGACAAGGCGGTGGCCTTTGCCGATGGAATAGTGTGACGTCGTTGGCGCGTTCTTCCGTGCAAGCACGAGGCAGGGCTGGTGCATGAGAGCAAGTCTTCGCACTCGACGCCCACTTTCTGTGTCAGAAAGCCGAATGGCAAGTGGCGTATTGTGCATGCTTTTAATAAGCTGAGTGCGGCCACTATTCCGGCGCAGACGCCGATTCCTCGCAAGGATGTTCTGCAGAACAATATGGTAGGCTGTACGATGTACAGTGCACTCAACTTGGTCGATGGTTACTACCAATTGCTCATGAGAGAGAGCAGTATTCTGCTGACAACGGTCAGTACTCCGAGCGGTATGCTCTGGGAGTGGCTGGTGATGCCCCATGGGCTGTCGAACGCACCAGCAACGTTCAATCGTCTTCTGACGCAGCTGTTCAGGCCACATCGGGCGTACACACAGACGTACTTCGACGACATTTTCGTGCATAGTCGTGCTGAGCACGGGAGGTCGGATGTGGAGAACCACATTGACCATTTGCGAGCGGTGCTCGAGTGCATGCGCACTAATAAGTTGTACGCCAACTTGGACAAGTGCGTCTTTGGCGCGGAGGAGATCCCTTTCCTCGGTTGCTTCATTGGGAAGCGTGGCTTACGGGCCGATCCTGCCAAAGTCAAGGCCATTGTAGACTGGCCGGTTCCCCAAAACCAAAAGGACTTACGCAGTGGCTAGGCTTAGCCAATTACTTGCACAAGTACAGCGCGAACTACGCGGAAATGGCTCGGCCATTGTCGGATATCTTTAAAAAGGATGCACCTTGGTGCTGGAACGTCAAACACGACGAATCCTTTGGGGCTGTGAAGGAGAGTCTTTCGTGAGCACCGATACTCGCGCTACTGGACCCATATCTCCCGTTCAGCGTCGTCTGCGACGCCTCCGATTTTACAATCGCTTGTGCTTTACTACAAGCAGACGCCGATAGGCGCGAACGCGTAATCGCGTTTGAGTCTTGCCAGCTCAAAGCTGCAGAGAAGAACTATCCAGTTCATGACAAAGAGCTACTTGCTATGAAGTATGCTCTAGTCAAGTTCAGGTACACCTGCTAGGCTCCAAGACTTTTGTGATCTATACTGATCATGCGTCGTTACGTACTGCAACCCCGTCGCCTCACCTCTCTCAGAGAATGGCAATATGGCTCTCCTTCTTTGCCGAGTACATCTTCAAGGTGAAGTATAAGCCGAGGTGGCTTAATATAGCGGCCGACGCGCTCTCGCGCAGGCCGGACTACGAGTTAGCCCATGTCACAACGGTGACGTCGTCGGTGCCGGACTTGATACGCGCTGCGTATGCACATTATGACATGTGTGTAGCTCTGCTACGCGCTCGGGGAAGCGATGAGTTTCATAACTCAGACAAGAAGCTGTCAGGGCGCTTACGCGTGAGGATGCATCGATACAAACTCGATGGCGGCCTCCTGTATTACAGCACCAACCCGGAGGATAGCCCTCGTGTGGTCGTCCCTCATGATGAGGATCTTAAGTATCGTATCCTCTATGAGGTGCATGATACACCCGTTGGCGGGCACTTAGGTCTTGCAGACCTATGGCTCGGTGAGCTCGACGTACTGGTGGCCCAAGTTGTATAAATGGGTGTCCACTTACGTACGCACGTGCGAGACGTGTCAACAGACGCAGTGCGCTGAATACGGCGGCGCCGTTGGCGAGTTTGCCTGTCCCCACGGGGTGTTGGCAGTCCATAAGTATGGACTTTGTGTTTGGCCTGCCTAAGGATAAGGCAGGCAACACGGGTATTGTGGTCTTTGTAGACCGATTGAGCAGGATGGCGCACTTAGCGGCTGTGCCGGACACCATTGATGGTGAGGGTACAGCGCTGCTGTTCTTAGACAGAGTCTTTCGCCAGCATGGCTTACCTGAGGCAATTGTCTCGGACAGAGACCCGCGGTTCACCGCGAAGTTCTGGACGTCCCTGTTCAGAGTGCTCGACACTCGTTTGGACATGTCCACAGCGGATCATCCGCAAACCGACGGTCTGGCTGAGCGCGTGAATCGCGTTGTGGAGGGCATCCTCCGAAGCGTATGCGTTGAAGCGCCGAAACGCTGGTGTGAGATATTCCCACTTGTTGAGTTTGCATTGAACAATGCCGTGCATGCCTCAACAGGCTTCACTCCGTACTATGTGAACGGCTTAGTGAACCCTAGTGTCCCACTAACACCACCACGTGGTGGTTCAGGGCTTGGTGGGGGAGGGATAGCCGAGCGGCTTGCTGATGCCAGCCCTGTTGCGGTTCGCAAGCCAGTCGATGACTTTGTCTCTTTGAGACTGAGCGTCATACGCAGGGTGCGCGACGCTATAACAGAGAGCCAAGGCCTGTAGAAGGAAAACGCTGATGCAAAGGGCAGAAGCAATGTGGAACGATTTGACGTCGGCGACCTAGTTTTATTTAATAAATGCTAAAAACCTACCTACTCATGTAGTGTCTGCAGTCTTCAAGACTAAACTGAGACCTCGGTTCATTGAACCGTTCAGGGTCGTGGCCAAGAAGGGCCTTGCGTATACGCTCAACCTTTCAAAGAAGACGCGCACGCATCCGGTCTTCTACGTGGGCTTACTCAAGCCGTATCAGGACCCTGCTCTGGTGAGCGCACAGGCGCTGGCGCCGACTCGGAAGGCTGCCGAACGGCAGCGGGTGGCTGGGCCACGACAGGCTGGGCGGCAGCCGGTGACTGGACCACGACGGGCTGGACGGCAGCAGGAGGCTGGGCCTCAGGACAAGGAGCGAACTTCTGAAGACGCAGCAACAAGTCCAGCTGACCATTCAGCCGAGCGACTTCACGCTCAAGATCCGCAACTCGGTTCCGAACCGCCTGTGGTTGCTCGAACCAGTCCACCCGGTGGTTCGTCTCGTCAACACCGTCTGCAAGACGACTCAGAGAGTCCGTCGTATCGTGAAGGTACTGGTTCAGCGAACCCACACGCTATTTCAGCGCAAACAGGTCGTGACGACTTGCAGCGCGAGGGTCCAGCTGAGGCTCGGCCTCCTCCAGCTCTGCTCGACGAGCATGACGAGCTCCACTACCACGTGGAAAGCCTTGTGGCGAGGCGCAGGCGCCAGGGTCGTACCCAGTATCTTGTGAAGTGGCGTGGGTACCCTCATTCACAGAACTCATGGGAGTTTGAGGTTGCCCTCCGGCAGGATTGCCCTGACGTCGTGGACGCTTTTAACCAGGCACATCCGTTGCCGAAGCGCTGCCAGGCGCTGAGCGCTTCCCGCCAGTAGTGCGGGGTGTCTTCAGGTCGGTAGCTGAGCTCAGGCTCTGACATGTGGCTGGAGCAGCCAGCTCAAGTATGAGAATCGGTTTCTCACAGCGGGAGCAGGAGGAAGGGGTGCCTCATGGTGTTGGGGACGCGGTCCCGACTGAAGCGGACGCTTTGTGTTGTGTTGGACGAGATCCAAGTACAAGTGTCCTGATTGACGCGTATTGGTTTTGGAGAAACTTGTTCGAGGAGCACTATCCAAGTTCGGAATTTCGCTGTTACAGCGAACGTGTGTTGTGTCCCCGACGGGATCGAACCACCGACCTTTGGCTTTCAAAGCCAATGCTCTGCCATTGAACTGCGAGGGCAGTGCCCGTAAGCTTGTCCGTGTATGGACTGATGCTCATCGTATGAGAGGGCTGTACCCGGGTGGGATTGATCCACCGACCTCTCGCTTGCGAAGCGAGTGCTCGACCACTGAGTCATTTGGGTAATACCCGCGACTTGAACAAGTCAAGAGCCTCGCTCCCATCAGGCTGGTGGCTCTTAGAGCGTGTGCCGTGTAGGCGGCGGTGTACCCGGCCACAGAGATATGTGTGGCTGCTCCTGGAGCAAGCGCGGCGTGCGCATGACAGTCTGAGACCTCGCGGGAGCTTGAGGCGCAACACGCTGATGGTGTTGGGCCGTGGGCCACAGGCGAGGTGCTAGGCATCTAAGATGCGGATGCGTTGGTGAGCTCGGAGAGCTACTGAACGCAGGAGTGACGTGCAGTGACCTCCGATGTCTTAGCAAGACGTGGCCTCGCTGACGTAGTTTCGAGAACGGCTAAGTTCTCACCTTAGCGGGGGAGCGTGTAACGGGGTTACACGGTGTAGTGCACACATGGGTACGGAATACCCGGAGAGTTAACAGACTATCGGTACATGATGTGTATAATTAACGATGGACTCAGTACATAGGCTGAGGGCCACACGTTATGCATTTGATTAGGTTTAGTTATGATAGATAGTTAAACATAGATAGCGGCTTGGCCGCAATAAAGACAAATAAAAAAACACTTCGGATTTTGGAAGCAAAGAGTTATTTCGAGTTAATAACTCTTGAGCCTGGTAATGGGGCTGTGTTAAAGTTCCTTAGGATAAGGAACTTTGTATTACGGACTCTTTGAGTCGAACGTATTCCTCTGACGCGATGGCTACGGCAGCCCCGCTGCAGGACGCCTGTTGATCCTGTTAGATATGGTGTTGCTGGCCGTGTCAAACACGTCACGTGCGAGAATTTAGCACCCAAAAGATTCCCAACAAAAAACATGGGTCTCATAAACAATGACGACACTGCCCAGGTTTCACAGTCATCAGTGCAGCTATTGCTGCCGATAAGGAAGTTGTAGTGGTGCTGAGCAGTACAACAGCAGCGACCGTTCGTGCTACAAGCGAGGGAAATTCGGCCGAGACGTCTGAAGCACCAGAAGGTGGATTATCTTCGTCCTAGTCTAAGTGCATTGGAATACGTCATTTGATAGTGCCCAGCACTGTTTCAGTCGATGAGATGATAGTCGTGAATAGTAAAACGTGTGCGCCAGGTGAAATAGAGGTCGTACAAGCGAGGATGATAAGGAATGTGCTGCGGAAAAATCGCATTTGGCAAATACCTGTGCTATTACGAATTCGCCCAGTGCAGCCAATACAAGAGCAGATCATCCTACAGAGCGTGCGAATGCGAGCCTACCGGGTACTGAAACCCCTTCGCACAAGAAAACTTGTGAATCTACTGAAGAACATGTGGGTCAACTGACTGTGAATGAGAAGAGGAGGGGGAATACATTCAGTCCATTCCAACCCGGTACGAGCGTCACAAGAGGCGCCACCAGGCACAGCGGAATCTTACGCAATAGCAGATCCTTTGGTGGAGTGAGTATCGCAAAATCGCGTTACCATCCGATCTTACACACAGTGCCCGGGTTACTGACGGACGGAGGGGTACTCCGATAACTGTGGGGTTGCTGAGGGCTAACCTTGTGTACCCGTCGGTAGGACTGGTTACACCCCTCTGGTGGATTGAAAGGAAGCTTGGCCTGGGTTGGTTCCGTCTTGGCGAGTCGCAGGACGGTGGGGGGGCGTAGCGTGGATATGCTCCAGGCTACACGCCAGGTAGGCCGTCGATCTTGATCGACTTGGGTGTGGGGGGTTCATTTACGTAGGGTAGATAACTTTTTCTTGCGAGGCTTGACCGCTTCATTTAGCGGGGGGAGTCGAGGGCGAGAGCGACGACAGTCGGGCCGGCCAAAATGCTAACTCCGGCGATCGACACGTGTACTTTGCAAGTTCGTCGACCTTCGTGCAGATCGTGATATTCCCGTCGACGTGTCAACATTGACGTTGAAATTGAGACGCTGTTGAATGAGAACATGCTCGAACAAACCTTTCGGATGTCTGCTGAGAGTTTTTCGCATCTTCTACGGCTCTTGAACTCTCAACTTGAAGTGAATGTACAACAATCTACAAATTCAAGTGCAATTCCAGCCCCCAAATTGTTCATGACTACGCTGCGCTATCTGGCGGGTGGATCATATCTGGGTATTCGTCGTACTGTTGGGATCAGTTGTCCATCGTATTACCGAGTGATTGACGCTACAATGAGGGTGATTTATCTGTTCGCGAGTTGCAATTTATCTTTTCTGAGTCAGATTCAGATAGGAAGTTGTTAATGGACGGGTTCAACGCCATTAGCTCAAAGGGGGTTACGAGTGAATGTATCGGTTGTGTTGACGGCTGGTTATGTGTCATTAAGGCACCTAGTGAAGCTGACGCTGGTGACGTCGGCACTGGTCGTTACTATAGCGGGCACTATGCATGTCCAGGTATTAACGTACAAGTAGTTTGTGACCCACACTGCCGCTTTACTGCTATCGATGCGAGGTATCCTGGAAGTACAAATGATGCTCGAGCTTTCCGTGATACTGGTGTCGCTAAGATGCTCAACTCTCTTCCTGCTGGAATGTATATCATTGGCGACAACGCTTACCCGGTGAGTGAGCACTTGCTCACTTTTTTTCCACGCAAACAAATTATGGACGAATATCATGACTCATACAACTTTCATGCTAGTCAACTCCGCATCCGAGTCGAGATGTCTCTCGGGATGCTGACTACAACGTGGCGGGTATTCAGAACACCAATTGAACGAAACTTACTGAGCGCTACCACTACAATAAAAACACCTATGACTCTTCATAACTACGTGATCAATAGGCGCCTGCTGACAGACAACGACTTTGTATTTTTGATGAGAACGTAAGACCTCTCCGTAATCCAAGGCACAGACAAAATGATACAGACGTTGCAAATTTGATGGGATATATGTCAAGCGACTTTGCTGTTGAGGAAGGGTGCAGCTACATGAGAGATTTATTGCTCAGCAACTTCGTTCGAGCAATACACTAAGGCAACAGTACAACATCCGGCGCAACCGAGTTTGAATGGTAACAGCTAAGAAGATACCACCTTTCAAAGTTCAGGCTCGTTAGTTTTGTTGGTTGTTAAGTAAAGCTTACTGTTTTGCTCGAATATGTGCAATGTCTGCGTCCACTTCGTTATGATCGTCTACAGAGTAGATACCATGTGGTGCATTAACCATCCATTCGCGAAGCGCCATGAGTGAGCTCAGCGTTGCAACTAACTGGCCAAAGCGACAAACCTCCTCTAGTGCCTGTGCAGAGGCGTTGTTCGACCTAATACTATCTAGAATTTCGATCAGAACGTCGGGCTCAGGCTTTGATTTACTCTTCCTGGCCGACATCGCCGTTGCTTTCCTCTCGACGCGGCGTCATCGACACTTCCACTTCCCTTGTCCATGGTGCTCAAACGAGCGCGTTTTGGTAACTTTCCCTCCACGGTTGCCAAGTATCCTGGTTTGATCTGAAGCCACTCATGCATATACAGGACGTCGATCTTTCCGGAGCAGAACGAGAAGAAATCGTTATCGTTTGTACCCGATACGCGAGCGTTTCATAGCGCAGTCGCGTACCTAGTGCTCATTCTACATATCTCGAAGTTTGACTGCATCGTGCGGAACGACAAAATCGGGGTCGCATTTAACAATGCAGGGAGGTCGGATATGAGCTTGCGCTCTTTTACTCAGGTAAGCGGCGTGGAAGTCAGTCCAAAAATCCGAGTTCGCTTGAACTTTGTTGGAATCTAACTCGGCTCGCGTGGGTCTGGAGTCGATTTCATGCATTCGGTTCGCAAACAGCTCCGAAAACATTATGTTTAGGAGCCGTATCATGCAATGACGAGTTCGTCGCTTCGGACCGGTGGAGGCTATCGTTTTTGATGCCACCCCCTCCCCCCTCTCCTCGAGACCGAGGAGCTGCATCTCAGCAAATGCTCGCTTTTGCTGCATCAGTAGCGCCACGAACCCTATTTTGTGGTCGTTACACTCAGCACCTGTCTTAGTGATACGAAGCTGACATTAATAGCATTCGGTTCGCAGTTGCTTGGATCTAAATGTCATTAACGTGGAATCCGTTTCCTCTAAGCTTATAGTCGTTGAAAAGCAGACCTCCAATGGTTGACATACGATGAAGCAGTCGATCTGTTAATACTTGCGGGTTCCGCAATTGTGCTGGGAGGAGCGGCAGTGCTTGCAGACGTGGATGAGCTTAAGGTTGCTTGGCTGTGTTGGTTTGATTGGCTTGGTTGCCTTGGTAGTAGTGTAGCGCTGGTTTGGCCGGGTAGCAGAATAGTGCTGGAAGGAGCACTAGAGTTGCAGACATGACTGAATTAGAGCTTGCTTTGCTTGGTTTTTCTAAAGAGGTGACAAAGTTAAAGTGACTCTGTTGAAGTGGTAACGAACACATTATTCTATGCCGTTTGTGACTTTACCGCGAAAGGACGCAAACCACCGGGGTAATCCCTCCCATCCACACTCCGTCCACGTCCACCATCCCTAATCTCAGTCTGTGGATGTGGATCTGATTCCAGTTAGTGGCCACATGTGGTGTCCACCAACATCTGCAATAGAGCGATATTATTGGGCCACATAAGCCAAAATTACAAGTTATTTTCGGCTAAGAATGGGCCTTACTGCGTCTACGCTAGAAATCTATAGACTGCCCACAGAGTGTCGCCCCGGTGGTGGATGTGATTTGACGTCCTAATAGGTATTTCGTTTCGTCGCTTTTCTGCTTAAGCGCCATCTAGAATTTCGTGGTGGATTTTTGGGACGACGTTTTTTGTCGTTCCCAAAGTCGTTTTCGTACTGTATATTGCTCTAATCGCTCTATTGTATACACACAAATGCTACGTACCGGAACAGACCAAGCAAATTTGTTTTACATTTTTAAATCACAATGTCTAAGGAAGGACAAGTTAAGTCGCATGCAAGAAAATAAGAGTGCAAGGACGTATCAGTGAAACCCTCCTCGTCTGAGTAGCCATAACACGGGATGTTAGCCTCTTGTGACGTAAGTAAGGGGCTGGTCGCGCTGGCTGGCGCTGGTTCTCATTCTAGTGTTCTGGGGGTATTTTGGGGGTAGGTTAATTCAAAGGTGATAACTGGACGGGTCGATCCTTAAGATTGTGATTTAACTTTGTATCGAATTGGTATGAATGCTCCAGAGAACCCGGGAACCAGGTTGGTAGTCGAGTACTCGGGTTCTCTGAGTTCGCACATCTTGAGGACTTCTTGCGCCAATCTCTAACCTTACCCTACTTGAAACATTGAAACGAGAACCAGCACCAGCCAGCGCGACCAGCCCCTAAGGCAATTAACGTTGAAATACCGTCTACGACGTATTTATGCCATCACTATACATGGTTGACTATCAGCCTCATGAAGATGATGATACTAACATGTACGTTTGGCGCGGCGGGTAGCTGTAGGTGTTTCCTTGGTACTTGCTTAACTATGTTTTGAGCCTACCTTTTTTATAACCCAAAATACCCTTCCTCATACGATTATGGGTGGGTGGGCTTTTTATAAAATCCATTTCCAAAAAAACGACCCAACGAAAAACAACCCTAGGGCTCACGGCAACACCCAGTACCACTACAGTATCGCCGGGCTTATCAGAGCCGACATGCATCCAAGAAACGGGCATCAAAGGGTCCGACTCAACTATATTTTCTCCGTTTTGCGATCGTTGTCGGTCTCGCTATAGTACCATCAGTGTTCTGGTTTTCCTAAACGCGGACTACAGGATGTACAGTATAGCGACTTGTTGGAGGCGTATGGATCAGAAGCTAAGCAACATCATTTAACTCAGTACGAATTGCGAGCAGGGATATGTGCACCCAGTTGAGCACTGCGGCCGCGAAGCCTTGAAACCCCCCGTGGGACAAATGACAATGAACTGCAGTACGGGATCTCCTCCGCCATCGTCGCGACAAAGCGCCATACGAATTTTACCCTTACCAAAGCTTGCTCGAGATATCCATGAGTTATGAGTTCATGGTTATGGACCATAACCGTAAACACGCGTTCCCGAGTCCAGTATCGAAGGGGCTATTCATCCACATTAATCGATCATTGCACGACTTGCAGTGAGACCGATAGCGTGAGCTTTTATTACAGTCTCAATGCAGCCAGCGTAAATATCATCCCTCAGCATGCTTGCATCGCCATTTCCGCAATGTTGTAGGCTGATCTTCGTCTGATGCGAAGTAGCACAGTATGCCTAGCTGTGATTTTAATTCTACTAGATGATAGTGACCTGCAAATGTATTGTGTTCAACCAAAGTGGTATTCCAAAAACAAACGACACTACACTAATCAACAATGATACGCTACAGCACCTTCAACCTCTTGTTCTGCTTTTTAAACTACATAAGTGAATTCCGTCGTTCACTCCTCCGAACGAAGCTTGCGGTACGCCTTCTGAGACGTGGCAGCCGTGCCGCCAGCTCCGGTCTTCGCGCCAGCATTCGCTGAGGCACTCGCGGTGGTGCTCGCCGATGCACCATCCGTACCGGTGGACGTCTTCGCGGTGCTGGTCCCGTCATCACTTGTCACATTCACAGTATTGCTCGAGTAGCCCTTGCCGCCGGTACCAACGCTGACGTCAACACCATCGTGGACAACGGTGGCAGGAGTGCCAACATGGACACCATTTACGCCGACGCTATCGACGCCCGGAACGCCCACACCCACAGCGACGCCATTAACGCCGACGCCAACGCCGCTTACACCCACGACACCTGGCAAGCCGACACCGACGCTGGCAACGCCCGGAACGCCGACACTGACACCTAGGCCGACGTAACCGGGGGCACCCACTCCGACACTAGCGACACCCGGAACGCCCACACTGACACCGGGGACGCCGAGTAGGCCGAACGTCTCGGCCACTTGTTTCTCTGCGTGCGCTCCGTTTGATAGAGCCGCGAAGGCGATGCAGAGTGCGAAGATCTTGTTGCTGCTTAACATGGTTATTGAAGGGAGGCTTGTCCGATAGATTGGGTAGAGGGCTTGCTCTTGGGGAAGTTGGTTCGAGTGGATGAGCTCGAAGGAGTGAATTTGAGAATGAGGTTTGTTTGCAGGATTGGTGAATGGTTTACACACACTCGTGAGTTGTGCAGACACGGTGAACACACGTACTGCTAGACAAAGAACCACAAAGTGTTCCTGGAAATATTGCCCGGTATCTATTGGAAGTTAGATATCCACCTTTTTCTATACCCATAGGACATGAATCGAAACAGAATTAACGGTCACGGCAAATCACGAGTCTTGCCAACTTGCCAACTTCAACATCGGGCATACGAAACTTAGCACAAACGGATAGACTCGAAGATCCATGTGTGGTTTAGTTCACTGGCAGTGCGAATCTCCTGAGTCATACGTAAGTTTTTCAGTAGGGGGCAGTGTACTTTAGACAACCGCGACTGCAGCAAACACTCATTAGGCTAAGCTTTGCAGGGTGCTACTTACTATTGAGTAATTTTTACTGACTTTTGAGTAAAGCCAACAAGTCCTTACTTCTGAGTAAATGTTCTTACTTCTGAGTCAAGCAAGAGGCACGTTTCTACGCGTACTGACTTATGAGGAATTTCCTCAGGAAGCGCTCAAGATTACCAGCCGCGGTTCGCTTCGCTCGCGATATGAAGATAGAATGTACCGGAGAGAGCAATGCGCGGCTCGCAGAGGAGCTCGGCGCTGGGCCAGCCTCCGCAAATACCACGCGGCCCTGCTTCGCGGGCACCTCGCGCGGGTTTGCTGCGGCTACGCAACCTCGCACTCGCTCGCCTTAGTTAGTCCGAGGCGATAAACGCGCCTCATTTTAACGAGGACGATAATAAACGTCGCCAAGTTTACTCAGAACTTAGCCTAAGCTGTACCTCGCTCCTTTTCATTTAAAACCGGATAGTTTCCTCATTTTTCCTCCTAAAATTGCCATTACTCAGAAGTAAGTAAAGTTTCCTCAAAAGTAAGGTCGCTCCAGCTTTGCTCAGTGATCTACGGGTTTCTCGATCTCTACATGTTCTTATTAATGATCATTCACGTCCATCAATTCAGGATCCAGCCGGTCCAATTACGGACACCATGCTGAACAGAGCTCGCAAACGGCATTTCTCGATTTACCCAGTCCATCCGAACGAATTTTTGCATCACGGCTAGGGTACCCGTGTCCAGTCCGACATCCATTTCGGGTACCCGAAATCCAACCCGCTCCTCATTTTCGGATGGGTATTCTTACGCATAGGCACGAAGCAGTTCCAATTTTCGATGAAAAGTGCTATTTTGAGGATTTTACCACGCTCCACTCCTTACTTTAGAGTTTTTGTTTTGGACTTCGTGTTTTTATATTCAGTTCGGGTACCCGTGTCCAATCCGAAAACCTGTCGACTCAGGTTCGGGTACCCGTGTCCAATCCGAAACCGGGTATACCCGAGTTCGGGTACCCGTTTGCGAGCTCTGATGCTGAGTTACATGTTCTACGAGTCTATCCGTTTGTGCTAAGTTTCGTATGCCCGATGTTGAAATTGGCAAGTTGGCAAGACTCGTGATTTGCCGTGACCGTTAATTCTCTTTTGATTCATGTCCTATGGGCAGGCTTCGTCTAAACAGGCACTGTGTCCAGAAAATGGGCTCACTGCCTGAATTAGTTTTTCAGAAATGCCGGTAGCTACAACATGGCTACACCATGCAAATAGATTTATTTATCGATTCAACGAGGACTGTAGGCCATTCACATGTGGATCAGGAGCTGTGAGAGCTGCTGAGTCCTTGTACCATAGCCACCTTAAAGCAACTTAACTCCCTCACTTGGTTCACAGACGCAGATCGGGTGCTGTTGCAAATATCTTTGTGATTCAGACAAAGACTGCTTACAACCCATGACTTCACTGGAATGTGGCTTAGTCTTGAAGCTTTATCTGTCTTGGGTTTGGACCGAAAGGACAAAACACGAGCCACCCGCAATTGTCGTCGCTGCACATCCAGGTTTCTGTTTCGACCCTCCTCTTTTCTTTTGTTTGGTGGACTTTATTTCGTTGAAAGCGACGTCTTTTTATGAAGGCAGCCCACTTGTTATGGTCCGGAAAGCTGTCATGCAATCGAATTTCGTCGCGACCGTGCAAGACCACCAAATCTAGCTTAGCAGGCCTCACTGAGCCACGTGAATGTTGCCGACAATTTTTTTCTCAAGCGCCGTGTTGGACTGGTTTATCTATTTTTATACATTTATGAATTATAAGCATGAGCTATAGATCGTTAAAAATATTGTAATCCTTTGATCTTGTGGCAGTGACAGCCGTTTTCATGAAGGCCTAACGTAAATGCCAGCAGCACGTCGATCACTATACTACTAGCAGTAAGAGTGCTGCGTTTTATTGTTCGAGTCGCTGTGAGATCAGCACGTCAATCGCTATATTACTAGCAACAAGAGCGCTGCATTTCATGTTCGAGTCGCTGTGAGTTCGACCAACCCCAATACTGGCAACGTGCGCGTTGCCTGAAAACGAGCGTTCCAAGCTAAGACTGTGCAGTTTGTTCAAGCTAATAGTAAGACAGCGCAGTTTAGGCGAACTGTGTGTACTCGGTGGCTCCGAGTTCCCGTGGTGAAGGCAGCCTCATCAAATTGTCTCTTCCCAACCTTGATGACCGTGACCGTGAGCACGGCAGTGGAAATGGTCCGTTTAGCTCTCGCCCATCGGAGCGACTCGCATACAGAAAAGTGTGACGTCTGGATCGCCCTGGGTAGTGCTTGTAGCTTCCACTACAATGCATTCGTGGTTGCTGTAGCGCTTGGCCAACTTGAGCGAAGTTTCGCGTAAAGTACTTTTCCAGCACAGACCTGCAGCATATCGTAACCACTTTCACGTTTGGCTTTTCTACGCTAATTCATCACCACACCAGGTCAATAGCGGCATGGCATATTCTGCCGCATTATCAGCGGGTTCTGCATAAGCAAGATGGATGCTGTCACGTTAAGATAGCGGTTCCTCAGCCGATCTTTGAGGTGGAAGTTGCACCGGAGCTTGCTGTGTGTAGCCAGGATGCTATGATGACTTTCATGGGAGAGCGAAAGCAATATGAAACCAAGCTCGTTGAGCGATGTGCGAGTACTGGGGAAGTCTAGGAAGCCGTGACTACGCTGAATCCCCGGGTACTCGAAAATGTTGCGCACTGCACCCTAAAGAAAGCGATCGATAGTGCCACTAACGCTATGCTCCTCTCGGATATGAAGCGTAGAATTTGGGGGAATTTGTTAACGACTAAGTCCCTGGCGTGTCTCGAGTCTTTGTGAACGTGTTGGAGATGGATTGGGGAGAAATCGATGGTGAAGCTCGTATTCTTTATGAGTTTCGGCCGTGGGTAAGAGACAGCGACAGCGAATGAAGATAAGGTACTCGGTCACGTGACCTCGAGATATTGAATGCCGGCTTGAGCCGGATGGTAGAGCTGACACACCGAGAGGCGAATGTGAACGACCTTGTGCACCATGACTTGAGGATTGAGTATGCGTCGGTTCAGACTTGCAAAACCGTCTTCTTGACTTATCACACGGTGGTTTTGATTGTTAGGGCCAGCCGACAGCTAGAGTGGGCGGTCAGATCCCTCGCGGTGGGAGAGAGTACAACACTTTGTAGCAGGTATTTCAGTAGATGGCGTTGCCCGTAGTTGATTTTCAAGAGAAGCGTTTGCGGTTGAGTTTTTTGCTTGCGTTGTAGTGGCGTTTTTATGTAGCGTTGGCCTTGGTTGCACTCCGTGGCGCCCTTTATAAAGACATCGTGGCAGCAACACTAAGTCCGGGGACATTATCGGCGTCTGAGAGTGTTCAGCTCGATGATTCTGCCAAACTTTTCTCGGGGAAGTATTCCCTTGCAAACAGTGTGGTGAAGGCACATCACCGGACTGGACTCGAATCAATATGTCCAACTGGATGCGAATATACCAGGGGAAACGAAACGATACTTTGCCTCAAATTCCTAGCCCTTTAAAGTGTAGTTTACTTGACAAAGCGGCAGACAAGTCTCCCTCAGCGCAGTGAACTTCCGCAATTGAACATAGCTTGCGTCAAGGCTCTTGTCGTATTGCTCTCATTCGCGTGGTGCGGCGCCCATGCACCACGAGCACTGACCGTTCCTTCCTTCCATTTCGGTTGGTGTTTTGTTTTCCAAGAAATCCAAAAGTACGAAAGGTACCACTGGGCAAAAAATAGTCGTATTCCAGCTGTTGACTACTTTAATAGTGAAGCTCATTAGCCGATATTGCAGATTACATTCAGCCTTTTTTAATTAGTATGGGATCAATCCGGGTAATTCACTAGTAACGAAGTAAGATAAGTTGTTAAACTACTTTTAAAACAAAATTTATATGATTTTTTTTTACAAAAATAACCATCATGTACTTCCATGTGCAGATCTTTTCTCTTGAAATAGAAGCTCCTGTAAAATACTTCGAAGTATCAGAGATTTCCAAATCGCACATCTGACTCAAACACGGTCCCTCGTGAAAACGTTGACCACGACACGGTCCGTCATGATAAACAGCCATCACACATGATGTATGTTATCGCGATCACAATGCAATATGCAGCAGCGGCGGTGGCCTGCTTCTATCTCCCTTGCCGTGTAAGCCATCTAGAAGTGTATACGCAGGTAAGTCCACCGCCGGTCCTGCAATTAGACCCCTGTGAGACGTAGAAGGTGCAGTTTACCTTTTTATCTAAAAACAATAGTTGGCCATGACTCTGAACGCTGAGTGATTGCTTCGGCAGGCTTCTGACCTTCAGCTTCGCATTTGCGTTGCAGGTAGCCGACCAGTAGGCCTTGTCTTCAATCTAAACCACAACGACTCGATAATGTTAGAGGGTTCTGGCAATAACTTTACGCTTTCCTGCTGTCATACACAGCCATAACCATATTAAACTACGTATCTAATAGCGCAGTACACGCGCGGTAAGCCAAGCCGCAACGCAAAGGTAACCAGGCACTTACCAACACCAGGTCAGAGCTAGGTATCAATGTCTCCCTCCGCGGACGTAGCAGCCACGAAAGTATAGCACCTAACGCAGTGGGGCCGTGCTCGCTTGGGCTAGGTGTGTGTGTAGGCTGGTAAAGTGTCTTGGGATACGCGGAAGGTCTTCCTTCTTCGCGAGAACGCCAAATGGCACCTATTATTTCAAAATCGCCCACTTTCAGAGGTAGGCGATTACGAAATGACATGCTATTTACAGAAAATCACTTGTGATTTGGGGCGAAATCGCATGTAATTTTTGCGGGTTTTTTTTAAGTCCGACACCCCTAACGTAGAAATAAAAGGCAACGCGTTCAACTTGATAAGGTCGGCATAACGCAGATTTCTTTCATGTACCTTAATATTGTTACTGTACTAGGGTTTGAGTTTTAATTTGTTGTGGTTGCCCCAAGGAGAGTTACACAGCTTCCGCGCCTACAATGCATGGGTATGCGGTAGATAAGGCGGTAGAACCAACATTGGAATTAAAATTTTGGTGGGTGAGCTGTAAAGGCTAAAACCTGGTTACTATCAACTTTATCTAAGGCTTGGAACTTCGAATCTGTAAAAAAGTGACATTTTCCAGAAATCGCCTCCGCGTAAAGAAACTTCCACTTTAGTGGCAGAGTTGGAGGGATCTATTTTGTTCGTGGAACCTGCTAGATCAAATATTTAAAAAAAAACCTCATCCTTTTCAGCCCCCCCCCCCCCCCCCCCCCCCTCCTCCCATTGTAT
The DNA here is from genome assembly GCA_033557915.1 of Phytophthora tentaculata. NCBI lineage: Eukaryota > Oomycota > Peronosporomycetes > Peronosporales > Peronosporaceae > Phytophthora > Phytophthora tentaculata. The sequence continues at coordinate 2,859,764 of JAUCEA010000020.1, read as the reverse complement.
TGACAAGCTTTAGTCATGGACTCCTAGCCCGGCGACGATCAGCTAGATGACGCCGGCGTCATGCCATTGATGAAGCCTAAACAAGCCTAGTCGGGTGGGACGAGACTACGGTCACTCTGTTGTGCACGGATAGGTGTTGCAGATGGAACGGATCGATGAAGCGCGGAGCAAGCTTCCTTGGGCCGAAATCCGAAACTGCTTGTCGTGGCAGGATCTGTAGATAACAGAGCTAACGAACCCTTTTTGAATTCGTTTGTGTTTCCTCTGTCGATTTTGTCAGCATTCAGCTTCTGTCTATCCACAGAAGCTGCTATTGCGTCCTGGACAAATCGTATCACGGCTTGTCGGTGCTGGACAAAGTTCAGTGATTGCGCGCTAAATCGCTTGTTCAGCATGGCTTCCTTCGCCGCAGCAGACCCGACCTGCACGCTGTCTGTACCCGACACAGACATCTTCTCGTTCGCGGTGCCTGCGCCCTGCACATACACAGTGTCCTTGGTCTTCACCTTGCTCCCGGAACGAGACGCTTGTCGTCGCGTCGTTACCGCTGATACCACGTCGGTATCAGTGTTTCTCTGTTCTTCTGCGCTTATTCGCCGCAACCGTACAACACCCACGCTTAAGAAGGAAACCACCGTTCGGAGCAAGCTCGGAAGGTGTGGATGTTGCATTGCATTTACGCAAAATGGCGTATGTCCCGTCGAGTCATGCACCGAGTTGTTCATAGCAAACTCTGCCATCGAACAGACGAGTCTGCGTAGCTCTTCAGCACATCACCGAGCACGCGATTTACGCGCTCGGTCAATCCGTCTCCGCACTGTGAAGCGTGGATCACGGTCCGACACAATGTCGAGGGACATTCCATGGTATCGGAACACCATGTCAACAAACCGTCGTGCCGTCTGCACGACTGTGACCTCAGCTGGTACTGCAGAAAGACGAGCCATCTTGCTGACTCGGTCAGCAAAGCCCACAACGACAGTCCTCCACTTGGTGCCTGGCGGAAGACCGAAAAGAAAGACCATAGAACTGCCAGCACTCCGACGGTGCCGGAAGTGATTGTAATGGGGCTTGCTAGAACACAGCAGGCTTCGCACGTTGACCCACTTGTACTGGTGGTTCTAGTAGAAGTCCCTCGTGAGAAAAAGAGTGCGTCTTCTCACGGCCCGGATGTCCTGCCGTAGTAAAATCGTGATACTCGTACATGATCCGCATACGCAGATGAAATAATTCGGCACGACGATGCGATCCGCATCGTCGTCCACTGCGGTGTATAGCAGCAGTTCTTCGTGCACACCGATATCGGTGTGCACGAGCTTGCCGATGTCCCCGCTCCGATGTGCGGTGTCGGAAGGTACTGAGACATAGTCCAGCAATTGTTTTGTGTCTGCACCGCTCGCATACGCGTTCTTCACGTCATCGATCAAAGACGACGACGGAACACTAACTCGTTTTTTCGACGCCAATCCGATTGGCTTCGGCCGTCTTGACAGCATAATCAGTAAGACGCAACAACGCGTCGGCCGCCACATTCAACTTTCCAGGTTTGTATTTAACCTGGAAGTCGTACTCCGCAAAGAACGATAACCATCTCGTCATTCGGTGCGAGGTGTCCGGAGACTTCGCCGCCGCGACACAAAATGTTGGTGCGCTGCGCGGGGTCTTTGACTCCCGCACTTACCACGCCTTGCGACGACTTTCAAAGAAGTCGCCGAGCGCGTTTATACTCGATCTATTGGCAGTGGCCACTCCCGCGTGACACAGTACTTCGCACCCAGCACGAGATCGATCTCGTGCTGTATGCCCTTGTCCTGCGGACGTTCCGCAGGGATCTCATCCAAGAGCACATCCTTGCTCCAGCAAAACATCGTAGAATGGACTCGACTTCAACGAGTCCCAGCTCTGCTCTTCAAGCGCTGCTTCTTCGTCTTCGCGCTAAGGATTTCTTCACTCGCAGCTGGAGTTGCATCAACTCCTCCGCTTCGCTCTTCATGCTTTCGATATCCGAAAGGATGCATATCTGTCCAATGCGTTCATCGTGCAGGTCCTTCGCGAAGCGCATCCAGCGCATGACTGGAAGCGACACCAACAACCTACGCACTCGTCAGAGGTTCTCCAGTGGCATCGGCCGGTACTGGAGACCGGTACGGACCCGCGTCATGACGTTCAACATCTCGACGCACGACGTCTTCTCCAATGCCTGTCCGGTAGACACCTCATGTATCGTCTCGGTCCCGGACCGAGACTTGCGCAATTTGCGTCGCCTGCGCCGTATTTTCATATTGAGAAACTCGGCTTCGCGTGTTCGTCGTCCAGGCCCGGTCTTAGACGGATTCCCGTTATACTTGTAACCGTCGGCGGATTCTTATTACATTCCGCTACATCGTGCAGCCCGGCTGCACACGATCACGTAAACGGTTTCGGTGCCGGACCTTTGCCGCTGCCAGCGCTGCTTGCCACGTTGTCAGCTCCCGGAGATGATGCTATCAGCACTTCGACGCCTTTCGGTGGAGTCCCCTCTTGATATCATGTATGTGTCGACTCCCGGAGTCGACACGTCCTGGTCACCTCGACGCCTTCGGCGGAGCTATCCGTGATGTTTGAACCAATCACGGTCGTATCAACTTCCGGAGCTGACACGCCGACATCACAGATATCGGTTATAGCTGGAGTCCCTTGCATATCTGATGCGTCAGTCCCCGGGACCGACGCACCACCGTCACAGTCACTATCTGTGACTTGAAGTTCTTCCGTACTGAATCGATCGACTGCCAGGGTTAATATGAAGTAGGAACGTATCTCAAAGCTGATTTCTGATTTGAGACAAACTCAACGACTGCCTCAGTCGTTGCGACCTGCGTGTGGCTGCACCGTAGGGTGCTGCTCCGCGCCTACTGGTGTCACGCGTCATTTTTATAATTCGCGGCGATGCCCCATGTCGGCCACTGGCCGAGTGCACAGTCGCTGTAGGGCCTGGTGGTAACACCGCACTTGACCCCATTACGCGGTTGGCGTACCACAGCAGAAGCGTTTGAAAGGCTCATTGGCTCCGGACCTTCCTTTTCTTACCACCGAACGTGCCATCCTCGGCACGTCCGTATACAACTTCGCCTGCTTCAAACTAAACTCCTCTTGCATCGCAAGAGTGATCACAGCCTCGAGGGTGCTCGGGTACTCTCGGACGAGATAGGTCTTGATTGACCCATCCTTTAAGCCGTTCATGAACGTAACGGCCTTAGTCGCCTCGTAAATCGGGTTGGTCTTGATGCTCGGGATCAAGTACCGCCCACATTGGGCGTAACCATGAACTTCATACTTACCTTGCAGGTTGAGAAACCCACCTTTCGACTGGAATTCATACTTAGTTAGCTAAAACGCTTGTCTGAGCTCCTCCTTAAATACCGCATGCATGCTAAAGCACGTAGAGTCAGTAAGCCGGCGTCCATACGTCCAGCTTCCCGCTCATCGCCCGCCAAGACATGACATGGCGAACGCAACCTTCGACGGCTCGTCGACGATACGTCTAGACGTTACGGCAGTGTTGACCTCGACAAGCCATCGGAGAAGAGATTCGCCCTCTTTCCCACATAACTGCTTACATGCGGTTTCAACGGTTGCACACGCTGTGTCGTCCCTGACGACGCCGTAGCATCAGCAGCAGCATCGCGCTGCTCCTTCGCGATGAATCCCAGAGCAACACCGTGTTGCTCCGTCGGCGACAGCGTACGTAGCATTGTCGCTACGGCTGCCTCTCCAATGACTGTGGACAGTCTGTGGAGAACTTCCCACTCTGAACCCGACAGGTGGGGAATGTCTTGTGGTGTAGTAGAACACACAAATACCGTCAGATGTGGATTCCTTACACAAGCCACAACAAATCGCCGAGTTAGGTCGGCGCTTGTATGGCCTACGCAAAGGAGCTGACCTTCTTGGTGAGGCTTATGGCGTATGGGTTCACTCGCCCACTTGAGCCCCCTGACCCTGTACAGCGGCGAGCTGTTTTACATGCTACCTCGGTCGAAGAGCTGCTGGAGACCCTGAGCGGTCAATACACTTTCCTTAACAACTCCCAAGTCCTCGCTGACCTTCGGACTTACCTTCATGGCGCCCGAGCAGAGAACCGAGCGCAGGCTCGGCGGCTGGACACTCTGGCTGCCGAGAACGTTGACCTGTCAACTCAGCTTTACTCCCCGATACTGCAGGTGTCTCATATGGAAGCCAACGCCACCCAGTCTGCTGGTCTCTTTGCTTCGCTGCGTAAGGATCTTGCTCTAGGTGAAGCCAAGTTCTCCCGGGCGGCTGCGATCGGGAAGGGCAAGGTTGATGCTGCTCTAGCACAAGCTCAACAAGCAGGTCGTGGGTTGAGACGCTGCGATTGCGACTCTCCAGCGACTTATTGCTGGCAAGGACGCAGCGTACACCACTCATCAGGAGATTGCGGCCAAACGCTTTGAGCAGCTGTAGGAGTCGGTCCTACATTACTGCTCGACTGGCAACATCCCTTTGCGGCACGCTCAGGCCGTGATCGCCAACCAACGGGCGGGATTCTACGCCAGAAGAGCGTTATCCAGCGCCAGGGATTCCTCCCGATGAACGACCCTCTTATGGCTGTTGCTTCTGGCGCCGGGTTGGACGTCCCCGCACTCGATCCCGCCGATCTTAGACTGAATACACGGTTGTGTCGGCTCATGGAGTCTCGGTTCCCGGAAGTTGTCAACATCCCTGCTGGTGAGTGCCGCCGGCTTGAGCTGGTTATTCGTTCTCGTCTGGATGCCTCCACGGCACTCCCAGTGTCTGCCGCTGGGTCATCGGCTACTCCAGACTCTCGATCGGGGAACTCAGCGGTCACATCGGATCCTGTTGGGCCACCCGTCTCTTCTGCAGACCGCTCGACGAACTCGGCTGGTACCCTTACGAGCTCGGCGGCTGCTGTAACTCGACCTGTTCAGATACTCGCTCATATTCGCCGGACACCGTTGACCATGTTGACTCCGATGGAGCGTCTGCGGCGCTACGCGAACCCGAAGTCTCCGACCGCCACCGGGTCTCAGCATCGTTCGCCAGGGCCGCCTCCACTTCAGCCGTACGTTTGTTCACTTTCTGTGGAGGAAGGGCACGACACAGTCAGTGCACTGCTATGCTCAAGCCCTTCTCGCGATACCGCGTCAGATGGGGAAACCCCCGTTCCTCCAAGTCTCGGCGTCGAATTCGGCGGAAGAAGGTTCGTCGTCTTCAGTTGGGTTTTCCTGCTGAGCTTGCTGTATCCACTCGTTTGGAGGACGAAGCTGATGGCTACCTTGTGGAAAACCAAATTGCTGCGATTCCAGCGGCTTCGAGCGAGGCTGAGTACGAGTTTGATGTAACGATGTTCAATGTCTCGGCGTCTGCCCCGAGCTCGGCTCCCATTCCCAGTTCGTTGACGGGTACGGACCCCTTGCTCGTCGTGACTTCGTCGATGATATGGGCTTCTACTGTTCAGTCTTCGTCGGTAGTAGAAATGCTGGCGCTGAGTTCGGGGTTTCCCAGACCTACTGGGCTGCCCAAGTCGAGTGCTCCAACGAGTGCTGCATCCACGGAAGTGACGATTACTTGGTTATTGTCGTGTTCCCGGCCACGTCCGGTCTCAGTTCCGGCTACTTCGCCCTCCCATCGGCCTTCGCAAGATGTCAGTGTGTCCGCTACACTTACTGACGTTGTCACGCCGGTCGCGAGTTTGCCTCGCCCGTCACTTCCAGCGACCACAGCTGTGCTGGCTTCTCCTTTCGGGCGTCCCCCCCGCAGATCTGCGGCGACCACCCGTACTGGGACTGTTCAACTATTAGAGGATCTTGATGCTTTTGATGAGGCGTTATTAGGTCCTGGGATGGCCCTGCACGGTCTGGCCAATCGGCGAACGTGGCAACTGGATCACCTTCCGATCCTATTTCCTTGTCTGAGAACTCGGCGGGCAGCTTCGACCCAGAGAACCAAGCCAGTCCTGCTTCGGATCCTGACTCGGCGGAAGCGAAATTTGACTCCCCTGTCAAGAAGTGAAGCCTTCGCGCGGACATGTTTGGTTCTGACGACGAGAGCAGCGATGAGCCTTCGTCGCCGAGCTCGCGGACGCTGAGTCCTGCTAGTGGGGTGCTTCCTCCCATAGGGAAGAGCAGAGTCTTCGTGCTTCTCAGCGTTCGTCAAATAACCCTGGTGATGGATCTGGATATCCCGCCCAGGTGCCTTCTTCGAAAAAGTCTCGGCGTCACAAGCGGCATGCATCATGGAATCCACCAAGTCGTCACCAGTCAAAGAAGCACAAGAATCACCATCAGACTAACTCAGCTCCTGCACTGGGTGTTTCTTTGCCAAGTGTGACTCCCATGACGTCCGTCACGTTGAGTTCAGCTCAGCCTAGTTCAGCTTCGTTAAGTGGCGCGCGTTCGGCTTCAGCTACTCTTCCGCCTGTCCTTGCTCTGCCGTTATCCGAGCTACGGACTCGGGCGCGTTGCTAGCGGTCTCTAAGGATTCTCGACTGACTCCCCAAATGGCTCAACTACGGGAAGTCTCCTTTATTCATTTATATCCGCTTGGTGTTGGAAGTCAATATTGGACTCGCTAACCGACAGAGTTTATTTGGAGTTTATCAACGCGAAGCATCGTGTACCACCCACACCATGTTCTCTCGTGGGAATCCGAGCCTTTAAGTCCGTCTTCAATCCAAGCAATCCATGGCAGCGCCTTCGCGGGATGCTTCCAGAGCTTCCTTTCTTCTTTTCTCCGTTGCTACTGGAAGAAGCTCGGCGGCGTCTGGCCTCGCAGGCCCGACCTCGCACTTTGATGCAGGTCCGCGGAGATATGTGGGTGAAGCTCCGCGGTGGCAGTCCATTGGACTTGGTTGATCAGCCTGTTGTTGCTGATGAACAGCCGACCCGCCTCTTCGACGCCCTCTACGAGTGTCGCCACTGGATCGTCGAGTCGGGTGTGCTGATGGGTCTCCACCCAGACTGGAACCCAACGGCTACTCCTGCTCAACTCGCTGAGGTGTACGAGCTCTGGCTTGTGTACAAACTCGAGCGCAAGCGTCGGAGCGACACTTTGCGATCCTTGGTCGTCACTGTGTACGACCAACTCTACTCGGCGGTGACCAAGCAACTCAGCGGGTAGCCTGCTCCCTTCGTAGACGCTGAAGTATACTTCGACCCGCCGGTTCCTCACAATTTTCCGGTCGACCTTTCGTGGGTCCCGGATAGCAGTGACTGGATCCAATGCGCACACGACGTGGACCTAGCTGAGCCATGGCGGGCGTGGCAGCTGACGGACCCAGCTTTCCACCCGTACAACACGTGTTTTCGTGCTCGGAACGTAGACCTCTTGGTTTTCGCTCCGTGCGGCATGGATCCGCGGGTTGTTGACGACGCTATCGATGATCTTCGACTGGGCTGAGTCAGCACCTCCACAGATCGCCCCAGATGTTCCTCCCCGATTGAATCGTCAGGGTGTTTATATCTTCACGGGGTCTTTAGTCGGTGAGCTCGGCTCGGAAGTCGAGAGTGAATCCGACGATGGCTCGGCGGACGATGGATTGGATTCTCCCAACCTGCGCGATAGTTTTCCAAGCACATCGCTGTTTGGCCCTCCGTCTCCAGACGAGGTTGGTCCATACTGCACCAAGTCAACCGAGTCAAGTTCTGGCGCGTCAGCTGCTACATCGTCGACTTCAGCGCCGGCCACATTGGCGAGCTCAGCGATGATACTTCTTGCAACTGCCGCAGATGCTGTATCTCCTCCGCTGAGCTCTCAAAGAGCAGGGCCTACTTCGACCCAGCTGCAGCTCCCTCAAACATCGAGTTCACCTCCTGTGGAATCTGGATCGCCTTCCTTTTAACTCTTCGACCGGGTATCAGCGTAGGTCTCGTTCGTAACTCCACTTCGTGATTCATACATCATATGCAAATTCCGACACAGTAGCATTTCATCTCAACTCGGCCTGTGTTGTCCGTCGAGTTGGTGTAACGTCTTGTGCAATAGCTTTTAGTCCTCGTCGACAGCTTGCACCATTTGCAGACGGTTTTCACATTTCTTCTGTCGTAGATAGTCGACCAGGAGACCTCCACCTGGTAGGTTCGACAGCGGTTCCCACGCACGTTCATCTTACCCGACCCGCTTAACCTTGAACTCCCGCTGAGGTCGTGACGTGCTTGTAAATAGCGGCAATTCATCGTCAAGGATAGCTTCGACTTCATACTGATTAGTGCTCGCATGGGGCTTCCACCTATCTTCTGGTAGCACTTCCTCGTCAACGTAGAAACGTTGAGTCTCATCGAGCTCAGTGATTAGCCTAGTCTTGGGCCTTTCGCCGAGTTCGGTAACTGCTTTCAGCCGAGATACATGAACCACTGGGTAGAATCTATAGCCACTCTTGTCGGACAGTTCCAATCCGTAGGCAAATTCTTCAAACTTCTTCTTCACCCCGAATGGCCCATGCCACCGATGTGCTAGTTTCGTCGTCAGACCCGGCTTGACAACCAGGCTTGATTGTCTTCTTTGAACAGGGAGCTGTTCAAAGAAGGCGATCAAGTCTGCTTGTCGGCTGGTCCATCTCTTGGCTCCGCTGACTCGACTTCGCGGTTCGCTGAGTTGGGAATAGCTCTTTGCTCTTTCCTGCTCAGTGTTTCGTTGTGTTCTTGGGCCCGCCGAGCTTTCTCTCGCACTTGAATCTCGGCTGCTAGACACAGGGCAACTTCCCGTTGCCGGTTTGCTTCTCGGCGCCACTCGACGGCATCCGTCGAGTTGATTAAACGTCTTTGCCCCTGTCGTACCGAGCTCGTCATAGCCTTGAGCGTAGACCTGGCATCCTAGCCATGTACAAGATAGAAAGGGGTTTCTCGCCGACTCGAGTCTCTCGAATTGTTGATAGCATGTGCCATCTTCTCGGCGATATCGTCCCAGTCGGCTTGGAGAGGGTCTTCTACGTAGACTCGTATGGTCTGGACCATCGTCTTCACTGACCTCTCTTGTTGGCCGTTGGCTTGCGGTCTATAACTCTGCGTTGCCCTTGATCGCGACTGCAGCATCTCGGAGAAATTTTGGAACGCGTTACTCATGAATCTTGGGTCTCGGTCGTGTCGTATCAGCGACGGAGCACCGAACCGTCTGAAGACGCATTCCTCAAACTCTTTGGCTACTTCGAGTGCCCCTGTGTCTCTCATCGCTTTGGCTATGACTATTCCCGTGAAGTGGTCTTGGAATGACAGTGGCGCAGTATTGCCCCGCTGAGTCTGTGATAAGGGGATCACGAAATCCATCGATACGACATGGAATGGTCGTTCGGACAACACGTTTCCCAGTGAGTAGCCTCTCAGGTGCGGCTTGCTCTTGCTGGTACTGCACGCTCTGACATGGTTAACTGCGTCGGCATACAATCCGATCCAGTAATAGTCGGCTTTGACTCGATGATACGTCCTGGCAATGCCTTGATGGCCTCCTTCGATCGAAGTTTGACAGTTGTGCAGTATCTCGTCAATTATGGTTGATGGGATCACCAATTTCAGTGAGAGGGTCGGCTCACCTAGCTCGCCTTGTCGGCGCGTCTCATTTTAGCGGTATAACAGGCCGTCTTCTGAGCACAAAGGCTTCGGCGACTTTGCCAGCATTCTGAGTTCGGCTCTCGAAATCGCCTCTCAAGTATACCTCCAGATCTGCCCACCTGAGCTCTTCTTCTTGGGCCTTCGAGATTCGATGCCTCCGCTCAGTTTGCACTGTCACTGGATCTATGTTGCGAGCATTTCGGAGCTGTCTGAGTTACGTCAGCTTGTATCCCAGTCTCGGCTCACCGAGTCGTATGCTCAGCCCGCTGAGTCGATGCTCCACTGTCTTGTTCGAACTCATCTCTGTCACTCTCAAACCCAGAACCCACAGGTTTTGACATCGTAACTTCATGGTCTGGGTCTATCGTCTGGTCTCTACCAAATACTCGTTGAGCTCGACTTCAAAATGAACTCTGCGGGCTTGGCTACGCGTGACTGCTGTAACTATCGGGGACTCAGCTGCTGGGTCGTCTTTGGCGTACAGCACCTCGGCGACTCGGCTAATAGTTTTTAGTTCTACTTTCCGTTCTGTTCCGAGAATTACCCGCCCGGGCTTTCGCCTCAAGCGCTACGCTAGCGAGTGAGTCGGCTGCAGCGTTATAGTGTCGCGCTATGTGCAGATATCGGACCGAGTTGAGTCGCTTGATGAGATCCTTGTGCCGTGCTAATTCGACCTGCAACGTCTCCTTTTTGCTGGCTATCACCCCATGAATTGCTGGATCGCAAGCCGAGAGTGACCCGCGATAATCAAGTCGGTTATCCCTCGATCAGGCGCCCCCAAGACCCCGTTGTTCATACCAGCATACTCGGCAATGTTGATCGTGGTGGACGACAGGTACGCGCTCGCAGCGATTTCAATGTTCTAATTCGGTAAACGCCACAGGATCCACGAGCAACTTCCATAATCACTGTACTTCTCTGTCTTCGCCGAACCATCGAAGGAGAGCACGTATCCCGTGAACGCGGCTGGTACTCGGGCAAATAGTAGCTCCGGGTCCATTCTGACCGTCGCCGACTTCTTGGAGGGAGGTGCTAAGTGATTTAGCGACTCGTCGAGTCCGACGAACGGCGTAATCGATGCTTGGAGTAGCTGGGCGAAATCTACGCCGCGTTTGCGCACCCGTTTTATCTTCAAATCAAAGGGATACCGCATCACCGCGAAGCTGACCGCACGGCCGTACAGCGACTTTTACTTAAACACCCATTCCAACGTCGAGAAGCGGTAAACGTGAATCGTCTTTCCTGCCAAGAGTGTATAGCTCACCTTCAGTAATTGCAGCAGAGCGGCCACTTCCTTCTCAGCAGGGTGATAGTCAAGTTCGTTCTCTTTTAGCACACGCCCACAGAAGCAAACTGGGTGCAACTTGGTGTCCTCTGGCTACATCAACGTACAGCTGAGTGCCCAGTCATTGGCATGTAGCATTATGTGGACTTCCCTGGCCGAGTCGAAGTGGCGGAGAGTAGGAGCGTCCGCTACTCGCTTCTTGAGCTCGGCGAATGGCGCTTTAGCTGCCGTCAGGCCACCCCCAGGTCCGAAGTCTGTGTCCTTGAGTTGGCATAGGATCAGCGCGTATTCCACTCGGCGTAACCTCGTACGACAGAAAGTCGACTTTGGATTAAACGAAGATACTCTTGGTGAAGCTGATGCTAATTCGGCACTCAGTGAACCGGGCCAACAATCTATCTAATGTCTCCAAGCAGTCGTCGAACGTTTCACCTCCAAAACAAATGTCATCGACAAACGATCTTCTCTTGAACACTGGAACCAGACTGGACTGGTCACGCTCCCCATTAGCAAACTTGTCGCCATCAGGTTCGTTAACCAGGTCTTGGACCGGGCTGAAGTCAGTTTGTGACTGATGATCAGCTTCGAACTTGGTTTCGAATCGCCGAGATTCCCGAGCTCGAATCGCCGAGCTCCGAACCCAGCTTCAGCCTTAGCCTTGCGTTGAGCGAATGATTTCCACCAGCCCTTCGGCAGGACATACCTCTATAAATATATTGTCGATGAGTCGCTGGTACATCATGGGTGCGTTCTTCAGGTCGAACGGCATTTGCAGCCACTCGAAGTGCCCCAGTGCGCAAACAAACGCTGAGATCTGCCGAGCTCGGCGGGTCATCAAGACAGCCCAGAACCCGCTGGCAGCATCCAGTGAGCAAAACCATAAGTAACTGTGCAACTCGGTGTGCAGGCATCTGCAAGCAGCATGGCGTACTCCACCAAGGTCGTGGTCTCGTTAACTATTTTATAATCAATGCATAATCGAGTATCCACTTCATTTTTCTTGAGTACGATCACGACTGGTGAAGCCCCGGGGCTGCTGGAGAACGATATCAACCCAGCTCAAAGCAATCCCATCAGCAACGCATACTGCTTACCAAGGTGCCGGAGGAGTATCCGCTGAGCTTTCTGCTTGATAGGCGCGTGACCTTTGACGTCGATGTCGCACAACCCTCCATTCGCTGGAGGCGGAAGGGCATTTTTACTAGAAATCATTATACCTCTTGTGCTCCCAGCTTGGTCGCCAACTGAGTTAGCTGTTCTGGCTTGCTTTGGCGTTAGGAGCTTCGTAGTTGAGCTCGGTAGGCACCACTTCAGTGAGGTCGGGTAGAAGAGCAAGCTGGCGTAATCCGTCATTTCGAAATCTGTTCCACTCCGCTCGAATACATCGGATCCACTGGCTTCCGTGTTACCCACTTGGTCCTCGTTTACCGCCGCGGCAGCCAAATAATGTAGTCTTAGGGTCTCCATCGGGTCTCCTGTCGAGTAACATTCGTCATCCCAGCTGAGCTCCGCGGAGTTGAGTCCATTCATCGTTGCAGGGCCCTGCGCTGTCGGCTCGGCTCACTGGTTGATTAACAGTGCCTTCGTCCGGTGCGTGCGTGGAGCCGTATCCATCCCCACCGGGGTCGAAGACCGTTGCCGCCGAGCTCGTTACCCTGGGGCTGGACACAGCACCTCTCAACCGTGATACCTTCGGTATAGAATAAATTTCCCCCGCGCGAGGGCCCAGATCCGCCGAGCTCGCTACTACCGCTGGTGTGGCTTCTGCGTGCTCAGACGCTACGGTGTATAGATGACATCCTTGCCGCGCTGTCTAGCCACATCCGGGCAGTTATTGTTGTCCCGAGTCTCCAACGCTGAGTCCGCCGTAACTGGGTGACTTAACTCCTCTAATCTGTGATACCCGCGAAATGGAATAGCCGGTCTTCGCGCTGAGACGCTGATCCGCCGAGCTCTCTGTGACAGCGGAAGTGGCTTCAGCGTACCCAACCTCCTTCCCGAGGTAGTCGACATCCTCACTAGGTCTGGCGGCCACATCCAACCGGCGTTCGGCGCCCAGAGTCTTCAACATCGAGTTCGTCGTTAAGTGATGGTCATATGTGTCACTTCCAGTGCTTAAGTTACTAGCAGCTGAGTCCGTCGCGCTCCTTCCGGTGGCTGTAGTGCTTCCAGACTTGGTCCACTCGCTCACACCATCATCTCCATCTCGTGGGGTAGGCTCGGGACATGTCTCGGGGCTCCCAGTCGCTATAGTCGAGTTTAGTACCACAGTCGCAGCACTTACAGCCCTAATGGCTCTTGTTCCTTCCTCAGTTGAGTTCGCGCTGGGGTCCAAGGCGACGCCATCGTCGTCAAAATTGGCCCTACAATAGATGCCATCTTGACCATCGCATAGCGCACGCGTAAAAGCAGCTCGGACGCCTTCCTGTTAGAACGCTGAGTTCAGAACCGGGCCACCCCTTCTCACCTCCAATGTGGAGATTACATCGGCGTCATCGCGACGCTTGCAAGCTTCGTCAGCTTCCGCCTTGGTATCGATCTGCTCCCAACGCTCAGCGCATGTTAGCTCTCGCTGGTCACCCCCGACGTTTCTCCACCGCCGTCGGAATAGGATATTCCCGCCTTTCCACGGCTGGCGGCTGGTGTGACAACCATTCTTTGTAAAGTCGTTGTTCTTTGTGCAGCAAATCTTTGTCCATCGCTGTCTCATAGGCCAACACCTGCCAGTCACGGTACTTCGCTGAGCTCACGCGAGCGTATCCTTCATTGGACAGGGCTCCATGTGGGTGCCACTTTATCACATAAAAGTGAGGTGGACAGCAGACTGACTTGGATTGTACGTTCATAATCAGTACCTGAGTTGGGCTTCCTCGGCGATTAAAAACCGCCATGTGAATCCAGCCTTTGGTCAGTCGCACCCACAGATCATAAGCCGACTTGCTGGGTTGTCTCTTGGGCAACCTGAACTCAGCGGTCATCCGACTTTCGATCGTCAGTCCGTCTGGTGGCCCGCATGGGATATTTGGTCCAAATTCTGCTGCAGTCGACGCACAATTCGATCGAATGAGCGGGATCACCATCTCATCGGGCAGCTTGACCGACGACTTGTACAGGTCGAGGCGGATTCCAGCTGGTATCATGAAATCCGTGCCGAGTATCAAGTCAACTCCGGCATGGTGAGGCATAATCCACACTTCAAGTTCGTATGCTACTTCCCAGTCGGGTGTTACCTTCACGACCGCTCGTGACGTCGCGACCACTTTGTCCTTACTGATTCATTGTATGTTGATTTGCTTATTTCGGATGGCCACTCTCTTGATTCTCAGCTTCCTCGCAAAGTACTCGCTGATAGCCAAGACATTTGCCCCGGTGTCTAGCAAGATTTTCGTCCTTCGATCATTCGCAGCTTCTATTACTAGAGCCCTCATTCTAACTCGGCGATCAAACGTCTGCGCAAATCACCATCCCGCCGTTCTCCTGGAATCAGCTTCACGATTCTGGTTTGGTAAGCAGACGACATCGGTCGTCGAGTTGTACTTGCAATAGCTCAGTAGTTCTCCTTCAACTCACCCAGCTCGCGTTCTATACCGTCGATTTCACATATCCGATTGGCATCCCCGCTCCGCCCTTCGGGCCGTCCTTCTTCGCCTACAGAAGCAAACAAGAAGTTCGCTTCGACTGCAGGTTCAGCTGACTGTGGCAGCCCGGTATATTCCAACCCAGTCAGTGTTGGCGGGCCGCCGAGTTAAAATCACTCGATGCGTAAAGGTCTTGCAGATCTTCTGGCACTTGGGGCTTGTCGGCTGAATTCTTCACGAATGTAGCCAACTTCTGGTATCGGCGGAACAGCTCGCACTGACCGACTTTGTGGACTTGCTTGCAAAACTTGCAGCGTCGTCCACAGAAGTGAGCCGAGTGCCCCGATCTCCCGCAGGCCGCACAAGGTCCATGTTGCGGACTGTCGTGCGATCCATCTCGGCGATTCGACTGCTCGCGTCGTTCGTAAGGGCGAGAATTACGAATCGCTGATTTGTTGCGATCCCGTCTCGAGTCGATGCGATCCCTCGCGAAGTTATCTCGGCGATCGACGTTCTTCCCCTTTGTCGTAAGCGGAACTGATGTCTATGTAGTCACTGTCGCCTGACGAGTCATGGCCGCTGGACTGATTCGGACCGCCCCACTCGCTTTCCGAGCCGTATGAACCCGGCGGAAGTTGCTCGAACTCGTCTTCTTCCGAGCTAGCCTCGGCGAAGGTCACTTGGCGTTCCTTGCTGTCTTCTCTCCGACTGCGTCGATCATTTCGGCGTCCATCTCGGCGGTCCTCTCGGCGAGGATCGACGCGGCGACTTGACTCTTTCCGTTTGCCATCCCGACTCCGCGCTGACACAAGTCGATCTCGTTGCTTCTTACGCTTCTCACCAAGGATCTGACGGTTGATGATCTGCTCGACCTTGCCAATGTCCTCCAACTGAAGAGAATAGATCAAGTCCATTACGTTGTCGTCTCAGCAGTGTAGCAGGAAGTGTTCGACGTGGTCGGCCGCATCAGCGCCGCCCTTCTCGTACTGAATCTTGGCTGTCCGAGCATATCCGTTGAGTAGGATCAAGAAGTCGCAGATTGGCTCGTTGTCTTTGCGTCTCACTGAGTAATAGCGAGTACAGGTGGAGTGATCGAACCGTGAGCAGTAATAATCCAGCAACGCCTCGCTGAGTAATTTCCAGCGTCGCTGAGTCTTCTTTGGCAGCTGCCGAGACCAACTCTTCGCCGCGCGTCCCAGACATAGCGAGATTGGTTCACACCAAACGTTCTGAGTCACCCTGGTGCTATTCATCTCGTAGATGAACCTCTTGCGCCATTGCAGCGATGCGTCGGAGCGGTAGCGTTTGTCTTCAAACTCGGCGATTTTGTACAGTGATGCATGGGGCCGGAAATCAGGGTATTGCGCCAAGCCTTCTTCTGCCTTATCGAAGCTCAAGTGTCGGATATAATCCTTCACCGATTCGTCAGGGTTACCCTTGAAGTCAGCGGCGTCGTCTTCGTCGTCATCATCTTCTTGGACTTCAGCTTCATCAGCAGCATCGTACAGATCACGGTAGCGACCTGCCTTCTGCTGCCCACGACTCGGCGCACACTGAGTCGGCTTGATTTTTACTGGAGTCAGCATGTGAGAGTCCTCGAAGTACGGAGTACCTCGCGTATCGCGGAATACTTCGCGTTTCTGCGGTCTTCGGCAAAGGAACTTTGCTTGGGTCTTCGCCGAGTCCTGTGAATTCGGCGGTTCTACCATAAGTTGGTCGAATATCACCGAGATCCTTCTCCAATCCGAATGCTACCCTCAGCTGTTTCTTCCACTGACAGAGTTCAGCCCCAGCGCGGGTTAGACTCCAGTCGGATAGGATGAGGCTATTCGGTCGGCTGTTGCATCAATAGCCCATCGCCTTTAGCAGCAGCACGGTTTTTTCACTAACTGATTGATGTATGCAGCTCTCATCGAATGGGTTAACTCTGGTCCTAAAACCGGCCACTTCGCTTGAGTCATCGCCACCGGTGCAAACATTATCATCCACTCTGATCTTGTCCTCATCTCTTCACCGAGTCGAGCCAACACTTTATTGGCGCTCGGCGTGTCGGCGTTCCTCGTTTGCTTTAGGATAAGGGGCGGGCGTTCCCCTTGAGCAGTGCCGTGTTCTTCATCATCGCCGCCATTGTCCGCATCATTGTCGAGTTCGGCAGACAAGTTACGCTCGACTGGACGTGGGGTCCCATTCGTCCTATCTGCAGCGTCAGCGTTTCCACCTCGCCAAGTAACTCGGCGGCTGTCTTCACATCACCGAGCTCAGCGGCCACGGCCTTCTCTTCATAGTCTCCTTCACTTGCTTCTCCGTTCTCGCTCTCTTGGTCTTTGCCATCATCGTCGAACTGTACGGTTCTTCCTACCTCCATCGCCACGGCGATGAGTCGTTGATCCGCCGAGTCCGACCGCGCGAGAGTCGGTCCTCCAGCCGTCGCTGGGCTTCCGTCGCTCGGAGTTGTCGAACCCTTGGCCATCTTCATTCTCCTCTTTCTCTTCTCTTCCTCTTTACTTGGTTAGCTGGGAAAACAAGCGCACACCATGTTCCCGGGTCGCGGCACCTGTTGTGGTGTAGTAGAACACACAAATACCGTCAGATGTGGATTCCTTACACAAACCACAACAAATCGCCGAGTTAGGTCGGCGCTTGTATGTCCTCAGCAGGAGGTGGTCCATTGCGGTTCGACCCAGCCGGGACAGACGTGCGGCTCGCTCCTGCAGAGTTCCGACTAACCAAGACAGATTTCTCCGAGGTTCGCCGAATTGGTTTTGGCTTACCTCGTTCACAAATCCTGTGCCCTCCACCAAAGGATGGACGACGGCGCGCGGGTGCTTTTACAGGACACCAAGCGCAGAGGCATCTCAGCTAGAAGTGTCACGGCACCCGGACTATCCGACGTACCGACCCGCTGGGTTGGCGGGGCTTTTCTTTCGCAGGCGGCGAGACCTGTTTCCTTCCCGGACCGACCTAATCTCTTGGCGCTGCCAGTAAATAAGCTTATGCCTCTCGGGTACGCAACGGCAGACATAATCCGGCCCTGTGCAGGGACTTACCGGATAAGTGTACACGTGTCTTGGACTAGGAAAATTTTGCTCTGTTATCTTTTATCCTTCGGGAGCTTCTTTGGGCTCCTCCTATGCTTCTTATACAAATATCAAGTGAAATGAAGTCGTTTTGGATCTCGACCGACCCTTCCGCCGAGTTCAGGCGGCCGTTGGGCTCAGTGGCTATCCGGATAATGGTATCCGAACAGATCGCCAGGTTCGTACCGTGATCCGCTGCTGCATGGACCACCAGCTCTGTATCGCAGCGTTGCACAACAGCTCTCTCATCAGTTTGAGCTGGCAGATCTTGGCCCAGTGAAGTACTTGCTTGGGGTAGATATTGTGATCGACCATGAGCAGCAGCAGGTGATGTACTGTCAGTGGCAGTACGTGAAGGACGTATTGAAGAGGTTTTGCATGGGTGAGTGCTACGTCTGCATGACGCCAGAGGCGACGTCACCCCAGCAAGTGAGAGCGCCGGCAGAACAAGCCTACCTACCGTACCGCGAGCTAGTGGTAACACTACAGCACTTGGTTTCGGCGTCCAGACCTGACATTGCCCAAGCAGTTCGAAATCTCGTGAAGTACCTGGGCAACTACACCTACGAGCACTACTTCATGGCGAAACGGGTGCTTTGCTACCTGGCACAAGCCGTTAACTACGGACTAGTGATCGATATCGGTGATGGTTCGAAAGTGAGGTTGACATTCTTGACGGATGCAGATAATGCCAATAATGTGGACAATCGCAAGAGTGTTAGTGGATACAGCGACGGACAGAATGTAACTTCCACGAATGGTTTGAGTGTTCAATAGCAAAAAGGACCTATCCGTGTCTGCACATGATAGGACTGCCATCTATAACAATCAGCACTGATTGGATGAAATATTTATCTGCAAGATTTGCCAACTTAATGCTATCTTACCATTTGTATGAAATTGCTGCGTTGCGTTGAACAGTGATATTTGATTTGCTAATAACCTTGGTATATGCTGTTCTTTTATGTACATGTGCACGCTCCTCCCATCCTTGTCAATTGCGCTTTTCTTCGGGACTGGCAGTTATTTTGGCGGCAATTATATTCTGTCCGTCGCTGTACGTGACGATGCTCAATGGCAATGTGGTATCGTACGGCAGGAGATCAATGCTCAAAGTACTACCGAAGCGGAGTACGTAGTAATGAGAGAAGAGGCAAAGGACGTACTGTGGATGTTAGGACTATGCCTGGAATTGAAGTGGGAAGTCGAGGGATCTGTGCTGTTTGGTGACAATCAAGGAAGCATCTACTGAGCCGCGAAGTCAGGGAAGCACTCAAAGCCAAGCACATAGAGAACAAGTACCATCTCGTCCGTCATCTTGTGGAAGGAAGAGGCTGAAGACGGAGCATGTCGGGACAAACGACATGGTGGCTGATGTGTTGACCAAATCGCTTGGCCGTGTGAAGTTTGAGCGTTGTCGTGACATGCTGAAGATTCTGCCCCTACCAGAACATTGAGAAAGCAAGTGCAGGTTTAGTGGGAGCGATGCATTACTACTATTATGAAGAATGGTTATTGCCTGGGCAAGCGCTGCCCTGTTGGACAGAAGGCGGGTTAGCACTGCAACTAGCATTGTGAAACGATCGCGGACTGAACTCAAGGCGATGAAGCAGTCGTGTTCGAGTGGGAGTGTAAAGTATATTGAGTATGGAAGCTCGCCTGAGCTATTGCCCGCCGCGTGGCTCCAGACCAACTCGCAGGATTTGTGGGACAGCAGCTAATCGTTTTCTAACTCCCTGAATAAACGTTGGAGGGCTTTCTGCTGTCGCCGTACAGCACTTTCAGTTCCGAGCTCGTGCCCTTCTGCTTGGCCTTCTGCTCAGCAATCATCTATCAGTGTTCGAGTATAGTTACATCAAGGCAAGGTAGCTATCAATCACCTTCACAATTCATTTTATCTCCAAACGTATTAGTAGCAGCGGGTGGCCTAACGGCATCGTTTTACCGACTCGCCTTCCCGGGGAGGTCTTTAGAGCTTGTGTGGAAATAAGCTGTCCCAGCAGCACGCTTTATCAGAATACATGTAATAAGGGTCGTTTCAAAATCAACGATTTTGGCATTTATTTTAGTTCGATGCGGTGAGCGAATCCCCACCAATTTACCGGGGTACCACTGTAGTTTGCCTATCCGAAATACACCACCTCCAGAGGTGGTGGATTTCGAAACACCCACGGTATTTTGGCTGCATCGAGACAAATAGACTTGGGTCCCAAGTTGGGAAGGAGATCAGCAGCAGGAAGTCGACGCCTTGTCACTCTACGAGACAGACCCTGCTGACAGCACCAGCTTCACCCCTCCCCCGCATGCTGACACACACACCGCTGCCGCCTAAGAGCATCTCCAACGGTGCACGTTAAACGCGACACGGCAAAGGGAGTTATCAGCGAATTTTATAGCCTCTCTAAATTTCTTTCCCATTCCGCTATAATTGCTCCCAACGGTGCCACGCTATACTGGCTGGGGACAATGTTGGCCTCTCCTCGTACCTAGCGCTCCCAATTGGGAGTGTAGCGATTCTACCTCACTGGGATTGGTGCGAGGAAGCGCGTGGTGGAAAAGCTGCGCTGGTGCTGCTTCTAGGCCGCTGGCAGACCGCCGACACGGTGGTATCTCCGGCGTGCGCTTAGCGTTCGCTTACTGTTCGACCGCACATTAACCAATGGTAGCACGCTAAGATATACCGGGCGTCTGGCGGGGGCACAGCAAACGCGGCTATTTTACCGTGCGACCGCCAAGTTAAACCGTTTTAAATTCCCCGTTTACCGTTACCGCGCACCGGTGGGAGATAAAATACCGAACTCCGGTAAAAATTCACGCTAAATGTTTGCCGTGTAGCGTTTACCGTGCACCGCTGGAGATGCTCTAACGGTGAGATGAAAAATATTCGGGCTCCTTACTCTTCTTGCACAATACGTACGTGTAACTGCATACACAACGCACACTCCTCGTCGAGGAATGCCTATCACATGTAGGGGCCGAACCACTGGCATCGGCGGGTATTCTAGCTACAGAGATCAGCGCGAGCAAGGCTTAAGTTTGCAGGTATTAAAAACTAAAAATAATTGTGCTACAACGGAAATCGTTGACCGCGCATTATTAAACCAGTCTTGATTTGACTCAGGATTGGCAAATACGGGGTTCCCAAATCCGAAGGATTTAAAAATGCCGAAGTGCCAATTTTGAAACCCCGTAATACTAGTAGTATTAAACTACGTAGATAGTAATACCGGTACTTAACCCTTTCAGTCTCAATAGCTAACTGACGCAATTCAGCGCTAAAAACGCCTTTTTATTGGAAATAGCCCGGAATTAGAGGTGCGCACATATTTATGGCGCACACTGTACTACGTATTAACAGTAATACGTTAGATGCGGATATGATGTGGGGGGGGGGGTTGTACAGGTAAAACGGCCCTTAATTGACCGTTTACAAATGATACCGGTACTATAGACAGAATTCTTCTTAGTCGGCATTACAATGCACGTGGTGCAGTGTAGTGAGTGCCAGTGCACCGATGCCGATCCCAAACATGAGCAAGTTGATTACAAACTGGCCAACCGACTTGACACGTAGAACTCCGGGCAGCAGATCAGTGCCGGCAATATACACGAGCGTTCCCTGTAAAAAAAGAAATGACAAAAGAAGCACATAAGTATCACAACTCAGATAATAAAAACAGTAGAGGCATACCGAGCCAACGGCGAGTAGCAGGCCCATTGTCTCGTTCGTGACGGGCACAGCAGCCAGCACGATGATCGCTCCGAGGAAAGCTGAAAGAGCGCTAAGGAAGTTAAAGAGTACAGCCTGGAACGGTGTGAAGCCAGACTCGACGAGGATGATAAAGTCTGCGAACTCTTGCGGTAACTCGTGCAGAATAGCCGAGACGGTCACAGACACGCCGAGCGAGTCATCGCACGCGAGGAAGGCGGTGGCGATCAGCACGCCGTCCACGAAGTTGTGGAACAGGTCGCCTAGTAAAATAATATAAGCCATGGGCTTAATACTATGCCAATCGACCTGAAGACTGAAGTTGGACACCCCAGTCTTTTTGTTCCAAGAGGGAGCAGGCGTGTTTTCCGCGTTGTAGTCGCCGGTTTCGGGTGTTCCGGACTGTTTCCCAGCATCAGAGAGCGCGTTGACTGGAGAATTGAGAGGCATGGACGTCGGGAGATGAGCGTGAGTGTGGGACTCTCCTCCTACCATACTGACCCAGAGTTCTAGCGCCATCTCGACCACCATCGCGACCACAAACCCGACCGTGAACATCATACTTAGAGTAAGATCCATCTGGCCGTATTCACTGTAAAACTCGATAGATTCCGGCAAGACATGCAGGAAGGCGGCGCCGAACAAGGCGCCGGCGGAGAGAGCGATCATCGCGTCCATCACCTTGGAGAGGAAGTTGATACGGAGAATCAGCAAGAGGATGCCGACAATCGACAGCACCGCGACGATCGCCACTGCGGCCATCGTCTTGACCCACACGCCGGTGGTTGCGCTTCTGGCTGTAGACGTTCCTTCGTCCTCTTCTTCCTCTGCGATAGTTAATGCCACTCCGACTTCTTGTCCTTCTGCGTTAAGCACTTGCATGCCGAACTCTTCGATCGCGTTGTGCTGCATGTGGAACGCGAAGTATCCGGCTTCATCGACGACCAGGTTGATAGTCATAGGCTCCGACGCAAGACGTCGGCCGTGGCCGTCTGCGCCGTCGCAGTGGTCGATGTGCCACGTGTTGTTCGGGTTGGCCTCACACTCGGCTTGGAGCGTTGCGAGCTCCTCGGCATTGTTACGCTGAACCACATACAGCAGTTGATCGGTCGGCGCCATGTCGCGCGACGCCTTGACGACGTTGCGTGGCAGCGTCACGTCTTCAAGCAGAACAGTGGACTTGTCCACGGACGCTTCCAGATCTTCCGTTGTGACGGTATCCGTCAGTGAAATGGTCAACGGCAGCACAAACATGACCATGTTCTCCGTGTTATTGGCGAAGGAGACGGTGTACGTTCCGTTCTCGAGTGCCATCGCCATCGACAGTTCCCAAGAGATGCCACCGGCAGGACACGACGCTGCCGTTCCGGCCGTAGCGATACATTCGACACCTTCGCTCTCGTATCCTTCCTGACAGTGGCAATGGTTTCCATGCAGCTCACCGTGGCCACTGCAAACCTCCTGCGCCGTAACAGGCAACAAGATTGCAAGTGTAACCAGCGAAAAGACAATAAGGGAACGGAGTAAGGGGGGCATCCTCGACAGCGGCGAAACCCGGGAAACTGGAAATGACTGATCGCTTGCAGGCGTGGTGCTCGAACGAAGTCCGTATGACTAGAGTATCTGAGACTTTTATCCGACGGCGGTGGAGTCCAGTGCGTCCACTGGACGTGAAAGCGCATCCGACGGCGATGGATTTAGAGATTAAAGTTGGCTAATCAAGTTGAACTGGTCACACCCATGTCACTACTTTAGTACCACGTTTGTCCGACGGCGGAGGTCGAACAGCGAGGTCCTGTACACCGATACTGTACCAATTGCTGCTCGCATCCACCAAACCGCACCGCAGTCCGAGTCCTCAAAGATTCAGTTTTCATTTTTCTATTTTGCAACCAGGTCGTCCGTCTTCACTCTCTATATTATGAACCCGTTCACCGTCGCTACGATCGCTCTGGCTACCATCGCCACTACTGCGGCCCAAGACTCGCACTCACACTCTTCGGAATGCACGGCTGAGGCCATTATGTCGGCGAGAAACGCTTGCGACTCGGTCGCAGACGTTTCGCAGCTCAAGTGTGACAGCGAAGCGTGTCATGAGGCCCTTCACTCCCTCGTCGAAGACGACGTGCGTCAGTGCTACATCGATCTGGGTCTTGGTCCGGTCACCGATCTAGATTACTACGTCCTGCTCGATGAGTTCTGCCACGGGGACGGTGCCGATCCGGCCGACCTGGCTGCGACCGGCTCCACTTCCGGCACCAACTCGACCAGCTCCGGCACTGGCGGCACAACGGTGGGCGACCACGACCACGACGACCACAGTCACAACCACGATCACGATCATAACGACCACAGCAGCCACGACCACGACGAGTCCGCCTCTGGTTCATCTTCGAGCTCAGCTTCGACTGTCGATCAATCTCTGATGGCTCTGCTGTTGGCGGTTGCTGCTGTGACGTTGCTGGTATAAGAAATGCTTCCTGGCCCGTTTAGGTAGTCAAGCCGATATGAGTTAAATATAACAACGCCGTGCGTCACTATCGCGATAAGTATGATAATCTGTGGCCTAATTGCCGTTCGAGATAGGGGTTCCTAGAAATAAATGCAGCTCCAATAATTGCCATATTTCACCATACAATTATTGTAGTGACACTCACAATTTTTAAATTGACGGAGCGACAGCTTGAATCCTACTAGTAATTTACTTGTATAGTATGTTTTTTTTTTTTAGCAAAATATAGGATTCAAACTCAAGCTAAATCAGGCCTCCTAAAATTAGGCCTTTTTGGGAAAAGGGCCTAATTTAACCCCTTGGTTCCCGACGTCGTAGGTTACGATGTACAGACAAACCCTTCCGTATGAATCCCTACTCTTGGAATACCCGCCGACAGGAATATAAATTATCGGTTCCCGAAGTCTCGTTGTTTACAAGCCTAAGATTAAATTGCCTCTCACCTCCCCTTGTAATATGGAAACAAAATCACCCAAAATAACTATTATGAGGTGTTTAACTATGGTAAAGTCACTTTTGTAAAGCACGTCCAAAGTAGGCAAGCAAGGATATTTGCTGCTTGCACCCTTCCTTCTTGCTTTGCTCGTCTCGTAGCTCTCTCTGCATCGCTCTCAGCCCCTGTACATTTCTATCCGACACGCCCGTTGAATCTGCTCGAATAAGCAGCTTTGCAATCCACTTGAGGTGTTCCTTAATATCCGCAGCATCAAGCTCTACAACAATCATTCTCTGCTTCGCCTCCAGTATCCTCGGATGCACCCATCGAGTTATCACTCACGGGAACGTTCTCCACTTCGATACCGCAGAACTCTTCATCGGTGGGGTCGTCGTACACGTTCTCATCTGGAGGATTCAGCAGTTCCGCCACCGACATCGGATCGGACGCATGTAGGCGCGACAGCATTGCAGCTAGCTCGTCGGTTACGGGGTCTTCCTCCACTGGCTCACTGTATTCACACGCATAATAATCTAGTAGACCAGTGTGTCTCAAGCACTTAACAAATGTCCATCTTTTTGCCGGACAAGCGCTTTCTGCCGAGGGTTCGATTAGGCGGCACAGAGAAAACCAAACCGGTCTCGCCCATGCTTAAAATGTTTCGCAGCTCATATTCCTTTAGCTTACACTGCAGGTCACTAACCGAGGCGTACACAGCGGACCCACCCTCACCATGGGCCGTACTGCTGCCAATCCCATGCCGGAGGTTGAACCTGTAAAGCCACCCATTCGACCACGCAGGTGGCGCCGTTAACTTGAGGATCGCTGCAAATCGAGACGCCTTTGCTCTGATGGCATGCCGGTTACAATCACTCCTTTCTCCTCGCACCAGCCCACCCACTCGACCAGCGCTGTGTCCAGCTCTGGAAACTGGACCTCATGCCGTGACTTGACGATTAGCTGGGAAGAAGGCAGTGCCTTCAGAGCCTTCTTACGTTTCAGTAGCTTAGAGATTGTCCCTTGAGATGGTCGCTGCGGTAGCTACAAGATTGAGTGAGTCCACTCGGCTAGCTGTTGTTGTGACAGGTTGGGGTGGGCGACATGATGCAGGCAAATTTGCAAACGCTGGGTGTTGGTGAGTGTGATGCGGGTTGACTTGGGATCGACTGGCATCTTGGTGGCACTAGCTCAATTGAAGAATGAGGGAGATTTCTTTTGAAAATGTACCATTTCGAAGGTACACCTGGCTGAGCCACCCCACGACAGGAATACCCTTAGCTAGTAATAAAATGCTGGTTCCCGGAGCTATGACTACGGAAGGGTTTGTCTGTAACCCTTTTTTATGTCATAACTTACGACATAATGGGAAGAACAATAGAAAATGGCTCAGAAATCCAATGCTTTAATCAAGTCAATTCAAAGCGATAAAGTCCAACAGGTAAATGAGAAAAAAACAAAAACTAGCCAGGGATCAAGGACGAGCGGGAAAGATGGGATACGCGGGAAAGTATCCAGCCGCCACTCAGTGGCCCACAGCTAGAGATCACTCATTTCAGATTTTGCCCGATGGCGCGCATTCGCTCAGGGAATCGGACGAAAACGGACACCGTTGCGTCGGTGACACGAAACATCGACTTTGGAGACTTTTGGAGGCAATTACGAGCAGTGGGATGGGAGTACAAGCGGCCAACGGGGATCCAGACAAAGGGGAGGTACGTAAGTGCAGATGGTTCAAAAGTACTGGTTGGAGAGGAGGCTGTGGTGGCCTACGCGTTGGAAACAGGATTGTTGGATGAGCAGGCGATTGTGGACGAAGAGAGCGGTGCCGATGAAAAAATCGTAGCTGACATGGCGACTGACGCTGAAGAGCCTGTTCCGGCGGCAGAGAAGGCTCTCGCTACCGACGTCACCGCCGAGAAGACCACCGCTGCCACCGCCAAGAAGGCCGCAGTTACCGCCGAGTAGGCCACCGCTGCCGCCAACGAAACCATTGCAGCCGCCGACGAGGACATGTCGGACGCATTTGATGATGTACGCGCGTCTCAAATCGACACGAGCGCCGAGTTGTCCCAGCGGACCATGAATGAGCTCTTTGGTACACCGAGCAGCTATAGCAGCTCTGACCCAGAGCTTTCCCAGTCAGCGGTTGCCCGGGCGTTTGGTTTGTCCAACCTGCAGCTTCTGTCAGAAGTGTCTGGCGCAAAGAGTGACGCTCAAACCTACACTGCTCCTACTGTCCAACAAGACAGTGTACCTGCCGCCCGACCTGTAAATGCACCTGGTATCCGGTTTACAGAGTACCTGCTACGCCTCCTACGCGTGTTCTACGCCCTCGGTGTCTGATGAAGAAAGATGTTAACTTCATTCCAGACGGCGAGGACTTGAGCGGGTACGAGAGCTTGAGCTCTGGAGAAAGTGACGACGACATAGACGCCGACAACGACGACGATGGCTTCAGTGATTGTGACGAACCTGAAGACTTCGATGACTTATCTGACGACGACGCTGTTCCGATGGACTCAGCATTCATCGAGTCGCTTCAAGTGGGCAGCGATGCTCTAAACAAGCAAGCCACCCAGCAGCGCGAGGACACGTTGCGAACAATGAATTGGACGCCAGTGTCTCACCGGTTTGAGGAGGGTACACAAGCCTACCCTGGCTTAAATATGGATGAGGCGCATCCGGTTGCTGAACTGCGCGATTTTGCCACTCTCCGCTGCTTACCTTTTTCTACTTTATGCCCAAGGCACTATAGGTGAAGATTGCTGCTGAGACGAATGGTACGGCCTTCAGCAGGTCAACAGGCGGGCGGAACGAATTCATGCGAGGCAGAAAGATTGGCGCCAGGAAACTGTTAAGCAAATCAGTCGGCGGTTGAAGGCGAAGCCGGGGTACGAGACAAACGAGATTTTGCACGTCACCGACCTCCTAGTCGCGTGCATGCTCTGCCCGCAAAAGCGACGGTTTGCTGCTCACTGGTCGATGGTGGAGGATTGCGCGTTCCAATTGGAAATTTCGGGGAATTCATGGGGCGCAATAGATGCCAAGACATCTTGCGCGACTTGCACTTCGTGGACAACGAGGCGGAACGAACGCGGGATAAACTGTGGAAGCTGCGAATGGTTGCGGATACGATGCAGCGTCGCTTCCTGATTGCGTAGACTCTCCCTGCAGTGTTCTCGTCTGACGAGGGTGTACTACCTTCCACTTCTAAACGAAACACGACGAGAATGTTCATGCCCGATAAGCCTCATCGCTACGGATCAAAAATGTTTATGGTGTGTGATTCAAGAACAGCGTACTGCCACAGGTGTTGTTTTTTCTCTTTATGTCGTAAATTACGTCATATTTATTAGTGACGTCTCTGACCTCTTATGTCGTATGTTACTAGATTCGAGCTATATACGGGCAAGCGCAGAGCAGCGGATGGCGAAAGTTCATCATTTGATCATAAGACTGGTGCATCTGCAGTCGTTCGGAATTTGAAGACAGTGCTTGGCCCCAACACGCGGCACCCATGGCACGCGGTCGTTATCGACCGTTTCTACTCGTTGATTCTGCTTGCCATCGAGCTATTGTCCATGCAGATGTATGTGATCGGTATTACATGGTAAACCGGCTCGGATATGATCCGAATGTCAAAGAGAAGCGCAAGTCACACCCAGCAAGCGTTCCTCGGGGCACGTTCACGTTCTCCTGCTCCGTGACCATCCCCAATATGATTGCATTTCACTGGTGGGACCGGAAACCTGTGCACTACTTGTGCACAGGCTCCGCAATGACAGAGACGACGATTGCAAGAAACGTCAAGCGGGTTGGTGCAATTTCCGTTCCCTGTCCGGCAGCTGTGACCGACTACCAACGTTGGATAAGCGGAGTTGATGTGCATGATCAACTCCGCCTACAAAC
Organism: Phytophthora tentaculata; assembly: GCA_033557915.1. Taxonomy (NCBI): domain Eukaryota; phylum Oomycota; class Peronosporomycetes; order Peronosporales; family Peronosporaceae; genus Phytophthora; species Phytophthora tentaculata. The sequence continues at coordinate 2,831,695 of JAUCEA010000020.1, read as the reverse complement.
GAACTTGCTGCAGACGTCCACTAAGTTCAAGAAGTATGACAAGAGTCTATTCTTGGGCTTCGTGGACCTGGCCCTAGTGAATGCGTATATTTCGCACAAGGAGTCTGCACGTATGGCGAACGCCAGCGATGAAACGGGGAGATTGGTATGGGGTCCTGCAGAACCAATTGCTGCAGCTGAAGGTGGACGACTTCGCAGGTATAGTGCCTACACCACCGCCAAGCAGCCAGAAGTGAAAGCGCCCCCAGCTACGGCTCACGCATGCAGTGGAGCAAACGGATGACTGGGTGACTGTTACGGGCGTTCAGAAGCGTAGACAGCGGTCGTGCAAGGTCTGTGCTCTCCTGCGCACGGACCGCAAGAAGAAGTCATTTGCTACGACTTTCTTTTGCGAGCGCTGCTCACTTGATGACGCGAAGTGCTGGCTGTGCAACAAGATTCGACGTCAGTACAAGGGAGTCGCTAAAACGTGCTTTGAGATCTGGCACGACGAGTTCGATTGCGGCCAAAACATACCTGCTACACTGGGCAAAAGGGTTGTTTTGCGGCGGTCGGGTAAGAAGGCTGGCGCACACAAGAAGACTCGTCGAGAGCTGATGCTTCGTGAAGGGGAAGACGGCGATGACGAAAATGAGAGCGGAGGAGAGTAGGCTTTCCCTGTGCGACATCAAATCTGTGTGAGCTTTTATTAGATCGTAATAAATCTTTCTTGAACTTCCGTACGTTTTGCACTGTCTTTTTGTGTTTGGAGACATACCTCTCGAAAAGCTTTACACCTACCCGCAAGTCGAAGATCTGCCACATACAAACATGTAGTGACATGGATACGTCGTAAGTTACGACTTTATTTATCTCGTTTTCGATACACTTCGCCGGGAACCAAGGGGTTAAATAATTTAACTTTTCAAAAGTGCCTAATTTAAGGATTGACTGCTATTAGTCCAATCAAGATAAACAGAGGGGTCTGCTTTAATCCACAATTCCAGGCGACCCACAAATACCACCCAGATGAGCTACATAAAATATGAGAAGCCTCATACTGTATGAGGCAAGCATAAGTCCCATGAGACTTATACTTGCCTCGCGCTGGTGAGGAGAAGCCTCCTCTCTGTGATGTTTTTGCCTCAGTACAGAGTAAGAGGAAAATGAAACAACGCTTAAGACACTAATCTAACCGAAAACCGTGATGCAGTTTGAAATATAATGAAATTAGCGGTTATGACGGCTAACTACGCTTAGCGCTGCGCACTGTGATGCAGTTTAGGATCTACATTAATACCCTATCGGTCTGCAATTATTTATGTAATTTACATAATATAATGTGTGGATGTGGAGAGAGATGCATGTAGAAGATAAGGCTATCGTGCGCAGTGGTAGTCTATTATTACTGCAACACGTCCTTTAACAAGGCACAGGGCGGTGATGTTCATATGCGCCGTTATGTACGTGGAAGGGTTGGCTTCCACATTAACCAAGAGGAAATTGGTCAAAATTCTCTGTAATGAAGTGGGAATCGGGCATATAGGTGTTTCGCACCCGTTCAATAGGCCTCTCACTCGAGGAGGTATCCCAGGCAGCACAATTAAATATGTTTTGTATCTTGACGATTAATAAGGTAAGTAGAGCACAAAATAAAGAAGGTCATAATTTAAACAAAATAAAAAATTGAAAGGTCCATAATTTAGCTTATTTTATTCAAATTCGTCATATGCCTAATTTGAGGAGGTGCTAAATTTTAATTTAGCAGCCATATCATTTACTTTAAAAAAAAGTAAATGATATGGCAATTAAAAAAATAAAAACTGGGAGAAAAAAATGGTGATATATTCACATGAATTGAATAGTCATTTAATAATTAGACAAATATCGTTTAATTTTTGTACCGGAAATGGGAAAAGAACTTTAAAATGATGGCTCCAGCATAAATAAATTTTAGGTTATGCTTTATCTGAAGCAATCACTTTATTTTACTTTTGGTAGGTTCCCACCTAAGCACAAATAGAAGTAATCACATAGGATTTAATAATGGATTCAATTATCGCATTTGGTTATCACAGCATGTTTACCTGTTGGCGAAGGTAGTCAATCACACATGGTAGAATTAGAAACTCAAAATGAAGATTGGGTTGGTTTGAATATCCGTAAACATATTACTAAAATAGAAGGTGTAAAATATACAGCCATTGAAAGAAAATCACAAAAACCACTTATTGAGATAAACTTCAAAAATAATAGTCTTATCAGTTTTATAATAAATGATTTTATTTAAATGATACGTGGTACATTTATCATAAGTGGACCCTTTACCTCCACATCAAGCGGCTGACACACAGCAGTGCTATTGGGGGGTAATGGGACCACAGTTACATTAGCAAGTTCTGCTACTATCTGCTGCCCCTCGTCCGACACGTGACAATTGAAATTGTCAACGAGAAGGACAAAAGGAGAGTCTATTTCAAATATTAGCAGTTTCTCAGCCTAGAATTCCCATACAGATCTATCCATCCACGCACTCTCTTGTAAGGCGTAGAAATGACCTTCTGGATATTCTTCCAGCTCATTCTTCTCAATGCGGCCGCCCGAAACGCCACGGATGCTAAAGAGAATTGGTAATTTTGCACCTAAAATACAAATATTTTTTAGAAATAACATAATTAGTTAAAAATTAATATACAAATAGTGATAAAAAATATTACCGTCGTCCCGCACGGTCAACACAGCCGTCATACGGCCTGCGTGCGTTTTCAGGCCTACAATGTGAGTCAAATCCTTTCGCCCTTTGCCAGCCCACGATTGAACAGGCGGCATGTCGAATAAAATAGCTGTTTCATCGAAATTTAGTATTCCTCCTCCTTCATAAGCTCCGTGCTGATCCCAAAATTCTAGAGCAAACTTTGCACGTGTTTATTCCAGATCAGCATATGACTTTTTTGAAGCTTGCGGTTTCTGGGACGAGAATCCATAGCTATTTAATAAATTCCAATTTAAATAAAATTAAAAAAACAGAACCGTAACAAATAAAAATATGTTACATTTACCGGTTAGCGATACGTTGTACCATGCGTTCGAGAGCAAGCGCCTTAGTCTCCTTCTCGTGTAGGTAGGCCGCCATTCATTCTGGGTGAATTTTCTACATGAAACTTATCATGCCTGCTGTAGACAAGACCTAGCATAGTATAATAAAATGATTAAAACCAGAACAAGCCAAATGAAAACCATTCAATTTTACTTACTGATTGATCTCTCCGCACGTCCTTCAGGCACGTCACTAGGTCAGAGACGCCAGGAAAAGTTTCCTTTCGTCCCTGACCTTTTAACGACCTTGAGGTAGCATTACTCTTGAAGCCCCAGATGGCTTCAGCCTGCTTAGTCCATCCCTGGATAGTCTACCGTGCGATATTTAGTTGCTGGGAGGCTTCCCTTTGGCCGACCCGCTCGACGAGTTTGAGCGCCTCGCGCTTTTGCTTGACTGTTTAGCTTCGTATGATGCGCCGCATAGCGCAGCAAAAAGTAAGTTTTATGCCCTAGCCATTCATTTTTTTTTACTTGTTTTTGGTGCAAAAACAACTCGAGGTGAGATGTTATTGGTCGATATTATATTTATTTTTACTATCGGATCAGAAATGTGCACTGACCGATTGCCGAATATTTGTGTCGGCCGGATTTCTGCGTCGTTGTCTGTAGTTTGCCCCAAAGGGTCCGACACAAGGATCGGAAAATAAATTAAAAAACGGTATTGCTAATTACCGTATTAACCGTTGCAATAATATCCTGACCCACAATAATAACATTTATTTAATAGCATTAGTAGAAAACTTTCAAATTATTATATTGTTGATAAAATTTACTTTGATCGGAAAGGTGTTTGTCAATAATAATAATTGCAATACAAAACATCTGGAGGACTCCTCTCTGCATTGCGAGAGATTCCCGCAGATTTACGAGCTCAAACCCCAATTGAAATAGCGCTTGTCAAACCGGGTTTGATACACCTCAGTTAGCTCTACGAGCCTCCGTCGGAGATGGATGAATTTGGCTGAAGCCTACTTTAGATGGCGGTTTGTAAAGCATGGTGAGCATCTACAGACGCATAAGAGTGCGGTATATTGAAGAAAATAAAGAAATAACGTCCAACCTTGTTAAATTGGCATAAAGCGTAGGCGCAGAGCCCGGGCCAGGCGGCAGATACCAACATTGATATTGTTAGTTTAGAATTTGAGTGAGTTGTAAGGCTTTGACCAAGTACGAAAACAATGGTATCGAATTGAAGCTAATTGAGCACGCGCAATGATTAATCTGACGAGATCGCATGTGTGAGTCGGCATCACGGCAAAGTGGATAGTCAGAAAAAAATTAGCTTCTGGGGTCCTGAAGCCCGACTGAAAGATGATTGCCTGGATTTATCATCAGTGATATGGTATTAATAAGGACGATAGCTTTGCAGGTTTCCTAGCGGCGTGACAGCTCACGCAAGTAGTCTCGACTTGCTTTTACAGAAAAGTTGTTTCGTTGGTGCATTCCATTCCAATTCCAAAGGACATATTTTGAAGGGTCGGTGAGGAGGTACTTTTTAAGTATTTTGAGAAAGTAGAAATAAGTATTTTGCACTTTTTCTTGATCTACTACCTTCAAGAGGTCTGCTGCATGCTTGCTGGGTAAGCAGTGCTCCACAGCAGCGCATTCTGCAATTCACGCCAAAGCCAACAGAATGGCCATATCGACTATTATTAATTTGCGCTTTCTACGTCTTGTAGTGACAGTCGTGATCGTCCTGTTTGAAGTCAGCAGTGGTTCCGTAGCCGTTCATGCGATCGCCGAGACAGACGCAGTCGATTCTAAGTTAATCCACGGCGCTGCGGTCAGCAATCATGTGGTGAGTCGCGTGTTGTTACATGTAGATCAAGACTCCGATGAGGACAGAAAAGGAGGTGGAGGTAGAGGCGGGGGTAGAGGCGGAGGGGGCGGAGGCGGAACGTCAAGGAGAACTTACTATGGAGGAGGCAACCCGAGCCTTGGACTTCTGAACACGAACGGCGTCACGCATGACAAGGAGAAAAATTGCAATCGATTTACTAACTGGTTCAAGCGACTCTTTAACAAAAAGATCAAGAAGTGCCCCAAGAAAGAAGAAGACTATCATCGACTTCGAGGCTGATCGAACAGAGCCCAACGGCTAATCAGGTTGATCTCGATTTGCTCCCATTCCATTAATAAGTGTCGATTCTTTGGAAGAGGACGTTTTCCAAAGACGTCTTTTGGATGTGTCGAAATACTTCTGAAAGGGCTATAAATGTACGAGTTTGGTATAGAATTGCGATTTTTAGTACAGATAGTCGCTCCGATTGCCCTAGTTGAGTGACTCACACATGGCTAATAGAATTCCAGTCCACCATTTGACGAATCCATGGCTACACGCTGCAGCGTATTTTCACTTTTGAAACTACGGCTAACTCATTGGCAATACCGACATGAACATAGGTCGAAGCCTCGGGTCAGTAAGTCACATAATTTTTTTGCATTCAGGGTAAGATTTAAGGTATCTGTGTGTGAAGAACCACAGAACGGATGGTTAATTCAACAACGGTCAGTCTAAGAAAGCCGACTAGCTTGTAGCCTACAATCGATCTACCTTCGCGGTATTCTTCTGGAAGCCTATCATCAGTAAGCTTATCGCGAATTCGGAGTCGAAAAATCCAGTGTGTCTAGTAGTACTCCGAAGAGCAATGAGTAAACTAGCATAGCGTGATACATGGGGTTAATATTAACTACTATACCAGTTATACAACCGAGCTCGCTGCGCCGCAAAGCAGCGCAGCCAACTCGTACCTACAAAACTTATTTGTTGACGTGGATGGAGGTGCATGGTAACGGGAAGCAGATTTTTTTTTTTTAAAGCAATATATGTTGATTTACGTTGTACATCGTTTTAATAAAATGAAAACCATAATAATTGGTTACTGTGCTATGTACTACAATTAGATCATTCTATAAAAACTGGATGGCACATTTTCGTTTTTCTGTAGTTCGAAACTTGACCACAGTTTCTGACAAAAATAGTATGAGATGACTCTCGATTCAGCTCGTGTTTTTCAATTTCCATGTTTATCTTCTTAGCTTTCCTCGATCGCTACCTTCAACACCTCCGGTCTAAAACGCGCACAGTTTCTGCTGTTGTCCATTTGTTGTTTATCCTGGATGATATGAACATCGTCGTAGGCGTACAGGCACAGCGGAATCTTTGGGCCATTGCTCAGCAAAATCGGCTTCATTCCGCTTATGTTGAATTGTTGCGGGTCGCGGTGGGGCGCCAGACTGACAGGGGTGTCGAAGAGCGTTGAGCAGTACGCGGAGTCGGAGGCCGAGCGGGTGGCTTCGGTCGAGCCACTTCAACATGGTACGTTGTACCATGTGTAGCCACTTCGCAGAAGGACAGTCATCGTTGGGAGATGACGTGAGGCGAGAGGGCGCTAAGGCGCCGCGAGGATGACAAGGCGGGGAGTCGTGCCTGCAAGTCGATCGACGGTGAGCTCGGAGCGGACGGGGTGAAGGCCTGCAAGGATGGTGCAGCCTACGAGAAGGACTGGCGTGTGGCTTTGAGGCTACGGGCTACCCCAAGGTACGAGATCAGTCGTGAACATTCCAAGTCTTTGAAAGGTCAACTACAGCTAAAGAAACAAGTGAATCGACGTATATTTCTTTTCTTATCTTTCTTCTCTTGGTCCGACTTCCGCCAGAAGTACTCACGACCCCAGACTGGACTTGGGAGGACCGCGACAAGTGGTGGAGAAGCAGTACTTCACCAGCGCGTACGAAGCCGCGCGAGAGAAGGGATCGGTGCCGAGTAGCGCCGAGTAGCGGAGAGGAGAGTCGTCATGAGCTCAGGATTTGGAGCCTTCGGCGACGGGGATGGTAGCGGCTCGAAAGATGCCCAAGGGTGGATCCCTAACTATGGAGGGTATACCTTTGACATGTCCGAGGGCGAAGAAGAGGAACTGGCCCCGGACGGAGAGGCGGTGGTAGATCTACGGCCGTCGCTAGTCCGCACGGCCGACGGACGAGATAGGCTGTGGGCGCGGCTAGCTGAGCTGGCGCATATGCCCAGCCCCGGGGAGCAAGGAGCGCCTCGGAGCTGGAGAGGGACTCCTGAGCGTCAGGCACCACGGGGACGGATGACGCCCCAGAGCGCTGGACCGACGACGTCTGCAGCAACGGAAGGTATAGTGGTTGAAACCGCGAGCTGGGCTCCGTACGCGTATGCGCAGGGAGGAGGTGCCGCTATGACAGGCTGGAAGAGTGCTATGAGTGAGACGGCTCCGACGGCTGCTGCGCCGGCGCCGACGATGGCCGCCGCGACGACTACGGCATCAAGAGCTTCGACGGTGACGGATCACCGCCGGCGATGAGAACAGTGGGTCCAAGGGCTTCAGCAGCAACGGTCGAGCGCGAGTACCGTGGTTAGTGAGGCTTCGGTAACCTCGGCGGCGCCTACTGCGGCTCCGGTCCGGACGACTAGGCAGTCCTGGGTTTCGTCGGTGGCCGTCGTCTGCCACTACACGGGCGGCTTCACTCCCGCTTGCAAAGCATGCGGCACTATGCGAGGAGCCGTCCTCCTCGAAGGAGGTACCTGAGCCGGAGCTGGGGCCGGCCCATATGTTGGCATCGTCGAAGCCCTTGGCTACCAAGCCCGTGTAGGCAACGGGATCGCCTGCGGCGCTGGAATTGCCGAACCATGAGTTGTTCGACCAGGCGGCACCGGTTGTCGGCTCGGCCGGGTCGTCCGTTGCATCGACAGCATCGGGGCCTGCGTCGTCACGGTCCGAGGCGCCGTTGGGTAGACCTGCGCCTGTGGTGGAGCCGTGCGGATCCCTGCAGAATACACCCAGGACTGGATCGTCGAGGGCTGCGTCATAGCAGCCATGCTTGGTTGTCCTGCCACAGGCAGCCGACTTTACGTCGAGGAACATCGGTGCCGACGACTGCTAGAAGCCAACCCGGAGTGCCGAGCCAGATGGCGTCGCCCGGGCCGACGCATACTACCATGCAACGCTACGTGGTCCTGGCTGTGCAGCAAGCGTTACAGCAGTACATTGCAGCTTCAGGAGGGTCAGGACAGCAGCAGCCTCAACAGCCGCCGCCACAGCCTTCGGCTTATGGTACGTACGCTCCACGGACGAGCGTGACGACGCCTACGACTGTGAGATCGTCGAGCCTGTCGATGTCGGCGATCACGTCGTACGGTGGGGTGACTATTGGGATGGCGCCAAGGGCGAGCGGGCAAGGGTACGGAGTGGCGCCTCCGAGCGCACTCTACCCTCCGTTTCAACCCGTGATGTCCCGGACGCCTCAGGCTGCCTCGGTGGGAGGAAGTGTGCCTGCGTGAGCTCCAGCGGCGTCTACTTCGGTCGCGACGGCGGGGGCGGGATATGTCCCTCAGCCAGCTGTGACGAACGCCGGTACACCGGGTTGGACACTTTACCGTCCGCCTGTACCAGCGCCGCAGCCTGGATACCAACCTGTAGTGGGAGGAGGCTTTCCTCCACAAGGGTACGTGCCGTACCAAGGGCCGGCGCCTGGAAGTGGCGTCGGACGGGTCGGATACCCGGTGGTGGGCATTCCTAAGGAGCTAAAATACGCTATGAAGGTGATGGTGCCGTTCTACTCGGACACGGCCTCGAGTGAGCGCACGGCGGCGTTCTGGCGCTCTGTTGAGCAGTGCACGCAAGGCATGGACAGTGCCATGCCGTTGACGGCTTTCGAGCAGTGCCTGAAGGGCAAGACCGGACAGGAGTGGTGGTATAACTCGCGGATTGAGGACTTCGAGTCTCTCCGCGTCCGCTTCCACAACCGGCTCATCTGCCAGACGCCGGCTCAACTGTGGGAACGCTTAAAGAAAGGCGAGACGCAACAAGGACGAGTCCGCCGAGGAATGCGGCGACCGGATCTCGAAGATCTGCGACGCTCTGAACTACGGTGACGCTCGCATGCGCTACGAGTTCTTCCTGGGTGGAATCAGGAACAAGCAAATGACGGCCTTGCTGAACTCGAGCATGGTTATGTCAATTGAGGAGGCGTGCTCTCTGCTTCTTTACAAGAATCTGCACCTCCCGGTGGAGGAGGAAGACGATTTCCTAGAGGACAACCCAGAAACAAAGGGAGCAGCGAAGGAGGCGTCGACGGAGGTGCAGCTACTACAACAAATCCAGAAGATGAACCTGATGCTGGCTCAACAACAGCAGGAACGGGCGTCTTCACGGCCCCGTTCGCCAAGGCGATCTACCGTAGACGCAATGACGACGGAGGTTCCGGTGGCCGCTCCGAGGCCGTCCCCCGGAACGGGTGAAAAGGCTGGTCGGACGCCTAACATCTGCATGGACCCCGACTTGAGGACGCAGGAAGGAGAGACTGTTTGCGGCCGGTATGGCCCGAGAGGGTGCAGCCGAGCCACGTGCCCGCGGGGCGCGACTTGTACGTGTAACCGTTGCGGCGAGGCGGGACACTACTCGATGGAGTGCTTCCTCCCCAGGTCTCAAGCGTCTAGTGGGAATCGGAACGCCGGAGGACGCCAGTCGGGTGGGCGCCCGAACTCTTGTTCTCTGTGTGGAGCCAGCGATCACCCTATCTGGAAGTGCCCGATGGTTGAGGCGCTAAAGGGGATGGCCAAGACGGCCAGTCAGGGGCTGACCGTAGGGAAACCCCAAGAATGAAGGGGGCAGGAGGAAGGGTAATGGAAAGTCGCACCCTCTTCTTGCCTAGGAAGCGACGTTGTGTTGGGCGTGGCTACATCGACGCTACGAGGTGTCGGTAAGCCGAGAAACGCTCGAGGGGACGGTGGCACGGAACGGGAATGGAATAGGCTCGAGGCCGTGGCTGTCGTTCCGGAAATGGTGAACAATGATATGGCTCGCGTCGAGAGGTTCGAGACCATGAACGACGTACGAGAAACGAAGGAAACTACTGGAGAAGCAGGCTCGCCGAGAACGGAGGCTGAGTCGCGTTGAGATGACGGCGAGGACGAAGCGATCGCTCCTGCCGGGGAAAAGGAAGAGGTGTCCAAGGGCGGGACGCCTACGGAATCACTAGAAGAAGCTAAGAATACGAGAACGCCAGGAGAAGAGCCACCGGAGGCACAGGCAGTGATCAAGAAGGCGAGAGGGGCGCTGAAGGCCACCCTCGAAGATGCTATGATTGCATGGATGGACAAGGTATCCTCCATTGCGAAGAAGAAAGAGACGAGCCACGGGAACGCTGGAGCTCCTCATCGAAAAGGAGAAACTGACAAGCTGGTAGCTAGTCGAGACTGGAAGGAACCAGGGGGGCTCGAGGGAAGCACCAAGGACTAGGAGTCGGACCCGAATCATGGGCGTCTGTTCACCGAGGCGGAGCTGAATCTGTTGGAACGCGGTGAATATGGGTTGGCGGCTGCCGAGCCCGAGGAGTACGAGATGGAGCTAGAGGAACGCCTGCTCCCCCTGGATGAAGTCGAGCTAAGACGGCGTAAGGTGAAGAACGCCGAGGGGCAAAAGAAGCTCAGAGTTGAAGAGCTGAGCAAAAAATTGAACATCCCAGTGGATGTGTTGGAACGGACGAGAGAGGTGGTTCCTGGAGCCCTCTCGACGCCTGAGTACTGGCTTGGCTGGTACAAGGAGAAGTTAGCCACGGTCGAAGAGGCCAAGCGCGTTAATTGCAATTTCAAAGAGAGAGAGGAAGCGCGAGCGTCCTGCTCGGTGACGTCGAAAGCCGGTCACCTTGGCGCCTTACGGAAGGCAGCGGAGCAGAAGGTGGAGACACGGTACAGGGCTTCATGGCGATGCAAAAGGACAGTGGGAGAACTCTCGGGGAGGATACGAAGACTAGGGAGTCGGAGGACCTGCGAAACGTGTGCGTTGGGCTCAACGAAGGGGACTTCCCAGTACCGAGCCAAGAAGAACTCAAGGATAGCGAAAAGGTGCTGCTTCAGTGGCGTTCGTCTGCGAGGAAGGGGTCTACGGGTTGCTCCTTACGGAAGCGGTGGACGAGAAGCGGACGAGCGGTCACGGGAGCGAGGGAGGCGGAAGCAGGGGTGCCCTCATGGAGGTGCCTCCTCTCCGTGACAAGCCCATACTCGAAGGAATCGCCGAGTCGGGTCTGCATTACTACCTGCTGAACAAGGGGTGCGCTCAGGACGAGGTGGAGCGAGTGATGGCTTGGGCTCGAAGATACTACGCGTCGGAGGCCGCGGCCGTCCGAGCAAAGGTAAGAACGCGCCTACAGCGGCGCGAGGAACGAGGCAGCGCGATGCTTGGTGAGGGCGATCACAGGGTTGTGACGTTCCGGTTGCCCGAGGAGTCGTTGTTCGAGCTCTATGCGGCGGGTGAAGGGGCTGACGGACTAGTGCATTGTGTCTACCCCATCCGTGCCGGAGAGACGCCTCGCTGGCCGCGACGGCCTGGTCTGATGGAAGCGAGGAACTACGAACGCGCCGGAGACCGCGTCGTTCCGGAAGGGAAGCGTGTTAACTGCAGTATGGGGGGTATGGAAGCTCTCTACAGCGATCACCTGGATTGTTGCCCCGTTGAGATGCTCGTCGACACGGGAGAGGTCGCAAGTTTGGTGGATAAGAGTGTTCTCGTGAGCACGGGACGTGCTAAGGCGGCTCTGGAGCCTTATACTGGCGGTCTGAGCAGCGCGTCGGGACATAAGATCGAAGTTCTAGGGACTATCAAATTGCCGGTGACGCTGGAAGCGGTCAGCAAGGAGCTACCGTTCGTCGTCGTCAACAGCTTACACGTGATGCGATCCTGGGAACTAACTCGCTAAAGGCGTTCCATGCGGTGATTGACCTCGAAGCGAGAACGATGAAACTGAAGGACTCAGGGGAAGTGTTGCCGATGGGAGCTACGAGAGTGGAGGAGACCTACATGGTGGGTGTTGCCGTCGTATGTCTCTGCAACCAGGGCACCAAGCTCTCGTGCGCTCTCTGGTTCGAGGGAGCGTGGAGGACGGAACGGTCGTTCTGGTAGAAGGCGTCCAGGGGTTGGATAAACAGTTGCGCATGGCGAGGACCCTCTGCACTGTGAGAGGCGGGCAGGTAGTGGTCGAAGTATGCAACTCGTCCCGGAGGGACTGGAGGTCAAAGCGGAGACGGTGGTCGCGGTGGCCGCTGTCGTTCCTACGACGGCCTTCAGACGGGAGAAAGAAGGGAAGTCTAGTACCTCGGAAGTGGATCGGATCATCGCAGTGACGGCGGTGAACCGCTCCGTTCCTACCGACGAGGGTGTGGCCAAGATTGGAAGAAGCCCTCGCGTCGAGCAAGGAAGAGGAGCTCGGTGCTAACTTTAGTGACTCGGCGCTCGAAGGAGATCAGCGCTCTTTGTTTACGGATACAAGTTATGGGATCTATTTGTGGAAACGTCGAAGCGACCGGGTAGGACGGACCAACTCGAATTCAAGATTGACACTGACACGCACGGGCCTATCAAGCAGCAACCTTACCAAGTGTCAAAAGCCGAAGGGGACGTGATGGGGGCCGAGCTACATCAGTACAGTCACACATCCTTATTTGAGCCTCTATAAGTGACCACGTGCTCTTTACTTGAATACAGTCTCTCAACGCAAACGAGACTATATGAGGTTCACTATACCAGACTCTCTAACTGACTAAATACCTCTCTATTCGCTAAATGACAGTCAGGGTCGGAGGTAAAACTCTCTATCTGGACAGGTGACCGTCTGTCAGTTCATCGAATCCTCCTCATTTTTAGTGTTCCTGTTTAACAGAAACCCCCGTTGTTCTATTGGTGGAAATTTTTGTGCTCTAAAAGGCAGGTTGTTCAATTCTACAACAGCAAAAAAAGAACATGGATGACAGCCCGAATATTTTCCGAGTGGGTACATATTAATACTAGTAGTACAAAATTTCAACTTGAAGATGGCTGTTCAAAATCGCAAGGTCCTGCTGCTCATTGACAATACCCCCATTCTGACTGGAATTGACGTTTATGAGAACGTTGACGACTATCTAGACATCGATCAGATGACAAAGTTCACGAGCCTATAGACGTTGACTGCAGCAGCAACTCACTTGATGAAGACGATAGTGACAACCAAGAACAGGAACCAGTACATACATCAACAGCTCTTGCGTACTGCGCGGAGCTTTCTGTGTTCCTCTAAAGACCAACGAGCATGCTCCAATCTCTGACGAAGCTGGTGCGAACGCAAGTGGTGAAGCGTAGGCGACAGCGGACACTGAATGCAAGATGGATACGTCATGTAGCCATGTCTCTATCTGACCAATTCTATAAATGAAAAGACATATTTTCCCGAGCCAATCGGGCGTCATTTATAGAGGTGTGACTGTATTTGGAGCTGAACTTGATCAGGCCGTCCATGAGCCCGTGGGCCAGCCCCGTACTGATGATAAGGAAGCCCGACGGAGGAATTAGGTTCTGTATTGACTACAAAAAGCTGAACACTGTCACGATCAAGGATAGCTACCCTATGCCTCTGATCGATGAGATCCTGGATGTTCTGGGGGACGCCAGGTTGTTTTCCACTATGGATATAGCGTAGGGGTATTGGAGTGTGCCGATGCATCCGGATAGCGTGGAGAAGAAAGCGTTCACGAGCAAGTTCGGGTTGTACGAGTGGCTGGTGATGCCGTTCGGGTTGTTCAACACCGTTCCTGCATTCGAGAGATTCATGGAGAACGTGTTAGTGGACCTGAATTGGCGGACGTACCTGGTCTACCTGGATGACTGCGTGGTGTTCAGCTAGGACTTTCCTACGCATCTAGCGAGAGTCCGACAAGTACTAGAGCGTTTCAGCGCGGCGGGGTTCAAGCTAAAAATGAAGAAGTGCCATTGGGGACTGAGTCAAGTGGCGTTCCTAGGCCACATAGTGACACCGTCCGGCATTCTTCCGAACCCTGAAAAGGTGAGGCGGTTATGAGCATGGCGAAGCCCTACGATTTGCACTCATTGAGGGCGTTCCTGGGGTTAACAAGCTACTTTAGACGCTACATACCTGGCATCGCGGCGATCGCTGCACCGCAAGAGCGCCTGCAGCAGATGGGCGTTGCATTCCACTGGAACCAAGACTGTGACGGAGCGTTCTTGCAGCTCCAGCGTGCTTTGGTGAGACCTCCGATTCTGGTTTACCCGGATTTTACAAAGAAGTTCAAGCTATTTGTCGACTCTTCACACCTGGCAGTCGGAGCGTCATGTAGGAGGTGGACGGGCGTGACAGGGTGGTTGCGTACGTCAGCAATATGCTAACGGGTCCCAGCGGAACTGGGTGAACAAAACTAGCGGGACTACGGAAATCGAGTGCTGGGGGATAATTTTAACGACCAGAAAGTTTCGGTGTTAGTTGGATCATGGGGAATTCGATCTGTACACCGACCATCAGGCCCTAACATGAGTATTTGGGGAGAGCACCCGCACCAGCAGCGCCAAGCTGGCACGGTGGGCGATGGAACTTTCCCAGTTGCAGTTCAAGGTGCACCACCAACCGGGAGCGCTGATGGGTCAAGCGGACGGACTATCGAGACTCTACCCGCCTCCCGTGGTGAGTGCTCTGCAAATGACTGATATCCTGAACGACGCTGACGACCAACGCAATCGAGACCAAGTCGGGGAGCGACGGTTAGGATTGGCGGATCTTTTGAACCCTTCAACGAAAGAAGGTGGTGCAGCCATTGAGGCCTAGGAGCTGAACGATGCCAGCAGAGTGCCGATAGGGCAGAATTCGACTCCTGACTCACCCACTGATGAAGTGGCGGAGGGCGCTCGGCCGGCTCAAGAAGAGCAGGAAGAGGACGAGGCCGGGGGCGCGGTGACGCCTGGACGGTCGGCTGAAAACGCTTTCGAAGTGGGCAGGGAGAAGTTTGTGGAAGAACAGGCCAGGACGCCTTGGATGCGGGCTCTGAGGGCGTTCCTAGAAGATGGAGCCCTGGCCTTGGATCCGCAACTGCGCGTGCAAACACAGAAGATGGTCCCTCACTTTGTGATAAAGAACGGAGTTCTGATGAGGAAGGTCTACTTGCGCGCTAGGTCAGGACCGGCCAACACGATCGTCGTCCCTGTGATTACGGTGCTGTTCGTGAGGGCGGTGTTACACTATTGTCACGCCGACATCTTTGCAGCACACCTGGGGAAGACAAAGACGACGGGCCGCGTCAGAAAGCATGCCTACTAGCCTGGATGGAAGAAGGACGTGGACGAGTACGTTCGAGCGTGCCCGATCTCCAGTGGAGGGAAGGGAGCGCGACCTTGGAGGTCCGGACTCATGCAACGGATGCCCGTGGTGGACTTGTCGGGGCCGTTTTCGTTGTTGGTGGTTGACGCTTTTGGTCCCCTCCCTACGACGGAACGAGGTAACAAGTACATCTTGGTATTCGCGGAATATTTCACGCGGTGGGTTGAGGCGTTTGCGGTGAAAGCTTTGGACACGATCACTTTCGTGGAGGTCACGGTCGACGGAGTCATCTCGTGCCATAGCGCTCCGATCGTGGGTCCAACTTTACGTCGGGACTAGCGAGGTCTCCCTACGAGACGCTAGGAATAACTAAACTTTTCAGCACGGCGTATCATCCGCAGATCAGGGCATTGTGAAAAGGTTCAATGGGACGCTACTCAATATGCTACGAATGTACGTCCACAAATATCAGAAGGACTGCGATGTGTATCTGCCGCGCGTTCTGTTCGCTTACAGAACGGCGTACCACGAGGAGCTGGGAGACTCGCCCTTTTTTCGTCTATACGGGCGTGACCCGGTGTAACCTTTCGACTTAGCGTTCCTGAATACTGGACAAGACTGGAAGTCAAGTGAAGTGGCGTCGTATAGGCGTCACTTGTATCGGTCCCTGCGAGACTCCAGGGGGATGGTAGAACGCCAGCTCATCAAGGCCCAGGATCGTCACGAACGACAACTGAGCAGGTAGGAGCACGTGGAGTTCGCAGAAGGTGACCAAGTGCGGGTATATCAGTTCTTTAGGACGAGACGCGGGGAAAGGAAGACCAAGAAGTAGGCACTCTCGTGGCACGGTCCGTATCGGACCGTCGGCTAAGTCGGGGAGAACGCCTACCGTGTCGCGATCCCGAGTCACCCGGACAAGGTGGTGACTATGAACGTGAACCGGCTGAAGCGGTTCAAAGGACGGTGGAGCTGACCGTTCGCTGACGACGTTCCAGAACGCGTGGAAGAAGCTACGACGGAAGACGCCGACGGAGGTCCCCTGGAAGAGGAGGACTTGCCCGAGACGAGCTTCGCTGAGCGTCGGACGATTGGTGGGGAAGAGACGGCGTTCTCGGGAGTGAGCTCGCCGATAGTGTACATAGTGGCGAAAAGAAGGGAGGCCCGGCAGGTACAGTATTTGGCGTTGACGGCTACCTACGAGACGTTTTGGTTGTCGCGGGCAGCGTTGTCGCCTGAGTACGACACCCTAATAGTGCGGTTCGAGAACGCCGAGAATAAAAGGAAGGATCTGCCTGAGATTCGTCGCAGCGCTCGTTTAATGGAGGCGAACGCTACGGTGGACGAAGATGAATTACTTTTCTAGGGGATACCGGTATTGGAATACCGATCAGAGAAATGGAGAAAATTAGAGAAAAACGCGATAAATGGTGTGGATATTTCGAGGGCTGAGTGACACTCTCGGAATGAGTAAGGTATATTGTGGATTTTAAGTTTCACTTTAGTAGGGGAACAGGATGGAGCGCTCCCTATTTGGAGTCTAGCCGGTTGAAGCGTTCTATAAGGGGCAGTGCAGGACGGAGAAGACAAAAGAACGGGAAAAACGCAAAACGGAAGACATGTAGTACGCGCGGGGTAGCGGAGCTACGGGACGGAACGGGCGGCCTACTTGTCAGAGCGGCCTTCAACTCAGCGTCGCTGGAGTCGACCCTACCGTCGCTCTTCTGCTCGTCGCTGTCTTTGTCCTCCTCTTCGTCCGAGAGTAGAGTGCCAGGCGGGAGCGCCGTAGGGTAGCCGTCCTCGTCCTCGAAGTCGGACCAGTCCTCGTCTTCCAACTCGGCTGGCGTAGGGTCGGGTGGAGCGAGGGGAGCGAAGATGCTCTTGTCCTTGGAGCCACAGTAGCGGTGCTAAAGCTGCTTGATGCGATAGCTGTTAATGAGACTCTTCCACGGTTCGTGAGACTTGTTGCTGACCCATGTCTTCGGGACTTCTCTGGAACACATGAGGTCCTTATGAACGCGTGCCAAGGCGAGGTCCGACAGGCGAGTGGGCGACTTGGCGTCAGGATTCAGGACGCCGGGGGACTCGAGCAGAGCGCTCATACTGGGGTAGCCATATTCGTCGATGTGGTCGGGGTCCAAGGCGTGCTCGTTCAAGAAGTCGAAACGCCTGGGATCTCGGGTGTACAACGCGTTGAGGTCCTCTACAAGCGGGCCGGGGTAGTTCCTGGACTGATTTGAGCCTTTGCCAGGCTGACCGCCCATCCAGAAGAGGTCGGAGCAGTCGCCCAGGCGACTCAGGAGCTCGTAGAAGCCGAAGACTTCAATCAGGAAGCTGATGAAGGCCGTGCGCGACTGCACCGTGCGCCACTTGGGCTTCCGACGTGCGTCCGTGTACGCCTTGTTCTCGAGCCGCGAGTGGAACGCCCAGGCCCAGAACAGGCGGCGACCCGTCATGTAGAACCGCCAGTGAGCGCAGTAGACCTTGGGGAACTCGGTCGAATCGTAGAAAAGCTGGCGCCCTCGCCAAGGATAAGCGAGACGCCAAGGCTCTTGGCCCAACTCCTTGGCCTCAGTGAAGACGCCATGGATAGCAGCGCGGACCTCGGGCTTGGCCGTCCGGCTGATGTGGGGCATCGACTCGGGCGAAGGTAACTTCGAAGTAGACGGAGGAGAAGTATTGCGCTTCTTAGTCGACGACCGTAGACGATTGTGAGTCGGAGAGGCTGCGCGCTTGTGGTCCTGGCGAATTCGAGATTTCTAGGAAGCCTTGTGCGACTTGGACGACTTGTGCGGCTTGGTCGGCGGGGGTGAAGAAGAGCGAGACGGCGCGGCGGACGCAGTGCCCCTAACGGCGCTTGTAGCAGCCGAGCCAGCGGAAGGATCTGCAGGTGGAAGCAGGAGCACGGTGCTGGTCAGAGTGGCTTCTTCGTCACCGTCGATGACGTTCTGCATCACGCGGTCCAACTGCTCAGCTCCACTGGATTGAGCATTGACGACAAGGTGTGGGCGAACGCGAGCCCAGAAGGCCTTCTCGGCGGCGCACTGGTCTGCCTGGACGCTGCCGTGAGCCTCTCGATCGATGAGGTAGGAAAGGAAGTCCTTGATCTCTTCCAGTTCTTCCAGTTCTTGCAGCTTGTACTGCGGCGCCATGACGGAGCCGTGGCAAGGCCCCGAGACTGCGAATTCGAGAATGATTTACTTTTGATCAGAACGGAGCCTGAAGCTTGAGAGACAGGAACAGACCTGACCTGGGTGACTGCCGGCGAGATCTATTGGCCGGAAGTTCTCCTGCCGACAGGGACAGGTCTCGATGACCCGTGACGACATTAACGGGAACTTCGAATTCATTGGTGGAGAGTTGAAGAGGAGACACACGGGGGAGAATTACATATATTCATGGATAATTAACTACCTGTGGAGTGGGCAAGCTGCTCTGCTGGGTGAGTACGGCGCGACGGTGACCTGCGTGGTCTCTACGATCTTGGTGTGGGTTGTCACGACACCGGTGCGCGACGTGGTGATGGTGTTGGTGAGCCGCGTGTTCGAGTTCGTGAATGACGCAGGGTTCTTCGTGATGACTTGTGGAGAACGATACTTGGGGGCTGTGCGCAGTCCCGAGGCGATGCAGTTCAGCCCGGAAGACTACACGTTCGCCATGCTCGCAATGCTGTTTATAGTGCCCATCGCTGTCCTCCGTGACTACGAGGAGCGATTCAGGGCGGACGGCAGGATGCTGTGTTTATGGTGGGTGGCGTGGCACCACACGGTCTGTGTGTACGTGCCTGACGCCGTCGAAGATGCCTGGAAGAGCAGTTGGGCGTACGGACGTGCAACGTGTGAGGCAGTGGTAGCTATAGGAGGACGCGTCGGCGATGGAGTGTACAGCGTGGGCTTGACTGCAATGTTAGGACTCTCGCTAGCATTACACCTGCCGAAGTTGAGCTACGACGTGTTGGAGGGCATGTTTTTGGGCTGGAAGGGCGTGGCAGTATTACTGGTCACGGTGATCATTTGGTGGTGGTTCACGGGACGCGGCCGTGGCGTTCAGTGGTGTCGTGGTGGTCTGCGGTGGCTACAGCAAGCTACTGCAGCAACACGAAGAGAGGTTGAGCGTGATGAAGCCTGCAACCGTAGTGAACGCCGGCCTCACGACAAGGAAGGATCGCGTGAGGACGCGGAAGAAGGACGAACGATAAACCGTGTCTCGGTTGCGTGGAAAGTCCACGAGCCAGACGAACGTTAGCCAAGGACAAGCTGCGCCAGGAGACGCGCGGGGCTTAAGACATGGACGAGATAATTAAGGAGACTTTCAAGACGCTGGACACGTGGAGGTGGATATTGATGAGGCGCCGGATCAAGGAGCACGCCCCTCGACTTGGGTTCTCGTCCCTGGTTGTCGAGGACGCCAACCGGAAGTCGGGGAGGGTTGTCGCGGGTCGCGGTGGGGCGCCAGACTGACAGGGGTGTCGAAGAGCGTTGAGCAGTACGCGGAGTCGGAGGCCGAGCGGGTGGCTTCGGTCGAGCCACTTCAACATGGTACGTTGTACCATGTGTAGCCACTTCGCAGAAGGACATCATCGTTGGGAGATGACGTGAGGCGAGAGGGCGCTAAGGCGCCGCGAGGATGACAAGGCGGGGAGTCGTGCCTGCAAGTCGATCGACGGTGAGCTCGGAGCGGACGGGGTGAAGGCCTGCAAGGATGGTGCGGCCTACGAGAAGGACTGGCGTGCGGCTTTGAGGCTACGGGCTACCCCAAGGTACGAGATCAGTCGTGAACATTCCAAGTCTTTGAAAGGTCAACTACAGCTAAAGAAACAAGTGAATCGACGTATATTTCTTTTCTTATCTTTCTTCTCTTGGTCCGACTTCCGCCAGAAGTACTCACGATTCCGGACAGAACTTTGGAGGACCGCGACAGAATCCATACGAGGAGGCACACTCGGTGAATTTCCCACAACTGGTACGGCTTGACATGAATGTTGCGCAACACAGCATGATCTCCAAAGCTCTCGTTCACCATGACAGTGCTCGTGTTCTTGCCAAATCGCCCGCTCTGAATAACCGATAGATCAGCGTAAATGTTGCTCGTGATGAAGAAACGCTGAGCTGGGTTGCTCTTGCAGTTACCGCATGAGCGGTAAAGCTTGCCGAAGTCTTGCGCAAAGAAGCCGTCGACAACAACCGTACCGTACCCGGTATGTTGGATTACTTTGTCATCCGCGTAACGAGCACCGCCACCAATGACCCTCGACACACTGGAGGCATTTCCACCCTTGATGCTCAGTGCATCCTCACAAACATCCTCCCACCACACGTTCTCGATCGTGCAGTCCGACATTTCGCAGTGGACGCCTTCCATTGGATTCTTTCCGATGATGACGCTCTTAAGTGTGGCACCGGGTTTGGCCTCGAACACAGCCGTGGCCACGTTGCTTTCGGTCTGTTCGAGGCAGGTGATGTCTGAACGGTCGTACGTCTTCATGCCGCCGTCGAATACTTGGCCTGATTCGACGACGTAGACTTCAGGGAAGCTGACACGACCTTGACTAGTCGGCCAAGTACCATCGGGGACCGGAGCACCCAGCACAATAGCTGCGCCGATCACAAAGGTAGCAACCGAACAGAGTAACCGAAGCATGGTGCAGGAGGCTACTACTTCGAAGTATTGCCGAAAACGCAAAATCGCAAATGGCCAGCTCAAGGAAAACTAATGGCGTTGTTGTGGGTTTGTTGTTGTGGACCAAATGACGACGTCTTGTGCTCCGTAATCCATGATTGCACCTTTAATCAATGGATAATCAGTAGCCAGTGGGCCAGTGTCAGCAAGACGGTGGTCACCGTCAACGTTACGGCGAGCTGATTTGTGGAATGCTTCGTTATTGCGGAACATTGTGATGTCCGTTGTATTGCCACGTGAATGGCGGGTACAATTGACGGCAAGTCCTCGCGGGTTTACAGATCATTCAAACTTGAATCCATAGAGTTTCTGTTTTGCCGTGTAGAAAGGCATAGCCTCCGCCATGGAACCGCTGGGGCGGTTCGACTGCTGAAAGGTGACGTCGGTGGCATACAACGCACAAGGAAAGTTCTGGAACGTGTGTCCCGATGTCACCTACCTGTGGTGGAGTGGGTATCGAAAAATCGCGTTGCGATCCAACCTCACGCACTGCGCCCCGGACTGCCGAATAACGGAGGGGGTACTCCGATAACCGTGGGGTTGCTGAGGGCTCACCGTGTGTACCCGTCCGCAGGGGTGGTTACACTCCTCTGGTGGACTTGAAGGGAAGCTTGACCTGTGGTTGGTTTCGCCTTGGCGAGGGGCAGGACAGTGGGGGTTGGCGTAGCGTGGAAGTTCTTCAGGCTACGCGCCAGGTAGGTCGTCGATCTTGATCGACTTGGGGGGGGGGGGGGTATAGGGTTCCTTTACGAGGAGTAGATATAGCTTTACTTGCGAGGCTGGACCGCTTCCTATAGCGGGGGGAGTTGGGGCGAGAGGGACGACAGTCGGGCCGGCCAAGCTGCTAACTCCGGCGATCGACACGTGTACTTGGTAGCTTTAACTTGATTACTGTATGGGCCACTGCAACTTCCCGCTACAGTATCGAAGTCCAAGGAACTTGTTGTTCACAAGGCAGAATTTACTCTGTTATTACTTTAAGTCCTTTCGGCCCACTACCTTGCGTATCCTATGATTACCGATCTGGTACTTCAAGGTCCAATCGTACTTTACCGGACATGGGTACAAATCAGTCAACCTAAGCGAGGCGGATCAAGGGCTTCTCCGGGTGATCGCGTATCCGATCTCCTCGTCCCGATCCGATCCAATCAGCTGCAATCCGATCCGGTGTACTGCGTCATCTCTCTGGGACGCGCCGCCCTCGCTTCACCCCGAACCCGCTTGGTCAGATCGATTCAATATCCATCACGCAGCTCTGGGCTTGTCAAAATTCAACGGGCGCTTCACCACAAACGCGCGCATTGACGTGTCGTCGAGCTGCGAGGCAACCCACTCTTCGTGGAGCTTGGGCGCAATAACCTCAATGAACCCCGCGATCGTCTTAATGAAGGTTGGCGTCTTAACTCTGAACATCCTCGACAGTATATCCCACGTACCACCGCACTTCATGACTACGAGCATGATGAAGAACGCGTCATTCGCAGCAAACGAGGAGCGTCTACCACGGCTGGCATTCCAATAGCGGGCCACATGGGTACATACAGAGAACCAGCGGACGTTGAACTCTCTAGGGGAGAAGTTGGTTAACAGGAGCACGGCATCGGCTCCGCCATCTCGATAAATCCCATCGAGGATCGGACAAGTGGAGGTAACGCCCGCGTCATTGTCACCGGTGTCGGTCGGGTTCCGGTCCAGCCCCTCTCGCCGGGACTCTTCACGATCTCCCAACATGGCATGAGTGGATCGCAGATGGTCCACTTGCGAAGCTCGGGTGCGCGATGAGCGCGTCCTGGATGATTGTTGAGGGCGGGTAGAGGCACGCCGAGTCGTACCCGTTGCTGCCGTGCTTAAAGTCGTACGGGGAAGCACTGGTGGTGGCGTACGTTGCGACGATGGGGACTGGCGAGACGGCATGGTTGAGTGGTTGGTTACGGCGTAGATAGCTGTGCAGCTATGAAGTAAAACCTGAAGTGAAAGCCATTCTCTCGAACTGGTGTGATCTTATCGCAGTTGCAATGAACAGTATAGTAGAGATGCGTTTGTAGAGTAGATGCGGTAAGTGATAATCAACGGAATAGAAAATCTTCTGTAAACTCAAATTCGTTTGAACATCTGGGCAACTAAACAAATGGCTGTCTTCGTATGTGGTTACGCCACTCTCGGAGTACTGGATAACTTCTACAAAGGACTAATGATCGATGAAACCAATGATTACACTACTGTACAGTACAGTAATACAGTACTTGTACTACACAGTGTAGTCTACACTACAGCTGAACCTCCCTTAGCTAATTCAGCCCGTAGAACAACTTTTGATCAAGTACTATTTTCTTTACATATCTGTCGGAAACCCCACATTTTCATCCTCGTCTTACGTTGTATTGCTACAAAATCTATAATAAATGGCCTCCAGACTGCTTCGTTGCCTACACACAGCATGTACTTACCAATGGTACAAGCAGTTACCGGTATTGTGGCTGCGAAACAGCGAAGCCGGATGATAGGCCACAGCTAATGACCATGAATCATGCGGCGGATTCTGCTGGAGTTACTAATTTTCAAGAAAGTTAGCGATTTTTTATTTGCAAAAGAGAAAAACGTTCGCGGTGCAAATAGGTATATTATATATCTGTAGTTGGCACAAAACGACGAATGGATTTAATATATTATATTATTCGTTCTAGCAGTATTTTTGTGATCGCGACAAGTCAGGGCGAGCTAGTTTTAAAATTTACTTGCTACAGTACGATGAGTACCAAGCTAGACCCGCTCTTGCGTCAGTTCATTTCGCCCTAAACCTTGTGGTGTCGACTTGGCATCCCATAAGCACATCAAAAACCAGCGGAGGAATTACCATTCTCCAGAACTGGTCGGACATTATTAGTTTGCAGGACATAGTGTCCTGTATTTTCCAAATGGAAATAGGCGTTATCAGTCAAGTGATAAGGATTCACTATCAGGGGAAGAAACCACTGATTTCCACCGATTTTTCAGGACGTTTTGTCCTGTAGAACTTACATACAAAAAGCAACATATTTACTTGAATTGGATGCTACAGTACACTCACTTTTCTTACAGGACCTGTTTGGGCACGACTGTATGTAGTATTGCTCATATTTGGTAACACCAAAGGAGTGATGGCGCTCTACAGTTCTAGGAGCCATTTCCAGCAGCGCCTAGCTGCTGTAGCTGGGTCCATGGAGTTGTAGAGCAAGTTGATGCGGCATGAGCTGCAATTGTGAGCACTCTTAGCAGCGATCAACGGGTCCAGGTGTCGTCAAGCACAACGAAGCTGTTAGGGCGCTAAAGCGATGTCTAGTATGGCTCCTGAGCTGATATACTCTCCAAGACAGCCCCCCCCCCCCCCTCGCCCTTACTTGGGCGACCATCGGTATCACGCATGATGGCGATGGTCGGCTTGTACATGTTGTTGGGTGAGTCGCTCTACAGCACTGTGGAGCTCCAGCCTGTTCAGGCTTTTCGTGGAAGTGTGTCGGCTACAAAGTGCTGATAGGGAGAGGAATGCAAGGACCGACTTTACCGCTAAGAAGCTAACATGAATTTGAGCATCAAGCTCCACATAAATTGTGCGTCACGAACGCTAGAAAACAAAAGGACAGCATTCGAATATGTGATTGTAGGGCTCTGTAGTCTCTAGTAAAGTCGAATTGATAATCTCAGCTGCGCTGTGGGGCTAACACTGGTCTGTAGGCGTGAAAATGATTGGGCGCGGCATTGGCACATCAGTGAGCTGGTTGCTGTGCGACGGCGAGCAGAGCGACGGCGACACCCAGGGGATGGGGGTGTTTCAGCATGGTGGCAACGCCATTAGATAAAAACCACCATCCTAAATGGTACAAGATAGCCGCAATCATGCCAAACCCAAAGCAGCAGTAGAGATTTAATGACGCTCGGTGTGTGTATGGGTTATGGTGTGAATTTCGGAGTGTTATGAAAACTATTGCTGCGTGTGAGAATAACACCAATGCTCCTCAATAATACTGGTTGTATGCTGGGCCATCATAACAATAAAAACCGCAAGCCACGACGCCAGATCCCAAACATGGTACATTGGCTCTGCATCGTTGGGTCGAAGTGATTAGCTCAAATATGGGAATTGTTACTATACGATTGGTTAAAATACATACATTTTGGTGTCCTGTAAATGTCCTGCAAAATCCGTCTAACAATCATTTCCAAAAAATTTCTCGAGCGCTCCGCCTTCGGGTATCCGTAGAAGAGGTGCAAAGGATCGCTGTACGAAGCCCATTGCACATGAATTTCCTGCTGGCACTACCGGTAGTATTA
Source organism: Phytophthora tentaculata (assembly GCA_033557915.1). Taxonomy (NCBI): domain Eukaryota; phylum Oomycota; class Peronosporomycetes; order Peronosporales; family Peronosporaceae; genus Phytophthora; species Phytophthora tentaculata. The sequence continues at coordinate 2,806,534 of JAUCEA010000020.1, read as the reverse complement.
TGGGTTAACTCTTTCGTGGTAGAAGGGTGCATCTTGCGCCCATTTAGATTTTAACAAAACGCGGTCGAAATTACTGCCGCAAAAGGACGCATAATGCGCCCTTTTGTCATTTTGTCTCTCTTGTTTTAAATATTTCCTTTCTACCAATCATAGCTCTGAACCCATCGGCGCTTTATGTATTTTACGTGTTTGAACTTATCTGCCACGTATTTTACCTCGGCACGTAGCTGACGTCACTCAATGGTTCATAGACAGTGGGACTGACCGATCCCATAAGCCCACTACCATCCATTATCTGTCGTATAGAAAATAAGATACTTACTCCCTATGCTACTACTATACAAAATCTAAGCCCCAGATCGCAATGAATCGGGCCGCACCGACCCAGATCGCATCGAATCAGACGCACAACCTCCGCTGCCGCCACCGGAGGAGTCAAGGTCGAACGGATTGGAGCTGGCAACGTATCGCCCGCCTCCTCAAGTGTTCGATTAGGATCGCATTATTTTTCATCCGAAGGCGGAACGCTCAAGGCGATCTCGCGATCCGGTGTATTTGCTGGAGAACGGACCGGAAGATCGAGGATCGGAGACTGGAAGTGATGGGCTGCCATCTCCCAAGCGCGCCGGGATCGATGAGGACGGACTCATTGCGGAGGCAGTACTAGCGTACACTGCTAGTATTGGGGACTCTACGGATTTGCCAACTATGTATGCACAGGCAATGGCAAGCGAAGAAGCAGCAGAATGGCGCAAGGCCATAAAGGCGGAATTGGACTCGCATGCAAAGAACGGAACGTGGATTTTGGTTCGACGCAAGTCGGATATGCGACCTATCGGTAGCCGCTAGGTCTTTGCAAAGAAGAGGGACGAAAACGGTCGTGTGATTCGGCTCAAATCACGGCTAGTGGCGAAAGGGTTCAAACAGAAGTATGGAATAGACTTCTTTAAGACGTACTCGCCTGTTGCAAACATGAACTCGATCCGGGTCGTACTCGCTGTATGTGTCGCGGCCCAGTATGTGATGAAGCAGTTGAACGCGGACACTGCGTTTCTGAACAGTACGCTGGAAGACCGCGTCTACATGGAAGTTCCTCTCGGTATAGTAGAGGAGTATGTCTGCCTACTGAAGAAAGCGATCTACGGGCTGAAGCAAGCAGCAAGTGCTTGGAACAAGACGATTCACCGTGTATTTCTTCAGATCGGATTCAAGAGCTGTGGTGCGGACCAATGCATTTATGTCAAGAGGGGACGAAACGGACAAGTGTATGTGGGTCTCTACGTGGATGACATGATTATCGCTGCGAAGACTAGTGGCGAGATCCGCGAGGTGGAAGAGGCGCTCAAGAACGCATTCAAGATGAAGGAGCTGGGAGCTGCGAAGTTCATTCTTGGAATGGAGATCGACCACGATCGGGGACGCTTACGATCGAGCAGACCCGGTATATCGACGAAGTGGTGGAACGGTTCGGTCAACAACAAGCTAAGACGGTGGACAATCCGTGTGCATCGGAACTGAAGCTCTTAAGCTTGCAGTCCCCGAATAGTAGTGAAGAGCGGGCCGAGATACGATCCAGGCCGTACCGATCTTTGATCGGATGTCTACTGTACATTACGACCTGCACGAGACCAGACATCGCGTACGTGGTGACGCAGCTGACTCGATTTCTGGAGAACCCGGGACGCGAACACTGGAAAGCTGCGGTCCGTGTTCTACGGTACCTGAAGACGCCGCGGGGGCACGGAATCGTCTACGAAGGTCGTGACGGGGATATTACGATCCAGGTGTACACGGAAGCAGATGGGGCAGCAACATCGACGACAGGCGCTCGGTATCGGGTGTCATGGTGATGATGGGTAACGGACCGGTAGTGTTGAAGTCCAAGTATCAGAGGGCGGTTGCCCTCAGCTCGGCTGAAGCAGAGTACATGGCGTTGAATTTGTGCGCACAAGAGATACTTTGGACGCGGTCGCTGTTATGCGATCTAGGCCGTACGCAAGTGGGAGCTACGCAGATTTGGGAAGACAATCAAGGAGCGATTGGTCTAGCAAGCAATGCTGGTTATCACGCAAGAACGAAGGGGAACGAAGCATGTCGACATACGCCACCACTTCACACGAGAGAATGTGGAGAAAGGGACAATCAAGGTGGACTACACTGCGACCAAGCAGCAATTGGTGGACATGCTCACGAAGGCGCTCGGTACCAAGGCCCTGAAGTATCTTGGGGAGAAGAGCGGTATCAAGCAATGGGAACCGTGTAGTAACGGTGAGTGGGATTGTTGAAGTGCGCCATCATCACACGGTTGATTACGCAGATCGCAGAACGGAGTGCGGTCCGGTCCGGTTCAGATGATTACGGTCTGACCCACATCGGATGTGATTGGCTAATACGATATTGACTGGCTCTGGTGCAACGAGAGCGGTGCTTGCACAAACACTCACGAGAAGACAACAAGGGAGACAACCGAGAGATAGTGTTGAGAAAGACAGGAAGGACAGTTTTGGTTAACATTAATCTACTCACTTCAGCTTTTACCTCCTCAAACACAAGTGCCAAACCAACAATCAGCTTCTAGCTTACAAACCCTTTCTTACTGAAGTATTCGATTGAATAACAAATTCGCGCTTCGCCCGAAGAAGCTCTGAAATTTATCACAGCTTTTTCGTGTTCAATGTTAAAGGATTCCCTAACGTTGTGAAGGTTAGGATTTCCTGTGACGCATCTCCTACACCTGCTTCGCAGCTGCATCTGCATTGCTAAATCGGACTTTCGTTTTACATCAGTAACCGCATCCAGTACATGTTAGAGTGCGCTCCCATTTATATGTGCGCACCCCTAATTCCAAGCTGATTTCCCTAAAAAGTCCTTTTTTTAATTGGTGAGCTATTGAAACTAGAGAATGTGGACTGGTAGCACCGTCGCCAGATTACTCAAAAATCTTAGCGCATCTCCACCGGTGGGAGTCAAATCCCGCCCTCCATCGGTAGCAGTCAAATCGCCAGTTTACCTGAAATTTTGACTGGGGTTTAACATGGGCGACAGGGTGCATTTTATACGCATTGTGCAACGGGAACGGATAATTTAATACGCAATTCTTTGTTTGTACAACGTGTCATGGATTCCATCGTCTTCAAACGATCGTGGATAGGAATGTCAACCGCGCTACATTGAGCGGAGACCTTTGCACCTTTTACCAACTTTTGGCCTTAAATTCAGGCTGGATAGGTGAAACCCAGAGTCAAATCGTGAATTTAGTAGATAGCTTTTGGCTCACCGGTGGAGATGCTCTTAAAGCATCTCCTTTACAGTACTAAATAGGAGGCTATTTTACTTAAAATGTTTTTCTTTTCAGCATCCAGGACAGTATTTTGTGCTGCTGTTTAGCAGCTTTACTAATCATTTTTCCAAGGTCTCGAAGCCCAAGTCCCTAAATTCGCCGTAAAAAGTAATAAAGCGGGAGTATTAGTTCCGTAGTATGTGAGATCACGTCTAACTTCGTTATAGTAATAGCAGTAGATAATCCCATATATATTGTAAGGCCTACCTCGGGACGATAAGATGAAGCCGAGAACGTCGAAATCGGTCCTACGAGGGCAAAAGCGGTCGCAACGGTGACTCATCCGGTGTTGTCGTAGTCCGTTACTATCGCTGTAGTTGTCACTTTGAACGCGCACTTCGTCCACCTTTACTTTTGAAACCAGATCTAGAGCTTCCAGATTTTTTTTAATAGTACTGAGCGTTCCAGATTTGCCCCGCGTGATACAGTACGCCAGGCCTTGGTAGCGCATTCAAAGCAAACCCAACTTACCGGTAATCGAGGTAAAAAAAATTGTTTAGCTAAAAAGCAAAAAAAATCTTTAAAAGGAGAAAGTATAATCTTCATCTCCTGCGCCTGCTTCGCAGCCGCTTTTATATCTGCAGTAAGCTGCATGCTACAGTATCCATTTTTTTCAACCTGTGAACGGATCAATTTTTTTGTCAGGTGATAGCTCACAGATACGAAACAACGCACAACTCACTGATGCGCTGAGCTGTAGTCGTAACAGATTCGTATGACTGCGAAATATACCGATGCGCGATTAGTTGCAAGTTGTTAGCAATATGTGTGGACATACCACTGAGCGCGACCATAGACCGCTCATCACAACGATATATTCGTCGAAGCGAAGCTCCTCACCCACCCACCCACCTAAATTAGTGATCCGTCAAACACATCGCTGCTTGTCGTGAAACCATACCTGCCACTCTTGAGATGAATCCTTTTAAGTACCTGCCACTCTTAATCCTTCGAATGGAGCTAATTCTTGAGTCACTAAGTCAACTTCTGTCTACATCAGATTTAGAAACTGATAACCTGGTGGATACGTTCTGTCTCCACCGAAAAATATCTCCATATTTACATGATTCTAAGACAACGTGCGATATTTGAGATTTTTAAAACGTTTCACATGATGAATTGAATTGGTGTGCATTACACAACCGCTGTCGTTGAATTAATCCTTGTTGGGCTCTACGAAGCACTACCAGGTAAGTTTTTTTTTTTGCGGACGACTTGCATGAAAATCATCTCCCGATTAGGATAATTATTATAGGAAGATCTTCATCGAAAACTCTGAGCGCCACGTGCCCTACTCGAACGGCGCGTACCACCAACTGTCATCTCAAGTGATCTCGTCTACACTCGTGTGGAAGAAAACGACACCTACGTACCTGAGAAAACCCATCGCCCGCATTTAACCGCCATTCAGACAGGTATTAGTTTCCGCGAATAGTTCCTGCAACATTCCATAGTAAAATAGGCGTACTTAAGCGCGAGGGCGACGACACAGGTAACATTTGTATAGTTTATTAATCCAACACAGGTATAGATGTCCATACCCATCATGGTACTGTCTCACTGTATTTGTGTATTCCTCTTCATGATTTTATGGTTTATTTCAGATATAAATACCCGGGTTATTATTTTACGGAAATTGAAACACCAACCGGATCCTCTGAAATAAATTTCAGAGAGTTATTATATCCGGAAGTATATTACTGGGAGGACAATTTTTGCTGGGTGGACAGCCTAAACTAATTTTAATACAGTTGCGGTGTGGGACCCCCAGGGTTTAATTGCGCGATTGTTACCTGAGTCGATAGTCCACAGACTGAGCCTAAGAATACAAAATATTTACGTACATTCTGTGGTAAGTGTTGCATGAATGTTGCTAGCAAGCGTGATCAACCAATACGTTGAAGCCAATGCCAGTCAGCCTTTGCGTCTATAAGTTTTGCAATAGGGCGAGATTGACAATGAACCAATTTAACTCCGTCAACACGCAAGCTCCATTTACAGCACACAATAGCTAGTTAGTAGCAATGAGGGCCCGTACCAGCCTATCCTTATGTGTGTAAGTTTTGCAGCTATGGCGATGAACCCACCTAACGGTGTTGCTCCTCTTCAAAACACTAACAAGCAGTAAGCAAACAGGTGTCGTTGCGCGAACATTACTGTAGCCGTGTAAGTACAGTATTTAAATACATACTTCAAAATAGCAGGTTGATGGGTTCCCTCGATTTACATGTTATTATTTTTGCGTGTTATTTTTCTTCTTTGATCGCATGGTAAGATGTCTACCTCCGTTGAATGTCTCTCTCAGAGGTCGAAAAAAATAATTGCGATTCAATAAATAATTGGGTTTGGCAATATCCATTTTTATTACTGGAAGCTGCCAAGACCAGGGATTCCGTAAATACAATATAATTGTATTTATCTTCCATACATTAAATAAGTAATGGATTGGTCTGGAGCTAACGGTAAAATAAATAACTGAAAATGAAAGCCGAAGCAAAATAAATTACCGCTGTTATTGTACATAAACTATAATAGTCGTCACAAGTTCCAAAAATGTGCATTCACGCTATGTTTTCGATGTTCGTTGCGGCGAACATCGGGTGACCTACACTAAGCTGTTTCGCGACGCACAACTCACAACTTATGCGTCACAACCACCCTGGCAGACTAACAATGAAAATAAACTATTGCAGTTTTCAGCATCGGTGACATAAATAACGGACAGTGAATCAAGATTGCCAGAAATAAGTTTTTTATATGTAAATAAATATTGCTTTTTCATCAATATATTTATTTACGGAATCCCTGGTCAAGACCAATTCAATATGATATTGGATCACAATAAATATGATAAAATGTGCCTTCGGGTAGAATCTGGCCACGATTCCGTCAAGTATGATGACATCATTGTCAGAGCCCCCTACATGTACCTACATGCATTTCGCCGTAAATTTGATGGCTGTCGACGCTCGTTCAAGCCGCACTGCCGTTTTCAGCACTCTATTTGTTTGTAGAACTTCAAACAGCGTATGAAACAGGGATCCCGAAAATGCAATTTTTAGATTAATATCTCTTTCGGACATCAAGAAATTAATAATGCAATTATTTAAATTATTCTGGGCAATTCAAAGCTTCCCGATATGGACGCCTAGTACACCAAAGCTGGCTTGTTGGTGTTCACCCTCATCATAGCTATCCTTTTGAGGTGTAATTAGGAGGTATATGTGGAAAATTGACCACGGGTAAGCGAAAACAGCACCATTTCGAAGCTATCAATGTAAAGAGCGAATGTGGATTTCCAATCAGTCTACAAAGGTCGATATAATGCTTCTCCAAAGAAATCGAGTTTGTGGAGCTGCCGCAATATCCTGTGCATACGCCTGATCATTGTATTAGTGCTGAAAACGAAGAGATACCAAACTTAGAATTTGGTACTTTAATTTTGCCTGGCCACGAATTAATCATTATAAGTAAAAATTCCAATGATTTTTTCCAATGATTATTTTTTGGGTGCCCTGGTATGAGATGAGTAAAACATTTTGCAACCAACATGCACTACATAATTACCGCCAATGCAGCCAAGACGATCTGACACGATCGCGAAAACAAAGGTGCAAAAGTTATAAAGTACATTCTGACGATTTAATTTTGAGCAGAAAGTCTTTAGTGAAGACGATAAGATAATTGCTGGAATGTAGATGCAAATGGTATTTTATGGCTTGCAAAGCTGCTATTGTGGAGACGTTAGATATCAATACGAGGTATGCTCGCAATACTATAAAGCTGATGTGGCTAGTGTCAGCTTCAGAAAGAAAAGAAAGAGCCATGACCGCTTTAACCAGTAAACAACCCGCTAGTAGATAATTTAAAAATTGTTTCAACATAGTTAAACTGCGGCATTTTTTATTATTGGGGTGCCTTATATTGGAATTTTTATTACGGCAAAATGTTGGCACCAACCCAATATAGTATTTTCGGACCATTCACACTATATGATTCAATAACTCGTGCTCCTCTAAAAATCTAAGTACAAAACGAAGGGCCACGACCTGTTCAACAGATAATTGAGTGCAGGCAATGTGGTTCTGCCTGTCCTGACAAAGGCATCGGGATGACATCCGCAGCAGTTGCAATTAGCTAGTGAAAGCTTTGGGTCCTTTGTATAATTATCACAGGATCGAAATATCTCCAACTCCAGAATACTCTTACCAGGTTGGTCCAATAACGACTGTTTTCGCTTTCACTTTTCCCTGGCTGCACATGCTGCAACAGCTCGATGTTTCTTGTTCCCGATGTGCATGAAGCGACGTCGCTGCACTAGGGCCCATGTGTCTGTCACACGGTAATTACAAGCTAATTTCAATGTTAATAAAACTTTGGCCGTGTTCAACATCGAAACGCTATTCGGGCTGGATCTGAAAAGGACTGGATTCGCTCAAATTGCTGGTTTGGATGTTGCATATAAAAGACATTCTAACCCAGCTCGATTATATATTTTGCCTATAGCTGAATTTCAAATCCAGCTCGTTTGAGGCATTCTAGCCCGATCAGATATTGGGTGTTTCAGATAGCAATCGAGGTGTTTCAAAAATTCCAGCTGTATTAGGCCCAAAACAACTGGATTCGCCCCAAGTCGAACACGGCCTTACTTTTTTTAAATCAACTGTCCTCCCAGTCCAAAGCAACGCCTCTAGTAAAGGGAGAGAGAGAGAAGGAAGTCTATTTAATCTTACTTATTAGCTTCCAGGCGTAGTTTGAGACGCTTCTGCAAAGTCGACTCAGCTGAATGCAGCCAGACCATTGCTGGTGGTGGCGGGTCCTCCCCGCCCCGTTCTACCTTCATACTGTCGAATACGTGAAGACACAGTTAAGGTGAAGTCCGTGGGTTCTAGCTCCTGATTAGTGACCAGCATGCGTTGCCACTGCTTGAAGCTGCTTGATGCAGCTCTTCCACATGTGCTCGGTCTGTCGGGGAGCCGTCCATTGAGCTCCTTCATGCACGGCTCTAGTAAAGGTCCGAGGGGGGGTAGCTATCCCGCCAAGGTGGACGGATTATCTTGTAGACCTGGTAGTCACAGTGGAAGTACATAAAGGCAACGTCAGCCTGCAGCGGAGACAACGAGAACTCTCGCAGCGTTGGGTGCAGTGGGGGCTCCTAGTAGCGATCGGCGAAGTGATCGACGGCGAAGGAGTTTGCTCAACATTATGTGTGTACCAACACAGGCAAGCCTTTTAATAAGAATACTTACCATTCTTTTTTTCAGCGGCCCGCCCAATAAGTATATTCTTTCGCGAAACGTTGGTGCGTTCAACCGACCAGGGACGAAGTGTATGTGTAGAGTTGGCGATAAAGTTTCTATGTAGTCTACATCACGAATAAGCTGCTCACCCCTGTTCTCTATAGCCATTCGTGCTTCTGCTAATGCCCGCATCTGCCTTGATACATCATTATCATCAAAGTCGCTAGAGTCGTCCCTGTGAATAGCTACCTCCAAACCCATTGATGTGTCTTCTTGCGGCTAGATATGCGTGTACTCCAACGTGTGAGCTCACTTCTTCCGCCAAGATAGTTTTCGGGCTGCAAAGGACTCCTATGTGAAAGAATATGTATGTTATTAATACTATTACTCGATTCAATTACTCCATTGCGCGCAGCTACGAGCCAACGCCGCGCGAGTTCTCGTTGTCTCCGCTGCATGCTGACGTTGCCTTTATGTACTTCCACTGTGACTACCAGGTCTACGAGATAATCCGCCCACCTGGGCGGAAAAATAGCTACTCCCGGTCCGAGGGTGTGAAAGCGAAGTACAATAGAGCTAAGATGTGGGTACGAATTACCTGTTCACGTACCCCGTTGCAATTCTTTTGTGCACATATGCAAAGGGATTTAAAAATGCGGCTGCGAGGATAGCCGGTGCTAGTGATTATAGAAAGGAACGCTCAGTTCAAAAGTCCTTGAATCATCTGCTCATCTTGCGTACAAACCAAAGTCTTAGTTGGATCAGCCAATTCCGAATTGTCTGTAAAAAGTCGCCGTCGCCCTATCACGGTCCTAATAACAACGACACCGAACGCGGGACAACGAATCCTTGCTCGTTGAAGCGATCGCTGCTACCCACTAGAGGCTGATACCTATAAACAGAGACAAGGACGCTAAGTGTCAGGTCCAAATCGCTGTAAGACGTCTCAATCAGCAGAATTGTTGCTGATGACGCGGGTAAAAAACGGCATTTTCACAAAACCGCAGAATAGAGTGTACAGCGCCCGCCATATTAGAATATTAATTATTAGAGCTTGTCTGGAGCTTCAGCGAGCCCCAATTGAGTCCTAGGCAAACGAGCAGGGCCGGCCCGACACAGAGTTCGACTATGCCGCCTTGCTGAGTAGTGTAGTCATTATTTTCTTTTTATTCTTCATGATAGGAACGACTTTCAGGCACCTCGCATTACGCAGGCTTTGTACTATCGCTGTTGGACTGCAGATGCGCGTCGTGTTGACCGATTTCCTAATTAAGGTACTTGCATCCAAGCACAATGGCTACTCAACGATTTGACAACAAGAAAGAGTTTCTGGTTGCTGCAAATCGAAATAGCAAAGCGAAGTCGTTAGCAACTTGTACTCTCCCATGTAGCGCCTACTAAAATTTGGGCTCTAATACATGTACTTTACTTGTTGTGTCACAAGCTAGCACCAGTGTGTGCGTAAGCGTCTAAGCTCAAGATACTGTATACTGGACAGCTGGTTGTGTCATCATCCGTCTCCGCCAACAATGAGGTTTGTTACAGACCTCATCGACAGGCCTCTTGAGACTCGGCAAATAATAACTACCTGCCTCTTTCAAGCCTGGATAGGTATTACGGTATTCAAATAGGAGTTGTATCAACTTTGGGTCGGCATCCAATCTCCATACAATTATCAAATCAAAAAATACAATTTCCTGGTAATTATTAAAACATTACCACTTCGAGCTCCTATCGACTTCAAAAGCTCGAACTAGCGCTTCAGTGTGAATCATAGGCGAAGCCACAGGGGCATACGCGACCAGCAGTCTCATTTCTATCGACCAACAACGGCTTTACCATTATAAATCATCAGTAAGATGATAGAGGCTGTCCTTGTGACACCGTTCAAAATAGTTTCCGACGCTGCTTTCGCGTAGTTACGAGGAGTGCCGAGAGCTACTCTATAGTCAGTCCTTACCTTTGTCAATCAGATAGCAAACAACGAATTAACACACGTTCTATTGTTTAGAGCATGGATTTGATCGGCCTATTATAGTTCACCCCAGAGCGTCCGACACGTTGAGCCCATAACGTACGCAATAAACTTAAAAAAAATAAGCGCATCAAGGTGAAGAGTGTTGCCTGTTAGCACATAACATCTGGAGGGGTCCTCTTTTAATAAAAATTCATGCTCCGTTGCACTGCGAGAGATTACGCAGTTTTACGAGCTCAACCCCCCCATTTAAAATAGGACTTGTCAAACCTGGTTTGATACACCTCAGCTAGCTATTCGAGCCTCCGTCGGAGACGGCTGAGTTTGCCTGAAGTCTAGTTGAGATGGTGGTTTGTAAAGCATGATCTGTATCCACAGACGCGTAAGAGCGCGGTATCTAAGACACAGTCATAGTTCGATTTGGCCACGGTTGGGTCGAGTACATTGGTAACAAAAACAATGGTATCGAATTGAAGCGAATAGAGCACGCGCAAATGATTAATGTGACGAGATCGCATGTTTGATTCGGCATCACGGTAAGGTGGAAAGCCAGGAAGTGTTTGAGCTTTTGGGATCCTGAAGCCGACTGAAAGGCGATTATCTGGCTTTATCATCAGTGGCATGGTTTTTTCTTAAGAACGATAGCATTGCAGGCTTCCTAGCGGCGTGGCAGTTCAGATTCAGGTAGTCTTGACCCGCTTCCGCAGAGTATTGGTGCATTCCAAAGGGCATATTCGGTGAGTAGGCATTTTGAAAAAGTAGCAATAGGTATGTTGTACTTTTTCTTGACCTACTACCCTGCATGCTTGCACTAGAAGCAATGTTCAGCGAATGATGCTGTGACCATTGTTCACACCATCATTGTGCTATTCACGCCCAAGCTAACAGGACGGTCATTTCGACTATTATTTGTCTGCGCTTCCTCCGTCTTGTTGTGGCAGTCGCGATCGTCCTGTTTGGAGTCAGCAGTGGTTCCGTGGCCATCGATGCGATCGCTGAGACAGACGTGGTCGATTCTAAGTTAATCCACGGTGCATCGGCCAGCAATTATGTGGCGAGTCGCGAGTTGTTAGATCAAGACTCCGATGAGGACAGAAGAGGAGTTGGAGGAGGTCGAGCTAGAGGCGGAGGCGGGGACGAAGGCGGAACGCCAACGAGAACTTACTCTGGAGGAGGCAACCCGAGCCTTGGACTTATGAACACGAACGGCGTCACGCATTACGAGGAGAAAAAAATGCAATCGGTTAATTAACTGGCTCAAGCGACTTTTTAACAAAAATATCGAGAAGTGCCCCAAGAAAGACGAAGAAGAAGACTATCGTCGACTTCAAGGCTGATCACTGAGCGAACAGAGCGCAATGGCTAGTCAGATAGATCCCGATTCACACCCACTCAATTCCATTAATAAGTGCCGATTCTTCGGTTTGGTTTGGTAAGGGAAGTTTTTCGAAATACTTTTCTATAAATGTGGACGAGTTTGGGCCGCTTCTACTATTAATATTGTAGTGCTACCTTTTCAACTTCAAAATGGCAAATTGCAAATTTAATGTGTTACAACGTAAATTGAAAATGTCACTAGCCCATAAAAACGAGCATACCGGTATCCGTCGTGGTGGTGGAGCGTGGTCGAAAGAAATGTGGACTGCGCTAATAACTACGAACGGAGTCGAGATACCAAACTACCCAACAGTAAAGCAGTACAGCATCAAAACATTTGCCACATTTGCTTAACAGGTATCATCTGGGCTAGTGACATTGTCAATTTACGTTTTGACACATTGAATTTGCAATTTGCCATTTTGAAGTTGAAAAGGTGTAGTATTAATGTAGAGTTGTGATTTTTGTACAGATAATCGCTCCGATTGTCCTAGTTGAGTGACTCACCCACTTGATTAACCCATGGCTAACGTTACCCATATAACTGCAGTCCACCATCTGACGAATCCACGGCTGCACATTGCAGCATATTTTTACTATATCAATCAACGGCAAACTCGTTGGCAACACCGACATGAGGATGAGCCGATACCTCGGGTCAGTAAAGTCACATTTTATCGTACAATAAATTTTGCATTTAAGGTGAGATTTAAAGTATCTGTCCATGAATAAACTACATTGCGTGATATATTGGGGTTAATGTTAGCTACTATACCAGTTGTACAAGCGAACTCGAAGCCAACTCGCACCTGCAAAACTTATTTGTTGACAAGAAGATGCAAGATAAGACTATTTACGGGAAGCAAATTTCTAAAGCAGTAACTGTTGGTTTACGTTCGTACTGCATAGTCCTATACATAGTTTTAATAAAATACACCAACCAATTTAACGTAGTAGATGTTCCCTGTGCTACATGTATATTCTATCGCGTTCCAAAATTTAAAGAATGCTATAATTGTGGCACATTTTCGTTTTTTTGTTCGAAACTTGATTTGGACCACAATTTCTGACAAAATATAGCATGAAATGACTCTCGATACAGCTCGTGTTTTTTCAATTTCCATGTTTATCTTCGTAGCTCTCCTCGATCGCCAACTTCAACACCTCCGGTCTATAACGCACACAGTTTCTGCTGTTGTTTCATTTTTTTGTTTATCCTGGATGATATGAACATCGTCGTAGGCGTACAGGCACACCGGAATCTTTGGGCCATTGCTCAGCACAATCGGCTTCATTCCGCTTATGTTGAATCCATAGGAAGAGGCACACTCGGTGAATTTGCCCAAATGGTACTGGTACGGCTTTACGTAAATGTTGCGCAACACAGCATGATCTCCAAAGTTCTCGTTCCCCATGACAATGCTCGTGTTCTTGCCAGAGCGTCCACTCTGAATAACCGTGAGATCAGCGTAAATGTAGCTCATGATGAGGAAACGCTGAGCTGGGTTGCTCTTGCAGTTACCGCATGAGCGGTAAAGCTTGCCGAAGTCTTGCGCAAAGAAGCCGTCGACAACAACCGTACCGTACCCGGTATGTTGGATTACTTTGTCATCCGCGTAACGAGCACCGCCACCAATGACCCTCGACACACTGGAGGCATTTCCACCCTTGATGCTCAGTGCATCCTCACAAACATCCTCCCACCACACGTTCTCGATCGTGCAGTCCGACATTTCGCAGTGGACGCCTTCCATTGGATTCTTTCCGATGATGACGCTCTTAAGTGTGGCACCGGGTTTGGCCTCGAACACAGCCGTGGCCACGTTGCTTTCGGTCTGTTCGAGGCAGGTGATGTCTGAACGGTCGTACGTCTTCATGCCGCCGTCGAATACTTGGCCTGATTCGACGACGTAGACTTCAGGGAAGCTGACACGACCTTGACTAGTCGGCCAAGTACCATCGGGGACCGGAGCACCCAGCACAATAGCTGCGCCGATCACAAAGGTAGCAGCCGAACAGAGTAACCGAAGCATGGTGCAGGAGGCTACTACTTCGAAGTATTGCCGAAAACGCAAAATCGCAAATAGCAAGCGCGATGAAGACCAACGGCGTTGTTGTTGGTTTGTTGTTGAGGGCCGAACGGCATGTATTCCTGTCGAGCGTGACGCGTACGTGTACTATGGTAGGGAGCCTGTGTTACCGGAGCAGCCCAAATACATGTACATGTAGCAGTAACTGAAGCCAAATTACTGGCGATGCGGTGCTTTTGTAGTGCCCCGTTTTCAACACTATCGACAATGAGATTAAATGTTACTGTATCTGCTGATGATTATGAAAAAAAAATCCTGCTGAATTCATTTGATGATTTTACCAGAAAGCAAATAGTATTATTATTAAATTAATAAACTTTTTCTTTATATATCTGTCCGAAACCCGCTACGGAATCTATAATTAATGCCTCCACACCGCTTCGTTGCCTCTATACTTCATGCACTTTCCAAAGTCATAGTACGAGCAGATACTGTGGCTGCGAAACTGCGAAGCCGGATGATAAGCCACAGCAAGGCCGTGAAATTTGAGCACATGGTCATGCGGTAGATTCTGCTGAAGTCACCATTATTCAAGAAAGTTAACGATTTTATTAGCAAAGATAATAGCGTTCGTGGTGCCGGTATGTTTACTATATGCCTGTAACTAGCACAAACGACGGATGAATGTATATTATTCTTCATAGCAGTATCTCTTGTTACTTGCTACGATGAGTAATGCCATTTCATTTCGCCGTAAACTTCGTGATGTCGACTTAGGTACTGGAAGCACATCATAAACCAGCGTGATTAGATGTACCACTGTATCCTCACGTCAACAGAGGCTACCTTGTGCACTTATCCTGGGATAGCACCAGTAAAGGAGAAATTTCCATGAATCAGTAACTCCTCAGTACTGATTTTATTTGGCACACCATAAGGTGTGGCCACACTACTTTTCCTGGTAGTGCTACGAGTAGTAGTACGTACAGCCCAATAGGGATTAATTCGACACCAACATGGTGTGGCGCACAGAAAAAGTAGGTATTGATCTCTTACATTTTTCAAATGAAAAAAGCTGTAAAATACTCGTTTCGCATCAGAAATGAAAAATCACCACGTTTTACAGTTATTTTTATTAAAATAAACAGGTAGTTTGGAAATTGGCACATAAACTGCATGACGGCTTAAAACGGCAATTAACAGCTATTTCATTTTAATGAAAAAATAACGCAGTATGGCCGTCATGCTGCTCTGTCGGCAAGATGAACAGTTATTAACTATAATAACTACGGCCATGGGCTTTTAGAGTTAAGACCAAAAAAGATTTTCAGGAAGAAGCGGCGAGGTCGGTTCGGTGCTCCCACGCAATGTCAACCGAAGGATCAAACTAGCAGCCCTTCTTCAGGGCTGCTAGTTTCTGCCTTCTTTGGGGTGCAATATCACGTTGGCAATGGACTCAACACACCCACCTATAGTCCAGCTGTTACGTGTAATACGCGGGCCAACCCAGGTCGAGCAGTGTCTTGCCACTACCTTGGCGGGTACCGCTTTGGTCGTGTTCTCACTGGAATGGGTAAAAGGGTCCACCATAAAGAGCCTCGTGGTGTTTGTTCACGTTCTTAGTGGCGTCGTGACAGTAGGACACGTCCACTGCCAATGACTCTGAAACGTAATCAGCGCTCGACTTCCTGTCAGCGCTGTAGCTACAAAAAAAGCAAAGATAAGTAGTTAATGAGCTGATGCGCTGATACGTTGATGCGTGTGAATACGTAGCTGCGTGTGAAACGTAGTAAATAGCAACCGCCACAGCTCGCGCACCACCACGGCGACGAAATATGGCCCGAAATTGGGCGGGGGCCACCGCAGCAACTGCGCTCGCTGAACATTTGCGGTTGTGAAAGCTGAAAGAAGGATTTCCGATGGATTGAAAATGACCAGCTCTTTCAATTAATCATATCCGCCTCAAATCGATTAGCAAAATAAAGAGATGTAAAGTTGATTTGTGTAACAGCAATTTTTGGGGGGTAATTTTACAAGAGCTTATTCGCATAAACGCGTAGACTTTTTAAAGTTACACAAGTATATAGATGCACTACCAGCCCAACTCTCTAGTTAAAGCTAGCACACCAAGTTCATGTTTAAAGCTCGCCACCAATAACCAACCGGCTTAAAGTAGCTACCGAATAACCTAATTAATAGTTAAAACACCTACTAAAACGGATTACTTCTGTGGCGTTTCAAATTTCAAGGATGGATGGCTAGTGCGCTTTAGTTCAATTGTATACAGACTGGATAATGACGGTGTATGTATTCCGAAGTACACTGTAGCTTCGCAACTAGTTTTTTTCTCTGTGAGCTGTTGTCTGCCTATAAGATGCATACCTAAGAACAACCGCTTCGTGTGTGCGTCGAGCCTACTTGCACAATACGAGTACTTAAATATGATTAGTACTTCTCCAACCGACATGCTGTATGAAGCATCGCATCACGACCTCATCATGCATTGGTACTTATATGTATATCCTTTCAGAAGCTGTAAACGGAAGTAGGAGCACACGGTAGTTAGGGCGGTAGGTAGAGAGCAGCATAAATGAGTTCCGTTATTAATAAAATAGTTTTTTTCTACTGTTAATTAGTAGGAAGATCACAATTTGTGGTAGCAATACCCTCTGAAGATTTAGATGCATTCGCCAACCGATGGCTGAGACTGCAAGGTGTGCTGGACGCATTTGTGTGGAGATTAGCTCGTCGTCTTCGTCTTCGCTTTTCTTCGACGACGTATTCGTTACTGAACACAATCATCGCAGTACACAATAGCAAAAAAAAACATAACAGTTGCAAAAATAACAAAGCTAATTAGGTGTAGCTTGAACTCTATTCACGACTTAAGGCTTCGAATTACCAGCTTTGCGCTCCTGAAGTTTGCGTAGGTACTGCTTGCGCCTGGCTTGCTCTTCCTTGTATTCCTGCGTTCGACGTTGCTTAATTGACTCCAGCTCCTCGAAAAGAGCCAAGGCCACATTTTCCTGGAGATCCAACGACCACGCCTTTGTGCGTGAGTGTGTCGTCAGCTGATGCAAAATATCCGCGTTCTCCTCACGAGACAATGAGGCTACGACGCTATGCAGGAATTCCCACAGATTCAACGGTGCATCCTCAATACCATCACTGCCAGGCAGGTGCGCCATGTCCACAATAGTCAGGAAGAAGGCGCCCAATTCTGTCTCCAGCTCCGTCTGTTCAGGCTCTGGCATCGTCGTCGACAGCAAAGGTTTCTGTGTGAAGAACTGCTGTACTAATTCCAGGAACTCCAGTGTCTCTGCGTCCTCTGGCTCCGTCTCGAAGCCCAGTTTACGAGCCACTTCCACGTTCTGCTTGACTTGTGCAGCAGCGTTAATCCGTGCACGCAGGCGACTGACGAACGTCCAGCGCGTGGCCGATTGGAACGGAGGGCCACGCACGGACGCACCAGGTGCCAAGACATCGACAGGAGGGAAGACACGACTGCGCGCCAGAGAAGATTCAAGACTGACGTAGTCGTCGACGAGCGACGCTACACGTTCCTGAAGCTCTGACGGGATCTCCAGGCTGTCCGGGGCGTCCACAAGCACGAGTGATGTGAGCGACGGCCCTGTCTCCTTCCTAGTGGCTCCTTTGAACTGAGCCGAGCGTTCCATTAGCACAGCGTGGGCGCTGAGACTGATCTGAGCCACACGCGGCAGCTTCAGCGCCTGCACCAGACCCTCCACTACTGTCGTGTGTGTAGCCAAGTCGTCGTACACCACGACACTTTTTGGAGACCTGCCGTTGTACATCAAGTACTCGGCTACTGCGCAGCCTGTGAACGGCGCCAAGTACTGCAGTACGGGCGAGCCGCGGTCGCTTGACGCGATGATCGTCGTGTGTTCCAATGCTCCAGTGACTTTCAAAGCATCCCGGATCTGGTAAATCCTGGACGCGCTCTTACCAACACACACGTACACAAATTGTGGCGGTATTTCTCCGCGTGCTTTGGCCTTGGCTACTTGATGTGCGATGACGTCCAGAGCCACGCGTGTCTTGCCCGAGTTCTTCGGTCCTAGCACTCCAAAGCGGTGTCCATGGGCCATTGGATGCAGACAGTCCACAGCTAATAACCCCGTCTCGAACGGAGAGCGCAGCGGCGCACGTGTCATGAGTCCAGGGACGCTCTGAGCGCCCCAAGTGACTTTAACGCGGTCGTTGGCTGCGCTTTCCTGCTCTTCTTCCTGTTCTTCCTGCTCAAACTGTACGGTACGACCCAGTGGGTCCACGACTGCGGCGGCGAAGGATGCGACGCTGCCGGGGATCTCGAGTTGCTCGCGCTGCAGTGTTACGTCCATACCTTTGGACACGGGGCGAGTCCTACTGGCGTTCAATAGCGCCACGTGCACCACCTTCTTCTCCATAAAGAGCACGAGTCCCTGGCTCAGTGACTGGCCTGAAGTGTCCGACACGTCGACGACGCTGCCGATGGTGGCGTGGCGAAGTCCCGAGACGCGCGCCAGTCCGTTCTGTACGCCCATAACCACGCCGCTGACTGGAAGTTCGGCCTGTACGGTGGACAGCGGCTCGTCTGTAGACGGAGATAACTCCTCCACCTCCGCAAGCTTCATGAAGTCCATCATCTGCTGGGCAAGTGCGGCTTCCGAGTCGTCCGACGTGGTGCGACGTCCACCCGCCAGAGCTGCGCTAGACGCGTGGAAGTCGCGGGTAGAGGAAGAGGAGACGCATGGAGAGGCGGAGGATGCAGTCTGCAGGCTCTGCAACATGCGCTGATGCGTGCGCAAGGCCCTGGAAACGGCCACCTGTCCTCGCTGAGCCGCTCGCATTGTTTGATACGCTTGACTTGATAAGGGGTGGAGATCGGCTTGAAAAATTGACCAAATATGTAGGAGGTTCTGTAATTACATGCGAATTTGGTCACTACCCGGTATACATATACATTCCTGGAATCTTCTTTCCGGCAAGTATAAATATGAGTGATGGTAGTATGTATACATGCACTGTTTTGGTTTATCCGCGTCACTCGCCAATACTCTAGGATCTGCACTTATGACGCTCGCGGAGACGTTGTCTCCGCTCGTTGCAGCCTCCGACACCGAGCTCCAGCGCCATCTCTGCGATGCCAACACGCTCCAGCAGATCCTGCCACTTCTTGATGACTTTCTCACGCGTGGGACGGAACTACAGACGCATGACAAGGACGACGAAGCAGCCAGAGCGCTATCAACCGCCAGTCACGCCGTATTCTCGCTATTCCTACGGCTGGTGGACACACCGCACCTTATACAACTGGCAACTGACTGCGGCCTGCTGCACATAACGCGTCTGGCCCCGTTCTGTCAGATCTACGGCGTCAAGAACGCCGAGGCAGTGGGTGAGTTATTGGACGCCGTTAACGACAATGTTGTTGCATTTCCAGCCACTATCGGTGCGTTGCGGCAAATTTACATCCAGCAACTTAGTGATCTTCAAATTACAGTGCAACAAGCTAAGCGCAGCCAAGTGACGGATCTGATTCGTCACTGCTTCGACCTGAGTCTGTCAATACGCGGCATGACAGCGGCCAGTACAGTGACGCACTTGCTGCTGCTTGAAGGAAAGGATTTGGAGACGGAGCTGGCGATGCACGACCAATCAATAGTCTACACACTGATGCAGTGCTACGAAATGTCCCTCCCGACGCTGCAGCGGCATTTGTCGACTTTCGACGAGAAGGTTAAGACCCAATCAGGTCCAGTGGTCGCTGAGACCAGACATGCATTACTACTGGTACTGGGGCGATGTGTGGACGCTATTATGGAACAGAATACGGAGTCTAACGAAGAGGAATTACTGGCTGGACTACACACTCTGAGCAATGGATGCATGGACGATGGCGTTGAGCATGGCTCGTATCTGAGCGATCTGTGGTACTTGTGCGAGTACAAGGACAAGATAGCAGAGTATTTCGATCACTGCAAACTAGATCTAGAGACGTTTTCATACCTGGATATGGTGATCGAGCAGCTCCCTCGACGTCGTATTCTTCCTATGATGCTGGTAGACGATCTCGCTGCAGAGACCAAGTCGAAGACGGCGCTCTCTGTGGATGCGAAGGAGTGGGAGGCACCCGAGAGCCAAGCAGCAGTTGAAGAGAAGAAGCCTGTGGATCTGATTTCGATGGTGAATCAAGTGAATGATTTCTTTCCCGATCTCGGACAAGGCTTCGTTGAGCTCTGTCTGTTGAGTTCTAATCTGCAAGTGGAGGTTGTGATCAATTTCCTATTGGAAAGTAACCCACCGCCCGTGTTGCTTGACGTACCGCAAGATTTGAAACGTTCAGATTCTGAATTTGTACGTTTAGAAGCACAAATTACTGGTAAATTAGTACCTGTAACTAAGGCTGAAGAGTCCCAAAAGCTTGATCCGAGTCGCGTGTGGGTGGGGAAAAAAGCGATGGAGAAGACATACGATCCTCAAATCGCGAAGAAGGATCAGCAATTGGCGGATAAAATGAAGCAGCTTGTTGTCATGTACGAGGAAGAGGACGAGTACGGGATGTCGACAGATGACGGTGTGGCCACGCTAGACGAGTACGACGACGACTACAACGACGAGTTTGATGACTTTGTGCCCTTCAGTGTCCGCGACGGAGGCACCGCAGACGACCAGGACGCAATTCGGGAGCAGAACCGCAGAATTCGCGCACAGGAGGAGAAGGACGCGTTCTGGGAAGGCATGAAGAACAGGAACCGTGAAAACCCACTAAATGTGGCTGAAGATGATGATGAAGAAGAGAAAGAAGATGGTTCTGCTGATCAGGCCTCACGAGTTAAGTCTGCCGGTGGACCTACACAGAACTCATCAGGTGCGAAGCCTAAATCTACTCGACGAAAAGACAAGAAACAAGGAGAGAAGAAACCAGAGCCCCTTACCCCGCAGCAGATACAGCGTCAACGAGCTAGGAAAGACAAGAACAAGGCCAAGGTTGCGAACCACAACCGAAAGGACCGTGCGATGAAGAAGATGGGTTAACCTTTCTAAATAACTGAGGTAATGCCAAATAGACTTCGGTTCTACCGGTAACTGCGGAGAACAAAATTGAGCTTTAGGAGCACCGTTACAAATTTAGTACGTGATACGACGCAGTCTCTGGACCAACTTGACATTCTGGCGAAGGCGTCTACGCGCTGCACGCTCTGCGTCGTGGACATGCGTCAAGTCAGGGTTCAAGTAGATGCTCGGAATGGGAAGTAAAACCTGCTGTGAGGGGACTTCCGGTAGATTGAGCCGTGGGAGTCTTGTCCTTGACGTATCACTTTGCATATCGCCATCGGATCTCAATATTTTATCCTCCAGAATGTGTTCCAACCTCGTCTTGGTTGGACCGCCCTCGAATAGATGGTCGCGAGAGGTGTCGTCGAAGTCGTCACTTACTGAGGATCCCCATTCTTCACTGTTGCTCTCACTATCGCAATGTCCTCCACGAGCTGATAGAAGTGGCGGGAGACGTTCATCTGTCGGTGTCGAGGACTCAGGCGACAGCGAATGAGCTGAGCCTGTTTTCTTCCTTAGAAGCGGTGACCGAGGGGCTTCAGACTGAAGTTCAGTGTTAGATGCGGGGCCCAGCTCGTCGACCTTTGTGTTAACATCCATATTCTGGTTTCTAAGATCCTCATCGGGTGGGGTAGGATCATCGAAAGAGCGGATTTTGTCTAGCTCTGCAAACATTGTGATCCACTGCAGCTTCACGTGGTCGTAAATGACCATGGTCACTCGTTCGAAGAGCTTGTTGAGGAAGGCGACGTACTCTGCCGCACCAATATCGATTGTCCAAATATCAGCCTACAAGCACAGCACGGTTAGAAAGTGTAGCCTGCCACTCAGTGAGCAACGCACCACTTCGAACAAAGCACCGAAGAAGAGCAGTTTGGACATGCTCTCGCCGTCGATAGAGTCCTTCGCCCAGTCCTTTTCTACGATATAGCGTGCCTCACCAATCGAGAACTCACTGGGAGTGACTAAGGCTTTGTAAAACTTTATGAACACATCCACGTAGTCATGCATTGGGATCGCTTCACCTCCTTGTCGAATGCAAGGGAATGTTACCCAGAAGCGCTCAATGGCTTTGAGTACACCCGGATCTTCCATGAGTTTTTGACGCTTCAGCAGATTTTCTTCGGAGTACAGACTGCGATTGCCTTGCTTACGATACGGAATCTTCTTTGGAGACACGGGACTTCTGTAGGTACTGTCAGTCTCGTACTTGAACAGAAGCTTTTCAGTCTTGCCCTGACACATGACGTTGGTCTTGACCTTGGAGAGTTGGGGCACGAAGAATGGCACGCCCTCCTCATAGGGTTTTGCGGCTGGTTTGCTGACACTGCGCAGGGATTGCGCATACGCGTTCAAGCTTGCCATTACTAGCTCGGCAGCGTGGGGGTACAGCTTTGATGATATGAGGCAGTTTTTAGACTGGTAAGTGATGCGCCAAATCTTTTCTTAGCACTGATCAAAATACCTTGATCCACGCAATTCTGTAGGGAGAAAGAACTACCAGGCCAGTTTTGTGTCACCATAACCGTTGCCTAATAACGTTATATCAGAGCATTTATTAAAGGCTGGCACATGCTTATTGTAAGATTGTAGGATTCTCGCTACAATTCTTCTCAGCGAGGCGACTCGTTTAATATCTGTGAGAATATCCAAAGTCCCATTTAGGGTGCGTACTGCAAACCAAAATTCGAGCGGAATGTGGGTATATCCTGCGGATTTCGAGCTCTAGCGGATTGGCCGATCCGCTAGCGCGTACTGAGCGCAATTCCAGCGGATTATCGACCAGATTCCAGCGGATTTCATCCGCCCGAATTCCGGCATGCAGGGGATTATTCTAGCGGATCGAGAGATAAGTCCTTTATAATACAATATTGCTTAAGAAAAAAACAACATCGTTAAGCTCTTCTTAAATCACCACCTCTCCGTCTCTACTAGCAATATCCGAGGCAATCTTGTCGCGAAGTTGTTTCATCGAAATATCATCGCTCTCATCGACATTATTACTACTGCCTGTTTCTTCGTCGTCTGCATTTTCTTCTTCTCCCTGTCCTCCTCGGAGTTCTCTGTCAGCAAATTCGTCTTTATGGAGGTGAATAAAGTTGTGAATAGCAAATGAAGCTTCCACGAAACCTACTTGCGCGCTGATCTCGTAGTTTGGCATTGCTTGAAGAATTGGAAACTTCTTTTTAACTGACCCGAACGTACGCTCGATGACATTACGAAGTGACGAGTGCCGCAAATTGAAGAGTTCTTTTGCGGTGTTTGAGTTCCAGGGCCAAATTCTTTCAGGTGGTGCCGTGTTCCTTTGAATGTATCAGTGTGTACTTGTTCAGTGCGTACCCAGCATCACCGAGATAGTATTTACCTGTAGAAAAAACCATTTTATCACCTAACGCCACATTAAACATAAAATAAAATAGCCTTACCCTCCGGAATCAAGAAATCGTGCAAGATAGCATCTTTGAAAACGCGGCCATCATGTGCTGATCCTTCCCAGCCTGCGAGGACGTACACGAACAGCATATCGAAATCACATACACCCAACACGTTATGTGAACAGAAACCTTTCCTATTTCTGCATCGAGAACTGACTCGGTGGAACAATAGCTGGAATATGAGTCCCATCTAATGCGCCGATGCAGTCAGCAAAACATGGGTAGAACTTCTGAGACTGTCGAATCACAGTTGGGACGCGTGTATCCGGGAGTGTGACGTACAAATTCCAGCGAGCTATCACAGCTTTTTGTGCACTGACGAACGATTTCAGTGATTGTACTTGGACCATGTTGCCACCTCTCTTGCGTCGCTCTACTGCTCTTACCGGACAGTACATACAACAAGATTAGTAGTCGCTCGCCAATGCAGTTTCTCTTGTCGATGGGATCTCCCCCGTGGCTTCAAGATCAGCTAGCAGCAGTAGAAACGTGCGCAAGGACATCCTTGCAACTCGTAGAGCCGGATAGGGCTCTTGCTAGCAATCAACTCCTCGTAATACATCGCACCACTTAGTTGTGACGTTCAGTATTCTTCCTTTGCATAATATCTGCGAAGATATGGGACCACCATATCATTCAGCTGCTCGCCAACAACCAAAACGCGGCGACGATGTATTATGGAATGGATGGTGAATGCCGCCTCTACTTCGTCCAGGAGTTTCTAGCGGGCAACACTCAATTCTCCTAGTACTTCAGTCCACTTTTCTTCCTTTATAATATAATACACCTTTTGTTCTTATATCAGCTGAAATACAAATCCTCACAGTTGTACCTCAGCGGATGGGCACCCCAAAACATCGTGCAGTGACATATAGCTGGCGGATCGACCATTCGAGCGGACGTGCGACTTCCTGCGGATAGCTCAATCCTCTATTTTGTTCCGGCGGGATTGCAGTACGTACTCTTAGTGTGCGCCTCTACATCTACGCGTAGATAGGTAGACACGTAGGAATACGTGTTGCCAAAAATTTATCACAATGTCACTTCAACGAAATCCGTTTAGGATCCTTCCATAAGGTCTTGAAGGTAAGGGCAAAACGATTCAATTTACACAGAGTGCGTACTCCTTCCTGTGGTCTAAGCGACGGAATCGAATGACCGCAGTCACCACAGAGAAGCTTGCGTTCAACTACGTGAACTACGGTCTACTCGGCAAACAAAACAGCTACGATTATTTCGGAGACGAACTACATGTAGACGATAATTTCGACCTAGATGAAGACGGTAACGAAGTCAGCGATCTGACACCTGAACAAACAAGCACTGGAATTTATGATGCCACACGAAACGAGGTAGACGAAGACGAAGAGCACAAGGAAGTTAGAAGTGACGGGTAGGTTTTTATAAGGTCTGCGAGGTCCAGCGGATGTTGTATACCAACGGTAGATTACTGTAAACCTACGAAATGTAGATTTGTACTGAATCTGATCTACGCGTAAGATAGAAGACTCGGCCTACCGGCGCACACTAGTCGCATTAGATAACTTGTCTTGCAATAGCGGTAATCTATTGGGTCGGATCATAAAAAAAGCAAACTAAGAGCATCTCCACCGGTGCGCCAAAAGCTAGCAGTGTATTAACATTTCTGGTTCTTTGGTCATCTTTCGTTTCGTTCAAGTCACGGAGGTGCGGCTCATTTATCGGAGTAAGAAGGTTGAAGTTTGGGGGCGGTTCCATGTCCTCGGCGTCTCCTTATGTTTCTTCATCGATTGCTGGTAACGGGTGCGTAGGTTCTGGGAAAACACACATATCGCGTGGGAGGCAAATATCGCTCTCACTTATTTCCTCATTCACTGGATAGCGTCCCTCCCCAATCTGAAGCAGGAACTCTGAGAACTCCGAGAGCTCGGCTGCGCTGACTGGATCAGGTGCGGTACGAACGCGCATATTTTCGGTTAAACGGACTTGACGCAAGTGCTCCCATAGTGGCGAGATCTTGAAGCAAGCTTTAATCGTCTCCGCTCGGGTAGCATCTTTCAAGACTGGTAGAATTTGCCGGTGATCACCACTAAACACCATGGCCTTGCCTCCAAACGGTTCCGCTTCGTTCTTCATGACATCGCGGAAGGACCTGTCCACTGCCTCAAAGCTCGCTCGATTCATCATCTGAGCCTCATGCCATATAATCAAATTGGCATGTCGGATCAGCTGCGCCTTCTGTCCCTGCCAGGGCAGACTGCATGTCAAAAACTCAGTCAATTTGAGAGGGATACGAAATGTGGAGTGAGCTGTGTGCCCCCCCCCCCGTCAATAGGGTGGTCGCGATCCCACTGGAAGCCACAGCAATTGCGATTTTCCGCTGCATACGAACATGAGCTAGTATTTGCTCCAGCAGGAATGAGTTCCCCGTTCCATCGGGTCCATCTAGAAAGAAAAGTTTATTTCCTGCATCCGGGTGGTTCACAGCCCTAATCACTTGGTCAAAAACCTCCCGTTGACAATCGTTTAGCCGGTCCGCCTGCTCCACAATCCTCTGCAGGTCGTTCTGCGAGTACGCACCAAGTTCCTGTTCTACATCCATTGCCGGCTGAGGCCCGTCCACTTCTCCGGACACGTCGTCGTAAGTGTCAAGGCCGGGAAGACTATGATTTGCCAGCGTTTGGCCATTCGATTCCAGGTATTCCGCCAAGTACTTCAAGCATTTATACTCCGCCATTCTTTGCCGGACTTCGGGAGTGCGGTCGACTTGATTATCCGTGTCCTGGTTTGAAACATCCCTTTCAAAGTCTTTCGACATGTGCGTCTTGAATTGTTCTCAAAGTTCATTTGCCTTGGTGGTAAGCGAGTAAACCAAAATAATCCCAAAAAGCTGCCTCAGTTGGTAAGGCATCTTGTCTACTGCTGCCTCAGTGAGACATGGAACCATTCTTCGTCGTCTTGTAATTAACCCAGAGCTTCGGCCGCTTGTCCAAACGTCGTGTACTCGGTACCTCCGACTGTTCGAAGATCAGAGAACGATTTGGGAGAGCGTCGATGACACAGTAGAAGGCGAAGAAAGAATCGATCAGGATCCCGTGGGGACACGTGGGCAATCCTTCCCAGCAAAACCACGTGTTTCTTGTAAGGCTGCCACGTGTTGTCCTTCCATCTGTACTTCTTCGGGGCATCCTTGTATAGCAAGTTTGCTGTTCCCACCGGATCGCGCGAGCACAGCTCGAAAAAATCGGTCAACTTCGTTCGGCGACCTCTACGTATAAGGTTGTACAGCTGCGTAGTCGTCGCTTGATCACGATTGCGACCTTGTTTATTTCCTCCAAGTGAATGGGTAGACGGAGGAAAACGCAAACAAAACAAATAAACAGTTATCAATTTTAACGGTACAGTAAATCGGCTTTGCTTTCATTTTTATTTTAGTAAATCTATACTTTCGGACGAAAGTATACATACCATTTACACCTCCACACTGATCACTCGAGCCGGACGTATTCCAAACTTTACGACATTGATATGCTGCGCTGGCGGCCGGAAATCAGTAATTCGGCCATATTACTCACTATCTACCGGGACAACAGAATGTGATCGCGGTCACATTGTCTCGCCCCCAATCTCCGAAAACATCACGACGAACTGGAGGAGGAGTCGCAAACATGAAAAATACACCTGTTTAAGTATTTCACTGGGATAAATATCGCGAGTTGTGCCACATTTGGCGGGTGGAAGTATGAAGTGTTTGAACTCCACACTATGCTACGGAAATTGCCACGTAACCGGGGGCAGTGCGCCCGCCGTCCAAAGTTGCGGTGAGCGATATCGGGTCATACGATACCAACCCGTTCGAGCACTCAGCAGTATCAACACACAAACAAGTTGCTACATGCTCCGAACGCGATGGGCGCTCAAGCTGTGTACCGGTACCCACGCGAGTGGGATGTATCCGTGACGGTGGGAGCGAGTTTAAACTCTAGTTTAGGTGAAGTACTCGATAATTATGGGGTCAAAGCAGACACTACAAACCACACACAACCCTTAAGCAAACACAGTTCATGAGAGAATTCACCGAGTAGCCGGCTAGTAGAACCAGATCCAAACATATGCTCTGGGCTCGGTCTTTCAAGATGCCACTGAGTGTTGGTCACCGCAGTCTCTCAAGTGTGCATGCATGGAACGAGTCTCAGTCTCGAACATGTCGTCCAGTGAAGGAGCAGAGCAGGAAATAGTGAGCTCAGCAGATAAGAAGGAAAAGGAAGTCAGCGTTTGAATTGTACGTGACTTCATCCTCTGGTCTGGCTAAGAGCTACGATACGAACCTGAAAGAGAACAAGCGTAGTGCGAGGTCTGTCACCCCAATGACAACAGTCGGATGGAGCAAAATACGCTTGCATCTGCACGTTCGCCGGTTGACGCTGGCCGCCTAAGGATTTGGCCGAAGAGGCCCCATCGTGCATTCGCGACGTGATAGAGAAGTGGTCGCTCTTGACAGACTTCGTAGAGATGAGCGTTCGAAATTCGTCTAGGGTAGCGAATGTTGAGGACACTGCGTAGTTGTCGTCGGCGAGAGCTTTCCAAGTTTCGGAGTTCCGTCAGTGAGGTCCCGCTGTTGTACAGGAGTATCGGAAAGACGTAGCTGTTGTAAAGACTGATGCGCGTGCTGTCTGTGATGTGATGTGGTCGGATCCAGATCGTCCAGAGTCGTCGTAGCGCTGCTGCCGCTAGAAAATTTTGTCGGGAAAGGTCTTCGGCACCACCAATGAGAGATCTTAGTTCCCTAGTAAGCCACCATTGCCCCTCAACGGCTCTGGTGCGGCGTGTTTGTTGTAAAAAATTTAACCATGTGAATTAAAATAAAATAAATTGAAAAATGATGTCATAATTTATCCATTTGAGGCGATCCCTATGCCCTCATGGTAAACAGCATTCACCATCGTGCCATTACTCGTGTAATCTGTCCTTTTTTCTCGGATCCAGGATAAAATTCCCCATATTTCATTAAATCCAGTGATTTCTGTCCCTACCTTTACCTCTTATAATAAATTAAGTTCGGTGTAGAGTAGGAGAGGATCAATACATTTGCTTAATACATGTCACTTCAAAATATTATATCCTGATTGGAAAGGCCACTACATGTGAGGGCGAACTTAGCAAAACAACAAAGTCATGTGAAGGTAAGGGTGACGACTTCCCGAATTTTTTCTATTGTCCAGTTTTCTTTTCACGGTCAATTGATCTCGCTTTTCCGGGCGTCGTTCTGGTAGATTAATAATTATTAATTAAAATAATATTTGCAATACTTAGAGAAACGGCTGCTCTTCGTACGAAAAATTCACACCACATATACTGCGCGCCAGGTTATATCGGCCACTCACGTTTCCGGCACTATCTTACTCGTTTTAGGAGTTAGAACTCACTATATGATATGTGATTTGTTCAAACCTGAGGTTAGGTCAATTCTCAGCCGGAAGCACCGCATCGCTCATTTTTGTACGACGCGGCCGCATGCGGCCGCATGCTCCAGCCTATTCCCTTGTGCGCTCTGATTGGAGCAATAACATTCGTTGAATGAGCTATTATGCATGCCTTTCACCATTGAACATCTATGTGTTTGACGAACTGCTTAAGCCGTACGCTACCGGTACAGTGTGATGTAGTAAATTAGCTTTGCAGCTAAACTACGTACACCAAAACCGTGGCAATTGCGCTCACTGCATTTGTGTATGAAGAGCGGCAAATTTGAAGCGGGAAGGAGATTTTAACTGTTTTACTAGTCGATTTCATACACGTTCTGATTGGTGTTTTTTATGCGACCCTACACGTCGTGCGGCGATTTCTCACTTGCGTTGAAAGCGCCACACGAGCAATGTTTTTTTGCGCTTCGCCGCATACGCCCACCTATCCCTGAAGTTCATCTAAGGATCGGTCCTTGCCACAAAATAAAAGTGGATTTGGCCAATGTGGTCCAGTGAGTTCACTAGAAAGCATTTGTTGATGGGCCCAGATGCGGCCGCTAAAGTGGAATTAGATCCACGTCCACCGGGTTCTTAAAGCCTGGTGGGCGTGGACGGGAGAGCAAACTCGCCTCCGTTGCGGAATAGTATTTATACTATAAATTGGGGGGTTACAAAGTTCATTCTAGTTTTGCCTCACTTCCTGAGAACTCGCGCCATCAATTCTTTCGCGATGTCCTTCCGCACTGCGACCTCCTCCACCTCAATCACCAACTCAAACGGCAGCGCCAACCTCAATGACGGCAGGCCTGACATGACGAGAAGTACCAGCTCCAGTGACGGCGTGCCGGACACTAATAGAAGTACCAACCCCAGCGATAGTAGCCTGGGCTTCTCGAACAGAACTATGCGTGCACCGAAGTCATCGGTGTTGACAAACTCGGACATCTTGTTTGACGACTCCAAAGGAATCGACGGTACAGAGACCATGTTGCTGGCATTTGGTGCGAAGCAGCTTCGAACAGAGTACTATCTTCGCCATCTTGAATCGAACAAGAAGGGCAGCAGCCCAACCAAAGCCGACTTGACCGACAAGATCATTTCTAAACTGGACTAGAGAGACACAAATTCTGCGGAGTTGGAGAAGGATTGCCGTCTAGCACAAACAAGGACTGATTGCCTGCGAGTTTGTTTGTAAGTTAAATTTAGCACAACCAGCAGGAGTTATATGTCGGCCATCCCACCCTAAGCTTCATCCACCCAGCTATCCAGAATCGTAAAGTTCGTTCTCAACCAAAGTGTGTCAGAAACAGTACGATTCACAATAGTCGTCCATCCACTAACTTATTTTGGCTGAGACCGGGCCTAGGCCTATCATACGCCTGCTGTCCATCATGTGGTTAGTATTCAGTGGGATGGAATTATTAGCATTAAGTTACATTATACTTGAACTTAGTATGGCAGTGCCTGGTCAATCTATATCCTGTTGCGTTGTCAAAACCACCTCGTTGTATACTGACCACATGATGTACAGCGAAATGCTGCACGTTAATACAAACCCAGATGTGTACAAGTCACAGCTCCAACATATCTAAATAGCGAGTTCTAACTCCCAAAATGAGTGAGATACGACCGGAAAGGTGGGTGGCCGATATAACCTGGCGTGGGTGAAAAGCACAGTAATTCGCATGAGTGAATTTACTATATGCAAGTATATTTCCTCCGTCAGACGCTCTGAGAGCATTTCTACCGGTGCTAGTATTTCCCTAGAAACATCACCCTTTCCTGCCCTAATTATCAAGGTTTTAGAGCGTTCTGGTGACAAAACTACTGTATGTATCTCGCTTCGGGACGTTGCTAGGTAAACTCGCGCTGCACTTCAAATCAACCGTTGAAAGCGGAGCTGAGTCTTAACAACAGTGCCTATCGTTCCCGATCAGGACCATGCCAACAGCGGCTGCGGCTGTCGCCTTCTATCCAGCACCGACCTTGAAGATGTTCGACAACTTGCGCAAAACCGACCACGATGGTAAAAGCTCACGCCTGCAATTATTATTTCCCTGCCGGCCGAGAGAGACTCGACGTATGCGGACACTACTCTTTGGCGCGGGCGGACAAGCAAAAGTGGGTCTAGCGCAGGCGTAATTTGGCAACGCGATAGCGTAAAACCATTACATTACATTAAACGTTTTCGACGACTTTTAATACTGATTCAAGTAAATGAACGGTTTTATCTGACGCAGCGTATCCGCTATGAAAAATACAAGCGTTGAAAAAAGCCTGATGCGATTGGATATTAGAGTTCAAGTGTCCAACACTAGTAACACAATACACCACATCTCATTATTATTAATGCAAGCGTTGAAGAAAGATCTTCACGGTACGCAAAAACTGTCACTTTGGTTTCTTAACCACGAAATCCAAATACATCATTAAACACAAGCATTCACAGTCATGGGGCGGAGTTACCTCACTTTGATTTAGGCATGCAGCGCTGCGTCTCGTTGTCGATGTCGTTCTAGATGGAGGAGGAACCAGAAGACCAAGGACAAATAGGGTAGTCAGATGGTGAAAAGGATCACCCGCTCAACTAGAGAACGCACTTCGTAAACCCCATGATAGTAAATCTATATATGTATCTTGTTCATCGCCATCAATGCCGAGTTGACGCACTATTAGCTTTGTAGAAGTCAAAGAAGTCCAGATTGACACGTGTGTTCCGTGATATGTCCGTCGGATCTTTCAAAAGCAGCCGCTGAACCTCGTCGACATTCCAGCGTGTTTTTGTCATCCGTTGCTTGAACTGCAGGATATACGCTACAAACCGTTACAAGCTTGTAACCGTTACAAGCTTGTAACGGTTTGTAGCGTATATCCTGCAGTTCAGCGTATATCCTTTGACATTTTCTTGGTATTCTGTATAACCACGTTTTCGTGCGATATCCATAGAACGGAAACGCTTTTCTAGTTGGGAGATAACTGCAAACTCGTCTGGTTTCTTTTTGCGCTTGTTCAGCTTGATTACGTAAGCAACCCACGTACCCAGCTCCGGATCCTCAAAGATATAGTCACCTACGGTTTTTAGACCCAGGATCTTAAAAATGTCGCCTTCAAATTTACTCTGGCCCCTCCACATTTCTTGCTCAAGTTTTGAAGCCATACTTTTTGATATGGCGCTGGTTTTAGCCCGAACGATCATCTTCTCTAACTGTTCATCTCCATATTAGTTCTTCATCACAGAATACACCAACCCATCTGCGTTGTTCTCGTCTACCTTTTTTGCGAAGTCGCTCCAATAGGTCAAGTCTGGGATTTCAAAGAGTCTGTCGCCGTCCATGTTTAGTTTTAGAACGTTGAAAATATCATCTCCGGTTTTCTCCATCTTAAGCCAGCTGCTGAACTGCATCTCTTCCAAGCCTCCAAGAATTATCACCACCGTGGAGTCCCTCTTCCTAGCCACAATCTTCTTCGCTATCTTGACATCGTTGAATCGCGTGTTTTGCTGCAAGAACAGCATCTCGTGGGGGGGGGGGGTTGTTTTTGCATTTTCACGTACCGAAACCACGTTTCCAGACTAGGACTCTTTAAAAAATCGTATCCGTTGTCAGCGTTGAGTCGCAAATGTGCGAACACGTCGTTTGCCGTTCTCCCAATCGCCAGCCATAAGTTGCGTCTTCTCCAGTTTCTCAGCAATTAAGATTGTACTGCCATACTTCTTTGCTTCCATTAGCATGTGCGCTAGTTTTTCTTCATCATAGCGCTCCGTGAACTTGAGCAGCAATGAATTCTATAGCCCCCCCCGCGTCCGTTACGTAGGATATCAACAATGGGTTCTTCAGAAGAGTGTCATCGTTGAGGGTAAATATACGGTGGATATTCCGGTTTCCGGATAGAGCGGAAGGAGTTTCAAAACATGTTGTATTATTAGTCCCGAGGACGAGACGCCAGCAGCCAGAGTCCCTAGAGTAACCACGTAGCTCATTCTCAAGTTTCCTCGCTCTGATAGCCCGCCGCACCACGACCCTCACTCGGGGCTGGTCGACAATCAATGAAGGACATTGCCCCCCCCCCCAAACGACTGAGCATATCCCTGAAAACGCTCAGCTTTAACAGCGTGTAGATATCGTCTGCCGTTTTACCCTTCGTAATCCAGTTGTCAAACTGTAAGGTTTCAAACTGTTCAGCAATATTCCTCGTCTTGGAAACTTATCGCGCGTCAACTTTAAATTTGGCGAGAGCTTCGTCGCCATAATGAGCACTCAAAGTTGCAAACAGTGCCGCTTTGACCATTTCAGGGTTCTTCTTGTAGGCCTTATCCACAGAACGAGCCCACATTTGATACGATACACTATCAAAAAGCTTAGATTTCGCAGCTCCAACCTTGAGACAAACAAAACGCTTGTCTGTGGCCTTCTGGTTGTTGTGCGTAAAGAGTTGATTGACATTTGTTGCGAGAGCTTCCTTTTATTCGAGTTGACTAGCTTTGGAGGCTTCGTAGCACCTGGGTGCATAGCATCAAATGTCCTCACTTCGAAGCTGTCAGTTCGGCTCCCTCTGGTGTTGTCGGATTTGTGCATCCACAGTGCGGTTCGGTCCTTCGATTCTCGCGTTGTTAGCCCTGGGCATTGTAGCCACCCCTGAACCACCATTAGTGCATGCCAGCGCAACGAAAACGAATAGCAACAACAAACAGTCTAGTCTTGACGAAAGACCGAGCTTACCATCCATTGGTTGAGAAGATGGCATGAAAGCCTACACGAGCTCACATGGGAGCCGGTGTCCAACCTACCCTGGCAAGCGGTTGCAGCGTTGGAGCGCGAATTCATTGCGTCGGTGTGGGTCTACCAATCAACAAGAGGGCGACGTGCTTCCGCTGGCACCGTTGTGGGTTGGCCTATCGTAGAAACCGCTACAGCTTCGGATGCAGAGGCATCATTTCCCCGGAGATTTGTTGCATCATCCAGGAAATGACCCATTCGCTTATCACTTCTACTCGTGGCCAAGTTTACCCTAGTAGCGCTTGATTAGCACAATTTGCTATAATAACTTTCACCAATATCTTCGAGAAATCCACCACCCGGAGCAGGAAGTTTTAGAGATGCGCACACATCATGCGAGCAAAAATGGCGAATAAACGTCTTACACTACCTACTGGTGCGATCCATGCTACACTCGCTTCTGCAGACCGCACATTTTGTGTGGCCACTTGCTGCGGTCGATTTTCCAGACCTACTACAATTCGACATCAGGGGCTAGTTTGGTATATCCGCTAAGCTATCCAGTAGAACGCTGATAGAAACTGATTGCGGCTGTTTTGTGCGGTCTCCAATACTATTGTCGCACACCAATTCACCACTCTCCAACATATCTGATAGCAAAAATCTATCTTGTCGTATTTACTTGCCAGAGTAGTATCTGGTGCAGTTTTCAGTGAATGACGTACTGTTGGTGACCTTATTCGCGACGGCACGTCACCAAATGAAATCCACGTTGGATCGAGTGGTATTGCAGCCGCGCTAGAGCGTTTTCATGGTGAAGAGAGATTAGAATCTTCTGGTTGTATTCATTTCGATAATGACAGTGATGCCGATACCCCTGAATCTATCCGTGGTGAAAGTGCTGGTCTCTCGTGTGATCGAAACTTTGTTTACAAGTGTGAAGCTCCGTGAGCTTATCCTGGTAAAGTCTTTTAATGAGTCCAAGGCATTTGCCGTATCTGTCGATTTCGAGTCGGCTTGACCGCGACAACGTTTCCGGAAATATCGAATAGAACGCACAATAATAATGTAAGATGGATTTGTTATTAGCAATTGATAGATATCTCAACTCTTCCACCAAACTGCGAAGGCAGCGGGACAACATCCCGCAAACTGTTTTTGTTCCTGGTACTATATTATGAGACATTGTTTTGTAAAAAACTATTAGATTATTAATATACATATAAAAACAGATTGAAAACCATAATGATACAGTAGTAGGATAGACATGGTTTGTTAAAATTAAAATCGGTTCGATTGGACATTCCGCGCAGTCGGAGTTGCACCAGTTCAAATCGATCTGCTGCACAAACGATCAAGTCGACTTGAATCCGATTCTAATCCTATTTGAGTCCGACTAAAAATGAACCTGCAGAATTTGATTATTAATACCCTTCCAATATTATAAAGTAGAGTAAATAGGAGAGTCGCAAGATCGATTTGAGTCGAAACGATTCCGATCGAGTCGGTTCGAGTCGCAATCAAGAGCTCATCCGGATCCGGATACTGAATTCGCCCGCCCCCTCCCTCTCTACGATAGGCTCTCGTAGAAGCAGTTCCCTTGTTTGCATTGTAAAATCTTCCGGACCAGAATGGAGGGTAGCCAAAGCCAAAGCTGCCCTCGTAGTGATGACGACCCAGAAGGCATGCCTGTGGAAGTACTTCCTCCTGGCGTGAATGATTGCAATTACGACTTCATAATATAATACAAATTCGCAATCACCGATGTCGAGTGTTGTTTTCAAATAAAAACTCTTCTAAAGCAGCATGAAAGTTGTAAAAACAAGCAACCAAGCCACCATGAACAGAATATACGGGCCTTTTCTCACCCAATCTAAACACACGCTTCAACTTCTTCGGACTGTTGTTGGTAGCATTGAGCAACGCGAATTCCTTGGGAAACAGAAGGTCTAGTGTAGGCGTCATCAAGAAAGAACATCGACGCTTGAGACGGTACTGGCCAAGAAAGGACGAAGACGATAGCAGTTCTGAAGATAGAACAATTTGGATTAAGCTCCCAGGCACATCTGCGCTCGATCATTTGGTTAGCTCGCAGAAGTTAAAGAACCTCACAACAAGTGTCAAGAAAACATTCGCTTCCGACACTCAGAAAGTCACAAACGTTTTAAGAAACTCAAGGTCGGGGCGATTCGAAGATTTTTGAGAGCGCAGCGTATCAAAGTGGTCCGAAACTGTGGCTAAAGCCTACAAGAAAGATCCTAAAAATGGCGAAGCGGTGACGATCGCATCATTATAGCTCATTACGACGATGATACCGAGGCCAAACTTATAATTGAAGCTGACAGAGTTCCCAGCACACAGCTATTAACAATCGCCAAAAACTTCCAAACCATGCAGATTGACAACTGGCTCACGAAGAAGAAAACGACTGAAAAAGTTTACCGTCTATTGAAACTGAACGCGGGGGCGAGGGCAATCTTTTGAAAAATCCATTGTTGAAAACTTGGATTGTGTCCACTGAAAAAATCGCTGAAGACCCGTACAAATTGTTGCTTCTCAAGCTGTCGAAACACTACGACGAAGGCGGACTAGCTAACATGCTAATAGCAGCAAAATATGGCACAGACACGGATACTATTGCTAGAAAGCTGGAACAAGTGCAGCTTAAGAACTGGTTAAATGACGGAAAGACAGCAGATGACGCCTTCAAGCTTCTAAAACTTAACGCTGACAAGGGAGGGGAAATGCTATCAAAGCCTGCTCTAAGCACCTGGATCTCGTATGCTTCAGGTCTTGAAAGACAAGATCCGTACCGGTTGTTGCTTGACAAGCTGGCGTGGCGGTATGACGATTATGGACTAACGGACGTGCTACTAGCAGCAAAAAGTGGCAGTTCGTACACCATTGCAAGGAAGCTTGAGCAGGAACAGTTTAAGAAGTGGTTAAGCGATCGAAGACAGCAGGTGATGTTTTCAAACTGCTTAAGCTTAGTGGTGGAATTGACATGCTGAAGAATCCTTTTCTGGACACCTGGTTTGCGTACATGGAAAAACTTAACGAGGATCCCAATGACTTGTTGTACAAGGAACTGAAGACGCGTCTCGATGATACTGAGCTTGTGAAGATGCTGATCACGCTGAAGAGTGGCTACAACGCGCGGTTTTGTTTAGGCCCTTTAGCAGAAGCTCAGCTCAGCTATCGGGCCAGAGAGGGCAAATCCACGGATGATATTTTCAACCTTCTCAAACTACACAAGGAAGACGACAATCTCTTTAACAGCCCGATGTTTGGCACTTGGAGTTCCTACGCCGATAAATTAGACAAGGAGAATGTAAGTGAGTTGATGCTCTCGGTGGTGAGGAAATACTACGATGACAAAAGCCTGAAGAAAATGGTTGCTCAGGCAAAAAATAGCGCGTCCACGAAAAGCATGGCATCAACACTGGAGGGGGAACTGTGGCGGAGCGAAGGAAAAATTTCAGACGATGTGCTAAGTCTTCTCAGACTTGACCAACAAGGAGATAACATTCTCAAAGATCTAGAGCTGGTCACTTGGATGGCGTACGTCAACAACCTGAACAGCCACAACGGAGAACCAGAAGAATTTCCAGTTTCTGGGAACTAGATCGGCGCTTCAATTACATCGATTTAGCGCGAAAGATAAGCGATGAAAAGGCCCGTGGTTCGACAAGAGATATGAAGATTCTTTCCAGGTTGCAATAAGAGCAGTTTAATCAGTGAATGGGTGAAAAGAGTTTTGACCCCAGGAGAGTCGGGAATCTAGTGTACAAGAGGTCAGATGATCTGAGGAACAATGGCGTTATTCTCGATTTCACTGATTTCTACAAAGCTAACGGCGGAACTCCCTTCTTCTCAGTTTAAAGAAGTTGTAGTGCCAGAGTAATAGTTTTACAGAAATGGTTCGGCTTTGATTCTTTAATTACTACGCATAATATGCTAGTAGAATTGATAAATGTATTTGTGTCCGTAAAAATACAGCTGACACATTTCTAGTCTTGATTTTTTTGTCCGGATTCTGTTTTTTTCTCCAAAAAGCCGGCGGAGACTGAAGCCTAACAGCATCGCGAGTTATTCAGTGGTTTATGAGTACGTGGTCGCAGTGATCTAACGTTATTCTACGAAAAGTTGACAGTGGAGGGACATCTGATACTACAAGTTAAACTGGTTGTGAGCAGCCCGAGTGGTGGCTGTGGGTTGAGGTGGAGCAAGTGGGTCTACTGCTCGGTCTCTTGCGTCGTGTGCGTGTGGCAGTGGTCGTCTATATTTTGTTGTTGGTCCTCTTCGTAGTCTTCGGAGGGCTGCTGAACAACGTGGACGACGTGCTGGACTATCTCATCTGGCTGCATGATATATCTCCTGTTAAGTACGGCTATGAAGCGATGACGAAGCTCTTCTGGGGTCACCGCCGGTGGGGGCAATGTCCCCCGGGCACTGATAGGAGTGGGAAAGGTAGTACTACGTTTATAATGCGGGCGATGACTACTCGTTCAGCATGCCCGGCTCGGGATCGTATGAGGACGATGACGGATGCAATGCTCATTCGGGTGATGAAGTGCTTTCGCACCACAGTATGGACAACTCTCGGGATGCTCGCAGCGACAGTGTAATTCTGCTGGAGCTAACGGTGCTGTTCTTCTTCATTGGATACGCATTTCTATCGCTTCGTCCGGTACAAGACACATCAGCGTTCCGCTTAAAATTAGTAGGTGGTGTAGCGGATTAAATCCACAAGCATTAGTACGACCAAAGACTTAGTATTCAATACTTCGGTAAATGAGATAAGAAGAATCGCTGTTTGTTAAAAACTTGCGCTTGTCGCTGCCCAGCACGTTACTAAAGCATTCGCCTAGGTTAGTCTGTAGAAAGGTGCTTCACCACTAGCTTTGTAGAACTTTCTGAAAGCGAGGGATATGTGGACGTCGTCTTTCATTAATATACTGACCCATGTGAAACCCACAATTTAAACTGCAAATTGGCTCTAGTGTCTCCTAGAGCTGCTTTCTGCCATCACTTAGCATGTGTCTCAGCTTTGCGAGCGTTCGAGCCAGATCGACATCATATTAGGCGCTTTTATGTATCCGTGACAACTATGAACTCATTTAAATGGTTAAGGAAAGGGTTAATAGATTTCGCCCGGTAGGGATTGGGGTTGATTTTAACGGCGTAGTTCTGTAGGATTTAAATAAGAATGCCCCTCAGACCCGACCACAGGATTGGTATACATTAATGAAAGATAAACACGGTAATAACGCGAATAGAATTGTCGTCTAGATTTGTTCCTTTCATTCAGATAATTACTGTAACGATGGCAGCTGTCCTTTCAGGGTGCACTGTGCACTGGACTCCAAACATATGGATACTGTACGGATGTGCAGTAGTTTTAAACTACTAGTTTATGGAGACGCTTACCGTACGGTACGGTGACTCACATAACGCTTTTAACGGTGACAGTAGATGCCTGCTGATAAGTTTTCGAGATGATCCCATTTCAAAATTGTCGTCGTACCAAGAAGTAACCAGTGAAGACCAAATGAGTGGCAGCATACTGCTCCCGCTCAACTGCTATTCCCTGAGCGATACTGTCATTGGCGTCGTGCCTGCGCGTCGCAAGCACTCCCAAGTCTCTCTACTGAGTGGATATGCCCAGCAAGCTACTCAAGCAACTCGACCAAGTCAGACGAATGGCCAAATGTGTGGCTCAGTTAACATTTAGACAGTTTTGCATCATTTAAGCAGCATGCATAGTTTATCCAAGTGGTCATTTTGGTTCCCTCACCATCTGTATAAAATAAAAATCGTGTTGCAGATAGAGAGGATCAGATAAACAGGTTTGACTGTACTAGTACGTTGAAGACATGAATGCATGAATGCCCGCAATTATAAGTGTGGCTTACATAATATAATGTGTGCATGCGAAGTTCGATATCGAGCGAAGTGGGGAGATAGATGATAAGGCTATCGTGCGCAGTGACAGTCTATTTTTACTGCAGCACGTCCTTTAACAAGGCACAGGATGGGATGTTCATATGCGCCGATCTGTACGTGGAAGTATTGGCTTCCACATTAACCAAGAGGGAATCGGTCAAAATGCTCTGTAATGAAGTGGGAATCGGGCATATAGGCCGTATTTCGCATCCGTTCAATAGGTCTCCCACTCGAGGGGGTATCCCAGTCATTACAGTTTTAATATGTTTGTATATTGACGCAAGAAGAGCACAAAATAAAGAAAGTCATAATTTAAACAAAATAAAAGTCCACAATTTAGTTTTTTTATTTAAATTCGTCATATGCCTAATTTTAGGAGGCCTGGACAATCGTGAACGTGCACGTAGAAAACAATTTTGACATCACAAACCGAACTATCTCTACGGCACACCGCGCAAGTGCATTGCCAATCCTACGGCGGAAACACCATTCGTTACCGACTCTGAACAAAGCGACGAGCTCGATCCCCTACTCACGACCTTGTCCGAAGTAGAGATGCTGGAGCAAGAAAACTCTCGGTGTGGCTTTGGAGGTACGGCCATAATCCCCGATACGCTGTTGTTTCGTGATGAGTCATTGTAGGAACCTGTAGGGCAAACCTGATGTTCCATGTTACTGAAACAAACGTTTTTAAACGTTTTATAATTCATTCATTTGAAACGCCGTTTCAAATGAACGATTTTAATGATTCATATATTATCGGAAATCTCCTGTAAAGAGCAGTCGAATAACAGTGTTTTTACGATTTTCTTGTGTGAAAGTTATAATCAATTTTTAGAATTTCGATTAGGTGTCAGTCAACTTTTGGATCTAAATAATAACTCTAATTACCTGGAATCGGACGGATTACCAATATTTTCCGATAATGTTCAACAATTGGCATACAAACTTGAAGTAATTCTGGTTAGATGCGCTCGAAAAATACCGGACAGTTTTCCGGTGATCAAACTAGAGAGGTAGTCGAGCGATGGCTTCATTTAGACACGCAATTTACTTAAGACTGATCATGGAATTATGGCATCTAGAAAGGTGGCATATTCTAGCAAACGATATCATTCTTTGCGGCCTAAATCACCTATATAAATCGGTAGTTTTGCCTTATCCACCGTACTCGTTCACGCACTCCGTATTTCAGTCTGTGTTCATAATGAAAAGCTAAACTCTGGGCGCCATTGGGTACATTTAAAAGCGGCGACTTCCTCAGTCGATGTAAGAATTGTAAGGAGCGAGTATGAGTT
This sequence comes from Phytophthora tentaculata, assembly GCA_033557915.1. Taxonomy (NCBI): domain Eukaryota; phylum Oomycota; class Peronosporomycetes; order Peronosporales; family Peronosporaceae; genus Phytophthora; species Phytophthora tentaculata. The sequence continues at coordinate 2,765,675 of JAUCEA010000020.1, read as the reverse complement.
CTTTTATATGAATGCGGTGGATAAAAAAGAAGAAAGCCGCATATGAACCTAATTTGTCACCGCTATGCCTCTGTCTTGGGAGCATTCCAGTGCTATTTCCCGTGCTATTAGCGAAGCGGTTGGTTCAGCCAGTTCTTGACTTCGCAACTTTTTGAAGTGAAGAACTGGCCGAACCAACCGCTTCGATTGAATCACGTCCACTTATAAACAGCTTTGTGATCCATGTACTAAGTACTCCTCATTTTTAGGCATCCACTAGCATTCGACGCTAAGGATTAATCTGCACCATGAAATATAAATCTGTACTAGCCACTGACAGCCTACTTAGCGTTATATTACGATCAGAAGCCCATTACTTTGAGAAGCATCCGAGTCGTACAGCACATGTAACAATGTTTAAGCGTGTGCGTGCGGCGCTTGATGACGCAGCAAAGCTAAAATAAGATAAAGGGTGCTTGAGTCGTGACTACAGAGATCAACTGCCCCGAAGACGATAACTAAATATCTGCGTGGCATCAATCAGGTGATTGTGCCGAGTATATCGCCGTCACAAACATAACTTCGACAGTTAGTGGTTTAGTCTAGATAGATTGTAGCCCGGCGTTTTACCATGATGCTTAATTAATAGTTGCATTCTATCTACTACCGCCTTTCCTTATTATGCCACCCCGGGCGACATAAAACCACGCCAGGAGCTATCGCTCGTGTAATCACTGAAAAAACTTATTCGTACCCCTCAAATGTAACCCTTTCCGGTAAAATTCGATAATCGTCCGGTAAATTCCGCGACGCTTCAGTGACTCTTCAAATGTAAAAATGGCACTGTAAAACACAGCCCACTTTGAAGAGTCGTCTCCAAATTGGAGAGAAGATAGAGTGATAGACAGAGATAGCTTGATGCGGTGGGAGGATAAATTACCACATTATCTGTAAAGTGGCTTTGAAGAGCCAGATACAGTGTTGCGGTGGAGATGCTCTTATCTCAGTCTAAGGGTACGTACTACAATTCCGCTGGGAAGAAACAGTGGATTGGCTTATCCGCTGGAAGCCAAGCTTCCGCTCGAATGACCCATCCGCTAAATCATTGTCAATGCACGATTTTTTGCGGTGTCCATTTGCTTAAAAACACCGTGAAATTCTCTGGATTTTATATCCAGAGTCCATCCAGTGATCGCAATGGTGGTTAGAATATGGCTAGAATTAATACCCTTCGTAATCGATAGCAGTGCGTTAAAGAAAATGCGACGCTTGCTCCTAGTTATGTATACCCTTAAATTAATTAATAATATGTGAAAGTTGACCCATCCGCAGCGGACATCAAAAGAAACACCTTTTTGATAAAATGTACTCTAACTTGAAATTTCTACCTGCTACACATTGTTTATCTAAGTACTCTAGCAACCTTCCAGCGACAGGCATTTTCATCGTGGATACCGATAGATCTCACTACACCACCGGCGATCCCGGCGCGCTGAGAAACCCAGGATACGATGCCAGGTTCTGTTCGCTCGACAACGACGCCATGGGCATGGACTATTGGCACTCGACACACTAGTACGTAGAGGTGTCGGTACGGGGAAACTCAACAAGGTGCTTGACGTAGTAATGTGTTTCGTAAGACCTGTGAGGCCATATGTAACAACATGTACCTGGTAGTGTCTCTCCAAGTGATGCCCGGCAAGATACACATGTCTCTAGGTGGCTCGCTATGACACTAATCAATTAAAAAAAATGCCGAATTGTGGTGGACTCATCGCTGCTCGGATGTTCAACTGCTCGTATGCATGGTGGCGTCGCAAGTTATCTACAACGCAATCACGTTCTCGAGTCGTATATCAACCGCAGATGTTGTGGCTTGACGCTACAGTAATCGCTGAAGTTAGAACAAGTGCTCACTTATGCTCGTGAGAAATAAGAACAACAGAAATCGTTTCTTTAGCTCAATTGAGTCGATTAAAATCACTACTCTAAACGAATTAAACTTGGCCATTATTCTTTTTAAAGGATAATGACCAAGTTTAAAAAGCCGCGGTGGCTAAAAAGACTACTTTACGAGTGGGTCAGTCGCCGACAACTACAGATAGCGTTTAGTCTGGTAGATAAGCGACAACCATTTCAAAACAAAATCATGTAAAAAGACACCACCACTAACACTAAATGCGGCGCTGATTCTCCAAAGCTTGATCGTAGCTGGTTTAAATTTAGAGTGTTAATAGTTAATCAGCACTACATGAGTATTTTTAAACATTCGATGTTTGGTTGTGACAATCATAAAATAACGGATAATGCTGATTTGTATACGGAACACAATTGCTGTTTTGTACCATTTAGTTGCAAAAAGTATTCAAATTGGTCCGGTATTTTGATTTTTGGCTCGAAAGAAGAATATCAAATATAATGGGATATTGGCGCTCTATTACCCTCAAGAAACAAAAGCTCGTTGCAAGTGTAGGTACCTGGAAGGTTTTGAAGTTTGCGCTACAGTTAATTTCCTGTAAAAATTTAGTGGAAACGTCTTTAAAGCTATACGTATTAAATTAAATACTACTTTGACTATTTATTAATCCTGTAACGTAAAATAGCTCGATTCTAGTGCTTGGATGGTTGCTATATAAGAGGTTTTCCGCCCCTCAAGATATATTGTTGCTAATTAAATGCTAAATTAGCCGCAATATCTTGTCATTACAGGCTTGCTTCAGTCTACTCCATGAAGTTTTCTAAGGTCAAGAGAAAAATATTGTCATTAATTTTGTAGTAGGGCTGGGCTAGGGGTATTGTATTTGGTACGGTACACGATTGTTAGAGTACCCACAGCAAGGTACAGAAAATGGGCTAGGTATACTATTTGGGAGAGTACTCTATTCGGCATTAACCATGAAGATAATTATTATCTGGCTGCATTCTAACTCGAACTGATCGTAACAGTGAATTCTTAGTGTAAGCAACAGGTAACTATATACGTTTGATGCATGAATAACACGAGGTGTAATTTACGTTCACAGCAGGGGCCGGCCCTAAGTTAGGCGATAAACTAAATAGATTGTTTGTTAAAATATTATTTGTTGTGGACTACGATCGAGATAAAGTGAAAAAAAATACGATAGAGGTTGATTCGAGATCTGTAAAACAGTTTTGCAGTGCGCCTGCCTTATGCAGTATACGTTATGCAATAGTATTTCTTCAAAGCACGGAGCCTCTAGCTTGAACGTGCGGGGTCAGAATTTTTGTAAAACTGATTTTTAGAAAAAAACATTTTGTTTGGTAATTAGTCAATTTTATGCGCTGATTAATCAACTTGACGAATTCGTTTTAGGCATTTTGCGAAGCAGTGGTTCAGGCCCGAAGTGAAACGGAGCTGGAAAGATAGACTAAAGTTAGTACACCGCCGCTACTTCTATTGTACCCATATTAATGAACTTGAAGAATCCGTATTGGCACCTTAAAATAGGGGCTAAAAAGCCGCCGAATCGAAGCGGAGGCCGAAAAACACAATACTAGCCGCGTAGCGGTGTTGCTTGGCTAGTCTAATACAGACTCTCACATAGCTTTAGTAGTTCATTCCTTTATAATGCGTAGTCGGATACGTCTGCGCTGTACCGCTAGCCTTCATTGCTTCAAAACCCAGAGCTGTTCCCTGTAGACGCACGGCTTTGTATTATAGAACTGACTACATAACAAACTAAGAAGGTATATCCATTTATACAGACCAGTTTTGTGTGAGTCGCGTGTACTATAATAGTGCAGCGCCAGCACTCGAAGGAATGCCAATTTGTCGCCCAATGTCAGCCTGATCAACTCATCGCTGAAGGACGCCGCTCGTGCCGATGTCGATGTCACCGTCACCTCCGGAACCACCGAGACAATCATTTCCAGCACTGAGCACGCGAGCTTCAAACAATGGAACCTTACCTCCATCACCACTGGGGCAGAACCGACTTCATCGACCGTGATCTCGCCGGTCATGTCTACATGAGCTACGACAGTGGCTTCCGAGCGGCGTGCTAGGATATCAACGTGGTAAACGACAACAATGGCAACGACGATGCCAACGACACGGACGGAGTGTTGACCGTTTGTATCGAAAACATCACGTCCACCGCGCCCAGTGGATACCTGCTCACCGAAGATCTTCCTGGCTTCAAAGAACATCGAGCGGCTTCAGTGCCATGTCCTTTTCGGTGGCCAGCACGACCGTGAGTGTGCACCAGCTTCAGCTTAATTACGGGGTCATTCCCAGGCCTTATTTCAATTCCCAGAGCGTGTAGGAGGCGGACACGCCATATCTGGAAGCGCAAAAACACCAGCACTACTGTATATGCATCAATGCACAACTACTTTGCTGGTAGGGTCGAAGATGTATCTCTTTATCAATGTAAATCGCATTTTTTTCTACACGGGCAAAATGGTTTTACAAAGGTGCCTTCCTCCAATCCGCTAGAATAATCCGCTGCCTGCTCGAATTCAGGCGGATAAAATCCGCTGGAATTGCGTGCAGTACGCGCCAGCGGAGCGGCCAATCCGCTGAAATTGGCCTCATTCCGCTCGAATTTTTGGCTTGCAGTACGCACCCGACATGGTGGATAATTTCATTTTGTACGCGGTGGTCTCATATGTATATTACTCAAATAGTAGAAGTAGTAGTAGAAGTAGTATTTCTGCAAAGCAATATTTTACCAAATGTTATTCCCTGATCACGATGCATAAATACAACCGGTACGTCAAATGTGTCGTAATAAACAAATCCTTGGATACAGCCTGTCGGCTCTCATCTTCGAATAGATGTAGGCAGTTTAGGCTACCAAAAAAAGTATGCGTACGTACCGATCCTTGAGATTTTTGCATCCCGCCCCTCGTCATTTTCCAATTCACACCACACGGCTAACTACCTACACGTTCACGCAAGACAGAGTTCAGCCAAAAACGTGCACGGTTTTCTACGTGTTCGTACTGTTCGCCGTTGTTGTTTGCTAGGGGCTCGTTGACGCACTTACTACTGACGGAAATAATCCCAATTCCAAGTTTATCCGTGTGACCGACTTCGATTCCAATTCAAGTAACAACCAGAATGAGAACGAGGAAGGAGCCGCACTCAGTAGTGCTGTGTTAGTCTTGAAGAAGACACCCGGCCTCGGTAAGCTGAAGTCGTTTTCGACGAACGAAGTCGACGTAAGCAAAGATGCTGCAGCGCTAAAAGGACGAAGCGGGGATGAGAAAAGCGAAGCTAATTGCAGAGAATGACCCGCAACTTCGTAGAGTGAAATCGCTTGTCGGTTCAAAACATTTACGAAGGAAGAAGCCAAGAGTATTAAGACGTTCGCAGAAAAACACCCTGATAAATCCCCTGCCGTGATTGGATGGTTGTTTGGTATTGCAGGAGTGTCTCTCATTTCTGTTACAAATTTCCACGTGGTCTCTAAAAATCCTCGGGAATAGGCAATGAGCCCGCAGTTTTCCACAGCGACAAATTGCCAGACATAAATTGTAGTGCAATCTCAAGCTAGGCTTTTTATGGTACAGTTGCTCATAAGCTGTCCGCTATCAGCAAAAACTGTATCCTACTAAGAACATCCTTCGTCGAGAAAGTATATCCCAGTGAAATGGCGAAGGGTTGTTCCACTGGAATAAAGATTTCTCAATATCCATCGGTAATCTATCCGTCCTTTATTCAGATTTTATCCAGATGTTATTCCAGTTGTTCCAGCAACTAAAGTTCTCTAATAGACAGAATGTCTGCCATAGTGATGTTTTAAGATCATATCATTGGGCACCAGGAGGCGAAACTATTGATCTGGGAGTAAGGGAATGGTGTGAAATTGAATCCATCTCATACAGTAATGAAAATCGAGACTGATGACGTTGTCGAAATTGCCCGCGCGATCTGAGCGTCGGAAGATTAATGGGCTCTACCATATTTTAATTTATCAGTGATGATCAGCGCAAAAAACTTATGTAAATGCCGTGTCTGGCCATGACAGAGCCATAAAATTATCTCGACAGGCGTCTGCACCAGTGATCCGGAAAAAACTATTAGACGAAAAAATATATTGCATATAAAATATTCAATTATTTATTTCTTAGCCAGATATTTTTTCGCCTTTTTTCACCATATGTTTATATGGTATACAATATGGAAATCTTCGGCCACCCCTCCACTTACAACCAAATATTCTGGCGCAACTGCTAATGACCAAACTCGGCTTATGTACCATACAAAGTTACGTCATTAAGTTTTTTATCCAATCCCGTCCTTATGCAATGTGTAAAATTGACCAATCATGGCTTTGAAATACATACGTACAGTGGTTTCCAAGGTTTTCTATTCGACTCGTGCTCAGTATACCATTAAAACATACGTCATTAAGCTTTTTGACCTATCCCATAACTGCAATATTTGTAAACTTGCTACGCTTTCCATTTGACTCGTCCTCAGTATACCATTAAAACATACGTCATTAAGCTTTTGATTTATCACATCTTCATAAACTTGACCAATCAGGGCGGTCGCAGGCTCCGACCAGTGGATCTACGACTTTCCATTTGGCTCGTGCTCAGTGTACCATTAAAACGTTCGTCATTAAGTTTTTGACCTATCACATAACTGCAATCTATATGGGATGTGTACACAGTCGAATCGGTCAGATCGTTACGACCGCGTACGCATGAGAATAATGCATAATAATTGCATTATTCATTATTCTGCTTTTTCAGTCATCATTAATACCTTTATGGAATACTGCCCTTTACTGGTCTGCACAACGAGTGCATCTGTCCCGCTTCGCAATTTTTTTTACTGTATTTGAAGATTCGCACGGTATTTGTGCTACTATCCATTGATTGCATGCACAGTGCGATGTAGTCCTACGACTATAATACAAAAACCACCCACCCACCGGAAGCACCATTATGAAAAAAAACAATAAGTTAATAAAGGTAAAACATGGATGGTGTTCAGAATTGTGGATTTCATCCAATTTCCCGCCCGAGTTGGCGTCGGCCGATTAAAATAAAACGGACAGAAAGTAGGTATTTACTATGAGTATTAGAGTATCTCTGCGAAGGCGGTACTATAGTAGTTTGCAGAGTTATATTTCCCAAGAACCCTCAATGAGCAAGGTCCCCCTTAATCTACAATTCTAGTGTGATTGGCTGTGGTTCTTTCAAAAGAAGATTGCCATTTTCGAGTGAAAAGAAGTCCTCCATTTTACAAAACACGTCGTACGATGGGGTGCGCGGTGGCAGGTTGCCAAGAGGACGCAGCGCTTAAGATGGACCCTTGATCTGTGTGCGGCAGGCATCTCCATCACGTCTGTGCCATCGATGTATTCGAGAGCGTCGACGCTGCTCTAAACGAGAGGTATTTGTTGCTTGATTAGTCTTTAAGGTTCCTGTGCTAACTGTTGTTTTGATGCAGGTTCTGTGGTTCAGCGTGCGTGAAGCAGGTGTACCCCAACGTAGGTCTTCGCTCCACCGGGATAACCGGCACAGCGCCATCTAATGTGTCATCCCCCTGTGCAAACATTTGGACTGGAAGTGATTCAGACTTTGTGCTTTCTCCTGATGCTCCAGAAGAAGGAAGGCGCCAGATCTCTACCAAGCGCATAAAGCTCATCAATCAAACGAAGATGGACTATGGAGCAATTACTACAAATGGAGCGCCAAGACCAAGACAAGTATACTCTTGATCAAACCGGTCGCCCCCCCCCCCCTCCCGGCACCTCCAGTTTCGCCCGTGTCGGATCTTGGTGTGCCCCTCTCCGTTCGACACGCAAGAAAATCTGGAACGACTGCCGGTGTTTGGGATTTGATTCATCATTTGGATGAGCCGTAATAAATGTGGAATCCTTGGCAGACATCGCAGAAAGTATAGCGCAACTTGTGCTTGTTGTGCTGCGAAGAGATAATGGCGCGTACTCAGACAACACAATACAGTTGGGAGGAAGCGCTGTGAAACACAAAGAGCGCCCCGAACGCAAAAGGCCACATCAAAGCGAAACACGAGGACCATTGCCTTGCTATTCTAGCTAAGCAGAAGGTTGCTGACAAGATAAGAATGATATCGAGAATTCAGAAGCAGAAGTGCGAGGTATTATTGACGAAGACGGTTGTGAAACTGTTACTAGTATTACTTCTCCTGGAGTCGAAACGGAGTCAAAAACAACACCAGGCCAACAGTCGAAGCGATTCTTTCGTTCAAAAAAAAGAAATTGCTGAACGCGCTAATCTCCAAGTGGCTAACCAACCAGGGATTGCCGTACACCGTACACAGTGTGTACGTTTGAAGCCTTCCTGGAAGTGATGTATGCCGCCACGGGTGGCCTTCCCGTACGCTATTCTGAATCGTGATAGCCATGGCCACTTGCTCAACGATTAGTTCCAGCTCTTCTGCGATCTCGTCGGCGAGCTACTGGTGCTGGGGTTTCAGAAGGCATGCTGCCTCAAAATTCTCAACCTGATCCATGATATCTGGACTAGCTGTGGTAAGGATAGTATTGTGGGAGCATCAGTGGCTTTCATTGGAGATTTCGTTTCATTGATATGCTTGCAACTGTGAAAAACGATGGTTAAAACGCACTTGTTGCTAAGCTCATCGAGAACGGCTTCAAACTGAAATATGATGTTGATATTCGGAGTATGACGCGGTTCACGATGTCGGACACGACGCCTTCGGCAAAGTACGTGGCAGACCATGAGCATACGGAGCAAGACGACTGATCGATGCACCTGTTGAATCTTTGTATTGGCTATGGGGTTGGACTGAAAGATAACATTCAGACCAACACTGTGTGGGACTGCAAGAGCAGCTCATGGAACAAGGTAGTGATCGTCGTCACGCCTGGTGGTGCATTGGATGAGTGGGGATCTGTCGTTCAGAAGCTGCACAGTCTAAATAACTACTTTAAGTCGACCAAACAGCTACATGCCTTGAAAATGACCCAGCAAGCACTGTCATACCCTGAGCTTCAACCTATTACCGACAGTGACGTTCGTATTGCGTACACGTGCAAGTTGATCAGAAGATCCACGGTTAACTACTCGGCGTTTGAGACATACTTTCTACCTCATCCGACCAGCGCGTGGACTACTTTAACTGCCAAGGACTGGATGCTCGCTGCCGAGATGGAACCAGCAATAAATGACATTGCAAGGCTGGCATTAGTGGAAGCTCAGAGCGAAAATTTAGCTTACTCCTACATGGTAGTCTTTTGGCATCTGGCAGAAAATAAGCTGAAGTCTTACAAGTTTCAGATGATGGCAATCGAAGCTCCGCGGTCAAAAGAACAAAATGAAACGACGCATCGCAGAGTGTTAAGGACGCTAGAGCAATTTTAGGAGCACGGCAAGATATGCGTTCGGCGTACACTTCTGCAACTGCAGGCGCTCTTCCCGAAAGTCACGACAAATTCTATGGCCTGTGTATTGTCGGATCCCTGAACGAAGCATGCCGCCAAAAAAATGCTGCTGTTGGTAATGCTGCGTGCATGGAGGAAAAGGCTCTATATACGTGAGGTCTAGATTTTCTGAGGGAGGAGCACCGGGAGATATTTGCCACGATGGCCAAGGGCAACAAGATTTTGTTGAGCCAGGACTACGAATAATAGAGCAGTAGCATGAACAGCCATGATGCGTCTCCGTTTTTATCTCCTGTGTCGACCGAATGGGATTCGGACGACGAATTGCTGCTTGGAGCCCCCATTCGACTCAATCAAACCCGCGAGGAGATGAAGGAGCACGAAATAGAGGCAAGGTCCGATAGAGTCCCCAACGAGTGGCTCGAACTGGAGGTCAACTGGGTGGATATCGCAACAAAGTCCCAAGAAGCAGCGAGAGGATCTAGACAAGGAAATGTATATATACAAACCGAAGGGTAAGTGTTATTCTTTGCTGGGACTCTACAAGCATGTCGACGTTTTGCCGTGGCTTTGAGACGATGAAAAGAAGCGGTTTCTGTCTATTGCGCTGCTGGCACGGATTCACCTGGGCAAGGTCTCATCTTCTGCATTCCAAGAACGTGTATTTTCGTCCGGGGACATCGTGATGGGGCCACTTCGCACGATTACTGATAACAGGCGTGCCGAGAAGCAACTTCTGCTCAAACACAACCGAGACGAGATAGTGAGGATGAAGCAAGACGTCCGGAAGGCGACGGAGGCACTCGAAACTTGAAGCGCAACGGCAGTGCAGCCACTTTTAGCTGGAGTAGTTCTTTGAGTATTCCCAATAGTAGTTATCATACTAATACTCAATGGACGGTATCTATATCAGTATGAGTGTGGCTCCTGTCGTGAATACCCGATATGCCTGGGAATACTCATACCCAGGTTTTTTCAGTTATATTAACCCCTGATTCGTGATAGACTGGTACGAGTATGATCTACATGTAGCATGTTAAACCATCTATATTGAGCTGTTTATGTTGTTTGATATTAATAGTACCTATGACGGGAACAGAGTCTGCCACAAAAAACTATGCACATTCCTTTTGATGTGTCGATAGGTAGAGGTGCGTGAAATTTGCTTACCTTTTGCTATTAATATAAGTTTGTTTTTCTAAGCGGAAAGTGGAGCTTTCTGTAGACAGATGAACCCGGATTCCTTGCAACTTGGAGGAGATTGTATTTGTAAGCGTTGATTTGTAGCGCTTCGTGCCTCGAGATTGCATGAGCCCCAAAAAACCGGGTAGTGGACTGTTGCATCCTACGGAGGTCGAAAAATACATATACCGGTACTGTATTGCATCGGTGCCACCATTTTGCCGTTATAAAAATTCGAATTAGAGCCCTGTCAATATTAAAATTGCTACACTTTCAATATATTGAAACATTTCTAATACTTACTCGCTTCCCAGGAGATGGTGGTTACTGTACTTTTATCGAGCAATAGTAGTGGTTAACCTTAAGACAGGTGCCTCTCTATTTTCTTCTAATTATATTTTTTCTATTAAAACCTCGTATCCTGGATTTAGGTCGGATAGTTCATTTAGGCCTAAAATCGTTACAGCGCGGTATTTGCTTCGTGACGTATGCCACTGGGGTGTTAGAATAGCACTACTTTGCACGCCCCTTGTGACCACGATAACCGCATTTATTAGGGCAGCTATGACTAATTTTCTGAGTTGGTGTCATTTTACGATTTACCGTCCAGCGAGCGGTTTGTTTCGTCATTTCGGTACTTGCCTAGCGCAAAAGAAGTCTGCGGGGCAGTCTATATGTCGGAAGAAGCTCCATAATCATGCAATTACCGTTAAGCGTACGCCTGACCTAAATTCAGGTCATGTTTAAAAACGACACAAAAACAGTGAGCCTACCATGTATAAAATACTGTAGCAATTTTATCATATATGGGAAGTAATCATCTGGCATGAAGCATCTGAGCACGCTAACTTAATAGCATTACTTGGCGTCATCCTATTGCTTTGGAAGTTTTTTTTCTTGTGTCGTATTCGTATATGACAGAGAGAATTCGCAGTTATTCCTAGTCCTGAACCGTTTAAAACTATGCATACCGAGACTATTTCGATGATTAGGAAAAGATTTATTTGGTTTAATGGTATTATTCTTAGTATTTTTATTTTAATTTTTTATTATCCAAATACTTTAGGTCAACACGAAGCACCATCGGACATTCCTCATCGTGCACGTCTCCTCCGACAGCGTGGGGTGAGTAGGCTGTGGGCGGCGGAGGAATCGTGGAGGTAGTCATCTTGCCGCCGGAATGCCCGGAAATAATGATGGTAGATACTGCTAAGCTAGCCCAGGCACTAAGCTAGAGAAGCAATATGATGCATCAATGCGATTGAATCAAATAGGAACGGCATGGGCTTTTCAACTTACGCAGCGTTCCACAATTGATCTTATTTTGCCTGTCATCCTAAAAGATACGGAACATCTGCAACAGCTATTGATTGGGCGTTTACAGATTGTGAAAAAAAACGTTAGTAATGTTTTTTATTGGTCTTATACCCGGTCATTTTTAAAAACATATGATAGCATGGGCTGGAGGTTTCCACCTCGTAGACCTCCTCGGAGAGGAGCAAACAGCATCGGGAGAAGGTATCTACCCCTCTTGAGCTTAGCATCTCGTCAACGTCATAAGAATTGGGTTTCAGCGTTCTATACCGGCAACACCCCTTTACAGCTCGCTTTTAGTGCATCGTGCCCTTTCTCTTCAACTTCAACGAATATTCATTTTGGGTTTATAAATGGTTCAGGCTGAAAATACCTGCCAAAAAAACGTTTTTTCGGCTCGTTTTTATGCTTAATGAAACGTATCAATCTATAGCGAAAGCTCTTCATACACGTTCTCAGTCCGTGTACCAGTCCGTATGCGGTAACGAACTAGGACCAGGAATCAACGCGTTGAGAAATATCTCTTTTAGTTTTATTTTGAGGGGCGTTTCACTTACTAAGCGTTAATACTGCTAGAGAACAACTTACTGTTACTATTCCTGGCTTCAACTATTTGGCCACTACAATAGTAGCTCAAAATTCGGCGTTTGATAGGCTGACTAGGAGACGTGCTGAAATGGCAATATGGTCTAAACGAGCGTTATTATACTAGTAGTAGTAGACATCAATATTACGATAAAAACGCATGTGGTGTAAAGATAAAGAAGACGTTTCCCGCTCTAGCCATCTATGCCGTGTCAGGCGCGCAGGTGTGGTTGTTATTCGCCTTCTATCGGGAGGGTTCGATACCTCTCTTTGTTTACGGGATTTCAGGGGCAACCCTGTGGGTGTGAAGCGGTTGTGGTTGGCGCCGGCGAGAACGCTGATAGGATAGGTTAAAATGGGTGTACAGCATGTCGTTCGCTGCCCACACAATGAACAATAATGTGGCCGAACATATGGGCCTTCTTTGCGGTCTGCGAACCTGCCACCGGCACAATTAGGCCCACTACACGTGTGTTCGATAACAACACAATCACCCTGCAGCAGCTATCGCGTGAGCCTCCGAAGGCCTCACTCTTACATGGAGGCTATTGGGCTCCCACCGTTTGGCGGACCAGGTGATGGTGTACGCTTGGTAACATCATCTACGAAATTTTAACCGGATGGCGGACCAGCTCGTCAACATGACGATGGACACGCGCAGATGAGTGCGCATTTTCGACACGACAAAAATGAATATAGTCACCAGGAACATTATACTCATCACCATAAGACTGAATGTCATCACTCACCGCAAATTCAAACGAAATCATCAGTAATTAGCCATGCATCACCGCTTATGAGACATCATCGATAAAATTATAAAACAAGAGCATGACAGTGTTGCATACGACGGAAGCGCTGCACATTCCATTTATACAAGAGCTCGCGAGCACTTCTGCTCCCGATCGCACCGAACGCACAGCTAAATATGGCACCGTCGGTTATGTACCCATTATATGAACACACTTGGAAAGTGGGGAGTTGTCGATTCACTTAAAAGGAAGTAGCCGTCGTAACAGCTCTCACTGCAGCTCCGCCTGTCTAAGTGACCCAGCAGTTACCATCGCTGACCTCCAATGCACGTTGCAAGATGATTTTTGTAGCTGTAATACATTATTACGCTCCCTTGGCGGTTATCGTGTAGTGTGGAGATGCTTTAAAGAACGCAAACCATGTGTCAAGAGCAAGACGAGGAAACTGGTTTTTAGCGTTGGGCGAGACGATGAAATGACTTTAGGAGAATTTGTGTTGACGCTTTCGAGCTTTACTCGTCAAAAGAATAATCCTGCTCGCTGCCAGTTGGATCATCTCGGTAACGACATCTCGGTAACGACGACGATGACCGTCTCTATCCAGCCATGGAATGCGACGTGTTATTACGAAGTGAAAATCTTCACGTTTTAAAGCTGGGGAGGCGGGATGTCGATGCCGATACAAAATTTTGATGTGAGAGGCGAGCATCCTAATGTTCGTCTTAGAAGCTAAGTAACGACAATTGCAAGCATGGGGGAGTGGGATAATTGCCTGTCGGCTGTGATGTTTGCGCTGCGAGCTCAGCACAACACCATGATGGCACTTTCCCCCAGTCATGCGTCGATTGGCCGAGATATGTTATTCTACTGTCAAATCGATGTCGACTGGCAAGAGCAACAAGAAGAAAAGCATGCCCAAGTCAATCGCGCTGCAGCACGAGAAAACGAATCGGGCCAGGAGCACGAATATCTGCCAGAAGAGCTGGTGATGGTCGCACAAAGCGACCAGCGGGCACCGAAGCTGCAACAGCTCTTTGATGGACCATTTCGAGCGCTTGGGCCACGAAGCAACGGGGTCCTTGTGATTGATAAAGGTCCCTACCAGGAGCGAGTACACACCAGACGAGTTAAGCCATTCCAGTCCCCCATCATGGGGGGAGATGTTGTGCCAAGCCAGCGACGGTTAAATGATGGGCACTGGATGGAGGTGACATCTGTGATGGGTAAGCCTGCGTAGGTCAGAGAGAAGGTAAAGTGAAAGCTGGAGCTTGAATGATGCTGCGAGACAAGCTTTGGTAAACATCTTGACAAACACCCTCAGTTTCGGGTTTACCTTTAAAGTCCCTCTGACACGACAAATGTCTTCGAGCTTTCGTGAATACTTGGCGTATACGTCACAAACGGGACTCAACGCAGCCAATTATTGATTCGTGCAAGAAGAACGTGTACGGACTTGTGCAAAATTGTGCTGGGGCCGTTGAGAACCTTTTGGTATTATGTGACTCAGAAGAAATAGATTTTGGATTGGTGCCAAAGCTGGGGAATGGACCTGCCAAATCGCCTTTTATAAAATGAAATTCGTTACTCGATCATTACGTGTTCATCCAACGCTACCCACGCTACACTACCGTTTTAACATGTTGACAGCACCCGCAGCATCGTAAAACATTGTTACCCTGGGTTTGTTTTTGGAATTTCAGATTGTGGTGGAACTTTCTCTCCTACTGGTTAAATTTTTACATCACAGAGAACCGGTTTTGATAGTGCTTGGTGCTGTTCGGTTCTGAAGCGAGTGATATGGGGTACCTTTTTGGTTCGATTCTCTCCACGCTTTGTGATGGTGGACGCGGATAACGTACAGTATAATGCTTGTGCTGCTGAGATCCCAGTCTCTAAAACACTAAAGTGTTGGTTTCACGTTTATAAAAACGTTAAAGACTACGTCAAAAACGCCAAGTTAGATCCTGGCACGATCGACATGGTCTTTCGCGACCTCAATGCGCTTCACTACGCTCGCAACGAGGGAGAGATTTTATTTAAGCGATTATACGTCCTTGCATCATGGCAAGCAGCCGCGACGTTCTGTCCGTCGTTTCAATCTGTGGCGGATCATATCATCGACCAATGAATTTTGCATCCACGGTTCTCTTGTTGGCAATCGTTTCACACACCTCCAGGATACGCCAGCACTAATAATCCATTAGAGCAGTACCACCGAACACTAAAACTGATAAACAAGTCGTAAAGGGCTACATCTGCTGAAGTGTTCAATCGCCTTGACAAATCGCGACTGGTTTTCGGTAATTCCAGTCAATCTTTCAAAAGCGTCGCACCTGTGCCATTGCGACTGAAGTCGCTGTACAAGATCACACTACAAAAAAAAGAACTCAGAGCGGCTCCATTACATGCAAGCACGGACTTACCAGCACAGCAAGTATAAAGACTTCACCGCCCACGTGAGCGTTACGGAAATCGAGAGAGTCTTGAAGCTGATAAATTTTCGCCGAGGGCCCGACAAAGCCCAATGAACCATACAAATCAATTTACGTATTACGAATGCAAGGGGAGAACATGCCTGAAAGCGCATGACTTGTAGAATCTAGAGCGCGGACCTGCGGATGCCGTTTCAGCAATAAGTTTGCTGTTTTGTGTTCATATTGCTCACGTCACTCGCGAGTTGGACCTACCGTACCCTGGTATACCAACCCTTGAACGCTGTTTTGGGGCAAATCAGCGCTAGCGCGTAAACAGCGATAGTAGTCGTCCTCAACGCCGTCTCGCACTTGGTACTGACCACCACAACACGCAAGCTGGAGAAAGTGGATGTTCCAATGATACGGCGCAAACAATCACCCAATTCGAAGAAGCGCACGGGCCTCACCCTAGACCGCAAACTCGTTTGCCGCGCAGTGACGTTTCTGGTCCCACTAAATTGATGATGATATTTTTTTTCCTCCCGAGCTACCAAATGATATTTGATCATTTTTTTCACCCGAGCTACCAAATAATATCATCATCAATTTGGTGGGGCCCAGAAACTCTCGACGACTACTACTACTAACTGAGATATTATCTCAGTAGTCGTCGTCGTCATGAGTCAGCTTCACCTGCATTATCACGGGGTGGTAGTTATACCGAACAGCGTAATATAGGTCTCAGCAATGATCCACAACCGCGTGAATCCCAGACAGACACTATATTTTCAAGCTTCACATCGCTCTTGACTGACGAATTGATTGCTGAAGCGGATACGTCCGTAGAGGACAATGTCTTACGTACCATGAGTGCTATTTTCGGTAACGGTCTACCTCAGTATCCTGACTTTGAGCAATACTCTTCAATGCGGCAAATCATCTCTTCGAGCGTACCACCGAGGTCCCCACCTTACACAGGAACGCTGCGTGAGCCGTGCGAGCAAACCAAGCGACGTAGGATTTACTGAGGTCGACACCGTCGAAGACGCTTTTTTGTGTAACTTTACTAGTTTTTGACCTTTTGCGTCGCGGCTGTCAGGCTGGGCAAAACTTCTACTGATCTTTGTAAGCAAGAAACAGCTGGGAAATAGCATAAAAGCAAAAAATTGATAGAGCTGGTATCTCACTAGGACTTTCAAGTATCTGCCGTGGTTGTACTAACGCCGAAGCGTCTACGTCAATTAAAGTAAAACCCTCAGGTATTATACGTCACTTCAGCACGAGGCAAAGTGATTCCTTGCGTCTAATAACTCACAGGCTTCTACAAGAAGTACTGGGTAAGTCGATGAAAGTGTCGGACGGAGCTCCACATCAATAACACAATATTTCGGCTGTCCCTCGGGTACTACTTGCGCCTTGAGTGTGAGGAAGTACTTCGCAACGCCGTTCACCTCCTCCGCTCACTTGCTTGTTGCACTGGGTCTATTCGTAATGCATATACGCGAAACACAGAGCACATCGACTCTTGTTGCCCCCCCCCCCCACGCATGATCTCTCTTCCATTCTTGCTGGTATTGACAATCGAGAAGTCCTTCGCATCATGTTTGTGTCGTTCAAGCAGCGCAAGGTCTCTATATCGTTACCCAAGTCTCGCCGCCGAGACAATGTTTCATCGTCCAGACCACGCAAACACTGGGTACACGCCACGTTCCATGCATGTAGCCTCTTGCCACGCAAAGTCCGTGGCCCTCCACTTGAGGGTTGGGCTAGATAGATCTCGTTGCTGCCACAGTGGGCTTGTAGCCGAGCACATACATGGCGCGATAGAGCTTTTGCTGCGCCTTCTTGGTCCTCTGGTGAACTATCCCGCATTAGCAGTAGATCCGAAGACTTGTACTCGGGGCTCATCGCCTTTTTGCTCGTGGCCACGTCCGGAGCCTTGACGAACGGCTCCTCATCACGCGCGTACTGCGCCGACAGCACGCGTAATCCAAGGTATTTGCGAGTGTGCAGCATTTGTGACTTGAATAGTGATGCACAATTATAGTATCTCAATTGTCGATATTTATTTTTGTGTGCCCACATTTCCAGGCCACTTATTCAGCTCTCATTGGCTGATTACCCTCCTCGACCTTCAACTCGGTGTACAGCCATCGGGCAGCCACTCGTGCAGAGATGCCACTTCTATTTGTGTTGCTACCGTAACGTGTTGTGCTACTGAGAGTTTATGGTGCTGCAGAGAGTTTATGGTGCCAAAACGAAACGAAGTGTGAGTGTGATAGTTTCTCGGTGACGATTGTTAAATCTTTGGTGATGGATATAATATCGCTGGTGGTGATTTTTTCCCCACGCAGATGCTATTAGGGGATTTCAGAAGTACCGACAAACGAAATACACGTAGCTGCAAAATAAATATCTCCCCTACACGCTTTCAAAACTACGTAGTGAAAGTACGTATCGCTCAGTCTGATTTTTTCGACAGAAGCCAACAAAGTGCGGACTATGGATCCGGATCCGCACGACCTTACAGCGTCTCTATTATGAGCTGCTGCTTTTCGTACATGTTCAGTTTTCTGGCCCCACGTTTATTTCTTCTTGGTTTACTAAGTTTACCGACAGGCTTTCCGTTGTAGCTTGCTATTCTATGCGCCTTAATCGGCTATTAATAAAAAGAACGCGAAAAGTTACACCTGACTTAGCTTCAGCTCATTAACCCTAAGCTGTGCAAGCTCTAAATTGTAGCATAAACGACATGTCAGCACGAATGACAGCACTTTACACCGACAAACATGTCAGTGTAGGGTATTAATAGTGCCCTATATCAGATTCTAGCTGAACGCTTTGTCATATTTATTGTCAATTATTACTCTAAATTTATTTTGTAAGGAAGTACCTACGTTCACCAACTCTTTTTGAGCAAGAAAGGTCAACCTACGGCTACTGACCGCACCGAGGTAGGGTAAATTGTATTTTAAAATATCAGCACAGGGAACACGAAACGTTTTAAGCAAAATATACCCCCACATTTGAGGTGGCAAGCATCGAGTGAGAGTTGGTCTTAAGGTGAGGATCAGTTCGGTTTCTGGACAGCATTGTAACAAGTTATAAAATGTCCCGACCATATCAGCGAAAGCTGTTTGAAACCTTCATCATTTGGGATTAGAACTTCTAGGAAGAATTAACCCCACACCTAATTTGAACCCTAATCAAAATTGTACGTCCTATATCGTTAATTCAAACCTCACGGACATATTCGATATTAATTTGAAAAACAGTTTACCGCTACAATTCGCTCGTCTATATGAAGCGATAACCACGTAGATTAGCCGCCGCACAGCTCGTGGTGTAGTCAACAAAATTGTCGATACCAGGATTTGTAACATCCCAGAAAAACAAAATTTCGCACCGGATTCATGTCCCCTGAGCAGTGCGAGCATTCAACCGGTAGCTAAAGGTGTTGGCTGTGTGGTTGAGCGCTGATAAATTAAGTAGAAAGGCACAACCTGATAAATTCGTGCTCGAGTGCGCCATTGTCACGCCTTAGGTACGGTAATCACACGGATTTTTCAAATTTTATCAAGACGGTCCGCTTTTCAAAAAATCGTAAACGGTCAAAGTTGTAGATTGTATCGGAACGGATATATCTGCATGGTGTTGTCTTCTAAAGCGGTCTACTGCTTGGGTAGTGGAGTCGTTTCTCCAGCGATTTCGTGGTTTTGCTATAATAATAGCTAATTGTGACACTTTAAAGTGTGACTTGTGACTTTTAAGTGTCATAATTAACTATTATTAAAATAAGACTGATTCTAGATTGGCAATTGCCTCAATATTGTAATTCAGAGTAATCGTATATCTTAATAAACGATTTGCAGATTTATGTTATGATTGATGGTCGATGTGCACCATCATCGATCTTGAGAAAACTTTAAAGCACACAAAACGCATTTGACCGGCACAACAATGCCAGGAAGATTTGAACACAATAACACAGAAACGAATCAAACTCAGTGGCGTTTCTAATGGACGGTGCAGTGCTCATCACCCGCAGTGTGGCCTCTCAAAAGTACGTCTAAAAAGTAGCGATTTGTTTAAGTAGCGGTAACGTTGCGCATTTGAAATGTAACGCTACGAGAAGTATCGCCATAAAATTACTTTATGAGACGTAGCTCTACCGTCTTATCCATCGAGCTACTTTTTGCAATCATTTCACATTGACAAGCCATTCTCACAGCCAACGAGACTGACACCAAAGCGACCACAGCACGCCCAGAACACGTAGGTCAAAAATGCTCGGTCTTTGCGCATCAAACTGTCCTCAGCGACGCTGAGCCCTGGTGACACAATCGAGTACTACTCGCGTATGTTTGTATGTGGCGACCCAAGAGGCCTTCGCAGAGAAGTTGTATTGCACATCGACGACAACATCGATGCCGACTACCCGGTCTCTTTGGACGCTGAGGAGATGCTTCCTCGTGACAACTTTACCAGACTGGTTAAAGATCGATTCGGCCGCGCTTACCAGCCGGACAACCCCCGCAGGACGCGCTTAATAAGCTTATCTCCTTGCTTGGCCCGGAGGGCGTGGAGGCAGTGAACGCCAGACTGAAATCGTTCTCCCGTTATGAGAACGAGCTCTTGGAGCATGTCCAAGAGAAGATGAGTGCTGCAACGGCGGCCGCGTCGGTGACGCGAGACGGGTATGCGAGACCAAAGCCGCTCCTGGTGACCGTGAAGACCTTCGAAGGGAGAATCTTCTTCTCTGGACCCGTGAGGTCGAGATGGCCATGGGATCGTCCCTGCTCCAGTCTGAGCAACAGCGCGTGGCGCTTGGTATCTCCAAGCTTGGAGGGCGCGCGCGCGAGTGGGCACTAACGTGCGGTACGTCTGTTGACGCTGCATTCCCTCTTGGGCTCAGCTGAAGCAGCAAATGTCGCGCGTTTTCGCGCCGCCTAACCAGGCGTTCCGTGTTCGGTCTAAGTTCCTTGCTACCCGATAGGGCAAGAAGGAGTTACTGGACTACGTCCAAGAGTTGAGAACTCTGATCGCCGGTATGGCTGCGGACCCTCTGCCAGAACTGGTCACGGTGACCGTGTTCATGGAAGGACTCCGCGTGGGCGCAGCCCAAATGGAAGTGTTCCGTGTGCACCCTGCCTCTGTCGAAGAGGCGGTGAACGTGGCATTGAATGCCGAACACGACTTCAAGTCGGCTCGACTTGGTTGGTACGCTGGTAGCGCGAGCTCGTCGAGCGGTCCGGAACCGATTGACCTCAGCTATGCTGAAGATGAA
Source organism: Phytophthora tentaculata (assembly GCA_033557915.1). Taxonomy (NCBI): domain Eukaryota; phylum Oomycota; class Peronosporomycetes; order Peronosporales; family Peronosporaceae; genus Phytophthora; species Phytophthora tentaculata. The sequence goes on along the minus strand of JAUCEA010000020.1, from coordinate 2,744,791 downwards.
GTAGCGGAACTTCTTGCTGCGGAGCTCGCCGGCATCCGCCGATGCTTTTTGTGCAGGAGCACAAAGCATCTGAGGGCGCAATGCCCCCTGCGCTTCAGGCGACAGGCTCCGGCGAGCCAACCCTCCGGGCCGTCGCCGGGAAACGGCAACTCTCAGTAGGCGTGGGGCATCCTACTGGGGAAGTACTGAGTTCCGTTGTGCCTCGAAGAGGTAGAGGGCAACGGGGCTCAGATCCCGAAGAGAGCTGGGCTCTCTTTACAAGATGAGTGTGTGCAAGCCGGGCTTGCTGGTCGTTCAAGCGAGCATGAAGGGCTTTGCAAAGCCGTGGAGAGTCTTGATTGACTCAGGAGCTTCAGGCAACTATGCCCGCCGCTCCACCCTGGAAGGGAGTCAGCTGTATGCTGAGGCACTGGAAGTGCCAACGCGAGATGAATCTCAGTCCGTCTGGCGACGAGGACACTTGTTACTGTGTCGAAGGACTCTGTTGACCTTAATGTGAAGTTCTTAGACTTCGATAGCGTTGAACGCTGTCTGGTCTTGGATCTCGATTCGAGGTATGACCTCATCTTTGGCATGGCATGACTCGAGCGCCATGAGCCATGGATCGACTGGAAGTCGAAGACGCTGGGTGCTACGCACCCTGCTCCTAGTGGAGCTTTGGTGAGTCATGAACCCACCTCTTCTAGGAAGCAGAAGCGCTATTGGCGCGAGAACGAGGCCGAGGCGGCCGTGGTTTTGGACATTGGTATGTCGAAAGTTGTGAGCAACGAGGTTGCTCTGTGTGGTACGGATCTGGTCGAAGACCTACCGCTGCGTGGCCTGAGGGCCGCGGTCGACTGCGAGTCGAGGCATCGTGGGCGCGGCCAAGAAGATGCAGGTGAAGTGACACCTAGTTCACTGAGTGAGGGTCATGGACCGCATGGCTCTTAGCCGAGTGTCTTGCGAGACACGGCTTCCCCTTCGAGGAGTGTCGGTGCTGCTGCACCCGGTGGTGGTGACGAAGATGTCGCTGCACCTCCCTCGTCCGACCGAGCTCGGTCGCGGAGGGAGAGGAGGATAAGAAGACGCAGAGCGTCTGTGACGTCTTCGGCGTCGCACGAGGTGTCCAACGTGTCGAGCGGCGATGCTCCACGTGATCGCTGCGAGCAGCTGTACACACTCATGAATGGAGTGACGGGGGAGGTCGAAGGCGACATCAGCCTTGACGCTCTGCCCGCTGTTGATGCTCTGATAGAGCTGGACGAGATGTCTGTTACCGAGTTCGGCGAAGCCTTGAAGGCGGGGCGAGTTAGCCGAAATGGTCTTGATAAGACCTGAGCAAAAGTTGAACTCTTCGTCCGTCGTGGACGACCCGGTCCCGTAGGACACCAAGAAGGCGCTGAGCGCGCGGAGTGGGTCGGAGATCCTGAAAGACCCGTCGGATCCGTTCTATCCTTTGATTAAGGAGAATGAAGACGTAGTCTATAGGAACCCGCCGATGGGTTTGCCTCCGGATCGAGGCGTGCGTCACGAGATTGACTTGATTCCAGGAACCAAATACTGCGTGACGCGGCAGTGGACCTTGCCAAAGGAAAAGTGCGACGTCGCTGACGCGTTCTTCCGTGCGAAGCACGAGGCAGGGCTGGTGCGTGAGAGCAAGTCTCCGCACTCGACACCCACTTTCTGTCAGAAAGCCAAATGGGAAGTGGCGTATTGTGCATGCTTTCAATAAGCTGAATGCGGCCACCATTCCGGCGCAGACGTCGATTCCTCGTAAGGATGTTCTGCAGAACAACATGGTAGGCTGTACGCTGTACAGTGCACTCGACTTGGTCGATGGTTACTACCAATTGCTCATGAGAGATAGCGACATCCCGCTAACAGGGGTCAGTACTCCGAGCGGTATGCTCTCGTAAATGCCGCTATTATATACTTCTAATAGATGATAGTGGCTGGTGATGCCCCAGGGGCTGTCGAACGCACCACCAACGTTCAATCGTCTCGTGGCGCAGTTGTTCCGGCCCCATCGGGCGTACGCACAGACGTACTTCGACGATATTTTCGTCCATAGTCGCGCTGAGCACGGGAAGTCAGATGTGGAGAACCACAATGACCACTTACGAGCGGTGCTCGAGTGTATGCGCACGAATAATTGTATGCCAACTTGGACAAGTGCGTCTTCGGCGCAGAGGAGATCCCTTTCCTCGGGTGCTTCATTGGGAAGCGTGGCTTACGGGCAGATCCTGCCAACGTCAAGGCCATCGTGGACTGGCCAGTTTCCAAGAACCAGAAGGACTTACGCAAGTGGCTAGGTTTAGCCAATTACTTGAACAAGTACAGCGCGATCTACGCGGAGATGGCCAGGCCACTATCGGATCTCCTTAAGAAGGATGCACGTTGGTGCTGGGGCGTCGAGCACGACGGAGCCTTCCAGGCCGTGAAAGAGAGCCTTCTGTGAGCGCCGATACTCGCGCTACCGGACCCGGATCGTCCGTTCAGCGTCGTCTGCGACGCCTCCGATTTCGCGATCGGTTGTGCTTTACTACAAGCAGACGCCGAAGGGCGTGCACGCGTCATCGCGTTTGAGTCTCGCCAGCTCAAGGCTGCGGAAAAGAACTACCCAGTTCATGACAAAGAGCTACTTGCGATGGAGTACGCTCTAGTCAAGTTCAGGGTACACCTGCTCGGCTCCAAGCCATTCGTGATCTATACGGATCATGCGTCGTTACGCACTGCGACCCAGTCGCCTCACCTCTCTCAGAGAATGGCAAGATGGCTCTCCTTCTTTGCCGAGTACAACTTCGAGGTGAAGTACAAGCCGGGGTGGATTAATGTGGTGGCAGATGCGCTGTCGCGCAGGCCGGACTACGAGTTAGCCCGTGTCACGACGGTGACTTCGTCGGTGCCGGACTTGATACGCGATGCGTACGCTCAGGACGACATGTGTGTAGCGCTGCTACGGGCTCTGAGAAGTGAATAGTTTCAGGACTCGGACAAGGAGTTGTCAGGGCGCTTACGAGCGAGGCTACATCGATACTCCATCGATAATGGCCTGCTGTATTACAGCACAGACTCGGAAGACACTCCTCGTGTGGTCGTTCCTCATGATGAGGACCTCAAGTATCCTATCCTCTATGAGGTACATGATACGCCCGTCGGTGGGCACTTAGGTCGTGAGAAGACCTATGGCTCGGTGAGCTCGATGTACTGGTGGCCCAAGATGTATAAGTGGGTTGGCACTTACGTACGCACGTATGAGACGTGTCAACAGACAAAGTCTGCGCCGAATGCGGCGGCACCGTTAGCGAGCTTGCCTGTCCCAACGGGATGGTTGCAGTCCATCAGTATGGACTTCGTGTTTGGCCTTCCGAAGGATAAGGCGGGCAACACGGGTATCGTGGTCTTTGTGGACCGATTGAGCAAGATGGCTCACTTAGCGGCGGTGCCGGACACCATCGATGGTGAAGGTACAGCTTTGCTGTTCTTAGACCGATCTTTTACCAACATGGCTTGCCTGAGGCAATTGTCTCGGATCGAGACCCGCGATTCACCGCGAAGTTCTAGACGTCCCTCTTCAGAGTGCTCGGAACTCGTTTGGACATGTCCACAGCGGATCATCCGCAGACCGATGGTCAGACTGAACGCGTGAATCGCGTTGTGGAGGACATCCTTCGAAGCGTATGCGCTGAGGCGCCGAAACGCTGGAGTGAGATGCTCTTACTCGTTGAGTTTGCACTGAACAATGCAGTGCATGCCTCGACAGGCTTCACTCCGTTCTATGTGAACGGCTTGGTGAATCCTCGCGTCCCGCTGAGGCCGCCACGTAGTGGCTCAGGGCTTGACGGGGGAGGAATAGCCGAGCGACTGGCTGATGTCAGCCCTGTTGCGGTTCGCAAGCAAGTCGATGACGTTGTCTCTTTGAAACTGAGCGTCATGCGACAGGTACGCGACGCTATGGCTGAGAGCCAAGACCTTCAGAAGGAGTATGCTGATGCGAAAAGCAGAGGCAATGTGGAAAGGTTTGAGTTCGGGGACCTAGTTTTATTAAATGCTAAAAAAAACTACTACTCACGAGTGTCTGTAGTTTCTAAGACAAAATTGAGATCTCGGTTCGTGGGACCGTTCAAGGTCGTGGCGAAGAAGGGCCTAGCGTATACGCTAAACCTTCCGAAGAGATGCGCACGTATCCGGTCTTCTACGTCGGCTTACTCAAGCCATATTAGGATCCTGCTCAGGTGAGCGCGACGGCGTTGACGCCGACCCGGCAGGTGGCTGACCCACGCCCGAAGGTTGGGCAGCAGCGACGGGTGGCGGGACCACAGGACGAGAAGCAAGCTGGTGAAGACACAGCAACAAGTCGAGCTGACCTTGCAGCTGAGTGACTTGGCGCTCCAGGTCTACGACCCGGTTTTGAACCGACTGAGGTTGCTCGAACCAGTCCACACGACAGTGGGTCTCGTCGAGATCGTCTGCAAGGCGGTTCAGGGAGCCAGTTGTATCTCGAAGATACTGGTCCAGGGAACTTACGCGCTGATCCAGCGCAAACAAGTCACTCCGAGTCGCGACGCGAAGGTCCAGCTGAGGCTCGACCTCCTCCAGCTCTGCTCGACGAGCACGGTGAGCTCCACTATCACGTGGAACGCCTTGTGGCGCGGCGTCGACGCCAGGGCCAAACCCAGTATCTTGTAAAGTGGCGGGGTTATCCTCATTTGAAAAACTCGTGGGAGTTTGAGGTCCCACTTCGGCAAGACTGCCCAGACGTCGTGGACGCTTATCATCGAGCACATCCGATGCCGAAGCGCCACCCCGGCGTGCGACGGCGTCGCCAGGCGCTGAGCGCTTCCCACTAGAGTGGGAAGGAGACAGATCGGCAGTCGAGCTCAGGTGCTGATCGGTGGCTGGAGCAGCCTGCTCATGAGTTGGAGCGGTGCTCGCAGCGGGAGCAGGAGATCGGATGGTATCGTAGTGTTGTGGACGGGGTCCTGGAACGTGGCGTCGCGCCTTCGACTTTGCGAAGTCCAGGTGCAGACGTCGCTCAAGACGGACATCAGTTTCGGAGAAACTAGCTCGAAGACCATCATAGCTGGGGAGCCGTCGAGTGTGCTCAACCCAGTTTGCGAAGTGTGCGTCATACACAACCATCGTCTCTCCTTGATAATGGACCACAGGAACTGTGCGCATGGCAGGCACTGACTGCTGGCGCAGCTGCAGCCGTAGGCGCTCTCGGTACTCCTGGGGAGTTGTGACTTGTGGAGTCAGAAAGCGCTCACGAAGCTGGTGTCTCTGCACTTGCTCGTCGCCGCAGGCCCACACACGTACGTGTCCAAGAGCTGTTGTGCAGCACGGCGGGCGTCTCGACAGGATATCGTGGCTGAAAGCCGTAGTCGCGGCGCGTGGCGTGCGTCAGTGGCCGAGCCACAGGTCGATACGACGCTTGCGAGCGCTGCTCCTCGGACATCTGCCGGCCTTGGGCCTCGTCCAAGTCATTGGTAATGACGTTTGGATCGTAGCGATCATCCTCGTCATATCGAGACTGTAGCGGAGGCACATCGCGCAGGGCGCGCACAGGATTGACACGTTCTGGGAACGGATTCGACGTGCAAAGCTCTCGCCGAGGTGGTGACCGCGGAGCACTAACGTGAGACCTCGGGGAGGCGGGGTTTGAGTACGCCTCACTACCCATGGGGTCATCCTGGTCGAGCTGACCTTCCTCGATCTCTTCGAACAAGCGCTCGTTTGCTCTGCGCGGCGCGCGCTGCTCGAATGAGCTCGTCTCTTGGACTGGGACTGGGGCTCATGTAGCGTGAGGAGTAGCGGCAGTGGTGTTCGCGGTGATACTCTGTAACAGAGAGGAAGGAGGAAGCTCTAGGAGCTGACGCTGAGCGACGTTGAGCGCGGGGCGTGAAGGTTCTCGGACCTTGGGCCGGCGGCGGCGTGTTCGGCATCCACGATGCGAAAGCGTTAATGAGCTCGGTGAGCTGCGAACGCAGAAGATAACAGGAGATGACCTCTAACGTCTTGACAAGACAAGACCTCGCTGAGGAAGTTTCGAGAACTGGAGAGTTCTCGTCTTGGTGGGGGAGAGTGTAACGGGCTACACGGTCTGGTGCACACATGGGTACGAGGTACCCGGAGAGTTAACAGACTCTCAGTACATGATGTCTAGAACTAACGGTGGTCTCAGTACATAGGTTGGGGGCCACACGTTGTGCATATGATTAGGTTTAACTATGGCAGACAGTTAAACATAGATAGCGGCTTCGCCACAATAAAGATAAATAAAAACACTTCAGTTTTGGAAGCAAAAGAGTTATTTCGAGTTAATAACTCTGCGCCCTGGTTTTAGGGCTGTGTTAAAGTTCCTTCGGATAAGGAACTTTGTATTACGGACTCTTTGAGTCGAACGTCTTCCTCTGACGCTAAAGCTACGGCAGCCCCGCTGCAGAACCTCATCAACCAGCAGGCGCTCGAACAAGCGATCGAGGACCGTACCCTAATGAGGGGTAAGGAGACAGAGAGTAAATCGAAACAACGTGTCTACATAGGCCATATCAGAAAAACAAACGACAAATACATGGGCAGCCTCAGCAACCAGGAAAACGTTTCAAAAAAGTTGACGAACGTAAAGTCGAGAGGCCTGGTGACAAAAAAGGCGCGTCAAGTAAGAAAGGTGCCCCGAAGGACGGATGCTTTCACTGTGGAGGCGCACACTACCTCAGCCATTGTCCGACTGCAACCCAAGAGGACCGTGACCGGCTCGCCAAAAACCAAGAGAAGAAAGGCGAGCGGCCTCCAGCGGAGCGGCACCGCTAACTTACGACGTCTAGCCGAATGCCTGCCGACACAGACTCGCTCGGTCGTGTTGGAGGACGCTTTCACAGTGGCTTTCTGTGCCGATAGCGGTGCAGACAGGACCGGCATGAGCATGAATGTTTACAAGGACTTGTGGAGGTTTGCCCAGAGGTGAGGGCAGTGAGTTTGGACGAACCACTCACTTGCATTGGAGCCAAAGGGAAAACTATAGAAGTGAAAATGACTGTGAACCTGCATCTCCGACTGCGTACGGCTGCTGGTAGTGTTCGGATCGCTAAACCAGTAGAGTGTCCTATCATTCCTGGCGACTCGGCCGAATTCCTGTTTGGTAACGACGTATTGACTGTGCTTGCTATTGACGTACAGGAGCAACTCGATATGTTTGTGGCTAATGCTATGCAAGTTGAGAGAATTGATGAATTTGATGATGATGAAGAGCCCCAGATCGATAGTGGAGCTGAGATTAGTGAAGACGTGCGTGCAGCCGTGGAAACTTTAATCGAGAAGGCAATAGAAAATGGCTTTCCGACGGAATTTGTTCCTGCACTACGGAAGATTGCTACTGGGTTCGATATCTGGAGGCTCAAACTTGGGGACGAACCACCTGCCCGTGTACCCCCGATGAAGGTCCGACTTAAAGAAGGCGCGAAACCTTATCGCTGCAAATCGAGACGTTATCCACCCGAAGTCCGCAAGTTTCTCGACGACTTTAACGACGATTTGGTGCGATTAGGTTGGGTCTACGAGAACACTGAGAGTCGTGGGGCATACCCGGTCCTTCCTGTACGCAAAAGCGGAGGTGAATTTCGCCAAACGGCGGATTACAAACCCGTGAATGCGTTGATCGAGGCGATTATGGGAGTCATGCCAGACTTACCTGTAGACCTGGAAGACGTCAAAGGAGCACGCTTTTTGGCCTGTTTTACTTTATAAAAGGCTATTGGCAGATTGGGCTGGCTGAGGAATGCCAAGAATGGTTGTCGTACATGACACATCGTTAAGTGTACACACCCCGCCGTGTTCCCCAGGGCTGCACAGACGCTGCTTTATTTTTCCAGGCTACAATCCAGAAGTGCTTAGAGGAGCTTATGCACAAGCATTTGTTAGTCTGGATCGATGATTTACTGTTATTTGCCATGGATGCAAGTACTTACCGGGAGAAGCTTGAACGGTTGTTCGAGTTGTTAGACTTTTTCGGCTTCAAGATAGGTCCGAAGAAATCAAGCCTGTTCGAGCAGGAAGCGCGCTGGTGCGGGTAGCTTATCAACGACAATGGAGTCCATCACGACCCAGAGAGAATCCGATCACTACAGGCGTTGCCTTATCCAAGCACAGCCGGTGAGCTCCAGCAGTTCATCTGCGCAACGAATTGGATGAGAGACTCGCTTGTAGATTGTGCTCGGGCGATACGTCCGCTCCAGGACGCGTTGAATTTAGCTTTATCGAGAGCATCTAAGCGTACTAAAAGAGTGGCCTCTGGAATTGCAGTGGATTTGAGTGCAACGGAACTAGATGCTTATGGTGAATTGAAGCAATTACTATCAACCAGGGTGACACTAGCTTTTCCAAAGGAAGGGGCGACTACGCGTGTGCTCACCGATGCATCCGACGCAGGCTGATCTGTACTCGTTTCTCAAGTGGTACAGTGGGAACCCCACAAAGAAGTTCACGAGCAGCAACACGAGCTGCTCATGTGCTTGAGTGGTAGCTTTACGGGGTCGCAGTGTAACTGGAGCATTATCGAGAAAGAAGCGTATCCCATAATTTGTGCCTGTGAAAAACTCAGTTTCCTGTTGCTTTGAACTGAAGGGTTCAAACTCTATTGCGATCATCGCAACTTGATAAATTTGTTTGCCCCAGGTAAAGAAGTAAAGAAACATATTCGGGGCAAGCTACTAAGATGTTCGACCAAGCTAATAGAGTATCGCTATGAAGTGGAGCACATTGATGGAGAATCAAATGTCTGGGCCGATATGGTATCAAGGTGGGCAGGGAACCACGACTCAGCGGTCCGCTTGAATGTGAGGCAATTGAGGAAACGGTGTCGGGAGGAAGTGGCGGAGCCGCGGCAACGGCGCAAACGACAACGCAGCGGCAAGAAGAAAACCTCTGTTCCCGTGGCAACAAACAAGCAACGCCCACCACCCGAACGCAGACACCGCTGCCTACAAACAACCACTACGGCCTTTAGATGACCAGATTTTGAATGGCCTACTTTCAACGATAACTTGGAAGCGCAAATACGGCTGGCAGTCGAGCGACCTGGTTGAGCGAAGGGGAATGATGACGACGGATGGTACATCAAGGATAAAATATGGATACCACGAAGTGCAACGGATTTGGTACACAGGCTGCTCGTGGTGGCTCATTGTGGGCCTCAAGGACACCGTGGTCGAGATGCCATGTTGGCAGGCGTAGATCGACACTTTGGTGTCCATCACCTACACTCGCGTGTTGAGACTTTCCTACGAGCGTGCCTAATGTGTAAGCATGTAAAGGGTAGCAAGATTATTCGACGACCGTGGGCTGAAACCTATCGAACGAACAAACGAAATGCTGTTTACATTTTGACTTCTTGTCACTTGGAGACAGCTTTCAAGGTGATCGATATCTACTAGTCCTGAAAGACGAAGCAACGCATTTCACCAAGCTTACACCCTGTATGAATCCGACTAGTAGGTGGTGGTCGACGCGATGCTTGCTTGGTATAGCAGATTCTACCTTCGCTGTGGATAAGTGATCAGGATCACACTTTAAGAACGAGGTCATGACGGAATTATGGCGACGGCTAGAAGCACGGCACAATTTCACTGTAGCCTATAGTCCGTGGATCAATGGGAGTGTGGAACGGGTCAACCGTGACATTATACAAGTTCTCCGTGTACTTTGCCCGGAGTACGAGGTAGATATACGCGATTGGACATTTTTCGTGCCAATACTACAATCTACTCTGAATTACACGCTGGTTCCCTCGTTAGGCAACCGAGACCCAGTCGAACTGTTTTGCGGACTACCTCTCCCTTCATCTCTGACATTATGTATTGACAAACGCCAGAAAGAGATACTAGAGGTACCAGTACGCCCAGCAGCTATATCGACCTGGCTAGGAAATTTGCGGAAAACTATTCGAGACCTACACAAATCGATGATCCTGGCACGTGAACGACAGACTGTAAGAAACAAGCGGGCACAGCGATATACTCGCTCCCCTACCTTCGACGTCGGGGATTACGTACTCTGGTCGAGGGTCGACCAGAAGTACTACGATAAGCTTTTAGTAAGCTGGGTGGGGCCCTACCAGGTCGTACGTGCAGACAAACACTACTTCGCTGTCCGTCATTTACTGACGGGGGAGGAGGTGGATGTTCACCCATCTCGATTGAAATTCTACGCCGAGCGCTTACTACAAGTCACCGAAGAGCTCCGCAACCATATTGCCGCACAAGGACTGGTACTATCGGTAGCTGAGCTGAAAGAGCCTCGGTGGAACCAGGTGATAATGGACTATGAGGTCTTGGTGAGTTGGAAAGGACTGGAGTCGATTGCAGACTCATAGGAGGTAGCACTATATACCTGTGCTGCTAACGCATTTTGCTTCCCGATCGAACGACAGACAGTTCGAGCGGCATGTAGCCGCACAAATCAAACCAAAGTCAGGGCCTACAGACCGGTCGAAGCAGAAAGCATAACAGAAATTGTCAAACAGATATGCATGGGTGATGAAGACTTTTGGGAGGGCAGTGTAGTAGGTGTGACTTCTTGACAAGTCTCCATCCACTCACAGGGCATCGCAGAAGATGCGATACCGAGCTGGATATAACTTAGGAGTTAGGAAACCAATACCTGGCCGACTGAACGGACCAGAAAGGGACAGAACGGAATCTAAGCATTAGGACTCATAATAGACTTGGGTTCATCAGGAAGCACCAGCTTCCCTAGCAGTGTGTTATACGTTCAGACCTACAAAAGACACGGAACTATTGCACATGCAATTCTCCTGTCTATGGGTTTAGCAGTCTACTAAGCAGAGGTCGCAATGGGTGCCCAAACACCGGGTACTCGCCCGCTCGTTTGTCTCATGGATGGGTACGGGTACCCGATTTAGATGCTAAATCTCTGGGGTCGGCTACGGTTGCCCGATAAGATGTGATATTTTGCAAACATATATCTACTGTAAGCGTATTTTCTTCGTTTGTGGATATTTAGGTGGGAATGGGTACCCGACTTTAATAAAAATCCATGTCGGTTGGGTACGGATACCCGATCCCAGCCCGCTCCCACGGGCTTGCGGATTGGGATACCCGAGAATCCTGTTTTGCGAGTCGCAAACATCGCAAATTGAGACCTCTGCTACTAAGTACGAAGTATTTACTTAGTCCAGTCACTTTTCTAAAATGCACTACCGCTGGAGATGCTCATTTACCTTGTGGTACTGGGGTCGAACGCCCTGGTGGACGCTTGTGGTGGGAGTATACCGAATGCTTGATGTCAGGTTCGCCATCTAGCCTTGAAGTATAGTAGTAGAATACCGGCATCGAATCGACAGAATAGACACTGTAGTTTAATCTTAGTTTGCAGAATTGTCACAATATTGTTTGACTAGGACCTACAACTAAATTTCGAGCAACCCTGGTGGAGATATGGGGTAAAGCGTATTGTGTTAAGTGATTAAGGCATCCACATTGGCTTAGACGACATTGATGCTCAAGATTTTTTGCGGGGATCGCGCAAAATAGGACGAACTTCGCCCCAATGAGATAGTCCTTCCAAGTGATGATGATGGTGTTTCAGCATATATTTTACAAGGCAAGCACATTCACCAGATAGGATGGCCAGAATTAAAAAAACACAAATGAAGATAATTGCACACAAAGTCAAAGGGCGCTTTTACGACGTTCAGAACTGCTGCATCTCTTAGCTTATCAAAACAAGGAGCATTTAAATAAACGTTGCATCACTAATCGGACGGACTACAAGCCGAAAGACCCTGATGACATTCGTGGCAGAAGCCCGACACTATTGTTCGGACAAGCACGTCGCACCAAACGAAGGTCCCAGCAAGACTTGAATGAGATAGTTCAGCAGTGTCCAAGCGTGACGATTCATCGTCTGCACATAGCCCTTCTTGATGATGCCTTCTGTGTTGAAATCGTCAGCAGTGAATTCTGGAATGAGACGCAGGAGAGTGCGGAAAACAAAACCTGAGCTGTCGAAGCTTAAGCTGAAATCCGACATCGACTCGAAACCGAGGGAGAAAGATTTCACAGACGCGTCCTTGAACCTCCGTCATGATCTTTGCAAAGTGTTTTTCCGTGGTCGCGATTTCCAATTCCGTCTGAAGATCCGCAACGGCCAAGTTGGAACACAGTGAGGCAGATACGTCCGGCGCACATACGTACATATTCGCTTCTACTTCGGCTAAAACCGTGGGTTGGTCCAGCTCGAACTGCAAGTGGGCTGTTGCGGACGCGCCCGTCGCCTTAACCTTGGCACTCAACTTGGCGTCGACAGTAACAACACTCAGACGAGGCAGTTTGGATAGAAACAGAATTGGGCAAAGCTTCAAAGATGCAATACATGGAGCAACGACTTCAGAGAGAGGAGAAAAGTGCAGCGCTTCAAGGTTATGATTTTGTCAGCGATCGTCTCCGCAATCTTTATAATCGGCAAGAGCGTGAGTCCAGCCTAAGGATTCGTGCTGACATTGAGGAGGAAATATCAAATCCGAAAACCAAGAAGCAGAAACTGTCAAGAGTTGCTGGAGCGATTCCAGTTAATTTCAATGCATGGAGGAAACTTTATGTAGCACTTGCTGTTGTCAAGGAGGGGATTGATCGCGAGTGTATCTGCAGTGATAACGTTGTCGCGAGACCGGATAAGATCAAAGAGTGGTGGAAACGGTCATTGGAGTGCAAGAAACCCGTCATTTGTTCTTCAGCTCAATACATACCGACTCTTTTGACGATGAGTTACAATGCGTGACTGGGTGTTTCAAAGCATACAAGATGGACGCGGTGGGATCGCCGGCGATAGGTCTGGGCATTAGCCAATTTTGGCAGTGCCCAGAGCCATGTTCATCAGCATCGGAGCAAGGTCTCCGCAAAGCTGCGAGTTCTTCAAAAAGAAAGAAATACCTGCGTCACAATCGACTGGATGAAGTAGCGCAAATGGAACATCAGGAGCTCCACCACAAGTTGTCGCTCGAGCTGAGCATCGTGGTCGACTTCCACGAGATAGTCTCTAAGACCTTCTCGAGGCACACACCGTTTCTCAGCGCGTAAAGCTCATCCAAACTCGAGCGCTTCAGCAAAAAACAGGTTCGGGGAAGCTTCAGCCGATGTTCCAGCACTCGCGATCCAAAAGCAATGCAAGGAACGACGGAGTACACAGCTCGACGAGCAGCATGGTCATCACGTTCGTCTGTGACGCGTATTGCATCGCTCCGTCAGTGGGTAGGACTGGCACCGTTTGAGACCTTGCCAAATCTGTCGCCGTGGCCAACAAAAGCTCCCAAGACGATGAGCACGGCCCTCGATGAGAGCTGCCGTTTGTACTTCGAGAACCGTTACGGAGTGTGTGTTGGACGACTGGGACCGCGAGAATCCGGAGGGCGGGACCGCAAGCAGACCCCAAAGCAGCCTGATTATGGCGCTACTTAAGACCGGTGTCCACATCCGACTTACGGCTCCTGGGAGAAGCAACTAGTGGGACGGCCATTGCCAATACGCTGCGTTGCTGGACGCGCTGGTAGTGGGCATGCATCACAATACGGCGGTCTTGAACTTGTACATTCACTTTACTTAAGAGGCGCAACACCCAGAACTTGCTCGCCCGATATTTGGGGTGCTATGACCGCGATTTGGAATGAAGTAAATTTATAGGTGCTATAATTTTGCACAAGACGGTGTGCGCTCGTGTATCTTCACAACAAGCTTCTGTTCCATCGCAACCTTAGTGACTTAACACCAACGTTATCGATTGACCAATTGACGGGCACATTCGTGCCCAAACGCCAGATGTCAATACCACACAGTAGTGCATCGGTCGGCGTTGGTGGTGTTAGAGAAGACCATATTCTCCCAGAAGACGCGGATCACTTGATTCCAGACGAGGATCACTACGCTTAGTGTGAGCGCTGTTTTTTTTACTACTGTTAGTATTCTATTACAATGTGAACTGCCATGTATTCGTCTTCAGCGAGATGTTCGTGATCTACTCGAGCTTAAAGGCCAACGTCTTCTTCGTACGCATCAAGTAGCTAATACAAACCAGGTGATATTCACATCAGCTAGGCGCTAGTACCAGACCTACGTGCAAGGTTACGATATGGTCTGCTTAATGCTCTACTTTGAAAAAACTGGACTAGTCTATCACGCAAATCTGACACTCCGTAAATACTGAATGACTCAGGTCCCGATGGCTCGCTTGGAAAGTAGCCTAGACCATTCTGATCTGATGACACAATCTCCATTGCCTCTGACTGAGCAAACGATTCAGGCAGGTCAGCGCAAAAGTTGTGTAGTCGTGCCATCGCCATCAAAGCTTGACTGGCATTTTGGGGCTTTAGCGACATTGGATATTTCACACACCTCCACTTGTTACTGTATCTTCCAAAAGTTTGCTCGATCTTGATTCTCAGTTGGCTCACATAGAAGTCAAACGTGTCGTGTGCTCTGTTGAGCCTACCCATTCCCCCAAAAGGAGTTAGCATGTGCTCTGAAGGAGTATACGCCCCATCGCCAATCAAATAGCGGTTGTCATCCAGCTTTTCCACAAAATCAGCCAGCTCTGTCCTCGCAAAAGCCCATAAATCACTCGAGCCACCTGGAGCTGCGACAGAAAATAAAATAAAGCGACACAAATGATCACAGGCAGCTTGGATATTTAGTCCCATGTGATGATAATGACCTGAAAGTAACATCGGACGTTACCACCCCCATTCTTTCCCGACGACGTCATAATCTTCACCAGCATACCGTCAACGCAGCCGACACACCCATCCAGAACACCTTCAACGCTTAATGCTTTAAAATTTGCTGCCGCTTGATCAATCTCCCTTGTAGTAGTCGGGAGCAGAATTCGCAACGCTGGGCAGCTTAAAATTGCAGATATCCCCTTCCTCAAACAGCGATAAAATGAGGGCACGCTAACCTGTGCTACGTCTCGAATATCAAGGTACGAACCACCAGCCAGGTAGCGAATTGTGCAGTGCAGCACAACTTCTTCAGAAATCGGAGCAACTCCAGTTTTGCTTGTAGACATGATAGCGTCCACGCAAAGACTTGGTCTCAGAAGAGATACCAGGTAATCGAAATGCTCTGCATCCATGCGATAAGTTCTACCGAACATCTGCTCGTAGCGTAGTGTTTGTACGTGTTCCCTCCATATCATCCGTTGGCGAGCGTAAAAGGTTCCTCTGTTGCTAAGCTCACTGAATGCTGCCGCAAAACAGATAAATGCGTCGTCTAGCAAGCGCTCGTCGTCTGAATCGCTGTCACTTCCGTCCAAGAGGTTCTCGTCACAGTCACTGGCACCGCTATCATTGTCAATCAGCGACCGGCTGTCTTCCAGGTCCATGCCAGCCCACGTTTGGGGAGAAGAGCGAGGGAAGTTTTTCAGTTTAAAAATGACAGTGAAAAATTAAATGAACTTTTGTTTTTCATTGTCATCAAGGCGGTAGATTGGTTGCACGGTACAACCAGCACGTGTATAACACAAAGAGCCGGAGGTATCATATGATACCAATCTACCCCTGTTAATAACGCCCCTGAGTACTACTACAGTGTACGTGTACATGTAAGGGTTCGAGGCCGGTTCTTACATTTCTAACTTTACTTGTATCTTTTGATCTAATACAAGCAAAGCGGCACCAAAGGTACCAATCGAAAGCTGTCGTTTTTGTAAATTTTGCTGGCTATTTCTGAAACTTCTAGCCAATGGACAAATCACAATAGATCCAATTAAAAAAAAAATTAAGAGTGATGGTCGTGTCAATTCGGGGCCGGTTTCAGTGACTTGATTTCACTATTGATCTTGCCTTGTCTCTTATATGATACCCTATAAGTGACCAATCACAACTGATAAATGCAAAATTCGAGTCTTTCATTGGCCAAATGAACCGGCCCCTGGCATTCCGGCCCCCGAATTGACACTTCCCCTTACCGGTACAGTATTGGTTTGAGCTGTTTACTGTTAGTAACAAAGATTACAAACTTTAGATAGTTTACACTGTGTGAAACAGTGCACTGGTCGGGTTTTTGTCCATAGCACATCGTTGAGCATTCCCAGCGAGCAGGCGATTGAGCGCACCTTTACGCATAATGAATCTGGTTGTTTGACGGGACTTAACGTTCAGTGATCCCCATCGAAAATTAATTCAGCGTTGACAGTATTTGTTCATTGTCAAATTATTGGTCCGCCTATCGAAACGTCTGTCGCTGATGCTGGAGAGTATTGCTCTATCTGCTGTCGCTTTGTTTGCCTTCGCCTCGAATGTCGATGCTCACGGCAATCTCAAGGAACCCCTGGCGACGTTCGAAGATGGAGCACCAACTGTGGAGTGGGTCACGATGATTGACAACTACTGGGATATCGGATCTGGCGGCGACCAGGTCGGCAAGTTCAAGACGATGGCAAAAGAGAAAGGCATGAGCGTAAAGGATGCTGTGCTCGATATGGTGAAAGACAAGAAATGCGGCTACACGCGTACAGACGTGGACCCGCAGCCGATCCCCACCGATGGAAAAGTGAAATGGTGGGGCAACGGAGGCGGCGGTTTTACCCACACCGGTCCATGCGAACTCTATCTTGATGACAAGATGGTTCTCCACGGTGATGACTGCGAGGCAGAATATCCTGGTGGCCCCGATGGCTCGAACAAGATGTCAGAGATGCCCGTGGACTTCTCGTCATGCAACGGCAAATGTACGCTGACGATCTACTGGCTGGGATTCCAAAATGCGCAGTGGCAGGCTTACGTCAACTGTGTTCCTCTGCAAGGAAGTGGTTCAGCGACGCTAACCCAGGCGTCGACTGCTGGATCTGCCAAGGAACAAGCTCCGGAGGCACCTTCGCCAGAAACGCAATCAAAGGAAGGATCTTCAAATAAGGAGCAGACCCCAGAAGCTCCTACTACTGAAGCTACGCCAGCCCCAGCCGCTGAAAAACCTTCGGGCGAAACCCCAACGACCGCACAGGACACGAAATGCAACGCCCCTGCCCGTCGTCTTCGCAAGAAAATTTCCACCGTCTAAGTAATTCGGTGCCTATTCGTGTCCAAAACGCTGCGGGTGGAGAAGACAAGCAGTTTGGTTTATGATTATCACTCATCAAGGTTGTTCTCGTAAATCATGTCGACTTAATACACGTCTTTTAGTCATTATTGTAAGACACCTTAGAGAGATTTCGGAGCGAATCCCTACCCTTGCCTTACGTTAAGTTCGCACCAATCTGTCCATTTCTTTTGTCGGTCCAAGATAAAAATCCCCAGATTTCTTCAAATCCAGTGATTTCTGTCCCTCCCCTTACCTCTCATAATAAATTAAGTTCGGTGTAAAGCATGCGAGGATCAATACATTTGTGTTTATACAGGTCACTTCAAAATGTTATATCTGAATTAGAAATGCCACCGCATGTGAGGGCGAACAAGACAACAAAGTCATGTGAAGGTAAGGTATGAAGACTCCCCGAAATCTTTCTATTAGAGAGATTTCGGGGAGTCTTCACACTTACGGATAATATCCGTGCATATGTACTGAATTTAGTAGATACACTTGGCATCAGCAAAATCGCACGCAATCTAAGATGTCCGATGTGCACTAGGTGGAGATTTGTCAAAGCATAACGTTTGCGAACTGCTTCTCCAGGGGCATGTGGCAGTTTCTACGAACGAAGAGAACGCGAGGCTCAATACACGCTGACTTTCTTCATCGTTTATTTGCGAAGTTGCAGCTCCATACTTACTCACTTCTGTAAACCATGCTCGCCGGTGCCGCGCTCGTATCCGCTGCCACTCTTCTCGCTTTTGCATCGCGTGCTGATGCTCACGGCCACCTTGAGCAGCCCAAGGCGACTTTCAAGAAAGGCGAGTCTACTGTGAACTGGGTTGTGCAGATCGACAACTTCTGGGACATTGGCTCGGGAGGTGACCAAGTGGGCAAGTTCAAGACAATGGCCAAAGAGAAGGGCATGAGTGTAAAGGATGTCTTGCTCGAAATGGTCGGAGCGGACAAGAAGTGTGGCTTTACGACTACGGATGTGGACCCCCAACCAATTCCTACGGACGGAAAAGCCAAATGGCTCGGCAACGACGGTGGAGGCTTCACGCACACAGTATGACATTTGGAATGGTACGGACACGACCGTGTACTAATATTTTGTATTTTAGGGTCCGTGTGAGGTGTACATCGACGACAAGATGGTTCTCCACAGCGACGACTGCGAGTCCGACTACCCCGGTGGTCCGAACGACTCTGGCGAGATGTCTGTGATGCCAGTGGACTATTCGTCGTGCAATGGCAACTGCATCTTCACCATTTACTGGCTGGGATTCCAAAACGCTCAATGGCAGGCGTACAGTACGTTGATGTGAATGTGTTGCCCCACCTTCTCTTTGTTCTAGCTTCTAATATTCGTTGAATGTTATGCCATGCAGTCAATTGTGTGCCTCTTTCTGGAAGTGGAGGGTCTACAAAGCAGACGCAGTCAAACTCGGCGGCAGGGACAACCGAATCCTCGTCCACTGGAACGGAAAAAGCGCCATCGACGGAGAAACAGTCGGGGGCGTCTGCAGAGCAGACGCCTGAGACCGAATCGATTCCGGAGGCACCTTCATCGGGTAAGCAGTCAAAGGGAGGATCTTCAAACGAGGAACAGACCCCTGAAGCTCCTACGACTCAAACTACACCAGCCCCAGCCGCCGAAAACTCGTCGACCGAGACGCAGACGACCGAAGCTCCTTCAGTGGAGACGGAGGACACGAAGTGCAACGCCCCTGCCCGTCGTCTTCGCAAAAAGATTTCCACCGTCTAAGTAATTCAGCATCAACTGGAGCACTATCTGCTTGGGTGTTTCACTCTCAGAGATAAAGTTGTAAAGCGAAGGTTGAAAATGTTCTCGTGGGCCATACGAAGTAATAATACTTGTGTTACAAAACCCATATAAAACGGTTTGATCAGTTTAATCGGTTATCAAATATTAATCGGGCCAACAGGGTTGGTGAAACGCGACCTTCGGGTATAATAAAGTTCTATTTACCCACGTAAGGAGTTCGTGCCAAAAGCCACAACGACTCCCCCGACGTACATGTACTGGTTATACATGAAATGACTACAACCCAAGTTCCACGCACCCTGGAGTACATTTATAAACAATTGTAACTTAGTTAAATGACGTGTGATGATCGGAACGGAGTTAGTAGCAGTTCATTGCTGATCGAGAAGTAAGGCAGTACATGTAGTACAGTAATAGATCCACGAGTCCCTTCGCCAACATGATCTCTAGATACTCCTTTTCTCGGCGAGGCCATCTGCTCACGCGAGACGCGATCAACTCCTTGTCCCTCGACAGCCACAGCAGCGCGTCCAAGTCGGCGAGCGACCATGTGTCGAGATCGACCGTAAGCTATCGTAACCATCAAATTAAAGAAGTCGCTACAAACTACACGAAGGGCATTGCATCACTATACATGTACAGTCACACCTCCTTATTTGAACCTCTATAAGTGACCACGTGCTCTTTAGTTGAATACAGTCTCTCAACGCAAACGAGACTATATGAGGTTCACTATACCAGACTCTCTAACTGACTAAAACCCTCTCAATTCGCTAAATGACAGTCAGGGTCGGAGGTAAAACTCTCTATCTGGACAGGTGACACGTCCGCCAGTTCATCGAATCCTCATTTTAAGTGTTTCTTTTTTCAACAGAAACCCCTGTTGTTTTATTGGTGGGAGTGTTCGTGCTCTAAAAGGCAAGACTGTTCAATTCTACAATAGCAAAAAAGAACATGATGACAGCCCGAATATTTTATTAATACAAAATTCCAACTTGAAGATGGCTGTTCAAAATCGCAAGGCATTACAATGACCCATACAGAATGGAATTGACGTTTATGAGAGCGTTGACGACTATCTAAACATCGATTCAGATGACGAAGTTCACGAGCCTATAGACGTTGACTGCAGCAGCACCTCACTTGATGAACACGATAGTGACAGCCAAGAACAGGCACCAGTACATGCATCAACAGCTCTTGCGTACTGCGTGGAGCTTTCTTTTTTTCAATGTTCCTGTTTCAGTGCGAAGGGGACACTTAAGACCAACAGAGCATGCTGCAATCTTTGACGAAGCTGGTGCGAACGCTGGATGCAAGATGGATACATGTAGCCATTTCTCTATCTGACCAATTCTATAAATGATAAGACATTTTTTCACGAGCCAATCGGGCGTCATTTATAGAGGTGTGACTGTATTGTATGCTGCACAAACAGAAAACATTATGTGTTCTATATTATAGAACCAAAGCTCGAACATGTTTGTGGACCATGTATTGAACTACCTGTATTGATATAATTATTGTGAAGGCTACACCTCCTTAGATAAGATGAACTCTAAGGCTTAGAGTCTCCACCGGTCAACAAAAATTCCAGCAATAGTGAGATTTGTAAGGAAAACGCCAACAAATCCCACACCGGTCAGACAAAATTTTGACAATAGCTATCGAAGTTAGCTTTCCGACAAAAAATCCAGTAGATTTGCTGAAGTTTCTATCAAAGTCGACAAATGCATACCTTATAGACCCACCGCCTACTCGGGCGGTTTACGAGCTTCCGCCAGGTACCGGGGCCACCGACCTTATAGAGGACCCATCTACCCTTGTTTGCCACATTTAGCAGCACTCGGTGTGCCGCTGCACATGCAGGGAAGGCCCAGCAGCGGTTGCATCCCCGACTATTGCCTCTGCTTTGAGGGGCGGCGAAGATTGGTGGGCTACGAATGCTAGCTTCTATCGGGTGTTTTGCACATGCTTTTTAGACTTTAGGAAATTGTTTAGCGACGCTACGGGCGCCTGTTAGTCGCGCAATGACGCCGGCACCTCATACACCAGCATTTGCTGGAATAAATGCTCGCAACCAGTGTGATGAAAACCGAAGTGTGCATAAAATGCTCTAAAATCTTGACAATTACGAGCTGGAAAGGGCGATTTTGCTGGAGAAATGCCCACACCCGGTGGAGATGCTCTTAGAGCATCTCCACCGGTGTTGGCATTTTAAGCCGTGATTGCGGGATCGAGACTATGAGATTTGTCAAAGCATCGAGTTGGCAGTGTACGAGAAAAGTCCACGATCAAAACGCGTTTTGGCCCAAATCAAAATCTCAAAGTGGCCACGATCAAAACGCGGCTATCCAATGTGCACAGCCGCTGCGGATGCCGCATCCTCAACGGTGTGCCGAACATCATATTTCGCGATTGCCGTGGCACTTGCATGTACCGTAATATTAATACGTGTAAACCACAATCTAAAACACACTCCACCACGATATTTGCCGCTTTAAGTTTAGAGGCTGGACCAAAAATAACTCGCCAGATGCAGAGTTTCTGTACCGGTAACCATACAAGACCTAAAGCTAATGAAATCAGGAACAACTCGCCGGATCAAAAACAACATGCCAAATAAAGAATAACTCAATGGGTCGTTTTAAAACTCACCTGGTGGGTTTAGCTTGAGCATGGATGTAGCCCTTGCAGTCCAGAGGCGTTATTATAGGTATACTGTACATTCACTGACAGGCCAAATGTACAAATGTGCCAGTTTCTGTACACTATGCACAAGTACGGTGCAACGTATGGTAGTACCTTAACTGTGCATTGTGTACAGTGAAATTATTAACTATATCGTCTTCCAATTAGCTGGGAGTACCAGTGTTTTTTCTCACGTAGTATTTCCAATTGTTTTATTAGTGTTCCAAGGCCGCGGCGAGTGTCGCCTTGTGGCAATTGTTTTATTAGTGTTCCAAGGCCGCGGCGAGTGTCGCCTTGTGGCAATTGTTTTATTAGTGTTCCAAGGCCGCGGCGAGTGTCGCCTTGTGGCAGCGTATAGACGCGAGCGAAATTGTTTTTTGATGAAACGCCATTAGAGTATACTTCGAAGTAAATGGGTTTAGTTATTAATAAAATACTGTTATCTGCTAAATTTCCATTTTCCATGTCTTCGGATATTTACTTTTCTGAAAAGACGACTAGAGCATGAAAATCAAGAGACGAAATATGATGCAGTGCTGGAGAAATTGCAGAATCACTCAACCAGGTATTTGCGATTTTTTAAAAGAAGCTGACAAAGTCACGTCTCCTACCGCTACGGTTTTGGCTAAAAGACGACGATACATGACCTGAACCAACTCTCGTAAGGGACTGCATCAGACAAACAGAGCCACAGACCCTCGCGGGTCTTCTATATACACATCGAAAGTCGCAAGACGTGGTCTCGCGTGGAGTCTTGTATAGAAAAAGTTATTTAAAACAAAATAGAACGCCACCTTTCATCATGCTAGGCTTGACCATACTGCGTGTGGGCCAACTCCTGGCCTAGTTTGCTACTGCTTCGTACCATCGGCTTCATGGTTGATTCGTCGCCACCTGAATGGGGAGAAGCAGCAGACCTGTTGTTATGCGGATGTATCTTATAGATGCCTTTCAACCAGAAAGTCTGACTGTTCAACATTGGGTCAACAATCAGCATACAACAAAATGTAAGCCGAATGTTGAGCGAGATAACAAAAAGCGAGTTACGCAGTACCGTGGAATTAATCCGGTGAGGGCTGTCCATACTAAAGGTATTCCCAGTATAATGCATGCATTACTGTGCGTATGTTTAATTCACGGCATCTCATATTCAGTTACGGTACTTTAATAGATAGTACCGTATTTGAGATCTCATACCACAGAGAGATCTCTTACTACATACCGTAAAAAAGGTGCAAAAGTGATAGAGACTAGAATTTCCAATACAAAAACTAAGAAAACAAATTTTGCTTGAGCACAAATTTCATGAAAAGGTCACACAACACCACAACTTCAAGAATATGGGGTATGAAGTATGAGATCTCAAATACGGTACCGTAACCGTCCATGGAGTACAGTAGCGTTGTCGACGGTACCTCAAATTCAGTTACGGTACTTTAACAGATAGTACTGTAACCGTCCATGGAGTACAGTAATGGGTCTTAACACAACTGTTTTTCGAACAAAGTACCGATTTCCTTCTTATGACCAGCGACATACGCAGCCACATTAGTGCAGGTAAACCAGCAGATTTGGATAATAATAGAGAACTTTCGGCGATTGAGTTTGGGTTAGATATAGAGAATTTTTATGCAATTAGACAACTTTTCAACCGTGCTTGTTTATAAGGAGGAATGATGCAAGAAATGTGAGCTTATTGACAGATTTGACTTAAGTTGTCATATTACCCTCGAGGTTTCATATGTAAAACCTTCTTGTTTGATAGTACACAGATTTCCGCGAGCCGAAAAAGAAAATTAATGCAAGAGGGATAGCATTACTTATTTATTTTTAATTATAGGCATGAATAAGACAGCCTGTGCATTAGTCAAGCAATGAATTGACGCTGAAAGGAGCATCGTGTGTTGGCTGGTTTGTTCCGACTGGTTGTCGGACCTGGTGGGAATAAATGCAGGCCTCCCGCTAGAAAGCCTCAAAATGGTACAGCAGAAAACCTCATCGCACCCCCGGTAAGTGACTACCTACAGATTAGAGAAATGAGTAGTGTCTAGACGTTCCAATTTTAAAAGGAGACAAGATACTAGCCAAGCATGACAGTCAAACTTGCCTCAGACAGACGCTCCGTACCGAGAATCTAGCTAATTATAATCATTTGGCTGCTACCAAATACGTCAGCTTGAATAAATCACGATACTAATAACAAGTGCAGCGATGATAGAGTATCTGGTTCTAAACCCGTGCATGGTATATATTAGTTTCATCCCTCTACGTGTATCAGATGACATTATACTACATGAGCTTACTGAATAGTGAGATATAATAAATACTTAGTGCGGAATAACTATAACAATCGGGTCGCTATCATAATATGACAAGAACAAACAAAATAGTTCAGCCATGGGTATAATATAACGATGCTCAAACTATTTTGTTGGTTCTGGTTGGCTGGCTTGCAAACTGTTACGTGAACGAACAAATGCATCAAGTTGACCCACACCTGTCCTTCATAGTTTCTTTCTCTCTTCACAATTTCCTTCTCTCTTACATTTGATCTACGAGTTGGCAATATTGGAAAGGCACGAGTGCTTAAGTTTTAAGCAACAATAAATAAAGGATACAGTCTGTATCATAAAAAAAAATGATTGGGACGACGTACGTTGTCGTAACGTAACTGGGCTGACACAAGTAGGCGCCGTAGAATTCCGTTTTATTGATCTTTCAAACGATACAGCTTATCCGTTGTATCGAGCTACTGCTTACAACGAAAAAGTGTCAATTACGAAACGTAAATCTGCTGGAGCAGGCTGACACGCTCGTAGGCGAGCACACCACTATTGATATGTATACGCATTAGACTATGAATATATGTACGCGTGAGGTAGCTTGCACACGTTGACTTAACAAATTCATTGCCGTAACAAGTTGACTCAGCAGAGCGCTACTCTGGTAAATGTACTTTACGTATTTTCGTATGTTGTAGCGTACTCGTTGCTCATATCTGGGAGATCGACCGTTGTACAATAGCTACTTCGACCAACACTTCTACGGAGGTACGCAATGCGTAGCAAAAGATAGCAACCTTCATTGCTTACTACGCACTGAAGGTGACCCGGTCGAGTGAGTTATTTCTGATCTGGCGAGTTATTCCTAATTCGGTGCTTTACTGTACGCAAATAGCATTTACGGTACTAGCACTCATAGTACCGTAATTGCGCAAGGCACACTGTAATTTGCACATATGTACTGTAACCAACCGTGAATAATGTACAAGTACACTGCAAACGACTGTATGCATAACTCAATACTTAAGTAACATTTAGAGGGTGAGTTGCTCTTGATCCAGCGAGTTTTTATTGATCCGGCGAGCTGTTCTAGTTCCGGCGAGTTGTTCTTGACCGGCGAGTAGGTCTTGATCCGGCGAGTTGTTCTTGATGCGGCGAGTAGTTCTTAATACGGCGAGTAGTTCTTGACCTGGCGAGGTGATCTTGGCCTGGTAAGTTGTAATATAGTGTTTCACCCAGTTAGTTTTTACATTTACCACGCCACAATATTAATTTCTGGCAGTGTATAGCTGAACGGTTACCAATTACTGGCTGTAGCGATCAAGCTGCACAGCGAGGCTCCTTGTACATGTAATATACTCAAATGTGAATTCAGGACAGCTCCTAATGTTAAGTAATCCACAGTAACTAAGTTTACCTAAGCTAGGAGTGTTTGATCGTGCCCGGTTTTTTGTTTAGTTTTGCCCTGTATTTGTTTGTTCCTGTTCTGTACAGGCGTTTGATTTTGATCATGTCTCGTTGTGTTTGATCGTGATCGGAAGGTGTTTGATGCTGCCCTATTTAATGTTTGATTGTGACCGAGACTCGCAGTGTACGTGTTCATGACCACAAGCACAGCTTATTAATTTGCAGATGGTATTTCCCGACTAAAGAGCTGCTGACTTTCACGGCTCGCCACTTTCGAAATTGCAGCTCAATCCCCACTTAACGATGCTTGCCGGTGCCTCTCTCACTTCTGTTGCTACACTTCTCGCGTTTGCATCACGCGCTGCCACCTCAACCAGCCCAAGGCGACTTTCAAGGAAGGCGAGTCTACTGTCAATTGAGTTGTGTAGATCGACAACTTCTGGGACATTGGCTCGGGAGGTGACCAAGTGGGCAAGTTCAAGACAATGGCAAAAGAGAAGGGCATGAGTGTAAAGGATGTCTTGCTCGAAATGGTCGGAGCTGACAAGAAGTGTGGCTTTACGACTACGGATGTGGACCCCCAACCAATTCCTACGGACGGAAAAGCCAAATGGCTCGGCAACGACGGTGGAGGCTTCACGCACACAGTATGACATTTGGAATGGTACGGACACGACCGTGTACTAATATTTTGTATTTTAGGGTCCGTGTGAGGTGTACATCGACGACAAGATGGTTCTCCACAGCGACGGCTGCGAGTTCGACTACCCCGGTGGTCCGAACGACTCTGGCGAGATGTCTGTGATGCCAGTGGACTATTCGTCGTGCAATGGCAACTGCATCTTCACCATTTACTGGCTGGGATTCCAAAACGCTCAATGGCAGGCGTACAGTACGTTTGGCGTATTCTTCATGTATATCGTTGAGCAGCTCTAATACCCGTTGTGTACAGTCAACTGCGTGCCTCTTTCTGGCAGTGGCGGAGCGACTACACCAGCGCAGTCGAGTGCGAGATCATTGACGAGGACAAACGCAACCGAGTCCTCGTCCACTAAAATCGAAGCCCCAAAGACTCAGTCGGAGGCTTCGTTGGCTCACACGCCAGTGACCGAGTAGTCGGGTGAGACGCGAACAACGACACCTACTGAGACCGAATCGCCCTCAGTGGACGTGCCTGCTACCCCTTCAACGGAGACCGACATCAAGTGCACCCCCGCTCGTCGTCTCAACAAGAAGAACTAAACAGCCACTTTATATTCTCTTACTGCTGCTAAAAGCTGTGGTGACTTTGATGTGAGTTTGTCTCGAAAAACAAAGCAAATATACACGTATGTGTTTTCTATAACTAGATACTGAACACGCATGCAAAACACATGCACGTATTCATGAAATGTGCTGGATAGATGTGTCTAACTCGCATTGAGCTCAGTTGAACCCGTCCAGCACAAGTCATTACTATCGTCACAAAACTTACACTACATACACCATCCACCACCGACCCATTGGGTACACTTGACAGTCGACAAGTTCGGTCGAAAATTACTCGACGGACTGCAGGACGCGCGCCATTAAACAATCGCCCCCACACCGGGGACACTAGAAACCTGGCGTCGTATCTGAAATGTTCCACATCGCAGCGCTGGTGTCATCGTTCCTAGCCCTACAAGACTCAACACCAGCCTCTCTCTCTAGATATAACCGAGACGTCCGCCAAGATACGACGGACGAATGCCACGAACTGTTCGCGAGCGTCTACGAGCGACTGCGACACGTGTACCAGACCCTGCAGGGCTGTGGAAGGGGCAATCTACCCACAACTGTGGCCGTGCTGGAGCTACATCGGCGACTGGTCGCGAGATTCCAAGCGGCGGTGACCAAGCACCGAGCACTCAACGTATTGATCCGGTTCGGTACAAAGAGGTCGACGCTAGACAAGCTCCAGGAGCTACACAAGGAAATTGATCAATTCTTTTGCTTCTTGGGTCTACAGAATCATGCACAGATGACCAAATGGAGCGAACAATGGGACGAGCAATGCAACTGGATGTACGACTCGTTCAGAGTTCGGGTGACAATCGACCCAAAGCCGATTGTCGTTCGACTTGCTAACGCCCAAATCGCCGAAATTTTGGGAATTATCAAGTTTGAACTTGAATATCACACTGATGAGCTGCCTCACCAACAAGCGGAACAAATGCGAAAAACGATTTCAAAGATATTGAGATGCTCAAATGTGCAGGTCCCCAAGATCTCGCCCTCCTTCATCCCGCCAGTGGATTTAGATGGGGGAGAGGATCACGACAAAGTTACAGGCACAAGCTGCCACGTTAAGCGAAGTGTGTACGATCAAGAAACGCGCCTTATCGCGCAGTATTTGTCGGCGGATAATCGCTATGCGAGGCAGCTTTTCTGGACTGCTACCGAGATTTGGCACGGGTTTGAACACCCCAATGTGGCCAAGATACTGGGGGAATCCATGCTGCTGTCCCAGCCTTGTGTTGTTTGGGAGGATGCCGCTGCTCACGGCAACTTTATCCACTATTTTGGGGGAGACAACCAGCGGAATCTATGGCGAATGTTCCTCCAAGTTGGACGCGGATTGAACCACATCCACCAACGCGGAGGAACTCACGGGAGTCTCAAGTGCTCGCACATTTTGGTAAGCAAAAACGATATCGCCAAGATTTGTCATTTTGAGTTTATCAAAGCGGAATTGGGCGCTTTTGATCGCTGGAAAGGACCCGAGTACAATCTCGGGAACGGAGAGGACCCGTCAAAGGCTGGAGACGTCTACGCGTTTGGCTTGTGTATTATTGAAGCGCGTACGGGTGATATCCCGTACGGAACCGACAGTGAAGACTCAATTATGAGCCAATTAGAGGAGCTAGAGTGCTATCCACGACCTGAGCTTTTGCGCGATGATGAATGGGACGTTGTGAAGCGCTTTGTTGCGCACGATCCGATGGATCGACCTACGATGGCTCAGGCTATTGAGATGATAGAGGAACTGGCCTGGAAAGAGGCCATGGATGAGAAGAAGAAAAGAGTTGATTGAGGCAGTACTCTAAAGACGACTGAATCGAGCTGCCAGTAAAGTGAAATGGAGATAAAGAGAAGTATGAACATCTCGCAGAAGCTGTGAATAATACGGTGAGTGGTTAGCAAGTCTGGCCCACTAGCACATCAAGCGGCTTTCCAAGCGAATTCAAAAGTAAAAATCTTATCTAAAGTATAAAAATTAACTAAGGGTTTTAGTGTAAAGCGATTTCTATCTTTTTAATACAGTACTTCGAAGTAGTTATTAATACTGCTCCACTGTACATCTCTCGTGAACTACGATTCGTGATCTAATGCGCAACGTTTATAGTTCGCTTACATTACGCGGGAAAAATAAGTTGGGATCAAGAAGCGGTAATGCTGACTGCTTAGGTCGTCGAACTGCTGCTTACTAAACGGCACTAAGTACTGGTTAACTTCATGTGAGAAAGCTGAAGTGCTGTCCAAATTGGCGAAGATGCAGATCTAGAGGATCTTGAAGGGCGAGAAGAAGGCTTGCCAGTACCGGTAGCTGTACCTGGAGAAACGTTCGGTATTAATAGGTCTGGCATGGATGGATGGTTGATCGCCAGTATTGGATCATCATGATCCAATACTGGCGATGAACAGGTTACGTTATTATTTGAGTACAGCGTTGAAATGCCGAACCCACTGGGTACGGCACTTCTTGCTACAAGGGATGCATTTCCATATACAGCTTCATTCATACCCTGTCCGAGAAAGACATGAGAAGTTCTCATTGAGAACACGAGCTCTCAAGCGTCCATCGCAGCTGCTTCGAAGTTTAATTTCTGGTTTAAATGTCACCCACTGTTAGATATTCTCTGGATTCTACAAAATGTGTAATGTAACTGACCACGTGCTCACTTTTAGCCACCAGTTGCGTTCTTGCTCTCTAGGACAACAATAAAGACATGCCATGGTTTCCGTTCGTTCCCTCCGTTCGTCCCCCCAACAAGCACTAAGCGAAGACCTCAAAGCCTTAACCGCGTATGTGGGCGTCCGGGATCATCAACTCATGCTTAAGCTCGTGTACTCGCGTGCCACTGGCGCAGGCAAGCTCCTCCAGCTCTCCGGCAGCACTGTAAACGCCTCAACCCAAGGACAGAAGATCTCAACCCTCCAACAGGCGTCGACGGCCTTCCACGAAGCGGTGGCGGCTCTCGCAGCTTTCGTGACCACCTTCTCTAAAACGGACAAATTTGTGTTCCATTTGGCCAGTATGAGACGCATGTACCTGGATTTGTACACGATCGGACTAAAATTGGACCAAGTGGTGGAATTTGGTCAATTGAAGACGGAAATGATCACTACAATATGGCAGACGCAGTTACTGCAAGCAAGAGAACAAGAGGAACAGGAACTAAGTACGAAAGCAGCCAAGAATGCTCTGCCGTTCACGAGGAACATGATGCCCCATGAACCCATGGAAGCTTTGACGCTGTTAAAGTACGAAATCGACTTCTTCAAGCCGGGAAACACTGTCAAACACGTGGCTAGTATGAAGAAAGTCTTCTTCTCCGTTGTACGTTCTTCAAACGGACGTGTAGCTAAGATCCCGGACTGGTATATCCCTCCGTATGCCATGAATTATTCACGGGAAAAAGCGATGCTAGGATCGGTAGGAACAGCTCATCGCGGTATCTGGATCGATAGGAAACCGAAAGATGGCAAGAAGCCCGAGAAAGAAGAAGAAGAACAGCCACCAACGACGTACAATGTGGTCGTAAAGCGGCTTCTTATCCACGCTGATGCCATTGAATTCTTTCGCCGAGAAGTGGAAATCTGGTTCGATATGGATCATCCGAATGTACTGAAACTGTACGGCGCTTCCCACTGTAGTCGCCCTGCTCGTTTGGTCTGTGAAGACGCAGTTAATGGATCGGTGGTCGACTATTTGGCTCGACAGTCAAAGAGCAATACATTCGACCAGAAATTGGTATGGAAAATGTTTTTACAAGCAGCGAATGGGTTGAAATTTCTCCATGGGAGCAAAATTGTACACAGCAACTTAAAAAGTGACAACATTCTGGTCACTGCGGATGGTATCGTCAAGTTGACAGACTTTGGACTCGGTTTGCTAGCGCTACAGGACCGAGCTGTGCTAGACAAGAAATTTAAGGAACTTGGGTGGCGTGCACCCAATTGCCAGAAGAAGAACGCACTGCGCCGTCCATCGTTCCAAGACGATATTTACTCACTGGGCTTGTGCCTGATTGACGCTCTTGTACCGAAAGTATCGTCACATGTGGGACAGGAAGGGTTTAATCCTTTGTCGCCGAAAGCTACGGACTTGATTCGCAACAAGAAAGCGAGAGAGTTGGTCGTGGGAATGTGCCAGGTGGAGGCAAAGGATCGACTTTCATTGAGGGAAGTGATACTGCGCATGGAAAAGTTGCGCGATGGCACACACTAGGACAGAGGGAAGGAAGACTACTACTTTTCCCCATTCTGATCGCGGTGACATGATAGTCAGAGCAATGCTCTACTGGCTGATTCTAGACGGTGGCCAGCAAGACTCTAGTCGTACCGTTTTGCTATACTTCGTACAGGCAATCGATCTGAAGACTAGACGTCTTAGCTGGTTACTGGAGAGGACGGTGAGCAAAACGCCGTCGTTGCGAAAGCGGCGACGACGCTGATCTCGTGGCTTTCATAGTGAAAACTTGAGCCACAGCTGGCCGAGTAAGGCTCAGCGTAGGGAAGGTTAGCTCACACATGCAGTCTGCATTGCAGACAAGAATAAGGCTAGCAACGACGGTGAGATACTGGGAGGTGGGCGTGTTGAGGGAAAGATGGTGGGCAACGGTGGCGCTGGGGAACGAGCAACTTAGGAAGCTGAAATGGGAGATACCTGGATAGCAATTCTGGAACGTGTATTTGCATGGATACCTTTACCTGAAAATGGTGGGGAAGGCACACTTGTATTAGGATGCAGCAGTGTTGAGCAGATAACATGATTTTTTTCTTATCAACTATATATCTTTATCTAATTTTTGACCACAAGGCACCGCAATTGGCTCTACATGTAATGATGTTTAATTCACAATCAACACCATTTATATGTAGGCTTCATATGTAGACTACATAATGTAGCAAGAATTTGTTTGACAATCCTGTGACCGTACTTAGTCGAATGGTGCGTGACTTTTGGTAGAGTAACTCACTTCTGACACTGGGCATGCATGTCATAATCGCACCGCTCTCAACTCTGGGAAACACAGCGAGAGACTACGAAATGCTGTTCAAATTCTTTGATAGATATCGCGGGTTTCACGAGCATTTATTAGCCCTGGTAATTTTTATGTGTGTTTGGGAGCTTTAGCGACTCGGTGACGATTTGGCCCAGGCCAGGCTTTCAAGCATTGTTGTCATTTTAACGAAGCGCCAAAAGTTGTACTATAGTAGTACTGCCAACAATGGAGTTGAAATAGATCACGCTATGACACATATCCTCAGCAATGCTACCGCGCGAACGATGCAGTAGACGCAACCACGATTTAATGATTTGAGATCGTCCTGCCACGACTCGGTAGCTGAATACGCAGAACCTACACTACGCGGGGCATCTTAGTGAAGGTTTTGCGTATCCAGCTACCGATATTGGAGGGAGGTGGTGGCGCGTAGCTCTAGATTATTAAATTATGGCGGCGTCGACTGTGACGGTGGCCGAGCCACTGCAAAGTAAGCCTGAACAGCTACTGCAAGAGTGGCGATCGTACTATGATTTAGCCATATAACGTTATCTCCATAGAACGCAGCTCCTCAACACGCTGCTCCACCTTGAGCTTAACGCCTCATGCTATGCAATGCTAGTCAGCGCGATATGGCTTTTAGTTTTGTGTTTCACAGTAGAGTTTTCTGTGCGTTTGGCGCCAACAAATTCGTAAGCACTTTGTTTACTCCCCAAAATAGTAGCGATTTGTATGGAAAAGTCGTCAGGGCTAAAACGAATTCGTGTGCACAGAAAACGCAAAAGTTTTAATACGAAAAAGGCGTCAGACGCCAACAAATTCAAGAGAATTGTAAATATGCGTCTCTATTATTTCGCTCTTTTTTCTCCCAATGGTTTGACTTTTACCTATTAAATGGATAACACGCTTGCAGCGCCCCCATCACATCCATCCGAGTGCCCATGTAGAACATCCGTCGGCGTAGAAGTTGCGGTGCAAAGTTCTCTGGGAGTGGAACGGCACCGAACCCACGTAGACATTCGTTCGGCCATCCCCCTGTGAAGCCGGACTTGGTCTCGCGATTCGGAGAACGCTTTTGACGAGGAGAAATATGAGTCGGATTGGTGTTGTACAGCACGTTGGTCGTGGCTGTGTGGTGACTTGTAAGTCCCTCTGCAAACGGATCCAGCAGCGCTTTACCGTTAACATACAAGAACTCCGGTTCTTCGTCCTCTTTTGGCATGTAGTGCGCGATACTGCCACACAATGAGTCGTTATGGCGCTCCAAGTCCCTATCCGTCGACGAGTCCACAACGCTGACCCCCCATGGCGAGAAGAAATATTCCTGCTTGGACAGCTCAAACGACAACCAGAACGCCTCCTTGTCACCGTAGGAAAACTCGTTCTTAAAGCGCTCCTTTGTAACTAGCCACCACAGCGCCTCCATCGCGTGTCCAGCGCGTGACTTATCCACAAGAACCAGCGACGAGTCTTGCTCATGCGCTGTCTCGCCTCTATAAGCGAACGACTGCTTCAAATGATCACTCGGTTCGTATCCTTCTTTAACGCCAATACTTGCGTGGTCGAACGTATGCAGCACATTCTCCAAATACGAGACGTTGTGCTCGTTTTTATGGTTGAAAAAGTGGTTACTCGGGAGTACGCGGTCGTAAAAGAAGGTTGTACCCGTGCGTTTGTAACCTTCTGTGGTTCTCAGTACCGCGGGATCACGCATGAAGAGATCGTCTACATCTAGCAGCATCACCTCGGGCACGTTCGAGTGGTACAGAGCCAAAGGTTTGATCCACCAGCTGCGGAAGTGTCTGGCCGTCTCCTCGTCCAATGCGCGGCTCTCGACTAGGTCCGAGCACACGTCGACGATCTCCAGTCTCGAGTCTGCAGCGAACAGCTTCTCTCGAGACTTGGCCGATAGTTCGTCCGAAAAGCAGTGGTACACTTGGATGAGCTCCTGATTGCCGAGACAGCGCAGCTCCCGTACTAGCGACAGCCCCATGGGCACCACGCTGTCGTGCATACAGAGCACGATAGCCTTGTCACGCGCGACGCTGCGGTCGAACTTGGCCCCGCGAGCATGGAAGAGTGGCGGATGGGTAACCGTTGTGGACATCAGACTTGAGATGGACACTATTGCGACGCAGAACAGCAGGAAGAGGCCGGTGCGACGCCAGAGCGAAGTGTCCGGCTTGGAAGGCACATTGCCCCTTTCCAGGTCCTTCGGTTTCGACGCTCTCATCGACGAGGAGTGAAGTAGAGACTGCGAGACGGAGAGTGCGCAGTGATCAAAGCCATCTGGACCATCAGGCCAACCTGTACATAAGGCTGTTCGTCGAAATCACTCTGATTAAACTAAATCGGACTGAATATCAGAGCTTCTTGTACCGCCTCTTCCGTCACTCAATTGTCGCAATTAATTCCTCATCTTGTGATCCTTATTCCGGGTCAGGCCCCGGCGCTGTAATTACTATCGCCTCAAGTATGCGCGTCCATCCCTCATTCATCGATTGACACGACCGCGGGGCAGCATATCGCTCCACGGCGCGGTGAGGAGCCTTGCGTCATTTTTCTCCGATTAATTATCCCCACCCAACTCGCCCATGAATCGGCCTCGCAACGGGACAGTCAACTACACGCTTTTGCTGTTCGTACTATGCTGCGTGGCGGTGGCGTCCACGACGCTGCTCTCCAGTGTCTTCAGCTCCATGGGAAGTCCGCCAAGACAATGGTTCACCTCGGGGATCCATCAACGCAAGCAGAAGACCATCGTGACGCAGTTCGACGCTTCAGTATCGCGCGACAAAGGCATCGTCATGAGTATGCACAACGCCGCGGTTCCTATGGGTCTGTCGTTGATCCGAGACCTTCGATGTCTCGGCAATCACGAGCTCATCCAGGTGTACCACTGCTTTCCCGATGAAATGTCCGATAAGAACCGCGCCATGTTATTAGAAACAGACGGCAGAGTCGAGATCGTCGACGTGTGTACGGAATTTGTGGCTCGTGGCGTCATGAAGCGCGAGAAGGCGGAGAAATTCCGCAACTGGTGGCTAAAGCCTTTAGCATTGTTTCATACAGACATCAAAGAGGTGCTGCTTATGGATGTAGACGACGTATTCCTGAAAAACCCAGCGGTGTTAAGAACCACAGAAGGATATCAGAGGACTGGTACCACCTTCTTCTATGACCGCGTGTTGTTGAGTAACGAGTGGTTCAATCACGAAGTCAAGAACTCGACGTACTTGAAGACTCTATTGAACGAGTTCAACTACGCTGCGTTCGGATTGAGTGGAGGCATGAAGGTTCCGGAAAATCTGGAGCATAGCTACGCGTACAGAGGGGAAGCTTCACACGAACAGGATTCGTCTTTAGTGGCAGTGGATAAATCACGAGCTGGTCAAGCCATGACGGTCATGTTCTGGCTCATTACGGTACAGCGATTTGAACGGGAGTTCTCGTTCGGAGACAAGGAGACGTACTGGATCGCGTATGTTCTAGCCAAACAGGAGTATTTCTTCTCTCCCTGGGGTCCCAGTGTGATTGAATCTTCTCGAAACGAGGATATGAAGAAACACTCAGACTCATTATGTGGGAGTCTAGCGCACTTCATGCCTGTGAAAGATGATACGCCTCAACTACTGTATGTGAATGGCAAGGCTCTGCTGGATCCGTTCCCTGAAGGTCTTGAGAATCGAGGCAAAGCGTCTGCAAACGTCTTGTATAACCCGACGGCGACTTACATCACGCCAAGGCAAAACCGTCGACCGAATGGCGGCACTTCGACCAGTTATAACGGAGAGCTCCCGATGGAATGCCTTATAGGCTTCGGTGCGACGCCACTGCCGAGTAACTTTGCACCGCAATTACTGCGGAGACGTATGTTCTATTTGGGAATTCGAATGGACGTGCTGTCTGTGCTGGATTCATGTTACGGATTCGATACTACAGTGTACTAAGTACTACAATAAACGAGCACTACTGTTACTATTATCCAGACAATAGCACCCGCTTGACATACTTTATGCAACAAGAAGCACTTTACTAAGTACAAGTACATGTTGCATTCCTCGTAAGGGTCTGAGCAACAATAATGCTTGATGGTCTCAATGTAGTAGGGAACCCGACAACATTATTTTTATTGGGGTACCCGGACCTTCAGGCCCGAGGCGTTCGCAATTCTCTCGTGATATACAAGTATTTTGGTGACAAGCGAGCTCGCTGCGCCGCTAAGCGGCGCAGTCAACTCGCACTACGAAACGTTTTACAAAATCGTTTTGCTAACTTGAATGAATGTGCAAGAACACTACTTATTTATGGAAGCAAAACTTTCGAAGCGGTATTTTTATCAAACAAATAGAGTGACAGAAGTGTGTCTACTCTGAACGTGTCAAAATTATCTGATAAATTATAAGATTATAGGATTGAGGTACATACTGTACGTGTACCGATCAAGCTGAAGGGCCATATCACAAAATTGACTGCGCGTTCCATCCTCTCGTCGATGTGCTTTTCTGCGCTGGCCTCCGGAACTCTGGCCTCCACCAGAACTTTAGCTCGGTCCTTTTTTTTGGAACATGGCTGTCATTTAACTAATCCAAACAAGCTAACGACCTCCTATGACCTTGCCACCTCCCGTCTCTCTACCGGTCGCCCTTCCCTCTGCCGAGAGCTGGTGGACCCCTTAAGTTAAAGTGTTGAGGCCCCGGACCTCGAAAGGTCCTCATCGTGTTCCGTCTGTAGCCAGTGTCCCACGTCGTTTTCAACGTGCTCCTGGACTTCCCTCCACCGGTTCTCCGCCCTGTTCGCAGTCCCGAGCTTCACTTGCACGCTTGTGCGCGAGTCCATGGCCTGGTTGGCCATGATGTCAGCCATTTTGTTATGGACGCGGTAGTGGTGTCTCCAGGACACGACTTGGAGCAGGTCGGCTAAATGCCGACACTGCCAGAAAAGGCTGAGGAGGTGCTTCGCCCGTGGTGGAATGCGCCGCCTATGATGCTGTATGATGAGTAGGCTGTCCCCCACCACATACAGAGGGGTCCATCCTTCGCGCTGACAGACTCTTAGGCCGTGAAGTAGGCCCTGGTTTTCTGCCACGTTATTGGTGGTCTGGCGGAGGATAACGACATGCTGGCCACCCAGAAGGCCGTGGCGTCCGCGATGTCCCGGCCTACGCGTACAACCACCACGCCAGACCCCCCCCCTCCCCCGGGGGACCGGGTTCCCGCGCGACCCACCATCGAAGAATAGTAGGAACCGATAGGGTAGGAACCGATAGGGTCCCGGTGGTCACTCCACCACCCCAATGTCTCATCTGGAGTTAAGCACCTCGCGCACCACGTAGGCGACCCGATCATGTAGCGGGCCTGTCCCCCTCCGCCGTTGGTGGGCCACCACTGTGGCATAACCTTGACGCACCCGCGCTCTCAGCGCAGTTTCGTGATGGGCAGCTGTAACATTGTTCTGCGGGTTAAAGTGTGCAGTGCGCCATCGCCATACTCCATGGAAGTAGAGGGCCACTCCGGCTCGCCAGCATGTTACCGTCAGGTCCGACACGACAGGAGCTAGTCTGACGTGTGGGACTGCCGCCGCCCCAGAGAGCTCACGTTCAACAGCCACCCATATTTCCGCCGGTACATGTGGCAAGCCCACTTCGTAGAAGTGGGCTAGTAGCAGACCGTGTGCCGCCGCATACGCGATCGCCTGCTCCTTTAGATTTGAACCCCGCAGCCCCGCCTTCTTCCAAGGCTGGAGCATAACGCCACGGAGCCGTTCAGCAGCCGGGCACTCCCAGAAAATGTGGTGGAGAGTCACCCTGCTTTCCCCACGGCATGTCAGATGTGGGCACCCAGGCCGGCCTGGGCCAAGTCATATGTGGAGTAAGCATGGGTCTTGATCCGGTAGAGCACCTGTTCCACCCACGGTCCAACGCCGTCTTTCCTTCTGAGTCGCAGCCAGTCCAACCTGCCAAGACTGACCGCACCATCCTGGCTGGCAGCTTCCCAGCGTCCTCGTCGACGCCGGAGGCTATCAGCACCCCTCCTCTCTTTGGCAGTTGTCAGCGCCAACTTGAGTTGCTTCCTTGTCCTCCGCCAGCGACGCGGATCCTGCCAGATGCCGACGAGTCGGCACATCCGAGGGTGAACGCGCACCGATTGCACTCGGATCCCCGGCTTGAGCTTCCGTGCTACCGTCCGTGATAGTTGGCGGCGGCTGGTGACCTCGCCAGTCCACAAAGTTTCGCCCGGAACTGTCAGTAGCTCCGCCCGTGCAGGGATGTCTGGCGTGATCTTGGCCACTGCCGGGGGTCGTTCGGCGTAGCCTCGAGCCGAAGCTCGTTGCTGCGCACTCTGTCGCAGAGAAGTCGGGGTAGTTGGTCACCAGCAAGGTGAGGTATCTCTCCACTGCAGCTCGCACTGTGTGCGTGCATTGACGAAGTGGAAGGAGTAGCGTGCAGTGTAGGACGCCATTTCACTCGCGCGCCAATGAGTGGTATCACGGATTCGGTCTCCGTGTGCAGCCAGCGGCGCCGTATCGGCCCTGGTTACGTCTCGCCCTTGCCCTCCATGGTGGAGTCTCAGGGAGGCTACCGAAGCATATGGGAGCCACTCTAGGCTCTGGTGGCCCATTGACTGACGTTGAAGCCGCACCATCAGCCACCACGTCGTCGCCTTGAGTTGACTTGCATCCAGCTCGAGGCACCGGTGCGACGAAGACCACCGAAACTCTAGCCCGCCAAAGTAGGTGGCCAAGTGGTGGAGAGCTTGGACTTGGTGTTTGGTGGTCTTTGCCTGGGTTGTACCGCCAACACCGGCAATCACCGCTGTCCCCGTCTGCCACATCGTGGACTGCCATCTAACTCCGCGATCCTGCTCGTGCCAGTCAATGGGCGTTAGTAACAGAGCCGCCGGTGCCCCTACGATGCCGCACTTCATTGCAGCCAGGATTTTGTCGACAATGTGGTCGGACTGTGTCCCATCCACCGTCAGAGCCGCACCAGCCATCGCCATCAGTTCCACTTTCAAGTCCGGGATTGCCAGCCCCCCTGCGGGTCCGCGGCAGCGCCGCGAGATCGGCATCCAACCAGGCCTTGGACCCCGAGAGCTCCAGGGTGCAGCAGCCGTGCCACACAAAGTTTCTTATCCTGCGTGCAAATTGGTTCACCGTAGTGAGCGAAGGCCAGGTGTGCTGCCCGATGTACGTGAGCTTCGGGATGATCACAGCAGCTGCTATCTCACTCCGTGCATCCACTGTCAGCGTCTTCCTGCTGGCCAGCATGAGCCGGTCAAATAGCTGCTTACTGGCCACGCTCCACGTCCATTCCGGGTCAGTCTTGCTGCCCACGTAGATGCCAAGGTACCTCCCCTGCCGTGTGGGCAGCTGGAAGACGAGAGGCGGTGGGAGCGTGTCCTGCTGGGAACAGCCGTCCGGGTGGAGCGCCACCACCATGGTCTTGTCGTGGTTCAGCATGAGGCCAGATGTTGCACCAGCTCTGTCCTTAGCTCGGCCAAGAATCTACCTCAAAGAACTCCTATAAAAACGCAAGGGAGAATTGTTAGCCTAAGTGGCTACGTGGCTAACAACCTGCGAACACTTTGTGGCGAGAACGAGCTGCTACTTCCTGAGCAAGGCCTTCACAAAGGGGATGTAGCGAGATGAGCGATGACTAATGTCGTGCTTTGATATAGTACCAAATACAAGTAAAAACAAATAAAGTCAAGACTTGGTCATGACCTTGGACCTGGTATCTCGAGATACCAGCCGTTTTTAGGCTGATATTTGCGGATATCATCACTTAGGTCATGACCTAAATACTACATGGCCATTGGTGGTGTAAAACAACAACAGGTTTAGAAGGGTCTGACGGCTCAGCTGAGAATCACGAGCTGCCACACTCGAGCTTGTATGTGTAGCTCATCGCGGCGTACCGAGATATATAGCGCTTGGACGAGAAGAAGTTTCGGGGGGAGTATGAGACCTTGCGTTACACAAGTCTCAGATATAGGACCCGTACGGTGTTCCCGTTCGTGCTCTCGCCCACCTCGGACGTCTCCAATCTCTACAAGTACACATATAAGCAGCTCAGTGCTGCTATTATGGTGGGTTCCCAATCGACCGCTGTGTAACACAGCGGCCGGTTGGAGAACCACCGCCCAAGAAACCACTACACACACCCGACAAGATCACCCACCGCATGGTGTAGCCCATGTAGTACGCCTTCAGTAGTCTTTCTAGTGACGAGCTCGCCAAACGCACATCGTCTGTACTTGTGAGTCAAAAGTTGTTACGGGGACGCCAAAATGTTCCTTAGTAATAAGATACGTTTATACTCGCAATGGCGTTTACAACGTTTATTTTGTATGCGATAGAAAATAGGGGTAGTCAACTATATCCGAATCATTGAAGATCGTTAAGACCTTTTGGTAACCTACCTAGCAGATGCGACTTAAAGAGATCTTGTGCGTGAGTTACTGGATACATTCTGTCTGCAGAAGGTGTTCCAAAATATAAGCCTTGGGTTGTTTCCTTCAGAATGGAAGGTACGTATTGGTACCCCTCCTCCCCCGCCTCCCCCACCTCCCCCCCACCTCCGCCTCGACCGCCCCCTCCACCCCCACCTCCGCCTCCTCCTCGACCTCTTTCCTCCTTGGAGTCTGACACCTCGTGAGTCGCCATATTACTGCTGAGTGCGTGGATTAAGCTAGACTCGGCCGTAGGTTTCAAAACGACCGCGTCAACTGCTGCGAAACCATTGCTGAGCCCGAGCAGGACGATCATGATTATAGCTACGAGACGGAGAAAGCGTAAAATACTAAAAAGCCGAAAAGACCATCCTGTTGGTTCTAGTTCGAGTTGTAAAGTGACGCTCAGATAGCACCGAGGTCGAAAAGAGACGGATGGAAGCAAAAATCGGCTGTATAGTTTATCTCCAGTTTTTGAAGCTTACGATACACTAACACACTTGTACTTAAGTAAGTACGAAAAAAAAAACATGCTGAATCTCGAACACTTGAATAAAGTGAAGTTCTCCGGATCTAGTGTAGCTCTCTGGATCTGAGTCATACTGTAAGAAAGTACGACGTACAGACAATCCTCTCTGTAATCAAAGCGTCAACAGGAGGGTATACCGTATTCATATACTTGGATTACTACATTTACTGGTCAGTCATTTGATTTGAATATATCAATACAAATTGTAAGCTATCCTTCGTCGTAAACCAGTTTTATGATATTTATCACAGATATTAATAAAATAGCCTCAAATCCGAAGATTTTTGCTGCAAATACCTCTAGATGGCTCGCCATAATACATGCACTACAATACGTAAGTGCATTGCTGAAAACCTGTTGCTCAATGTTTGTTACCGGTAGTGTTGTAGCTAACATGTTGGTAGAGTTTCCTAGACTGGTTTATCGCCCTCATCCCTACAAAACGTATAAAAAGAAGGGCTGGTTGGCATAGGCTCGCTCATCTAGCTCTAGATTGCACGTACAGATTAACCTCCCTTAGCTAATACAGCCCGTAGAATAACTTTTGATCAAGTACAGCAAGTTGATCATGTTAAGGCGGTTGACGTGGTGCACATTCATCAAGTTTAGAAGAAATCGAACGAAATAATTCAAATCTGGAAACTATAAAATATATGACGACACGCCAGACTTCTCCAACACTTCTATTGTGATCCTTTCAAATGCAAATGTCCGATGAAAACCGCTTAGAATGGACGGACAAGTGAGTTCATACCGGTTTGTACCCTTATTCTTGCGAAAACCTTTGATTTTGACCTCATTTGACTGTTTTTTTCTATCATCACATTGTATCGAGTTTCGAGTTAGACAATATTATCATGGCTGTATAAAAAACAAGTCTACCAGTCCTGTGGAATCAAAATCTATCAAATCCGATAGTTTATCACGATATAAGAGCTCATCGTAGACAGGTTCATCTGTACCTCTTCTCTGCGACTGCCTGCATGTAGGCAACCTCATTTGAAATGAATACGAGGAGACAACAACAACCAAACAGTTTGAAATGACTCATTTCGTATTCTTTTCGTATTATTTTCTGCATCTTATTCGACCGTGTGAAAAAAATTAAAAAAAATGGCTTTAGAGTTTGAACGAAGAGGGACGACGGGGACGGGCGAGCTAGCAGCGACGATTTTACTGTTGTAAGTTGCACAAATACACTAAAACGTCGTCGCTAACACTCACTAATGATCAGTTAGTGTGCAGTAGAAGTCACAACATGTCCGGCCTCGAGGAGTACTTTAGACGTCATCAACTTAACATGTCATGTACAGTAATAGTTCACATGCCAAGTACAGAGAGGACATCTAAATGCGCCAATTGGAGCATCCGTGACAATTTACAAAGCGTCAAACCGGTCATTGGAGACAAGGAGGCGCTGGATTGCCTACGCTCCAGCCTAGCAGGGGTATCTTGTCTCTTCTGGGGACTTTGCGCCGTCGACTCCGACGGCGTCGAGTCATTGAGGAACGAAGGTAGGGAAAGCCACTCAGACTCATTACGTTGAAGTCTA
This sequence comes from Phytophthora tentaculata, assembly GCA_033557915.1. NCBI lineage: Eukaryota > Oomycota > Peronosporomycetes > Peronosporales > Peronosporaceae > Phytophthora > Phytophthora tentaculata. Next base: position 2,702,783 of record JAUCEA010000020.1, on the reverse strand, counting down.
GCGCACTTCATGCCTGTGAAAGATGATACGCTTGAACTGCTGTATTTGATCGGGTGAATCTGTTCCCCGAAGGCCTTGAAAATCGAGGCAAAGCATCTACAAACGTCTTGTATTACACCCACGCCGATTTATGGCACTTCGACCCGTTATAATTATAAGTTACTAATAATGGTTGAGTTCCCGATGGAATGCCTGATTGGCTTCGGCGCGACGCCTCTGGCGAGTAACTTTGCATCGCAATTACTGCATAGTCGCCTGTTTTCATTTGGGGGTTCAATTGGACGTGCTGTCTGTGCTGAATTCGCGTATGCTGTGGTGTAGGTCGTTACACTACAGTATACTATTAATAACCATGACAGCTTTTTAATAACCTACTCTTATTATTATCGAATTGACAGCGCCCACTTGATATTGATGCAGACAAGATTTTCACTTCTTGTACGAGTACTTTAAAGTACAGGAAAGAAAGTATGGCATTGTCGATTGTATACGTGTATACTGGTGCATAAATGACATTCAAAATTCTAAATATAACAGTATTTTATCCAGAAATTCGAATGCTTATTATCCAGAAAGATATAACAAGTACGCCTTCAGCACTCTTGTCTGTTTCTACAGTACAGCTGAACTACTGGTACTAGAGAACCTTCGGAGCCCTCAAATCGTGCATGTTTCAGTTTCACTTTCAGTTCTGCGTGGTTTAGGGTGTGAAAGCTCAGCTCAAATGCGGGTAGGTTTGAGCTAAGTTGGTCTTTAGCTCAAACCTAAGCTACACGATATCAGGTTACTGCAGCTAAGCTCCATCTATTCCTTGTCGACGAAGTTGTCGATCGCCAAGCTCGTGCGAAGGGCTCGACACGCAAAATTGGTGCCTCTACCGTGGAAATGTATGTCAATGCGATTTCAGATCCTTACAGCGACCAGCAGAGCCGCGGTATCAACTCACGTTCGCATCATCGCAACGGCCTTGTGAAGGCGTTGCTCTCGTCACTTAAACGAGAAAAACATGAAAAAGACAAACGAAAATACGCAGACAGAGGAACCGGTTCTTTGTTGGATGGATACTGCACAACGCCAGAGATGGTTGCTATTTCACGGTACTACATGAATTTGAACAATGGAGCAGACTAACGAAATCGTATGAGTCATTTCTTGTGCCACGCATGTCTATTGAGAGGGGAATCCGCGCGGAATTTAGAGCTACCGGATCTATTTAGTGTTCCTCTAGAAAATGAGGGATACAGTGACTGTCAACTCGTTGGAAAATGTCTCTGAAGCTTTCAAGCAACTTATTTCTGGTGCTGCTGCTGTGCGTTTGTCCGTCGATTGGGCAGGATCAACCACGACTACACCCTCGCTTGATGCATCACTGACCTCTAACACGTCTCTTCCTTCCACTTACAAAATGACGCGTAGCCTGAAACAGTAAGCCTGGTATGGCAGGAATGGAGCTGTGGTGTGTATGGCGGTTCTCCTGTAAGTTCACTCGAAGAGAGACACGGCTCATCTTGGCGCAACTCACCAGCAGAAAAGCGTTTCTACTTCAGACGCAAACGAATTGTCGATAAAGTCATCGCAATAGCTCACGAACAACAGATTAGCAACGAAAGCACCGTTGATATTCTCGAGAAACAGCGTACCGATTCTCAGTTTACTCTTAATGCACTTAGTGAGCGCCTCGGAGGTAGAGTGTAGATACTAACACACAACCTTCAAATGGCCTAATATTTCGTAACAATATTTTTCAATGCTTATATGCACCCACAAAAAACATGAGCACTTACTCAACTGTCCTTGTAATGCACTTGATTTTCCTTTCACCAATGTGTTGCTGATTGCCGTCTCCTCCAGACCCACACTCAACAGCGTCGTCTTGCTTCCTGTGCCGCCGTCGTACTGCTCACCGCTGCGTTCTGTGCCGTGGCACCGCCGTCAAACTGCTCGCCGCTGCGTTCTGCACCATCGCACCGCCATCGTACTGCGTCCTGTTCCGTATTACCCCCGTCGTACTGCTCGCCGAGGCCCATGCTGCCGCCGGTCCGTTCTGTGCTGCCCCGAGAAATTTGCTGGCTCCTGCCGATTTTTTTTTCTTTTATAAATTATTGGTCCTGGATTGGTGGATTTGTACCGTAAAATTTGCAGAATAACACCAGTTATCATAAAGCGTTTGCTTCACTTATGCTTATTATCAGGGGGACGAGGTGCTGACGGGGACGGCGCAACAGAGGGACGAGAACTAGGGTACACTTCCGATAACAAGCTCGAGCGAGACCTCACGCGTGAGGTAGGGGACCAGGAATGCAGCAGGTAACCGACGAGGAGCATTAAGCACTGTGGAGTCCCTTCCCTCCTTCATAGCAAACGCGCAAGAAGTTCAGAGTTTAGCTGGTCAAGCGCCTGCCAGGGATCTACGCGCAAGCAGCTGGAGGCCAGCTTGCAGTAGCTTACGTCGCGGGATTGTCTCGCGTATTTGTCTACGGAGACGCAGACCACGCGTTGTGCGATCAGGGCATGTGCACATGAGCGCAAGGGCGTGGATCAACGCTAGCGAAGCTCTCAGATATCCATGGTGGACCTCAACTCGCGGTTATTGCTCCATCAAAACGGGGTATTTACGCCAGGCGAACATGCCCGTTGCTCATGTCCAGGTGCAAGAAAAGCTATTTGAAGTTCTCACTGAGGAAGATGATGCGTACTGGCAGGAAGTGACTTCGGTATGATGCATACCAACAGGGGCCGTTTGCTGCTCGAAGGCAATATTCCGCTAGGTCCGTATCAGTCACAATAGTACTACGACACTCTCGCTGCTATCGTGCGGTCAGCGTAAACTCTGATTATTCGAACTGAATTGGCGGAACAAGTACGCCTTCAGCACTACTGCTCTGAGCTACAGCTGAACCACTAATTGTATTGATAGGTTGCCCTTTCCATAACTAATATTGCAATTTCATAACGAGGTGGACCTATGCGCGATTTTTTTTAATCGGTCATTATTTTCCGAATGGAGGTAGTATTGCAATTTCATAACGAGAAGGAGTTATGCGCGATTTTTTCAATCGTCATTACTTTCCAAATGGAGGTAGTATGTTGAAACTGAATCCAAAGCGTAAAAGCTTCAGTGCCCCAAAACACCATCAATTACAGGAGGTGGTAGTTGTTTAGATTCTTTAGCTTGTTGTCAGGAACATCATTGTCCTTATGAGCGACAATGAAAAATGAAAGGGCCATTCTGCAATGGCATCCAGTTTTTATGAATGGATAAAACCCGTGAACACTACATACGCCCAGCAACAGGGCGTCATGCTAAACATACAGCAGCTGCGCGGTGTCTTACGCCTTCGTGAGTTTCTTACGAAGGCGACGGGCAGGTGCGTTGCATTTCGTATCTTCAGTCGAAGGTGCTTGGGTAGCCTGGGTAGTAGCTGCCGGGGTTTGCGCTGCGGGAGTCTCCTGTTTTCCCGCTGTTGAGGCTCCATTCTCCGTTGATGGAGCCTGCTCCGTCTGCTGCTCCGTCTCAGAGTCTCCCGATGACTCGCCTTGCTTCTCCTTATTCTCCGAATCTCCCGCTTCCTTCGACGAACCCTGAGTCGTTGGCGTTGAATCACCACCACCGCTTCCTTTCAGCGGCACGCAGTTGACTAGACGTATTACAAATAAAAATAACTACATGTCAGCATGAGAATCACCAGACCTCGAACTCGAAGTGAACTTACCGTAGGCCTGCCATTGCGCGTTCTGGAACGCCAGCCAGTAGATCGACAACGTGCATTTATTATTGCAGGATGAAAAATCCACAGGCATATCCGACGTTTGGGTCGACCCAACGTCGCCACCCTTGTACTCGTCCTCGCAGTCATCTCCGTGAAGAACCAGTCATCAAGGTAGATTTCGCAGGGGGCCGTGTGGGTAAAGCCACCGCCGCCGTTACCCAACCACTTTACTTTTCCGTCGGACGGCACTGGCTGCGCGTCGCCGTTTTCCAGTGTATTGCCACATTTCTGGTCTTTAACCATGTCCAGCACCACATCCTTCACAGACATGCCCTTCTCCTTAGCCATTGTCTTGAACTTGCCGACTTGATCACCACCAGACCCGATATCCCAGTAATTGTCAATCAAAGTAATCCACCCTGGATTAGGACTCTCTTTCCAAGACGGCTTTGGCTGTTCGAGGTAACCATGGGCATCTGCGCGTGAGGCGCATGCCGCTATTAGGACAACAGCGGAGACAGCAAACATCGAGTTTCGGTGTATCAGACTCGCTAGCAGGCCGCAAATTGAGAAGTGAAAGCGTGAAGATCATTTCGGAGGGTCGATGGACGTCTTTACGCTGCCCAGCGTTATCTACGATTGCGTGCCAATCGAGAGCTTTGATTGGACGTCCGCGGTATTACTTAGTGTTTATATCGAGCGCTGGGGTCACTTCAGTAGTCATACAGGTTTTCGTTATCCTGCACACAATACTGCTGGCTATTCGGAAGTGTGTACCGGTAATACCCCTACCGGTACATGTACATGTATGTACAGAAAATCCTCTTTGTAGTGATACCGTCGGAAGCCACAATTTATCACTATCCGGAGGAATCACTATCCAGAGCTGTACCATTACAAGGGCACCATCGCTTAAATGGCTACACTGTTTTATCCCTTCGTCGTTCCGTTATAAGTACTGGTGTCAACACCTGAGGTCACTGGTGGCTCCTAGCGCGGTTAACGCTCAAACCGCAACTGAGCTTCCACAAACAGAACAACGACCACTAAAAATCTCGCTCTTCCTTGCAGGATAATCTCACCTGCTGTGACGGGGTCACACAGCACCTTGCGCTTGAGGAAGTAAGAGCTTCCGAGAGTATACAAACTCTAAGTGAACGGCAGTTCACGTGTCCCTGGTCTAAAAGATACGTTTAAGACTGAATGTATTTATAGGTAAGGTTAAGCTTGAGTAATACAAACTATAAGTCACCTATAGTGAATCTATGTAATTATCCAATGGTTGGCTCCTGGAGCCACTGGTACCATGTACCAGTCCTTCCGAAGAGTGACCTAGTCACTCTTCATGTAACTTGGGTACACTTGGGGCTTGTACCCCGTTACATCCTCCCCCCACTTAGGTTCGGTTTACCGACCAATCAGAATGAGGAAGAGTGAGTCACAAACTCTCATTCTCCAAGTCGAAAGGTATCGACAAGCTTCGAGAACGCGGCGGTGGCTCACTTCACAGTTGGAGCGTCGAGCAGCACACGCCAAGGCTGCTGCCGGGAAGGCGCAAGACAAGAGTTCTAAGTCTCACGGCAAAGACTCTGCACTCAAGGAGGCTAGTCAGGTAGCCACCGAGGCAATTGATTCGTCTGGCAACACTACTGCGAGCAAACGCGCAAGCTCACGTCGTAGTCGGTTGCCTTCGGTGCCGCCTGACACCCGTCCGAACCCGCGCTTCACATACCGTGAGCACAGTCGGGTACTGAGGACGAGGCTAAGGCCAGGAGCCTCCACAGCGTATCTGGGAGCTCCGAGGGAGGGCACACTCCTGTGCCCAGCGAGCACGACAACGACAGCGTACACTCGCACGCTAGTGATCACGATGATCACGATTCAAAGACGCCTGAGCGCTCTGAGAGCCATGCCGACGAGGCCAAGGGCTCGCCCAATGGTGGCGGCGATGGGGGAGGCAAACCTCCGAAGAACCTCTCGCTCGCCGAGGGTCTTGAGCGTGCTCGGGCTGCTAAAGCCGCAGCCGAAGAGGCCAAGCACTCTAAGAAGCGCATGGCTTCGAAGTCCCCACTCCGCGAGGAGGAGGGGACTGGTTGTCTCTACAAGGATCCCTTCCTATCCTCGGATGAAGAGGAGGAGGGTGCCATTGATGAGCCCCGGGAAATTACGAACGACCTCGACCGGCAGCAGGAGATCCTCCAAGCTGCTCAGCGAACGCATGGGGGTTCGGTGGTGGCACCCGTCAGCCAGGGAGCTGCCATCAAAGCAACCGAGACGTTACTGGCCTCCCGAGGAGAGCTTTGGAGCTGACCTCTTATTGGAGAAACTCGCTCCTCCTCGTGGGCTTATCGGTGGCCACGCCTGCAAGGGTGCTTACGAACGCGCCCTGGTTCGGAAGGAACAGTTGTTCGTCGACAACTTGGAGGCGGCCCGGTGCGTGCTTCTCGCGCAGCACCAGATCCCACTGAAGGACTTCACGACTTGTCGTAAGAAGCCCGAGAACCGGGGTGGTCTCCACCCTGTATGGGGCTACCCCTGGGTTCTTCCCGAGAGCTGTCCGAGCTGAAGCTCATGCGAGGACATGTTCTGGGCGTGGGTCGAGACTCTCAAGTACTCACCCAAGGAGTTACGGGAACTCCAGGAAGATCAGCTGCTGTCCAAAATCCTGGACCAGCGCGATCTTCGCATTCGGTGTGTCCACTTAGTCAGCAAGCGGCAGCTGCCAAGGGACATCCAGAAGCGCGCGGCTTCCAGCGCTCGTGATGAGCGCGGGTACGGAGTGTCGTCAACGTCCGTACCCCGTTCGGGCAAGAAGCCCCGGACTACTTACGAAGCTGCCGCCGTTTCTGTTCCCAGATCGCGACAGCCTTCGGGCAGTCAGCCTGGAGCCGTTCAATCGGCTCCCACGAGTTATCGGAGTGGGCATAACCCCTCCACTTCACAAGGAGCTGGCGCTTACCGCGCTGCCGCCGCTCCTGGAGTACCCGCTCCACGTGGTAGTGGACCTCTCCGTTTCGGCCAAGGAGGGGCGGAGGTGCCCTCGTACGAGTACGACTATGAGGTGCCTCCGGGGAGCTTCTCTCACCCTAGTGCTCCACCTGCGGGTTCGACGCAGGGCCCTGAGGTTGACCGCCTCCGTCAACGCGTCCTCGTGCTTGAGATTGCACTTGGCCTTGGGACTGGCGGTGATGCTGCCGCCCAGGCCGGGAACCGAGGGGTCCTTCCTCGACTTGAGGACCGTCTGAACCGGTTGAGTATGGAGGTAGCGAACCTCCATGGGCGGATCGACCACCGGGCCCACTCGTCCGATCTGGAAGAGGCCGTCCGCTTGATCCGACGTGTTGAGTACGGACAACAACGTCCGGAGCCGCCTTTGACGCACTCCCAGCCGTACGCGTATGGTGCGTACTCGGTGTACCCGGCGTATGCATCTGGGGTCCGTTCGCACGGGGCCCTCCGGCGTACGATCTCGATCGCAGCCTTGCTGTCCAGCGCGAGACTTGGGTGCACGCTCCTGCTCGCCCGTCGACGTCAGAGGCCGCTCCTCGCTTTGAGGAGCCGGACCAAGGTGGGTCTGCGGGTCAGCAACCCCCTGCGGATCATGGTACCGCTTAAGACGTCCAACGTAGAACGTCGGGTGCGTCGTCATTGACTTTGGTAGGTCGATGGTGTGCGACGCACCGTGTCTGGCCAGGACTGCGAACGGTCCGATGAAGCGGTGCTTCAACTTGTTGCTGCCGACAGAGCCGACAGTGTCTAGCGGTAGGTTTCTAGTGTTAAGTAACACAAATTCATCCACTTTAAACACATTTAAGTTTCCTCTTTCATGTTTGTCCGAGTACTCCTTCTGTCTGTCCTGGGCCGCTGCCATTGCATCGCGGACCCTGTTGATCACAATCAGCTTGGTGTCCATAAAGGACTCCACCTGTTTCCGCAGAGAAACCGGTCTCACATCTGAGACCCGGGAGGAAAGGGCTTTCCGAGCCTCTCCTTTACTTAAAATAGAGGACGTGGCGTCTCCTCGAAGAGTGAGAGGCACTCTGGGGTGGCGGAAGCCGTTCAAGTAGAACGGCGTGAACACAGCGGACGCGTGCACCGCGTTGTTGAGCGCAAACTCAACAACTGGGAGCTGTGACAACCACGTACGTGGAGCTCCGGCTCAGACGCTGCGCAGAGTGTCCTCGAGCACCCGATTTTGACGCGCTCCGTCTGGCCGTCCGTCTGCGGGTGGTCGGCAGTGGACATCTGTAGACGAGTTCCAAGCAAAGGGAGCAGCGTTTTCCAGAACAGGGAGCAACGCAGCGGTAAACCGCGGGTCTCGGTCAGAGACGATGGACTCGGGCAGACCGTGATAGCGGAACACGCCATCGACGAACAGCCGTGCGGTCTGTTCGCCTGTAACCGTAACGGGCACCGGAGCAAGATGTACCATCTTGATCAGCCGACACACGAACACCACGATCCCGGTGTTGCCGTGCCCGTCGGCAGGAAGTCCAAAGATGAAGTCAAGACTCATCGACTTCCAAAAGTCAGCAGGTACGGGCAGGCTCTGTAACGGAGCCGAAGCGTGTCCCGCGGGTTTCACCCGCTGACATGTTTCGCATGTCTTCACAAACTTGGCGACCCTCTTGTACATGTGGTCCACCAAAAGGCCTGAGAGACCGAGAGGAAGGTCTTCTCACGGCCCAAGTGGCATCGTGCGCCTCCGCGAGGATGTCAAACTTCAGATCCTCGTCGTTGGTTACGACCACCCGTGGAGGATCACCAGGTTCCACCCGGTAATAGAGGAGGCCATCCACCAACTCATATCGGTGGAGCCGGGAACGCTGCCGCGGCGAAAGCCAGTCAGACTTTGCGTCCGTTCTTGCTGCCAGGAGCTTGACGATAGGCGCGATAGCCTCATCGTCTTGATACGCGATGCGTATCCGATCATAAAGATCCGTTGTCACCCGTGTGATGTAGGCCAACTCATAGTCCGGACGCCGAGACAGGGCGACAGCAAGCACGTTGAGCTTGCCCGGCTTGTATCCAACGCGGAAGTTGTACTCCGCGAAGAAAGACAGCCACCTCGCCATCCGCTGGGAGAGGTGAGGCGAATTGGTCGCCGTCCTCAAGGATGCGTGGTCTGTGTAGATCACAAAGGGCCTTGAGCCCAGAAGATGTACTCGAAATTTAACGAGGGCATACTTCATGGCAAGGAGCTCCTTGTCGTGAACAGGATAGTTCCGTTCGGCGGCTTTAAGCTGCCTGGACTGGAACGAGATGACTCGTTCATGTCCGTCTGCATCGTTCTGCAGCAATGCGCAACCGATCGCATAATCGGAAGCGTCACAGACGTCGCTGAACGGCTTCGTCTCGTCTCGTCCGGCAAGGTCAGGACCGGTGCCTCTTGAAGGCTGGTCTTGACGCTGTCAAAGGCGTCCTGGTGCGTCTGCTCCCAGCGCCAGTCGACGTCCTTCTTCAGGAGGTCCGACAAGGGTTTTGCGAGACCAGCGTACCTCGCGCTGTACTAGTGGAGGTAGTTGGCCAAGCCCAACCACTTCCTGAAATCCTTCGGGGATCGGGGCGTCGGCCAGGCAGCAATAGCCTTGACCTTGTCAGGGTCAGCCCGAACGCCCACGTTGCTGACGAAGCAACCGAGAACCTTGATCTCTGGTGACGTGAAGACACACTTGTCGATGTTGGCGTAAAGCTTGTTCGCTCTCATCAAGTCCAACACTCGACGGAGGCGCTCCAGATGCACCTCCATGGCCGCCTTGCCTCCCTCGGCACGGCTATGGACGAAGATGGACGAAGATATCGTCGAAGTACGTCTGTACGAAGGCACGCAGCGCCCTAAACACTGTTTAACCAAGCGATTGAATGTCGCTGGGGTGTTTGACAGGCCCTGCAGCATGCCGAACCACTCCCAAAGCATGCCGCTTGGAGTGCTCACCGCGGTGAGCGGGATGTCGTTCTCGCGCATTAGGATCTGGTAGTATCCGTCTACCAAATCCAGCGCACTGTGCAGTACGCACCCGGCCATGTTGTTCAACAACACATCCTTTCATGGGATTGGTGTCTGGGCCGGCACCGTCGCGTTGTTCAGCTTATTATAAGCGTGAACCAGACGCCACTTCCCGTTCGGCTTTCGAACGCAGAAGGTCCGCGTCGAGTGCGGGGACTTAGACTCCCGCACCATGCCCGCCTTCGCTTTCGCAGCGAAGAAGGCATCAATCACCTCGCACTGTTTGCGAGGGAGAGGCCACTGCCTCGTGACACAGTACTTTGTGCCAGCCACGAGATCAATCTCGTGCCGTACTCCACGATCTGGTGGAAGATGGGTCGGTGGGTTCTTTGTCACCACGTCCGCATACTCTGACACCAAAGGATACACCGGATACTTGTATTTTTTTTTAAATCTCAGAACCCAAGCGCGATTGACGCTGCTTACTCAACTCCTCGAGGACGTCTTCGTCCAAGACAGAGGAGAAGTTCAAATCTTCCTGAGAGGTCTAGTGTTTGATGAGAACCATCTCGGCAATCTCTCCAGTCTTGAGGTTGGTCAGAAAAGACTCTGCCGTCATTTCCTCGAGGTTCAGTATCTCTGCAACCTCTGGCAACGGTTCCTAGTGAACACCAGATGCCTTGACGGGTAAACCGGTCTCGCCATCGAAGATGTGATAACACTTTTCCACCGACGGTGTCGAAGGAGCCCGGGCCCTGGACTCCGAGTCGTTGTGCACGGCTCCAGTCTGAACATGGTTCAGACTTGACTTGCGGCGGCGGCGGCGTCGTCGACGGCAACCGTGACGTGGAACTTCGTTACCCACGTCTGAGGATATCGTGATGCTGACATCTGAGGCACCCGAGGCCTCGTGTGGAACTATGTTACCCACACAGGAAGCGCACCCCGCGTCTTCCTCTCCAGTTATGGTCTGGGCGACCTCGTGTAGAACTGTGTTACCCACTTGGCCGACGTCTGTCTGCGTCGCCACCTTCGAAGCTTCCTCGGAGTCGTCATGTACGTCGACGACTCTCAAGTATCCGCCGGATGCCTCGGCACCTTGGCGGCCCTTGCGGGCGCCCCAGGTCCTGACAGAGGTGGGAACATGACTCACCAATGCTCTGTCGGTCACTGCAGGGCGGCTGGCACCAATGGCCTTGCCTCGCCAGTCGATCCACGTCTCGTGTTTCTCGAGCCAGAGCATGCCCAGGATCAAATCGTATGGATCCATGTCGAGAACAGTAAACTGTTCGAGGCTGTCGAAGTCCTCGAACTTGACAGCCAGATCCATTTGGATGTTGGGAACAGTAACCTTGTTTCCGTCGGCCAGTCGCACTGACACGGCCCCGTTGCCTTTGCTTTCCCTCAAAGCATCGGTCAACTTGTTGCTATTACGAGCAGCCATCCGGCGGCGTGCGAAGTTCTTCGACGCCCCAGAGTCGATCAAGATTCTAAAGGGATGATCGTATCCCCGTACACGTCCGTGTACTACAAGCAGCCCATCGCTGCCCTTCGCCGATCGAGAGTGCGAAGACTCTCAGGGGCTAAGTCCCCGTGGTACACGCCACCTGCGTACCGATCACGAAGACTTAGATCTTCCCCAGTAGGGCGCCCCGCCCCTACTGGTTTCCGGCGTTCCCCTGGCCTCGGAATCGTGGCTTCTGCCAGCGACTCTTCAGAACAGGCTTGGGGTTGAACCGCCTGCGATGTCTCTCCGCGGGGCAGTCTCGCTTGAAGTGGCCCAGTTTCCCGCAGCCGAAACAGCGAATGTCGTGCTGTTCGGCGGAACCGAGTTCCATGGGGACTGGTCCGCTGGGATTTGCCCGACTGGGGTTCAGCGATGAATTCCCTGGCCACGCTGAGGCCGGTGTACACGCCTGGCGATGGCTGCGCTCTTCTTGAAGGGTCAATTGAATCGCCTCTTCGAAGGTGATTGACTGCACCCGGAACAGCTGAGTGCGCGCCGGTCCCACTCGAAGGCCGTCCATGAACACTATCACTTTGATGCGTTCGTTGAGTGGGTTGCCCACAAGGAATGCCGTAAGCTCCCGCATCTCTTGGATGTACTCGTTCAGCTCACGCTTTCCTTGTTTGCATGAGAGGAAGCGCGAGCGCTGCTGGTACTCGTAGTTCGCCGGGAGGAACGCGGCTCGAAGCTGTTCACACAGCTGAGCCCAGGATGTGAAGCATCCAGGCGAGGTCGCCTCCCGCGTGTACGCCCAACTCTTGGCACGACCGCTAAGGTTGGAGAGCGCGAAAGCAACGCGGAGTTGCTCGGTCGAGATCAGAGCCGCGTCCATCGCGAGCTCCGCCTCTCGAACCCAGAAGTGAAGGTTCTCACCTTCCTTCCCTTCGTACGGTTTCACCTTCAGCCGCAATGGCTTCGGGTGTGGCGGCTTCCTTTCAGCCGCCGGCGCCTGCAGGTTTCCCCGCACATGCGCGATGAGCCCTTGTTCATAAGTGTCAAACGCATTGACACGTTCGACCTGCTCGGCCGTTGATGACGCCACCAGGCTCTGCAAGGCCTCCATCCCGAAGATGCCTGCCATCTTCCGAACAGACTCGAACTGCGAGTCGTTCAGGTGCGGAAAGTTGTTCCGGTCCATGGTGACAGAACTTCAGAGGTTCAGGTAGTCTACCCGCGGTGGCGTGGATTGACTACAAGTGCAACCAAGTGTGACGGGGTCACACAGCACCTTGCGCTTGAGGAAGTAAGAGCTTCCGAGAGTATACAAACTCTAAGTGAACGGCAGTTCACGTGTCCGTGGTCTGAGGGGACAAAGTAACCAGTAAAAGGTGCGTTTAAGACTGAATGCATTTATAAGTAAGGTAAAGCTTGAGTTAATACAAACTTTAAGTCACCTATAGTGAAGCTATGTAATTATCCAATGGTTGGCTCCTGGAGCCACTGGTACCATGTACCTGTCCTTCCGAAGAGTGGCCTAGTCACTCTTCATGTAACCTGGGTACACTTGGGGCTTGTACCCCGTTACACCTGCAATGTCACCCACCCATAGCAGGCCGAGACAGATCACAACCACCGGTGGCTACGCTCTTTCTTCATACTAACACGATGAGTGTGCCATTTCGAGTAATGAGCGCTCTGCAGTGCGTGTTTTGGGAGGAATTGGGTCGCAAGCAGGTTGTAAAGAAGCAAACGTCGCTGCTGGTCTTTTTCAGACACAGGTCACCAAATGGTCATTTTCAATAGTTAAGGGTCTCTCGATAGTGATAATCGTCGATTTTGTATCACTAAGTACAATCTGGAGGTTAGAGGTAATTTTGACTTGAGCTTGTATGGTGACGGTCAGCGGGAGACCTCTCCAACCTCCTTAAGTAGAGGGTATCACTATTTGAGATATCACTCCAAAGAGGATTGTCTGTATTTGTGTTGGCACCCCCAAAAAAAGAACGTTTTCTTTCGAGGCAGATGAGCTCTGAATGTTATTTTTTACTGTATCGCCCCTGTAAGCGAACGCCCATGTTCGTAGTTTACGGAGGATTATTAGCAAATCTGAATTTGAATTTGTTGCGGCTTACATGTTAGCGGCTAGCTACACCTTATCCGATAGGTCGCGCGCAGGATTATTAGCAAATCTCATAATTAGTGAAGATGACCCCAAGCTAATCCAGAAAATATTAAAATCAATTTTTGCCCCCGTAGCATACACACAGGTTTTTATCTTCATTTGCGCTGAGCCATTTTTAGAGATGTTTATTATGTCCAAATTCCTAGCCATTTCCTTGAATTTGGGGGCACAAAATGGATGACACGCAGCTGCAGCAGTACCATGCTAAGCATACAACAACCACGCGGCTTCTTACACTTTCGTAAGTTTCTTGCGTAGGCGACGGGCAGGTGCCTTGCATTTCGCATCTTCAGACATAGTCTCAGGAGTCGAGGGTGTAAGGATTGCACACGCAACCTTGCGTCTGTACTGCTTGCCTGCAGCAAGCGAATCTACTTTGTGTGAACAAATACCTCCGTCCGAACGGAGCTGCTGGGCGCTACCAGTATGACTGTGAATCTGATGTGGAAGGCGCGTGGTTATTCTCACTACTACTCTTCAAGATTCAAGATCGTCCGGTGGTGTGCTAGTTATATCAAAGAAGTAGCGTATGAGGCCCAATATTGAGTAGCGGACTCCTTTACTGCCTTGCAGTGTAGCCAGAGACCTTAGTTCATCTAAAACTGAATTGCCTCGAAGGCCTCATTTCACTTCCAACACTACCAGTCTACCAAGCTTCGAACTTCCGCACACTCCTGCAACCACCACTTCCTTCCAGCTCGCCGTATCCAAACCCAACAGAGGGCGCCTGGTAGTAGTTGCCGGAGTTTGCGCTGCTGGGTTCTCCTTCACTATTGATAGCGCTTCATTTTCCGTCGCTGGTTCCTGCTCTGTCTGCTGCTCAGAATCCCCCCGTGGCTTCTCCTTTTTATCTGAATTCCCCGTTTCCTTCAACATACCCTGAATCGTTGGCGTTGTACCTCCCCCACGCTTCCTTCCAGAGGCACGCAGTTGACTACACGTATACACAGAACACATGTCAACAGGAACATCATGAGTCCTCGCGCTTTTAAGTTTAGTTACCGTAGGTCTGCCATTGCGCGTTCTGGAACGCCAGCCAGTAGATCATCAGTGTGCATTTGCCGGTGTACGACGAAAAGTCAACGAGCGTCTCCGACATTTTTTTCGATCCGTCGGGACCGCCAGGCTACTCTTCCTCGCAGTCATCTCCGTGGAGAACCATCTTGTCGTCAAGGTAGATTTCGCAGGAGCCCGTGTGGGTGATGCCGCCACCCCCATTACCGCTTGACTTTTCCGTCGGATGGCACTGGCTGCGCGTCGCGTTTTCCAGTGTATTACCACATTGTTGGTCCTTAACCATGTCCAGCAACACATCCTTCACAGACATGTCTTTCTCCTTAGCCGTTGACTTGAACTTCCCCACTTGGTCACCACCGGACCCAATATCCCAATCATAGTAATCCACCGGACTTAGGACTGCCTTCCCAAGACGGTTTGGGCTGTTTGAGATAATCATGAGCGTTGGTGCGTGAGGCTAGTACCGCTATTATTAATAGGACAACAACAGAGAAAGCAAACATTGAGTTTTGGTGTTCCAGATCCTTAGCAAGCCGCAAATTGGTAAGTGAAAGCGTGAGAAACGTTTTGGAGGTCACGATGGACGCCTTTACGCTAGTCCAGCGTTCCACGATCGCGTGTCAATCGAAAGCTTTGGATATGACGTACTAGTACAGTATACTTACAGTTAAGTTAAATTCAGTGCTCGTGCTCGATATTATCGAGTACTGAGATCACTCCATTGTCCGAATTGAATGTGCCTGGTCCCAAAAAAGCAAAAGAAGGTTAGATTTCTAATTGGGTCTTATTTAGACCTGGTCTCATCAGGGATTCAATACGAGAAAGATCAATCTGCTTAAGTATGATTGAGAGGTGAGGATGGGCGACATCTGTGGCGATGAATTGCAAGATGAAAAAGGGAATATAACAGGAAGTGGTGAGTCTACATTGTTTGTTGCCGAATTAATGTATCAGCAAGTAACAGCCCGAAAGTGAGTCAAAACTAGAGCAAATCGCAAGATGAGGTCTGGATGAGACCTCAATACAGTAAATTGTAATCAAAAGAAGTTTGGCCTTGGTCAAAAGTGGCAGACATGACATGTGAGTAATCTGTCTCGGATACAAAACATTTCAGCCTGAGTTGGTAAAAAAACAAACTGCGAAATGGTGTTTTACATGAGTTAAAATAATTAAACCGGTTTGCGGTAGAGATTCCCTATCATTTTATTCGGAGGTGTTAGCCGCACTGGTGAGAGCGCAGCAGAAGTTTGCACCACCACAAAAACTACATGTACTAAAAAGACAATTTTACCTGGCACAATTTTTACTGTAATATTGTGCTGAATACCACTACGCGCTTTTAGTTTTTGTATACTAATATGCTGGTGTTATCTCAAGAGTACATGGTACGACAGACTTTGTCATCAGAGACTATCGAAATGCGAGTATGAAATATTGGAAAGCTCGGCATAATACGCGTATGACAAAATGCTGATTTCACATCAGATTTTAAAATCTGGTATGAAATCAGCATTTCGAAAATCTATAATTGCGTAACTGTATAGATACTGACCGATTGCGCAACTTGGTTTGCAACGCGAATCTGATAGGTTAATATTCAAATGGAGTCACTTGATTGGCTATATGTGGCAAGACAGCGTATTTTGCTGAGTTGAAGCGCTCGACATCAATCGCAGTAACAACTAGAAGATAGATGGTATCGATGGTACAGTAGTGGAGCTGATATCGACGACTTAGTGCTATACGAGTGCCGTAACGTTGCTGGTAATTTAGCCGGAGCTCAGCTCATCAACATGGTCCGCCTTACTTGGGAATTTCCCCTGGAATAGTAACTCCACGAGACCACAGGCAAATATACCTATACCAGTCAATGTAGTTTGATGCCATTAGCTCTCTTCTCACAGGCGCGACGTCGGTTGTAGCTTCCAAACGAGCTTTTCCGCCTTGCAGCCGACGTCCCCACGCCTTGCTCGGACCTGTGTCCAGCGTCGTGTCCACGGCTACCCCACCCCAGCTTGGTCTGGTAATTGATCGGCGTCGTGTCCGCGGCCTTGCTCGGGGATGCGTGCAGCGCTGGGTCTACGAGCATCCCTGCCATGGTTGGAGCTCTGTACGACGTTGCGCGGCGTCGTGTCCACGAGTTATCGGCTTGCAGTGCCGCGGCGCCGGAAGCCTAATCCCTAGACACTGTAATCCTTATAGTCCGTTAGCAGCAGGAGCTTCTCCGTCTACTACACGTAACGCTGCGCTACGTGTGCCATATACGGCGATTTCTGTTGTGCTACGATTTTACCCACACCTACGTTTTGCAACCCTGATTTATTTTTAGTTAATGGCGCTTTCACACCCCTGCATTTGCAACCCTGACTTGATTTTATTACTGGGCATGGCTGCATAACTCAGTCGTTCATGCAACGGTGCACGCAACAAACGGTTGCAAAACCACCCCAATTTTAGGCGTGGTGCAGACCCAAAACATGGCCAATACTGGTCAGTCAACCAATCAGAGTTCACAATTTTCAGAAATACAACCTCGGTTGCAAATGGCTGATAATTTGTAAGTATTGCATGCGTCCGTTGGTCACAACGGCTGTAAAAATCTCTAATAAAACCCCATGGGGTTCTAGTGTAAAGCCCCATCTCTACCTGGGCTTCTATTACGGCGGGGGGCTCTAATAAAGGAAGACGACACAGACAAGCAGGGATTGGTAGTACTGGCGACTTTTGCAAAATACTGCCGTTATCCAACCAGTAGTCCAGAAAAACTAATATATTAATATTGCAAAGATATTGGTCTTCTGGGCTACTACAGTAGTAGTACTATAGTACTATCGAGTTAATACTGTACCAGTCGATTCCGGTCAGTCTCGGTGGTCGTAGGGACACACTCGTTCCTCACCACCTCCACCCGACGAAAGGCATTTCATCCAAGGGCCGAGCAACCTCAATCTCACCTCCCAGATGACGCTTCACCACTCCGCAAAAACAGGAATAGCAGTCCTTTACCACGGCACAGTACGTCTTGGAAGCAATTTTAGCATCCGAGTCGTTATTAACACGCAGAATGAATCGGCAAAAACGTTCCTCCCTCAATTTGTATGATGGTTCTGCAGGCGCACACGATACTGTTAAAGCGTATTTTAATAAATGGAGTCTCGGATCTGCGTACCTATGTCCGTCAACCACCGCGAGACGTCAGCATTCTGCGTATCTTGTAGAGTGTTTCGTGGCTCGGTAGTCGTAGTTGAAGGTTGCACCAATCGCGGAAGATTGCCGCTGTCCCACTCGCGAAGAAGTCAACGTTGCCGCTGGCGTTGGCATCGGTGTGGTGTCGGTGTTAAAGTTGGCGTCGGCGCCGGCAGTGACGGTGGGGCGACTGAGACAGCTAAACCGGTCGGATTGGAGGTGCAAGGAAAAATGAACAGTGAACAGCCACGGAGTTATACCTTATTGCGAGAACGGCGATCAGAACTATGACGACGTCGTGTAGAGATTATCACTCTCGGCGCTGGTAGTACAACGGTTTGTACAACGAGCAGCGAACTTGGCATCTGCGCTGGTGGTAATAACAACAATCACCAGTGGGGGTCCGGATCGCGGTATTACAATATAGTACTATTGGAACTTCAACGTAAACTACTACTTATAGGACCAACTGAAACCAAATTCACAGAAACTACTAGTTACTATATTAAAATGAGTAGTACTATAGTACTGGAATAAAATGGCACCTGAATCTACTACCAATCCCTGCAGACAAGTTTCGGTTTGATTCAACGAGCTCCACGACCTCGTTGCGCGTCAGGCAGTGATGCTGACGGCGCTCTTCCTTTACTTATTCGATAAGTACAGCGTAGAGCGTCGAGCTCTTCCCACTTGACAGGTCGACCACCACTTTGTTTTGTTAATCGAGGCATCAACGGCCAGCAGGCTGCTCATCGAATGCAACGCGCGTGTCTTGAGCTATCCACGAGCGCATTGCGATCGACATTGAATTTACGCGATGCCGCACTGAGAGTGACCTTCTTGGCTTCCCGTGCAACTTTCTTCTTCTCAGCGACGGTGTAGCTCTGCCAGAGTCTGCCTCATGGTCAAACGAAACTGAGTTTACCGACGTGAGATAGTTAGTACCTAAGTATGCCTTTAGAAATTCGACACATGGGCTTTTAGCACCAATTATTTGTATGAAGGTCACTTTTGGTCGGTCGGTCGGGAATTTTTGTAACTTTTTGAAACCACCTCCTGGATCGAGCAATAAGACCCTATCTTACAACAGGGTATCGTTGAAAAGCTGGTATTTTCCGCCAATCAGGGCACGCGGAGAAATATTCTGTTACAGCTGAGAAATTTCGCGAAACCTGTCCGTTGGGGTGTCAAAACAACGATGGTGGGATTGTGACTCTAGAATAGAATATAAGTGGTGACTTGATTAAATTATGAATACCACTATAAAATAATCTTGTCCCATCTTTTAGGAGCTGTCTGTCCGTACGACCGACCGGACTTTCAAGGCCGATATCTTAGCTCTTTCTGCTCTAATTGATCAAGCAGAAGCATCAATCGACTTTTGAGCACCAAAACCATAAAATTGCCTCCGAATTGCCCCGGATTTTTTTACGCAGGTAAGATAAAATCGGAGTCAAACGATTGTAGATGGCTACATTTATACTGGGATATATATGTAGGAAGCACTTTAGTGCTGTAGGGGACAGCCCAACAAGGATTAATTCGGTGGTCCATCGGCGACATCGTCCTTACTAGTATATCGATACAAATACCGAGCCATCAGCAGCACTTACATGACCGATATAAGCATTGTTTTAGTCCGAGAGATTGATAATATCTTACAAAATGAGGGCTGGTAGTGCCGATAGCGAACCAGCAAGCACAAATACGTTTCCTTTGCTTTATTAAAGCGTTACACAGATTCGTGCGCAAGTTCAATAAATACGCGGGTTTGCAATTTTTGCGGCGAGCGCGTCGCCAAAACAAATACGGTGACACAAATCTCCAAAATAATTTAGAACTTTCTAGATTTTTCTAATTTCAAATTTTATTCGTTATCAGAAAATTGGACTCTATGCTTTCGAGAAAATTAGCCACCGCTGCGTCGATAAACTGCGGCAGTCCTAAACGACAGCGGAAATGCTCTTGAGTAATCAATGTCAAAACTGAGAGATGCAATATTATGAAGCGGCATGCAATCATGCGGATCGTTATTTGTAAAATGTCGTTTCTGCTGGTGGCAAGATCTCCGAGGGCGATCTGCCAGTGCTATCGCCCCGAACACGGCCTCCGCGTGTATGGACGGACAAGTTCAAAGCTGAGTGTCATGTTCGTTTTCTTCGAGACTAATAAATGTGGCTCCCAGTACACCAAGGTGTTAACGTTAATCTATCCCAGCCTCGCGAAGCCCTAGTGCCTAGTTTTTGTATGGGAGGGGTGAGCGTGGTCCTTTGTACAGACAAACCCTTCCGTATGAATTCCTACTCTTGGAATACCCGCCGACAGGAATAAATTATCGGTTCCCGAAGTCTCGTAGTTTACAAGCCTAAGATAAAATTACCTCTCACCTCTCCCTTGTAATATGAAATACAAAATCACCCAAACTGACTATTATGAGGTGTTTAACTATGATAAAGTCACTTTTGTAAAGCACGCCCAAAGTAGGCAAGCAAGGATATTGCCTTCTTGCTTAGCTCGTCTCGTAGCTCTCTCTGCATCACTCTAAGCCCCTGTACATTTTTATCCGACACGCCCGTTGCATCTGCTCGAATAAGCAGCTTTGCAATCCACTTGAGGTGTTCCTTAATATCCGCAGCATCAAGCTCTACAACAATCATTCTCTGCTTCGCCTCCAGTATCCTCGGATGCACCCATCGAGTTATCACTCACGGGTACATTCTCCACTTCGATCCCGCGGAACTCTTCATCGGTGGGGTCGTCGTACATGTTCTCATCTGGAGGATTCAGCAGTTCCGCCACCGACATCGGATCGGACGCATGTAGGCGCGACAGCATTGCAGCTAGCTCGTCGGTTACGGGGTCTTCCTCCTCTGGCTCACTGTATTCACACGCATAATAATCTAGTAGACCAGTGTGTCTCCAGCACTTAACAAATGTCCTTCTTTTTGCCGGACATGCGCTTTCTGGCGAGGGTTTGGTCAGGCGGCATAGAGAAAAACAAACCGGTCTCGCCCAAGTTAAAAATGTTTCGCAGCTCATATTCCTTTAGCTTACGCTGCAGGTTACTAACCGAGGCGTACACAGCGGACCCACCCTCACCATGGGCCGTAATGCTGCCGAGCCCATGCCGAAGGTTGAACCTGTAAAGCCACCCATTCGACCACGCAGGTGACGCCTCCAACTTGAGGATCGCTGCAAATCGAGACGCCTTTGCTCTGATGGCATCGCCGGTTACAATCACTCCTTTCTCCTCGCACCAGCCCACCCACTCGGCCATCGCTGTGTCCAGTTCTTGAAACTGGACCTCATGCCGTGACTTGATGGTTAGCTGGGAAGAAGGCAGTGCCTTCAGAGCCTTCTTACGTTTCAGTAGCTTAGAGATTGTCCCTTGAGATGGCCGCTGCGGCAGCTACAAGGTTGAGTGAGCCCGCTCGGCTAGCTGTTGTTGTGACAGGTTGGGGTGGGCGGCATGATGCTGGCAAATTTGCAAACGCTGGGCGTTGGTGAGTGTGATGCGGGTTGACTTGGGTTCGACTGGCATCTTGGTGGCACTAGCTCAATTGAAGAATGAGGGAGATTTCCGGAATGGATGGTAGCGTGCGTGTGCTCAGTTGGCTTTTGAAAATGTACCATTTCGAAGGTACACCTGGCTGAGCCACCCCACGACAGAAATACCCTTAGCTAGGAATAAAATGCTGGTTCCCGGAGCTATGACTACGGAAGGGTTTGTCTGTACAAAGAATTGGTGTTAATACCGGTAGCGGGAGGGCTTAATAAAGGATTATGTCCCATTCCAGTATGGGGTACAAATACTGTAGCGGGGGGCTCTAATAGAGGGATGGGCGAGTTTACAATACATCGAAGTATGATCTTCTGGGAATTTCACATCGACTTGATATCACGTGCTTCTATCGGCTGTAGAAATACATGTACTTCGTATTAATTTCCAAGGATATGCTCAGTCGTTCAGTGTTCTTCATTGATTCATGATTATTCGTAAGACAAAACTTGGGTTCAGACAGGTACCGTACGACAAAGCGTCTTACGTTTTACAAAAACAGAATGTGGCATTCGATTTTAAGCTTGTTTTTAGTATTGACAATCATCATCGCGTTTTGACACGCAAATCGTATACATAGTAACTTGTGCGTGCAGGCCTCGTAAAAGTAAAACGCCCAATGAATTAGCCTTTAGCTAACTCGTACATACAAATGCCGTAAAGAACGAGGGGGGGGGCTATATCTAAACGGCAGCACAAGCTAAGCTGACCGCCATCTTCGCTAAAACAAGTGCCCGAGATGCATATGTCGCGGTGTCTCTACTGTTCGGCGTCAGCCCCGGCCAAGCCGACGCACCGCATCGATTTCAGCGAACGGTGCCCGGGTGGAAATGGTGCTGGTGCCGGCGTAGAGCTCGAGGGGACGTGGAGCAGCCCGTGTATCTGACTGTTATTTAGAGTATGAAGTTTATACACTGGCATATTTAGTAGATTGCTGAGAAGAATGCTCTCAGACTATACTATAGGCGAAATATTCAATCAAGTACATGTAGAAAGCATCGTCTGAAAGCAGTGGAAGGCACGAAATTCCTTTTAGTATGGCGAAAATCACACAAACAAGTATAACCAGGTAGTATCTTACCGTATAATCACGCGGACGTGTTTTTTTATAGCTTTGTTAGCTCCAGTGAGACGATATTTTATTTTACTGACAGCACGCGAGAGTTTGATAGCGCAGTCGCGTACCTAGTGCTCATTTCACATATCTCGAAGTTTGACTGCATCGTGCGGAACGACAAAATCGGGGTTGCATTTGGAAAATGCAGGGAGGTCGGATATGAGCTTGCGCTCTTTTACTCAGGTAAGCGGCGTGGAAGTCAGTCCAAAAATCCGAGTTCGCTTGAACTTTGTTGGAATCCAATTCGGCTCGCGTGGGTCTGGAGTCGATTTCATGCATTCGGTTCGCAAACAGCTCCGAAAACATGATGTTTAGGAGCCGTATCATGCAATGACGAGTTCGTCGCTTCGGACCGGTGGAGGCTAACGTTTTTGATGCCCCCCCCCCCCCCCCTCCTCGAGACCGAGGAGCTGCATCTCAGCAAATGCTCGCTTTTGCTGCATCAGTAGCGCCACGTACCCTATTTTGTGGTCGTTACACTCAGCACCTGTCTTAGTGATACGAAGCTGACATATATAGCATTCGGTTCAGAGTTGCTTGGATCTAAATGTCATCAACGTGGACTCCGTTTCCTCTAAGCTTATAGCGTCGTTGAAAAGCAGACCTCCAATGGTTGACATACGATGAAGCAGTCGATCTGTTAATACTTGCGGGTTCCGCAATTGTGCTGGGAGGAGTGGCAGTGCTTGCAGACGTGGATGAGCTTGAGGTTGCTTGGCTGTGTTGGTTTGATTGGCTTGGTTGCCTTGGTAATAGTGTAGCGCTGGTTTGGCCGGGTAGCAGAATAGTGCTGGAAGGAGCAGTAGAGTTGGCAGACATGACTGAATTAGAGCTTGCTTTGCTTGGTTTTTCTAAAGATGTGACAAAGTTAAAGTGACTCTGTAGAAGTGGTAACGAACACATTATTCTATTCCGTTTGTGACTTTACCGCGAAAGGACGCAAACCACCGGGGTAATTCCTCCCATCCACACTCCGTCCACGTCCACCACCCCTAATCTCAGTCTGTGGGCGTGGATCTGATTCCAGTTAGTGGCCACATGTGGTGTCCACCAACATCTGCAATAGAGCGATATTATTGGGCCACATAAGCCAAAATTACAAGTTATTTTCGGCTAAGAATGGGCCTTACTGCGTCTACGCTAGAGCTCTATAGACCGCCCACAGAGTGTCGCCCCGGTGGTGGATGTGATTTGACGTCCTAATAGGCATTTGGTTTCGTCGCTTTTCTGCTTAAGCGCCATCTAGAATTCGTGGCGGATTTTTGGGACGACGTTTTTTGTCGTTCCCAAAGTCGTTTTCGTACTGTATATTGCTCTAATCGCTCTATTGTGTACACACAAATGATACGTACCGGAAAAGACCAAGCAAATTTGTTTTACATTTTTAAATCAAAATGTCTAAGGAAGGAAAAGTTAAGTCGCCTGCAAGAAAATAAGAGTACAAGGTTGTATCAGTGAAACTCTCCTCGTCTGAATAGCCATAACACGGGATGTTAGCCTCATGTGTGCGTAAGTAAGGGGCTGGTCGCGCTTGCGGGCGCTGGTTCTCGTTCTAGTGTTCTGGGGGTATTTTGGGGGTAGTTTAATTCAAAGGTGATAACTGGACGGGTCGATCCTTAAGATTGTGATTTAACTTTGTATCGAATTGGTATGAATGCTCCAGAGAACCCGGGAACCAGGTTGGTAGTCGAGTACTCGGGTTCTCTGAGTTCGCACATCTTGAGGACTTCTTGCGCCAATCTCTAACCTTACCCTACTTGAAACATTGAAACGAGAACCAGCACCAGCCAGCGCGACCAGCCCCTAAGGCAATTAACGTTGAAATACCGTCTACGACGTATTTATGCCATCACTATACATGGTTGACTATCAGCCTCATGAAGATGATGATACTAACATGTACGTTTGGCGCGGCGGGTAGCTGTAGGTGTTTCCTTGGTACTTGCTTAACTATGTTTTGAGCCTACCTTTTTTATAACCCAAAATACCCTTCCTCATACGATTATGGGTGGGTGGGCTTTTTATAAAATCCATTTCCAAAAAAACGACCCAACGAAAAACAACCCTAGGGCTCACGGCAACACCCAGTACCACTACAGTATCGCCGGGCTTATCAGAGCCGACATGCATCCAAGAAACGGGCATCAAAGGGTCCGACTCAACTATATTTTCTCCGTTTTGCGATCGTTGTCGGTCTCGCTATAGTACCATCAGTGTTCTGGTTTTCCTAAACGCGGACTACAGGATGTACAGTATAGCGACTTGTTGGAGGCGTATGGATCAGAAGCTAAGCAAAATCATTTAACTCAGTACGAATTGCGAGCAGGGATATGTGCACCCAGTTGAGCACTGCGGCCGCGAAGCCTTGAAACCCCCCGTGGGACAAATGACAATGAACTGCAGTACGGGATCTCCTCCGCCATCGTCGCGACAAAGTGCCATACGAATTTTACCCTTACGAAAGCTTGCTCGAGATATCCATGAGTTATGCGTTCATGGTTATGGACCATAACCGTGAACACGCGTTCCCGAGTCCAGTATTGAAGGGGCTATTCATCCACATTAATCGATCATTGCACGACTTGCAGTGAGACCGATAGCGTGAGCTTTTATTACAGCCTCAATGCAGCCAGCGTAAATCTCATCCCTCAACATCCTTGCATCGCCATTTCCGCAATGTTGTAGGCTGATCTTCGTCTGATGCGAAGTAGCACAGTATGCCTAGCTGTGATTTTAATTCTACTAGATAATAGTGACCATCAAATGTATTGTGTTCAACCAAAGTGGTATTTCCAAAAACAAACGACACTACACTAATCGACAATGATACGCTACAGCACCTTTAACCTCTTGTCCTGCTTTTAAGCTGCATAAGTGAACTCCGTCGGTCACTCCTCCGAACGAAGCTTGCGGTACGCCTTCTGAGACGTGGCAGCCGTGCCGCCAGTTCCGGTCTTCGCGCCAGCATTCGCTGAGGCACTCGCGGTGGCGCTCGCCGATGCACCACCCGTACCGGTGGACGTCTTCGCGGTGCTGGTCCCGTCATCACTTGTCACATTCACAGTATTGCTCGAGTAGCCATTGCCGCCGGTACCAACGCCGACGTCAACACCATCGTGGACAACGGTGGCAGGAGTGCCAACATGGACACCATTTACGCCGACAGTAGGGGCCGCACCTACGCCGACGCTAGCGACGCCCGGAACGCCCACACCCACACCGACACCGACGCCATTAACGCCGACGCCAACGCCGTTTACACCCACGACACCAGGCAAGCCGACACCGACGCTGGCAGCGCCCGGAGCGCCGACACTGACGCCTGGGCCGACGTAACCGGGGGCACCCACTCCGACGCTAGCGACACCCGGAACGCCCACACCAACACCGGGGACGCCGAGTAGGCCGAACGTCTCGGCCACTTGTTTCTCTGCGTGCGCTCCGTTTGATAGAGCCGCGACGGCGATGCAGAGTGCGAAGATCTTGTTGCTGCTTAACATGGTTGTTGAAGGGAGGCTAGTCCGATGGATTGGGTAGAGGGCTTGCTCTTGGGGAAGTTGGTTCGAGTGGATGAGCTCGAAGGAGTGAATTTGAGAATGAGGTTTGTTTGCAGGATTCGTGAATGGTTTACACACGCTCGTGAGTTGTGCAGACACGGTGAACACACGTACTGCTAGTCAAAGAACCACAAAGTGTTCCTGGTAATATTGCCCGGTATTTATTGGAAGTAAGATGTCCACCATTTTCTATACCCATAGGACATGAATCGAAACAGAATTAACGGTAACGGCAAATCACGAGTCTTGCCAACTTGCCAACTTCAACATCGGGCATACGAAACTTAGCACAAACGGATAGACTCGTAGAACATGTAACTCAGCATCAGAGCTCGCAAACGGGTACCCGAACTCGGGTATACCCGGTTTCGGATTGGACACGGGTACCCGAACCTGAGTCGACAAATTTTCGGATTGGACACGGGTACCCGAACTGAATTTAAAAACACGAAGTCCAAAACAAAAACACTAAAGTAAGGAGTGGAGCGTGGTAAAATCCTCAAAATAGCACTTTTCATCGAGAATTGGAACTGCTTCGTGCCTATGCGTAAGAATACCCATCCGAAAATGAGGAGCGGGTTGGGTTTCGGGTACCCGAAATGGATGTCGGACTGGACACGGGTACCCTAACCGTGATGCAAAATTCGTTCGGATGGACTGGGTAAATCAAGAAATGCCGTTTGCGAGCTCTGATCAGCATGGTGTCCGTAATTGGACCGGCTGGATCCTGAATTGATGGACGTGAAGGATCATGGATAAGAACATGTAGAGATCGAGAAACCCGTAGATCACTGAGCAAAGCTGGAGCGACCTTACTTTTGAGGAAACTTTACTGACTTCTGAGTAATGGCAATTTTAGGAGGAAAAATGAGGAAACTATCCGGTTTTAAATGAAAAGGAGCGAGGTACAGCTTAGGCTGAGTTCTGAGTAAACTTGGCGACGTTTATTATCGTCCTCGTTAAAATGAGGCGCGTTTATCGCCCCGGACTAACTAAGGCGAGCGAGTGCGAGGTCGCGTAGCCGCAGCAAACCCGCGAAGCAGGGCCGCGTGGTATTTGCGGAGGCTGGCCCAGCGCTGAGCTCCTCAGCGAGCCGCGCATTGCTCTCTCCAGTACATTCTATCTTCATATCGCGAGCGAAGCGAACCGCGGGGGCGCCGAACGGGCGCCCAGCCAAGCGAAGCGCGGCTGGTAATCTTGAGTGCTTCCTGAGGAAGTTCCTCATAAGTCAGTACGCGTAGAAACGTGCCTCTTGCTTGACTCAGAAGTAAGAACATTTACTCAGAAGTAAGGACTTGTTGGCTTTACTCAGAAGTCAGTAAAAATTACTATACTAAGTAGCACCCAGCAAAGCTTAGCCTAATGAGCGTTTGCTGCAGTCGTGGTTGTCTAAAGTACACTGCCCCTTACTGAAAAACTTACGTATGACTCAGGCGATTCGCACTGCCAGTGAACTAAACCACACATGGATCTTCGAGTCTATCCGTTTGTGCTAAGTTTCGTATGCCCGATGTTGAAGTTGGCAAGTTGGCAAGACTCGTGATTTGCCGTTACCGTTAATTCTGTTTCGATTCATGTCCTATGGGTATAGAAAAAGGTGGACATCTTACTTCCAATAAATACCGGGCAATATTACCAGGAACACTTTGTGGTTCTTTGACTAGCAGTACGTGTGTTCACCGTGTCTGCACAACTCACGAGCGTGTGTAAACCATTCACGAATCCTGCAAACAAACCTCATTCTCAAATTCACTCCTTCGAGCTCATCCACTCGAACCAACTTCCCCAAGAGCAAGCCCTCTACCCAATCCATCGGACTAGCCTCCCTTCAACAACCATGTTAAGCAGCAACAAGATCTTCGCACTCTGCATCGCCGTCGCGGCTCTATCAAACGGAGCGCACGCAGAGAAACAAGTGGCCGAGACGTTCGGCCTACTCGGCGTCCCCGGTGTTGGTGTGGGCGTTCCGGGTGTCGCTAGCGTCGGAGTGGGTGCCCCCGGTTACGTCGGCCCAGGCGTCAGTGTCGGCGCTCCGGGCGCTGCCAGCGTCGGTGTCGGCTTGCCTGGTATCGTGGGTGTAAACGGCGTTGGCGTCGGCGTTAATGGCGTCGGTGTCGGTGTGGGTGTGGGCGTTCCGGGCGTCGCTAGCGTCGGCGTAGGTGCGGCCCCTACTGTCGGCGTAAATGGTGTCCATGTTGGCACTCCTGCCACCGTTGTCCACGATGGTGTTGACGTCGGCGTTGGTACCGGCGGCAATGGCTACTCGAGCAATACTGTGAATGTGACAAGTGATGACGGGACCAGCACCGCGAAGACGTCCACCGGTACGGGTGGTGCATCGGCGAGCGCCACCGCGAGTGCCTCAGCGAATGCTGGCGCGAAGACCGGAACTGGCGGCACGGCTGCCACGTCTCAGAAGGCGTACCGCAAGCTTCGTTCGGAGGAGTGACCGACGGAGTTCACTTATGCAGCTTAAAAGCAGGACAAGAGGTTAAAGGTGCTGTAGCGTATCATTGTCGATTAGTGTAGTGTCGTTTGTTTTTGGAAATACCACTTTGGTTGAACACAACACATTTGCAGTTCATTGCTAATCTAGTTAGACTTCCAGTTAAAATCACAGCAAGTCGAATAAGCTAAGGGGAACTCTTAGTTAGACTTCTGATCATAACGATTAGAGCTGTGGCATGCTAAGCAGTAACGAAACGAAGATACATCATCAGTTGTGGGGAGGTAATGATCTTTCCAAGCTGACTAATGCTTATTTGACGGCGCTATACCGTGCTACTTCACAGTAGACGAAGATCAGTGTACATTATTTTGAAGATGGATGCAAGGATACTACTGAGCGATAAAATTCCAGCCTGGCTGCATTGAGGCTGCGATAAAGACTCATGATACTATCACTGCAAGCCCTGCCATGATAGGATCGAAAACATGGGTTTTTCAGGGTCTATGGCCTCGCTGTTGCTGCTGGAAGTCGCGTCAGTTGTTCGGTCTACATCTATTGCAAGTCCATGACAAAACTATTTCGGATTGCACCATGTACAACAGCAGAATTTCTCTCAAACAACCGGTTCCTATTCCACACCGTATGCTATTTTCTTTTCTTGTCGATGCTTTTGCTGCCACTATTATATTTGAGCCCGTAGACATACCGTATCAAAAAAGCAAGTCTGCGTCGCAACTCCACAAGTTGGATATCGTATGGCAACAAGCGCAATAGACACCATGGTAAACCATTTCTCCTGTTGCATTCATTCCTCTCCCTCAAGCACTCTTGGCACAACTCGCTCGCGATCCCGTAGCTCCTCATTCTCACTTCTTCTGTCAAGTGCTCAAGCCTCTATTCAAACACTTTTCCATAAATCATGAAGTTCTTCCAGGTCCTCGTCATCGCCGCCTTCGCCATCGCTGGCGTCTCAGGACAGGCTGCCACCTCTACGACAGCCGCCACGGGTACGACAGCCACCACTGGCGCAACTACCACCACGGGTGCCACGACCCCGGCAGTGACTCCCGCTCCTGGAGCCACAGGTGTGGCCTCCTCCACTAGCGCCACTGCTGCACCCGACGCCGGCGCCACCACGGCTGCCTCCGGAGCGGATGCCTCTACCACCACCGTCGGCACCACTGGCAGCGCAGCGGTCGACACATCGGTGGGTTCCTCGAGCTCACCTGGCTCGGTGGACGCGGGCAGCTCAACCACATCGACGACGGACTCGTCTGCAGACTCGACGACCGCCGTGTCGTCGTTCACAGGTGACTCGAGCTCTACTGCAGCTTCAGCTTCGGCCAGTGCTTCGGGCTCGAGTGATGCGTCTCAGATCACCATGGGCGCTGCAATTGCTACCGTCATGGCCATCGGTGCCTACTTCCTGTAAGGAGACTTGCTCATTCGCAGTGGCTAGCGAAGAATCTTGTACGATACTAAAAAAATAAAAACATTTCAACTTCAACAATACTCTCGACATGGCTACATTGGATTCTTCGATGACCACTCGTCTACAAATATGGCACTTGAATGAATGCATTGCAACAATACAGTAGGATAATAATACATGTAATGCGTGTTGAGTTATGGATCGATATTGTAGAAGTCAGAGTTTCCCCTCATGGTGTGGATATATGTGCCTTAAGCTTATTTTTGAAGTGCTCGTCTTCGCGAGGTGACACGGCTTGCAAAGCTTCACGCTTCGATGCCGGCTGCAACAAGTTGTTGCCAACAACTTGCATCGCAGTGCACGACTACGCTGCCGTCTTTTTCAAACCTACCGGTACTCTCGTTCGCCAATCAACAGCTAAAAATCGTTTTCGTCGACAATCCTGTCGAAATGAACCTCGAAGTCGAACATCCGGTTCCACGACTGTTGAGCTGACACGGATGGTGTATCTTACGTCACGTGTGAGCTGAGTCAGCTGACTGAGCTCATAGCTGAGAGTCTCATCGCTGGCTAAAGGGTGGCAAGCGTGCGAAGGCACATTTTCCATGCTTTTTGACTGCATCGGAGTCGCGACGACGTTGTTGGATCTGCGTGGCGATCTTGTAACATCGAACAACATAGCCAGCGTCGGGTCCTGGACTCCTGGCGCATCCCCAGAGGTTGCTCCAAAGATTTTGCCATGGGGAGTCCCCATGGCAAAATCTTTGGAGTCCATCCTCCTTTTATCGATTCTTGCAGGCTTATCACTCTCGACTTTATCTCTCGGTCTTTATTGACTGCCAGGTTGACAATGGTGCAACGTTGACCACGAAGCGAGTTTCGCGCTATTGATAGAAGTCAACGCTACATGTACATGCATTCACAACGGTACACCGAGTTTACAGCATGGCAGTGACGACCACCTCGAAGTTCGAGCTGCAAAACGTTCTTGCGGTCTGGAGTTTTAATCTCCGATACATGTATCACGAAACAAATGGATCCAATCTTGCACCGGAACTGTATGCCTTTTATCCTTACAAAGATCAAGTGTAAGAAACGCTTGGCAACTTCAGCTTCGTACAGTTTCGCCCATCTTCTCGTCTACAGGTTTGTCTCTTGTGTATCAAATCATAAAGAGACGGGGTATGGTATACCGTATACCTGCACTACCATTCTCCAATCCGGTGTCCGGTTTGGCACCGCGTCACCTGGTGAGACTTTCGATGCACATGGATACCGCAGTCTATGACCAGCAAAATGGAGCCGGCGCCGCCGACTTAACCTATCGCAGCAGGACAAGCTGTCCAGTCAGCGTTCTTCACACGTGCTTGCGTCTGTGCTGATTGGCAAGCCTTCATGACTGGAGCAGGTCAAGGCGTTCCCAAGGCACATCGGGAGATTAACGAGCCGTGAGCCTTTTTGCACCTCAGCCACGTCCACTTCTCGTTTTGCTCCGGTCTAACTAACCGCAGCTTTTCCCTTCAAGAGTCGAGACCGTCAGACGTTTATTACAACACCATGGCGTTCTTCACGTCCGAAGACCTCAAGATCTCCTTCAACTTCTTCTGTACCGTGTACGGTATCGGTACACTTGGCTTGCCGTCCAACTTTGCCCGTTCGGGTCTCACACTGGCCATTATCGCGCTGCTTTTCATGGGTTTCGCCAACATTTGCTCGTGCGTCGCCATCTCGCGTGTCATGCTGGCTGCTCCGAAGACGGTCAAGACGTACGGTGACGTCGGCGAGTGGTGCTGCGGCCCCATCGGCCGCTACCTCGTGCTGTTCGTCCAGTTCGGCGTGTGCTGCTTAGTGCCGACCGCCTTCCTGGTGCTCGGCGGTATCCTGCTCGACGGTATCTCCCCAGACGCCTTCGACCAGCAATACTGGAGCATCATTATGGCTGCGATGCTGCTACCTGTGATTCTAACGCCGACCCTGAAGGAAGGCGCCGCCGCCGCGTTCGCCGGCTGCCTCGGAACTCTCCTCGCCGACGCTATCGCTCTCGGTGTGCTCGTGAACGGCATCGGCTCGGACCACCCGTCCGTCATCACCCCCGACTTTGAATTCGGCCAGGTGGCCAGTTCGTTCGGCAACTTGGCCCTGGCCTACTCCGCCGCCGTGCTAGTGCCGGCTCTGCAGCGCGAACACTCGCAGCCCGAGCGTATGCCCCGTGTGGTGGCTACCACTATGGCGTTCACGGCCTGTCTGTTCCTCATCATCGGCGTCACGGCGTACTCATACGTGGGGTGCCAGATCCCGGGTAACCTTCTGTTCGCTATTGGCGGCTCGGCCCTCGACCTGAACGCCAACCGCGGTGCTGTTGTGCTTGCTTACATGTTCATGCAGCTGCACATCACCATCGCCATGTCCGTGATCCTGAACCCCGTGCTCTACATCGCTGAGCGCGGCATTCTGGGCATGCACAAGCGCCCTGAGCTTCCTCGTGTGGACGAGGAATCTCCGGCCTTCGAAGTGATCAACACGCCGTCGCAGCCCAAGGACCACGGCGGCCCGTCTGTCACGTCGTTGGCGGACGCAGAGTACGATCTGTCCCCCAACGCTCTGATCGAAGAGTACCACAACAGTGGACCCCTCGTGACAGCCAAGTACATGACGCTGCGTATCGTCATCGTCGTGATCCTCCTTATCATCGCTATTATCTTCAAGGACCACTTCGTCGACTTCACGGACTTTGTCGGAGCTTGGGCTGTGTCCATGGCTTGCATCATCCTGCCGATCTTCTTCTACCTCAAGGTGTTCTGGAACCGCACGCCTTGGTACGAGAAGGCCATCGGCGCCTTCATCATCGTCATCTGCGCTGGACTTGGCGGCTACGTGACGTACACGACGGGCAAGAACCTGTTCCTCGACATTGTGAGCGACAAGACCTTCCAGTACTGCCCCGCAGGCTACGACATGGTCGTGTACACGAACGAGACCTTCTACGGCAACAACTAGAGCGCCCACGGTTAGCATATTGCGCCATCTTGAGTGACCAAAAGTGCTGTTACGCGTACGCACGCGTAGCACCGCTGAATCACATTAGTGTCAAGCTCGCCCTGGCAATATGCTCTTGTATCAGCTAAATAAACGTATGATCCTATTGAACTTGATGTGTCCGTGGGGGGAACTATGAGTATCCACGTGTTGAGATTTATCGCGGCACAGCCAAAGTACCAGCGACGATTCCTCAGTTACGTTTAAAATACCTCTTCGTCACTGTGCGTATCCTGAAATCTTGGAAGAATACTACTACATGTAGTACTTGCAGAGTTGCTCCCCACGATCTCGACGAGCTCTCTGCGCGGAATGCCATTTTCGAAATCCTTCTTACCCGCACAGGTGAACCTCGGCAACGCTCCGAGAACGCGTGACTTTTGCCATACATTACGTCTTAGCACCTTAAATCTGCTGCTACACATTAAAGCCGGGGCAGCACACTACGTTATGGTGTCAGCACAAATAGATGTGCAGTCTTTGGACGGGCCTCGTCTCTATGACTGTGCACCGCCTTGAAGACGTGGGGACGGACCCAGCCAATCATTTCATCGGGTTCGAACAGGTCATTGGGCAGAATTGAGTATCACAAATATGTAATTTGAACTTTATAATTGTGTGAGGCTAAATTTGTATAGCACATTTGCCCAATTAAGTAGTCCACATCTGTTTGTATCCGCCACGCAGTGGGAGAAATGCCGAAGCGAATCCCGTGGAAAGAGCTTGCGAACGCCGTCGAGGCGGGCGAGGCAGACTCTATCCTCGATGGCCTCAAGTCATTCGATGTTGGCAAGAGCAATCAAATGGTGTGCACACGCTGTGGCCCCGCACAAGATGCGCTACAGGCTGCTGAAGTGCAGCTCTGAAACCTGCGGCGACGGTTCCGATGTCGAGTGTGGGTGGCGTGGAAAGCTGCTGACGTGCCTAACCACGAACCGAGTATCAATGTACGAGTACGGCGTGCATTTGAACATGGCGGCTTCTCCAAACAAGAAAAAGAAGCTGACAGAGGCGCAAAAGACATTCTGCCGCGAGATGGCTTCACATCATCTCCGTCCTATGCGCATCCGTCATGCCCTGTCGTGGAAGTTCGACACTCCACTGGAAGAACTCCCTAAGCTTCAAGTGGTCCAGAACTTTGTCAACCACTACTGTAGAACATGTTTGCAGAACCATGACCGTGTGGACGAAAAATTCGGGAGTGGGTGCATGCGAGGGCATTTACTGGACATGACGCGATGAACCAGGCGTTCACGTTCGGTTGGCAGGTGGATAGATATGGGAAGCCCGTGGTGGGGAATGGATCGGATCAATACCCTTTTGTTGTGGGGATTTCGACAAAGACTTTGATTACGCGTATGCATTTACCTATTGAGAGCTTCATCCTACACATCGACGCAACCTACAAGACTAACCACTGCGAATATCCCGTCGTCGTTGTAGGAGTGTCAGACCGGTCTCGTGGATATCATTTGGTGGCGCTCTTCATTGTCTCACAAGAGACACAACCCATTTTCGAGGCTGTGCTCCTATCGCTTCGCCGGCAGTACTACTACGTCACACAAAAGGAGCTCATGATCCGCTATGCCATGGCGGACGCGGATAAGGCAAGTACAACGCGCTGTACGCTGTCTTCGGACATTGCCCGGGCTTCCAGTTCCTAATGTTTTTTTTTCATGTGATGAAAAATACACAGAAACCTATAAAGGCTTTTCCCTCGGTTGTATCGGCCTCGCTGGTCCGATCTGTGTACGATTTGCACTTCTCTCGAAGCGAAAAGGAGTACAATGAAGTTCGGGACGGGTTTTTCCTGGCGTGGATGAAGAACCCATTTTTGGTTGGCTTTGCTCACTATATGCGAGACCAGTGGCTCTTTGGTCGCTACTGTAAGTGGCAGCGATACGTCACGCCTCCTGGCTTTGCGTCGACAAATAACCCGTCCGAAACGTTTAATGCGTTGCTGAAAAGGGATTACACACTCCGGCGTTGGTTGAAAATGGGCACTCTGGTACAAGAACTGGCTGCATGCTGTCACGACTTTTCCTCATCTACGCGCGAATTCAGCTTGAGATCACTGTACCTGGAACCCTCATACGCAGGGTGTCAGAAATGATGAAGGCTCGCCTAATTGGTGTTTGGAACGATATGGAACCCCAGCAAGCTTATGCTGGAGGTCCAACTTTGGTGTACGTAATGTCCCAGCTTGCTAAGGGTGTGACCGTCGCGCCCCACAAGCGTACCGAGGTGGGCATTTCTGTGTCAGCACAAATGGGTGTCAACTATGCACGGAAAGAGGTGGAAGGGCAGCCGTGGAGTGGGTGGCCCGTGGACGTGGACAACCGTTGGTGCCCCTGCGGCTACTGCTTCGCTTTTGGCGTGTGTATCCTCGTTGTGTATGCAATGCGTATTAGCGATCACGTCGACAGTCAAGGGCGAGGAGTGCTCGTGAACAGAAACAAACGCAAACGCGGAACTGAAGACGCGACAGTGCTCGAAGGTCGCCCAGCACTGGTAGGCCCTGCACTTACTTTGTAGGTCTCCAGAAGTTTGATGCCCCACCCTTCGTACAAACAGATATGTCGTTCAGACACTTTCGACAATTGCACGCATCTCCTGACTGAGGAGTCATACTGATTTCTTTTGGGGACACATGAATACAAATTGAGTCGGTTGTACTGATACGGTTGATTTTATATTGAATAGCTACATCAGAACAAAGGGCGGATATTTTGTTTTGATCATTTCCGCACATACAGTCTGCATTGTAGTATTTGCTGCTGCGGGCGAACATGATTAGACATCCGTGGGTGCAATCTCCAGAGTACTGGACGTCTTGAATTGTCCAATACGTAACAAGATCATTATATAATTGTGTACTCTTTTAAAATACACGATTAAGTACAAAGCACGGGTCAGGTAGAAGGCAGTGTGGCACGGGCCTCATGAGTCCCGGTGTAAAAGAATATACTGTACCAAGCGCAGGTTATTTGGGGCATGACTTGTATAACGCGTTGGAAACGATACAGAGTTGAGATGAACTCGCACATCTACCAACACGTTATCGGCATGTACGGGT
Organism: Phytophthora tentaculata; assembly: GCA_033557915.1. Classification (NCBI taxonomy): domain Eukaryota; phylum Oomycota; class Peronosporomycetes; order Peronosporales; family Peronosporaceae; genus Phytophthora; species Phytophthora tentaculata. The sequence continues at coordinate 2,667,068 of JAUCEA010000020.1, read as the reverse complement.
GATATCTGTATCGAGCCGGCCAAGCATTGTCACCCCTGCAGTGCTGGATGTATTTTTACAAGCCTCCCATGGACCTCCACCACCAAACGTACTCAGATGGTTATACAGTATTTCCTCATGTGAACATGCCCGTACGCAGATTATAACACAGCAGCAAAAGGGTTATTGTACGTGCCATCTCTTTCTGTTGCTTCTGGAAACTAATTTGCAGAGTCGGACAGGAGGGGTTAATAAAATATCATCCAGAACGCACCAACAAAACTATACCTTCCAGTTCAAATGAAATATGTATTCGCAACAAAACCTCCCTCCTCCTACACCTGAGGATTGCTCATCAAAATACAGCAGATGCCACATTCGTACAGGTATCCATAAAACAGTCGCCCAAGCATTCGCATATGCCTAAGTCTCCGAAGTCCTTGAAACGAATCCCCGTTGGATTCAAGCACTCAGTAATCTCTAAGACGTCCTTGGGCCACGCGACTTCTTCCGATGCGTGTTCGGTGTCAACAATTGACCCCTCGTAGATTGGACGACGTACATGAAGCTCTCGCAAACGCGCACGGACACCAGGCTGCGACAACAGGGCCTGGACTTTACGTGCCTTTAGTGAATGTGCGTGGTAAATATTTGTGCCACTTCGAGTAACCCCACACTTGACCTGATGCCGACGTTTTCGAGAGCGAGGCACGCTCCACACACCAGCGCGTTTCATCGCTTGGTGGCGGATTTTGTGACGCATCCAGCGAGTAGGTACATTGTTCACGTATTCGGCAGCTTCCAATAGATCGACATTGGTAGCAGTTTGATTGACAGTCGGTCCCAGCTCTTGGGCCGGCGAAGTAGAGCGAGCTCCAGTACCAAACGCACGACAGGTCTCAGTGATTACCGTGTCTGAACATTCCTCCGCCGTTAGATCAATCACAGGAGCTGTTGTATCATTACCGATCATCGGCGCGGTTTCCTCAGTTGTAACATGTGTAGTACAGTTTGTCTGGTCACTTGCGCCATGGTCACTTGGCTTATCTGCCAATTTGAGAGTTCTGGACAGCTTTTCGTCATCGCAATCAGCTGCACAAAACGACTCGTTCTCAGGCGGACCCACAGAGCTCGGTTTCTCAGCATCTGACACTCGGTCGTGCTCAGTACCAAGTGCATCTCTTGTAGCTTGCATAGCATCACTGACTGCCGTAGTTAGCGCCTTGCAAAGGGCAGTTGCCATGGTGGGACGTTGGATCCTGCTGAGCGTGAATTGGTAGGACCGAAGGGTCCTCCACTTCACTTCATTAAGATCCACTTCATTTCCGCGCACCTCTTGTCTACGCCGCATGAAGTTTGCGAGTGGCAAGGCCTCTCCGGTGTCGAGCGACACGGGGAACGGGTTTCCAGGGGTGCCGTCAATTGAGAGAACGAAGGCGGCTCTGTGGCCCGTGGGTCACCGGTGACAAAGCGACGCGAGTAATACTCGATTACATCACCCGGGGCAAGCGTCTCCGGCGGCAGCTTAGAGGCGCTGAGGCCTGGCATGGTCAACTGGCGGGTTGTGGGCGTCGGAACCGATCTGCGGCTTGCGAGCCCAGTTGGGGTTGCTTTTTGAATGTTTGAAATGCGAGACGTGCGCAAAAGTAACTGTCGAGTTGAGTTATTTTATCAAGGGCTGCTTTATCGTTACTTTGAGAAACACTACTTCATAGTTTCTAAGTTCAGACTACTTTTAAGATACTTTTGAGCAGTAAACAGGCGATGATGCGTCCGTATCACAGGCGCTGTGCGACTAAAAGGGCCACTCAGACAGGTTCGTTTCTGCGTTTTGTGTTCTAATCTTCCCGGCATTGTAGTGTTGGTCAGATCCGTTCGTGTGTTTCTAACGTTTTCTCCAACTCTCCAAGTATTGCACAATGCTGGTACAGTAGCACCAACGAGGACACTCCGTGCAGAAACTTCATGCTTGACAAACTCAGCGCACGCGGAACAATTTTTTTACAGTAAGACAAATTAGATCTTTGAACCACAAACAGCAATGCTGCATTCATGCCACTGCATCAGCTGCGTGGGTAGCTTGAGTGTGGGTTTATCGTGATCGCCAGCGACGACAAGCAGCACACACTGCGTGAGTAGTAGAGCTTACAAATCACTGCTGGTAGTCAAGGAGAACGTTGAAGTGCGTGTTACCGCGACAAGGATGCTTTTAGATATTTCTCTAGCTGGACACGTGCATAAATACCGCATGCATCGACGGTTATTATTGCGAGTCTCTACAAATGCAGGATGCCCTTCCACTCAAATTGTGAGTGGAAGAGCTTTAGCTAGCAGGGCATCCATCAAGCCCACTGCTCTCGCAACTGGCGACTCGCCAGGTCCACGGCGTGGACGCTGCGTGCGACGCGCGCTACCTTGCCCCGTCTCTTTTGGGTTGCGAGCGATCTGTCGACGAAAATGGGGATGAGTGACGATGCACCGGCACAGGGCGACTCCATCTCGATCAAACATTACCCCGCGTCACAAGCGGAGCCTTCCTGCGGCCTCCTCAATTCCCGCGTCTATCAAGACGTCAGTATCGCACGCAGGATGGAGGCGGCGTCCAGCGTCTCTGCGAATCGGCTGAACGAAAGCTGCCAGCTCACAAAACCAGTCAGAGACCGCGCAGGCACGTTCAGTCTCCGCTGATTGGAAGCGCGGACTGGCCGATGCAAGACGCCCGCCTCTGTTCGTGTATGTTCTCACTGCTGGTGCTTGGATCCGAGTCTCGTGAGCAGCTCGGCAGACCGTTCATTCTCCAATATTCTCCATTGAAGGCAGGGCCCCTCTCCAGCCACTGATCGGCGGTTTAGCATCTTGTATCATGCCGTTCTTCACTCTCGAAGACTTCAAGATCTCCTTCAGCTTCTTCTGTACCGTGTACGGTATCGGAACGCGGGTCTGCCAGCCAACTTCGCGCGTTCGGGTGCACCGATCGCGACGGTGGCTTTACTGTTCATGGGATTCGCCAATGTCTGCTCTTGCGTCGCCATCTCTCGCGTGTGCCTCGCAGCTCCCAACCACCTTAAGACGTACGGCGACGTCGGCGACTGGTGCTGTGGCAAGATCGGACGCTATCTCGTGCTGCTCGCACAGTTCGGCGTGTGTCTCCTGGTCCCGTGTGCGTATCTCGTGCTGGGCGGTATCCTACTGGACGGTATCTCTCCGGGCGCATTCGACCAGCAATACTGGAGCATCATTATGACTGCCATGCTGCTTCCTGTCATCGTTACGCCGACGCTCAAGGAAGGCGCCTACGCTGCGTTTGCCGGCTGCATGGGTACGGTGCTTGCCGACGCGATCGCTATCACCGTGTTGGCCGTGGGAATCGGCAACGACTACCCGTCCGTGCCCCGTCCGGACATCCAGTTCAGCGAGGCGGCGTCTTCGTTCGGCAACTTAGTTCTGGCGTATTCCGCCGCCGTGCTGGTGCCTGCGCTGCAACGCGAACATTCCCAGCCGGAGCGTATGCCTCGCGTCGTCGCCTGTACCATGATCTTCGCTGCGTGCTGCTTCCTGATCATCTGTGAGACGTCGTACTCGTACGTCGGCTGCCAGATCCCCGGCAATCTGCTGTTCGCCATCAGCGGCACAGCTCTGGACATGAACGCGAACCGCGGTGGTGTTGTGCTTGCCTACATGTTCATGCAGCTGCACATTACCATCGCGATGTCCGTAATCTTGAACCCAGTGCTGTACATCCTCGAACGTGGCGTCCTAGGCATGCACAAGCGTCCTCTGCTCCCTCCCGTGGACGAGGAATCTCCCGCATTTAACGTCATCAACACGCCTCATAACAATCTGGGCGAGAAGGACGGTACGCCTAACGGCCGTCCGTCGATCACGTCAATGGCTGATGCAGAGCACGACTTGACCCCGGAAGCGCTTCTACACGAAAACCACAATAGCGGACCCGTAGTGATCGCAAAATATGTGACGCTGCGCATTTGCATTGTGGCGATTCTGCTGATCCTCGCCATCATTTTCAAGGACCATTTCATGGATTTCTCGGACTTTGTCGGTGCCTGGGCTGTGTCTCTCGCGTGTATTATCCTACCGATCTTCTTCTACCTCAAGGTGTTCTGGAATGCCACCCCGTGGTACGAGAAGGCAATCGGCGCCTTCATCATCGTCGTCTGCGCTGGGCTCGGCGGCTACGTGACGTACACGACCGGCCATGATCTGTTCCTCGACATGGTGAGTGACAAGACGTTTCCCTACTGTCCGGACGAGTACGCGGAGGTTGTGTACACCACCACATCCTACTATGACAACAACTACACAGACGCCCACCACTGCTCCAACTGAAGAGAAGGTATGCTGTTGTGTACACACAGCACCGTATCTCCCTCGTGGCAAAGCTGGCCGAGGCCGTCCTGTATATTGCCTTTAGTTGAAGCTCCACATAGCTAAGTAGGTAAATAAATGAAATGGTTTATAGCACAATTCCGAAGTATGTAGCCATGTTCTCGTGGTTTTGGTCATTTACCCAACCGAACCACAGATTTTCTGAGCGATGCTTGTCAGAAACTTGCGTCCGTAGGGAACGTAGCTGGCCGAGTACCTGCAGAGCATGGGAAATAACACTTAGACTCACGATCATGTAGCCATCATTGCTCGAAGTCCTACCAAACTGCAGCTGCACACTGGATAAGCACCAGTAGCAGCACCACCAGACCGAGTTGTGGCGCCTGGATAGGGTAGGAAGCAAAGTAAAATCTAGTTATTAATCACAAAAAACGCCTCTTCAAGCCACAACGTACGTACCGCGATGGCAACAGTGAACACCACAACAATCATCAGTAGATAGATGATGGTCGCAATACGTCGCACGGGCTTGAACATGAGCTTCACTTGCTGCTTCGGACCCACCAGGAATCCAGAACTACCAGGGATAACAGTCAGCATGGACACTGCAATGGCTAAACCCGTATTGTACCCGCATAGTGAGATGATGTTGCCGAGACTGTAGGTGATACCGAACTTTGTGCCATTATCGGAGCCCGCGATCAAGGCAAATGTCGACTGGAAAGAGAAACATTAGCTACCACTCTTCAGACTGCAAAAATTCATTGTTCTTACCCCGAAGCTCACGATGTACCCGAGCACGAAGCAGGACGCAAAGCCGATCAGTCTCTGCTTCTTGGTCAGACTCGGACATGTCGGGGTCACCCCCGGGGTGAGCGCGTCATCGGACGCTGGGGCTTCTGTCTTGGCCGCGCTCTTCTTGTCGCCAGTCACGCTGGCCAACTTCTTGCTGGCATCGCTCGCTGCGCCCGCCACCTTGTCGCCGGCGCCGCTGATCACCAGCTTAATTTGGTCCATTGCGATTTTCCTGAAATGACTGAGATAACGGACAAAATCAAGTTTGGATGTAGCCATGTTGAAATGGGTACACAACTCCAACACACACACTGACAAAAATGATGGAATTTATTTTGCGGTACTCTACAAGCTGCGTCTGACCTGCAGGCGGTTTACTTACAGAAAGTAGGCACCGACGGTCATGACGGCAGCAGCAGCAGCTCCCATGGTGATCTGAGACGCACCGCTTGAACCCGAAGCACTGGCCGAAGCTGAGGCAGCAGTAGAGCTTGAGTCACCCGTGGACGACGACACGGCGGTCGTCGAGTCCGAAGACGAGTCCGTTGTCGATGTGGTTGAGCTGCCCGCGTCCACCGAGCCAGGTGAGCTCGAGGAACCCACCGATGTGTCGACCGCTGCGCTGCCAGTGGTGCCGACGGTGGTGGTAGAGGCATCCGCTCCGGAGGCAGCCGCGGTGGCACCGGCGTCGGGTGCAGCAGTGGCACTAGTGGAGGAGGCAACACCTGTGGCCCCAGCAGCGGGAGTCACTGCCGGGGTCGTGGCGCCCGTGGTGGTAGTCGTGCCAGTGGTGACTGTCGTATCAGTGGCGGCTGTCGTAGTGGTGACGGCCTGTCCGGAGATGCCAGCGATGGCGAGGGCGGCGATGACGAGGACTTGGAAGAACTTCATGATTTATGGAAGAGTGTTTGAAATGGAGACTTGAGCACTTGAAAGTGGAAACGAGAATGAGGAGCTGAAGGAGTTGTTACTTTAGCGATGGGTTGTGTTGGGACAGTAAGGAGGGAGAGGAATATAACCGGTTGTTGAGCTTACGTGCTTTTTCGCGCACATATTGCCTTCCATACGATATCTAACTTGTGGAGTTGGAACAAGGCCAGAGGAAAAGCGGCAAATGCCATAATGGCTACATTTTACGATGTCCTGTTCATGGTACACTGTACCCTTCGTTTCCAGCCAACAAAAGGCACATTGACATCTTCGTGCTTGCTGCATCATTCGAGCGCCTCGCTCATCGCTTCGTATCTCGGCAACGGCAGCTCATTAATCCCTGCAACTTGCATCACCTTCAATTCAAGACGTTCGCCTTCCGTTCGCACCGCTCGACACGTGTCATCTCGCTCTGTAGCGCTCACAGTCGCCTCCAATCCACCATGGCGCGCCTCCTCAAACCAGACGCTGAAGGCTTCGCCTTCGCGGCGAAGCAACTGCGGGTCGGACAGCTCGTATCTTTCCCCACCGAGACTGTCTACGGTCTGGGCGCCAACGCGCTCGACCCCGAGGCCGTTCTGGCCATTTTTGAAGCCAAAGCGCGGCCTCTTACAGACCCACTAATCGTACACGTACCCGCTCTGGAGGACGCTGTAAAGCTCGTGGACATGACGCCAACAGGTCAGCAGGCCTTCGAATGTCTTGGCAAAGCCTTCTGGCCTGGACCGCTTACGCTCATCGCCAAGGCCGTGCCAGAACTGCCACTAACGCTGTCAGCCAACACGGGCTTTGTCGGTCTACGGTGCCCTAAACATCCCATCGCTCAGGCTCTACTTAAGGAAGCTAAGGTGCCTGTGGCAGCTCCAAGTGCCAATAGATTCGGCCACGTGTCGCCTACTACCGCCAAACACGTAATGGACGACTTAGGAGCGTGCAAGAACTTGAGTGTCATTGAGGCGACGGAAGAAGGATGTTGCGAAGTCGGCATTGAGTCGACGGTGGTGAAAATTGTGCCGGAGGAACGCAAGCTGATAGTATTCCGTCGTGGAGGCGTGTCGGAGCAGGCTTTGGAGCTGGTACTTAAGGAGAACGCGGAGCTATTAGGTGGCCAGTATGAGGTGGTGACGATCCAGAAGGAAGCCAAGATGCAGACCAAGGAGGCACAACAGGCACCCGGACAGATGATCACGCACTACGCTCCAGACGTGGATACATATCTGTACCAAGCGGATGCTGCTGACACAATGGACGCTTCAATTAAGGAGGATGTGAGTCGCTGGGTGGTCATTGACTTCCACGGTAAGTTGATCAAGTTAAAGGACCGGGTACGAGGATACCTGGATCTCTCTCCGAGTGGAGACGTCGCAGAGGCCTCGCAGCGTATATTCGACTCGTTGCGTTGGTCCGAAAATGTGCAAGGCGTAGAGCGTGTGATCATCACGGGCGTGATTTCCGAGTCCCATGAACAAGCGGCGGCACTGCATGATCGGATGTACCGCGCAGCATCGGGCAAGCAACGCGCACTTCAACTATAGAGACTGAATACTTTTGTACTTTTCAGAAAACCATTAGTCCATTTAGAGTACTTTTGTCTTCGTATTCCCATTAACCACGACACGAAGAGGAATCTCACTCATTATCATTTTCCAGAAGTTCTCTTACGAGTCGAGGTCTTGCACGAATACAAGTGCCTGAGGTGCGAGACCCTGATAGAATAAATGTAGCCATTTCATTAGCATCAACACAAACAAAATGGATACAAACAGCAACACGTACCGCATCCGTAAGAGTGACGTCTAGCAGCTCTGGGCTGTAAACTTTTTTCGGGAAGTTTGTAGCCAACTCGTAGTTCCGGATCGTGATCTTACGGTCAAAGAACTCGACGTCGATGAAGTCGCGCACAGTCTTTAGAGTGTCTTGCGCGTAGAAAATGTGGTCTAGACGAGTACCATTGTGCAGGTGAAACTTAATCACCGCCGTCTTGTAGTCTGCGCCTGGTGGCGGCGTGCGTGACTTTGGACCGTCAGCGATACGAGCGCGTTTGGCTTCAATCTCGGCCTTGAACGCCTCTTCTCGACGCGCTTTCTCCTCTTCCTCACATCGTTTCTCTTCTTCAGCGCGCAAACGCTCCCTTTCCTCCCGTTCTGCTTGTTCCCGTGCCTCCTGCTCGCGACGACGGTCTGCTGCGAGGGATTGCTGGTACTCAAGGTCCTGCTGTTCACGCAAGATCTGCGCCTCCGTCCGCTGCTGGCGGATGTGACGCGCCGTGGCCAATATCTGATTGTTGCGATCCACTGCTGCATTCAGCTTTTCAATAATCTCGTCCGCAGGCAAGTTGGCTGGTAAGAAACCTCAATGAGTACAAAATAATACCTCAAATACTCAAATAATCTAACTCACCTGTGATCTTCTCAACCACATTAACCCCTCGGGAGACACAAGACAGTAGAGCTAGGAACGGGAAGGTAGCGCATCCAAGCGATAAACTCACGCCAAACCCTTCGGCATGCTGCACGCAGCCCGCCCACGACACGATACAGTCGCTGTTATTCAGATACGCGCTCATACGATCGGTGCACATGGCCTTGCTGCAAACATCAACGTTAGCAATGCTCTTTAATTGTCGATTGCTCTTGTGCTCTTACCGACAGAACGTGTCGGCACCGTCGTGGATGTTCGAGTGTAAGAACACTAGCAAAAACTTGGATGCAGTGCGCGCAGTGGACACGGCGTCCCGGAACGACGTGTGCTCGAAGCGAGGCGTCACGTTATCGCCGTAGCGTCGGCGCAGACTGTGCGCGAAGTTACGCGCCGCCGCCTGCGGATCCTCGGGCTCTCCATCGCCCAGTACGAAGCTCAGAGGGGACATGAGCAGCTCCACGAATCCCTTCTGAGGCCTCGGTGCGCGGCGCGGCGTGGAGGCTGAGCGTGGCGTCTCATCCGCCTGGTTCTCGCCCTGTACATTACGGCGCCTTAGCCCGTTCGTGTCCGTCGTACCCACCGCCATGGCGATGATCCGCTTAGTGAGGTGTCGCTCCCTGGTCTATTCCGCTGAAAGGTTTCTGATTCGCACAAAAGCGAACATAATATTGTGTACACTTTACGTAACGTATCCGATGCCCAAGAAGACCAAAGCTGCGAGTGCGTCTGCGAGTGCGTCTGCGGGCGCATATGCGCTGCGTCCAGTGGCTCTAGAGACATGGCTGGCGTCTACACGGCGTATATTGTCTATGGAGCAGCAGGAGGAGGTGCAGACCATGCGGGACGAGCTGGCAACGCTCGACGACAACGAAAACCCGAACGTTTTGACACATTTAACGCTTTCACGGTACTCCACGGGGCTTTTCGGACGCACATTGCTGCAATTTTCGTTCCCTTCACTCAGTCTAGGTCAGGCAAAGCCACACCACTTTACAGTGGGGGATCTAGTGCAGATCCGAGTGCAGAAAAGCACTCCAACGGGCAATAAACTACCCACAGGGATAGTGTCCCGTGTCGAGGAACGAGGCATCTCTGTAGCCGTTAACAGCGACCAAGAAGACGTGGACGAAATGGAGCTATTAGCTGCAACAGCAGGCATCACACTGGATCGACTGGTGAACAATGCAACGTTCGTTAAACTGACCAGTGCTCTGGACCAAATGACCAAGTTCGAGTTCGGCGCTGCTCAAGCGGTAGTCGACGTCGTGTTCTCAGAGCGAGAGCCGAGCTGGAACACGCCGTTGCCTGATATTACGCCCTTTAATACAGGCCTAAACGAGTCTCAAGTGGAGGCTATCCGGTTCGCATTAGCGTCCAAGGACTTGGCACTAATCCACGGGCCTCCAGGAACCGGCAAGACCACAACAGTAGTGGAGTTTATTCTACAGGCGGTGACCAAATTTGACTTAAAGTTGCTAGTCTGTGCGCCGTCGAACATTGCGGTGGACAACGTACTGGATAAATTATCCAGCACGTGCTCGACACTAGGCAAGAAGCTGAAACTTACCCGTATCGGACACCCGGCGCGTGTGCTGCCGCAGATACTGAAATACTGTTTGGACGCCAAGATCGAGAGTGCAGAGGGAACAGAAATTGTGAATGATATTCGCAAAGAAATGACTGCCATGCAGTCCAAGCTCCAGAAGACTCGAGAGAAGAGTGTACGGTACCAGTTGCGACGCGAGATGAAGGCCAATCGCAAGGAAATCCGGACACGAGAGCAGAAAGTGGTGGGCGACATCGTGCAGCATAGCAACGTCGTGTTTGCGACCAATGTGGGCGCAGCGTCCAAGCTTCTTAAGGACGTGACGTTCGACCTGGTCATCATCGATGAGGCAGCTCAGGCGCTCGAAGCGTCCTGTTGGATCCCTATATTGAAGGCAAAGCGCTGCGTATTGGCCGGCGATCACTTGCAGTTGCCACCTACTATCAAATCTAAAACAGCAGCAGCGAAAGGACTGGAAGTGACGCTGTTCGATCGGATCACGAGCTACCAGAACACGCAGAGTATCGTCAAAATGCTGGATACGCAGTATCGAATGCACGAAGACATCAGCGAGTGGAGCTCGCAAGCGATGTACAAGGGAGAACTCAAGAGTTTCGAAGGTGTAGCCAAGCGCAAGCTGCATGAACTACCGCATGTTTCGATCACTAAAGACGACGAGTTGCTGGATGCTACACTGCTGCTACTGGACACGGCTGGATGCGAGCTTGAAGAGGACTCGAATGACGATAAGAAGATGAGTAGTGTGATGCAATTGTCAAAGTCTAACGAGGGGGAAGCACGTGTTGTAGCGAGACACGTTTGCGCCCTACTAGAGGCTGGATTGAAGGAGGAAGAGGTCGCTGTGATCACGCCGTACAACAAGCAGGTGCAGACGCTGAAGGCTCTATTACTCGAGAGTTATCCGAAGCTTGAGATCCGATCTGTGGATGGCTTCCAGGGCTGCGAGAAAGAGGCAGTTGTAATGAGTCTAGTGCGCTCAAATGCGTCGAGACAAGTGGGGTTCCTAGCTGACGATCGCCGCATGAATGTAGCCATCACACGTGCGAAACGACATGTTGCAGTAGTGTGTGATACCGATACCATCTCGTCGCACAAGTTTCTGAGTGTACTCGTGAAACACTTTGAGAGATTCGGTGAGTACCGTAGTGCCCAAGAGTACTTGGACGAAGACGTTGTCGAAGGAATAATGGATGAACAACTCGTCGTGTCGATCAGCTCTTCAGCAGCTAAAAGTGTTGTGCCTACCGCAACGTCCTCATCAAAATCTACAGCTAAGGCGAAGCTTAAACAAGCAAAGAAACCCAACAAGACAGGTTCTACCGACGCTCCGAAGGTGGTTGAAAAGAAGAAAGTGTCCAATGACGAGAAGCCACAGACGATTGAGACGGTAGCTGCCGCAACCGATGAGGAAGAGGACCTTGAGGTGGAAGAAAAGGCTGTAGCAACGAAGAGCGCGTTCCAGATGATGGGTTCAGATAGTGACAGCTCCGAGGAAGATGAAGTCGAATCCACTCAAGAAGAATCCAAGCCGAGCAGTTCAAACGAAGATCTCAAGGCTGCGAATTCTCTTTTAAAGGATCTGCACTTGAGTCGACTCGCTCGCCAACCTGCTCCACCAGCAGGGAAGAAGAACAAGAAGAACAAGAAGAAAAAAGGTCAAGCCAAGGCAGTCAACACTGCGCCGGTAGACGACTTGAAAGACGGCGAAGATGAACTGGAATTCCTCACTCGACAAGCAAACAAGAACTCCAACTGCGTGTTCCAGAGCTCAAGTCGTTGCAAGAAGAGCACCACCATGTTGGGCAGCGTCTGCAAGTTCTGCAAGCTCAAGTTCTGCTACGACCACGCGCTGCCTGAAGTTCACGGCTGTGGCGACGCAGTGCGCAAGTTCGAACGCGCTGCATTTCAGCAGCAAATGACGCGCTCAAATGATGCATCAAATAAGAAACTTACCGGTGATAAACGCAAACTGCTCAAGAAGAAACTCGAAGAGAAAGTATCTGCAAAAACAGCGAGTCGCACGACAAAATCCAAGAAAAAATAAACTCGTACAGGAGTCATCTGTACATTCATCTAGCCGTCCACTTAAGCTAAGACAGCTACATACTGCTGACAAGTTTCTCGATCGCTGCGTTCTCGTCGCCATTAACTGCTTGTAGTGCCGCTTTTGCCTTGTCCTGTAAGTAAAATAAGTTAGATTTTTCTAATATAAAATCTAGCAGGTCTTTTTTTCTTACAGCGGGAAAGCCCATGTCGATCAGTCTGGAGAGTGCAGCGCCGTCTCCTGTCTCGGTTTGCTTGGCGTAACTTTCAGTCCAGAAGCGCGCAGTATTGAGGAACTGCTCGTGGTCGTGGAGATACATTTTCGCCACCTCGGCGTCCTGTGGGTCCGTGGGTTCAGCTGCTGATAGAAGAGCTTGGATGGATAATAGCGCCGTCTTTATAGTCAGCGCAGGTGACCACGCGTCCTTTAGAATATCCAGGCAGATGGCGCCGGTCTGTGACGAGATATTGGGGTGCCAGATCTTAGTCAAGAAGCGCATTTGCGGCGGCTCGAACGGGTATCTGGTAGCAGACGAATTAGCATATAAAATCTAGAATTTAAGGAGATAAGAACGGTGTTTTACTTGGGCGGGATGATGATTTCCAGCTCGAAATGGCCGCCCTCGTACGGTGTGGCTTCGGGACCCTCGATGGAGCCGCGCAACTCCGAGAGCGACGCGGCGTTTACTGGAGCGGCTGTGACGCCTGACAGATGCGAGTCTTTCTGACACTCTTCGAGCTCCTTACGCACGCGACCTCCTGCGAGCATCAATTAGATTAGTATCAACCCAACAGCGTCAGCTTCTCTTCTTTTCCCGGACCTGGAGCCATGTTCACTTTTCTTCCGACTCGAATAATGATGTCCAAGAGAAGATGGTGTAGACAACGTAGCACTTATGTAAAGTTGATGTGCATCACTTAACATTCCACTTTTGACGATCATTTTGAACGTCATATCTTATGACGGACGGGCCGATGCAAAGGAAGCGTGGGCGGGGCGCCGGCCCGCGGCTCAATGATCTGCAGCGCCTGGAGATCATCCGCAAGCACCAGAACTCGTCGCCCCCACCTTCGATGCGTCAGCTCGCGCGGGATTTCAATGTAGACGAGAAGTCGATTCGTCGGATCATCAACGCAGCTGCTGATATCGAGGCGCGAGCCAGCTCGTCCGCAGTATTAAACATGAGAGCTCATGTTCATCGGCGGCCTGCGCCTAAGTTCCCAGAGCTGGAGAAGACGCTAGCAGCCTGGATCGACGCTAGAGAACGAGCCAAGGCCGAAATCTCGCCCTCAGTGGTGATTGACAAAGCCAAACTGATAGCAAGAGGCATGGGCATCAGCCCTGATCAATTCAAGGCAAGTTGGGGCTGGTACGATAAATTTAGCAAGAGATATGGCGTTCGCACAGCCTTCGTGGGTTCTGTCGAGGCCAAGATGGAGGAGTATAAAATTAGAGAGACCAAAAGTCTGCACGACCTGCACAAATTGATGACCCAGTACGATCCTGAATGGGTTTTTACAGTTGAAGAAACCTCATTATTCTACGACACTCTGCCGTTGGATGCAGCACAAGAACACAGAAGTCGAAGCACGTTGGTCCTATGCTGCAATTCGACGGGAAAACTAACGTTACCAGTTAGTTTAATCGGTAAAGTACCGACTGAATCGACACCCCCGTTGCCATATTTCAGGCAGGAAAGAGCGTGGTTGGATCGACCAACATTCGGCAGTTGGTACAGCTCCGTATTTACTCCATTTGTACGTGAACGCACGAGTAAACCGGTGTTACTTGTGGTGGATGGAGAGCGGCCAGGACATCAAGGGAATTTCGAAGCTGACGGCGTTCGACTGGTGTTCTTACCGCCACGTCAGTCAGCGACACAGTCTTCAGTGTCTGTTACGATGAATATGAAGACGTGGTGGAGTAGACCGCTGGAAATGGGTGTCATCAAGGCGCTCAAGGCGCAGTATAAGTATCTGCTAGTGCAGACTGTCATGTCTTATCGTAACGCCCCAGAAGAGGTGAAGACAGCTCTTAAGACAGCGGAAAAATGCGGTCACAATGGTGGTGTTCATTTTGGACAAACACCGACATTACTGGACGCTGCTCGGTTGCTGGAACAGGCTTGGAGCCAAGTCCCTGATGATTTATTGGAGAACTGCTTTGCCCGTGCTAACTTGGTTCCACCGTCAAAGTTACTGACACCTCCTGCTCCTCCAACTGGAATGACTACTTTAGAGCAGCAGAAACAGAGTTCTATCCGCTATAACGACAATATTGCACGCAAGATCGAAGATATGCTAGCTTCGAGCTCTCTCTGGGCCGTGAGTGAGCACAATTCTGTATCAAGTTTAAGAGACCGCATAGGAACGTTCATGTACCTGGACGATGAAAAATCATTCGAGCTACAAAAACAACTGCAACAAGAGATTCACGAGGCTTTACATGATCAAACTTCGCCGACGTCAACACCCGATCCAACTGGGATTATAGGCAGACCCAGTCTGGAAAAATCCGAACTGGAGTCTCAGATTCGGGAGATATTGCTTGGAATCACGGATGTTGCCTCTCGCCTGCGCCTTCTACCACGTACCGCTGCAGACACGGCCAAATTGGCGCCGCTGCAGCTCGAGGGATGCATCACAGCAGCCGACCAGATCCGACGTTGCATCCAAGATTTTGATAATAATCTTCACGACGAAAAAAATCCGAACGAAAAATCTTCAAGCACAGTCTAGAAATCATCAAAATTCTAAAAAAATGGATTTTATCACACTCATTACTGTTTCAATCCTTCTTGTTCTCGTTCTTCGCTTCTCGTTTAGCTTTCTTCTTCAGTAGAGCAGGGATGAGCATACCCACTGCCAGTAGGATGAGGAATCCCATCGTACGTGGGTCCAACAGGTCGCTCGTACTCCGAAGAGAAGATAACATAGCGCCTGCATGGACTGTGATAAAGTTGTACGGCAACAGTCCGAAAGCCACCGACGGAGCGAACCATTTCAGCGGCACTTGAAGCCACGGACTCGCCATGTTCAAAAACCAGTTGGGAGTGAATGGGAAAACCCGCAGGAAAAGCAACAAGTAAAGCAATTGGCCTCGTGCTCTTGCGTCCTCGATCTTGTGTCTCAACATCTGCAGTTTACCCGGCAGCAACTGCTCACTTAAACTCAGTACAATTTCCTCGGACGCCAAATTCTTGGACAACAGGAAGCAGCAAGACGCGCCGCACGCGGTTAAAGTGCAGACCAATGGGAATGCTAACGGTAAAGGTAGAATAGCTCCAGCAAACACGTTAAGCAAGGCGGACCCCGGGATGGCGAACGTCTACAGTAGTAAGAAACTCATGTTAGTTTTTTTTTCTCTTAAAGTTGACACGCAATTTTTTTTTTACCTGTTTGAGCACGTAGACGCTGATGAAGCACGTCAAAGCGAGGGGAAATTGCACGGCAAACACGTGCAGGAAGGTCTCGTGCGAGCGCTGTAGCTCCTCGAGCGAGGAGAGACTGCGTATCGAGAGAGTGGACGTCGCGAGTCCCAAAGCGGCGTCATGCTCGCGAACACGACGGACTAAGAGGACGCAGAGCCCCCACACGATACCCACGGCACAACCGGAGATCAACACGAGCTTGGCGGTCAGCAGAAGCAGCGCTCGGCCCCCGCCGACGCGATTTACGATCGTCATTTTGGCTTATGAGAATCTCACGTTTTATGTTACGCTTTCGTTCGTGTATTTGACGTTGAACATGTTGCATTGCTGGCTCGCTTGATCAGCAGTGAATAGCCAGTGGATGCGCAAAGAATCCATGCTGTGTATTAGAAAATGGCACGAAGGTTGCCATTATTAGTGCAGGTCATGTTGCAATATTGGGCTACTACATGTAGAGACGAACATTCATTGAGTTCGCAGGTAAAGGATCGTGGTTGTTGTTCTGAAATAGATGAGATTAACCCAGCGGAGGGCGCAAGAAGATCCATGTACACGCGCATTTCCAGTTGAAACTTTCGAGATCTCGTCGAAGTGCGTTTGCGACTCGACCGTTCGGGCAAGATACGATAGGCAACTATCCTTGGGTGATTCGTGCTTGCGTTTGAAAAGTTATCCGAGCTTAATGTCAGTACTTGTACTGCACTAAATAGCTCAAGAACAGCAACGCCAATCCTAGGCACCAATAAAAAATCTCAAGATATCCTGCATTATTCAAAGCATGCAGCAGTCACTCGAATCCACGGGTTCTCTAGTAGCAGCATCGCGCATTTCTTCCATGCGCTTGGTCACATCCGCCAGCTTGAGTCGATCTTCCGACTTAAGTTGACACATGTCCTCGATAAGTTTCCTGTGACTTTCATTATAAACCAGCTCCAAGACGCTCTTGTCCAGTGGGTCAAACTCTTCATCGCCCACACGCTTCAACTCTATCTTGTCTTCAGACATAATAGACGAGCGTGTAGGCACCAGAACATCCAGAACACACAGGCCAAAGGAATAGATATCATCCTGGAAAGAAGGACGACGCAGTAGCTTCTTGTCCTTCCAGCAATTGGGCGCTCGCCAGCCAAGTTCCTTAAACTTTTTATCCTGTGCCGCTTGGTTCTGTAGAGCCAGCATACCCAGTCCAAAGTCCGTCAGCTTCACTTGACCATCGCTAGTAACCAGAATGTTATCACTCTTCAAGTTGCCGTGGACCAGTTTATAGCTCTCGTGTAAATATTTCAAGCCATTTGCTGCTTGTAGGAACAAACTCCACAGTGCGTGGCGTTGGTTGCGGTATGGCCACGGTTGATCCCCTTCATCTCGCTTGCGTCTCTTATCAACCTGAAGTCGTTGGCGCGTCAGATATTCCAGTAGAGATCCGTTCGTGGCGTCCTCGCACACCAGAAGAGCAGGGCGACTGCAGTGTGAAGCACCGTACAGTTTCAGTACATTCGGGTGGTCCATCGCGAACCAGATCTCCACTTCTTGGCGGAAGAATTCAATAGCATCAGCGTGGATAAAAAGCCGCTTGACCACGACTTTATAAGTCTTGGGAGGCTGTTCTCCACCTCCCTCGTCCTTCTCGGACTTCTTGCCATCTGTCGGTTTTCTATCGATCCAGATACCGCGATGAGCGGTTCCTACCGACCCTAGCAGCACTAATTCCCGTGAATAATTCATGGCATACGGAGGGATATACCAGTTCGGGATCTTTGCTACACGTCCGTTTGAAGAGCGTACAACCGAGAAGAAAACTTTCTTCATACTAGCCACATGTTTGACAGTATTCCCAGGCTTGAAGAAGTCGATCTCGAACTTTAACAGTGTTAAAGCTTCCATAGGCTCGTGTGGCAACATGTTTCTCGCAAACGGTAGAGCGTTCTTGGCTGCTTTTGCACTCAATTCGGCTTCTTCTTTCTCCCTATCACCGTCGAGTCGCTTCTTCCAGTTCCACTCTGAGTCTTTCTTCTGCATCTCGGCCTTAACTCTATCGGTTAGACCCGCGTAGGCCACTGTAAGCTCTAATTTCGAGCCTATTGAGGCTAAATCCAAGTACATGCGCCTCATACTGGCCAGATGGAAGACGAATTTGTGCGTCTTTGAGAATGTAGCCATAAACTCACGGCATCTCTCCACGACCTCGTGGAAGAGCGTATACGGCGATTGTTGGCGTGCCGCGTCTGCGATATCGTCGGTATTGGTCTGTAAGATGTCCCGGTCGGAGCGGGCCTTAACGCAGTCGGACAGTTTCCAGTCCTTCTTGTGTTTCTTCTTGGACGACGTGCTGTGATATCGACGGAAGCGAGGCTTCGGCGGTGCGGGGAGAAGCATCGCGACTACATTGATCCACGTTAGTATGGAGGCGAACATGAGCTGGTGAGCCTGCGCTGACAGCGTCTTGGCCGCCCGAAGGTTGGCCGAGTGCGAAGAATCCATAGAAGTAACAGGTCGACGACGTGATTAGAAGTGAAATCTCATTCAAAACAAAAGTACGGTACATAATATACCCACATTTTTAAATGTATTAAAATACGCCGCCCACTGATATACTGTTTAGAAAAAGAAAGAGGGCAAACAAAATACATGTATCCTTCTCACCTTTAACCGAGAGCTTGTTACGTGGATAATAGTTGATGGTGCTGTTGCTGATAAAACGAACTTTGGGGACCGTTCGGTTAATTCTGTTAGTACAATAATAAGTATGCGACTACACGTGTGCTGCTAAAACCAGGGAAATCGTTACTGTCCCGGTAAGTCGGAGCAGTGGCCTTAGGCAGTTATCGTTCGACAGGCGTGGATCACTTCTTAGGCTTTCTTCCAGCTTTCCGAAAGTGAAATACGGTATGGCCTCATTCGATCGTTCAGGTAGCATTCTTTACCTACTGACACAAGAGAGATCCATCACTTCCATCATGGAAGTTCCATGACTCTTTCCCTATCCAGCTGACAATATCGGCGGTTTTGATTGAGTCTCAGTTGAGACCTCATCGTCACTTTAGCCGTGTCTGCAATAACCCGACGCTGTTAGTATTATTTAGTATTCTCTGCGGCGTAAAAGTCTGGCTGTAAAGTATTTTTTTTATCTGTGAAGTTTGCTGGTTCATGGATATCCGGTGGATATTCGGGCTTTCAGATAGACACTTGCAGCATTTTTAAGTCGGTCGAGATTCCTCATTCTGATATCGCGCTGCACCACAATCACTTGTGTCGAGCTTTCAGTGTGACACACTCAATGTTAATTGGTCAAAATTCTATTTCTATGTGATTTTACAGCTAACATGCGTCGCCCAACTTATACAGCCCAAAATTGATGTAGAACACTTGAAATAAGCACACGTGCCTTGCCAGTTCGAGAGAACACGCGCAGCAAGATCGAAACAGAAAGCAACAAAGTCCGCGGCCAGAAGTTGTGAACAGAATCAAGGGCGTGAAGAAGTCCGCGAGGAGCAGCAAGTCCTTCAACTACGTCAACACCTCCGTCCACTACAACAAGTTAGCGAGCAGTATCAAGTCCGTTTGAAGCAGCAAGTCCGCGCGCAGTAACAAGGCGAGAGCATTAACGAGTCCTGGTGCAGTCCCAGGTCTGTAGCCAGCGCCAAGTTCCTTGGAGAGCACCGAGTCCGCCGAAAACAGCGCGTCCGTCACAAGCAGCAAGGCCTTATCCAATAGTTTGTCCGTGAGTACGAGCAAGTCCGTGTGCAGCAGCGTGCCCGTGGACAGCATCGATACCGTCAATAGCAGCAACGCCTTGACCAGTAGCGAGTTCGTGAGTACCAGCAAGTCCGTGTGCAGCGGCGTGCCCGTCGACAGCAGTAAGTCCGTCGACAAGAAGAAGTCCGTCGTCCACAAGAAGTCGGGTCGACTGCAGCAAGGCCGTGATCAGCCGAGAGTCCGTGAGTAGTATCGATATTGTGTGCAGCAGCGTGTCCATTGACTGCAGCAAGGCCTTGACCACCGCAAGAGCCTAGTGGAACTACAAGAATATAAAGAACTGCGTCTGGACCCATCGGATTTTTATTTTGCGACTTTTTGGTTTCACTTTGCCAGAACAAGGAACTACAGGTATTACTTCGGGTGATGTCTTCGACACCGCAATTGTGGATGTTGCCATGCCATCCAGAAGCTAGCTATCCTGATGTAGACACCGCGAAGCGAGAACAGAACTTGTTTGCTCGAGACCACGGCTACGCTCTAGTGGTTAAAACTTGCTCCAACGACAGAGAAGGAAATCGTCGGTGGGTTGTTCTGGGGTGTGACTGGCATCGATCTCGTCGTCCGTATGTTTCAACATCACTGCGACGCCGAGTGAACTCTGCTTCTCGTCGCTGCGGTTGTCCGATGGAGGTGGATTCATCGCGGCGCAGCACCAGTAGCACCGCCAGCGCGAGTGCTTGAACCAGACATCATAGCCCAGCTACGGGCTAACCGACGACAGAACCGACGGCAACGGGGAGGCGGGCGTTGGGGGACCCGGGCGAACGCTATCTACCTTTGAAGTATCAATGCAACAAGGCCCAAACCAAATAGAAAGATAAGTTGAGAGCCATAACTCATGGATAAATAAATATACAACTAAAACGAGATACAAACTTAAGAAATATGAAAAAGAGATAAATTGAATGGCATACTTGAGAAGTACTTGGGTCGGAGTCCAGATCAACATTTCAATCGTCCTCAATTACTATTGGATTCCCTTCAGAACCCTCCGCAGGAGCGCCGAGGGCCCCACTTTCGCAGCGTATGGTGCCGTCACGAACACTGCGAAGAAACTAAACGAAGCGCTCACGCCGGGTAGGCTCACCGGTAGAATCAGAAACACCAGGAATCAGTGTTAGAGTTCGGATTTTACGACACTTCGTTGATTCTCGGAGATATAGTGCAGCATCTACGTCTGCATAGCGCTTGACAAACCATGTAAGATTTCATCAGTGCCTAACCTGAGAGGAAACTCGGCTGCCATGTCGATGCGTAAAACCCGCGAGATTCGATGGCCACGTTTTAGAGTCGTCTTGATGTATGATACAGGGAAGGTTATGAAATTCAAAAGTAGAATGCGGCTTAATAGGAATCCGTTTTTCTGCACTGAGACCTTTCCATGTCATCTAGACCTCGCCCGGCTACGTTTTTGTAATATAAGATTTTGTAAGCCAAGTGCCTGTTGCTAAGAACCGGTGCCTGTTGCTATCTGCTCCCCACCGATAGTGGAGAAGCGGATAGATACTGTACGTACTCGGACGACGAGGGTTCCCGGGGATGAATTTTTAAATGTATTATATTAAAATACGAGTTCCAAGTTGGAACTTCCAACCATACTTCGCTTTTGCTTTTAAAAAAGTGTAAGCAAAAACGTTTGACAACGCTACTGGTAATTGCATTATACGACGTAGATTCAAATAAAACGTAGCTGACCTGTCATTAAAATGGTCACAAGTCTGTCTCGTATCCTCGAAAGTAAGAACGATCGATTAAATCTAGCGCCAGTCTGTCCAGTAAAATGAAATTAAAGCATGTGTTCTGTATTTTAATGTATACCTAGATTGCTGATCAGCACCTTGGAGGCATCTTCCATGTTTCCCAGCAGGCCGAGCAGCGGTGTCAGCATATCTGCTTCGTAGAAAACGCTGTCGAAACGACTGTTGTCGTCGTCCCACTCAAATTACACGATTGTCCGAATTGTAAGTCGCTGGCCGAGAAGCTTCGATGCAAATGATGGCAATTCACTATCTCCGTCATTTTTATCCTCACAGGAAAACGAGTTGCGCAGCATTCGTCCTGTGGTGGTAGTTACGTTGTTTAAATAGACAACCACCGCGTCTTCTGTACCTGGTTCCAAGCGTACTAGCTCAATTTCCGTCTTTTCGTGATATAGAGAGCGGTGTCTCCAATTCTTGAGTACTGCATTGATGCCGTATCCGTCGTTAAATGCGATGTTGGGAGCCATAGTCGCTTGTAGAAAACTCGTCTGAACGGATTCTTTCTCAGTAGCTGCATCTATGCCGTTTCGAAAAAGGCTGAAGAACTGAGCGGCTGCCTTCCACGGCGATCTGTTGGACGGTACAGTCGGTGGAGGATGTAGCATCGACAATGTGGTTTTATGTCTGACACAGTAAATTATCTTGGTGAGGATTTCAGAACATGTATTACATAGAGATGATATATTCTCTACTAGATGTCAGCCCTACTGAGCAGAACCTTGACGAGATATCTGTAGCGGAGATAGTCTGCGTCGTCAGGGGCCTCGTAAGCTTGAAAGACGTAGCTTTCAATAAAAGCCAGGACCCATATTCCGCAACTTGTTCCGTCCATTTGTCGATATTCTTGGGCCACCACTCGTCTCCATCTCTTATTATGTTTTTCAAAAGAGGATAGAAAACATCTTTGAAGACTTGACCGACGTTTGCAATGGTGTTTGCGTCGTTCTGAGAGTTCATCACTGTGTATGTCCACGTAGTTACACTGATACACAGAGCACACCAGTGATTTCCAGCCATTAGTAGCGCGCCCACGATCACATCCTCAGCATTGTTGATCGTCCCGTTCTCTTCCAGACATCTTTGCTGTTGTCGTCGTTGTCCATCGCCATTAGCTGAGGAGTGAACGAGCAGATTGGACTAGCTTTTGGACGGCTATCCGCATCGGCGCAAATTGCACTAACTGCGGCATCTAGACAAATGTCTTCCAACTCTCTATCCATCGCAAATCTGAGCATCACTAAGTCCTCGTCGTCTTTCAAATTGGCGAAACCCATAAAAGTGCATACCCCATCCAGGTCAATTTCACCCACGTCATTAAAATGCTCTCCACAGTCGTCGCACCGCAGGTCTATAGAGCGAACCCAGCCCATTGCGTTCTCCAACCTTCTGAAAGTGGATCGCGATTGATACCACATCTCCATGGCCCGCACAGACACGGCTGATATTTTAGGATAGACTGTGTCTTGGCCAAACTCAAACTTGAATATAACCTCGCTGTCTGTCAAAAAAAAAAAAAAAGGCGCTCCATGTGAGAGTAGTACGTCTTCTTGCACTCCTTCATTCTGGAGATGCACAGTTTAACCCATTCTCTTGGTAACAAAGTCTGACGAAATTCATCACCAATATCATCATCAGCTCGACCTGGAGATGGCACAGGTAGGCGTAGTGTTTTCGCAGAACCAGCATCGGGAAGTCCATCGGCTACTTCGTTGTGTGCTAGGTACGTGCTCCATTCATGGTAGGATATCATTTCAGAATTCACTGCCACATCCAAAGCTCGCAGCGAAAAAGTAAAAGGAGGTCTTGCTTTTCGACGCTCTTCACATAGTGACTTGATGTCCTCGAATCGTTTCTTTTTCGCGCATACTTCCTCTGTTTCGCAGTGGGTTTTCGTCTTCCCGTGGACTTTCACGAATTTGCTTATAGTCCAAACTGGGGATGGACGGACGGCGACTGTTGGGTTTCGACCGTCATGAACTTCATTTGTCTCCACATGATCGTCGGCGTCTGGTCACCTACTCGTGGCTGTGCCCTGTGACTCGGTTAGATCTGAATCTTCATCAATGCGAATGATATCTTGCTCTTGGTCATGTGTTTTGGCTTGTTCTGCATCTGTGTCGCACTCATCTTCCTCTCGCGATGAATTTGCACTTTCATCACCGATAGACATCAATATTTGGTCATTGGCATGGTCTGCAGTCAGATCCGGCCGGCGATTTATGCAGCACACCGCTCGAGAGAGACCAGCAAGGTCCCCTAACACAAAAGCATTTGCAATTTGCGTCAGTAATCCCTTCCCTATCTCGAACTGGTCTCGCCCGTACACACTCAGAGAGTCTGCAACTCTCTTTCCTTCCTCTAGACCCTCACGATACTTGGCACTGGTAGGAATCGTCCTTGGATACACCTGGTTTGCAACCACACCTTCAGAGTACCCACTCACTTCGTGGTCTTCCTGAAGAAAATGGTCCAGCATTGCCTTCGAATTTTACCTCCATCTTGGGTCGATGAAGGAGAAGGGGATTATCTCAGTCATTTTCCTGCGTCGGCGTAGATATAGCAGATGTCTGCACGGTAACTTTAGAGTAACTCCAACCAAACAGTGAGATGTCCAGGTTTTGACATCTACCGTTCACGTAGTTGCAGCACTAGTAACCGCGAATGTCTCTTTTCCCATGTCTTGAATGTCGTAATAGGTCGTACAGTGCACAGCAGTGTCGTACTGCTTCTTCACCGCATCGAACGCGTAGCGGCTAACCATTCGACTCAAACAGACCAACTCAGGGCTAGAGTGTCTTAGGGAATCGTGCACTTGTCCGACGCGAGCGATTTCGGTAATGAAGGCTTTTTGTTTAACCTTTGCCCACCAGATCAGACTAGTCAAAGTTTCATCGATCTCCACATTTTGATCCACAATCGTCTTTATATTCTGCCAGGACGATTCTAATCTGTTGTTGGTATTGTTTCCGAGGTGTACTGCGTTGTCCCGCAAGTACGAGCACCACATGTCACGACACTTGTTCCAATTTTCTTGGAAGCAGCCCCAAAACACAGGCTGGTCGGACTCGTTACCGTCCTGAACTTGAAGCTCCGCTCGAATGAAGTCGAGGTACTTGTTGTATTAACGTTCCGTCTTGGACTTCACAATGAGGCTCATAATCGGTTTCAAACGGCTTCTCTGGATAGCGTCCAGTTGATACTCTGTCTTCGCCACGCGCTCCTGAAGATATTTGACAGCGTGAAATTGGCACAAGAGTATCCGGGCCTGCGGAATCTCCGTCGTCAAGACACTAATCTCCGTAAAGTCCTTATCCACCACAATACACTGGATCTGTCTCCAAGCTGGATTAGACTTCTTAAACTGGTTGATATCAAGGCGCATTGTATCCGCGCGCTCGTCAGTGATAAGAGCATGCTGCAATAAATACACATACAAAATCGTTAGCTTGATTCAACGAATACAAAACATACAATCAAATTAAGTACAAAATTGTACAAGTTGATACAAACTCGTACAATTTGGTACAAATTTTCACAAACAAACCCAATACAACAAATACTACAAATACAATATATCCAACAAAGGATCATTCGATACCGAGGAGGGTCTCACCTGAACGTGTTGGCCATGCCCAAAGGTGTCAAGCACCATAAATGAGAAGAGCTTGTACCGGTCTAAGTTTGTTCCATGGGTAGCATCGACTAACACAGTTTCTGGAAAACTCAAGAACAGCGACCGCATATGGGCAGTCTGGAAAACAATGCTGCGAGCAAATACCTGAGTAATAAGACAGACTTAGATCGCAAAAAACCCCACCAAAAATGACACTACACTGATTGTACCTTGTTGTTTTCTCGATCCATGTCAACGTGGCCCACTCCGAAGTCTTCGACCTCGCATAACCGGTTCAATGTCTCGGAAACTCGATCCGAGACCGTCGTCCCTGCGCCTTCTTCCCGCTTCAGCTTTGCAAGGAGGTTGTGTACGTCAACCATGCATGGCTCCGCGTCGGTTCTCTCCCAAATAAATTTAGAGGATCTTCTTGCGAGATACTCCAGCTTTGCGGAGCATGTTGACGTCCTTCAAAGCCTCACTATCTAGCCGCATCCGGTTGCTGGGAATCTGGTTATACTCAGCATTACCAACTCTGTGATTGTGTGTAGTATCGATCGCCGTCGCGCTTCTGCAGTAGCGAAAGCTAAATCTATAAGTTAGGTAGCAAAAAATAGCAAGTACTAGCTAGGATATTTAACAGTACACATCTTAACTTCACAGCCGATTGGTTTGAGATTCTGACGAGCGCTTGTAGTAGTTCTAGAACAATTTTTACACAAACGATTAGAACAAATGTTTAACAAATGAATGCATCATATTGTTGGTCTACCTGGCATGTATCTTTACAATACGCAGCAAAGAAGGCCTCAAACTCGCTCGCCGACGCAACTTCCTTGTCTGCCAGCTTGGAACACTCGCGTGACAGTCTTCACGCACATAGGGCCTTTCGTCAGTAGCCTGATCTGAAACTGCACGGTCTCGAGGTCTTGGACGTCGACGGAGGCGTCTGAGTCGTCGGATTCGTCGCGGGACCCGCGGTTTTGGCGCCGCATTCCGATACTAGGTTGCGTCTGAAAGGGGGGGGTCGAAATTGAGCGTCAGCCAATCGTAAGGGTTAAGTAACGTTTTATTAACGTTCCTTTAAAGAAACAAAGTGTATTTTTCAGTCCCTGCGTGGTATACCTACTATTGCAACAGATGACAAGCGCCATCGCGTTATGCGTTATGCATATGTAGTCACGTTTTGCGTGACGCGAGCCCATTTCGCAAAACGCAATGACCATGTTGTTCGTGCTTATCTCACTGAACAGACGATAAAACTCATTATATATTATGATGGCGCAGATTAAAAAAAACAGAGGCGAGTGAGGTTGCAAAACGCCTACTGCCTATAACGAAAACAACAAGGAATTTCAGCTTTGTGTACACGGAGAGAATTTTTTTGCTATAATCGTGGATATTAATAGTATTGCTTAGCACAAGAGAAGTATATTTTCCGCCTAGCAGCAGCTCAGCAATGGGGCCGCTATGTTCGCCTCGAATTGAAACTTTTTGTACGATCTGTGGCATCATCAAATTGAAAACGGGGGACTAGACGCTTACTAAATCGCTTAAACGCCTTGTGCAGCATATTTTCTGTGATGCCGAAGTACCATATATATTGGCCAGGCGATTCAACTGTACCACATCTCTTGCTCTATAATATATCCGCAGAGAATCAAATAGACGGTTGGTAAGACGATGAAGGGTCAGATGGATTTATTGATTTCGCTATCACGTCGTGAGTAGCCAATACAAGCCAACTGTAAGTGAACCACCACCTACCTCGCTACTGTGGACGACAAAATAGTGTCTAGGTGCTTCCGGAACTCGAGTCCAGGATGCCGTTGTATACGTCACCGTCACCGACACCGAAGTAGCTCTGAGAACCCGCTTGCAAAGTCATGTTGAATCCAGGCATCTCATTCACACAAGATTTATCCAGACGAGACAAGTCACCGTCACTTTTGACATAAGATGCGAGTATCTTCATCCCACACGTTTCACTCGCAAAGTCTTCAGAATCAAGCAGTGTCCACAAAATCGCTCCGTGGATAGAATACTCAAATGTGATTAGCTCCTTGTTACGACCGTGAAGTGATTTCAGAAATTGTTTTGCATAATTGCGTGGTGTCTGAGCGTCCAGCTTGCTACTCATCAACAGAACACTGGCCTGACTAGGGATTGTAGCACTCACGTTCCAGAACTCGTCGCGCTTATAGATGATTCCGTTTGCATCGTAGTTACCAAGCTGCAGCTTGTTGCATGCCTTGGACTTTTCTTTGGAGAATGCACAGAACAACGGAACCATCTTGCATGTGGCACCACTGATGCCATACTCCGTAAAGCCCTTTGTCATCTCAGCCATCGAAGGTTGCGGTCTCTCCCACATTTCCGAGAAAGCGATGAGATAGTACAACAGTTCCGAGTAATACTGGTCTGTCCTCGGCGGTGCTGACGTATTGATTATACGACGATGCGAAATAGTTCAAGACGTCAACGTCCTTGGATTGACAGCGACTGAGTCTGCAAATCAGAGAAGGAATCGCGTTGCGCATAGTGAAATCTGGTAGTAGTGCGCTTAAGATAACCCGTAGAGCGTACGACACAGAATCCACCTCGTAGCCAACTTTGCTTACAATAGCTGCACATGTTGAGTTGGGTTGTTGTCAAATTTGTCAAGCAGATCGTCGAGGGTGGAAGCCAGGGTACGTGGTTTCTTGAAATGGGCACTACAGCCAAGGTCTTGTGCACAAAGACTCATGAAAGCGTTTCCAGCTTGACCTAAACTTGTGTCCACGCGTGAAAAATATGGAAACAAATGATCTGGCGCCGTCGTAGTTGTTGCGACTCCATCCAAAACATATCCAGTAACTTGGGGAGGATCAAGATGCATAATGTGTTCTACCAATAACGACTCGTAGCTGGTACCGTACACGATAGTGTTCTCGCCATTGGAGACCGTGGCAATCAAGGTCACGAGGTCTTTTGCCGTGCTCGTCGTCGAGAAAGCCGCCAGATCTCCGAACTTTCGCTCCAGTGCTTGGGCACATGAAGGAACTTCATGAGGGTCGATGTGCTTTCCTCCAGGGGAGCCGCTCGTAGTCGCCTGCGCTACTGGGCAATCCAGTAGCGTACTACGCCCGGTCCCGCGATGGTCCATCGTATACACATTTGCGGCACCTTTAAGTTTTGGTGCAATATGTTCATTTGAGATTCCACTACATTGAAGCCGACAAAACAGGCAAGTTCAAATCAATATCGTCTGCAGAGACATAACGTCGGTAACTCACTATCGTTGGAGGCAAAATCAGTCCTCCCTGCAGGAGCCAGGCATTGGAAGCAGTCTTGGGGTCAGCGGCTGGAATTCGCTTTATGAAGATGTCGACGGTTTGGTCGACCCCCTCGGGCGCTTCACAGACGCCAGGATAGCACAAGGGTGCCGAATACGTAGCGCATTCAGCGGTCTGCACGTCAGAAGAACGTCCTGCGGTAGAGAAGGTATATTCTGAACAGTGATACCACCCATTCAACTTCGACGATTTTGACGTTGTTTTGCTCCCAGACGAACTCGTCAACATGATAGCCGAAAGAAAGGCAACGTACCGAAGCTGCATTCCAATTGAGCTTGAAGTCGTGCTGATGTTGTCAGTTTCCGAGCGAGTTTCGCAATGAGGTCTGATGAGCGAGTGGCCAGTATCCGTTGGGACGCACCCCGAGAAAGTGTGAGTACCCCAGAAACGATAAGCGTGAGCAACAAAATGTATCAGTATGGAACATCCAGTATTATTTGTTAATGAGAACTATGCATAAGCTCAACCTGGCGGCGGCCCATCTATACGGATATATATACTCAAAGCTACAACAGAGTTGGTAATTTTCGCTTGCGTTGGAAAGCCTGTGTAACACGAACATTTGTGTGTACGACGATTCTCTCAATAATAGTTGCGATGGAAAAAATACGCTATGGATGCCAGCAGAGGAGGAGGGCAACGGCTAGATTTCTAAGCATAATACATGTAAGGCGCTATTTTTTTTTCTTTTCTTTTGCAGGTAAGGTATAGTGTGCTAACGACCACCAAATATCCGCGACTGGCACCAGAGGCACTCAAACTTCATGTTATGTAATCTTCTCAACGAGATTGCAAACATGGAGACAAAGATGTGACTCAATTCGAATTGGCATTTGGCTTCAAGTCAAGAACGTCGTGGTAACCAAAGCTACCGCAAGAATTTTGCTTTGGTCGGCCTCCTGCGAGTCGTCCAGGCGATTCACCATCATTCTCCTTCGGTTGCCCCGATGTAGACTTCCCTCTCTCTCAATGCCGTCCTCCTCTTCTTCTTCCTGCGCCAATCTAGGGTCGTTGGAGGCGATCTTAGGAGCGGAACCCGAACCGCCAGACCGTAGCTCGTTCGTCTGCGCCGGCGGAGATACTGGAGAACACGAATTGCCGCCGTTTACATGGAAGCTTCTTGGCCATCTCCTTACAGTTCGGACCACTGTACGTTTTGACTGGGATGACGAGAAAACCCGCTTTGAAAGCGTCTTTTACGAAGCAGATTTGCTGACACCGTTGCTCTATCGGTTGGGGAACAAGGAAGATGCCTCTACTGTGCTGAGGAGCAAACTTTGTCCATGGCATAAGCAGGAAATTTAATACATGTATAGATAGATGCCGCATGCTACATGAAAATCTTCCTAACGGGGCTACCGTAAAAACACATAGTGCGTTACAGTTTGTCGTACCGGTGAGTCACGTTCATAGTACTTATTCTGTGTGCATAGATACTCTAGAAGAGCAATATGGGCAGCCTCATACAGGGTAATTTGCTCAAAGTTGCCCGTAACATCACACACGGCACATGGCACACTACATCTTCACAAATTACTGAGACAATATCTTTACAGACTTCAGGCATTAGATGAGAATTCGATGCAACACGAGGCTTCTTTTAACGCAAATTGCGTTAAAAGAAGCGAAGACCAAGAGTACTATCACGCTGTGAATCTTCGTTTATGCTCGGTTTCGACAATTTGTGTATTTTTTTATTCGATAGCAAATATTTTTATTTTGAGTTAGGGTGGGGATACTCTAAAGAAGTGTTGCATACACAAAATTTCAACAAAACATAGTACTTCAGACCTTGTTGCATTGTCTAGCCTCTAGGCATTTCTGTGCCAAGAGCTGCAGCTCTTCTTCGGGCAACGTCAATATCAAAGTGCTCACTTCTGTAGTGACCTCTTACTGATGCTATTTGAAGTTCTAGGGTATAGGTATACCGATGAAGAGTAACTATTAGATACCAGCAATCCATGGCCCGCATCGCCGCTAACAATATTTAAATTAAGTGCATGTACTACGTGTACATTGGTCAAACATGAGTAGAACTTCTGCAAAAAAATCGATCACATTTTAGTTGGGAGCCGGCTTCTTGAATCACAAATGATGTTTTTGTTGTTGTATTGTTGTATTTTGCAAACGCATTTGGCGTGGCATCATCTTGTATGCTGAGTACGGCTAAACCATTATCGCAAATTCGGGTAAGTTTTAAATCCCAAGAATATTTTTTGCATTGTATCATTTTATAATGAAAATACACAGCTGAACACTGAAAGAAATGATAAGCTCGACCTTCAAATCGCCCAGTTATCCCGTTAATGTAATGTGTGACGGGACTACAATTGTACGCACTAACAAGTAGACAATATACACATCCCTCAACTCCTATTGTGAGCTAAACTACGTGCGTATCTGTTGGCCGTTAAAACTTCTAAATGCTGACTTCGACTCGGAGGCCGTGATTGCGAGCATATTTCCTGGATAATGGCCGGTTCGATTTGTAAACTGATCACCAGGCTCTCACGTGGATCTTTGGAGAAACTACTTGGAGGTGCGACGTTGTACTCGCTTATATGAAGCCTAATGATAATTCGACACTGGTACGACGAGACGACTATGCTAGCACAGCAATGCTTCAATTCAAACCATTTCGGAATCTCTCGGATTTATTCTCTGTGGAAGGAAGACCATAAGTTGGGAGCTTGATAAGTCCATGTTCTGAATGGGCTGGTAAAAAAGTGCTTTCGTAAACGAGATTAAGACCAATATGGAGGATATTAGTCGCGGCCGAGAGAAGGCACAGGAGCGTGGAGCAGAAGAAAAGGTTCACCAAACCGGCTACGACAACGGTGAAGCAGAAGGCGATGATCTTTATCAAAACGAGATGTTTGAATTGCAGCTGGACGATGACCACTTACCCGATCAAGTGCACAATTTGTCTTTTGAAGAGAATTGGCCCAGCGGCGACGTTATACAATATGAAATTGTTGACGCGTCTCGCTTTGGTAGTGCAGTTGCTCAAATGAGCAGTCACTGTGTTTTCCGAGCTTGCTTTAATCTTACTAAGCGGACGTCCATATTGGGATAATGAAGTGAACAGAAACTCCAATGATTCAGCACTGTATCGACGCCATACCCGTGATTGAACGAGATGTCAGGAGCCATGATTCGGAACAGAAATTTCCTCGGTATGTCGTTCACACCCTGCAATGCAGTGAGGTCTCCGTGCTGTTCCTCCTCAGGTGCTATCATGACATTGCGAAACAGGTGGACAAACTCCACTGCTGCTTTCCACGGCGTTGTCTTGGATTTTACAGGCGGTGGAGGGCGCAGTATTGACTCGATTCGCTGCACCTCTTGTTGCAGCCTAGCGACGTCATCCATCAGGGCAGTTTATATGTGCGCAAATTTGTCCCTGTACTTTCGTTGAACCGCACGACGTCGCTGCTTATGGAGTTTAAGAGATTCTTTTTCTGCTTGCATCAGCTAACGCCGTGCTCTAGCGGCTCTTTGCTTTTTAACTGGAGCCAAAGGCATTTGCTGGTGCCTAGTCCGGTGGCTTGACAGTTCGAGAGCCTATGCATTACGATTGAAGACGGACGATGCTCGTTCGTTTTTGACTCGCACGGCACTAATGACGTTGTGAGCTAGCATGTGACTGTTCGGTGGACAGAGAATGCTGGATTCCATTGCACCAGGGTATTTGTCGCTTGTCTTGATTGGAACGAAACAATTTGCAAAATGAGAAGAAGAAATACACTGTGCAGTACAACCATTCTTCTTGAAAGCGCATCATGATGATGGCCATCGTAAAAAGTTGGCAACAGCGGCATCGCATTATGCGATATTGGCAATCACGTTTTGCGTGATCCTGGTCGCTTGTTACGTGATTTTCGTACTTCAAGTATTTCGTACTGAACAGCAATCGTCTGGTTGATGTAGGAGAGAGAAACAATATGTAGGCGACAGTTTCTAGTGCACCGCAGCCCTACTACGGGAACGATTTCTTGGCTGCGGATAGTTTTTAACTATACTAAAAATATAACTTGGGTGCATTAACGTATGATAGTCATGCACACTACACCGACCTACCACTGTACATGAGAGGATAAATTGTAGCAACACCTATTTGCGAACAACTTAGAGCGAACGACGGATGTGCTGATCGAAAAAGGAGCTCAGATCGTTGCTTGTTTTAAGTTTTGGGGTTTACAGCTAATAGTGCCCCCTGGTGTTCACTTCAGTAGTAGCAATGCCAAAATTACCGAAATTGCACCTTTCAAATAGCCAGCAGAATAACTTCAAAGTATTTTTTACTTAAGTGTTTTCACAAACTAATCTACGCACAGCAAGTTGTTGTAACGGCAGACGTTGCTCAAGAAGGTGTCGGTGTGCGTTGGCGTAACGTGCGGGTTTTGTAGCAAATTTTCAAATTTGGTAAAGCGACCTCTCAATTGGAAGTGAATTTGAACCCATTAGATTGATCACGGTGTTCGTGAACCGATCACATAGCCGCTATTCCAGGGAGGGGGGGGGGGGGAGGGGGGGGGGTGATACGGTGTGTGCACGTACACCGAATCAATACAATTCAGTGAGTCGGCCTGTGTGCTGGAATTTTGTACATGTACTCACCGGATGCTAGTTGACCAACTGCTGTTGCTAAGCAACTCGCTGTGAATAGTCATTGAACTGTCAAATCTGTCATCGCCATTTGCGTTATGGACATCATGAGGGAAAGCATGTCGTTGTCGACGCCTCGTCACCGGAAAGCTCAGAAAATGGAAAATGAGTGCACTACAACCCTGTATCACCGGTGGAGATGTTGATGTAATACTGGATATACAGTAACTGTAGATCGAGTTTGTAGACGGGGAACTTATATTAGCGGTAAAATCCAGGACAAACTGAGTAGAATTTATCAATACTATTCAATTTTTGATAGAGTACCAGCAATGAACACTACAAGTAGGGCTCATACAAAAGTCATACTTCTATCCTGCATGCCTTGGGCGTTATTTTTTCAGTTCTGGCAGGCTTAGCACTTAGTTGAAGCGCTAGTTGGACAGCGATTCGGGCGAGGAAAATCTGTACACATATTTGCGAAAGAAGGCACTAGTACCCCATTTGAGAGCATGGACAGGTGGCACTGGATAAGTAGTGGCTGCCGATAAAGCCTGTCAAAGATCGGACCATACCAAGTTGACAAGTTAATTTTGATTATAAAAAACTAATGCCGTGTTTGCCCGGGAAGCTCTGGATATTTGGACAATTGTGAGCAGTGCTGGGATGAGGTCACACCGTCACTTGAATACTTATGCCCTTATAAACAAATGCATTCAACCCAAGTTACATAAATCAGCATTTATTAATAAAATTACATGAATAATATCACCTTTTTGTAACTGGACTCTTCGATGCGGTATTGTTACTTGGAATGAAGTACTCTAGGGATTGTTTCGCAAATAGCTCCACCACGTATAGCTGATCCAGCTACTTCCATTGAAGCAGACCACACAACTCCATAATGTGGAGTTCATTCTACCGTCGAACGACAAAAGACTTGAAAGTCTGGGACAAAATAAATGCAATTTCAGGGCAAAAAGATTCCAATTTCTTTCCTAATTCTGTCGTTGTACTATCGAGATGAATATGCACTATACAAGGATTAATGAGAGACAAGCTCTTCCTCCGTATGCGCTCGTTTGATGGACCGCTCTGCGCTTCGATCACAGGGGGAAACGACGGTAGACCCTTCGCCAAACTCAGCCTGACATGTGAACTAGTCCGTGAGCACACAGAATGCCCAAGCGCCTCTGAAGAACACCCTTCGTGTGTTGCAAGCGCTTCTTCGTGCATAATATGCATATTATGAACTGAAACCGGGCCATCGCGAACAGCATAGAAGGCAATAGACTTTGTTTGCGCCCAAGCCGGTTATATGCATGTTGCTTTAGATGCGGATGCCGTGATACGGATGCATCGGCACCCGCGGCGTGCCATCTTCACGGCAGACTCGGAATTGTTTTTTGTCGAGTAAAATTTTCATTAAGCCCTTACATAATTCTGTCCAGTCTAATGGATTATGAAATTGCATTTATTTTGTCCCAGACTTGCAAGTCTTTTGTCGTTCGACAGTACTAGCACTCAACACAACCGTCGATTCCATACCTCGTGTCGAGATATGCGTTTCCTACTTAAACCGACGAGATATCGGGTCCATACCGGTAGATGGTTCATCCAGGGTAATGATCGGTGGGCTACCGCAAGCCACGGATCTTCTCGGCTGCCACATTTGCCATGTCAGTTTTGGATACTTTTTTATCGCTGCAATCGTCTCCAAATGTTCACGTACACTCGTACTCTCGAACAATGTGCCAAACTGCCGACAGTAGCCGAAATATATTGCCACACTTCGGTAGGCTACGTTAAGATTGCGAAGCAACCCGGTGTAGCCGTTCCCTTGGTCGACTATGCGTCGCCAGTGAGCATCTTCTTATCCGTATCCACAGCCAGTGGTTAGTTGAAGAAACATTCGCACGACGCCGTCCAAGGCTACTTGAATGTAGGCTGGATCAACATCCACGTCAGGTTGCTTGTATGTTGTTCTAGGCCGACTGGGTCAACATTCACCTTTTTCACAATACAATGTAACCGTTTATTAGTTTATGCGTCATTTTCAAATATAAATACGTAAAGCTGGGCTTTGCGAAATTACCCATGTGACCACCAATATGTGTTTTTGCAGTATCCTCGACGGTTTTTGATCGCCCAGAGAACTCATTTTT
Source organism: Phytophthora tentaculata (assembly GCA_033557915.1). Lineage (NCBI taxonomy): Eukaryota > Oomycota > Peronosporomycetes > Peronosporales > Peronosporaceae > Phytophthora > Phytophthora tentaculata. The sequence goes on along the minus strand of JAUCEA010000020.1, from coordinate 2,632,315 downwards.
TGCAGCATACAGTATAAAACCTACCCCACAATAAATATAGAAATCCAATGGAGGATATAATATTCTGTAACATTTTAAAGGGGGGAAAGCAAAATACGTACGATTAATTGAAATAATCATTTACCAGATATAATAAAACCAGAGCGGAAAAAAGGTCTCCACCCTAACTCATTGTTAAGTAATAACTATAGATCATTCTAGCGGCCCACCACTGCACTGGTATTGGGTTTGCATACAACCGCCTCGAATACTCTCCTTTTTTTTAGTTTTTCTGTTTACTCAGCGTAGTTCGAGGTACGGAGGAACTAGAGAGCATTCTAGTAAAGCCAAATGGCTTTACTAAAATGCTAGCTAAATGGCTTTACTAGAATGCTCTCTAGTTCCTCCGGGGGAATAATGTACTGTACCCTCAAAACATATTAAGTCTCTTTTGGTGGTTACTTCGCTATTTTTCTTGAGGAGCAGTTTTCGCAGTCCGTAAGAACCATTGCTTGCTGCCCAAAGGCCGTCTATCATCCAACAACCTTCGGGGGCAAATTCATGTGCGATACGCTGTCGGCTTGAGTCTATAGCGAAATGCACTCCTTAACGACACAAATTTTACTGTGCATACAGGCGTGTTAATCGTTTTTGTAATTGTAATATATATGTGAAGTTCTTGCCACTTAATTCCAGGAGACTGGTAGCTGAAACTGCTGGAAGTCATTTCGCTTGGTGGAGGTATATGACGTCGATACAATCAAGAAAACGTGGGTTCAGGGGGAGTTTGAGCTATTCGGCTGAATTTCCAGGAAGCTCACGTTCTTGTAAAGGCCCACCGCTTCGTGATAGTGATCGACACTTGACCGACAGGTCTGCATGAGCCAAAGGGAGTGTTTGCGTGTCTGGGGCTTTCCACCTCGCACCCGGCATGAGGTGCGGTGCAAGTAGTCGAGTGCAGGTTTGCTAAGCCGATTGAATCACTTTGGAATTTGCCTCACTCAAGCCAAGCCACTTCTTCCTACTTTCTTCCTACCCATCCTTCGCCCTTCGAAGCTCCACGCTGTTCGTGGACACAAACGGCTAGTCGGAGACATCGTTGCTGTTGGTCTCTTAGGTGCCCGTGCTGTTAAACCTTGCTGCTAAAATCATCGCATCTTTGACAGACAGCAGATTATTTTATAATCAAGGCCACCAAAATATGTAAAAATAAAAACCTTTTAAAATAAGCTTTTTTGTTACTCGGCAATTTAGGTGAAATCAAAGAGCCTACACTATTTGTCCCATGACACTTTTAGTGTGGCCCTCGCAAATTACGCAAGGATAGTATTAGTGGGTGCAGCCACACTAATACTTGATATGCAATTACCGTGTGCCACACTATATATGTTGGAACTTGTTAGATCGGTTGCGCTCGACTTGGAAAAATGAAAAGTGATTGATAAAGTTAACTTGCTGCTACATCCAAACATGTATGCCATCCTTCGCCTCCTCTTGTTCTTTCACGTCGTCCAGCCTAGAACTCGTACCTACCTTGCTCTCCTGACCGTGTTATCCCTCGGACGCCTGACGGTCAGGACCTGACCTAAGCTACGCATCATTGAACATTGTGGTTCCTTGAACTCACGCCATCTTAGCGAACTTTCAACGTCACACTTCAACGTAGCTGCCGCCACACCAATAACTCAACTGATGTTTCAATAATATACACCTTTTGCTGTAGTGCTAGTCGAGCTGCTGGGCTTAGGCCCGCTCCCAACCGACGCGTCACTTGGACACATGCGTTGTTCACGGGATTTCCCTGTGATGTGACGGGATGAAAGTCGAATTAACTAGGTTTTAGTCTGAGTTTGTACCGGCTATAATGGACACCAACCAGTCAAAACTCAAAGTGTTCATGACCAACGCATGCGTTCACTTGACGCACCGGTTGGGGACGAACCTAAGGAGGGCAGTGGAAATTGTTTATTGAGGGTATACACCATCTCTCGAACAATCACTTATCGCAATCTTATCAGCAATTTGTTGCCTTTTCATACATTTGTTCAGTACTTAAGTATTTTATATTTATTACAATATTTAAAAAAAACTTCATTAACATAAAAATAAGTACCGGTAACGTTAGCATTGTCCTTGATATTTGTTGTAGATATATAAACGCAGACATCTAAGAGCCTCGTGGGCGGGACACACGTACTAAACGCAGCTAGCACTGAAAATTTAAACCTGCAAAGCTACGAGCGTATCACACGACGCACGCCGCTTTACTCCAGGGGCAGTTGAAAGGAAATCGCCGAAACGGAAACAAGAGGAAAGGTGCGAGAGGCGCAGGTGAACAACGGACCGGGCTACCTGATTCTGTGATCATTGATGCGGTAGAAACTGCTGAGGACTCCGAGAGCGAGGATGAGATGGTTGGGAGTGACGCTTCTTCTATCGATGGAGTTGCTAGTTTCCTCGAGAGCGACGGGGAGAAGGTACTCGCGGATGGTTTGTTTGAGCCGGGTGAGTACTGCGATGACGATGAAGATAGTCTGTCCGCGGTTGTGTAGTGGTCATAGGACGTGGTGCCGTTTAGATACCAAAGGTTAGCGTAAGAACAACAGCAGCACTAGCTTTGTGGTAGGGGCCAGAAGCAGTGACCGTTTCGGACGCAACAAACTAGGGACTCCCTGATGCAAAACATGGATGATACTTTTTCTGACTATGATAAGTAGGTCCTTTGAGCAATTCAGATATATGCAATAATCAGCAGGTTTTTCATAACAACCGACATGCTCGTTTTATTCAGAGAAACTGACATGTTCCTTCCTTCACAAAAACTGACATGCTCCTTTGTTAATTAGGAATAACTGAGGTCCCATACACACGGTCATACATTGCAGTTACAGGTCAAACATTACATCGCCAACTTACTACGGGTCGGGCATGGCGTTTGGGTCGCCATAATCGCCAGACCCAATCACACGAGCAGACCGGTATACGACCCGGAAAATACGCTATCATGTCTACGCCTGTAAGCATTTTCGCGGACCAATTCACTGAATCGAGCTATCGCCCAGCACCTGAGAGACTCGTTGACAATTCTTACGCAAACTGGCGGTTTGTTCACGTTGCTTCTTGATGCAGCGTTCTCAACGTAGTTCGTCTTCACATTGCATTATAGTCTTTGCCGACAACATGTCGACGCAGAGCACTGGCGGAAACACGTCAAGGGCACCAAGGCCTTCCAAAAAGCTTCGAAAAAACGAGAACCATCAACGAAGATCAACAACAAAGATTTCGACTACATGCGTGCGTGGTGCTCAAACCGCAAGATCGTTTTTCGGTGAAGTGTCTACCGTAGCATAGGCTGCAAAGCCCGTATGGTCATTCGAGCTGCTGTAAAAGGATACGAGTTGGTGAATTCGCACACCTGCTTGGAGCCCATCTCAACCGCTGCTAAGATAGTCGACTGCACAACGGCGATGAAGCACCTCGTTGACAGTCTCTCCATCCTTGACCTGACAATACCTGTGCACGATGTCTGGAAGCAAGTGAGCGCCGAGTTCTACCCGGACGACGATATAATTCGGAAAGCGCTGACCGAGATACAAGTAACAAGCCGTGTATACCGCGTTCGTCAGAGACACTACGGAGTCTATCTTCTCGGACGCATCGAAGTCCCTCCTCTATCGATGGTTGAGGGCAAATCTCTAAGCTTCTATCAGTTTCACATGTCGAGGCCTAAGACCGATCCTTCAACGAATCCAGACCAAATGCTCAGTTGGACACATCCAGAACTTCGTCAGTTGCTCAAGTACAGTGGTGTGTCACTGTTATTGATGGGACTTGCAGATGCGTACCAACCGAGTTCAAACAGTGCATGGTTCTAATGGTGCATGACCAGACCAGCGAATTGTTCACACCCGTCTACTTCGTTCTGTGCAGCTTGAAGTCGAAGGACACGTATTTAGACATTCTTGAGCTCATTCACAGAGACACGTCGGATAAGCTGGCACCGTGGGACATTGCGTTTGACTTCGAGTTACCTTTAATTAACGCAATCGAGAAACGATTCCCGAATGCTGAAGTCATCGGCTGCCTGTTTCATTTTAAGCAGGCAGTCGGTGATAAATGAAGTCAACATATCACATTCCAGAGGTAGAGATCTGCATTGCAATGGAGAAAGGTGTGCTCGACACGCTCACTGTCATCGACCTGGAAGTGGTGCCCGGACAAGGTATTCGGAGGGTTAAACACACAATTCGAGCTCGATGTGCTACTGCAGGCGTTGGGTACACTCGTACTAAATGGAAACTGTTCTGGGGCCATTTCTGCAAGACCTGGACGAAGCACTATAACATTGAAGAGTGGAATGTTCACGGCCTCGATACCAGTCTTGTGGCTAGGGCAAACAGTCCGCTGGGGCGGCTCAACCGTGAGCTGAACCGATCTTTTCCAACTCCGCATCCAAACATTGCAACTTTCGTCCAGGTCATCAGATCAATCTCTTAAGATTTCGTCTCAAAGCTCGGAAACGAGACCAAGTATGTAGGTCAAAGATGTAATAAGCGTGTAATTTAAAATAACTAATTTTGAAGTACAATACATTTGCATCGTGCACAGATTCGAAGCCGCTGGCAGTTATAATGTTTCGTTAACCTTAATTGGGACTACATGGGTACCATAGATAAGCCCAAGTCACCTTGGAAACTGGGTGGAAGATTGAAGACGTTGTGAATACTTCCGACGTCCTATATCGACGACCACCGGTAAAGACGACCCACTATTACATGTATACACGACCAATAGCACGAGCTGACCCGTATACAACCGGAAAGGAATCTACCGTAGACATTAGTTCAGGTTGATCCTACGACCAGGATTCGAACCTTTTTGGCCTCAGTCTAGCAACAAAAATGGCGCTGTTGTTACGCAGGAAGGTCGGTTCTGTCCGCTAAAAGGTAGTACTAAAGTAGTAAGCAATACAAGGTTCGTTGGCTTGGAGACAATATGGAAATTGTGATTGAGGATTGTAATTTCCGCACAATCAATTATTGTGATTGACAATCTTGTCAATCTCACAACCACAATCACTTTTTCCACAGACCTTATAGCAAAGTACCGTTCAAGGCAGTCTAATATCGGAGAGCAAACAGGTACACATAAATCTAAAGAAAAGTACGCAGCGGCTCAGTGTTATCGAACGTATACTTAATCAATCATACGGGTATGCTCATTGGGGAGTAGAGATTAACACAATGTTAGACACGTGAACATGAGCGAGAAGACAAGACAGCTAACAAATACAAGTACTTAAGTAACAAACTAACAGATGTGGTGTTTCTATGAAACATACATTACATGACATAGTCCGATGTGATTTACTTAGTAAAGTGACGCTTGCTTTACCGAGTAGGTAAGTCGATGGCTGAATCCAAAGTAACTTGACGTAGAAAAATGAAATACCGGTAGCTTAATTTACGTATAGTTATTAAAACACCCGGACGTTGTGAGCGTATATCCCAAGTGTGATGGATAAACCATCCAATTTTACTTTACAAGTTAAACTACTCCTTATTTTTCGATGTTCGAATGCTAGTGCGATTTTTTCAACTACTATCCCGACTGTGCTACACGTAAGGGGTTGTTGTGCTTGTATTGTAAAGTATAAGCCATACGAACTGCGAATCCGCGGGTTTCCTCTCTCCGGAAATATAAGGCCAGGTCGCACTTAAGTATAACGCCAATTAGTAAATGTAATTGTTCGATTAGGCGGCATGTGGACGAGACGAAAAAACGTACTTACGTCAAATATAATCGTACCTATGGAGGAAGTGGTGAATTCATGCAGTTATTTTTCCCGCTGATTGTACAAGGTTTCTGATCACCAATCAGCTAACGCTAATTTAATTTTTTGGTCTTAAGTTTGAATTTTGATTTAATATGGCCCTATATTTCCGGACAGAGGAAGTAGTCCGCAACCAGGACAGCCCATACAGTATGTCATATTAGTTTGATGAAGCCGGTTGCGTAAACCAGTAAAAAAAAAGGATCTACTCTGAAGTATTGGTAAACTAGCTCAATGACCTCAGCCCGGAGAAGGCAACAAAAATGTCGGTTAGGGGGCATGTATTCTGTGAAATGATGAATTTTACGCTATCTAGACTTCCCCGCTCCTTCAAATAGGAAATAAAAAGTCAAGATTACGGATTCCGGCTCCTAAACTTAGGATTTTTTAAAATAAAATAGGCGAAATTCTTGACTTTCCGATTTTTATTGAACAAGGCAAGTAGAGCACAAAATAAAGAAGGTCAGTGATCGTAACATATTTAAATGTGCTGTCGGGGATACCCCCCTCGAATGGAAGACATATTGGACGGGTGTGAAACACGTCGTATATGCGTGATTCCCACTTCATTTCAAAGAATTTTGGCCTATGTCATCTTGGCTAATGTGGAAGCAACCGTTCCACATACGGACCGGCGCATATGAACACCACCGTCCTGTGCCTTGTTAAAAGACATGTTGCGGTAATAATAGACTATCGCTGCGCCCGATAGCCTTATCATCTATCTCCTCACTTCGCACGATATCAATTTCCACATGCACACAGTACATTATGTCAGCAACATAAATATTTGCAGACCGCTACCGGTAGGGTATTCATGCAATCGTGTCTTAAACTGCATCACGCGCTGCAATAAGTCATTCAAGGGACGGTTTCAGTTTGATCAGTGTCTTACGCGTTTGTTTCCTTTACATCTTCTCCTCTTACTGCTGAGGCAAAATAATCACAGATAGGAGTATAAGTCTCATGAGACTTATGCTACCCTCGCGCAATATGAGACTTCTCATATTGATTGTAGCTCATCTGGGTAGCGTTTGTGGAGCGCCCTAGTCGCTGGAAGCCTGGAATGGTGGATTAAAGCAGGCCCCCTCTGTTTATCCTGATTTACTATGAAAGGCCAATCCTTAAATTATGCACTTTAGATATTTTAAATTATTTAAGTTAAGCCCTTTTTCCTGAGAAGTCCTAAGTTTAGAGGAAAACACTCTTTTCAATGAAAATCCTAATGAACGCAATGTGGCCCACACTATCTTACAAAAAATGGCCCTTGCCATCCGCTTCGCTGAAGAAGGCGAGTTCAGGTGCGTCGCCCTCCTCCCTCTCGCTCCGTAGCGCCATTCACCTCCCTCCTCCACCTTACAGCTCTCGCGCATGCGATGTTTCGTCCTATGACGCCCCTGACGTCACCCCGAGCAAGGCTTTCTTCCGAGTATGGTTTTGTCACAAACTGTGTGAACTTTCTACTTTTGCTAACATTTCCTGCCAGTGGAGTCGCCCCGTGCGCCAATCACTGGGATCTGACGCTGATGAACCAGTCAAGATCAAGACGCTCATTGTCGCTATGCCTGGAGCAGCCCAGCAGTTCGTGCAGCAGTTGACGGCCACTTGGAGCCCAATCGGATCTTTGGTGACTAGCGACCAAGCTATTGTACATACGGTTTCTGTCAATCGTTTTGACCAAAAGTGTATGTTTTCGCTAACATCTCGAATTTTGACATTTTCTGTAGCATCCGTGCAAATTGCAAAATGATCCCAGCTGTACGGGCGTGATTCTATCGAAGACGGGAGAGAAGGTCTCTGAGGAGAACAACACGTTGGCAGTATTGGTGGGACAAGAAGTTCCTATGGCAGCGGCGTGGATCTGGATGAAAACGCTGGTGAAGTACGTAGATGCACAAGACATCGTGTGTCTGGACTCGCAGCTGTCCACCATTTACGCTGCGGACGAGGAGGCTGGAGCCAAGTTGAGAATCTTGGCGTCGTCCAGTGTGACGGACAAGATGAAGATGACGACGCCAGTGCGCCCTCTAGAAGTACCGCAGTTTGTTACCGGTATACCGGCAGCATTGCTGACCCATGTAAGCTACGCAGAACTCAGTTGCTCTATAGTTTTAATGGAGTTCTGACGACTATGTGACTGTTGTAGGGTGAGCTACGTCAGCGCCGTGTCCGCGTGTTCCTGAGTCTCCGTGACGTGTCCACAACTCCAATTGACGTTATCCGTAGCTTTCTGCCTTTAGCTGCGTCGTCATCGTCGGTGCTTGGCGTCTTGGAACGTCTAATGCTCTTCAAGCCCAGCGATGAATCAGCGCATGCAACCTCCCTCAATGTGCTCTACACGTAGGAAGCGTCCTTGTCCCGTTGGAGATTAACTGACATGATGAAATAGACGGATATTTCGAGCATATTTCTATCTTACGAAGTTTATTTTTAAATGTAACTGGCGTGTGGTTCGTGTGGTTCATTATTGTTTTTGTCGACAAGTAAGTTGAGGGCTTTGGGGTAATGTCTTGAGGCTTTGCTCGCGTCGTTCCAATGGAAAATCAACACAGAGCCGCGCGTCAATTCTCGACGCGGTTCCTGCCAAACGATGGCATTCCAGAGTACAACGCGCTTTTGGACAATCACTTGGGCAAGCGACGAGAGTTTCTGCTCGGTAACCGGCACTCACTCGAGCTAATGCAACAGACTGGAGTGATCGAACGCGTGGAGACGCAGCCAGACAACCCCAATCAGTACGTGGTGCACATAGCGGACAAGCCCATCCACAGACGCAAGCGTCTACCTTCACGCTCGGCCTCTGGGTGCTTGCAGCTTCCTGAGTCTCAGACGATGCCATGGCGACAACATTCTGCTAATTTACAGCTCCGACGAAGCCATACCAGTGAATTATTGGGCAATAATGCAGATTGTGGCGATGTTAGTGCAGCGAAGAAAGCGAATGCTGCTACTTTACGAGGTTTGAGTCGAAATTTTAGCTCGAATACCGTGCTCAGTACTTCCTGTAAACCGGTATTGAAGTCGGCGGCTGCGAATCGTTTAGCGCTTTTCGGCTCCACCAAGTGCAGTGCGTTATTGGAAGCTTCCTGTGCCTCGGACTGTATTAAACACGGAGCTTCGTCCGATATATTGCCAGCTCAAGCGTTAGATACCCACCAACGAAGTCGCAGTGCTGCACCCTCGAAAGGAGTATTCAAGAAGACATTGGTATTTACTGCGAATACCGGTACAACGAAAGGTACTGTGGAACATTTACTCGAGAGTGACGCTGCGTTCATGACTCAAATCCGGACGATGAAGGAACAACTCGCTGAGTTGGAAAGTAAAAAATCGTATTTAGATACCGAGATTGGAAATTTACGCCGTAAATTACGCGGCGTTAACGCTGTCCGCGAGAACGACGTGGCAGTGGCGCACTGCTCGTCAATCATGCAGCATCGATTATCCAAGGCTGAAGAAGAGTTTATGAAGCTCGTCACGCAGCAGCAAGAAGTTAAGAAAGATGTGGATCGAGTACGGCGTGAACTTTTATCCATGCGGAAGGTGCGCCATAAACTTCAGGAAGATATTGAGGACGTGGCGCAGGCGAATCAAAGTTACGAAGAAAAAATCCACGCATCAAAGATTGTACGCAATCAATTATCAGAGGAGCTGAGTGAGCTAGAACGAAGTGCTGAAGCCGAACTGGAGGCTCAGAGATTAAATCTGCCGCCTGAAGAAGCTGTGGTTGTGGATGTCGCTAAACTTATGGGGGCTGTGAAAGAACGACGGCATGCGTTAGTGGGGCTCAATGGGACGGGTAGAGCGTTAACGATATTTCAGCCAAGCACAGCTACGCCAGTTAATGCCACGGCTTCAAGAAGTCCTAACGAACGACGTCACCCCAAGACCCTGGTGGATTATTGTGTAAGATATTATCTGTGATTTCTTATTTCTATTTACTATTACTAAACTTTATTGTTTTTTTAAATGTAAGACTGCATTCCACGTACTGCAGAATTCTATGGGGTTTTCGAACTTGGATGCACTCGAAGAGCAATTTACAACAATAGAAGAGAAATTGTTATCGAAGTATAAGGCGAACCTTGCTCTAGCAGACGAAGTTACGGCTTTACAGAAGGAACTATCTGCGGTGAATAACGAGAAGAAGATGAATCGTGCTAATGTACGCGGTATCGCTCAAGCGAGCGAGAAAATCGAGCGGGATATGCAGATACGAATCCAAAGTGTTCTCGCGAGTATAAAGTCCTACAATGAGCAACGAGAACAGCGGAATCGGGAGCACGCGAGGCTTCGAGACATCATGTTACGGTGTCTAGATGCTCTTCAAATTGACGTTAGAGGGTCCGAACTTCCCGACGCTAACGGGAATAACGGAGACGCTAACGGTACTCGATCGAAGACTCACTGGGCTGAAGCTCCGTCTCCGGAGCTGTTGGAAATGTTACAACGGAAAATGACACAAGTTGCAGTCACGCTTAAAGTTAAACACAGTTCTCGTATCCTGGAGATCCCCGCCGAAGCGCTAAAAATGAATCGTGGTCATGACGGTCGACGTAGTAACATGTTCTCGACTCGTGAGACTTCTAAGATCGTACTGGGACCACGAGAACCTTCAGGCTCTGCCTTGTCAGCCATTCTAGGTACAGTTCAACCGCCCTCGATTGAAAACGCAGTGGCATTGACAGAGAACGTGAGTATGATGGAGGTGATGCATGGACTGCATCGCTCTATTAGCCCTGCACAGAGGAGAGCAAGTTCTCTTTCGTTGGCTCCACCAGACCTGGGAAAACTGGGTACTACCACTACTGGTATTACCGGTAAAACCACGCCCGCTCTGCTCAATGCTGGTGGAGCTAAAAGGTCGGTACCTAACGTGTTACCTCCGGTACAAGTACGAGGTAGACCCTCTTTGGCTGCGATGATCGAGGCAGACAAAGAAGAGGACGAAGACGATGAAGAAGAGACAGAAAACGGTAATGAGAGTGTCGAACCAGGTGAAGAAGACGATAGCGATACGGATATTTAGAGTAAAGTTTTGCTCTTAGACTGCAAGAAAAATAATCTAAGAGTGTATTTTATCGGATACTCTGGCGTGGTCGCCTTGGTGGACTTGACGAATGTTACCTGCTGATTGTTGTCGTACAAGTCGTTGACGTGCCGCTCGTGGTGTCTGCAGCCACTTGATACACAACGAGTTAGCATAGCGTTGACAAGTGAAAAACTGTGAGTAACTCGCTGTTTCATCTGCTGAAGCAGCGGGGAAAATCCGCTCGAAATGTCCACGTCGATCCATCTCATCATCCATGGCTCGTACAATATCCCAGTCGCTGGAACTGAATAAATCGACGTGTGTAGCGTTAAATCGCTCAATATTCGGGTCTTGTACAGCTTCGTGCAGCTGACGGTTCGCTGAAGTACTTCGCATGGTTTTACTGCGTCGAAACTGGCGGGATATACCGGTATCTACCAGTACATGCAAATTATCTAACGCACCGTGAAAATCCACGGGTATATTCTCTTTTGGTACGCTCGAGATCGGTACTTGTAACCCGACCAAGTGGAGTGTATCACTCAGTAACAAGCCTTTAACTCGGCGATCAAGTGGAGATCCTCCCATAAGAGACGGAGAGACATTCACCTCAATGAGCCAGGGACGTAACTTTGAGTCCAGCATGAGGTCGAATCCAAAGAGTTCGTAACAATTGGTTTGGCCTGCGAACTGGAGGAATAACGGGGTAAGATGCGCTTCAGCAGCGATGACAGTCTTACACACTATGGCGCGGATTTGACGCATGAGCGTCTCTGGATCATCCAGGAGTTTTTGGGATTGTAGGGCGCGGATTAACGCCGATAAACTCCACTTACTGCCAGCATCTGCTCGCTGATGGTCTGCGTTCTCCACGAATCCATCGCTGCTCTTGTTTATGGCGTAATTGGTGAGGTGAGCGAAACGATTCCGTGGATTTTTGAGAGAATACGGCGCGGTACAGAAGCGAGCGATTCCTTCTTGGAAGAGGTAGATACGGAGGGGGTCCAGACTCGTGACGAGGACGTATAATCTCAGATCGAATTTGTAGCGTTCGCCATTGCCCAGTAGTAGTGGATTCGATACGTATTTCTGCACGATCATCGGTTTAGATTTCTTGGATTTTCTAGGGATTTTTCGAGCATCGTCACACATTTTACAAGCATCTTGATGCGTTAAAACGCGAATACCACGACCACACGCAGACGCTGGCGGTTTAAGGATCCATATTGACTCGAGATTAGTATCAGATCCTTTATTATTGGAAGGAAATGTACCGGATATTAAAGCTTTGTTACGCTCCAATGCTCGACGGAAGGAATCGAGCTGATCCGGTAAGGAAAATCCGTCAGGAAAGAAATCGTAGCTCGCTCCAAAGCGTCGACGACAATTAGTTAAAATCTTCATGAGTCGATCTTTTCGACCAATCACCCACGGATCTGGAAAGTGATTGAACACTTGCGGATGACCTCCTCGGAACTTCTCGAACTCCGTTTTAGACACCGGTTTAGCCCATGCCAAGTGCCACGCGGTCCATTTTTTCCTTGTACGGAACAACCCAGCAGCAGCGAAGGCGTTTTTCACGCAGTTGCGCTCCCATGAAGTTCGGTAGAATAACTGGAGCGTCTGTGCGTCTACCGAGGTGACGACTTGACCGCTGTAGTCTCGAACTACTCCGAGGGACAGTGGGTAGTCGAAACACACGGTTGGGTTGCGATTTCGAGGGTCTCTGCGACTGAATAGAAGCTTGATTACAGGAGCTGTTGGACACTTCTGACCGGGTTTCAACTTTTTAATTGTTTTATCATCCACCGCTGATTCCATTTCAGTATCGTCGCCACTCTCCTCGTCATCAGCGTCTTCGTCTCCATCATCTTCCTCGTCGTTTTCGTCTTCGACCTCTTGACGATGTCCACTGAAACTGTACGACTGATTGGAGCGACTGCATGCTACACCAGAAGGACTTGCGGTAGGCTCTACCGCAGGAGGAGAGTCGTCGATACGAAGCAATCGACGACGCAAACTCAGCCGCGTCTCCATGGATCCGATCCAGCCGTCGCCGTCCCTAGATTACCACGGCTATACAGGCTGTATCCGTTTCGCCCGACGAATACGAAGGGCCGCCCGCCATGAAGGGGAAATAAGGAGTCAATATGCCTAAGAACTTCTTAAATGCTACTACTGGGCACCGTTGTTTTCTTGATCATTCCTTGTTTTCCAAAAGTTTGTTGTCTCACTACCTCTGTAAGTTGATATATAGCATCGTCGAATCCCATCCGGTTCTCACTTTGCAATTGAGATGCACGAAGGTGATATTGGACTACCGAATGGAGTTCGCCTCCCGGCGATCCCAGGGAAGTATCGCGTTACGCCACCTCCAGATTTGAATCAGGTTGACGAAGGAGAATTCTTGTTGGAGTACGATTTCCCTTTTCTGACGGTGCAAGACATCGCAAAACCTCCAGTTTGGACCGTACAGAACATGGAGACTGTTCGCCAAGTAGCCAATTGGCGAAAAAGTAATCCAAATGCCGGAGGGTTCATCACTTCTGGTTTAGTGGGTTACCAGTTCAACATTGGATCATTTTCTCGTGCCGTTGGGTATCGTCAGCAACTTGCTCCAGATTTTTCGTACATGGATGGATAGATTATCTGCAGAGAGCAGACTCACGATATTTGCCTTGCGTCCCCACTGTCGTCATTCAATTCATGTCGAAGACCGACGATCTAACTGATGTGCAGACGAAGATACTTCGGTTTGTCGATGCTGGTGCTCACGAAGGTGTCGTGGTAGACGCAACCCGTGGTCGTGTATGGATCTGCAATAGGAATGAGGAGCCACAGTATGACTCGTTGGCGTTGATTCAATTCGACTCGATGCCTGGGTTTACACTTGACTGCGGCACTATGCAGGACAATTTGATGGGACTTGGCTTGCTTTAGCACATCTTGTGTCGTGACGGCGGAACGACCTTACTTTTGAGGAAACTTTACTGACTTCTGAGTAATGGCAATTCTAGGAGGATAAATGAGGAAACAACCCTGTTTTATATGGAAAGGCGTCAGACACATCTTAGGCTGAGTTCTGAGTAAAATGGATGCACTAGAACATTTTTACTGTTGTTTTAGCTTTCCAAAGAGGTGCGTTAGCGCCCCAGATCAACTAAGGCGAGCTCACCAGCGAGCCGAACATTGCACTCTCCAGTACATTCTATCTCAATATCGCGAGCGAAGCGAACCGCAGAGGCGCTGAAGGGGCGCTCAGCCAAGCGTAGTGCGGCTGGTATCCTTAATACTTCGAAGTAGTTTCCTCAAGTCAGCACGTGCAGAAACGCGTCTTAATCTTTACTCAGAAGTAAGAACTTTACTCAGAAGTAAGGGCTTTTTGGAATTACTCAGAAGTCAGTAAAAATTCCTCAAAAGTAAGTAGCACCCCGTGGCGGCAATCGCCATCTATTCAGATTTTATCCAGATTATTCTAATAATAAAAACCTTGGATTGTCTGACGCCTTTTTTGTATGAAAATTTTTGCATTTCTGTGCGTCTGTATGCAAACCGCTGATATTTTTTGGTGTCCATGGTTATCGAGAGCAATGAATCATCCCAAGCTGTTCATGACCTTGGCTACCTGGGCAATACCGGTAAACTAGTGTATCTGTGGCGCGTAATATCTGCTGTCAAGGATTCATTGCGTTTTTGGGTCGATAGGCTCCTATCGTGCTAAACTAATTCAAATTCCTAACAGCAGAGAAAATATACTTTAACCAAGTCCTGTGTACCGCGCAACTCGTCAGCGTCTTGTGCTAGATGTCTCGCGCTGAAAATGTCAACGTGATATGGTATTTGGTTTTCGATTTCACGGTAATGTTTTTCTGTGCTTTTGGCGTCGTAAGCAGGGGCACATTTGTCTACTGCTCGGTGCCAAGCCCGTTAAAACCCAGCCTTTGGTGCAAACGAGACCTGGGTAACTCACTGGTGTCTTCATCTTCTCTATGAGGTGCGCTTACGCATAGTGGACGCATCTAGCAGTTAACTAATCAAGAACAAATCGCCAAGACTTCAACGCTTGTGGATGACTTGTAAAATCTAGCGTGAAAAGGCTGACTCCAACGTGTTTTGTAACAACAAGAATGAACAACTTATTAATAGTGCCTTTTTACGTGTTTTATACCCGTAAACTCGAACTTGAGGACAACTGAGGAAGTGCTCTTGAACAAAATAGTGCCAAAAAACGATAAAAGCTTTACATAATCAGCTAGTGTATAATACATGTATACGGGACATCTACTGGACCATAAACACGTCCCTTTTAGCTCATTATTACTTTGAAGTGCATTCCATGTATGGCAAACACTTGAGCGTAATCGGCAGAAAATGACACCGATGTAAGGGTCCATTTCGAAAGTGTTTTGGAGGCCCAGAAGGGTGGTGAAACAAAAACAACAACGCAATTCGTTGCCTTGCTGCTAGCAGCTCAAACTGTCCCAACGACTCTCACTGCTTCGGCAACAGCTAACGCCATAATTCCTGGTCGTCATACAGCCTTTCTTGAAACGCCGTTCAACGAAGATGAGAAGATGGCCGTGAACATTCCAGGTGTTGATAGACTTGCGAGCGCAGCTAAACGGGCTACATCTAAGCTCGCGGACGCAACCAGCGTTGCAAGCATGGGCCTCGCTCAAAGGCAAATCGGCTGAGGAGGCCTTCACATTGCTGAAGCTTGACAAAGCTGGATCTAAGCTCGTTGAGGACAAGCAATTTAGCGTGTGGTTCAGCTATGTGAAATTGACCACTAGAAGACACCCCAAGACAAAAATGGTGGTATTTTTGACGGCTCGATACGGTGACGAAGGTCTGGCAAAGATGCTGGAGGCTGGCAGAAATGTAAAATGCGCCTACAAAATCGCGACAAAGCTGCAGTTGGGTGTCTATTTTTGCCGAGCAAATTTTCGGTCTTTTCCGATCAATTTTCCATATGATAGTTTTTTAGAGCAATTCAGTCAATTTACCGAGTAAATAATCAGATTTGACGGGCGAAAGGAAAGTATAACCAATGGGTGAAGAGTCGCATGTTTTCGCTACTAATAATCGCATGGCACTATCAGTTTAAGCAGGGGAGCTTTGGATTTAAAAGTATCCTTGTATGTAACATTTTCGAATACTAGATTAAACTTTTTGAAGTGTCTGTTATGATAAGTGCACATTTGTACTACATGTTGTATGAAGTATTTAGCCATCACATTAACCCGATCGCATTAGTTAGTTGAGAGACTGCTTTGGTAAATTCTGGTTTCGGAAGATGTATGAGTGATAAGTAGCTTGTGAGTATGATGTACCCGAGTAGGCCCTCGTCGCATGGACGCAGTGAAACCCATCATGGGCGGAGAAATTCATAAGGACAAACGTAAAACTACCGTTAATGTTGCGCAGAAGTGTTTGCTGGAACAAGAGCTTCATGCGGTGCATATACGGTGGCGTTGAAGAAAGATTTATGCTAGTAGTGGCACTTATCCGATCCGCAGTCTTCATTGTGTGTGTATATGCGATGTATGTAACTAGACTAAAGACTAATATTGCCAAGGCGGCACCCATATTATTCCTTCTCTGTTGAGCGCGAATCTTTAATATACAGAAATGGACTTGTAAGCCTGGCATATTAATAGTTCAATTGCGTCGATAATGAGGTAGGATCGCATATGGCACAATGGGATTTTAACGGTAATCTCAGTCCCATGCCAAATTTACCGTACACCCATCTCTGGAGGTTAAACCGTTGGAAAGATTCTAAACGCAGGCATTTATCTTGATCTTGTAGTTTTATACACTAGCGCCTCATCAGGGCTGCAAATATCGATTTGCAATGGATAGCGAACATGGGGGCCAAGACAGGCCGTTCGTTGTTCAATTGTTAAATGCTCAAGGAGGCAAAAGCAAGACTCGCAAAAAATTATACAAGCGCCTGGGGGAGTTTTCGGTCATCGACCATGCCAAGCTGTTCATTGATGGCTTGCCTGACGGCTTATATCGGCACTCGTACAACTCTTCCAGCACCCATCGGGTTACAACATATCTCGAGTGTTCGTCACATGTCGATTGCGAAAGCGTTGTCCGTATAGTGCGTATACGGTCTGATAACTCTTGCATCATGGAACAGCGTGGTACTCACTGTGGTGTCACTGCTGACAAACCACGTACTGGAATCAATCGTCGAATCAAGCCGATTGTCGATGATTTGTTAAGTGGCTGCGGGGGGCTCTACACTGTCTTGCTACGCTTCAAGTAAAGTACAAGGAAGATCCGGCCACGTACCAAATCATTCCGTCCCTTGAGCAGCTCCAACACAGATCCCAGAAGCTAAACAGCAAGCCTGACAAAAACGCAGTCGCTATAAAGACCTACAACGACATGTTATCTTGGGCATCTAACAAAATCTGCAACACCAAAGAGGAGTGTTTTGGTGCTATGCAAAGTTATGATCCGGAACATGATTCTACTATGTTCAAGCAACAGCCAGTGAAGCAAATGCACAGTCTGATCGTGCTGCACGTATATTATATTCCTATTGAAGATTCAAATCCTTCCTTGGGAGTCATCGTGTCGTCGCGCCGTCTCTTCAGGAACAAGAAGTTGTGTATAGATGGCCAGCAACGTGATGGTGTGCTGGGTGCAGTGGACGGAACGTATAAGATTCATAAGGGCGGTTGGACTCTGGTCGACTTTGGGACTTACGAGGAGTATCACACACGCAACGATTTCGCCCATCGCTTCGTTCCCTTTGCATATATGTTCGTGCAGAGCGAGTCCATCCAGGCTTACACTCGTCTCTTTTCAGTTGTAAAAGATCGTGTTTATCAGTTTTTCAGGACTCGTTTGGTATTAAAATACGGATCACTGGATCACGCATCGTGCATCGCCACTGCCTTTCAAATGAACTGACCGGACATCGGGTTGTTGAGTTGCTGGTTCCACGTCAGCAAGGCTGCAAGAGATAGGGCGAGAACGTTGTCAAGTCTTTCCAACTGGGACCTTCGAGTGAAGCCTCAGCTAGATATGCTCCATCTATCACGGTCTGAGTAACAGTTCGATGCATTTGCCGAGATCATCATCAAGGACTGGGAAAAACTAGGTGAACAAGAGTATGCGGACTGGTTTAAAGAGCAATATCTCCGAGCCCCGTGGAAATATTGGTTTGCTGTGGGAAGCCAATGCCCCGGTGTTGTACCAAACCAGAATCCAATCGAAGCCCATCACAAATCAATAAAGCTAAGTGCGGTACTGTCGAAGCACGCGTTCACTTCGGCAGTGCTCAACCAGTTCCTCCGACGGATTATGTCTATGGCCGGGAAAATATGTGGGGATCCCAGGAGCATTTTTAGTTTTGCTCGAGGACCGATTCCAACTGAGTCCGTTCACAAGGCACAGACACTTACTCTACCTGAAAACTATAGATGCGTACGGACAAAGGCCGACCCACCTGTTCTAACCAAGCTGTACTTCAACGGGCGTCGTGTGTGAAGTCCGCGTCGAATCGTCAACCTGTGCGCATGTCTGAGGCAAAAATGAAGCCTACAAGACGTCTCTGACAGGAGCAATTCGTAAGGACACAACCACGAAGGGCATCCCGTTAAAAAACTTTCTATCCACGAAGTGCAAGTTGTGAATCATTCGCCGCTCAATCTCAATTTCAACGACGTCATGTGGACTCGTGAACAGGTAATTGTTTTTGAATTGCTGTGAAAAAGTTTTAACTTTTCATGTAAATATTTATTTTTATTTTTCTAGCTTGTCTCAATCCGGTCTAAGCTTCGCTGCGACTGCAAAGGCTACTTTTCGACTGGGTGGCACTGTTCGCACATTTTAGCTGCGCTCCATTTCCTGGATGAACTGAATTACAGGGTCTAATGTCTGAGATCGCACCGCGTAAGCTTCCCGGGCGACCACGTAAGGTGGCACGCGCTTTAACACGCAGCGACGGCGTTCAGTCAAAACTATATCCTGAACCTATTACAGCAATTCCCAACAAGAGCGTTAAACTGGAAGATTCTACACGAGCGTGAGGTGAAGAAGGATGGAAGTCCAGCGCGCGAGTTCCGCAAAGGCACAGTAGTAAACTACTATTTCCAGTGGAGCGCGTACTACCGGAATGTGGAGCTCACAGACCAGACCGCCATCGCATTGAACATCCACGAGGTCTCTGCAGCTGTTGAGCTGGCCCATAGCTCAGGCGTCGATGTGTGCGGTGAATAGCAGCAGAAAATTCCACTACTTCTGCAGTAAGTCATCTATTCCCTGAATAACTGATAAATTTTACTTATATCCTAGTTTCATGTTGGGTGAGGTGATGTTAAGATTATCTACAGCATACATCTGTGGTCCATAGGCCATGTGTAAGAAATTGCTTGATGTTCCTATTTGGATTGCTCCCTTTTCCTGGTTACACATTTTTGCTCAGAAAGCCTGATCGAACTGCTCTGGAAAAAGGTTATCCCGCTGCAGTTCGCCCAAATGAAGGATTAACTGCGCAACAAAAAAAACCGCGGGCGATATAATGAAACTGTTGAAATTCGATGTTGATGTGGACAAACTCCTGAAAAACCCGAAGATATATACTCTGGCCACATTCGTCAATGTTTACAACCGATTCAACCCAGGGAAAGAAACGAGTGTCATCGATGCAGTAATGGGATTCTATGGGGCCATGCCTGTGGCGAAAATGCTCCAGGCGGCAAAGGCGAAACCACAAACACACACATTGGCGTCAAATCTGCAGAAGGCGCAGTTCGAGCAGTGGTTCGGAAGGGGGGTAAAACCAGCGGAAATTTGGAAAACTCTGTAAATAGAGAAAGCCACTTGGTTGTTTGATCCTCATCGACAGATTTGGAAGGGGTATAAAGACTTTTACAAGCTTAAAAAGGCTTCGATTGTGGTTCAGTAGCTTTAAAGACAGTGGTTACAGAACGTTTAGGTGCAAAATTTCAGGTCATGTACATCCCCAAGAAGAAATATGATAGGCTGGTGGGAGTGGATATATCCACCGTATTACGGTACCACAAAGTGTGAGTCCGGTACCAATACGCCCTATGCTCCGGTACCATTATCACGACAGTTACACTATGAATCCTGGACTCTCGTTACTCCACCTTTATTACAACGCCATACCTGCATCCTAGGGCGCCTTTAACGAGTTAAAGCACCTTTTAATTTGATTACTGATCTGATCAAGCACCTTTAATGGGTTCGAGCACCTTTAATCAGGTTATACATGTACAGACGGCCTCTTAATCTAACGTTAGTTCTGCGAGACGTTGAGCAAGACGAACTGACAAGCTGTTGCTACTGCCAAATTGCCAGTGCCAATACACTACCGATAGTATTCTGCTCGTACATTGCACATTGCTTCTCTATAACAAAGTTCTCCTTTAATAACATGATCAACTTCATTGCTAGAGCAAAAACGATTTTCACCGAATCGAAGTTGGCTTCCTGTCCTCAAAATACTCACCCGTACCGATACGCTAAAAAGCCAAGAGTGGCAACTTTGAAACTAGCGAAAACTTGGGTCCTTACTTAATAAATAAATATTACTTCTATATTTCAATTGCTAGTGTAAGTCCAACCACCACAAGGCTCAAATGGGTCAGTTTCGTTGCGCGAGTCGTATCGTCTTAAACAAAGCACCGATAGCACCTTACCCCAGGCTCCCACACGGACAGGCAAAGCGCAAATGACCATTCTCCATGCATGTACGGCTTAGTCGCGACAGTGCAGCGTGCAGGGTAGCGAAGCGCGTAGCAAGACGTCTTCCTGCACCGATATTGGAGGCTGTAGTCTTGTATACATCTCCTTCGCTCTGCTAAGCACACGTACGCATAGCAGTATGTGATGGTAAGCAATAAACTTCAATTGATGTCCGAAAAAACAACCAACACACAACTCGCGGTTTTTGATCACGCGGGCTCGGAGCGGGAGCCCTCCACCGCCACTAACTACGCCTTCGCCATAGGTGACGTCGTGATGCCACGCTTCTTTGGACGCTGTCGACTTGCTGCCCGCTTACGCTCGCATCGAGGAGAAAGACCCCGCCAATGACCCATTGGGAGAGGGCTTTCGCGCTAAACCGCAAAATTGTCTCAGCCAGTCATTAAAGTAACATGACAGAAAAAACGTTAATTTACGGGATATTACGTTTGTTTAATACTTGTACAACACCTTATGGTGCTTTAAGCACCTTTAACTGTATTTCGTCGAGTTGAAATAAAGGTGCTGTAATGACTTCAATGAATCCTGACGTGCGTGGCCATATAAGGGACAATTTCATTTTTGTTTACCTTACGAAATCAGCTCTCAAATTTAGAAAAAAACTTTAGAAAATTAGCGAGTGGCTCAGCACAGCCAAAGCAGAGAAAACGCGAAGAATCCTGTGACGTTGGCGACTACAGCGCTTTCGATGGAGGGACAAGAGGAAGGCAAGAGGCAGCAGGAGGAAGCGGTGAGTACGTGTGTGTAGCGTCTATTTTGAGCAATCTCTGACCAGTGGCTGCAGACGCGCAGGGAAACACGAAGATTGTTGATCCCCGTCCACAGGAAGACAGTGCCGAAGATGGCGGCAAGGCCCCACCCACGCAGCCGACCGTCCAGCCGGAGAAGACGCAAGATCCTCGTGCGCTGCCGACTCCGAGTCGTGCGAAGAAGATAGGGACGTCCGACGTCCAGCGCTCTGTACGCAGCAATGTCGAGAAGGGGCCGCGCGTCGTTCGCAAGAAACGCATGGCGTTCAACATTGCTGAGATATGCATGCAGTCTGGAGACAGCGCGAGTGAAGCAGAGTGTGAGTCTGATGGAGATGAATACGAGCAAGCGAGTTATGCGGATGAAGAAGACGAGCACGAGGATTGCGCTTCAGTGCGGTTAGCACAGAAAGAAGCGTCGGCAGAGCTGGCAGAGCTGTCGGGTGCTGACAGTGATGAAGAGGTGGAGACGAAAGATTGTGTACCGGACAAAAGTGCATCCGGTGTGCTCAATAGAGAAGTGGTACCGGACGATTGTATACCGGACATCAGTACGTCCGGTGTGGACGAAGGCAAAGTTGTACCGGACGCTGAGAACAAAGACCAAGAGTTGAAATCGTCCGTAGTGATACCGGATCCGGTGGAGAAACCAAGCACATTACAACCGGGTGGCCCCACAACACTCTCCGTGGAGATTACTTCTTATCAGCGCGACTTAGGGGAAGATGGAGCTGTAGCGGCGTTGGAAGCATCGAGAAGACGTGTTGTTGAAGACGAGGGGGCGTTCATGGACGGGCTTCAGAGTGTCTTCAAAAGTTGGAGCGCATTTTTTTTTTCTGCTTTGACCACCCATAGTGAAAAGCTATGGCAACTCCTATCTAAACGGACATCATACAGCGCTTCGCTACGAAACAAGAAGCTGATTGACAGGGGGATTCCTCGCGATGATTCTAGTTTGATCTTCGATGCCTTTCCGTACTATTCTTTGATGTTGTTCTGCACACACGGCATTGATCATCCCAAGAAAGGCAAGGGGAGTCGTCAACGCAAAATCATTCGCTATTTGGGCTGCAGTGCAAAAGTCAAAGCACTTTCCATACGTGACGGTGACGGGAAATGGAAAGTGTACGTGTCGTGGAGTGGATTGGTACAATCATCTGCGAAGTGAGGAGCTCTATCCCTATTGTGCTGAGAATCGCCGCATTACAGACCTGAGTGTACTAGACAACGTAAGCAAGATGCACAAGGCGGGTTCTTCGGCCAAAGGTATTCTGCAGCACCTCCGCCAGGAAACAGGTATATGACTAACAATATAAAATGTGTTACATTCCACTAATATTTATGTTTTTGATATGATAGGTAAGCGCATGGATCTACGAGACGTACACAACTTGTAAGCTTCCATGAAGCGCGCGAAGGGCGAGAGTAAAACTGACGAAGAGTGCACAGTCTCACTTTTACGTGAGTTTTTCGAGACGGAGGGTAATTCGGCCGCCATGTCGGCGAACAACTCTTCCAGTCTTGTACACGCCGTGTGTTTAGACGGCGGGCCAGAAACGTCTTTTCAAGGCCTTCCCTGAGGTAGTGTTGGTGGACACTACCCATGGAACGAACAAAAACTATTACAAGCTGTTCAGTATTATTGTGGACGACGTGTTCGGCAAGGTGGGCCTTGTTGTACACATTTGGTTTTGGTACCGGATAAGGCAAAACTAACTTTCGTTGTGTTTATTACGAATTTGCAGGGGCAGTACGTACAACATTCTCTCGTGCAGAGCAAGTCAAAGGACAACTTGGCGTTCTGCTTGGAGGAATTTAAAGTCACGAACCCTGCCTGGGAAAGCATACGTGTCGTAGTCACAGACAAACATTTTCAAAGAAAAAGACGTATTGGCGGATGCATTTCCCCGAGCTCGTCAGATTCTCTGCCAGTTCCACGTAATTGACTACCTACGGATCCGGTTTGACTTTCCTGTGTCTGGTATTAGTTGCTGATATGATATTACTAACAGAATATCGCTATTTTTCTACAGGTTAGTAAGAGATGCGAACGCGGTGCCGAATCCAAAAGGGAAATTTGTGATGAAAGCTGAGAGCGCCAAGCTGTACAAAAGCTTCCGCGAGGACATGCTGAGATCGTTGGGATACAATAAGAAGGATCCATTTTACGAGTATTTCGTGGCAAATTGGGAGACTTGCAAGGAGGATTGGGTCACTTACCACCGCGACAACTCGGCTCATCTCAACAACCATACCAATAATCGCATAGAGAGCGGCTGGGGAAAGATAAAACCGATTGTCGAGCGTGAATACCCTATTGACGAGCTTATAAGTACCCTGGTGATGCTGCAAGAATTGTCAGAGGAGCGCTGTATGAAAGATTTTCGAAGCCTGGGGACCCGACAGCCGCCAATTGCCCAAGACTCGGCTGATCTCGAACTTCTCACACTGGCGGGTTAACTCAGTACTCACGCATACCGCTTGGTTCGTGAGCAGTTCAAATTTGCGTGTGGACCCGACGCTGACTACGATGTTAATATCAAAGGTGTGGAAGCGGGGTTGAAATCCGAAAGAGAAGAAGCCGTCAGCCATGATATTGATACTTCGGTAAGTTGTTTTTGTTTCATGTCGTATGTCCGGTATGTCCGAGCCCTCCGGTACCTTTCAGTATATCCGGTACGCTTTTGGTACAATTTTACTGACAACGCTTTCTACTATATGCTGTAAACGTTCCAGTGCGCATGCGCCTTTATGAAGACGCTTCTGTTGCCCTGCCGACACGTAATCTACTGTCGCTACTCTCGGCGATTCCACCCTTAAAGTTTTACACATCGCGGTGGTCACTATTAGCTCCGGTGAACGATATCTCTACTGGACCCGTTGATGGTGGTGGTGGGTTGCGCACGATCGAGAGGGCTGTTTTGAAGGAAAGGCAACTATCCAGAGACCAGCAATACGTTGCCGTTGAAACGCTGTGCAAACAGGTGCAAGGTATAATGGCGGATCAAACCGTCGATGATTTCAATACCACATGCACTTTTCTCGAGGCCATGGACAGGATTTGCCGAGCAGGTGAAGTTCGCAAGCTGGCGGATGCCATGTCAGTGATCGATAGCCTTTCATACGATGGAGCAAAAAAAAGCAAGATAACCTCGCAACTGCGGCGACAGTTCCGATCACAAGGAAGAAGAGAAACCTAAGAAACAAAACGTACAAGCTGGATTGTAGTCTATTCGCTTCTCTAAAGCTGCCAAGAACACAGGCGGCTTGACGTAAAATTGGTAAGGCCAAGAAGGTACAGAACCTGCAGAGGGTCAAGCGCCGCGCCAAATTACTCGCGTTCGGAAATTCAAAAACTCTTCCAAAGCTAGAGGAAGTTGTACTGATTCTTTCATCACAATATTGCTACGCTTTGGTTGCGAAGATGGTACGTAACGTGAACTGCAGTTAAATAATTTGCAATAATACTAACTCGCTGCTTTGTAGGTCGAGCTCCTGCCTTTGAAGGAGGTGGAAATCCACCAACCCAATACTGTGTAACGAATGAATGTGGGGCAATCTATCCCCTAAGCTACTGATCTACCCCCCCCCCCTCCCCCCGAGAAACGTCACAGCTGCAATCGCAGACATTGATCTGCGTGACGAATTCGAAGAAGGATAAGGCGTCAACCTTGTACATTGGGACGACTATGGGTACGCTACAGTAGAACAACTTCGGCACATGGTGCTGGTTATTGATGCACGAGCAGCAATGGTGACCGTGATGGATACTCTGGAGTGGATCGATGCATCCACGATACCCACAGGGGGCATTTCCGAGCCGTTCGATGATTGCGTGCCCCTTCCGAAGATACATTTGCATCGTCCGGTATGATCCGGTGCCGTCCGGTATGATCAGGTGCCGACCTGTATGATCCGGTATTATCCGGTTTCAAGTTATACTAACAGCAATTTGTTGCAAATATTTGTTGATTAATGTAGGTGATATATTCAGATGGCGTGGAAAATATGACTTTAAACAAGTATACGATTGGGGTGAAGACTTCGAGGACGTTCTTCTACAAGAGTTTCGTAGTACACAGTGGTTGAATTCCACATGTGTGCGAGCTGGGTTGCTGTGTCTCGCTTCCGCGTATAGCTCTATGGATCTGGGCATATTCATGCCAGATTGGTACCCATTCAACGACGTCAAGAGGCAGAAGAAGGCAGCGGTAACACACAGAGTATTCCATTCGTCTGTCAAACGGCAGGTTGGCGTCGTGAACCGTGGAGGGTGTCACTGGGTGGCATTCCACATCGATGTGACCTCGACTATCGCTATCTGCACCATGTTTAAGCCACAGCAATCAGAATCGAACTACAATGCGCTTGAAAAAGCAGTGCAAGCTGCTATTGCCCCTTAGTTGAGCCGTGAAATCAAGTTCGAGCGATGGTCAGAGTGTTGCTAACAAGACGGCTACTCGTGCGGTATTTAGTGTATGTTTTTCCTGGAGTGTATGACTACTGGTCACAAGTGGATGGAGGGCTACTATGATCAGGAGCAATTTTTTTACGACTAAGATATCTACGCTTATGTGGTTATGACCACGCGGATGATGATGATATCTAACGGCACAGATAGCGGTCCCTTTGTTCAATACATTTGACAAATTTCTTTGGAGTTATGACTTTAACTTGAAAGACCACGTGTATACGATGTCTTGATATGATTGTACAAAACATACAATATTCGGTACCATAATTCGTATTGACGAACACTCCAAGTTTTAAAATTTAGACATTTTCTACTGGTAAACTACGCTGACCTTGGCCGCATTCGAAAATATCTTCGTCATTTATAAACACATGTCTTTCAGTTATTACTGTTAAACATATGATTGATTACCTTAGGGTTAGGAAGGGCTATCATAATTTGTTTTCGTCCGGTGGATATATCATCGTCCTAGGCTGGTCGATCAATTTGAAATTGCTGATTGCCTGAAACTACTTTCCAAAATTTTGTTCGAAGTTACGATAAAAGTGATGATTTACCCTATCTATCTACCCCCCCCCCCCACCCCCACCCCCAGGGCTCGGTAGTAGTGGGAATTCTGATTAGTAGTGATAGTGATATGCATAACTCTTGAGAATATAGGATAGTAATATGTTAGTAGTTTGCATGACGGCGATATCAATATCACTACTAATATCACTACTATTATCACTACTACGAGACTGAAATGGCTACAAAATACGATGCTTGCTCTCCTCCATGCGCTGGAGCTCCATGCGGTTGTGGTGGAGAATCAGCTGCCGTTGGACACGTTCGTTATCGGTCCTAGTGCGCAGACGACTCATGACGAAGGATCCAGTCGAAAAACTCTTTCTTGAAAGGCGGTTGAAATACTACGGCCGAACTACACACGAGCTAGTTTTGCGACCGACCAGGATTTGCTTCTGTCCTATCTCGACGTACCAGCGGCACCCATTGACATGCTGGCATACATGTTTCAATTGCCATGCACGCTGACCGTGTTTTTTTGTACCGGTGAGTTTTGGTATCACCTCCCACTCCTTCTCACCAGGAAGCTGCTTCTTCACCACTTCCTTCCAGTCAACCCGATAGTTCAGCCGCTCATCTAGCTCCTTAAACTGTAGTTTCTATACTTTCACCACCTAAGCATGGTCTTGTGTGCCAAACTAGGTGCGTCTTTGCTAGCATGTCGTGTTCGACATAGTGACTCTCTCCACATCTTCGTCTCCAAGCAGATATGGGTGAATGTCTTGTTCTTGTTGGCTACGTTGGTATCGAGCTTGTGCACTATATTCCACACGGTATCGTACGAATTCGCTGGAGGAGCATGTGTAATCTCTTCTGGTACTTTAGTTAGGACTTCGTGTTTATCCTCGAGCTCCTCTTCGCCCTGTGCAAGGTCGATAATGGTGGCTTGACTAGATGTCGATATTCCAGACCAGCTGCTGGGCGTAAGCTCCTCCACGTCAGCGACCTCTTCGTTGAAGAACTTCTTCACGCACTTAGAGCTGCAGAACCTGCTCCCATTGAATGTTAGCATTAAAATAGCGTTTATGGAGCTAAGCTGATTGCATCAAGTCACCTGTTGCGGAGGTCAGTGTCCTTTGTGCACAGCTCACTACTGCACAAATGATGGACAAGGCGACCGCACACACAACACGGGGACGTCTCCGGCACGTCTTGCCAGCAGCAGTCTATCTTAGCACACCGCATCAGTTGTGGATTTGTTATGCGAGTCTAGAAGTGAGGAGAAGGCAAAAGGGGGGAGGCAGTTGCGTGCGACCTTGGAAGATTTTAATGGGTTCGCGGCTTCCCCAGAATAGTAGTTCTATTAGTGCTAATATTACTACTAATCTCCATTTTTAAGACTACTAATAGATATAGTACTACTAATGCCATTTTCCTAGTGCTATAGTAGAGTAATATGCATATTATTACTGATATCACTACTATTATCAATATGCTGGTTGCTACTACCGAACCCTGCCCACCCCACCCCATCCCCACACACTGTTTCTACGAATTGCTCTTCACCACGATAGATCGATCAGCCATTGGCTGTCGAAGCTATCAATCATTGTCATTTACGCGTTTAGTTTTTTTCACATAAACTTAACGCAGAGATTCAATTGTCATGCGGCACCCTAAACAAATGAAGAAGATCGTGAGTATCTTTATTATTAATAAGCTTCATCAGATGGATGAGATGCCACTGAGCGTGCGAGCAAATATGGGCGTAACACCGAATTTCTGAAGATGTTCAACCTGTACAACCCGAGAAACTCGGTACAGTACAAGGCTTGGTACTACCTTTGCCGCCTACCAACTTGGTAGGCGGCAAAAGAGTGATGTCGTTGTCATAAGGTTATGCACTTGCAGCTCATGCCCGTTATTTCAGTAATTGCAGTAATTGCATTTTACCGTCGCTAGAGACAGTTGAGAAGGCTCTGGGTTCCATGTGCATGCTGCAAAATTGCAAGAAAACCACAAATACCCATTTCCCGCGGCATTTGTATTTTTTTTAACAAAATTTCTGAACGGGAGTAGAGATACACAAATATAGTTTGCACCAAGAGCAATGTTGTACGGTATTTATGCTGTGGTCTTCCCGGACGACAATGGTAGAACTTTCCTCCACACTCGCTAGTCCAGGGCTTGAGTACCAACAGCATTCGTCCCCTGTCACCATAATTGTACCCATATACCTTTTCACCAGTCGCTGGAAGATCGAAAGGTTTCAGTCGAAGATCTCGCAGCGGGGATGAACACCCACAGCAAAGCGCATCAACAAGATACAGCCGCCTTACGCGAGACATCGGCATCGCAAGATCGAGGTAACAACCAGGAAGAGCACGAGCAAGAATATATTGAGACCAAAACTTGCGACGTTATCGCGGAGATCACGGAAAACCTACACAAAATCTCGTTCGGGGAGCCAAGCGACACCAAATCAAAGGATCTACCCAGGATCAAAAGTTGCAGTCAACTGGAAGAGGAGTTGCCTGCTATTTGCAATGAAGTCTTCTATGTTCTCGGCCCTTACAACCTCGAGGCCACGTACCAACGAGCTCTGGCTCTGGAGCTTAAAGAGCGAGGAGTGACGGTCTTCTCCGAGGTGGAGATTCCTGTCGAGTACAAAGGACAGAGGATCGCAACTCGACGTGTGGATTTGTACTTAAAACTGGACAAACCGGTGATCCTTGAGCTCAAAGCTGTTGTGACGGGGCTTAAAACGGACCACATGAGGCAGCTCAAGTTTTACATGACCCATTTTAACGTGAACGACGGGTACCTCATCAACTTCCCACACATTACAGGCTTCCCTGGCGACAACAGTGTACAGTACGCAGAGAACATGTTGCAACCGGAAGGAGGAGCTGCAGTCAGCGACCGCGTCACCAGATCGTCGACACCTCGCAAGAATGCGATCCCCAACATCATCCATGTGCACAAGACTACGATGACCACCAAGACCACGACCGCCATGGCCAAGCTTGAGTAGGTGATCAGGTTTGGTCAATACCACATGTCGGCACTTGTTGCTTTATCCGTAGAATTGGCAACAGGCGGTTGGCAACAGCAGATTGGCTAGGCTCATGTTGAAGCCACAACTGATGGTCACATGGTAAGCCAGCGAAATAGCTGTGAATTCTGAGGAATGTCTCTCCCTTAATGACACTAGTTGCTCCGCTCAATACGACAGTCTCCTTCAGCTCATTCTTATTTCCACCTTCAAGTGCACACGCCTCACTCTTCCACAACCATGAATTCTTCCAGGTCCTCGTCATCGCCGCCCTCGCCATCGCTGGCGTCTCCGGACAGACTGTCACCACTACTACAGCCACCACTGGCACAACTGCCACCACGGGCGTAATTACCACCACGGGCGCCACGACCCTGGCAGTTACTCCCGCTACTGGAGCCACAGGTGTGGCCTCCTCCACTAGTGCCACTGCTGCATCCGACGCAATAAGCAAGTATTGTACTCCGCTGCGTCTATCGCCTCCAGGTTGTCGTCCATTTCCCTAACCGCATCGAGTTTTAACCAATTAAGATTCATTTAGAGGCTGCAACAAGCCTGAAGGATCTAAATAAGAATGCGCCTGACAGTCAGGCGCATTCATATAGAGTCAGGCTGACTCTCCCTCGTGGTTGAGCTCCATCATGGTCCATAATGAATCATGGAGGAATCCATGCTACGATTCGCTGTCATTAAGTCGTATTTAACCAGTAGGAGGGGAATATTATTGCTTTCGCATTAGTTATCAAAAGTCGAAAACGGGAGCTGATTTCTGCTCTACGTTACTAGAAAGCATGCGCGCTTTCAAATAACTTGTATAGCCTTCGTGGTAGGCATATACAAGAGCTATCATTCGCACTAAACACTGTTGGAGGGGATTGTTTGGTGACTTCACGAGAGCCCCGTTCCCTCATGGCCTCCTGGCAGAGATCGGTTTCGAAAGCGCTCAGGTGGGGAGGTCATCCCGCCTCATGTGGTCCACACTTAAAAATTCCTAACCCTCGTCATGGGATTAAATGAAACGTTGGCGGGAACCCGGGGTCCCGCACACAAAACCGAGGTCGAGCGGAAATATTTATTTAATTTCGAGCATAGGTAATTTCGGCGGTTTTCAGTTTGAAAATAACACTCCGGCTCATTTACTTATGCTCAGATAAAGACCTGGGTGAACTCTCAGCGCCAGCACAAGCAAAGCCAAGACGAGATCTAATTAAAAAAGCTAAAAACCTAGGCGTTGGTAGTAGTGAAGTAGAGTAAAAAAAATCACCCGGATGAAAACGCAATTTTGAGCAGATATAACTGTTTCAAATTTAACCACCTGTATACAACTCTAGAACAAGATTGAGAGCTCTTTTTTCAATAAATACTCTTGGTGTTTTATTTAGGTACCGAAAATATACCGGTAGTTTTCCCAGCTGGCGGGGCAGAGTGGCAACCCGGGTTCCCGCCAAACGTTTCAAATGTGCTCTAAGACCAAAAACAACAGTTTAAATGTGCTCTAATATTTGGTGTGTTGTTATTAAATGTGCTGTAACGAGACTCGCTACGATGAATCTTCTCGAGCAAGCCCCCCCCCCCCCCCTTCGTAAAATATGGTGCTAAGCAATATCAAATCCAGTGATTTCTGTCCGAAGGATATTGACGTTGCCTGAAGAAGACCCGAAATTTCGACAAAACACTGTGCTTCAGACGTTGTTGCATTGTCTAGCGTCTAGGCATTTCCGTACCAGCTATGCCTACCCTTACCTCTAAATTTCATTAAGTTCGGTGTAAACTGGGAGATCGATAACCTGTAAATACAGGCCACTTCAAAATATTATATCCTGAATAGAAAGGCCACCGCATGTGAGGGCGAACTTAACATGACAACAAGTCCACGTGAAGGTAAGATAGGTGAAGACCTCTCTAATAATGTGACGTTCTTGGAGCCGTCGCTAAAACCTGAAACTGGTACTGGTTGAGATGGAGGATGATGGTGAGGCGCAGTAAGAAGCTTGCGCAGATGCAACCGTTCATCTCCTAGACTACCGCCGCAAGTCGATAATAGAAGGCGTAGTGGACACAGTAGACTATCAGGGTTCTTTGGCGCGCTCGTTGCCTGCTTGACGAGAAGACGAGAATATAAGGGCTTATGTGTATTTGGAGCGCAGTTTGTTGCCGCAAGAAAAAAATTAGGCACTAACGTGGGTCTGTTAGCATTATTAATACGTCGTGTGGATTGCAGCAGCGCGGGAAGGCGAGAGTTTTGGCGCATATTCAAATGATTGACGATAAAGTTCGCGGTTTCAGGTGGCTAACATGAAATTCCTGCGAAAAAGTGGCCTTTACAGGTTTCAGATGCCGAAGAGGACCAGTGGCTGACTCTGGCCATTCTGCGTTGAAACGGGCCCGGCCCGTTGCACTACGATTCGGCGTGACTGCGCTAAAAGCTGGTTGAGAATCTATAATTCTTCCGGGTCTTGCCTTGTTTTGGCGTATGTAAAGTTTGCGTTATTAGAAAACATTAGTTTGTGGAATTGGCAGCGGTGAAGAGTCGCGTTTTCCATTAGAATAAAGTATTGGAATATAGTCTGGTAATCAAGCCGTCATTTATTTAGATTTTATCCAGATATTCGTTATTCCAGTAATTCCAGCGGCTAAAGTTCTCTGATATGTATCGTATCCAAAATACATATACTACATACATTTATTATTGTAGGTGTCTCCAAACGCTCATTGCTACTTAAACATCCTAAAGCTAGTAGAAACCCAGAGTGCTGCTGAGGAAGGTGGAGGCATCTTGGATATTTCCCAACACCTTGACCAACGGTGTCATCATGTCTGCCTGGTAGAAAGCGCTTTCGAAGCAGTTGTTCTCGTTATCCCACACGAATCGAACAATGATTTGAAAGGTTAGTCGGTGCCCTAGAAGTTTTGAGGCAAAAATAGGCCATTCACTTGCTTCATCACCCTCGTCCGCAATGAGACCCGATTTCCGCAACATATTTGCCGTGATGGTAGTGGAATTGCTCAGATAGGCAACCACCGCGTTTGGTGAATCTTGCTCCAAGCGGACTAGCCGCAGTTCCGCCTTCTCGTGCTGGTTCGAATAAAAACTCCAGTGCTTCATCACGGCGTCGACACCACAGCCGTCGTTGAACGCGACGGTAGGAGCCATTATGACATGTAAAAACCTCTTCTGAATGCCATATTTGGTATCCAAGACGGTGATACTGCCAGGCTCTTCCTCCACTGGTTCGTCTACACCGTGCTGAAAAAGGCGGAAAAACTCGGCTACTGCCTTCCACGGAAATGTATCAGATGCCACATGCGGAGGAGGATTCAGTAGTAACTGGATTCGTCGCAACTCTTCTTGAAGCATTGTGACTTCATTCTCCAGGGCAACCAACTTGTAGTTAATTCTGTTCCTGTATCTTTGTTGAGTCGCTCGTCGCTGATCTCGGAAGTGTTGAAGCGTTTTTTCAGCGGCATTCAGTTCAACCCGTGCCGTATTCCGCCCGCGGCTTTTTGTTGGGATAGATAGCGACTGTGTCACTTTAGCGACTGTTGATTCGGACTGCTGAGGTGAAAAAGCAGCTTGGGGGAATGATGTCGAGGGGTTCAGTCTCTCTTGATATACGGAAGAAGGTGTTGCGCTCATGTCTCCCGCCGTGATAACGATGTTGTCAGACAGCAAGTGGTTGGTCGGAGGGCAAAGATGGCTGTGTTTCATCACGCTGGGATGTGGACGCAGAAGATTGCACAATGACATGAGAGATCATGCTTGCGGGTTTTCGTACTATTTGGTCACCACCGTTTGCGTTATTACATGGAACACACGACAGGTTGCGTTATGCACGTCATCACTGAACGTCTGATAGAATGTAATGTAACTGGGAATATCCTAATCGTGCTGCCATCATGTCATCATCTGCTGCGTTATAGGTAGTGCTGGGGCCGTACAGCTGGTGAGCGTACTTCAACCACCCCGTTGCTCTACTCTCGGGGGTTCAACTGTACTGCTGCTGAAAACCTCGATGCGGTCCTGAACCCCCCAATTGTGAATTTGATGACGCAAACTATGACCATACAAACTTTAAAAGAGCACTTAGTTAAATATGGAAGGCTAACCTGGCTTAACTGGTTAACCTTTTATTTCTGGCTGATCGAATGTGCGGTACGCCACATAATAATCGTTTTCATACTTACGTCAAATATAATCGCAGACAGGGGGTTCACGGGGGGTTCACGGGGGGTTCAGCGGGTGTGCCACTCCCTTTGAACGTACTGGTCGTGAATTGTCCGTTCAGCTGTACGTCGACAGCACTAGTTACAGGGTATAGGCATGTACAGCCATGGGAATACCGAAGAATGAGGGATGGACAGCCCCAACGGATTAATTCCACGGTACTGAAAAAAGCGTAACCCGGACTAACATTCGTACGACATTAAGGGACTCATCACAGTATGCATCAGTGCAGTAAGTTGTACAGTGAACAATGCATTTTAATGAAGTTGATAACGTTAGCCTTTGTCGACTAATCGCGCACATTAGCGGTGCCAAAGAAGCAAGAACACAACAACTGCTTTGGGTACGCTTGTATTACATATAATACAGTAGTCCCTAGTGGTCTAGTGCTAAAGTCTCGGATGCGTTGCAAAAATACAGATATTGAAAGCGCGCACAGACGGAGTACGAAATTGACATATACATGTATTTATCTTATACATACTATTGATTGTAAGTATCGTGCAAAATTTCTGGCCATGAGCATGTACGGGGCCACGCATTTGCCGCAAGGAGCGCTTGCGGTTGGAGCGGGAGACACGAGACACGAGCGGGGAGAGCAAGCGCAGGATTTCCAGTCAATGAGTGTGCAGAACCAAGCAAGCGCTGGATTTCACTTACAGCAGTCAGTAACTAGCAGCTCCAAACAAGCGCGGTACTTGGTTTTTGAATACGTGGTAACTTAGCTAAAATCCCCGTTATTCCCAGCTTAAGTCGCAAATGATCTAGTTTATATTACGAAACCCCAATGACGCGGATAAAAAAACCAATTTTTACGTTAATTTTAAGACAAATAGGACATTTTAGGACTCGTTTAGGACGATTGATTATATGATTTGCTCTAGAGGATTGACAAACACTATTGTATCAAATCTAACATAACTGCTAAAAACGTTAGTCCGGACGGTATAATCGATTTTATGACTGGGCTTGTAATACGTGAAGGGCTTGTATTTCTCTGAACAGCACCAAAAAGGCTGTTATGTGCAGGGCTTCTAATCGAAGAAAGCAGTTACTATAAAAAAAGGTGGGGAATAAAAAAAAAGTCTTGAACCACACGTTTTTTTTGACACAATGTAGACGTGCGAAGTCTCGATCATCTGGAGTGAAATACAAATAGACTGTTCCATGAAGATTGATTTAGCAAGTCTGCAGTATATTGACATTCACGCTTGATAGAATACCTCTTTGTCTGAAGTGACCAATTTCCTAAAATATGCCAAGGTTGCTGCTCAACACACTGGTGGCATCTTCTATGTTTTCCAACAGGTCGAGCAACGGTGCCAGCATGTCTGCTTCGTAGAACACGCTGTCGAAGCGACTCTTCTTGTCATCCCATTCAAAGCGCACAATGGTTCGTATTGTAAGTCGCTGGCCAAGAAGCTTCCAGGCATATGGTGGCCATTCGCTTCCTTTATTTTTATCGGCAAAGGAAAACGAGTTGTCTAGCATTCGTTCGGTGATGGTAGTGGCGTTGCTCAAATGGACAATCACCGCGTCTTCTGAACCTGGTTTCAAGCGAACTAACTGGATTTCCGTCTTTTTGTGATGGAGTGAGCGGAGGCTCCAATTCTTGATCACTGCATCAATGCCATATTCGTCATTAAACGCAATGTTAGGAGCCATAATCGCGTGTAAAAAACTTGTCTGAGTGAACACTTCCTCACTAGATGCGTCCATGCCGTTACGGAAAAGACAAAAAAAAGAATCGAGCCGCTGCCTTCCACAGTGAAGTGTTGGAAGGCATGCTCGGGGCCGGACGCAGTATTGACTCGATTCGCTGCAGCTCCTTTTGCAGCCGATCGACATCACCCTCCAGGGAAGCCGTCTTGTTGTGCTGGTTTTGTCTGCACTTATGCTCGGAAGCACGGCGACCACGTCGGCGGAGCAGAAGCGCTTTGTCATCAGTATTCGGTTCACTTCTTGTATCAAGGTCAGCGGAAATCGGTGGAGTAAGTTGTTCAACCGAGAGAAAAGGTCTCTTCGTAGAGCGTCGAACAGCTAGGCCGGGCTGAAGAGGATATCGAATAAAGAAGAAGTTATTTTCTTCTTTATTCGATATCCTCTCCAATGACGCTGTCGGTTAGAAAGTGGCTGTTGGGAGGGTAGAGAGGGCAAGTATTCATCACGCTGGATCGATGCCGCTGGGCTTGACTATAACGACGCAAACAGTAAAATCATTTTACTGTTTCACTCGTCATTTTAGTAAAATGACGAGTGCGGATTGCGGGTACGATTTACTCGCTTTTCTTACAACTGATCGTGCCGCTGCCAGCCGTCATCCGGTTATGCGTTACGCATGTGTAGGAAAACGCATTTTGCGTGATACGAGTCATGCTCCGCATGTTACGATTCGGATTTGACTGATTATGCTGCCATTTACAGTAAGGACGTGAGTACATTTATTTTGCCCGACTGGCTATCCGACTATACATTTATACTCTTCGAAATGCATAAAGTGGACTTAGCCGGTGGCAACACTGCCTCGGGATTAATATCTAATCCCAGACACAGCGTATTGCCGAGTCGAGAACTGAGAGGCCTGGGAGCTCCCGAGTGCAGCGCTTGCTGCGCTGCACTGAAGAGAGGGGCGGGTCCACGGCTATATGTCCGCAGACGAGTGTAAGCGCAGTGTCCTACCTTTACTCCAATTGGACCAGACTATACTCTCTGTAATCGTATAGAAGTCGATGCTATGTGCCCTCAGTCGGGCAAAATAACGAGTGCAGTTGCACAATTTCGGACTTAAATGAGGAGTATTTGGCATTTGCAATAATATGTGAGAGGTTGCTTCTTCCAGCTACTAAGGGGCGTTCTTAACAGCGGTAGAATGGTAGAATTGTAGTACTCGGTACTACAAATTCGAGAACGATTGCGTAATAGCCATTTGCATAAAAGCTGACGACGGTAGCACCATACACCACGCGCAGGGGAACGAGGTGAACGGTAGAAGTAAAAGCCAGACAAAAATTTGCAGTGAAATTCACAAAAGCAGCATGGATCTCGGCTCACTCTCCCCGTCACTGAAGGGGTCGTCGTCGGAGTAGCTGCTAAAACCGTTGTCGTCAGAGTCACTGCTGCTGTCATATACTGAGATCCACCCCAAGTCTCATCGATTGCAGAGCCTTCTTCTCTCAGGTCGCTGTTATGGATGGCGGTGCCCTTGTTAATCTTTAGCCGTTTTGTTGTGATATTGCGCAGAAGAAAAGCGTGTGAACCGTGACGTTCATTATCAACAGCGGGTAGAATTGTAGTATTGTAGAATGATCTCGTCTCTTGCACTTTTTGGCCATCGTAGAATATTCTACAATTCTACCTCTGTTAAGAACGCCTGTAATAGTAGCTAGCTGGCAGCTACGCATATAATTCCCAGCTGCTAAATTCAGCTCGTCTTTGAAACACAATCGTATGTTGATTGATAAATAAGATACCAAACGCAATTCTTCGGGCTGACGGTATTTGGGAGGGGTACCAAAGCATATCGAAGCAGTAGCAAACCATTCAGTTTTTGTTTTTGGGCTGCATGGTATTTTATGGATGCTGGCCGAGCGCCGAGTTCCCCATCGCGCCGAGCATCGCACAATCCAGAACATCCTATAATTATATCACAAGTGTCTGCTCGGAAAATGAAGCGTGCTTAAACTTGGTTGGTTATTCTTAATAGGACGGAGTGTTGGAACACTACCGATCGAAGTCATTTTAAGTAACAAGCAAAAACTAATCGAGTGAAAATGAATACGTAGTTGTTTGCTTTGCCAACCGTCGATTCATGCCAGTACATGTTTAATACATGTATTTTTCAATTCGGTTTTATCAACGTTACGATTGAGTATATTGTCAGCAATCAGATGGCTGTGCCGCTCGCTTGTTGGGTAATATTTAACCAAAGAAGTGTGCTGTCCCACCAGATTGCGAGATCACGGGCTCCGTAATCATATATAACCTGCCCTATAACGTTTTCCAAGATGACTACGACTTTGCCACGATCATTGGGTGTGATTTTGCAACATCACAAGAGGCGTAAAGATCAGGTTACGTTATGTCTTGTACGGTAACTCGCATAACGCTTTCGTTGGTGGCACCAACCTATTCTTCTAAACGCTTGCGCAGGATCGATGACCGTTGCTAGTTTGAAACTGGGTCATTTTGAAATCATCTCTGTTCAACACAAGCCCTGGAAACTCCCCCAAAGGCCAATGGAGGACAGCTCATTCATTCCGCCTAGTTATTCCCGAAGTGCTGCAGTGGTCGGAGTACTTCCAGCACGACAAAAGCTATCTCAAACTTCTTTCGATGGTTCTAATTGTGAACAAGCACATCTCGCCGACCAAGCAACCCAAACGTCTTCATCCACGCACCACGTGGAAGCTCAGCATGCTCCAGCTCCCTCGAGCCGCCAACACCTTTCAAATTCGGGTGATACAGCGCTCACGAAAGGATCCAGAGATTTAAGATATCACACAGCCTCGTCAGTTCCCCAAGAAACGTGGTATTCTTTAGATACTGCGGAGCGCTCAATAATCCTTTGCCGTCAACGCCGGCGAAGAACACAGCAACGCTACAGGAAAAAAAACCGGACCAAGGCAATTTGTCTCGAGGACGAAGTCACCAAGCTCAGGGAAGACGTACGCCGGCTCGAAAAGGAGAGGGACGCCATCCATTCTTACGTTCCGACAAAGATCGTTGCGCTTAAGGTGGTGGTAGAATACCTTCGACTGTTCCGCTACGGGTTTCATCCAGTTGCATCCATCTCCCAGCTTTGCAACGGCACTGCTCTACTTCAAAAAGACCCAGCATACATGCAGGCCCAGTTTTTCAAGGCTGTTACGGTGCCCGACTTCTTAAGCAATGCTGGGTACGGCGTCGAAACAGCGCTGGAAGATTGGAGACTCATCTCGATGCAACTTGTGAATCACTCAATTGAGTTGGAGAGGGTGGAGCGCGGAGTTGGAGGCTCTGTGCTCGCCTACACAAACGGGGTTTTCACCATCACGAAACGGATGCTGCATATGGCTTTTCCTGACCTAAAGAACGACAGCGAATGGGGTAAATGGTCATGTCTAGCTCGGAAGCTACTCGGCAAGAAAGTGGTTGTTCGCTGTGGTCTGTTTTTTCTCTTTGATGACGCGAATCTCATGGTGAGTGCACTCTACGAAGCTGACATGCTGACTTCGCTGCTGGAGTTGCTGCAAAGCGCGGAAGATGCATCTCTTGTTCTCAATAGTCCCCTTAATATCCACTACTGGAGTACTGGATAATGGCTGGAGTCGGCATAGAGTATGACCAATCCTATTGGTCGTTGAACAAATGCATGTCTTTTTCATCAAATTTAGATCTTCTCGACTTCTCTACCTTTGTGATTGGGCGGATTGATGCCTTCTTTCGTATTCGAATTTTCTTGTGATTCTGTTCGTCACCACTAGAAAGATAAACAATACTGCTCAAAGTAGTACAAAACAATATATGATATATAAACAAACAGCGAAGATACATAATGGAGGTGTACTGTGAATTCGGTAAGTTGGGGATTTTATTACCTTTTCGACCCGTTAATGATCTTTTAGCCTTTACTAGAGCAAACGAAATAGTCGGTAAGCCTATAATCTAGATCACTGGCTTCGGCGATGGTAAAAAACACACACCTAATATCTGTTCTCAAATGCTTTAATTTTTCTTATAACTGAGTTTTCAATACTGTTAATCATACCGACAGTACATTGGCTCTACTTGCCTTCGACGGAGTAAAGGTCCAGATGTAATTCGTACGAAGCCCGCTTGCAAACATCCTTTAGTAATTACCAACATCACTTCACTTGGATGGGCGGGTCCAAGAGCTGGAACTCGTTCTGAGATAAAATTAAATCGTAATCTGATTGACTAATAAGAGGTGGTACAATGTACCTAAAATGACTGGTTGCTGTTCCAGAATTTTTTTTCAGAACACCATATTTTGGTGTTTTGACCTCAGCACACGTGTGCTACAAATATGTTGGGTGAACAAGAGATTTTTGCAATCTGCGTTGTAGTAGTTAGCGCGTGTGTGGCCTCCGTGGTGAGTACATCGGACCAGTGAAGCCTCCGCGTATCTACTTCTTGCAGGTCGACGTTGGCTACAACTACATTTGAGGAGGCCACGGCAGCGAAGGAAACAGGGTGGTTTAAAATGGAGCTTCGGTGCGATAAATCGTCGTTCCTATCCATCTACAGCGTTGTGCTCGCCGCGACTCCCTGCCTACCAGCTCCAAACAGCAAGCATCCCTACGTTAAGCGGTTGCGTTACCATCATGTATTTAGTTCAAGACGGCATAGACCAAGCAGCCTCCGTGCTAGGAATATCTAAATACGCGCGCGGTTATGTATATTAATCCGTGCTTAATGTATTGAGTGGAATGGCCGAGGAAGTAGTTACTTTGCCATTAGGCGATGAGTTACCTACAATCGAGGATGGATTCTTTGCGGTGGTGAACTTTCCGGGGGACGTCGGCGCCGTTGACGGCAGTTTGATTGTGTTTCAGCGCCCTCGAGAGCACGAAGGATTGTACTGCAGAAAGGATTTTCAGGCGGTGAACGTTCAACCGGTGATAAATCATCGCGGTGCTTTTCACTCACTTTCCATCCGCTCTGGGTCCAACAATGATCAGTCATTCTGGAATGGCTCAGGGGTTCGTAGTCGGTAAGTGCTATCGCTCACGTTCCATCCGCTCTGGGTCCAACAATGATCAGTCATTCTGGAATGGCTCAGGGGTTCGTATTCGGTAAGTACGGGTGATCATTTTCACAAAGTATTTCTATATGGCTCGATTGCTAATTCTTTGTTAAATAGTTTTCAGTATTATGCCCCCCCTGGAAGACATTTACTTGGCGATGCCGACTATAAAATTAGGGCTCATCTTCTGGCGCCATTTCCCGAAGAGCACTCCGTAAACGACAACAGGAAGCGGCTCTACAACAAGAAACATTCTCGAACCAGAATAGTGGTCGAATGTGCATTTGGGTGGCTCAAAAACCGCTTTAGAATTCTACTGGGAATAATTGAGCAAAAGTCCACTGAAAGCGTGTGAATGGTGATATTGAAATGCGCTGCGCTGCATAATCTATTGCTAAATGTCGGTGATAGTCAGTTATGTGATGGACAAGGTCCGCGCCTAAATGCGGTCCCACCTGAGCTGCCGACAAACCCTGAGGAACTAGTCGTGCACCACCAATGTATGGCTAAGAGAGAAAATATTGCGTATATTTTTTTAAATACGCTCTCTCTATAGTAGTTTAGAAAAGGTTTAGATATTGCTGTGCAAAAGGATAAGTTATTCTTGAATATGACCCGTGTTTCAGCATTAGGCGCTGCGATATGTACTACACACGTGAACTTACTGTTTTTGGTTGAGCATCTGTTGCAGTAAGCCTAACCGCATTGCAAGAAGTTGTTGCGACTCAGCATGTTGCCGTTGAAGCGTTCTGCCAGCGACCGGATTGCATCATCGTTCGACGCACGCGTAGTAAGGGATGCAGCGATGGATCCCATTCTTGTTTGTAATGCTGCAGGCATTTGCAAAACGGGTGGAGACTTGGAAGATTTGGCAGGAACACTCACTTCGGACACCGTACTGCTGTCTTCATGTTCGTCGTTAGTGAGGTGAGTGTCCATCAATGACTCGCCGCTAATACCCGCGTGAGCCAAACGCATCAGTCAGAATAGCCCACAATCCTTCATCAACATATCCTTCAATTGCATTATTCCCAGTCTCAGATAGATCACGCCTTCCCTTCCGATACTGGCACTTCAGCTTCCTGTACTTTTAAGGTGCCTAATAAAAATAATGCAAAAGTATGAAAGTTAATAAAAAACAATTCCGTACGTTTCGAACCGTATTAATACCTGGGAAATAACAATTGTGACAGTACGCTAGCAAAAAGCTGTCATGCAAGCGCTTTTTTAGCTTTGTATCCGCCGACTTAAGCTTTCTCTTCACTTCACCATCCTCAAACCGCAAGCGAAGCAGCTCGCCAACCATGACGTTGCTTCACTTTAGCCGCGGCACGGCTCGCTGCCTCCTTCCTGAACATTGTACAGGTGAAGCTCCTTCACCACCTTCCGCTGGAGTAACTACGAGGCCAGAAGTAGGGACTGATCTTTCAGACTGGACTGTAGTACCTGCGACACAGTAAATAATAAACCAGACATTAGAGCCAAATCAAACCATTCGCTGAATATTACTTCGTTATTGAAATTCATGGCGCATCAGGAGTCAATGCTTGCAAAGGTGGGTCGATTCTTGCGTAGTCAGGTGCACCCACGCGGCATACAGCCGAACGGACCATCGTAGTGTGCAGTTGGGGGGTGTTCAAGAGAGTTGGAGGCTTACCGTCTCGACAAGCTGTCCCGGACAACGGTTGGCCCTCAACATTCCTTATAGTCCACGATTGGACCAATAGTGGCACACCAATTCAATGTCTTCAGTGCATCTGAAAGGCAAGGTTTAGCCCACCTAACCCTAGCGTTTTCGGAACGTGTGCCCGTAGTTGGACCAGGCCCTTAGTGGTATTCATGAACGTTTTCTCCATCCCCGATTCGCGAAGTCGAAAAATCCTTAAATCAGACTCGATAATTGTTACGGTGGTATCGCAACAATCTTGTGACCCTGTTTGTACCGCGGTCCGTACGATACGAAATATTCGCTGTTGTCAAGACATTTGATGTGCGGAGGAAAGCCGCGACCGTGCCGTTACACCTTCTAAGAAGATTGGCCACAGGCGCTTAAAATGACGAAATCGGACAGACGCATTGTTGCTCTCCGCCAGACGCCTTAGTGCTCCTCCAGTGCTTGTCTTCCTGGCTGTTGACTGCTTCTATAAAAGTGGCTACACCTGGTAGATTGAAGCGGCTCGTGTGAAGCCACTCATTCAGCCTCTGCATCCGCATACCGTGCAACTTGGTAGGACAGCCCTGCATGCCGGTGATACCAGCGCGAACCGTGACAACTCTCCCCAAGTTTAGGTTAACGTCACCAACAACCCACGAACTGAGTTGTCGATGAATGCGCGCTTTGTGAAAGATCGGCTTC
This sequence comes from Phytophthora tentaculata, assembly GCA_033557915.1. Lineage (NCBI taxonomy): Eukaryota > Oomycota > Peronosporomycetes > Peronosporales > Peronosporaceae > Phytophthora > Phytophthora tentaculata. The sequence continues at coordinate 2,589,604 of JAUCEA010000020.1, read as the reverse complement.
AAGATCAATGTGCACGGCCTCTCGGTTAGTATTTCCCACCACAGGTGACCTTCGTGTTTGTCGCACTTCTGGGCCCCTACGGAGACACATCACACTGTCTAGCACCTCCCTTTTCCTTGGCATTACTGCTTCATCATGAAGAGGCCAGTATGCACCACGGCTACAGTCGTCATGCCACAGAACCGCCGTTCGTGCTGCTCCAACAGCTTACTGTAGATACCACACACCGCTGAACACGCCCGCCGTCACCGAGAACCGGCACCACATGACAAAAATACTGCGACGCCCATCAAATCCATGAGCACTTTTACCAATTAAGCAAACTTTGGCAAATGAGCGGTTAACGCCACGCTCAGAATCCCTGCCAGACAGGCACCGTATACAATGCCGCTTATCTGCCAACCTATGTCCACTCTGACCTTGTCCGTACTGTCAGCTGCTCTTCTATGCTTCCTGCACGGCGTCCGCCACGAACGCACACACAATGCAGCGCCATTCACTACATATACAACATGCGTCCTCCTGCTCTAAATCGATCATTGTTGTCTCGGAGCTCAATGGTGGGTACGATTGCCAGCATGGCGCACGCATACTCGTCGGGGCTCCGCTAGAACGCCTCAGGATTTCGCACTGCCACTATGTAGCCACTGGTTCCGAAGACCCACAACATGTCACGCAGCGGCATCGCCACGACCTACACAATCACAGTGGTTACCACGCGCGCGACTGACGACCAGTCCTCTCCTTGCAGCACCAATTTCAGACTCCACATATAGTCCAGTACACTATAACATGTTCTACGAATTTCACTCCAATTTTCTTGTCTTCACTACCGCAAAACTGCAAATGCCACCCGTAGTCACCTTCAATCGAGCTGCCAATTTGGAAACTTTGTAATTTGAAAAGCAAGCGTTTTCCCGATACCGTTCTGAGCACCTATTAACCAGGTCCGTTCCCATCGACCGTTCTCTTAGATCTCGTCGCTTTGGCCTTATCCCGCAATTGATGTGGCTCCACTCACTTTCGGCACAGCGGCGGGCCATGAAATTACCACTGCTGCTGTGTGAGCGGGTCGTACACCATCTTCTTGGTCACGTTCGAGACCTCCGTCACCTTGGCGCTATACTGAGCAGACAACAGCTTGATGCCGCCAGCCTTGGCCGCAGGGAGGATGGCCTTCTGACCGCCAGCGTTGAAGGTGACGCGGTGCTGACCGCCATTTCACAGCATTGAGCGGCTTCTTGACGGCGTCCGTGTCGTTCTACAAGACCTGGTACAGCGTGGTCAACGGAGTTGCTCAGCAAGTTGTCCAGGAGAGAGGTACGTACGCGCGCGCTACTTCAGCTGCTGCTTGGAAACTGCTCTTTCCACCACTACCAGTGATTGTTGTGATAGCGGGGGCATGTTTGAAGCTTTCCGAGTTCTTCTGAGGCAATTTGAGTGCATCAGAACTCGCGAATTATCTAGTTTTGATCTTCTCAGAAACATCACTATTAATATATGGTTTTTCATATACCCGATCTAGCCGCCACCCTCACAGATTCCAGATAGACCGGAGTGTATTGCTAGGCCGGGGCATCTTTCGTTTCTCAACTACCCTAAGATTCCGCTGTAGGAAGCGGCAAGCAAGTGTAAAGGAAGACCGGAAAGGCAAAAAACACCGCAATCAAGACAGCCCCCCCCATCCCCAACGACTCGCCAAGGCTTCCATGTCTTCATCACGAAGGCCATCACGAAGTCAGTATCCAGCCGGACCGTCCGGTACACAAGGTGAGCAAAGCTCAGCCCAAGATTCGCTGATCCCGCTTCGCCATAACAGCGTAGTGGCGACGGCTGAATGCTACGGGACTCGAGGAGGAAGGTGGAAAGACGGATCATCAAGGCCCAGAATCGTCACATACGGCGACCGATTAATCAGGAGCGAGTAGGATTCTCAGAGGAGATCAAGTGCGGGTCACTACTTCCTTATTTCTAGGCGTGGCAAGAGATAGCCTCGGGCCGTATCATTTTGTAGGCAAGTCGGGGAGAACGCCTACCGAGTCTCGATACGGAGTCACCCGGATAAAGTGGTGACAATAAAACGAGAACAGATCGAAGAAGCCCAAAGGATGGTGGAGTCGCCTGTTCGCGGACGAGGGCCCGAACGGTGCTGGCTTCTCGTCTGCAACTGAGGATGAGGGTCCCCTAGAAGGAGAAGATCTACCAGAGTCTAGGCTTGAGGAACAACGCACTATTGGCGACGAAGTAACAGCGTTGAGTACTCAGAAAGTGGATACCGTGGCAAAGCGCATGGAGGTGAGGCAGGACAGTATATGTTATTGGCAGCCACGTACAAGATGTTCTGGTTTCTCTGGGCCGCGGCTAATCCCGGGTACAGTGCGCTGGTGCTACGATTCGAGAACGCGGAGAACAAAAAGAAGGGGTTGCCTAAAAATAAATCACCGGGGTGCACGCCTACAGGAGGCTAACGCGGATGACGATGAGTTGCTTTTCTAAATAAAATGCCAATTCCTAAAACTGGTATATACAGTGAAGCATTTCGAATAGGGCGGAAGTGGAGTTTTCGAAATGTGTGCGGTACGTCTTTTTATTTATTTTTGTTTAGGGGGGGGGGGGGTATATGTCTTCTTTTGGACTGGAGCGTCTGAGGGAACGCTGGGACGGGGTGCCAAGCGGAATGAAACAGTGAAGACGCGACGGAAATAAAAGAGAACAATCATTGAAGCTGATAGGCTACCAGGCTACAGCTACTGAAGCATGGCCTTCGACTCGATGTCGCTGGTGAAGGATCTGGCCACGCTATCTTTATCGTCAGCTTTCTCTTCGACGCACCCGTAGGTAGGGCTGTGGGATTCTCAACCTCGAAGTCAGCCTGCGTGAGGCCCGGTGTAACGGGCACCTCGTAGGTGCGTTTGCCCATGTCGGCGTAGACACATTTATGTTGTAGCTGTTACGGACTTCTTCCATGGATCGGTCTTATTGTCACCGACCCACATGTCTAGTACGTCTCGCTTGGATATGATGCCCTTACGGACGTAGGCGAGATCTTGATCGGACAAGAGGGAACCTTCATTGCATCCAGACAATACACACCGGTGGGCTCATACAAGCCGCGGGTGTTGCAGAAGCCGTAGCCGTCAATGAAGTCGGGGTCGTAGAAGTACGCTCGGACGAATTTGTTGCGCTTCGGATCGGGCGGGGTCATGGAAGCGATGTCTTCAGCGAGAGCAGGTGTGGTGTTGGAAATCCCACGTGAACTCTAGCTACTAGTGTAGTTAGGATGCTCTCACAACAATACGTCTACCAGAACGGCAAACGATCGTTCGGGCGAACCTGAAGACCTCAGTTCTGCCCTTGCACCGGGATAGACTGGACCTTGCGAACTACCTATATAGGCCAACCAGTGAAAATGAGAACACGCTACTAGCTCGAGCAAAGCTAGCGGGTGTTATGAATCCTCGTGGTCCCAACAGCGGAAGGGTACCAGGCACGGGTAAGCCTTTTACGAGGGTACCGAGTGTTCAACACTCGGTAGCAAGAATATATGGGAGGCAATTCGAGCACTCCCAACCGTGCAAATAGGCAAAATATAGCCGTCACGAAACCTTCCGATACTAATCGGCCAATACACACACAATCTCTTGGCCTTGCCGGATGAACCCTCGCTAGTAAGCTTCGAGTCCACCGACAGGCATAACACACTCACGCAAGCTTGACCAGACTCTTACCTTGAAGCCGGACCTCGTTCTGTGCACTTGAGTGAAAATTCTGTTCTTTATTTATGATGCCCTTTTGGGCCATGTCCTAATATGCTATCCTAATAAAGTATACAAATACCAAGTGAAATACGATCCGTTATGGATCACTTCGCATGTTTTGCGACTCTTCGAGTGCCCGCAATACTTCTCCAACCGCCACCGAGCGTTCTAACAGGCTCCGTACCTTCGCAAGAGTCGCTCCCAACGGCCACCGAGGCTTCGTACCGTGATCCGTTAGTCCTTATCCACTGAATGCGAATCCAACTTACCTTACAGTGACCGCCTGGCTTGAGCGACATTTTGGTCATAATGGAGTCCGAACGAAGGCTCGGTAGTGACTCCCCTGAGTCTCTTGCACATCAAAGTCACTCTCTGTCACATGACCGAGCGTTCGTAGTTTGAACTTCTTGAACTTGGTCATGTTCCTCCTATTGGATAGTCCTGGGCAATTCCCGCGAAAACACTACATCCAGAACCGATGGTGGGCAAGCATGCGGCTCGGGTACTCGAGAGGATCGTAGAGGAGCAGACGTCTGTTTTAAGTGTACGCCACGTGCGATGGGGTCTCTTCTGGTTGTGGTCTTTATCACGACGTCTCCAATGGCGTGCTGCACCTCCGGCTTGGTGAGCGCACGGATCTTCGGAAGTGCTCTCAGAAAACTCATCACAATCCTCAACCACGGCGGTTTTGTGATTCTTGGTCGACGACTTGACGCGGTTGTTGGTGGCAGGGGCGCTGAGCTTGCCTGTATTCATACTCTTGGTGGCCTTGGCCTTGTGCTACTTGGGCGAAGTTGCGCTGGCAGCTCTTGAAGCAGCCGCCCCAGCGGGCGGACTATTGACCATAAGCAGGAGCCTGGCGCTGGCCAGAAACACTTCAGAGTATCGGTCGATGACACCCTATACCACGCGGTCCAGCTCGTCCGTTCCTATAGATAGGGGGAGTTGGACACGAGATGTGGTCGAAGACGAGCCCAGAGGCGACTTCAGCATCTTGAGCACCGGCCTGCGCGGTGACGCCCGCCGCGCGGTCAAGAAGAACATCGTGTTGCCCAACAAGCGAATCCTTACAGCGGATTTCAGCGAAGAAGTTGATAAAAAGGTGCACGAGGTCGGAATCAAAAACATTTACAATGGGGATCAAACCGGTACATTTATTGTAATAATTTACTGCATGGTATTGCTAGTGTGATACTAATAACTGTACTGTGCATTGACTAGTAAATAGCTGTTTTCTTTGAGTATCTGCCTTGCAAACTATTTCCAAGAAATGAGCGAAAACGGTTTGGGTGCCATGCGGAGGCAAGAGCAAAGCGCATGTAGCAAGTGAGATGATCATTGAATTAGCTAGTCTTAATCTGGTAGAAAGTAGCATTGGAGCTGTGGTCGACGAGCATGACACCATTGAACTCAGTTCGGTCTGCGATGAGCTGCTCGGTTAATGTATGCACTTTTTCGCAATTTACGATGCGCGGCAGATATCCCTTTTTCCTCAGCTCCTGTATTAATATGTAGCCAAACATGACTGTCCGTAAAGAACGGAGGATGCAGGTACGGGATCCGAGTGGTGAAGGGAATGGAGGTCCAAGAGGAAGAGTGGATCACAAGTATTGGCGATCGGGATCCAGGCTAATGGCGATCTTGATGTCGGATTTCAGATCCCGACATGGCGATCGCGGGTGGTCTTAAGATGACATGATAGCAAGCCCACGTTGAAGAAGGCATCCGGTGGTGGGCAGAAGGTACAAAGTACATAAAGGCGGTGGCAGGTGTTTCTCTGGCAGTTAGGATAATGACGTAGGGTGGGGTCACATTTGACTATAAATAATACGTAAAGTTGCGTTGAAAACAATAAGTGCTTCGCTCCGGCGAAGAAGACGAATTACATAGTCTAGCAGTGTTAGCAGGTTTAGGGATAAGTGTCCTTGTCTTGGTTATTAACATACAGTGATGATTCAGAGTTACCAGTACTTTAAGTACTTTAAAGTGCCGAAAAAATAAAAGTAGCCAAATATAGCTCCAGGAGCCTAGTAAATCCATCAGAATCTCAGTTGCACGATAAAGGTCCCCCTCATTCGGAAACGTTCCAAACGAGCAACCTGAAGTGCAACTTCGCCCACCAAGATCGCGAACGATGCCATCGCCTCCTCGGGTTCGCCGAGCTCCACTGCACCTCGATGACCTCCCTCAGCTGGGCGAACGCCACGCACGCAGATCTGCAAAAATGCAGTGGTGAGTCGATTGAAAGCAGAGGGCTACATGACCCATAGGAGTAACAAGATATTTTAAGACACCGTCCGGGGTGGAAAAGGCGGGACACGGCTCGTTTTGCTCTCGAAGGCTAACTTGAAAGAAGCCCAAAGGCGATCCATTGCCGAAGACATCTGGCCCTTCCGCAGGGAGTCGTAGATATCTTCCTTGCGCGGTACAGGCGTAGCAGGAAGTCGTATTTTCGAGTTAACTCCTCGGAAATCATGCACGATACGCCAGCCGACTGCCTTCTTCACACAGAAGGTCGGCGCGGAGTACGGCGATTTCGAGCGTCTAATAATTCCTGCCCGTAGCATCTCCTTTGTCCACCCTGGAATTGCTTTCTTCTTATCTTCGCTAAGTCGAAATTGCTTTTTTGCGAAGGGTGTGTCATCCGCCAGCTCGTTCTCCGCTTTAATATGATTGCTGCGTGTTGGGGGTACGTCTGGTAACTGTGTCCTGAACACAATATCCTTGTATTTAAGCACTAATGGCTCGACTGGATGTCCCTGCAATGACTCCCAGTCATGTGCTTGCTGTCGCTCAGCTTTATCAGAAGACGGCTGCAGTAGGAAGCAACATTCAATGTCCGGACCACAAAGTACTTTCTCTGGTGCCTTGGCATAAGTGATGCGCGTCGGACCCTGACACGAATTTATAAGCGAAGAACCCATTCATATCCAGCGTCACCACTGCTTCACGGCGAGGAATTATTACCTGCTGAGTGTTACCGATCTTTACCGCTAGAGACTGGGAACACAACGTCACGTTGCGATGAAACTTCTCTGCAATATACGGCGACATTGCGATGAATGATGACCAACTGTCTACGAAGCACTGGACTGATCAGTTGCAGATATGTGCACTATGGGTCAGATAGCAGACAAGATTGTCCCCCTGGATCGCCAGCTTTTTACTACGCTTGGCGCTTTTGTTAACAGTGGACGTTGGCGCAGCAGAGGACTTAACGCCAAAGTCATCCGCTGTTAAAGGCTCGGTAGGGTGTCAACCTATCGAGCAGGATCGTTTTTTGACGATCCTGATTCTGTTGCCGCCATATCACGGGCTTGTTTTCGACACTCGGCTTCTGTGTGATTTTGCTTCTTGCAGTATCCACAGATCTTTTTCGAGTCAGCGCTTATGGAGTCACTGTTGGTCTTTGCGTCGCCGTTGTTATACGATCTGGCTTATTGTTTGGATTGCTCCTTTTTTGGGGGGGGGGGGGGAGGGCGCGTGTGTGCAGCCTTGGTGTCTTCTAACGCCAAACCATTTTTATGGACTGGTCAAGTGTCTCTGGTACGTTCCGGGAGATGTACGCGCTTGTTTCCGATCGCAAATTCTGCAGGAAAAAACAGCGCTTTACCACTTCGTGCAGATCCGTATCCACTTGTAAGAGCAAGTGTAGGAAGCGTGACGTGTACTCTTTCTCATCCTTTGTTGGTTTGAGCTCGTACAGCTTTGACAGAATCTTGTACTTGAAGTTTTTGTCGCGAAAGCGAGCACGGATCCGCTCCTTGAACACGGCCCAAGTCAGCGGATTAGTGTTCACAGATATCTTCACGTCTCTGAGCCATGCTTGAGCACCAACACCTAGATTTGAGAAGACCATATCAGAGAATGACGATGAGTTCTCATGCAAATCCGCCTGAAACTCGGAGTAGTAATGTTTTGAGCTAAAGACCCACAGCTTCAGGTCTTCGCTGTCGCTGGCCCCAAAGCGCGGCGGGTCCGATTTCTTTCGCATCGGCTTGGGGTGAAACAGGGCAAGACACATTTGCTGCTGGATCTGTGCAGTTTTTGCAAGCAGCTGACCTATTTGAGTCGTTTGCTGTTGTGTTGCGTGTAGTGTGCACTGCAGCATCTTCGCCAGCATGTCTGGAGTCACGGTGGCCGGAGCCGACGATGCTGAAGCCGTGGAGCCCGACTGGCCTTTAGTGGGCTGTTGTGGTGCCGTATGAGCTTGATAGTGACCGCTGGAAGGCACGTCCCGTCTCATACCCACGGGGCTCGGTCGCTGGCGCTGGTGCGGCCGATCGTCATCGCCCGATTCCATTGCTGACGGAAGCGTTCGCTTAATAGTAAATTTACTATCACGAACTCCACCGTAGTAGGAGCTCGGTGAACTTATGTTGGCAAATTAAGGAAATAATTGAAGGTAGGCACTGTTGCGCTTATGTAGCTACTTACAGCATTAAGCCTTTAGCAAACAGATACAGGACGCTAGCTGCTATTTGAATGCAAGTCTGTGAAACGTCAAATCAGAGAGTAGCCATAAACTAAGAGGATTCCTCGAGTGATGTCACAACAAGCGTGAAAAGAGTGTATTCCCAGCTAAGTCGAAGACATACTAGTTTTAGTTCCGTTGATGCCAGAACACTCTCAAGGCTCTCAACGTCCGAATACCAATAACAAGCTATTAACGCTTGGGAGTAGTTTCTGTCTGTATTATGTGAGCAAGAAGCTTGACCAAAATTAAGGCAATACATAGGTTTAACTGGTAACGAGTAGTGTCTATTCCTGTGCAGGGGTTTTCTGAATTGCTTAATCAGTTGTCCTGAGGAACAATATAGCGTATTAGATGGCACGCTGGAATGAAAATAACCGGTCAATTTACTCTGAGTATACTATTGGTTGGGTACATTACTGTTGGTAAAACGCGACACGAATGATTCATTGTATATACGCGGTAGCATCATGCTCATCTTAATTCAGTCGCAGAGATCCTTGTTACTCGGCATAATTAACGAGAATTTGGGTCGATATTGGGAGAACATATCTAAAAAGGGTAAAATCGTGTCTTGATTCCAAAAAAGTAGATCTAAATTGAACCCTTAAAAGGGAGGCGGTCTGGCGGCAACATATACGTTGCTTACGGTTGTAGCATTCGCGAGCATAATGAAAGGTATGTTCGCCTCTTAGTATCAGTATCGAAGGTAAAGGTTACCGGATACTAAAACCGTAAACAGGTACTTCAAAAGTAAATATTTTGATCCGGAAGTTTTTAAGTTGCGATACGGATTTACAGATTTTTGATTGGTAACAATACATTTTTTCTTCGCTGGATTCGAATCAAATACTACCGTCTGTACCATCACGAAACACACCTTGTACAAGTTTGAAGTAATATGCAAACTAGTACGGGAGCGTTTTTACTTAAACTTTTTTTAAATACAATTTTTGCAATTACATGTTTATTCATTTAATCTGATGCCGTGGATCACCGTGTAAACTCCATGACTTCGGGACTTCACTTCCTTTGGAGCCTGTATAATGCCTGGCTTCAAATGTTTGCAGTTATACTTTTCTAAATAGCTAAATAACAGTTACAGTATTTTTTTTGAAATATAAATGTCCCAGTAGATGACCTAACAGTAAACAGTGTGCTATTAAGATTTATCCCTGACTGTGCATGGGACATAGTTTCCTAATCTTTGTACAATATACTACTCATTTTAAGAGCGTACAGAAGTCCCTCTCAGTGCCTTTCCCTCCTCATTTTTACTCCTAGTTTTATGTGCCGACCATGCTCGATCTAGGCCATAAAACGGAGCGACATTTCATCTGCAAAGCACAATATGCCTACTTTTGTATGGGAGGGGTCCTTTTTGGTCTTGAGTTACGGGATGTCTGCTACGTCTTTTGCTAACCGACTAAAAAGTTTAACCGTTTCTGTCCTATCCAGATACCTAACGCAAGTGAAGATGACCCAGCGACTCGTGTACTCTAATCTGTATTCTCTTTCTACGAAAAACGAAGCCAGTTTTTCAATATCACAAGAACGTGCTTTGTGGTTTTCAATGCAGCCATATTGAAACAGCCGTGGGCCAATGTTAACTGGGGTCGGATAGGCAGACATAAGGAGGCCATCACGTGCTCCACATGGACATATATTTGTCACGGTGACCACCAAATTTAGGTAGATTAGAGGTGAGACTTTGTTGTAACTCTCCAGCAACGTATTAGGCGACCTCAACGGTGAGTAATGAAAGGTTGGAAATGCAAGCGTGCATTCATGCGGACTCAGAGCCTTTTCTTTGTGTATATCTAAGTGCCAGTGTTTAAGTGGAAGCGCAGCGCACGGAATACTCCTTTATGGGTTACCAGTGCTGTTACGTAGCGAGTCGACACAGCAGCAAGCTAAAAAAAATCCTACAGCCCGTTATCGCGTGTCATCACCAGCTGTGATAGGATGAGTGGCCAAGCTGCTTACAAACTGTGTGTTAAACAAAAAGACTCCCTCGATCGCGCAAAACACACCCGCCAACATTATGCAAAAGCACGTACAGAGAGGGAAACATACCGTACCACAGAGAGTACATGTTTTACTAGTTTCATTAATGGATTCATTACAAGGTAACCAGGTGTGCAAACAGGTCCTTAGCCCTTACTGTATAGTGAGGAATCGTCGCTACGGTTTTCCATATGACTCATATAAAGCAAAGCATAATTCAGGTAATGCATGTCATGCTTACATCCAAAACATGTACCATTCCGTGAAAATAATGAGCCGTGGACCACGATTTCCATCGTTCCAACCTCAGTAAGAGAGCCAACCCTTGTTTACATCACAATTTTCGACTTACTTCGTGGACAAGATCAGAGGTCAAGTTAAAGAGACTGATGGAGCGCAGCCTTCTCTACCAGCCCAACGGCCACTTACTGTCTGACAACATCGTTAGCGCGATGGGGGGCATGCACACAATACCGACTCCTGTATTCAACGAAGGACAGCATCTCGGGCCACGTTCAGTCTCACGTCCAACTCCCTTCCCGTCGCACGTACAAGTGACCCCACCAATCTCGGCTTCAGCTAGGACCCTTGGGATCAATGCGGTCCGAAGGGAGCTGAGTGCCGCAGAAAAAACGCTTCTACACTTCCGAGAGCGGCGACGAGTGACTCAAGAACGATACAGGATGAAGATCCATCACAAGCTCACTTCCCTGGAGAGCGACGTCACTCAATTGCAGGAGGAGTTGGTGCGAATCCGGTCAATTCTTCACCCTCCGCCGGGCGTGACCACCAACACATCGCCCTGAAAGGCTGTAGCGGAGTTTTTCCGCCTTTTTCGGAATGGCGTAAATGAAGCCGTGGATAATAACCGCACCCCACTGAATGATCTATATGATGTTCAGAAGAAGTTTCTCCGCGTTATAATGGCTCCAAATATCGCGTTCAACGACGGATATGGGGTCGATGCAGTGATGAAGCACTGGGCCTTCCATACAAAGCAACGTGATACGACTGACATCCAGCTAGTGCGTATGGAGCAAGGTTCAGAAAACTCCGTGGTTGCTTCTGTTGATGTTTCTACTACGATATCGGCGAAGAAACTGCGGCGCTCACTTTTTCCTGCCGAAAGCGGTGATACAGGGAGGGAAATTCCTTCTTCTGTCTGGAAACTTCTTGGACACCGATTCACTTCCGAATCGTTGTACGCTATGAGTGGGATGATAGAAAAAGACCGCATCGAAAGCGCTTACTACCAAGCTGATATGCTTACAGCGTTGATCAAGTGCTGGGGAACATGCATGATGCCTCCATCGTGCTCAACAGCACCCTGGGGTTCTACTAAGATGGAAAATTGGAAACGCTGAGACACTGGTGTACCGCTAAAATGAATTTGTAACCATAACATGGCCAATCCATCATTTCTTCACGCTTGCTTAGGATCTGGTTCATGTAGTAACAGGATGCTTTGATCCAGGCCTCTTGCCTCTTTTCAATAACTGACAAATGGAATATCTAGCTACGATTCGCTAACCTTTAGAGGCAATTCGATCAGATTTAGAAAGGCCTGGTGAAGCTGCGTAGGCTCGCCAAACACTACATATTTTGCTTTTTGGGACTACATAGGGTGGTTTTACAGTAATAATTGTAAAATCGAGCTTGACTGCCTGCGTCCTCACTTAGCACTTGTAGTATCATAATACACTGAACTGCGTGAATGTCAAGTCTAAGTCACCAATTAGCTAGGTAGTTGTGCTGGTGCTACCGTAATTAATAAGTTGCGGCGAAAGCATAGTATTAGTAGTCCGGGGATACTGCATTCGGAAAATTAAAAAAAAATCAGATTTTGCAATATTTTCATATTGAATGGAATAGTACTTTTATTAGTACTACTAATATTATTGGTACTAGGAATTACAGAAAGCAAATGAGTTCTCAAAAGGGATCTGAGAGGAACTTCACAAAGTTCTTGCCAACACTTTCGTTACTGACCGCACTTTTATCGAGTACCTTCGTTGCTGACACACCTGTTCCCCACCGTGTACTTAACCGTAACCACCCCATGAAATCGTTCCCGATCATACTAATTCTACCTACTCAGGCGCTCAAGCGTAACTGGCTTCACTGTTGCAGCAGTCCTCTTCATTTTAGGGATTTATTCTGTTATCGCAGCTGCTGAGCGAGCTGTCATCTATTTACGCATTCTATCACTATAAACATTTCCGACCTACCCATCTATTTTAAGTGCATCAGGCGAGCATATCACTACAAATTTTCGGGCCTACTCCAATAACCCAAGCGTATCAGGCGTGCGAGCTTTGCTGCTACAGCAGCCCGTGGCTATGCAATCTAGATGTTAAATCTATTTATCTACAGCTAGCGCACAAGGGGGCACAAAATATCCTTCAATTGAGCAGCTCAGTTTGCAAGTTCCACGCGTAGTCTGTAAGTGGATCGCTTTTTGCTTGAAAGATCTATTGCCGATCGGCGCTTCGCTCTGGACGGCTGATTGTCACGTGTTGGTTTGGCTACTGATGTTTTTGTTGCAAATTCACAATTGATTTTTCATTGCAAGGTTGTTTGGGGTCCAAGCTTCACTTCAGGCTCAGATTCGCTGTTCGGCCTTTGATCGTTTGCCTTTATCTGGTCGCTATTCCATCGGTTCTCCGCGATCCAGTTTATTTCGTGCTCATGTGGAACACCATGTCTCGCCCCACGCTAGCTGTCTAGTAGTTCTTAAACCCCCTTCTTTGGTTCGCTGCATCAGCCGTAGTTGCAGCACACAAGTTGTCGATACTGATTTACTCAGTGTCAAGCATGACTATCTTGCGCTGGCAACACTTCAACAAGCCTGGTCAATGTGTCGATAATGGTAAGCGCACTGAACTTGCGCTTACCGTAGGGCCCAATCGAGTCGACCCCTTTTTCGTACCAAGGTTTTTGCCGCTCATTGAAACTATCGACAAAAGGGCCAATAGGTTTCCAAGGATCCTTGTCTGCAACGGTTCCTTCAAATGCCTGGCAAGACATTATTTCTTCAAATCAGTGACGACCCATATCAAATTGACCAAAGTTCGGTGGGGTATCAACCTAACCTTCCTTGCTATGCTTTTCCCAATATATATATATATATAAAGCGGGCCCGATCTAGGTTAAAGTGCAATGGCTAAGCAAGTTCCTATCCAGGTAAACCAATCTCTAGGTTGAATCGATCTCAGCTACCGACGAGCGGGGTTGGCGTCGGTAAATGATATTGTGTTGCTCAAAGTTTGCGTATGATACATTAGTTGGAAGTAATTAGTGAACGTACGCTTGCCAATTACACCTATTCAGATCCGTGTTGAACGTCGCTGCACAAGGGGCCCTTCATCCAGTAAAAGACCCATATGATTTCCGTTGACGACCATGTACTGAAACGGAATCCTTCTCTCCTTCGGTGCTGACTACTACCAAGTCGTCGATCGCGTTATCGTCCGAAGATTTGGAAGCCTCAACGTCACCGATGCAAACTGCGTTGGATGCCGTAGAAGCTCTTTAAAAGTCGAATAAGCTGGATCGTCAATGACTTGAGGCTCGTTACCAGATACTTGCTCCGCTCTTGAAGTTGTGCCAGTCCCAATAATACCGATTTTGCCCCTAAGCTTCTTCGTCTTCCACGTACACGGGGTACAAGTGCATCTCGGAAATCGTGGAATACTGCGATGAAGCTCAAACTAAGTATGAGGTGGTTGGTTGTTTAAGGAAGGCGTTCGCCAAGTTTAGACCTCTGAATTTACGGACGTAGTTGGTAATATGCTTTGGAGCGAGCATACCCTTATGCTGGTAATGATACGCGTATGCTCAATTGGGGGTAAAGATTAAGACGTACGCCGATTCGAGCAAACGCAACCGGAACCTTTCCGCATTTTTTTCACGTTGTACTAATGCAATCCCGGAGTTTTCCACGCGTCGAGGCATTCAAATTCGATCCATAGCACAACTACACCGGGTGGCCATCACTTACGAGATGAAGCCGCAAAAAATGCGCGTCGGATAAGTACCTGTGGACGGCGACATCAACACGACCGCTGATATTAGCAGCTGGTCCCGAGTACGATCCGTACTAGACTGTTAGGCAGCGCTACCTCCATTTTGTCAAGTGTTGTGCTCTGCGGAAGCAAGCTTTGGGGGCAATGTAGTGGATATAAGGTATTTAAGCCATCTTCCACATGTGCCTGCCGTAAGTCAAGATACTGGAGTCTTGAACGAGCCGAGGACGCTTCAACATCGATGACGCCCAGTGGCCGCCAAATGACGACGGCGATTACGGCTGTATCTAATATCTTAGTAGAACTAGTCTAGTGGCTTCTAATTTGGCTCCCAAAACCGAAGCGTGTGCGCCCGTTACTTTACTACTCACTTTTGAATTTGAGTTTTTCGAGTCAAGTCACCTAACCGAATAAACTAGAAAATGTTCCATGCGGGCTCACCACCAGCAACGTCTGGTGTTCGTTTTCATACGTGAATTCTACCCGGGGAACACCATACCTAGGCGCCGATTGCCATACTGGCGCCAGGATATGTATTGGGTTATAGCATTCCATATTTTCACCAATGCAACTTTTGCGTGACCGCGCAGTTATGAGATAGATTGAGCAATGCGACACAATCGATTCGCTAACGCTCGCGCCACGTTTAAATAGAATCAGATCACCAACTTCATCTTCGACAAGAACGATCTGCGTTGTGTCCCCAGGGTACGAATCGTTTGGTGTTTGTACAGGAGCGGTGCCTTGGCCACCTTTCTGATTACGATGTATCACCTGTTGCCTGGACATGTCGTCTCGCCGGGTTTGACAGTGCGCAAGATTTGCGCCCGTCCCGGTTTTAACATTCTGGAGACAGCATCCCTTTACACAATCATGGTAACCCAAGAATCGACGCATGAGAAACTTTGCTTCGAGTCTACAATGTCTCTCATCAGGAAGGTGTTCGAAGCCGATGACAGGAAGCACCTTCCAATTTTTGAGATGCTGCTTGGTGCGGTATACGATCTCGTACGGTCTTTTGGTGGTCAGGATTTGAGCGACGACGTGCTTCTCGGTCTGCTTCGACACCCCGGATGAGGCATCCTCGAACGTTAGGGATGCCCCGTTAATCCGCCAGCGGCTTTATTCTGACGATGCGGTTAAATCGACCATCATACCACCCGCAATGCAAATTTGGTGTATTGTGGCTCCACATTGATACAAGCTTATCCTGGGCACTGGACATGTGCACCCGAGCACCTGAGACGACAAGCCATTCCGATTTGGCCTTCGCACCCGCGGCCGTGAACGCGAAGACTAACACTTGAGATCGTGTCAATTGTCTACGTCTTTCGACTACCTTCAACTTTCGGCACTCGAACAAGTTGTGCCTTGGCTCATTATAGTAGAAGAATTTTCCCTTACAGCGACGCTTATTTCTACCCCCCCCCCCCTCCCCCTGAAAACCCTTGGATGATCCGATGACGTTTCAGCCGAGACTTCAACATCAAAAAGAGCTTAAATCGCGTCAGCGAGCTTCATCTCGGGGTTGGCCTCGAGGGCAGCGGCCAGCACGTAATACTTGTCAGTCGAACGTCGGAGTAGCAGCACGAGCGCTACCGCGTATCGTCCAACGGCTCGCCAATTTACTCGGTCTGCATGACTAGTTTCTTGAACCTAACTATGTAGACAGCAAATGTTTTCCCCTGATCCACATTGAGCCGTGCATAATCTCGTGGAAAGGTACCGGTATTTGGGTCTCTCCTTTTTGAAGAGCTACGCAAGTTGAGTCCACGCACCAGCAGCGTTCAACGCACCAGAAAAAAAGACTTGGTGTGGAGACACGCCTTTCCAAGCGATAATACCAAGGGTCCTTCAAATCATTGGTCTTCCATTCAGCCGTGGTGAAAACACTCACTTGGATGAGCTCGGTAATGCGGAAGCAAATCCTTACAACGAGTTACATCCGCATGTTATGAAATTCGGGTTGGAAGTACTTGTCTTGTAAAAAATTAAAGGGGGATTAATTAAGCTAGATGTCGGTGACTTTCTACATCCATATGCAGTGGTGCGTTGCTTCTAATATCCCTCCTGTAGAGCACTAGAAAATGCAAATGTCATCCGCGGTATATGAAACGGATAGGATATATGCAGCGGGCACACCGGGATAAACTCACATGTCATGATTGATATCACTATCCGGGACAGTCCTAATTAATGGTGGGCTAATAACAGTTCTAAATATCAAATGGTTTACCGACCGATTGTGTCATCCTTGTCGTTTCAACTACAGAATGCGCCGAACCCGTGTTTGCCGTTTGTCTTCGGTATGTATCCAGCGCCGTAGGCCCCGAAGCGTTACCACAACACCTCAAATGTGACCCTCCCTCGCCTAGAACACCGCATCAGCTTCGATTCGAAAGCGTTCTCTCCGTCCTTCAAGTTACCGCTTTCGTAATCCGTCGGTAGTTGGTTGAAGAGCGCCTGTAGCTGCTTCAAAGTGCATCCTTGGCTTCGCACGGCATCACCTCGGGGCATCAAGCAAGAAGTACTCCTTAAAATAGGCCTCGACAACTAACTCATGTGTACCAAACCACAGATAGCCATATCTTGAGCGGCAGTAGTCATGGGCACCCGAGTGTCCAACCCAGATCTTGCACGTATCGTCTGGTCAATTCCGCGCGCGGCGAAAATGGCTCGTTTAACTTTTTACGTTGGTGAAACTGGAGAGCAACGATTCGTCTTGTTATTACGGTCAACACCTCTAAGACTATTCGTTTTAGGTGATTTCCTCCTTTTACGATGACTTGTCCCTTCAGCCCTTCCGGTTTTGTTCCAGCAGGCTCGATACTTCGTGCTTGACGGGAGAGGAGGGGGGGGCACTATAAGGGGTAGGATTGACGCGTCTTAGAGTTTACAGACTTGCAAATATCAACGGTGATGGGATGGTAAGACATAAGTGATAACAGTTTTTTTGTTTTGATTCGAGCTTTGCGCAGTTCTCATTTTGATCCAGAGACATAATATATTACAATAGTATTACTAAAAAAAATGGTCAATGATTCACCATATAATTGTTTTCTTCGACGTTTCTTACCAAGGTTGACTTTGATATAGCCGTACCATCGACCTGCACCGATTAAGCACTAGTGTTATATTTTACTCCAAAAAGTCTACTACAGCTCGTTGCGATCTGTGGATTGGCCGTCGTCGCGAATATCCTCAACAGCTCGCATAGCTAGCTGATTCATGATGAGTGCTGCCTCGAGTTCCTTGTTAGCTCTGATGTGTACTCATGTACTATGTTTAAGGCAAGTAGCTCGAGACTTTCCACTATGTCAGCTAACAGTGGGTGGGGTCAAATTCGTCCTTAAGGCTGATGAACCGGGCTCGGCAAGACAGACATAAGGAGACGAATTTGCTGTCCATCTAGACTACTGTACGATAGGACATGGGAGGTCCGTCGTAATATAGAGGTAGCACACTTCCGTTATAGCTCGATTCGCCAGACGAAAGAGTCCCGGACACAATCAGTGAGAGGTCAACGTGGGAAAGTTTGTATTCTATTCAATCGCTACTTGTTTTGCTTATCCCTGCGTGCCAATGCATTCATGGAATTTCGGCGTTCGAGGTGCTCATAAAATAACAAATCCATGTTTTACACGGAGAAGCTCTGGATTCTTCAATAATGCGTGCGAATCGTCAAAACGATATGTATGACTCGCGAATGTTTTGTCATTGGCTTTTCGATATTCGCTCCGTATACATGTAATTCACGCAGTTCTGTATATCGTTTAGACGCTTTGTTCTAACAGTGAATACGCTATCATACTGTGCGAGTCACACTGCGACCACAAGAAAGTTATTGATGGAAGTTTTAGGCATCTGATATACGCGGAAGTCTGTTCGGGCAACATTCACGCGGATTAAATTACTTCGGCTTGTCACAATTTACCGTGGTGTTACCCATGACCGACACAACCAACATTCACCTGACTTGTATAAAGGATATCAGATATACATCACCAAACTACTTGATTAAAGATAAGGAGCTGTTTACAATACAAGCGGAAATGACACGTTATACAGGTTCAGGAGGAAACCCACTAAATGGGTACGACAATGCAATGTAGATCTTATATAACAGATGTATCAAGTGCTGAAGCAAGTTTACTTAATCCTTCAGTTACCAGAAAATCCGTGTTGGAACCGCCTATTTAAGTCGTAAGTTACGACTTCATTTTTATATAAATGTTTGTATATGTGTGTATGTCCACGACAAGATTACCTGGATTCACGTTATAAACTCCCGGGTTTTTTTTGGGACCAGTTACGACATTGAGAATACATCACAATTTGAAAAGCCCAAACTTACGACTTTCAGCGGGAAACGCACATTTTTTTGACAGCACATGCCTCTTTGCGTATCCACATAGATCCAGACGCAGCAAAACATGCAGTAAAATCAAGGAAAATTAGTGCTACCTAATGCAATCACACAATTGCCTACTGACGAGTAGTCTCCTCCTCCTCATTTTCATAGTAGTTATTTTGATGATAATGTAGTCCTCGTCGCGTAGGCTTACTTGTGCCGACCTTGCCGGAGCGACGCTAGACGACGCGTTTCCCGATTGATGCTGGGATGGAGACTCCACTGTCGAAGTCTTCATGCTATATTTGGTAGCATGTCTTGCGTACACCCCCGTAAATATGCCGTGAATTGGGGCAAAGGAAGCACTTCGCGCCAGGCTGCGAGCAGTCTTCGCAGTAGTATGGCGTCCGGAATGATTTATTTCGCTCGCCACGAAGGAGAGCGCAGACTTAACAGGAACGTTGACGGCGCTTTTGGACACCGGATACGATGACCCAATCATCAAACTGTACATGCACGTGACCTCCCAGCCGGGGATGCTTCCGCGAGTGTGTCATAGGAGAAGGTGTTAAAGCGGAAGCGTCGACGAAGTCTTTAGCCTTTTGTTGCAGTAGTTGCTTGTGCAGGAGGAGATACCAATCTCCGCGGCCTTTCAATACGACGAGGCGCTTGAGTCGACAAGTTTCCTTGTGCGTGAGGTATGCATTCACTAGTGCCATGTCTACAAACCCCAGGAACAGTGATTTGTAGTATTTCCGGAACCGGAACGATGTTTGAATCGAATACGACTGTAGGCGGAGTTGATCATGGACATCACCTCCGCCCATCCAGCGTTGATAGTCGGTCACGAGCTTCGGACACTTGACGGTCCTACTATCTTGATATTTCGATGGATTGAGTCTCCGTCATGACCGGACCCGTGGCCAGGTAGTGTACTGGCTTCCTGTCCCACCAGTGGCAAGTTACCATGGTCGAAATTGCATCTGACCGTGAGAACGGGAAGGAGCCCCGCACGCGGTAGTGTCTTACGTGTCTCAATAACTTGCTTATCAAACCCCAACCGATTGGTCATGATCGCCCCTACAACGTAGACTGACATCGATAGAAGCTGTACAGCCAGTGGTACCGAGGAATAGAAGCGGTCGATGACAACTAATCGAAATCCCTGAGATGCCCCGCTCAGGACAGCCTTCATGTTTCGTATCACCGCTGCTGCCCCCGTCTTGTTGTCGAATTCTTGTTGATCACAATTTGCAGTATCACGCTTCCCGACGTGCACCTCAAATCTGTAGTCGTAAGTTACGAAATGCAACATTAAAAAACAAATTAATGTCAAAAGCTACAACTCAATTTTTTTTAAACATAAAACACTCACCGGTGACAGTAGGCACTCTCAGATTCACACATTATAACAAGTTTCGTTCCATAGCGGTGGGGCTTGTCGGGTATGAACATACGCGTGGCGTTCCGCTGTTATGTCGCTTGTAAAACGCCTTCGCCAAATGAGAGCTTACTGCCCAGTGTCCAAGCAGATCGAAACCGAGACTGCAACACGTCAACAATAGGTTTCAATTTCCACACGTTATCGCGAACGCGTGGGGCCTCGTTACGACATGAAAGTCGCGAAGGATCGAAGTACACCAGTTCCGAGCCATGAACTTGCCAAAGTTTCCGGCTGGGATCACGCAGTCATTGGCCATCGACCAAAGGCGGGAGAAACGCCGCGTCCTCGGATTAAGCATCCTTGCCACTAAAAGCCCAATCACGTGTAAAATTTCGTGTGTCTTGTACGCTGGTTCAGCACGTAGACGCCGTTCAATCTGCTTAACAGTCTTCGGCGTCGGAGCGTGACGCTTTCGTTGCTTTGCCCGAATTTGTTTGGCTCTTGCCTGAGCGGTTAGCCGCTTGTAGCGGTTAGTCTCCTTCGTAATGTTCACCCACAGCGACTTTGGTAGATAGTAAGAAAGTAACAGCATGGGACAGTCTGCGATGATTTGGAGGTCTGGCGTCGGTGTGGCAACATCGGTAGACAGACGAGCGTAGCCTTCACAATCGCGTTCAAAATCAGACGATGGTGCACTCCATTTGAACTGCCGAAGCGCGTTCTTGTCGATACCTTCCAGAGTTAGTTTTCCACCCAGTGCCTCCACAAAAGCTTCATCCATTAGGGCGACGTCTTTGTCATGCTCCAGTATGTCGTCGGGAAACTCGCACCGCTCAATCGCCTCATCGCCTCTATTATCACTGCCGTCACTACCGCTCGAATCGATGACGTCATAGTCGTCCGACAATTCTCCATCCACCATGACGTTCACGTCGCCCTCTGCTACGACTACAAGTTCGTCCGTGGCGTCGTCCACACTTTCACCCCCCCCCCCCCCACACACACACACACACACGTGCTCCGTCACCGTCACTCGCGTCACCACCATCATAGTTGTTGGACTCGGCACCCGACAATAGACACTGGAAGGCATCCACGACCAGCTCGTGCTCAGCCTAGCCAAGGCGATCATCCGCGTCCGACTGGGAGTCGCTACCCGAGCCGAACATGGCCGCTATTGTGTTGCCTGACAGAGCAATGGATATGGCGATCTGCGACGCCGTGACCGGCTCGTCCGCTGACAAGAATTCATCAGCACTCACCTCTTCCCCACTCTCTCCACTTTCGTCTCCAATGAGCTCCGACTCAAATGTCACCTCTGCACCCTCGCCTACACACAACATTTCATTCAGATGCCTGTAGCTTGTTTCAATCATGCATTACGTACCCACAAACGATACCCCGGCCAGTGACGTATACATCCACTCCTTGAAGAGTCCTGAGTCGGAAGGTCTTTTCGAAGCCCACCCCACGCCACGAAGCTGCCGCCAAAGGTGCTTGAAGTCGACGGTTCGAACGTCGAGCTTGTCTTGAACTGCCGACAGACTTTTTCTCGAACTAGATCGGATTCTTGCCATTGTGGCAATTTCTGGAATGAGACACCGCTGTCTTGAGTCGGTGCCTCGCCACTCATCCAGGTGTCCGGATCCGACCAGATTGTTGCTGCACATCTACCCTTTCCCCACCCTGTCTTTGACATTTGCCTTTTCACCTCTTCCAGCTTGTATTTTTTAGCTGCAAAAATTTGACTTGATTAATGTATGGTGTCCACTTTCTGAGTCATTTCATGTTTAAAGCTTGTAATTACGTCGTAAGTTACGACTTGTGCCCTGTTCAAAGTCGTAACTTACTACGTTGGTAAGTAAGGGGTTAAGTTTGAATTTGATAACGTTAATTTGGGCTGTGAGTATAAAAGGTTAAGAGTAGTTTTGGATCAGAATGACTCGCCACCTAAAACTCTGGCCAGATAATACTAGATGCAATAATTTCTTTTAGCTTACCGACACCAACTGGAAGCATAAAATCTTGTCAGACTTCGATACATGGTATTTTGCAAACATAACGCTCATCGCCCGCTGTGAGAGGATGGCCAGTTCAATACGCTATCTAGGCGAGGGTGGCCCTGCTCCTACCGTAATAGACAACCACCGGAACGTTCTATTATAGTCGCGCAACTAATAACTTGCACACTCCTCTACCGGCACACATTGTATTGTCGCCTTACTATGTGTTCCAGTGCGCAAGAAAGGGGTTATTATAATATTGGGAAAATGTCCGAAGGTGTATGAATTCGGTTGGAATGGGCTAAACGTGTAACAACCGACTATTCCTAAACTTACCGTCAACTGAATTCGACGAAGGGGAGAACGCCGCAATACGAAGCTCCCGCCGAACCCCTTTGTCGGCGCATGCTCTATTGTCCCCGCCGATTCCAGCATCAGCTAGGCGCCGCGGTCCATGTGCGGGTCAGAGAGAGCTGAGTACCGCCGAAAAAACGCTTCTGCACTTCCGAGAGCGGCGGCGAGTGACTCAACAGCGATACAGGATGAAGATCCATCACAAGCTCACTTCGCTGGAGTGTGACGTCGCTAATTTGCAAGAGGAGTTGGTGAAAATCTAGTCAATCCTGCACCCTCCGCCGAGCGTGACCACCAATACATCGCCATGGAAGGCAGTGACGCAGTTTTATCGTCTTTTTCGCTATGGCGTAGACGAACCCTTGGAGAATAACACCGGGCACCCCACCCCGCTGAATACTCAATATGATGTACAATACAAGTCTCTCGGCGTTGCAATGGCTCCAAACGTCGTGTTGAACGACGGATATGGGGTCGATTCAGTGATGAAGACTTGGAGTTTCCAATCACAGCAGTACGACACGACTGATTTCCAGCTTGTGTGTATGGAACAAGGTTCAGGGAACTCGGTAGTTACTTATGCGGACAATTTCACTACCATTTCGGCTGATTAACTGCGGAACATACGCCTTTCAGGCGGCAGTGATGATCTAGACAGGGAGCTTTCTTCTCCAATTTGGAAACTTGCTGGTCGTCGATTCACATTTCGTGTGATTTATACGCTTTGAATGGAACGATGAGAATAACCGCATCGAGGGCGCATTTTATCAAGCAGATATGCTGACTTCGTTGATCAGAGTGCTAGGGAACATCCAAGATGCCTCCACCGTGCTCAACAGTGCTCTGGGATTCTACTTAGATGAGAAACAGAGAGATGGTTCAATTAGCGTTGATGGATAAAGTTATCTATATGTACAGTACATACTGCTAAAACACTACTGGGAATGTCTTGGGCGCCACCACAATGCAGTTTTTTTTTTTTTTACTACATGTAGTGTACGTATCTCACCTTGTGGGTGATAGAATAAGACTTTATTCGATGAGAGACACAGCTACCACGTTGCGGTAGAACATTTATCTGTAAGATCGCGTCAACCACGGGAGCGACGACGTGCATGGCGATGGCCACAAAGAACTTTGTCCAGTCGCCGTACGCGGGGCCTTCGTGTTTTCAGTACCAGCACCAAAGCGCGACGAAGAGCTGGTAACTCATTTAGTGGTGAACTTCGCTGGTGAAGACTCTCTTCCAAGACGTCGTGGGCCTGGTGAGCCCGCGTGCTTCAGTCGCAAAGACTGGAACATCACGTTCGTTTCCTACACCAACACAAAGAGGAATTAGGGCCCTCTCTGTTAGCCTTTTCCCCTTTCCGACAACCAACACCGAGTCATGAAAAGTATCCGCTTTGATTGTGAGCGGAAGTGAAATACCTAGTCTAGGCGTGGGACCCAGATCGACCGAACAAGACCTCTGAGAGGATCCACTGTAACGGATCTGGTATACTCACCAAGCAAGTATCGGAGGAAAAGACAGAAGTGGAAGTTCAAGGGACAACGGGTTCTATAGAAAAAAAAACTGAAATAGAATGCGGATTAAACATCATTTATCTGTAAGATCGCGACCAAAACAGTTGGAGTTACACGAAGCCGTCTATCCAACGGCTAGCAAGCTAAGACACAGTCCGTAAGCGATAGCGTATGATTGCATTTTTTTTAGCGCGCTTTACGATTAGGTGCAACTCACTCTGTCACAAAGCTCATGGTCCCGATGGCTTTAACCATGTCTGCATATGTAATATTAATGTGGATTTTGAGGGCGATTGCATCTGTCATCTTCAAACCTGCCCGACAATAAGTTAGAGCACTGACTTGTAATACATGTCCTATCACTTTGAGTAAGGCTGCTCACTATGTGCTCGACACCATAAAAATATATTAAAAATGCTGTACATATGCACTTTGCTACTGAAAACGTAATCAAACCATAACGCACTTGTCTATTTCAGAATACGGTAGGCGTCACATGGAATCTACTTTCATAGCATCATACTATGGATGAGAAAAGCATGTGGTATAGTATTGTATCAAGTTCATACAGCTGGTTGGCTAATAAGCAACCTGGACTTCTTTTCTTCACATATGGTTATCTTGAGGAATGTACTGCACAATATGTATTACAGTATTAATAGTATACAGTAATCTGGGCAGTGACTCGTATAACGCTATCGATGGTTACAGCAAATGACTGATGATCGAGAGTTCGGGATGCATCTGCCCGATCACCCGTCTCCTCCGGTCTTGTCATTTCGAAATCCTCGTCCTTCCATCCAACGTCTCGGAAGAACCGACCAAGACTAATGGAGGGTAGCTTACTTTTCCCTCCCAACTGCGATTCACTGAGTGACGCTGTGATTGGAGTGGTGCCTGCACGTCGAAGACATTCCCAAGCCTACCGGCTCTGTGATCAGCCCGTCCAAGGATCTCCAGCAAGCCATAAACCCGGTGACCACTTCAATACTGAACCGCTCCCAGCTTCTTCCAGTCATCACAGCTTCTCTAATCCCAGCGAATCGGCCACACCAAGGCGTCCTGTGTCCTCCACAGACCAATGGTATGGCCAGGACCCTGCAGAACGGTCGCTGATGCTCCATCGGCAGCGTCGGCGAAGAACACAACAACGCTATCGAAAGAAACTGGAGGCTAAAGCAGATGCCTTTGAGGACGAGGTCGTCCGGCTTCGGCAAGAAGTCAAACGTCTGGAGGAACTGCGACAAAATATTCCTTCGAGCGTTCCAACAAAGGCTGTTGCGTTCAAGGTTGTAGTCGAGTACTTCCGCATGTTCCGCAACGGGTTCCACCCTATAGCGTCTGTGTCAGAGCTCTGCAACGCAACCGCTGCAGCTAGAAATGATCCTGCGTATGTGCAGACGCAGTTTTTCAAGGCTATTACAACCCCCGATGTGTTGTTTAATGCCGGGTATGGCGCCGAAGCGGCTCTGGAAGAGTGGCGACTAGTCTGTCTGCATCATGACAACCACACCATCGAGCTGCAGCGAGTAGAACGTGGAGTTGGGAACACTGTGGTCGCCTACATGAACGGTGTTTTCACCATCACGGAAAAGATGCTGAACGTGGCGTTTCCTCAGCTCGACAACAGCAGCCAACAGGACAAACGCTCAGCCATCGCTGATATGCTTCTGGGCAAGCGACTTGTCGTTCCCAGTGTAGTGTTTTTTCAGTTTGATGAAAGGAATAAACGCGTGGTGAGTGGGCGCTTCGAAGCTGATATGCTGGCTGCACTGCTAGATTTGGTGCCAAACACGGACGATATTTCTCTTGTGTTAAAGAGCCCCATCAATATCCACCATTGGAGTAAGTAAGGCTATGGCCCAACCATAAAGCAGTGAACAACCAAATACATTTTTCTGCGTATTTCGTTTTATGGGGTTAACTAGTTTTACTTTTATAGTATCCTCTAAATGAAGAAGTCCAGTAATACTAAGTGTATTTATATAGGTCACCCAATTACTCGGTTCACAATATGAGCACCCTGCCTACATTGCCCAGCGGAAAAACTACTACTTGACGCCGAGTGATGAAACTGTCGAAGGTGGAGCAAGGACATAAAATAACGAATTAAGGTATCAAACTTTATAGTCTACGTACTTCGTTTATTTAATATAACAAAGGGCTATCTGCTCAATGGACTAGATGTCAACCTTCCTGCCGCGGTTGTCATCCGCTAATACCGTTCGCCAATTTTAAAAAATCTAATTGAATCTAAGATAAAAAGCATCAGTCCACTTGCCATAATTTGGCTAATATCGGCTCTAAGTACAGATACATGTACATTTAATCATGTATGCGACTATCGGATATATGAGGGTCCTGGTCAAACCCACTGTTACCTTTCCGGCTCTTATTGAGGATAACAAAAGTTATCAAAAGTCTTTTGCGACCAAACGGAGCGACCTTCCAATGATGCAAGGGTGCAACGATCGCCACCTATCAATCCGAGGCCAAGGTCTAGCTTCATTCAGAAGCGTCGGCGTCCAACAGATACGCACTGACATAGTCTACAGTCTCAGTTGAGAGATGAGTAAGTTGTCTAAGTGTCGGTAGAATTTTTTACGGTTCAAATGCAGGTCGGGCCTAGATTGAGGTCGAGTAGTCGCCCTTACAATAACCAAGATATTTTTTAGCATCAGTTACGTACTTCGAAGTAGCACTTAACAGCAAGGGTGGCGACGTCATCGGGCGAGCGCGAGCCTCCCTCAGTCCATTCACGCTCTGCCAACGCTAGTTTCCAGTATTAGTGTAACAACGATCGTTGGCGAAAGATGCAGATTTGGAATACGCCTGCTAGTTCTGGGCCGCTCGATTTCAAAACGAATTCTCTCCTATTGGCTAAGAGAATCTGGCCCTTAACTGGTCACCAGCCCATAATTGGCAATTTACCTTACCACATTGGTATGTACATTACCGTATGAACTACTGTTTAGTGAAAAATTGGCAATATGGCATTGCTTATGACTCGTATCAAGCAAAACATGACATTCTTAATCCGGTAACGCGCCTCGTGCCTGCAGATCCTGCCTTATACATACATACATGTATGTCCGGTTGCGATAAGGCTAAGCTAAAATAAAGTGATTCGTTGGATACGATTCAAATCGTTCGGACCGCCAAAAATTCCTATCGCCGTCTTCAATCTACTTCGACCCAGACGGCATCAGCGACATATTTCAAGAGCGTGATGGAGCGCAGCCTGCTTTACCGTCCAATGACCACTTACTGTCTGACAACATCGTTACCACGGTGGGGGCCAACCGACTCATGAATTCGACGAATGAGAGCAAACCGTACCACCAAAGCATTCAGTCTCCCTCCCGCCAAGCCCCCTTATCGTCTCATGTACAAGCGACCCCGCCAATTCCAGCTACAGCTGGGACCTGCGAGGTCAACGGGGTTGCGAAGAGCGACGAAAATTTCTAATTGCCACAGTTTGAAAGTGATAGGGAATATGCGTGGATGCAAATGGTTCGTCATCTGGTGTCACCAACTAAGGCGTTATGCAAGTTGACGTAAGCTTTTCGAAAAGTTACGAGTCCATCATACAAGATGATCCGTTGGTTACTCTAAAATAGGTGCTGAAGTTGGGAAAAAGTTAGTCGATCCATTCGCACCCAGTTCTTTTGACCTTTGTATCTCTGAGCATTAGTTTGCCACGTGGATTTTAGTGAGCTAAGCGCTTATTCGGTTAAGGGTACAGTAATGTGCAACAGTGACTGAGAGTCGAAACAGTAGGAAGCTGAAGGAATTATTTAGGCCCGTACACATCAAAACATGTACATCTAATTAGTGGTGTCAACGTTATTAACCTTACCTTTACCTCCAGAATACTAAGGTACAACCATCTCAACCTGCTTAACCTCCAGTTTACAAAACTTCATACAAATATTTAGGCTGCGACTCAGGCAGCAACCAAGTTAAGGGTACATATAGTGTACCATTTACTTGATACATGTACCCTAAATTGGTACTATTTTTGCAAGGTTAAGCAGGTTAGCGCTTAACCTCCCGCCAGTTAAGAGGTTGATACAGCTAAACTTGCTGGTTCAGGCTAAGACAGTAAAGGTAAGGTTAGGGAAGCTAATGTTGACACCACTACATCTAATGCTCATCACCCGCCAGGCAAGGATGAGTGGAAAAACCAACGTGATGCATTACATGTGTACTTGTACTACATATCATATGACAAATAGTTCGCGTTATCCATGATACTCTCTCTACCTGAGTCTTTAAAAAGGTATCTGGGTGTACAGATTTCGTAGAAACTTTTAATATGCACAGGCTTCGTCAATGTAGGCATTCTGTGCATAGACCCGGTGAACTGCCTACATTAAGTTTTCAAAAGTGCCTCCAGGAAGATGATGGGTACATTAGCGATTCCGCTAGATTTTGCAGGTTATGCTAGCGATCTGTTTCGAAAAAAGCACATGCAAGTGCAAAACCTATAGAGGGATGAAGGGCGAGCGCAAATACGGCGTCATCGTATATCCCAATTTGCCAGAATCAATCTTTTGGACCAAATTCGGTCAATACAACAACACCAGGGGCGTAAGAAGCGTATGTTACATAAATATTCTTCCGATATAGGTATCAAACTCGGGTATCAAGATGGTCATGTCCTGCTCCAAAAACAAGAGGATGATTTCAAACGAGTCCTTGCAGCCTTCCGAGTTTGCCAGTGCATGTACAACACAGTACGATCAAAACTGGAACGAAGGTATTGAGCTAGTGAAGGTCAACACTCGAATTTTCAATGGCGTCACCGCACCTACGTGTAGTTGGGCAGAACAGCTTCTCAGTAGCGAGGTGCCAGTTCTAAGATCAAGTGCTGAGCACGCTATGCTAATTGAGCAGCAACAACCGAAATTCAATGCCAACTTCAGAGACACTAATTCTCGTATCTCCTAACAGTGCATCATGCTTACATAAGTATAAAGCAAGTGTGCAGATGATGCCAGCTTAATCATCTTTTGCAAATAGTGCAACAACAATCACAGTAGAAAACGTGGTCTGCGATATCAATAATGCTTGGGAGCGAGCCAGATTGAGCTTACTGAAGCGTTTGACTTGACTAACCAGTCGGAGCGCACCCTGCCGCAACAAACTTCTGTGCCGTAACCGAGTGGAGTGCACGCATCAGGCGCGCCTCATTGGTTTCTCCCTAAAAGATACATGCACGCTATCAAGTTGACTGTGCCGCTTCATTGCATGGCTCAAGATACTATCGGGTCTATCTTTAAGATAGACCCGATTCATACAAATTCATAGTATAATGCATGATGCCTACATTAAGATTTTCAAGATGCCTACATAGACCTCACAGAGGCAGTAGGCACGAATGCCCATTTTGACGAAGCCTGAATATGCATGTAATGCTGCTGAATGAGGAATTGTCGATACGCTTTGCTTCTGACCCGCATCACGCAAAGCATGATTCAAGGAACGTACGTGATTTCACCATAAACAGCTAAAAATGATGATTCCTTGACCACGATACATGTGCGACTCGTACTGGAGCGCTGGACGAAGGCAGATCGTTTCAGCCTCGAACGGGACGCGCTCACACCACATTACTCAACTTACTTCGTTCCAGACGAGATCAGCAAATAATGGATCACAGCCTTCTTTACCCGCCCAACAGCCACTTACTGTCTGACAACATCGTTAGCGTGGTG
Source organism: Phytophthora tentaculata (assembly GCA_033557915.1). Classification (NCBI taxonomy): domain Eukaryota; phylum Oomycota; class Peronosporomycetes; order Peronosporales; family Peronosporaceae; genus Phytophthora; species Phytophthora tentaculata. Next base: position 2,560,004 of record JAUCEA010000020.1, on the reverse strand, counting down.
GGGAGCATGAACGCAAGGCCGTCATCTGTATTCGACGAAGGGAGAACGCCGCGATACAAATCCATTCGGGCTCCCGCCGAGATCTTTTGCCGGCGTGTGCTTAAGTGGCCACGCCGATTCCGGCATCAGCTAGGCGCCGCGGTCAATGTGCGGGTCGGAGGGAGCTGAGTGCCGCCGAGAAAACGCTTCTGCACTTCCGAGAGCGGCGACGAGTGACTCCACAGCGCTACCGGATGAAAAATCATCGCAAACTCATTGCCCTGGAAGGTGACGTCCATCAATTGAAAGAGGAATTGGTGCGAATTCAGTCAATGCTGCGTGACCACTAATACATCGCCATGGAAGGCAGTGGCAGAGTTCTCCCTTCTTTTTCGCAATGGCGTAAACGAACCCGCGGAGCGTAACGTTGACCAGATCACCCCAAGGAATGCTCTGTATGACGTTCAAAAGAAGTTCCTGCGCGTGGTAATTGCTCGTGACGTCGCGCTGAACGACGGATATGGCGTCGATGCAGTGATGAAGCACTGGAGCTACCATACCCAGAAGAACGACACGACTGAAATCCAGCTAGTGCGTTTGGAACAAGGCTTAGAAAGCTCAGTGGTCGCCCATATGGACTGTTCTTCTACCATCTCCGCGAAGAAGCTGCAGCACTCGTTGCTCTCTGGCGACAATGGCGAAGTAGGAAGTGAAATTCCTTCCTCTGTCTGGAAACTTGTAGGTTACCGATTCACTTTTCGATTGAATGTACGCTTCGAATGGAATACGAGAAAAACTGCATCGAGAGCGCTTATCATCAAGCCGACATGCTGACACCATTGATCAAAGTGTTGGGAAACATCCAAGATGCCTCCGCCGTGCTCCACAGCACTCTTGGATTCTACTAAAAGGCGAGAAAATGGAGGTGGTAGGTTTGACGTCAGGAATACGCATGCCATTGGCTGTTGGGCTCACTTTGACGTCACCGGGAGGGTAGCTTCCTCCTTTCTTCTGTTAGAGTCAAAGAGGGATTGTCCTGTATCCACGAATAAGCAACTAAAGACACATACCGCAAGCGATCCTACTAACGCGTCGTATCAGCAGCATCTCGTTTAAACCTTCACAGAACGACCAGGTAACGGGGTCGGAGAAACCAGTGCAGTGCTCGCCCTCGAAGCCCTGGAGAATACAGTGCACCATGCTTGTATCACGTCGAGTAACGTGGTTCACGTCAAACTGAGGATAAACGATATAGTATCATGCCATAACGCACTTGACGATTTTAGTATAGGTGTCACATCCTTATCTTCTTTTATACAGCTGGGTTGCATGTATATCTTGAAGTATGAAGAAAATACCAGCGGGAAATGACTCGTATAACGCTTTGGACGGTTACAACACATGACTGACGATAAGAATTCGAGATGCACCTCCAGGTCGAATGTCTCCTCCAATCTTGTCATTTCAAAATCGTCGTCACCCCACGCACAAGAACCAACCAAGACTAATGGAGGGCAGCATACTCCTCCCGCCCAACTGCTCTTCTCTTAGTGACTCTGTGATCGGAGTAGTGCCTGCGCGTCGAATAATCTCACAAGTCTATCGGTTCTGTGAAGACGACGTTCCAGGACTCCACCAATGCATGCATCTACATCCGCAGGCCACTTGAACACTCATCAGTCCTCGTCCAGTTGCCCCAGGTTCTCAGAGCCCAGTGCGGCGAACGCAACACCCATAATGCCAACTAGAAACACAACCTCTGAAGACTCATGATACAGCATGGATCCTGCTGAACGAGCGTTGATGCTCCAACGACAGCGTCGACGAAGAACCCAACAGCGATACCGAAAGAAACTTGAGGCTAAATCGGTCGCCCCCGAGGACGAGGTCGCCCAGCTTCGGGAGGAAGTCAATCGACTCAAACAGGAGCGTTATGCACCCCCTACGAAAGTTCCGACAAAGAGTGTCGCGTTCAAGGTGGTAGTCGAGTACTTCCGCATGTTCCGCAACGGATTCCATCCAACTGCATCTGTATCAGAGCTTTGCGGTTCTTCCACAGCGCTGGCTGATGATCCTGGGTATGTTCAGACGCAATTCTTTCAAACGGTTACGCATCCAGACGTGCTGTTCAATGCCGGGTATGGCGTCGAAGCGGCATTGGAGGACTGGCGACTAGGCTCACAGTATCACGATGACCACATAGTCGAGCTGAAGCGGGTGGAACGCGGCGTTGGAAACGCCGTAACCGCCTACATGAACGGAGTTTTCACTATCACCGAAAAGATGGTGAACTCGGGCGTTTCCTGAGCTCGACGACGACAGTGGACACGGCAAACGCTCAGTTATCGCTGAAAAGATACTGGGCAAACACCTTGCCGTTCCCAGTGTAGTGTGCTTTCAGTTTGATGAAGCGAGTGATCGTGTGGTGAGTGGGCGCTACGAAGCAGACATGGTGGCTGCACTGCTAGATTTGCTTCCAAACGCGCAAGATGTTTCTGTTGTTTTAAGTATCCCATAAATATCCACCATTGGAGTAGGTAAGGATGCGCCAAGAACGTAAACAGCGGCGTCAAATACAACGCACGGATGTATGTTTGTGGCACGACAAACATTTTCAGTAACATGTGTTATGATCTTTTCATGCTAACCACTTTTGATAGAAACGATATTAATACAATCGAGCCAATTTGCACCTACAAAACTTGTTATAAAATCTATTTGCTTCCGTGAATGGATAAACTAATTCACGGATGCAAAAATTGCAAAGCAGTCTGTTAATTTACTATGAATATATACTACGTAGTAACTTTGATTAAAATTAACCAAACAATGCAAGCAACATGACCTGAACGCGTAGTTTCGGTCACTGGCGTTCCAAATTGCTTAGAACTCTTGATACCGTTATTAATACAGTAAAACCTCTCCTAAATGAACCTTGAGAAACCTGATATCCTGTCGTACATGATATAATTCAGGCCACCGAGTCCGTTCCCAGGGGAGTAAACTTGATATTCAAATGACAAACCTGACAAAATTTTGAGGGCAGCAAGTGTATACATTGTAGCCTAGGACAACGAAGTGGTCATGGTAAAACTTGTGATTGATTTTATGTCAGTAACCAGCAACCAGCAGCCTTGAAATTGATTTTGTATCATACTTCGACTGCATCGAGAACTCGTACAACTTGTCGTGGACGCCTCTATCAGGTATAGCAGTATAGCATCTTGCTCAGGTCGTCTTGAATAAACAGATCATTGCTAAAGTTAGAAAGTCTATATAAGGCGCCAAAATTCTCGTATATGAACGGGGCGAGGAAGCATGCCGGCTTAGAAAAGTAGCAAATGCAAATGTTTTCGCTGTGCGTCTCCATGTCTAACAAAGGCATATCAAGCTGAAACTTTCTTTTCGGATTTAAGTAAGTAAGTCTCGTCTGGCCTCATTATAGAAAATCATTTGTTGGACTATGAAACAAAAGGTCATTCGGCGCTTCTTCACGTAGCCGCAATTTTACCCCCCCTAATTATTTCGACTCCATCTCAGGAAGTCTTGTGAAAGTGCAATGGAGCATCGCACCACCTGCTCTTCAAAGACACGTGAAATTAATCCGTTGGCTGTCCATCCCTCATTCTTCGGAATTCCCAGTATAATGATCATTTTCAGATATAACACGATAGAGTTTAGATGAATTACTGTCTTTTTGTGTTTTCCCTATCTACATGTTGAGGGAGCCCACAACAAACTTGGTGGTCCATCATTGTGCCAAATGAAAATTTTGTCGAGACTAATTGCAATTTTTGGTATATACGTATATTTGGTTGCCGACTTCGAGAGCACATACAATGTATGTGCTCTAATGTCATGAGGTCATATCGGGTAGGAAAGGTTTTACTGTACACAGTTCTTCTTCTATTTTAATAGATGAAGAGTTGTGTACAGTAAAGTCTTTCCTATTAAAATAGCGTGACGCTACAGTTATAAACAGTTGAGAATACTGAGCGTACGAATCTCGACGTAACGTTTAGTGCTGCGGAAGCAATACGGTACGCAAACGTTTTGTGCTGAGCCCATCAAGCCAATATAAAAACGTTAGAACGGCGCCACAACATTTATGAAACGGGATAGATTCGTCCTAACTTCCATCATTTTTCTTCTGCTGCACTTTTTCAGCTAAATTCCCTTCGGCAAGCGGCACGACTACATGTAAATTGTGGCTCCGCACAAGAGCCCCTTGGTCCTGCATCGCAGCCCCAGTATCTGCTTGAAGATCTTTCTTTACCTGACAGCCTAAATGCTCTGAAATATAGCGAGAAAAACTATCTGATTTCACGTCTAGACAAATATTGTTCTTGTGTCCAACCAGTACACTGCACTCAGCGAAGCAGGATATGTGCAGAGTCATGTACTATCTATAGGTGTCATCGTCATTTAGGGACGCGATGAAGAATTCTTCACGTAATTTGAAGTTCAGTTTGATTATAAACGACAGTAATCTGATAAAAATGGGATCTGTCGGGCAGAAAACGCTGGCGTTTTCGCATAACCTGTCCAAAACAGCCTTCATTTGGTCAAATTGCTCAGTAATATGGCGCGTTTTGACCACATCCCCCGTCTTGTTTGTTGTTTCACTTTTCTGTGTATTACGGGCACTCGCAAACAATGTAGCTGAACTAGTTTTGCAGTACATCACTTAGCGCAGTCGATTAACGCTCTTCGAGCGCTTCCTTCAGTTCTAGATTTACTCTCCAGCACTCTGCACCCAGTTGAATCAGATCTGCCATGCGACCCCTGTTCGTTATACTGCTGGGCGTTGCAGGCTTAATAGCAAGTACGCAAGCTGTCGTGTTTAAAGCCAACTCTGCTGCCGATCGGTCCTTGAACGTCGATATCTCTGTCCAGAGGCTCTTGAGAAAACATCACGCTGTGGGCACGACCAATGAAGAGAGAGGAATGACCAATGTCGTCGAAAAAGTCAAGGCTGTACTTTCGATGAAGGTTAGCGCTAAAACTCTTCAACGTTGGGCAGCCAACAACAAATCCCCAAAGGACGCTCTCGTTCGTTTGAAGCTTGCTAAGGCAGGACAAGAGCTTTTCAAAAAGAAAAAAATCGGAAACTGGGTTACCTTCATGACGAAACTCAACCCAAACAACGCAGACACGGCAATGATATCTGCACTTAATGCTCGATACGCCGATGACATTTTGTCGGGGATGATCATTGCAGCAAAGTAGGTTCTCGCTACTGAGGACATTGCCACTAAACTGCTAGCCGCGCAGCTCCGTGACTGGGCAGCACAGAAGAAACCAGATGGCGACGTTCTCAAGCTGCTAAATCTCAACAAGAAGATCCAGAGCTTGGACGATCTTTGCGATGACGCTCAGTCTATGCCTTGGCTCAAATACGTGGATGATATCAATGGAAACGACCCTGAAAAGGCAAATACAATGATGGTAAATACGTTGAAAACTTTCCACACCCAGGCCAGCAAGACCAAAGATCTCACCACGAGACTGCAAGACAAGCGGTTATAATTGTGGGCGAGTGAGGGGAAAACCGCAGACGAAGTCTTTAACATGTTCAGCCTTAAAAGCAAGGCGCAGAGCTTGGATGATCTCCTCGATAACGCTCAGTTCGCTCTGTGGTTTAAGTGCGTTAATGACATCAGCGGAAAAATCCCAGCGAAGACGTTGACGACTTACAACAAAACAACTGACGAGGATCTGCTACACTATGCTCAATGCCGCGAAGAATCAAGAGCTGGCCAAGAAATTGCAAAAAGGACAATTCGACAATTAGTTGGCTGATAATGTCAAGTACTTTGATGTTAGTAGGTATGTGGGAGCGAAGGGTACGCCAATAGATAGCCCGCAGAGGGAGTTCGTCTCGAACTACCTCAAAACCTACAACAAGAAGCACATCCCAGGTCAAGCGTAACATTTACAATTTTAGCGTCATCATTAAAATGTGAGGACCTCACGTGATTTTCTTTCGTCCAGCTTGATTTTTACTTCGTTAGACATACATTTGATTTCAACCCTTGCAATCACTTTCAAGTACTGTACCACATTCTCTACGTAGGGTAGTTTTGATTTCGAGAGAGGCTCCTCCGCAAATAGGTAGCGTATGATAACCTTATTCAACCCCCACTTCTGAATCAATTTAGATTCGGATGAAGGAACAGCATTTGCACTTGTAGCCGATTCTGCACTTAGGTTTGAGCTTCACGAGCGCGAAGGAGGGCTTGTCAGCGGCCCAAGTATCCTCTTCAGTGCCTCCTAAAAGGCCAACGATTGAAGGCAATGAAGTGCAGTTACTGCGCGTTTTATCAGTCATTGGCCTGGGAAAATATCTGCAAGGTGCAATCAATGTCGATTGGAGAGTTTTTTTTTGTGCCGTGATATTGTGTTACTCGCGTTGTTCGCAGGACAGCTTCGCAAATATCAGTTCGCTCTGGTCCAAGAAAAAATCAAGCGACCTTTTTCGCTTAACCACGATAGGATCGGTAAAAAATAACTTGAACCAATTATTACGGTACTGCTCCACTAAAACCATTGATTATTAAATCTGCTGTGTATTGCAATAATTACAAAGCCGCGCATTCGCACGGAACAGCTCTGAATTTTACATTTACTGGTACTGTTGTAAACGAAACCGCACCTTTAATTCAAACACGACGACATACAAGTACATGTATGATCGAAGAGGAACAAGTTGAAAATTAAAAACGGTAGAAAGCTAATACTTGACAATAATAGTCATTTCAAAGTGACTACCTGACATGCAAAGAATAATAAGTTGAAAATTTAACTTCAACATCGAAATACAATATTGACTTAGATATTTTTCCTGAGTTTTCGTCCAAGTGGTCCGCACACGGCACTCATTTGGCAGGTAGCGTTCTAGCTTATCATTGAGCTACCTTCGCTGAAAGCTACACTCGCCCCCTAAACCAAACCTTAGACCATTAGTGTACGCTAGATCCTCTACCTCCCCCTACAGGGGGAGCACCTCGCTGACTTGGTTGTCCTCAATGTAATCGATGTTTGGAGTGACTGCTCTTTTGTGGTTGATGTTGCTTGAGTGTGACGGAATATTTAAGATAACAGGTATTATAAATTTATGAGTTGTTATATGAAATAGAAGGGATGTTGTCCTAAATGGGTCAACATAACGCATTTTAGAAGAATCTACGAGGTTATGCAATGACAGATACGTTTTGACACGTTCTCCAATTCGGAAAACGTTTTCTACAGGGTAAGTGGTGTATGAGGACTCTGGGCACCAGTACGACCGCTGGGAGAACTCTGGGTTAAAATCCAGAGAAATATTAATAGTTGTCAATGCTTTTAATTATTGACACCACAGAAGTATCAAGTAAAATTTAACGACATAATTATTTGATATTTCAATACAAAAATTATGGCTACAATACAGATCCCTCAGGTAGTAGAGAGAGAGAGAGAGAGAGAGAGAGAGAGAGAGGGAGAGATCTGTAATAGGGGTTATCACGGTTGTAATGTTTCATTGTCGTATAATAGAACGGTGGTGGTATAGTGGTCTTTGTGTGCTATCGTAAGGTAATTAGCGCAGAAAGCGTTAGCATTGGTAACATGTTGACTCGCAGAAGTATTGTGGGTTCTACTCCAAATTTGGTGAGTAACTCGTGAATCAATCGCGTTAGCCTACTAAATAGAATTATTTTGAGCGTTTGCCTCCACCATATCTAGATCAAATGGGTACGGTTTCTATTTCGACCAAAGATATTACAATTAATTACATATCTTCCGTGTAATAATACGCTCGGTCATGTCCTACTTGGCTTTACATTTAACCATGGTCCGAGTATTCAACGTGTTATATTGACTGCAGACAAACGTATAACAACCCCGACGTTGCCAAATTTATAAAATTAAAACTGAGTTCGGACCAAATTATGTGATCAAATACAACACTCCAGGCCATAGATAAGTGCGGAACGCTGGTCTCGCTGTAGTGGTTATACATCGCTGCCTACTTCCCTGGTACATAATGCCAGACCAACGTCGTACGCATGGCTGGTGCGTGCTGCAGTTGAAGTTACATGAATGGCACAACCTGATTGGTGGGTCTTTTGGGATCCTGCATTTTGATTGGACGCTGTCTTCAAATTTGGCTAGAATGTGATATGTAACGGGAAGGTATTCGTGACATTTGGCCTTCTCGTTACATACAGGACCGGTAAGTTTGTAGTGCTCTACAGGAGGGATAGTACAAGAAAGTATAATCCATGCATGTTGGAAGTAGGTAGCCGCTAGCACCTAACTCAATTAATCTCGCTTTCCTTTTCCATACATCGACTCACATCGGCTACAATCCTCGATCGGCATCGTCCTCTACTCCCAATTTGATATGAGCCCAAGCTACCCTGAAAGTATCGACAAGCTGGTGGAGCACAACTACATCCCCTAGGAGCTTAACATGCGGATGAAGCTCGCCCCGAAGGGTCTGCCCCAGGAGATCATCATGGCTGAGTAGGCCAAGTGAGTGACCGCTCCACAGTTGCATGGAAGACCAACAATTTGAAGGCCCTTGGTGTTAGCGCTGGAGACGTGAGTCTCACATTCCAAGTCTACATCGGTGGAGCGCTAACCACCGCTGAGGTGTGGACCCAGCTCGAGGGGCACTTCAATCGGAAAACGCTCAAGAACTGGCTCGTCGTTACCAAGAAGCTGCATAGCTTCAAGATGGAGCCCGGTTCGCTGTCCACGTGGACAAGTTCAACGAACTGGTACTCCAGATGGAGTCTATCGGTGAGTCCCTGGATGAGACTCGGCAGTTGGTACTGCTACTCGGAAGTTTGATTTACGAGTACCGTATGCATGCGACTGTCCTCGAGAACACGCCCAACGTAATGCTCGCTTACGCGATCCAAGCACTCGCTGGTGTTGAATCCTCGGATGATCGTCATCGGCGCAAGAGAGGGCGTTCGCTACGAAGGGGACGGACTTTGGCAACAAACGTACCTTCAACGGCAATTGCTTCTAGTGCAAGAAGCCAGGGCACAAGGAGTTCAAGTGCCGAAAAAAGAAGACCGACGAGGAGGAACGAGGGCAAGTGACGCAGGCTCAGGCGTCAGACTTCGCGTTCAAGGCTGTGAGTGCGATGACCAAGTATGAATGGCTCATCGACTCAGGTGCAAGCTCGCACATGCCAGCGTCTGGGACAAGTTTTTATCCATGAGGGACCTGAGCACGCCAATCCGTATCACGATTGCGGATGGCACAAAGATCGACGCAGTTGCAACGGGCACCGTCGGGCTAAGGCTGATAAATGGAACGTCCGTCATGCTATCGGAAGTTCTGTACATCCCTGAAGTTGAAGGAAGCATCATCTCGGTGCCCAAACTGGCCGAAAAGGACGTCGTCGAGCAGCTCAACCAGGACAAATGTTGTTTTCGCTACCGTCATGGAGGCCAAGCGCTGTGTAAACGTTTACAAGCTGAAGACGGGGGGGGGGGGGGGGGGGGGGCGAGGTGTGTCATGTTGCGACACCTCGTAAGGAGCCGTAGGCTACAGTTCGTACACGCCTTGGCCTCATCCCATTCAAGCGCTACGAACAGCTATTTACCATGGCAGAATGAGTGCCTCGCGTCACGGATAATGTCGACGTCTGTGCAGGATGCTGCATGGGGAAGATAAGCGTCGATGATAATCCTCGATACCCGGACAAACTCGTCAAGAGTGCCGGGGCTCTGGATTTGGTGCATGCGGACGTGATGGAGCCGATGCAGACTAAGACACCTGGAGATTGCACGTATGTGGTGACGATTACTCACGTCACGTCACTGTTTACTTCATAAAGGCGAAGTCGGATGTGCTATCGAAGTTTAACATCTACAAGGCGGCAATGGAGAGCGCGACAGACAAGTAGTTCAAGTGTTTTCGTTCCGATAACGGCAGTGAGTACACGGGCTGGCCGTTCAAGGCCTACCTCAACCGCAACGGCATCAAATATGAGAAAAAGATGCCTTACACGTCTCAGCAGAATGGGTCGGCTGAGCGCATGAACGGGAGCCTCGTCGAGATGGCTCGCTGTATGTTTTACCACGAGAGCATTGCAAAGAAGTGGTGGGCTGAGCTGTTAACACAGCCGCGTGGATCATTATCCGGATCCACGATTAAGTCACAACCAAGACGCCGTTCGAGATTGCATACAGCACCCAGCCACAGCTCAAGAATATGAAGGTGTTTAGCGCACTCGGCAACGCATCCATCCCTACCAAGATGCGTCACAAGCTCGACGTGAAGGCGTTCAAGTGTCTCTTCATGGGCTACGAAGATGGCGTCAAGGGATACTGTGTCCTGAACGTTGAGACCGGGAGTGTGCAAATCGTGCTCACCGTGAAGTCCGTCGAGACGGCAAGTCCAGGGCATCTGGTGACTTATTATGGTAAGGAAGATGGTCACGACGGTGCTACTTTGCCAGCTCTGAGGAGTTCGCAACCTAGACACGAGAGAGAGAGATTGTTCTTGTTGAAGCTGAGACTGGTGACTCTGATCACGCTTCAACGTGACGTGAGCGTAAACAACTTAATCGCACCATATGGTTCGACCCATCCCATTGTTTCGCGGGATGGCTGCTACCAATGGCGTTATCAACTCCTGTACCGAGGCGATTTTCAATGCGAATAGTGACGAGTGGAAGAAGGAAATTGCAATTGAGTTGGAGCCGCTCACTGGAAACAAGACCTGAGACTGGTCTGGTACCAAGACCAGCACACCAGCGACCGATCGGCTGCCGCGGGATTGTTGCGTTGAAGGGCGACGGCAAGGGGCAAGTTATTCGTCAGGCTCGCCTCGTAGCGAAAGGGTTCTCGCACTAACATGACATCAACTATGAGAGACGTATAGCGCCGGTGGCTTACTTGAATTCAATCCGTGCCAAGCTCGCGAAGTGCGTTGCTGACGGATTCGTGATCAAGCAGACTGACTTCGCCACGGCATTCCTGTATCGTAAACTCAATGAGGAGATCTACATGGAATTGCCTGAAGGGCTGCGAGAGATTCTCACTTTGGCTGAGGTTGAAAGGGAAGATGACGTCGTGTGTCTACTGCTACAGAGCCTCTACGTACTCAAGCAAGCGTCTCGAGTGTGGAACGAGACATCGACAGTCATCTCAAGGACATGGGTTGTCAATCCGGCCGACGCTGATCCTTGTGTATACACGACAGGTGAAGGTGACGACGAGTCTATACGTCGACGATATGCTCAGCGCTGCGAAGGACAAGACTATCGTCGCATCGGTGCACAGATGGAATCGCAGAGAAGATCAAAGTCAACGACCTCGGACGTGCACGCTTCATTCTAGGGATCAAAATCGACTACGACATGGAGGGCAAGACTCTACGCATCAGTCGACAAGCGTATCTAGAGTCGATCATTAAGAAGTTCAGGCAAAGGAGGCTAAGCCGTGCCTCACCCCACTGGAAGCTGGGGTTTATCTCACCAAGACGGACCTGCCCGGTACTGAAGAAGACAAAGTCAAGATGAGTTCGAAGCCGTGCCTCTCCCTTGTCGGCAGCCGCATGCACCTGCCATGTGGTACGCGACCGGACATCTCAATTGCTGTTGCTCAATTGAACCCGGACAGAAGCACTGGGATGCTGGAATTAGGGTGGTGGGGTATCTGTTGAAGACGACGGATGTTGGTAGCACGCGAAGGGATGGAACTCGTCGCTTACTCAGATGCGGATAGGACCGGCAACCGTGACGACAGACGTGACTTAAGAGGCATAATGCTCATGGTGTGTGGTGTTCCGGGGGTGTTGCGATCAAGTTTTCAGAACCCCGTAGCGCTGAGTTCGACGGAGGACTCGTACATGGCTCTCAGCGACTGCATGAAGGAGGTGGTGCGGCTGTGACTAATGCTCAAGGACATTGGTTCGGAACAAGATGGAGGAACTGTGATCTACGAGGACAACCAAGGCGCCATGGCATTAGCGAAGGACACTGGCTACCAAGCTCGCACCAAGCACATCGACATTCGCTATCATTTGATTCGCGAGAAGGTTGCAAGTGGTAAGTTGAGCTGGAGTACGTTGACACCAAGAAACAGCTCTCTGATTACCTCGCGAAGGGCTTATCAACCAAGACGCTGCGCTACTTGATGGGCCACCGCAACATCGGAACCAAACTCGACTCATCGAATCATGTGGGGCTGTTGTGGTTACACTTCGATGTCTACTTCACTTGCTACATACTGCCAGGTACGTGGCAAACGCGTGTGGCGCGTGCTGCAGTTGGTGTTACATGAATGCTACAACCTGATTGGTGGATCTTTTGAGATCCTGTATTCTGTTTGGACGCTGTCGTCAAGTTGAACTATCATGTGATCTGCGACGGGACAGTAATCGTGACATTTGGCCTTCTTGTTACATACAGGACCTCAGGCGATATGTAACGAGAAGATAATCGTGATATTTGACCATCCCATTACATACAGGACCGGTATAGATTGTATACATTTTTTAGTGCTTTACAGGAGGGGTAGTAGAAGCCATGCATGTTGGAGGTAGGAAACTGCTAGCACCTAACTCAAATAGTCTCACTTCCACATTTCCATTCATCGACCCACATCGTTTACAAGCCTCGTTCGGCATCGCCCTCTACTCTCCATTCTCGCTAATGGTTGTTCTGACCAACACGGCAGTCGAAATGTTATTGCTGGAGCTGGTCGACGCAGCCGTAGTGGTGCTGTTTGTCAAGCTTGTTGCGGGTGCTGCTGTGTACGATGGCAAATATTGGATGGTCTGTCGCTGAGCGTGGCCATTAACGGGATCGTGCTGCTGCTGTCGGCGATGCTGGTACCTCTGGTTGTTGTCGGGGTCGACATTCCGCTAATTCTAGTCACTTGGTGTCGTGGACAGCTTCGAGCTGTCCTTGTGTTGGAGCCGGTGTCGGGCCTGCCTATGCTTGCTGTAAGGTTTCTAAATATTCACTTTTGTTGACTCTACAAAACTGTTGCGTAGGTTTAGCTGAGTTTCCTCCACGTCCTGCGCACTGTCTCACGTAAGAAACACTGGCTACGAAATCAAGTAAAATATGGTCTCGTTTGTGGTGCATACATTTAATTGTTTTGTAAATTGGGGTTTGTTGACTGGGCTGGCGACTTAATCAACAACCTTTTAGATTGTTAGCATTGCAGTAATTGATTGTTAAAGATGTGGAAATATGCAAAGTATATTGCCACAGCCCCCGTTCTTCTATGAGTGATAATGTGATCGGAGTAGTACCCGCCCGCCCAAAACACCCCCAAGCCAATCAAGTCTGTGACCAAGACATTCAAGGAACTCCACCAAAACATACATCTACGTCCGCAAGTTACTTGAGTACAAATCCAACTCAGCTTTTCAGATTTAAGTGAAACGACCCACACGTAGTGCTAATGAAGAGCACAACAACGGTATCGGAAGTAGCGTGAGGCCAAAGCAGTAACCTTCGCGAATGAGGTCGATCGTCAATCGTCTAGAAAAGTGACAAAGTTTTCCCTCGAGCTTTCCGACGAATACTTTTGCGCTCGAAGTGGTAGTAGAGTAAGTTCGAATTCTCCGCAACGGAATCCACCCTATAGCATCCGTGTCAGCTCTCAGCAATGCAACCACAATTGTTCAAAATGACCCAGCGTATGTGCAGACACAGTTTTTTTCAGACCATCACGGTAATAGACTCCCTTCGGCATTTGCCTTCTAAACCACAAACCAAACCAACAGGTTAACAGCCGCACAAGACTCTCAAGTTCCACGCCTGCGACGAAGATGTCTGCCAAGAAAGCTAATGTCATCCTGGGAAGCAACAACTACTTCCACTGGGAATTCGCTATGCGGATGACGCTGGCAAGGGAAGGTTTGCTGGCACACGTGCAAACAATCAAGCCGAAGGCGGAGATGACTGAGGCATGGGTGCTGAACGACATGAAGGCGCTGGGTTTGATTGCGCAAGGTGTCACTCTCGATCATCAGACGAAGATACGGTCTGCGACGACGGCCATTCAGGCCTGGGGAACTCTGCGCGAGTTGTACACCGGGCAACCCTTCACAGCCGAGCAACCCTTCACAACCGGGTGACGATGACTCGATGCTTGCACGAGTTCAAGATGGACGACGGCGCGACCATGCCGAAGCACTTGGGCTGCTTCGTCGAGTTGGTCGTGGGGTTGCAGACGCTGGTGGAACCGCTTGACGATGCTCGCCAGTTAGTAATTTTGCTGAGCAGCTTACCGGCGGAGTACGAGTTGATCTCATCGATCATAGAGAACTCGAAGGACATCACCCTTATTGAGGTGAAGGTGAAACTGATGCTAGAATTCATGCGGCAGGGGTAGAAGGGAGGGCACGGAGCGCGCATTAAAGACCACCTCGTACGGAGGTAGGAACAAGACCGAAAGTTCATGAAGAGCGGCAGAGCCAATGGTCGCAGGAACAATGGCACAAGGAAGCGCAGTGTCTTCAGAGGCAACTGTTTCATGTGTGGCCAAGTCGGACACATGAAGCGGGACTGCCCGAACAAGGACGCCGACGACAAAGAAGACGCAGAATTTGCCGTTGGAGAAGGTCGGTCAACGGGATGGCTGATCGACAGCAGTGCCACGTCGCACATGACACCGCACCGTGCTAACTGAACGGAGTACACCTTCGTGGACACGAGATTGCGGTAACCATCGCAGATGGTAAGAAGCTGCACGTGACCGGAACTGGTACGGTGCACCTGAGTGGCATTAACGGCAAGCGTATTCGGATGGCGGATGTACTCCACAACCCACCACTCGATCGACGGCTGCTGTCGGCGAGGAAGTTAGCTGAACGTGAACTCGACGATGAGTTCCAACGCACATTGTGCACAATCTGGGGCAAGTCGAGTGCTATTGCTTCAGGAAAGAAGGTCGGCAAGGCATACATGCTTGACTACAAGTAGGATATGGCGCAGTTCGCCGAGTACGCGAAGGCTGAGAGTGAGTGGGGGATGTGGCATGATTGCATGGGACGCCCCAACGAGGACGCTATGATGAATATTTAGCGAGAGACGATTGGGATGCCGGTATTAAAAAACGGAGGTCAAGACGTTGTGCGTTGGATGCATGAAGGGCAGACAGACGGTGGCACGTTTTCCGTCTCGACCGCTGAGCAGGACATCACATGAACTAGAGCTGGTCCATGCTGACGTGATGGGCCCCATGAGAACAAAGTCAAAGGGCGGAGCCAAGAACGTGCTCACCTTCGTGGACGACTACACGAAATACGTGGTTGCGTACTTCTTAAAGAAGAAGAGCGATGTGGCGTCTATGTCCAAGGCGTACACACCTCTGTATGAGAACCAGTGGGGGGAAGCGCATTAACAGTTTGCACTCGGACAATTGCACTGAGTTTGTGATCAAGGCGTTGGATGGGATCTGTGAGCTCCGCGGGATCGTAATCCAGAAGACAGTGCCATACACCCCGCAGCAGAACGGCGCGGCTGAGAGAATGAATCGCACCGTCATGGAGAAGGCCAGAAGCATGTTGCACTGCAAGGGTGTATCGGCCGAATGGTGGGCGGAAGCGGTGAGCACAGCGGTATACGTGATCAACAGGACCATCAACAGTGCACACCCGGACATGACCCCATAGGAGCTGAGCTTCAGGACGAAGCCACGAATTGATCGATTGCTTGTGTTCGGCTCCAATGGATACGCTCATGTTGATGACGTCAAGCGCACGAGGCTGAAAGCAAAGAGCTTTAAGTGCATGTCCCTCGGATACGCCGAGAACACCAAGGGTTACAGGGTGTATGACTTGGATCCGAATAAGGTAAAAGTGGCGCGATCACTGGACTTACCGAACTTGAAAAAAAATGACATCTACGACACGGCGATGTCGTATCAGCCGACGATTGTTCACGTGACCAAATATGTCGACGACGCGATTCAACATGGGGATGTACATATGCAAGAGTATCGACCTCAACCCACTCTCGATAAGCCGATGGTGACCGAGATGGATCCTGCCTAGGACGTTGAGATGCAAGAGGACGAGACACCGACGTCTACGGGATATGAGCTGGCAACATACCGTCCAGTGGGAGAGCCAACGATGGTGTTCCACCCCGAGCCAAAACGTGTGCGATGTGATCAAGAGCCCGTCCTTCTTCTTGGAGATGGATCTGCTGATGCCGATGAGTATAAGGTGGACGACGACGATGATCCTAAAATGATGATAACTTCTGGCCTCCATCGCCCAAGCGTCCTCGAGTCGACGAGGATGGATTTGTCGCAGAAGCTGTTCTGGCGTATGCGGGTGATATGGGCGATGCGGACGACGCTCCGACCACCTATCACCAGGGCATGAACGGTGGCGAAGCTTCGGAGTGGGTGAAGGCGATGAACGCAGAACTGAAGGGTCATCAGGAGAATGGTTCGTGAACGCTAGTACGATGAAAGAAAGACATCCGTCCAATTGGATGCCGATGAGATTTTGCTAAGAAGCGCAACGAGCACGGACGAGTTGTCCGCTATAAGACCGGACTGGCTGCGAAGGATTTCAGTCAGATATTTTGTGTTTATTTCTTCAAGGCTTATGCACCCGTTGCTAACATGAACTCAATCCGTGTTGTACTGTCAGTTCTGGTGGCTGAGGCCTACCTGACAGAGCGGTTGGACGCCGACACGGCATTCCTGAACAGCGACATAAAGGAGCGCGTGCACATGGAGGTGCCGTACGGAATCACGAACGCCGCCAACATGATGTGTAGATTGGACAGAGCGATTTACGGCCTCAAGCATGCATCAATCGCATGGAACAAGACAATCCATGCGGTGTTTTTGCGGATTGGCTTCAGGAGTTGCGGAGCAGACCAATGTGTCTATGTCAAGGGAGCGAAGGTCAAGTACATCTACGTGTGTCTTTATGTGGACGGCATGATCATCGCGGCTAAGACAAGTGAGGAGATCCAATAGGTCAAGACGGCTCTCAAGACCTCTTCCAGATGAAGGAGCTGGGCGAGGCCAAGTTCATCCTGGGGATGGAAATTGACCATGAAAGCAAGAACCATATGCTGATGATCATGCAGACCTGCTACGCCGACGATGTTGTGATCAGGATTCACCAGCAGGATGCAAAGGCAGTGGTGAACCCGTGAGAGTCAGGCCTAAAGTTGTTGAAGATGCAGTCACCGACACCGAAGTTGGAGCGAAAAGACATTCAAGCTAAGCCGTACCGATCACTCATCGAATGCCTATTGTACATCACACACAACGTGTACACACCCTGACATCGCGTACGTTGTGACGCAGTTGTCGCGGACCCTCGAGCACCCCGGACAACAACAATGGAAGGCTGCCATTCGGGTGATGCGCTACCTCAAGACAACTTTTTAAGCACGGAATCGTTTACGACGGCAGCTCGGGCAAGATGCAGGTGGAGGCGTTCACTAATGCGACTGGAGAAGTAACGTAGACGAGCGATCCTCGGTGTCAGGGATCATGGATATGATTGGAGGTGCACCGGTGGTGTTCAAGTCGAAATATCAGCGCACGGTGGCACTAAGTTCGGCGGAGGCAGAATACATGGCGCTGAGGATGTGTACCCAGGAAGTGCTTTGGGTTCGTACGATACTCAAGGATCTCGGACACGAACAATTGGGAGCGACGCAAGTGTGGGTGGATAACCAGGGAGCTATTGTTTGAGCAAACAACGGGGGGTACAGCGCTAGAACCAAGCACGCTGTCCGGAACTACTTTGTCCGGGAGAACGTGGCTCAATGCACCATCATGGTGAACTAAGTATCGATGGTGGATCAGCTAACGGACATGTTGACCAAGGCACTGGGAGCCAAGTGACTCAAGTACTTGATCAATGCCAGCGGCATATGCCCCAAACCAGAAAAACATTAGCG
Organism: Phytophthora tentaculata; assembly: GCA_033557915.1. Lineage (NCBI taxonomy): Eukaryota > Oomycota > Peronosporomycetes > Peronosporales > Peronosporaceae > Phytophthora > Phytophthora tentaculata. The sequence goes on along the minus strand of JAUCEA010000020.1, from coordinate 2,542,123 downwards.
GCGAGTGGGGATGTTAATATGGCGCAGTTGCATGCTTGCTAGGATGACGCACACCGAAGAACGCCAAATAACATTGTGGTGTGGTAGAATACGCAAATACCGTCAGATGTGGATTCCTTACACAAACGACAACAAATCGCCGAGTTAGGTCGGAGCTTGTATGGCCTGCACAGAGGGTGGTTCCCTCGCAGTTCGGCTCAGCCGGGACAGACGTGCGGCTCGCTTCCGCAGAGTTGCGACTAACCAAGTCAGACTTCTCCGAGGTTCGCCGAGTTAGATTCAGCTTACCTCGTTCCCAAATCCCTGTGCCCTCCACCGAAGGATGGACGACGGCGCGCGAGCACATCTACAGGACACCGAGTGCAACTAGAAGTGTCAAGGCGTCCGGGCTATCCGCCGGACCGGCCCGCTGAGTTGGCGGGGCTTTTCTTTCGCGCGTAACGAGACCTTTGTCCTACCTGAACGGACCTAATCTCTCGGCTCTGCCAGTCAATACCCTACAAGCATAAGCCTCTCGGGTATCGACGGCAGACATAATCCGGCCCTGTGCAGGTACTTACCGGAAGAGTGTACACGTGTCTTGGACTAGGAAAATTCTGCTCTGTTATCCATCGGGAGCCTCTTTGGGCTCCTGCTATGCTTCATTTACAAATTTTAAGTGAATGAAGTCGTTTGAAATCTCGACCGACCCTTCCGCCGAGTTCAGGCCGCCGTTGGGCACAGCGGCTATCCGGATAATGGTATCCGAACAGGCTCGTAGCGTGATCCACTGCTTCTTGCAACGCGGTACCTATTCTCACGGCCCTTTTGCCTACCACAAGATCGCCCATTTAGGTGCGGGCCGAATCTGAAAATCCCTACACCACATCACCA